>BLIW01000006.1:13491780-16139054 GCA_016586305.1 Ophiorrhiza pumila
TTAGTTTTACCATATGTTATATGTTAGTTTGGCATGGATTTTGTTTAACATTAAAAATAAATAACAAAGAGATGCATGCTCATGAAAAGTTTAGTGCCCCTCTACTTGTTTATTTTTTGGCAAATACATTAAATACTGTTACACTATTATTCCGTTCCACACAACCTCTTGTAATTTTGATTACAATAATTATTTGTCATAATTACTAATTTAAGAATAATTAGTTTAATAATTGTCAAATGACTATAAACGGAATTTTGTGTTTTTATATTGTAGATATTAAAATGACAAAAGTCACTTTAAGATAAAGAATTATTTGGAGAATCCAATAATAGTATCTATGTAAAGTTTTAATGTTGAAGTTAATTTTTAATATCTAAATCTTGAAAGGAATATTCGAATACAATCCTAACTGAAAAAAGACACTTATAACTCATCATAATATTGGTTAAAAATAATAATTAGGGTTAATCATATTTGCTACTCTTATAATTTAATGAAAGTATCGAACATCTCATCTGCTTATCAAATTGGCATCTCCAACACCTCATGCTTTGTCTTTCAATTTTGAAAAGAGAAAATTGCTCTACTCATCTTGGTTTTAGGAGAAGAAGAACCATTTACTTTAGACGTGTTTTTTCACACATTTGCTTTTGTATTTGTAAAGATAAGGAATTTTCTAGTGTTTTATATGGTTAAATTGGTAGTTTAGTAAACTAACACATGACACTATTTACATTTGGAATTTTAAAGATATTATAGGTAAACTTATGCATATATTTTGGTGACATCGGCATATTATAGAATGTCGTTGGATGGGAGGAGTCAATTTTCTAAATATTTTCTTAATCAAGGTGGGTGACTCTAATTGTTCAGAAACCATAAAATTCGTTCGATACTATCATCAAATTATCAATGTTGTAAATGTAATTAACCCAAATAACTAATTCATAACTCAAATGTTTCTGACTTTTTCCTCCTTTCACTACTTGTTTGTTTTTTAATGTTAAAATTATTTAAACTAAATCATAATAAATAACAGGAGCACCTAACCAAACTTCTTCAAAAGTTTTAAAGTTCAAAGAAGTCGTAGTAGTACGGTTAACGATTTAACATGTTGTAGCAATCACTTTAGCCCAAAAAATATTGGACAACCCACCATTTGAGGGCGGGCTCTCTGTTTAAGAGTTATATTCATATGCTCTGCCACACCAATTTGTTGAGAACTCACCTTAATAGTTTGATGTCGAACAATTCCTTCATTCTTGCAAAAGTTAATAAATTCACCTTCACAAAATTCCAATCCATTATCTGTTCTAAACCACTTAACATGTTTTCATATTTGCTTTTTAAACAAAATTTTCATCTACTTGAAAGTTTGGAAAACCTCATTTTTGTACTTCATAAAATAATCCCAGACTTTTTTTTTGAAAAATTATCAATAAAATCAACATAGACCTAGCACCACCGTTAGAAGGAACACGAAAACCCCAGAGATCTGAATGAATATAATCCAAAGTACATTTTGTTTTATGAAATGCCGTAGGTGATTTGAAGTTGGCCCTTTCATGCAATGTCTTGAAAACTGGACCGGAGTGCGAATCAGACAAACTATTGGGTCAAATTGGTCGGGCCGGACGAGAGACACGAATGACATCATCATGACGTTATAAATAAATTTAAATTATATACATATTAAAAATTGAAAAAATCTATACCCAAATATAAATGTTAACTAAATCATAATTAAAATAATAAAATTAATAAAATACTGTTAATTCATCAAAATATTAGCATTATTTAATATCAAACATAATAATTCTAAAATAACAAAAGATAAAAAAATATTTCCAAATTATTGAAATTTTATTTTATCTGAGCATTTATTCTATCATCAAATGATTCAAAATATAATAAATCACATATCTATTATTTATTAATTTGTTTAATTTAGGTTGGTTAAGAGAAAAGTTTAGTTTTATTCATATAAAATAGCAATAGGGTCATATATGAGTTGGGATCTTCTATCCAAGATTCTCTCTGTCTTATTATGTCCAATATTAAACTACGTCGTAGGGTTCACTCATTCCTTGGTTAAGGTCTAATAATTGTAAAGTGATTTTAGTGATATTTATGCTTTTAGTCTCTAGTTTTAGTTAAACTACGTTGTTTTGGATATTGGACAGAATAGGATAAAGATAATTTTAGACAAAGGATATGATCTCGTCATATATATATATATATTCATATTGGATCTTAAATGAAAAAGTAAAACATAAAGTTTATAAACACATATGCCAATTTATTTTTAATTTGAAAAAAAATTAAAGACAGCACTTAAAATCCAAAGTAAAGAAAGACAAATTTAAAACTAACATAGAGCCCAATGTTAAAGGTCCAACAGGTAAAAGAAAGAAAGGTAAGAAAGAAAAAAGGGGAAAAAAACTCAACTGGTCAAACCGGATTTTAACCAGTTTAGCCAGTCAAATCGGATTTTAACCGGTTTAGTCGGTCAAACCTAGGGTTCGACCAGTTTTTTGTATTTCCGATTTTCTTTAAAAAACCGGACCGGATTAGAGACCGATCTGGTCCGATTTTAACAACATTGCTTTTATGCTTTCCAAAAATGCAATGATCACATAAGTCCAAAGCTCCGATACCTTATATATCAAGAATACCTCTCTTAGCCAAAATAGATAAACTCTTCTCACTCAAATGTCCCATCCACATATGCCATAATTTGGCGATGTCCTAATTAGACAAACCTAATATCGAAATGGAAGCCACACCTATCACAGTAGATCCCTCCAAAATATACTAAGTACCAGACTTGTACATATTCATCACAACAAGAACACCACATGAAACACTCCACCTTGAGTTGCATATTTACACTCTAAATTACCGAGGATGCCTAAAGAGATGACGTTTTTCTTTAGATTAGGAACATGTTTAACATTAGTGATTAGCGTTCTCATCACACTATTATGCATTTTGATTCGAATTGTACATATACCAACAACCTTACAAACAACGTAGTTGCCCATTAACACTACTCTACTAGCAAAATTATATGTTGAAAACCAATTCCTATTGGGATGCATATGATAAGAATAACTTGTATATAAAATTCATTCATTGTTAGACCTACAAACATTATCAGTTGTAACAAACATGGTTCCATCATTCTCATCGGAAGTTACACTAGCATAAAAAGTCTTACTTTTCTGCTCAACCTTTTGTTTACCTTTTTTTTCAGTTGATAACAATTTACTTTAATGTGCCTCTCTTTGTGACAATAATAACATTCTAAACTTTTTTGTTTGGATTTTTATTTAAAGTGAGATTTATTATTATTTATCTTATTTGATCTATCCCTAAATAACAAGCGTTCTGCTTGACTTTCACTACTTTTCTCAATAATTTCCCTATTAATCTGATTTTTAGATTTCAAAAAATCTTGATATCTTTATAAGAGATAGTTCTTTCCCACAAAGCATTGCATCTCTAAAATAGTTAGATGACTCGAAGAGGGAACATAATTATTGGTTCTAAGACAACCTGAGAGGGGGAGGGTGAATTAGGTTATCAGGGAGGTTATCTAATTCTAAAAATTTCAAAGGCCAAGTATTCAATACAATACTTCTTTTTAAACTTACAACAAGTACTTAGTGTGCTGTGTGAATTTTGATTTGGTGGTCAAGAATTAATAATCAATAATCAATTTTCAACAACACAAGCTAACTATTCAATCTTACACAATTATATGATTTTAGAGCAATTCAATCGAACATAATAGTAAAGCAATTAGTTAAAATGAGGTATAAGAATTATAGTGATTCAATTCTTCCCTTGGAGCGCTTTACATTCACTACCTAAACTTTTGAATTTAGAATTTCTCAATTGATTATTGTGAAGAGAAGGGTGAGATCAAAACCCACAGTTCATGCAATTACACATAAGGTAAAATCAACCCAATAGTTACACAAAGTTATGAGAGTGATTCTTTACTTCCCACATCGGAAAAATATTTTTTATCTTACAAAATAGTTAAATACAAGAGTTGAATTCACTTTTCTAGGGTGGATAAGGCTAATAAATGCAGCAATAAGCTATCTCTCTAACTAAATTGATTGTAAGCAATAAATGTTGGCTCAAAGTGAATATAGATAACAAAATGGAAGTTCAAATAATAAAGTTGGATCCGAGGAATTTTTTGCACTTAAAAAATATTTTTCTAGATAGAATTTTGCACTTGATAGCTCAAAGTTGTTCTTCATAAGTTTTCCAATGGATTTAAGCTTATTTATATGACTTAAGATAGTTTGGGGTAGGTGGAACATTTAATGCTAAAAAACTATCCGTTATTTGGATAGAAATGAAAATCGAACAACCATTTCTAGAGCTTGGATGTCTGAATCTATTTTAGTAAACCCTAATTTTCAAATCGTAATTTATTCAGACTCCAAAACTCCAGGAGGTTGTCCGAATATGAATTTTAGGTTAAATCAAAGTTTTAGCAAAAACGGATTCAAACGGAGAATTTGATGAGTGTTGTTCGAAATGAATTTTTTTAAAAAAATTCTTTAACTTTAGTTTCAGACTACCCAAACTTTAAGTGGGTGTCCGAATACATTTTACAATACCTTGGAGTTTCCCCTTGCATCTTTGCATACCTAACTTAACCAATACTTAAATTACAAGTTCAACAAATCAAGGCTGAACCAAGAATTCGTGCACTTGCAGAATTCATCACAAAAATGCTCTCTAGCTTTCCTATCTCTTTTTCCCAATCACTAATCGGAAATTAGCTTACTAATTTACCCTACGGTTAATAACCGTCCGTTACCTACTCTTATTGTCCCTGACGGCTACTCTTGGAAATCCGCTTTTTCCAAATAGCCGCATCAGATGGCGGAGGTGGATCCTCCTCCTCCGTCCCCAACCTTCAAGGCTGCCCTAGGGCAGACCCCAGCCGCCCAAGATGCTAATGTTTCATTCTCCACAGTCCAAAAAAAAAATCACTCTCTCACAATACAAGGGCGAGCCGGCTTTACTGCTCTCAGAAGAGGACGAAGGTAGACTGGCCGAGCCATTCAGATGGACTCTTGCAGCCAAATTTTCATGGGGCTGACCGTCGATGGCAAACCTGAGGAAGAAAATACTAGCGGCGGCTTTCCTTAGCGAATGCTACGCAGGATTACTGGACAATCGTCACGTGCTGTTGAAGTTCGAGAAGGAACAAGACTTCCAAAGAATCTGGCTAAGGAAGACATGGCACTTCAGCAGCTTCACTGCCCGAATCTTCAAATGGACAACGGATTTTGATCTGGCAGTTGAACCCTCAGTAGCCCCCGTCTGGATTAGACTTCCTCTCCTACCTTTGCACTTCTTTGATGGGAAGGGGGTCACAAACCCTCAAGGTGAAAGCTTCCAAAGCCCTGCTGTCAGAGTACCCCAAGCTCAGCTGCCCACCCAGGATTTCCACAAAGAGACAGCTCCCCTTCCTAATTTAGATGGGGCAATTCAGATGGCTGATTCGGTCGATGCCCAAGAAGCAGCTCAGGTTGTACCTCAGGCTCAAATCCTGAACGATAACCCCCCAATCAAGCTATATAGTAGTTGGGGTTAATCTACTCAATGCTGAAGGAATAGGGCTCTCCAGTTGGGATGGGCACACAACGACGGCTAACCCCGACCAGCAACAATAACCTCAAAGCCCTTTGACACTTCAGGTAATCCCTCCGCGAAATATGACAAATCCTATACCTAAAGTGGATTCTTTTGTTAATGTGCAGGATGTAGTTACCTCAGATGAGGAAGCTGAAGATCAAGAAGGACAAAGGGAAAAAACTGGACTGGTCTTGGCACTTCCTTCGAAGCCCCTACTCCTTGATCAGAAATCTATTGAATCCCACCCAAAGACTTGGGCCAAATTTTGCTCTACCAGAATCACCAGGAGTCAAGGAGCAGGTACTGTACACTCTGAATACCCCCTAATGTTTAACATCCTATATTGGAATATAAGGAGTATAAACAAATCTCCTAACTTCAGAAAATTGAAGGAAGTGCTGAGCTATAATAAATGTGATTTTGTTGTTGTTGCTGAGCCTTCGCTACTGCCACTAAAATGGAAAATATTAAAAGGAAACTTAACTTTGATCAGGTGATTGCCAACTACACTAATTCCATATGGATACTGAGTAGAAGGCCTTTTGAATGTTCTATCATAGTGAATTATCTTCAACACATTTCGCTAGAGGTCAAACACCCTTGCCTCCCTTCCCATTTTTTGCTGTCTAATATCTATGCCTGCTGTTCTGAAAAAGATAGGTTAGAACTCTGGAGCTCACTATCGGCCCTTAAGCAATACAATCTGCCTTGGCTCCTTTGGGGAGATTGGAATTGTATAAGAAATAGTGAAGAGAAAAAAGGAGGTAAACCTTTCAGCCAAAAAGAGGCCTTAGATTTCTCTGAATTTGTAAACTCGCATGACCTAACTGAGGTAAAATCTTATGGTGCCAAGTTCACTTGGTGCAAAAATAGAGAAGGGAAAGCGAGAGTGTGGAAAAAATTAGATAGAGCTTTCTTAAATACCTCCCTAATTAGCTTAAACCTAGATTTCAGGATAGATCACTTAGCTAGAGCTCCTTCGGACCATGCCCCTCTTTTGTTAAAGATCACCAAAACAGGTGTGGAAAACCCTAGATCCTTCAAGTTCCAGAAATTTTGGTTGACCCATGAGTCCTGTCTCCCCACGATGAAGGCAGCTTGGGAGGTAGAGGTAGGAGGAAACCCCATCAGAAAATTCTATGAAAAACTGAAATTAGTTAAAGAGGCCTTAAAAAACTGGAATATTCAGACCTTTGGCAACATTTTTTCCAATGTAAAGAAAGCTGAGGCAGAACTCCAAAGACTAGAATTAGAGTATAAAACTATTGGGGTTCCAAGAGATGCCTTGAACCTAGCCAAAGCAAACCTTCACTTTCAGCTTGGTCTTCAAGAACTATTTTGGTCACAAAAGGCCAATATTAAATGGCTAAGTGAGGGAGATCAAAACTCTAAATTCTATCACTCTTATGTGAAGCAAAGGCAGGCTAGATCTTACATCCATAAAGTGCAAAATGAGGTAGGGGACTGGTTAGAGGGAGATGATTTATTGAGTGAACATGCTGTGAAGTTTTTCTTTTCCTTATATTCATCTATTCCTTGTGAACATAGACTACACTCCCACTTGTTCTCCCAAGTCTTGTCAAAAGAAGATAGATTAGCCCTAACTAAGATCCCTGACATGGACGAACTTCTTCTCACTCTAAAAAGCATGGACAAAAGTAGTGCCCCAGGCCCGGACAGATTCAATGGCTTATTTTATACTCGAGCCTGAGATATTATTAGGGAGGACCTTTTAAGGGCTGTCCAATTCTTTATGAATAGAGGGGAGCTGCCAAAGGCCCTAACTGCCACATCCATTGTTTTAATTCCGAAAACCTCCAACCCTAATTCATTGCCTCAGTTTAGACCTATTAGTTTATGCAACTTCATAAACAAAATAGTCTCTAAACTTCTAGCCAATAGACTAGCACCACTCTTGTCTAGGCTCATATCAGAGAATCAAAGTGGCTTCGTACTAGGGAGGAATATTTCGGATAACTATTTGTTGGCTACTGAACTCACCTCTTCCATTAATAGAAAAAGAGAAGAGGGCAGCTTGATCCTAAAATTAGACATGGAAAAAGCCTATGTTAGACTAGAATGGCCCTTTCTGCTCCAAGTCATGAGGCTTATGGGTTTTGGGGAAATATGGATAGATTTGATGTGGAGACTCTTGTCCAATGTGTGGATGTCTGTCTTGATCAATGGCTCTCCTAGGGGATTCTTTAAAACTTCTAGAGGTCTTCGTCAAGGGGACCCAATTTCTCCATTGTTATTCATTATAGGGGCTGAATACCTTTCAAGAGAGCTAAATGACAATGATTCCAACGGATTAGGATTTAGAATCCCCATAAACTGTCCAAAGGTAACTCATCTTGCCTATGCCGACGACATGATAACCTTCTCATCCGTGAGGCCACAAGTTATTAGAACAGTGATGGCTAAATTAGCACATTATGAGCAGGTTTCAGGGCAGAAAGTAAACCCCTCTAAGAGCTCCTTCCTTGTCCATAAAAATCTTCCCATAGCTAGAAGACACATGATAGGAAGAATCACCAAGTTCTCTAGAGGTAGCTTCCCCACCACATACCTTGGTATTCCCCTGCACTACAAGACCACCCCAGCTGCTGCATATAGTAGTCTTGTCCAGAAAATAGCACAAAAAATTCAGGGATGGAACTCCAAATTCCTTACCTTGGGGGGCCGGATAATGCTTATAAAAAGTGTCCTAGCTTCATTGCCCTTATACATGACACTAAGCCTCAATCCCCCTAAAAAAATCATTCACCAAATTGAAGCCTTGATGGCTAATTTCCTATGGTCAGCCTCGGATAGGAGAAGTAAGCACCATTGGATTAGCTGAAAATCCCTGTGCTCCTACCAACAGGAAGGGGGAGTAGGTTTTAGGGACCTCACTGCCCTAGTCACTGCACAAACATATAGACTATGATGGAAATTTAGGAAAAAAGACTCCCTATGGTCTAAGTTCCTTTGGGTCAAATACTGTTCACACACTCATCCTCTCCTTTGCAACAAAAGGAGAGGCATTTCAGTCATATGGAAAAGAATGCTTGAACAAGCAAGGAAGGCTGAAAAAAACATTCTTTTCCAGGTAGGTAATGGAGAGTGCAGCCTGTTCTTCGACAAATGGAAGGTAGAGGGTAGTGTCTACGACATTCTAAACTATTAAGGGGATAATAAGCTCAATGAGGTACTAGGACCTTTAGGCTGGAATACTCAGCAACTTAATGAAATCTGTCCTCAGATTCCTATAAGATTCTTTACCTCAGAGCCATTGAAGTGTTCAGATTCCCCTGACTCTCTGATTTGGCTTGTCTCTAATAGTGGTGCCTTCTCCCTTAAGTCAGCCTATCAAACTGTAGTAGGGCCCCCTAACCCCCAACTCCCTTTCTCCGAGTTTATGTGGGAACCAGCACTTCCCCTCAAAATTTCATTCTTTATGCTTAGGCTGCTTAGGTACAGAATTCCCTTAGGTCAAAACATTTATAGAGTAGGGATAGTTGGCCCATCACACTGCCCTTTCTGTCGTACACATGGGGACTCTCTGAACCATATTTTCAGCAGCTGTCATTTCACTTGCCCTATTTTGGAAAGTGATGGGGGCTGAAGTTGGAATAAACAAGCATTTCATATCCCTAAACTCCAACTTTAAGTTATTGTGGAGAACTGCACAAAAATCTGAAATCCTCAAGTTATTAACAAGGGTCCTCCCACCCCTCATCTGCTGGTTCGTATGGAAAATGAGGAATAGCACAGTCTTCAAGAATGCTAAACCAGATTCTATTACTGTCATCCAGGACATATTTTTAATGGTAAAGAACCTCTGCCAACTAAAATGTCAAATTCCCTTTCAGTCCCTTGATTGGAGCAGTTTTTGGGAATTAATTCCTAAGGTTAGGCAAAAGGTCAAGATCTATCAAGGGAAATGGCTCCCTCCTCCCCTGCTGAAATTAAACTTAATATTGCTTGCTTTATGACTATTGATCAATGCCAAGGGGGTGGGCTGGCCAGAGATCACAAAGGTGAGGTTGTATTTGAAATTTTCATTGCTGCAGTTTCCCTACAACTTACTAACTTGCAGGTGGAGATTAAGCTTTGTATGGAAGGTTTTCGAAGATGCCAGGAGCTTGGCTTTAACAACCAAACAGTAGAATCAAGCTCCATAAGTTTTCTGCAGGCTTTAAAGAGACAAAAGGTAGGCCATTGCTGGGAATGGAGGGAGGAACTAAAGCAGATCAATGATAGAGCCATGGTAAAACACATTCCTAAAACACTGAATAAACCTGCCCTCCTCATAGCTCAGCAAGGAGAAGCTAAAGACCAGCAGCTGTTCAGAAAACTCCTTCACGCAGATGCATCAAACATGCCTCAACTCCTCAGGAAAAGGAGCAACATATTCCACATCTTGGATCATGGCTGAATTATGGCAGAAGCAAAATCAGAGATGCCTCAAAATATAGGTAAAGGAGCTGCTGGTATCCAGGTTAGTTTTTTATGCCCCTGTCTGCTACTGTTAGGACGGGTTGCTCATATTAGAATAGGTTCAGACCTCCAGTTTGCCGTTGCTAGAATTGGCTTGCCTTGTAATGGTTACTCAGGCCCCAGTCTGCCATTGTTAGGACTGGCCTTCCCTATTTCAATCACTTTATACAGGTTCCAAGGGCTTGTAATATCAGAATATCAGAAATACGAAGCTGTGGTCTGCCTAAGCTGATCCTAATCCTACAAGAAACTGAACCTAATTTAGAAAGGAGCAGCTCCTCATGCCAAGAAAAGGGCCTATATTCTCAAGGGGCTGCATTCATTATTTTCCTTGGTATTAGGAGGTGCAGCGTTAAAAGGGAATCATTCAAAAGCTACATTAATCTGTTCCCAGTTCCAAGTCCAAAGGCTGTCAAGCTGATCAGAAAGTGCACACCAAGTAAAGATGAAAGATGCATTCACATCAACTTCAATTTTCATGATGCTCTTACTTATCACCTTACTCATCACTTCTAGTGATCTTTTGTACAGCCTAAGGCTGCTTTTGCTCTGTCTCCATAAGTTCTTAGATAGGCTTTTGTAAATGAAGGAGTCCTCCACATTTAATCTAGTATCTCATCCTCTTGATCACATTCCCATTAGGCTATATGCATGTACATGGGAATGAGATCAAAAGGAGTTCTGTGATGTAAGAGTGATATTAGGGTACGTCCATCACTCACAAATTATCTAATAAAATTGGGAGTGGCGCCCTACCTCGAAATAGAGGTTCTGCCAAAAAAAAAAAAAACTTAACCAATACTTAACAAACCATTAATAACTATAATTGTGTTATCAATCATCAAAAGAAACGGATTAAAACTAAAGGCATCTCAATAATAAAATTAGGGTCTGATCCTCATCTTCGATCTTAATGTCTATATTATTCAAATCCATAATAATGGAGTTAAATTTATCAATGTGTCAAATTATAGACGTACTTTCAGCTATACAAAGTGGACAAAGAGATTGGTTTAAATAGAGCCAATTTCACATCGTTCCTCCAATTTACTCCACAAATCCTTGGGTGTCTTTCCTTCAAAATCTCATCAACAAGAATTAGAATAATAGCCAACTTTACCTTCTTATATAAATCTAAAAATTCTTCTTTAACATCTTTCCTGACTATTTTTTACTCATGTGCAGTATCGTATCCACTCTATTTTGGAATAAAATAGCTAACATCTTAAACTGTCACAATTCGAAGTTGACACTCCTGTCAAAATTCTCAATATAAATTATGGCTATTGCCATGACTATCAATAGATTCATTCATGTTGGCTTTGATATTAGTTTGTTAGAAATAGGTTTGAGTTAATTCGTAAACTAAATTCATAACCCACTAAATAAAAATAAAGTAAAAAGAATGAGAAACTAGTAAAATAAAATATACATATGGTTTGGTCAATTGACCTATGTTCACGGGCGAAGATGGATAGTTTTGCACTATCAAAAAAATTATTACAATTTGATATGAACCAAGAATTAGTCAAACAATTCTAATACCCAGAACACCCAAAAGTCTAAAAGGTTCACAACACCCAAAAGCCCAAAAGACAGACAAATTCCAAAAGTCCAAAAGTTTACCAAATAGCTACAAAATTCAAGAGTGAAGATGATCAAAACTAGATTGAACCCCCAAAATCCAACCACTGTGGATTTCTTGAGTAGTGATGTTAGTGTGTTCTTTATGTTACTTCTATTTTCAACTATCAATGTTAAAGGCTTTATTTATAGATTTAAGGGAAGTCCCAAATTCTTTACACAATTTATGTGAGACAAAGTGCTTGTTACCAAATAGGAAACTAATAATGTGTTTCCTAAATCAAAAACTTTTTAAATACAAGACATACTCTAACACTTATTAATCTTTTTTAATTTTAAAAGTTAAAAGGGTTAATTAAAATTGTTGTAATGCAGAAGAAAGCAACAATATAGGAGGTTTAGTGTATTTTTACATGTTTTTTTGGTTTACTTTAGCTGTGTTTTGAGCAGTAAAGCAACTTATCTAGCTCATAATTAAACAATATTTGAAGATTTAAAATGTGACAACATTTCAAACAGTAGCCATAAATTAATTTCTCTGCTATATTTCATCATAATCATGAGAATAACATATTATTCCCATCCATTTGCCCAAGTAATATACAATTCAAATTTTTCGTCTTCATTATCACAATTCCAAGACATGAGTATAGGACAAATTTTGAATAATGATAGGGTTAGCGAGGCAATAATTGAACTAGCTTGTGAACTTATTTTCAAGATTACAATTTTGCAAGCATCTAAATGAGAAACATTGAACTTATTGTAAAACTGCTACTTTTATACAATACAACTAAATAACAGTACAAAAGGAAATTATAATAAAGAGAAATACACAAAAGAAGTAGGTGGAATTACGGCTATATTGTATTAATTACTATTGATAATAATTTACATTACAAGAGTGGTTACTACAACAAGGTTCTACAAAGATTCTCTGGTATTACAAGTTTTCAGGGTTTTGACAGGGTTACCAAAAATGAACTACAATAGCTTTTATTTATAGATAAAATCAGGTAGCTGAGCCAGATAGCTGAATTATTTATTAGTTTAGTATTTCGAAATGATAATTAATAGTTATCCATTAGTTTAGAAGTTTTAGATTCATTGAATCTAGACATTAACAAAAGGGGATGGATCCATATGGGATATACATAAACCAATTGAATGAATAATGAATATCCACATTTAATATTTTCATAACACTCCCCCTTGGAGAATGTACCTTGTTGAAACCTTACTAGAAAAAATCCAATTGGGAAAAAATCTAATGAAGGAAACAGAGTACATCATTCTTGTGTATTTATTTCTCCCTCTGATTCGAAGATCATTTGAGATCTTTTAACCGATACATTTCAACATTCCTTATTAATTTCTCAAAGGTTGTAGTCGGTAATGCCTTGTAAATAAATCCGCCAAATTATTATTTGAGCAGATTTGTTGCACATCAATTTCACCATTCTTTTGCAAATCACGAGTAAAAAAGAATTTTGGTGAAATATGTTTCGTTCTATCTGCTTTAATATATCCTCCCTCTAATTGCACTATACAAGCCGCATTGTTTTCATATAATATAGTTGGAGGATTTTCAAGGGATAACCAATAATTCTTCTTGATATAATGGGTCATTGATCTTAACCAAACACATCTTGACTGACTTCATGAATTGCTATAATTTTATCATGATTCGAAAAAGTGGTAGCCGTTGATTTTTCGTGGATCGCCATGAAATAGTTGTGTTACCACATATAAATAAATATCCAGTTTGAGACATTGCTTTATGCGGGTCAGTTAAATACCCAGCATCAGAATAACCAAGCAATTCATGCTGAGAATCATATGGATAAAATAATCCAAGATTAATTGTTCCTTGGAAATAACGAAGAATATGTTTAATACCATTCCAATGTCGTTTTGTAGGAGAGGAACTAAATCTTGCTAATAAGTTTATTGCAAATAATATATCTGACCATATACAATTAGCAAGATACATTAGTACACCAATTGCACTAAGATATGGTACTTTAGGACCAAGAATTTCTTCACCATCCCCTCTCGGTCTAAAAGGGTCCTTAATAAGATCGAGTGACTGAACGACTATTGGGGTACTCAATGGATGTGCCTTGTTCATATAAAACCGTTTTAATACCTCTGGGTATACGCAGTTTGATGAACAAAAATTCTATTCTTCAAATGTGCAATTTACAAACCAAGGCAAAATCTCATCTTTTCAAAATCTTTGATTTCGAATTCTTTCTTTAAATATTTAACTGCCATTTGGATCTCTTCAGGAGTTCCAATTAAATTGAAATCATCAACATATATGACAATGACGACAAATTATGACCCATTTTTCTTTATGAAAACACATGGACATATTGGGTCATTTGTATAACCTTTTTTAACCAAACACTCTGTAAGGAAATTATATCACATACGTGCAGATTGTTTCAATCCATACAAAGACCTTTGTAATTTAATAGAATAATTTTCTAGGATTTGATTTATATGCTCCAGGCATACTAAATCCTTTAGAAAGTTTTATATAAATATCATTTTCTAAAGTCCCATACAAATAAGCAGTGACTACGTCCATCAGACACATGTAAAGTCTTTCATGCACTGCTAAACTGATAAGATATCTAAATGTAATTTCATCAATTGCAGGTGAATATGTTTCATCATAATCAAATCCAGGTCTTTGTGAAAATTCTTGGGCTACAAGTCGTGTTTTATATCTCACAATTTCATTGTTTTCATTTCTTTTTCGCACAAATACCCATTTAAATCCCATTAGCTTTACACCTTCTGGTGCTCGGACTACAAGTCCAAAGACTTTTAATTTTGCCAATGAATCCAATTCTAATTGGATCGCATCTTTCAATTTTGATCAATCATATCTTTTTTGGCAGTCATCAACTAATTTAGGTTCATGATCCTCGTCTTCTTCCATAATATCAAGTGCCACATTATATGCAAAAGCAATATCAATAATTGTTTCTTTTCAATTCCAACATTTTCCTGTAGTGATAAAATTTATTGAAGTTTCTATAATGTCATTCTCTTTAAAAGTAAGCTCTTCAAGAGAGACCTTCTCAAGAGAAATCTCTTCAGGAGTTTGAATTTTGTCGCCAATAATATTTTGGAGTTCGAGGATTTTTATCTTTAGAACCGAGAGGTTTACCATGCTTCAGACATGTTTGAAACTTATTAGCACTTGTAATTTGTCCTTCAGGGATATCAATTTTAATCGGAGTATTTTCAGCAATAATATGTGATTTAGTAACTCTTCTGGAGTCAGTAAATACATCCGGTAATTGATTTGAAATTCTTTGTAAATGTATAATATTTTGAACTTCCAATTCACATTCTTTTGTACGAGGATCAAGGAAATTAAGTGATATTTTCCATTTAATTTCCTTTTTCGGTTGAACTTTATCTCCCCCTAATGTCAGGAAATACGATTCATCAAAATGACAAACAACAAATCTCACAATAAATAAATCACCTGTTAATGGTTCAACATATTTAATTATAGAAGGTGCATACCCGACATATATTCTCAATCTTCATTAGGGGCCCAATTTAGTACGTTATGACGGTGCAATCTGGACATAAACTACACAACAAAAAATTTTCAAATGAGAAATATTAGGTTCATAGCCAAAAGCGAATTTTATATGGCTCTCGTAGCTCAATTGGTTAGAGCACCCGTTTGGTAAGCCAAGGGAGTAACTATGATAACTTGTTAGCCCGACTCTCACAAGTGTTGTTGCATGTAATATAGTATGCCCCCAAGTAGATAAAAGAAGTTTAGATCTCATGAGTAATGGTCTAATAATTAATTGAAACCGTTTAATAAATGATTCAGCTAAACTATTTTGTGTATGAATATAAGTTACAAGATGTTCAGCACTTATTCTAATTGTCATTCAATAATCATCAAAAGCATGCAATGAATATCCACCAGCATTATCTAGACAAATTTTCTTAATTTGGTGATTTGAAAATTGTGCACGTAGTTTAATTATCTGAGCAAGTAATTTCGCAAACGCCAAGTTGCGAGTAGATAATAAACTTACATGTGATCATCTTGTTGATGTGTCGATCAACACCATAAAGTATATAAATGGACCACATGGTGGATCTATAAGCCCACATATATCACCATGAATTCGTTCTAGAAATGCAAGGGATTCAGTCCCCACTTTTACTAGTGACGGTATAATTATTGACTTTCTTTGGGGGCAAGCAACGCAGGAGAATTCATTAGAGTTCAAAACTCTTTGATTTTTCAATGAATAGCCATATAAATTTTCAATTATCCGTCTCATCATTATAGAGGCAAGATGTCCCATACGGTCATGCCATATCATAAAATCATTAGGATTTGAAGACTTCTGATCTATTAGGTGATGACTCTCAATTGCACTTATTTGTGTATAATATAAACCAGATGAATAAGATGGTGATTTTTCTAATACACATTTTCTTCCAGAAATGGTATTTGTAATTAACAAAAATTCACCATTTATCTCATGCATAGTCTCTATATGATATTCATTTCGGCGAATATCTTTATAACTTAGTAAATTCCTCCTAGATTTTATAGATAGTAGTGCATTATTTATAACAATTTTAGTTCCTTCAGGGAGAAATATAGTGGCTATTCTGGAGCCTTCAATCAATTTAACACTACCACATATTGTATTAACATTAGCTTTTTCCATCTTCAGGTAGGAAAAATACTTCTCATCTTTAAGGATAATGTGCGTAGTAGCACTATCAATAAGACAAATATCATCACCAATATTTGATTCCATGTATTTGGCATTTATTTCTTCATCAGAAAGACATATGTTTGTTTCTTCTTTAGGAAGATAAACATCCATGTCTTCTTCAAGAAGAAATCAATTTCTTCTTTAGGAAGTATATGTCAAAATATAAATAAACATAAATATACTTCAAGAATAAAATATCAGTTTCTTTTTCAAGAAAAATATACTAATTTCTTCTTCAAGAAGAAAAGCATAAGTTTCTTTTTTAGAAAGAAAGGTATCAATTTTTTCGTCAGGAAGAAAGGTATAAGTTTTCTTCGTCAGAAAGAAAGGTATCAATTTGTTTTGTCAGGAAAAAAGGTATCAACTTTCATCATCAGGAAGAAATGTATCAACTTTCTTCATCGAGAAGAAATGTATTAATTTCTTCGTCAGGAAGAAAAGTATTAATTTCTTCGTCAGGAAGAAAAGTATTAATTTCTTCGTCAATAAGAAAGGTATTAATTTCTTCGTCAGGTAGAAATGTATTTATTTCTTCTTCAGGAAGAAAGATATTAATTTCTTCTTTAGGAAGAAATATATCAATTTATTCTTCAGAAAAATGTATCAAATTATAAAGAAACATAAATAGACTTCATAATAAAATTACATAAAAGACGTAAATAAAATTCTAAAAATGCGAAAACTAGAAATATTAACCAAATGAAAATTACATAAATATATTACACCTTCAGGGCGTATAAATAAATGTGATTATATTACACCTTCCGGGCGTATAAATAAATGTGATCATATTCCACCTTCAGGATGTTTAAATAAATATGACCAAATTGCACCTTCAGGGTGAGAGATCTAATCAAATTGCACTTTTAGGGTGTTTCAAAGAAATATGCTATAAATAGATTTGTCATATCAGCATCATCATCATGATCATTCTTTTGATAAATGAAATTTGTCTCGACACCTAGGTCGTTCCTTTTTAATGATACTTGATAAAATTTAACAAGATGATCTACCATACAACAGGTATGAGATTAATGGCATTTTATGCCACATTAGAGGCATTTATTTTTGCCAATTTTCTTATCATCGCCTCTTTTACAGGTTATTTCATTTCTTGCCACGGTAATATATAATCATTATAAGTCAATTTATGCTATGACCGGGTTTTTGGAAGTACAACCGTTTTCAGGTGGTTGAATATTTCTTAACATTCATGATAAGTGGTTATTTCAAGAATATCAAAAAGTAAAAATTTATGGTCAAAGGAAATTAATTGAAAAAAGAAGAAATATTACCTCGCAAACTTACAAAAAATGCAAATCTTAAGACCTTACTAAAGATATGTAACCAACAATTGCTTCAAAATCTAGATTTGAACCTGATTTGCTCCATTGGTAGAGTCTCGTGCAAAGATATGTAACCAGCAAAACTTCAATGTCCAGATTTGAATCTGATTTCGTCCAGTAGTAGAGTCTCGTGCCGATAACATGTTATAAAACTACTACTTCTATACAATACAACTAAATAACAGTACAAAGAGAAATTACAATAAAGAGAAATACACAAAAGAAGTAGGTGAAATTATGGCTCTATTGTACTTATTACTATTGATAGCAATTTACATTACAAGAGTGGTTACTACAACAAATGTTATACAGAGATTCTCTGATATTACAAGTTTTTAGGGTTATGACAGGGTTACCAAAAATGAACTACAATAGCTTCTATATAGATGAAACCAGGTAGTTGAATTATTTATTGATTTAGTATTTCGAAATGATAACTGATAGTTATCCATTAGTTTAGAAGTTTTATATTCATTGAATCTAGTCATTAATAAAAAAGGATGAATTCAGAGGGGATATACATGAACCAATTGAATGGATAATGAACATCCACATTTAATATTTTCATAACAGAACTTAATTAATTTCACTCATTTTTCATCATGATCATTCAAACGACTTACTAAGTATCCTACCCATCTGCCCACATATTATACCATTTTTTTCCTCTTTGATATCATGACAATTCACCTGATGAACTTCAAGTTTGGTGTACATTGTTCACATATATGTTTTTGAATTACACATAAATGATTGGAGTGTTAACTTGTATATGTACATGCCAAAGAGCAACAAAAGTAGAACAAGAGTGAATAGTGGCTGAATTTTTGTTAACATACAAACATAGTATGGTAAATTATTTTAATAACCCTGAACTTGGAGTTTCATTTTACTTTTGACTTCATTCTTCAAAAAAAAAAGTTTTATTTTCGTCCATCAGTTTGCAATTTTGTTTATAATGCTCCTTTGTTCATTTTTTATGTAAGAACAATTCAATTCCGATGACTACTTGACATACATATGTCCAACTCTATCAATTTTTATATCATTTGATTTATCATATGCGTGTTAAATAATTTTTCAAATGAGATTTTAAGTGATAATTAAAAATGGACGAAGTATAATTTGAAATTCAAATTATAACATGATGGATAAAAATGGAATGTTTTTTTAAAAAAATAGAGATAAAAGCGAAATAAATCCCTAAGCTGAGAGATGATTGAACTAATTCTACACAGAGATGGGATCCTCTGTCCAAGATTATTCTATTTTAGATTAAAACTACGTCGTAGGGTTCACTCTTATCTTGGTTATGGTCTATTAATTGTAAAATAAGTTTAGTGATATTTATGCTTTTAGTTCCTACTTTTAGTGAAACTACGTTGTTTGAAACATTTGACAGAATAGGACAAGATAATATTGGACAGAAAATCTGGTCTCATCTACACAAAGGAGATGCGATCCTCTGTCCAAGATTATACTGTCTTGTCCTATTTTAGATTAAAACTATGTCATAAGGTTCACTCATCTCTTGGTTAGGGTCTAATAATTGTAAAGTGATTTTAGTAATATTTATACTTTTAGTCCCTAATTTTAGTGAAAGTCATTTTGAACATTAGATAGAATAAAATAGGATAATATTGGACGAAGAATCTAGTCTTCTACACAATGGCCAGTTTGATAAAATATTTCGAATTGAAAAATTAATTATGGTGGAATACTCAAAAAAGTGCAAGACAACAAAGAAAGAATTGTTGCCTTCACTTCTAAACACTGAAATAGCACTCAACAGAATTATTCCACAATTAAAAAAGAAATTTTGGCTATTGTTTTATTCTCTTCTCTTCTTCCTTCTATTTTCTCTTCTCTTGATCTTTAGCTTTCGGAAGCTTAGAAACCATAGCAAGGATACCTTAGCAAGGAACTTTTGCTTTGTGTCATAATTTCTGGATAAAAATTATGTAGATATGCTAGGTTGCAGTATAAGCTCCATACTTTGGCTTGTTTCTATACCAGATGTAAATATAGTACCCTCAACAATGATCCATTTAGCCTTTTACTTTCTCAATTCGGCTGTGAATCTGTGTTGGTAAAACAACAGGCATAATCAGTTTAATTTTCAATATGTTATATATTTTGTTCTCCTAGATCTAACTTTTAATTTTTGTTATTTATTTGTTATGATCTGTTTTAATTTATCGATTCTAATCTAACATTGATCTGCTGACAATTCAGTGGCAGTCCGACTGCGACCCACTTTCCTTTCTGAACTTTTAATTTCCTCCACCGGGGCCTAACTCTCCGAAAATTTGGTTTGAATCAATTAAATTTGTTAATAAACACATATTGCATATGTTAATGAATTAAGAAGAACTAAAAACATAAACAAAATGATTATAGAATTTTAAACAATAAAATTTGGTTTAATTTTCTTAATTTGAGAGCATGGTCAAGTATAGAATTTTAAGATATTTTTAATATGATATAATTAACACGGTCTAATTTTTTTCTTTTAAAAAATAATTACACAACGCATATTTTCATACACAATATATATTTACACATACTACACATATTTGCATATAGTATATACATTTTGACACACAACATATATTTATACATACTAGACATATTTGCGCACACACACACACACACACTATATATATATATATATATATTATACACATTTTTATACATACAACACACATTTTCAGACACTACACATTACAAATGCTATATAAATTCGCTTACACTGTATTTTCATATATTAACGAATTCAACAACTTATTAATTTTAAATTTTAAACTTTGGATTTAGTTAGATTTAAAAATTTTCAAATAGGCCCTTAGTATGATGATACGAATTTGGAAGCAAATGAAACAATAGGCATGGACAACACTCCACGTCGCAACGTCGAGTCTCTGGGCGTCGCGACGTAGGGACCTCTTCCACGTCGTGATGTGGCTCCCTAGAATATTTTTAATTTTTGTCGAATAATTCCGACGTCGCGACATCCATGAATTGCCTTTTTTAAATTTAATTTAATTTTAGGGTTTTGTTTCCCACATCGCGACATCCAGGAACCCCTACGTCGTGATGTCCGGGAACCCCCACGTTGCAACGTCCAGGAACATTAGCGTTTTTTTCTTTTTGTGTTTTAATTAATTCTGAATTTGTTTTAATTAGTTATTTAGGTCATTTTAAGAAGACCTATTTAAAGGCTTCTTTCTTCATTTTGTAAGACAGATTATTATTGAATGAAAATTGAGAACACGGAGTTATTTTCCATATCGTAAATTATAGACCTGATGCGGGTTTTCGATTCGCTCATAAAGGTAGTTCCTGAGGAGGGAATCATCTTTGCTTCGACTCTCTGTTGTTTGTTTGTGAGGAGTATGCAAATAACTGCACATAAAGTTAGCCTACTGAGATAGACTGATTCTACCATCATCAGTTGATCTTCGAAAAAGTCTTGGAAACTTTTTCCTCATCGTTGCATCGAGTTACGTGAGGAGCGTGACTAGATCCACATCATATGATCTTTTTAAACAAAATCTTTATGCTTGTGAAAGAATTTTATAACTTCCTTAGACCTCAACCCACACCACTATATATAGGAGTAATTTTAACTTTCTAATCGATCATTTCGGAAAACAGATTTTCGTACTCTGTATCTTTACAACAACAACAACATCAACTAAACCTTTATCCCACTAAATGTGGTCAATTATATAGATCACATGTTACCACTATGTTCGATCTAAGATCATCTTCTCATTTATATTTAAATATAAACATCTTTCTTATGGTTTATTTCCAATTCTTTTTTAGTCTTCCTCTTCTCCCTTTTAATTTGAATTAATAATTCTCTATTTTTTACAGGTTTCACTTGTCATATAAATGTCTTCTATGTACATGTTTAAATAATGTTAAACGTATTTATCTCATTTTCTCATCTATCAGAGCTATTCTTACTTTCTTTTTAATGCATTCAATTCTTATTCTATCCAGTCTAGTGTGTCCATACATTCATATCAATATTCTTATTTCTACTACCTTCATTTTTTGTTCATGTTTATATTTAGTCATCCAACACTCTGAAACGTAAAGCATCACTAGCTTTGTGGTTGTTTTATAAAATTTTCTTTTCCATTTTAATGGTATTTTATGATTACATATTGCACTCTCTAACTTTACTTATGTAATTATTTTCAAGACAAATAACTACATAGAATAGCTGAACTATGATATTGTGTACGTCCAATAATATTGTTTCATATGATATATATCTTACTCTTATCAAATTTATGAATGCACATAACTAATTTTTGTAGGTTACTTGTGATAACTTAAAATCTTTGGTGCTCTACAACCTCAAATTTGCAAGTTCGATATTTAGTCACGAAATTCCAATTGGATCCCTCAATGGACTTGAAATATTGAAAATTGAAAGTTGTCACCGTTTGAAAAGCTTGTTTGCTCCACGTTTATTTGGAGAAATCACAAATCTTAAAGTGCTAGTGGTAAGGGATTGCACGATGTTGGAAGTAGTCCTTGGAGAGGAGGAAGTTGATGATGAAGAAAGCCGGGAGAAGAAGATTATTCGGAAACCAGAGTTACAAACATTAGAACTTTCAAACTTGCCAAAGCTACGGGGGTTTTCTTATATGCACGGTGATCTAGAATTGCCATCCCTAAGAACGATGACGATCTATGATTGTACTGAAATGAAGAGTACTTTATCTCTCGGTATTGGATCTCTTCACATGTCAAAATGGGTAAGAATCTATGGAATATCAGATTTTGGATTCGCATCACGATTTTTCTTCAACGAGGTATGACTTCAACTTAAGAATATTTAAGCTTCTATGTGAAATCAAATAACATCCAAATTATTCAAAATTTTAAATTTATTTTAGTAAATATTAGTAATCAACCCTTAAAAGAATTTTAGCTAAATAGTTATAATTAAAATATTATTGAGATAAGTAAGATTTTTTTTTTAGGAAAAGTAAGAAATGTTATTTAGAGATTAGTAATAGAGTTAGAGCCAGTTTGATAAAGTATTAAATGTTTGAAAATTAATTGATTAGATTTTAACCAATTAAATTCGTTTGATAAACTCACATTGTACATCTTAATAGATTAAGAGGATTTGAAAATATAGGGTAAATGATAAAAGAATTTTATCCAATAATATCTCCATTAATTTGCTTAATTTGAGAGTATAGTCAACTATAAAGTTTTAAAATATTTTTAATATGGCATAATTAACACGATTTAAATTTTTTTCATACATAATTATATACACTACAAATATTGTCACACATTACACATATTTACACACACTCCGCACATTTTCACACAATACATATTTACATATAATACACACTTATTTACATATTGTACATATTTTGACACACTACATATATTTATAAATATTGCACACATTTTCATATACTACATATATTTATACATATTACAAAGATTTTCACATACTACATATATTTACACATACTATAAACATTTTTGCACACTGCACATTTTTAAGCATACGACACATTTTCACATTGCACATATATATTTGCACATACTACATATTTTCACACACTATACATATTTACACACATAGACACACCATATATTTATAATTATTGTATAAATTCCCGTACAATATATATTTTTACATAATATAATTTAAAATTTGTAAATCATTTGGATTATCAATGAGATAAAATTGATGAATTTAACAATCTATTACTTTCCGATTTTAGACTTTAAATTGAGCCAGTTTTTAGTTTTGTCACACGGGTCCTAATTTAGATTAAGTAACTAATATAACTTGTGACTTTCAGATCTCATTATTACCGATGTAGCATTTTTTAAACACAATAACAATAACATTAGCAAGTGAAACACAAACATTTTTTTGGAAAAACTTGAAGCATCTATTTCTTCATACTATGTGAAACCAGTATAGCCAACAATAATTAACTTCGTGAAATATTAAATTAAAAGTATTGTATAAGTAGTGTTTTTAATATCCTTGTGATATGTTTATGAAATTTATGTTTTGAAAAGGTAATATCTCTTTCGAAACATTTGTTAAATTTTGGTTTTGAAAAGAATGTGGATGGAAGTCGGGTGTTTATAGTGGCGGGTACAAAATGGGGGTAATGAGGGGTAACTGCTCCCACTACCTTTTTAAAAATATTTTAAAGTTATATATATATAGGTTACATATATAGGCATATTGTCCCCACCAAAATTTAGTAAGAGAATATGATAATATATTTGTTCTTATGCTTAGAAACTTTGAGAAAAAAAAAATGACTAAGGGCCCTTTTAGTAAAATTAAAAACTTATTGAATTTGAAGTCTGAAATATAAAAGTAATAAATTATTGAATTTATTAATTTTATATTTTTGATAATCTAACTGATTTTCACATATGAAAATATAATATATGAAAATATATAATATATAATAATTTATACAATATGTATAAATATATAGTATGTGTATAAATATGTGTAGTGCGTATAAGTATATATAGTGTATGAAAATTTATGTAGTATATATAAATATGTGTAGTGTGTATAAATATATATAGTGTATGGAAATTTATGTAGTATATATAAATATGTGTAAATATGTGTAATTTGTAAAAATATGTGTAGTTTATAAAAATATGTTAACTGTGTGAACATGTATGCAGTATGTGTAAATATGTGTAGTGTGTAGAAATCTGTATAGTGTGCGTAATTACTTGTTAAAAGAAAAAAGTTTTAATCGTGCTTATTATGTTGTATTAAAAATATTTAAAACTCCATCGGTGATCACACTCTCAAATTAAGTAAATTAAATTAGATTTTATCACTTAAAAATCTGTCATCATTTGCGTATACTTTCAAATACTCCTAATCCATTAAAATGTGTAATGCATGTTTATCAAATAAGCTAAATTACGTCAGATTGGAATCAATTGATTTATCAAACATACCTTAAGTAACATAAAAAGTAAAATAAAATATCTACTTATTTTCTACTAAATTATTTTCATCACGTCTCTTTTCATCCTTCTTTCTCTCTCCCTTTTAATGCTTCTATTTTGTTTTAAAGATTTCTTTCAATATCAAATTACTCTTACTTCTATTGCTCATCCAATTTTGCCATTAACTTCAGTTATTCAATTTTTACCTTTATATCAAATAGGCAAAGATCACAAGTTTTAACACAATACAAAAAAAAAAAAAAAAAAATCAAGACATTTTATTGTTTTAACTCCTTCTTACTATACCAACTATTTGTAATATTTATCTATTTTTTCCCGCATTATTAAAAATCTAGATTTTTTTCTTGTGATATCATCCTCTATTTGAATTAAAAGTTACTTTTTTATGTTATTTATCTTTTTTTTTTCTTACAATATTAAAAATCTATATCTTTTCTAATAATATCATCTTTTATTTGAATTAAAAATTACTTATGTATGTTAATTTTAAAATTTTTTAAGACTTTTATATATGTTGTAGTTTTGTAATGTTTAGGAATTAGGGAAAAAATTAATTATAATTTATTTGTTAATTAACTACAAATTTTAATTTCAATTAGCTATAGAGATATTATAAAAGAAAGAATAGGAATAAAGAGTCATCTACCAAAGAAAATTAGACAAAAAATAATCTCAATTTAGTATATATTCAATATATATATGTATTGATAGACTAATTTATTTGGATTATTATAATTTATCATATTCATTTTTCCCCACTCAAATGAATTTCTAGCTGTGTCACTGCTTGTTTGGTAATTGCATCAATTACTTATTGATAACAGTCACTCAGTTAGTCACAACCTCTAGACCCACTAAGTGCCACTTACTTCGTATACAAAATTTTAAGTGAAAAAGTTTCATTTAATTTGTTGACTATATAGATAACTTAGAAACATATAAAATTCCTCTTTATGATATTTTTAAACATATGCATATAATATACATACGGTTTTTGTCATGCAGAATTATAAGTTTTCTTCATACATAATGTCACAAAAAACACATTTTTACATAATACACATATTTATACACAATATAGATTATTGTGCATTTATTTTTAAATAGACATAGATTATTAAACACAAACACTTTCCCTTCATTCCACTTTTAGATGTTCAAACTCGCACCATCCTTCATCATAGTTGCAAAATAAAGGGAAAAAAAAAACAATTTTTATGTTTGAATAACAAATTTGATATGATAAATTTGTCATGTGTTGAATTTTAATTTATTCATTTTGAAATGGGTTATTATAATCTTATATAATTTAAAATAGGGCAAAATATACTAAACCCTCCCACCCTATTACTTCGTTCCGTACCCACCTCTTGTAGTTTTAATTACAATAATAACTTCTTTAATTTTTTTAATTTAAAAATAATTAGTCTAATAAGTTAATTGTCATTAAAAAACTAAAGGAAATTAAACACACTATTTTAATCTAAGATAATAAAATGACAAAAGTAACTTTAAAACAAAAAATTATGTAGTAAAATCTCATATTAATTATAATTGAAATTCAATGAATTCGATTATTATTGATATGATCTTTATCTCTAATTATTCAACAATTAAGCAAATTAGACTCACAAATGCATTATTAGAACAATTAGGAGATTCTTGTTAGCAAGTTTCATGCCGACTAATTATATTTTGCCTTTTTTAGCGATTAATTATGTGTCATAGATATTGAGTAATTCCAATATAGTTAAAGTTATTTTTTTTATTGATGGTCTTTAACGTCATCATTGATTTTCTTTAATTTGACAAGTCAATGGAATTAATTTTCGTAACTAAAATTACAAGGAGTGGTTGCATAATGAAATATTAGTATATGAAGGTTTAGGGGGTGCTTGGTTGGTGGGTTTGGAAGAAAGGAAAGGGAATGAAATGAAAAAGTAGTGCTTGGTAGGATATAATTATGGGTGTTCAATCGGTCAGTTAACCGGTTCCGATTTGTATCGATTTTAGTAAATTTTTCCATAACCGGTTACCCGATCGGTTACGTTACTGGTTCTATCGGTTCCGGTTTTACCGGTTTCGGTCGGTTAACCGATTAAACCAGTTAACCGGATAGTTTTTTTTTTACTATTTAAAGTTAAAACAACAAACTAATAACAAATTAACTATGTTTGAAATGTAAAATACTAAAATTGAACATTTAATTCAACATATTAAAGTTCATGTGATGTAAAGATGTGTGGATGTTAAAAAAATACTTAGTTAATGTACTAATTACTTATATTAAGGTATTATTTACTTATATAACCTATAAATATACT
The DNA here is from genome assembly GCA_016586305.1 of Ophiorrhiza pumila. Classification (NCBI taxonomy): domain Eukaryota; kingdom Viridiplantae; phylum Streptophyta; class Magnoliopsida; order Gentianales; family Rubiaceae; genus Ophiorrhiza; species Ophiorrhiza pumila. Next base: position 13,518,985 of record BLIW01000006.1, read on the forward strand.
TATGTATTTAATTAATGTACTAATTACTTATATTTAGAGTCTAATTTACTTATAACCTATAAATAGAATAGATTTAGTTAATGTACTAATTACAAATATTCATGAACTCATAGTATTAGTTAAAATTTAAAATATACTTATTTTAATTACTTGTTATTGTAATTAATTTTAATAATATAAATTACAATATGATAGCATTAATGTTTATTTGGTGTCTTCTCACTATTATATTCCGCCTTATAATATTAGTTAATTATAATATAAATTACAATAGTTACATATTAAATTTGTAAATCATTAAACCATGTTATTGTTAGCCATAATACTCATGTGTTATAATATATTATTATTATTGTTGGTTTTACATTATAAAATATATATTGTTAATTATAATTTATAAATTATAAGTTAATTAATAAATTTGAATAATGAATAACTTAACTATTAAAATAGAATTTAAAAATATTACAAATAATAATTTAATTATAAAATATTACTAATTACCGGTTAACCGGTTTAACCGAAAAACCGGTTGGAATAATTTTCCAACCGAAAACTAGACCGGTTAACTGGTATAATCGGAATCGATAATAATCGGTTAACCGGTTCCGATCCGGTTACCAGTTTTTCGCTTTTTTTTAACAGCCCTAGATATAATCATTCCCCTAAATTAATTTATATCTACCACTTTTGGGTAATACTCCATACTGTTATACTTTGTGAGAAATAGATATGATTATCATATCCATTAATCACTATTATCATTATCATTACCATTGTCATTCCTCTCCATGAACCAAGCACACCCTTAGTGTATTTTGCCCTTTAAAATGCAGTATTATAGATTGGTTTTCAAATTTAGTTGAATCATAAAACATTTAGAGTTTTTTAGTTTAGCAATTTATTACTTTCAAACTTTAGTTTTAGCATTCAGATTTTAAAATTCAGTTTTCAATTTCATTTTTGTCGGACCTGAGTCTATTCTACTTCTCTGTGTGAATCCTACATATTTAAAAGCAAGTAGCAATAAATAGCTTGTTTTTTTTTTTAACATATTTCACTAGTAGCGGTAACATATGATTGCTTACATAAAGCACTGTATTATTTTGCTAATTAAATGTTAATTATAGGCAATACATAGCTGATCTTTGATTTATCAATAAATTGAGTGTTCATAATCATGAGTACTGTTTGAACATATGGTCCATTTTCTTGTTTAAGAAACGGGTAAATGACCCAATAGTCCTTTAACTTTGGAGTAAGTAATGTTTTGATTCCCAATTTTAAAAAAGTGATATTTTAGCCGACACCAGATCTTCTGTCCAAGATTTTGTCTGTCTTATTCTGTCTTAATTAAAACTACGTCATAGGGTTCACTAATCTCTTGGTTAGGGTTTAATAATTGTAAAGTAATTTTAATGATATTTATGCATTTAGTCCCTACATTTAATGAAACTACGTCGTTTTGAACGATAGACAGAATAAAACTGGATAAATATTGGACAGAGGATCTGGTCTCTCTCATTTTAAATTTTGTCAAACAAATTGTCTCCCACTCATTTTGCATCAATTCAATAATTAACACTGATATACTTACCACCAAATTGAGGAACTATTAGAGCCATTTCTCTAAGAAAACGCTTTTGGGTGTCATGTTGTGTTTATACATGGTAGGACTTCATGGAATCAAATTGATGTTGTAACAACGCTGTTTTACCTCGAATCAAAATCGATACATTGTTCCCATTTCCCATTTAGATTATAATATGGTACATATGGATAGAGCCACTATCTAGACATTTTTTTCTTGGCATATCGTCACAACCATTAATATACATATACAAGAAATAATGTTGATGCTTATTAAAACAATCATTAAATATCCTGTAATGATTTGAAATGATGTTTGTTGCTAACCGAGAGTTTGTATTTTATGCAGCATCGCCAAGATGAAAATAGTTTAAGCAATGGTAGCTTCATGTTGTTTCCAGATGATCTCTTGTTTACTTGGTATCCCTCAATCTCACCCTTCCTGGTGAAAGGATTAAGGTAAATCATTATATGAGAAATTAATGTGACCAAAATATTAATTAATCTAGATAAAAAAGGAATTAATAGCATTAATATATGAATATTTTTTTCTTTGAAAAAATTACAAAAATCATCCTTCACATTTGTTACAAAAAACTTTTGTCATCATTCATATTTAAAATAATATAATTTCGTCAATCACATTAAAAAATTGTACCAAATTTATCATTTCATCTACTTTCGTTTGATTTTTTAAAATGAAAGTATATACATCTATATTGTGATGACAAATATATATTTTCATTTAAAGAGGAAATGGAGTTTAGTCAAAGGACTAATTTAGTATATATTTATAGTGTGAGTAATAAAATTATATTATTTTAAATGGGAGTGATAATAAACGTTTTTACATAAGAAAAAGTGGAAGACAACATTTAGCAATTTTCCTTTTTCCATAAAGATGTTTTTTTTTATTAAAGTGTCGGTAATGTAATATATTTTGCTTTCAAATGTTCATTAATAGTCGTATGTTGCAGTAATGTTTTCTTTTACGACGGCTGGTTGCAAGCAAGTGGCAGATTTGGGAATTGGGATAGAAAAGCTTTTTCCAGACATTACATATGAGATCATTTTTGTCATGATGTTGAGCAAAATGCTAGCTTATAACAATAAACTTATAACCGTTCTAGCTGAGAATGAGCGGGAAGAAGATATGAGTGATAAACCAATAGAAAAATGGATAGAAATAGTGGCAGGAGAATTTAAAACATCATCCGGACAATTTGGAGAAATTGTATTCTCTATCAATAAGAACAACCATTGGGGAGGTGTAGTTTTAAAATGTGTGCATATTCTACCAAAAAAGTCCATTCCATAGAAGAAATTGCATTGGATGTTATGTAGGAACTATTGAAAATTATGTAAAGAGATTGTCCTCAATGGAATCAAAAGCAATAAATCTTTCAAATTGTGGGGATATAAAATAGACTTGACTTGACCCACGATCATTGGAAGAATTGTAGTTCAAGTTTTTCCTAAGAATTACGATTGACAGTTTTGCTTCTGATTTTTGTTTTATGATTCTTAAATTTTTTTAAAAAAAACTAACTTCTTTATTTATGAATTTTATGTTACAAAAATTAAAAATTTCAAATTAATAAATGAAAAAATATTAAAATTTGTTCACGGGTGAATTATACATTTATTACACTTAAAACGTTTAAGGGTATTTAGATATTTAACTATGACATTTATATAAAAAAAGATATTAAGAATAACTGAACTATTAATTGGAATTCAAATAGTGTAATATAATAATAGAATTAAAATAATAATTGGTATTAAATTAAGATTAATGATACTCATAGTGAAATTTTAGAGTGAAATTTTAGAGTGAAATGCTATAGTGACGGACATGCCAAGTATAAAAACACAAAATTATGTGTCACCTTATAAAAAACTGACACATGTACAATCACTTAACACTTAGGGCTCGTTTGTTTGGCAGGAAAGTAATGTTTAATAGGAATGTGATTCTTGAGATTTTAATTTTGAGGAAAATGAATATTTTTCCTGGTCATCTGATTCCTAGAAATTTAATTGTGAGGAATCTGAATACTTACCATGTGTTTGGATAGATTCTTAAAAAAGTTAGTATGATTCTTCTTTTATTATTTGATTTAAATTATTGAACCAAATAATGTTATTTGAATTCATTTGTATGTTATACTTATACATAACCATTTATATAGTTTTATTTTAAATCATATCATGAAACTTAATTATATATTTTTACCTTATAATAAATGTTTTAATATTATGTTTTATATTTTCATCATTGTAAAAATTATCATTTTTAATTTAATTAAATAATTAAGCTATTAACTACAACTTATAAAAAAGTGTTAAAATAAAAATTTTTTATTAATATTATTAAAAAAAGAATAGTTGATTAAATAAATGAAAAATAAATTCACAAATTAATGTTAATAAAAATAGCTAAAATTTATTAAACAATAAGTATTGAAAATATTAAATGTATGAAAATTAATTAAGTAAAAATATGAAAGAAAAAGTCTAAAGCAACTTAAATACAATTTTGAGTTTAAAAAAAAATATAAAATCCCTATAATGTTAATAATTTTATTAATAAAAAAATAACATACCATCCATCTATTTAACTCTTCTTACATTAAATTACATTTTTAAAGTCAATATAAAGAATTTTAAAAAGTACTAAAATTTTAATTTCAGTTAAGTAGTAAATTCAATAAAAAAATATCAAATTAAAAAAAAATTATTTGACCAAATGAATTAGAATTTACCATAAGAAACATATTAAATTGAAAATATAAATAATAAACATAAAGAAAGAGCCACATAGTCAAAATCCTCAAGAGAGGAATCAGAATACCAACTTTTAAAGAGGATTCAAAATCCTGGAATCTTGCAGTTATTTTCGTTGATCCAGGATTCTTTTTACTTTCTCTAGATGAAACAAACGTAGGAATTTAATAATTAGGAAAATGAATACTTTCCCAGTTTGAAACAAACGCAGGAATTTGGAAATTAGGAAAAAGATTACTTTCCCAACCCAAATTCCCTGCCAGCCAAACGAGCCCTTAGGGTTCACTTATCATTTGTTTAGAGTATTAGTTTAACTTTTAAAAATGAGATAACTAACAAAATTGACACGTGTCAATTTTTATAAAGTGCTCAATGAAAATGGTACAACAGACCAAATTTTGTCTTTTTATACATACCACGTTAGTCACTATGCAATTTCACTCTAAAATTTTACTCCGTCTATCACTACTCTTAAATTAATAGGTGTAACATTTATGAGAATCATTCTGATAAACCCTTTATCATACACCAATCATTGAATATCATGTAAGTCATTTTTTAGTGTTTTACCATAATAATAATAATAATAATAATACACCCCACTTATACTATATAATTAACTAAAACCTTTAAAAAAACTAAATTCGTAGAAAAAAATTTAAATGCACCAAGATAATAAATCCTTACATAACTCATCCATATCATTTGTTTAAAATTATCATGTCTTTATTATGTATAAAGTTCAAATCACTAAAACCAAGGATTAACAAAATAAAATATCACTAAAATTGAATCTACAATTATTAAATCTTAACTCATATATATGTTATTAAATCCTATGACATTATTTCATTAAAATCATGGATTAAAATGATAAAATATCATTAAAATTAAATATACAATTATTAAGTTTTAATCCAGATGTGAGTGAACCATACGACATTGTTTCGCTTAAATCAGAAATTAAAAGAATACAATATAACAAAAATTAAATTTACAATTATTAAACTCTAACCAAGTGTGAGTGAATCCTACGACGTGATTTTAATCACAAAATAAGATATGATAATTTTATATTAAGGATCACATCTCTCTTTTTATACCGCTGTTATGTTGGAGTGGAGGGATTTCTTATTTTGTATTTAAAGAAGATATTGATTTTTTGAGGTTTGAAAAAAGATCGAAGATGTTGAGACGTATATCTTTAATTTTTTTTTCACGCTTAATTTAGTGTTTACAGAGTTTTATACTTAATTATATAGTGTAAGTAGGGTATATATATATATATATATATATATATATATATATATTATTTGAGAAAAACATTTATCAGGTTCATCCTAATAGGGGCTTTATTAGGCACCAATTATATTGCGCGCCACATAAGCATTTTTTAAAGTGTCACCCTAATAAAAATGCACCCTACCTACACCATATAATTAAATGTAAAAATCCTTTAAATACTAAATTAAGTGTGAAAACAATTAAAATATACGTATTAACATATTTGCTCTTTTCCCAAACCTCAAGAAATCAATATCCTATTTATTTCAATAAGGTAATATGATTGATTTTTTCTTCATGCATCAATACTCTGCGGCCAAAGGTTTACCCCTAATTCCTCCTATGGATGCAATTCCCATACTGAAGATTTTTTTATCTCCTTAATGTTTCATACTGGAAACTAGTCTATGATAATTAGTTTTCCCTGTGCATAAATATTTTTTCAGCAAGCATATATTCTCACCATGTTAATTATTGTTCACCAAATAAATTTTTTGATAACGATCTCACCACGCTCCTCACGTAGATTGATAGTTGTTGCGGAATATTGGTCACGATCTTTTCGAGAATCAATGTGTATAAATTCGAATCAATCTATCTCCCTAGACTGACAGTAAGCACGATTATTTGATGGCTCCTTACCAACAAATAACAAGACAGTCGTGTGAAAAGAACTCCCTCATCAGGAATAATCTTCACAAAGTAAATTGAATTTCCCTCCTCAAGAAAGCAACTCACGTAAAAACAACTCTGTGTTTTCAATTCTCAAAATTCACGTCTATCTATTACAACTGAATAATATGCCTATTTATAGGCTTACAAAATAAAACCCTAACTTTCTAAACAAGTAAACTAAACTATCTCTAACAAACTGGACTTGGATTACATTAAATATGGACCTTAATAATTAAATAACACGTTAATTATAAAGCCCAATACAATTAAATCCAAAACAACTAAAAAAAACGAAAATACTAAAATTCCCGAAATTGTCCGCGTCATTACATGACGTGCAACTTCACGGCGTGTTTTCTCCTTGATCCCGTCAGAATCTGGAAAAATGCAAAGCATAAAAAATTTTAGCTCTGAATCTTAGCTTTCTAATGCCACTGGAATCAACCCATTCCGAGTTAAATTGAGAGAGATATAGGCAGAATACTAAAACGTGGCAGAATCTCTCAGCAAACAATATTTGACGCCTCTTGTCATGAGTTCCTTTGTAATCCCATTTTCGAGTCTCGGACCACCTTGGGACTAACATGAGGCTTATTCTTCATCTTATTCCAGGCTTCCATATATGAGATTCATCTTTAACAATTGGAACAAGTACCTTGGATTTTCCAGAATATATGATCACACATGATTTCATATCATTCCCTTCCACTTGAAAAAGATTTGTCCTCAAATCTTGTGGATTGGTAACAAGAGAATTCATCACAAAACCTGAAAAATTGTCAAGACAAAAAGACAAAATATATGGAAATTCACACTCATTATGTTTCTCCTCCTTGCCTTTTTCTATAATCCTCATCTCATGGATTTTTCCATTCAAATCATGAAGCAATTCACTTTCTTGCTTATCATGATAAACATCATTAATAACAATTAAATTACAATCATTTAAAGCAATAAAAGGAATTAAATCTGCACAAGATGCTTCTTCAAGAGTAGTATTTGTGATAACCTCGACCCCTTGAATTGTTGGAATTGAAGGCAATGCTTTCTCCACCAAAAGATCATCATGAATGGTCTCCACCATTGCTTCAACAATTTCATGAGCTTGCCCCATCTCCATTGGATACAATTCGTTATCCCCATGTTCTTCAACACATTCCAATAGTGGTATAGTAACAATTTTGACAGCTGGGTCTTTCTTTGGAGGTTCAACATACAAATCATACCATCTTGGACAACTAATAGAATTATGACCTATAGCCATACATATAGCACACCTGATTGGTTTTGGCTTAGACTCCTTCAAACCCTCAATCCAAGGATTTTTAGATGGAGTTCTCCTTGGAATACTTGCTCGAGATCTCGACCCCAGTCGTTCTAACCGCTGACTGATCCGTTGAGTTTCAGCTGTTAATTGCCGTAACTGTTCACTCACAGTAGCCAGTATACCTTCCAAATTTTGGTTAACACTAGCTTCTTCATCCTGTCTACTCATATTGATTTAACCAAATTTCAAAAGAATATCCACAAATATCCAATATATATGATCAACCCAACAATCAATTACCAATTCAGCAGGATCAAATTCTCACAATATCAATTAAATAATAACACAAGATAGAATTATTGTAACCTTATCACAATAACCAAATCATGCAAGGTTGCGAATAACAACAATTTAGGGTTTCAATTTTAAGAAAAACTGAAAAACCAGATTTTGAAAATCCCTTGATCTCTGATACCACTTGATAACGATCTCACCATGCTCCTCACGTAGATTGATAGTTGTTGCAGAATATTGGTCACGATCTTTTCGAGAATCAATGTGTATAAATTCGAATCAATCTATCTCCCTAGACTGACAGTAAGCACGATTATTTGATGGCTCCTCACCAGCAAATAACAAGACAGTCGTGTGAAAAGAACTCCCTCCTCAGGAATAATCTTCACAAAGTAAATTGAATTTCCCTCCTCAGGAAAGCAACTCACGTAAAAACAACTCTGTGTTTTCAATTCTTAAAATTCACGTCTATCTATTACAACTGAATAATATGCCTATTTATAGGCTTACAAAATAAAACCCTAACTTTCTAAACAAGTAAACTAAACTATCTCTAACAAACTGGACTTGGATACATTAAATATGGACCTTAATAATTAAATAACACATTAATTATAAAGCCCAATACAATTAAATCCAAAACAACTAAAAAAAAACGAAAATACTAAAATTTCTGAAATTGTCCGCGTCATTACATGACGTGCAATTGCACGACGTGTTTTCACCTTGATCCCGTCAGAATCTGGAAAAATGCAAAACATTAAAATTTTAGCTCTGGATCTTAGCTTTCTAATGCCGCTGGAATCATTCCATTCCGAGTTAAATTGAAAGAGATATACTCAGATTACTAAAATGTGGCAGAATCTCTCAGCAAACAATATTTGACGCCTCTTGTCATGAGTTCCTTTGTAATCCCATTTTCGAGTCTCGGACCTCCTTGGGACTAACATGAGGCTTATTCTCCATCTTATTCCAGGCTTCCATATATGAGATTCATCTTTAACAATTGGAACAAGTACCTTGGATTTTCAGAATATGTGATCACACATGATTTCGTATCATTTTTTTTTTGTTAGTTTCTTATACTTTGATAATGGACCCATTTTATGGTTTATGCAGTACTGATGATTTTTAAAGGTATGGTGATGAACAAATATGGTTTATGCAGTACTGAAAAGTAATGAACTTTGAAGGAATTAATGCGTGAAAACAAAAGGGATACTAGGAAACGAGATTAGAAATCATCGGTTGTTAATGATTTTACGTGAGAAAAGCTGCAGAAAATTATTCGATCATTGGTTGACTTCAATGCAGTAACTCTACATGTAGGGTTTTAAAGGGGTTTTGCCGTGCCAAATAACAAAAGAGAGATGGGTTCAACTGTGAGTATCTTTAGGTGTTCGTGAGAGGAAGATAGAACTCCGGAAGAAATAAAATCGATCTCATATGGCAATGGTTTCGATCAAGAAATAGTTGGGACTTACCTTTGTTGATGCAGTTGAGCTTTGTTTTTGCGAATTGTAGTAATTTAATCTTTGGCTAATTCTGTTTAGATCCCTAAGTAATGCTGAACTATTTAATTGGGACTTGCTGAGGTTTAGGGAACGACATAAACCATAAAATTGGTCCATTTGTATTTGTTCACACCAAAGTACTAATGATTTTTTATGTCCTTAATGTTTTATACTGGAAACTAGTCTATGATAATTAGTTTTCCCTGTGCATAAATCGATTTTTTCAGCAAGCATATTGATATGAACCTGCCTAACTCCACCCCAAAAGCTAGCTCAAGAGGGGAGGTTTGCAAACTCATATATATAACACCCAAGACCTCTCCTCCTAATCAATGTGGGACACATCATTCCCGACCCCTTTAGACTGCACGTCCTCGTACTCTAGCTCACGAGTGGCAGAGAACCTTTGTACATGTGCCCACCCGACCAGTGAAGAGTAGGCTCTGATACCAAAATGATATTAACCTGCCTAACTCCACCCAAAAAGCTAGCTCAAGAGGGGAGGTTTGCAAACTTATATATATAACACCCAAGACCTCTCCTCCTAACCGATGTGGGACACATCAGTTACATCATTGCATATATAATACTAGTTTGATTGAAGACTTTGAATTAGAGTGGCATGGGCTAGTACAGAATATGATTTGGAAGATAATTCTTGGCTGAAAAATTTATATGAACGACGTCAGAAATGGGGTTCCTGGATATGTAAGGGGTACATTTTGTGCAGGCATGTCCACAACACAAAGAAGTGAAAGTATGAATAAATTTTTTAAAGGTTTTGTTCGCTCTAGTAGTTTGGTGAGTGATTTTGTATTCCAATATGAGAAAGCATTGAATTCAAGATATCTTAAGGAAAAAGAAAAGGATGTAAAGATAAGAAATTCTAGTCCTATTTTGAAGACATGTTACCAAATTGAAGTGGAAGCATCCAAGATTTACACAAGAAAAATATTTTTGAAATTTCAAGAAGAGCTTTTCTCAAGTCAAAAGTACAGGGCAATCAAAATAGATGAGGAAGGAGGAAAAAAGATATATACGGTGATGCCAAATGATAAAGAAACGCATGCATACCAAGTTCGACTTTATGCTTCACAGAGTAAATTTATTTGCACTTGTAACATGTTTGAATTTTGTGGGATTTTGTGTCGACATATTTTTTCAGTGCTGATTAAAAAATCTCTTGTTAAATCTTTACCACGGGAATATATATTAAATAGATGGACGATAAAAGTTAAACTTGTGACTTTGACGTTACAACAAATTTTGGGTTAAAAGATACAGAATGTTCTTTGATGATATTGAGACATAGTATGATCATGGAATTCTTGGAAGTTGTGGAATTGGGAAATTTAAAAGAAATATATAATCATCTTAGGGTTGCCATACAAAAAGTTCATGATGAGTTTAAACTAATGGATGATAACTCCCAGATTGAAATTGATGATGGTGTGGATTTTCAGAAGATTACTAGTTTAGATAGTGCGGCAATGCATAGGACTGATGATCAAGTTACATCCCATATTACTTCTAGTTTACAAGATCCAAGTCATATAATTTCAAGGGGATGTCCTAAAGCATTGAGACAAAAGAATCCCAAAGAAATTCAGTCAAAGAAGAAGAGGAAATGTGGATCATGTCAGCAACTTAGACACTATCGGACTAGTTGTCCCTCCCAAAATCAAATAAGGTAAACTAGTATTTTTTACTTTGATGATTGAATTATGTTAAAAAATATATATTAATGTGCGAAGTCATTTAGTATGCTAAAATGTAATTGTCATGCATGATTATCTATTTTCTTACAAACTAAGAAATTACATGAGCAATGGATGATGAAAGTTAAAAAATCTCCTAATATTTTTCACATTTAGCATAATTGCAATGCGTTCCTCCTATTAGTTTGAATATGTGTTCTTTTAAAAAAAATATATAAAATAGTGTAATAACTTTTTTATTATCTTCTTATATTCAGAGATGAAGAAGCCACCAATCATCAATGTTGAATTCTTCAACTGATCAATAATTTAGGTAAAATAGTTTATATGTACAAGTTACTTTATTCTACATTTTATATATTAACAGTTGTACAAATTTTTAAGATAAAAAAATATTAAAGCATCATTGTCTCGATTGTAATATACAAAAGTAACGATAATAGAGATTGAATTGATAATTTTCTGCTTTGTTATTGTAGGATGATTTCTTTGATTTCGGAGTTTGGGCATTATGAGAAGTTGATTATAGCGACCTCGTTGATTTAGTATGTGCTGCTTCTTCATGTGGGATTGTATGGCTAATGTGATGTGCACTTGAAAAGTAAATGAATCTCATGATTCATAAATTTAATGTCTACTTGAAGCATTTGTTTTTATGAAGACAATTTTCCTACAAGTTACGATTTTTTTTTTATGTTCAGTCTATTTCATGGTCGGTTGTAATAAATAATATTTAAAGGAATAACATTTATGATACTTGGTGGGACTAGATGTGAATGAATGTGGTTTTTGAATGTAGTGCTCAATTACATGAAAGTTTTATTCAATAGTGTAGCTCCTTGCTAAAGAATCTAGATGATATATTTTTTATTTTGTTCAAAGTAAAGAATTATTCCTTAAAAAATGTAGATGATAAATTTTCATTTTGATGAATTCAGTAAAAGTCAGAAGAATTGTTGGCTTCTTGACGTTTGAGAAATGATCAATGATGTTGGTGATATTTATCTTTAATTCTTTCATGATTAATTTAGTATTTAAAAGGTTTTTTAAGTTAATTATAAGATCGATGAAAAAAATTTGAAGATTTGTATTAATTTTGTTAAGTTAATCTCTTGTTAATTTTTTGACTTTGACGTTACAACAAAATTTGTATTATTGAATTAATTTGTATTAATTTGTAACTTGTGAATTTGACATTAATCTCTTGTTAATTTGTATTAATTTTGACTTTGACGTTAATTAACTTAAGATCGATCAAGTAAGAATTATTGAATTAATTGTTTCACACTTAATTTAGTATTTAAAGGATTTTTACATTTAATTATATGGTGTAGGTAGGGTGGTATTTTTATTAGGGTGGAACTTTAAAAAACATTTATAAGGTAGGGTACATTTAAATATAATTGGTGCCTAGTAAGGCCCCCTATTAGGATGAACCTGATAAATGTTTTTCTCATATATGAAGAGATTGTCTCAGTTTGAATCAAAAGGAATACATTTTGCAAATGGTAAGGATATAAAAGACACTTTCGAATTGTTTGTTAATTGTACTTTAAGTATGGAATTCCTTCAATATTTTATCATAATTTTGTATTTTTAACAACATAGCTTTCTAAATTCATTATTTAGCTTTTTTAAATATTTTTATTCGAGTTAAGTTTATATTTCTACATCAGTATTTTTTTTGCTATAATATAGTTCGATTCATTTAAAATGTTGAAATTCAAAATGTATTCTTTATCAATTTCAAATGCCTAAAATGTCACTTGGGTATAAAAAAAGTAAAAAGCACAAGTTTGGTCCTATACTTAATTTGTTTTAGAAAAAGAAAAGCATTAACAAAAAAATCGATGGGCTCCAAGTAGACAAGGCCACGGTTTCAGTTTTAACCGCAACCAGCCCGAAAAAGTGGGCCCAGAACCGGAACCGGCCCTCACCGGGCTTGAACCGTGAATCGTAACCGGCCTATGCAGGCCGATTATGGTTCACCTCTTTTGCGACCGACGATTCCAAAAACATAAAAAAACTTTTTATTTATTTTATTTTTCAAAATTTTCTCCCTTGTATATCAAACAATATATATTTTTTTAAATTAACTCAAATTTCTCAAATACTTTATGCTATCATAATATCTTAAATTAAACTTTTAAATTCTCAATAATATTATCTATTTCATTTTTTCCATTCTTTACATAATTCCATGGTTAGTTATTTTTTTTAATTTATATTATTAGTTATCATTTTTTCTATTTATTCAATTGTTTTATTTTAATACTCTAACCAACTTGAATTGCCTAATGCTATGTATATGACTTTAATCTTATCTCAAATCAAGATTGTCAGAATTTTTTTATTGTTTACCTAATGCTATAGGTTTATGGACCATAGTCGTTACATTGATGCGTTAAGGCTTACATGGAAAAAACCATTTAATTTACTATAAAACAAACTTTACTTATGTTTCATTTTATTATGTTTTGTATCTATATTGTAATTCATATATATGACAAAAAAATTTATATCTGTATAAATGAGTTACTTTCCATTTATGTGAAATTTGTATATATTATTTTTTTCAAAGTTTATTTTAAAAAAATTTAACTGTGAAAACATCATACAAAAATCGGAATCGAAAGTGGAACAGAACTATCAATTGGCGGTTTCAAACCGTAACCATAACCATAACCATAACCATCCGGCCAAGGGCCGGTTTCGATTCCACACATTGTAGAACCATGAACCGACGATTAACGAACTGTAACCGACGGTTCACAAACTGTAACCGACGGTTCACGAACCGTAGCCAACGGTTTGTGAACTGTGGTCATGTCTAACTCTAAGAAGTTACCCTGTAAAGTATGATAGGATAATAATAAGTACAAAACTTTATCTAATTAAAATTAAATGACTGGTAGTCAATAACTAATAGTATAATATTATGTGCCCCATTTTTTACTTTAATCACTATCTAAAATACGACAATATTAGACCTTCTGCATGATATCAATCTTCTAAGTGGCCATTCTTTTTATCTTCGGTGATGATTCCTCTGTCTTGTTGAATTAGTTTAAATACAGTAAATTTAAAACTAGTAAAAGATAACGTAAGTACAAGTATAACCGTTTATCCTATCTCATTACACTATTGCTCCATGATGGATCTTGATATAAGGCCGAAGTCAGCTCCTTAGACCGACCAGCTGGTGATAGTCCATTCCTACGATGTCGTAACTGCAAGACAAAGAGTAAGCATATCATCACATTCCACGGGATATTTTCCAAAAAAGCTCCAAAGCTTCAATGAGAAGGATTTTAGGTCAATATCAATGATCAACCCCCTTTCTATGTGGAGTAAGGGTAATATTTATAGAAGGGGAACCCAAACCTGTGGATCACTGTTCGGTAATAGTGGCATGGCATGGGTCACTCGGCACTGCGTGACGAGCCCTTCACTTCCCTGCGTTTTTTCTGCTGGTCCTATCACATTGCCGCACTGCTCATCCTGCTTTCAAAATATATCTACGTGTCCTTTATTGATTCGTTCATGATTAGTTCAAGGTCATACACTCATCAACTAGCCCCCCATCTCGTGGTCAGCATTTTCGGCCACGAGATTCACCTCGGCCCCTCTCCATAGCTCAGTGTCTCGATCTATCTCGCATTGTGGTCAGTCTCCATCAGTTTTCTTCTTTTGGCTCGACCTTGGGTTTGAGTGACGCTACGTGCTCCTTCCTATACACTTTGTTGATTACAGCTAGGTAGCGGAGATATCGAGGGGAACTGTTCCCCTTGCTATGTGCTATTTCATTTGTTTCTACTTATTCTTCTACCTTCACCTTCTATTTTTAGCTCTTTTCTCTCTTTTTACTATCTCCATATCTGCCCTTTAAGTCTCAGTCTTGCCGGAATAACGTCTCTCTGTCCCTTGCCCCTTTCTATTCAGTGTAAATGGCCTACACTTCCCCAACCATGAGGATAACTAAGGTAAAATTTCTGGCCCCACAGCTGTCGAAGTCGGCCGTTGTGCATCGGCGGCCATTCATATTTTAGATGATGTTAGAAATGTCATTCTTCCTCGTGAGGATACCAGTGGTGCTCATGAGGTCGAATCCCCTTTCGACATCATAGGTAAAGGGAAAAGGAAACCTCAAAAACCACCCCTTTTTGAAGTCATTTCATATAGGTCTACCATCATCCTTCTTCATTTCTCCTCTCTAAGGTCTAAGTCCCTAAAAGGTTTACTTTAACTGCTCTCAGAAAATTTGTCGGGATTTACGTCAACCAACTAGTCGCTGGTCTGCGGATTCCCCTTTCTCCATTCATGAAATCTCTAATTATTGAATACTGTATTGGCTTGGGGAAATTAGCCACGAACTGCATTCATTTTTGCTTAGGGTTTGAAGCCCTTTGCGTTGTGGCAAAAATTTCCCCCATCGTGTCTGCTTTTTGGCGCATCTTTACCCTTAGGGTTTTAGAGGATAAGTCGAGATGGTTTTACCTTACTCGATGTGAAAATTTTCCCTTAATTGTCAACCTTCCATCCTCTATTAAGGGGTGAAAGGAACGATTTTTCTTTATTTCTGACCTGGGCATTCCCCAGATTTGGCACACCCTATGCCGACTTCTAAAGAGGCTCAGCAAAGGAAGATTGATTTAAAAGACCTCAAAATATTTGTATCAATAGCCCACAACTTTTTCAAGGCCGAGCTGATACAAGCCAGAATAAGTTTGGCATCGCCAAGCGACCCTCAGAGTACACCACTCCACACCTGAGTTCTCTTGTCGTACCTTTTGTTTCTTTCATCTTCGCTTATTGTCATTAACATAGATTCTAATTTTGCAACTTTTTTGAAGCTGTTTATAATGAAGTCTGGGTTGAAGCAGACGCTACAGAGTTTGAAGAAGGATTCGCCTCAACTCTATCCCCCGATCCCAAAGACTACCTTGTCTCGATCAGGGTTGGGAAGCCCTATTACCTCAGCTACCCCAAGTTCCTCTCCGATACAAACTGAGCTCCTTCTGCCAACTTGCAAGGAAGGGTTCGCTCCTGAGGATGCGCTATCCAAAAGACGCCGGGTCGGAGGCAAGAAAACGGTCTCGTCTCCCCGTCCCCCTCCTCATTCGATCCTTTCTTTCTCCGAAGTGGCTTTCCATGTAGTTTTCAAAGCAATTTTGTTGGAGGAACGGGCTAAGGTTGCTAAGTTAACTACAGGAAAACTGTACAAACTTGTGTACCGGTTCATAACTGGGGTAAGTAACCTTTGCCTTAGCTCTTTTATCTTTATGCCCTGTATTTTTATACCTTAATGCTTTTCACAGATGCTTCTCGTGCTAGAAGGGGCTTTGGAGCGAGTTAAATTCCTTGCACAGAAGGTGCTATGCCAAATTGTTGAGCTAGTCTCTCTTCGTAAGGAGCGGGATAGACAGAAGACAGTGTGGAAGAAAGAGAAGCAGTTTATCCTGGATGCGGCTTCCCTCTCTTCCTAAATGCTTGAGGCCAAGAAGAAAAAGGTTCAGCAGCTTGAGGCTCAGTTGGCTCAGAATCGAGAGGTAGCGATTGGCAAGTACCGATCTTCCCTTGCCTTTGCCGAGGAGAAGATTCTAGCAATCAACGATTATCGAACATCGTTCAACTTTAATAAAATGCTGAAGGAACTTATGGGTCTCGTATCTGACTACGAGTACAAGTAGGGTCTAAAGTTTGCAAAAATTGTGTACGAGGACATCGACCTCTCACTCTTTGAGGACCTCAAGGATAAGCCCATTGCTGCCTTGAACCAGCTTCTAGATAATTATGACCTGACCATCAAGAGGTCGGAGCATTCTGACGATGAGGCGGATAAGGCTAAGGAAGCGGACAAGGTGAAAAGCCACTAAGGAGAGTCGAGCCAACCTCGTAGTTCAGAACATTTTTGTATTATTATTAATTTTTTTCTTTTTTAATGAAGTATTCTTTTTTTACATTTGGCCTTCCCCTCTTCCTTATTTGCTAGCACTTATTCCAGTACATTTCAGTAAACGATGTTGTTGGTAACATAATAAACTAAAGCAAACTCGGTAACATAAACTTAGGAATTAACCTTTTGATAAAACTTGTTAAGTCCTTACTAAGAAAACTCGGTAAATCAAAGCAAATTTTGTAAGTTTCAAATAAATTGAAGTGGATTTGATAGGGCATATAACATTAACATTCGTAACGATGCTATTGTTATTCCCTATGTTCTTTGGGAATTTTAGACAAAATATCAAAAGAACAGCACATTGCCACACATAAAATGACTCTACTAAAGAAATAAAGCCCGCTCTATTGGTAGAATCATTTTAGGTTAACTGTATTCAATGACCAAGGTATTTTTTGACCTGCCAAATCTCTTAGCTAGTAGCTTCCCAACCTCATTGCTTCGATGACCTCATAAGGTCCCTCCGAATTAGGATCCAGCTTAGTGTTTCCCTCCTGTCGGCTGACGTCATTCTTTCTCAGGACCAAGTTTCCTGATCAGAAAATCATTTCTTTGACCTTTGAATTATAATATTTTGAGATCTGTTGCTTGTATCTTGCCTGTCGGATCAGTTATTTTTCTCTTTTGTCTTCTGCCTAATCCAAGGCCAAACGAATGTTTCTTCATTCTGGGTTTAGTCAAATTTGACTACTTGATAAGTTGGGATCCTAATCTCAGTCGGGATGACCACTTCCGCTCCGAAGGCCAGAGAATATGGCTTTTCTTCAGTGGCTGTTCTAGGGGTTGTCCTATAGGCGTGGACCGTCTGAAACTTGTAAACCCATTACCACTTGGATTTGTTGAGTCTTGCCTTTATCCTACTTAACAGAGTTCTGTTAGTGACCTCTACTAGGGACTTGCGGATGTCCCACTGATGTGTAGAATTGAGAAATACCTAAATCCTCGCGCACATTTTGTGAAAGGATTTCTCAAACTGCTTGCCATTGTCTGTTACCACCGCTCTTTGCAAGACGAACCTACAAATGATATTCTGCTAGAAGAACGTTTTTACCGCTTCTTCGGTTATATTTTTTAGCGGTTAAGACTCTATCCACTTGGTGAAATAGTCTATACCCACATAGATAAACTGGAATTCCTTAACCGATTTCAGGAAATGTCCCAGGAGGTCAAGTCCCCATTGTACGAACGACAAGAGACTACTCAAGAGCACCAATTTTGTGGCGCGCGGGGAACCTCAAGATTAAAGCGTGAATCTGGCACTTTGGGCACTTCCTCACCATGGCCTTTGAATTCTTAAACATGGTCGGCCAATAGTATCTTGAGATCATTGCCCTCTTAACCAAGCTTCGGTGACCAATGTAAGCTACGCAGCTATCATGATGCATGTTGGTCAAAATGATCGATGTCTTTTCCGGATGAACGCACTTAAGCAAAGGCATCAAATATGACTTTTGGTACAGACCCTATTTACGATCTCATACCTCATAGACTTTACTATTTCTCGCATCTAACCGAGCCTTCGGCAGTGTTCTATTCTTTAAATATGGAATGATCGGGGTTATTCATCCCTCATCTAGGCGTACATTCATAAGTTTCACTTTCTCTACTGATCTTTTCGCCATAACCTCTATTACTACTTATTTAGTCAAGTGCGATTACATAGAGGATGCCAGCTTGGTAAGGGCATCTGCGTTCCTATTTTTTTACCTTGGTATTTTAATGATGCTGAATTTGTCGAACTGGGCAATAAGGTGAAAGAATTTGCCAAGATATATCTTCATAATTTCTTCTCAGGCTTTATACTCAGCCTGCACCTATTCGACCACTAATTGCAAGTCGTTGTAGGCAGTCAGGCACTTGATACCCATAGTTGTGGCTATGTTCAATCCTGATACCAAAGCCTCGTACTCGGCCTCATTATTGGATGTCGGGAAGTCGAAACACAGAGCATATGTGTAGCTCTCTCCAATAAGATCTGTTAGTAGTATCCTAGCACCATTTTCATCCTAGCTAGATGCCCCATCAAAGTATAGTTCCCACTCAAAGCTTGGGATGAAATTCTAGAAGCCTCGATCCTTTTCTCATTCCCCTCATCCCGAGTGCATTCTTTGATAAAATCAGCCAATGATTGGGCTTTTATTGTTGTTCGCGGCGCATACATGATGTCAAATTCACTCAGCTCTACTACCCATTTCGTCAAACTCCCCAAACTCCCTGATTTTCCCAGGACCTTTTCGAGTTAGGTGTTGGTCAGAACCTTGATTGCATGGGCTTGGAAATACAACCTTAATTTTCTCGTCGTAGTAACTTTTGCCAGAGTATACTTTTTTTATGCGAATCAACAGTTCAAGGATGTAGATGATGCCTCACGTCACGATGTACAGGCCTTGAACACAAGTCGTGACGTGGATCTCTAGAATAATTTAGTTTTGAATAAAAAGCCTGACTTTGCGACGTCTAAGATTGCACATCGTAACGTCTAAGGTCGCACATAACAACGTCCAAAATTTGGCATTTTTTATTTTAGGTTTTATTCTCCACGTCACGACGTTAGGATACCTGCACGTTGCGACGTCCAGAAACTTTGACGTTTTTTATTATTTTTGTTAGTTATTTACGAATTTAGTTTTTCCATCTACGGTATTTGGTGAAAGCCTATATAAAGGCTTCTTATTGAGTTGTCATAGGTACAGAACATTTTAGAAGTATTTTCATAAGATTTCAGTGATTGAATTATTATGTGTGAATTTGTATTCCTGCGAAGGGTTTGCTTATTTGCATCTATTGAGAACTGTTAGTTTTGCACGAAGCGGACTAATTTGTTGGTTTCTTAAATTTCCAACTCAATAATTGTTGGGTTGCTCTACCATAATTGATTTTATTCGAAGGTTCTATGAATTGCTTCTGTGACATACAAGTCGGGGTTGGAGAAAATCGATCTGAGTTTCGTATTAAGTGGTGTCAGAGCTCACGGTCTTTGAACAAAATCAGATTTTCAATTTTTCCTTTCAAAATTGAATTCAAGTTGTTTGATAATCGCAAGCTTAATAAAGATCTTGATTTGTGTTGAGTATCAACGACTATATCTTGTGTGGTGTTGTTCTTAGTCTAAGATTTATTCACTAGTACATTGGATTCGTTATACCGTTATTGTTGTTGGTTTATTTGTTGGAATTCCTAGATTTGCTAATATGAGCAAACAAAGTGAAGCTAGCAATAATCAGAATATTGAGGTTCAATTGGCTGCTATGTTAGAGCAGATCACCAAATTGTCTGTTAATAATTAGCAGTTGCAACGGCAAGTGGATTGATTGAGTTCAACAGCTCCTAAACCTGTGCGAAAACCTCTTTCGAATGATATAGATAAAGTGGGCTCTGATAATGAGGAGAGTTCTCGACGTTGGACACCAAAACCTACTACCACTGAAAAGAAGGGAAATATGAGGGTGCCGTCATTTATGGGCAGCGAGGATCCTGAGGAATTTCTGCAATGGATTTGTAAGGTTGAACACATTTTTTACTTCTATCAATATTTGGAGGAGATGCGAATTCGTCTCACGGTTATAGAGTTTTCAGGGTATGCTAGCACTTGGTGGGATGATCTATGTGATCATCGAGAGAGGTTAGGAGAGTGGCCAATTCAAACTTGGGAAGATGTTAAGACTATTATGCGCAAGAGGTTTATTCCAATCCACTACTATAACGACCAGTGGTTGAAGTTACAAAATATGATTCAAGGGGATCGAAGCGTTGAGCAGTATTATAAAGATATGTAGATGGTGATGAGTCAAGAAAAAGTTCATGAAGATAGGGATGCAACTATTGCCAGATTCATTAGTGGTTTGAACCGTGAAATTGCTAAGGTAATTGTCTTTTATCATTATTTTGACCTTGATGATTTGGCCCATAAGGCTAAGGAAGTGGAGAAGCAGTTAATGTTTGAGAGGACATCGAGATCTAGTTCTACTTCACCGTGGAAGACAGTTATAGCAGATTCACCACCGGTTAATAGCCCTAAGGTTAAGGTGCAAGAGAAAGTGGAAGCTTCATGGAAGTCAAGTGCCAAAATGTCTGCTAAACCTCATCAGTGTTATAGATATCAGGGGTTTGGCCATGTTGCAACTCAATGTCCTAACAAAAGTGCATTCGTCATCCGTCCAAATGGAGTTGTGGTGGAAGAAACAGATTTTGACCCTGATATGCCTGCTCTTGAAGAGTCCGAGGAAGTGTTTTGTGAGCCCAAAATAGGCAAACTCCTAGTGCTTCGACAGGTTTTATCATCACATCCAATGTTGGACACTGAAGATTACAAGCATACGCAACTTTTCGATACCCGCGGTGCACTTAATGGTAAAACTTGAAATGTGATTGTGGACAGTGGGAGTTGTACTAATATTGTAAGTACCTTGATGGTAAATAAGCTGCAGCTACTGGTGGATGAACACCCTTTTCCCTATAGCTTACACTGGATGCAACAAGAGTCGTCGACAAAGATTACTAAACAAGCTCTGATTTCATTATCGATTGGAGCTTATCGGAATGAAATATTATGTGATGTGGTTCCAATGACAGTTGGTCATGTTCTTCTAAGAAGGCCATGGATGTATGATCAAGGAGTGAAACATTTTGGGCGGGACAATGTGTACTCTTTCGAAAATGATGGCCATAAAATGGTATTAACGTCTCTTCATCCGTCAAAAGTGTACATGGATTAGTGTAAGATTTCTCAAGATATGCAGTCCGTCGAGGGAACTGGAGCAGGCCACAAGGAGATTGTTGGCAAACATGCATTGATATGTGCACCTGTTGGTGTCCTTCCATATAATGTTGCAGATTTAAGGACAAATCTTTTCCATGACGGAGTTGCTAATACGAATCAGGAGTTCAAGGATGTGGACGATGCCCCACGTCGTGATGTACAAACCTTGGACGTCAAGACGTTAGTACACTTCGCGACATAGGGAGCCTACCATGCCGCGATGTGGATCTCTAGAATAATTTAGCTTTGAATAAAAAGTCCGATGTCGCGATGTCCAAGGTCGTACGTCGCAACGTCTAGAATTTAGCATTTTTTATTTTAGGATTTTATTCTCCTTGCCGCGATGTCAGGATACCTAAACGTCGCGAAATCTAAAAACTTTGACATTTTTTTATTATTTTTGTTAGTTATTTACAAATTTAGTTTTTCCATTTAGGGTAATTGGTGAAAGCCTATATAAAGGCTTCTTATTCAGTTGTCATAGGTAGAGAACGTTTTAGAAGTATTTTTATAAGATTTTAGTGACCACAAAAATTTCAAATGGATTTGACACAAAATAATAGACAAAACAAAAGAATGACAATATTTGACACAAAACAATACATGGACAACAAATGTACATAAGCCATGTTCACGCATATTCTTTCATGTTTAACATATTTTAAACCAATCAAAATCTACTTTCAATGTATAAGCATGCAAGTTTAACCAAATTTTCACGATTTAGTTCCAATTATGCCAACAATACACGACAAGAGTTGCATTCAAGCATTTTATGATAAAACAAGGTAGATATCTTAAACCAAAAAAATACTTAGGCAGCAAGTGTACGTAAACATTTTCATGGATAAATAACAAATAACAATGATAGAATATAACCTTTTCATGGATAAATCATATTAATTATGTAGCAACTTTAAAGCATTCAAATATTTAAAATTAATGAATAGCAATATTCGAAACCAAATAAGATTTGGGAAGTAATTGTATATAAGATATTTTCATGCATATTCTTGCACGTTTAACAAATTTTCAACCAATCAAAGTCTATTTTCAATGTATAACCATGTCAATTTAACCAAAGTTTCATAATTTAGTCCCTCTAATGGCAACAATACATCACAAGAGTTACATTTGAGTATTTAAAGCTAAAAAAATGGTAATATTCAAAACCAAACAAAACTTGGGCAGCAAGCGTACATAAGATATGTCAATGCATATTTTGGTGGGTTTCACAAATTTTATACAAATCAAAGTATTTGTAATTAAGTCAATTTTATCCAAATTTCATGACTTAGTCCCACTATTAGCAATAATATGCAACAAAAGTTATATTCAAGCATTTAAAGATAAAAGAATAGCAATATTTGACACCAAACAAGACATTGACAACAAATGTACATAATACATCTTAATGCATTAGAGAATCTGCACATGCAAACAGATTGATGCATCATATGATTACTTACAGCAAACTAACATGTATTTAAGGCCATTGGACCTTCAAATACCCCTTATCTAATGTAACCAAAAATCTAATTCATAACCAAGACAGACTAATTTTATAGTTTATGTATGTACACTACAAAATCAGTTTCCACTACTATAAAACAGATCACTTGAAGAAGAGTGGCTTCACATAAGCCATATAATAGTGTGAAGATTTGCAATTTGTTATGACTCAGTATTTATTAATTTAAAATTTTGTGATTCCCTAATAGACCTAAAATTAAAATTCCATTTTTCGTAAAAAAAATGACAATTCTTAGCAAGAATTATAATTAAAATCAATTTTTTTTAAATAAAAAAATTCCATCTTCAAAGCCATTTAAGTCTCTGTTAAAAAAATCCTTAAATTTTAATCTTTTTTAAGCTAACGAGTGGAGTAATAAACACTTATCATGGCAATCAATTAACATCACTGAACACTTTTTTGCTGCTACAATTCAATGAATGATTATATAAATACTACTTCAGGGAATAAACTAAAAATCAGAGAGGAAACTCAAGAAAAGAAGAAGGAATTAATTACCTTGAATCCCTCCTCACCAAAAAAAGACAAAATGTACAGAGAATAACTTCCAGAACACAGCCAAAAAAATTCAAGGACAACAATCTCACATGAACCGCAAAATCCCATCAAACAATCTCATTCTTCTTCAGCAAATCCTCATCCTATTCAAGTTATCGGAAAGAAACTTAGAAAAATATAATATACTACGAAACAAAAAAAATGAACCCATTTTCTCAACTGCCCATATACTAAAATCACACACAACACATAATATAATAAAGGTGACAAAAAAGTGTGCAAGATTACCTCTTATGTCAAATCCAAGATGTTTGACAGCATAAAAATCTAAAACTCCTCCATGTCATTGAAATCAAATCCATAAAATTTTCAGATATGGACTCCTGCAAGAAATTTTCACAATGGAACCCGCTTACAGTGGAAGAAAATAGTTGGAAACCCACTCAAGTGGAGATAAAAAGCCAAATCTAGAAAGAGAAGAAAAAGGGATTGAGAAAACAATCAGTCACGGCAGAGGGAGGAGAGGAAGATGAGAAAGATGAGGAGGATGAGGATGCACTAGTGAACGGCCGTTGGAGAAGCATAAATGTTGTCTAAGTCTCTAAAAGGAATAGTTAGGGCTGGTTAGAGTAAAGAAAAAAGAACGATGTAGTTTAGGAAGCCCAAAATTGAGCGCGTTTCCTTGCCTCAAAACTTGAAAAGAAGTCTCTGTTTCTGTAACGCCCCGCCTTATCCTTTAACGGCATCCTGACGGGAGCGTTAGATTACGCTCAACTCACTTCTAGGCTCAATCTAAATAATAATATTTCCAGACATTCATAACCATAACTCATCCTGTAAATCACTCTTATTCAACGGTAACTTATTTAATACATCCCAAAGGAAAATCACACTATTCAACGTCCCAAAACTTAGGATTAATAACAAGAACCATAATCTTTCAAACCACAAACTATCCAAGTTATATATATGTACTACATTCCAAAAGAAATGAACTTCTAAAATATTAAAATAGTCTAACGTAACAAAAGACTAATTCAAACGACCTTTTATACCTTAACCTTCTTAGCTCCTATCACACAATGCGTCGTTAATCTTCGAACCCAAGCCAGCTCTTAGTTTGTCCTGAATTGCTATGAAAAAAAAATTTATAAAAGGGGGTGAGGTCAAAATAGCTCAATGAGGCGGCAGAGAACAATTTTTTTTTTCTTTTTTTTTTGAGAAAACATAATTTTAAAGACAAGTAAAATTTTCGTAAATACATTTCTTTTCAAACACAAATAATCATATCCCACAACATGTTACCGCACATATCACATATCATTTCGCATACCAATGTCACATGTCATTTTCACAAATATGTACACCTGTCGATCTGTTCCACCGACCTTTACCAACCTTATCACCCTGGAAAAATTGTTGACGCGTGCACGACTTGTGAAGCTACCTTATCCTTCCTTGTGGTCAGTGATCACTACGGCCCCGCAGGCCTAACATGGCATCCGGATTTGCCACTCTGACTCCCGTCAAACAAGACTAAAACCTCCTTAATCTTGTGACGGGGCTCACCGGTTTAGTTTTGGCATAATCGTCGGCCCAATGCCGTCTCGATTATTTTCCAAACCAACACCTACTATGGGCCAAAATATTCAAATACCATGCACATATAGTATTTTATGCATACTTCATATATAACAATCAGTTTTGCATAGAACTTCGTTGAAGTATATAAAAGATTCCATGCCCTTTTTTTTCTAACATGTCACTTCAAGCCATGCACATAGCAAAAGATAAGATCAGAACCATATAATAATTTGAACTCAAAACAAATAAAAAGAATGACTTCTTATTTAAAAGGATTCAAAAGTCAACTAGCAACATGCACTGGGACAGGATAGTTTTGGGAGGATATGATGATGGACAAAAAATTTCAAAACCAAAACGAGAATGGAAGGGTACAGTTATACCCGTCCTACCCTAACAATTATTCTTCACCATGAAATGCCGTTTCACTTACATTTTGGACCAGTCCTACCAGTGCAAAAACCATTTTACTTGATTTTATAATTCGGTCAGATACAAGACGAGGAAAATACAGAGCTGGAACCTCCTTTATAATGCCAAATGACAACAAAGTATCACCACAAAAAAAAACCAACAACTCACTATGTTTAATGTGTTAGTTAATTTACATCCCAGAATAATCCATAGCTAGCTAATTTGCCCTTTGAAATGATCAAGAAGGAATGAAATTCTATCATCCAATCAACATTAACTATTAAAGTTCTAACTACATGTTTGTTTTACTTCCAGTTGTGCATATATATTTAAGGAATTCATTTTGCTTTTGCTGCTGGAGTGTCTGAACCATTGACCAATTCGGCCCATCAAGTTTTTTTTTTTTTTAAATCTGAAATAGTTATTTTTTTTCAAATTATTAAAGCAGTTAATTTCTGCAATCATTCTTTTGGAGTCCAAATTAAGAAACTTCAGGCCTCAAAATTTGTTTTCCCAAAAATCAGAAGCCATACTGGTACATGGTGGAAATCCACATGTTAATCATCACTAAAAATGGATACCTCATCCGCAAAATCTTATAATGAATGTATAATTCATCCTGAAACACATAAGCCAAAGCTTTGTGATCTACAACAAGATAAAATCTACAAATCCCTTGCAGACCCATAAATCTAATTTAGATCATTATGAAAATAATCAAACTAAAAAAAATAACACTGTTCAGCCCAACATAATTATATGCCATTCCAATTCTTCCCATAACACAAAGGTACAACCTCTAAGGCAACACGCACAACACAAAAGAAATTAGTCCACAAGCACAAAAGAGAAATAGACAAAAACTAATTTGAAAAATCACCAACCATGTCCAGACTTTCAATAAGTATTAATCCATCATTTAACCTTTCAAAGCAAGGATTCTAGAAAAAAAAACGAGAAGAATTCAACCCAACAATCAACATATCATAAAAATAATTGATTACTCTTCCAAAACTATCATAACCTTCAAGGATGCTCAATCATAAGTGCAATCCATTTAAAACATTCAAGAAAGAAAAAAAATAATTATCATTATTATTATTATTGTTTTACTCACCCTTGCTTCAATCCTGTGGTGTTCACCTTTCCCTTCACTCTTCTTCCTTCAATTCTAATTGACGCCCTAAACTTATAAGAGTAGGCGGTGAGGATTGTTTAACAAGCTTGGCAGCGGGTTTCCTTCTTTTTTTTTAAAGTTTTTTAAGTTGCCTTATTATCCTTAGAGTTTAAAAGGAATCAAGTAGAGTCCACTAGTTTTCAATAATTTTATACAATTTGGTCCGTAAAACTTAAACGTTTACCCTACCAAATAATATTGTTCGGTATTGACTTCGAACTAGATAACTAATAATTAACACATGCTTTTAACTTATTTCCTACATCATATATATATTTATTTATTTATTTATTCGTTGGTAAGTCGAGGTAAAAGTCGTTTCTAAACCAAGCGCTAAACCAAAACTCGTATACCAGAAAATTAAAATTTAACATTTTAAACAATCATGTACGATAAATGTATTTATATAAAACTATGGGGATTCACACATTTCTCCCCTTAAAGAAATTTTTCCCTCAAAACTGTTTCCGTTTATTGAAAAGAGTTCAGGGTGTTGTTTTTGCATGTTTTCCTCGGTTTCCCAGGTAGCTTCTTTCACACCATGATTTCTCCAAATGACCTTGACAAGTGGAATTTGCTTAGTTCGAAGCTGTTTGAGCTTTCTATCCACGATCTTTATTGGTCCTTCTTCATAAGACAAATCAGCTTGTAATGGTAGGCTAGTTGAGTATATGACGTGAATAGTGTTTGGTATATATTTACGCAATAAGGAGACATGAAACACATCATGCACTCCTAGTTGTTGTGGTAATGCCAAACGATACGCGACTTGTCCTATTCTTTCAACGATCTCAAAGGGACCAACATATCGTGGACTTAATTTTCTACCTTTCCCATGTTTGATTATCCCTCTCTCTGGTGACACTCATTAAAATACCTTTTCGCCTAGTTGGAACTCCAAATCCTTTCTACGAAGGTCAGCATAACTTTTTTGGCGGCTTTGAGCGACTTGCATTCTTTTCCGAATTAATTGTACCCGGTCAATTGTCTTATCTATGACTGGTACATCCTTAGCATCTACCAATTTCATCTCTCCAACTTCATTCCAACATATTGAAGATCGACATTTTTGGCCATATAAAGCTTTATATGGGGCCATTCCTATCGTATCTTGATAGCTGTTATTATAAGCAAACTCTGCCAGCTTTACATAATAATCCCAACTTCCTCCAAAATCTAATGCACATACGATGAGCATATCCTCTAAAATTTGAATAGCCCTCTTAGATTGACCATCTGTTTCGGGATGGGCTGTGGTACTAAATTTTAACATAGTACCTAAAACTTCTTCAACACTTGGCCATATTCGTGATGTAAATCGAGGATCACGATCAGAAACTATGCTCACTGGTACCCTATGGAGGCACACTATTTCCTCTAAATACAATCGTGCTAACCTCTCCAAGGAATATTTTGTATTCACCGGTAGAAAATGTGCGGTCATAGTAAGGCGATCCACAATAACCCATACCGCATCATGATTTTGTCATGTTCGAGGTAATGCAGCTACAAAATCCATTGTGACATGTTCCCATTTCCATTCCGGTATAGGCAACAGTTGCAACAACCGTGATGGTCGCTGGTGTTCCGCTTTTACTTGCTGGCAGGTAAGACATTTTGCCACAAATAATGCTATATCACGCTTCATTCCATTCCACCAAAAATATTGTTTAAGATCTCGATACATTTTAGTGCTTCATGGATGGATTGAGTACTTTGAGCGATGAGCTTCTTCCAAAATTGTACTCTTTAAGCTCCCTATATTAGGCACACACAACCGTCCTTGAACGTGCACTATTTGGTCATTCCCAATAGTGGAATTTGGAAGTCTACCCTTCTGGACTTTTGGAACTAAACTTTGTAGATCAATATCCAACTGTTGGGCATCTTTAATTTCTAAAATTATTTTTGGATAGATCTGTATATTCGCCACCATGAACCTATTTTGTTTTACGTTCAAACATATCTGTGCTAGTTGAGCTTTCCTACTTAAAGCATCGGCAACCACGTTGGCCTTTCCAGGATGGTAATTAATGGAAAAATCACAGTCTTCTAATAACTCTATCCATCTTCGTTGCCTCAAATTTAGGTCATTTTGGGAAAATAAATATTTTAGACTTTTATGATCCGTAAAGACCTCAAATTTTGCTCTGTATAAGTAATGTCTCCATTTCTTTAAAGCAAAGACAACGGAAGCCAATTCCAAATCATGGGTAGGGTAATTTTGCTCATAAGATTTCAACTTCCTAGAGGTATAAGCTATCACCTTACCTCTTTCCATTAATACACACCCAAGTCCTTCTTTCGAAGCATCAGTATAAACCACAAAATTTTCTGTTCCATCTGGTCAGGTTAAGATTTGTGCACTTGTTAGCCTATTCTCGAGTTCTTGAAAACTGCCCTCACATTTCTCATTCCACACAAAATTCTTACCCTTATGGGTTAACTATGTTAAGGGTCCAGCTATTCGGGAGAAATCCTTAATAAATCTCCTATAATAACCTGCAAGTCCAAGAAAACTTCGAATTTTAGTTGGTGTTTCTGGTCGCTTCCAGTTCGTTATTGCCTCCACCTTAGACGGATCCACAGAGATTCCTTCTCCTGATATAATATATCCTAAGAATGAAACCTGATCTAACCAAAACTCACATTTTTCCAATTTGGCATAGAGTCGGTGTTTTCTCAATGTTTCATAAACTAATTTAAGATGTTTCTCATGTTCTTGCTTACTTCGAGAATGCACTAAAATGTAATCTATGAAGATCACAACAAATTTATACAAATATGGTTGGAATACCCGATGCATAAGATCCATAAAATCTATCGGTGTATTTGTAAGTCCAAAAGGCATCAGAAAAAATTTGTAATGTCCATATCGAGTATTAAAGGCCGTCTTGGATATGTTTTCATTCTTAATTCTCAATTGGTAATATCCTTGTCGGAGATCAAATTTTGAGTACACATTAGCTCCCTCTAATTGATCAAACAATTCATCAATTAAAGGCAAAGGATACTTATTCTTAATGGTGACGTCATTTAAACCTCGATAATCGATACACAATCTCAAAGATCCATCTTTCTTTTTCATAAACAACACTGGTGCTCTCCATGGTGAAGTACTCGGGCGTATGAAGCCTAACTCAATTAGTTCTTGTAATTGTATTTTAAGCTCTTGTAACTCCAACGGTGCCATCCTATTGGGAGTCCTTGAAATTGGGGTTGTTCCCGGTATTAGTTGAATGAAGAATTCTATTTCCAATTTTTTTTTAGCAAAACAAGCTTATATATATCATGTGCAAAATACGATGCTGAGTATAACCAAAAGCATCGTTACAAAAGGAAGAAAGAAAAGAACATAAACACAAAAAAAGGAAAGCAATAAATATGGAGTACTACTCCATTACATGAGTTTGTAATTAAATGAAAAAGATGGAAGGCAGAAAATGTCTACTCTAGAGCCAACTAGAGTATAAATTTTCTATTATCCTATTAAAATTCTATGCATCTATGATGTCAAGTAAATGGAAGTGAAGTTGTAGGAGATCAAATCCATACATTTTCCTTAATGAACAGCTATCAAAGTAAAAGAGCCCCCACTCTAAGAACAGTTTAAACAATTTCCTATTGGGGGGCAATTAGTCAAATAGGCTCCCATGTTGGCTCATTACCAATCTGTAAGCAACTTTGTAGCTTCATCATCCAGGTGCAAGAGTATATTCACTCCTTTATCCAAACAAGGTTCAAAGCATGTGGTGGTATGCATCACAACCATCCAAAGAAACCAAACAAAACAGCATACCATGTACAAAAGCATGTGCACTTAATTTCCAGAATGCACTGGTATGCAAACTCAACAGCAAGAGCCGCATACCATGTGCAAGAACATTGCACTCAAGCACCAAAAGTTTAAGTGTGCGCTGGTATGCAAAATCAAACATACAGCAGCACAACAACAAGCAAATAAATCACATGACATATTCCACCAATCAGATAACACACCAATGACAAAGAGCAACGCACATGAATTAGCCAGCAGCCATGACTGGGAATTTGCCTCAAGTTAGGGATCTCCAAATACTCGAATCCAGTTTGTGCATTGAAAGCAACCAAATGACTGAAGTACTACTCATCAGCAAGTTGAAAAATTCTCTGACATATGAAATATAAAGTCCTTATCTATCTAGGCATATCTTCAGATTCCAAAACTTAAGACTTCCACATTCATTCATATCCACAATATATCATTTGATGCCAAAAAAGAATGGCCAAACCACTGAAACAGCAACCAAATCAGCAGTATGAGCTATTCCACATATGTAGCATTTTTCCAAAACAAGACACACAATCCGAGAAGGCAGGCCTCAATCAGAATCACAGCCATCGAACACTACCAGCTTAAAAACACGCACCAAACAATTGCCCCAACAGTAGCCAAAGCCACTTCTGAGTAAATGATAAGGTCAACTGGCCAGACCAAGGGCCAAGCTTACCTGCTACTTTGAGAGTTCCTAAAGTTGTGGCTGACAGGATCAATTGAGGCAAGGAGTGCTGATTCTGTTGGAGTGTTTCCAACCGTCTCTGATTTTGAGTGAAACTGCCTTTCCTCGAAGCAACATGGGCTGGAACAGAGTTCTACTTTGTTGGTCCTCCAGCCTTCAAAAGCTGGACGAGTTGCTAGGGAGGTAGCTTGAAGTTGTGTAGCTGAAGATACCGATCTGAAATTTTCTGGCGGCATCTTGTTGGAGCTCAGGTCTCTGAAAGTGAAGAGTCCCATCAAGAGTGATCTTCCTTGAGTGGCGTTGAGCGTTGGAAGCTTTGACCGCAGCTGAGGTAGCATCTTCACGAAGCTCTGAGATTTGACCGATTTGCACAGATCTGAACTTGACCGAGCTGAGCTTTGACCAATGAGCTTGTGAAAAGCTCCGATCTGTTCAGGTTGGAGCTTAGTGGACAGCTTAGTGAAGAGATTCGACCGATGAGCTTTGACCGATTTGCTTTTGAAGAGCTTTGACCGATTAGTTTTCACCGATTAGCTTGTGAAGAGGTTTGACCGATCAGCTTATGAAGAGCTTTGTCTGATCAGCTTAGTAAGCAGCTTAGTGAGCTGCTATCACCTTCTGGCGGAACTCTAATTTGGAGCAGATGAAAGAAAGGAAAGATTGAAAAGAGGAACCAATGAAAATGGAACGATTGGAAGCAAGTGAGAAGGAACGAAATCAGTTGAAAAAGGATAGGGCCTTTCAGCTATACAGCTGAAAGGCCCTTAAACGGATGATTTCTAGATAGAAGCTATAGAAAATTCTATAGAGAAGCTCAAGTTACTATAGTTGGGTATAGATCCTCTTCGAATTCTATTTCCCTTTCTGGAGGTAATGACTCTAATTTACTTGGGAAGACATCAGGGTAATCATGGATTACTGGAATTTCCTCTAACTTTGATTTCTATGGTGATTTGCTAGCTAAGTAAGCTAAGTATCCAATTCCACCCTTATTAAACAATTTTCTTGCTCTTACTGTAGAAATTAAAATTTTCGCAAATTTACCCCATTCTCCAACAAGCTTTTTCACCGGTCGTCCTGGTTTGCAAAATTTTACTACCTTGCCCAGACAATCAAGTTGTGCATGATGTTGGGATAACCAATCCATTCCTAAAATAACATCATATCCTTGGATTGGTGCACAAATTAAATCTGCACTCATTCCATTTCAACTTACTCTTATTTCACACGATTTATAAATCGTATCAGTTATCAATTTACCACCCATAGGTGTATAAACCTCTACGAGGTATGGTAACTCCTCACATGATAATTCCAAGTAGGAAGTAAAATCAGATGCAACAAATGAATGCGTTGACCCTATGTCAATAAAGCCTTAACATTATGATTATTTATGGCGAACGTACCTTCCACGACATTTGCTCCGTCGGGAATCACCTCTTGGCCTGTAGCAAAGACTCGAGCCTGCACCTTTGGTTTCTCCTCCATCTTCTTATGTGCTCTCGGTGTCGCATTCTAGAAGCCCACATTTCTTTGTGGGTTTCGTACATTTGAACATTCTTTTGCAAAATGCTCAGCACTCCCACAACGTAAACATCTATTTTGTTTCATCCAACATTGACTTTCATCATGATTTCCACGACCAAAAAAGGCACATGTCTTACGATTTTGCATTGGCAGGAGTTGACGAACTTGTGGTGGTCGTGGCCTTATAGTTGAATTTCCACCTCTATTAAACCCTTGGGTATTCCTTCGCCACTTTGAAGGGTTTTGATTCTTACCCCACTGACCTTCACGCTCTCTTTTCCTCATTTTGGCATTTTCAATGCGAATAGCATAATCTAAAGCTTCAGCAATAGTTGTCGGTTTTACTGTTATCATTTTATCTTGTATCTCATAACGTAACCTTTTGATAAACTGACGTACTTTTCTCTCCTCACTATCAACCAACCGATAAGCAAACTTAGAGAGACGATTAAACTTAGCCTCATACTGTATCCCGGTCAACTCTCTTTGTTTAAAGTTGATAAATTCTTCCTCCCGTTTTTCTCTACTTGCATTTGGGAAGAACTTAATGTTAAATTCTTCTAAAAAGTTTCCCCACGTCTTAGTGGTGTGAAGAATTTGCCAATTTTCTTGGATAGTCTTCCACCAATCACGCGCAGCTGCTCTTAATTGGAAAGTGGCAAATGCCATTTGTCTCTCATCCTCATAATTCAAAGTGGAGAAGATATCCTTCATATGTTCTAACCATAATTCTGCCTTATCTCCGTCAATTTGTCCATGAAATTCAGTGGGCTTGAATTTCAAAAATCGTTCTAATGCACTATCTTCTCCAGATACTGTATTTGACTTGGATTTATCGGTAAGAACTTCAGACATCCGGATTACCGCTTTCACCAACTGAGTCAATAACGGGTTATCTTCAACAGTTATTGCCTGAGAAGTTCCACCCTCTTTCCTATTCATGTTTGTTGATTCTTGGTGGTTTGCCATCTACTTAAAAAAAATTAACTTGTTGATAATTCACATAATTAAAACTCAAAATTTACACAAAATACTTCATTTTATACTTTTAACAATCAAAACATTTCAAGCGTCAGACTCTATACTACACGACGCTGGCTTAGTCTACCTACTAAGTCATTTAAGTTAACAAAAGTAACATAGTTATAACCCATTCCTAGTTTAGTCAACGACTACCAACCCTATTCACATTGAGAATATACATAGTCATCCCAAAAGTGTTATATACAGCTACCACAAAAGGTATTAAGTTCCCATCTTTGCTGTTAAGCCGAGTCATGCTCTGACTCTTCTTGAGCGATCTCAATCATAACTTTCTTGTTTCCCCCATCAGTAAAATCATCCAAGCCAATGCCTGCCTCGGGTTGATTCACCGATTATCCATCTTGAGGAGGTCCCCTCTTTTCAGGCATGCTACACTCCAAATAAACTCGTTCTATAGTATCTCCTATAGCCACATATTGATGGTAGATCTTTGCAAATCCATATTTTTGAATCCTCCTCATTTTTTCACATTGATTCTGCCAACCCAGGCGCTTATTAAACTCCTGATATGAACGAATAGACTCTTCTTGGAGTTCCTTTTTCAGTTTTGCAATCAACTTCTCCTGTTCTCTAACTTTTCCTTCCAAATCTGTTGGGCTCATTGGGTTTTGCTCCTTATCACGTAGGATCTGATGCTTTTCCCTTTCCAGTTGTTCATTTCCACGTTCGAGTCGTTTATTGTCTCAAAGGAGCTCATCCCTTTCCTTAGCCACATACTCCATGACATAATATCGGTATGATTTTCCACAAATGCATTTTGTCCTAGGTCCAGTAGGAGCTTTTGGATCATACTTTTGATACGATACGCAATAGTTATGCATGTACCGTATCACTCTTCTTCCTTCTTCAGCCATGTCCTATATCAAAAATTTCATATTATCATATATATATATGTGTATATATATATAATCACACTTGTGAATTCTTTTAATTTCCAAAATTTTCATGCACATCAGGTCCAAGAATCTTTTCTGGCTTCATGTGCATTAATGCTCTGATACCACTTGTAACGCCCCGCCTTATTCTTTAACGGCATCCTGACGGGAGCGTTAGATTACGCTAGACTCACATATGGCTCAATCCAAATAATAATATTTCCAAACATTCATAACCATAACTCAACCTGTAAATAACTCTTATTCAACGTTAACTTATTTAATACATCCCAAAGGAAAATCACACTATTCAACATCCCAAAGCTTAGGATTAATAACAGAAACCATAATCTTTCAAACCACAAACTATCCAAGTTATATATATATACTACATTCCAAAAGAAAAGCACTTCTAAAATATTAAAATAGTCTAACGTAACAAAAGACTAATTCAAACGACTTTTTATACCTTAACCTCCTTAGTTCTTATTACACAATGCGTCGTTAATCTTCAAACCCAAACCAGCTCTTAGTTTGTCCGAATTGCTCTGAAAAAAAAAAAAATTTATAAAAGGGGGTGAGCTCAAAATAGCTTACTGAGGGGCCAGAGAACAATTTTTTTTCTTTTTTTTTAGAAAACATAATTTTAAAGACAAGTACAATATTCATAAATACATTTCTTTTCAAACACAAATAATCATATCCCACAACATGTTACCGCACATATCACATATTATTTTGCATACCAATGTCACATGTCATTTTCACAAATATGTATCCCTGTCGATCGGTTCCACCAACCTTTACCAACCTTATCACCCCAGAAAAATTGTTCACGCGTGCACGACTTGTGAAGCTACCTTATCCTTCCTTGTGGTCAGTGACCACTACGTCCCCGCAGGCCTAACATGGCATCCGGATTTGACACTCTGACTCCCGTCAAACAAGACTAAAACTTCCTTAACCTTGTGACGGGGCTCACCGGTGTAGTTTTGGCATAATTGTCGGCCCAATGCCGTCTCGATTATTTTCCAAGCCAACACCTACTATGGGCCCAAATATTCAAATACCATGAACATACAGTATTTTATGCATACTTCATGTATAACAATCACTTTTGAATAGAACTTTGTTGAAGTATATAAAAGATTCCATGCCCTTTTTTTCTAACATGTCTCTTCAAGCCCATGCACATAGCAAAAGATAAGATCACAACCACATAATAATTTGAACTCAAAACAAATAAAAAGAATGACTTCTTATTTAAAAGGATTCAAAAGTTAACTAGCAACATGCACTGGGACAAGATAGTTTTGGGAGGATATGATGATGGACAGAAAATTTCAAAACCAAAACGAGAATGGAAGGGTACAGTTATACCCGTCCTACCCTAACAAATATTCTTCACCATGAAATGCAGTTTCACTTATATTTTGAGAGTACGACGAGTCCTACCAGTGCAAAAACCATTTTACTTGATCTTATAATTCGATCGGATACAGGACGAGGAAAATACAGAGCTTGAACCTCCTTTTTAATGCCAAACGACAAAGTATCACCACAAAAAAACCAACAACTCACTATGTTTAAAGTTTTAGCTAATTTACATCCCAGAATAATCCATAGCTAGCTAACTTGCTCTTTGAAATGATCAAGAAGGTATGAAATTCTATCATCTAATCAACATTAACTATTAAAGTTCTAACTACATGTTTGTTTTACTTCCAGTTATGCATATATATTTAAGGAATTCATTTTGCTTTTTCTGCTCGAGTGTCTGAACCATGGACCAATTCGGGCCATCAAGTTTTTTTTTTATATAAATATTAAATAGTTATTTTTTTTATATTATTAAAGCAGTTAATTTCTGTAATCATTCTTTTGTAGTCAAATTAAGAAACTTCAGTCCTCAAAATTTGTTTTCCCAAAAATCAGAAGCTAGACTGGTACAGGGTCGAAACCCACATGTTAATCAGCACTAAAAATGGATATCTCATCTACAAAATCTTATAATGAATGTACAATTCATCCTGAAACACATAAGCCAAAGCTATGTGATCTACAACAAGATAAAATATACAAATCCCTTGCAGACCCATAAATCTAATTTAGCTCATTATGAAAATAATCAAACTAAAAAAAATAACACTATTCAGCCCAACATAATTATATGCCAATCCAATTCTTCCCATAACACAAAGGTACAACCTCTAAGGCAACACGCATAACACAAAAGAAATCAGTCCACAAGCACGAAAGAGAAATAAACAAAACTAATTTGAAAAATCACTAACCATGTCCAGACTTTCAATAAGTATTAATCCATCATTTAACCTTTCCAAGCAAGGATTCTAGAAAAAAAATGAGAAGAATTCAACCCAACAATCAACATATCATGAAAATAATTGATTACTCTTCCACAACTATCATAGCCTTCAAGGATGCTCAATCACTAGTGCAATCCATTTAAAACATTCAAGAAAGAAAACAAAAAAAATTATCATTATTATTATTATTGTTTTACTCACCCTTGCTTCAACCCTGTGGCGTTCGCCTTTCCCTTCACTATTCTTTCTTCAATTCTAATTGACGCCCTAAACTTATAAGAGTAGGCGGCGAGGATTGTTTAACAAGCTTGGCAGCGAGTTTCCTTCTTATTTTTAAAAAAAAAAGTTTTCTTAAATTGCCTTATTATCCGTAGAGTTTAAAAGGAATCAAGTAGAGTCCACTAGTTTTCAATAATTCTATACAATTTGGTCCCTAAAACTTAAACGTTTACCCTACCCAATAAAATTGTTCGGTATTGACTTAGAACTAGATAACTAATAATTAACACATGCTTTTAACTTATTTCCTACATCATAAATATATTTATTTATTTATTTATCCGTTGCTAAGTCGAGGTTTCTAAACCAAGTGCTAAACCAAAACTCGTATACTAGAAAAATAAAATTTAACATTTTAAACAATCATGTACCATAAATGTATATAAAACTATGGGTTTCACAGTTTCCCTCCTCTTTTTATTTTTTTTATCATTCCTACTTATGAATAGTGTTTGAATTCACAAAGTATTTTAAAACTATATATGCTTTTTATTAGTTTTTAAAGTTTCAAATATAAAAAATTATTAGAAGATTTTAATTAAGTATTTAACTAATTTTTTTAATTTATACTAGTATTCCTTGTATGCTATCTAACAAATAATTGTAATATAATTAAATTATAATAAAACCATTTCATAAAAATT
Source organism: Ophiorrhiza pumila (assembly GCA_016586305.1). Lineage (NCBI taxonomy): Eukaryota > Viridiplantae > Streptophyta > Magnoliopsida > Gentianales > Rubiaceae > Ophiorrhiza > Ophiorrhiza pumila. The sequence goes on from BLIW01000006.1 coordinate 13,557,234, forward strand.
TATATTAACTAGTTTAACAATAACACCTATATGTTTAATTAAGCATAGATTATAGACAAGGATCAAAATTTATGATTAACTAAAATCACACACAAATAATATATAGTAGTATGTAAATATGATTTTGAATGAATAGGTGTAGCTTTTTATTAGAATAACTACATAAATAATGAATAAATTTAACAAATTCTTTTTAAGAGGATATGGGACATGAATTAGATTTTTCATAGGCACCAATTTGCTATATTATGGTATTATAGAAGGATTCATAAAATTTATGAGTCATTTAGGAATTCAAATGAAAGTAATTTTAAATTTATTAAGCTAATTATGTAACTTCAATTAAAGACACAATTGAAAGTATTTTTAATATGAGGGCCCAAATTATAATAACAAAATTTCTATAATTAGCTAGAGACTCTATTAAAAAGTAATTTTTGAATCTATTAAGACTATATTATAATTTTACTTATGAATCCAATTAAAAGTAATTTTAGACGTAAGGGACCAAATTAAAATAATTAAGTTGCTATTAAAGTGAAAAACTTCAATTCTATTGTGCTATTCTACGAGATGATATCTTTTGTCCAATATTATCCTGTTTTATCTTATCTTAGATTAAAACTATATGGTAGGGTTAACTCATCTCTTGATTAGGGTCTATTAATTGTAATGTAATTTTAGTGGTATTTATGTTTTTAGTCCCTAGTTTTAGTAAAATTACATAATTTTGAACATTAACAGAATAGGATAGGATAATATTGGACAGAGAATCTGGTCTCTTATTCTACAATTTTATTTAGCCAACTAAAAGTAATTTTAAATCTCACCATCACATTAGAAAAAAGACCGGATCCTCTGTCCAATATTTATCTTGTCTTATTCTATCTAACATTCAAAACGACATAGTTTCATTAAAAGTAGGGACTAAATGCATAAATATCATTGAAATTACTTTACAATTATTAGACTCTAACCAAAAGATTAGTGAACCATATGAAGTAGTTTTAATTAAGACAGTCAAAATCTTGGACAGAAGATCCCGTGTCATTAGAAAACAAAGTTAACTTTACAGGAAAGTTAACTCAGTGAAAAAGTTATTACTTAGTTTATCATAGTAGTTATCTTTGTAGTAATTTTTTATTTTAAAAAAGAAAAACGTAAGTAAATGATAAGAAATTATCCTACCTTTGGTACTAATCATTTCATACCTATCGATTTAGCAAGTTTAGGTCTATAACACTTCATTAAATAATAGTATAAATACGGTAATTAAATTTACAAAATTATAATTAATACTTCGATTTATATGTTGCAGCCAAACTAATAAAATAAAATAAAATAATAACATGCTTATGTGATTGTGAATTATTGCAAAAAAAAAATCTATAGACTTCAATCAAAATACTATGGGGCAAAATTTAAAATATTAGGATGTCTTACTATTATTATGAATAAGTTAAGATGCACAACACAAATAATGATTCATTATTATGGGCCTAACTTAGGGCCCATTTGATAAATTGGCCCAAAATTAATTATTATCAAATATGACATTTATAATGCCAATGGTATATTTACGTATTTGTGGGCTTTTCTTAAACCAATTAGCTTGCATAAGGCCCAAATAAATAAACATCTATCTAACCATTTATATATAGATATTATTTCCAATTATTCATTTTCTAACTCCAATGTCGTGAATGCAGTACCAACTTCACCTGATTACTATTGATCCAATGCGAGGTAGTAATATTTTAGCCTCACGGTTGGTTTTGCTAACTATGTGCTTATTTATGAATTTAATAAATAAATTCATATTTATTAATTACAACTTTAAATTAACTATTTGGGACAATACTAAAATAAAAGTGTGTCATAATAATTATTAGAAGTTTATAAAAAAACTATAAATAGAAAGAAATTGTAACGCCCCGATTTATGAGGACCGAAACACGCCGTAATCTCAAGATTGAGATTACAAGGCACATCTAATTGTCATTTCTCCATAATTTAATACTTTATTAATAATAAAACTAATAATTTATAAATCAACCTTACAATATCAAAGTTAATAATTATCCATCCTAAAAAAAAAGGTAGTCATGGGTCTACAACCCATAACTTTATTTAAAAGTTCCTATACTAATTATAAGCTCCTTTCATCCTTCACCATTCCCATATCCCGGTCTCGTCCTTGTTAACTTCATTAACTTCATCTGTAAAGTATTATATATATAGAAAAATGAGCGAGTTGCCCAGCAAATAAACTCTAGATCATTTAAACTAATCATACTTTGAAAATATTATATTTTCCAGATAAACATTCAAATAACCAATTTCAATAATCAACATACAATAACATTAACTTGACATCACTTGTACTTTCACATATTCTAAACATCCATAAACATATATATAAATATACATATACATACATAAATTATCTCTTGGGGTCATATACTTGACTTTCATTATCTCTTGGGTCAAGTACATGCCTTTCATTATCTCTTGGGCCATATACATGACTTTCATTATCTCTTGGGTCAAGTACATAACTTTCATTATCTCTTGGGTCATGTACATGACTTTCATTATCTCTTGGGTCATGTATATGACTTTCATTATCTCTTGGGTCATGTATATGACTTTCATTATCTCTTGGGCCATATACATGACTTTCATTATCTCTTGGGTCATGTATATGACTTTCATTAAGACTTCGTTTTTAAATATATTAATCAATTGTATTAAAACAATTTAATTAACTTCATACAGTAATATGTTTTTGATATCTTTAATCATTCCAAATTTATTTACAATCACAGAATTATCACACTTGATTACAATCAGTATAACTAACTTAATTCTATGGACACAAAACGATCAAGTAAGCCCAAATTAATAAAATCATCAAACATATACGTATGCATGATACAAAAATCCTTCATGATCACTTTATATTGAAATCATCATTGATTATGATCATAGGTTAAATCAGAATAATCACTATATATTAAATGTCATTAATTTATGATTACAGATTCAATAAGATTAATCACCACATATACAAATATAGTAAATAAAACACTTTCATGTTTACAAGAAACTTTTTTTTTTCCATTCATTATACGTACTATCACATAATAGTGCATAATTTTCATACCATTATTACTAATCATTATATATATGATTGTAGTATATTAAATAAGCTTTAATACAATTTTTCTCAATCATCGTAGTATAATCACAGTGTATTAAATATATGTTAAATATATTTTATGCAATCATTCTTTAATCATTGTACACATCATTATTGTATTTTGACTAACTTTTACACAATTATTACTAATCATTATTGGTATGATTGCTACATATTGCATATCTATCAAAGAATTTTCATAGCAGTTACTTTTCCCAAATATATTAAATGGTCTTCATACTTACTGGTCCCTAATAACTACATACACGAATCATCAGACCCATCATCACAGTATTTTAAATAACTTTCATATAATTATTACTTAATCATTATGCTGATGATTGCTACGTTTCAATATATATCAAAGAACTTTTCATAGAGTACTCTCATCCAGGATTGAATAATTTTTCATGCTTGCAGGTCCCAATCCTTACATACACAATCACAGAATAATTGACATATTTCTTTAATACATACGAACCATTAAAATTTCTTAACATGCATAATAATTTCAAGATCAATCCGTAATCGTACTACTATAATTGCAATATACATATAGGTATCGTTCCCAATAATTGAAAGAATATTAAATTTTTTTTTATAATTTTTGGAAGGGATCTAGAATTTACTTACTGATTATTGTATTTACTATCAGCCTTTTCTCTTGCTCCAAAGTCAGCTTTTTCTCTTGCAACAAAAGTCGTTACGTGAATTTTCTGATGTATTGAAGGGTCCTATTTATAGTGTTTGATTAGGGTTTACATGTAATAGTTTCCTTATCCCTCAAGTATTCTGTTTCCTAATTCTTAGCCTTGTTTCTCTAGGGTTTACATGTGTTAGATTCCTTGTACATAAAGTATTTTGTTCCTTTCCTTGTACGTAAAGTATTTTATTTCCTTTTATTTTTGATAATAAATTTCCAATTAATTTGTATCTTATTCTATTTCTTTTAAATAATTCCCTAAGCTTAAAACTATTTAATTCCTCACGTATCTTTATTACTATAAACATAATCTATTAAATAGTTTCCTATATAAAAATAATACATAGAGATTTTAATTTTACTAAAATCTCTGGGTATTACATTCTTACCTCCTTAAAATAAGTTTCGTCCTCGAAAGTTGCTTTGTCCTATTCTTGGAACGATTTAAAAAAAAAACTTATTCTTTCATACATTATTTATCCTCACTCACTCTGAGATATTACATTCTTACCTCCTTAAAATAAGTTTCGTCCTCGAAACTTGCTTCGCCCTACTCTTCGAATATCTGAGGATATTTTTCTCGCATCTTTTCTTCTAATTCCTATGTGGCTTCCCTTGGCGTGTGATTTGTCCATTGAACCTTTACGAATGGGATGCTTTTATGTCGTAACTCTTGTATCTTGTGGTCTAAAATTCTCAGAGGGTATTCCTCATAAGTTAGGTTGTCCTCCAATTGAATGTTATCGTCTCTCTCCAGTACATGGTTTGAATCATGTATATATTTCCTAAGTTGCGATACATGAAATACATTGTGGACCCTAGATAGGTTTGGTGGTAATGCTAGTCAATAGGCTAAGTTCCCAATTCGCTCAAGAATGTCATAGGGTCCTATATATCTTGGGTTCAACTTTCCTGATCCTCCAAATCGCATGACTCCTTTAGTGGGCGGAACCTTAAGGTACACTTCATCGCCTATGTTGAATTCCATTGGCCTTCTTCTTAAATCTGCCCAACTCTTTTGTCTATCCTGTGCAGCTTTCAAATTTTTTTTTTCGAATGATTAAATTTTGCCAATTGAGGTAATTTAGGATCAATGATTTTCTTTTTTCAACTTTATCCAAATACAACGTAATCGGCACTTTCTCTTATAAGATGCTTCATAGAGTGACACACTACTATGATAACTATTGTCATAAGAAAACTCTACCAATATAATATACTTATCTTAACTCCCATTAAAGACCATTGTCATAACTCTTTGCATATCTCTTCTAAGCTTTGAATGGTTTGTTCAGTTCGACTATCTGTATGTAGGTAATCTCAGTGCTTAAATTTATTTTCGCTATCATTGGTCTTATGAATTCCTTCCAAAATAGTGAGATAAATATAGGATCCCTATTTGATACTATACTTATAAGAACATTCTAAGATCTTACAATTTGATTAGTGTAGAGGTGAATCAAGCTATATATCTTTTCCTACTTTGTATTTAGTAATTAGAAAGTCAGTCAAAAAATTTTTTTTTCCAATTATCCTCTGTCAACCATATAGCATCATTTTTGTCTTCAATTCTTGGTACACTCTCAATAAATTGTCTAAAACTTTTCTCCTATCTCCATGTAGGTATATTGAATGGTTATAGAAGTCTTTCGAGTCTCTAATGTTCAATTTCAAGTTTCTAGCATATCATAGTTTCAACTATTTGTCTCTTCATTAGGCGTGTATATCAAAATATTTCCTATAAATACAATTATATACTTATCCAAAAACTCTTTCATAACTGAATCCATCATATTCATAAAAGCTCTAGGAGCATTAATCAATCCTACGTGTATCACCAAAATTCGTAATGCCTACATCTCGTCCTAGATACACTCTTTAGTACATCTTTAGGATTTATCCTTAATTGGTAATATCTTGAACACAAATATATTTTAGAAAATATTTTAACTCCTTTAAATTGATCGAATAAATACTTTAGCATTACAAAGAAGTTCTTATTCTTACTCAATCAAAACCTTAAACATCAAGTATTTTTTTTTCAAAACAAAATATGTGCGCCCTATAGCAAAATATTTCCTCCAATAAATTTTGTGTATCAAAAAGCCCTTGTAATCAATTTCTTTACTTTAACTCTTCAATTCTAGAGGGCATTTTATGTAGTGCTTTCAAAATTAATTTCCTTATTAATTTGAATATACCTCAAAATCAATTTCTTTTTCTTTGTTAATCCTTATAATTTTCTAGGGAATACTTTCACAAATTCATTTACTATTAGAAGATTATTATTATTATTATTATTTTCCCTCATTAGTTTCATTTATATGCTAAGTATCCTTCACAATTTTATTTTATTTTTGTATAACTTTGAAAACTATTTTTTTAAACCTTATCACCTTATAGTTCTCATCTCCCGTATTTTGCAAGTGAGGACTCTTCTAATATGTCAACTTTATGGTCGTTATTCATCCCTAAAAGATTCACTGTCCGTTTCAACCCTTACTAAAATTACTAATTTTTCTCAAAGCTTTCCTTCTAAGTTTTTTTTGAAATTTTTAACATGAAGTGTTATTAAAACAAATAGTAGCTCTACTCCCTCATATCCAACTCTCAACTTTTCGCTATTTTTTTTCATACCCTACTAATTATAATAAGAATTAAAATTAAAATAATTATACTTTGTCATATAATACAAAATATTTATCACGTTCTCAAAATCCTTTAAATCTCCTTCTGATGCTTTCAATATAATTTTTTTTAATTTATATGTTATTCTACATTTCCTTAGATTCACACTAATCTATTGAACTTTCCTTGATAGAAGAAATTTGAAACTTTTTTGATCCATTGCAACTATATGAGTACTCATACTATACTATTCAAATAAATATCAAATGGGAATTATGTTAGGGTCCCACTTTGAATTTCCTTAAGTGTACACATAAAGATTTAAAATCTTTTAAACTTTAAATTCTTAATCTTTATTTCCTAATTTGATCAAAACACTTTTTTTTTGTATTTATTCATCCATACTTAAAATAGGAAGAGATATATAAGTGTTTCCTTTCAAAATTCACACTTATGGAATTCTCTAATCCTCGAAATAGTAGTCTTACTAGTTTCTAAAATGAAGGCCTAAGAATCTTTCTCTCTGATACCACTAAATGTAACGCCCAGATTTCTGAGAATCGAAACACGCCTTAATCTCAAGATTTAGTTTCCCTACTCTTGAGATTACAAGGCACATCTTATTGTCATTTCTCCATAATTTAATACTTTATTAATAATAAAACTAATAATTTATAAATCATCCTTACAAGATCAAGTTAATAATATGCCATCCTAAAAAAAAAACGTAGTCATGGGTCTACAACCCATAACTTTATTTAAAAGTTCCTATACTAATTATAAGATCCTTTCATCCTTCACCATTCCCATATCCCGGTCTCGTCCTTGTTTACTTCATTAACTTCATCTGTAAAGTATTATATATATAGAAAAATGAGCGAGTTGCCCAGCAAATAAACTCTAGATCATTTAAACTAATCATACTTTGAAAATATTATATTTTCCAGATAAACATTCAAATAACCAATTTCAATAATCAACATACAATAACATTAACTTGACATCACTTGTACTTTCACATATTCTAAACATCCATAAACATTTATATAAATATACCTATACATACATAAATTATCTCTTGGGGTCATATATACTTGACTTTCATTATCTCTTGGGTCAAATACATGCCTTTCATTATCTCTTGGGCCATATACATGACTTTCATTATCTCTTGGGCCATATACATGACTTTCATTATCTCTTGGGTCAAGTACATAACTTTCATTATCTCTTGGGTCATGTACATGACTTTCATTATCTCTTGGGTCATGTATATGACTTTCATTATCCCTTGGGTCATGTATATGACTTTCATTATCTCTTGGGCCATATACATGACTTTCATTATCTCTTGGGTCATGTATATGACTTTCATTAAGACTTCGTTTTTAAATATATTAATCAATTGTATTAAAACAGTTTAATTAACTTCATACAGTAATATGTTTTTGATATCTTTAATCATTCCAAATTTATTTACAATCACAGAATTATCACACTTGATTACAATCAGTATAACTAACTTAATTCTATGGACACAAAACGATCAAGTAAGCCCAAATTAATAAAATCATAAAACATATACATATGCATGATACTAAAATCCTTCATGATCACTTTATATTGAAATCATCATTGATTATGATCATAGGTTAAATCAGAATAATCACTATATATTAAATGTCATTAATTTATGATTACAGATTCAATAAGATTAATCACCACATATACAAATATAGTAAATAAAACACTTTCATGTTTACAAGAAACTTTTTTTTCCATTCATTATACGTACTATCACATAATAGTGCATAATTTTCATACCATTATTACTAATCATTATATATATGATTGTAGTATATTAAATAAGCTTTAATACAATTTTTCTCAATCATCGTAGTATAATCACAGTGTATTAAATATATGTTAAATATATTTTATGCAATCATTCTTTAATCATTGTACACATCATTATTGTATTTTGACTAACTTTTACACAATTATTACTAATCATTATTGGTATGATTGCTACATATTGCATATCTATCAAAGAATTTTCATAGCAGTTACTTTTCCCAAATATATTAAATGGACTTCATACTTACTGGTCCCTAATAACTACATACACGAATCATCAGACCCATCATCACAGTATTTTAAATAACTTTCATATAATTATTACTTAATCATTATGCTGATGATTGCTACGTTTCAATATATATCAAAGAACTTTTCATACAGTACTCTCATCCAGGATTGAATAATTTTTCATGCTTGCTGGTCCCAATCCTTACATACACAATCACAGAATAATTGACATATTTCTTTAATACATACGAACCATTAAAATTTCTTAACATGCATAATAATTTCAAGATCAATCCGTAATCGTACTACTATAATTGCAATATACATATAGGTATCGTTCCCAATAATTGAAAGAATATTAAAATTTTTTTTATAATTTTTGGAAGGGATCTAGAATTTACTTACTGATTATTGTAGTTCCTATAAGCCTTTTCTCTTGCTCCAAAGTCAGCTTTTTCTCTTGCAACAAAAGTCGTTACGTGAATTTTCTGATGTATTGAAGGGTCCTATTTATAGTGTTTGATTAGGGTTTACATGTAATAGTTTCCTTATCCCTCAAGTATTCTGTTTCCTAATTCTTAGCCTTGTTTCTCTAGGGTTTACATGTGTTAGATTCCTTGTACATAAAGTATTTTGTTCCTTTCCTTGTACGTAAAGTATTTTATTTCCTTTAATTTTTGATAATAAATTTCCAATTAATTTGTATCTTATTCTATTTCTTTTAAATAATTCCCTAAGCTTAAAACTATTTAATTCCTCATGTATCTTTATTACTATAAACATAATCTATTGAATAGTTTCCTATATAAAAATAATACATAGAGATTTTAATTTTACTAAAATCTCTGGGTATTACTATTCTTACCTCCTTAAATAAGTTTCGTCCTGAAACTTGCTTTGTCCTATTCTTGGAACGATTTAAAAAAAAACTTATTCTTTCATACATTATTTATCCTCACCTCACTCTGAGATATTACATTCTTACCTCCTTAAAATAAGTTTCGTCCTCGAAACTTGCTTCGCCCTACTCTTCGAATAAGCTGAGGATATTTTTCTCGCATCTTTTCTTCTACATTCCCAATGTGGCTTCCCTTGGCGTGTGATTTGTCCATTGAAGCCTTTACGAATGGGATGCTTTTATGTCGTAACTCTTGTATCTTGTGGTCTACAATTCTCAGAGGGTATTCCTCATAAGTTAGGTTGTCCTCCAATTGAATGTTATCGTCTCTCTCCAGTACATGGTTTGAATCATGTATATATTTCCTAAGTTGCGATACATGAAATACATTGTGGACCCTAGATAGGTTTGGTGGTAATGCTCGTCAATAGGCTAAGTTCCCAATTCGCTCAAGAATGTCATAGGGTCCTATATATCTTGGGTTCAACTTTCCTGATCCTCCAAATCGCATGACTCCTTTAGTGGGCGGAACCTTAAGGTACACTTCATCGCCTATGTTGAATTCCATTGGCCTTCTTCTTAAATCTGCTCAACTCTTTTGTCTATCCTGTGCAGCTTTCAAATTTTTTTTTTTCGAATGATTAAATTTTGCCAATTGAGGTAATTTAGGATCAATGATTTTCTTTTTTCAACTTTATCCAAATACAACGTAATCGGAAATTTCTCTTATAAGATGCTTCATAGAGTGACACACTACTATGATAACTATTGTCATAAAAAAACTCTACCAATATAATATACTTGCCTTAACTCCCATTAAAGACCATTGTCATAACTCTTTGCATATCTCTTCTAAGCTTTGAATGGTTTGTTCAGTTCGACTATCTGTCTGTAGGTAATCTCAGTGCTTAAATTTATTTTCGCTATCATTGGTCTTATGAATTCCTTCCAAAATAGTGAGATAAATATTGGATCCCTATTTGATACTATACTTATAAGAACATTCTAAGATCTTACAATTTGATTAGTGTAAGAGGTGAGATTCAAGCTATATATTCTTTTCCTACTTTGTATTTTAGGTAATTAGAAAGTCAGTCAAAAATTTTTTTTTCCAATTATCCTCTGTCAACCATATAGTATCATTTATGTCTTCAATTCTTGGTACACTCTCAATAAATTGTCTAAAACTTTTCTCCTATCTCCATGTAGGTATATTGAATGGTTATAGAAGTCTTTCGAGTCTCTAATGTTCAATTTCAAGTTTCTAGCATATCACAGTTTCAACTATTTGTCTCTTCATTAGGCGTGTATATCAAAATATTTCCTATAAATACAATTATATACTTATCCAAAAACTCTTTCATAACTGAATCCATCATATTCATAAAAGCTCTAGGAGCATTAATCAATCCTACGTGTATCACCAAAATTCGTAATGCCTATATCTCGTCCTAGATACACTCTTTAGTACATCTTTAGGATTTATCCTTAATTGGTAATATCTTGAACACAAATATATTTTAGAAAATATTTTGACTCCTTTAAATTGTTCGAATAAATACTTTAGCATTACAAAGAAGTTCTTATTCTTACTCAATCAAAACCTTAAACATCAAGTATTTTTTTTTAAAACAAAATATGTGCGCCCTATAGCAAAATATTTCCTCCAATAAATTTTGTGTATCAAAAAGCCCTTGTAATCAATTTCTTTACTTTAACTCTTCAATTCTAGAGGGCATTTTATGTAGTGCTTTCAAAATTAATTTCCTTATTAATTTGAATATACCTCAAAATCAATTTCTTTTTCTTTGTTAATCCTTATAATTTTCTAGGGAATACTTTTACAAATTCATTTACTATTAGAAGATTATTATTATTATTATTATTTTCCCTCATTAGTTTCATTTATATGCTAAGTATCCTTCACAATTTTTTTTTTTTTTTTGTATAACTTTGAAAACTATTTTTTTAAACCTTATCACCTTATAGTTCTCATCTCCCGTATTTTGCAAGTGAGGACTCTTCTAATATGTCAACTTTATGGTCGTTATTCATCCCTAAAAGATTCACTGTCCGTTTCAACCCTTACTAAAATTACTAATTTTTCTCAAAGATTTCCTTCTAAGTTTTTTTTTTTTTTTTTTAACATGAAGTGTTATTAAAACAAATAGTAGCTCTACTCCCTCATATCCAACTCTCAACTTTTCGCTATTTTCTTTCATACCCTACTAATTATAATAAGAATTAAAATTAAAATAATTATACTTTGTCATATAATACAAAATATTTATCACGTTCTCAAAATCCTTTAAATCTCCTTCTGATGCTTTCAATATAATTTTTTTTTAATTTATATGTTATTCTACATTTCCTTAGATTCACACTAATCTATTGAACTTTCCTTGATAGAAGAAATTTGAAACTTTTTTGATCCATTGCAACTATATGAGTACTCATACTATACTATTCAAATAAATATCCAATGGGAATTATGTTAGGGTCCCACTTTGAATTTCCTTAAGTGTACACATAAAGATTTAAAATCTTTTAAACTTTAAATTCTTAATCTTTATTTCCTAATTTGATCAAAACACTTTTTTTTTGTATTTATTCATCCATACTTAAAATAGGAAGAGATATATAAGTGTTTCCTATCAAAATTCACACTTATGGAATTCTCTAATCCTCGAAATAGTAGTCTTACTAGTTTCTAAAATGAAGGCCTAAGAATCTTTCTCTCTGATACCACTAAATGTAACGCCCAGATTTCTGAGGACCGAAACACGCCTTAATCTCAAGATTTAGTTTCCCTACTCTTGAGATTACAAGGCACACCTTATTGTCATTTCTCTATAATTTCATACTTTATTAATAATAAAACTAATAATTTATAAATCATCCTTACAAGATCAAAGTTAATAATTATCCATCCTAAAAAAAAAACATAGTCATGGGTCTACAACCCATTACTTTATTTAAAAGTTCCTATACTAATTATAAGATCCTTTCATCCTTCACCATTCCCATATCCCGGTCTCATCCTTGTTTACTTCATTAACTTCATCTGTAAAGTATTATATATATAGAAAAATGAGCGAGTTGCCCAGCAAATAAACTCTAGATCATTTAAACTAATCATACTTTGAAAATATTATATTTTCCAGATAAACATTCAAATAACCAATTTCAATAATCAACATACAATAACATTAACTTGACATCACTTGTACTTTCACATATTCTAAACATCCATAAACATTTATATAAATATACATATACATACATAAATTATCTCTTGGGGTCATATACTTGACTTTCATTATCTCTTGGGTCAAGTACATGCCTTTCATTATCTCTTGGGCCATATACATGACTTTCATTATCTCTTCGGCCATATACATGACTTTCATTATCTCTTGGGTCAAGTACATAACTTTCATTATTTCTTGGGTCATGTACATGACTTTCATTATCTCTTGGGTCATGTATATGACTTTCATTATCTCTTGGGTCATGTATATGACTTTCATTATCTCTTGAGCCATATACATGACTTTCATTATCTCTTGGGTCATGTATATGACTTTCATTAAGACTTCGTTTTTAAATATATTAATCAATTGTATTAAAACAGTTTAATTAACTTCATACAGTAATATGTTTTTGATATCTTTAATCATTCCAAATTTATTTACAATCACAGAATTATCACACTTGATTACAATCAATATAACTAACTTAATTCTATGAACACAAAACGATCAAGTAAGCCCAAATTAATAAAATCATCAAACATATACATATGCATGATACTAAAATCCTTCATGATCACTTTATATTGAAATCATCATTGATTATGATCATAGGTTAAATCAGAATAATCACTATATATTAAATGTCATTAATTTATGATTACAGATTCAATAAGATTAATCACCACATATACAAATATAGTAAATAAAACACTTTCATGTTTACAAGAAACTTTTTTTTTTCCATTCATTATACGTACTATCACATAATAGTGTATAATTTTCATACCATTATTACTAATCATTATATATATGATTGTAGTATATTAAATAAGCTTTAATACAATTTTTCTCAATCATCGTAGTATAATCACAATGTATTAAATATATGTTAAATATATTTTATGCAATCATTCTTTAATCATTGTACACATCATTATTGTATTTTGACTAACTTTTACACAATTATTACTAATCATTATTGGTATGATTGCTACATATTGCATATCTATCAAAGAATTTTCATAGCAGTTACTTTTCCCAAATATATTAAATGGTCTTCATACTTACTGGTCCCTAATAACTACATACACGAATCATCAGACCCATCATCACAGTATTTTAAATAACTTTCATATAATTATTACTTAATCATTATGCTGATGATTGCTACGTTTCAATATATATCAAAGAACTTTTCATACAGTACTCTCATCCAGGATTGAATAATTTTTCATGCTTGCAGGTCCCAATCCTTACATACACAATCACAGAATAATTGACATATTTCTTTAATACATAGGAACCATTAAAATTTCTTAACATGCTTAATAATTTCATGATCAATCCGTAATCGTACTACTATAATTGCAATATACATATAGGTATCGTTCCCAATAATTGAAAGAATATTAATTTTTTTTTTATAATTTTTGGAAGGGATCTAGAATTTATTTACTGATTATTGTAGTTCCTATAAGCCTTTTCTCTTGCTCCAAAGTCAGCTTTTTCTCTTGCAACAAAAGTCGTTACGTGAATTTTCTGATGTATTGAAGGGTTCTATTTATAGTGTTTGATTAGGGTTTACATGTAATAGTTTCCTTATCCCTCAAGTATTCTGTTTCCTAATTTTTAGCCTTGTTTCTCTAGGGTTTACAATTGTTAGATTCCTTGTACATAAAGTATTTTGTTCCTTTCCTTGTACGTAAAGTATTTTATTTCCTTTTATTTTTGATAATAAATTTCCAATTAATTTGTATCTTATTCTATTTCTTTTAAATAATTCCCTAAGCTTAAAACTATTTAATTCCTCACGTATCTTTATTACTATAAACATAATCTATTAAATAGTTTCCTATATAAAAATAATACATAGAGATTTTAATTTTACTAAAATCTCTGGGTATTACATTCTTACCTCCTTAAAATAAGTTTCGTCCTCGAAAGTTGCTTTGTCCTATTCATGGAACGATTTAAAAAAAAACTTATTCTTTCATACATTATTTATCCTCACTCACTCTGAGATATTACATTCTTACCTCCTTAAAATAAGTTTCGTCCTCGAAACTTGCTTCGCCCTACTCTTCGAATATCTGAGGATATTTTTCTCGCATCTTTTCTTCTAATTCCTATGTGGCTTCCCTTGGCGTGTGATTTGTCCATTGAACCTTTACGAATGGGATGCTTTTATGTCGTAACTCTTGTATCTTGTGGTCTAAAATTCTCAGAAGGTATTCCTCATAAGTTAGGTTGTCCTCCAATTGAATGTTATCGTCTCTCTCCAGTACATGGTTTGAATCATGTATATATTTCCTAAGTTGCGATACATGAAATACATAGTGGACCCTAGATAGGTTTGGTGGTAATGCTAGTCAATAGGCTAAGTTCCCAATTCGCTCAAGAATGTCATAGGGTCCTATATATCTTGGGTTCAACTTTCCTGATCCTCCAAATCGCATGACTCCTTTAGTGGGCGGAACCTTAAGGTACACTTCATCGCCTATGTTGAATTCCATTGGCCTTCTTCTTAAATCTGCTCAACTCTTTTGTCTATCCTGTGCAGCTTTCAAATTTTTTTTTTTCGAATGATTAAATTTTGCCAATTGAGGTAATTTAGGATCAATGATTTTCTTTTTTCAACTTTATCCAAATACAATGTAATCGGCACTTTCTCTTATAAGATGCTTCATAGAGTGACACACTACTATGATAACTATTGTCATAAGAAAACTCTACCAATATAATATACTTGCCTTAACTCCCATTAAAGACCATTGTCATAACTCTTTGCATATCTCTTCTAAGCTTTGAATGGTTTGTTCAGTTCGACTATCTGTCTGTAGGTAATCTCAGTGCTTAAATTTATTTTCGCTATCATTGGTCTTATGAATTCCTTCCAAAATAGTGAGATAAATATTGGATCCCTATTTGATACTATACTTATAAGAACATTCTAAGATCTTACAATTTGATTAGTGTAGAGGTGAATCAAGCTATATATCTTTTCCTACTTTGTATTTAGTAATTAGAAAGTCAGTCAAAAATTTTTTTTTTCCAATTATCCTCTGTCAACCATATAGTATCATTTCTGTCTTCAATTCTTGGTACACTCTCAATAAATTGTCTAAAACTTTTCTCCTATCTCCATGTAGGTATATTGAATGGTTATAGAAGTTTTTCGAGTCTCTAATGTTCAATTTCAAGTTTCTAGCATATCACAGTTTCAACTATTTGTCTCTTCATTAGGCGTGTATATCAAAATATTTCCTATAAATACAATTATATACTTATCCAAAAACTCTTTCATAACTGAATCCATCATATTCATAAAAGCTCTAGGAGCATTAATCAATCCTACGTGTATCACCAAAATTCGTAATGCCTATATCTCGTCCTAGATACACTCTTTAGTACATCTTTAGGATTTATCCTTAATTGGTAATATCTTGAACACAAATATATTTTAGAAAATATTTTGACTCCTTTAAATTGATCGAATAAATACTTTAGCATTACAAAGAAGTTCTTATTCTTACTCAATCAAAACCTTAAACATCAAGTATTTTTTTTTTAAAACAAAATATGTGCGCCCTATAGCAAAATATTTCCTCCAATAAATTTTGTGTATCAAAAAGCCCTTGTAATCAATTTCTTTACTTTAACTCTTCAATTCTAGAGGGCATTTTATGTAGTGCTTTCAAAATTAATTTCCTTATTAATTTGAATATACCTCAAAATCAATTTCTTTTTCTTTGTTAATCCTTATAATTTTCTAGGGAATACTTTCACAAATTCATTTACTATTTGAAGATTATTATTATTATTATTATTTTCCCTCATTAGTTTCATTTATATGCTAAGTATCCTTCACAATTTTATTTTATTTTTGTATAACTTTGAAAACTATTTTTTTAAACCTTATCACCTTATAGTTCTCATCTCCCGTATTTTGCAAGTGAGGACTCTTCTAATATGTCAACTTTATGGTCGTTATTCATCCCTAAAAGATTCACTGTCCGTTTCAACCCTTACTAAAATTACTAATTTTTCTCAAAGCTTTCCTTCTAAGTTTTTTTTTAAATTTTTAACATGAAGTGTTATTAAAACAAATAGTAGCTCTACTCCCTCATATCCAACTCTCAACTTTTCGCTATTTTTTTTCGTACCCTACTAATTATAATAAGAATTAAAATTAAAATAATTATACTTTGTCATATAATACAAAATATTTATCACGTTCTCAAAATCCTTTAAATCTCCTTCTGATGCTTTCAATATAATTTTTTTTAATTTATATGTTATTCTACATTTCCTTAGATTCACACTAATCTATTGAACTTTCCTTGATAGAAGAAATTTGAAACTTTTTTGATCCATTGCAACTATATGAGTACTCATACTATACTATTCAAATAAATATCAAATGGGAATTATGTTAGGGTCCCACTTTGAATTTCCTTAAGTGTACACATAAAGATTTAAAATCTTTTAAACTTTAAATTCTTAATCTTTATTTCCTAATTTGATCAAAACACTTTTTTTTTTGTATTTATTCATCCATACTTAAAATAGGAAGAGATATATAAGTGTTTCCTTTCAAAATTCACACTTATGGAATTCTCTAATCCTCGAAATAGTAGTCTTACTAGTTTCTAAAATGAAGGCCTAAGAATCTTTCTCTCTGATACCACTAAATGTAACGCCCAGATTTCTGAGAATCGAAACACGCCTTAATCTCAAGATTTAGTTTCCCTACTCTTGAGATTACAAGGCACATCTTATTGTCATTTCTCCATAATTTAATACTTTATTAATAATAAAACTAATAATTTATAAATCATCCTTACAAGATCAAAGTTAATAATTATCCATCCTAAAAAAAAAACGTAGTCATGGGTCTACAACCCATAACTTTATTTAAAAGTTCCTATACTAATTATAAGATCCTTTCATCCTTCACCATTCCCATATCCCGGTCTCGTCCTTGTTTACTTCATTAACTTCATCTGTAAAGTATTATATATATAGAAAAATGAGCGAGTTGCCCAGCAAATAAACTCTAGATCATTTAAACTAATCATACTTTGAAAATATTATATTTTCCAGATAAACATTCAAATAACCAATTTCAATAATCAACTTACAATAACATTAACTTGACATCACTTGTACTTTCACATATTCTAAACATCCATAAACATTTATATAAATATACCTATACATACATATATTATCTCTTGGGGTCATATACTTGACTTTCATTATCTCTTGGGTCAAGTACATGCCTTTCATTATCTCTTGGGCCATATACATGACTTTCATTATCTCTTGGGCCATATACATGACTTTCATTATCTCTTGGGTCAAGTACATAACTTTCATTATCTCTTGGGTCATGTACATGACTTTCATTATCTCTTGGGTCATGTATATGACTTTAATTATCTCTTGGGTCATGTATATGACTTTCATTATCTCTTGGGCCATATACATGACTTTCATTATCTCTTGGGTCATGTGTATGACTTTCATTAAGACTTCGTTTTTAAATATATTAATCAATTGTATTAAAACAGTTTAATTAACTTCATACAGTAATATGTTTTTGATATCTTTAATCATTCCAAATTTATTTACAATCACAGAATTATCACACTTGATTACAATCAGTATAACTAACTTAATTCTATGGACACAAAACGATCAAGTAAGCCCAAATTAATAAAATCATCAAACATATACATATGCATGATACTAAAATCCTTCATGATCACTTTATATTGAAATCATCATTGATTATGATCATAGGTTAAATCAGAATAATCACTATATATTAAATGTCATTAATTTATGATTACAGATTCAATAAGATTAATCACCACATATACAAATATAGTAAATAAAACACTTTCATGTTTACAAGAAACTTTTTTTTCCATTCATTATACGTACTATCACATAATAGTGCATAATTTTCATACCATTATTACTAATCATTATATATATGATTGTAGTATATTAAATAAGCTTTAATACAATTTTTCTCAATCATCGTAGTATAATCACAGTGTATTAAATATATGTTAAATATATTTTATGCAATCATTCTTTAATCATTGTACACATCATTATTGTATTTTGACTAACTTTTACACAATTATTACTAATCATTATTGGTATGATTGCTACATATTGCATATCTATCAAAGAATTTTCATAGCAGTTACTTTTCCCAAATATATTAAATGGTCTTCATACTTACTGGTCCCTAATAACTACATACACGAATCATCAGACCCATCATCACAGTATTTTAAATAACTTTCATATAATTATTACTTAATCATTATGCTGATGATTGCTACGTTTCAATATATATCAAAGAACTTTTCATACAGTACTCTCATCCAGGATTGAATAATTTTTCATGCTTGCTGGTCCCAATCCTTACATACACAATCACAGAATAATTGACATATTTCTTTAATACATACGAACCATTAAAATTTCTTAACATGCATAATAATTTCATGATCAATCCGTAATCGTACTACTATAATTGCAATATACATATAGGTATCGTTCCCAATAATTGAAAGAATATTAATTTTTTTTTTATAATTTTTGGAAGGGATCTAGAATTTACTTACTGATTATTGTAGTTCCTATAAGCCTTTTCTCTTGCTCCAAAGTCAGCTTTTTCTCTTGCAACAAAAGTCGTTACGTGAATTTTCTGATGTATTGAAGAGTCCTATTTATAGTGTTTGATTAGGGTTTACATGTAATAGTTTCCTTATCCCTCAAGTATTCTGTTTCCTAATTTTTAGCCTTGTTTCTCTAGGGTTTACATGTGTTAGATTCCTTGTACATAAAGTATTTTGTTCCTTTCCTTGTACGTAAAGTATTTTATTTCCTTTTATTTTTGATAATAAATTTTCAATTAATTTGTATCTTATTCTATTTCTTTTAAATAATTCCCTAAGCTTAAAACTATTTAATTCCTCACGTATCTTTATTACTATAAACATAATCTATTAAATAGTTTCCTGTATAAAAATAATAATTTTACTAAAATCTCTGGGTATTACATTTCTCAATTATTGTTATTAAATAATGTACTAATGACTTAGCCAATTTATTATTGTTCAATTCATAATTTATTATACCAACTTAATTAATATTAGCCCAACAAAAAAAAAACATTTGGCCTTTTAACTTCTAAGTAATTGTGTCTCCGCCTACTTGTCCAAATATGACATTAGTTATGAGTATAATAAAATATATCTATATTTATTAAGATTAACATTCATTTAACAATTACATGTCAACATTCATAAATACGTTTAACCCAATTAATATTGAAGAATCAATTAATTAATTATAGTACGAATTTGGCCCGATGCGAGTTAGTCATATATTGGTTCTATTTACTATTTGTAATCCACACTAAATTAAATATTGTATCTTTTAATAGTATTAGTCCATTAAGAGCTAACAAACACTAATATAGACCTATTTATAATTAATAAGACTACATTATATAATTAGGATTATATTATATGATAATGTAGGCATATATTTATATGTATAGCTTTTGTTTAGAATGTTTAACCATTATTTTCTATTTAAACTAAAATAAAGTTTATTTCGGATGAATCACAACTTCTTCAAAATTTACACCATAAATAATATACATACTCTATTCTAATAATTAATATGGCATAGCAATAGTTTATTACAATTTCAAATAAAATGTTAAATTATTTATATGTTTTCTCACAAGTTTTAAAAATAATTTACTAATAAATTCTTACTTTTACTTGTGTGTTTGAATATTCAAACCTACTGCATTTGGTGGGAAAAAATTTATTCACCAATATGTAAACACAACATTTACAAAATTGATTTTTAATTTAAATAATTATGTCAAATAAGTGTTCCAAAAATGCATTCACTAAATATTACTACTTAGTGACCACTTCTCTCGTCAACGTAGGTCTATTGAAAATTTTTTATTGACCAGTTATTTCCTTGTCACCAAAATTGGTCACCAAAATATTTCAAATTGGTGGAGTCAGCTACTTGTATGACTTATGTTGACAAAAGATTATGGTCACTAAATTTTTTAAATTTATTTACTATTTTTCTGGTCACTAAATAATTATTACACAATTTTTGTTGACCAAATATTTTCTAGTCACCGAATGTGGTCACCAAAGTATGTCTCATTGGCAGGCATGTTTCCCGCCAGTGTATTTATTGACCACCTAGTGACCACTTTTTGTTTTGGTTAATAATTTTGTAAATGTGACTAGAATTTAGTGACCAAATTTGTTCTGGTCAACAAATGTTCTCTTTGTTGACTGAAGTTTTTTTAGTCACTAAGATTTGGTCATTAAAGCCCATTTTTCTTGTAGTGAGAGTTGAGTTTTCCTTACAATTATTTTATTCCTATATTTTGGGACTAATAAATATAAAGGCAAGGCATGATAATTCCAATTTCATCACTTTTATAGATGACCATATGCATTTTGGTCATGTCTTCTTGATCTACCATAAGTTTGAAACCTTAGAGTGTTTTAGATGATATATTAATGATGTTGAGAATCAATTAGACAGAAAAATTAAAGCTTTAAGAACTAACCAGTGTTGTGAGTATCTATAAAAAATAATTTAAACAATTGTGTGAAGAAAAAGGAATTATCCAAGAATTGACAATTCCTAGTACTCCGCAATAAAATAGTGTAGCAGAGAGAAGGAATAGTACTTTGCTCGACATAGTTAGATCTATGATGACGCAAGAAAATTTGCCTATCTCTTATTGGGGAGATGCATTATTGATTGTTGCCTATATACTTAACTGTATGCCTTCCAAAATAGTTTCTTCCACTCCATATGAACTATGGAACGATAGAAATCCAAATTTGGATAATTTGAGGCCATGGGTGATGTGATCTCAATCAAGGCTCCAAAAAGTTGAAATACATATTTTTAGAGGTTGAAAATTCAAGATCTCAACAATGCATGTTCATGAAGTCAACAAGGACTTTTGGCCTTTCTAGGTGTTTCCAATTCAATGCTAATGAAGTTTACACTTCCCAAGCCATTGATATTAATTCCCAAGCCATTGGAAACACAAAAGAATTAAATTGAGCAAGTTGGAGGCAGCAAACAAAGAAGGCAGCAAGGAAATTACTTTTCCAATGCAATATTCCCAACTTGTTGTTTTTGCATTGTTTTGAGTTTTTGTGTTGTGTTTCTGCCTTTGTTCACTAGAATTTCGTTTGGAAGCTCAAGAGTGCATTAAATGGAGCATAAATCAGCCAAGACCAAGCCATAGAAGCTCTAGGATCAAGCTAGGTTCATCCGGTCAAAGTTCACCCAAGCTTGGTCAACAATTGTGGGCTGTTTTTGTTCAAGGCTATTAATTTAGGTCAAGGCCTCTTGGAATGCTTAGAGGCAGATCAAAAGCCATTCAAAAAGTCATGGAATGCATGAAGACAAAGGCTGGTCTTACTACAACTCATTTGGCTATCATTAGTTCCAAGACAAGCCTTAATTAGCCTTTTAAGTTTCCTAGACTAGACTTAATTGTTTTCTTGTTTTATGTAACCTTCAGATTAAGGTTTCCTATCTATTTATATGTTGTAAAACGTCAAAAATAGGAAGAATATGAGTTAATCAAATTTGTGAGTGTTTCTCTCTTTGGTTCCTTGTGAACTACTTGAACTTATCAAGCCTTGGGCTTGTGGCGTTCACCCCTTGACTTATCAACCTTCAATCCATAGTTGGTTGTGGCGTTATTCTACCTATCCATCTAGCATACCTGCTGTAGAACGATCCTAGGATTTCATCTCGATATTGGGTTTCGTCCATTGCTGGGCGGAGTTCATATCATTTTCTATCAGAGCTAGTTCTAGTCCAGGTTTGCATATCCTTTTTTTTCATTTTCATTTTCATCTTTTTTTGGGGGGATTCTTGAAGTATTGATTCAGGGCATTAGTGGGTCTTGTCATCTAGGTATTGGGTGTCGTCCACTATGCGACGGGGTTCTTTATCATTTGGGTCGGGATCCTACTTTTGAATCTTCGATTTTCAGATATCCTATTTTTGTTTTATCATTTCTTACTTTATTTAGTGCTAGACTTCATATTTAAAAAAAATCAAAAAAAGAAAAAAAAAGAAGGATCCTAAAAAAAACAAAAAACAAAAAAAGAAAAAAAATTATTGAAAAAAAAGGAAAAGAAAAAAAAGGATCCAAGAGAAATAGAAAAAAGAGTCTTGAAAATTTCAGTTTGGAATAATTCTATCTTGTTCATTACTATTCCATTGTGGTTTTAAAGTTTGGTCACATGGTGATTGTCCTTCAAAAGGTGTTTTAAGAACGATCAAGGTGGATTCGAGGATGAAGCATTTTTAAGAGGGGTATGATGTGATCTCAATCAAGGCTCCAAAAAGTTCAAATACATATTTTTAGAGGTTGAAAATTCAAGATCTCAACAATGCTTGTTCATGAAGTCAAGAAGGACTTTTGGCCTTTCTAGGTGTTTCCAATTCAATGCTAATGAATTTTACATTTCCCAAGCCATTGATATTAATTCCCAAGCCATTGGAAACACAAAAGAATTAAATTGAGCAAGTTGGAGGCAACAAACAAAGAAGGCAACAAGGAAATTACTTTTCCAATGCAATATTCCCAACTTGTTGTTTTTGCATTGTTTTGAGTTTTTGTGTTGTGTTTCTGCCTTTGTTCACTAGAATTTCATTTAGAAGCTCAAGAGTGCATTAAATGGAGCATAAGTCAGCCAAGACCAAGCCATAGAAGCTCTAGGATCAAGCTAGGTTCATCCGACCAAAGTTCACCCAAGCTTGGTCAACAATTGTGGACTGTTTTTGTTCAAGGCTATTAATTTCGGTCAAGGCCTCTTGGAATGCTTAAAGGCAGATCAAAAGCCATTCAAAGAATCATGGAATGTATAAAGACAAAGACTGGTCTTGGTACAACTCATTTGACTATCATTAGTTCCAAGACAAGCCTTAATTAGCCTTTTAAGTTTCCTAGACTAGACTTAATTGTTTTCTTGTTTTATGTAACCTTTAGATTAAGGTTTCCTATCTATTTATATGTTGTAAAACGTCAAAAATAGGAAGAAGATGAGTTAATCAAATTTGTGAGAGTTTCTCTCTTTGGTTCCTTGTGAACTACTTGAACTTTTCAAGCCTTGGGCTTGTGGCGTTCACCCCTTGACTTATCAACCTTCAATCCATAGTTGGTTGTGGCGTCATTCTACCTATCCATCTAGCATACATGCTGTAGAACGATCCTAGGATTTCATCTCGATATTGGGTTTCGTCCATTGCGGGCGGAGTTCATATCAATGGGGGTATGTTGCCTATGTACATATTTCTTCCCATACTCATACGAAGTTAGGACCTAGAGGTAAAAAGTGTATCTTTATAAGATATTCTCTACATCAAAAGGTTATTTATCAATAAGAGAGCAACGTGATGGAAGTTTAACTGAAATTGATTCTCGAGGTGTAGGATTCATAGAAAAGAATTTCTCTAACTTATGTAAGGTAAAAAATAATTTAGAACTCTATGAATTGAAAATTATTAAAGGGAGTGATTTTATTATTCCAATGAAGATCGAGGAAACCAATTCTTGATCTCTTGGAGATAGTGGGAGCATAATTCCCTTGGATAGTTTAGTACAACCCATGAGAGTTTTGAACAATTTCAACCTCGAAGAAGCAAATGTGAAACAAATTCCTTATCATTGTTTTGAGATTGATAGGTAAGCTTTTTTGGTTGCTACTTACAATGAAGATGAGCCCAAGAACTTCCATCACACAATCTTATCCAAAGTTAGTAAGAAATAGGTAATTGCAATGCAAGATGAAATGGAATCTATGAAGAACAATCAATTTTAGGACTTAGTTAACATTCATCCTAGGCGAAAGGCTATTAGGAATAAATGGGTTTTCAAAATCAAGCACCATGCTGATAGTTCCATTGAAATATATAAGGTTAAATTGGTACCTAAAGGGTATACTCAGCAAGAAAGCATAGATTATGTGGAACACATTCTCACCAATAGTGAGGTCTATCTCTATTTGCCTAATCCTGCCTCTCATTGCACATCTTGATTGGAGCTCTACCAAATCGATATTAAGACTGCATTTCTCAATGAAGAGCTGTAAAAAGAGATATATATGTCTCAATCAGAGGGCTTTATTATAGAGGGTCAAGAGCGCAAAGTTTGCAAACTCAATTGATATATCTATGGCTTGAAGCAATCATTCAAACAGTGGTATCTGAAATTTCATTGAGCCATCACTAATGATAGGTTCACGATGGTTGAAAAAAAATCAATGTGTATCTTAAACATTTTAAAAAGTGTTTTATTATCATTTCGTCGTATATGAACGTTATATTATTAGTCGAAAACGATAAGGAGATGATCAATGTAAAAAAATGTGGTTGTTTTCAGATTTGAAATGAACGACATGGGTGCAACAAATTATGTACTTAGGGTAAAGATGTTTCAAAATTGTTTTAAGAAAGTTCTTGGTTTGTCTGAAGAGACTTGATAGGGCGTAAATATATGTATAAGATATGCTCGTGGTTGCTATCTACCCCATATCAAAGATAATGCTTAAAAACCCCTTATCAAAGATAATGCTTAAATACCCCTTAACGGTGATAGTACAACAAGTTCGTATCCACAGAGAAAGGATAATGTTGAAATTCTATAGAAAATGTTTTTGGATTTTTATTATATCAAACTAAAGATAAGAGTGTAAAAGACAAAACACAATAATTAAGATCATGACTTTGATTTCAAGCATTGATTAAACAAATGTACTCCCGAGATTATATTTTATGGTTATTAAAAAGCACAAGAACATCCTATCTATGGTCATGCGAAACAAGAGTAAATAACAAAATCAGTCCCCTATGTGGTAACAGACAAGGATTGATTTAAGCATTTACCTACATAGATATTAACTAATTTGCTAAACCCTCTTATATAGTAAGAGACAAGGTTTACTTCCTTCATTAACCCGGAATCTAATGCAAGTACTAACAACCAACCCTCTAATTCAACTGCTCCTATGTGGTAAGAGGCAACCACGAACCAAGTAATGCTAATGCTAAACTAGTCCCCCAAACTTCCCCTATGTGGCAAGAGGCAAGAGCTAAGGAAAAACTAGCCTAACAAATTCACAACCAACCCACACAAGATTCCAAACAACCTACTCTAATCCCTCTTTGTGGTAAGAGGCAACATTAAAGCAAGTTATCTCTAAGTAATTTACTACACTATAAATGTATATTCATCATACACGACACTCACGACATATCATGCATAATTATGAACCGATGAATTCAATAACTGATGTTCCAATTCCGTATAGCTGCAATTCCCCGTATAATAGCTAAAGAAGAAATCCTAACTATTACAAAGAGAAGCCCTTGCGTAATGCTCTCAAAATTGTCACACCTTTTTATGTATAAAACCCTAGCCCTATTTAAAGTGATTCTATAAAAATACTCATAAATCAGGCCTCCACATAATTCTCGTCGGTCACAAAATCTCAAAACGGGCCAAAAACCCAATTTTCCAAAATTAATTCGGAAATCTTTGTCAATCTCAACGTCGCTACATGCAAGGTCGTCACATCGCTACTTGGGAGACCCCTGACGTTGTGACATGATGTGGCACACTGGAATCTGCAACAAAAAATAATGAATTTTAAATCAAATTTTTAATCCTTTTTCCTTCACGTCGCGACGTGCTGGTGAGCACGTGGCGACGTCCACCCAAGTCAAGATGTGGGAGACCCCTGACGTCGTGACTTGGAGCGGAACTTCACTTGGTCACCAACTTTATTCAACTTTTCCTTCACTTTGCACCCGATTTGGCTTTCATATGACTTTTCTCGTCTCAATATACACCATGGTCAAAAAACCTACAATAAGACACTAAAATGAATTAAATAGAACAAGAACGACTAAAGAATTAAGTGCAAAATACTAAATAAAAGGTGAATAAATTCATTTTATCAATTTCCCCCACACTTAACATTTTTTCATCTCTGAACAAAACAAACCAAATCTAAAACAAAACCCTAACACAAATACTCACAAAACAAACAACATGCATCCAATTCCATCAATTCGATTTAAAGTGTAAACGTTATGTAATTACCTCACAATCTCATATATTCAAATGTCAAGTACACGTAATATATGTCCCAAGAAGTCATCAAAGTTCAATAATGTACTCATTTAAACACGTTGAGCCAACCATGTGTGTGTGTGCGATAGGTTCCCCTTAGTTCATAACTTATCTACAACAATGCCATAAATTATGGTCCCAACAACTAAGTCTTTATTTACACTTATCCCTACTAAACATATTAATAATTCATTATTTAACTCATATTAATGAGAATACGCTCACAAAACCTTTAGGTTTATAAATAACACTCATTCCCCTAAACTGTCACAAATCAAAGGGTATTTCACAAGAAAACCCGTGAGATCCACTTGGAGTGCTATCACACCTTCGGGTTTTAGACCTATTTCCACTCATGCAAGTTTTCCATTAACTTTTTGTTTAAGAGCAGTTTCACAGAGGAATGATAGTATGAGCAAAAAAAGCTAAAAAATGCAAAAGCATTCAGTGCAAATAATTCTGCAAGCACATTTGTTAGAGAACACATTTTAAGTGAGTTATATAAGGTTCACTAAACAAAGCGTTAAAGACACCAACAAACTTAATGATTGCAAACTCGTCAATATCCTTAGTAGTTTCCCTAAGTGCATAAAAATGATTGACTCAAAATACTAAACTTTCCATCAAAGACCCGACACTCTCTAGATAGCATATTATTTTCCTATCCCATATCGAATCTTTCAATAAAAATGCAATCATCAGCAACATGACACTTATCACAACAAGATAAAAAATTTCAAAAATTGGACACAACACATCTCTACACCTAAAAACCATGGGTTAACTACGAAAAGAATTTTCATTACCGAATTTCATATTTACGAGCTAAGCTTTATGCAAGGGAATAACTAATATGAATTGGACAAAATTAAAATCAAATTCGAATTTCACTAACATAAATTGTATTAATAATGCACAAATTAACTAAATACAATAATCCTAAACCACGGAAATGAAAATAAAACAAACATAACAGGAACAAAACAAAAACAAGGAAAAATATCAAAAAAAGAAAAACAACAACTAAAAACAAATGACAAACAAAAAATAAAATAGGAAAATAGGACTATCATATCTCCCTCCCACACTTAAACTCTACATTGTCCTCAATCTGTGAATGGAAGAACACCACCTAGTTCTGCTTCATATTATCTCGCTACGGTGGTTGAGAATTGGATCCCTCTCCTTGACAAATCTGCCACTGGAGACTCATCTATTGAACCATATCTGAAATTTGACTCATCTGATGGATAAATTGGCATATGCCATCTCCATCTAGTCAAAACGCTCATCAAAATGAGTTGTCTGGCTCATCAACTAAACCTCCAATTCATCCATGTGAGTATGCATGATAGAAAAAGTATATAGATATCGTGGCAGTGGTGGTGTCAGAGGCTGCTCCTCGCCATGTTCCTATTCCTACTCATGCTCCTGCTGTGGGTCGGGCTCGGGTGCCCATCCTTGACCCAATCGCTCAAATGAACTTGGCTTGTATGAGATATAAATAGCCTGGGTGATAGTCTCGCAAACACGGCATAACTCATCCGTATCCATGGCTTGCACACCAACTGCATAGCACATTACCGTGATCACTGACGGATAATAAAGGCCTGTGTGGACTAAATGTTGCGCCTCCTAATCTCTATGTCCATAAGCTCACCAACATCGATGGACAAACCTATATGAATAACGTAATTGAGCACTGCCTTGTCGCTGTCGCTAGATGCCTAATGAATGTTAGGAATGAGCTTCCCAATAATGAAGTAATGGCAAGCCTTGGTAAGCCTGGTCATCTGAGTGAGCTTGAGCTCGGCAATCCAAAATGACGCGACAATCGTGGCAAGAGGACAAGCTGTAATAGTGGAGTAAACTTGTAGAACTGAAAATTATCCTCCCACCAAAACTCAGTAACCACTATCCACAGTGTTTGGAAGAGTGTAGTACGCATTAAACACAGTATGGATGACTGGAACATCCATGCAGCGGATACAAAGCATGCACTCCCTTATAAATGGATAGTTTGCGTAAAATTCGCGAACTATCATAGCATTACCTTCGTCAAGCTGGCGGTAGAGCTATTGCCAATGGCGAGCACGTATCTGATTAGCAATCGGCATAGCTATCATCTCAATGCCACGTTCCTCCACCATGACTACGTGCCAACTTCTAATTGTGGAAAATCTCCACCTCCCAACACATAAATCAGAAATTGTCGAAGCCTGCGGGATTCAGCTGGGGTGGTGGTGGTAGTGGCGGTGGTGGTGGGGGTGCTGTTGCTCCTGAAGCTATGTGTGAACACGTTGGTTAGCTAGCGATATCTGTGAAAAGAAAATAGAATTATGAACAACAATAAAATGGCAAGTGGCAACCATAAATAGAAATTTTCCCACAAAATTTCTAACTACACAGATGAGACTTCTAGACTCCACATTTTCAGAATATACAACAATGCATTATAATAACTCCCCCACATACCATGTGATCATGTCAAAATAAAACCAATGCAACAAGATCAAGAGCTAAAACTACACACTTGCACATTCATTACTCATGAATGTTATAAAAACATTAAAACTATGCCTAGGACAATCTAAACCTATTTTACTATAAAACAAACAAAAATCAAACCTCACTTTCATAATGTAGAACTCGTAGAGAACACCAACACAACCAATTTGACAAACATTGAACTTAATCAAATCAAGTATGTAACACTAACACGACCACAATGCATGAGTCAAAACTTTAAAATTTGACATTAAATTCATAACGATATTTGATTCATGTTGAAGAATTTATGTTGAACATGAATATTCTCTCTCTAGGAAACATCCTCACCTAACTCGATTTCTTCAGCCACATAATTCAAATCTGCCTACACAATCGACTTATTCCCCCAATGCTCTGGCCTTGTGGCCGGAGCCACCTCCTTACCACTTCTAATTCATGAAAACAATAGAGGGCATCAAGATCCTTGCCCACTAATAGTGGTCGCCACACACCAGCTCCAGGATGCGCCCCCAAAACAACTCAAATCATTTTAGGATGTTGTCTCAGCTCAATGGTCTAAGGACATCGATGTCTCTTTTACATCTACTCCTCACGTCGGCCTCTCTACATATAAAGGAGAACCCTCCATCTTTATCTCTGAGAAAGAAGAACTATAGCTTACACAGCCTTTTCAGTACGCTCTCATCGGAATTTTTGCTTGAGGAAGACCACCAATAACTTTCGTAAGAAAAGAAATCCTGGCAACTGCCTTCACTGGTGAGTGCCATCTCGGACTGTTGGACCATCGACATATTTTCTTCAAATTCCAGCTAGAAATTGACTTTCATAGGATATGGATGAGGAAAGTTTTGCACTTTAATGGATTCCAAGATAAAATCTTTAGGTAGACTACAGATTTTAGACTGGACAAAGAGCCCTCCATTACTCCACTTTGGATACAATTCCCATTGCTCCCACTCCATCTTTATAATAAGGAGAAATTGTACTCCCTAGGGTCTGCCGTTGGTACTCCTTTGAAGGTGGATTTTGCATCAGTAGCTGTAGAAAGAGTTTTGAGACCTAGCAAGGCTAGGGTGTGTGTAGAAATCGATGTCCTCAAGAAGCTTCCAAGCTAGGTGTGGATTGGTAGTAGAGATAAGGGTCGATAGCAGCCGATCAAAATTGAGGATCCCCCTGAATATTGCACTATTTGTAACAAGCTTGGCCACTCTTCAACAAATTGCAAGACCTCTCAGTCTGCACATTTCAAACCAACACAAAAATTTTCCAATGTCTGTGCACCGAAAGTCGTAAACCCTTCAGAAAAGCTTATTGAACAGGGAATGCCTTTGGAAGATCTCAATAAGGTTAAGGAGGTAACTGACCTTATAAGGGCGGAGGTTTCAGAGCCTATGGATAGGATAGAACACAGTCAAAATATTAAGGAATAAAGGGTGCCGTTATCAGTAGAGAAACAGATTCTGGAGAGGAGTAGCCAACGAAAAATTATTGATGTAGCGATTGAGGAGCTGGGAAATGGAACCGTAGCTCAGCAGGATCCAGGGGTGAGGGCTTTATTCCAGGGGGTGGATGGACTTGAGGCAGCTAATGTAGAAGTTCTAAGAGATGGTGATGAGGATCCAGTAGCTGAGAAAACGCCAATGAAGTAGAGGAATGTAGGGATGAAGGGGCTGACCTTGACCAGCTTCACAAAGTCAAATCTCTAACCAACCTCACCCAATTGCAAAACCAACTTACAAAATCTGAGGAAGAAGATCAAGAAGATGATTTCAACAATGATTTTAGCAATGAGGAAGATTATATTCTTGATACAGACATTGTGCTCCAAATTCACCCTAAACACGAAAGGCAAAGAAACATATAGAGAAAGTATGAAGAGCTTAATGTTATTTCGCAATCTAACATTAAGTCAAGTAGAAAACTTTGGAAGAAAATCCTTTCATCTGTTATTCAGAGGGTAAGCACTCGAATCCTAGATAATTTGTTGTTTTGGTTTGAATCATGGCACCTGATTATTGATGTTAGATCAGTTTGGCCTTTCATGTATTTGAATATTTTGTCTTCTAATGATAACATGGAATCCATAGTAGAATGTGTAGTTTAAATTTGGTATATTTGCCTTGAGATGGCAAGATTCTTGACTATAATGTTGTTAATGGGATAGATGGAGAAATGGTAAGACAGTGGTATTACTTGATAGGGTGAATTATATTCATCATATTTAGACCATTTCATGCTCTTTGTTTGTATTTCTCACGGTTATTTGATACGTTTTGTGCATGTTTTGTAGGACATTGAGCAAAGGAGGGCGAGGGACGAAAGAAGAACGAAAAAAGATGAAATTTTGAAGAAATGCTAAGAGGCTGAACAGACTCCTCCGACGCGCCGCACAAAGTTCTCCGACGAGCCGGAGAGAGTCACGTTATGGCTCTCCGGCGGGCCGAAAATGCCAGCGGCGCTCCGGAGGATTCTGAAGCTGAATTGACTTTTTACGTTATTTACCCTCCACTTTCAAAGTCAACAAGGGTAAAAATGGTAGAAACGGAATTTTGCAGCTGAGATAAGGTGTTTTTGGGTGTCTTTTGAAGAGAGTAATTCATTAGTTAGCATTTTGAGTTAGGGTTAGAAGTTAGCAACTAAGAGAGCTTTTCTCTTGTATATTCTCTAAGTAGTGATAGCTAGGATTTCATTTTGGAAGCTCAATCTTTTATACAAGGAAGGGAATTCCATCAACTATGTGGAGAAAGCTTGTAATTAATGCTAACATTTATTGACGAAGACATCTTTCCATCCAAGATTGGTAGTTTTCCTTCTTTAATGTCATTTATTGCTTTGCATGTGCTATTTATTGCTTTCATGATAAATGCTCTAGCTATGTTAGGCAAGACTTATGATGCTTCTTGGGTTGTTGTTGGCTAGGTTGATGAATTAATTGTTGCTTGACAGAGTGAGACTTAAAGGACATCTAGTAAATAGGTTCTATGGACATTGAATAAAGATGTAGCTAGTTGGCCTAGTTGTTGACTAGTAGGTGTTTGATAAAAGGCTTGAGTAAACCTCTAAGCCTTAGGGTTGGAAGTAGAATAGAGGAAATACTTACATTGACCTTGCATCCACCATACATGAGGGAAAGTGAGGAGCATTTGTGCATTACATTAGTTTGTGCACTCGGAGTTGATAACTAAGCTAATTCTTGCCTCCAACTTAAAGGGAGACTGAGCTTAGGAAGAGACTTCAGAGGGGAGTGACTAGGACCGGTTGTTGCCTCCGACATAAAGGGGTTCCGGGTCTCGAGAGTGGTAAGAATTGGGAGAACGTAGATAACACGGTTAGCTAGAATTGAGTAGTTTTGCCTCCGTCATAAAGGAAGACAACTTGACCTAGCTAAAGCCTCTAGATAGACGTCCCTTTGGCTCTAGCTTCCGCCATAAAAGTGGAGCTCAAAGAATGCAATTATCCCTATGCCTAGTGACATTTTAGGTCGAACACTAGATAGAAAGATCCTTAGTATCCCTAGCTGACAACACTTGGGAGCACATTGTACCTTTCTTGACTTAAATTTGATCTTTTAAAGTGTTTTATTTATTAATTAACTTTCCTCATAGCTACTTTTTCTTAAGTCATCTAAATATTTCGAAAACAGTAAATCTTGAAACATCGATTCCCTTATTCGTTGGAATGAACTTTACTACACTACAACTTTGACCACCTCTTTTGGGTAGGGTGTATGTGTAGTATTGATTTATTTTGCTAGTGTAGGATTTTAGCAAGTGTGGAGGTCATAAAATCTCATTCCATTTTGTTAACACATTTTACACCCAACAAACTTTTGGCGCCGCTGCAGGGGAAGGCAATTGGTGTTAAGATTTTGGTGTAGGATAATATTTAGATAGATTTTCAATTTTCTTTTTCTTGTTTTTACATATTTAGTGTGATTATTTTTCGTTGGTTCAAATTTACTCATTCGAACGCTATTCCTTTGTAGTTGATGTTGGAGTTCATTGGAACCTCATTTGTGCATGCCAAGGACAAGAGTCTCCGGAGGATTCGAGTTTGAATTCGACGGGAAATTGGCAAGGACTTTGAGAAGGGAAAGAAGGAAAGAAGGAGAGAAGTCCTTGAGGAAGTCATTGAAGAGGAGCTTGAAAGGGAGGAAATGGCCGAAGAGGAAGCGCCACCTCCAAAGGCGGAGGTTTTTTGGTAGTTTTAATGAGCTGAGAGTGGAGCATTATAACAATCAAGGCGAGATAGAGGCCGGAAACTACCTTTTCCCATCACAACTCATAAATCTTATTCAACATGGCTCGATATTCCATGGGTTGAGCAACGAGGACCCCAATGTACACTTAAGGGCTTTCTTCATGTTGTGTAACACGTTCAAGCTCAACGATGTGCCACATGACGCAATAAAGAGACTCTTATTTCTGTTTTCATTGAGTGGCCTAGCACTTGGGTGGTATGATTCGTTGAATGGGGGCAGCCATTATGGACTTTGAGGAGCTTTCTAAGAGATTCATCACGAAGTACTTCCCACCGGAAAGGATGGAGAAGTTAAGAGCGGAGATCATGCAATTCCGAAAAAGAGATGAGGAATCCTTTCCCGAAGCATGGGATAGGTTCCGAGATATGCTAAAGGGTATGCCCAAATCATGGTTTGGAACCTGGTAGGGAGTTGAACATTTTCTATGCCGGTTTGAATGGTGAAACAATGAGGCATGTTAGTGCTAGCGCCGAAGGAACTTTGAAGTACAAAACCATTGAAGAGGTGGAGGCACTCTTTGATCTTGTAGCCGAGAATTGAGAGATCGTGGATAAATGGAAGGAGTGGGACTACAAAAAGATAATCGAAGGTGTTGGAACTTGATAGAATGGCAAACTTGGAGGCCCAAATGGCGACCATTCAAAACACATTGGCCAACATCTAAATGGCTATAGAAACCAAGCCGGTCTTAGCATGTGGATTGTGCAAAGGCAACCACAACATGGATGAGTGCCATCTCACTAAGGAGTTGATTCAATTCGTCAACAACTACAATCGACAAGCCAATTCCAACCAATGGAAGGGGCAAGGAAGTAGTGATCAATGGCACAACACCAACCAAGAAAGACCATGGTACCAACCGAGGCAAACATACCCACCCGACTTTGGCAATAAACACACCATGCAAGAGGAACACAAGCAATCTTCTTTGGAGGATTTGATAGAGAGTTTGGAAGCCAAAATGGATAAGATGAGCACATCAAAAAAGGAAAATCCGCTCACTTGGAAACGATGGTGAGGAAGCAAGAAGTCGTGATGGAAACTCATTGAGAATTCTTCGGGAACATAGAGCCGTTTTGAAAAACTTAGAAACTCAAATGGGGCAATTATCTCATCTAATTCATCATCGGCCTTAATGAGCACTCCCAAGTGACTCCGTTCCCAACCCCAAAGGCAATGAGCAATGTAATGCCATTACATTACGTAGTGGAAGCAAGTAGGGGCACCAGAAGGTGAGGAATTCAACAATGAGGATAAGGATCAAGAACCCATAGTGAACTATGAAAATGGGGAAAGCTCTACCCGAATAGAACAAGATGGTAAAGTGATAGGAAAAAGGGAGAAAGAGAGAGCTTCCAAGTTCCTTCAACTTCAAAGATTATATTCCACCTCTACCTTTCCCGCAAAAGGTCAAGCCGGAGAGGAAGCGGCTTCAATTTCAAAAATTCACAAACATAGTGAAAGGCCTAAAGGTGGAGATTCCCTTGCTAGACCTAGTGAGAGTCGTTCCTTCCTATACTAAATTTCTCAAGGACCTCGTGACCAACAAAGAGGAGATCTTGCAATACAAAGAGGTACTACCCTTGAGTGATGTTTGAAGTTGTATGGTGAAGAGAGATTTGCCTCCGAAACTCAAGGACCTCGGAAGTTGAACAATTCCTTGCATAATTCAGATGCGACACTTTGCCTAGGAACTTTGTGATTTGGGAGCGGGGATAAACCTTATGCCTTACTCTATTACTTCGAGTGTCGGGTTGGAAAGTCGTATCAAGCTGGTGGCAATCACTTTGTAACTAGCGGATTGCTCAATTGTTCACCCAACGGGCATCATTAAGGACGTTCTCGTCAGCATAGACTGGTTTACCATACCGGTGGATCTTATCATTCTTGACATGAAGGAGGATGAGGAGGTCCCGATCATATTTGGGCGACCATTCTTGGCCACGGGAGATCCGTAATTGGTGTGAGGAGCAAGCCAATCACCTTTCGCATCAATGGCAAAGAGGTAACTTTCGATGTCAATTACATAATGAAGCATGCTAGAGATTTTAACACATGTTATTGTATAGATGTTGTGGAGTCAAGAACTAAGCTTCATGGTCCTATAAAATCTTTGTGTGTTGGGATGATTGAAAAGCATGAATTAACAAGAAGATCTATGCATGAGCCCTTGCATGTTTTTGATGAAAATGATGAATTGATTGCATGTGAACTTCAAGAAATGATTGAATGCATGGTTCTTGCTAAATCGATTTATGAGGTAACCAACATATTGTGTGAGCCCACCGTGGTGAGGCCGATGGAAATTTTTGAATGTAGGGAGAATCAAATCAAGCCATCCATAGTGAAGCCACCAATCTTAGAGCTAAAACCGTTACCACCTCACATCAAATATGCATTCCTTGGTGAAAAGAACACATTACCGGTGGTCATTTTGAGTTTCTTGGAAGAGTGGCAAGAGATCAAGCTAGTGGAGGTCTTGAAAGAGCACAAAGAGGCGATTGGGTGGACTATAGCCGACATCAAGGGCATAAGTCCATCCATTTACATGTATAAAATTCTCTTGGAGGAAACCCAAGTGCCGGTATGAGACCGCCAAAGAAGACTCAATCCAATGATGATGGACGTTGTGAAAAAAGAGGGCATTAAGCTATTGGACTTTGGCATGATATACAACATATCGGATAGCGAGTGGGTGAGTTCGGTCCAATGCGTGCCAAAGAAGGGAGGAGTCACTGTAGTCAAAGCGGATAATGATGAGATGTTGGCCGCCCGAATTGTGAATGCATGGAGGGTGTGCATGGACTACCGAAGATTAAACAAGGCAACAAGGAAGGGCCATTTTCCCCTACCTTTTGGATCAATTGTTAGATCACATTGCGGGATATCTTTTCTATTGTTTCCTTGATGGTTACTTGGGATACAACCAAATCCTCCTTGACCCGAAAGACCAAGACAATACGACATTCACATGTCCATTTGGAATGTGCTCCTACAAAAGGATGCCGTTTGGGTTGTGTAATGCTCCGACGACTTTTCAACGTTGCGTGCTCTCTATTTTTCACGACATGCTGGACGACTTCATTGAGTATTTATGAATGACTTCTCTGTCATTGGGCGATCATTTGACATATGCTTGAACAACTTGGCCAAATTCCTTAAAAGGTGTGAAGAACCAACCTAGTCTTGAATTGGGAGAAATGCCAATTCATGGCGCAAGAGGGGGTGGTTCTTGGAAACAAGATCTCGGCAAATGGGATTGAGGTGGATCGTGCAAAAGTTAAAGTGATATCCAAACTCTCACCGCCGGTCAATGTCAAACGAGTCCGGAGTTTCTTAGGCTATGCCGGTGGTAGATGGCTAGGCTAGAGTGTCGCATCTCTCCAATTTTACCCAAAACACTAAAAATATGCAGTAGTGGTGAATAGGATCGTTCCCACAGAGAGAGATGTGTCACAGTGAAAAAGTGATAGAACTAAACAACTATAACAATCAAAGGAAAAACACGAATACTTGAACAATCAGAAGAGAATGGTGTTGCCTTGATGGGAAATCATTTAGCATCAATTTTTCCCAGTTATCCTTGACTTGTGTAGAAGTGTGTGAGGGGACTAATATGCTAGTGTTGTGTGACAGATTAACCTGGTGGTTCTTACGATCACCCTCCACTTACTCCTCGAACTTTCCTTGGTAGGTCAAGTTCTCGGCTCAACTCTCAAAACCCAGATCCCTACCTGGTATCACGACCCTAGCTCAATCCCCAGTTACCTTCCTTGGTAGGGCAGCTAACTGAGTCAAGAATTCAAGTAGTCATATCTAGGTAACCTAAGTCCTTCGTATTAGATTGATTTCATCTATCTGTGTGTACTGTATAAATGTAATCACAGAAACAGGCAGATCTTAAGACTTATGCACAATTGTTCCATATTCAATACATGTTCGTTCAATTTCCTTAGGTAGATCTTAATTGATCTCAGTGGGTACCGCAGACAAGATAAAGATTTGAAACACATTCAGATAAACATTGAACTTCACATGAAAATAACATAGATCAATGACAAACACAGATTTACTCAAAGCAATTGTCTCAAACAGATTAAAATCAATACATCTGATTCACTCAAGGCAACACGTCTATGTCTAGCCAATCATATTGATCGGCTTTGAGAATGAATTTGACAAAGCCAGATCAATTTCGGTCATTACAACTAGAAGAATGAATGTATGAGCTATGGTTTTCTCCCTCTATAACCTTAATTGATCTTCTCTAATTTTTCACTTCTCAAAACCCTCGTCTATCCTTCGGCTCTCAATTCTACCGATCTCCCCTCGTCTTCACGTTCTTTTTTCCTTTTATACCTTTCCCTCGGTGAGGTGTCTCTATCTGGTTTCCTGGAAGCTTCCCATTTTTGATGAGAGAATGCCACGTGCCTGCAAAAGTGAGTCACGAAAGTAGAGAGGTCACCTGGTTTAAACAATTGCTTAAGTATTAAGTCTTCAACTCATCAAACAGGTGGTGCACATAAGTGGCTGAGTGTGAGTAACTTACAATGTATGCTGAATGTGTGCGGGGACATGAGTGTAGAGAGGTGCATCTAAGTAGTGAGCTTGTGCCGGTGTGCGAGTGAATGCATGAGAATGTACAAAAATTTGCAAGTGAAATGCTTGACAGTGCATGCAAGTGAGTGAGTGTGTGCGGGCGCGCGCACACATGTGAAGTGAGGGGCGGGTGTTCTAGGGCACCCGTCGTGTGTGTGTATAGTGTGGTAGGCGTGCTAGGGCGCCCGCCGTATGTGTGTGGGAGAGTGTGGCGGGCGCACTAGGGCACCCAGGGCACACTAGGGCGCTCAGGATGCCCACTGTGTTTGTGTGCAAGAGTGTTGTGTTCTGTGTGCAGTGATGTGCTTGAGTGTGCGTGTGTATGTGTGTTGTGCTTGTATGCCCTGTGTAAGTGTAGTGCATGAGACTTGTAGGGCCATGATAGCTAAGTGCATGTTCGTTTCCAATTCATGCACAAATCATATCGTTTGCACAACACTTAGCCATTTTTCTCAATCACAATATCATAAGCATTTCTATGCACAAGTCCTTCGCAAAGCACTCAATTCACTAGATTTGCACACAAAGGTTCAAATAAACAAAACAAATAAGTCTGTGCAATCCCGAATTATCAACCCCCCACACTTAAATCTTTGCTAGTCCCGAGCAAAGCATGGCAAACAACAAGTCCTTATCCATCCTCACTTTCCACACTCGCAACATCATCATCCATTCATCCTTTAAAATTTTCGCATGCAAAAATACTTAACTAGCGCGAGCTCACAGTACATTAAGTTATACCAATTACCAACTAAGGTGCAACGAATAAAGACCAAACCGCCAATGTGCTGTGTGTGCTGAGACTGTCTCATGTTTCCTTACCATGTCTATGCAGAGTACTCAAGTAAGCACTTAGTCAAAAATTCTTGCACTACAGTTCTTTTGTTCACACACACAAACACTTCTCACTCAAAAGCATTCACAAAACTTAGCATGCACATTGGTGCTTAGTATTTTCTTTTCACATTCATGTCGCACTTTGGTGCTTAGCTGCCAGGGTTTTATGGCTGTTTTTTCCCTTTATTTGCCACTGGCTTTTTCTTTTCATTTCACATCTTTTACAAGCAGTCCATGTTCATGTGTGTCTTCAATAGACTATATACTCGAAATGCAAGAATAAGTGGTTACGAGTAGAAAGCACATACAAATAAAAGAATCATAAGCTATCTCCTATGTCAAATAGAGTGCTGGCGTTTCTATCTTACTTTAACATCGCACTTTACCCAGTAACTTGTATAAATCGAATGGGTACTATGAACTTAAAAAGATAAAAATTTCGCATGCATCCCAATTGAACAACAATTTGATGATTTGATGATGATATTAGAGGTGCTAGTGTAGTGGGAGTGCTCGTGTGTTGAATGGATAGAGACAACATTTTCACAACACAAAAAACACTTAACATTTTATCGCAGCTGAAAAAAAAAATAAAGCACACCACAAGACCAGTGCTAATCACTGTCTTGTTTTCTTTCCAACACAAAACACACCTCCTAAATGATACTAATATAATGCTACACCACCACCGATCCCTACACACATAGCACACATCAAATAATGTTTTGAAGGCAAAGGCACATGGCCTATAACACTACAGCATATAATTCCAGCAGCACCAATCAACACAGCAAGCATAACATCATTACTCCTAACACCCCCAAAGCATGTCTCGCCCCTCCC
This sequence comes from Ophiorrhiza pumila, assembly GCA_016586305.1. Lineage (NCBI taxonomy): Eukaryota > Viridiplantae > Streptophyta > Magnoliopsida > Gentianales > Rubiaceae > Ophiorrhiza > Ophiorrhiza pumila. The sequence goes on from BLIW01000006.1 coordinate 13,597,300, forward strand.
ACACTTGAAAATTGCAATGGTCCCCATTGTGAAGGAAGGGAAAGAAACTTCCCTGTTTATGCATCGGGCCAGAGTCTTTCTCGTCGCTCAGTTTCCAGATAGCTCTGCAATTGTGGCCTGCCCCTGACTCCCCATGATAGGTGGGAGGATTTTGTCGGTGAGATTACTACCCCCACTCTCTCGCCATTTCTGACAACAAAAGTGGAAAGAATATTGGGCTGGCCTCCAATCGCTGTGATCGGCTAATGTACTGCATGATTATTCGTCCCACATCAATCGTCATTCTGTGCTGTATAGCATAGGCCAAAAGGATTCTTTCCCTTGTTGTTTTGGTGCTGTGATTGATGGGCATGAGCCTTGAGTTAATGAAGAGGAGCCTCATTCTTGCTTCGGCCGTCAGGTCACTCGTAAGCCTATACATGGCTTTGGACTGTATGTTGCGCACCCATGCGGCCCTAGGCAGTCCCACTGACTCAATCAGATAGTCCACATTGCTTGCTGCTACCAGTTTGCTAAATTCTTTTGCTGGTTGATCCGGTAACTGGTAGTGCTGGTTAATTGTGTGGCTTGTCACCTTGAGGTATGTCCCTCTCAGATATACTCCTTGTTGAGCAACCACGTTGGAACCACTTTTGTTGGCATTGGCATAAAATTCTCTCGCTATCTCGACGTTACAGATGTTTGTGGCCCTCGTGAGTGGCTCCCATTTGTAGAAGCGGATTGCCTCTTCAAATGTTTGTGACAGTGCTTTGAATTCTCTTTCCACAAAGACGTGGCTGAAGTAGGATCTATCAAATTGTTTTTTCACTTTGTCATTGACAAAGTGCGAAGGTTCCTCCGGAGTGTATTCTGCGTCTATGTAAGAAGAGTTCGAATTAGTCGATGACTCTTGAAAGAACATCGCATACTCATCATTATCGCCCGCCATGCGCCTGCAATTTGCAAGTTTTTTATGAGTCCTTCTCACTAAAACTCGAATAATTACAACACCCATAACTCATGGATGGACATGAGAGATGTCATCAAGCATAGTGTAACAACTGTCTCATGATTACCTTTCACACAACAAACTTGAGACTGTAGCATTATGTTCACCAATCAAGGAATAAGTCAAACGGATCATGCATCATTTATCAAAGTCTAAAATTTCATGGCATTGTGACTTTCTTAAACAATCATGCTAAAATTCATGTGTCACATCTATCAATTGAACACGGCAAAACTATTGCACGAAATAGGAGCATTTGAGATTTCATGGTTGAACAAACAAGGCTTAAGTAGACATTATCATCATGCTCGCATCAACACACGAAATTTCAACTATGGTCGCCACATTTAGGTCCACAATATTTTCACATTAAAGCTCAATACACCAAGAAGCCACTCAAATCTATAGCTGAAAGACTAATTTGATGAAATGCGAGGTGAGAAGGCTTACCTGGCAAGAGATTAATCACAAATGAAATGCAAAAAGGATGGGAAGTTCGTGCAGCCCTTTGGTCCACAGAGATGATTTCCTCACCTTAATTCTCTCCACTAAACTAAGATTTCACAAAATGCATGCCAGAGCTAATGAATTTCAATGCATGAAGTACGGTATTTATAGAAAAAATTTTATGCGTGAATCAGCTATATTCAAGCTACAGAACAAAATCATGTGATCGCACAAGAAGACAATTTGGGAGGAAGCAAAATGCATACAGACAAAAGCTTGTTCAATCAAATCACACAAAAGTTTTCCTTCGAGCCTTGCATTCGGTCGTGTCAAGCAAGTTGGACAATCAAACAAGTTGGTGGGCTCTAGTCTTTTCTATTTAGCTCCACTCCCATTTACTCATTTGTTCTTATCTTCTTCACCATTCCGGATAAGTCGTGCAAAAAGTGAGCTCAGTTAATCATCATTCCATGCTCTGGTTCTTCGCTGCAGGAGCTCAGATAAAGTATTCAGTACGTGTTTCCTTGACTCAAGAAGGAAAAGTACTGAGCTTAAAGATTCAAAATTCTAAAGAATCAAATATTCAATAATTGTCCTTGTGGATGGCCCTTGGATTTTATTCTCACCTTTTATTGGTACAGAGAATATTCTCTGCATGTTTACCTGTTCTGGCCTGTGACGCTCAGAGCGAGTCCTTCTAGTCTCTTTGGATAATTGGGGCTTGACTTGTATGCGCTACCACTCCAGTTGTTGCAGTTTCAAATTGTTTGCTTCTCAGTTTTCCTGCAAGCTCAGGAGAATCAAATATTTTATCTCTGTACCGGATGTCACCACTTGGATTTTATTCTTGCCTAACGTTTACCTGTTATGGATCGTGACATCCGGATATAATTTTCCCAGCTCCTTGGATTTAATTGTACTTGCCTTGTACAGGCTTCCATTCTAGTCACAATAGGTTCCTCTCCTTGTTGTTTTGGGGCCAAGTGGCTACTACTAAAAAAACAAAACAAAGACAGAAAGTAAAGGGTTGGGTTGCCTCCCAATACAGCTCTTGGTTTATTGTCCTCATCCAGAAACAAAGCACTTTTGTCAAGGAGGTGGGACATCACGGAACTGAGCCTGTCCTTTGTCTTCCAGAGCACTTTTGTTAAGGGCTTTTGTTTTGTCTCTGTTGACACTCCTACTTGCTCCTGTGATCTCAGCTTTCGATTCTCTGGGTGGTGGAGCCTCTTGGTGTGTTTTGTCTTCTCCCCAGATTGCATTCTTCAAATAGGTGGGTAGTAACTTCAGCTCCAATTTGGGTGGCTTCATGATTGAAGGCATCAACACCTCGTTCCTGCTTTCAAAATTCTCAAGCCTCCCGAGATGAAGACTTTGATAGAGACATCTCTGCGATTTGGAGGTACTTGACTCAATTGAAGTTTCAGAAGCTTTGATTATGGTCGAGATGAAAAAGATGACTGAGATGGATCCACCAATTTGATAGAAAGAAACTCAAGAGACCAAAAACCATCTGAATAACTGAGAGAGAAATAATTGCAGTCAAATTTTGCGTGAAAGAGAATGACTCTTCAATTCCTTGAAATCAGTCAAGAATCCCAAAAATGCCACGTGTCACTTGAGGAGCTAAAGATCAAAATTCACAAAGAGAAATCCACAACTACAAAACCGCCTAAAAACATGAGGTGGGAACACAAAAAAAACAAAAACTATTCTACTATTTTTTGTTTTGTTGCTTTTTTTATATATTATTTTTTTATAAATACAAATACATTAATAAAAAAACTTACAACACTAAACAACTTCTTCACATGACACAAAAGCCTAGGGCAGACCTTAGTTCTTCAAATCTTGATCCATCCAAAGCTTTGGTGAATATATCAGCAATTTATTTTTCTGTCACCATGTGTTCCACTGCAATAGTTTTGTATTCCACAAAAGATCTAATGAAATGATGTCGAATGTCAATATGCTTTGTCTGAGAATGCTGAGCTGGATTCTTGGAGATATTGATAGCACTCATATTATCAAAATAGAGTGTCATAACATCCTGTTTGACACTATAGTCTTTCAGCATTTGCTTTATCTAGAGAAGTTGTGTACAGGAACTACCTGCTGCGATATATTCTGCCTCGGCAGTAAACAGGGAAATGGAGTTTTGCTTCTTACTAAACTATAACACCAAGTTGTTTCCCAAGTAAAAACATCCACCAGAAGTGCTTTTTTGATCATTTGAACCTCTAGCCCAGTCAACGTCACAATAACCAACTAGATTGGTGTTTGTATCAAATGAATACTATATCCCATAGTCAGTTGTCCCGCTAATATACTTGAATATTCGCTTCACTGACACCATGTGTGACTCTCGAGGATTTGCTTGAAAACAAGCATATAAACCAACACTGTAGCAGATATCGAGGTGACTAGCTGTTAGGTACAATAGACTACCAATCATATTTCTATATAGACTTGCATCAATAGGAATCCTTTTCTCATCTTTGGATATCTTCTCATGAGTTCCAATAGGTGTTCTCCTTGAACGAGCATTCTCCAACTCAAACTTCTTCAACAAATTCTTGGCATACTTGCTTTGAGAAATGAAAATTCCGTCATTTCGTTGCTGAATCTAAAGTTCAAGGAAATAATTAAGCTCACCAACCATACTCATCTCAAATTCCTCAGTCATTTGAGCTACAAATTCATCCACCATTTCCTGTGACACCGAGCCAAACACTATGTCATCAACATATATTTGAGCAAGTAAAAACTAACCTTAAGCACGGTGAATGAAAAGGGTTTTATCTAGTCCCCCTTGCTCATATCCCTTTGTCAACAAATACTACGTCAGCCGTTCATACCAAGCCCAAGGAGCTTGTTTGAGCCCGTACAATGCCTTCTTCAACTTGTAGACATACTCGAGATGATGAGGATTTTCAAAACCTTTTGGTTGAGCAATATACACCTCCTCATTAAGGAGACCATTGAGGAAAGCACTTTTCACTCCATTTGATACAACTTGAACCGCAACATACATGCAATTGCTAACAATAGATGAATGGACTCAAGTCGAGCAACCAATACAAATGTCTCATCAAAGTCAACACCTTCAATTTGTGTATATCCCAGGGTAACTAACCGAGTCTTGTTGCGAGTGGTATTTCCATAGTCATCGTTTTTGTTCTTGTATATCCACTTTGTTCCAATGACATTCACATTAGGGAGGCAAGGAACTAGATCCCAAACTTGATTCCGAGTGAATTGACTAAGTTCTTCTTGCATAGCACCAATCCAATACTAATCTAGTAATGCTTCTTTCATATTCTTAGGCTCAATAGATGAAGTAAAGCATGCCATTTGGATCATATCTCTATAGTTTACTCTCGGCTTATCTCTTGTCCGAAGACCAGCATTCAGATTTCCAATAACTTTATCAGTAGGGTGATTTTTCTGAATACGAGAGGATGGTTGCTTGTGAGGTGAGATGACATCTTCCTTATTATCAACCACTGTACTCTGATCGGTAACACCACTTGTGAGACTAGTCGAAACACTGCCTGGAACACCAGAGCTTACTTCATTTAGGGCTTCTGTCACATCTTCTTTAGAAACATCAGCTATTTCCAGAGAATCATTTACTTGAAATTCACAGATTTTATGAAAGTTCGAGTTCTTTTGTTGTAGACTCGATAAGCTCGACTATTGACAGCATACCCAAGAAAAATAGCTTCATCACTCTTGCGGTCAAGCTTTCCTTTATATTCCCTGTCATTCAACATATAACAAGTACTACCGAAAGGATAAAAATAGTTAACAGTTGGAGTTCTACCTTTCCATATCTCATAGGGCATCATTTCAGTTCCTCCACGAAGATATACTTGATTTATAGTGTAACATGCTGTGTTCATAGCTTCTGCCCAGAATTTCTATGATATATTTCGTTCGTGTAACATTACATATGACATCTCTGCTATAGTCTGATTCTTTTTCTCAACGACTCCGTTTTGCTGAGGAGTTTTGGGTGCAGAGAATTCATGAACTATTCCATGATGATTACAGAAGTCCGAGAAATCTGAGTTTTCAAACTCTCTTCCATGGTCACTGCGAATATGAATAATTTTCCTAATGGTACACTCTCTCGTTGAAGACGAATACAAAATGCTTTAAAGCATTAAATGTGTCGGATTTTTCTCGAAGAAATTCCACCCATGTATATCGAGAGAAGTCTTCAACAGTCACATAGGCATACTGTTTTTCTCTAATAGTCTCTACAGGCATAGGACCCATTAAATTCATATGAAGTAGCTCAAGCACACGAGTTGTTTCTGGTGTTTGAGACTTAGGATATGACACTTTTGTTTTCCAATTTGACAAGGTCCACACACTCTTTCTTCATCAAACTTCAGTATGGGAATCCCACGGACAACCCCCTTGGAGACAATCTTCTGTAGCATTCTGACATTCACATGACCCAATTTTCGATGCCATAGAATAGAATCTTCCATGCTTGATAGAATGCATGTAGATGAGGCAGAGATGAGATAATAATTGTCCGAAGATCTTACTCCTTCCATGATGCACATGTTGTTTTGATCAACCACCTTGCACTTTCCCTGAGTAAAGTTCATATTTAGATTTTGATCATATAAATGGCTAATGCTGATCAAATTCACCTTTAGACCGTTTACCAGAAGAACAATTTCCAACTTTGGTAACCATGACACATCTAGTGTACCTTTTCCAATAACTCGAGCTGTGGCACCATTGCCAAAAGTTACTTTTTCCATATTTCCGGACACAATATTCTTTAGAAACTTCTTTTTACCAGTCATATGTCTAGAACATCCACTTTCAAAGTACCACTCATCAGTTGTGGCAGCCTTTAGTGAAGTATATGTGAAGTTGCACCTCAAATTGGGTTTCATTACCCAACTCTGTGGTGAATCTCTGCGAGAAGAAGACTTTCTAGCAGTACCTTTTCTCAATTCAGCAAGATAAATAAAACATTTAGGACGAATATGACCACGACAATTGCAATAATGGCAAATAGGAATAAATCTGTTACCTTTGCTTCTAGAAGCATGATAGGAATAATGAAAATTTGACTTTTTCACATTCTTTGCAGTATTCACAGCAACTTGCTTCACTTTGAAATTATATACTTGTAGTGACACTAGTTGTGACATGAAGCTTTCTCCTTTATACCCCATTCCAGAGTGATCACCACTGGATTGACCGGTCTTGAGAATCTCATCCAACTTCGAAGAATCTGAATTTAACATTTGGACACATTTCTTTATATGGTTTAGCTCATTGGTTAGATTCTTCACTTCTTCTTGACTTACTCTTAGTTTGGTTTCCAAATCTGTAGTAGAGTTTTGAAGATTGAGCCTCTCATTTTGTAGATCCCCAATTTGAGTATGAAGGTGCTGATTTACTTTAAAAAGTTCAGTCCATTTATCATGAAGATTCTTGTACTCGACTAGGATATCTTCTTCGGTGACACAATCTTCATCTTCGTCCCTATATGCCAACATATTTCCAGTGACACCTTGTGTAACATCCTATTCCCTACCATTTTCTGATTGTTCAGTCTTAGACGTAAGAGCTACATGATTATTCTGAAATTCCTTTTCTTTATCTAAATCATCTTCACTCCAGGTTGTGGTGAGAGAATTCCTCTTCTTTCTCAATGTATTCGCACAATCTGCCTGAACATGCCTAAAATCATCACATTCTCTACACTGAATTCCTCTGTTCTTGAATGACTGATCAGATGTGTGATTTTCTTCCCTGAACTTTTTATTGCTCGCCAATTCATTCTTGGAGTTGCTGACACTGGTTTTGACACCTTGATTATTTCTGCCAAATCTCTTCATGACTCTGCTAAGATTCTTAGATATTAATGTAAGAGAGTTCTGAAAGTCATCTTCATCAGGATCAACTGACTTCTGCATCTCTGCTTTTAAGGCCATCCCTTTAACTTTCTTTGTTTCCAAGTCTACTCTAAGATTCATCTCGAATGTTCTAAGAGATCCCATCAGTTCTTCTAGCTTCATCTGTGAGACATATTTTGCTTCTTCAATGACAGTATCTTTATAAGCAAATCATTGAGGCAGAGATCGTAGAGTTTATCTCACAAGCTTTTCTTCAGAAAAACTTTCACTAAGAGCAAACGCATCATTGGTGACGTAATAGAGTTTGGCATTGAATTCAGCAATACTCTCACCTTTATGCATTCTTAAGCTCTCAAATCTTGTAGTTAGTATCTGCATCTTCGATAACTTCACACCTGACGTCCCTTCATAAGTAGTTTGAAGAATTTTTCATGCCATCTTAGCTGTCACACATGTAAAAATAAGTCTAAAATAAGCAGGATCAACACCGTTGAAAATTGCATTAAGAGCCTTTGAGTTACTTTTCGCCAAGGCATCTTCAGTAGCAGACCAGCTTTCTTCTAGCTTGGGAGATATGACAACACCAGGTGTGTTAGTAATTATTAGGGGGTCCTATCCTGTCAGAATTGATTTCCAAGCCTTCTCATCAATAGTTTTGCTGAAGGCTCTCATTCTGGCATTCCAATAAGCATAATTGCTGCCGTCTAATAAAGTTGGACGCATTGTTGAATCTCCTTCCTTCATAGAGTCCATCGCACCAAAAATCAAGATCAAGTCATGCAGATCCCGCCTTAGAAACAAAGACGACCTGCTCTGATACTAATTGAAAGATCAAGGTTAGATATGTGGTGTCCTACTCAGTTGGAACACTAGATATGATACCTATAATAAAAGCGATAATAGACAGCATTAAAATACGGAAATTAAAGAGACAGGAGGTTGGTAACACAGTTTGGCAATTGCCTACCTCTGCGGGGCCACGCCCAAATAAAAACAATCCACTAGGTTATCAAAGTTACAAGACACTCGGTCTAACACAAAGAAAGACTCCCTCTTTTCTTTGTCGCCGTCACTTCCTAACTTCCCAAGTGAATCTGTTTTGCGAGCTCCCCTCGACTTTGTGCGATTCTTCCAAGAATCTCTAAGAGACAAGATCCCCTTGTCAATGGTGACTCTTCCCAGAATCCGTGTTATGGCAAGATCCCCTTGCCCACGATCAGAACTCCTTTCGAGTTTCAAGCAGCCTCCTCCCAAAATTGAGTTTCAACAAAGAATACAAGGATTGCACCTTCAACACTTTTGCATTAAGATGCTAACAGTCAACACACTTAATCAAAGAATTCCAACCAAGAAGTGTGTTCACAGTCTTACCAAGACAGAAAGAATAAACAACGCTCCACACTTGAAACCTGTGTGATTGGAAAGAGCATATAGAGCACACAAAATCTTTCTATGTTTATCTCCAAGATTATTTCCAAATAAATCACATAGAAAGATGGAAACCATGTGCATCCTATGCTTATCGTTTCCAAAGATAGTTCTCTAAAGATAATTACCAAGAATACTAAGATAAGCACCAAGAATGTCAAGATAGCATAATCTCCAAAATCAAGCTTCCTTGCATAGATTGATTTAATTGATTTCTATAGCCAATCACGATCTTTCCTTATTTTCCAAAAAACCAATACCAACTGATAAACATAAATGCCAACTCATCTTGAGCATTAACAAATACTGCAATCTATACATTATGCTTTTTTCTAAAAGATGGTATACCAACTATGTCTACCCTTACTACACCTGTAACTTTAGTTGGTAACTCTGCATCTCCTGTAAAATATACAAAAGAGTTAACCATTGCACCCATTTTTCAAAGTAAATCAGGTAGGATATTCGCCTCTTTAAAGCAGTGTACCAATCAAAGACCTAAAATTTTTTGCAGTATTGTTTCAATTTCTTTTTCAAATTTTCATGGACACTTAACTTTTGTATACATTGCCTGAATTATAATAAGTGAATCCACTTCTACAATTAAGAAGGATACAATTCCTATAGTTATTAGTTAAGTCTAAAGGGGAGCATAACACATGAAATAACCAGTAACTTTTCAAGGTTTCTTTGTCAAATCAAAACCCTAATAAGATTTTCTATTTTACTCTCTTCTAAACCCGCCACCACCGCTATCCTCTAATTTCGCCACGTCCATAATCTCTGCTACCACCTCCAACCAAAGCAATGATTTCCAAATTGATTTGAAGGATGATTCCCAAGCCAAAAGTCTAGAGAAACACTTCATCTTTATGTACTTTGAAGTTATTTTAAACAAATTTTCGGGAAGATCCAATCCCTACTACCATACATAACAGCAGGGGCAAAACTATGAGAAAAATTCAATGGGGTCTAACTTAATTTTTTGGTAATTAAATAAATATATGTAACAACTAAATTTTCAAATCAACCATTATAAATATATATATATACATCTATAAAAGTAAGGGGTCTAATGTTTTGAAGATTTTGTTTAAAGTGGTTTTAATTTAGTGGTTTGGTACGCTATTTTTAGATATTTGTGTTCTATTCTACTTTCACATATATTATTATTATATTTATTACTATAATGGTTTGAAGAAAATCAAATTATTACTCAAATCATATTACAATCACGAAAAATGTAAATATATCTTCGATAAGAAGTTGATGACTATAATATTTAAAATTGTTTGTTTTATAAAGATAAGTATAAAAAATTTTCTTAAATCATCATAAAAGAACCAATAAAAAACGAATTAGAACTTTCCCAAATTAACATAAAAACAAATTAATTATATAAGAAAAAACTTTCTTAAATTAACATAAAAGAACCAATAAAAAACAAAATAAATTTTTAAGAACTTTCCAAAATTGAAATAAAAAAATAATTAATTAGATAAAGATGAGTAAAATAACTTTAAAGATAAGTATAAAAAACTTTCTTAAATTATCATAAAAGAACCAATAAAATACTAATTAAAATTTTAAGAACTTTCCTAAATTAACATAAAAACGAGTTAAATATATAAAGAAAAAATTAATTAGATAAAGATGAGTAAAAATAACTTTCCTAAATTAACATAAAAAGTGAATAAAAAGTCCAATGTTTCTACCTTCTAATTCTTGATTCAATTGATTTAGGAAAGTATTGATTTAATTTAATATCACTTTATTTAATTATGTCAAGAAAATCAAGATTAGTTAGTTTGTCAGATTATTTTCGTTTTTTAATTATAATTTAATAGTTTAATCATGTTTCCTAATTATAATCTATTTAGTAGATTTATTTAATTAAGGGTTAAAAGTACTTAACCCCCTCTAACTCATATATTAGGTGCAATATTCTACCTCAATGAAATAATTAGGTACCTTACCCCTTCTAACAAATTTCATTAATGACTTTAATAATTAATTGTATATTTAAAGATATTTAGACAAGAATGCCCTTACATTAATTTCTCTGCTCTCTAATTTCTTTGATAATATTTATTTTATTTTTCATTTATAAAACAAGCGTTATAATTTATTCTCATATTTTTAATATCTTTGTATTATGCCTATGAATTTTTTTTTTATAAAATTAATCAAAAAATGTTGATTCTAAATAGAATTCCTTCTTACAACTTCTTTTCACTCATAAATCATTTGACAAAAAGATAAACTTCTTGTTTTTCTATTTGATAATTGATATTTGATATTTGATAAATCTGTGTTTCACCTTGTGTTTCTTATTTTTTTTGAATAATAATTCAAACCCATTATTAATGAAATTCTTATTGCTTTCCTGATTTATTTAATAATAATAACAATTATTAATAATAATATAATATTTAATGTCATTATATTAAATGTAAAAAATAAGAAATGTTTACCCATTAATTTAATGTCAAATTTATCAATTATCAAATATAAATACAAGATTTGTTTTCCCAAATGATTGATGAGTAAAAATAAGTTGTAAGAAGTAATTTTATATCAAATCAACATTTTTTGATTAATTATTAGAAATTTTATAAATAGAAATTTCATAACCTTAATATAAAAATATTCAAAAATATAGAAGGAATCATAATACAAAAATATGAGAAGAAATTATAACACTTGTTTTATAAATGAAAATAAAATAAATATTATCAAAAACATTAGAGAGAGTTATAGGGAAATTAATGCAGGGGCATTCTTGTCCAAATATCTTTAAATATGCAATTAATAGTCAAAGTCATTAACATAATTTGTTATAATGGAAAAAGTTAGTTAGTTTTGTCAGTTATTTTGGTTTCCTAATTTTAGTTGTGTTATAGCCTAAGATTTATACAAGTACAGTACAATACAACATCTTAAAACCTCTAATCAAAACCACTTTTTCAAAACCATTTAAATTAAGTTAATTGAATGTAAGATAAATTAATTTTTTATTAGAAATATGTTGAATTCGAATTGGATAAGAATTTTAGCCCTAATCGTGTATTTAGTTTGTTAAGTCATTCCTAGTTTAGGAAATTTCCTATTAATATTATATTAATTGTGTTTATGATAAGTATTTTTTTTTATCATATCTCCTTTATCTTTAATTTATCAATATGTTGAATTCGAATTAGATAAAAATTTTAGCCCTAATCGTGTATATAGTTTGTTAAGTCATTATTGGTTTAGGAAATTTCCTATCAATATTATATTAATCGTGTTTATATTAAGTATTTTCTTTTATCATATTTCTTAAATTATCATAACAGAACCAATAAAAAACGAATTAGAACTTTCCTAAATTAGCATAAAAATGAATTAATTATATAAAGAAAAACTTTCTTAAATTAACATAAAAGAACCAATAAAGAACGAAATATATTTTTAAAACTTTCATAAATTGAAATAAAAAAAGAATTAATTAGATAAAGATGAGTAAAAATAAATTTAAAGATAAGTATAAAAAACTTTCTTAAATTATCAGAAAAGAACCAATAAAATGCTAATTAAATTTTTAAGAACTTTCTTAAATTAACATAAAAACGAATTAAATATATAAAGAAAAAAACTTTCTTAAAATAAAAAACCAAATAGATTTTTAAGAACTTTCCTAAACTAAAAAAAACGAATTAATTAGATAAATATGACTAAAAATAGCTTTCCTAAATTAACATAAAAAAGTGAATAAAAATTCCAATGTTTCTACCTTCTAATTCTTGATTGAATTGATTCACGAAAGTATTTATTTAATTTAATATCATTTTATTTAATTATGTCAAGAAAATCAAGATTAGTTATTTTGTCAAATTATTTTCGTTTTTTAATTATAATTTAATAGTTTAATCATGGACTCTTTTTTTGTTTGGCTAATATAATAGGGGCCCCACTCCCAGTATTATTAATAGATCATATAATTATCCCAAACCAGGGAATACAAAAAAAAATATGAAAACAAATGACATTACACACTATGCCTACGTACTCGAAAACTAGGAACTGCTAAACGATCCATGTTATAACAACCCCGAACCTGCCTAGGAAGCTCACCAAAGGATTGGAAAACCAAGTCCTGCTGTCGTAGACAACCTTCCTTTGCCAATCCATCTGCTGGTTGATTCACCTCCCGAAAAATGTGATGATTGGAGAGCACGTCCGAGAACTGACGCACCCTGGCCATGATCTCCCGAAGCTTCCATGGCACCTGCCCCACCCCATTCACCATATCCACCAAAAGCTTGGAGTCTGATTCCACTTGAACCCCACAATGCCAAACCTTTCACATAATTCAAGACCAGCTAATAGCGCTAAAGTCTCAGCTTCCAAACTTGTGACAAACTCAAATCCCAACAACCGCGTAGCTACTAGCCGTCCACCCCAATCCCTGATAATAGCCCCACCTCCCCCCTTCCCAGGATTTCCAATAGAACAGCCATCTACATTCAATTTTAGTACACCCATAACGGGACGAATCCAAACCACCCGAGTGAAAAAGCAAGGAACTTGCAATTTACCCACCAAATCAAGGATGTCAGCCCATGATCCAGAAATGACAATGGATGGAAACCTAACTTTCCATAAGAGGAACAAATCCTGCACAACCCGTACACAAACCAATTCCCAAGGAATCCCATTCCCCACAAAAAACTCACAATTCCGCCGCTTCCACAAATGCCAAGAAATAAGAGCAGGCAACCAACCAAAGAGCTCCCGACAGTACATGTTCCCCTTTAACCTCCACCATAAACGGCAATTATCTCTCCACGATAAAGGCCTTCTACGAATACCAACAGTCTCCACAAAGAACCTCCAAACCCGAGACGCAAACACCCCACCACCAAACACATGATCTAAGGTCTCATCTTGATGATCCATACAACATACACATGGAAATGGGCCAGCATGATTAGTCTTTTGTAACCACGAAGACAAAGGAACTCGACCATAATACAGCCTCAGCATAAGAAAAGAGATTTTCGAAGGGATCCCTTTTTGCCAAATCTTTGTAAAGAACAAAGACGATGGTCGCTTCGCCCGGATCAACTGAAAAGCCGAAGCAACCGAGAAACCGCCAGATGAGGTACACATCCACACAAGACAAGCACTCTGAGAAGGCAAAGATAACTGTGAAATAGCAGTTTGAATATGATCAGGAATACATACGTGGGAAAAATCCCACCCTCATTCTGCCACAAATCCCTAATCCAAGTATAACCCGTCCCCTGTCCAAACCTAGACAAAGAACCCACCTTCTGCCAGTTATCATGATAAACATCCAGATCCCCATTGCCAACAGTCCACCCAATATACTGTTCACACACAGACCGTATATCAATCATTCTAGTCCAAACATGAGAATCAGTGCGAGACCTTACAACTACCGCAGGATGTTTAGAATGACAATACCAAGCCAGCATGTATTTTGCCCAAAGTGATTTTGAGACTTGAAAGACCACCACAACTTAAAAGTGAAGGCATCAGCAATATCCTCAAATGCCCGAAATCCAACCCCGCCCTCCATCTGCGGATGACATAAAATGTCCCAAGATATCCAATGTTATTTCCGATCCAAAGAAGAGCCTACCCAAAAAAACCTGGCATACAACTGAGAGACCTCATAAAGAATAGACCGCGGTGGAAGAGACACAGCCAAAATGTGTGAATGAAGTGACGCAAGAACATGTTTAATCAGCACCATTCTACCCCCGAACGATAGGAATTTGTGTTGCCACCCTAAAAGTCGCCGTTGTATCGCAGACACCATATCTTGGAAGACAAGCGAGCGCTTCCTCCCAATGTAAATAGGGCATCCCAAGTATTTAAAAGGGAACTCAGCCTGAACAAAACTAGTAATCCGAGAAATCCTACGCCGAACCACAAGTGCTGTATTTGGACCCACAAAGAAATTACTTTTCAAAGAATTCACTTTCTGACCCGAAATTTTTTCATACTCTCCAATGACCTTACACACCGCCAACAATGATTTACGATCTCCAGAGAAAAAAATCAAAATGTCATCCGTATAGGCAAGATGCGTGATCGGTATCGATGTCCTGGGCCCACAAAACGCAAAAAAATCTGAATTCTCCAAAAGAAGGTTCAGCCGACGAGACAAATATTCTGCCATTAATATAAACAAAGAAGGAGATAATGGCACGGAGCAGTATATGATTTGTAGGAGGCTGAAAGGCCTGAAGGGTCCCCTCAGGGAGCTTAACCGGCTGCACTTCCACCACATATCCGCTAGGGTGTCTCGGGCAAGGGAGGCTTTAGAGGCACACCTAACAGCTCTTCATGACTCACCCACAGATGAGGAGATGCAGGGGATGGCCAGACAAATGAAGAAGGAGACGTGGAGGCTGGCAGAGGCAGAGCGGAGTTTCTTGGCCCAAAAGGCCAAATGTCGCTATTTGCTCAACAGCGACCGGAACACAAGACTATTTTATGAAGTGATAAAAAGGAATGGCAGGAGGAACTACATATCGTCGGTTGTCACTAGTGATGGGACCACTACCACCTCCAAGAGTGCACTGATGCAGGAATTCATTACATATTATCAGGACCTTCTGGGCTCCTCCCCGCCTGCACCAGCCTTGGATGCCGATGTGTACCAGCAGGGACCTCTTGTCTCTCAAGATGAAGCGGCCCGGTTAGCGATCACAGTGGAGGATGAGGATATTCAGAGGGCTATCTTTTCTATTCCCAATGATAAGGCGCCAGGACCGGACGGGTTCTCCTCGGTTTCTTCAAGTCAGCTTGGAGTATTGTGGAGACGGATGTGTGCAAGGCGGTTAAAGAGTTCTTCCACTCTTGAAGGATTTTGAGGCGGCTCAACCACACGTTCATTGCCTTGGTCCCTAATTCAGCTCACTCGAGCACTGTTTGGGACTACCGCCCTATCTCCTGCTGCAACGTTCTCTATAAGGCCATATCCAAAATATTGGATGAGCGCCTCGTGGGACTTCTTCCCAGGATTATCAACGAGGTGCAGTCTGCCTTTGTGGAGGGGAGGAGTATGATGGAGAATATACATATGGCGCAAGAATTGATCAGGGGATATAGTAGGAAGAAGAAGACCTCACCTAGATGTGTCATCAAGGTGGACCTCCGGAAGGCGTACGACATGGTGGACTGGTGTTTCTTGAGCAGAGCTATGGAGTCCATGGGTTTCCCCTCAGTGTACGTTCATTGGGTCATGGAGTGTGTCACCACGACCTCCTACTCCGTGAGGATCAATGGTGAAATACACGGGCATTTTCAGGGACGGAGGGGTTTGAGGCAGGGGGATCCCATCTCGGCATACGTATTTGTCATCTGCATGGAGTATCTCTCGAGATTGTTGTGTTTGAGGACCAGGGAGCTACCTTTCAGACTACACCTCCGATGCGAGAAGCATGAGATTACCCACCTGGCATACGCCGATGATCTTATGCTTTTTAGCAAAGGGAACTGGGCTTCAGTAGGAGTGCTCTGGGACTGCCTTTGTCATTTTAAGGAGGTTTCGGCACTAAGGGCAAACACCCTAAAGTCCCAGGTTTTCTTCGTAGGGGTGGCGCCGGAGATTCAGACGGACATTATAGCCCTCACTGGTATACCATCTGGAGTCTTTCCCATCAGGTACTTGGGAATCCCCTTGGCGGCGCAGGGACTCTTGGTTCCACACTTTGCACCGCTCCTGGAGAAGTCACGGCTCAGATTGGATTATTGACGGCCTCCTCACTATCTTATGCTGGCCGGTTAGAGCTCATCTGCTCGGTCCTACAGGGCATCCACTATTTTTGGCTCTCCTCACTACCGGTTCCAGCGGAGGTCATCAACAGAATCATCAGCCTATGTAGGACTTTCCTTTGGGATGGAGGGAAACCGAAGGTGGCCTGGGAGGAGTTGGCGGTGCCTAAGGAGGTGGGAGGATTGGGAATCATTGATCCTGCGGCTTGGAATATGGCTTTGTTGTTCAAAGTCCTATGGGACATACACCGTGACAAGACCTCTTTATGGGTTAGATGGGTTCACCATTTCTACCTGAAGAACTGCTCCATCTGGGACCTCCACCTCCATAGGGAGCAGTCCACTCTTATGAGGAGGCTTTTGACCATTAGAGACCGGATGATATAGATGGAGGGGTCCGCAGCTCAGGTGATGACTAGGATAGACGGCTGGCAGGAGGCTGGACTCGTCAGGATGGCATACCATTATTTCAGATTTCCTACCCGGAAGGTACCTTGGGCGACGACAGTATGGGCTTCTTACATCCCGCCCAAGTACTCCTTCACATTATGGCTAGGCATACGGAAGAAGCTTCTCACCAGAGACAGACTGGGCTGCTTGGGTATTGACCAGAGATGCCCATTTTGTGACGCATTCCAGGAGTCTGTGGATCACCTTTTCTTCGAGTGCCCTGTTCCGAGGGCAATTTGGGACGAGATCAGAGCTTGGTGTGGAGTGAGAAGAAGGATGACTACTCTTGATGCTGCCTTGAAGTGGCTGAAGAAGTAAAGCAGAGGGACATCCTGGAGGGCTAGGAAGTGTAAGCTGGCTTTGGCTACTACAGTTTACTATATCTGGCTGACTAGGAACAGGCTGTGTTTTGAGAGAGTGATGCCTATCCACTCTGATATTGTACACAGGATAAAAACACACGTGTACAGGGTCTGAGTATCTATGTACCCTAGTGTCTCTATTCTAGACTAGGTTTTCTTTGGAATTTTACTCATTGTAATTTCCTTATGTGATTTTTGTGACCCTAGTCGCGACATATAACTACACGTCGCTTTTTGTTCATTCATGATGTATTTCCACACGGGAATGCCCGGTGTACAGTGTATATTAGAAAATCGATCAATGAAATTTTTACATTTGATAAAAAAAAAAAGAAGGAGATAATGGATCACCTTGCCGAAGTCCCCGGGCTGACTGGAAAAAGTCAGTTGGACTACCATTGACCATAAGAAAGAACTAACAATTAGAAATGCTTCTCCACACCATGTCAATCCATCTCTCACCAAAACCAAACTGACGAAGAATGCCACACAAGAATACCTACGACACATGATCATAGGCCTTCATCATATCTAGCTTAAGAATAACCTTACCAGACTTAGATTTTGACGGTAAAGAGCGCACAAGATCCTGTGCCAACAAGATATTCTCAGAAATCACCCTATCCCTCACAAAAGCACTTTGTTGACAAGAAATCAACCTGGGTAAGATATCCCGAATCCGATTAGCCAAGATCTTAGTAATGATCTTATTCAAAACCGTACACAAGCTTATCGGTCTGAACTCCAAGAAATTCTGAGGACTATCACATTTTGGTATCATTACCAATAAGGTTGTCGTGATCCCCCGAGGCAGCTCACATCCACAGAAAAATTCTATAATTGCTGCAAAAAGATCTTCTTTAATCACCTCCCAAGCCACCTTAAAAACACAGCTCGAAAAACCATCCGCCCCAAGAGCACTAGAATCATCAATATCCTCTATTGCCAAATAAATTTCCTCCATAGTTGGATCCGCCTCCAAAACCTCCCTATCTTGACCATTCAGGATCTGAGGAATACACCCAAGTCGGGAATAATCCACCACCGGCGAGTTGTCAGACAGAAGGCCCTCAAAAAATTCCACAGCCGCAGCTCCAATCTCAGTCTCCTCATGAATCCACCCACCATCCGGACCTCGAATAACTGAAATCCCCGCCTTTGCCTTCCGAGCTTTAACCAAAGAATGAAAAAATTTGGTATTTTTATTACCACACTCCAGCCATTTCACATGAGATTTTTGTCTCCAAAAACTCTCCTCATCCTGTAATGCCCATTGAAGATTCGCTTGGGCTCGACTCAGGACCTCCCGAGACACATCATTATCCAAAGCCTCCATCCCGATCTTCGGTATCAACACATCCTCCTCTGCCAACCTTACCCGATCAAAAATATTCCCCACCTTACTCCTGTTCCAATCCACAAGAGCTTTCTTGAAAAACTTCAACTTACCACAAAAACGAACCAACGGGCGAGCTTGGAATGGTAGACTCCACACCTCCTTAACCACCTGTAAGAAATCCCTTCGGGTAGTATAGAAATTTTGGAAGCGGAACGATTTAGGAACAACACTATTCCTAGGCGACAACGAAAGAAGCAAAGGAGCATGATCCGATCCCGATCGACTCAGGTGCTGTACCACTGACACAAACCGATCATGCCATGCTTCATTAAACAAAGCCCGATCTAGTCTCTTCCAAATCCGGGGAGGATGACTCCAATTATTACACCACGTGAAGCGAGACCCCACAAAACCAGCATCTAAAAGTTCATTCTCTTCAATAAAACACAAAAAATTTTGCACCTCCCTATGATGAAAGCCCCGACCTCTTTTCTTTTCCTCAGGAGATATAATTGCATTAAAATCACCCCAAGCAAGCCATCCCATTGTACCCCGATTTGTCTCTGTTAAATCTTTCCACATATCACCTCGACCCCCGACCGTAGAAAACCCATGAACACAGGAAATAATCACAGGATTTATCCAACCAAAATATGATATAGAAACAGAAATATGTTGTAAACCTTGACCAACAATTAAGCACTGAATATTAGTAGAGAAAAAAAGCCACAATCGGTTCTCTAAACTAACAACAGCATGATCAAAACCCAACTTACGCCGAGCAACATCCAGGTCATTCTGATTCATTTTCGGCTCCGCAATACATAAGAACACAACATTATGATCTTTTTTAATTCTTTTTAACCGACGTATAGTATTATTATTCCCAATACCAAGGGCATTCCAGTAAAGGCAATTCATAAGTAAACTGAACGAAAAGAATCAGTATGTGATGCACGAAGCATGGAACGAAGTACACGATCAGACATACCTACTTTCGATTTCGTGTGAACAAAGTTTGACTCCAAAGTAGTTTCTGAGATCACCTTTCCAACCGCAATCACCCCCCTCGCAATAGCCTATTTATCGCCGTAAAAAATATTGCCATCATCATCCTTCAGTATTCGAGCCAAACTCGCAGCAACCTTGTGCGAACTCTGACTAGCAGCCTGCTCAATCCGCCCATCCACAGCATCAACCGCACATAGCATTGCCGCCGACTCCAAAACAGATGGTCCAACTATTTTAATAGAAACCTCCTCCTCACCTTGAGAACTTCCAGCGACCTCATGAACACCATACTGCCGCGGTCCTGCCCCAATCAAAGTCCCGCCATCCACCATTACAGCAGCAGCAGGAAGCGAGACCAAGCTTGCACAATTAGGATCAATAACCCCGACTAGGTCCTAAGACAAATTCGTCATACGCAAATCCTCATGATTATTCCTTGCATCCAACAAAACATCTTGCGTAACAAATAGAGGGAGGGTCCTATTCTCAACCGACAATTCCTAAATTATAGCCTCATTGGTGCCAGGTTCCTGTATAATCATCGGAGAAGCAGCAAAAAATTCCACAGTTGACGCCACTTCCTTTCCTTTACCCAGTAATGGACTCAAAATAATTCTTTCGTCAGAAGGCACCTTCTCTCTCCTCTCAGTCAGTAAAACATCCTGATTGACAGCCACTACTACAGGTCCTGTGAGAGTCGCGGGAGAAACATCAACTGCTTTTCCCGAAGTCAAAGCCACCTCCTTTCCTTTACCCAGCAAAGGATTCGAAATAGGCACCTTCTCCATCCATTTTTGGACAGGCCGATTATCTATATTACAATCAGCCTTGGAATGTCCCTGTCGATAGCAATCCGAGCAATACACCGGTAATCTCTCAGGAACTATACGCTGCTAGAATCCTTCCCCTTCATCACCATGCTCAATCCAAATCATCGACGGCAGATCCCTTAATAGATCAATTTCAACACACACGCGAGCCAAACTCGGCCTTGACAAATTCAGAGTAGCAGAATCTATCGATAGCGGCACACCCACCGATTTCATGATTGGAACAAAATGCTCCTGTCAAATAAGTGAAATGGCAAATTTGGTAGTGAGAACCAAACTGGAACAACCGATGTCTCTTTAGTGGTCTGGAAAGAAGGAGACCATTTAAAAGTTCTCATAGGATAATGTCCCAATTGCCAAAGTCCACGGGTCCAAATTCTATGAAAGTCAGCCTCATTGCTGAAACGGAGAAGAACATGCCTATAATCTATTAAACCCACATCCAGCGCACCTTTAAGATCAAGTTTTGTGAAAGCTCACCTGATCTCTTCCAACGAAGGTCGTCCGTGCGAAAACTTACCCACCAGTGCAAGTTTAAAAGGAACGGCAAGCCTATCAATTTCCTTGGATGACATTTTGATGGCCACTTCACCCTTATGAGAGGATAACGGAATGTCGATTGAAGGGTGGGACGAGTTTGAGAACATCTGCGCAAAATATTTCTGGGTGAAATCCGGTGGCTTCCTCGCCGGCAGCCCTTCAGCACACGGCTGAAGGGCCTCCATAAACCCTAAACGTAACTTTCTAAAAAAAGCAAAAAAAGAGAGAAAAAGAGAGACTTTCTAAAAAAGAGATTAGGTATAATCATTTAATATGGACTCGTTTGTGCAATTCAGAGCCACTTTCATGATCGATGATATGCAGGCCAGCACTTCAGGAGAGTAATCTTCACTCGCTCTTAGCAAATTAGCATCTATGACATGAGCTAATCCATCAGGCATAGAGTTTTTTACCCAACTCTTAAGGTTCAAATTTTTCTCAAACATTTCATTGTTGGGACTCAATCTTGTGAACACTTCCATTGTCATGATACCATAACTGTAAACATCGCATTTTGTTGATACTAATCCCTCCAATCCATACTCTATGAGAAATATGATTCATCATTCTATATAAGTTTTGCATATTTTTCCTTGAAATGAGATTAACCATCTTTTATGAATGTAAGCACAACAAATTGACCTTACGAAAAGCTGGTCATCAGCAGATCCGTCATCAACATCTCCACATCCAATTTCAGCACAGCAGTGCCTTCATCTAGGTCGGAGCCACCAATTAATAGCTCCAATTAGCTGACCTCAATGGCAGCTTCATCTCCTCCAAAGGGATCTTTGCTATCAGATCCGTCAGCTTCTGCTCGGACACTAGAGGCTCCACCACCTTCTCTCACTACAAAGCTGGTTTCTCCTCCAACCAAAGGGGCTCTGAAGTCAGCAACTCTACCTACAGCAGCCGCATCGGGGGACCCAGATCCTTCAACAGTAGATCGGGCGATAGAAGTTTCCTCAGCTCCATTAGCTCAGCTAGTAGCTGTTCCTACAGCAGCGAACACAGCAGCTACAACATCATCCCAAGCTGCACCGACAGTGGCTGCTCACCTAGTAAGTTCTCCACCTACAGTGGCTTTACAGCTAGCTGCCCCTCAATCCCAGACGTCAATTGGAACTTTTCCTCCACTGCTCCCTAAATCAGGCAGCACAAATGCGCCAAGAGCCGCACCATTGCAACCTCTCTCAGCTACAGAGCAGCTTTCAACAACAGGATTAAGGCCGACAGCGTCTAAATCTTTTAGAGAGGCCGTATCAGCCAAATGGTCCAGACAGGTAGACATCTCCTTTGCAGCTTCTATTCAATCCAATTTAACAACTTTCCAAGGGGAACCAGCTCTTTTTATTACTGAGGAAGAAGAACAACAATTGGCTAAGCATTATAAATTTACATTAGTTGGTAAATTTACTAGGGAAAGACCCCCTATGGCCTCTATTAGAAAATATATTCTTGCAGCAGCTTTTAAAGGCATTTGTTGGGTTGTTGGATTATAGACATGTGATCTTCAAATTTGAATTGGAACTAGACTTTGTTCGAATGTGGATGAGGAAAGAGAGGACTTTCAGCGGCTTCCATGCTAAGATATTTAGGTGGACGATAGACTTTAGTCCGGAAAAAGAACCATCGGTAACCCCGGTATAGGTAAAATTGTTTAGCAAGGATACATTATTCCCTCTTGGATCAGCTGTTGGAACTCCGCTAAAGTTGGACCTACCTCAACGGCTGCGGAGAGAGTTCTAAGACCAAGTGAAGCTCGGATTTGTGTTGAAGTAGACATCCTTAAGAACCTACCAAATCGGGTGTGGATAGGCAGCCCAAAAAAAGGCCGATGGCAGTCAATCGAGGTGGAGGATCTGCCACATTATTGTCATGAATGCCATAAGCTTGGTCATTCCACTTCCTCATGCAAAGCATCTAAACCACCGAGAAGGCAGACATGGATTCCCAAAAATTATGGTGCCACTACCGTAATTGGAAAAGGAAAACAAGTGGTAACCTCGGTTCAGTCTCCACAGTCTCTTATGGAGGATCAAAATAAGAGGACTCAATCAGCAGGTCTCAAACAGCAGAACCAAGATTCAACGGATCAGGCGGAACCAAGTTCGAAGAATTCAGAAGCTGCAGCTGAGGGCATGCCTTCATCAATCCGGCAGGAAACTAAAGCAGCTCAAACCTTCGTTGAATTAGTTGGCACACCTGGATTACAGTTAGTCATTTACAACCCGGCAAGAACGATGGAGGCTCTCCCAACTTCGGCAGAGATCTCCAAGGAGGACCAAACGCTGATTCAAGATTCGCAAAATCTTCCTGTTGTTCCCACCACTCTACCAAGAACTGAGTCAGCGCCTCATTTGCGTATTCATTGGCTTAACAAGGAAATCCCAAAACCTGAACTCCCCGAAACGGTTTCTCATGGGAACCTACTCAATTTTGATGATGGACAAAGAGACATTATAAATATGCAAGTCCACCTTCAGAAGCAAGTGCTTTGCAAGGAACTCCAAACCCAAACTCCAGTTAAAACAAACAGGTATAACCTTCGTTCCCTATCCAAAGAGGAGATCTATGAAAAACAGAGCTCAAGGAAAAAGAAAAAGAAAGAGGTAAAAAGGGATGCTCTGGAGTTTTGGTACTCTGATTCCGATACTCATCTAGATGTTGATCTTGATTTTGATAAGGGCTGACTTGAGATTTTCTATGTTGCGTGTGATGACCCCTGATTACTGGATTTTAGATCAGTTGGCCTGTTTTTTATATATAAATGCTCTTAGATCACTGTTTCAATGGTTGTCATCGGATGATTTGTGATATTAATCCGTTTGGAATTTTGTACATTCTGATGGATTGGCTGATATTGAATTGGAAATGTTATGCTGCCTGAATTTCTGGTGCCATGTGCGTTTGCAAAAGAAAGCTGTCCTGGAATATTGGAAGGAAATGGACATTAAGTTAGGGACAGTGAAGTATTTTGAATAGGGAAGCATTCTGTCCCTCATTTGCTTAGGAAGAATGTGTAACTTTACCTTTTTACAATTCATACTTGTAACTTTCCCTATCGGGTTATTTTATGATCTATTTAATAATATTGAGAGTAACGCCCCTGTCTGATTAGCCAAAAAAAATATTTAATTATTTTTAATTTAGTATCTAAAAGTTTATTAGAAAATAACATCTTAAAACCATTTATCAAAATCACTCTTTTGTTTATTAAAGATAAGTATAAAAAACTTTCTTAAATTATCATAAAAGAACCACGAATAAAAAAGGCCAATTTGTTAACCATCTAATTCTTGATTAAATTTATTTAGGAAAGTGTTGATTTCATTTAGGGAAATAAACTATTCAAGCAAACATTTTATTCGTTTTTTTTTAATCAAGAATTTAAACATTTGTGTCCTACTCTACTTCTACATATATTATTCTTATATTTATTATTGTAGTAATCTTGAAGAAAATCAAATTATAAGTCAAATTAATTATAATTATGAAAAGAGTAAGCCCGTGTATTAAATATAGTGTGAATTTCATCTACCTCTATTGAGGTAAAATCATATTACGAATCGATCCTTGTAGTTTGACCATATTACGGTCACCCCCTTGACCTAAGCACTATTTAACAAAAACCTCATACTGTAAGTAAGTCAACCAAAAAATGACTGAATTTTCAATTTTACCCTTATTCTAAATAGATAAGTGTTAATATAGAATTATTCACTCTATTAGATTAAATATAAGTTAATAAAATTTAAAAAATTTGACAATGGCACTATTAGAACCATTACCTCACTAGATTGAATTTGATTTAATTTGAATTATTTTTTTAAGTAAATAAGTAATTGTGTCATTTTTATTTTATTTTTCTATCACACTAAATACAAACTAATAAAATTAAAAACTTTTGGTCAAAGGCATCATTAACACTAATAACCCCAAGATTAAATGAGAATTAATTTAAATTCTTTTGATTTTTTTATTTTAAGTAATTATACTCTTTTCATTTTAAATTTCCACCATATTAAATATAAACTAATATAATTAAAAACATTGGTAAAAAATATCATTAACATCATTCACAAGATTAAATTAGAACTAACTTTGATTCTTTTCATTTTTTAAAAAAAATTAAGTGAATAAAGTAATTGAATTCTTTTTATTTAAGTTTTCAAAATAATAAGTTAGAGCTCTTTGGTAACTTAATTCAATTCATTAACAAAATTTAGGCCAAGGGGGGTAACCGTATTATGACTAAACTACAAGGATCAATTCGTAATATGGCTTTATCTAAAGGGAAGTAAATGATATAGAACCTGCCTAACTCCACCCCAAAAGCTAGCTCAAGAGGGGAGGTTTGCAAACTCATATAAATAACACCCAAGACCTCTCCTCCTAATCGATGTGGGACATATCATTCCCGACCCCTTTAGACTGCACGTCCTCGTGCAAACTCCACGAGTGGCAGAGAACCTTTGTACATGTGCCCACCCGACCAGTGAAGAGTAGGCTTTGATACCAAATGATATCGAACCTGCCTAACCCCACCCCAAAAGCTAGTTCAAGAGGGGAGGTTTGCAAACTCATATAAATAACACCCAAGACCTCTCCTCCTAACCGATGTGGGACACATCATTGTTAAGGGATAATCTCACGTCGATTAAATAAAATAACTTGAACTAATTAATAAGATCCTTGGGCTACTCCACTCCTTGTCAATTGGTTTTGAGTTGGATGCACAAGGATTGTTTAACATGGTATCAGAGCCAGGTATCCGAGCCCTTGCAGCCTAGTAAGCTCTTACCTGTGTTTAAATTTGGGCTTTTCAAACATGACGACTTGGGCTAAGTCATGTCATGTTTGAGGGGGATGTTAAGGGATAATCCCACATCGATTAAATAAAATAACTTGAACTAATTAATAAGATCCTTGGGCTACTCTACTCCTTGCCAATTGGTTTTGAGTTGGATGCACAAGGATTGTTTAACAGATGTAATTCACCCTTAAATATATCTATATAAGAAGTTCACTATAATGTTCAAAATCGAAAGCAACCAATTCATAAATACAACAATGAAATCTTATTACAATCATTAAAAACGTAAGCTATGTATTATTAGATTAATTATATATTTTAATTAGGTGGTTTTGGTAAATAGTTTTAAGTTTTTGTGTTCTAACATACTCCTATATACTAAATTAAACATAATCAAATATAATAAGAAACTGGATAAATTTAAGTTTTTGTACTCTAATCTATGTCTATATATTAAATTAAGGATAATAAAGTGTAATAAAAAATAATAAAAAAATATAATAAGAAATTAGATAAGTTTTTTCAAATATAATTAAATATTGACTAAATATAATCAATCTAATATAATAAGGAATTTAATAATGTTTAGCTGGTGAATATTTTGATTAAACATGATTAATTAATTCAATCAAAACGTTCCTAAGCAATCTAAATGAGATTAAATTGACCACTTCCGAAGATATCAAATTATATAAATTATACCCAATACTTTTCTTAAACAAATTAATGCAAATTATTATATATACCTTCTCAATGAAATATAATAGGGAATTACTAAATGTAATCAATAAAATATAATAATGGAATTAGATAAGTTTTAACTCTTTAATAGTAAGATTAAATTGAGCACTTCCTAACGAAGAAATTAAATAAATTATATTCAATACTTTTTCTAAACAAAGTAATACTGATTTCAAATATAATACAATTAGTAAACAAATAACCTACACTATCTATTCCTAAACAAAATAATGTAGTAACTCCCAACTAAATTCTACGAATTATATTGATTTTCTATTTGGTTTTGTAATAGGTTTTAGTCTTTATATATTGGAATTACGATTGCATTAATTTTTAATGGAAAACTTACCTAAACAATCTAAATTAGATTAATTGAATAATTTCCCTAAATAATTTTAATGATTTTAGTTTTTACTTGGTTTCTCTCAAAAACTTTCCTAAATAAATTACAAACTATTTAAATTAAGAAACAATTAGTCTATAAGAATAATTTATAAATACGTTCTCACTCAATACTTTATTAAAAATTTAAATATATTTTACCGAATACTTGTCCTAAACAGATTAATGTTATTTATTATAATTTTTTTTATGTTATTTATTATAATTATTAACAAAAAATTTACAACTTCCGTAAACAAATATAACTATAAGCCTAATACCAATAAGACCTATGATAATTTTATCAAATCTATAAATATGTTGTAGAAAACCAAACTACCTCTTTCACTTTCTTTTGGATTTTAATCTTTATCTTCTAAAAGAAAAAAGCCAAAATATAGGTAATCATTATCTTTCAAAATTCCTTATATGATTCTCTTTTACATAATTGTCGTTTCTTCCTCTTATATGCTTTTATTAAGGATAGTTGTTGTTTTTTCCCATACATGAATTGTCATTTTTTTCCCTTATATGCTTTTGTTTTTCATAATAATTATTGTCATTCCGATTAATGCTACTTTAATTTTGATAATTCTTTCCTATTCTAACCTTTGATGATTCTCTTGATTTAGAAAAGTTGAGTAAGGGTCTGTTTGATAAAAGTAAAATGTGAAAATTGAAGTATTAAATTTGAAATCTGAAATTTGAAATAATTATGTGTCTGAATTTAAGTAATCAAAAATCAATTTTAAATGTCTGGATTTTAATGTTAAAATAATTAAACTTGTTTTTATAAACATACAGATCTGATAGCTTAATGGTTCAAAAAGTATAATTTATAATTTTTATTATTATTTTTTCAATAAATATGCAATATATTACTTTTTAAACAACTAATCAAAATTATGATAAAGAATAAAATTTTATAACAAAATAAAATTACAAAATTTAATAATTTTAAAAATAAAAATATCATCATATAAATGCATATATTTGTAACCTCTTCATGTTCATGGTGTTCTACTATATTACATGTTCTATTTAAAATTTTCAAAAATATAATTCTTAATTTACCAAAAATTTATTTTTTTTTTTTTAAAAAGTGAAAGTATAAAAGATTAATCATATTCTACAGCATAAAAAAAATCTTTATGGAATCAAATTTGTTGACTAAAAATATTAAAATATAGATGAAATATATATTGAATAAAAATATAGAATTAAAAAAGAAAGTATATTGAATAAAAATTTTGGATTATAAAAGGAATAAGGAAACTAGATAGTAAAAAGGATAGATGGAATAGATATTATGAATAATTATGTTATATTATAGAGATATTGTGAATAATTATGATATATTGAATTTTATTTTAAAACTTGGGTCTGAACATGTTGTAAAATTAAGCTATAAAATAATTTTTATCGGTCAAAATCAAAGAAAAACTTTGCCTACCTTTTCATATGCTCTTAATTCATTAAGACATTCAATTCTTAGTTATCAAACAAATTTATTTGGTCTAGATTTGAATCAACTAAATTTCAAACTTAAGTTCAGTTATCAAACAGGCTGTAAATTATTTGATTATTTGATTTTGAAAAACTGAATTAAATTTTATTAAATAAAAAACAAATTAGATTTTGAACTTATTGATTGAATTGACTTAAGAGGGTGCAGGTTGAATTTTTTTTATTGATTTAATTTAGGGGCATAAATGAATTAGATTTTATAAAACTAAATATAATCAAATATAATAGAGAACTGGATATATACTAAATTAAATATAATCAAATATAATAATAAAACAATAAATATAATCCAATATAATACAATATTAGACAAGTTTTATCTAATATGATTAGAATTATAACAATCATCAAAGTAATGAATTTGTTTTTTTTTTAACTAATCAATAAATTTTTTCAAAAGAGACTCCAACCTACTTACTCATACACACATATTTTAAGAGATATGTACCGTTTTCAATTTTGTGCAGCAAAAATATATGAATTTTAGCCACCATCATTTTGTTGCCAATATGGAAATATCAAACTCCTAAATGTTGAAATTACTATCACGTTTAAATCTCAAAGATGATAGGTTATAAAAATAAGTTTATCATCATTTTCCATCTTTAGATCCAGAAGAAAATTCATAAAAGTATTTCTAATCATATTTTTAGGTTTTGGGTCTCGTGTGCCACTTTGTATGACACTTTATGGGAAGATGACACGTGTGCGATTAATTATCCTTTAAAGTTCACTCATTATTTGGTTAGGGTTTCAGTTTAATTTTAAAAATTAGATAACTAACTAAAAAGGACACATAAGACATAACTAACTAAAAAGGACACATAAGACATGAGTTGTACAACAAAATAACAATACCAAACATAAATTTAAATATTGCAACCATTGAAAATTTATGGGCATAATGGAAATTTTTTTTTTCTTATGCACGATTTTCTACAACTTGAGGATTATTCTTCATTTGAAAGTCTTCATATATCCACATTAAGAAGGATACTTATATCCGCAGAATAGAAAGTTGGACGTTAATATTTTTATTTGATTTGGCTTAGGAAAGTTCTTGTTACACATTTTTAGACTAATCCTTTTGTTTCTTGGAATTTTTCATCTTTAGCCGCTAAAAGAATTACAAGGTAATTATTATCTTTCAGAATTCCTTATATGATTTTCTTTTAGATATTTTTTATTTTCCATTTATATGCTTTTATTTTCCATAATAATTACCATTTTTCGATTGAAATTGTTTCAATCTTTGATGATTCTTTGAAAATTCCGTGTAACACTTGAATTATTAAAAATTTTGAGAAAACTATTATTAAGATCTTGTAATTAGCTTAAACTTCTGATTGAAGGGGGATAAATTCTCAATGCTTTAATAATTCTCAGTGCTTTGCTATCTTTTTGACATTTTAATTTTTGAGATGCGATTATTTTATGATTTCTGTTTCCTAATCCTTTAATGCAAATCCCATTATCCATATCTATAATGAAATTTACTCCATCTATAAATTATCTATATCTATAAATTTAAGAGATGCTATATTAATAGGCTGTTGTTATTGCCACAGCAACATTAGCTTCCAGAGCAATAAATTACACGTATTCCAAATTTACCCTTAATCAGTCAACTCTTTATCTTTTCTCTATTTATCTGTACAACTCATTTTTATCTTCTTTCTACCTTATCATTAGAACTTATCAATTCTTTATAACATCTTCTCGTAACTTTTGCTTTCTTCTTCTTTACACTGATTTTCTCCCAAATTTTTATTAATATAATATTTATTTTCACTCTCAGATTATAAGAAAAAAATTATATAAATATATATATATATGACACTTATTTCTATTAATAGATTTTATTGTTCTCTCAATTAAATTATAAAATATTTACAAATATATACATAAAAAAATTTAGACTCCATTTGTTTACCATTATTTTAGCGTTTTATTTCATAGATTCAATTTATTTTTTTGTCCATTTTTTTATCAAAATTTGTAAAATAAAAAATAATGTTATAGTAATTATTTTTGTTACAACATTTTTTTATAGTTTTATAAATAAATTATTAAATATAAATTTTGCTTTTAAATTTTTAATAATAAAAAATTCTTCCAAAGACATTTTTTTTACCAAAATAAACTCATAAAATATTAATTTAAATTTAAATTTTAAATTTTTTATAATAAAAAATTCCTGCTGCCTTAATTATATTATGAGCAAATTAACATTTCAAAATGATAATAGATCACAAGGAAAAAAATTGCTCAGAATAAAAATAGAAGTGAATATATGCATCCACATTCTAAAATAAAATTTGTTGCCGTTTTATTATTTTAAATTTATTAATTAAATTGTAACATAAAAAAATCCATCAAATCGAGATTTCTAATATATATATATATATATATATGGTGGTGGTGTCTTCCTTTTAAGTTTTAACTTATGCGAATTATTTTGATAAAATATTAGTATGAGAAGCGTTATTAGAAATAAAAATAATAATTTATAGTTGTCATATGTTTATGTTTAGTAATAACTCACCTTGTATAGAGTATTTTTTTAGTTTTATAGTAGAATTTTTTTGTTGATATTTGTTATAAGAAATAAATATTTTTGAGGTGCTTGGATTGATAAGTTTGTTTTGGTGGACATAATATTCGAGAATTTTTTATTAATAAAATTTATATTTCAAATTTGAATTAATATTTTATGAGTTTATTTGGTAAAAAAGGTTTTAGAAAGAATTTTTTATTATTAAAATTTTAAAAGTCAAATTTAAATGTAATAATTTATTTATAAAAATATAAAAACCGTTGAATTAAAAATTATTATTATAACATTATTTCTTTTGTTTAAAATTTTTGATAAAAAAATAGACAAAACAGATCAATCAAATTGAATTTATGAAATAAAACACTAAAACAATGTTAAACAAATGGAGCCTATATTTTTTGAAATATATATTAGTAAATATTTTATAATTTAATTGAGAAAATAATAAAAAATATTATTAGAAATAAGTGTCATATTATTTTTGTAAGAAAAAATAAAGGAGAAGAAAGAAGAAGTTATGGGAAGATGTTATGAAAAATTGATAAGTTATGCTGATAAACTAAAAAGAAGATAAGAATGAGTTGTTTTGATAAATAGAGAAAAGATAAAAGAGTTGATTGTTTAAGGGTAAATTTGGAAGATGTGTGATTCATTGCTTTTGAAGCTAATAGTTGCTCTGGCAATAATAGTAGCCATATCAATAATCTATTAATGCAATGTATGTCCCTAACGTTCTATATAAGAAACACAAAAAAAAATTTATTAAAATTTATTACACAAAACAATTTATAGAATTTACTTTTTTAAAGTCAATATGTAATTTATGTTATAGAAAATGCAATTCATCTTAGATTTTCTTTTTCTGGTAATTGATACTTTTTCTTTTTTTTTAAATTCTCCACTAGATAACTTGGAGTGAGTGAATGTGGTAGGAGAAGTCATAATTTTTTTCTTATCTCTTAATTTTTTTATGATATTTAAATTCTTTTGGTATTTTTTTAATTATAAAGTTCACCATTCTTCAATAGTATAATTTCAATATGAATTAAATTTTTTTTAAATGAAAGTCTTTTGCATTGCAGTAACTTCCATCTAAATTAATTAAAAAAAAATCATCGTTTTACTATGTAGTTTCTGTATTAATTTTAGAGAACTAATTATTTGATTTTTTGTTGATTTACCATGTACAAAACACTAAATATGTTAATTATTATTTTAATTTTTTTTATTAATAATCGACATTTTCTTATCTTTTTATCATATGGCAACCACAATAATTCCAATTAACAAATTGGTTGATAAGAGAGAAACACAATGGAGGATAAAATTTGGTAAAAAAAAAAGCAAAAATTCATCTTCCTCAAGAAAAAAACAAAAATTCATCTTCATATAGACTACACAAAATCAAGATACTAATATACATAAATTATATATAATTAATATTTCATACTCTTTCATGATTCTCAATGGAGGATAAATTTCTATTACTAAGGAAAATGGATGTGGAAGAATATGTCAATGAAAAAAGACCAGGAAAAAAATCAAGAAGAAAACAAAAATTCATCTTTTTAGAGACGAGGAAAATATCAAGATACAAATATTGTTATAAAAATTAAAAATAATTCTATAAATTATATCTAATTAATATTTCGTATTTGATTCAAAAGTACAAGTGACATAAACACATCCAAATTACACAAAATTAAATAGTATAATTGAGATGGTTATCCAAATAAATGAAAACGAATCACATGTACGGACTAGGCAATTACAATGAGATTTTATAAATTTTGAAGACACACAATATTACTTTTTTAAATCATCATTAAATAAATGCTACTTATCTCTAAATATTTATATCTATCACATAATCTAAACTCTGCAAAATAAAAGCATTTAAGATTGTATTATAGAAAAATTTGACCAACAAAATATGACAACTTTCAGAGAAAATAAAAGATCAAATTCAATCATTATTGTATTAGCTTTCAAATGTTCAACATTTCAAGGTAGTAAATATAATTGTCTAAATTTATGAATTCATCACTATATATATGCAAACGTATTTACAATTTTTTTTTTTGTATTGGGTCAATTTAGACTTTCGAACATCAGTCCATCCATAATACAATTAAATATATCCAAATGGTCGAGTAAAAGAATTTTAATAATGGTAAGCATCAAGTAAAAATCTTAAAACCACATAATATCACTTTATGCAACAAGAAGAGCGGTCACAGTACTACCAAAAAATGATGAAATCTGTGGGCAGGGATTATGAATTTACAATAAATACGAATCGTTAATGAATATAATGGAAAGATGTCGATGGTGGCGATTGATATTGAAGAAATTCAATAACAAAATTCAGTCAGTAAATGTGAAGATCAAAATTCAATTTAGGACATCAATGAAGTTAGTGAAAAGTCAAGAAAACCAAGTAGGAAAAGAGAAACAAAAAAGAATACTTCTAATAAGAATGTAGTTCAAATTATAGGTGAAAATGATGGTAACGAGACACATCAAAATTTGAATAGAACCTCAAAACCGTTAAGAAAGAAAAAGGAAGTTGAAGAAAGTACATTACAGAAAAAGATAAAAATCGAGAAAAATTAGATTCATGTAATACAAACTACCTTTTTAGTAATTGTCTCAATTTATTGATTACATTTTTTTTAACGTATTTTATTAATAGTGTTCATCTTTCGCACAATTTACTGATTGTCTAACATATTGTACTTACTTTCTCATTTAAAAAGATCATATGTCAAAACACGTGCATCGTACGTGCCTTATTTCTAGTATATATAAAAGCTCTTTATAATATATATATATATGTAATTTTTGTGAATTTATCGTTCAATTGTGTTCACAGTGGATCTTATGTGATATTATGTGTTTCACTTCTTGTTTTATTTTATGATATTATATATTTCACTAATTGTTTTATTTTATTTTATATAAAGAAACCACATGTTTTTTTATTAAACTTTAAATTAACACTAAATTAAACTAATTTTATGATAAAACTTTATCAATTTGTCATTTTTATATTAACAAACATTCTTTGTTTCTTAAAAAAATTCTTTTTCGTCTACTCTATTCGTAATTTTCATCGTAGTATTAAAATCATAAATACTCTTTGCAATAAGAGGATAATTTATCATGATTATGTAATTGAGTCACAGAATTTTAGAATTTTTGTAATCATTTATTAAATAAATTTGTTGTGTAGAAATTTAGGTAAACTTAGTGAGGCATAAGGGTGAACTTTTGTAATTTGTAGGGAAAAAATTTAATATAATAATAATAAAAAAGGGGGAACTTGATAGGGCTGAGCCCACTACAACCCCCATTTAGATCCACCCATGCATGTCAGTAAAGCCATCACAATTTTATTAAAAAATACAATATGTTCTTGAATGAGTGTACCTTCTTGCATCCTTAATGTGTATAACCATTGTTTCAAATACAAACAGTTTGTGAGAAACTTTGTCATTTGTAGATTCTCAAGCTTTATCCAAAGTTCGGCTGTTATGGTTTCTCCCACTACCTCTCTCAAGACGTTATCTGCCAATGACAAGACAATTGAGCTATACGGTTTCTCCAAGAATTCGCCCTTCTCCCAGTTTGCCATTGTTTACAGCAAATGTTGCTTTCTATGTAAGAATGAAAAATAAAATCGACACACAAGATTTATGTGGTTTAGATCAAACAAGTTAAGTCTACGTTGACAGCAAAGACAATGATATAAACCACTAGAGGTTCCAAGGAATACTTGATTTATCTTAAACCCCAAATACTTAGAAGGACTAGACCATCTCGCAATTTGTGTACACATTTCTTTAGAAATCTCTCTCTAGAGTTCTCCTTGAAATATCAACAATGAAAAAAGTTTCTACTACAACACCCATTTGTTAGGAGAAAACCGGTGTTCAACAAATTAAACACACCAACAATGCGGAATAAAATCTCTCCCTTTACTAGAATCTCATAGGAATACCAAATAAGATTTAAAATTAGTAGGCAAATGAAGACAAACCAATCACAAAGAATAATAATACAAGAACATAATGCACACTGATTTTTATGTGAAAAACCCTTTCAACGTGAAAGAGAAAAATCACGGGACTATGGAGTCCACCTCAAATCTCCACTAAATCAACCAGTAGAAGAGTATATACTTTCAGCAATTACACAACAAAGATATGGCTTCAATTGTCCAACAAAAGAAAATCAAATCTTAAACCAAAAGATAAAATTGCGAAAACCTTCACAAAGGAATTACCATAGTATTATGAAATTAATAACTCATATTATAACAGTTAGAATCCATACCTCACCGTTCAAAATTTGGAATAGGATGTCCTTTACCTCCAGTTAAAATCTCAGCCCGATCAGACAAATTTTGTTGCTTCAATCGTCAATTTGATGAAAACTGCACAATTCAGAAACTTGCTGAAAAACTGCACCAAAATAGGCTGTGGGATTGTTTCTTTTTCCCTTCTTTCTCTTCTTCTCTTAATTAACTCAACCCCCCAATTAGGTATAAATAAATGAGGTTACTTTCCTAATTAGCTATTAACCAAACCCATTAGTTTTTGGACTTTTTCCACATAGGTTGGGAGCCCAACAACCCAGCAAATCTCCCCCCTCTCGACTATGTGGAGGAACTTGCCATCCCGGAAAGTGAGCAACAAACTTCAAACTTCCAACTTGACAATGACTTGGTCAAAATATCAGAACCATTGTCATCTGTATGAACCTTCTCGAGTTCAACCAACTTCTCATCCAACACATCCTGTATCCAATAATACCTCACATCAATATGTTTTGATTTAGAATGAAAAGATGGATGTTTTCCAAGATGAATTGCACTTTGTCACAAAGTAACACATACCTATCTTGAGTAACTCTTTGCACGCTTCAGTAGTGTGCAATAAATTCAGCTTCAGTGGTAGATAATGCCACTCATTTTTGCAACCGAGACTGCCATGAAACTGCTTCCCCCATAACGGTAGTCAAATAATCCGAAGTATACTTTCTTGAATCAATATCCCCAACCATATCAACATCAGTGTAACTAGTGAGAATAGACTTTCCACCTCCAAAACACAGCTTCAAACTAGAAGTGCCATGGAGATATTTTAAAATTCACTTCACAGCATCCCAATGTTCTCTCCCAGGATTAGAGAGAAATCGACTGACAGTACTAATTGCATGTGCTATATCCGGCCTTGTGCATACCATTGCATACATCAAACTACCAACAGCAGACGAATAAGGAATCTTTTGCATGTCTTCCTTATCTTTCTCAGTAGAAGGACTCTGTTTGATACTTAACTTCATATGATTAGCAAGAGGAATACTAACTACTTTAACCTTCTCCAGCTGAAATCTTTGAAGTACCTTTTCAATGTACCTCTCTTGTGATAACCAAAGTTTTCTTATTTTCCTATCTCGTGATATTCTCATACCAAGAATTTACTTTGTAGGTCCCAATACTTCATAGCAAAGGACTTGTTCAACTCCTGCTTCAACATGGCAATCCTAGAAGTACTTTGACCAATAATAAGCATATTATCAACGTAAAGTAACAAAATAATAAAATCATCATGTGAAAAACTTTGCACAAACACACAATGATCAGAAGTGATCTTTTTGAATCTCTTTTGTTCCATAACAGATTCAAACTTTTTGTATCACAGTCTTAGAGCTTGTTTCAAGCCATACAAGCTCTTCTTAAATTTGCATACCTAATCCTCTTTGCCTTTCACCTCAAACCCTTCTGGTTGTTCCATGTAAATTTCTTCATCCAAATCACCATGAAGAAAAGCAGTCCTCACATCTATTTGCTCAATCTCTAAGTCAAGGTTTGCACCTAACCCCAACACAGTTTGGATTGAAGTCATGTTAACAATCGGTGAAAAAATCTCTTCAAAATCAAATCATTTCCTTTGATTGAAACCTTTAACAACCAATCTTGCCTTGTATCTTGGTTTTGAAGTATTCTCTTCCTGTTTCAATTTGTAAATCCACCTATTCTTCAAAGCTCTTTTACTCTTTGGAAATTTTGCCAGCTCAAAGGTATTGTTGTCATATAAAGACTTCATCTCATCTTTCACAGCATGAATCCATTGCTCTTTTTCCACAGCTTCTATAGCTTCATCATAGCATTCAAGTTCTCACCCATCAGTCAAGAGCACATACTCATTTGGGGAATATCTGGTAGATGATTGTCATTTTGCTGCATATCAATATCAACTCCTCTATTAACTGTATCAGACAACTACACCATAGGAGTAAGATCAAAATCCACGAGGTTATTGTGCATATGAGAATCTTCATTCTCAACCTTATCGATATCATCAATGGTTTGGTGTTTGTGATACACAAACATCACGAATTCTCACGAGTTTCTTTGCAACTGGATCGTACATTTTGTAACCAAACTCATCCTGGCCATAGCCAATAAATATGCACTTTCTTGCTTTGGTATCCAACTTTGGCCTCTCATCTTTTGGAATATGAACAAAGGCTTTGCAACCAAATACTCCCAAATGATCATAAGAGGCATTTTTACTAGTCTAGACATTTTTTTGAACATCACCCTGCAAAGCAATCGTAGGAGTTAAATTAACAGTATAAGCAACTGTATATAAAGCCTCACCCCGCGTATCTAACCTAGATCTTTCAATTGGTATCAGAGCGGGTCGTCTTTGTTTCTTAGGCGGGATCCGCAGGACTTGATCTTTGTTGTTTGGTGCGATGGACTCTATGAAGGAAGGAGGTTCGACAATGCGTCCACCTCTCTTGGATGGAAGCAACTATGCGTATTGGAAGGCCAGAATGAGAGCCTTTATCAAAGCCATTGACGAGAAGGCTTCGAAATCAATTCTGGTTGGATGGGATCCTCCAATGACTACTGATGCTGATGGTGTCAAATCTCTCAAGCCTGAAGAAAGCTGGTCGGCTACTGGAGATGCCTTGGCAAACAGTAACTCAAAGGCGAAAAGTAACTTTCGTCAATGGTGTCACGGTTCGTGTCATTGGAAAAGGTACTCTAGATGTGCCTTGGTTACCAAAGTTGGATAATGTACTGCTGGTAGATGACCTCAAGGCAAATTTGCTCAGAATTAGTCACTTGTGCGACTAAGATTTGGGTGTAAATTTCACTAAGAAAAATTGCAAGGTGATTGATCAAAACAACATGTGTATTATAGAAGGAGTAAGATCGAGGGATAATTGCTATCTCATCTCTGACTCATCAACATGCCTTCGATCAAGTTTGGAAGATTCAATTCTATGGCATCAAAAATTGGGTCATATGAATATACGGATGCTGCAGAACATAGTTACTAAAGGAGCTGTCCGTGGGATTCCCCAACTGAAGTTTGATGAAAGTAGAATATGCAGACCATGTCAGATTGGAAAACAAACAAATGTGTCACATCCCAAGTCACAGACACCAGGAACAACTCGTGTGCTAGAACTGCTTCATATGGATCTGATGGGACCTATGTCAGTAGAAAGTATTGGAGGAAAACGATATGCATATGTGACTGTTGATGATTTTTCTCGTTATACATGGATTGAATTTCTTCGAGAAAAGTCCGACACATTTAATGCCTTCAAAGCACTGTGTCTACGCCTTCAGCGTGAAAAATGATGTGCAATTCTGAAGATTGTACGAATTTGTAGTCATCATAGTAGAGAGTTTGAAAACTCAGATTTCTCAGACTTCTGTAATCAGCATGGAATAGGTCATGAGTTCTCTGCACCTAAAACTCCTCAGCAAAATGGAGTCGTGGAAAGGAAAAATTGGACTATAGCAGAGATGTCACGCGTCATGTTACATGAAAAAAATATTCCACAGAAATTCTGGGCTGAAGTAATGAACACAGCATGCTACATTATAAATTGTGTATATCTTCGTGGAGAAACTGAGAGGACTCCCTATGAAATATGGAAAGGTAGAACTCCAAATGTTAACTATTTTCATCATTTTGGTAGTACTTGTTATGTGTTGAATGACAGGAAATATAAAGAGAAGCTCGATCGCAAGAGTGATGAAGCTATTTTTCTTGGATATGCTATCAATAGTCGAGCTTATCGAGTTTACAACAAAAGGACTCGAACTGTGATGGAATCTGCGAATGTTCAAGTCGATGACTCTCTGGAAGTAACTGCTGTTCCTAATGAAGATATTACAGTTTCTCTTCCTGAAGTAAGTTCCAGTGTTCCAGGCAGTGGTTCACCCAGTGTCACAAGTGGTGTCACGGATCAGAATGCAGAGGGTGAGAATGTGAACAATGTCATTGTACCTCACAAACAGCCCTCTACTCGTGTTCAGAAGAATCATCCAACTGCTGAAGTTATTGGTAGTTTGACTGATGGTGTTCGTACAAGAGAAAAGCCAAGAGTAAATTATAGAGATATGATTCAAATGGCTTGCTACACTTCCGCTATTGAGCCAAAGAATGTGACAGAAGCTTTATTAGATGAATATTGGATTGGTGTCATGCAAGAAGAACTTGATCAATTCACTCGTAATCAAGTTTGTGATCTAGTTCCATGCCCTCCTAATGTGAATATCATTGGTACGAAGTGGATATACAAGAACAAAAGTGATCAGCATGGAAATATCACTCGCAACAAGGCTCGATTAGTTGCACAAGGGTATACGCAAATTGAAGGAGTTGATTTTGATGAGACATTTGCACCAGTTGCTCGCCTTGAATCTATAAGGTTCTTGCTAGCCATTGCATGTGTGTTGCAATTCAAATTGTATCAAATGGATGTGAAGAGTGCTTTCCTAAATGGTCTTCTTAATGAGGAGGTGTATGTTGCTCAACCAAAGGGTTTTGAAGACCCTCATCATCCCGAGTTTGTCTACAAATTGAAGAAGGCATTATATGGGCTCAAACAAGCTCCTCGAGCTTGGTATGAAAGGCTGACTCAGTACCTATTGGCCCAGGGATATGAGCGAGGGGGAGTAGATAAAATCCTTTTCATTCGCCAACTTAAAGGTCAGTTTTTACTTGCTCAAACATATGTTGATGACATAGTGTTTGGCTCAGTGTCACGGGCAATGGTGGATGAATTTGTTGCTCAAATGACTGGCGAATTTGAGATGAGCATGGTTGGTGAGCTTACTTACTTTCTTGGACTTCAAATTCAGTAACGACATGATGGCATCTTCATTTCACAAAGCAAGTATGCAAAGAATTTGCTGAAGAAATTTGAATTGGAAAATGCTCGTCCAAGGAGAACACCTATAGGAACTCACGAGAAGATCTCCAAAGATGATAAGGGAACTCCTATTGATGCAAGCCGTTATAGAAGTATGATTGGCAGTCTTATGTACCAACTGCTAGTCGTCCAGATATCTGCTATAGCGTTGGTTTATTTACCAGATTTCAGGCAGAACCTCGCGAGTCACACCTGGTGTCAGTGAAAAAAATTCTCAAATATATAAGTGGAACAACTGACTATGGGATCTGGTATTCTTTTGATACAAACACCAACTTAGTTGGTTATTGTGACGCAGACTGGGCTGGAAGTTCAGATGATCGCAAAAGCACTTCTGGTGGATGTTTCTATTTGGGTAATAATTTGGTGTCATGGTTTAGCAAGAAGCATAACTCTATTTCTTTGTCTACGGCCGAAGCAGAATATATTGCAGCTGGTAGTTGCTGTACTCAGCTTCTCTGGATGAAGCAGATGCTGAAAGATTATGAAGTCACACAGGATGTCATGACACTCTACTGTGATAATATGAGTGCTATCAATATTTCTAAGAATCCTATTCAGCACTCTCGTACAAAGCACATTGATATTCGACATCATTTTATTAGATCTCTTATGGAAGATAAAATAATTGCTTTGGAACTCATGGTGACAGAAAAATTAATTGCTGACATTTTCACCAAAGCCTTGGATGGGGCAAGATTTGAAGAACTGAGGTCTGCTCTGGGCATTTGTGTTATGTGATGAAGTTCTTCAATATTGTAAGTTTTTTTTGTATTTTTATGTACAGCAATATATATAAAATATATACAAAAATGACAGAAAAAGCAAAAATAGTAGAATAGCTAGTGTTTTTGTCTCTTCGGGTTTCCCGCCTCTAGGTTTTGGGCGAAATTGTAGATGTGGATATGTTTTTATGAAATTCTGATCTTCAGCACTCAGTATGACACGTGGATTTTCGGGGATTTCTCAGCTGAATATATGGAATTGAAGAGTTGGCCTCGGTTACGCAAATTCTAACTGCAATAATTTCGGCTTCTATTCCCTATTTTGAAATTTCAAGGGTTTCTGGACTTCTAAGCTTCTACTACTCAAGTTTGTGAACTCATCTCAGCCGCCTTCACCACTGTGAACATAATCAAAGCCTTTAAGAGTTTTATTGAATTAAGTAATCCAAAACTCTGAAGATGTCTCAACCCGAGTCTTCATCTCGTGCTGAAAAGGTAGTAGAAACAATGGATGATGATGAAGTTCATGTTGTTATTACTCATTCTACACCAGAATTGTCAAAAGGAGATGGTAGTTCTACTGAGCCACAAGAGCAAGTCCCGAATTCTGAGGCTGATTTGGCTTCAAGGGCAATTGCTGTTACTCCTATTCAGTCCATTGATCCGTCAGGAGTTAGGACACGATTTGGTCAGACCAGTGAGGGTCCATACAAGACCAGTGTTGTACCTTCCAAGGCTCCGGATGCTTTTAAAGTGAATGTTGAACCCAAGAGAAAAAGGTTTCAACTAGTGGATGAGAATTCCTCGGATAAGGATTGGGGAGAAGAAGGCAATACTGGAGGTGGTGTTTCTGATGAAGGTAAAAATGGATCTTCTGAAGATAATGACTCTCTTGATGGTTGTGATGATTCCTCTGAAGATGTAGCAGTTCATGACCTCTCTGACTCAGAACCGGTAAAGTCGCCAAAGGCTAAGAGACAGAAAGCAACCCCAGCCCCTGTATCACAAAGAATGACTCGGTCCAAATCGATGTCAAAGGGCAAGTCCCCTGCAGCGTCAAGTAAGTCTTTTGTTTCTGCGGTTAATCTTGAAGATTTTAAGTCTGAGTACAATGCTGGTTTGTGGAGTCGTGTTTCTAAAAGAAACATTTGGGGGGAAAGAAACATACATGAAGGTGATTTCAAAGACTGTCAGAAGCTTGTAGATCAGTTAGTAAGTCAAAGTTTGGGAATGACCATTAAGGGGATTAAACCATATGTACGGAGGGTAGTTCAAGAATTTTACTGCAATCTGGACCCAACAATAAAGGACTTTGACCATCAAGATGGAGGACATGTTTATGTGAGGGGTCGAGTGTTTAAGTTTTCTCCTGATGTGATTAATACATACCTAGAAAGTCATTGGGCAAATATTGGAGATTTTACTCCTGACTACGGTATGATAATCACTGATGTCACTGGGGGTGTCAGAAGAGTATGGCCAAGAGGAAAATATTTTCCTACATCACAGCTGTCTGTCAAATATGCAATCTTGCATAAAATTGCAATGAGAAATTGGCCACCCACATCTCATGGAACTGGAGTAAACAAGTCAATGGCCACTTTGCTGTTTAAAATTGGGAACTTTGTTGAGTTTGATGTTGGACAATTTTTCTTTGACCAAATTGTAAAGCACGCAGACTGTAAAAATGAAAGGTTTGCTTATCCTTTCCCATGTTT
This sequence comes from Ophiorrhiza pumila, assembly GCA_016586305.1. Taxonomy (NCBI): domain Eukaryota; kingdom Viridiplantae; phylum Streptophyta; class Magnoliopsida; order Gentianales; family Rubiaceae; genus Ophiorrhiza; species Ophiorrhiza pumila. The sequence goes on from BLIW01000006.1 coordinate 13,640,097, forward strand.
GATCTATGCTATTCTGTCTTCACAACATCCTGTGATTAAAGCCAGGGAGATCCTAGAAACTGATAAGGAGGAGATCAGGATTAGCTACAAGCTGTTAATGGGTGATCATATCAATGACATGGAGGATGTCACGTAGGATGTCTCTGACACTGATGAGCTTGGTAACACTGTGCTGCTATCACGCACCATTAAGGTGCTGGAGGATGAGCTGAAAGTGCTATTGGGTCAGCAAGTTGAGATTGAGAAGAGAAGAAAGGATATTTCTACTGTCCTTGATGACCTGGCAGCTGTCAAGCAAGCCAAGGATGTTGCAGCTGAAACTGCTGAAAGAAAGAAGAATGTTGCTGCAAAGACAGACACTACTGCAGAGAATGTGGATGGATTTTCGGGCAATCCACTCAATGTCACACAAGATGTCTCAGCAGGTATATCTCAAACCTTATCCCCTGTGATTGCAGAATCAGATATGGAGACCACTGCACATCCTATTGTTGAAGAAGCAACTGAATCTGATCCCGATGAGGACATGCTTATGACGGATATTCCAGTTCCTCCTACTCATTCTGATGATGTCATTGCTGGTGTTACAATTGGTGTCCCTGACAGTCAGGTCCCTTCCAGCGCCCAATCTGGTGGGTTTGTTGCTAGTTCAGTTGAAAGAAATCTAGAAGAAGCTGCTGGTGTTCAATTACTTGCAGATTCAGTTGGCCTTGTGCCTGATGATGAGAAGGATTCTACTTAATTACCTTAATATTTATTTTGATGGTGATTGTTCTAAGACAATTTATTCTGTTTTTATTGCTTTCTATGGCCTTTTTGTCCTTTTTTGGCAAAAAGGGGGAGTAATTTTGGATTTTGGATATTTGGTTTGTAATTTCTAAAACTATGTATGCTGGGAAACTTGGTGTCTCTTGCTGTGTCATGCACAATGTCTTGTGCAGATGTTTCTTTACCAAGTGATTATTCAGGGGGAGTTTTTCAAGCGCTTCCAATTCAGCATACAGGGGGAGATTGGATTTTGCCAAAAAATGCCAAAGTGGGAGATTGTTAATGCACAGTGAGTTGGCATTTATTTTAATTGGCATTGATTTTTTGGCAAAGACAAGGAAAGCGTTTATTGAAGGCAAAATCAAATAAAATCAATCTATGCAAGGAAGATTGATTTGAAGATTAATGCCATATGGATAATTATGAAACTTATCTTGGTATTCTTGGAAGCTATCTAACTTTGAAAAATATAAGCATTGAAGGCACAAGAGTTTCCATCTTCCCATTTGAATTATTTTGGAAATAACCTTGAAGATAATGATGGGAAGATTTGGTGTGCCTATATGAGCTTTCCTTCACACGGTTTTCATGTGTGGGTTTTTGATTATTCATTCGGTCTTCTATAAGACTGTATACACACTTCTTTGTTGGAGAGTTTAGTTAAAAGTGTGTTGACTTGAAGCATCTTAAAGCAACATTAATGAAGATGCAATCCTTGTATTCTTGATTCAAGCATAGAGCTCGGGAGGAGTTCAAACGTGGGCAAGGGGATCTTGCGTAACCACGGATTCCAGGAGGAATCAACACAAGTCGAGGGAAGCTCGCACAATCCGTTCACTGCAGAAGTTAGAAAGAGGCAGTAACAAAGATAAGATGGTGTCTTACCTTGTGTCATACTGAATGTCTTGTAACTTGTGAACTTAGTGGATTGTTCTTTCTGGGCATGGCCCCGCAGACGTAGGCAATTGCCGAACTGCGTTACCAACCTCCTGTCTTTTTAATTTCCGCATTTTTAGTATTGTCCATTATTACTTTATTATCAGTGTCACACCTAGTGTTTCTCACCCACTGGGACACCGCGTATCTGACCTAGATCTTTCATCAAATTCAAGAGAACATCTAGAGCATGTCTAACATCCTTAAGTAGCAGTGTAAAGCCATTACCGGTCTTCAAATTGACATAATCCATGCCAACCACTTTTGACACCCCATTATTGCCCATTCGTAGTGAACCAAAATCACACACGGTATAGGTAGAAAAAACTTCCTTCCTCGGTGTAACATGAAGTGCAGCACCGGTATCAACCACCCAATCAGCATATGAAGAAACAAAATTCACATCAACGTCATCATAAATAATGACAAGATCTTGTTTTGTGGCAACTGCAACACGATCAACACTACTATCATCAACATTTTCTTGCTTACTACCATTGCTCTCATTCTCTTTTTTTCCATATGAAACAATTCCTTTTGAGGTGACCCTTTTTGTTACAGTAAAAACACTCAAAATTCTTGAATTTTGACCTAGACTTACTTCTACTTCTGTCTCTATTATTGTGACCCTTATTCATCTACCTCCCCCTCTGCTCTGTGACCAAAACCTCAGTATGTAAAGACAAACTGAGTTTTTTTACTCACATCCTCGTTGAGAATTCCACATTTTGCGTAATCCAATGTCATAATACTGCTAGTAGTAGAATTGGTATGTGAGACTCTAAAAATATCTCCCAAGAGTCCGGCAAAGTATTCAGTAACCACAGTCCAAGAATCTCATCATCAAAGGCAACCCCAACATTGGTCAGCTAATCCAAAATCCCTTGAAACTCATTAACATGGTCAGAAATAGGTGTACATTCCTTGTAGCTCAATTGCATTATCTGCTTGAGTAGAAACACCTTATTGTTCCCAGTTTTAGAAGCATACAACTATTCAAGGTGATCTTACAGTGTTTTGGCATCTTCTTTCTTAGCAACATAATTATGCACATTATCTTCAACCCATTGCCTAATAACACCACACACTTATTGATGCTCAAACTTCCATTCCTTTTCAAATTTGGAATCCGACTTTTTACTAACAAACAAAGGCAAGTGCATACTTTTCACAAATAACAAGTTTTTCATTTTACCCTTCCAATTGTGAAAATTAATGTCATTCAAAGATATTATCTTACTTGTATTGACTTCCATAATTCTAGCAAATAATAACCTAGCTCTGATACCACTATGTTAGGAGAAAATTGGTGTTCAACAAATTAAACACACCAACAATGTAGAATAAAATCTCCCTCTTTACTAGAATCTCGTAGGAACACCAAATAAGATTTTAAAATCATAGGCAATTGAAGACAAACCAATCACAAAACACAATAACAGAAGAACACAATGCATACCAATTTTTACGTGGAAAACTCTTTCAACATGAAAGAGAAAAACAACGGGACTATGGAGTCCACCTCAAATCTCCACTAAATCAACCAAGATAAGAGTACAAACTTTCAATAATTACACAACAAAGATATGGCTTCAATTGTCCAACAAAAGAAAACCAAATCTTAAACTGAAAGACAAAATTGTGAAATCCTTCACCAAGGAATTATAATAGTATTACAAAATTAATAACTCACACTAGAACCGTTAGAATCGAATCTTCACCATTTAGAATGTGGAATAGGATGTCCTTTACTTCAATTTAAAATTTCAGTCCGATCGGTCATTGTTTGGCTCTCTGATCAGTCATTGTTTGGCTCTCCGATCGTCAGTTTGATGAAAACTGGTCAATCCAGAAACTTGCTAAAAAACTACAACAAAATAGGTTGCGGAATTGTTTCATTTTCTCTTCATTCTCTTCTTTTCTTTACTGAACTCAACCCCCAATTAGGTATAAATAGATGAGGTTACTTTCCTAATAAGCTATTAACCAAGCCCATTAGTTTTTAGACTTTTTCCACATAGGTTGGGAGCCCAATAACGCAACACTATTTATAGGCATAAAGTAGATACAAATATATATAGAAAATAGTTTTTTAAAAGATTACCACTTAATTTCCTAATATAATTAAAAACTTGTTTATTTTCAATTCTTAATTAGATTGGACAACAAGACACATCTCAATATTAGAAAATAAGTAAACTTTCTAAAATCTAATTTGAAAATAAGACAAATTCTAAAAAAGTGATAAATATAATTAATCAAAGATTAAAGGTGAAAAGTCAAACATGCAGGAATCAGCAAGTTAATGTTCATTACCATAGCAGGAAGCGGCTAATGCTCATTACTATGTATAGTTAGTAGTTATCTCTTGCAACCTGGAGTGCCCAATTGAGGCCAACTAAATAATTCTGTCTTAAAAAACACACACAAACTACACAAGAGAACTGTTATTATTTCATTTCCAGACAATTGCGAGATTGCCACTTATTGATACTTCGTGCACATGTGTGTACTCATAAAGAGAAATTAACAAATTAAGTTCATAAAATTATCCAGCTAAATTAATTTGCTTGTATTCTGAGCATCCCAATATTCTTTTTCCCACAACTCTACTTGCTTTATAGAATTTTCTTTCCTTTCCAAAATTGAACTAAGAGTGGCTGGATCATAAGGAGGAGGCATGGCGCATGGAGCTGTATCAGAGGAAGCGTTGACAGCAGATTCCATCATGAATTGCTTTACCAATCCCCCTGCTTGGCAGACCAAGGACTCAGGACAAAGTTGAACTGCATTTGGAGGAACACTTGGCTTGTATGTCAGAAGCTTAGCATAGGCTGTCAAGAGGTGAAACATGTAATCATAGATATATTTCATTTGCAGCTCCTCTTGAATAAAATTACTTGCTGCCTTGCCAATGGCTTGTGCCTGTGAGTGTAACAACAAATTTTGATTGAGTTGATAAACTATATATATTGTTCTAGCATAAATTGAAGTGTATAAAAGATTAAAATAAAATGCAACAACATAATTAATTACCTCTTCTTGATGGCTATTGCCCCAATCAACAGCATACTTAATTGATCTGCACTTGTCTTCAACTCTTATCGGCCAATAATGTTGCAAAGGTATCAAACTTCTTGTGAAGAAATCGTAGTAACGTGGATTCACTAGTAAAGTAACAGAGTCACATGCAAGAATGTATTTTTGACTCACTGACCATCCAACTCCTTCTATGTAAATTTTATATCTGCATGTCATTGCAATAAAGGAAGAATTTAAGATCAAAATTTTACTTGAAATCAACAAGCATAAGTGGAAACAACTGCTAAAAATGAACGAGAAAAACTAGGAAAACGCGGATAATTGAAATTTTGAAGAGCAAATGTATATTTGGAAGAAATTTCATTTAGCTTTTTTTTTTTTAAATAGAAGTGTCATTTAAGATGTTTTGGATATGTGCATATGAGACCTTTAGATGCAACAGTACATCGTATTGAAAATAGAGAGAAATCAATTCAAATTAATAGGGGAAGTTGGAGATTAAAATGAATTGGAAAGAATCAATTAAAAAACATATGATATATTCTGAAAATAGAGATAAATCAATTTAAATTAATAGGGGAAGGTGGAGATTAAAATGAATTGGAAAGAATTAATTAAAAAACATATGATATATTTAAATATAAATGAAAACAATTGTAATGATAAAATACGATCGCGAATTGAAAAACGTAAACGAATACGGTCCATGAATTAAATAAAGGATAGAGGGAAGAACACGATTCAATTCAATTCAATTACACATATTTAGTCCAGAGATCGAAATTGATGATTTATTTGTTTACCTATGATTACACTGATCTGCCAACTTGGAAGTTTTGAAACCTCGCCTTGATTCCTGTTTCCAATTCTGTCAATAAGTGTATAACCTCTCGAGGGTTATATAGTTAGATTCTACTGATCCATTTTGCAAAACACAAATACAAATAATTGTGAACAATGAATGGCAATGCAATATCGAAACAGTCACCTGAGAATAAATGCGAGCATTCCAGTCCTGATTGCTAGAAACATTGCAGGTGAGCAATTCCTTTCTTGATTCCGACATATGTTCGCTCCCTTTCCAAAAAGCATGGGGTTCCCTGTCAACCCATCGACTTCTCTCATTCCCTTCTTTTAACTCCTTTGACAATGAATCCCATGGATTTGCGTTAATTTCAGGCCTACAACATGATAACCATTTATTGTTCTATTCACAAAGGGAACTCGCACATTTTTTCTTTCCAGTTAATTTCAACTTTCAAGTGCCAATTAAATTCCAAAAAAAAAAGGAAAAAAAACGACAGAAAATGAAACAAAAATTTGAAGTAATTAAATAAACAAGGATTCGTAGTTGCATGCATGCGTACCATCCCCAGAAAGACCAATCTGGAAAAGCAATGCTCAGGGTAAAATCATCCCCGTCATAACCAAACAAAGGTGGAGGAGCCATGGCTTCGGGCTTGGGGTAAACTTCTTTGGCTACTAACGGGCGGTCCCCGCAGTAAAATATTAAATCCAAATCAGGGACTTTACCGGAGTAAAGCCGCAACATCTGTAAAATCCCCCACATCGTGAGAACATCACTGTGCTGAACGTGCAAATACGACTCAACGTAAGCTGTTCCGTTCACTATAACCAATCGGAAGAAAGCCCTCTTTTTAGCAGCCAACTCTACCATGTCTAACGTAATTCCCGTCTCCCTCCATGGCATTAGATCTTCGTGGATCCATCGGAAGTACTCTGGACAGCTGGGCTCCTTTGATGGTTCCTTGTTTTCCTCATCTTCTTCTTCGTGTTGGTCTTGTGCTAGAAACTTTGACGGATAGTTATTTGTTGGGCAAGTTTGCGTGGCATTATGAGGTGCGCAATTCAATGTGTATTCAACTTGATTTCCCTTTCTATGGGACTTCTTCGGAGATCCAAGAGGGTATTTAGAAAATGTGATCCCATCCAATATTGATTTGCTTGAATAAATTCCATCAGTTGGCTGAAAATTTCATTGACAAGAGAAAAGGGAAAATTGAAAATTAAATACATTCTTGCCATTTTTTTGTTTAAATTTTATTTAATGCCTCATATTTAAAATTATACATATTCATTATTCACACATAAAAAGCACACCAATTTGGTCATTCCCTTACATTCTGTCTATTTGTTCCCTCACATTCACGTCTTCGGTTTTGTTAAAAAAGTAGATAGAATATGACAAAATGACAAATTTGATATAATTTTAAAGTGTGAATGAGAAATGTGTATAATTTTATTTGTGAGCTACTAAAATGTGAATGGAATTTTTCCTAATTTTCCCAACACAAAATGCATCCAATTAAAAAGTGTGGATTTTCTCAACCACACGCAAGTGACACAAGTAAAGTTACCAATCTGCATGATTATCTTTTGCTTCACTTTATTAGTCATATGGTTTTAGTTGTCAGAGATCAATATTTAAAAGCGCTTCATGCAAATTTACTAATGTTGTATGAGTGTTTTTCTAAAATAGCATAATTTTTTTAAAAAATATCCTTAATTTAATCTATTTTCAAATTTAATTTTCTAATTAATATTTTTTTCGCTACATAAATAATTATTTGTCACTTAAGATAATTAATTTTTTTTCTCTCTTTCCTACTAACCACAATAAACCCATTTTATTTTCAAAATAACATACTTTCAAAAAAATATTACCAAAATAACACACTTTTCAATTATATTTCCTTAATAATACTCTTTTTGTTAGGTAGAATTAAAATAACTATAATTTCAAATATAGCAAAAGAATTTATCACTTTTTTTAATAAATAAAACATGACAGTTTTCAAAAATAGCAAAAGAACTTATTACACAATTTAATTTTTTATAAATCAAATATTAAAATAATAACATCCAAAAATATTAGAGATAATTATGCATTAATTAATTCTCATTCTTTAATAATCATGGGCCTTCTTGTCCATATACTTTTACCATATTTCAAATATATAATTAAATTAGTAAAATTATTAAAAAAATTTATAAGAAGGGGCAAAATGCTTTATATCATTGAGGGGGTAAATTGCACCTCATTTATAAGTTGGAGGGGGCCAAGCGCTTTTAACCCTAAATTATTATTTCTTTCCACAAATTATTATCTCCCATAATTTTCTCTTTTCATCTATCTCTTTGATCTTTCCTTTTTTTTTCTTTTAATATCTCTTTACAAATAATTTTCTCCTCCACCTTTCACTTACATTTTTTTTCTTATCTTCTTTTAGTTTTTTCATTATTTTCTTCTATTAATTTTTTCCCTTGTCAAAATTCACATATTTTTTATTTTATCAAAACTCAAAATCATGATGGACAAATTTTAAAACACAGTAAAATAATTTAAAGTGAAATCTTTACAAAGAAAACTAATTGTAAATGAAAGAATTTATTGAAAATATAACTAATTATAAATAATTTTGAAGAAAACCTATTCATCCTCATTTAGACATTATTCTACTAGTTAAAATTGAGAGAGAAAAATAATCCACGTTATAAAGATCAATAAAGGTAACAAAAATCCATTGTCATTTATAATGTTGAACAATCACAAAAATTAAAATTCATGTATAATTAAATTTGTGTGTTTTGTTAGCAAATAATATTGATATGAATTTTCTTATTATGACCATTTATTAAAGAATTCTAATTAAAAATTATGTATTTAAATAATTCCAATTAAAAGTTATGTGTTTTGGTTAACAAATGTGTCTGATCTTAAATTTATTACTCTTAACATGAATTAAAGTCATTTATTAAAGAATTCTAATGGATATTTTCATGTATTTTACTGAATGATTTGAAAAAAAAACTATTATTTCTCCAAGATAAAGTAATAATTTTTTTATTATTGATAATGAAGTAATGATTTCTACAATTGAAAATTAAGATAGAGAAAATAACTTTTAATTAATAGAGAGAAAAAACTGGAAGGGAGTAATAGTTTTTCTTTTATTAAAATTATTTTTAAATTGAAAATTAAGTGAAAGAATATTGTAACTTTTTATTCCACGGTGGATAGTTGAAGTATATGTGGCAAAAAGAATGTTAGTTAGGGAATTAAATTTAAAAGTGTGTTAGATTGAGAATATCTTTGAGAAACTATGTTATTTTGAAAAAATATTATTATACTAAGGTTCAAGAATTAAAATAAGTTTCTGCTTTGACTATACATGCCAGATAAGTACAAGACTCTTTATATATACTCAGTAAATGACCTTAATAAATGATTTATGAATTAACTTGGATGCAAGTATGGATGGCTTTAGTTTTATTTTTTAAAATAAAGTTACACGTTAATTATTTCATTTTAAAGTTTGTCACAAAAATAATTTTTATGTAAGCAATTATAATTCTATTGAACTAATGAAATTTGAGTAAAACCAAAGTTCAAAACATTCAACTTAAGATCACCATGACTTAATTTTCCTAAACTCATATTAACGTGCATCAGGTGCAAATATGCATTCGTCTAATCCCCATTCAAGCATTAATAGCTCCCAATTTTCTCTCACTTTTCGAATATCATTCCAACACAATTTATTAGGTGACAATATATTCAACTTATTTTTCATCAATTTGATAAGTAAAATAGTTTATAATGCCATAAATGTTCATCATCTAAAGTTACTTTATTTTGTGCTACATTCATAACAACATTCTTATCAGATAGATGAAAAATGCTTTGAGTATCATTTTTATGACAAAAATTTAAATTGATAGATTCAAATGCTTTTTTTTTTTTTTCTTGTCAAAATTGCAAAAAATAAATAATAAAATAAAAAGACAAAGCTGTAACACTCTGTTCTCTAACAGTGTAAAGACAAATGACGTACATTGGAGTAGAGCAAGCGTACAAAGACGAAAGCGGCAATGCACACAAGCAAGCATAATGTAACCAGTGAAGATCGGCAATGCCGAAAGCGAATTCCATGAACTTCTGAATCTTTCATCTTTGCATTCATTCTCTAAAATGCCTCTCCAACGACATATACAAGTTCAGAACTTTTCTTGATAAATTGACATGGCATAAACAAATAAGTTTTTTCAATATGGAGACAATATTCGTGCCTCTGAGTTATTTGACTGGCATTAATGCTTGCTTCATATTCATAGTAGTAGAGACGTATGAGTAAATCAACAACTTTTGACACTTTATTGGGATGGTATACATCGATCTACCGGCTTCCATGGAGGAAGTTAAAGGTCAAAATCCAGCAAGGTGTGCACAAGCAAAGTCAATGAAGTTTCTTAAAACAAAATTTTGTCATTACATTATTATTTAAATTGACAATATATAAATGGTTTTTTCATTGGGATGTCGAATTTCGCGTTTCTTCTTTACGCATCCAGTTTCTCTTTAGTTTGACACTTAACATTGAAGTTATAATTATACGGAAACTTCTAATGTAATACATTTAACCAAAAGTTGGCCATCGAAGGCGCAGATAAGAAAATCTATATATGATAAACGATTTCTTCCAAAAGAGGAAAAAAAAAGGGGGTTAATTGCTAAATATCTTCTTGTGATTTATGGAATTTGTTGATTACTTTTCCCTAGTTTGGAAACCTTCATTTTACCCTATGATTTGTTGGTTTTTTTTTTTTAAAATTAACGGTGTAACGGAAATATGTTAATTAACTCAAAACATACTAGTGCATAACATAAAAAAAAATGCAGATTTATAGAAAAATGTTAATTCAAAAATAATTAGCGAAAATACAAATATAATCCTATGTACAACCGAAAGAAAAAAAAGTGTTCACGAAGTCCTCTTCTTCATCTATTCAATCAATTTTCTTCAGAGAGTTTACTGAATTTCATAAAGTAAAAGATTCTTTACAATGATCAAATCTAACATCTTCACTTGTCAAAATTAGATGTAGTAAGCGGCCCTCTTCTTTCATAGAACATTAGACAATTCTTCCCTCTTCTTCTTTGTCCTCTTGTGAATGCCTACCTTTCTCTTTTGGAGGTGTTGTTTTTAGAGAAAACTCCAATTTTGGTCTACAATGTTACAATCGATTACATAATTAATCCTCAATGAAATTTTTTTTACTACAAATGCCCCAAATCTTCCAAATTTTGTCTAATTTAAAACACTTAAAAGATTTTTTTTATATATATTTTAACAAATTTAGTCACGTGAATCTCACGTGTCTGTTAGTTTTAACATTATCTCTATTTTATCAAATAAAAAAAATACAAAACATATTCTTATATGTTAATTAAACAAAACCCTATCATAATAACTACTCACCCTCCCCTCATTCCCACGACGCTATTGCCACCGCCACCTTCACCTCCACCTCCCCCTCTCCCTCTCCCCCTCTCCCCCTCTCCCCCATCTCCCCATCTCCAATGTTATGAACTTATTCACAATGTCAAGCTTGATACGTTGAGCACTATTCTCAAAAACAGCCAAAACAACAGAGCTATCTTTGACATGTATGACAGTTGTGTTAAAGAATGCATGTGCATCCAACTCAAAATCAATTGACAAGGAGTGTAGTGGCCCATATACCTTATATATTAGTTCAAGGGTTCTTATTTAACCGATGTGAGATATTATCATTTAACACCCCCTCTCAAACATGACTAGGACGAATAGATCTAAACTAAACCGATGCTAGCCCAACAATGGGCCTGGCCCAAATACTGACAATTCTAAACTAAACCGAATGCTAGCCCAATAATGGGCTTAGCCCAAATACTGAAAGAAGAGAGGTGAGAGAATCCCTAGTCATGTTTGAAAAGTCCACAAATTCAAACCTGATACTTTGATACCATGTTAAAGAATACATGTGCATCCAACTCAAAACCAATTGGCAAGAAGTGGAGTGGCCCATATACCTTATATATTAGTTCAAGGGTTCTTATTTAGCCGATGTGGGATATTATCATTTAACAAGTTGAAGTTGCAGAAATAGATTTCAAAAATTGATTTTCAAAATCTATGAACATTGTGACCGTGTATACCTTCGCAGCATATTTAACCATTCTAGTGACTGGCAGAACAGATGTAGGAGTCAACCTCGAGCGCTGAAATTTATCGACCGGCTTAATGTTTCTCCAACGAGATATAGTATCATTGAAAAGTCCAAAAAATTTTGTTAAATTCCTAGTTTTTTTTGCATTGAAGCCTATGGCTCTGTTGTGCTTTCACTTCTTTGTGAAGATTAGACATGGACCGGAACCGACTCGGCGAGTTGGGTCCAGAATTGGAATCGGCGTGTATCGGGCCTGAACCGTGGTTCAAAACTGCCTTTTTTTTTATAAAAAAAACCTAACTGCTAGAATTTTCTAGCCGTTGCTTGATCTGAAAATTTTTTTTCCCTGATGGCCGTTGCATCACATTTGACCGTTGGCAATCCAACGACCAGAATTCAGGCCATTGGCAAGCCAATGGTCATGGTTTTTTTTTTGTTTTTTCTTCTATAAATAGCAAACTTTTAGTGGTGGTAGAGAAATCGAAAGCCCCAATATTGAAGAAAGGCTAAAATCGGAAATGTTCAAGAAGCACTACACAAAGACATTAGATTCCAACCAACAACCAATCAAGGAAAAATGCAATTATTGCCCCAAAAATAAATTATATGCTTTCAAGAAAGGATTGGGTCATGAAATTTTGTCGTGACATTTGAAGGAAAAACATCCACACGAAATTGACTTTTTCACCAACCAATCAATTATCCGGGTTTGCTTCCTCTACTCCTCCTCCTTTAAAATATTCAAATGAAAAAATAGAAAAGAATTAGCTAAAATGATAGCCATAGAACATTTATCATTTCGTTTTGGTAAAAAAGTAGGATTTACTCATTATTGTCAAAATGATTAAATTCACAAGGTAAAAGAATGCCTAGAACAATAATAACAAGAGAATTAAAGAAAATTTATAAAGGTGAAGAACAAATTTTAATTGAAACTTTTTTAAAATTAAATGGTAGTGTTTCTATAGTTTCAATATTTGGAGTGATTTATGGCAAATATATTCTTATATGGGAGTAACTTGTCATTGGATTGATAGTGATTGGAAAATACAAAAAAGAATTATTGTTTTTCCTCATTTTGAATCACGACAGAGCGCAAATAATATATCTAATTTGTTGAATATTATTTTAGATGAATATGGTTTATCTAAAAAAAAATTCAATTAGTTTTGATAATGTTTCGGCCAATATAGCTTCGATTAGTCAATTACCAAGTCTTTGTCAACCAATAATAGGTGGAAATTTTTTTCATATTAGGTGTGCATGCCACATATTAAATTGATCGGTACAAGATGGTTTAAAAATACTAAATACGTATATTTTGCCTATTAAAGAGGCAATTAGTTTTTTATGGGCACTTCCAAATTTAATAAAAATGTGGGTAAAATTTTGTATAGAAAATGGACGAAAATCTAAAAGATTTAGTAAGGATGTTCCTAATAGGTGGAATTCAACTTATAAATTATTGAATTCATCTGGACAATATAGTACTTTGTTATGCACTTTTTTTATGCAAAGTCATGTAAAAAATATTGCTTTATATCTTAATATGTGGGAAATTTGTTGTAAATTATTACAAATTTTAAAGATGCTACTAAAATTTTATCTGATATTTATTATCCTACTTCTCATTTATTTATTCACATTGCATGTGATATTGTTGGTATTTGACAACAATTCAAAGATGACCATATTTTATCACTTCTTATATATGATATGTTAATAATAAGGCTTAACTATTATCGAAAAATTCCACCTACATATTTAATTGCTTATGTTTTTTATCTACTTCAAAAAATTAATATTTTAGAGGAATATATTAATACATATAATAGTTGTGTAGATTCTTTTTTTTTCTGATAATAAAGGTTATAAAGGTGAAGATACTAAGGAAATTATAGGAGAAGTACAATTTCTTCTTCGTGATTCATTTAATGAATTTCATTCTAAATATGGTAGTCAAGTTTCTCTTAATACCGGATCTAATATTGATGATTCTACTAGTAGTGCATCATGACAAAATACTACTAGTACTACATCAATGTTTTCTATAGCACCACGTAAACTTAGTAAATCTATATATTCTTCACATAAAAACCAAGATCTGATACTGAGACGGAACTTGATATGTATTTAACAACTACTTTTGAGATTTGTGATAAAAATAGGGATTTTCATGAGTGGTCCGTGTTAGAATGGTGGAAGGGAAAAAAGAAGGATTGTCCAATCCTTTCTATTATCGCAAGACATATTCTCGCAATTCCGACATCAACCATAGCAGTGGAGTAAGCTTTTAGTGCGGGACGAAGTATTTTAGACGAGCACCGATCCCGATTATGACCAAAATCATTAGAAATCCAAACGTTAGTAAATGATTAGCACAAGGCGTTTTTGAGAGTACAAGAAATGGAGAAGACGGATGACATTTATTTAAATTACGGCACTGACATTTTACAACTGGATCTTAAACCTGATGTTGACGTTGAAGAGTTAAATGATTAAATTTTAGGTCAATTTACTTGTACTCAAATTGCTTTTATAAATGAAAATTTTTTATTTTTGTAAATATTGTATCATGATTCATATATGTAAATGGCCAACTCAGAATTCGATATAGGCCAAAATTTTATATTTCAATAACAAAATGAGGTATTTTTCAATTATATCAAACTTGTAAATTTTTACGTATTATATCAAACTTCTTATTTTTCACATTTAAAATTTGTAAATTTTTCAATTATATCAAACTTATTATTTTTATCTTTTCTAAAGAGTCAAACAGTGAAAAAATCATACCAAAATCGGAAGTAAAATCGAAACCGAGATAAAACTGTGAACTGGCAGTTCAAAAACTATAACCGTTACCATGAGGCTATAAGGACCGGTTCCGGTTTCACCCTTTGTAGAACCGTGAATTGGCGGTTCACGAACCATAGCCTGAGATTTGTGAACCGTGGTCATGTCTAGTGAAGATAGTATTATAGTATAAAAGTAATTCTTGTTGAGTGCAGTACACCATTTCTCCTTTAAAGCATTTAACCATGAATGATTTTGCAAATTATATGTTGATATCATAGACTTCCAGCAGGATTCAAATTCAATTTCATCTATACAACCTATTAAACATTTGTTGAATTTCTTTCAAGAAACAATCACGTTTCAACTGACCAAATTGGCTTACAACATTCGAAGAAGGTGCCACAAGCATAATTTGTGCCATGTTTGAGAAAAAACTTGCAATAAAAAATATCAACAGTAATATCAAATAGATACAATTAAGGGTGTTCTTCGAGTCGGTTTTCGGTTTATTCGAGTAATTTGGTTCGGTTTATTCGGTTTGGACATTTCTGAACTCGAATTCGAAAACCGAACCGAATTCGAATTCGTTTAAATCCTAATTAAATTATTAAATTACATAAATTATATCAAAATTTACAAACATTCAATTAAATCAAATAATACATAAAAGAATGACCTAATTATGTCTATTAAGTTTAAGTTGTATTATTATTATATTTATATATTTTATATTTATAAAAATTATATTATATATATATTGAATTCGGTTTTAGGTTCGGTTTTTGAATTGGAAGCCCAATTCGAAAACCGAATCGAAAACCGAAATTCGAATTCGGTTTAAACCGAAAACCGATTCGAAATTCGAAAACCGAATTCGAATTCGGTTTTCGAATTTTCGAATTGGTTTTCGGTTTAGACCGAATATTGACCACCCCTAGATACAATAAGTTTCTATGAGTTTTCAATTAAGAATTAACTGATTAATCTTATTACATATAAATTCAAATTTTGTACTACATAATCAAAACAATATGTCTGCAATAAGCTAGTATTTAACTCATACCTCTTATATTGCATTAACAATGACATGGTTTTGATATGTGAGTATGCTTAAAGGACTTTTGCCACCCATCGACTTCCTGAATACAGTAAAAAGCCACTCAAATGACTCTTTCTTTTTATGAGATATGAAAACAAATGCAAACATTGTGTTTTTCTAATCATTGTCGATCCCAACAAAAGGTGCACAAATTAAATTGTATATGTTTGTTTTGTATGTGGTATCATAGACTACAACATCACCATATATGTTATAGTCCTCTTTCATTAGTGAGTCTCTCTAGAAAACACTAGTAAGTCTTCCCCCATCATCAAGTTTCACTCTAAAAAGAAGTTTTCTTCATCAATCACATGTTGATGCAATATATCACTTACAGTTTAGGCATCTCCTGCTTCTATTGCCTGTATTTTCATACAGTTGACAAAATTCAAGTGATCATTCCAAGTGATTGCTCATCTCCAACTTCATGAACCATGTATTGAAAGGAATCTGTTGGTCATATTCCAAAATATATCAGTTGTTCTATAGCTCTAGCTTTTTCAATTGTCATCTGTCTTTCAGAATGATGAAAGTGACTCTATCCGTCCTTGTGAGTGTATGATTTTGAAAAATAATACGGTCAACAACTTAATAAATATCATTTTGTTCAACTTGACTTTTAGATATGCGCTGCATACAGATCGTGAAATACTAGTATTTCTTCTTTTTTTTGAAACTAGATGAACCAAATTCATTATGAATATATTGCTTATTTTGCTTATTTTGCTTCAAAGCTGCATTAGAATACACAAAATATTTCACAACTACATTGTTTCTTTTACTTTTCAAATACCTGGATGTTCTCCTAACACTAAATTCGACTTGTCGAGAATGAGAACAATATAATTCATATATCTCATTGATGCTTTCTTTTGTTATTCCTAGTATTGAACCTGGAGAACAAATCGGAATATGTAATTAAAAATAACAATTTATATATATCACATATTCTCTATCAAGCTTCTAGAAACATCAATTGGTACGATATACAATAAATCTCGTCCAATATTATAAATCTCATATTTGAAATCAATAGTTGTACTATATAAATGATAAATTTATTATAAACAACTACATTTCAAATAATAATCATAATATAATTGTGTAAAATAATTGAGCAAAACTCTTGTGAGACTGTCTCATATATGAGACATGATACGTGAATTATACTTTATACGCTAATACGCTAATTTTTTGTACGTTATACGCTAATATTTGATACTTTATATACTAATATGCTAATTTTTTATACTTTAAAACATCACCGATGCACGCTATTACAACATTAGTTGTGAACTAAAAGACAAAAAAAAGAGAAAAACGCAACTCCAATCTACGCTATTTTTCACACTATTTTAGAGTCCACCTACATTGCAACGCTATAGCTACTCTTTTTTTTAATATTATCTTTCACTTTTTTTGTTTGTTTTAAATTATCTTTTTACTTTTTTTAAATGTTTAATGTTTTGTTTTCTATTACTTTTGGTGTAATTTGTTCCTTCTTCAATTAAATTGATTTTAATTATGTTATTTCAATTTTTAAATCATTAATTATTTTTAATTTTTATTCTTAAACATACCATAAATTTAATTTTCTTACTTAATTGAATATAATTGAATTGAAAAGTGTGAATAAATATAATATAATAACTACAAGGTGATATACTCCAAAATGGAGTTTTAGGTTGGAGATGACCTTATACGCTAATTTTTTTATACTTTAAATGCTAATTTTTTATACTTAATTTATACGTTAAAGTGAAATTTGCACACGTAGTTACAAATCCAAACAAAAAATAAAAAGAAAAGAAATAAAATATTCATCTCCTTGCTAAGAGCAATGGAATTTTGGATTGGGTCCAGAATCCAAATTGGCATTCAATATGGATAAAAGAACTTCCTATGTCATACTATATCCATTTTTTACGACAAATTTATTTGGTAACTCAAGTGTTTTTATTCATGATATTGATCTGACTCAAACCCATTGAGAGGTAATTGATTCGAAAGGTCTTACAAAAGAATGACTTGTTAATAAAAAACTAAAGGTGAAAAGTCAAACATGTAGGAATCAGCAAGTTAACATTCATTTACTATTAGTAGGATCGAAGCAGCAATTGATCCTTACTATATATAGCTTGGTACCTATCTCTTGCGACCTGGAGTACCCAATTCACGCCAACTATATCATTCTGACCTAAAAAAACACACACGCAAAAACTAAATCAGAGAACCATAATTATTTCATTTCTACACAATTGCGAGATTGTTCGCTCATTAATACTTCATGCACAAATGTGTATGGATAGAAAAAAATGAACACCCAATCAAATTAATTTGCTTGTATTTTGAGCATCCCAATATTGTTTTTCCCATGTCTCTACTTGCTTTATAGAATTTTCTTTCCTTTTCAAAATTGAACGAAGAGTGGCAGGATCATAAGGAGGAGGCATGGCGCATGGAGCTGTATCAAAAGGAGCCGTAACAGCAGAGTCCGTCATGTATTTCTTCATCAATCCCTCTGCTGAACAGACCAAAGACTCAGGACAAAGTTGAATTGCATTTGGAGGAACAGTTGGCTTGTATGTCATAAGCTTAGCGTAGGCCGTCAAGAGGTGAAACATGTAATCGTAGATATGTTTCATTTGCAACTCCTCTTGAATAAAATTACTTGCTGCCTTGCCAATGGCTTGTGCCTATGAGTGTAAACAACAAACTTTGATTGTGTTGATAAACTATATACATTAATCAAGCACAATAATCAGCTTCAAGCATAAATCGAAGTGTATAAAAGGTGAAAATAAAAGAGAACAACTTAATTAATTACCTCTTCTTGATGGCTATTGCCCCAATCAACTGCATACTTAATTGATCTGCATTTGTCTTCAACTCTAATCGGCCAATAATGTTGCAAAGGTATCAAACTTCTTGTGAAGAAATCGTAGTAACGTGGCTTCACTAGTAAAGTAACAGAGTCACATGCAAGAATGTATTTTTGACTCACAGACCATCCAATTCCTTCAATGTAAATTTTATATCTGCAGATTTGGAATACAGGAAGAAGTTCAGATCAAAATTCTACTTGAAATCAACAAGCATACGTGGAGATAACTGCTAAAAATGGACGAGAAAAATTAGGAAAACGGAGAATGAAATTTTCGATGAGCAAATGTAGTATATCTTGGACGAAACTAATAATTTTTAGTTGTTTTACCTATGCTTGCACTGATCTGACAACTTGGAATTTTTGAAACCTTCCTTTGATTCACGAATCCAATCCTGTAAATAAGTGTATAACTTGCTATCAGCTTAGTTTGATTCTAATGATCGGCTTTGCGAAATGGTCATGAGCAACAGGGGAAGGCAGGCACACAGCCACAAGCATGGTAAATTTGGCTACTAGTTCAAGGTTAATATATTATAGTACTGAAAGTCATGCATGAGCTGAAAATTTTCAACAGTGAGGAGATTATGATCATTTTGGGACAATAAATTGAAAATTGGAAAAAACATCACTCAGATCTAACTAAACAATTTATTTATTTTCTTGCATTTAAAAAATGATGCATAATTGTACTTCACAATTAAAAATCACACTAATTTCATCATTTCCGCATATTTTATCTATTTCTTTAGTCACATTCACATATTGAGTTTTGTTGAAGAAGTGAATCGAATGTGATATAATAATGAAATTTGTATGATTTTGAAGTATGAATGATGAATATGTATATATTTAATATGATGGACTAAATAAAGTTTTTAACTAAATAAATGTGATGGATATTTTTTCAAGTTTTCCCTAAAAAAAACACAAATACAATTGGTGAATAAGTAATGGCAATGCAATGAAGAAGTCACCTGAGTATAAACCCGAGCATTCCAGTCTTGGTTACTTGAAACATTGCAGGTGAGCAATTCCTTTCTTGATTCAGACATTTTATGGTTCCCTTTCCAAAAAGCATGGGGTTCCCTGTCAAGCCATCGACTTCTCTCATTCCCTTCTTTTAACTCCTTTGACAATGAATCCCATGGATTTGTGCTAATTTCAGGCCTACAACATGATTTACCATTTATTGTTCTAATCATATTGGAACTCTCACATTTTTGCTTTCCAGTTTCCATAACAATTGAACTAAAAAAAGAAAGAAAATAAAACTAAAATTGAAAGGCATAAACAAGGATTCGTAGCTTTGTACCATCCCCAGAAAGACCAATCTGGAAAAACAATGTCCAAGGTCGCATCATCCCCGTCATAACCAAACAAAGGAGGAGGGCCCAAGGCATGGGGTCTGGGGTAAAATTCTTTGGCAACGGACGGGCGATCCCCGCAGATAAATACAACATCCAAATCAGGGATTTTTCCGGGATATCGCCGTAACAACTGAAAAATTCCCCACTGAGTGAAAACATCTCTGGTCTGAACAGCCGACTTTCGATACGTCTCCACGTAAACTGTCCCATTCACTATAACCAATCGGAAGAAAGCCCTTTTTCTAGCAGCCTTCTCTACCATTTCTAATGTAATTCCCGTCTCCTTCCATGGCATTAGATCTTCGTGGATCCATCGGAAGTATTCTGGGCAGCTGGGATCCTGTATTGGTTCTTTGTCTTCCTCACCTTCTTGCGCTAGAAAGTTTGATGGATAGTAATTTGTTGGGCAAGTTTGCGTGGCGTTTGCAGGAGCGCAAGTCAATGCGTACTCAACTTCATTTCCCTTCCTATGGGACTTCTTCCGAGATCCAAGAGGGTATTTAGAAAATGTGATCCCAGCCAATATTGATTTGCTTGAACAAATTCCATTAATTGGCTGAAAATTTCAGCGACGAGACAAAATGCATCCAATTAAAAAATGTGGATTTTCTTATTTATACACAAGTTAGACTAATCTGCTTGATTACTTTTTGATTGCAATCTCAAGGTGATAATCTGTATAATTACTCTGAGTGATTTCTCTAGGACAATGCAATCTTTCTATTTTATTAGTCAAATATTTTTTTTTTGTTACCATAGATCAATATTTAAGAGTGTTTCTTGCATATTTTCTAAAGTTATACCTTCATGATTTAAAAGAAGTTTCTCTCTGGACTATACATGCCAAATAAGTGCAAGACTCTTTGTATTTTCAAAACTACAAAAGAAAGAGAAATACTATGACACTCAGTTCTGGTTTGCAACTATAAAATGGCATAAAAAGGAATCATAAACTCTTGTCTGTCTTAATAATTGCGACCATGGTTCTTATGAAATCTAAAATTTCTATATATATAGTTGAAATCCAAGAAAATTTTAGAGTTGAAAAGTACTACTGAAAAGAAAAAAAAAAGTTGCAAGACAAATGACGTACAGTGGAGTAGAGCAAGCGCACTGAGACGAAAGCCGCAATGCACAGATTAAGTAAGACTAATGTAACCAGTGAAAGTCGCCAATGTCGAAAGCGAATTCCATGAACTGTTCCATCTTTCATCTTTGCATTCATTCTCTAAAACGCTAGCTTCTGCAACATATACAAATTCAAAGCTATCTTTTTATTGATAAATTAACATGGTTCTGGCTTTGGAGTAATATGCTCTATAGACAAAGTTTTTTTCTATATGGAGCCATTAATGCCTTTGATCAAGAAGGTTGAGGGGAAGAGAAATTAGAGAATACAATACTCTTACTTAATTAGTTGCTTGCTTGATAGTAGTAGAGTATGGGCTAATCAACGACTTTTTAAACTTTATTGGGATTGATCTACCGGATTCCATGGAGGAAATTAAACGTCAAAATCCAGCAAATGTACGTGCACAAGAATATCCATAATGGTCAATCAAGTTTCTTAACATATAATATGGTCATTAATTACATTATTTTAAAAGAATGAAATTGATAACAAATGGCTTTTCATTGGGATGTGAAATTTGACGCTTTTCTTTTACGTATCCAGTTTCTCTAAATATTTGACATTTAACGTTAAAATAATTAATACGGTGCCATGCACAATAGCTACTTTTACGAGGTGAAGATGACCAAAGTTGGCAATCGAAGGCGTAGGTAACAAAATCTATTTTATGATAAAAGATTTCTTCGAAAAGAGAAAAATATATATATACACCAAAAATTTTTGGTTTTAGTTTATGGATTAAAAGCGTTTAATCCCTCCAACTTATATGAGAATTGCAGTTTACCTTTTAACCTAAGTTCAACTAACTTCCAATTCAACACCATTTAATTATTTGCTATAATGACATAATGCATTTTTTTATGAATTTTTTTTTTTATTGCCTATAGGGAAAGAAAACTATTGACCAAATTTTTTGATAAAAGAGTATTGAAAAAGAAATAAACTATACTGTGGTATTGTTGTTTTTATACCAAATTTAAAATACCTACTTCAAAGGATTTAAAATAGTAAAGTGGGAAGTAGGGTCGAATCCTACGGAAAACGGAGCACAGTCTATTAAGTTAATTCAACAATTTGTCACAACTCAATTTTAAAGATCAAATCATGATAATTAAACTTAAAATAAATCAAACAATTTAACTAAAATTATCAAAATAAAAACACAAGAAATTAAAAGTTCGGCAAACAAGTATATCCATACTAATCAAATATTAATCAATCATTGACTCAATAATTAATTAACGTTCATAAACCAACCAGTTACAAGTTACTGAGAATCAGCTCCGACGTAACCCAATTCCTTCTTAATTTCTTGATAATTAGCAAGAATCAACTAAAACTAATTATTTCTCTAATTAAGACATAATTCGGCAGGAATCAGCCAACACCCAATTTAATGTCCTAACAGCATTAAGAATTAAATGAACCCAATTTTAACAAATTACAATCAGAATCAACACTTGTAATTTTTTAACCTATTGTTCTCGCCTACCTGACAGTAACTTTACCACTAATCAATCATGTCCACTAAATATAGATACTTAATGGGAGATTAATTGGCTCTATTCAAATTAAGTAAATTTGATCAAAATTTAAATAATCCAAATAACTAACGATATGCACAGAGAACTTTTCCGAATCTATGAAACATTAATTGAGCATGCGCATTTTGATCTCACAATTAAACATTAATTAGAGTTTCATTACTTTCATGTTGAAAAAATAAAACTATTCACAAAATATAATCACAAAAATAGAATCAAAACACATAAATGACATATTGAAATCAAACTAAAAATAAAGAAGGATAGAGAAAGCTTATTCTGCTCCGGAGACAGCCTTCCGTTTGAACGAATGGCACTCCTCTAGTTCCAAATGTAAATGAAAATCTACACCCTCTGAATGACAAAAAAATGATGTACCCTGAATGCAATTAGAAATTCTGCAGACTAGAAACATGAAAAACTAAATCATATCTAATTTAAATAATTAACTAAAATATGAATTAAATATAATAAGTTGAAAACTAAAATGTATTGACAAATCTAGGTTTTACTAGAAACTGAAAACGTGAAAAGATAATTTAATCTAAAAGTCTAACTTAAGTAAACTATAAAAGAATACCAAAATTTAAACCTAAGCATGTAATTGAATTAAGGAAGATGCAATTTAATTAGGATGCAAATGCAATTTTAATACTAACGTAATCATGGAAAATTTAATGCACACATGGAAACTAAATTAAAATCCAAATACCAATTGTATATATAACTAATGTAATTAAAGACTCAAATAACTCTATCTAATAAAAAGAACTCCTCGAAAGAATTTAATTAAAAAGGAAAAAATTAAAACTGAATTCGTTAAAGAAAATTAAAACTATTTCCTACTTACTAAAACTACATTAACAACTTCTCAGTGTGTCCCTACTACTTATTCCCTACTCCTTCTCCTTTATATATGGTAGGCTAGTCGCATAACCTCAACAAATACCCTAACACTACTATAGTAGCAGTGAGAGGGATCGTTCCCACATAGAAGGGTTGGTTGTTCAGAGACCATTTGTTCACTTGACACTACAGATGCATGAAATGAAAGGAATGAAACAAAAACAAATGCATGCTCAGTAGAATGAATACAACATAAGCCTGAATGCAAAAGGTTAGTATGCAAGCACTGCTTTGAGGGGGATCAACAGTACGGATCTCTACCTAGTATCATCGACTTGTGTAAATGCATTAGGGAACTACTGCTAGTGTCATGAAATCGATTAACCTGGTGGTTCTCACAATTCCACTCCACAGACTCCTCAAACTTCCCTTAGTAGGGTAAGTTCTTGGCACAAATTAAGAATCCAGATCCCTACCGTTATGTACAATTCTAGTTCAATCCTTGACCATCTTCCTTGGTAGGGCAGCTACCCAATTCATACGTTCAAATTGCTCCACAAGAATAATCTTAAGTCTTGTCTATAAGTTTGGTTTCAAGCGTCAGTGGGTACCGCACACAAGGAACCACGGTGAATTCAGATCTTAAGACCCATACAAGAAAGGTTCTAAAATTTATGTAATGTTAAGTTCAATTTCCTTCAGTAGATCTAAAGCAATCTTAGTGGGTACCGGAGATGAACTCTAGATTTGAATATTATCACGCAACCCATTGAAATCAATACTCAATGAATAGAGAACACATTGAACACATATAATTTGCAATTTAAATGTCTCAATAAGTTGAGATCTGTACAAGAAGAACCCTCAAGACAGTATAATATTAGAGAGGAAAAGAGAGAAAATTCTAATCTAAACTAAGAACCCTAATCTATTTACTCTATTCTAGTGCGTGCGGCCGCTTCCTTCTCTACGGGACTCCCCTCCCTCTTGATGTCAATTGCTTGGTATTTATACCTTTCATTCCTTTGATATGGTTAAATCAGGAGAGTTGAGAATCTCTTGCTGAAGAGAGATTTTTCCTCGCATCCTGCAAAAGCCAATTATTAGATGTAGTGAGGTCACGTGTCCATCATGGTGTTAAGTGTATTGCTTAAGCATTAAGAATCAAATTCATCAAACACTTGGTGAAATATTGAACGACTGTGTTTGTGCTTGTTCACTTGTGTGTGCCAAGTAGTGCCTTGTGCTTGTGTGTGGGTTGTGTTGCCATATATGCGTTAAATTAGGTAACTAGTGGGAAGTGAGTGTATGAATTTAGTGCAAGTGTGTGAGTGAGTGTGTATGCTTGTGAGTATGTGCATGCATAATTGTAAGTGTAAGTAAAGTGAGTGCAGTAGTGAGCGAAGTGATGAGTGCGAGTTTATGGCGTGAGCGATTGCACATGCTTCATCTTTTGCCCCCATTTAGCCCCTGATTCACGTCGAGTCTGAGAAAAATAAAGCATCACCATTGTAGACAAGATTCTTAGATAAACATAGCACTTTAAATCACTTGATTTGGAGCTAAGATGAGAAAGTTATGATCATTTTACTAAACTGTGGCAATGCTGTGTGTGCGTGTGTGAGCGATGGCGCTTGTGCATGTGTGTGCTGTGTGTGTGCATGTATGCATGTGCTGAGTGATGTGTGCGTGTGTTAGTGCATGTGAAGTGCTTGATTGTGCTTGAGTGTGCCATGGGACTTTTTGTGCGTGCGTGCTTAAGTATTGTGAAACCTTTATCAATTGTGTACTCATTTTTCAACATATGCAATACTCACACTAATTTGCGCAAAATTTCCACAACTCTTGACAATTTCCACAGTTATTAGTTCATGAACATTTTAGCACATATATCACACATCAAGTAAGATTTTCACAATAAAACCATGCAAAAGCTCAAGGACTCATGACATATAAGTCGGCATAAACCTGACGTATCACTCCCCCACACTTGAACTTTTGCTCGTCCAGAGCAAACTAGAGCAATTACAATCTCTTCATCCACTTTCACATTCAACACTTGCAAGACCATCATCTATCCATTCTTAAAACAATATATTTGCATGCAGAAATTCTTTATTAGTTTAATCTCACAGTTCATCTAAGTCATACTAATTTTCAACCAAGGGGCAACGAATAAAGACCAAACCGCCAACATGAAGTGTGTGCTGAGAGCTTTCTATGCTCACTCGCCTTGTTTATGCAAAGTACTCAAGCAAACACTTAAACAATAATTCTTGCACTACAATCCTCTTGTCCACACACACAAACACTTCATACTAAAGATAAAAGATAGAAATTTTCTTTGTACGCTCATTGGGGTTATCCCCTTTTCTAATGCACATTGGTGCAAGATGTTTTCTTTTGAGATTTATGCCGCACTTTGGTGCTTGGCGGCCAGGGATTTATGGCTATTTTGTTCCCTTTATTTGCCACTGACTTTTTTTTTTGGTTCCCATCTCTTCTCAAGCGTTCCATGTTCATGTGTGTCTTCAATAGACTATATACTCAAAATGCAAGAACAGGTGTTTACAAGTAGAATGTGCAAACAAGTTAAGAGATACATAAATTCTCTCCTATGTCAAAGAGATTGCTGGCATTTCTATCTTACTTTAACATCACACTTTAGTCAGCAACTTGCATGCATCAATTGAATTCTGTTAACTAAACCAAAAAATATTTTCGCATGCATGAAAACAGCTGAGTAACAACAATAGATTGGATAATGGTATTGAAAGTGCTGATGTGCAAATGGATTGAGATGATTTCCACACAACACAACCAAGACACTTCACATTTATCGCAATTGGAAGTAGAAAGCACATAACAAGGCTAGTGCTAGTCACTGCCTATTTTTTTCCCATCACTCAACACACAATAACCCTATCTACATGAATACTAAGATCACAACACCACCACCATTTCCTTTAACACACATAAACAACAATGAAATCAAAAATCAAAGGCACATTTCGGCACAGCTACAACACAATTTTTTCAAGCTTTACAACTCAGCATCAAATAAAGCATCACCAGTTCCACCGTAACTAATCAAGCAAGCAAATAAAATAAAAAAAATCATGAAGGAAAATAAGCATATGAATCCTCAAACGCATAAACCATTGCAAACACTCCATCCCCCACACTTAAAATTTACATTGTTCTTAATGAAAAGTAGAAGAATAGGTTCAGGAACTCCTTTATATTTGTAGACTATGATATCAAATGTTTGCTGGGCTGAGTGCCTTTGTCCTCAACTTTCCCTTTCATGACTGTAGTCCTTTAGAGTTCACTTACACTATTCTGAACAGCTTTGGCTATCCTTTGGTACTTGTAGACCCCTACACAGGGACTCATGAATCCTTGCATCAAAGCACACAACTCACTATATGGATAAATCATACATTTATATAGCACACTAACCATGCTTTCTATCCGAAAGTAGAACTCTATGCAATAAAGGCGTCCCAATAATGCACTATGTTCATGGCATGTTTAAACTTCACACATGGTGACCACTTCACATTTTCTACAATTATGCATGAAAACCCAACCAACTAGACAACATTCACCTCACATAAGGCCATGCAAGTTCAAGAAGGTATTTCCCATAGAGAGAATAGCGTTCAATAAAGCACCAGGGAATGAGCTCATACCTTCTATTGTACAAACATGAGTGAATAGTGACTTGTTGGAAACTTGGTGTTAAAGTGGTGGTGCTACATAACATATTGTGCGTGTGTGTGTGTGAGTTGTGGCTTGTGATGTACAAGAGAGTAGAGAAAAAGTGTGGTGTGCAAGTGAGTGCAACACCATGACCTTGGGTCATGGTTGTGTATAATGGGTCATGTCATTAGCACTTTGACAGCATCCCCACACTTGGCATTTTGGAGGCTTTTGCCTTACGCTGCACACAAAAGCGACTCTACGGATAAGACAAAACCAAAAACAAAAGCAAGCTAAGAATTCAAACAAAAACTTATTCAAAGAAAGTAGAGTATGTAGTTATGGATTTCTTCAGTCTTCAGGTAGACTTTATTCATGAAGCCTCCTTCTTCAAGATTCAGAGTACCCATCTCTGTACCAGAAGAATGCTCTTTCATAAGCACTCTTTTTTCTCCAGTAGTGCACTAGATGAATGTTTTCATGAAAGAGGTGTTGGAGCTCATGCACATGGGGAACAATTTTAATAAACTCTACTTTAAACTATGTATGCTCCCTTATAGGAAACACCTCTTTCACTTCTTCCACCACCTTTGGCTTTAAGACCCTGCAAGGCTCAACCATAGCTTGTGCATCCATGGTCTCAACAATTTCATCAGTAATTTCAAAAATTGATGCATCAAAAAAATAATTCTCCACCATGTTAGCAATTTCCTTTCAAAGCATTAACTCATCATCACTCAAACTAACATATGGATCAATTGGAGTCATTCCTTGGTTAACAACATTGGGTCACTCTGTATATGTAACAAAGGTATCTCATTCTTCTCTACTTTTTGGTCACCAGTTACAGCTTCAAATTCATTCACAATTTCATAAGTTGGTGGCTCAATAAAGTGCTCAATGATCATGTTGTCATTATTATTAATCAGTGCAATATTGTTTTCATTCATGCTCACACATGGTTCAATAAGAGGTGTCTCTGTACATTTCACAGGGCATTCAAGGGAAGTAGAATCTAAAGTAGGCCTACCAATGTCATTGTTCTCATGGAATTTTATGGATTCAATATAAGACCTAGCATTAGACAAACCCCCAATTTTTACGGTAAGAAACCAAAATGCCCGAAATTCATCATATGTAAGCTCATTACAAGAGACTTCATTCTCATCAGAAGGACTTAATTGTTCATGCACAAAAGAATCATCAACAGAGCACTCATGTACAACATCCCCAATACTTGTAAACTCCAACTCTCTTGGATACTTTAAACCACAATTAACATTTGCATTCATATCAAAATGATTTTCCTCAAGAGTTGGTGCTTCAGTAGGGAGAGATATACCTTCTGAGTGGCCTTGAGCATCTTGAACGGGTGTCTCAAGTTGTTCCCATACGTCACTCATTAAGGCACTGATTCGATCAAGCCTCTGTTGTAGCTCCGGAGCCTTCTCTTTAATTTGAGCCAACCTTGTTTCAACTCTATCCATTTTTTCCAAAATCTGAGACAATATGTCTTCCCGTTTTTTCTCTTCTTTGCGATAAGACTCATTGGTCTATTGTTGGTCATGCCATGATTCATTGTATATTGGTGGAGAAGATTCTAGGTGTTGGTCGTGTGTTAACCACCCAATTTGGTGGGTAATCATGATAAGGCTCAACAAAGTCCCCAAACTACCTAGACATACTTGATCTCTTGTGGTGTGCACAATTCCAAGAAAGAAGAAACCACCACTAAAACAAAACAACAAAATCACAAAAAATTCACAAGTCCAAAGAACAAACAATCTCCAACAACCATGCCTTCCACGGTAGCGGCGCTAATTTTTTGGTAGGCTAGTCACATAACCTCAACAAATACCCTAACACTACTTTAGTAGCGGTAAGAGGGATCGTTCCCACAGAGAATGGTTGGTTATTTAGAGACCATTTGTTCACTTGACACTACAGATGCATGAAATGAAAGGAACGAAACAAAAACAAATGCATGCTCAGTAGAATGAATGCAAAATAACCCTGAATGCAAAAGGTTAGTATGCAAGCACTACTTTGACGGGGATCAACAGTACGGATCTCTACCTGTTGGTTCTCACAATTCCACTCCATAGACTCCTCAAACTTCCTTTGGTAGGGCAAGTTCTTGGCACAAATTAAGAACCTAGATCCCTACCCATATGTACAATTCTAGTTCAATCCTTGACCATCTCCCTTAGTCGGGCAGCTACCCAATTCATGCATTCAAATTGTTTCACAAGAATAATCTTAAGTCTTGTCTACAAGTTTGGTTTCAAGTGTCAATGGGTATCGCACACAAGGAACCATGGTGAATTCAGATCTTAAGACCCATACAAGAAAGGTTCTCAAATTCATGTAATGTTAAGTTTAATTTCCTTCATTAGATCTAAAGCAATCTCAGTGGGTATCGTAGATGAACTCTAGATTTGAACATTATCATGCAACCCATTGAAATCAACACTCAATGAATAGAGAACACATTGAACACAAATAATTTTCAATTCAAATGTCTCATTAAGTTGAGATCTGTACAAGAAGAACCCTCAAGACAGCATAATGTTAGAGAGGAAAAGAGAGAGAAAATCCTAATCTAAACTATGAACCCTAATCTATTGACTCTATTCTAGTGCGTGCGGCCGCTTCCTTCTCTACCGGGCTCCCCTCCCTCTTTATGTCAATTGCTTGGTATTTATATCTTTCATTCTTTTGATGTGGTTCAATCAGGAGAGTTGAGAATCTCTTGCTGAATAGAAATTTTTCCACGCGTCCTGCAAAAGCCAATTATCAGATGTAGTGAGGTCATGTGTCCGTCATGGTGTTAACTGTATTGCTTAAGCATTAAGAATCAAATTCATCAAACACTTGGTGAAATATTGAACGACTGTGTTTGTGCTTGTTCACTTGTGTGTGCCAAGTTGTGCCTTGTGCTTGTGTGTGGGTTGTGTTACCATGTATGCGTTAAATTAGGTAACTGTGGGGAAGTGAGTGTATGAATTTAGTGCAAGTGTGTGAGTGAGTTTGTATGCTTGTGAGTGTGTGCATGCATAATTATAAGTGCAAGTAAAGTGAGTGCAGTGGTGTGCGAAGTGAGTGCGAGTGTATGGCGTGAACAATTGCACATGTTTAATTGTTTTCCCCCATTTAGCCCCTGATTCACGTTAAGTCTGAGAAAATATAAAACATGAACATTATAGACAAGACTCTTAGATAAACATAGCACTTTGAATAACTCGATTTGGAGCTAAGATGAGAAAGTTATGATCATTTTACTAAACAGTGGCAATGCTGTGTATGCGCGCGGGCACCTAGGCGCTCGCACTGTGCAAGTGTGTACTGTATGTGTGCATGTGTGCATGTGCTGAGTGATGTGTGCGGGTGTTAGTGCATCTGAAGTGCTTGATTGTGCTTGAGTTTGCTATGGGACTTTTTGTGTGTGCGTGCTTAAGTATTGTGAAACCTTTATCAAGTGTGTACTCATCTTTCAACATATGCAATATTCACACCAATTTGCGCAACATTTCCACAACTCTTGACAAATTTCCATAATTGTTAGTTTATGAACATTTTAGCACATATATCATATGTCAAGTAAGATTTTCACAATAAAACCATGGAAAAGCTCAAGGACTCATGACATATAAGTGGGTATCAACCCGACTTATCACTCCGCCACACTTAAACTTTTGATCGTCCCGAGAAAAATAGAGCAATTACAATCTCTTTATCCATTTTCACATTCAACACTTGCAAGACCATCATCTATCTATTCTTAAAAAAAATATTCGCATGCAGAAATTCTTTATTAGTTTAATGTCACAGTTCATCTAAATTATACTAATTGTCAACCAAGGTGCAACGAATAAAGACCAAACGACCAACGTGATATTTGTGCTTGTTTATGCAAAGTACTCAAGTAAACACTTAAACAATAATTCTTGCACTACAATCCTCTTGTCCACACACACAAACACTTCATACTAAAGATAAAAGATAGAAATTTTCTTTGTACGCTCATTGGGGTTATCCCCTTTTCTAATGCACATTGGTGCAAGATGTTTTCTTTTGAGATTTATGCCGCACTTTGGTGCTTGGCGGCCAGGGATTTATGGCTTTTTTTCCCTTTATTTGCCACTGGCTTTTTCTTTGGTTCCCATCTCTTCTCAAGCGTTCCATGTTCATGTGTGTCTTCAATGGACTATATACTCAAAATGCAAGAACAAGTGTTTACAAGTAGAATGTGCAAACAAGTTAAGAGATATATAAATTCTCTCCTATGTCAAAGAGATTGCTGGCATTTCTATCTTACTTTAACATCACACTTTAGTCAGCAACTTGCATGCATCAATTGAATTCTGTTAACTAAACCAAAAAATATTTTCGCATGCATGAAAACAGCTGAGTAACAACAATAGATTGGATAATGGTATTGAAAGTGCTGATGTGCAAATGGATTGAGATGATTTCCACACAACACAACCAAGACACTTCACATTTATCGCAATTGGAAGTAGAAAGCACATAACAAGGCTAGTGCTAGTCACTGCCTATTTTTTTCCCATCACTCAACACACAATAACCCTATCTACATGAATACTAAGATCACAACACCACCACCATTTCCTTTAACACACATAAACAACAATGAAATCAAAAATCAAAGGCACATTTCGGCACAGCTACAACACAATTTTTTCAAGCTTTACAACTCAGCATCAAATAAAGCATCACCAGTTCCACCGTAACTAATCAAGCAAGCAAATAAAATAAAAAAAATCATGAAGGAAAATAAGCATATGAATCCTCAAACGCATAAACCATTGCAAACACTCCATCCCCCACACTTAAAATTTACATTGTTCTTAATGAAAAGTAGAAGAATAGGTTCAGGAACTCCTTTATATTTGTAGACTATGATATCAAATGTTTGCTGGGCTGAGTGCCTTTGTCCTCAACTTTCCCTTTCATGACTGTAGTCCTTTAGAGTTCACTTACACTATTCTGAACAGCTTTGGCTATCCTTTGGTACTTGTAGACCCCTACACAGGGACTCATGAATCCTTGCATCAAAGCACACAACTCACTATATGGATAAATCATACATTTATATAGCACACTAACCATGCTTTCTATCCGAAAGTAGAACTCTATGCAATAAAGGCGTCCCAATAATGCACTATGTTCATGGCATGTTTAAACTTCACACATGGTGACCACTTCACATTTTCTACAATTATGCATGAAAACCCAACCAACTAGACAACATTCACCTCACATAAGGCCATGCAAGTTCAAGAAGGTATTTCCCATAGAGAGAATAGCGTTCAATAAAGCACCAGGGAATGAGCTCATACCTTCTATTGTACAAACATGAGTGAATAGTGACTTGTTGGAAACTTGGTGTTAAAGTGGTGGTGCTACATAACATATTGTGCGTGTGTGTGTGTGAGTTGTGGCTTGTGATGTACAAGAGAGTAGAGAAAAAGTGTGGTGTGCAAGTGAGTGCAACACCATGACCTTGGGTCATGGTTGTGTATAATGGGTCATGTCATTAGCACTTTGACAGCATCCCCACACTTGGCATTTTGGAGGCTTTTGCCTTACGCTGCACACAAAAGCGACTCTACGGATAAGACAAAACCAAAAACAAAAGCAAGCTAAGAATTCAAACAAAAACTTATTCAAAGAAAGTAGAGTATGTAGTTATGGATTTCTTCAGTCTTCAGGTAGACTTTATTCATGAAGCCTCCTTCTTCAAGATTCAGAGTACCCATCTCTGTACCAGAAGAATGCTCTTTCATAAGCACTCTTTTTTCTCCAGTAGTGCACTAGATGAATGTTTTCATGAAAGAGGTGTTGGAGCTCATGCACATGGGGAACAATTTTAATAAACTCTACTTTAAACTATGTATGCTCCCTTATAGGAAACACCTCTTTCACTTCTTCCACCACCTTTGGCTTTAAGACCCTGCAAGGCTCAACCATAGCTTGTGCATCCATGGTCTCAACAATTTCATCAGTAATTTCAAAAATTGATGCATCAAAAAAATAATTCTCCACCATGTTAGCAATTTCCTTTCAAAGCATTAACTCATCATCACTCAAACTAACATATGGATCAATTGGAGTCATTCCTTGGTTAACAACATTGGGTCACTCTGTATATGTAACAAAGGTATCTCATTCTTCTCTACTTTTTGGTCACCAGTTACAGCTTCAAATTCATTCACAATTTCATAAGTTGGTGGCTCAATAAAGTGCTCAATGATCATGTTGTCATTATTATTAATCAGTGCAATATTGTTTTCATTCATGCTCACACATGGTTCAATAAGAGGTGTCTCTGTACATTTCACAGGGCATTCAAGGGAAGTAGAATCTAAAGTAGGCCTACCAATGTCATTGTTCTCATGGAATTTTATGGATTCAATATAAGACCTAGCATTAGACAAACCCCCAATTTTTACGGTAAGAAACCAAAATGCCCGAAATTCATCATATGTAAGCTCATTACAAGAGACTTCATTCTCATCAGAAGGACTTAATTGTTCATGCACAAAAGAATCATCAACAGAGCACTCATGTACAACATCCCCAATACTTGTAAACTCCAACTCTCTTGGATACTTTAAACCACAATTAACATTTGCATTCATATCAAAATGATTTTCCTCAAGAGTTGGTGCTTCAGTAGGGAGAGATATACCTTCTGAGTGGCCTTGAGCATCTTGAACGGGTGTCTCAAGTTGTTCCCATACGTCACTCATTAAGGCACTGATTCGATCAAGCCTCTGTTGTAGCTCCGGAGCCTTCTCTTTAATTTGAGCCAACCTTGTTTCAACTCTATCCATTTTTTCCAAAATCTGAGACAATATGTCTTCCCGTTTTTTCTCTTCTTTGCGATAAGACTCATTGGTCTATTGTTGGTCATGCCATGATTCATTGTATATTGGTGGAGAAGATTCTAGGTGTTGGTCGTGTGTTAACCACCCAATTTGGTGGGTAATCATGATAAGGCTCAACAAAGTCCCCAAACTACCTAGACATACTTGATCTCTTGTGGTGTGCACAATTCCAAGAAAGAAGAAACCACCACTAAAACAAAACAACAAAATCACAAAAAATTCACAAGTCCAAAGAACAAACAATCTCCAACAACCATGCCTTCCACGGTAGCGGCGCTAATTTTTTGGTAGGCTAGTCACATAACCTCAACAAATACCCTAACACTACTTTAGTAGCGGTAAGAGGGATCGTTCCCACAGAGAATGGTTGGTTATTTAGAGACCATTTGTTCACTTGACACTACAGATGCATGAAATGAAAGGAACGAAACAAAAACAAATGCATGCTCAGTAGAATGAATGCAAAATAACCCTGAATGCAAAAGGTTAGTATGCAAGCACTACTTTGACGGGGATCAACAGTACGGATCTCTACCTGTTGGTTCTCACAATTCCACTCCATAGACTCCTCAAACTTCCTTTGGTAGGGCAAGTTCTTGGCACAAATTAAGAACCTAGATCCCTACCCATATGTACAATTCTAGTTCAATCCTTGACCATCTCCCTTAGTCGGGCAGCTACCCAATTCATGCATTCAAATTGTTTCACAAGAATAATCTTAAGTCTTGTCTACAAGTTTGGTTTCAAGTGTCAATGGGTATCGCACACAAGGAACCATGGTGAATTCAGATCTTAAGACCCATACAAGAAAGGTTCTCAAATTCATGTAATGTTAAGTTTAATTTCCTTCATTAGATCTAAAGCAATCTCAGTGGGTATCGTAGATGAACTCTAGATTTGAACATTATCATGCAACCCATTGAAATCAACACTCAATGAATAGAGAACACATTGAACACAAATAATTTTCAATTCAAATGTCTCATTAAGTTGAGATCTGTACAAGAAGAACCCTCAAGACAGCATAATGTTAGAGAGGAAAAGAGAGAGAAAATCCTAATCTAAACTATGAACCCTAATCTATTGACTCTATTCTAGTGCGTGCGGCCGCTTCCTTCTCTACCGGGCTCCCCTCCCTCTTTATGTCAATTGCTTGGTATTTATATCTTTCATTCTTTTGATGTGGTTCAATCAGGAGAGTTGAGAATCTCTTGCTGAATAGAAATTTTTCCACGCGTCCTGCAAAAGCCAATTATCAGATGTAGTGAGGTCATGTGTCCGTCATGGTGTTAACTGTATTGCTTAAGCATTAAGAATCAAATTCATCAAACACTTGGTGAAATATTGAACGACTGTGTTTGTGCTTGTTCACTTGTGTGTGCCAAGTTGTGCCTTGTGCTTGTGTGTGGGTTGTGTTACCATGTATGCGTTAAATTAGGTAACTGTGGGGAAGTGAGTGTATGAATTTAGTGCAAGTGTGTGAGTGAGTTTGTATGCTTGTGAGTGTGTGCATGCATAATTATAAGTGCAAGTAAAGTGAGTGCAGTGGTGTGCGAAGTGAGTGCGAGTGTATGGCGTGAACAATTGCACATGTTTAATTGTTTTCCCCCATTTAGCCCCTGATTCACGTTAAGTCTGAGAAAATATAAAACATGAACATTATAGACAAGACTCTTAGATAAACATAGCACTTTGAATAACTCGATTTGGAGCTAAGATGAGAAAGTTATGATCATTTTACTAAACAGTGGCAATGCTGTGTATGCGCGCGGGCACCTAGGCGCTCGCACTGTGCAAGTGTGTACTGTATGTGTGCATGTGTGCATGTGCTGAGTGATGTGTGCGGGTGTTAGTGCATCTGAAGTGCTTGATTGTGCTTGAGTTTGCTATGGGACTTTTTGTGTGTGCGTGCTTAAGTATTGTGAAACCTTTATCAAGTGTGTACTCATCTTTCAACATATGCAATATTCACACCAATTTGCGCAACATTTCCACAACTCTTGACAAATTTCCATAATTGTTAGTTTATGAACATTTTAGCACATATATCATATGTCAAGTAAGATTTTCACAATAAAACCATGGAAAAGCTCAAGGACTCATGACATATAAGTGGGTATCAACCCGACTTATCACTCCGCCACACTTAAACTTTTGATCGTCCCGAGAAAAATAGAGCAATTACAATCTCTTTATCCATTTTCACATTCAACACTTGCAAGACCATCATCTATCTATTCTTAAAAAAAATATTCGCATGCAGAAATTCTTTATTAGTTTAATGTCACAGTTCATCTAAATTATACTAATTGTCAACCAAGGTGCAACGAATAAAGACCAAACGACCAACGTGATATTTGTGCTTGTTTATGCAAAGTACTCAAGTAAACACTTAAACAATAATTCTTGCACTACAATCCTCTTGTCCACACACACAAACACTTCATACTAAAGATAAAAGATAGAAATTTTCTTTGTACGCTCATTGGGGTTATCCCCTTTTCTAATGCACATTGGTGCAAGATGTTTTCTTTTGAGATTTATGCCGCACTTTGGTGCTTGGCGGCCAGGGATTTATGGCTATTTTGTTCCCTTTATTTGCCACTGACTTTTTTTTTTGGTTCCCATCTCTTCTCAAGCGTTCCATGTTCATGTGTGTCTTCAATAGACTATATACTCAAAATGCAAGAACAGGTGTTTACAAGTAGAATGTGCAAACAAGTTAAGAGATACATAAATTCTCTCCTATGTCAAAGAGATTGCTGGCATTTCTATCTTACTTTAACATCACACTTTAGTCAGCAACTTGCATGCATCAATTGAATTCTGTTAACTAAACCAAAAAATATTTTCGCATGCATGAAAACAGCTGAGTAACAACAATAGATTGGATAATGGTATTGAAAGTGCTGATGTGCAAATGGATTGAGATGATTTCCACACAACACAACCAAGACACTTCACATTTATCGCAATTGGAAGTAGAAAGCACATAACAAGGCTAGTGCTAGTCACTGCCTATTTTTTTCCCATCACTCAACACACAATAACCCTATCTACATGAATACTAAGATCACAACACCACCACCATTTCCTTTAACACACATAAACAACAATGAAATCAAAAATCAAAGGCACATTTCGGCACAGCTACAACACAATTTTTTCAAGCTTTACAACTCAGCATCAAATAAAGCATCACCAGTTCCACCGTAACTAATCAAGCAAGCAAATAAAATAAAAAAAATCATGAAGGAAAATAAGCATATGAATCCTCAAACGCATAAACCATTGCAAACACTCCATCCCCCACACTTAAAATTTACATTGTTCTTAATGAAAAGTAGAAGAATAGGTTCAGGAACTCCTTTATATTTGTAGACTATGATATCAAATGTTTGCTGGGCTGAGTGCCTTTGTCCTCAACTTTCCCTTTCATGACTGTAGTCCTTTAGAGTTCACTTACACTATTCTGAACAGCTTTGGCTATCCTTTGGTACTTGTAGACCCCTACACAGGGACTCATGAATCCTTGCATCAAAGCACACAACTCACTATATGGATAAATCATACATTTATATAGCACACTAACCATGCTTTCTATCCGAAAGTAGAACTCTATGCAATAAAGGCGTCCCAATAATGCACTATGTTCATGGCATGTTTAAACTTCACACATGGTGACCACTTCACATTTTCTACAATTATGCATGAAAACCCAACCAACTAGACAACATTCACCTCACATAAGGCCATGCAAGTTCAAGAAGGTATTTCCCATAGAGAGAATAGCGTTCAATAAAGCACCAGGGAATGAGCTCATACCTTCTATTGTACAAACATGAGTGAATAGTGACTTGTTGGAAACTTGGTGTTAAAGTGGTGGTGCTACATAACATATTGTGCGTGTGTGTGTGTGAGTTGTGGCTTGTGATGTACAAGAGAGTAGAGAAAAAGTGTGGTGTGCAAGTGAGTGCAACACCATGACCTTGGGTCATGGTTGTGTATAATGGGTCATGTCATTAGCACTTTGACAGCATCCCCACACTTGGCATTTTGGAGGCTTTTGCCTTACGCTGCACACAAAAGCGACTCTACGGATAAGACAAAACCAAAAACAAAAGCAAGCTAAGAATTCAAACAAAAACTTATTCAAAGAAAGTAGAGTATGTAGTTATGGATTTCTTCAGTCTTCAGGTAGACTTTATTCATGAAGCCTCCTTCTTCAAGATTCAGAGTACCCATCTCTGTACCAGAAGAATGCTCTTTCATAAGCACTCTTTTTTCTCCAGTAGTGCACTAGATGAATGTTTTCATGAAAGAGGTGTTGGAGCTCATGCACATGGGGAACAATTTTAATAAACTCTACTTTAAACTATGTATGCTCCCTTATAGGAAACACCTCTTTCACTTCTTCCACCACCTTTGGCTTTAAGACCCTGCAAGGCTCAACCATAGCTTGTGCATCCATGGTCTCAACAATTTCATCAGTAATTTCAAAAATTGATGCATCAAAAAAATAATTCTCCACCATGTTAGCAATTTCCTTTCAAAGCATTAACTCATCATCACTCAAACTAACATATGGATCAATTGGAGTCATTCCTTGGTTAACAACATTGGGTCACTCTGTATATGTAACAAAGGTATCTCATTCTTCTCTACTTTTTGGTCACCAGTTACAGCTTCAAATTCATTCACAATTTCATAAGTTGGTGGCTCAATAAAGTGCTCAATGATCATGTTGTCATTATTATTAATCAGTGCAATATTGTTTTCATTCATGCTCACACATGGTTCAATAAGAGGTGTCTCTGTACATTTCACAGGGCATTCAAGGGAAGTAGAATCTAAAGTAGGCCTACCAATGTCATTGTTCTCATGGAATTTTATGGATTCAATATAAGACCTAGCATTAGACAAACCCCCAATTTTTACGGTAAGAAACCAAAATGCCCGAAATTCATCATATGTAAGCTCATTACAAGAGACTTCATTCTCATCAGAAGGACTTAATTGTTCATGCACAAAAGAATCATCAACAGAGCACTCATGTACAACATCCCCAATACTTGTAAACTCCAACTCTCTTGGATACTTTAAACCACAATTAACATTTGCATTCATATCAAAATGATTTTCCTCAAGAGTTGGTGCTTCAGTAGGGAGAGATATACCTTCTGAGTGGCCTTGAGCATCTTGAACGGGTGTCTCAAGTTGTTCCCATACGTCACTCATTAAGGCACTGATTCGATCAAGCCTCTGTTGTAGCTCCGGAGCCTTCTCTTTAATTTGAGCCAACCTTGTTTCAACTCTATCCATTTTTTCCAAAATCTGAGACAATATGTCTTCCCGTTTTTTCTCTTCTTTGCGATAAGACTCATTGGTCTATTGTTGGTCATGCCATGATTCATTGTATATTGGTGGAGAAGATTCTAGGTGTTGGTCGTGTGTTAACCACCCAATTTGGTGGGTAATCATGATAAGGCTCAACAAAGTCCCCAAACTACCTAGACATACTTGATCTCTTGTGGTGTGCACAATTCCAAGAAAGAAGAAACCACCACTAAAACAAAACAACAAAATCACAAAAAATTCACAAGTCCAAAGAACAAACAATCTCCAACAACCATGCCTTCCACGGTAGCGGCGCTAATTTTTTGGTAGGCTAGTCACATAACCTCAACAAATACCCTAACACTACTTTAGTAGCGGTAAGAGGGATCGTTCCCACAGAGAATGGTTGGTTATTTAGAGACCATTTGTTCACTTGACACTACAGATGCATGAAATGAAAGGAACGAAACAAAAACAAATGCATGCTCAGTAGAATGAATGCAAAATAACCCTGAATGCAAAAGGTTAGTATGCAAGCACTACTTTGACGGGGATCAACAGTACGGATCTCTACCTGTTGGTTCTCACAATTCCACTCCATAGACTCCTCAAACTTCCTTTGGTAGGGCAAGTTCTTGGCACAAATTAAGAACCTAGATCCCTACCCATATGTACAATTCTAGTTCAATCCTTGACCATCTCCCTTAGTCGGGCAGCTACCCAATTCATGCATTCAAATTGTTTCACAAGAATAATCTTAAGTCTTGTCTACAAGTTTGGTTTCAAGTGTCAATGGGTATCGCACACAAGGAACCATGGTGAATTCAGATCTTAAGACCCATACAAGAAAGGTTCTCAAATTCATGTAATGTTAAGTTTAATTTCCTTCATTAGATCTAAAGCAATCTCAGTGGGTATCGTAGATGAACTCTAGATTTGAACATTATCATGCAACCCATTGAAATCAACACTCAATGAATAGAGAACACATTGAACACAAATAATTTTCAATTCAAATGTCTCATTAAGTTGAGATCTGTACAAGAAGAACCCTCAAGACAGCATAATGTTAGAGAGGAAAAGAGAGAGAAAATCCTAATCTAAACTATGAACCCTAATCTATTGACTCTATTCTAGTGCGTGCGGCCGCTTCCTTCTCTACCGGGCTCCCCTCCCTCTTTATGTCAATTGCTTGGTATTTATATCTTTCATTCTTTTGATGTGGTTCAATCAGGAGAGTTGAGAATCTCTTGCTGAATAGAAATTTTTCCACGCGTCCTGCAAAAGCCAATTATCAGATGTAGTGAGGTCATGTGTCCGTCATGGTGTTAACTGTATTGCTTAAGCATTAAGAATCAAATTCATCAAACACTTGGTGAAATATTGAACGACTGTGTTTGTGCTTGTTCACTTGTGTGTGCCAAGTTGTGCCTTGTGCTTGTGTGTGGGTTGTGTTACCATGTATGCGTTAAATTAGGTAACTGTGGGGAAGTGAGTGTATGAATTTAGTGCAAGTGTGTGAGTGAGTTTGTATGCTTGTGAGTGTGTGCATGCATAATTATAAGTGCAAGTAAAGTGAGTGCAGTGGTGTGCGAAGTGAGTGCGAGTGTATGGCGTGAACAATTGCACATGTTTAATTGTTTTCCCCCATTTAGCCCCTGATTCACGTTAAGTCTGAGAAAATATAAAACATGAACATTATAGACAAGACTCTTAGATAAACATAGCACTTTGAATAACTCGATTTGGAGCTAAGATGAGAAAGTTATGATCATTTTACTAAACAGTGGCAATGCTGTGTATGCGCGCGGGCACCTAGGCGCTCGCACTGTGCAAGTGTGTACTGTATGTGTGCATGTGTGCATGTGCTGAGTGATGTGTGCGGGTGTTAGTGCATCTGAAGTGCTTGATTGTGCTTGAGTTTGCTATGGGACTTTTTGTGTGTGCGTGCTTAAGTATTGTGAAACCTTTATCAAGTGTGTACTCATCTTTCAACATATGCAATATTCACACCAATTTGCGCAACATTTCCACAACTCTTGACAAATTTCCATAATTGTTAGTTTATGAACATTTTAGCACATATATCATATGTCAAGTAAGATTTTCACAATAAAACCATGGAAAAGCTCAAGGACTCATGACATATAAGTGGGTATCAACCCGACTTATCACTCCGCCACACTTAAACTTTTGATCGTCCCGAGAAAAATAGAGCAATTACAATCTCTTTATCCATTTTCACATTCAACACTTGCAAGACCATCATCTATCTATTCTTAAAAAAAATATTCGCATGCAGAAATTCTTTATTAGTTTAATGTCACAGTTCATCTAAATTATACTAATTGTCAACCAAGGTGCAACGAATAAAGACCAAACGACCAACGTGATATTTGTGCTTGTTTATGCAAAGTACTCAAGTAAACACTTAAACAATAATTCTTGCACTACAATCCTCTTGTCCACACACACAAACACTTCATACTAAAGATAAAAGATAGAAATTTTCTTTGTACGCTCATTGGGGTTATCCCCTTTTCTAATGCACATTGGTGCAAGATGTTTTCTTTTGAGATTTATGCCGCACTTTGGTGCTTGGCGGCCAGGGATTTATGGCTATTTTGTTCCCTTTATTTGCCACTGACTTTTTTTTTGGTTCCCATCTCTTCTCAAGCGTTCCATGTTCATGTGTGTCTTCAATAGACTATATACTCAAAATGCAAGAACAGGTGTTTACAAGTAGAATGTGCAAACAAGTTAAGAGATACATAAATTCTCTCCTATGTCAAAGAGATTGCTGGCATTTCTATCTTACTTTAACATCACACTTTAGTCAGCAACTTGCATGCATCAATTGAATTCTGTTAACTAAACCAAAAAATATTTTCGCATGCATGAAAACAGCTGAGTAACAACAATAGATTGGATAATGGTATTGAAAGTGCTGATGTGCAAATGGATTGAGATGATTTCCACACAACACAACCAAGACACTTCACATTTATCGCAATTGGAAGTAGAAAGCACATAACAAGGCTAGTGCTAGTCACTGCCTATTTTTTCCCATCACTCAACACACAATAACCCTATCTACATGAATACTAAGATCACAACACCACCACCATTTCCTTTAACACACATAAACAACAATGAAATCAAAAATCAAAGGCACATTTCGGCACAGCTACAACACAATTTTTTCAAGCTTTACAACTCAGCATCAAATAAAGCATCACCAGTTCCACCGTAACTAATCAAGCAAGCAAATAAAATAAAAAAAATCATGAAGGAAAATAAGCATATGAATCCTCAAACGCATAAACCATTGCAAACACTCCATCCCCCACACTTAAAATTTACATTGTTCTTAATGAAAAGTAGAAGAATAGGTTCAGGAACTCCTTTATATTTGTAGACTATGATATCAAATGTTTGCTGGGCTGAGTGCCTTTGTCCTCAACTTTCCCTTTCATGACTGTAGTCCTTTAGAGTTCACTTACACTATTCTGAACAGCTTTGGCTATCCTTTGGTACTTGTAGACCCCTACACAGGGACTCATGAATCCTTGCATCAAAGCACACAACTCACTATATGGATAAATCATACATTTATATAGCACACTAACCATGCTTTCTATCCGAAAGTAGAACTCTATGCAATAAAGGCGTCCCAATAATGCACTATGTTCATGGCATGTTTAAACTTCACACATGGTGACCACTTCACATTTTCTACAATTATGCATGAAAACCCAACCAACTAGACAACATTCACCTCACATAAGGCCATGCAAGTTCAAGAAGGTATTTCCCATAGAGAGAATAGCGTTCAATAAAGCACCAGGGAATGAGCTCATACCTTCTATTGTACAAACATGAGTGAATAGTGACTTGTTGGAAACTTGGTGTTAAAGTGGTGGTGCTACATAACATATTGTGCGTGTGTGTGTGTGAGTTGTGGCTTGTGATGTACAAGAGAGTAGAGAAAAAGTGTGGTGTGCAAGTGAGTGCAACACCATGACCTTGGGTCATGGTTGTGTATAATGGGTCATGTCATTAGCACTTTGACAGCATCCCCACACTTGGCATTTTGGAGGCTTTTGCCTTACGCTGCACACAAAAGCGACTCTACGGATAAGACAAAACCAAAAACAAAAGCAAGCTAAGAATTCAAACAAAAACTTATTCAAAGAAAGTAGAGTATGTAGTTATGGATTTCTTCAGTCTTCAGGTAGACTTTATTCATGAAGCCTCCTTCTTCAAGATTCAGAGTACCCATCTCTGTACCAGAAGAATGCTCTTTCATAAGCACTCTTTTTTCTCCAGTAGTGCACTAGATGAATGTTTTCATGAAAGAGGTGTTGGAGCTCATGCACATGGGGAACAATTTTAATAAACTCTACTTTAAACTATGTATGCTCCCTTATAGGAAACACCTCTTTCACTTCTTCCACCACCTTTGGCTTTAAGACCCTGCAAGGCTCAACCATAGCTTGTGCATCCATGGTCTCAACAATTTCATCAGTAATTTCAAAAATTGATGCATCAAAAAAATAATTCTCCACCATGTTAGCAATTTCCTTTCAAAGCATTAACTCATCATCACTCAAACTAACATATGGATCAATTGGAGTCATTCCTTGGTTAACAACATTGGGTCACTCTGTATATGTAACAAAGGTATCTCATTCTTCTCTACTTTTTGGTCACCAGTTACAGCTTCAAATTCATTCACAATTTCATAAGTTGGTGGCTCAATAAAGTGCTCAATGATCATGTTGTCATTATTATTAATCAGTGCAATATTGTTTTCATTCATGCTCACACATGGTTCAATAAGAGGTGTCTCTGTACATTTCACAGGGCATTCAAGGGAAGTAGAATCTAAAGTAGGCCTACCAATGTCATTGTTCTCATGGAATTTTATGGATTCAATATAAGACCTAGCATTAGACAAACCCCCAATTTTTACGGTAAGAAACCAAAATGCCCGAAATTCATCATATGTAAGCTCATTACAAGAGACTTCATTCTCATCAGAAGGACTTAATTGTTCATGCACAAAAGAATCATCAACAGAGCACTCATGTACAACATCCCCAATACTTGTAAACTCCAACTCTCTTGGATACTTTAAACCACAATTAACATTTGCATTCATATCAAAATGATTTTCCTCAAGAGTTGGTGCTTCAGTAGGGAGAGATATACCTTCTGAGTGGCCTTGAGCATCTTGAACGGGTGTCTCAAGTTGTTCCCA
This sequence comes from Ophiorrhiza pumila, assembly GCA_016586305.1. Lineage (NCBI taxonomy): Eukaryota > Viridiplantae > Streptophyta > Magnoliopsida > Gentianales > Rubiaceae > Ophiorrhiza > Ophiorrhiza pumila. Next base: position 13,684,747 of record BLIW01000006.1, read on the forward strand.
TACGTCACTCATTAAGGCACTGATTCGATCAAGCCTCTGTTGTAGCTCCGGAGCCTTCTCTTTAATTTGAGCCAACCTTGTTTCAACTCTATCCATTTTTTCCAAAATCTGAGACAATATGTCTTCCCGTTTTTTCTCTTCTTTGCGATAAGACTCATTGGTCTATTGTTGGTCATGCCATGATTCATTGTATATTGGTGGAGAAGATTCTAGGTGTTGGTCGTGTGTTAACCACCCAATTTGGTGGGTAATCATGATAAGGCTCAACAAAGTCCCCAAACTACCTAGACATACTTGATCTCTTGTGGTGTGCACAATTCCAAGAAAGAAGAAACCACCACTAAAACAAAACAACAAAATCACAAAAAATTCACAAGTCCAAAGAACAAACAATCTCCAACAACCATGCCTTCCACGGTAGCGGCGCTAATTTTTTGGTAGGCTAGTCACATAACCTCAACAAATACCCTAACACTACTTTAGTAGCGGTAAGAGGGATCGTTCCCACAGAGAATGGTTGGTTATTTAGAGACCATTTGTTCACTTGACACTACAGATGCATGAAATGAAAGGAACGAAACAAAAACAAATGCATGCTCAGTAGAATGAATGCAAAATAACCCTGAATGCAAAAGGTTAGTATGCAAGCACTACTTTGACGGGGATCAACAGTACGGATCTCTACCTGTTGGTTCTCACAATTCCACTCCATAGACTCCTCAAACTTCCTTTGGTAGGGCAAGTTCTTGGCACAAATTAAGAACCTAGATCCCTACCCATATGTACAATTCTAGTTCAATCCTTGACCATCTCCCTTAGTCGGGCAGCTACCCAATTCATGCATTCAAATTGTTTCACAAGAATAATCTTAAGTCTTGTCTACAAGTTTGGTTTCAAGTGTCAATGGGTATCGCACACAAGGAACCATGGTGAATTCAGATCTTAAGACCCATACAAGAAAGGTTCTCAAATTCATGTAATGTTAAGTTTAATTTCCTTCATTAGATCTAAAGCAATCTCAGTGGGTATCGTAGATGAACTCTAGATTTGAACATTATCATGCAACCCATTGAAATCAACACTCAATGAATAGAGAACACATTGAACACAAATAATTTTCAATTCAAATGTCTCATTAAGTTGAGATCTGTACAAGAAGAACCCTCAAGACAGCATAATGTTAGAGAGGAAAAGAGAGAGAAAATCCTAATCTAAACTATGAACCCTAATCTATTGACTCTATTCTAGTGCGTGCGGCCGCTTCCTTCTCTACCGGGCTCCCCTCCCTCTTTATGTCAATTGCTTGGTATTTATATCTTTCATTCTTTTGATGTGGTTCAATCAGGAGAGTTGAGAATCTCTTGCTGAATAGAAATTTTTCCACGCGTCCTGCAAAAGCCAATTATCAGATGTAGTGAGGTCATGTGTCCGTCATGGTGTTAACTGTATTGCTTAAGCATTAAGAATCAAATTCATCAAACACTTGGTGAAATATTGAACGACTGTGTTTGTGCTTGTTCACTTGTGTGTGCCAAGTTGTGCCTTGTGCTTGTGTGTGGGTTGTGTTACCATGTATGCGTTAAATTAGGTAACTGTGGGGAAGTGAGTGTATGAATTTAGTGCAAGTGTGTGAGTGAGTTTGTATGCTTGTGAGTGTGTGCATGCATAATTATAAGTGCAAGTAAAGTGAGTGCAGTGGTGTGCGAAGTGAGTGCGAGTGTATGGCGTGAACAATTGCACATGTTTAATTGTTTTCCCCCATTTAGCCCCTGATTCACGTTAAGTCTGAGAAAATATAAAACATGAACATTATAGACAAGACTCTTAGATAAACATAGCACTTTGAATAACTCGATTTGGAGCTAAGATGAGAAAGTTATGATCATTTTACTAAACAGTGGCAATGCTGTGTATGCGCGCGGGCACCTAGGCGCTCGCACTGTGCAAGTGTGTACTGTATGTGTGCATGTGTGCATGTGCTGAGTGATGTGTGCGGGTGTTAGTGCATCTGAAGTGCTTGATTGTGCTTGAGTTTGCTATGGGACTTTTTGTGTGTGCGTGCTTAAGTATTGTGAAACCTTTATCAAGTGTGTACTCATCTTTCAACATATGCAATATTCACACCAATTTGCGCAACATTTCCACAACTCTTGACAAATTTCCATAATTGTTAGTTTATGAACATTTTAGCACATATATCATATGTCAAGTAAGATTTTCACAATAAAACCATGGAAAAGCTCAAGGACTCATGACATATAAGTGGGTATCAACCCGACTTATCACTCCGCCACACTTAAACTTTTGATCGTCCCGAGAAAAATAGAGCAATTACAATCTCTTTATCCATTTTCACATTCAACACTTGCAAGACCATCATCTATCTATTCTTAAAAAAAATATTCGCATGCAGAAATTCTTTATTAGTTTAATGTCACAGTTCATCTAAATTATACTAATTGTCAACCAAGGTGCAACGAATAAAGACCAAACGACCAACGTGATATTTGTGCTTGTTTATGCAAAGTACTCAAGTAAACACTTAAACAATAATTCTTGCACTACAATCCTCTTGTCCACACACACAAACACTTCATACTAAAGATAAAAGATAGAAATTTTCTTTGTACGCTCATTGGGGTTATCCCCTTTTCTAATGCACATTGGTGCAAGATGTTTTCTTTTGAGATTTATGCCGCACTTTGGTGCTTGGCTGCCAGAGTTTTATGGCTTTTTTTCCCTTTATTTGCCACTGGCTTTTTCCTTGGTTCCCATCTCTTCTCAAGCGTTCCATGTTCATGTGTGTCTTCAATGGACTATATACTCAAAATGCAAGAACAAGTGTTTACAAGTAGAATGTGCAAACAAGTTAAGAGATATATAAATTCTCTCCTATGTCAAAGAGATTGCTGGCATTTCTATCTTACTTTAACATCACACTTTAGTCAGCAACTTGCATGCATCAATTGAATTCTGTTAACTAAACCAAAAAATATTTTCGCATGCATGAAAACAGCTGAGTAACAACAATAGATTGGATAATGGTATTGAAAGTGCTGATGTGCAAATGGATTGAGATGATTTCCACACAACACAACCGAGACACTTCACATTTATCGCAATTGGAAGTAGAAAGCACATAACAAGGCTAGTGCTAGTCACTGCCTATTTTTTTCCCATCACTCAACACACAATAACCCTATCTACATGAATACTAAGATCACAACACCACCACCATTTCCTTTAACACACATAAACAACAATGAAATCAAAAATCAAAGGCACATTTCGGCACAGCTACAACACAATTTTTTCAAGCTTCACAACTTATCATCAAATAAAGCATCACTAGTTCTACCGTAACTAATCAAGCAAGCACATAAAATAAAAATTTTTCATGAAGGAAAATAAGCAAATGAATCCTCAAGCGCATAAACCATGGCAAACACTCCCTCCCCTACACTTAAAATTTACATTGTTCTCAATGAAAAGTAGAAGAATAGGTTCAGGAACTCCTTTATATTTGTAGACTATGATATCCAATGTTTGTTGGGCTGAGTGCCTTTGTCCTCAACTTTCCCTTTCATGACTGTAGTCCTTTAGAGTTCAGTTGCACTATTTTTAACAACTTTGGCTATCCTTTAGCACTTGCAGACACCGACACATGGACTCATGAATCCTTGCATCAAAAGCACACAACTCACTATATGGATAAATCATACATTCTTATAGCACACTAACCATGTTTTCCTTCCTAAAGAAGAACTCCATGCAATAAAGGTGTCCTAATAATGCACTATGTTCATGGCATGCTTAAACTTCACACATGGTGACCACTTCATATTTTCTACAATTATGCATGAAAACCCAACCAACTAGACAACATTCACCTCACATAAGACCATGCAAGTTCAAGAAGGTATTTCCCATAGAGAGAATAGAGTTCAATAAAGCACCAGGGAATGAGCTCATACCTTCTATTGTACAAACATGAGTGAACAGTGATTTTTTGGAAACTTGGTGTTAAAGTGGTGGTGCTACATAACATATTGTGCGTGTGTATGTGAGTTCTGGCTTGTGATGTACAAGAGAGTACAGAAAAAATGTGGTGTGCAAGTGAGTGTCACACCATGACCTTGGGTTTTGGTGGTGTATAATAGGTCATGTCATTAGTACTTTGACAGCATCCCCACACTTGGCATTTTGGAGGCTTTTGCTTTAAGCTGCACACAAGAGCCACTCTACGTAAGATAAAACCAAAAACAAAAGCAAGCTAAGAATTCAAACAACAACTTATTCAAAGAAAGTAGAGTAAGTAGTTCTGGATTTCTTCTCTCTCTAGCTAGACTTTATTCATGAAGCCTCCTTCTTCAAGATTCAGAATACCCATCTCTGTACCAGAAGAATGCTTTTTCATAAGCACTCTTTTTTCTCCAGTAGTGCACTAGATGAATTTTTTCAGAAAAGAGGTGTTGAAGCTCATTAACATGGGGAACAATTTCAATAAACTCCACTTTAAACCATGTATTCTCCCCTATAGGAAACACCTCTTTCACTTCTTCCACCACCTTTGGCTCTAAGACCCTGCAAGGCTCAATCATAGCTTGTGCACCGATGGTCTCAACAATTTTATCAGTAATTTCAAAAAATGGATGCATCAATGAAACAATTATCCACCATGTTAGTAATTTCTTTACAAAGCATTAACTCATCATCACACAAACTAACATATGGATCAATTGGAGTCATTCCTTTGTTAACAACATTGGGTTCACTCTGTATATGTAACAAAGGTATCTTATTCTTCTCTATTTATTGGTCACCAGTTACAGCTTCAAATTCATTCACAATTTCATAAGTTGGTACATTTCACAGAGCATTCAAGGAAGTAGGCCTACCAATGTCATTGTTCTCATGGAATTCTATGGATTCAATATAAGACCTAGCATTAGACAAACCACCCCATTTTTACGGTAAGAAACCAAAATGCCCGAAATTCATCATATGTAAGCTCATCACAAAAGACTTCATTTTTATCAGAAGGACTCAATTGTTCATGCACAAAAGAATCATCAACAGAGCACTCATGTACAACATCCCCAATACTTGTAAACTCCAACTCTCTTGGATACTTTAAACCACAATTAATATTTTAATTCATATCAAAATGATTTTCCTCAAGAGTTGGTGCTTCAGTAGGGAGTGATATACCTTCTGAGTGGCCTTGAGCATCTTGAACGGGTGTCTCAATTTGTTCCCATATGTCACTCATTAAGGCACTGATTTGTTCAAGCCTCTGTTGTAGCTCTGGAGCCTTTTCTTCCATTTGAGCCAACTTGTTTCAACTCTATCCATTTTTTCCAAAATCTGAGACAACATGTCTTCCCGTTTTCCCTCTTCTTTGAGATAAGACTCATTGCTCTGTTGTTGGTCATGCCATGATTCATGGTATATTGGTGGAGAGAAGTTGTCAAATATTCTAGGTGTTGGTCTTGTGTTGACCACCCAATTTGGTGGGTAATCATGATAAGGCTCAAAAAAGTCCCGAAACCACATAGACATACTTGATCTTTTGTGGTGTGCACAATTCAATTTCAATGAAATTCCAAATCCCCTGCACTTACCACAGACTCAACACAGTAGACTTCAACCCAAAACACAAATATGAATCTAACACAAAAAACTAACAAACAAGAAAGAAGAAACCACTACTAAAACAAAACAACAAAATCACAAAAAATTCACAAGTTAAAAGAACAAACAATCTCCAACAACCGTGCCTTCCCTGGTAGCGGCGCCAATTTGTTGGCAGGTTAGTTGCATAACCTCAAAAAATACCCTAACACTACTGTAGTAGCGGTGAGAGGGATCGTTCCCACAAAGAAGTGTTGGTTGTTCAAAGACCATTTGTTCACTTGACAATACAGATGCATGAAATGAAATGAACGAAACAAAAAACAAATACATGCTCAGTAGAATGAATACAAAATAAGCGTGAATGCAAAAGGTTAGTATGCAAGCACTGCCTTGAGGGGGATCAACAGTATGGATCTCTACCTGGTGGTTCTCACAATTCCACTCCACAGACTCCTCAAACTTCCTTTGGTAGGGCAAGTTCTTGGCACAAATTAAGAACCCAAATCCCTACTATTATGTACAATTCTAGTTCAATCCTTGACCATCTCCCTTGGTAGGGCAGCTACCCAATTCATGCGTTCAAATTGCTTCACAAGAATAATCTAAGTCTTGTCTACAAGTTTGATTTCAAGTGTCAGTGGGTACCGCACACAAGAACCCACGGTGAATTCAGATCTTAAGACCCATACAAGAAAGGTTCTCAAATTCATGTAATGTTAAGTTCAATTTCCTTCAGTAGATCTAAAACAATCTCATTGGGTACCGAAAATGAACTTTAGATTTGAACATTATCATGCAACCCATTGAAATCAACACTCAATGAATAGAGAACACATTGAACATAGATAATTTGCAATTCAAATGTCTCAATAAATTGAGATCTATACAAGAAGAACCCGCAAGACAGTATAATGTTAGAGAGGAAAAAAGAAAGAAAATCATAATCTAAACTAAGAACCCTAATCTATTGACTCTATTCTAGTGCGTGCGGCCGCTTCTTTCTCTACTGGGCTCCTCTCCCTCTTGATGTCAATTGCTTGGTATTTATATCTTCTGTTCCTTTGATGTGGTTAAATTAGGAGATTTGAGAATCTCTTGCTGAAGAGAGATTTTTTCTCGCGTCCTGCAAAAGCCAATTATCAAATGTAGTGAGGTCACGTGTCCATCATGGTGTTAAGTGTATTGCTTAAGCATTAAGAATCAAATTCATCAAACACTTGGTGAAATATTGAACGATTGTGTTTGTGCTTGTTCACTTGTGTGTGCCAATTTGTGCCTTGTGCTTATGTGTGGGTTGTGTTGCCATGTATGCGTTAAATTAGGTAACTTGTGGGAAGTGAGTGTATGAATTTAGTTCAAGTGTGTGAGTGAGTGTGTAAGCTTGTGATTGTGTGCATGCATAATTGTAAGTGTAAGTAAAGTGAGTGCAGTAGTGTGCGAAGTGAGTGCGAGTGTATGGCATGAGCGATTGCACATGCTTCATCTTTCTCCCCCATTTAGCCCCTGATTCACGTCGAGTCTGAGAAAATATAAAACATTGACATTGTAGACAAGACTCTTAGCTAAACATAGCACTTTGAATCACTCGACGTGGGCGCCTAGCCGCCCGTACTGTGCATGTGCGTATGTGTGTGTGCGGGCGCCTGTGCATGTGTGTGCTGTGTGTGTGCATGCGTGTGCATGTGTGCATGTGTGCATGTGCGGAGTGCTGTGTGCGTGTGTTAGTGCATGTGAAGTGCTTGATTGTGCTTGAGTGTGCTACGGGACTTTTTGTGTGTGCGTGCTTGAGTATTGTGAAACCTTTATCAAGTGTGTACTCATCTTTCAACATATGCAATATTCACACCAATTTGCGCAACATTTCCGCAACTCTTGACAATTTCCACAATTGTTAGTTCATGAACATTTTAGCACATATATCACACATCAAGCAAGATTTTCACAATAAAACTATGCAAAAGCTTAAGGACTCATGACATATAAGTCGGTATAAACCCGATTTATCAATATAGAAAAGGTTATTAAATTTAGGAAACAAATCTTTAAAGAAATTGACTTAATCTAGAACTCTTCCTAAAACATGATAAAAGCAATATGGAGATAAAATAAATTCTAAAATATGCCACAAATGGCTTATTAAAAATAGGGATGCAACCCTTTAATAAAAAATATCCTAATTATCATGGTTTCCAAATTGGATATTGACTAAAATATGATAAGGCAATCTTCTCTTCCAAATCAAACTCTTCAAGACTTTAAGTAATCTCCAAATCTTTCCAAATTTTCTTGTACGTAAATCTCCATTGCCCAAATCCAATACAAATTGATCTTCATCTATTTCTTTTAGCACAATTATTCTTCTTTCGAAAATTACCAAATTCTGCATTAAAAATAACTCTTAATGCATAAAAATATTGTAATTAAATTCGAAAACTCTAAAAATAATTAACATAAAAACGGAGTTATCAAACCTTCCCACACTTAAACGATGCTTGTCCTCAAGCATCTTAGCAAAACAAAATACATGAAAACAAAACAAGACTTAAGACCCAAAACAAAACACAATTATCGAGAATTCTAAAAATTAGGTATGACTCAATCAAAATGGAACTTCAACCAACTATCCATGTTCCCAAATCCTTTGTATCAAATACATTCATAGTAATTTCTTCAAAGTCAAAATATACAAGAATTAACCAACTCTCAAGTTCACTCTAAGCACTCAAAGATATAGCAAAATTTGGTCCATCCACTCAAAATAAATTATACAATAAATTATTACCATACACTTGCAAATATATCATATATCCACCATAAATGGCAAATCCATGCATAAATCAAAAAGACTTTTATTGGGTTGTAATGGGGGAAGGGTAATATAGGTGGGATGAAAAAGAAAGTAAAAAATGGCTAAAAATATACCAAAGTATAAAGTAACTTGGCAATGTCATAATCTCAATTGTTATGCATCAAAAACTCAATCAACATTAGTGCTCTTTCTTTTTCATTTTTTTATTTTTTCCTCTTTTTTTTTGATATTTTATGTTCTGTTTTTTTTAACAGAACTCTTCTTTTTCTTTCAACCCATGCTTCTGTTTGGGTATATAGGACAGAGAATAATTTCACCAAATAGAGCACTTAGCTCTATTCAAAGCTCAAGATCCATTTTCTTTACTTAAACACATTGAAGATGACTTCGCACAATCCCAACTTTGCCATTTACACTTTGGGGAAACAAAAAAGAACACTAAAGAAGGCTAAAAATGAATATTTTTAGTGGTTTAAACAAAGAAAAAAAAGGGTTTTAAGCTTCAAGTGGGCTTACTAGGGATTAATATAAAGGTATGAAAAGAAAATCTAAAGCAAAAATGGCTAAAATCATAAATGCCTTTATCACATTTATGCACAATTTCACACTTGTGGTTTCAACATGTACAACAAAGCAAATTTTGTAATAAAATTCAAGTATAATTATTCTCTCATAAAAAAAAATAATTTAAACACCAAAAAGTGGTTTTGGATGCTTAGGCTCAAAACCTCACTGTAAGTAGGCAATAATAGTTCATTCTTATATATTCATCTTCCTTTTAATCATACAAAGGCATACATATATTTGAACACAAAGGATTCAACCAAAAACTTCCATACCAAGTTCCAATTTTTCATGAATAACACCCAACAATAGAAATTTTGGACAAAAATACTTTTTTTACAAAAATTAAAAATTGACTCTGTATTTATCTATATTTAATAAAAATAAAAGAAAATGAATCTTTTCAAAATAGAAATCAAATATCACACAAAAAAATATTTTATTTTGTTTCTAAATAATACACAACAAAAATCACGAAACACGTAAGATCCACCTCCCCACACTTAAACCTTGCTTGTCCTCAAGCAAAAAAATAAGGATGAGTGAGGCTTTAACAATCAAACCATAAAACTAAATAGCATCAAATAAGATAGAAAAAAAAATAAACAAGGGAGATGATAACAAAACTGCCATGTCGTATGAAGTCTCTTCTTCTCAAGTTTGGCATTGAAGCAATTTAAGAATATTGCTAAAAGTGGTGTTGATTTTGGCAATACCAAATATGTATTATTTTGGAACTACTACTGGCCACCGTTTGGGTAATCAGAACTCTTTTTCTACTACCAATAGTTGTGATATGAAATAAGGAAAATCAAAAGTATTATTAGAAAATAAAACTAGAATTAAAAACTACGTGATACAGAAAAAACAAGAAAATTGGGTTGCCTCTCAATCAGCGCCTTTGTTTAAAGTCTTTGGCTAGACCAAGTGTGTCAGAACTATTAGAAATTAGGTGGAAGCTTTGGAGGTGGTCGTGATGGATGATGATTCTTATTAATTGACAGTGTCTTTCCACCGACCAAATACACATATTTCAGAATTTCATTTAAGGCTTTATATTTTGGCACTGGGACCTACAAAGCATAAAGTAACAATTTATAAACCGGGTCCTGTTCGAGAAAATGGGACGATTCTGATTCGTTCAAAAATTCTTTCAACGAATACAGCGGCATTATTGCATCTTTAATTTTGTCGTCATTCATTTCTTTGACCTCAATATCTATCAAATTTGTTGTAATGGTTAATTACAACTTATCCTGCAAAATATTAGTCTCAAGGGGCTCTTAGACAAGAGGTTTAAATACATCAACATTAACATTTTCAATACTTGTCAATCTATAAAAAATAGGAGGTGAAATTTCAAATTCAGATATATCAGTATTTAAATCAAATATAACCTCATATATGCAAGACTCTTTAGATTTACCATTTTTGTCTGGTTGTCTCAACTTTTGCCCCTTAGATGGAGGTTCTTCTTGTTGTGTACCACTTATCAATGTCATTTGGCTGACATTTTCCCTAGGGCTTACCAGCACTTATGATGATAGTCTGCTAGTTAATTAAACAATTTGTCACAACTCAATTTTAAATATCAAATCACGATAATTAAACTTAAAATAAATCAAACAATTTAACTAAAATTATCCAAATAAAAACGCAAGAAATTAAAAGTCCGGCAAACAAGTATATCCACACTAATCAAATATTAATCAATCATTGACTCAATAATTAATTAACATTCATAAACCAACCAATTACAAGTTACCGAGAATCAGCTCCGACGTAACTCAATTCCTTCTTAATTTCTTGGTAATTAGCAAGAATCAACTTAAACTAATTATTTCTCTAATTAAGTAACAATTCGGCTGGAATCAGGCAACACCCAATTTAATGTCCTAACAGCATTAAGAATTAAAGGAACCCAATTTTAACAAATTACAATCAGAATCAGTTCTCGTAATTTGTTAACCTATTGTTCTTGCCTACCTGACAGTAGCTTTATCACTAATCAATCCTGTCTACTAAATATAGATGCTTAATGGGAGATTAATTGGCTCTATTCAAATTAAATAAATTTGATCAAGATTTAAATAATCCAAATAACTAACGACGTGCACAGAGAACTTTTCCAAATCTATGAAACATTAATTTAGCATGCGCATTTTGATCTCACAATTAAACATTAATTAGAGTTTCATTATTTTAATGCCGAAAAAATAAAGCTATTCACAAAACATAATTACGAAAACAGAATCAAAACACATAAATGACATACTGAAATCAAACTAAAAATAAAAAAGGATAGAGAAAGCTTATTCTGCTCCGGAGACAGCCTTCAGTTTGAACGAATGGCACCCCTCCGGTTCCAAATGTAAATGAAAATCTTTACCTTCTCTTAATGACAAAAAATGATGTACCCTGAATGCAATTAGAAATTCTGCATACTATAAACATGAAAAACTAAATCCTATCTCATTTAAATAATTAACTAAAATATGAATAAATAGAATAAGTTGAAAACTAAAATTTATTGACAAATCTAGAGTTTGCTGTAAACTGAAAACGTGAAAAACTAATTTAATTAACTTAAGTAAACTATAAAAGAATACCGAAATTTAAACCTAAGCATTTAATCTTACTAATTGAATTAAGGAAGATGCAATTTAATTAGGATGCAAATGCAATTTTAATACTAAGGCAATCATGGAAAATTTAATGCACACATGAAAACTGAATTAAAATCTAAACACCAACTGTATATAGAACTAATGCAATTAAAGACTCAATAACTCTATCTAATAAAAAAAACTCCTCGAAGGAAATTAATTAAAAAGGAAAAAATGAAAACTGAATTCGTACGTTAAAAAAAACTAAAACTATTTCCTACGTACTAAAACTACATTAAAAACTACTTAGCTTATCCCTACTTCTTATCTTTATAAAGAGAAGGTTATTAAATTTAGGAAATAAATCTTTAAAGAAATTGACTTAATCTAGAACTCTTCCTAAAACATGATAAAAGAAATACGGAGATAAAATCAATCCTAAAATATGCCACAAACGGCATATTAAAAATAGGGATGCAACCTTTAATAAAAAATATCCTAATTATCTTATTTTCCAAATTGGATATTGACTAAAATATAATAAGGCAATCTTCTCTTCCAAATAAAACTCTTCAAGACTTCAAGTAATCTCCAAATCTTTCCAAATTTCCTTGTACATAAATCTCCATTGCCCAAATCCAATACAAATTGATCTTCATCCATTTCTTTTAGCACAATTATCCTTCTTTCCAAAATTACCAAATTCTGCATTAAAAATAACTCTTAATGCATAAAAATATTGTAATTAAATTCCAAAACTCTAAAAATAATTAACATAAAAACAGAGTTATCATACTGTTATTTGAGTATAAGGGCTTATTTAATAAAACTAAAATTTACTAAAATTTTTGAAGTTTGAAATTAGAAAGTAATAAATTTTTGAATTCATTAGTCATGCAATAATCCAAATGACTTTCACATTTTAAAGTATAACATATGAAGATATAAATAGTATATATACAAAAGCTTGTGCAATATAAATATGTGTACTAAGTATAAATGTGTATAATATATGAAAATGTGTGTAGTACACGTAAATATATGTAGTATGTGTAAATATGTATAATATATAAAAATATGTGTAATTTGTATAAATATGGATGTATAGTATTTGAAAATGTGTATAGTATGCATGTCTAAATGTATACAGTATGTGAAAATGTATTTACTGTGTACAAATATGTGTAATATATGCAATATGTGAAAATATATTTAGTGTGTAATATGTGTAATTATATGTAGAGTATGAAAATTTGTGTAACACCTATAACTATGTGTATTGTGTGAAAATATGTGTATATAGTGTATACAGTATGTTAAAATGTATATAGTACGTGTAAATATATGGTAATGGATTTTCTGTGTCACTTTTGTGCATCACTTCCTGTATCACTCTATATAAGATTTTGACATGTACGTGTGCAATCACTTATCTCTTATGGTTCACTAACTACTTAATAGGATTTATTTTATTTTTTACAAAATTAGATAACTAAATAAAAGGACATGTGTCACATTTATAAAAAGTGATATACAGAGTGCTACACCAACTAGTATAGAAGATCCAAAGTCGCAAATATATATTGTATGAAAATGTATATATTATATATAAACTATATAGAGTATTTGAAAATATGTATAGTGTGTGTAACTACATGCGTAAAGAAAAAAAATTATATGTCTAATTTTTAAGGTTTGTAGAGATTTAATGTAACTATATATGTGTGTGAAAGGGAAAAAATTTATATGTTTTTAAGGTGTCAAGAGATTTAAAGAGAATTAATTATGCCATACTAAAAAAATATTTTCAAACTCCACATTCGACGATACTTTGAAATTAATTATTAAATCAAATTTTATCACTTAAAATCTATCATAATTTTGTCTATGCTAGAGATAGGGCACGTGCTATAACATGTGTTTGGTTAAATTATGTTTCAATATTTAATTTTATGGTATTTGAATTAATTGTTAATTTATTATGAAAATGTTTGTTTTATTAAAATAAAGGGAAAATCACTATAGAAATCTCTCACATGTCACAAAATAATTTTTTTGGTCCTTCACATTTAAAACGAGATAAAAAGTCCCTCACATTTCAAAAGTGACAATATCTAATCACTCCTTATAGATCTATAAAAAAAGCGTTAAATGTGGTCATGTGACTTTCCCATAACTAGTTTTTCAAGGACAAAAAATGAAACACAACCATACCCACCCCACCTCCACAAGAAGCTACACCTTATCTGTATGCTAAATTCCCTAAGTACTACACGTGGCACAGTAAAAAACGATGTTGGTACGAGAGACAAACTAGACATGTAATTGGACGAATAAATGGTGCTAATCCGATTAAAGGTGAGAGATATTATTTAAGACTCTTGTTAAATCATGTGAAAGGCCCATCTTCTTTTAATATTTGTTATCAGTTAATGGAACAAAATGTTCAACATTCAAAGAAGCAGCGCAAAAAAGAGTTTTGTAGGAACCAGGCCAAAGTATTTATGATTGTTTAAAAGAAGCAGTTGCATTCCAAAGGAGTTGCAACTTATTTTTGCTGGTATGCAGAGAAGATGAAAAAAGACATTAAGTTTTGTGCTTGCTTCAAAATACAAAGCACTAACCTCAACTCTCTCCATGTTTTCTTCCTTCCCAACATTCTTGTACATGGCTCATAGTTTGTGTTTGTTTGATGTCTTGTTCCACTTAATAACTTATCCTTGGTACTTGTATCATTTAAAATAAAGTCATAACTAAGGTTTAAAGGAAATATGATTATAACAAGGAGGAGGTAGTAGTCCTTAATATGTGACTAATCTAATGGGAAAGAAGGAAACTTCTAGTGTCCCTGCCTAGCAAGAATGTTGGGAAGAAAGAAAACATGGAGAGAGTTGAGGTTAGTGCTTTGTATTTTGAAGCAAGTACAAAACTTAATGTCTTTTTTCATCTTCTCTGCATACCAGCAAAAATAACTCGCTGCGTAGATTGTTTGCCACTATATTGGTTTATTGTGAGCCAGTAGATGTTAGAAGACTGTGGAACAACTACTTTGATCCAATGTTTGATGACTTTAGAAAAGATGGAAAGAGTTTGGAAACATGCATAATTAGCATCCTTTCAAGATTGAACGAATTCCTTGAAAGTATGGGAAAATGCATATTGAATTTTGATTTGCCACAAATACCAACATCAATTGAAGTTTCAAATTTATACCCAAGAGAGATAGTTTATGAGATGTGATGGAATATGCTAACAAACATAACGAATTCAAATATGTTTATCGGGTATTCCATAAATATCACAAAGCTTACCTCATAGTCACAGTTTTGAAGATTAAACAGCAGGATCTTGAAGCTGAATCACAGCTCAAGCGGTCAGAGTGTAATCACAAAATGGAAAGCACTCAATTTCCACAACCCAAATCCCCTTAGGAAGTGATTTTGTGGCGGGATAGTTTTTTCAGAAGAGAAAAACTTGGAAGCTCTGTTTTCGTTTTTCTGCCCAGAAGAAAAAGCTTACCAGCTCTCTGGTCGTTTTTGTTGCTTTAAAGCAACTAGAACTTTCCAAGCGGTGAACCCGGTTCACCCTTGGATATTTCTTTATATTTAAATTTCAAGATGGGTCGGGTCAGCCCATCATGGGCGACCCAGCCGTTATTCCAACATTCTCCCACTCGCACATAATGGGATAGACCCGTTACTATCATTACACAAAATCACAGCTTTTATACAGGAAAGTGGGTCTTGCGACCGCGAGCACACCTGCACTTGGGAGCTCAACTATGCACCTGTTAGGGATAACAAAGTGGCTACAACCCTAAAAGGAACAATATTAATGGTGTCTCGTTGTACCTCAGACTCATTTTGTTATACTAATCAAAGTATACCAAATCCCTCAAAGGTCATACTTGATATCCATAAATCACCATATATTCACAATTATGTCTCAACCCAAAACATAATTGGTCGACCTGTGAATACATGTGAAAGTATAATCAAAATAGTCTTCCTTCCACACAAATGACATTTGACAATGAGTAAATTGCTTTCCCAGTAATGCCCGGAAGGTCGAATCATTCATGACCATAAGGAACACACCAAAGTAGCAAACATTTACTCATCACCTCGTGGCATTGTTGAAAGTTGCATAGGGTACAATTATAGGACTCATATAGGTGAGGAGACAGGGATTTAAAAAAAAAACTCACCCACCTTTCTATTATGGTCGTTTATAGCACATGTGGTATGAAACACATGCTATGGTGGATTACTCTTTTTGGAAAGAGTGTATGTCTTTACACCACCATACGGATCTTAACTCAGTCGCAACCCCACAAATTTGTGTCAAGCGACTAGTTTGAACTTCTAATAATTCGCTATTCAAAGCGCCTTATTTAGAATTCACATCCGGCTTTTCCTCAAGCTAGCGTGATCGTGGGATATCACGTTCGGTCTCTGCAGGTAGACCTCATCTTGACTTTTGTCAAGGAGACATCTTACATACTCTATAATTAAGTATGTTTAGTCTCATCCCAGCTCGCTCCTATAGCGCCTGACGTGGTTACTCGTATGAGAGAGTCAACCAAAGCTTGGCGACATACTTAAAAAATGTTCATCAGTGCTTCAATTAAGTAGGGTGTATTAAACAAATACCATATATGCATTCATGAGCAAAATACAACATTTGTATTTACATGGTACTACATACATCACTACTCCAAAAAATACAACATCTTTGTCATTCACATTCTACGCAATCCTAAAGTTTTCACATGATACATAAAAATGTATCTCTAGGGATTAGCATAGTAAGACGGTCCACAACCATCTTATGTGTAGAAATACATTGCAAGCATATTTATTTTTTTTTGCTCTACAACATCTTTGACAAAGATGTGTTTGGTGTCTATATGCTTTGTTCGACCGTGATACTTTGGATCTCAGGTTTAGTAATGGCTGCTTGACTATCACAATAGATTGTCGTAGACATTGACATGTCGTTGGCTAATAACAGATTTCGCAAAAAATGTTTTAAGCCAAATCGCCTCTTGCGTTGTAGCTCCATAGGCTACAAACTCAGCCTCAATTATTGATAATGCTGTGCATGTTTGTTTCTTGCTATTCAATGTTATGGCGCCACCATCTAGCAAGAATACATATCCTGGCGTGGATGTCAGTTCATCCAGGTCACCGCTCCAATCTTCATCAGTGCAACCTACCAACTGTAAGTCACTACCCTGATAGCATAAGGTGTAATTGGAGGTGCCTATGAGATCTCAATATTCTTTTCACTTCTCATCAGTGAATTAAGTCAGGACTTGATTGGTAGAAACTAACCTTACCAATCGCATAGAACTTATCAGGGCGAGTACACATCATGATATACATTAAACTTTCCATGACACTAGAATATGGAACTCTTTCCATAATGTTCTGCTCTTTTGGAGTCTTAGGACACATTTCTTTACTAAGGGATTTACTTTTCGCAGTAAGGTTGCCAATAGGTTTGCAATCTTGCATGTGAAAACGTTCCAAAAATTTCAAAAATATAGGGCTCTTGTGATAGAACGAGAAATTTCTTGGAACAATATCTTATTATTTTCACACCAAGAATACGTGTTGATTCACCCTTATCCTTAATTTCAAAATTTTGAAGATAACTATTCTTTAATGGCATTAATAACATTAATGTTATTCGAGCCAATAAATATTGTCCATACAAAATGACAATATTAAAATATTATCTTCAAACTGCTTAATATATACACAATGGTCTTCACTAATCATCGTAAACCCATAAAACATTATGGCTCGATGGAATTTTAAATACCATTGTATGGATGATTGTTTAAGACCATATATCGATATTTTTGAAGCATGCAAACTTTGCGCTCCTGGCCTTTTAAGAATGAAACCTACATGTTGTTTCATGAAGATTTCTTCATCCAATTCTCCATTGAGAAGAACAGTTTTAACATCCATTTGGTGCAATTCAAGGTCCAAATGGGCAACAATAACAAGGATAAGGTGAATCATAGCAAACCTTACAACATGCGGAAAAAGTCAAATTTATACCCGTATTGGATAAAACTCTTAGCTATCAAATGTGTCTTATGTATTTCAATAAAACCATTTGCCTATCTCTTAATTTTGAGAACCTATTTGTTCTCAATAGCTTTACGCTCAGATGGCAAATCAACAAATTCCCAAACATAATTGGTTTTATAGACTCCATTTTTCATCTATTGCATTTTTCCATTCATACTTATCAACTGATGAAAGCGTTTCCTCAACTGTTTTGGTTCGCTTTCACCTTACGGAGCCATCATAAAAGTTTTTCCATCAATCTCAAAATGGCGATGAGGAATACTTTATGATTGCTTCTACGCAACTGAATTTCCGATTAAATTAAAGCTTTTAATGGAATCACTCCCACTTGGTTCAAGAGAACAAGGAATATCCTCTTCTCCTTCAAAAACAATGAACCACTAGTGATGTCATCAACATTTAGATTTCGCATCTCATATAGAAAGAGATCAATATTAATTTCACCTTGTACTGGAAATTCATTTTCCAAGAATGTGGCATTTTTTTATTCCAAGTCAGTAATACTTCCATTTATATGTTCACCAATGAACACATTTTCCTATGAATGTTCAAAGTATCTAATAAAGATACATT
Source organism: Ophiorrhiza pumila (assembly GCA_016586305.1). Taxonomy (NCBI): domain Eukaryota; kingdom Viridiplantae; phylum Streptophyta; class Magnoliopsida; order Gentianales; family Rubiaceae; genus Ophiorrhiza; species Ophiorrhiza pumila. The sequence goes on from BLIW01000006.1 coordinate 13,703,043, forward strand.
TATTTCTTCAAAGATCCAACTTCCCATATTTATGATTTGGATCATGAACATATGTTGCCGGACCTTCCAGGGCCGCAAATTATTTAGATCAGGTTTTTGACCTGCCTAAATTTCATAGGGAGTGGAAGTAATTAATTTGGAGGGCATACAATTAAGTTCATATGTCGCAGCCAATAAATCATCTCCCTAATAGGAGATTGGCATATTTTTTTGCGCCATCATTAACTTAACCATATTTAATAGGATTCTATTCCTTCTCTCTGCAACACTTTTTGTTGCGAAGTATTTGGAATAGTTAGCTGCCTATTAATTCTCTTTTCGTCACATAGATCATCAAATTGATCTGACAGTTGCTCACATCTACGATCTGTCCTTAATGATTTAACTATTTTGTCCAACTGATTTTCAACCAAATTCGAATAAAGTCTAAAGCAATTCAATGCTTCTGACTTATGGGAAATCAGACAAACATGGCCAAACTGAGAAAAAATCATTTATACAAGTGATGAAATACGAAACTTCATGCCTTTCCCTCACATTCATTGGACCACACATATCAGAATGGATTAATTGCAATGGGAATACAGTTCTAGTTCCTTTACCAGATGGTTTCCTTGTTGCTTTTCTAGCTAGACAATGTTCACATATTGGTAGATTGACTTTTGAGACACTGCCCAAAAGATTTTCTTTGACTAGTCTATTCATACGATTTTGCCCAATATGGCCCAATCTAGCATGTCACATATTGACACATACATCATTACTAATAGATGCAATTAAGAAAAGCGCACATCATCATTTTGTACTTCCTCGAGTACAATGAAACCATTCAAAGAATGAGCGGAACTAAATGAGTGCCATGGTAAATGTATACAACATTTGAACTACCATGAAAATATGTATTCCCAAACCAAAAAGGACAATGACAGAAATCAAGTTTCGTTGAATATTCGGAGCATACAAAATATTATGTAGGAATAAAGTATGGCCACCTGTTAAGGGAAAAATTATAATAATAAGATAATAATTTACAGGTGCCAATGTCTTTGACTGCAACTTTTGCATTATTTCCTACATAAATATTTTTTTATCCAATAAGGATACGATAATATTCGACAAAAACTTCTTTGTCTCTAGCTACATGGTTAATAGCTTCTGAGTCAACAATCCACAAAGGATGCGATTCAACAAGCATTATGGTGCTAGAAACATAACTGTCACTATTGAAATTTGAGCAATCCTTAATCTTAGGCTCAGTGCATTCACAAGCACAGTGGCCATTTGCCACTATTATAATATGATCAATTGCTCTTGTCCTTCTTAATACCACCGTACTTACCGGTGAAAAATTTGGGCTTCTCAAACCCTAGATCCGCTTTCTTAAAGAACTTCTTGTTCTTTTAGGTTTAAAAAATTGAAACATCGTTCAAACTGGACTTGGCAACATAAATCTAGCAAGATTTAGCAGCCTCTAGGCGCTCTTCTTCTAGCAAAATATGATACCTTATTTTCATATGCTTCCAATTTTGAGGAAGCTATCTGATGACTATTTGCACTTGCTGCTCATCAGATGATACAAATCCAGTTGATTTCAACTTTGTATTTATAGTCCCTCATTTGACTCTAAGCTGCCTAAGCTTAGTAGTTGAAATCACTCCAAACCTTTTTTCTTTAAAGCGATCCAAAGCTCTTGAGCAACTGTGAATCCCTCAAACTCAACCATCAAATTATCTTGAATGCTGCTCAACATCGTTATGCGTGCTACATTTTCACTGTTCATGCTTGACAGGGTTCAAGATTATCTCTTTGATGTTGAGGAGTATTACATTGCTCATGTTCATTCATGGTATAACGGAGAGTTGATTCACATTCTCGTTCTACGAGAATATACTGAATTTTTCGATATTACACATCGAAATTTTTCATAATTCAGTTCCTCTCCTTTGTTCAATTCAGCCATGATGTTTTAGTATCCACGAACATTTTGAACAAATTGCATATAGACTATAACTCAAAATAAATATAAGCACTGTGACATATTTTTTCATAGTCACTTCGCATCAAATATCATTGAAACAATAATTTTTAGACAATAAGTACAAGATCGAAAGTTCGCAAAGCTCCCAATCATCTCATGTACACATAAAGTCTAAATAATATTGTTAAAATATATTTATACATTAAGTGTCTTGTTGGGAGTCACAGCTCAACCAACAAGTATGTATGCTCCCACTTGATCAAAGACATTTAAAAATATGACATATAATACACGTATTGTATTCATATTCATCTCATGGCATGTCATAAAATTAAACATGCAAGAATATATGTCATATTCTTAATAGGATAAATAATTTCATAAAAACTTATTTTTCATGAATTTATTATATTTATCCTAAATGACATATAATCATTTAAATCTGAAATATATTTTATTTTATGCTACACAAAATATTTCAAATTATTGCATATTTAAATAAAGCACAAAATTAGAAAAATTTTGGCACAAAAATCAGATTTTTCTGATTTATATTTAATTTTCTATGATTTTTCAAAGAAGAAAAAAAATAAATATTTTCTTTCATTTAAAAACAGAAAATTAAAAATTTTGTTGAGCCCACGTGCACGTGTGATACACGCGCGTTTTCTTCTTCAGCAAAACAAACTTGCGCAAATCAGAACAATGTTCGAGTTTTCTTCAAAAACTTTAAACAAGGATTTCTCATAATCCAGGCGTCCGTTTTGGGAGTTCTATATACCGATGGAAAGCTCTCGGCGAGTAGAACATGATTATACAAAGAGAAATCCCTGAAACTGTTTCTAAACTTTGCAAAAATTTATGAAAGTTTCGGTTTTAAATTTGCAAACTCTCATCCCAGTGAGAGACAAATAACCAAAACTTGTGTACATGTTCTTCTTTAAATAAGGAACATGTTTCCAGAGTTTCAGAGCTTATAATCAAGTATCCACCAGTATGCCATGAAAGCTCTTCCAAGGATTTTCATGAAAACCACCGTATATGAACCTCCAGCTCAACAATAAATTCATACAGGAGCATGAATTCAGCCATGAAAGGCTCTGATACCACTGATGGAATATGCCAACAAACATAACGAATTCAAATATGTTTATCGGGTATTCCATAAATATCACAAAGCTTACCTCACAGTCACAGCTTTGAAGATTAAACCGCAGGATCTTGAAGCTGAATCACAGCTCAAGCGGTCAGAGTGTAATCACAAATTGGAAAGCACTCAATTTCCACAACCCAAATCCCCTTAGGAAGTGATTTTGTGGCGGGAGAGTTTTTTCAGAAGAGAAAAACTTGGAAGCTCTGTTTTCGTGTTTCTGCCTAGAAGAAAAAGCTTACCAGCTCTCTGCTCGTTTTTGTTGCTTTAAAGCAACTAGAAATTTCCAAGCGGTGAACCCGGTTCACCCTTGGATATTTCTTTATATTTAAATTTCAAGCTGGGTCGGGCCAGCCCATCATGGGCGACCCAGCCGTTATTCCAACAAGATGAATATAGAAACTCCTATTGAAGATCATGATATTGAAGCAAAATGGAATCCTGAACAACAAGATGCATTTACCAAAATTATGCAAAGAGTAAATTCAGGAAAAAGTGGTATATTTTTCATTGATAGTCGTGGTGAAAGGCAAAACATGTGGCTTACTAATTCATGTGAGATCAAGAAAAATGATTGCATTAGCTACGACAACATCTGGAGTTACAGCTGCAATTATGCCAGGAGGTAGGACTGCACATTCACGGTTTAAAATTCCAATCATATCAACTGAAAGAAACAAAATTAATTATTTGGGATGAAGCTCCAATGGCGAAGAGATTCGCAATTGAATCGTTGAATAGGACAATGATGAATATTTTAGACAATATTAAAGATTTTGGAGGAAAAGTAATTGTCTTTGGTGGAGATTTTGTCAAGTCTTGCTAGTAGTTCCACGAGCTACAAGAGAACAAACTATCAACGCAAGTCTTGTAAAATCTACTTTATGGAAAAACACGAAAAAAATCATTTTGAAAAGAAATATGAGAGCAATCAATGATTCAACATTTAGTGATTTCCTATTACGAGTAGGAAATGGTGAAAAAGTCACAAAAGGTGAGAATATGATACATATACCTGAACAAATGTTAATTACCTCCCAAAACAACAAATCTTCAGAGGAAGAACCTATTCGCAGTGTGTTTCCACATCTAGAACAAAATGCACATTATGCTGAATATCTCACCACAAGATCAATACTTACAACCTTAAATGAAACTGTAGACTCCATAAATGAGAAAATGATTGAAATGTTTTCTGGTTGTCCAAGAACTTAACATGTTTTGATGAAGCAATCGATGACACCAACAATTACTACCAAGAAGAATTTTTACATTCTTTAACTTCGAACGGCTTACCTCCCCACAAGTTAATATTGAATAAAAATTGTCCTATAATGCTGCTAAGGAATTTAGATCCATCTCAAGGGTTATGCAATGGCACGAGAATGATTTGTGGAGGATTTGAAAATAACGTTATCAATAAAAAAATCATAACATGTCAACACAAGGGTCAGTACGTGTTCATACCACGCATACCATTATCTCCAGGTGAAAATGAAGGATATCCTTTTACCTTCGGAAGAAAGCAATTTCAAATTAGATTTTGCTTTGCTATGACAATAAACAAAGCTCAAGGACAAACAATCCCTTTTGTTGGTGTATATCTGCTATACCCTATGTTTTCACATGGGCAATTATACGTTGCATTATCTCGTGGAACGTCAATATCAACAACTAAAGTGTTAGACCATCGAAATCTAGAAACACAGCTTATACAAGAAATATAGTATACAAAGAGGTTCTTTTTTCATAATGGTAAATTCTTTAGTAATGAAATTGATTTGGTTACTAATTATTTATTTGACTTCAAAATAAATAATTTCCTTTGACTTCAAAATTATTCATTTTACTATTCTGAAATATTCTTTGCTAATTTTATTATTGTTTCTAATTTTATTTTTATTATTATTACTATCGTTAGGCAACAATCACAAATATTGAAAATAAACAGCAATCATACTACAAGTCATGCAGAAAATGCAAGAAGAGCATAAAAGGAGAACATAAAAGTTGTCAACATTGTGAACAAGATACATCAAATTTTGTCATGAGTTAACTCTAATATACATATTCTAATATCAACTTCATAATATAAATTAATTCTTGTTGTTTTAATATCTATATTTCTTCAATGTTAAAGGTTCAGAATAGTATTACAAATCGTTCAAGGAGAACACTATGCAACAACAATTCTCTTTGACAAACAAGCAAAATCATTTATGAGATGTTCTTCACAACAATATATAGATTTAATCGACAATCAGGTGTGAATATGAAAAATAAATTTTTAGCAAAAATTAAAATATTAAAATACAACTATTAAAAGAATATTACATTATACAGCAAGAAGACAGTCGAAGTACTATCAAAAGATGATGAAATCTGTGGGAAAGGATTATGAATTTACAATAAAGATGCGAAGTGTCAACGATTATAATGGAAATGTGTCGATGTTGGCGACTGATATTGAAGAAATTCAAGAATGAAATTTGGTCAGTAAATATGAAGATCAAAATTCAATTCAAAACATCAACGAAGGTAGTGAAAGTCACCAAAACCAAGTAGGAAAAGAGCAGCAAAAAAGAACACTTCTAAGAAGAATGAAGTTGAAAACAATGATAACGAGACACAACAAAATTTGAAGAGAACATAAAAACCGTCAAGAAAGTAAAAGAAAATTGAAGAAAGTACACTACAAAAAAAGATAAAAATTGAGAACAATTAGATTCATGTAATACAAAGTACCTTCTTAGTAATTGTATGAATTTAACGATTACATTTTAATTTTAAACTAATTTTTTTAACGGAATTCTTTTGTCGCACAATTTAGTTGTATTTTCTTTATAAGTTGAAATATCATATCTCAAAATATGTGCATCGCACATGCCTTATTTCTAATTTGCATAAATACAACAAGATAATATTATACTATTAGTAATTGACCGCCAATCATTTAATTTTAATTAGGCAAAGTTTTGGACTTATTATTATCCTATCATACTATACAGGGTAACAACCTTCAACCCCATCGTTTTTTTTGTTAATGCTTCTCTTTTTTTCTAAAAAAAATCATGTATAAGACAAAACTTATGTTGTTTACTGTTTTTTTTACCCAAGTGACATTTTAGGCATTTTAAATTGAGAAAGAATATGTTGGGAAATATGGAAGTGCAGAATAAGAGCAATGTTTGAAGGGAGTAAAGTGGATACCTCTCAAATCCTGCAGCAGGTGGGGATATCAGCCTCCAGGATCATCCACAGGATGGCTCCTCTACTGTCATGGGACTCAAACAACTGGGGGTCCTTCTGGGATCAAATGAACAGCTACAGGAACAGAATAAGGATTCAGATCCTACAATGGAAGAAACCAGCCAGATCATGGTGGAAAATAAATATTGCTCATTGCAGAAAGGCAGACTCTATAGCTGCTGCAGGGATAATCAGGGACTACAATGGTGAGATTATTGATATACTAACATGTCAATATGTTTGGACTAACACTACAGGTGTGGCAACTATCAATGGTTTACTAGACACAGCCTTCCAAGCTATTCAATCCTGTCACGAGAAAGGCTGGTACAATATAGTTCTGCAAACAAGTCACCATAACTTTTCCAAAGCCATAAAGCCCCGTTCAGATCTGCAGTGGATGGTGGCAAACAGTCGAAGGAAGATGGAAGTGATTCAAAAAGGCTGTGAGATAAACCTAGGGACTGCTGAGGAAAATTGTATGGCTACATGGATTGCATCCAATGGGATACCTCAAGGACAAGTCAGCAATGAACTACAATTCAAGAAAATCATCTATAGGGACAAGTCATCCCTTCCAGCCATCAAAAGAGTAAGAGGGGCAGGGAAAGGGGATCCCTCCTGCCCAAGCACATAACATATAATAGATGGTTAATGCAGTGAAAAACCATAGGGCATTGGCTGCCGTGTTAGGCCAATTTTCCATTGATGTTTGTCTTGTGAAACAGGATCAGCTCTTAGGTTACACATTCCTCTCCTCCACTGAGGAGTTTTGTACAACAGGAATGATCAGCTATTACAGTCTCTCCATATAGGGAATTTTGTGTAAATACATTTCTTTTGTGAATATGGCTAGAGTGGAGAAGTGGAGTGATTGTGAAAAACTAGATCTCCCCCTCATGCCACTGCTGTCTCTTTGTAATAGTAGGTACTTGTGTAAATGGAGGAAGTACTCCATGTTTATGGTTTATCAAAATCCAATTGATCCACTTCCCATTAATCGGCATGTAAATGGGAAGTAGTTCAAAAGGATATTTTGTGTAAGGGTGATATTAGGGTAAATCCATCACCCAAAAAAGCATCTAATAAACTAGGGAGTGGCGACCCACCTCAAGAAAGAGGTTCAGCCAACAAAAAAAAAATTGAGAAAGAATACAATTTGAATTTCAACATTTTAAATGAATCAAATTACTATGAATCAACATTTCAGGCATCTAGAAAGTGTTTGAGGCAGAAATGAACAACCATGATCATTATAGGTCCTTGAATTCCAATTTAGAAAACTGGGGGAAAAGGAAAAACAGGTACAAAGAGCAAAATGAACTTTTAAAGATTATTCCTCCTATAATATGTTGGGAAATTTGGAGAATGAGGAATAGGGTGATTTTTGAAGAACAGAAGTTCAGCTTCTTGGAGGTAATAGAGTCTATTTTTATGTCAATTAAAATCAACTTTCAGGAGTATGCTCAAGATTGGGATGGTTTTTGGCAGTATTTACATAATCCAGTAGTAAGAATGAAAATCAACATTATAAAATGGATACCTCCTCTTCTTCGAAAAGTTAAAATAAATATAGCTTCAGTTATTAGAAGATGAGAAGGGCAGGGGGGTGTAGTGATTAGAAATGACCAAGGGAATCTAATTGATTGCTATAATATCTTGTATAAATTTCCTATGGTTTCTTCACAAGTACAAGTGGAGATTTTAGCTGCAGATAAGGCAATATCAGAGCGTACAGAAGTTGGGATGCTCTCATTAGAAATTGAATCAGACTTCTTGGCCTTGGAAAAGATCATCAAGGGGGAAGAGGAGCCATGGAGACATTTTTATCTTGAAGTGAAGCAGTAATGAACATGAAGAATGCTGTGAACAACGTGGAAATAAGATATCAGGTATGAGAAGTGGTCTCACAGATTGACTATCTCACCACTGGTGATTTTTGTACAGCTTGTTAGCTATTTTTGTATTCAGCATGTTAAGGCAGTAATTAGAACTATAAGCTGAACTCTTTTGCTAATACATTAGGCAGGGATATGTAAATGGAGGAAGTGGTCCACATTTAATTTAATCTAACATCTTGAGCAATTTTCCATTAGGCGTGTAAATGGGAAATTGCTAAAGAGAGACTTTTGTGTAAGAGTGATTTTAGGGTAAATCCATCACTCAAAAAATTATCTATAATATTGGGAGTGGCGCCCCACCTCACAATAGAGGTTCTACCAAAAAAATGAATCAAATTACTAATGCAGAAATATAAACGCAACTCAAAATTAATATATAAAAGGCTACATAATGAATTTAGATAGTTATGTTGTTAAAAATACAAAATTTACAAGATAATCAAGGAAATTCATACTTAAAATACAATCAACACACAATTAAAGTCTCTTTTATGTCCTTACAATTCGAAAAATGTATTCCTTTTGATTCAAACAGAGACAATATCTTCATATATATATATATATATATATATTTATATATATCCTCTCATATGAGTATTTGGTTCTTACTTAACATCGATCCAATGCAATTTTCTCTATGCAATGGGTTCTTTTGGTCGAATATGTACAGATTTTAAGCGTGTACCTTCATTCGAATAGGACTTATTCGTTATAGAGAACTCAATTTCTTCACATTGTCTAGATGATGCTTTAAATTCTACTGCCACTATTTCTATCCATTCATCCATTGGCTTATCACTCATATCTTCTTTCTGCTCATCCTCTGCTACACCAGTTACAACCTCTACATGTTTTTTTCTCAACATTATCACAAAAATGATCTCATATGTAATGTTTGAGGAAAGCTTTTCTATCCCAAATCTGCCGGACACTTTCCACCAACCATCAAGGAAGAAGACATCACTGCAATGTAACATATATAAAACTAATTAGTGAACTATTGAAAGCAAAATATATTACTTATGTACAAGTAATTCTTTAATAATTATTCCGATAGTAATGCCATATAGTTCCTTTTGAACTCAAAATTTATTAACTTGGTTATGATAATTTATAATATAAGTGAATTACCTTAATCCTTTCACCATGAAGGGTGATTTCCATAGATACTCGTAAGTCACTGAGAGATAATTTGGAAACAACATAAAGCGATCCTTGCTTAAATTATCTTCCTCTTGGAAATGTTGCATAAAGTCCAAACTCTCAAATAACAACATCATTTTAAACCAGCACTTATTTTGATAAGCGTTTACATTAATTGTTTTATATGTATAAATTAATGTGGTTATGATGATAAACCGAAAGAATACTTTTAGCTACATACTACATAAAAAATAACAAACAAATCTACAGAGTGTTATATTTAATATTTAATTAGCATAATAATGAAGTGCGTTGTATATTCAATTATATTTTATTTCTAGCTCTTAAAAATATTCAAAAGAAACTAAAAGCTATTTATTGCTACTTGTTTTGTCTTGCTTTTGTAGGATTTAGGGTGAAAGAAATAGAATAGTCTAGGTCCCACTAAATAAAATTTTTAAACCGGTTCTTGAAATTTGAACACTGAAACTAAAGTTTGAAAGTAATAAATTGCTAAACTTATAAAACTATAATTTCTAAACTTAGAAAGTACGTCATACAAATCCAATTTAGTTTGTTTGGTTTGTCCATTATTTCTATAAAAATTTTCAAAACAATGATATAATAATTATTTTTACTATGATGTTTTTTTATGTTTTTGTATTCTTAATAAAAAATATAATTTTTTTAAAAGGTAAACAATTATGTAAATGTAATTTTCTACTAAAATAAATCCATAAAATATTAATTTCAATTTTGAATTTTAAAAATTCATAAAAAAATTCCTATCAAAATAAACCAATTAATCTAAATACATTACAAAAAATTACTTTGTTGTTGTAAAAATAATTGTCAAAAGAAGTACAGATTTTGTCACTATATGCTTTTCGTGGCAAAAAACATTTGTCACCCATACTATCACAAAAAACCCGTCGCAATAAGCTAATATGGCAAACAAAATAAATTGTCAGAACGAGTCAAAACATTTGTGTGACAAATCTGTAGCCGCCATAGAAACTGATTTTATAATGACAAATTGTTTGTCAATATTAACTATATTTTTCATCCCATGATACTAGCTTATGTCACAATAATTAGCATGTTGTAACGACAAATACTGGAGTTGTTATAAGATGTGACATATAATGACAATTAATGATAACTCCGTTTTTTATTGTTTATTGTTTATTAGTTTTGGTGTTCTTTTGTAGTATTTCTATACAATATGGAATGTTTTTAGTGCAGGATTAGATAATCTTGGAATGAATGATGGTTGTGCACAAAAGGAGGGATAGACATCATGTGGGATGGATTTGGGCAACTTAACGTGCGTACAAGGAATTATTGGAAGATTTTCAAAGTGATAATGATCAAATATTGTGAATGAAGATATTTATCATCATTGGTGATTTGAAAAAGGTAGTTAGGAGATTATTATGGGTTGCATCCCTATATCATTTAGCCATCTGTGGCTTAAAAAGGATTGATTTTTATCTCCAAATTTTAGATTAACTCTATAGGAAGACTTATTATGGGATGCAAATTGCTTAAAGATAGGTTTATTAGTTATCTTGAATTCTCTCTATAAATAGAGAGGTACTAGGAAGAATAAGATTTTTTAAGTAGTTTTTTTTAGAGTTAAGTTTAGGATTTACGTATTTTATGAAGCAGCTTTTCATTTGATTCCATTAATTCTTAGTTTGAATTTTTATTTTGAAAGACTATTTTAATTTATAGCGTAATTTGAGTCCTTGATTTCAAGTTTAATTTGCGTAGAAAGTTCCATTGTTGCATCAGGTTTAATTGAATAGTTTCATTAGTTTACTTCCTTTTATTATTGAACCGAATTGTGATCCTGCATCTTCAGTTTATAATTTCGTTGGACGATTTCCTTCATCATGAAAGTAGTAAGTTTTAATTGCATTAATTCTTTTAGCACATGAATGAATATCGTTCCAGATTTAGCTTTCTATATTTGAGTTGTATGTTTTGAATTCTCATCTGAATGAAATTGAATGTTTCTTTCGGTTGGAGTCAGAGCATGGTTTTGGTTTTTATTGCATAAGTCAAATAGAGTTAGTAAATAGAGTCTTAAAAGTCAATTAGATGAATAGTTAGTTTAATAGTTTTAGTTGCAGTAGTTCAGTTTTTGTTTGATTGCATTAATTAAATTAAAAGTTAAGTCATCATTACATGCATGTTGGTCAAGTTTTTATGTTTAGTTATGAGTCAGTTTTAATGTTTAGTTCACAATTATGTTTCCAGGTCTGTGTCTATATGTTTTTAGTGTCAGTTTTTGCATGTTTCATTAATTAAATATTGTTTTTAAAGGTTAAATTTTAATTCTGGAAATTCATTTCAGTTTTAAGTAGAATTTAGATTTTGATTTCTTTCTTTCATGTTCGTTTATTTTTCTTAATTTCAGGTTTTAGGATTAATTTTAGCTTTTTAATTTAATAGTTTTAATTTAAATTAGTTAAATAGATTATTTTGGTTTTAGTTCATTTAAGTTATTAAAAATTCTTTTAGTACTTTTGAAGCATTCAGGAAGTGGAGTTAATTAACAATTTCGTTAAAGTGCGGACGTTCAGATTTAGATCCATTTCCTCAAATCAGAGAGGTCTCGCGTGCTCAAACGGAAGGACACTTCAATAGTAGAATAAGCTTTCTTCACCCTATTTCTTTTTAGTTTATTTTCAGAATGTCAATAATGTGTTTTAAATTTGTTTTCGTGGTAATGTCTAGTGAGTAGATTTTTATCCGGCATTTAGTAATGAAGCACTAATTATTAATTTGTTGTGAGACCTAAATGTGTATGCTAAATTAATGTTTCAAGAATTCTGAAAAGTTCTTTGTGCATATCGATAACTATTTGGATTTCTTAAATACTGGCCATATTTATTTAATTTGAATAAAGCCAATTAATCTCCCATTAAATATCTGTATTTAGTGGATTGGATTGATTAGTGGTAAAGCTACTGTCAGGTAGACAAGAACAATAGGTTAGCAAATTATGACTGCTGATTCTGATTGTGATTTGTTAAAACTGGGTTCCTTTGATTCTTAATGCTGTTAGGACATTAAATTTGGTGTTGGCTGATTCCAGCCGAATTGTGTCTTAATTAGAGAAATAATTAGTTTAAGCTGATTCTTGCTAATTATCGAGAATTTAAGAAGGAACTGGGTTACGTCGGAGCTGATTCTCGGTAACCTATAACTAGTTGGTTTAAGAACATTAATTAATTTTTGAGTCGATGATCAATGATTATGTAATTAGTGTGGATTTGCTTATGTGCCGGACCTTTAATTTATTGAAATTTTATTTGTGATAATTTTTGGTTTATTTGTTTTAATTGAAGGAAAAAAATTATTATTAATTATCCTGATTTGATAAACAAAATTGTGACCCTATTGAATTAACCGAATTAAACTGTGCTCCGTTCCCTGTGGGATTCGACCCTACTTCCTTTGTGCTATATTTTAATCCTTTGAAGTAGGATTTTTAAATTTGATATTAAAACGACGTATCAAATTTTTGGCGCCGTTGCCGGGGAACGGCAGATTACTGTTTATTTTAATTTAATTCAATTTTATTTCTTGGTGTATGTCTAGATCCTCTAAACCTGATTTGTTGTTTGATACAGAAATCGAGAAAACAGCACGCAGGTTAAGGAAAGAAACAAAAGAAAAACGCCAAGAAAGCATTTCTGGTTCTACGACAGACGTCCTAGTTACTCAAACGGAACCCCTGTTAAACACAGAATCAGAGTTAGACGCTACCACTGATAATTCAGAAATGGCTGCACAGGATCCACCACGAGATGTTGTTGATAATCCACCTGTGGTACAAGCGCAGAATCGTGTTCGCACTTTAAGGGAGTTAACTAGTCCTGCGATTAATTATCAACCCTCTTGCATTGTTTTTCCAGCTATTAATGTTGATTTTGAATTAAGACCATCATATTTGAATTTGTTACCTAAATTTTATGGAAAAATTGGAGAAGACCCTCACAATTTTTTGCAAGAATATTTAAAAATTTGTGGAACATTGAAAAATAGAGAGGTTACAGAAGAATATATTCGGTTAGCTAGTTTTCCTTTTTCTCAAACTGGAGAAGCTAACATTTGGTTTAATGGATTGGCACCTAACTCTATAAATTCTTGGAATCAACTGCAAAATGTTTTTCTTCACAATTTCTTTCCCGCATCTAAGATTGCTTCTGTTAGAAAGGAAATTTGTGGAATTAAACAAGATTATGATGAGTCTTTACATGCATATTGGGAAAGGTTTAATAGATTATGTAATAGCTGTCTACAACATCAAATTTCTGAAGAGTTGCTAATTCAATATTTCTATGAAGGTTTGCTGCCAGAAGAGAGAAGAACAATAGATGCTGCAAGTGGAGGAGCCTTAATGAACAAAACTCCTGCACAAGCCAGGATTTTAATTACAGAAACAGTTGAATGTAGACAGCAGTATCAGACATCCTCTCGTATGCTCAAACGAGTGAATGAGATAAGTACATCTTCTATTGAGCATAAATTAGATGCGTTGACTAATTCAATGGCACAATTAGTTGCAGGTATGGGAACTACCGATAAAGAAAGGCCATGTGGAATTTGCAAGAATACGGGACATCCAACTGACATGTGCCGAATGGCCTCAATTGATTTGACAGCACAAGTGAATGCAGCAAGCGGGTTTCCACCTCAGCGCCACTATGACCCATATGCCAATACCTTCAATCCAGGGTGGAAAGACCACCCAAATCTTAGCTATGGGAATAGAGCACAGCAACAACCACCACCAGGAATACCGCATCCATAACAATATAGGCCTCAACAGCATCAACAGCAACCAACACAGCCCAATGCAGTGCCTGTCTCAAAATCAGGTACACCACTTGAGGATTTGATAACTAGCTTAGCTAATACAACTCAAAATTTGCAACAGGGAATGATAAAAACTCAAACTGAGTTGCAAAAATTTCAACAAGAAACACGAGCCAGCATCCAGGGTTTAGGTAATCAAATCACTCAAATATCCATAGCAATAAATGCACTGGAAGGAAATCAGGGAAGATTACCATCACAGGTACAGGTAAATCCTAGAGAGAATGTCAGCCAGATAACTTTACGAAGTGGTAAGCAATTGGAAGTACCTCCACCAAAGAAGGAGGAAACAAAGGCGAGACAACAAGAGATAATTTCCCAACCGGAGTAGTCTCGCAAAAATGAGGTGAAATTGGATTTGAATACTTCTATATCTAATATTAAAATTCCACCTCCTTTTCCAGGCAGGTTAGCAAGGAATGTGAAAAATGATGAGATGGATGATATTTTGACCATATTCAGCAAAGTAGAAATCAATGTCCCATTCCTTGAAACTATTCGAAAAATGCCAAAATTCGCAAAATTCTTGAAAGATTTTCTTGCCAGGAAAATAAATCATAACAATAATGAAAAAGTAGTGGTAGGTGAAAATGTATCAGCAGTTATCCAACGAAAACTACCACCAAAATGCAAGGATCCAGGTATGTTTGCAATTCCATGTATGATAGGAGATAAATTAGTGGAAATGGCAATGCTTGATTTGGGAGCTTCAATAAATGTCATGCCTCTTTCTACTTATAATAAATTAAATATAAGACCTCTCAATGATACACGAGTAGTTATACAATTAGCTGATAGGTCCATGGCATACCCTATAGGAGTCCTTGAAAATTTGTTAGTCAAAGTGAATGATTTTATATATCCAACTGATTTCTATGTGTTGGATATGGGAAAAGGGTTTGAGACTACTTCAGCTGTTTTGTTATTAGGAAGGCCCTTTATGAAAACAGCAAAGACTAAAATTGATGTAGATAAAGGGACTTTAACTTTTGATTTTAATGAGGAGTCTATTACTTTCAATATTTTTGATGCCATGAAAAAGCCTCAAGATGTTGAAAATCTTTACATGATTGACTTTTTTGAACCTCTTGTCCAAGAACATCTTGAGACGAATTTTTTGCAGGACAAGCTAGAAATGGCCATTACAGAAAATCTGACAGATATAGAGGCAAAATATATACATGATATGGAAATTAAAGATGCCATAATGTCACTATATTCATTAGAAGAATATTCCAATGCATCAGACCCATCCCCCTTACCCAAACAGGACCCTGTTGATAAATTATTGCCATCTGTTTTGCAGGCCCCGACATTGGAACTCAAACAATTACCAGAACATTTGAAATATGTGTACTTGGGCGAAGGAGAAACGCTACCAGTCATTATAAACAGTCATCTCACACAAATCCAAGAAGAAAGATTGATTAGACTTTTGAGGCAACATAAAGAAGCCATAGGATGGACTTTGGCTGACATCAAAGGGATAAGTCCAGCAGTGTGTATGCATAGAATTCTCCTTGAATCTGATGCTAAGCCGGTAAGAGATCCACAAAGAAAACTAAACCCAAACATGAAGGATGTAGTGTTGAAAGAAATTCTTAAATTGCTTGAACTAGGTATTATTTTTCCTATCTCTGACAGTAAATGGGTTAGTCTTGTACATGTCGTTCCAAAAAAATCTGGTTTTCAAGTGGTGAAAAATGATAAAAATGAGTTTGTACCTATGCGCCTCCAAACAGGATGGCGAATATGCATCGACTTTAGAAAATTAAATGCTGCAACTCGTAAAGATCATTTTCCCTTGCCATTTATTGACCAAATGTTAGAAAGACTAGCAGGAAAAATATTTTTTTGTTTTCTTGATGGATATAGTGGCTATTTTCAAATTTTTGTAGCTCAAGAAGATCAAGAAAAAACTACTTTTACCTGCCCATTTGGGACTTTTGCTTATAGACGCATGCCTTTTGGATTGTGTAATGCACCGGGTACTTTTCAAAGATGTATGATGAGTATTTTCTCTGATTTAATTGAAGAGTGCATGGAAATTTTTATGGATGATTTTACTGTGTATGGTGATTCTTTTGACATGTGTTTAACAAATCTTGATAAAGTGTTGCACATGTGTATTGAGAAGAATTTGCTTCTAAATTATGAAAAGTGCCACTTTATGGTAATAGATGGAATTGTCCTTGGACATTTTGTGTCTGAAAAAGGAATTCAAGTAGACAAAGCCAAAGTTGATTTAATTGCTCAACTGCCTTACCCCACTAATGTTAGAGAAATTCGTGGATTTTTAGGTCATGCAGGTTTTTACCGACGGTTTATCCGAGATTTTGCAAAGATCGCGCAACCTTTGACAAAATTGTTGCAGCATGACATACCATTTGCCCTGACGGAAGATTGTAAGAAAGCCTTTGACTTGTTAAAGGAGAAGTTGGTTTCAGCACCAATAGTTCAACCACCTCATTGGGATCGCCCTTTTGAATTGATGTGCGATGCAAGTGACTACGCAGTTGGTGCTGTTCTTGGTGAAAAAGAAGGCAAAGAGAGTCATGTGATCTATTATGCTTCAAAGACACTAAATCCGGCTCAATGCAATTACACAACAACAGAAAAGGAGCTTTTAGCTATTGTTTTTGCATTTGAGAAGTTTAGATCATATTTATTGGGTTCAAAAATAATTGTTTATACTGACCATGCAGGCTTAAAATATTTACTTGCAAAGAAGGAATCAAAGCCAAGACTAATTAGATGGATTTTGCTTCTGCAGGAATTTGATTGGGAATTTAAAGACAAAAAAAGAGCAGAAAATTATGTGGCTCATCATTTAAGTCGTCTGTCCCAGGAAGGTCATAGCATGCCCATACAGGAGGTTTTTCCAGACGAACATCTTTTGACCCTTCAAGGTAAGCAAAATAAAGAACCCTGGTTTGCTGATATGGTGAATTATCTGGTTAGCAAAGAATTCCCTA
This sequence comes from Ophiorrhiza pumila, assembly GCA_016586305.1. Taxonomy (NCBI): domain Eukaryota; kingdom Viridiplantae; phylum Streptophyta; class Magnoliopsida; order Gentianales; family Rubiaceae; genus Ophiorrhiza; species Ophiorrhiza pumila. Next base: position 13,720,332 of record BLIW01000006.1, read on the forward strand.
AAGGTTTAACATATGCTAAAAAAATGAAAATTAGAAGTGATGCAAAATATTTTATATGGGATGAGCCTTATCTATGGAAAATTGGTTCAGATCAAATAATAAGAAGGTGTATTCCGGATAATGAATGTCATGATATTTTGGTTCACTGTCATTCATATGCATGTGGTGGTCACTTTGGTCCAAGAAAAACAGCTAGGAAAATTTTAGATAGTGGATTCTTTTGGAATTCATTATTTAGAGATGCATATTTGTTTTGCAAAAGTTGTGAGAGATGTCAGAAAATGGGAAATATTACTAATAAGGATGAAATGCCTCAAGTTCCAATTATTGTATGTGAAATTTTTGATGTATGGGGTATGGATTTTATGGGCCCATTTCCTAGTTCTTTCGGAAATTTGTACATTTTATTAGCTGTGGATTATGTGTCGAAGTGGGTGGAAGCAAAAGCCACCCGAACTAATGATTCTAAAGTGGTTGCAGGTTTTTTAAAGTCTAATATTTTCAGTAGATTTGGTATACCACGAGCAATTATTAATGACCAAGGAACACATTTTTGCAATCGTACAATTGAAGCCTTAATGAAAAAGTATGGAGTTCATCATCGCCTTGCTACACCATACCATCCACAGTCCAATGGGCAAGCGGAAGTGTCGAATCGTGAAATAAAGCAAATTTTAGAAAAGACAGTTAACACTTCTCGCAAGGATTAGAGTTTACGCTTAGATGATGCCTTGTGGGCATATCGAACAGCTTTTAAGACTCCGATAGGAATGTCCCCCTATAGGCTTGTGTTTGGAAAGATGTGTCATTTACCAGTGGAGATAGAGCATAAAGCCTATTGGGCCATTAAGCAAATGAATTTGGAAGAATTTAAGTGTGGGGAGGAAAGGAAGCTCCAACTTCAAGAATTGGAAGAGTTACGTTTGGAAGCCTACGAAAATGCCATGTGGTACAAAGAAAAGACTAAAATGCTTCATGATAAGCTTCTAAGGCGGAAACAATTTCAAGTTGGCCAAAAAGTTCTACTTTTTCAATCCAAGTTGAGGTTATTTGGAGGAAAATTAAAATCCAAATGGATTGGACCATTTCAAGTTGTTTCCGAAAATCCAAACGGGACGGTGGAAGTTTTGGGACTTGAATCTGGAAAAACATTCAAGGTTAATGGTCAGAGGTTGAAACCATTCTATGAAAATATCCAACCTGAAGTGGTAGACGAGCTCAAATTATCTATGCCAAATTACTTTTAATTTCGGCATATGAGGTCTAGCCAAAGACGTTAAACAAAGGCGCTAATTGGGAGGCAACCCAATGCATTTTATTTTAATTTAATTTAATTTATTTTTAATTTATCATTTTATTAGGATTTAATAGTTCCCTTTATTTCTTATTGCAGGAAACAACAATATATTACAAGCGATTGAGGCCCTTTCATTCAAGATTGATGCACTTCAAGTTTCACAAAATGCACTAATTCAAATATTTGCACGCCAAGCAAGTGGAGTTAACCCCACTTAATCAGGGAAGTGTTGTCCTCCTCCTTAGTGTTTTTAATTTTTTGTTTAGCATTTTCTGTTATTGTGAATTGGGGCTATGTGTTGAAGTCTTTTTCATACTTTATTTTTGCTTGGGACAAGCAAAATTTAAGTGTGGGGAGGTGGATTAGTTATAGGGTCATATGTGTTTAAAGTTTTGTCAAAATTTTTTTTAGATTGCTAGTTTTCTTTTGAAATTTGAGTCATATGTTGTTGTCTTAGTTAAAAAACAAAAAAATATTTTAGTTGTAGTTTTCTTGTTTTGCTGCCAAATTTTCTATTTTGTCAAGTATTTCATGAGAAATTGGAACTTGGTATGGAAGTTTTGGTTGAATCCTTTGTGTTTAAACTATATATGATGTTGTCCTTGGAGGATTCAAAGAAAGATGAATTTACCGAAAATGAACTTTTAATTAACCACTTTAAAGTGAGGTTTTAGAATTAAGCACACAAAACCACTTTTTGGTGCTTAAATGAATTTTTCTTTGTTGAGAGAACAATTTTACTTGGATTTTGTTACAAAATTTGCTTTGTTGTACATGTTGAAGCCACAAGTATTAAATTATGCATGAAAGTGATTAAGGCATTTAGGATTTTAGCCCTATTTAACTTTAAGTTTTCTGTCCAACCCTCAATTTTACCCTTAGTAAGCCCCTTTGAAGCCTAGACCTTTATTTTCTTTGTGTTTAAACCAAGTAAAATATTCACCTTTAACCTTATTTGGCTTTCTTTTTGACCCTCAAAGTGTATATGGCAAGATTTGATTATGTGAATCATCTGTATTGTGGTATACCAAAAGAAAAAAAAAGGTAGAGGTCATCTTGAATTTTGGAAAAGTGTTCTGCTGCTGAAAAAAGAATGGGAGAAGTATTCTGTTTGTTTAAAAAAAAAAAAGAGCAGAACAGCAATAAAAAAAAGAAAAAAAAAAGAAAAGAGAAGAAAAAGTGAGCACTGGTTTTGGTTCAAGTTTGGGATTTATAATAAAGGGGATGATGATTTTGCCAAAGTTATTAATTCACTTTGATATATGTTCTTAGCCATGTTTTTCTTTCTTTTTGTCCCGCCTTTATTACCCTAGCCCCATTACAACCAATAAAAGACCTTTTGATTTTAGCATAATTTTTGACATTTGTGGTGGATGTTTGACAACATTGCAAGTTTATAGTAATGTTTTCTTGTGAAATTGATTTGAGTGAATTACCCAAAGATATATTTTTTGAGTGCTTTGTGAGATTGAGCGAATTAGTTCATTTTTGGAATTTTGACTTTGAAGGCAAGGATTATATATATATGTTTGATGCACAGGATTGGGAATGTGGAATAATGGTTGAGTTCCAATTTTGATTGATGCTTGATTTAATTAGAAGTTTGGACAGTTGTTTGTTAAGTCGAGTTTAGTTTTATTTTCTGTCAATGCTTGAGGACAAGCATCGTTTAAGTGTGGGAAGGTTTGATAACTCCGTTTTTTATTGTTTATTGTTTATTAGTTTTGGCGTTCTTTTGTAGTATTTCTATACAATAAGGAATGTTTTTAGTGCAGGATTAGATAATCTTGGAATGAAGGATGGTTGTGCACAAAAGGAGGGATAGACATCATGTGGGATGGATTTGGGCAACTTAACGTGCGTACAAGGAATTATTGGAAGATGTTCAAAGTGATAATGATCAAATATTGTGAATGAAGATATTTATCATCATTGGTGATTTGAAAAAGGTAGTTAGGAGATTATTATGGGTTGCATCCCTATATCATTTAGCCGTCTGTGGCTTAAAAATGATTGATTTTTATCTCCAAATTTTAGATTAACTCTATAGGAAGACTTATTATGGGATGCAAATTGCTTAAAGATAGGTTTATTAGTTATCTTGAATTCTCTCTATAAATAGAGAGGTACTAGGAAGAATAAGATTTTTTAAGTAGTTTTTTTTAGAGTTAAGTTTAGGATTTACGTATTTTATGAAGCATCTTTTCATTTGATTCCATTAATTCTTAGTTTGAATTTTTATTTTGAAAGACCATTTTAATTTATAGCATAATTTGAGTCCTTGATTTCAAGTTTAATTTGCGTAGAAAGTTCCATTGTTGCATCAGGTTTAATTGAATAGTTTCATTAGTTTACTTCCTTTTATTATTGAACCGAATTGTGATCCTGCATCTTCAGTTTATAATTTCGTTGGACGATTTCCTTCATCATGAAAGTAGTAAGTTTTAATTGCATTAATTCTTTTAGCACATGAATGAATATCGTTCCAGATTTAGCTTTCTATATTTGAGTTGTATGTTTTGAATTCTCATCTGAATGAAATTGAATGTTTCTTTCGGTTGGAGTCAGAGCATGGTTTTGGTTTTTATTGCATAAGTCAAATAGAGTTAGTAAATAGAGTCTTAAAAGTCAATTAGATGAATAGTTAGTTTAATAGTTTTAGTTGCAGTAGTTCAGTTTTTGTTTGATTGCATTAATTAAATTAAAAGTTAAGTCATCATTACATGCATGTTGGTCAAGTTTTTATGTTTAGTTATGAGTCAGTTTTAATGTTTAGTTCACAATTATGTTTCCAGGTCTGTGTCTATATGTTTTTAGTGTCAGTTTTTGCATGTTTCATTAATTAAATATTGTTTTTAAAGGTTAAATTTTAATTCTGGAAATTCATTTCAGTTTTAAGTAGAATTTAGATTTTGATTTCTTTCTTTCATGTTCGTTTATTTTTCTTAATTTCAGGTTTTAGGATTAATTTTAGCTTTTTAATTTAATAGTTTTAATTTAAATTAGTTAAATAGATTATTTTGGTTTTAGTTCATTTAAGTTATTAAAAATTCTTTTAGTACTTTTGAAGCATTCAGGAAGTGGAGTTAATTAACAATTTCGTTAAAGTGCGGACGTTCAGATTTAGATCCATTTCCTCAAATCAGAGAGGTCTCGCGTGCTCAAACGGAAGGACACTTCAATAGTAGAATAAGCTTTCTTCACCCTATTTCTTTTTAGTTTATTTTCAGAATGTCAATAATGTGTTTTAAATTTGTTTTCGTGGTAATGTCTAGTGAGTAGATTTTTATCCGGCATTTAGTAATGAAGCACTAATTATTAATTTGTTGTGAGACCTAAATGTGTATGCTAAATTAATGTTTCAAGAATTCTGAAAAGTTCTTTGTGCATATCGATAACTATTTGGATTTCTTAAATACTGGCCATATTTATTTAATTTGAATAAAGCCAATTAATCTCCCATTAAATATCTGTATTTAGTGGATTGGATTGATTAGTGGTAAAGCTACTGTCAGGTAGACAAGAACAATAGGTTAGCAAATTATGACTGCTGATTCTGATTGTGATTTGTTAAAACTGGGTTCCTTTGATTCTTAATGCTGTTAGGACATTAAATTTGGTGTTGGCTGATTCCAGCCGAATTGTGTCTTAATTAGAGAAATAATTAGTTTAAGCTGATTCTTGCTAATTATCGAGAATTTAAGAAGGAACTGGGTTACGTCGGAGCTGATTCTCGGTAACCTATAACTAGTTGGTTTAAGAACATTAATTAATTTTTGAGTCGATGATCAATGATTATGTAATTAGTGTGGATTTGCTTATGTGCCGGACCTTTAATTTATTGATATTTTATTTGTGATAATTTTTGGTTTATTTGTTTTAATTGAAGGAAAAAAATTATTATTAATTATCCTGATTTGATAAACAAAATTGTGACACCCTATTGAATTAACCGAATTAAACTGTGCTCCGTTCCCTATGGGATTCGACCCTACTTCCTTTGTGCTATATTTTAATCCTTTGAAGTAGGATTTTTAAATTTGATATTAAAACGACGTATCAATTAATTTGTCAGTACTTACCAATGTTATGTCACTCTATAAATGAATTTGTCACAATAGTAAATGTGTTCAAGTGACAAATATAAGAAATGTCATAAGAATGTTGCTTATAGTGACAAATAGTGTTTGAATAATTACGTCATATTTTGTTAGTCAATATCTTAATTTGTCACATGTACTAACTAGATCATGTAACAAATCATAAAGTTGTCATAAAATAGTATGTTATGGTAACTAATCGTTTTTCGATATTTATTATAATTTTCGTCAGAAAAGTTAAGAAATTAACGTGACATAAAATATTGTTGTCATTGAAGCTGAGTTTATAATGATGAATATTTTCTCATTTTTTAGTACATTTTTGTTTTAAAAAAATCAATTTATTGCGATAAAAAATTATAGTTTGTCATAAATTAAAATTTACTACAATGACTACTTTGTCAAAAAAACACTATAGTTGTTTATAAGTATAAAAGGATTATTCATGTTTTGTTGAGTGACAAATTTATCGTAATAATTACTTATTCATGTTAAAAATGGCGAGCAATTTATTGTTTATCAATTTTATTTAATAAAAAAAATTTGAATTAAATGATAAATACATTGTATTATTAAATAGTAATATTTGAAAAACCTAGTACTTCAAGTGTATCAAACAAAACAAATTGAAAATCGATATTTATTTCAAAATAACCACCCAAATAAATAAGAGATAATAAAACTAATATTTATTATTTCCATCATGCTTTTTTCGCATCTCCATCATAAACTCTCTCATGTCTTTATTTTGAGCTTTCAGATTATTTAACCGCTCCAAATAAGTTTTGTTAACCTCTACGAGCTCTGCAATTTGAGACTTGGCTACCACAAGTTCAGTTTTTGTGTTTGCAAATTCTGCCTCGCTTTGGTTTAAATGATCTTTGAGTATGAGATTTAGCAAAATAGTTGAAGAAGCTTTGTTTCTATTTCGTGAACCTCAACTCTATGGCCCATGCCTCTCATATATCCCTGTTTCTTTCCAAGTATATGAATCATTATATTATCTTCATCTATCAGCTCTGTTCCTTCATCCAATGGCTATTGCTCTTGCTCCTTAGCTGATAATTTTTCCTATCAAATTAACATTAATTATTTAAATATTCTAAAATTTTAGAGTTTAAAATATTTTTAATTATTAAATACTTACAAATATTGTGCTGGCTTCATCATTGACAAATTCTCCATTTTTTTTCTTGTGTGTCATTCCCCAAAATGTGATCTTATTATGATTAACCTATTGTGAGGAAATAAAAAAATTAAATACATTTAATTATTTAGATCTTGTTAAAATCTAATAAATAGGAAAAAATTAAATGAAAAAAATTTCAATACATGTAATTATTTAGATGTTATTAAAATATGGTAAATAAGGAAAAAAATACCATTTTCTTATAGCGCCAAAGGAATGTTTGAGAACCTCCAGTATGAGGATAAGGTATCAACTTGCAATTTTTTGCATTTGCCCTCGATTGATTCTAAAAAAATATAAAAATAACTTGGTAGCATCAATTTAAGTGGTGAAATTAAATATATATATATATATACACACATAAATATTGTCATTATTCAAGAAAATAAATAATTCTTAAACTAGATTATAAATAAATACGCAATTTAAATATTACCTGAAAAGTTTCACTTTCAATCGTAGAGCAAACTTGACGCCATGCTTCTAATCTCGCCTCTGCCCGAGGACTCATAGATCGTGGATCCACCCCATTAGTTTTCAACTAGTCATATCCTTGTTTTAATATGCTTCTCCAATGCCTATATTGAGTTTGAAATATAGCATATATGCATGCTTTTACTCGGGCTGTAGACCAATCCTCAATTTCAAACCATTTATGAAAAAAATTGAAATTTATGACATTATAATGAATATGGTTTATAATTTGAACATAACTATTAAGATTAATTTCACACTACTTACCTAATGCGTTTAGTCGAGTGCGTATCAATTTATCCCTATTTAACTATAGCTAATGGTGCTAGGGTTTCGTTCCACAGGGAAGGGTGGTTCAAGAATTCAAAAAGTTACTTTAAATTTTGTCACAAAAAAACAGAACGACAAGCACAGAGAATAAAATGTAAATGCAAATGGAAAGAACATGATGCTCTAGAGTTCCTTCAACCGGATGAATGCTCACCAGACGACTCGTGCAATACAATTAACGTGCGTGCAAGTTTAAAAGGAGAACTCAATTGCCTAGAGGCCTAGCCTACAGCCGGCATGTCAACCGCACTGCACTCTACGCTCGCTAACATCATTCTTTCCCATGGTGAGGCCTAAGAACAATGAAATTGCGCCGCAACGTCTCAACTCCCTGTGTGTAACTACTCTAGCAATCTACTCCTAAAATCTTCCCACGACGAGGCCTGATTTAGGTTCTTAGGTTTTCGTTAGCATCAGCGAGTCTCTTTACACTCTATTGTTAGGTTTCCTTGATCTCAAATTGGCATGGCGACCGCATCTCAAAAAACGAACAAGCAAAGCAAGTGTAAAGACTCAATAATTCATACTTCCAGTTCTCATTTCATTAATTCTCAATTAGTATTGGCGAATCAAACCTCAACTCAGCATGTCGACCGAAATTATAGTTCAATTCAACAATATCGATGCGAATTCATGAAACTTAATTAAATTCACAACCAAAACGGAGTATGATTTCAATTCTTCATAGATACATTAATTGCACCACATAGAGTCATTTAAATTAAGCATTCATCCATCGGAACCCTAGAACATCATACGTTTAGCCAGAAAATGCCATTCTCATCTCATAATTGTTAAAATGCAACATTAAACAATTCATCTCCAATAAATTGGAAGAAATTACTGATTGAATTGCTCAGAATTGTAAAATGCTTCATTAATTGAGAATTGAAATGCCGTGATTGGTCCAAAGGTTCGATTGGAATAAAAAACGAAGACCAAATTCTAGTGAGAGAAAATTCTAAAGAGAGAACGTCTAGAGAAAGAAATTTCCGCTCACTAGTGCTAGATCAAAAAACTCATCAAAAGTCAAAAGTTTCATCCCCCTAAAATAATGACAAAACCCTCTATTTATAGAGGTCTAAAGCTTAATCTACACGCTAACGTAAACTAAGCACTTATTTATAGAAATGCCACTGCAATGAAAAACTGTCCAAAAATGTGCACGTGCACTGTGCACCAAGTCAGCAACCATTCTGGAGCTTCACGCCTTTGAGCTAGTGCCAACCATGTCTTCACTGCACACATCACGTCCTTGAGCCAATGCATTGCACCTTCAAAACACTGCACAAGGAAAAAAAGGTTAGAACACTTAGAAAAAATTTTAAGCAAAAGAATCAAGATTGCACGGCGCGGCCGAGCCATACAAATTTTTTCCACAGCCCGGCCGCGCGGTGCGGCTGCTCCATACAACTTTTTTCACGGCACGGCCGCTCCATGTAAATGCTTTCAAGGTGCGACCGCACCATGTAAAATATGCATGGCATGGCTATGTGTGCGTGCAAGAGTGTGTTGTTTGTTTATGCAGGTGATGCGCATATGTGTGTTCGTGCAAGTGGTGCGCATACGTGCTTGAGTGCATGTGTTGAGTGGTGCGCAAGATCTTGGCAAGAATAGTGCACAAAAGAATGTTCAAGCGCCTAAGTTGTGCCCTTGATCTGCATGTGTAGTGAGCTTGTGTGATGCATGTAGTACGTGTAGTGTGCATTACTTGTGTTGTGTTGTGTTGTGTTGTGTTTGTGTTGTGCTTGTAGTGTATGAAGTGTAGCAAGAGTGTGCACCAGAATAGCAAGAGTGTGTAGCGAAATGCAAGTGTCATGTGCCTTAGTGTGCACGAATGCAGCCCATATGTTGGTGCAGCTGCGCGCAAGCGTGCGCGGTAGGTGCAAGGCTGCTGCGTCGTGCGCGCAGTAGCGTGTGCGAGGGTTACGTGCGATTACACGCAGCATGTGCGATGTGTTGCAAGGGCTACGTGCACCATCGACATGCGGACAATGCTGAGCTCGCATGCACCTTGTGCGGTGAGTGTGCGGGACTCGCATACGATACATGCGAGCCTTGAGCGGTGAGTGTGCGAGGGCTCTGCGCAAGCTGTGCGACAGAAAGTGCATGGTGTGCGAGGCGTGTGCGGTGAGTGCATGCAATGTGCAGCAAGTGTGTGCAAGGGTCATGCGTAGCTGTGCGAGATGTGTGCAATGAATGTGCGCAAGTGTGTGCCTAGTGTTGTGTCTTCAAGCACACTCTTGTGTCTACTTGCAAACATTCGTATGCACACAAGTGTACCAATAAGGACCCGTTTTCGCCGAATAGCACTCCACATAACTCATCACATAGACTTACAAACTAACACACAATTCTGCACAAGATGCACTTAAAATACACGAAAGTCAAGTAAAACTAGCATTTTTAAGTTAGTATGAAACTGACTTATCATTACCGTTAAGCCAAAGTATAGCTGTTCTTTTTCTGAATCTGGAACTTCATGCTAGTAGCGTATTCCTGCAACTGGTGCATTAGTTTTGACAAGAAATCCAACACCTCTAGCAAAGTCTCTATCATTTTCTTGTGGATTTTTTTCTCCTTGAACAAATACGATAGAAATATTCTTACATCCTTAAAGAAGAAAAACAAGAAGGTTATGATATTATAAAAATTCAAAATTAATTTATTAATAATAATTTAGGGAAATTTTTGTATCAATTACTTGCAAAACTTTTTATTTAAGTTTAGGCAATGTGTTGAACCTCTTCCTCTCTTTAACTTATTAGAATCTATAAAAACTAAATAACGGTTTTACTTTCAAAATCACATAATATTTATTACAAAAATGTAAATACATAGTATAAGTACAGATTGCCATTAGCACTCATACTAGTTGGAATGTTGGAAGATCCACCCTCTAATGTTAGCATGTTTGAAGATTCAATAAGAGATGAATTCTTCTAAAGCTGCCCCCCAAAACTATGCCAAAAATGGAACCAAGAGTAAGAAAAATAGCCACAAACGTATTACAACTTATCTTCAAAATGAATAAATTCATCAACAGACAAAGTATGAGAAAATAATAACTAAACTTTTTTGGTTGAAATGGAATGGTCTGCATTCAAAATTATCAATAATTTCATAAATTCATATAAATACTTTGGTTTTGTCTTATGGTATTTCAAATATTCATATAAATTCATATATCTTGTTGCTGCCATAAGAGAGAACAATGAATTTCTATAGCTCATTAATATTTTTTATTAATTTCCAACGAAAGAGATGTGCATGCCAATATAAGCCTAATGTAGTGAAGTTTATGTATATATATATATTTATTAAATTCAGATACATGCCAATATAAGACTAAAATAAGATAGTTGTCTACACACAGTCATTCAAATCTCTTCATGCTATAAATTAATCTTTCATAATGTTTAGTCCATGATAACAGAATTATGCTCTAGAGAGTAAAAGAAACTTTAAAATATCAAGCAAAGAAAAACTAAAAGCGAAAAAAGAAAAGCAAGAAGATTACACTAACAAATTAGTGGAACAAAGGGAAAAAATGCAATGATTACGTTAACTTTCATAACTTTTTAACTAACAAATTATAGTCAACTTTGAAGGAGTAGACACTCATGTAACCCAGAATGCACAAAAAAGAGACCCACTAGAAAATATCACTAATTTCACAATGCACAAAAAAGAAAAGATACAGATCAAAAGGATGAAAAAAAAATAATATAATGCTCAATGCTAATATTTTTACTCTGAGACACATGATATTGTTGATAAAACGAAATTAGGATATCAAGATCAAAACTGAAGGCTACTGTAATTCTATTTCTAAATCGTCTCCTCACAAAATTAAATATAGAATATCTATATGGGATAAATACCTCCAATTAACTACAGGGATATGATGATGTCTCTAATTAACTACATCACCAATTGAAATTAAAAACAATTATTAGAAATCTGAAAATTAACCGAGATTAAAAAACAAAATAAATCTGAACAACATATAAAAGAATAAATCTTAACAACATACACAGAAAAATAAATCCTAATAAGATAAAAGTTAAAAGACATAAAAAATTCATTGAAAAATAAATCCTAAAAACATATTTAGTAAGATAGAGATAAAACCTGATTTCCTTCGTATTGAATTGAAGATTTTTGTTTGCTTGCAAATTTTGAAGAAGAACAAAAATTTAGATGAAAGTTCAAAAAGGATGATTAATAAGACATATGCTACAAAAGAAATTGGTTGTGATTTGGGATTCAATAAGTAAAACTATATAAAGAGGCAGAAACAATTTTAAAAAATTTAGAAAAAATAAGGGAAATAAATCAAAATTAAGAAATAATGTGGGAAACGCTAATAAAAATAATGAAAATATATGGATGAAAGTCATTGTTAGAATAAAATTCCTAAAGTAAAATTCGATTGATAAGGAAACGGTAAATTTTAGAAAGAACGATAGAAAAGCTAATTAAACTTAATTGAAATATATTAGTGAGAAAAGTTTGAGAAACTCTCGTAAAAGGATATTGATAATCAATGTTTAGTTTATTATGAAAAATCACAGTTAGATTCAAATTTCTAAAGCAATATTGGAATGATAAGGACACTCTATAACAAGATTAGATTGATATGAAAACTTGAAAGAATGATTTGATTGGTAAGGAAACGAGTTGTCAAAATACTTTTTATTACAAGGAAATCGTATGCTATTTTTATTACAAGGAAATAGATTTCAAGTGAATAATTTATGGAAATTATATATTATTTTAAAACTCCCAATGAAATAGGAAATTGTTTTGTGTATAAATAGTTATTATAAATTGAAAACATTATTGTAGATTGAAAACTCCAAGAGTCAGCAACGATTACCATAGAGATCATCCATCAATAAAGGCAATAGATATAAGGTAATCAAATCTCTACTCTTTTTTTTTGGTTAAAACCGAACTTATATATATAGTGGGCAAAATACGATACCGAATATACCCAAAAGCATCGTTACATAAGAAAAACAGTAAAAGTGGAGTACTACTCCATTACAAATGATTACATGAGCACCTAATTAAATGAGTGAGATGGGAATAGAAAGCTTCTACTCTAGGCCTAGGACTAGAGTATGGCATGCTACTCCCAGTCCAAATTCTGTGTATTTTGCAAGGAGGAACTACATATAAGCACATGTTTGGCTTGCTGAAAACATCCGAAACTCGCATAGCTCAAGCACCAAGCCCTAGTAGTCCAAGTCTATAATCAAAGTACTGCATCAAACTTCAACAAGACCTGGCTGCCCAAGGTCAATAACCGTCCAACCAATTTTCAGGTCATTGCCGTGATCAAGATTCAATATTTCCTCCACCGAGGGATCACTCAATGTGCCAACCATTGGCAATGTGCATCATTTCATTATGCCAAATGCTCAAAAGGCTTCGGCAATCAATCAAAGCATTTGTCCAGAATCAAAAAGGCAAAATCATATGTCCAGAATCAAAAAGGCACTCGGCCAGGGAAAGCATATGTCCAAAATCAACTTTTGATCAATAAAGCATATGTCCAAAATCTCAACTAATGTGGAGCCTAGCTATTCGAGTGCAAATAATCATCTGTCTACCTTCACATATCTAGACAGCCATGTAATCCAAAGGAAGGTCAACATATCCAGCAAGCAACCAAAATCAAAGAGGTCCAACAATGCAGAGCAAGTGGTTGCTATTTCAGAAAATCCACGAATTAGCAAGGTAAGCTTAAATCAACAAATCAATGTAAAACTCCCACCAGAATGAAATGAGTTCCTTGGCCTAATCTGAGTATCTGGGTATCCTCCAAACCACATAGAATCCGAGAGACAACAGTGCAGAACAAATTTTCATAGCTTTAAACATTGAACCGCAAAGCAGGCCCCCGGTCATTCTGACCCAAAGTCCCTTGGTGTTGGCCAAAACGGCAACATGTAAATGATTGCACTGAAAATCCCAGTGGATTTTGACAGAGCTTCGAAGGAATCTCGAAGCAGATGAAGCTAAGACATTCTTCCGGTAGGAGTTCAGCTTCGGTGTATGCATCACAACACCATCACGGGGGCATATTTCAGATCTTCAAAACTCCACACGCCACCCAATAAAATTAAGAAAACCACCGTGGATTAAAAGTTCACATTCAGCAGTAAATGATATTGAAGAATTAAGGGTACACATTCAACTGTGGCAAAGCAAAACCAAGGAAAAATTGAAGCTTGCCCTGCTGAAGTTAGAGCTAGCAACCGTTACTATGAGCTTGGTGGCAGCTGTGAGCTGTTGTTAAATCAAATCTCTACTCTTATTATATAAAAAGTTGTTAAATATTATAATGATATCATACTTCTTACAATTTAACTCTTTGGTGTTATTTTCTTGTATTTGTCAAATGATGATGGCGTTATTATACCAATGATAATACATGTTATAATAACTATTAAGAAGATATATCAAATGCATGTGTAATTTTTTTAAAAAACAAGATTCTTTTCTAACTAACTCTACTAAATTTATTTTCACAATTTTAAAATAATATTATAGAAACTATAAAATACTAGTTAAAAATTTGATTTTCTTTCCAACAAAATAGTTTTTCATGAAAGTTTGCATTATGTTCTTGTTTTTTAAATTTATTTTTCATTTATTTGACATAATTATCTTTTGACTATACTCTCTTATTGATGAAGTTTAACGTGAAAAACTATAAAACTGTGATTTTTATTGGTTAGCAGTTGTATTATAATATTATTTAGTTGAATTTATTTAGATAAGTTAATTTTTTAACTTGTTGAGGAAAGTACTCCATTTAATATTTAATATAGTAGGAATTAAAGATTAATCAATCTAGAAACATTTAGTATTTAATTGAATAGTCTACAATCGTGATTGGTATTAAAGATTAATTTATTTACAAAATCATTGTATTTAATCTAATAATTAAGAGTTTTAAGATTAATTAAAGATTAAATTATTTACTTTAATTTACTAGTGTTTTATTTAATCTGATAATCTAGAGTTGAGACATAACAATTAAAGATTAATTTTTTTAAAAAATTTTGTATTTAATATAATATTAAAGATTTATAATTATAAAGACTAACATATAATTTAGGGTTTTGAACACGAGCAAATACATTGATTTATTGAGGAAATCATATTATTTAATCATATAATTAAGAATTGTGATAGGAATTATAATCGAAACTAAATTTAGAGTTGGATTAAGAACAAATTGCCACAAAGTCAAATTCGAAATTCATTTTCTTTATTTCTATAAGAAATAACACTAATTAATTTTCTAATTCATTTACAAAAGTGCACATGTACTTGGTAAACCATGTGCACTTCTACTGAATTGATCAACTTGATGTTGTTCTACTGAATTATGCACTTCAATTGGGATAAATTTCTGATACACATTTGAGGATAGCCTCTGCTTGCTGTTGCCTATGGAATTTGGAGACAGAAGGCTCTGGACTCAATGTTGTCAATTATTTGCCAAAACATCCATGTGCTCGAGGGACAGTGAATTCCTCCAATTTGATCATGAATCCATATGTTGCATAATATTTCGATTGATATTTTGGAGTTGTGCTAACACTGTAAAGTAACATTGGCTCTTCATTTGCTAACTGATGGATTAGATTAGGACTTCAATTAGAGCGAAATAAAGCCAATCTACTAGTTTCTTTCAAATAGCTTGTCTCTATTTTCCTTACATTTATTGAGACAAATCTTTCATGTAATGGAGTAGTACTCTAGATTTTCGCATTTGCTCTGTAACAGTATGACGGGTATAGCCGGCACTGTATTTTGCTTTGATCTATCTATGTTTATATCTCCTTTCTATTAAAAAAAACTATATGAAATAGAGTTATAATAGGTGTTAAACATTCAAACCAAATTTAATTCATATATCGTTTCATTTAATGTAGTATAGAATAATAATAAGAACTAAAGATTAAAACTAAAATCCCCCTATACTTTATTTTGAGTTGTAATAGGAATTCAAGAATAATATAAAATCTCTAACAAATTTTAATTCGAATTACATAAAAATTTAACTGTAACAATTAAAAAAGTTACAAAAGTTCAAAATATAGTAGTTAAGTTAAAATTATTATAGTTTTTTAAATTGTTTAGAATTGTAGTAGAAATTAAAGACTGCAACTAATTAAAATCTCTAAAATTGTAATTTATAGTATATAAAAGTTGAATTGTAACAATTACATAAGTTAAAAATATAGTAATAAAGTTAAAATTATTGTAGTTTCTTAAACTATTTAGTATAATCATGTAACACACTAATTGTTTAGTCAATGGGCAAAGTAGAAAGAATTGTTTGAGGAGGAGAAGAGTTATATTTTAATTTTCAGCGGTCGGAATTCTAATTTTCTTAATGATTCAATTGAAAATTTTTAATTTTTGAAAAGAAAATAATTTTTCAATGCGTCCGCACACCCTAGCATCTGCCCCCCCCCCCCCCCCCCCCAATCCGTCAGTGTATTTAATGTCAATTAACTCCAATGAGGCAAATTAACTCGTGTTTCAGTATCATATATCTCACTAGGGATTAACTTCATTTTTCATTTGAATCAATATCAAATTAAGTTCCTATAGTCAATTATCACTAAAAAATGTCATTGGCGAGGGAAGAAAACGGTCGCCAAAGAATGAAAAATGCTTGCTAAAAGTATAAAGTGACGAACTTCCGTCGCTAACTAGTTTTCTAGCTAGTTTAGCGTCGCAAAAGGTTATGGCAAGGAAATAAAAATCAGTCCTCGCTAAAAATGTGAACATTTAGTGAGAAAATACGTTTCTCACAAATTTTTTAGAGCTTTAGTGAGAAATTTTTCCTCACTATTAAATATGTAATTTCATTGCTAAAATTTGAGAAACCTCGCAAATGGTCTATGGTTTAGTGAGAAAAAATGGTTTCCTTGCGAAAAAGTTGTAAAGACAATTATGCCCTTCCTAGCAAAAAGTGAACAACTACTCGCTAAAGGTTGAAAATAGTGAGTAAAATTTTTGTCGCTAAAGATAAAAATGAATATAAAGTATCCTCGTTGAACGTTTATATATTCTTGCTATAACCGGAGATTTAGCGAGAAAAATTCATCGCTAGTGATTTGATTATTTCTTGTTAAATTTAATAGTAATGAAAAACAATTTCTCACTAAAGAACACAATGACAAAAGAATTATCAAATTAGCAAGAATATATTGCTTTCTAAATGTCATGGTTTAGAGGCAATTTTTCTCACTAATTGTTAATAGTCACGAGTCGGTTTCTCTCTAATTAGATTGTTTGGCAAAGTGTTATTCATGGGTAAGATCCATTTTACAAGAAAATATTGTAGCACTTGATACTTGATAGTATGCAGCCAAATAAAAGAAATTAACTTTAAGAAAAACACTAATATTGTAATGATAATACACTAAAGAAAAAAACTCCTAGTACAAATTTCTAAAATGTAAATACATCATTGGCCTTGAAAGATGTCTAGCAAAATTAGTGTCCCCAACCTTTTTCTTGTCATTTGAACTGCACTGTAAAGATAGAGAAAAAATTATTCAATAAGTTAATGCATCTAAATCCATCATAATCAACTGTATTCTATTGAGGAAAAGAAAACTAAGATTCATCTAAATGCATCATAGTCTAACTCTATTCAGATTAGCAATTAAGTTTCATTATATGAACACTCAAATATTCAAATTCCATTTTGATGATCAACAAAATAATCTACATTAACTGCAAAAGCGAATCTTTTATAAACCTTTACAATTAAAGATTATAGATAACAAAAGAGAATCTCTCATAAATTTCTTATAAATCAAACACTAACTTATTATAAGAAACAAATAGAATGTGTTATCAACAAGTATATTAAATTCAGCATCACCAACAAAAAGGTAAAATGGTCACACAGAGAAAACAAACTCAAACATAATCTACCCATATACTGGGCAAGGTGCTGAAATGTTGTCATTTGTAAATCTTTTGGAAAAATACCTCTTGCAAAAGTATACAAATAAATGAACCATGATCAGGATACTCAATCTCATAGCCAAATTGGTCTAGATATTCACATTGATAATTGGTAGGTTGATGAGAAGCATAATTGGATCTAAAATGGTTTCTATTGGGTTAGTAAAGATTGTGAGTGCATGCAAAAACAGAAAAATATAAGTTTGATATTAAACAATAAAGCTATACTATTATCAAAATCAAATGCCCAAAATTTGAAGAATGATAAATATGGACTTTAGAAAGGAAACAATTACTGGTGTGCATTTGATACAAGGTGTATCATACTAGCTCAAACTTGGTTAGATTGCTGCAAGTATTCATGTATGAAAAATAAGGTTTTGGAGGCTGGTTTCATTAATGTTAACATGGTAGTACCGCCAAATAATATAAATATTATCAGCTTAAAAACATTGCATATAAGCCACTAAAAACCAAAACGAAAGTGAAAAGAAAATCTCAACATTCAACCGATCTGCCTTCCACTAAACCACACGTTAATGAGAAAAGAAACATGAAAAAAATTAAATCCAAACTTTCAAAGAACAAATCATCGATTTAATGAAAGAAACAGGACAAATTCCACAAAAGAAAATAAAATGCATCAGCTCAAAATAAGAGAGGAAATGATCATTAGGAGAGCTTACTACAACAGTATGGAATTCATGATTTAACTTTGTCAAGAATATTTTATCCTGCAAGTTTAGGTTGAGAAAGGGTAAAAAATAATTTTGGGAGAGCATAAATTAATATGATTCTCAAAGAGTTACATTGATAAAATCATCCACTATAAGTCTTCTAACAAATTAGACTGGATTCACAGTCCAAATGAATTGTAATAATGAATATTACTAGTAGAGTTATTATGTTGATTGATTGTCACGAAAACAAAATTCACATTCATCTCAATATCCCATCGATGTAGAATAATTAAAATAGGGGCAATTGAAAGATTACTATATACTAGTAATTGCAGTATGCAGATTTCAAAAGACACTCTGAGTAGGCTATGAACCAAAGTAATTTCCCTAGAAATCATAGAAAAAAAATAGTTACCATGAATACCTGAAGAAACTGCATTCAAGTCAATCGGCTAGAACTTTCTTAACAGTTTTAACTACTTGTTCCTAAAAGCACATATTCAATTCAGTTCAATAACCAATCACTGAAAAACATCACACGCGCGCGCACACACACACACACACACACACTGGCACTTGTATACATTACACAAATTAGTCTCTACAAGTAAAGTTGTCATCTTTTCTTGCAGTAAATTTCATTAATAATGATAATTTTATAATTAAAAAAAGAGAAAGAGAAGACAGAGCTTACTAGCAAAAGATAATGAGAACTGTGTCGAAGGCCCATTCAAATCCTCATCATTTGAAAACTTTGACTCAATCAAATTAAGTGTTATAATCTTTCTGTGCTTACTGATCATATAGCAATTCCATTAGTCCCAAATCCATCAAAACACACCAGAACTAGTTATTTAGAATTAGCAAAATAGTGAGCCGATTCAATCAATTCTGCTGAATGATGGTGATGCCACTGTAAGGGAATGACCTTATCCAATGTCTTGTTTTGTTTCTACAAAAAGAGCAAAATATAAGATCAGAGAGATTCAAGATAGATAAACAAGGAAGAAGAGAGGGGATAGTAGTGTTTTCAGAAGAGAAGGGAATGGACCCTCAAATTCTAGCCTCAAGATAAAAATTATAGAAGAAAAATTCAAACTCTTCCACAAAATTTAAGTGTTAGTTAAAAACATAGATTTCCCATTGAGTGTAATGTAAATTTAAATACAATTTTGAGCATAAAATTGAAATCTAAGATAAAAATAAATTTTCCTATTAAGTTAAATATAAATCCATAAAAAAAAGAACCAATATTACCTCGTATGTTGGATCCAAGATGTTTGAAGACATGGAAATCAAAAATCTCCTCCATATCATTGAAATCCAATTCTAAAAGTTTCAGATCTGAACAGTTGCAAGAAATTATCTTTCACAATAATACCCACTCATAATCAAATCAAAAAGTAAGAAAACTCAAGCAGATAGGAACACTGTACTAGAAAGAGAAGAGGAAACAAGGGTCACAACAAAGAGAAGAGAAGAAGGAGAAGGAGGAGGAGGAGAGTATGGAGTACAGTTTGAGAAGTGAAATTTTATTTAGTGTTAAAATGAGAGTTAGGGTGGACAAAGGGAAGAGAGGAGGAAGAGTGAAGCACCGTTGTCTCTGAGAAAGGAAAATTTTGCCAAGTTTTAAAAAGGAATTTTATGGTATAGATAGAATGTAAAAGAAAACGACGTAGTTTAGTTTTCAGTATTTCTCAAATTAAGCGCGCCTTTCTTTATCCCAAAAATTATATGAATTTATTGTTTTCCCTCCTTTTTTTCTCTTCTTATGTAATTATTATTTTCTATTTTTTTAGTAAATTTTATACATATTCTTAGTTAAAAATTGACATCAACATATTACATATGATACAAATTATGTTTATCCAAATAAATTAACCAAATTCACACTATTTATCTAATCCATTCAACTTCATATGTTAAAATGTTTATTATTGTCACTAATCTAGTAAATTTATGTGAAATTAGTTTAATATATTTAAATTTTATCCCCCAACATTTAGATAAATCTTTATTTCAAATATAAACACGAAAGCTTATTATATAAAAAATATCCCAAGTATTAGCTATAGAACATATACTTACGTTATGCAAGTCATGTAAAAAGTCTCTCTTTTATACTAATAATTTGCAATACATCAAGTGATTACTTTCATTGATATGAAGGCATCAAATTTAACAAATAATACATACTAGTATGTAAATATGATTTTGAATGAAAAGGTGTAGCTTTTTATTAGAATAACTACATAAATAATGAAGAAATTTAACAAATTCTTTTTAAGAGGATATGGGACATTAACTAGATTTTTCATAGGCACTAATTTGCTATATTATGGTGTTATAGAAGGATTCATAAAACTTATGAGTCATTTAGGAATTCAAATGAAAGTAATTTTAAATTTATTAAGTTAATTATGTAACTTCAATTAAAGATACAATTAAAAGTATTTTTAATACGAGGGCCCAAATTATAATAACTAAATTTCTATAATTAGCTAAAGACCCTATTAAAAAGTAATTTTGGAATCTATTAAGACTATATTATAATTTTATTTAGGAATCTAATCAAAAGTAATTTTAGACGTAAGGGGCCAAATTAAAATAATTAAGTTTGCTATTAAAGTGAAAAACTTCAATTCTATTGAGCTATTCTACGAGATAAGATCTTTTGTCCA
This sequence comes from Ophiorrhiza pumila, assembly GCA_016586305.1. Lineage (NCBI taxonomy): Eukaryota > Viridiplantae > Streptophyta > Magnoliopsida > Gentianales > Rubiaceae > Ophiorrhiza > Ophiorrhiza pumila. Next base: position 13,741,097 of record BLIW01000006.1, read on the forward strand.
ATATTATCCTAATCCTATTTTATCTTGTCTTAGATTAAAACTACATGATAGGGTTCACTAATCTATTGGTTAGGGTCTATTAATTATAATATAATTTTAGTGATATTTATGTTTTTAGTTCCTAATTTTAATAAAACTACGTCATTTTGAACATTAACAGAATAGGATAGGATAATATTGGACAGAGAATCTAGTCTCTTATTCTACAATTTTATTTATGGATCCAACTAAAATTAATTTTGAATCTCACCACCACATTAGAAAACAAAGTTAACTTTGTAGGAAAGTTAACTTAGTGAAATAGTTATTACTTAGTTTATCATGGTAGTTATCTTTGTAGTAATATTTAAAAAAGGAAAAAGAAAAATGTAAGTAAATGGTAAGAAATTATCCTATCTTTTGTAGTAATCATTTCATACCTATCGACTTAGCAATTTTAGGTCTATAACACTTCATTAAATAATAGTATAAATACGGTAATTAAATTTACAAAATTATAATTAATACGTCAATTTATATGTGGCACCCAATTAATAAAATAAAATAAATAACAATAGGCTTATGTGATTGTGAATTATTGCAAAAAAAAAAGTCACTACCATTACAAAAAAAAATTGTCATCCACATTTAAAATGATACATTTTATTCACTAACATTTAAAAAACACACAAACTCACTCAACAAAACTTTGTTAGTTTTTTTAACAGATAAAATGTACATTCACATCACAGATCAAACTCTATTACCCCTTTATTAAGTGGTACATAATGTGTGAAAGTGTGTTTTTTCTTTTAAAGCAGTTAATATAAATTGAAAGTAACTAATTTGGTGCATTTTCTAAGTGACTAAAATGCATCATTTCTAATACAGATGACAAAATTATTTTTTTTTTGTACAATGTTAATGAATATTTTGGTAATTTTTTTAAGAAAAAATTGCAAATGAAAGATGACAAAATAATTTTTTTTGTGCAATGTTAATGAGTATTTTGGAATTTTTTTTAAAAAAAAATTATATACGGAATTTATAAGTATTGATTTGGGTTACAACAAAAGCTAAAGTCCAAAAATATGTGTTGTAGCCCAATTAGAAAATAAAGGATAAGTTCTCAAATGAAATAGAAACCCAATTAGCAAACAAAGGCCCGTTAGACATATTTGAATGTAGCCCAATTAGAAAATAAATGCCCAGTATGCATATTTGGATATAGCCCAATTAAAAAATAAAGCTTAATTCTCAAATGAAATAAAAACCCAATTAGCAACAAAGTCTAAATATGCATATTTGAATGTGCTAACTCAACATAGCATTTGTAAATTATTAGTTTTAGAATATTTGAATGTATGTTCTGTATTATTGTACTATATAATTATTAATTCAACTTCAACTTTTAAAAAATTTATCAAAATACATGTGGTTGTGTGTATGTATATATATATCCCAATAGAAAAATCTTAATGTTGAATTTTTGGTTGAACAACCATGGTGAGAGGTTTTATAGTACGATAATATAACTCATTATTATAAACAAATTACATTTATAGTTTAGTTTTACAATGTTGTGCAAGTATTCCTCGTTAGACAATATAAAATTGAATTAAATAAATAAGATAGCATAAAAAATAGATCAAGAAAAAAATGAACAAAAAAAGAAAAGAGAAATTTAAAATAAATAATATATTTCATGAGAATATTATATTTGACTACATGCTATATTTTTAGTTTTACTAGAAATGGATAGAAATGAGAAAAAAGAAAGGGAAAGTTGAAAGGAAAAAAACTAGGATATTTTGAATGAAGATATTCTATTAGATTAATTGTCCACCTTTTTTAGCAACAACATTTGATTTTCTTGCTACTTTTAATAAATAATAGTTAATTTTTTTTTATATTTGTGTAATTTTGTGAGAAATAAATTTTCTCATTAAAGTATCTTTTATTTTAGCGAGGAATTATAGATTTTGTTTTACTACATTTAGCGAGAAATTTATAGTTTTCTCACTAAAGCAAGTAAAAAGTTTGTCACTATTATATCATTAAGTTGGTGGGACCTTTCCTGTTGTACTAATAGCGACGAAAATTGATGAGAAATATTTTTTTCCTCGCTAATTCAATCTACCTTCTCGATGAATAGTAAAAAAATTTTGGATCCTCGCTAATTTAAATATTTAGCGAGGAAATTAAACTTCAACGCTAAATTTATGGTCGGTAATGGCCTTTTTTTTTGTTGTAGTGTATGTACAGTATAGAGAATGTGTTTCAAGTATAACATTAATATCAATGCATTTCTTGTTAGTAATCTATGCATGGTACATGGTGCCAATAAAATAATATAAATTTTTCTTTCTTCTGTCCTTACATGTGAATGAAACCAAAATAATGGCAGTTGAACTTTCATTAGTTTCCATAAACGTAACAAATATTCATTCCATAAGTTTTAATACTTGATAAGAAATTAAATTATGTTTTATTTTCCATGTAGTATTTCAAATCTTGTTTGATTAAATTATTAATAACTTATAAAACATGTTACTAACAAAGTCATATTAAGTGGGTCGAATTTTTTTATTTGAGAAAAAATTTTAAATAATAAATTAGCAAGCATTAGACTTATGACCACTAAGGTTAATTATCACTTTTAGAATTAAATTTTAAAAATAAGCATTTATATAATTTTGACTTTTGTTGTTTAATTGTGAATCTCATGAAGTCACTAAGGACTTAATTGCATACTTTACTGATAGACCTTGGCCTTAGTAAGTACTCACAAAAGCTTGAAGGAAAAAGTATATTTAAAAAGAATTATGAAAGAAAGGGAAAATTTATGAGTTAAACGTCTCAGCCACTAATACTTATAGATTAAGCTTTAGGTAACATGTCCTCATATTAAGGTTCTTGGGAGCAAAATACGTAGAGAAAATTAAAGAGCAAGAAAGGCAAGAAAGAAAAGAAAAAAAGTAAAGGAGAAGCCAGCGTGGAAACAGAAAAGTGAACCAAGAAGGAAGTAAGTCAGGAAAAAGAAGAGGAGGAAGAAAGAAGTGGAAAGTGGGAAGAACAGGATACTACAATCCAATTATCCAACATTGGCTAATCAAAGAAAATTTTGAAAATTTTGGGTAAAATTGGGTTTTAATATTTTCCTAGGATTATTGGAAAAATATGCATGTTATGTTATGTATTTACATTAGAAACTGATGCCCATGTACAAAGTGGGCCTATTAACTATTGTAAAAGTTTGTGATGCCTATCACTCTTAATGTGCTAACTTTTTGAAAGAAAAAAAAGTGTGTTAATTTTGTTCTTGAATTCTAATTTGAAAAAAAAAATCCTGCTATTGTTTAAAGAAATTATCTTCTTGCTTCAAAAATTGGATATTTCATGTGAAAGTTTTTCGTTGCATGATATGATTTGTTTGAAGCTTTGATTATTTGGTATATGTAAGGGTTAGTAAAATTCGTTTCATGGCATATGGATTGAAAAGATGATATGATTAGCTTCCATGGTTTAGAGTAGCGATGCAAATATGTTCGAAGGTAGTTTATTATTGTTTTGTATTATTTCAAGGAATAAAACAGGGGCTGTTTTAAGTGAAGCTAGTGATTCCACTTCTTTTTGTCTTAACGAAGTTGATTATCCACACTTTTAAAATTAACAAATAGTCCATGGTCTCCAATCTTAGCTCTTCCTTGATATTTAGTATGCAAGTCAGGAAAAAAAAGGTTAGATCTTTTGCATGTAATGTTTAACATTTCTATTTTTTAATCTTGATGTGGTCGTTTACAGTTTTTTCCTTCAATGATAGATTGTATAAGTACCTAGAATGAATTTTGTAGATAATTACATGGCAGCATTTTGCTTCCACTTGAGTAGAGCACTTTGTTTTACGAACTACTGGAATAGTTTTGGTAGACTATTTTTTATTTAAACTAGTTTTGGCAAATTATTGTTTATGTGTTTTAAGTTTAATGGCCTAATTAAATTAATTAATAATTTCCAAGAAAAAAAAGAAAAAGTCATGCAACATGTTTGATTTCGTCAAACAAGGATTAAATGCTTTATTTTTCTGAGAAGAAATTCCTTTAGATATTATGGAGTCCAAACTCGCATTCTTTTTTGCAACTTTAAATGACAAAATATAAAAGGGAACGAAAGAAAGCATATATACGACTCTTAACAAAGACTCTTATATAAGCTTATCATACTCACATAAAAATAAGAGTACACTGTTTTTTGCCAATTATTGAAGCGGTCTCTAATAATTAGTCATGAATGGAATGAATATTCGTATATATATATATATATATATATATTGATACAAAATAATATATGTATGTGTAATATATGTATGTGTAATTATTGATACAAAATAAAACAATTCAGTATTAATTATTGTCTAGTAGTTGGATTCATTCTTAGTCATGCATGAATAAATCAGGTTGTCCACCTTTTTCTTTTCATTTATGCTTGTGAGAGAAATCATGTTATATCATTTTCCAAACTAACCAAAAAAAATGTATCATTCATGAACAATATATGAAGTATGTATTAAACATGGAATTAGATTAATGCAAGTTGAGAATCATCACATTTGGTCTTTAATCGCATTTATTAGTCGGACGATTTATCAGTATGATATTAAATTTGACTCATTCATGGATAGTATATTTATAATGTAATATGGATAGTAATTTCAATTGTACGTCTTTTGAGATGAAACTTAACATGAATATTACATTAAGTAGTTTTAATTTAAATTATAGATCAATATAAACCTCACATGTACCTTCTTGGTTCTATCATGCCTGATATAGGTATTAACTTTTCCGAATTGAAAATCATACATTTTCTTGACAGAATCTTTATCTTCTTCTTAAATGTGGGTAGATCTAGATTTGATAGCTTTGGCAGCCAAGTTTAGGACTTTGAGTCCACCTTTGTTGTTGGATTATTTGAGTTGAAGACATTTTTAGCAGGCCAAGTGAGCAAATCCCTAAGAGTTTTCAGTGTTCGCTTGAGGTACGACAATCGTTTTAAGGTTTATAGAGATTTATTTACTATAAGAAATAAAACTACTTTAATTCCTAATTAATTTTAGAAAAGTCTTTGAAGTAACACTATATTAATTAATTGAGTTTTCTAATGATGCAAATATTCTAATTAGTATTATTAATTTTATTTCATATATGGATATAGATTAATTTATTAGAAGTGACAGGGACAAGAGCTGGATTGATGATCGAGATACATTTAGTGATAATTACAAGAAAATTATGAAAGATTTTCTTGAATTCTCTAAGCAAAATGCTTTAATGAAAATAATTTAATGCTTTGACTATGTCGTGAATGCAACAATGGAAGATCTAAAACTAAAATGGAAATTAGTTGTCATCTGCATGTGCACGGGTTTTCAAAATTATATAGGAATTGGATTTATCATGGTGAAATAGTACAAAATTTTGATTGTATGAATGAGGGTCGACATGACAGTGGTCTTCTGGATGATGATTATGAGGAAATGGTGGATAATAATGACAATGATGAATTAGAAGAACTATTAGAAGAGATCAAGGAGGCACAACATTCTAATGGCACATTATGTATAACATCAGAGGACTTTGAGATCTTGCTTAAAGATGCGAAACGACCTATTTATCCTGAATCTAAATTTTCATTATTGTCCACCATTACGACTTTGATTCATATGAAGGTGATGAATAAATGGACAAACAAATCATTTAATATGTTGCTAGATTTTGTGAAGAAATTGCTACTAGAAGGAGAGATCCTTCCACCATCTCTTTATAAAGCCTTGAATATCTTATCAGGTATTGGTTTAGGTTATGAACACATTGATGTATGTAAGTATAGTTGTGCACTTTTTTGGAAAGGAAACAAAGATAAGGAGTTTTGTCCTGTATGTAAATAATCTAGATGGAGTCTTGTTGATGGTAAAACTAAGAGAATTCCTCAAAAAGTGCTTCGATAGTTTCCAATAAAACCAAGACTCCAACGACATTTTCTATCATCTAAAACGGCACCTAATATAAGATGGCATAAAGACAAACGAGTGGATGATGGTGTTATGCAACATCCAGGGGATTCTCCTACTCGGAAAGAGTTGGACAAGAAATTTCCACACTTTGAAAATGAACCTCGAAATGTTAGGATTGAACCGGCCACTGATGGATTCAATCCATTTGGAAACATGAGCAATTCTTACAGTATGTGGCCAGTTATACTCATGGTTTACAACTTACCATCATATCAAATAATGCGTAAACCATATCTTATAATTCAATTGTTGATTCTTGGACCACGTTCACCTGGCAAAGATATAGATGATTACTTGAGGCCATTGATTGAAGATTTGAAAGATTTATGGAATAATGGGATTGAAACTTTTGATGGGTACAGTGGAGTAAATTTTCGGATGCGTGCAGCATTATTATAAACTATGAGTGACTTTCCAGCATATAGTTATTTATCTAGTTGGGTAACACAAGGTTATAATGCTTTGCCTTGCTGTTTTGATGAGACAAAATCTCAAGGCATAAGAAGTAAAATATGTTTCATGGGGCATCGAAAATATTTGCCTTCAAACAATCGTTGGCATAAAAGAAAGTCTAAATTCAATGGTCATTATGAGTTGATTGTAAAATCAAAGGAGCTGATAGGAGAAAATAGTTTAGAATGGTTGAAATCTTTAAAAGACGACTTTGAGAAAACTAGGAAAAAATCCGAAGTTCAAAAAGCAAAAATGTAGTCATGGTAAAGGTAATTGGGTTAAAATAAACATTTTTTTGAATTAACATATTGGTCTAAATTGTTAATTAGACATATTCTGGATGTTATACATGTGGAGAAGAATTTTTGTGATAATGTATTTGCAATATTGCTTAATATTTCTGGAAAAACCAAAGACACTGAAAAAGCACGTGAAGATCTACATGATATGAAAATTAGAAAGGAGTTGAATTTAATTAAAAAAGAAAATCAAACTATAAAGCCATTGGTTTTTTATGTGTTGACTGCTAATGAAAAGAAAGGCTTTATTGAATTTTTAAGATCAATCAACTTTCTTGATGGCTTCAAATATTTCAAGATGTGTAAAGGATTGAAAGGTATTAGGTTTGAAATCTCATGATTGTCATGTTCTTTTAAAAAGGATCATTCCAGTTGGACTTCGAGGATACTTGCGCAACGATGTAAGACAAATTTTGTATGAGTTGGGAAATTTCTTCAAAGAATTATTTTCTAAAACTTTAAAAGTTAAGGATGCTGAAAAATTAGAATATAATATACTTTTGATTCTTTGCAAGTTGGAATCCATATATCCTCCAACTTTTTTTTATGTGATGGTTCACTTAGCAATTCATTTGCCAAAAAGGCAAAGATTACAGGACCAGTACATCCTAGATGGATTTATCCTATTGAAAGGTAATTTTTCTATTTATATTATTATTTTAATAAATTTATTGATATTTTAACATTGTTGATATGTTCAAGGAATCTTGGCTATCCTAAGAAGTTTGTCCGTAACAAAGCACTTCCTGAGTGTTCAATCGCAGAGGGATATATTGCAAATGAATGCTTGACATATTTGTCAATGTATCTTCCTACAATTGAAACACAATTCAATCGAGAAGAAAGAAATTATGATGGTGGTCAGAGTTTGCAAAATGTTAAACTTCCGGTATTTTCCATCAATTATCATCCGTTATCAGATAAAGAGTTTGATGTAGCTTATTGGCATATTTTAAATAATTGTGATGAAGTTAACAAATACCTCAAGCAAGTAATTTAATAATTCATTTTTGTTTTACTTTAATAATTCATGTCTTTGTATAATATAATTTTTAAATATCGAAGTAATCTAAATTCATAAATGTATTTATAGGTTGCATGAAGCAAACTTATTGCAAATAAGTCCCGCAAATATTCTAAACAGACAAATGAGAGAGTTCCCTTTCGTGGTTTCGACAACATGTAAGTGTTATACAAAATATATAATAAAGTTTGTTACAATTTATCAAGTGAAAAATATACTAACTTCTTTATATTTTTTGTGTAGATTAATCATTTGCATTATCAGAAGTCAGGTGAAGTGACGGATGGTATTTGGGCATTGTCTAATGGCCCGAATAGATTTTCTATGAAAATTTATTCTGCCTTCATTGTGAATGAGGTTCGTTTTCACACTAAATATCGTGATAATAGTCGGAGAACTCAAAATCATGGTATTTTTATCGAAGAACATCATGAAGGAAATATGGTTGAGTTTTTTGGCACTTTAGATAGAGTTGTTGAACTTTCATTTTTAGGTAATCGAAATGTATTTCTTTTTCAATGTGAATGGTTTGATATAGGAAATAAAAAGAAATATGCAAAATGACAGTAATTTCATTAGTGTGGATACTAGATCACGATGGTATAAGGATATTGCCAAATCAACTTCAATAGGTGTTTTATGTGGATGGCACAAAATTAGGTTCTAATTGGACACTTTATACATGATACCTGAAAAATTGATACTTTATACGTGATATGCAAAAATATTAATAATTTATACGTGATATGCAAAAAAATTGATACTTTATATGCGACACATTATAATAATTAGTATGAAATTTTATATGCTAAAATTGATACTTGATACGCGAAAAATTTATAATTCATACGTGAAAGTGCAATACACATGCTCATTGAGGCGTGTCATTAATCCTGCCGCATATATAAACTGGTCGCATAGGAGTTTTTGTGAAACTATAGTGTACCTCTCAAACATTTAATTTTAGCACTTTACTTCCTTAAATTATTATTATTTTCAGTTTAGCTTAATTTAATAACTTCAAGTAAATATTAAAATGAAAAAGATGTCAATAACCTTATCTATTGTAGTTTTGAGACTCGCGATCACTGACGAATCTTTTCTAAATATTATATTTTTAATAATAACTACTAATATTTTCAGTATGTTTCTAAGAAAGCAATTTTTTGGGTGTTTTCTTTGCTTTAGTTTTATCAAATCTCCGTAAAATGAATTTCTCATAATTTTTTTGGTTGATTAGGAAAACCTAATATAGCAGTACCAAGAAAGTGGGTAACTTTTCGATAAATATGAATGACTGATATTTAAACTCTTGTAAGGTAAATAATAAGGATAGATTAGTATAAAATATTTATTTTTCACCTGTAGTAAAATACATTACTATATACTTTGCAAAACAATAACACTTTAAAGAGGTAAAGTATCAAAACTATAAGTTTTAGTAGTATGTTATAATTCAACTATAATTCAAAGTGATATTTTACAATTTACCCTGAAAAAATAATATCAACTCTAAAGTTAAAAACAAAAGAAACCATAAACATAATATTCAACTTTTTATTCTATCGATCTCAAAATTAACTCCTCGAAACTTCTTCGTTCATGATCATGAAATGACCTGAAAATAGAGTGCAAATTCTTGTAATATATACAGTCTTAAAGCCTAAAATGCAAAGGCAGAGTGAGTTACAACATGCAAATGACAAGTATATTAAACAAAGATCCAATTGCAGCATGCATATGTGCAAACATCTTAACACTAGAAATGCAGTAGATTGCCTGGAATGAAGGCATAAATGCTCTTTCAACTAATCAGTCTGAGCATTTGCCACAACAAACAAGGAAAGCTAAAATGAGTATTCATTTGTTTAGTTTTTTTCTTGGAACAAATTTTTTGCCATAATAATAGTAGTATTCTTTTGTCTAATTTTCTAAATTAGACCCAATTTATAAATCTAGATTATGTGTCGTTTATTCACCAAAAGTAATTACCTACTTCCCAATGATAAAAATTAGTACAATAGAAATTATCAACAATTTTTTTTTTGTTATTTTGCTTTATCTATTTTTAGTTATTAATAAAAATAATTTTAAACAATTGCTTGGAATTAACTAAAGAGATTGTACTCATGTTCTCTTTGGGAGAAGACCATACTCTCATTATACTATTTTCTATTTCTGTGAGTAGATAATTAATTTTTGTTATAAAACTACACAAATAGCTCTATACGCCCCTTCACCATTTTCTACATCTCCAATTAGAAAAGCTATAATCAATTCATTTTCACTTGTTTGGAACTTGCAATAACCAAAAATTGTTCTCCACATTCATTAACCATTTTTCAATTTTATTAGGGTTAGAAGTTCCTGTTGGGAATTAAATAGGCATAAGCAGCGGAAATTTAAAAATTTAATTCCTTAAGCCAAGATCAATTTAAAACAACAATCTATTATATGTTTAGAACATACCGTTTTGGTGCGCCTTTCGTACTGTTGAAGCATCAACAAAAACACGAACAATTAGATCGTGTCTCTACGGTATCCACACGAACAACGTAATCTCCGAATTCGTCTCACGAACCCGGATAGAACTCACAAGAACTTGGGTGCTAGCCCTTTATTCTTGTTAATTAGTTGATTAATTCAACACTTGAATTAATCTTTGAGCAATATAGTAGGGTTTTGATTCTCTAATAAAAAACTGTCTCTCAGACCTATCTGGAATGAAACGTTAAGTTGATATTTATCGGCTTAGGGTTTCACAAACCTTAGCCAAACAGAATATTCTTAATAGTATTCTGATATACCTTTTATTTAATTTATTTCCTTAATTAATTAAATAATTAAATAGGAAATCAATTAATAATCAAATCCTAGTCTAACTAGGAAATTAATTAAAATATATACCATATATATATATATATTTATTAATTAATTATGACAAAATCAAAACTTAATCCTAGTCTAACTAGGAAAGTTTATTAATTGCTCAAATAAGATTCATCTAATGAATTTAAACGTTCTGAATTACTTACTATTCTAAGTGTGCGACCCTGTAGGTTCCGGTAATGTTGGCAATAATTATAAAATCATATTTCATAATTATAAACAATGAGCGGTGTCTAGCAACACATCATTGCTACCCAAATTACGAAGAATTATATGCTTCAAAGCAACCTAAACTGTGACTGATGTTACCATGTTGTAAATTCCTTTTGTTCTCGATATCTAGATTAAACACGAGACATGGATATGTCATTCTCGTATAGTTTAATCTTTATTTCTTGATTCCTGAATTAGCTAATCAAAACAAATGACAAATCATTTGGGCATGGCCATGCACTTATTAGCTTAATTCAATCAAGAGGCCATAGATATCATTCCCATGTTATAGGAAGAACAAATCCCATCTTGATCACTCACAACCCACTACATAAATTATTATATATCCAATCACCATCTTTATAATCCCCTTGTTAAGGGCAACGTTTGATGGAGTCAAAATATACAATTCTTTATGTTGGGCACCATGGTGACCTCAGGTCTAAGGAACAGTCAATACTATAATCACTACGAAATCATTTATGACTATCATAACATGATCCATGCAATGATTTCATAGCGGGTCGGTCCAGTACATGAATTCTCTAATTTATGCACTTATGTATTATCCTTAATATCACATATTAATCAATCACACATTAGTCTTACCGTATTATTAATGTCCATATTAATAATACTCGACTAAGGACATTTAAGAATATACATTATATTCTAGGGACATTATTATTACAATAATTCATATAACAATTATAAATAATTGTGACAATAATAAAATGCCTTTAATTAATAGAATATCCATGATAATAAAATGTTAAACAATCATCAAATGATTGACTTTAGTACATTCATTCCAACAGTTCCATCAAAGTTTTGAATTCTTTCTTTTCTCATATTCTCATAATAACATTAATTACCTATTATCCTTTGTGGCTATGCTTGTATATTTTTTCTCCAATCCAAGTTTGTCATTGTATTGCCTGGGCTAGCATTCTTACCAAGTTAGCCAAATTTGTCTGTGCAATTAACAATTTAGAGTTTACATTATTTAGTTGGACATTTGGATTTGAGATATTTATCTTGTTTTATTGTTGTTATTGGTTTGGATTATTTTCCAATAGTTATTCTTGTTCTTCCTTAGTAGCCATCTAATCCTACGTCTTGACTTTCATGGTATAATTCTAAAATTAAATAATTGAAAAACATTATTACTTACAACATTAGTTTAAATTATTACAAGGTACATCTATAAATAAAAAGATATTACAACTATTACATCCAAAAAGAATTATTTATAGCATCGTTACTTAAGTAGTGAAACTATTTTTAACAAAAACCTAAAACAAAACTACTGACACCCAAGCTACTAAAACTTGAACTAAGATTACTCTAAGGATTAACAATTACTTTTTCCGGTAGTTTCTTTCCTTCTTGATTGTTTTCTTGTTCTTCTTTCTCTAAATGTTTCCATATTTCCTATATGTAAGAGAGAACAAGGTATCCAAACACTTTAAAGGAACATAAACAAGGCGATATCTTAACTCGTGGATTAGATCATTCTTGGAGGCTTGGGATAACTTCAAAAACAAGTTTCAAGAAGGTGCAAAGGAAGTCGAAAACTTTGAAGGTAGAAGCCAATTCAGCGTGGGAGCAAAAACCCATGAAATGATGGAGTTTCAAGGCAAAAGGGCTTTGTGTTGCGGTAACAAAGGCTGGGCTTCCACGGCATTCCAAGACAGCCAGGGTCCTATCGTGGGGCAATATCCTGCACTGTTGCATGACTTAGTTTTTTCAAAACAAGAGTTATTTTCTTTGCTGAATTTTTGTGATTATTGGTATAATTTCTTTTCTAAATTGTTCCTTGGATGTCTTAGATATAAAAACATGTTTAGAATTCATATATAGGTATTTAGTTGGTTTACAATTAATATTTTGAGTTTTGTGTTGTAACAAGGCAAGGAGACTAATCCTATTTTTCGAAGGTTTCTTTGTTGTTTTTTTAAATTTCGATTAGGATTACGGTTGTTTTCAATCCAATTCAAAGTCTTCTTTGAATTGTAATTCTACAAATTTAGAGAATTAAATTTGTGATTAATAAAGCTAGTAAAGATTTCTCATTATCTTTTACTAAGACCTTAATATTAGAGTTGTCACAGGGTTGGCAATTCAATAGACTTCCAAAATCTTAACTAACCAACTTGGATTAATTAATTAACTTGAACTTTAAAGGCAATTAATATATATTGATTGTTTAAAAAGTACATCTTTTGACTCTCGCAAGGTCTTAGAGATAGAATTTCCATTTGTTATTCATCTAGTTGCATAGGCCTATGAAAGGATTCATGTCTAAGTGGTATCAGAGATAAAGGAATATTTGAAAATTAGATTTGAAATTTTCTTTTTCATTTTTTTGTGTTTAACAATACCACCACTTCTTTGATTTCATCTCTAAGACCTTTTAAACAATCAATATATTAAGGTCTTAGTAACAATCATTAACAATAACAAATATATTGATTAATATATTGATTGTTATATAGGGAGTTAGCTTCCCGACCTACAGGTCTAGAGTTCGATTCCTGTAGGATGCATGTGAGGGTGTGTGTTATAAAAAAAAAAAAAAATTGTTTGATTTCTTCTGCCTTATATACTCATAAAAAAAATATTTTTGTGTTTGATTTCAAACAATTTTATATCCTCAAATCGTTATCTTGTGTTTTCATGTGAATTCTATGATTTAGTTTGCGTTTGTCTTGCTTGTGCATCCAATTTAATTCCTCTTGAAAAAACCTATATACATGCGCATTTTTATTAAAAAAGTTTTTGCTTTAATTTTGTGTTAATTCACATGTTTTGTTAACAAAAATTTATTAATTACAATTTTGTTTAAATTAGGATTTGGTTAAAGTGCACTCAATTTTCTCTCTCTAAAACACAAATGCTCTTCTCTCTCTTTAGGAGTTGTTTTTGAGTCTCAAAAGTCATTAACAATACCACCGCTTCTCTCTCTGTTGTATTTGAGATATGATAAAAAATTACAGAACACTAGAAACATTTGAATCTTTCTAGAGCCTATTAGTCATTTACAAACCCAATACCACTGCCCTTATCTATACGAATACACTACATATTCAAACCTAAAAGTCATTAGAATAAAATAAAAATAATAGAAGAATAACGCTAAAAATGATAACCCTCCAGCCTAGGGTTGAAGGGATTAAAACTAAAGTCCTTATGTCATTCAAGAAGCTCTAGCTTTTTATTGCATAACCCAACTGCTCATTCGCCTCAATCTTCACGGAGTAGTAAGATGAGCAAATCCCATTAAAATCGCCGGAGCATTACAAAGGGGAACGGGCGATTTTATTTATAGAAAAAGCTGAGGAGATTCTCATAGGCCCCTTTCGTTTTATCCTTGTAGGGAAATTTTCAAGTGGAAGGCCTTCCATGATGAACCTCCCGAAAGAAATCACAACATTCGGATTCCAGGGTCATTGCAACCTTAGTCTTCTAGATGCAAGACATGATACTTTCAAATTCAAACTTGAAAAAGACTATCAAAGGAATGTGGCTAAGGAAATCTTGGTCCTTCTAGGGGCTTGTTGTAAGGATTTTCAAACAAACAAGTGAAACCATCTATTGTGCCCATATGGATAAATTTTCTACTCCTCTCATTGCACATGTTCAACAAGAAGGCCCTTTACTGTATAGAAAATCTGGTGGGAAGCCCTTTGAAATTAGATGCTGCTTTTGCCTAGTCTAATTTAGTGGTCAGACACAGCATGGCATGAGTATACATAGAAGTAGACATTATCAAAGAAATCCCAAATCGTTTATGGATAAATAGAGGAAAAAGAAATTTTGACAAGAGGTGGTGGTGAAAGACAAGCCCTAATATTGCACAATCTGCAGAAAATTAAGCCACTATTCTAATGACTGCAAACTTAGAGCTATTCATCTAACGTGTAATCAGTGTAAAAAAGTGCTTTACAGTTCCCACGCCAAGTTTGGAGTTGAAAATAAAAAGCCCCCGATAGTACTACACACTCTCGTCTAAATAGAGGACCACAAAAAAATAGCATAACGGACAAAGCTATTGTTGAAGATGTACATACATTTCCCAACAATAAATTAGTAAGTAATGCTTAGGCTCAAAAATGTACTCAAAATCCAGAAACCTAAGGAGATCCAATCACAAAACCTTTAACAAAAGTCTCATTAAATACACCTTCGCAATATGGTAACAACAACTAATTTGAGAAGAAACCTTAACAGATCAAAAACTCAACTCAACTACGATTAGTAGTATATCAATCCTAAGAAGGAAAAACTGTAGAACCAATAACAATTGAATCTGATTATGAAGACAATCAAAATCTCCATCCAATTATTGGTGATTAGAAGCAGGATATCAGCTCCAATATACTGAATCCTCCAACACATGCTTAGAATAAGGATCCAACTAAGTTAACTCTAATATCCTCCTATTAATGTTTCCTCTAATAACAATGCACAACACCTAACTTTTGTGCCTAATTCCTCACTCTCAGAAATAGAAGACTTGGCTACTGGAGTGGAAATGCTACAACCGATAATTAATACTACCAATTCTATAAGCAAAAATTCACTAAACACTACCATCATAAATCACATTTTTTAGGAGCTCTCACTAGTGAAATAAAAGATGGTTATAAATAATCTTGATATAGTCCTAACATTATCTACAAAAAAAGATACAATTAAATCAATCCAAACAGGTTGCATAGAAGAAAAATATAACTCTAATTGCTCTTGTTTAACGAGCTTCACTTCTCTTCCTTTGTTTGCAGACGTAGAGCATGAAACTAAAAAAGTGAAAGATAAAGGAAAATCTGAAAATATCACAAAACAAAAAGGAAATGTTGAAGACAATACCAAAAAAGAAGTAAAAAACAGTCACATGAGAATAGACCCCTGCTACTCAACCCTAAAGGATGAAAATGAAAAGAACACAAGCTAAACTTTTCTCAATTAGAACTCTTTGTAAGAAAGATAATAAATCAGTTAAATATTGTGAATATTTATGATGATTAAGATATTGTTCTGGAACATTAAAAGTACTAGAAAACCCTCAAATTTTTGTAGACTGAAAAAAATAAGCATAAATCAACACGTAAATCTTGTGGCTAGTTGTGAACCTTGTGCTAGAAAATATTGCATTGAACATATTAAAATGAAGCTAAAACTTGATTTTTGTATGACGAATAGTGAATGACCTTTGTTGTTTTACAACCATTCTTTTGTATGTGTGCCTTGGTGTGAGAATGAACAATAACTAACTGTTAAAATGGAGCATCTTAATTTACGTAAACTCGTTCTCCTGACTAATATACATGCAAATGCTCCATGACCGAAAGACAACCTTTGTGGATCTCCCTAATAACATTGAACACCCAAAATTCTCCATGACTATTTGGAGAGATTTTAATTGTATAACTAATAGATAAGAGAAAAGGGAGGGGGCGAGGAACCTTTCAACCTAAATAATTCATTAGAACTTCATGCCATAATAAGTCAAGAAGGTCAACGTGACATTAACTTTAATGGGTTCAAATTCATGTGGTGAAAAAATAAATAAGATAAGTCTAAAATTTGAAAGAGATTGCATAGGTGTTTAGTTAATAACAACACACTCAATATAAGAATGGATTTATGTCTAAATTATCTTCCTAAAGATCCATTGGATCATTCACCTCTCACACTTACTCTAACCAAAATCAATTCTAAATCTAAAAGTTTTAAATTCTTAAATTTTTGGATCCTACACCCAAACTTTATTGAAATTGTTAAAAATGCATGGGCAATAGAAACAGAAGGAAATCCTTTAAGGAAATTGGTAGAAAAATTTTAAAAATTCCTTAAAGAAGTGAACAAAGAGAAATTTGGGAACATTTTTAACAAGGTAAAATAAGTTGAGGAAAGTCTAAAAAGGATAGAAATTAAGGATGAACAAAACACTTAATAAAGTCCAAATGACAGATTTGAATTGTGCCAAAACAACTCTAAGGGCTGCAATAAAAAATGAAGAAATATATTGGTACAAAAATTAAATGATTAGAAGAAGGTTATAAAAACACTAGGTTCTTTCACTCATATATGCCAAAAAAAATGTCAAGACAACAATCCACTCAATCAAGGGAGAAAATGGAATAACAATTAAAAAAGAGGATAAGATAGGGATAGAAGCTGTTAAATACTTCCTATACCTATTCACTGAGCAAGAGGCAACATAGTTCCCTAATTTTCATCAACTTTCATCACATTCATAGGAACTTTCACGAAGATGTTAATAAAAGGCTAAAAAATATGCTATATTTGACGAAAATTAAGAAAATAATTTTTTTCTATAGATAAGGATAACGCGGCAGGACCAGATGGGTTTAATGGTCAATGCAACTTGGGAGATAATCCAAAATGACCTACACAATGCTATCCTTCATTTCAATAATAGAGGATCCCTCCCAAAGTCATAACAGTTACATCCATAGTTCTCATTCCCAAAGTACAAGCACCATAAAATATTTTTCAATTTAGACCGATAAACGTATGCAATTTACTTAATAAAATTTTGTCCAAAATTTTAGCCTCTAGACTATGTCCTCTATTCCCTAATCTCACTTTAAATAACCAAAGTGGCCTTGTAAAAGGCCAACAGATAATTGATAATTTGCTTCTAGCTAATGAAATCATGACGAGTTTATCACGAAAAAGCCTAGAGGGAAATGTAACAATAAAATTGGATATGAAAAAGGCATATGATAGGGTAAGATGAACTTTTCTCTTACAGGTCATGAGGAAGTTGGGATTTGAGGAAATCTGGATAAATTTGGTATGATGACTTATATCTAATATTTGGTTTTCTATCCTTATCAGCAAATCCTAAACTGGTTTTTTCAAACTTTCTAAAAGAATTAGATAAGTCGATCCATTATCTCCTTACCTATTTAGTTTAGAGGCTGAGTTCATTTCTAAATCACTAAATAATTTATAAAATCTCTCACCAAATCTAGGTTATGAATTCTCTAAATGATGCTCTAGAGTCTCCCATCTCACTTATTCTGATGATATCAAGATTTTTCACCTTAACAAGATCTAAGACTCTCAAATTAATAATGAAGACTCTTAAAAAATATGAAGAATGTCCCAGCTAGAGAATAAACCCGCAAAAAATTGTTACTTAACTCATGATTCCCTGCTCAGTGCACAAAGATACAAAATAAAGAGAATTACGAAATTCCCACAAAATAATTTCCCCATCAAATATCTTGGGTTTCCTCTCTTTTATAGCAAGAACAAAGCACTATATTTTGAAAACATAACACAAAATATTAATGCTAAAATTGATTTATGGAACTCAAAATTCCTCACAATTGATGGAGGGAGGGAGGGAGGAGAGATCACACTTATCAAGAGTGTGCTAATGTCTTACCCCCTCCACATCCTTATGGAAACAAATATCCCAAAAAAGATAATGTATCAACTAGAGTCAACATTCTCAAACTTTCTTTGGGGAGGGGATCAAAATCAATATAAGTTCTATTGAATTAATGGAAAAATTTATGCTAATAAAAAGAGGAAGGGGGATTATGGTTTAGATCCATGGAAGACATATCGAAAGCTCTCCCCTTAAAATTTTAGGCCCGATAGATGAATGTCAAATACTATTCTAAAACCAAACCTGTAGAGACTCTTCAGGGCAAACTAGATTCCCACATATAGCAAAGAAAATGATCAAAATTTCTAAGAAAGTCGAATGAAAAATCCTCTTCCAAGTAAATAAAGAAAAATGTAACATATAGTGGGATAATTGGTTTGGAAAATGACTACTTGCTTCTAAGATACCAAGAATTTGAAATAAAAAAATAAATGAATACACGTCGTTAGTGAAAATGCACGTATTTAAATATGTGTTACGATATGCTTTCAGACCACAAGTAAATTTATAATTCTTTTCCACATTGTATAAAGGTGAGTAAAGTGTCAAACTCATAAGGAGGTATACTAGCTATTTGTATGTGAAATGCACAAAGAAAAATAGATTGCTCAATTGATTCAAATGATAAAATAACTAACAAACTGCAAATAACAAAGAGCAAAGATGCAGTAATCAAGTGGAGAGGAGGAGTTCTTGGACTTTGGCTTTGGGAAATGAAATCTAGTTACTTAAATACCTTGTGTTGGAATAATAATCATCAATTCTCATGGGATATAAGATTGTCCAAATAGTCCAGTCTTAAGTTACCTTGGCAGACACACCTAAATCCGAATCTCATCAATTTGTACCATCTCTTGGCAGAGACAAGTTAAATTATTAATTAAAGTTGCAATCCTTGACCAAGTCATCAATCCAACTAGTTTTCTCTACATTAATCAAGTGTTAAAAGAAATTAGGGTCCTTCTCTTGACCGAGACAAGATCCCTTTGGTCTTAACCCCAATTAAGTATCCATCTAATCTTTCATATAAGTTTCTAATAATCACATTTACCAAGGTGACATTCGTCTACACATATGTAAGGTGAAAAATCAAGTCAGACATGGAAACTTACCTCCATTTATGTTAGTATATACTTTAAATGAATAACCCACCATAAAATTTACCTTAATTCAAAAGCAAGTTGATTTGGCAATTACACAAACATGTGAACAACATAAATTCCTTGGATTTATTAACTCCAAGTCATATATATGAAAATTAAGACCATATATTCATAATTCCAACCATTCAAAACACATAAAATGGATCAATGATCATTTTTCTCATAACAAATTCAATAATTCACATAGATCTCATGTACCCATAGCAATTAATCCAAGAACACCATGGAAGTTTAGCCTTTCATGGCTAGATCCAAGCACAAAAAAACCAAATAAACACAATACAAAGCAATAAAATATGGAATTAAGAGATTACCCATCAAAATAAGAAAGATAATTCTTGAATTCAATAAATGATCACATAATTCCAAGGTTTGTCCAATGTTCAAGGATTATTTTTCCAAGGATTTCCAGATAAACTCTAAACTCTCTCTAGATCTAGATCTCAAAAGTTAGTATCCTTCTATAAATATCTAGACTCTAGATATTCTGATATCTCTAAAAGCTAAACAAACTACTATTTATACATTACACAAAACTTGAAAAGAAAGAAATCTCTAACTATTACAAATTACAAAAAGTATCCCGTGCTTGTACTTTTGGATTTACGTAATGGTACTTCAAAAAGGACAAGTCTTCATATTTGTACTTCACCCTTGGATGAGTCCTGAGCATGTGCACCTTGGCTTGAGCTCCTTCATGATGGCTAGTTTTGGCTATGTGCCATATGCACCCTCAAAATAGAGCCAAGGTTAACATCACAAGACAAAAGTAAAGACAAAGCATAAAACATGGTGATAAGGTTCTCGTTGATTTGATCCACCTTTGGGCGGATTTGACAACCTTATTGTTCCACAGGACAGGTCTAGCTTGGAAAATTCCCACCAACAAGATCAAAGAACGAACACGATAAGAACAATGATTAGAACAAACAATTAAAGAAGCACAAAGAAAACAAAGAAAGGAATAAAGAAAGATATGGAGCACGATTCAATGGAAACTTGTCCAAAGCCCCAACGCTATTACAAAACCAACTTGACTCAGGCGGCACCTAAATCAAATCAAATTTGGTTGTTCTCAAACTTAGTACAAAAGAAAGACTATTGGCTTAATCTCACTTTAAGGTTTAGAAAACAAAAGCTCAAACTTAGCTTAAGGTCTCTAAGGGTTTGGGATCAAATTTTGCTCTGCAAAATTATAAACTTTCAATATCAAAAATCAACTACTAAAATTCGTGGGTTTACAAGCCTTTAAATAGGCACAAAGACTTGCCAACAAAGTAAACCCTACTTTCCTAAAAATAGTTTCCTAATTGGAATAAACTTTCCTAAAATAGAATTAACACATGCTTCAATCTTGCAAGACCTTTAGCCATGTGAAAACACTATATTGAACATATCAATGTTCATGCAAGAACATTGGATCACGTTCCTTATTGAAAAGAAATAACAAAAACGAATTAAAAATCAAAACCTAAAAAGTTGTAAAAATTCCCAGCGTCGCGACGTTGGGGTATGAACGTCGCGCGACGTTCCTGGACGTCGCGACTTGGAAGGTCGCGCGTCACGACGTGCGGAAATGCGTCGTGAATTTAAATTGTATTTTTAATTCCAATTTTTCAAACCTCAAACTTCCAGAGAGTTACGTCGCGACGTGGAGGTCGGTGGACGTCGAGACGTGGAGCTGAGGACGTTGCGACGTAGAGGCACGAATTTCCAACACTTGTCCAATCTTGCTCTCCAACGAAGTTTCTTCATGTAATGTCAAAATCACGAGGTTCCAAGGCTTAAAATCAGGCTTCTCTTCATCGAAACCTTGTTCCAACAACTTATATGCATCGTCCATCACTTCCATGATCAAACCATTAAGAGCCATCTTGAACTGTTTGGTTTTAGCTCGAGTCATTGGTCCACCAATTCTATGTAACGGGTCAATGGAATGTTGTTCACCATTAAGTGCGTCTAGATTCCTATCATTCCCCCCCTCATCAAAAGGATTCTTCCTCGAATCTCCTGCATCAAACAAAGAGAGATCAGAAACATTAAAAATAGTACTAACGTCTCCATACTCACTGGGTAAATCAATGCGGCATTGCCATTAATGCGCTCGAGAACTTGGAATGGTCCATTACCTCTTGGGTGAAGCTTTGACTTCCGTTTCTCATGAAATCTTTCTTTACGCAAGTGTATCCAAACCCAATCACCCGGGTGGAACACCATACGGCGTCTCCCTTTATTGGCTTGCTTGGCATACTGTTCATTTCTCCTTTCAATGTTGTCTCGAACCCTAGCATGAAGGTCCTTAACAAAAGTAGCTTTACTTGCACCATCAACATTAACAAACTCATTAAGAGGAATAGGCAAAATATCCAAAGTTGTCAAGGGATTAAAGCCATATACAATTTCAAATGGAGAAAAATAAGTAGCACTATGAATAGTACGATTGTAAGCAAACTCAATGTGTGGTAAACAATCTTCCCATTTCTTTAGATTCTTTTGTATAATAGCACGCAACAATGCAGATAGAGTTCTATTAACTACCTCAGTTTGCCCATCCATTTGGGGGTGTGCAACAGTAGAAAATAACAATTTAGTTCCCAATTTACTCCAAAGAGTACGCCAAAAATGACTAAGGAACTTGACATCTCTATCACTCACAATAGACATAGGAATACCATGCAATCTTACAACTTCTTTAAAGAAAAGGTCTGCTATGTGTGTAGCATCATTGGTTCGTGAGCATGCAATGAAGTGCGCCATTTTACTAAACCTATCAACTATCACAAAAATACTATCCTTACCACTTGGTGACCTAGGCAACCCCAAAACAAAATCCATGAAAATATCTAACCAAGGATGCAAAGGTACTAGGAGTGGTGTGTATAGACCATGAGGCATTATTTTTGACTTTGCCTATTTATAAATAATACATCTTTGACAAATAGATTGAACAATTTTGCGCATGTGAGGCCAATAAAAATGTTCTTGCAAAATATGTAATGTTTTGTTAACACCAAAGTGACCCATTAATCCACCTCCATGTGTCTCAACAACTAACAAATCACGAATAGAGCAATTAGGTACACACAATTTATCATTTTTAAACAAGAAACCATCATGCAAATAATACTCTCCTTCGGATTTATGCAAACAAATCTCATACACAAGTTTAAAATCAGCATCTTCAGCATACAATCCTTTCATGACATCAAATCCAAGCAGTTTAGTATGCAAGAAAGTAAGTAAATTATACCTTCTCGACAATGCATCAGCAACCACATTTTCCTTTCCAGCCTTGTACTTAACAACGTAAGGAAAAGTCTCAATAAACTCTAACCACTTAGCATGTCTTTTATTCAGCTTACCTTGGGTCTTAAGGAACTTAAGACTCTCATGATCCGAATGAATGATGAATTCTTTCGGCCAAAGGTAGTGCTGCCAAACTTTTAGAGATCTCACCAATACATACAACTCCTTGTCGTATGTGGGGTAATTCAGTGTTGCTCCATTAAGCTTCTCACTAAAGTATGCCACGGGCTTGCCTTCCTGTATCAAAACAGAACCAATACCTTTCCCGGAGGCATCACATTGTATTTCAAAAGCTTTCTCAAAATTGAGTAACATAAGAACGGGAGCATTAGTTAATTTCTGCTTCAAAGTATTAAAAGCTTTTTCTTGAGCATCAGTCCAAACAAAAGTCACATTCTTTTTAACTAGATCATTTAAGGGGGCTGCAATTGTACTAAAGTCCTTTACAAACCTCCTATAAAATCCAGCTAAACCATGAAAACTCCTAACATTATTAGCTGACTTAGGTGTGGGCCAATCTCTAATTACTTTCACTTTATTTTCATCAACAGAAATTCCATCAGCACTTACAACAAATCCTAAAAAGATAACAGGTGAAGTACAGAATTCAAACTTTTTAAAATTTGCATAAAGCTGATTTTCACGAAGTACAACAAACACTCTCCTTAAATGTAATATATGCTCTTCAAGTGTTTTGCTGTAAACAATTATATCATCAAAATAAACTACCACAAATTTCCCTATGAAAGATCTAAGTATATGGTTCATTAAACGCATAAATGTGCTTGGTGCATTAGTCAATCCAAAAGGCATAACTAACCACTCATAGAGACCATACTTAGTTTTAAAGGCAGTTTTCCACTTATCACCTTCTTTCATGCGAATTTGATAATAGCCACTTTTCAAATCAATCTTTGTAAAGATTTTAGAACCATATAACTTATCTAACATGTCATCTAACTTAGGGATAGGGTGACGATATTTAATGGTTATTGTAAGCTTTAAGGAAACCTAAGAGGGGGGGGGGTGAATTAGGTTTCTAAAAATTCTTTAAACTCAATCAATTCAAATTCAATTCAACAATGATGAGTGAGTAGTGTGACTTGCATCAAGTGTAATATCAAATGATGTTTAATGTAATATTCCAACAACACAATGAATATATACTTCAATCCAAGTGCAGTAAATTAAATCATGAACAAGATGAAATAATAGTAAAAACTGAAAGCAATAAAGAGCAATTGACACAATCAATTTAGAGTGGTTCAAGTCTCCCCTTTGGAGCACTCTACATCCACTACCCAAGTTTTCCAACTTAGGATTTCAACCTCTTCACTAAAAAATGATCTCCTTTCAAGTGGTGAGATCAAAAGAACCACTTTTACAACCCAAGTATCACAACTTAGGATTTCACCAAAGGTTCAACCTTTAAACTAGCTAAACCAAGCTATGTGTTAAAGGTTTTTACTCTCACTTGAGAAACCTTTCACAATCACTCTCAAAAGATGTTTGATAATGAAATACAATCCCACAAATTGGGTGAATATGATAATGTTAAGCTCACAATATGATTCCTATAATAAAAATTACAACTCAAACTATATAGCTCAAGAATAAGATGAAGAACTCAAAGAATGCTCAAGAAACTTTTGATCTTTTGTTTCTTTTGAAATCAAATTGAAATGTATGAGTTGTAGAGAGTGTTTTTCAAGATTAGATGCTCAAAGAATCAAGGGAAGAGTAGTTAAAATGTTTTAACATTGGCTAGTATTTATAATATAAGAGAAAAGACAAGAAAACGTTCATATTTGACTTTTAAAAAAACTAGCCGTTATGAGTTTCGGACGTCCGAAACTCCAAGGAAGTCGTCCGAAACTTGTCAGCCATTTTTCTATATGTTTCGGACCGAATTTGGAAAAATGTAAAACATCAAGGTTGTAGCTCTTCCTCTTAGCTTTCCAATGGTATCTTAATTATTCAATTTGGATGTAAAATGAGAGAGATATGATCAAAATACAAAACACTGGCAGAAGGGTCCGAAACTCCAAAATAGGCGTCCGAAACTCAACAGAAAGTTTGGCAATTTTGAGACATAGTTTCGGACGGCCGAAACTCTGGGAGGCGTCCGAAACTAGCGTCCGAAACTCAACAGAAAGGGTGTAATGTTTTATACAATAGTTTCGGACGGCCGAAACCCAGCTTAGGCGTCCGAAACTGTCGTCCAAAACGTTTAACCGATTTGTCGATATGATCCTGACAGAATTTGGAAAAATGTAAAACATGAAAGTTGTAGCCCTTTCTCTTAGCTTTCTAATGGCACCGGAATCACTCTATTTGGACTTAAAATGAGAGAGATATGATTGAAATACTGAACCCTGGCAGATTTCTTCAGCTTAATCTCAATTTTTGTTTTCCAAATCATTTGTGCAACTCTTTGTGACTTTGTGCAAGTGTGTTCCTCACTTTTACTACTACTTTTGAAGTTCATTTGAGGACTAACAACATTTTGAAAATATTTTTACTTGAGCATCATTTGAAGATTAAAAAAAACACTTTGAAAACATTTTTACTTGAGCATTAAAAGAGTAGATCAACTTCTTGAGCTATTTACACAAATAAACTAATTTACCATATTTTCATATCTTTTGCACTTCCAATTCTTTCTTCAACCGATAATACTCCATGCTTGGCTTCTTTGTATATCATATTTTCATATCTTTTGCACTTCCAATTCTTTCTTCAACCGATAATACTCCATGCTTGGCTTCTTTGTATATCTATCACATTGAAACACTTTTTCAACCATTAGCATAAATATAATTGTTTGTTAAACATCAAAATAAGTAAGATTAAGACCCTAGGTCTTCACAGTTATCTTATTAATGGCTCTACAGTTAACACACATTCTCCATGTTTCATCTTTCTTAGGAACAAGAATAATAGGCACAGAACATGGACTAAGGCTTTCACGAACAATACATTTTTCTAGAAGACCATCCACTTGCATTTGAATTTCCTTTGTCTCCTCAGGACTTGCTCTATATGCTGGTCTGTTGGGAATTGAAGCACCAGGAATGAAATCAATTTGATGTTCTATTCCTCGAATTGGAGGTAACCATTTGGCAACTCCTCGGGGAATGAATCTTCAAATTCCTGTATAAAAGAAATCACAGCACTAGGCAAAGTAGAAAGGTGATCACTAGACAGCAAATACAAGTCTTTGTAAATAAGTACAAACATCTCATGCCTATCTAGTATTGCTCTTTTGACTTCAATTTTTCTTGCAAAGACTGTTAATCTCTTTTCTTTCTCCTTTTGCTTCATCTTTTGGCCCTCCAATCTCTTGGTATTATTGGTAGAAGGGGTAGAGGTGTTTCTCACTTCTTGTTTTATTTGCTCGGCCTGCACCAATTGCCTACATTCCTTGGAGATCTTGACTTGACCTTCATATACTTCCCATGGTTTCAAAGAAGCCAAAATGTACTTCTTACCATCATTCTCCATGGTGTAGTGATTCTTCCGTCCATCATGCATGACATATCTATCAAATTTCCATGGACGTCCAAGTAACACATGCGCTGCCTCTATTGGAACAACATCACATAGAATATCATCAGTATACCTTCCAATTGACAAAGATAAGCGCACCTGTTTGTTTACCTTAACCTCCCCACTTTGATTCAACCATTAAAGCTTGTATGGTTTGGGATGTTTTGAACAAGTAAGCTTCAACTTGGATACCAATAATGTACTCGCCACATTTGTGCAACTCCCACCATCAATAATCAAACTGCACTTCTTTTTCTGAATAATGCACTTGGTGTGGAAGATGTTCTCACGTTGCACTGTTTCGCCTTCCAACTGTGGTTGTGTACTCAAGGTTCTCATAGTGATAAGAGACTCAACAACTTCCAACTTTTCTGGAGTACCATCATCATATACTTCACAATAGGTCTTTTTTTCAAGTTCGGGCATCTCATCATCATTCGAATGAACACTAGCAACATCCGCATTGTCAAGGAAGTAAATAGCTTTTTTGCTGAGACAGTTGGACTGCATATGACCATATACTTGACATTTATAACATTTAATTTCACTAGATCTTTGGGGTGTGTTTTGGGCTGACTTCTGAACAATTGGTGGTGTCCTTTCTATCGGCTTGGGGGTAGCATTACCTCCAAAAGGCTTGTTCTTCATAACTGGATTAGGTGGAGTCTGTCGGTTGTTCCTTTGCCAAGGAGGTTGACGAGGTGTAAGTCGTCCCTTTTGCTTCATGTGACGCTCTATTTGAATAGCATTATGTAACATCTCTTTCAAATTATAGGATTTTTGAAAACCCATCTTGTATGCCATTGCGGGAGTCATTCCTGTCAAGAACCTAGCCATTGTTGTTTCGGGTTCCTCCACAATATGTGCCTTTATCACGAGTAACTGCATTTCCTTGAAATAATCATCAACGGATCAGTTTCCTTGGATGAGGGTTTGAACTTGCATCCGCAATTCATTAGCGAAATAAGATGGCACAAATCGCCTTCTCAAAATAGATTGCATCTCTCTCCAAGTTCGGATTGGTCGCTCCCCATTTAACTGTCTATCCTTCACCAATTGAGTCCACCAATGAGCTACATAATCCTTAAAATGTATAGTCACCATGCGCATTTTCTTATCTTCAGAATAAGAATTTCCAGTAAAAATTTGCTCCACTGTATAAACCCAATCAAGAAATGTGTCGAGATCCGAAGTGCCATGAAATTTTGGGAATCCAATTTAATTGAAGCCACATCAAACTCGGACTTGCCCTGGCTCTTTGATTGTTCAGATTCTATGAACTCCTCTCCATCAAAATCAGCCTCATCAAATTCATCTTCAAGTTTCTTTGAGGTTGCTTTCTTCTTAGAAGCAGATTGTTGAGTTTCTGTCAAATTGTCTAAATGGGTTGTTAACCTCTGCATCATGCTAAAAAGTGTATCAATTTGGACTTGTTGATCAGCTTGAGTCTTTGAAGTTTCACCCGCCATTTTAAAATACCTGCAAGTTAGATAAAACGACACAAGAAACAATAATAATAATTAAGGCTTCTCACGGGTTCTTTCTTTAGGTATGGTTGGTTCACTTCACTCTTTTAATATGGTTATTCTCGTGTATAATTGCTCTCCCTAATCTACTCTCCAAATGTGGGGTCTCTCGTAGTCTGCTTTGCAAGTTCTAAATTCTTAAACCGCCTATCAATAATCCAACTCAAATACCACACAAATCAAGTAAGGAATTGAGGAAAGAATTATGAAGAATTGCAATTTAGAACACGTTAAGGCACAATTTTGGACAAGTTAGGCAAGAAAAGAAGTAGATACACCAAGAATTAATGTCGAATATCAAGAACAGATTTCAACAGTGATTGTATAGAACTTCGTTTTCAGATTTTGCTGCAATATATATATATTTTTTTCACGTCATTTTTTTTTGACAAATTTACTTTCTATTTTTTTTGAGTATCAGCAAGAAAATTCAATCACTCAATATTTAGCAGCAAGAAATTCAATCCAATTTCATAAAACTCAATCACAAATTGAAAGTTTACGAGATGGAAGATTTAACCTGAAATTTTCAAGCACCCTGAAATTCTCTGATACCACTTGATAAGGTTCTCGTTGATTTGAATCACCTTTGGGCGGATTTTACAACCTTATTGTTCCACAGGACAGGTCTAACTTGGAAAATTCCACCACCAAGATCAAAGAACAAACACGATAAGAACAACGATTAGAACAAACAATTAAAGAAGCACAAAGAAAACAAAGAAAGGAATAAAGAAAGATATGGAGCGCGATTCAATGAAAACTTGTCCAAAGCCCCAACGCTATTACAAAACCAACTTGACTCAGGCGGCACCTAAATCAAATCAGATTTGGCTGTTCTCAAATTTAGAACAAAAGCAAGACTGTGAAACTTAGGGTTTAATCTTACTTATTTTGATGATTAACAAACAATTATATTTATGCTAATGGTTCAAAAAGTGTCTCAATGTATTAGATATTCAAAGAAGTCAAGCATGGAGATCAATCAAAGGAAGAGTACATGTGGAAATGCAAAGGAAATACAAGATTGGTAAACTAGGTCAAAATCCCAATCCTAAACCCTAATTGTTAAATAACTCAAGAAAATGAATTACTTGTTTAAGGCTCAAGTAAAAATGTTTTCTAAATATAGGTAGTACTCAAATGAACTTCAAAATGTTTTAAAAGCACTTGCACAAAGACACACATTGTTACAAAAGTGATTTGAACAACGAAAATTGAAAAAGGAATGAAAAATCAAAGTTTCGGACGCCTGTGCTTAGTTTCGGACGGCCGAAACTACCGTCCGAAACTATCCAGAGAATTTGGTTTTTGGAGTAAAAAATGGAAGCTGCAGAGGAGAGTTTCGGACGGCTCATCCGTCCGAAACTAGCGTCCTAAACTCTCAACGGCTAGTTTTTTTAAAATTCAACATAGACGTTTTTTTGTCATTTTCTCTAGGGTATATATACTACCCAATGCATAAACGTTGATACACTTCTTCCATTGATTCTTTGAGCTTCCTATCTTGAAAAATATCATTACAACTCTTGCTCTTCATCTTTATTTCATCAAGCTACAAAAGATTGATTTTATTGAGCCTTATTTGAGTATATATCATATTCTTAAGTTATATAGGTTTGAGTTGTAATTTTATTGATTGAATCATCTTGTGAGCTAATCAGCATCATATCTACCCAATTTGTGGGATTGTAATTCATCTTCAAACATCCTTTAAGTGTGATTGTAAGAGGTTTCTCAAGAGAGAGTAAAAACCTTGTACACAAAGCTTGGAATTGCTAGTGTAAAGGTTAAGCCTTGGTTGAAATCCTAAGTTAGGAAACTTGGGTTGTAAAAGTGGTTCTTTTGATCTTTCCACAAGAAAAAGATCAGTTTATAGTGAAAGGTTTGAAATCCTAAGTTGGGAAACTTAGGTAGTGGATGTAGAGTGCTCCAAGGGGGAGACTTGAACCACTATAAATCATTTGTGTTCTTGATTTTCATTGATTTAATTTCTGCACTTATTTTGATTCATTTATGCTTTGATTATTTGAGAATTGAAAGTATTGTGATTGTTGGTCATCATATTGATATATCAATACTTTACATTTGTGGTGATTCATATTACTTATTCATTGTTGTTGAATTTGAGTTGATTAGTTTAAGATAATTTTTTAGAAACCTAATTCACCCCCCCCTCTTAGGTTGCCTTAGAGCTTACAATTGGTATCAAAGCTTGGTCTCTATTTGCTTAGGATTAACCACCTTAGAGTAAACATTATGGCAACAAACAATGCTATGTTTATGGAGGGACAATCTATCTCTAGGCCACCAATGTTTAATGGAAACAATTATAGTAGTTGGAGAGATAGGATGGAAATCTATCTAAAATCCATTGATATTGAGATGTGGTATATTGTTGAGGAAGGACCTTATAAAGCTAAGATAACCATAGGAAGTGAAACTAGAGAAAAGAAAAGAAGTGAACTCACCGAAACCGATAGGAAAAACCTCACCCTAAATGCTAAAGCCACAAATGCTTTGTATAACTCTCTAGATATTAATGAGTCAAGTAGAGTTAAAGGTTGTAAAAATGAACATGACATTTGGAAGAAACTTAGGGAGATTCATGAAGGAACCGAAGATGTTAAAGAAGAAAAGAAATCATTGCTTGTGACACAATATGAAAGCTTTAAAATGGAAGCAAATGAATCAATTGATAAAATGTTTTGTAGATTCAATAGCATAATTAAGGACTTGGAGAACCTTGGAAAAATTTATCCCTTAGGTGAACAAAATAGAAAGATATTGAATTCTTTACCTAAGGAATGGGAGTCAAAAGCTATAGCTATTGAGGAAGCTAAAAATTTGAGAGAACTACCTATTGATCAACTAATTAGTTCTCTTATGTCATATGAGTTGAAGATAAAATCTAAAACTCAAAAAGAAGAAGACACCAAAGCTAAAAAGAACATAGCACTTAAAGTGTCAAAGAATGAAAATGAAAATGAGGAAGATGAGGAAGATATAAATGAACATGATGATGATGACATTGTATTTCTTACTAGAAAATTATCTAGGATGATACAAAGTAGTAAAAACAGGTTTAACAAAGGAAGGAATTTTAGGAACAAAGATTGGATGAAAGAAAAGGGAGAAACTTCAAAAGTGAATAAATGTTTTGAATGTAATCAACCTGGACATTTTGTTGCAGATTGTCCAAGAAGAAAGAAGGAGTTCAAACAAGACAAGAAAGGAAAAGGAAGAAGCTTCAAGGTCACTTGGGATGATGACCAATCCGAAGAAGAAACCGAATGAGAAGAAGAAGGGGTTGCTAACATGTGTTTCATGGGATTTGAAGACCATGAGGTAAGTCTTTCTTCTAGTGATAATGATGATGATTACTATGAACAAGATGAACTTGAATTATATATGACTAAGCTAGTGGATGAGCTAAAGAAAGCAAAAATTCAAAACAAAAAGCTAAAGGCTAAAGTGGAAGAAGTTACAATTAGCAATAAAGAGTTAATCATTAAGCATGATTGTTTAGAAAAAGAAAATAGTGCATTAAAAAATGAGAATGAAAACTTGAAAATAGAAAGTAGCAAGGTTAAGGAATAGGTTAAAAAGTATGATGAAGTTAAGAAAGAACACATAGGATTAAAGAAGAGAATTGAAGACCTTAGTGAATGTCTAGCAAAATTCACACAAGGCAAGAACAACTTAGAAATCCTTTTAGAAAATCAAAGAATGGGAAGTAGTAAATTTGGGATTAGTGATACTCACATGAAAATCAGGTCAAAGTTTCAAAAATCCAAATCCGGCAAAAATCACTCATATTTCATATACTCAAAAAGGAGTAAGTAAGTCTAATGATAGAACTCATCATTCACATAGAATGCCTAACCATAACCATAGACATAAAATGCATAATACACAAAATCATAAATATGATCATAACATGCATCATTTTGAACCTAGGTTGGCTATACTAGATCATATCCCTATCATAAAATTCACATTCCTTCAAATATCTTGTAATTTGTGATTATTGTTGTAAGAAGGGACATACTCTAGGAAATGCTATGCAAGAATGGAAGTTGAAAATGGATCAAAAATTTGGATAAGAAGAAGTATCAATGTTGCTAGACCGTAAGTAACTTAAGTCATACATTGATTCTTGAATGTAGTGTGTTTAAAAAATACAATTTTGGACACAAAATGGTTCCTTGATAGTGGATGCTCAAGACACATGACCGGTAATTCCTTTATTGCCTTAGTAACTTGGAAACAAGAAATAAAGGACATGTGACTTTTGGAAATGATAAGAAAGGAAAAATAATTGGCGTTGGAAATGCAGCAAATAATAATAGCAATGTGATTGAAAATGTGCTTTTGATTGATGATTTGAAATTCAATTTGATTAGTATAAGTCAAATATGTGATAGAAATCTTGATGTGTTGTTTAAACGTGAAAAATGTGTTGTTATTGATCCAATAGATAGCAAAGTAGTTCTTACCGGATCTAGACATAATAATGTGTATATTCTTAATTTATGTGATGTTATGGAACAAGATATGCAATGTCTTAGTGTGGTGCATGATACAACTTGGTTGTGGCATAGGAGATTAGCTCGTGTAGGAATAGATCACATAAACAATCTAGTTGCTAAAGAATTGGTTAGAGGCCTACCTAAACAAAAATATGAAAAAGATAAAATATGTGATTCATGTCAATTTGGAAAACAAACTAAAAGCTCATTTAAACCTAAGAACATGGTGACAACTTCAAAACCCTTAGAGTTAATACATATGGATTTGTTTGGACCTTCACAAACCACAAGTTTAGGTGGAAAAAGATATGCCTTTGTAATTGTAGATGACTATTCTAGTACACTTGGGTAATATTTTTGGCACATAAAAGTGATACCTTTAATGAATATGTCAAATTATTTAAAAAGGTTCAAAATGAGTTAAGTCTAAATGTAAGTAAAGATTAGAAGTGACAATGGAACCCGAATTTGTAAATGAAAACTTTTTAAATCATTGTGATGAAAATGGAATTACACATAATTTTTCAGTAGTTAAATCACCTCAACAAAATGGTGTAGTTGAAAGAAAGAATATAACACTTCAAGAAATGGCTAGAACTATGCTTTGTGAAAATAATTTGCCAAAATATTTTTGGGCCGAAGTGGTTAATACCGCATGTTATGTTATGAATCGTGCATTAATTAGACCATTGTTTAAAGAAAACTCCATATGAATTAATATATAATAAAACTCCAAATGTAGGATATTTTAGAGTGTTTGGTTGTAAATGTTTTATATTGAATGTAAAAGACACTCTAGGAAAATTTGATAAAAAATCGGATGAAGGAGTATTCTTAGGTTATTCGGAAATTAGGAAAGCTTATAGAGTATATAACAAAGAACTTTGATGATAGAAGAAGCAATTCATGTAAATTTTGATGAAGGCAATGCTAGTAAAAATCATGATGAAAGTGATGATGAAATAGGAATAGAAGATAACTCATCAAATGATCAAGATAAAATGATATAGAAAACAATCCACCTCAACAAATAGATCATCCCTCTAATGAAGACACACAAAATGAAGATGAAATCCACATAGGGAAGATGGACCTAGAACATGGAAATTTATTCGTAATCATCCTCAAGACTTGATTTTAGGAAATCCAACTAGAGGAGTAAAAACTAGGTCATCACTACACCTAGATAATAATTTAGTATTTCTCTCTCAATCGAGCCTAAAAATATAAACGAAGCCTTAAAGGATGATAATTGGATTGTAGCTATGGCAAGAAGAATTAAATCAATTTGAGAGAAGTAAAGTGTGGAACTTAGTAGAAGACCTAAAGATACTTCAATTATAGGAACTAAATGGATCTTTAGAAATAAACTAAATGAAGTTGGAAACATAGTAAGAAACAAGCTAGATTAGTGGCTCAAGGGTATAGGCAAGAAGAAGGTATAGACTATGATGAAACATTTGCTCCCGTAGCAAGACTTGAGTCTATCCGCATGTTACTTGCTTATGCTTGTTTTAAGGGATTTAAACTTTTTCAAATGGATGTTTAAAAGTGCCTTTTTAAATGGATTTATTCAAGAAGAAGTTTATGTAGAACAACCTCCCGGATTTTGAAAATAGTAAATTCCCTAATCATATATATAAATTGGTTAAAGCATTATATGGACTAAACAAGCTCCTAAAGCTTGGTATGAAAGACTTAGTGGATTTTTGGTTAGAAAGAAATTTCATAAAGGTATAATTAATACTACATTGTTTACTAAATATTGTGATAATGATTTGTTGATTGTACAAATATATGTTGATGATATAATCTTTGGTGCAACTAATGAGTCTTTATGTGAAGAATTCTCAAATTTAATGAAAAATGAATTTGAAATGAGCATGATGGAAGAATTGACATTCTTTCTAGGATTACAAATTAAACAACTAGATGATGGAATTTTTATAAGTCAAGAAAAATATACAAAGGAGTTACTTAAAAAATATGGTATGGATGATTCAAAAACAAATGGAACACCTATAAGCACTTCAACTAAACTAGATAAAGATGAAAATGGTGTAAAAGTTGATGAAACACAATATAGAGGAATGATTGGTAGTTTGCTTTATTTAACGGCTAGTAGGCCGGATATTATGTATGTTGTGTGCTTATGTGCTAGATTTCAATCATGTGCTAAACAATCACACTTATTGGCTGTGAAAAGAATATTTAGATACTTAAAAGGAAATATAGAACATGGTTTGTGGTATCCTAGAACAAACACTTTTGATTTGGTAGGATTCACCGATGCCGACTTTGCCGGATGTAGAGTTGATAGAAAAAGCACAAGTGGAACATGCCAATTCCTTGGAAAATCCCTTGTATCTTGGTCTAGTAGAAAACAAGCTTCCGTATCCTTATCTACGGCGGAAGCCGAATACATAGCCGCCGGAAGTTGTTGTTCACAAATTCTTTGGATGAAACACACTCTTCTTGATTTTGGTTTAGATTTTGGTTGTGTATCTATTAAATGTGATAACACAAGTGCCATAAATCTTACTAAGAATCCTATCCAACATTCTAGATCCAAGCACATTGACATTAAACATCACTTCATTCGTGATCTTGTTCAAAATAAAGAAATTCATATAGAATATGTTCATACTAAAGAACAATTGGCGGATATCTTCACAAAACCACTTCCCGAGGATCAATTTTCTTTATTAAGGAATCAAATTGGTGTAATTCAAAAACAATGATTTTAATAAAAAAAAAAACAAACAAACAAGTTTTCAAAAAACATTCTCTGCCGAGTTTCGGACGGCAGTTTCGGACGCCTCCCAGAGGTTCGGACGTCCGAAACTATGTCTCAAATTTGCCAATTCACTGTTGAGTTTCGGACGCCAGTTTCGGACGCCGCATAGAGTTTCGGCCGTCCGAAACTGTCGAATCAGGGTTAAAATCCCAGATTTCTCACGCGATTTTTTTCATTGTTCTTCAAAGTTTCTCAAACATTTTTCACCCCTCCAATTTCAAAATTAAATTCTACCCGTTTAATTCTCAAATTAGTTCATTAGAATCCTTCCTTGGAATCTATAGAACACTGTCACCGATTACAAACTCAAAATCTAACATCAAAATTTGCCTTTTGATGCATAGCCCTAGAAATTGGGTGAAAACTCAATTTTGAGCATTCTTGAGTTATATATTCAAAATTCACTCCACTCTCAACACCCAACGTACGTGATCATCATGAGCACCTCACGAAGACGAAAGCGAACTAAGGAATCGGCACCTCCACACGTACAACATGGCTCATTAGGTGACTCTCAACCTCCTCTTCCCTTATTTGTCAATGCGGAGTGTGCTTCTAGGTACAATAACTACATTACTTCTTCCAAGAAGATTATTGTTCCTAGAATTGTGAGAAAAGATGATTTCATAGAAGTATTAGACATATTGGAATTATTTGAGTATCAAGATTGGAATGAAATTATCTATGCAAATGAGCCAATTCCCACATTGTTAATCTATGAATTTTTTGGTAACCTTCATTATCCCATTGGAAAGAAATCTCGTGATGATATACTGTGTACAAGGGTTCATTCCAAGGATATCACTTTGACTCCTGAGACCCTTAACATTATTTTTAAGTGCTCTCATCCATATCGTAAAGCAAAAAATGGCAAACAGGTTATGAAATATTTTACACTTCATAAATGGTCGGATGCTTCACATGGTTTTAACCTTAGGGATCTTGTGGCAATTGCCTTTAATGGTGAAATGTTTAGCAAAGCTAGTGAGGCACCTATTAAGAACTTGAGCCCTAAGAATCGTATATTGTTTCACATCATCACCAAAACTATTCTCCCCACTCATGGCCATAAAACCGACCCCAACACCATGAACCTCTACCTTCTCTATACTATGCTTAGACAAGTCCCCGTTAACTTTGGGTATTTGATGCTTAAATATCTTGAGGTCAATATTAAGGATCAACGCCGTAGTTTACCCTATGGCATGCTTATCACTAAGATTCTTAGGCATAATGACATTTCCTTTGAGAATACCATTATGTACCCGATATCATCTCATAATTTCTATGATTTACGTTCTCTTAAGTCGATGGGTATATATGTGGTCAATGGTGAGTGGACTTTTGAGAAACCGATTGGAGGATTTCATGATGATGATTATATGTGGGAAGATGAGTATGAGGAGGATGAAGCTCATGAGGACATTGCACAAGAACAAGTCGTCCCCACGCCTCCTAGAGCTACTCCCGTGGATGATGACTTCAAGACTATAATCCAAGGGTACTTTGATTCCTTAGTCAATCGAATTGATAGTGGATTCGCCGGTTTACAATCCAATATGGATGCTATGAGGAGTCAACTTGATGAGTTAACCATTAGGGTTGATGGTTTGAGTGATGAAATTCATTATGGCCATGAGGTGTTAATGACGGATGAGCAACGAGAAGCATTGGCTCAAGCTCGCCTCAAAGGGAAGGCACCGGCTCGTGATTGAAGCTCTCATGTAATAGACTAGATCTATTTACGGTTCTTGGAATATTTCTCTATTTATGTCTTGATGGTTTTTTTTATGTCTTTGACATTTTTATGTTTTGGTGTTGATTTTATAAGGATGTTAAGTTCATCCTTATTAATGGTAAAGTTAGACTATCTGTGAAGTTCTTTGCTCTTGTGGTTCTTGGTTGTTTCATACTTTTGATAATTTTTGCCATTAAGACGTTGATTATTGTTTTTAAGACTTAGTGCTTGTCTTTGGTTATATGTTTGATAAATAGTTCTTGAAGTAAACTTGGATATCATTGCCTCATGTTACTAACTGTTTATATGATATTTGATATATTGAGAAGTTTTATTGGAAATGGTATCTTGTGCATTTTTTTTGTATCTTGTTGGTATTGTTGACAGGTGGAAACTATCAAAATACAAAGGAAACTCTGTCAAAATTTTTATAAAATATTGCACTTAACCATTTTTTGTGTTGCCTAGCCACCCATTAGGTTGCAAGGAGTGGAACGGGAGTCCTAAAAATGTAATGTTATTTTCCCTAAAAGGTAAAATAACCAAGTACGCAAAGAGTATTGTTTTCTATCATTTACAATTTCTATTGGCTAATCTTATTGTTTTATTTTGATGATGTCAAAAGGGGGAGAAGAAAAGATAAATATAGAGCAAAAGAAAGGAGTGTAGATTAGTAACGCTATAAAGAGTGGTAGTAAAAGAAAAACTAAGGGGGAGAAGAATTTTAGTATATACATAGGGGGAGAAAAATGGAAATATACACATAGGGGGAGCTTATATCCATTTTCTTATTCAAAGGTAAGTTATTACACTTGTTATTTATTCTTTTGCATAATTGGTTTGTCATCATCAAAAAGGGGGAGATTGTGAAACCTAGGGTTTAATCTTACTTATTTTGATGATTAACAAACAATTATGTTTATGCTAATGGTTCAAAAAGTGTCTCAATGTATTAGATATTCAAAGAAGTCAAGCATGGAGATCAATCAAAGGAAGAGTACATGTGGAAATGCAAAGGAAATACAAGATTGGTAAACTAGGTCAAAATCCCAATCCTAAACCCTAATTGTTAAATAACTCAAGAAAATGAATTACTTGTTTAAGGCTCAAGTAAAAATGTTTTCTAAATATAGGTAGTACTCAAATTAACTTCAAAATGTTTTAAAAGCACTTGCACAAAGACACACATTGTTACAAAAGTGATTTGAACAACGAAAATTGAAAAAGGAATGAAAAATCAAAGTTTCGGACGCCTGTGCTTAGTTTCGGACAGCCGAAACTACCGTTTGAAACTGTCCAGAGAATTTGGTTTTTGGAGTCAAAAATGGAATCTGCAGAGGAGAGTTTCGGACGTCCAAAACTAGCGTCCTAAACTCTCAACGGCTAGTTTTTTTAAAATTCAACATAGACGTTTTTTTGTCATTTTCTCTAGGGTATATATACTACCCAATGCATAAACGTTGATACACTTCTTCCATTGATTCTTTGAGCTTCCGATCTTGAAAAATATCATTACAACTCTTGCTCTTCATCTTTATTTCATCAAGCTACAAAAGATTAATTTATTGAGCCTTATTTGAGTATATATCATATTCTTAAGTTATATAGGTTTGAGTTGTAATTTTATTGATTGAATCATCTTGTGAGCTAATCAGCATCATATCTACCCAATTTGTGGGATTGTAATTCATCTTCAAACATCCTTTAAGTGTGATTGTAAGAGGTTTCTCAAGAGAGAGTAAAAACCTTGTACACAAAGCTTGGAATTGCTAGTGTAAAGGTTGAGCCTTGGTTGAAATCCTAAGTTAGGAAACTTGGGTTGTAAAAGTGGTTCTTTTGATCTTTCCACAAGAAAAAGATCAGTTTATAGTGAAAGGTTTGAAATCCTAAGTTGGGAAACTTAGGTAGTGGATGTAGAGTGCTCCAAGGGGGAGACTTGAACCACTATAAATCATTTGTGTTCTTGATTTTCATTGATTTAATTTCTGCACTTATTTTGATTCATTTATGCTTTGATTATTTGAGAATTGAAAGTATTGTGATTGTTGGTCATCATCTTGATATATCAATACTTTACATTTGTGGTGATTCATATTACTTATTCATTGTTGTTGAATTTGAGTTGATTAGTTTAAGATAATTTTTTAGAAACCTAATTCACCCCCCCCCCCCTCTTAGGTTGCCTTAGAGCTTACAAAGACTATTGGCTTAATCTCACTTTAAGGTTTAGAAACAAAAGCTCAAACTTAGCTTAAGGTCTCTAAGGGTTTGGGATCAAATTTTGCTCTGCAAAATTATGAACTTTTAATATCAAAAATCAACTACTAAAATTCATGGGTTTACAAGCCTTTAAATAGGCACAAAGACTTGCCAACAAAGTAAACCCTACTTTTCTAAAAATAGTTTCCTAATTGGAATAAACTTTCCTAAAATAGAATTAACACATGCTTCAATCTTGCAAGACCTTTAGCCATGTGAAAACACTATATTGAACATATCAATGTTCATGCAAAAACATTGGATCACGTTACTTATTGAAAAGAAATAACAAAAACGGATTAAAAATCAAAACCTAAAAAGCTGTAAAAATTCCCAGCGTCGCGACGATCCTGGACGTCGCGACGTGGAAGGTCGCGCGTCGTGACGTGCGGAAATGCGTCGTGAATTAAAATTAGATTTTTAATTCCAATTTTTCAAACCTCAAACTTCCAGAGAGTTACGTCGCGACGTGGAGGTCGGTGGACGTCGCAACGTCGAGCGGAGAACGTCGCGCGACGTGGAGACACGAATTTCCAACACTTGTCCAATCTTGCTCTCCAACGAAGTTTCTTCATGTAATGTCAAAATCATGAGGTTCCAAGGCTTAAAATCAGTCTTCTCTTCATCAAAACCTTGTTCCAACAACTTATATGCATCGTCCATCACTTCCATGATCAAACCATTAAGAGCCATCTTGAACTGTTTGGTTTTAGCTAGAGTCATTGGTCCACCAATTCCACGTAACGGGTCAATGAAATGTTGTTCACTATTAAGAGTGTCTGGATTCCTATCACATGGCCTACGTAGTAAAATTAAGGTAATTATAAGAGTTTCCGAGGGTTTCTAAGTGTTAATTATCTAAACTAGACCTAACTAGCCTATTAATAAGGTTAACTAAGGTCAAACTATCCTAACTAGGGCTAATTAGTTAAAATAGTTCAAACTAGTCAAACTAGAGTTTATTTAACCTAACTAGGGCTAACTAAGATTAACTAGTCCTAGGCTAGAACCCTTAGGATTTAGTAGTTTGTCTAGTTAGCACTAGTTTCACCTAGTTAGGCTAGGCTGGGTCAAGTCTAGAGCCCATGGCTCATATGAGTTCACGATGGGTGTAAAATAGGTCCTATGGTCCATTTTGAGAAGCTTAGAATATGGTCCCAATATTGTTTCTTGATTTTAGGTGAAGGACAAATTAAAATCAACTAAGGCTTAAAGATGGAAAAGTTGGGTTTCTAGTGTATTGATGTCATTGCATCCATGTCACGACATCAATGTGCTTGATTTAAGGTTTTGAGGGTTTTGTGAGGTTTTGAGGGATTTTGTGTGTATTGATGTCGTGGCTTCCATGCCATGGCATCAATGGCCTAGAAATGGGTCTTGTGCTCTATTTTTACTCTAAAGGTTTGGTTCTAGGTCGTAGAGTGTTGGTTTCTAAGGTTGGTTTGATTTCCTAGAGGTATGTGAAATTAGTCATAGAAATTGGTTGGTTAGATGGTTTTTAAGTGCTTAAAGTTTGAAAGTTAGGTTCTACTTGATCTAACTCCTAAATGGTTTAGGTTATACTTGAAAGTTTGAAAGTTAGGTTCTACTTTACCTGGTGCAACAATCGCAAAGGTTCTGCAAGGGTATGGAAGAAACTGGATAGAGCCCTTATTAACTCATCCCTTTTTAACTCTCTCATAAAGTTCAGTGTTCAGAATTTGTTTAGATCTCCTTCAGATCATTCTCCCATTATTGTTCATGCTGAAATACAGAAATCAAAGGGCCCCAAAAGTTTCAAGTTTCAGAATTTTTGGGCTGATCATCCCTCATTCATAGAGGTGGTGCGAACAGCTTGGAAAAGGCCTATATCTGGTCCCCCAGTAAGGATGTTAGTGGAAAGGATTAAGGCAACCAAAGCTGCTCTGAAAATCTGGAACAGGGAGACATTTGGCAATATTTTGTCTGCTGTCAGAAAGGCAGAATTGGAAATGGAGAAACTTGAGGCTGAGGATGAAATTACTCCTATCCCCAGAGAGGTTATGAATCTAGCAGCAGCCAAGTTAAAACTGGCTACAATTCGGGAAGAAAGCTACTGGGGTCAGAAAGCCAACTTGAAATGGATAGAAGAGGGAGATAGAAACACAGCATTCTTTCATGCTTCTGTGAATCAAAGACACCTTAAGAATTCTATCAACAGGATCAGAAAGGAAGATGGGAGCTGGGTGACTGGAAACCGTGAAATAGGCGCAGAGGCTGTGAGTTATTTCACCAAACTGTATGCTGAAACACAGACTTCAGGAGAGATTAGGGCAGGCCTCATCCCGGCTGTGATTGACGAGGAAATGAATGAGGAGATCATGCGAGATCCTTTAATGGAAGAACTTAAGGAAGTGGTCTTCTCGTTAGGGAAAAATAGTGCACCAGGGCCTGATGGTTTCAACGGCTACTTCTTTAGATGTACTTGGGATATAATTAAAGAGGATTTACTTTTGGCAGTTTTGAGCCTCCTTAATGGGGAAAACATCCCTCAAGCTATGTCTGCCACATCTATAGTTTTAATCCCTAAAATCTCTAACCCCAATTCCTTTAATCAGTTTAGACCGATAAGTCTCTGTAATTTTGTGAACAAGGTGTGCTCTAAACTGTTGGCTAATAGAATTGGCAAATTTCTGCCCTCTATCATCTGTAACAATCAAAGTAGTTTTGTGAAAAGTAGGCAAATATTAGACAACTATTTGTTGGCTAGTGAGTTGATGACCTCTATGTCTAGTAAATCCAAAAATGGTAATATTGCTCTAAAACTAGATATGGAGAAAGCCTATGACAGAGTCCATTGGCCATACCTTATACAGGTCATGAGGAAGATGGGCTTTGGAGAAAGACTCCTAGATACAATTTGGAGATTGGTCTCCAATGTGTGGATTTCAATTCTTATAAATGGAACCTCTCAAGGTTGGTTTAGGATGACTAGAGGTTTGAGACAAGGAGATCCCTTCTCTCCTTTATTATTCATTATTGGTTCAGATTATCTTTCAAGAATATTAAATGCTTCTTTGGAAACTGTTCCAACTTTTTATGTTCCTAGGAATAGTATAAAGATATCTCATTTAGCCTATGCCGATGATGTTATAATTTTTTCTGCTGCACATAGTACTTCTCTTTCTCAGCTTATGCAGGATTTAGAACATTATCAAGAAATTTATGGGCAAAAAATTAGTGAGTCCAAGAGCTGTTTTCTATTTCATCATAAATTGCCCAGGCAGAAAAGGAATCTGATAGCAAGGACCACAAAGTTTCAGCAAGGCCACTGGCCAATAACCTACCTGGGGATCCCATTACATTATGGTAAGATTAAGACAGCGCACTATGAAGGACTAATTCAGAAGGTTAGAAACAAGTTGGGGACTTGGAATGTGAACTTCCTCTCTAAAGGTGGAAGACTCACTTTGATCAAAAGTGTCCTGACGGCCCTTCCTATATACTCCACGATGGCTCTCAGTCCTCCCAAAGGGGTCCTGCACCAACTGGAGGTTATTTTCTCTAGATTTTTGTGGCAAAGAGGGAAAGAGAAATCCTATCATTGGATAAAATGGAAAGACCTGTGCTTTCCTACTAATGAAGGAGATGTAGAGATCAGAAACCTAGAAGATACCATTGCTGCACAAAGTATTAAGCTGTGGTGGAGATTCAGAACTAGGAAGACATTGTGGGCAGAATTCATGCATCAAAAGTACTGTAGCCCACATCATCCATCTCAGATTGCTCCTTATAGAGGGGACTCTCACACTTGGAGGAGAATGTTAAAGGTTGCTCCAACTGCAGAGAAATTCATCATGATCAAACTGGGAAATGGGCAGTGCAACTTCTGGTTCGATAATTGGATGGGAAGTGGCCCTCTAGACAGGTTCCACAACAATCCGGGAAATCAGAGGCTTAATGAGTTTATCAAGGATGGAGAATGGAATCTGGACAGCATTGCTGATCTTGCTGATAGCACAAAGGCTTTAATACTAGCAATGCCTGTTCCCCCCCTCACTGGAAGTGATGAACTAAAATGGAGCCTAAATAGCAATGGCTCATTCACTACATCTTCTACCTTTCAGCAAATCAGACAGCGAAGAGAGCCTGTTAATTCCGCCAAGGAGATCTGGTACCCCTATATC
Source organism: Ophiorrhiza pumila (assembly GCA_016586305.1). NCBI lineage: Eukaryota > Viridiplantae > Streptophyta > Magnoliopsida > Gentianales > Rubiaceae > Ophiorrhiza > Ophiorrhiza pumila. The sequence continues at coordinate 13,784,474 of BLIW01000006.1, forward strand.
CCATTAAAAATCTCATTTTTCATGCATTGTATGCTGGCAAGGAGAATCCCCCTTGGGGACATACTATACAGGTTTTGTGTTTCTGGCCCCTCAATCTGCTATCTCTGTTTTAATAATAATGAGGATATTAACCATACTTTTGCAAGTTGTACAATTGCTACACAAGTGTGGAGAATATTGGCTGGAGAGATGGGCTAACATTACAGCACCAACTCAGTCAGAAGGGCATGCAGGTCCTGGTGGCAAACTACTCCAAAAAATGATGCCCACAAATGTCTACTAACATCTCTGCCCTCTATCATTTGTTGGGAACTCTGGAAAACCAGGCTCAGGGCTCTATTCGAAGGGAGTCCAGTGAATAACCTGCAGATAATCCAGCAAATCATAGTCTTTGCTTCAAGCATCCTTCAAAGAAAGGTTCCCCAAGTTAAATGGGACACCTCCAACTGCGGGATTTTCTGGGATCTAGTCAAAAACTACAGAAATCAGGTCCATATTCAGATTCTCCAATGGAAGAAACCTGAAGTTTCAGAGATAAAAATTAATATTGCTTATTACACTACTGATAATTGCCTAGCTGCAGCTGGACTGATTAGAGATCATAGAGGGGAGATTTTGAAAATTATATATGCACAATATGAGTGGATTAGACCTGCAGGTATAGCGATTATCAATGGAATGCTTGACATGGCTTTTCAAGGTCTTCAATACTGTTGTGAAAGAGGGTGGAATAAGGTAATCCTGGAAACAAGTCATCAGGGCCTGTTTAAAGCTATTGAAGGAAATCCTGGAATGCATTGGACAGTAGCCAATCAGGGAAAGAAGCTAGAACAGCTACAACAAGGATGTGTAATTTATCTCAGGCCTGCTGAAGAAAATAAAGCTGCAGCTTGGGTGGCAAAAAATGGAGAGCAGGCCACGCATGAAGACTCTTTTAGGAAGCTAATATAAAGGGATAAAGCTCAAGTCCCAATCCTTAAAAGAGTCAGAAAGAGAATCAGCTAGATTGTGTGAGAAAGTAAAACTTGAAGAATCAGCCGAGTCATGAAAGCTTTACCAAAGATACAAGAACGAGAAGCAATGCATCAAAATAGAGCCAAATCTTACTATGGCAATATAGAAACGAAACTGAATTTGCTTCTACTGCCTGAGGATATGTGTGGAAGTCATGATACACTAAAGTTGCAAAGATCACATCAGCACGGAAGCTACACACACAGCAAGATTACGTATATGGAATGCTAGCTCGTGCTTACAAATGTCCATTTAATAATGGACCTTTTGTCACTCCTTGTGATTGCTAGAGTTTTTGCTCATTAGGATGTTAAGACTTTTGGTTGTAAATGGAGGAAGCACTCCAAGCTTAATTTCGATTATCTTCTTGTGGTTGGCCCCATTGTACATGGATCCGATTCAAGAGGTATACTTTTGTAAGGATGATATCCACCATTCTCCAAGTAACCTAATAAAGTTGGAGTGGCGACCACCCTCGTACAGAGGTTAGCCAAAAAAAAAAAAAAACTCCTAAACATCACAACACAATGAACAAAACTAGAAGTAAAATGATGAAAACTAGTGCATTGTCTATGCCACGGGATCAATGTGCACAAAATGAATAATGGAATGTAAAGTATGTGAAAGTGAGGTTTTCAAGACTTTTGATGTCGTAGCATGGATGCCACAACATCAATTGCCTTGAAAGTGGATACGTGTATAAAGTGAAGTGTGTGTGTGTGTTGTGAGGAAAATGAGTGATTTTAGTGTATTGATGTCGTGGCATCAATGTGCATAAAATGAGAAATGTTGTGAATTGTGTATATTAAGTGTGGTTTATTTGTATTGATGCCGTGGCATGGATTCCACGACATCAAATGCCTAAAAATGGTGAAAATGGTGTTTTGTGTTTATGTGTGTGGTTTTATATGTATTGATGTTGTGGTATGGATGCCACGGCTTCAAATGCCTAAAAATGAGTTTTTTTTGGCTCACCTAGTAATTGTCTCCAGCCATCTTGATCCTCAATTTTAACTATAATACAGTTCGAATGTGGAAAAGTATAAAACAGAAAAGTTGTATCTCTATTTCTTAGATATCTATAGAATTTTGAATTATTAAATTCTAATTTACGACGACAAAGTTATGCACATATTACTAAATTATGACAACATATTTTTCATCCAGTGGAACCAAAACACATAAAGGTTTATTGTCTTTTTCTTGGTGTCTTGACTTAAGTAATGACTCCAATAGCTTTGGAGGTTCTTAGGGTGACTAGAAACAACTTATAAGGTTACTAAATAGCATATTTAGGTGTCAGAATGTCCCACAAGGTGTGCCTAAGTTATGTGTATGTGTGTGCAAGGTGTGGTTTCTAGTTGGCGTGTTAGAGTTAGTTTTTATGTAAAAACCTTGGCTACTTGCCTTGGTGGTGGCCTTGGGCATCCTATGGTGCTAAGTTAGTACATGCATGATGTGAAATGGTCTTAAGTTCTTACAACTTGGCCTTCGCTATGTGACTTTGCCAAAAGGGTGTGGTGCAAAAATAACATTCCTAAGACAAAACAAAAGCCAAGCCATGCAAAGTCTCACTTTAATCTTAACCTTTACCTTCAAGAGGGAACTCAACTTCACCAAAGTTCACCTCCAAGCATCCTTTCACAATTGAGCTCAACCACCTTTCTTGGTTAACCCTAGGGTTTAGGGTTCATTCTCTTTTGACTTGTTGACTTTTTATTGACTTTTTGGTCAAAATTACCTCAAAATAAACCTTTTTATCACTTTAAACTCTCCATATTGTAAAACTTACAAAACAAGCCACAAAGCACTTAATTACATAATAAACACTCAAAAACAAGGGAAACCCCTAAGAAAATAGAGATTAGAAGTAGTAAAAGACATTAAGACAGGCTTTACAATATATCAAAGATAGAGTGTGAAACTTCGAGTTCCTAAAAACAAACTATCAAATAGAAGTGGCTAATAAAATAAACAACCAAGACCTTCCTAAATTAAATGGCCCAGACAGAATGGAGTGAACATTATGAGAAGATTTTAATTTTAAGTTTGCATTTGAAGTAGTGAGGCAACATAAGGTACAATCTCTTCTTTTTACACACCAATTATGGAACCAAAACATCCCAATTAAGACTTTTTTTTATGATCAAACTTTTAATTAGAAGACTTCTAATTGGGAAATCTTTAAACATATTGGGTTTTTATTCTTGTGCTTGGTGAGATAGCTTGGTGTTGCTGTTCAATTGCTGAGTCTTTTGGTCGAATATCTTGGAGCTATACTAACAGTGTTCAGATATACTAGAGCTCCTCTCACCTTTGCAATTCAAGTACTCATATTAGGGCTTTAAACTTAGAGGCAAATAGAGCCTATCTACTGGAATTCCTTCCAAGTAGATTATCTCTATTTTCCTTTTATATTTTGAGATAAACCTTTCATGTAATGGAGTAGTACTCCAAATTTATTGCATTTACTTTATAACAGTGTGGACGGGTATAGCCGGCACTGTATTTTGCTTTGTTCGAGCTATGTATATATCTACTTTTGGTTTAAAAAAAGGTAGGGTAAATGGTTAAACATGTACTTACGTTATCTTTTACTAATTTTAAACTCAGTATATTTACACTAATACAGCAAGATAATATTATACTATTAGTTATTGACTACCAATCATTTAATTTTAATTAGGCAAAGTTTTGGACTTATTATTAGCCTACCATACTTTACAGGGTAGCAACCTTGAACCCATCGATTTATTTGTTAATGCTTTTCTTTTTTTTCCCTAAAAAAATCAGGTATAAGACAAAACTTATGCTATTTGCTTTTTTTTTACCCAAGTGACATTTTAGGCATTTTAAATTGATAAAAAATACAATTTGAATTTCAACCTTTTAAATGAATCGAATTACAATCCTAAAAAAAAGAAAACTACTAATGTAGAAATATAAACTCATCTCAAATTAAAATATATAAAGAAGCTAAATAATGAATTTAGGAAGCTATGTTGTTAAAAATACAAAATTATGATATAATGAAGGAACTCCATGCTTAAATTACAATTAACACACGATTTGAAAGAGACTTTTATATCCTTACATTTTGCAAAATATATTCCTTTTAATTCAAACAGAGACAATCTCTTCATATATATAAATGACTCGTCTCATCTCATTAGTTCTTACTTAACATCCAATGTAATTTTCTCTACGCAATGGGTTCTTTTGGTCGAATATGTACACATTTTAAGATTATCCCTTCCCGCCGTGGATAGAAAATTTTGTAGATCGAGAACTCAATTTCTCCAGATTGTGTTAGATGATGCACTAAATTCTCCACCCACTATTTCTATCCATTCTTCCATTGGCTTATCACTCATATCTTCTTCTCGCTTATTGTCTTCTAGAGTGATTATAAGCTCTTCGCACATATATTCTTCCCGCTCTTCTTTGAGCATTATCACAAAAATGATCTCATATGTGATGTTTAGGGAAAGTTTTTCTATACCAAATCTGCTACAAGCTTTATCCCAGCCATCATAGAAGAAGACATCACTGAAACATATATAAAACTAATTAGTGGACTATTGAAAACAAAATATATGAATTACGAGTAATTCTTTAATTAATTCTTTAATAATTATTCCTATAGTAAGGCCATTAGTTCCTTTTAATATGAATTTATTAATTTGATTATATTAATTTCTAATATCAGTGAATTACCTTAATCCTTTCACCAAGAAGAGTGATTCCGACGAATACTCGAAAGTAAGTGATAGATCACTTGGAAACAACGTGAAACAACCCTTGCTTAAATTTTCTTCATCTTGGCAATGCTGCATAAAGTACCAATTTTCAAATAACAAACAAACATCGTTGTAAATCAATTCTGAATGAATTTATTAATGATTATTTTGATAAGCATCTACATTATTTGTACTACATCCAATCTCAAAGAGAAACATGAACGATGTATCCATCTTGGTTCTAGGCAAAACAATATTATTTACAGTATCAACTTATTTGAAGAAGTCCTTGGAATAAACACTCAATTGAAAATGAAAATGGATCACATGTTCAAAAAGTACTCATGATTAATTATGAAAACTCAATCTATTATTGATGAAACAAATGTTAGCTACATATTACATAAAACAAATAACAAAAAAATCTACAGATTGTTATAATTAACATTATTAGCAGAATAATGAAGTGATTTGTATATTCAATTATATTTCATTTCTATCTCTTAAAAATGCTGAAAAGAAACTAAAAGCTATTTATTGCAACTTGTTGTGTCTTGCTTTTGTAGGATTTAGGATGAAAGAAATAGAATAGTATAGGTTCAACTAAATAAATTTGAAAACGGATTTTTGAAATCTTAACACTGAAACTAAAGTTTGAAATTAATAATAAAAAAATCTAAAGTTTGAAATTAAATAAATTGCTAAAATAATAAAACTAAATAATTGTTTTATAATTCAATTTCATTTGAAAACCAATTTATAATGACATATTTTAAATTGTATAAGTTTATAATAACCCATTTCAAAATATATAAAATTCAGTGCGTGACATATCTATCAAATCAAATTTGTTATCTTACATAGCAATGAATGTTTTTTCCCCTTTATTTTGAAACTGTGATGAAGGATGGTGTGAGCTTGAACATCTAAAAGTGGAATAAAGCTAAAGTGTTTGCATAAAATATTTGTAGTTCACTTGAAAATTTCATTGTGAATTTTTGTTTTAAAAAATTGCTAAATAGATATATTCAGTTAGATCCATTAATTAATATTAGAGAAAGTGTCCATTAATTAGACCTCATGTGATTTAAAAATATATCACTTGAACCCACTTAAAACAGTTTTCTTTCAGTCAAACCCTAAGTCGCGAGTTATATTAGTTCATCTATTATCAATCTTTAACTAATATTTCTTTCGTTTTCACAAAAAAAAAGGTTCTTACTCATCCAAATAATATTTTAATATAACTATATTGCTTCTATTTAGTTCAGATTCTTTTATGGGTTGATTACTAATATGTATTTATATGAGCTAAATAGTATTAAATTTTTTAATAATTTAGGCACTGTTTGATTTCTCATAGAAGTTAAATATTCTTGAACTTCTTTTCTTACACAATTTTTTCCGTAAACTCATCATTGAATAAGTACTATGTACCTTAATTCTTATTCATAAAAGTTTATTTGAGTGTGCTCTTTTTTATATATTTTGAATCCATAATCTTGACAATTTGTTTTTTTTTCATAATGGTAGGATATTAGAGTAAAAAATAGAAGTACATATAAAGTGTTAATCTATATGTGATTGTGTAAGGAGTACTGAGTTTCATTTGAATTTGATATACCAAACTTAAAAACTAATTAAAAAGTGTCCAGGAAACTATTAATGAATGGAGGTCAAGTGATAGTTTTTTAAAATATCAAAATTTATGGAGTCTATTCTTAAACAATCAGGACCAGAATTCCAAATTGGGATAGAATTGTTAGTATATTTTCCTATATAAAAATTAAAATATTATAAGATATTATTGATAGATAAAAGTCAAATAATAATTTTTCAAATATCAAGTGATATAAGTGTCACTTTCTCAATTTCAATTTCACGGAATCAAGTTATCTTTACCACTTTCTTTAAATAGATGAAGCCCAAAATGACAACTTGCTAGAGTTTCTAATTTTTTTTAATTTGTGCATTAGTAAATCTTACTTAATAGTGTTACCATTCAGTTCATCAAAATATCACTTAATTTCGTTTGTCACATAAATTATCGAAAATTAAGGTATGTCTATTGATTTACACCTTGACTTGGTATATTTTTCCTACACAAATCCAATTTAGTTTGTTTGGTTTGTCCATTATTTTTATACAAATTTTCAAACATGAAACAATGATACAATAAAGTTTTTTGCTACGATGCTTTTTATATTTTATTTATTAACAAAATATAAAATTTAATATTAAACATTTATGTAAATGTAATTTTCTATCAAAATAAACCCATAAAATATTAATTTTAATTTTGAATTACAAATTTTCATTAAAAAAATTCTAAACAAATTCCTATCAAAACAAACCCATCAATTTAAATACCCTCAAAATATTTCCTTTCTTATGACAAATTTTTGAAAACAAAACAAATTCTTTTATCAAATTAAAAATTACTCTATCCAATCAAAAGTCAAAACTATTTGTTTTAAATCATGACAACAACTTAATTAGTATTGAAGAAAATGGAAGTGATACCTCTCTGTTGAAGAAAACTCGTGATGCCAATTCAGGATCTTTTATTCCATGAATCTGTACCCATTTTGGCAAGGGAAAAGATTCCAAATCCAGATAGAAACTACACAGCTTTGGCAGCTCTAAAAGTTCTATTTTTTTTAAATTCGAATGGTTCCTAATCTTCTTGTCCCAGCTTCCACCATCAACTTCCTCCTCTGATAAAACAACTTCCAACCTCGAACAATTTCTTACCACTAGCTGTTCAAGATTTGTCATTTCTCCAAATAAATGCAAAGAAATCAAGCTTTTTAAATTGTGACAACTTTGAATTTCCAATGTTTCAAGTGCACTGAGGAACTTAATTGGAATTTCGTGACTGAATATGAGACTTGCAAATTTGAGGCCATGTAGCACCAATTTTTTTAATTTGGAGCAAGTAACCTACATAAATTAGTTTGTGTATTAATTAGTTTGATAAGAATAAGACATATAAGAAACTATATTATTGGAGGTACTCAACCATTAGTTGTTCATCAATTCTCTGTAGATATTCATCGATCTTTAATGAGTAATAACAAGTGATCATCTAGAAAGAATAAAAGTACTACTCTAGTAGTCCTATAATGATGTGGGTTGAGGTCTAAAGAAGTTTTGTGAGTTCTCTTACAAGAATTAAGACTTTGTCCATAAAGATCATATATATTATGTTTACATTTACTATATTAATATATTGACAAAAGCAATCTGTAGTTTGTGATTCTATATATATTTACCTAGAATTTATAGGATTCAATTAAGTTGAAACAAATAGAGACGTCCATCATCTATACTATGTAATCGTAAAGTATCGCCTATAATTGAAAGAAAAATTTATAAAGCAATCATAAAACTAGGGGATACTTTATAGATCAAAATGCAAGGCAACTAAACATGAGTATGAACAAAAAATGAGGTTAGCAAAAATGAGTATATTGATATGGATATGTGAACATACAATATTAAATAAAATAAGTATTGAATGCATTGGAAAAAAAAGTGAGAGTAACTCTAATGCATTAGAAAATGAGAGAAACACGTTTAACATAATTTGGTCATATAGATAAGAGACTTTTAAATACCCTAATTTTGTTTGTAAAAAGTATAAAACTATTAACTAGAATTAAAAGAGAAAGGGAGAGTTCGTAAAAGGAATTGAAAAAAAAAGATACAAAATATTATATGTTTAAATATAAATAAAAATGTGCAAATAACGAAGGATGAAGTAGTTGTTCTTGTTTTATATTGACGAAAATTTCGGTCACTGATCACTCTTGTTTTATTTTATTTTTTTGGCTCTTTTTCATTTACACATATAAATTACCATAGTAATCAGAATGAAATTCAGTCAATAATTGTGAAGTTCAAAAATTCAATTCAAGACATCAATGAAGGAAGCGAAAAGTCAACAAAACCAATTACAAAAAGAGTAGCAAGGAAGATAACTTCTAAACTGAATAAAGTTCATATTATAGATGAAAACGACAACAACAAGATACTTCAAAATTTTAAGAGAACATCAAACCTGTCAAGAAAGAAAAAGAAAGGAAGAAAGTGCATTACATAAAACGATAAAAATCAAGAAAAATTATATTTATGTAATACAAACTATCTTTTTAGTAATTTTTTCAATTTAGTAATTACATTTTAATTTTCAACATATTTTATCATTTTATTTTTTTTCCCTCAATTTAGTTATTGTCTCACATATTGTACTACCTTTTTCTTTTAAAATAACATATTACATAACAAACACGTGCAACATACCAAATTTCTATTATAAATAAAAAACATGTGTGTAAATAACAAAGTATGCTCCATACATATATATATATATATATAACCGAATTCACATAATGGGATGAAGGTGTAATTGTTCTTATTGTATGTTAACAAAACTTTCGGTCACTTATCACTCTTATTTTAATTTTTTGACTCTTTGTCATTTACACATACAAGTACCATGGTAATCATTTATGCATAAGAGTAATGTAGAGAGTACAAAAAATATATGCGATTTAGGAACTCCAATGATATGGAGTACTAATTGGCATAAACTACGAAAGAAAATTTGTCTTAATTGATATAAATAAAGAGTTTAAAGTTTATCGGATTATCTGATGAACCCTTATCAGACATTCAGTTATTTAATACCATGTAAGTTTTTTTTAAAAAATTTTCACCCTATTAATCATACACTCCACTTATACAATATAATTAATTCGAACCTTTAATTATTTTTCATGAAACAAAATTAAAATATCATGAAAATTACAAACTAAAATCACAAATCAAAATATCACCAAAATCACAACCTAGTGATTAAAAGTACAAAATTTCATCAAAATCAAATATACAATTATTAATTCCTAACTCCAATGTGAGTAAAATCTACTTTATGGTTGTAACGACGTGATTTCATTAAAACTATGATTAAAACCATGTCGTGAGTTTACTCACATTTGGGTTAGAGCTTAATAATTGTAGATTTTTATTTTAGTAAAATTTATACTTTTAATAATTATAGATTAATAATTATAGGGTGAACTTACCAAAGTTTATGACCTTAGAGAAGGTACTGCTTTCAATTAATGTTGAAATTGCAATTAATTTTAAAAATGTAAATATGATGTTACAAAATATAGTTTTTAATATGATATTTAAGTTGCTATAATTAAATTATAATTAATTAGAAAAAAGAATTATCAATATTAAAGAATTTTTGAGGTTTATTTCTCTTTATATATATATATATATATATATTTAATCACTAATCTATGAATCAGATAAGTTCTATCACATTAGGATTCTAAATAATTAACTCTTCCTCTTATTTTACATCAATTAAAATTACACATAATTCGAGTTTCCAATTCGTGTAAAAGTTAATTATGGTACTCTTTATCTTTACTGTATGCATAATACTTGGGCATATGGGTGGGCTTCATTGTAACTTTTTCAATGATCATTATGAGCTAAAGAATGAAAATAAATTAAGCTCATAAGTTAATCATGAAAATAAGTTCACAAGTTGGTTTAATTATTACCTATCTAGGTTTCGTCGTTTTTTAGAATTTAACAAAATTTATAGGGAAAAAGAAACTAGGCATTCATGTTTTCATGAGTATATATATTTTCCTTTATTCTCTACTTTGAAGGTTTTCATGAGTAGCCTAAAGCATACAAAATCCATGTAAAACTAGTATTTATTTGTATTTGACTGATATGAGCCAAGTCCTCCAGGAGATTTAAAACAATACTTTCAATTAAAGAATAGGAAAAAAAAGTCATACCTCTTTGGTAATGAAACACCTTGAGATTGAATCGTCATCTTCTTTCCCAACCAAACTTTTAAAGTGACACTGTCGAATTTTCAATATTTGTAGCTCACGAATTGGAAATTTGTGACTAAATATCACACTTGCAGTTGTGATTCCATGGAGCACCAATCTGCACAAATTATGAAAAGTAACCTACAGAAATTAGTGTTAAATATATTAATAAAAAATCATAAGCATAATGTTGAAAAGTTAATAAAGGTACAAAATTTAAATCATCCATTCTTTTTAAGTAGTATTGAATTAAGATTCAGAAAGTACCAACAAGCAACAAGATTTTGTTTATATTGATCATATTGTGTATGGAATTAGGGTATACATAATGCGATCGATTTGAGTGGTTTTACATAAAATTTTTAATCGCACCATAACTTGTGATTTGTGAAAAATGTAAACTATATAATCAACTATTAAAATTTAAAACCATAAATTGCAATAATCTCTGTGTATGTAGTTTGAAATTATGATTTTTTTTAGAAATAATGATAAATTTCAATATAAGTAAATATATATATATATATATATAAATATTAGATTGCATAAAAAGTATGTTAGTATTAATGCCCATTTGAAATTATAATCACACTTTAAAAAATATACTTATAACTAAATAGAAATCTTCTTAATTTATCACTAATCTAATGTGATAATATTTTTATTAGATTTATAATCAGGTAGTACAATTATGCAAGTGCATCAAAATAAGACTAATATACATTCGTACATCATTAAAAAAAAATCACAATATAATAATAAAAAATCATGATTCAATTAATTATATAAAAATTAATTGGTCTAGTAACCATTCTTATATGTGAAAAGAAAATTGTTTATATGCATAGTTAATATAATATAGAAGTACGAATAAAAAGAATATGGGTGATAGCAAAAATAAATAAAATTAACTTATTTAAGTTTTGAAATATATAGCATATGTGTATTTTTCTCATAAATAACAAAAATTACTAAATAATAATAATAATAATAAAGTTAAGGTGAGTGGCTAAATACAATCATTAAGTCAAATTATGAACAATTATTGAGTTAAATGCAAATTACCCTCATGTGGTTTATGAAAATAGCTGGTTACTACCTATGATTTATAAACTTGTATTTTATCCCATATGGTTTGAGTTTTTTTTTTTAAATTAACAAATACATTGGGTTGTAACAGATGTGAGTCAAAATGTCATATATAGCCTTTAGATAAAACACAGTCACAACCTTTTCTCGTATAAACTGATAGATGTTCTGAGCGGCGGTCATTGTGATCCTTCGAATCAATAGTAGAGGCAAAAATTTTAAGAAACAGCAATAAAAGCACTACAACAAATGCTTAGAAGAATTTAACAATTTTCCTACAAGTATGAAGAACCTTCCTCTCTGGCTTTGTTTCTGGCTGTCATCACCACAATTAATCACGTCTAAATCCAAAATCCATTATAAATTTAGGCAATGAAAAACTTTTTTCGCCTTCATCATCAAGTGGGTTTTCGTCTTCTGAAAAATAATTTTTTCTCTGAATTATAATCGTGTAATTTTGGGAAATAATGTTCTCTGAAAAATAATTTGTGACAACCTTCCTCTCTGGCTTTGTTTCTGGCTGTCATCACCACAATTAATCACGTCTAAATCCAAAATCCATTATAAATTTAGGCAATGAAAAACTTTTTTCGCCTTCATCATCAAGTGGGTTTTCGTCTTCTGAAAAATAATTTTTTCTCTCAATTATAATCGTGTAATTTTGGGAAATAATGTTCTCTGAAAAATAATTTGTGACATACTTATTACTTTGATGGCTTTTTATGATGGGTGATGATCGAACTAACGATCTATAACTCACTTGTTTTATGACTCACTTGTTTTATGACTCACATGTTTTAGATCCATTTCCTTTGAAGAATATCACAGAAAGATTTATATTTCAATATTGCCCTCCAAGTAAGATTGTCGACACTCTGCTTCCCAATAGTTATATTCTTTTGTAACAATTTCATTATTTTGATGAATAAAGTTTTCATTTTTGAGGGTATTAATAGAGGATTAAAGTCTTCTTTATAACTTAGGATCTCATGAATTTTGGCGGAATTTTAGAATCTAATTTTGGTAGGTTGTTTTGTGTGTGATGAAGGAAAGAAGAAACACGATAAAGATTCGTAAAACTGGATTTTGGCATTCACTATGAGCTGTAACTGAGTTTCAAAGAAGAAAATGATGAAAATGTGTGAAGAAGAATGATATATTTGTCGTTTAGTGTATTAGATTTGCAAGAAAAACTTCAAACCATAAGGAGTAAAATTGGATGTTTATCAACCATAGATAAGTAATCAGTCAATTTCGTTAACCACAATAGGGTATTTAGCAATTAACCTTATATTATATATACAATAATATTACTATTATTATATTCTTCTGGACAATTTTTTGTGGTTTTATTTTACAAAATAAAATTGCAATCGCACCATGTAATTTTTAAATATTGAAATCAAAACCAGCAACTAAAAAAATAAATTGTGATTTATATACTGTATATTGTAGTTTGATTGGTGTGGTTGGTTTTCAATTTTGTTGAGCATCCTTACATGCAATTATCCTTTATGCATTTACATAAAAATTTCACCAATGATCATCTAGTTATTCGTTTCGAATGTATAATCATAAGCAGTGGAGGATCTAGAAATCATGGTTTGGAGGGGCAAAATTACATATATAGAAGAAGTTATATTTTAATTTTGGGGGTGCAAAATTCTAATTTTATTAAGGATTCAACTGAATTTTTTAAAATTTTTATAGGGACCTAGTATAATTTTCCAAATCTCGATGGGGAGGGGGTATCTAGAAAGTAGAAAATTATTACTTCTATAGTCTTATAATATGAGTGGGTTAAGGTCTAAAGAAGTTTTAAGCATAAGATGTTTTAGTGTTTTTCTCTTTAAATCCTATTAAAATATTTCTTAAATAAATCTATAAATCTAATTATGACTAAGATCTTATCCAGAAAATCCTATTCAAAATTTTCTCTTAAAACTCTTCTTAATTAACTTTTTTTTAGTAAAAAAATTTATAAATCCATTTATGAATCAGATCCTATTAAACAAAGTAAAACCGAATTAGAGTATATAAAATTTAATTAATATGACTTGTAATAAAACTTAATGATTCAAGAGAGTTCAGCTAAAAAGTTTTTTAAAAAATAATTAGAGACTGAAAATAGTAGCTCAATGATTTTTCATGCACTGCATAACGTACAGGTTTGGACTGTTTAGAGAATTTGTTTCTTAATGCAATTTGAGTTCGTTTTTGACAATTCACATTTATAAAATTTGGGTATGATTTGGGCCATTCTTGATATGTGAATACCAAAGTAACGAGCTTCATGAAAGAATTTAGAACAAATCACTTGTTAACCTAAGAGTTACTTTTTTTTATTGAGAACTGAGACTTGAAAAGTCATGATTATTCCGCCAAATTAAAAAAAGGGGGAAATTTTGTTCGTAGTTAATTTTTGGCATATAAAATCTATAAATTCAATTAGAAATAAAGTGTCTTACATACATTTAATTAAATAAATTAGAAAATCAATCTTCAAAAATTTTTGGAAACATACTTTATTTAACTATAATACAATTAGGAAGGTGTAAATCTAATTAGGAATAGAATATTTTACACACAATTAATTAAATAAATTAGAAAATCAATCTTTAAAAAATTTAGCAAACATAATTTATTTAAATATAATACAATTAGGAATGTATAAATCTAGTTAATAATCAAATATCTTATACTATCTATAAATCTATCAATTGCTAATTAACCAATTGGCTCTCTATAAGTTTTTGAAATATTGTCTCTATAATTATTAAAGATGTTAATCTCTTTATATAATAATTTGGGTAAACTACTTCCAAAACCATTAAACCATTACAATCGCATACTTTTGGTTATTAAATATATTTTTTTGTTTCACTATAGTTACTCATCTATTAAAAGTGATATACTTTTGGTCATTTCGTCTAATTTAACCGTTAAGTACATGGAACACAAGTTGATGTTCTGTTAAAATATAAAAATCACGAGTTGGTATTCCGTTTGCTTTTAACAACCAAATTGATAGAATGACAAAAAATATATCACTTTTAATATATGAGTGACCAAAGTAAAACAATAAAAAAATCCAGTGGTCAAAAGTATACGATTAGAATAATTGAATGCCCTCCAACATAGTTACCGGTTTACCCTAATAATTTTGTGTGATATTTTTACATAATTTTCTTATTGTAGTCGAATTTCTTCATCTTCATCTCAAAAAAAATTACAAAGTTCCAAAACAATAAAATTACAAAATGTAGGTAATCCTTGTTGTTTTTTTTTCCCCTAAGTTCTTCTTTATATGTATAAAATCCATGTAAAACTAGCATATTATATTCAATAGGAGTAATGATAAGCAAAGTAAAATGAAATAGTGAATAATGTAACATACATGAAAAGACAAAATTACCAATCACAACCCTTAAATTGGTAATAAAATAAAGGGTAAATTACATTTACCTCTCTCTCAGTAAAGTCATATTACAAATTGATCCCTATAGTTTGGCTATATTACGATCAACCCCTTAATCTAACCACTATATTACGGTTACCTCCCTTGACCTAACCACTGTTTAACAAAATCCCCCTTACTCTAAGCAAGTCAACAAAAAATGACTGAATTTTCAATTTTACCCTTATTTTAAATGGATAAGTGTTAATATAAAATTATTCATTCTATTAGATTAAACATAAATTAATAAAAATAAAAATTTTTGACAAGGGCTCTAATAACACCGGTACTTCACTAGATTGAATTTGAATTAATTTTTTATTTTAAGTAAATAAGTAATTGTGTTACTTTTATTTTATTTTTCTATTACACTAAATGCAAACTAATAAAATTAAAAAAAATTTGTCAGAGGCAAAATTAACACTATTAACTCCCATATTAAATGAGAATTAATTTAAATTTTTTATTTTAAGTAAATAAGTATTTATGTTCTTTTCACTTTAAATTTCCACCATATTAAATATAAACTAATATAATTAAAACAATTGGTCAAAAATATCATTAACATCTTTCACAAGATTAAATTAGAATTAACTTTGATTCTTTTCATTTTTTTTTTAATTTTATGTGAATAAAGTGATTGGATTCTTTTTATTTTAATTTTCAAAATCATAAGTTAAGGTTCTTTGGTAATTTCAAATTCATTAAGGCTGTGTTTGGTTGTTTAGAAATAGAATTGAATTATAATTTAAATATTATAGAAATGTAATTCCATGAATTGAAAGTCTAAAATGTTTGAACTCCTTTGTTTGGAAAAACAACAAAATTCATACAGAATTGAATTATAACTCCAAATTCCTTATTTGAAAGTTTAAAAAATGTATGAAATTAGATTTCACTGATAATTAGAATTGACAAAATAATTTATTTTTAATATATTTTTATACTAATATTAAATTTTTGATATTATTTTCTATTTTTATATTATTTTATTTTATTTTTATATGTTTCCAAAAATTCTGACTTCACTAGACTTTTAATTTTTTTTTACCACTTCACTACATTCTAAACTTTCAATTTTTTTGGACCACTTTAGTGTTCACTACTTTTTTTATTTTTTGTGTAGAGAGAAAAGAGAAAGAAAGAAGTGAAGGCGATGAAAAAGAGTCTTAAGATCCGAATTTTAATTTTAGCTCGATAAGAACCTGCATATTGACCCATTCTATCTTGAATTAGAATTGAAAATATCTACCATGAGGAAAGGATTAAAATTGCAGAATTGAGCAATTATAGAATTGTAAATGAATTCAAAATTCAAATTTTATTTTGTAACTAAACACAAGAATTAGAATTGGACCCCTCAATTCTAATTCTGAGGGTCCAATTCTAAACAACCAAACACAGCTTAAACAAAATTTAAGCCAAGAGGGTAGTCGTAAGATGGCTAAACTATAGGGATTGATTCGTAATATGGCTTTACCTCAAGGGAGGTAGATGTAATTCACCCTAAAATAAGAGACAATTTTGTCTTATTATATATGCCACATCATTCACTATCTCATTTCAGTATACAATTTAACTCTGCATATCATTACTAATCCAACATATATGAGCCAAGTCTTCTAATGAGATTTAAAAGAGTATTTTTAGTTAAAAAATAGGAAAATAAAATCCATACCTCTTTGCTAATAAAACACCTTGGGATTGAATCATCATTCTCCTTTCCAACCACGCTTTTAAAATTATGACAGTCTTTAACTTTCAATACTTTTAGTCAACTTATTTGAAATTCCTGACTACATATCACACTAGTAATTTTGATTCCATTGAGCATCAATTTGCACAAATTGGGACAAGTAACCTACAGAAATTAATAAAAAGAAAATCATAACTCAAATAGTCTTGAATGTATAATCTAAAATGATTAGTTGAAGTTACAACTCAAGTTTAACAAAGTTTTGTTTATATATGTAGATCATAATATTGTGTGTGTAATTATCCTTTTTGCATTTTACATAGAAAAATTTCAATTAAGGTAACTCTTCTTTTTTATAACTTTTATTAGAAAAGTCCTATATATGAAATTTAAAAGAGCAGTTATAAATTATTACAAAGCATAAAATAATATTAGGAAAAGAAAATCCAAACCTCTTTGGAAAAGAAAAACTTTGGGATTGAATTTGGCATTCTAGTGCTGCATGACTCCACAGCAAATGTCTCCATCAAGGGACAATTCCTAATAGTAATCTCTTTCAGTGACGGCAACTCTAATGTATTCTTGAAGTTGCAATAGTAGAGAATTTTTGGTAATTCTGAAAGCTCTAAGGACTCGAGCTGAGGAAGGTTTAGAACTTTTTCTTCATCCTTTTGCTTTTCAACAATTTCTTCTAATATAAAGCAATTGCTTACGCTTAACTTTTTGAGATTGATAAAACGTTTGAAGGCATCAGAAGAAAACAAAGTCCTAAATTTAAAACAATCATTAATGCTCAATTCATGAAGTCCAGTGAAAACGTCAATTTGGCTCATCCTCAAACCCTTTGAGTCAATATATGGGACCTGTTGGCCATTTACATAAAATAAAAATAAAGCACCACTTTGTAAAATTCCATTTCGAGTATCCAAAGACTTTGGATACTTTATATCACTGTATGCATCAGTTCATATATCAAACTATAAAAACAAGGCATGTGTCTTATATTAACATTGACTAATTTGATAGAATTTAATATATTATTTTTTAATTAACTACGTGCCTTGTTTTTATTGATTAATATAGGAATTGATACATGTAACAATATAGAGGATCCTTTGTCGTATCCAAATCATGGCAGCACAGTAGTTCACACTTGATATTCAAGAGCAACAAAATCACTTGAGCATGTCTTTAAACAAAATAAAAGTGACCTCATGTTGAGATATAGTTATGAAGGGCAAGTTAAGAGAATTACTAGGAGCTTAGTCATTAATTAGTGTAATTAAATGGAGGAAAATACTTTGTGCATGCAAAAGAGGCAAGGTGTTCAGTGTAAATAGTTTTATTTGTTATTTTTAATGTTTGTGGTATTTGAACAATTTTAAGAACATATAAGTTAAAGGAAAATTTTCTATTAATGTTGTGTCTAACATTACTATTATTATTAAAGAGAGTATAACTTTGAAGTAATTATTATTAAGGGCATAAAAATTGTTTAGTTATTTAATTTATTTAACAAAATACATTGCTACCCTAATATATGTCAAAAAGCGTGATTCTCATTTCATTATCATATAAAACCAAAATATACGATTCAAACAAAATTTTGTTAAAGAAATTGGAAAGCCAAAATATTAATAACAACCATTATAATCTATATCAACTTTGAATTACTTATTCTTTAAATTTTAAAAATAATTTAATTGTTTTATATGCTTAGTACAAGATTTCATTGCTCCTCACAAAAGTAATTAATACATTTTATTGACCAATTTGCTAATTTTCACTTGGATCTAGGATTCATTCTTTTTTTTTTGAAAAAAAAACATATTCTTAATTAAACCATATATTAGGATTACCAATAACAAAAGCATTAAACATCTAGTTAAGTATCGGAATCAAATTTTAATTCTAATCATCGATTCATTAGTTTTATCCTGCATCTTTGGACCGTAAATATATTTCTTCTATTTAATTTTCTATTAGTGTAAATTATGACAACAACATTGGCAATATCAATGGTTGCATAAGAAATGGTCATCCAATTGGAAAATTTAACTCTGTTTAGTAGATGCGCAAAGATAAGATTAAATTAATGATGGTTAAGTATTTTAGTAAATGCATTAAAATAGGAAAATTATCTTTATACCCTTAATATAATTAATTAAAAGTTATATCATCTTTAATAATAATAATAATAATTCCAAACCAAACACATTTTTAATAGAAATTTTCATAAGTATAATAGATTAGAAGAAAAAGAAAGAAATAATAAAAACACGCACATCTTTGTTGAAAAGATCTGGACTCCGGGAGTCCAACATTTTGAGGTTCCATGACACTCGAAAAATGTTCAGTGTTTTTATTTCGGGAAACTCAAATACATCAACAGCTTTGCACAATGCAGAGAATTTTGGTAGTGTCCGAAGGTTCATCTCTTTCAATTTGGGGAATTTGATGTTCATTTGATCACTATCACCGCCTTCTTCTGATGATCCCCTAATTTCATCCTTGAAGAACACCTCTTCCATATTTTGACAATCCCATATCTTTATTGTTTCAAGTTGGCATAAACTTTCAGCTATTGATAGTGGAAATACCCATTTCAATTTTCGACAACAAGATATGTGTATCTTTTTCAAGTTGGGCAGGCAGAGCTTTTCATTAGAACATTTCCACGAATAAATGAAGCTAGGCAAGTTATAAAGCCTTATTTTTTCTAGCTTAAAGAAGGATCCGAGTGTTGGAGGTCCATCACAAATTTCCTCCAAATCATCCATTTCTCGTAGATGAAGCCTCCTTAAAACAGGAAAAATACCACTACCCCAGGTGGGTGCGATGTCTCGCTGAATTAATGCAGTAGCCAGATGCTTTGCCGTATCCAATCTAGATATTTTCAGTTCCTTCAAATTTTGAAATCCTTGCCTCTTGATGAAGCTGAAAACTGCACCTCGGGTACTTTAGGAACCGAGCTGAAGTTGTACCGAGCTCCAAGCAATAAATATGTTCTTATCTGTAAAAAATAAACAAGCGTCAGAGGAAAGCCCGAGGTTATCCCCGGGAGTTCCACTCCGATGCCTAAGTTAATAATTGGATTTTTTTCCTTTCGTTAACTTATTCAGGTATATATCAAAAATCTCGAATAATTACCGTTCAACAATCTTACATGATGATCTCCTTGAATCTAGGATTGCAGTTATACTGGCTTTTGACTATTTCCCTTGCAGTTCGGGAGTATTTGAATTACAGTTATATCAATACCTCCTCAAGTCGGTATATAAAACTTTTATCCCGACTTGACAGTAACTTTCAAACTTTCCCGAGCTAATATCCTTGTGAAGAACTATACATCAAAAAGGACCTTCCATGTCAATATCGACGCTTCAAATCCCAAGGAAATTAATTCTTAATCATGGGATTAACGCTTTGAATTCTGAAAAAATTTAATTCTCAAATATAAGATTCCAAGAAAATTAACTCCTTATCATTGACGTTTGCATACCCTCTCAATCATAACGATTGTTATCTTGATCAAAACTATAATCTTGCATCTTCAATCTCATTTAATTTCGAAGTAGCTTATCTTCTTATCCGAATCCTCTCCATTTCTGTCATTCGAATTTCAAAGAAGAAAACTTATCTCCCAAATTACTATTTTAGGGTTTCCTTCATCAACTCGTTCAGGAATCTTCTATCGCCAGACTTCCCTTCAGCAATCAATCAGGTATGTCTTCGAAAGAACATTCTAATTCTTCAGAACCCATTGTTTCTGCAAGTTTTGTGGAAGCTTCAGCTTCCAATACGGCATCTCCTAATAAGAGCGCAGAATCAATATGTAATAAATCCCCTTCTAGTAACATTCCGACGAAAATTCCGGCCACGGAAACCACGCCTAGGCGATCAGTTAGACAATCTCTCAAGTCTACAAGCCCTGACATAGCTAGAAACCCTGAAGATGAAAATCCGACACTGGCGGACAATAGCGTGATAGATATCACAGAGGAAATTCTTGCCAATTCCATCTCTTCTATTTTGAATAGGAAATCAATTAGCCGTATAGTTGACAAGTACTTCATTCCCAGCCACATTTCAGTTAAGATACCATCCGAAAGTGACAGAGCTACTTGCCTTCCTCAAAATTATTTAACTTTGTATGACCATCAGTTTCAAGCTGGTCTTCGGCTACCTTTTTCAGGCTTACTTCTGGATGTCCTTAAGTATTATAAGATTAGTATAAGTCAACTCACCCCTAATTCCGTTAGAACTGTGGTGTGTTTTGGGCTTGTTTGTCAGCATAGTAAGGTAAACGCCACTCTCCCTTTATTTAGGCGTTTTTATTCTTTGAAAACAGTTCCACATGAAATGGGCTGGTTTTACTTTAACCGACGTGCGGGCCAAGTGTTGCTCTTGCAGAACTTTCCTAGTTCTATTGACCGATGGAAAGAGAGATTTTTCTTTGTGAATACTGAATTTTTGGGCCATGATCAAGCTTGGAGAATTACCAATAGTATAACTGACCGTCAACCTAAGAGGAATTATGACAAAAAAGGGGAGAGAATCTTAGAGTCTTTAGGGAAAACTCTTGACGTCTCGCGGTTGTCTAAGAAAATCCTGATTCAGGGTAAACTGAGTTCTGCTATCCTTGGCCCAGATTATGAGGGCACTAAAGATAGGGACGGCCTTGAACGTAAGTTTTTCTTCTAGAAGTTTTGTTTCTCTATCACTCTAATATGATATTTTCTTCTTCTGATGTTTTCTTTTATTACAGTGATGGATCTTAGCCAAATGCTCAGGACGGGATTTCGTAAATCCCTTCCTACGGGTTCCTCCTCGGGGAAGTCCAGCCCTGAGCCTTCTGCAAAACAGAACACCCCAGAAAGTTCTCCAAGTCAAACCGAGCTCCCTCCTTCTGCTGGTTTACCTCCGAGGCCTGAAGAGCCGAAAGGACGGGGGCGAAAGAGAGTAATCCCTCCTGCCTTTAAGGCGAGCTCACCTCTGTCCAAAAAAGCTTCTAGTTCAATTCCCCCTGTAACAGCTCTTCCTACTATCTTTTCCGAAAACTCAGAGTTTGGCTTTCTTTCTCAACTTAAATCAGCTGCAATTGCCTCTTCTTCTGCTCCTGTCTCTCACCCCATCAATCATTTCTGTCCGAGCTGGGGTTGTGACCGCAACTCCCGAGTACTCACTCCAGCGGTAGCTCGGCAGTGGTTGAGTGAAGGAGTCTTACCTCGGGACTTAGACTCACTGAGGCAGCTTAGCCATGAAGAGATGATAAACGTTCTCGCTGTTTCTGCTTCCCAGGTATGTTTAATCTTTTATGGACCCCATTCTATTCTTTTCTGTTAAGCTTGTTTACCACTTTTCCTTATGAGGATTTATTTTATATGTAGACTGCTGCTCTGTCTGCTAGAACCCTCGAAATCCTCCAGGAATCTGGAAACTATGCTGACCTCCAGTTGAGGTTGGAGAATGAGATGAAAAAGGTCAGTGATCATGAGGAGAGGATTTCATACTTAGAAGATGAAGCCCAGAAGCAACAAGAGTCTGAGTCCCGTGCTAGGCAGGATTTGATTGAGCTCAGGGTGGAACTAAAGCGAGAGCAGGATGAACTACACAATGTCAAAATGAATCTGGCTGCTGAAAAAAAGAAATCAAAAGAGCTCTCCACCGAGAACCAAAAATTCAGCTCAGCAATCCTTTTCTGGGAAAAGCGCTATAACACGTTAAAAAGCAAGTATGATTTCATCAAAGGAAGCGGCTCAAGCCAGACGGTAGAAAACTTCCTGAAGTCGAACGAATTCTCCCAGCTTGTCTCCAAAATCAATGGCCCAGTGATGCAGCTAGGCTATAATGAGGCGATAAGACTCCTTCAGGAGGTACATCTTCCGCACATGACATTAGAGGAGTTGGGTTTCGAAGAAAACGCTGGGGAGAAAGTTAATGCTGTTTACAGGGAAGTAACAGGAGGGGCCCTTGGGTTTTCTGTAGCCCAGTTCATACCTTCTACCCCGGTCTATGAAAATCCAGAGGTGGATATTTCTGAGCTAGAGAAGAATGCCGAGCTGGAGAAGTAGGGCGAGCTGGAGAAGCAGGGCGAGCCGGAGAAGTCTGTAGGAGCCGAGAAGATTAATGATCAAGAGGGAGAGGCTGGGAAAAAACAAGCCTGAGTTGTCAGGCTTTTAATTTCTTATTATTCTGATGCTGGATATTGGGATGATTTCCCAATTTATTTGACAATTTATTTTTCCTGTTGGATATTGGGTTGGATATTGGGTTGATTTCCCAATTTATTTTGATAATTTAACTTATTTCCCTGAATTTTTATCTTGGGATTCTATATACGACTTGTTGCTCTTAAGGGTTATTCCTCAAGATTCTTCAAAGTGCTTTTCACATTTTCCCTGAGATTTAATCTCGGGGTCTTATATGCTTGGTTATCCTAGAGATTTAGTTATCCAGAATTTGCCTTATATGTCGGGATTTTCACAGGGATTAATTTCCACCGGAATTCATCACCAATACTCGCTTTATTCAATATAAATTGATTTATTACATCAATAAAGAAAAGAGGATAATTACCGAGCTGACAAAGTGCTCGACACCTTCTAAACTCAATAAAGAAAAAGAACCATTACCGAGCTGAAAGAGTGCCCGATATTTTCTTAATAGTACTTCCTCAGATTCTGGAAGTTCCATGTTCTTGGAATTATTTTTCCATCCAAATGAGACAATCTGCAATAACCAGCCGAGGATACATCCTCGACTTTATAAGGGCCTTCCCAAGATGGATCAAGCTTCCTTGTCTTCCCTACTCGGCTTGCTTCTACCTTTCTTAGCACCAAGTCGCCAAACCTGAACCGCTTACCAACTACTCTCTTATTGTAGAACCGAGCTGCCCCTTCTTTATATTTCGCATCTCTGAGCTGAGCTCGTATTCTTCTTTCCTCCAATAAGTCGAGGTTCGCCTGAAGTTCCTTCTGATTTTCATCTTCTCGGAAAAGCAACACTCTAGGACTGGGTAAGCCGATTTCCGGAGGAAGGACTGCCTCAGTACCAAACGTCAAAGATAAGGAGTTTCTCCCGTAGCGGTTCTAGGAGTGGTTCTGTAAGACCAAAAGACCATCGGGACATTTTCAATCCATTCACCGCTTGACCGACCCAAACGTGTCTTCAAACCTTGTAAAATTATCCGGTTTGCATTTTCTGCTTGGCCATTTGTTTGAGGATGTGCTACCGAAGTAAACTTTTGTTTAATTCCCAGTGATTCACACCACGATTTAAATGGCTCTTCCGAAAACTGTTTTCCATTATCTGAGATAATTACTCCTGGAATACCATATCTGAAAATGATGTTCTTCCAGAAGAATTTGATGACATTCCTTCCCGTAATATGTACTAATGGCTCCGCTTCAATCCACTTAGTGAAATAATCGATGGCAACCACCAGGTATTTATACCGACCTGCCGCTTCTGGGAAAGGCCCAAGGAGATCTATTCCCCATTGATAAAAAGGCCAAATAGATATTGAAGATTGTAACGGCACCTGTGGTGTGTGAGTCATCACGGCATATTTTTGACAATTTTCACAAGTTCTAATCACCCGTGCTGCGTCTTCGAACATGGTAGGCCAAAAGTATCCGAGCAAAAGTGCCTTTTTTGCCAGCATCCGAGAACCGATGTGAGAGCCACATATACCTTCATGAATCTCATAAAGTACATATTGGGCCTGCTCAGAGTCTATGCACCTCATCAAAGGTTTCAAATATCCTTTCTTAAACAATACTCCACCCTCTAAAACATATCGGACAGCTCGCATCCGTATTCTCCGAGCTGCAGGCTTATCCTCCGGTAGATTCCCCGACTTCAAGAACTCAGCAATCGGGGTCATCCAATTTTCAGTAGCCTCTACACCCATTACCTTTACAGCGAAGATGCTTAGTGTAGGAAGTGTTTCCCCCATCACTTGCTTACTTAGATGTGCAGACGTTGAAGAAGCAAGTTTACTCAAAGCATCTGCTCGTCTATTCTGAGAATGAGGTATCTTCTGGATATTGAAAAACTCAAACTTACTCACCAAGGTTCGCACGACCTCCAGATATCTCTTCATGGTCGTATCTTTGGTAGCATATCTTCCGGACACCTGCTCAACAACTAGTTGGGAATCACTGTAAGCTTTCACATGCTTAGCTCCGACAGATTCTGCTAGCTTCAGCCCAGTGATCAACGCTTCATACTTTGACTCATTGTTGGAGGCATTAAACTCAAATTTTAAAGCGTAGGCTAACTCATTACCTTCAGGACTAATTAATATCAAACCGGCTCCTGCTCCTTCTCCGGCTGAAGCCCCATCGACGAATAACTGCCATTCCTTCCCTGTGTCCTGCTGAACAGGTGTTTCAACCTTTTCTACGTCGCTACCCTGTCTGGGCATTTCAGCAATAAAATCAGCCAAAGCCTGGCCTTTTATCGCCGTTCGTGGTTTGAAACTGATATCATATTCACCGAGCTCAATAGCCCATTTGGATAGCCGTCCAGAAGTCTCTGGTCGGTACAGCACCTGTCTGATAGGTTGATCCGTCAAGACACAGATTGGATGAGCTTGAAAATAAGGCCTCAATCTCCGGGCTGCAAACAATAAAGACATAACTAATTTCTCAAATTCTGGGTACCTTTGTTCGGCTCCCTGCAATGCTTTGCTTACGAAGTACACTGGTTTCTGTATCCTATCATTCTCTCTTACCAAGACTGCGCTGACTGCGAGCTCTGATACAGCCAAATACAGGAATAAGGGTTCCCCTGGTGTCGGCACAGATAGAGTGGGTAATTGTCTCAAGTGCTCTTTTAAAGCTTCGAAACATTGCTGGCATTCATCATTCCATTGAAAGTTCTTGGCAGATTTCAAAAGTTTGAAGAAGGGTAAGCCCCTCTCTGCTGCTCGGGACAAAAATCTGTTTAAGGCTGTCATGCATCCTGTTAACTTCTGTACCTCCTTTATGTTCCGAGGAGCTTCCATAGCTATTATTGCCTCCAATTTTTTGGGATTGGCTTCTATTCCTCTCTTAGAAACGATAAAACCCAAAAACTTTCCCGAGCTGACGCCAAAAACGCACTTCTCGGGATTTAATTTTAAGCCGACCTGACGAAGTGTATCGAATGTCTCCTTTAGGTCCGCTAGCATGCTTCCTGCCAGTTTGCTTTTTATCACCATGTCATCTATGTAAACCTCGACATTCCGCCCAATCTGACTTTGAAAAATTTGATTGACCAATCGCTGATATGTAGCTCCAGTATTTTTAAGTCCGAAGAGCATCTTCTTGTAATAAAAAATTCCTTGATCAGTTATAAAAGCTGTCTTTTCTGCATCTGCTGGATTCATTAGTATCTGATGATACCCTTTGTAGGCGTCCAAGAAACACAACATCTCGAACCCGACGATTGCGCTGATAATCTGATCAATGGAAGGGAGAGGGTAACAATCTTTGGGGCAGGCTCGATTCAGGTCGGTGAAATCAATGCACATGCGCCACCCACCATCGACCTTTTTCACCATGACCGGATTTGCTATCCAGGTCGGGTATTTGACTTCTCCCAAGATCCCGACCTCCAGTAGCTTTTTCACCTCCTGTTGGATAACCTGTTTGCGATCGAGCGCAAAGCTCATTTTCTTCTGTTGTACCGGTTTGACGTCATTGTCAATGTTAAGCGAGTGGGTTATTAACTTTGGTGACACACCTCCTATCTCCTTCGGATCCCACACAAAGATATCACTGTATTCCAATAGAAGCTGCAACAGGTCCTTTTTGATCCGAAAAGGAATATTTTTACCGATCTGGATTGTCCTTCCTGGTTTGGAAACATCTATCGGGACTTTCTCTACTTCATCATCATCAAACTCGAAATCAACACTCTTCTCGGAATGCTGTTCCCAAACTTTTAATGGACCCTTGATATCTGCTTCTCCATGTACACAATTTACTCGGAGCTCTCGAGTAAATTGATCCTTTCCCCTCATCGCTATCATATAACACCTTCTCGCTGCATCTTGGTCTCCCCTGATTGCCGCGATTCCCGACCTGGTAGGGAATTTCATTACCAGGTGATACGGTGACCAAATAGCCTTTAATTTTACCATTGTTGGTCGGCCTAAGATGACATTGTAGGGGGATGGCGATTTTACTACCGCGAAATCTGAATACACCGTCTTGCTTAATGGATATTCGCCTATGGTAACCAGTAATGTGACTATCCCCATAGGCTGGACTGTTTCTCCAGAAAAACCGACCAGCGGAGTCGGGCTCCGCCTAAGATGCTTGGGATCCACCTCCAGTTGTTCAAAAGCATCAACATATAAGATATCCACCGAGCTCCCGTCATCCACGTACACCCGATGCACCAATTTGTTGGCGATACTGGCCCTAATGATCAAGGCATCCGAATGAGGAAATTTTGTGGGTACAGCATCTTCTTCAGAGAAGGTGATAGTTTCTGAAGGCTTAAACCTTTTTCCAATTGGCTCCTGCTCGGGCACTTTCCGGCATCGATTTTTCCTAATCGAATTGCTTTCTCCTCCTTCTAGACCACCAAGAATGGCGTGGACTTCTCCTATAACATCCCGAGCAGGTGGATAATTATTAGGCCGAGGTCGTTTTTCTTCCTTTCGAGCATTCCTCCCACCTTGAGGCCGATAAGGTGAACGTCTTTCCGACGACTGACCTCTTCGCGCCACCTTGTAAGTCATCTTTACGAACTCCTGCAAGTACCCCTCTCGGACGCAATCCTCAATTTCCTTCTTCAGGTCGGTACAGTCTTCGGTGTCATGCCCGTGTTGTTGATGGAAACTACAGAAGAGGTCTCGATTACGTTTATGATTTGGGGCACTCATTTTCATAGGGGCCTTCAAAATTCCCTGCTTCCCGACAATAGCCAGGATCTCTGATCGGGTCCTGTTAAGGGGAGTAGTTAATCTGTCTCTCAGAGTCACTTCTGCGGTGCGTCTTGGCGGGTTAAGGCGATCGAATACTTTAGCTCGCTTATCTAAACCCAAATTCTTTCTTCCTTCGTCCCGGGCTTTTACTCCCCGCTTCTCATTGTCTTGCTTCCTCTGATCTGCCTCTTCTCCTTTGGCGTACTTTTCAACTCGATCCATTAGCTGTTCCATATCACCAGGCGGATCAGTAGCCATCTTGGTGTAGAAGCGTCCAGGTCGTAAGCCGTTCAGAAATGCCCCTACCAAAACATCCTCTGAACAATTCTTCACTTGTAAGCTTTCATCGTTGAATCTACCCATGTAAGCCCGAAGAGACTCACTTTCTCCCTGTCGAAGGTTAAGTAATTCTGCCGTAGATTTGTCGAACTTCTTGCGCTGCAAGAATCGGTTGAAGAAGAGGTCACATAACTGAGAAAAAGAGTCTATGCTTCTTGGCCTCAATCCTTCGTACCAAAGGCGTGCCTTCCCTTCCAGGGTGGTAGGGAACGCTTGACACTTTGTCTCCTCGGGTGCTTTCAGAAAATCCATCGTAGACTCAAAACGATGAATATGATCATTGGGATCGGTGTCTCCCGAATACGCCTGTAACTGGGGTAGTTTGAAACGGACGGGAAGAGGGAAATCAGCTATCTCTTTAGATAATGGGCTCTCTCTCCTGGGCCTTCTCTTCCCTGGATTTACACCCTCGTAAGGATTTGACTTTCCTGCACCTCCAGTTCGGGACACATGGTGCGTCTCCGACTTTCCCTCATTTTCTCCGTCAGATTCAACCTCCTGGGGTCCTTTTCCCCAGGCATTCTGTTGATCATCTTTCTTCCTTCGAGTTTCCTTGATCACAGCCTCCATTTGATCGTAATGCTCAGCAAATATCTTCATCATTTCTGGAGTGATTTCATTGCTTCTTGCCGGAGGCTTCTCCGGTGCCCCATGGCGAGGGGGCCGTGATTGCCCTTCCCCTTCTCCTTCTGGCCTATTAACCGGAGCTGTTCTTGTTGATCGAGTCATCATCGTCTCTATGATTAGTTGTGTGAACCTTTTGTTTGGTTCCCACAGACTGCGCCAATTGATGAAGCTGAAAACTGCACCTCGGGTACTTTAGGAACCGAGCTGAAGTTGTACCGAGCTCCAAGCAATAAATCTGTTCTTATCTGTAAAAAATAAACAAGCATCAGAGGAAAGCCCGAGGTTATCCCCGGGAGTTCCACTCCGATGCCTAAGTTAATAATTGGATTTTTTTCCTTTCGTTAACTTATTCAGGTATATATCAAAAATCTCGAATAATTACCGTTCAACAATCTTACATGATGATCTCCTTGAATCTAGGATTGCAGTTATACTGGCTTTTGACTATTTCCCTTGCAGTTCGGGAGTATTTGAATTACAGTTATATCACCTCTCTAACACCTCTATTATGTATTTTGAACCCTTGCCTTTTAAATCTAGCTGTTCGGCATCCATGAATAATACACACATTGAATTTACAAAAGAGTTTCTGATCTCATCAACATCAACCATTATACGTTTCTTATCAATATATGCTTGAGCAAATATCACTGCCTTGCCTATTATTACACTATAGCTTGTCAGCTTCTTCTGCAATTGGACTCTGTCTTGGGGGATTCCTTGCGGATGTTGAATCCAAATCCCTAAAGTGCTCAAATTCCTCAAGGAAAATACCTCAACAACACTTGCATTGCTGCTCTCCTTCCCTTTTTCTTCACCCTCCCATTTAATTGGACATTTAAGTAGTTGAAGCTCTTCCAATTGAACTAGTCTTGATATAACACCCGGTGCGATTTTCTTCAGATTAGAACAATAAGTCAAATCCAATAACTTGAGCTTTGTAAGTGCTCCGATCTCATCTGGCAACACCTCAA
Organism: Ophiorrhiza pumila; assembly: GCA_016586305.1. Lineage (NCBI taxonomy): Eukaryota > Viridiplantae > Streptophyta > Magnoliopsida > Gentianales > Rubiaceae > Ophiorrhiza > Ophiorrhiza pumila. The sequence goes on from BLIW01000006.1 coordinate 13,814,204, forward strand.
TGTCTGAACCACATAAACTGAGGATTTCTAGATTCACGAGCTCACCAATGAAGAATATCATCTTCAAACCACAATAATGCAGACGCAATACTCGAAGTTGTGTTAACAAGCTTAAGGATGATGACGGCACAATACAATTAGAAATACTCAACAATCTCAGACCTCTCATCCTATTAAAAAACGTGTCTGGTGAATTTGGGATAACGTCAATCTTTCTTCTATCTTTACATCTTCATCAGCATCTTCTGTTATTTCTTGTTGAATATATTGGAACAAACCAAAAGCTTCAAGATGGGTTTCCATCATAACCTTCCAATAAAAATAATTTTGTTTTTCCCTAAGTTTAGGAACAAAACAAATTAAATTCAATTCTGTCATGACTAACAAATAATAACCTAGCTTTGAGAAACCCCCAGGATCTTGATTTGGATCTGATACACAATCCAATATCAATTGACCTAGCTATGATACCACTGTTGGAGATAAAAATCTCCGATATTCAATTTAAGAACTAGAAAATAGTTCTTATAGTAAGACGATAATATGCGGAAGCACTTTTATTTATTTAACACAAGAATATGTGTTTGAGAGAAGAGGAATACAATCACAATATCACGTGTATGGCACAACCGCCACACAACAACACAATCCGCTGACCAACGGAATTTCTCCAAACCCGAAAGGGCTTTCTTCACACCTCTTTGAGGTACTAATCCTACTCCTCTACCTCTCTCTTCCTCTGGAATTCTGGCCATGAGCATTTGTCGCAGCAACATTGGAGTTATTCTTTAATTTATCTGTCTGGGTCTGCAATGCCTTCTCCGGAGTCTCCTTTTCCACAGAATTATCCAACTTTCCATTAATTCGTTGTTCATGTAGAATTAATGTTCCTTGTAATTCTTCAATTGTCAATGTGGACAAATCCTTAGTCTCTTGCGTGACAACTACAATATTATCAAATTTTATGGGCATTGTGTTGAGAACTTTTTCAACAAATACTTCATCTTTTAATATATGTCCATTTAACTCCATCTCATCTTTAATCGCTGAAAGACGAGAAAAATACATGAACACGTTTTTACCTTGAGATGAAATCCATATGGCCATGTCGCGAACAACATCATGCATTTTCACCCTCGGATCATCATCATCACCAGTAGCATCCATCAGCAAGAAACGACTTTTTAGAATCTCAACTAATACACATACTCTGTTTCTTGCTTGTCTGAGATTTCCTATGTTGGAAAATATGCCTAAGCCTATTCCATAGTGAACCAAATCATTGAGACTAATTTCAGAATCTTCAGGAAACAAACAGCAAATGAGAAAGAGATACCTGGCTTCATCACTGTCTATCGCTTTGTAACTTAGCTGCAAAGGTTGATACATATTTTCTATAACTCCTGGAATATTTGTTGGTGCGGCATGTTGCAATTCTGAAAGTGCATCCTCCCAGACTGCTTTATTGGTTCGCTCTCTTAATGCGCTACCAACAGTTACGAGGGCCAGAGGCAAGCCTTTGCATTCTTCTGCCACTTCACGCAAATCCTCCTGATCCACAACGCTTCCAGCTTTATCTCGGAAAAGAGTCCAAGCTTCCTCTTTGCGCAGGACCTTCAACTTTATAATCTCTTTAGCATCATCTGTGGACTCTATGCAAACACGATCATTCCGAGTTGTTAAGATGATTTTGTATCCTTTATTCATGCTTTGGAACGGAATTCCAAGTTCCTTCAGATCCAACCTTTTCCATACATCATCCAATACTAGGAGAACCTTTTTGCCCATCAGGCTGTTATGTAGTAGCCTTGCACGATTTGGTACCATCTCCTTTGTCAATTCAAGACCCAAACATTCTGCAATTTGTTGTTGAATTTTCGGCTGATCTGCATCCTGACCCAAACATTCATCAAATATTTTCTCTTCACTTGCCCTTCTACATATTTTCTTCGCCATTGTGGTCTTACCAACTCTGCCCATCCCACAAACACCAATCATAAAGATTGTGTCATCCTTCAAACAGGCCATGATTTCTTCCTCGATATACTTCCGAGATTGAAACTCATGAGTGCCAGACGGGGGTGAGATTGTTTCTATTCCCATCGGAGGAGGAAAGGCTATCCTCCCAAATTTGTTGAACTCTTCTTGGAGTTGAACAACAGATGCAGTCAATTTCGTGGCTTGTCGGCTTTGACAGTAGCGCAACTTCGGTTTTGGACAGTTCCCATTCAGAAAAGCACCATTCTGATCTTCTAGTACCACACCAATAATTTTCTCTGAATCTTGCTTGATCTTCTCCACTCTTTTGAGCCACTCCTGAACGCCAGAATCAATAACTTCAAGATTTCGCCTTGCTGTATCAACTTGTAGTTGCAAATCGGCTTTCTTATTATCCAGACTCCCAACTTCAACTCTTAGACTTTGGATCAACTTGTCATAGCGAAATAGGTAACTGAATTGATTTTTTATTGGGGTGACCACATATTTTTTTGATTTGAGGTAAAGCAGCCACAAATCCATCAATTACTGAGAAAATTTCAGCCATTTCAATTCCCTGAATAAGTTGACAAATCTAGAGGTGATTTACAAAACCACAACTACTTAATTGCCACAAAATTAAACGAAATTAAATTTAAATTTCTATAAAGTAAAGAATTATGCGCGGAAATAACTTATTATCGTAGATCAACTGAAATACAAGCAACTTTCCCAAAAGAAATTGTTGGAAATTAAACTAAGATTTATTAATTAGAAATTATATTTCGATTTTGTTTATTAGATTGTTTCTTTCCCAAATCCTTGCGTGTTTTAGATTTATTCTTACCCTATAAATAGAGGGTGTTAGAGGTAGAAGAATAGGATTAGATACCTCAAAGAGGTGTGGAGAAAGCCCTTTGGGGCTTGGAGAAATTCTGTTGTTGTGTGGTGGTTGTGCCATATTTGTGATTTGTGATTATAATCCCTTCCTCCCAAATATATTTTTGATAAAAATAATATCGCTTCCATTGCGTTATTAAAGTTGATATAAGAACTATTTTCTAGTCCTTCAAATCAGTATAAGAGCCAGATCAAGATACTTGATCTTGGTTATTCGTCAGAGCCAGATCAAGATCTTAGGTTGTTTATCAGAGTCAAAACAGTTGATTTTGGTTTATCTATTAGAGCCCACTAGGCTATCTATTAGAGTCTTGGTAGACAGGTAAGTGAATTTATTTATTCATTATGGATAGAAAATTGATCCAAGGAGAAAAATTTGAGATTTTACATCCAAATATGAGCTATGGGAAAGATGAAGAATGAGAACAAATTATGGAAAAATATTTAGATCAATATAGTTTGCGAGATATTGTAAATTGGAAAACAACACTGCTTTTGCCTAAAGAGGTTCGAAAAGAAAAAGAAAAATTATTTTATAAAATTATGAGAAAGTCAATGGCCGCTATATATTATAATAATTTTTTCTATTTTCTTCAATCACCTGATGTGTATTGGTCAAATATATTTTATATAATGTTGAAATTAGAATGTTATCTTGACTATAAACCTCCAAAATCTATGGAATTGATGGTTGATTTTGTTAATGATACTTTTGTTGATGACAAGGTTGTATATGAGAATTTTGATTCCATTGAAGATTTTGGGTTATTTGATTTATTTGATGAAATTGAAAATCTCAAGGACGAAGGTTGTGGTTATCATCATGATAATGTTATTGAAGAGGTGAAAAAAAGTTTTGATTCAATTGAGGAAGAGAAAGAGATAATTTGTTTGGTGGAACAAGAACAAGAAATTCAACTTGATGAGTATGTGGAGAAAAAAGAAATTGACAATATAATTGTTGAAGAAATCAATGTTGAGTTAAACAAAAACAATAAAGACTGATACAATGAAGCTTCACGTTTATGAAGATGTGGATGAATTTATTATTCTTGTGAATAAAGAAGAAGGAGAAGTTGGTGATTTCTCTTATGAAGAGAAAGACGAAATCATCCATTTTAAAGAGGAAAAAGAAACCATATACATGGTTGAAGGTGATAAAAATATCAGTGGTGATGGTGACATTGTTGAGGTAATCAATATTGAAAAGATTGTTCAAGCTGAACAATATAATTTCTTGATTTTTGGAAATTACATTGGTCATTCTCTATTAGAAGAAAATGTTGATGGAAGTTTTGTGCTAAAGGAAAAGAAAAAGAAAATATATATGTTTGAAGACTTCAAGTTCCGGAACTACAAAATTCGTCCCAAGTTACATGTGAATCCGAAGATGAAGATTAAGAAGAATATCAAATACAAGATCCAAACTGCAAAAAAAAATTTCAAAAGGAATTAAAGCACGTGATCTTGAAGGTTTTGATCATATATAGAAAGCTTAGTTTAAAGGGGGATTTGTTGGAAATTAAACTAAAATTTATTAATTAGAAATTATATTTCTAATAGGATTTTGTTTTTTTTATTATTTTCCTTTAGGAATTAGATTTTGTGAATGATACACTCCCCAAATCCTTGTGTGTTTTAGATTTATTATTACCCTATAAATAGATGGTGTTAGAGGTCTTTGTAAAGAAGTAGAGAGAAGTATATGAGTAGGATTGGATACCTCAAAGAGGTGTAGAGAAAGCCCTTTCGGATTTAGAGAAATTTCGCGGATTGGTGGATTGTTTTGTTGTGTTGTGGTTGTTACCATACATATAATATTGTGGTTATATTCCTTTTCTTTAAAACATATATTCTTGTGATAAATAAATAAAAGCGCTTCGGCATATTAGCGTATTAGTATAAGACTATTTCTAGTTCTAAGTTTAATATCTGAGATTTTTATCTCTAAATTTAATATCTGAGATTTTTATTTCTAACAATTATGGATATATCAAAAAATAATTTATGGTTTTTGTTAAAATCTTGTACTGATTAAGATCACTGAAAGGAATAAAGGGTATGAAAATAACTCCAAAGCTGATGAAAGAGAGAATTTCCTTCGCCAAAACAGAAATGCAAAGGGATATATTTGCGATGGTTTTACAGTAGTTGAAGTGAATGGAAAGAAGAGGGGAATTAATTTAATTGGAGAGCTTTACAAAATAGGAGAAGAAATGAATTAGTCTTAACAATAATTCAGAAAGCTTCAAAAGATATAATTTCTACAGGATTCCAAACAAAAAGGTATATATTGAAGGGGCTTTAAATTTCCTTATGGACTGAGAAAGAATATAATTTCTACAGGATTCTTCGCTAATTGATTATGAGAAAGTGGGCACGTTTTCATGAGACCATATCCTTTATTTAATATTTATCGTGTCTTATTCTGCATAAAGTTCAAAACTATGTAGTTTCATTAAAAGTAGAAACTAAATGCATAAATATCATTAAAATTACTTTACAATTATTAGACCTTAACCAAGAGATGAGTGAACTCTACGACGTAATTTTAATTAAGACAGAATAAAACAGATAAAATTTTGGACAGAAAATCCCGCATCCGTTTTCATGGTTTGGTAAACAGAGCTTGTGTTAGTTATTAACGCTTTAAAAACAAGTGTTGGATTATGCAATTGTTGAATGTAACTATACAAAGTGTTGAGATCAGATGCTCTATCTAAGATTATCTCTATTATATTCTGTCCAATATTCAAAACAACGTAGTTTAACTAAAATTAAAGACTAAAAGCATAAATATTATTAAAATCATTTTACAATTATTAAATCCTAAGTAAGGAATAAGTGAACTTTAGGCATAGTTTAATTTTGAACATGATAAAATAGAGATAATTTTTATACAGAAGATCCTATCTCCAAAGTGTTTCTTGGGCATTCAACCGAGTGAGTGTGTGTGTCTGTTTAATACAAAATATAAATGCATGTCACCTCAATCAATCCGCATCATTGATGTAGGAATAAGTTGATTGTAAAATAGTCATATTTTCTTAGATGAAACACATTAGTTTCTACGACAGCGAATTTAATTCTAAAATTTTAATTTATATTTATTGCAAATTGATTAGAAATTAAAAGTGTTACACACAAAAAACTAATTTTTTGATTAAAATAATTTATATAACTATATAATAATTATAAAGATTAATTTGTGAAACAATTAATAAATTAATCTCTATATATAGCTATTGTAATCCGACATGGATTTGCATTCTCTTTTAGAAAGAGAATTGAATTCTAATAAAAATCTAATTTCTTGTTGGATAAGAAACCCTTATAGATTAGGATTACTTCATTATAAATAGGTGTTTCATATTAGGTCTAAAATAATACAATTCAACACAAAAGGAAATCTCATATAAGAAAACTTAATATTAAAACAAAAAGGAAATCCCATAATATAAGAAAACTTAATATTAAAACAAAAAGGAAATCCCATATAAGAAAAGGAAACGCCAAATAAACTTAATACACACGGGATGATCTAACATATTAATTTAACGCTAAATCAATCCTTAAAGCATTTAGTTCGTGTGGAAAACTTAAAGGCTGGACACGCATGTGCCTTGTTGATCGGTTAAACCTCAATTAAGAATTTCTACAATGGTTTCAAACCCACATTTTGATTTGTCTATTCATAATATATGATATCATGAATGATAAATTGTTTATGTATGTATATTTGATTTAATTGATAAGTTTGATTTAAAATTTGTTTTTAAATATTATAGGTGAAAATATGCAATTTTTTGTTTTAATTTAAAATAGTTTTAATTTTTAAAAAAAAGAAAAAAAGAAAACAAGCCAAAGCCGGATCATATCTAACAACTCAACCAGAGAATCTAGGTAGGACATATCTCGTCGTATTGGAGCCGTGTCTGGAGCTTGTGATACCGGTAGATTTGGGCAAAGTGGCCAGATCATAGAGCAACCGTCGGGCTTGTCGTGACAAAAATGTTTGGTTGCGTTGCCCGACGTTTGAGCATCACCGACCTCTACATGGCCGAATCATGGATATAGTGGACATTAATTTATTAGGTATTAGATATCAAATTTAGATCTCATATTTGTATTAATATGTATAAATATGTAGTAATTAAAGATAAGTAAAAAGTTAAATAAAAGAGAGGTGGACATGCATGTGTGAAATAGAGCAAGATAATTGTTGCATTAGGTATAAGAATATATAATCTTACTTTATCTACTGGATTTATCTTAAAATTAAAGGAATGTTATTATGTACGATATTTACAAAAAATATTATTTCTATTACATGTTAGGACATATATGAATTTACTATTACATAAAAGAATAAATGTTATTCTTTTTTATTGTGATGATATTTTTTAAGGTTCAGAGTATTTACATAATGGCCTTTATATACTCAATATGGATAATCTAATTTTTAACACAAATAAAAATAAATAAAAAATTGATGATTATGAAAACTCCTATCTCTGACACTATAAATTTAGTAATATAAATGAGAAACGCGTTACTAAATTACATAAAGATGGATATTTAGGATAATTTGATATGTGAGAATCTTGGTTATTTTAAAAAAAAAAACAAATCACATTTTATTGAAAAAGGTGAAAGATATACTAAATTGCTAAGTCTTATACATATTGACTATATAGGGTCATGTCAATTCAAGATGGAGGTAGTTTTTCATAGTTCCTTACTTTTTACTTATGATCATTATAGATATGGTTATATACACTTATTGAAGTATAAATATGAAGTATTTGAAAAGCTCAAAAAATATATAAGTGAAGTTGGAAAACAACTAGATAAAAGTATTAAAATATTTTGATAATATGAGAAATAATTAAACCAAGAATTTCAATATTATCTTAAACATAATGGAATTCTTTCCTAATGCATTCCTCCATATGCAACATAATTAAATGGTGTATAAAAAAGAAGATATCAAACCTTATCATATATGATTCAATCAATGATGCATGAGTCATGAAACTCTCCCAAAATCTTTTTGGGAATATGCCCTATATAAGATATGAAATGAGAAAAACCAAAATTTTAAACTTCTAAAAATTTGGGGATATCCTGTATTTGTTGAAAAGATTAAATAAATTTGATGCAAAATGTGATAAATGTTATTTGTGTGATATCTAAAAAATAATTTTGAATATTATGTTATAATGTCAATGAACAAAAGTATTTGTCTTAAAACACAATTTAACAGTATGAAGAGATGAAATAATAACTTATACCTCATGAAAATGCGGTAGTTACTAAAGTTCAAAATATACAAGTGGAACGTAAATTAAGTAGAATATCATCAACCTCGTAACAGGTATGATGACGAGTTTATCAATAAACTAGAGATATGTTTTCTTATGGATCTCAAGAGTGTTAGATCAATCCTTAAAAGATCTTACGGGATACACACACGCTTATTGACCGCTTAAATCTCAATTAAAGATTTCTGCTAACATTTCAAAATGTATTTTGTATAGATTATCAACTAGATCTCTTGTGAAAATCATTACTTGTTGTTATGCAACATATTAATTTCTTGGAAAAATTTGTATTAAGGGCACATCTCATGTCATTATTATTAAGTAGGGCGTATTTATTATTAAAGTCGTCAAAATAACTTTATTATTTTATGGAATTAACTAAAAACTTTGTTACCCTCCCTATACCTTAAGCTTAATTTTTTTAATCTTTTATCTCAATTAAAATTCTAATCATTTATCTTTTATACTTTTAATCATAAATTAATTAATCTTCTCTCTCTTAATTTTTTTTCTCCATTAAATGATCAAGCTCTAGGTTTTTTAATCTTTTATCCCAATCAAAATTCTAATCTTTTATCTACAAAATTCTTCAATAATCATAAATTAATATTCTCTCTTAATTTTTTTCACCATTAAATGATTAATTTCTATTGTTTATCCCAGCGTTTTTATTGTTGGTGTTCTTCTTTTTTGGATTTGAAAGCCTCTAATGAAAATTTTCCAATGAATAATTTTCATAAACACCTAAGGAAATAATAAGTTGATATAAACTATAAATTAAAAATTATTCAAAGTGCGTGTGTGTTCTCCTGTTAGAAAGTTGTGGAGTTTTAATCAATTTTAAATATATTTTGGTTTATCGAATTCAAAATTCTTATGTACAAAGTTGAAGGAAAGAATGAAAATGAAAAAACTGTATTTCTATCTCTTACTTTTTAATTTGGAATTTGGCTTGTTAAAATTAAGGTTTTGTGGTTGAAAAATAGTATTCAACATCTTATTTATGAATGTATCATACAAATTTCATCCTCCAACTTCAAAATAATATAAATTAAAGAAAAAGTCTAGTGAACAATTCTTGCAACACCCTATAAATTAAGAATTATACTTGTACAAACTTGTGCAAACCTCAAGTTGGGGATGCAGTCTCATGCATATACATGTTCTTAAATATGAATTTCGGTTTAAACATGGTCCTGCAACTTATATTTTTGTTGGGAATTCTCTTATGCTAATTGATAAAAATTATTAAATAAATATAGTAAATAATAAGTTTTTAGGATAATTTGGATATTACAAACGATTAGTTTAAGATAATTTGGATAGTAAATAATAAGTTTTTAGGATAATTTGGATAGTACAAACGATTAGTTTAAGATAATTGAAAAGTGTTAGTTACTAATGATTAGAGTTTGAATTGAGATAAGAGATTTTTTTTAAAAAAAGTAGGATTAGAGTTTGAATTAGAATAAAAGATTCAAAAAAATTAGTATTTAAACGTAAACTAATAGTAAAAAGGACAACAAAGTATTTAACTAATTATATAAAATATTAAAGTTATTTTGACGTTTCTAATAATAAATACATTAAAATTATGCCCTACTTCATAATAATGCCATGAGATGCGCCCTTAATACAAATTTTCCCTAATTTGTTTACAACACCGTGCAAGACTTAAACATTAGCAAATCATAACAAGCTAGAGTTAGAAGTAAGGATGAGTTTTTCCTTGGATAATGATCAGGCCCGCAGCCTGACCGTCTAACACTGAGATTGGGGATAAGAAACTAAAGAAAAGATAAAGGAAGTAAGAGAGCAAAATGCACTTCTTATTTTTTTACAATTATGGACGGTTTTCTTCGCCATTAATTAATTAACAAATAACAAATTCGAAACATATCTTAAACATATATATAATTAACAAACAAAAACAAAGCATATATATATATATATATATATATATATACCCATATTTACTTGAAAGGGATAGAATCAATTATACATGCATCATGTATGCATGCAAACATTTTAAGGATTTTGTACCTTTTGCTCTTAATTCCTTGAGATGATATAATATAGTTTGTTGACCAACTGAATTGCAAGCAACGTCAGAACAAATTGAAAACCATGGATAGTACGTACGTCAAATTTTCTTTTGTTTTTTAGAACTTTTTTAATGGGATCGATGGAAGTGAAAAAACTTCAAGCTGATGAATCAATCGCGAAAGAAAGAGAGAGTTTTGCTAGCTGTAAAAGAGATGAAATCAGAGATCACTCATACATTAATCCTATTTGTATTTTGGACAAAATTAAGAGAGGTTTTCAGGATCTTTTTGTCTTCTTTATTATTTATGCAAAACAAGAAGCCGAAAAGGATGATACTTTGCTTATAGTGTGGGATTAGAGAATAAAGAAAAGTAAAGGAGAAACGTAAATGGCAGACATTCTGGCTGTCTGGCATCATACATAGGACAAACTTTATTAGTACATATTCTTTCGTATACTTATGATTTTCATTTTCTATGCATATTCTTAGTTTATCAGGATAATTAATTACATTATCTAATATCGGTACTTACTTGCAGTTGTTTGAATTCTTTGTGTACATTATTTTTTTTTTCTTTTTAAGTGATTAATACTTATCATCATCATCAGTTCATAAGCATTAATTAATTTGTTGGAATGAAAATTGTGAGTATGACCAATCGAATTGATTTTGTTTACCCTTTTTCAGTTCATCCATCATTAATTACTCTCTCCACAAATTAATATTCATGTATTAATATCCATTTAAATTAATTAATTTCAGTCTACAAACCTAAAAGAACAAATTCCCCCCAGCTTTTTATCACTCGCTCTATCTTTTTTTTTTTTTTTACAAGAAATAGGGTCCTACTTGTTTATCTTTTTCTGGTGAGAGCATCTATTAGTGTTCTAATGGTAAACTTTAAATTCTCATATGCTGCTAGCAAGGTCAAATCACCATTTTACAAAGCAATGCTATTTCACAAAACTAAAGTTCACTTTTACTTTATTTTCTCTGCTTTCTCCAACTATGTAAAAGAAAAAGTTAATATATGCTTGATTTAGAAAATTATAAAATCCTTTTGTTTCTTAGATTTCCTCCTAAAACTTGCTATTCTCATATGAACTGAACTTTTCATATTCTTTTGCATCAACTAAAACTTGGCTCAGCTTTAGACAACTCCATTTGGGGGGTGTAGGGGGTGTGATGGGGAACAATTTGTGTGGTACAATGCGTCACGTACATGAGAGACGCAATCTGTCTACACATAGATGTAAAACACAACAAGGACTATTTAAAATTCAAAATGCAAGATAAGGGACTAAAATATAACATTTTGAAGTTGCGGAATAAATTTTAAATCAACTTCTAAATTAAGGAACAATTAGTGTAATTTACCCTTCATTATTTAGGAACAATTTGTGTGGTCCAATGCGTCCATGGATGGAAAATAGAACAAGAACTATTTAAAATTCAAAATGCAAGATAAGGGATTAAAATGGAACAGTTTGAAGTTGCGAGACAAATTCGAAATCAACACATAAATTAAGGAACAATTAGTTTAATTTACCCTTCATTATTTATAAGCATGTCTCAAGTGAAAAGTGAAAATGTGTACATTTAAATAAGTTTGATGGAAATAAAGCTATACACTGCGGGCGCAAGATTACAACACATTAAGCCAGGAATAATTCCAAAGTTAGTCTCTCAGGAATGGAATGAAGGACTAATGCAGGACCCAGACATGATGGAAATAAAGGAGATTGTCTTCTCGTTGGGGGAGGATAGCGCCCCAGGACCGGATGGATTCAATAGACATGGAGAAGGCATATGACAGAGTACATTGGCCATTCCTGTTGCAAATAATGAGGAACTTTGGTTTTGGGGAAAGATTCATAGATACAATATGGAGGTTGATATCTAACGTTTGGATATCTATTCTCATTAACGGATCTCCACAAGGAATTTTTAACACGACAAGAGGACTAAGACAAGGAGACCCACTCTCCCCAACATTGTTCATACTCGGGGCAGATTATCTGTCAAGGTTGCTGAACAAAGACATAGAGCAAGTTCCCACATTTGCTGTTCCAAAACGGATCTTCACAAGGTTTTTTTAACACGACAAGAGGACTAAGACAAGGGGACCCACTCTCCCCAACATTGTTCATACTCAGGGCAGATTATCTGTCAAGGTTGCTGAACAAAGACATAGAGCAAGTTCCCACATTTGCTATTCCAAGGAACTGCCCTAAAATCTCCCATCTCGCTTATGCGGATAATATGATAATCTTCTCAGTTGCCAATCGGAATACATTGTCTAGACTGATGGAAGACTTGGAGCACTACCAGGCAGCATCAGGACAGAGAATTAATGAAGAGAAGAGTTGCTTCCTATGCCATCACAAGCTGTCAGGAAACAAGAAGATCCTCCTATACAGCACAACCAAGTTTCAGCAAGGGATCTGGCCTGTTAACTATCTAGGCATCCCCTTACACTACGGAAAGATTAAAGCCAAACACTTTGAACAGCTCATACAAAAATCAGAGACAAAACAGGAGCGTGGAACACAAGCTTCCTTTCCAAAGGAGGACGAATAACACTAATTAAGAGTGTTCTGTCAACCATGCCAATATACACTACCATGGCTGCTTCCCCCCCAAAATGCATCTTGAACCAGATCGAGAGAATCTGTGCTAACTTCTTGTGGCATAAATCAAAGGAACATAGGAGCTATCATTGGATCAAATAGGAGAGGATGTGCTACCCAGAAGAAGAAGGGGGTACAGGCTTCAGGGCGCTTGAAGACATTATCATAGCTCAAAGTATGAAACTATGGTGGAGGTTCCGAAAGGGGGACACTCTATGGGCTGAGCTCTTACATCACAAGTATGTTGGGGCCCTACACCCATCGCAAGTGTGCCTTCATAGAGGTGTACATGGAAGAGAATGCTCAAAGTCGCAGATATAACTGAGAGGTTTATGACCATACAGGTCAAAGGAGGGAACTGCCACATGTGGGCTAACAATTGGATGGGTAGTGGAAAGCTGTGCATAGAGAATACGGGCCCAGATGAATTAACACTGAAAGATTACATAAGTAATGGAAGCTGGGACAGGACGAAAATGGAAAATCTGGATGCCTCACTAAGAAGCAGGATACAGAATACACCACCTCAGCTTGTGGAGGGCAAGGACCAAATGAAATGGATGCTGAACGAAAGAGGTGATTTCTCCATCAGCTCTGCCTTCGAAAAAATCAGAAGAAGGGCAACCTCCAACCCTGATTGGCAGAAGATATGGCAACCCCCTATGCCTTTAAAGACTTCGTTCTTCATGTACACTCTGTTCTTGGGAAGAATTCCGTTGGGAGCAACTCTACATAAACTAAATTTTATTAGTCCCACCATTTGCCAATTTTGCCTCCAAGAAGAAGAAAACATTAACCACTGCTTTGCTAGCTGCCCAACTATCAAACAGGTTTAGAGACCTTTTGCTGCGGAATTGAAAGTAATGGATCACTCCAACTCAGTCAAACTGACTTGCAAAAAATGGTAGGAAGGCAAGGCAAGGAATGATGCAGCCAGATTACTACTGGTGGTTATACCTTCCCTTATATGCTGGGAGGTATGGAAACACAGAAACTCAGCTGTGTTCGAGGGCAAAGGAATAGAATCAAATCAGATTGTTCTAAAGATCCTACAATCAGCCATGCAGGTAGTCGGGTTAAAATTCCCACACGTTGACTGGACAAGGAGGGACTGGAATAGCTTCTGGGGAACTGTTAGGGACTACAGGGACAGACACAAGGTCACTATCTGTAAATGGCTCCCCCCTGAACCTGACTGGACTAAAATAAATATAGCATACAAGGGGCACACGAGCGGACTTGTAGTGGCAGGGATCATCAGGAACCACTCAGGTAATATTTATAAATCATGTCTGAATATTATTGATTGGTCTAACCCTGTAGGTACAATTAATTACAGAGCCTTGCTGGACATGGCCACTCAATGCGTTAGCTACTGCATAGAAAGAGGCTGGGCCAAAATCATTTTAGAAACCAACAACCAAGGATTCCTCAAAGCTATCCAAGGGCCTCGGGAGGTATGCTGGATCATGGCAAATGAATGGTGGAAGGTAAAGCTGATCCAAGACAACTGCCGAATTAATCAATGTTTTGCTGAAGCAAACCAAACCGCCAATTTGATGGCACAAAAAGGTTATGAGAGTGATCAAGCTGCAGATGAGAGAATTCAGGAAGCAAGCAGAAGAGACAAATATGGATTCCCCACACTTAGAAGGACAAGACTGAAGAAACACAAGGAATGACACACATCAGCTCTGAGAAAGCTGTATCTCCCTCTCCTTTACTAAGGAGTATTGCACAAAAGGAGTAGAAAATGGTGTGATCACGACCTTGCTGGGATTTTGTAAAGGCTCTATATATAAGTTAATAGGGCATTTTGTAATAGCAGGGAATGGTGTAAATGGAGGAAGTCATCCATATTTATTGGATTTTAAAGCACCCCTTGAAGATCTCCCCATTAGGCCTTTGGCATGTAAATGGGTAGGGAATCAAGAGGACTCAAAATGTAAGGGTGGTATTACGGTAAGTCCATCACCCAAAATGCAATCAATATATTAGGGAGTGGCGACCCACCTCACAATAGAGGTTAGCCAAACAAAAAAAAACAAAAAAAAATAAAATAAAATAAAATAAGTTTGATGGAGTTCTCCGCCTACATATGGAGGCAAGCAAAAGATTGAAAGAACAATTATTTCATATTTTCATAGAATTTTTCTGGAAATCATGTACATAAATATATAGCATTATTTTATCTCATAATTAGTAGGATAAAGTTCTGTTCAGATCAAAATTAATTTGCAAGCAATTTAGATTTATATATCAGTACATATTGTTTGATTTTAGCTGGAGCATCCACAAGTCCAACAATTATTGCAAGAATGCCTGCCATTTACATACAAATTAACTAACCATAATGCCAATTTAGGCACATATATTATCAGCAAAGGATAGAATCTACATGAGTGCAAACATTATATGGGATGTCTCTTTTGCTTTTCTTTAGATCTATATATAGGAATCAATCAGTTACTTGCAAACAAATTCACAACAACGAGAATGGATATTCGCTTTGAATCTTTTGTATCATTTGGTATATCACTCTATAAATGTAACACGTGTTTTTCAGATAAAATGAAAACCGTATCAAGTGATCAGTGAAGCTAAAGAATAAATGATTGCACACGTATCAAAATCTGATAGAGTGATACAGAAAGTGATATAGAAAATTCATTACCATGAATAGTTCTTTAATTTTTATTAGTATTATTATTTTGAAGAGATGAAATCAGCCTCCTGTAGGCCTATTACTTTGGAAAAGTGATTTTCATCTTCCCATCTTTTTTAATTCTCTTTTTCTTTTCTTCTTTATTATTTTCAAATTATGATGTCTCGTGATGATGGCTCCCAACAAACTTTAGCATATAATCTTACCTTGTTTAATTGGAGTTTCAAATTACCGTTGATTTTTCCAAATTTTTCAATATACGTACATATTCCTATTGTATTACTATAACTACAATCCCTTCCGCGTAAGCATGACTATGGTTCTGGTTTCGTCCCAATTTTGGTTGTGACTTTGTTCCAATTTCATTTTTTTTTCGATTTTTAGTTTCGAATTTCAATTGTAATCCCACTTTTAAATTTGATTTCTATTGAAATAATGATTAAACTATTAATTGAAACTCAAATCATACAACATAATAATATAATTAGAATAATAATAGTAATATTTGAACTTAATTAATATATAGTTTTTAGATAATAGAACTAGGAAGAATTAGATAAGTGAGATTCAAAGATATAAAAATAATAAGAATATTAAAAGAATATTTGAATATTTGAATTATTAATTAGAATTCAACTAGTATAATATAATAGCATAATTAGAATAGTAGTTAAAATTAAACTAATATATGAATTTTTTAGAATAATAGAATTATAAAGATTAGATAAGTGAGAAAGAAAGATATAAAAAGAATAAGAGTATTGAGAGAATGATCGAATTATTAATTGGAATTCATATAGTATATTAGCATAATATAATAATAGAATTATGATAATATAAATTAGAAAATTACGTTGATACATAATATAATTGGATTAATAGTTGAAATTGAACTAATATATGGAGATTTTAGAAAAATAGAATTATGAAGGATTAGATAAGTGAAAAAGAAATATATATATATATATATATATATATGATACAAGTATTGAAAAAATGATTGAACAATATAATAATATAATTAGAATAATTAATTAAAAAAATTGATACCCTGAACTCTAAACTATAAACGCTAAAAAGAATTATATATTAGAAAACTAAGAAATAACATTAGAAAAAGAATTATATGATGAAAATGAAAAGGTATAGAAATATTTATAGAATTATAAATAAATAAATATATATATTATAGCCGGATCTGATTTTGGTTCCAAAAAATCAGGAATCGTAACCGAACCATCCATAGACGGTCCGGTTACGGTTTCGATTTTGTGGGGCCCCAATTCCGGAACTGGAATCGAAACCGCCAGAATAGCCCTCTCTACTTCCGCGACATATGATAAAATTGGAACCATATAGATAGCGGCCGAGTTAAAAATTTATTTTAGTGGGGATAAAGATATTACTAAATTTTAATAATCATAAATCAAATACACATATTCTTTTTGAATATATGCTAATTTATATTATTTTCTAAGATGATTTCGTTTGCTAGATGACCACTCTTTCTTTTATAATATCTGTTTATAACTAATTAACATTAAAAATTAGATTAGTAGTTAATTAACAAATGAATTATAGTTAAAATTTTTTAATTCTTGGATATTTATACAATTGCAACATATATAAAAATTTTAATTTTTTTAAAAGAATAACATAAAGAAGTAAGAAGATAATGTTACAAGAAATATTCTAGATTTTTAATATTTCAAGGAAAAAAAAGAAAAATTTTAGAAAATAACTGAAATACTAAGAAGAAGAGAAAACAATAAAATACCTTAAAACTTATGGTATTAAAACTTATGTTCTTTGCCTTTTTTATCGGGATGATTAAAATTAAATAGCCAGATTTAATGGTATAATAGAATGAGCATAGAAACAAGAGTAATTTGATATTGAAAAAGCAATACTGAAAAAACAAAGTAATTGTGTTAAAAGAGAGAAAGAAGGGGGTAAAATAATTTAATGAATTTAATGAGCCGGGGAATAAGTAAGTATATTATTGACTTTTAAAATTGAATAAAAAAACTCTTGTGAGATGGTTTCATATATGAGACAGAGTTAATCACAATTTTTAATGCATAATTAAAATGTCAAAAAATTAGAATTACAATTTTAAAAGTCATTAACTATCCGTTATCATATATGAAACGCGTATCATATATGACATCTTCGCACATGATTTTTCCACTTTAAAGTTACTTAATCATTCCCCTTCTTTTGATAATTTCAAAAAGAATTTGTGACGTGAATGGTCCAGGCTTGATGTCCTAGACCCCAAGTTTTCCACAAATTCAGACCGTGCTGCAAAAAGAAACAATTCCCACGAACCAACAATACAACTAGATGTGGAATACGAAACAATGAAAACGTGAAGATTGGATGAAAACCAATCAAACCCCTACGCCTATATCAATCAACCAATTCAGCCTATGTAAATCATGGACTAAATTAGATGGTTTCAGGTGTTCTTGAAATCAAGAACTTTTCTTGGATCTCCTAAAGGTCACGCTAAAGGTGATTCAAGAAGACAATTAAAGGTCACGCTAAAGGTGATTCAAGAAGACAATCAAGAACTTTTCTTGGAACTCCCTAATTTGTAGGAGTTTTACTTTCCTAAAGTTTCCTAAAAGATAGAAGATTACTTTCCTAGTTATCATGCAAGATAATTGTGCCAAGTAATTGCTTAACTAACAATTAAAACTCAAAAGAATTAAGCCCATAATTCCGTTCTTGGATTTAAAAAACACAACATAATAATAAACCCTAAGATTTAAGCAATGACGTGATACAAACATGCAAAGCCGAAGTACATGCCTTCTTGGTCTTCCATTCGGCCATGTGTATTTCTTCAAGGTGGAATTTCCTTAAGTTCCAATGTAGAACCATTAGAACCATCTTCATGAATTGTTATTGAAGAAACATGCCATAAAACTCCATGTTGAGATGGTGATGGTGGAGGCGCTAAATGTGCTTCCTCAACATTCAAGTCTTCACAAGTAGTTGCCAATAAAGCTTGCAAGTTGGCCTTCATCCTTTTGCTCATTGATCTTGTCATTGGTCCATCAAGATTTTCCAATGGATCAACATGTGGATTCGGCCTTGGCATGAACGTGGTTAGATTTGCTATCATTCCCTCCCTCCTCGAAAGGATTCGTCCTCGAATCACCTACATCATACAAAGATAAATCAGAAACATTAAATGTAGATGACACATTGCCATACTCACTTAGAAGTTCGATTTTGTAAGCATTATCGCCAATCCTTTCCAAGACTCTAAAAGGACCATCTTCTCTTGGATGAAGTTTAGATTTCCTCCTTTCAGGAAACCTCTCTTTCCTCAAGTGAATCCAAACCAAATCACCTGGTTCGAAAATCACTTGTTTTCTACCCTTATTGGTTTGCTTAGCATATTGTTCATTTCGCCTTTGAATATTATGTCTAACCTTCTCATGTAACTCCCTTACAAAGTCAGCTTTCTTTTTACCTTCGACATTAACAAACTCATTAATAGGAAGAGGCAAAATATCCAAAGGAGTTAAAGGATTAAAACCATAGACAATTTCAAAAGGTGAATAATTAGTAGAACTATGAACAGTTCTATTGTAAGCAAACTCAATGTGGGGCAAACAACCTTCCCAGTTCTTTAAATTTTTCTGAATAATAGCCCGAAGCAAGGTAGACAAAGTACGGTTGACTACTTCTGTTTGCCCATCAGTTTGTGGATGTGTAACAGTAGAAAACAACAATTTAGTGCCTAACTTATTCCATAGAATACGCCAAAAGTGAGATAAGAACTTTACATCCCTATCACTAACAATACTTCTAGGAATGCCATGCAAACGAACAATCTCCTTAAAGAACAAATCAGCAATGTGTTGAGCATCATTAGACTTAGAACAAGCAACAAATGTGACATTTTGCTAAATCTATCCACTACAACAAATATGTTATCATGACCATTGCGTGACCTAGGTAATCTAAGCACAAAACCCATAGAAATATCAATCCAAGGATGACTAGGAATAGACAAAGGTGTGTACAAACCATGAGGCATTACTTTCGATTTTGATTGTTTACACACAATGGATTTATCACAAACACTTTTAACATCTTTAATCATGTTAGGCCAATAAAAGTGCTCATTTAAAACAAAAAGTGTTTTAGAAATTCCGAAGTGCCCCATTAACCCTCCCCCATGGGTTTCCTTAACAAGTAACTCACGAATGGAACAAAGGGGTATGAATAATTTATCTTTCTTAAACAAAAAATCCATCATGCACATATAGATCACCATTCGGCTTTGTCAAACTTTGATCATAGGTGGCTGAAAAATCATTATCATCTTTATACAAATCCTTAATTAAATCAAAACCAAGTAACTTAGCATGCAAATAGGTGAATAATGTGTATCTCCTAGATAATGCATCAGCTACAACATTGTCTTTACCAGATTTGTATTTGATCATATATGGAAAAGATTCAATGAATTCTAACCATTTAGCATGCCTCTTATTCAACTTACCTTGAGTCTTCAAGAATTTAAGGCTTTCATGATCAGAATGAATAATGAACTCTTTAGGCCATAGATAATGTTGCCAAGCCTGTAATGATCTTACCAAAGTATACAACTCATTGTCATAAGTTGCATACTTCATGGCTGCCCCATTAAGCTTTTCACTAAAGTAAGCCACCGGCCTTGATTCTTGCATCAAAACAGCACCAATACCTATCCCGGAGGCATCACAGTGTATCTCAAAAGCTTTATGAAAATTCGGCAATGCTAGTAATGGAGCATGAGTTAATTTGTCTTTCAATGTGCTAAAAGCTTTTTCATGTTCTTCTTTCCATGCAAATGTGACATTCTTTTTAACAAGTTCATTTAAAAGTGAAGCAATAGAACTAAAATCTTTAACAAACCTTCTATAAAAACTTGCTAAACCATAAAAACTTCTAACTTCACTAACATTTTTAGGTCTTGGCCAATTCATGATTGCCTTGACTTTTGACTCCTCAACAGAAATTCCTTAAGAACTAACAACATACCCTAAAATGATTATCGACTCCATGCAAAAAGAACACTTTTTAAGGTTGGCATACAGTTTGTTCTTACGTAAAACAACAAACACGAGTTTAAGATGTTCAACATGTTCATCAAGTGATTTGCTATAAATAAGGATGTCATCAAAGTAAACCACAACAAATTTTCCAATGAAAGATCTAAAAACATGATTCATAAGCCTTATAAAAGTACTAGGTGCATTAGTTAGACCAAAAGGCATGACTAACCATTCATACAAACCATACTTTGTTTTAAAGGCTGTTTTCCATTCATCACCTTCTTTCATTCTAATTTGATAGTAGCCACTCTTCAAATCAATCTTGGTGAAAATACTCGAACCATACAATTCATCAAGCATATCATCTATTCTAGGAATTGGATGTCTATACTTAATTGTGATTTTATTTATGGCACGACAATCAACACACATTCTCCAAGATTCATCCTTTTTAGGCACCAAAATAACAGGAACTGAACATGGACTAAGAGACTCTCGAACTATACCTTTGTCAAGGAGTTCATCAACTTGACGTTGAATCTCTTTTGTTTCCTCTGGATTTGCTCTATAAGCGGGACGATTTGGAATTTGAGCTCCTGGTATGAAATCAATTTGATGTTCAATACCTCGAACAGGTGGTAAACCTATTGGTAAATCTTCGGGAAACACATCTCCATATTCCTGTAAAAGAGATAAAACAACACTAGGCAAAGAAGCAAGGTGATCACTATCAGCAATAAGTACAAGATCCTTGCGAATCATCAAATACAAAGGTTGCCTATCTAGTATTTCTCTCTTAATCTCACTCTTAGAAGCAAAATAACAAGATTTAGAGTAATCACTATTTTGGCTATTACAAGTTCTAGGAACAATGTCTCGGCCTACACTGGCTATTACATTCTTTTTATCCTCTTGTTCACTCTTTTCCTTTGCTTCTTGTTCACTCAAGTCATGGTAAGCTTGTACAATCTTTTACTGGTCTTCAAACACTTGAAATGGACTCAAAGCTCGAAGATTGTATTTTTAGCCCTCATACTCAAAAGAGTAGTAATTCTTCTTGGCATGATATATTACATCTCGATCATATTGCCAAGGTCTTCCAAGAAGAATATGACTAGCTTCCATGGGAACCACATCACATAAAATCTGATCAACATACTTTCCAATGGTGAATGAAAATTTCACTTGTTTAGTTACTTTACTTTCGACAGAGTTGTTTAACTATTGAAGTCTATAAGGTTTTGGATGTTTCATGCAAGACAACTTCAATTTATTAACAAGTAAATTACTTGCCACATTCGTACAACTCCCACTATCGATGATCACACTACAAATGTTTCCTTGAACCATGCATCGTGTGTGAAATATATTATCTCGTTGAGACAAATCATCATCAATTAGAGGTTTTGCATTAAGAACTCGGCGAGTAACTAAGGGATAATCACCAACTCGTATGTTTCAAGATCTTCACTTTGGTATTTCTCTTCAAGGGCGGGCATATCAGCACAATCCTCATCACTCTCCACTTCTACATTGTCAAGAATAACCATTAACTTACGAGTAGGACAATCGGATTGGTAGTGGCCATAACCTTGGCATTTAAAATATTGAATATCCCTCATTCTTTCAGTTGGTTTTGACGCTGGCTTTGAGAAAGTTTCAGCAACATTGCGGACTGGTTTTGGAGCATTAATCGGTGTGGTTGTGGACTGATTGGGAGTGAATTGCTTCGGCCTTTGAGACGATTTGAAAGGAGCAACATTCGGTTTTTGCTCTCTTTTCCAAGGTGGTGGTGGTTGTTGGAAATTTCGGCCTTTTCCTTTCATGTATTTCTCAATCTTGATAGCTTTGTGAACAAGTTCATTAATGTCAACATAACTTTAGAGATCTACATGGTAAGCCAATTCGGAATGCATACCTCGAAGAAACCTCTCAATGGTTGAGTCGGGATCCTCTTGAACACTGGCTTTAATCATAAGTGCTTCCATTTCATGGTAGTACTCATCCACTGTTCGACTTCCTTGCACAAGAGAGTGCAATTTGCGATTGAGCTCACGGTTGTAATGTGAAAGTACATACTTCATTCTCATGAGTGCCTTCATTTGGTTCCAAGTCTTGATTGGAGTCTCGCCATCTTGGCATCTATTTTTCATTACCTCATCCCACCATAAACTAGCAAAATCTTTGAGATGCATGAAGGTTAGTCGGTATCTCTTATCCTCGGGATAACTATTGCCTTCAAAGAAGTGCTCGAGGTCTCGAATCCAATCAAAGTATGCTTCGGGATCTGCTTTGCCATGGAAAGTAGGTAATGTTAATTTGACAGAACCAATAGCAATTTCAGACTTTTTACCAAATTTAGAAGATCACATGAAATCCTCCTCTTCATCAATGGATGCAACTTTATCAAAATTGATTTACCTTGAAGTGGAACTCTTTGTGGCATGACGCTTGGGATCTGAAGCCAAGCTATCTATTTGAACTTGCATCTTTTGAATCATATCAAAAAGACCTCCATGTCAAGCTTTCGTTCAGCTTGTGATACTGTCTTATCTCCTTCCATTTGTACCTACAAGATTATTGAAGAAACAACAATAAAATACTAGATTTCCTCACGGGTTCTCACTTCGGGGAGTAGGTGCACTTACTCTCTTTTGGGGTAGGTTCTCTCTTTGATTGTATACCCTATCTATATATTCAATGATAAATGATATATCACCTAAACTAATAATCCAACCAGTCATGTTGATTTATAGAACACAAGAAACCAATAAGTTCAATTCAACAAGACCTACACAAGTTAAATCAATTAGAAGTTTTTTTGGTGAGAAACCACAAAGAATATTTAGGATACATGCAGGATATACCTCGATTCAGTTATGGAAACTAAGAAAAACAGAAAGTAGAAGAAAAAAAAGAATCTGGCAATTGGAATCACTCAATTCCGATTTATATCAAGAAAGATGTGGCAATTTCAAATTGGTGATCTTTTAAAGAAACAAGTTAAGAACACTTAGTTCTTTTTGAATTCAAATGTCCGAAAATTTCCCTTTTTTTTTGTATTGACCGAACAGCCTTTGGGCTTTTCTTTTCTTTTTTTTTTTAAGTCGGTCCTTTTTTTTTGAATTCGAACAAGAACCTAGTACAAAACTAGGGTTTTAAGCTTTTAAGACACAAACCTAGGATTTTAAGGTTGTTTGTCTTAAAGTATCTTAACCTTAAATTTCAGCCTACAAAAAGTTTCAAGATCTCACCAAATAATTTGATTTTGAATATGCCTTAAGAACAAGATATTCAAGATAATTTCCAAGAAAGAAGATTATAGCTCAAGAACTCGGTTTTATGCAATTTGAATTTTTAAGAAAATCATGATTCTCAAGAAAACAACCAAGAACTAATCTTTTTGAGATGAATCAAAAACATAACGATAGGTAATAGACTCTAGAAACAATATAGAATTGATAGCAAAAAGAAAGAGACATAACGGATATGAATCAAGAAGGATAGGATTTTTGGACCAAAATCCGAAACCCTAGCCCTAGTTATCTTGTAACGTTTTGAATTCAACCCCTAAGCATGCAATTCCTATGTGGTTTCCAACTCAAAAGAACACAAGAATAATGGCAGAAGAGGACACGAAAGTTACAGAACAAGAACGACTCAAGAACAGCAAGAAAAGACGCAAAAAAAAAGCTATCTTAGGATGGTTTTTTTCTTTTTTTTTGACAAAAAATTTCAGCAAATAATTAGAAGCATTAAGCACCAATGAAATGAACAAAAAGTGCAGAACTTATCACTACAAAACAGCAACAAGATGACTCACGAACAGCAGCTGAATGACGCAACAAAAATAGCAAGAAAAACGTGACAAAAATAGCAAGACGTGAAAAGAGACTATGACTTAATCAAACGGAAATTGTAACCTGAATTTTATGCAACAACCTTTGCTTTGATACCAATTGACGTGAATGGTCGAGGCTTGATGTCCTAGACCCCCAAGTTTTCCACAAATTCAGACCATGCTGCAATAAGAAACAATTCCCACGAACCAACAATACAAATAGATGCGGAATAAGAAACAATGAAAACGTGAAGATTGGGTGAAAACCAATCGAACCCCCATGCCTATATCAATCAACCAATTCAGCCTATGTAAATCATGGACTAAACTAGATGGTTTGAGGTGTTCTTAAAATCAAGAACTTTTGTTGGATCTCCTAAAGGTCACGCTAAAGGGGATTCAAGAAGACAATTAAACTTAATTGAGTTCCAAGAGTTTTGACAACACAAAGTGTTAGTCGAATTTAGCAAAGCTAAAATTAACAAAATTCTCCATCTTTATTCACGTGAAAACTCACTTATAAATAGGCTACAAAACGTGAAACACTAACTTATCAAACAAGCAAGAAGGACACGGTTTTTTCCTTGAAAACAACACGCCTACAACTCCCTAAATTGTAGGAGTTTTACTTTCCTAAAGTTTCCTGAAAGATAGGAGATTACTTTCCTAATTATCATGCAAGATAATTGGGCCAAGTAATTACTTAACTAATAATTAAAACTCAAAAAAGTTAAGCCCATAATTCCGTTCTTAGACTTAATAAAAACAACATAATAATAAATCCTAAGATTTAAGCAATGACGTGATCCAAACATGCAAAGCCCAAGTACATGCCTTCTTGGTCTTCCATTCGACCATGTGTATTTCTTCAAGGTGGAATTTTCTTAAGCTCCAATGTAGAACCCTTAGAAACATCTTCATGAATTGTTATTGAAGAAACATGCCATAAAACTCCATGTTGAGATAGTGATGGTGGAGGCGCTAAATGTGCTTCCTCAACATTCAAGTCTTCACAAGTAGTTGTCAATAAAGCTTGCAAGTTGGCCTTCATCCTTTTGCTCCTTGATCTTGTCATTGGTCCATCAAGATTTACCAATGGATCAACATGTGGATTCGGCCTTGGTA
This sequence comes from Ophiorrhiza pumila, assembly GCA_016586305.1. Taxonomy (NCBI): domain Eukaryota; kingdom Viridiplantae; phylum Streptophyta; class Magnoliopsida; order Gentianales; family Rubiaceae; genus Ophiorrhiza; species Ophiorrhiza pumila. Next base: position 13,839,773 of record BLIW01000006.1, read on the forward strand.
TGGACGTGGTTGGATTGCTATCAATTTGTGAGTAGTGCGGACAAAAGTATTACCACACATTCTTAATAAATTTTTGGAGTTTTTCTCAAAATGATCTAAAAGTTTGAGCAAAGCATTGCCCTATAATAAATTATTCAGGAATGCAATCACTAAAAGCCAGAATAACTCAAAGTTGCATTAGATTAATTCAAAATTTTAGGTTCTATTTTCAAATCCTCTTTTTCCCTTCTTCGTTATCGACGCTCTATTACCCATCTGTATTGTAGGTAATAGAAATTTGCAGTGGAGTGATGAGTGTATAACCTTGAACCAATCATGAATGAATCAGTAGAGGACACGTGGATACATTTTGACACCAAAATGGGATGTGCGGCTATTTGACAGAACTAGTGGAAAGATTGTAGGGAATTGACTGATAAGGCGAAATATGTTCACCATTTATATTCTATTTCACTTATACTTTGTACCATATTTGTTTCTATTTAATGTGTTTTTAGTGATTTTTGTAGGTTATTAATCATGGAGGCCAAAATGAGAGTAAAAGATTGAGAAAGATCAAGAAATATGTGATTTAGGCCAAAAATGTGCTTTTCGTCACAAAAAAGCTGGTTTCATGTTTCACTCGATATTCAAGGTGTTAATTCCAATTGTTAATGATCAATTCTATGCTTTGAGACCTTGGATAGAGTGGAAAATAAGTTCCAAATTGATCCCATGGAGGCTTGAGACTCCAAGAAGGGTTAACATAATGAAACACGTGGAAAGGTGATGAAGAATAAATGTTGAAAAAATTTGCCAGGCTTTAGTATTTGGATCATATCTCTCTCAATTTATGTCTGAATGGGATAATTAAAGCTCTATTAGAACGATACGAAAAAAAACTACAACTTTAATGTTTTGTGTTTTCTCTAATTTGGCTGGGATCATATATAAAAATGGCCCACAATCTTGACGTTGAGATGTGACGAGAGCCCAACGTCGCGACATACGGAAATTGAATAGCATGAAAAATTTCCTTTTTCAGTTTTTGATGTTTTTAATATGTGTTTTTGTTATGGATTGTTTCCTAACTTGTTCCTTACATGTTAGGACCCAAAAACGTGTCATCTTATCAATATTTCATAAGGTTTCGAGTTGTTTCCTATATTAGGCCATCTATTATGTAATTTTCAAAGGGGGAGATTATAGGAGATAATAGAGGAGTTCACAATTTAGAATAGATTAGGGTTTCTTTCTTCATTTCTTTCTTAGACTTTAGGCGGTGACAATTTTGAGAGCATTAAACAAGGGTTTTTCTCTTTCTACTAGCTAAGGTTTTCTTTTTTTGCTATTGTAAGGGGAATTGTAGCTATACGAAATTGAAACATCATTTATTATTGAATTCATTCTTTTACGAGTTAAAGATTTCCTCTAGGGATTTACAATTCAAGGTGTTTTCTTTCTTTTTCAAGTTATATTTTAAATTATGTGATTAATTATTAAGTCTATGATGTTCTATTTAACATGTTTATGTCCTATTTTATGGTCTTGGATATATGAGTTTTGTCGTGTTCTTCATAATTATGCATGATTTGGCGCACGAATTGTGTATGATGAATATATTCTTATAGTGTAGTAAATTACTTAGAGATAACTTACTTTAATCTTGCCTCTTACCACATAGGGGGATTATGGTAGGTTGTTTGGAATCTCTTGTGGGTTGGTTGTGAATTTGTTAGGCTAATTTTAACTTAGCTCTTACCTCTTACCACATAGGAGGACTTTGGGGGATTAGTTTAGCATTAGCGTGACTTGGTTTACCGTTGCTTCTTACCACATAGGAGCTGTTGGATTTGAGGGTTCGTTTGTTGGTAGTTCCATTAGATTCTGGGTTAATTAACGAAGTAAACCTTGTCTCTTGCCACATATGAGGGTTTCATATATTAGTTAATAACTAGTAGGTAAATGCCAAAATTATTCCTTGCCTCTTGCTACATAGGGGAGTGTGAGTGATAAGTCGGGGTTGTACCGACTTATTTGTGGACTTATTTGTGTGTTTACGTGAACCCTTTGAGTGCAAATACATTGAAAAAAATGCATGATGAATGTCTTTTGTGTAGAAATGTTCATATATGGAAAATGGATAAGTGTTGTAAGAATGCTATGAATTGGTGTGATTATGTGATGAAAGTCGGAAGTATGCACACTCTTACCTTTGTGCCACACACAACACATGCATTTTAACACAACCTCAGCACACACTTACTCACCCTAGACCTCACAAACACACACTCTCACACACTCACTTACACACACTACACTTGCACACACTCACTCACCCTAGGCCGCACAAACACACACTCTAACACATTCACTTACACACACTACACTTGTACACACTCACTCACCCTAGGCCGCACAAACACACACTCTCACACACTCACTTACACACACTAAAATCACACACACCCACTTGCACCCTTAGACCGCACCAACACACACTAGCACACACTAAAATCACACACATCCACTTGCACCCCTAGGCCGCACCAACACACACTCCACACACTCATTTGCACACACAACTCATTTCACCCACTTGCACACATTTATTCCTCAGCCGCATCAACAAACATCAAACCTGCACACATGCACTCACTTGATCACACAACAATCACTCACTCACACACATACTCACGGCGGGGGCACTGTGCGCCCGCCACTACACACACTCACACACCACAAAACACACACACATGCACAAATGCACTAACGTTTATACACTCATTGGCATACACAAGGCACAACACAAAAACACCCACAAAATGCATAAGGCATAGACACGCTATTCATACGTTCACCAGGTGTTTGTAGTTGTGCATTGCTAACTCTTAATGCTTAAGTCATGGGTTGACCAAGTGATCTCATTTTATTATTTTATTGGTATATTACAGGACATGTGGAGGAATCACAGAGGGAGGAGAAGAGCTCAGCTGACATGATCAAGCGATGACAAGGGGGATAAAGTATAAAAGGAAATGAGAATCAAGAGGGATGGGAGAGAGAGAGAAGAAAAGAAAAGAAGGAGAGAGAAAACCCTAGAACAATATTGAGAAGAGAAAACAGAACAACATAGCTAAGCTTGTGAATTCACTCTCTGTAATCATAGAATATCAGTCGATCATGATGATTGGCTAAACTCATAGTGTTGCCTTGAGGGTTCGATTGTATGGATCTCTAGTTTATTTGAGACAATTGAAATGGAATTTATCTGTGTTCATTCTTGATTGATGTTCATTTTATGTTTGATTTCATTGAGTTTGCGTAAATTCAACCAAATCCATAATTGATGTGCGGTACCCACTGAGATCTGTGTGGATCTACCGAAGGTAATTGGACATAACATAAATTGAACTGAAAATCAATCTCTTGTGAGTCTCAATACTTGTTTATTCTGTAATCTTGCTTGTGCCGTATCCACTGACAATATTAAGGTCAATTTTATGAAAAGGGTTGAGTTATCTGTATAGAACAATTTGAAAGCTTGTCTTAGTTAACTGCCCTACCAAGGGAGTCAACTGGGAATAGGACTAGAATTGCTCTGTAAGGTAGGGATCTAGGGTCTTAATTAGTGCCAAGATCTTGCTCTACCAAGAGAAAATCAAAGAGACATGTGAACTGGAATTGTGGGGACCAACAGGTTTATCAATCTCAGATCACTAGTAGTTAATCCCATCACAAGATCACACGCAAGTTAGTGATAATAAACAAAGATCCATGTCAATTGTTTTCCCCTCGAGGCAACACAATTTCTCTCTCATGATTTGATTCTGTCTTTTTAGTCTTGTTACGTTCTTAAGTATTGTTTGAGTCCTAGCAATTCACTGTTGCTTTCTATCATAAATCGAAACCGTAATATCTCCCTCTCCCTGTGGATACGATCCCCTCGTCACTACTATATTGTTTAGTGGTCTGGGTAAAATTGGTGAGCCTACGACAGCTCATTCCAATTTTTGGCGCCACTGCCGGGGAAAGGCTAGGTGTTAGGAATTGATTGTGATAGTTTTTGTGTTTTGAGTTTTTAGTATTTCGTGTTTTTGTGTTAGTATCTATGGTTTGAGTTGTTTTGATTCTGTTGGGTTTTGATATTACGTTGTTGATTTCATGAATTTCATTTCATTTCTACTATTTGGTTTTGGTGCTATTGATCTGTTTGCGTCAATGATGACTTTATTCTTGCATAAATTTCAGTTTATGCAAACAGGGGCACGACTTCATAGAGAAGGTCCGGAATTTAAACTTGACTTGGAATTACAAAAGACTTTAGGACAGAGGAGGAGAGCCATAGAAATGGCTGAACAAGGTGAGGAAAGACCTAGACCCCAACCTCCACGTTTTGGAAACCATTTTGCTGTGAATTTTGAGAGAAGGAACAATCATTAAGGGATAGATGTTGAGAGTTACCAGATCCCAACCCAAATTGTGTCTATGATAACTCAGGGATAGATTTTTCAGTGTTTGAGTGATGATGATCCTAACGAGCATCTTGATTGGTTTCTGGGGTTGTGTAATACCTTCAAACTCCAAAGGGTTCCACATGATGAAGTAAGGAGAGTCCTCTTCCCATTGTCTTTGAAGGGAAAGGCCAAATACTGGTTTAAATCAATAGGACGACCTTCTATTGCTACTTTTGAAGAGTTGGAGAGGAAATTTCTTGCCAAGTATTTCCCCCCAGCAAAATTAGAGCGAATGAGGCTGGAAATCAGAAGTTTTCAACAACAAGATAGGGAGACTTTCAAAGAAGCTTGGGACAGATTTAATGATCTTCTGAGACAATGCCCAAACAATGATCTGGGAGAAGTGAGAGAACTGAACACGTTTTTCAAAGGGTTGTCTCCAGAATCATTACTCATGGTGAAAGCTTGTGGAAATGGAGCTCTAAAAGATAAAAGTGTGCCAGAAGTGAGAGAGTTGTTCGACTCTATAGCTGATGATGAATACCTGTTTCCAGAAGCAAGGAAAGCCCCAATTAGGAAACAAATAGGAGTTCTAGATCTGGATGAGGAAACATCTTTGGAATCTAAGATTGAGGCACTAACAAGGCAAGTTCAGACGCTGAAGGCAGCTAAGACTACCCAAGTGTTATCTTGTGGATTATGTAAATGTGAACATCACACTGATGAATGTGAGCTCACACAAGAGTCCGTTCATTGTGTTCAGAACTATAACAACAGACAACAGTATGGTGGATACAGGAATCAGAATGGACAAGGTATTTGGGGTCAGAACAATCCAAGCAATCAGAACAGACAATAGTAGCAAGGAGGAGAAACCAGTAACAGGAAAAATAGAAGGAACAATGAGGAAGACACACTACAAAAGATTTTGGACAAATTGGAACAGAGAACCACAATGTTAGAAACTCAAGGGAAGAATTGTGAAGCGTTCATGAAGAACATAGAAGTGCAAATGGGCCAACTGGCCAAGGCCATTCATCAAAGACCCCAAGGGACTATTCCTAGTGATACTGAACCCAACCCAAAAGGAAAAGAAGTGTGCAATGCTATAACTTTGAAAAGTGGGAAGGAACTCAGTGGGTACAAGAAAGACAATAGGAAAGAGGGTCCAATTATAGGAGTCACAGAGGAAACTGAAGATGCTATCCCTGAGGAAGAAGGACCTGAGAATGAAATTAAAGAGGAAAGTGTGAAGGCACCAGAACCTAAGAAAAAGAGGGGGCCTCCAAGCCCCTACAATTACCCAGAATATGCACCACTAACTCTATACCCTCAGAGAGTCCCACCTCAAGCCAAAATAGGGGTCCAATTCACAAGGTTCTTTGATATGGTAAAAAATGTGAACTTGAATGTGCCATTATTAGATTTGGTTACAGCTATGCCGAGATATGCAAAGTTCTTGAAGGACCTGATTACCAACAAGGAACAAATTCTACAGTGTGAAGTTCCAATCCCACTTACAGATGAAAGTCAGGCATGGTTAAACAATAATCTGACTCTAAAGTTGAAGGAACCTGGGAGCTGCACAATACCATGCACCATTGGTACCAGATTCTTCAACAAGGCCTTGTGTGACCTTGGAGCAGGGATAAATTTGATGCCCCTCTCCATTGCTGAGAATGTTGGATTGGGAGGTAAAATTAAACCAGTGGCCGTGCTACTCCAATTGGCTGACAGGTCCTTGGTGCAACACACATGGAAGATTGAGGATGTGTTGGTGTCAGTGGATAAATTTGTGCTTCCTGTTGATTTCATCATATTGGATATGGAGGAAGATCCAGAAGTTCCTTTAATCTTTGGGAGACCTTTCTTAGCTGCAGGGGATACACTCATAGGGGTCAAGAGTAAGATCATCACATTCAGAGTGAATGGAGAGCAAGTGGTCTTCAATGTGGATTACGCGATGAAATACCCTAAGTCAGTGGAGCAATGCTGCTTTGCACAACTTGTGGAAGGTAACCCTCACCTCCTTGAACTAGAACATAAGTATAAATTTTCTCTTACTTTAATTGAATCCTCAGATCAAGAAAAAGATGAATTTGCTGTGAATGATGAAGATAATGAGATTTTGCATGAATTGTCAAATCTGATTGAATGTTGTGTACTAGATGAGTCTGTTGCAGAAATGGATTTTGAAAATGTTTTTGATGAAAATGCTGAGAGTAATGCAATGTGTGAAATACTAACAAATGCTATTATTGAAACTGATGAACGTGTTGAATTGAAGCCCACTGAGGTGAGGCAAGAAAATCTTGAGTGCAGGAATGAGAAACTGCTACCTTCCATTGTGAGGCCACCCAAGCTGGAGCTGAAACCTCTTCCTCCGTATCTGAAGTATTCATTCCTTGGAGAGAATGAGACTCTTCCTGTGGTTATATCATCTAAGTTGGAGAAGTGGCAAGAAGAGAAATTGATGGAGGTTCTAAGAATGCACAAAGAAGCAATTGGCTGGACCATAACAGATATCAAAGGGATAAACCCCAGCATTTGTATGCATAAGATTTTATTGGATGAAGGGGCCATTCCAACAAGAGAAAGGCAAAGAAGGCTGAACCCACAAATGATGGAAGTGGTGAAAAAGGAAATTATCAAGCTGCTTGATTTTGGGATGATATTTCCTATCTCAGACAGTGAGTGGGTTAGCCCGGTACAGTGTGTACCCAAAAAAGGAGGGGTGACAGTGGTGACCAATGAAGCAAATGAGATGTTGGCCACCAGGATCATTAATGCCTGGAGAATCTGCATGGATTACAGGAAGTTGAACAAAGCCACCAAAAAAGATCACTTTCCTCTGTCTTTCCTTGAGCAGCTTCTAGACCGGATAGCTGGTTTTCTCTTCTATTGCTTTCTTGATAGGTATTCTGGGTATAATCAAATTGCCATTGACCTAAAAGATTAGGAGAAAATAACATTCACCTGCCCCTTTGGTACTTATGCTTACAAGAGAATGCCCTTTGGACTGTGTAATGCACCAGCCACCTTCCAACGCTGCATGATGGCAATATTCCAAGACATGGTAGAAAATATCATAGAGATCTTCATGGATGACTTTTTAGTGTTTGAATGACATTTGAAGGGTGCTTGGAAAATTTGTCTCTGGTATTAAAGAGATTTGTGGACACCAACTTAGTGTTAAACTGGGAGAAGTGTCAATTTATAGTGAATGAGGGAGTTGTGCTAGGACATAAGATTTCAAGAGCTGGATTGGAAGTAGACAAGGCTAGGGTGGAGGTGATAGCCAAACTCCCAGACCCTACCAATGTGAAATGAGTAATGAGTTTCATGGGACATGCTGGCTTTTACAGAAGATTTATCAAGGATTTCTCAAAGGTGGCCAAACCATTGTGTGCATTACTGGAGAAGGACACTCCCTTTGTTTTTGATGAGAAGTGCAAAGAAGCCTTTGAGCTATTGAAAACTAAACTGATAGAGGCATCTATGATAGTCACTCCAGTGTGGGGGGAACCCTTTGAAATAATGTGTGATGCAAGTGACTATGCAGTAGGAGCTGTGCTGGGACAGAAGAATGGCAAAATCATTCATGCTATCTACTTCGCCAGCAAGCTGCTGAAAGGAGCACAGCTGAACTACACCACTATAGAGAAAGAGCTGTTGGTTTGTAGTGTTTGCTTTTGATAAATTCAGGGCGTATCTATTGGGATCAAAGGTTATAGTTCATACAGACCATGCAGCTCTCAAATATCTCATGACAAAGAAGGAGGCCAAACCAAGGCTCATCCGTTGGGTGCTGCTACTGCAGGAATTTGATGTTGAGATCAAAGATAGGAAGGGCTGTGAAAATGTGGTAGCAGACCACTTGTCAAGGTTGGAAGTGGGAGCAATGAGTGAGGATCAGCTGAAATTGTAGATCAAGGAAAATTTCCCAGATGAGCAAATCTTCAAAGTTCAAACTCAAGTACCACCATGGTTTTCTGAGTTAGCTAATTTTGTGGTCGCAGGACAGATACCACAACACTTCTCCAGTGATCAAAAGAAGAGGCTTAGACATGATGCCAGATACTATTTTTGGGAGAGTGGTAGTCTATACAAAATATGCAGTGATCAAATCTTAAGGAGGTGTGTGCCAGAAGAAGAGAGGGAGAGAATTCTCAGAGCCTGTCATGAATCACCCTTTGGAGGGCATTTTGGGGGGAACAAGGACTGGGTACAAGATCTTACAGACTGGATTCTATTGGCCGCATATATTTAAAGATTCAAAGCTTTGGGTAAGCCAATGTGACAAATGCCAACGTGTGGGAAACATATCCAGTAGAGATGAGATGCCTCGCAACAACATGCTGGAAGTGGATTTATTTGATGTGTGGGGCTTGGATTTTATGGGGCCATTCCCTCGTTCGTGTGGTAATTAATACATCCTAGTTGCTGTGGACTATGTGTCCAAGAGGGTTGAAGCAGCAGCAATGCCACACAATGACAGTCGAAGTGTACTGAGATTTGTTAAGAGAAACATTTTTAATAGGTTTGGAACTCCAAGAGCCATCATCAGTGATGGAGGAACTCATTTTTGCAACAAGATTTTCAACACACATTTGGAAAAATATGGGATGCAACATAGGGTCTCAACAGCATACCACCCTCAAGCAAATGGTCAAGCTGAAGTCTCCAATCGTGAAATCAAAAGAATATTGGAGAAAATGGTAAATCCGGGGAGGAAAGATTGGGCACTCAAACTTGATGATGTACTGTAGGCTTAAAGGACAGCCTATAAGACCCCAATTGGAGCTTCACCATTCAGACTAATATTTTGGAATGAATGCCATCTTCCAATTGAGTTGGAGCACAAGGCTTATTGGGCAGTGCAGAAGTTGAACATGTACCTCGATCTGGCTCAAGAGGCAAGGATGATGATGCTAAATGAATTGGATGAGTTCAGATGGAACTCATACATCAGTGAAAGTTTCTATAAGGAGAGAACAAAAAGGTGGCATGATGCAAAATTAAGTTGAAAGAATTTGAGGTGGGGCAACAAGTGCTCGTCTATGACTCCAGGTTGAGACTTTTCCCTGGTAAGCTTAAATCCCTTGAATTAGGACCATTAGGGTATGTAAATGGATCCAACTTCAAGTGATAACATTTTGTAAGGACGGTTTTAGGGTAAATCCATCGTCCACCAAATTATCTATAAAATTGGGAGTGGCAACCCACCTCAAAATGAGGTTAGCCAAAAAAAAAACTGAAATCCAGATAGGTTGGACCCTTCACCATCACAAAGATTTTCCCGTATGGAACTCTTGAAGTACAAAATGGAACAACTGGTGCGTGTTGGAAAGTGAATGGACATAGAGTGAAAATATTCAAGACAGCTTTGGAAGACAAGGGACAAGCTCAGTTCCTTGATGATCCCTCATCTTAACCGCAACTCCTTCATGTCTGGCTGAGGACAATAAACCAAGTGCTGTGTTGGGAGGCAACCCAATCATTTCAATTCTTGCCTTTGTTTTGTGATTTGCAGTAGTAACATTTTTTCCAATAAATGGTTGAACCTCTCTTTTCATCTTTTAACATGTAGGGAAGCCTGTGTACAAGAAGTGAAAACAGGATCAACAGGGAGTGAAGGCAACACAGGATGGAAGTCTACAAAAGTGAATTTGAGAAGCTGGAAAATATATCCGGATTTCACGAGTCACAACATGTAAAAAAATACAGAGAATATTCTCTGCATTGCCAAAAGACAAGAACAAAATTCGAGATGCAATATCTAGTGCAGAGTGAAAATATTTGATTCTTCTGAGCTTCAAATCTTTAAGCTTATATATTTTCCTTCCTGATTTGAGAATGAGTGGACTGACTAATTGCACTGAGCATTGTAGGGAAGAATCAAATCAACACTGGAAAGACTGGAAAATTATAGCACGCATGAGAGCAAAAATGTCAGGCATACATTCATCACTACACAAAATATTTCCACTCGCATCTTGAGAGCCTCAGCCAAAATTATGCAAGAGAAATAGACAAAGCATGCAATGATTCTCTAGAATGGTGATAACATGTGAAAAGTGGACCCCACGAGTGTTTTTGGTAGTGAATTATGTTCAAGTGGCCGATTGTACAAGAAAGGAAGGCTTTTGTGTGATGTGATAGCTCAAAACGTTTGTTTGCATTCACTTTGTTTTGTAGCAAATTGTCTTCATTAGCAATCACATACATTTGTTCTTATTCTCACCCATAGCCTAATTTTGCATGCATTTCCTCTATAAATACCAAGACTCATGCATTTGAAATTCACCATCTACACTTGCACACATTAGTTGAATTTTTGTCAAGTGAAGGAACCCAGGAGGAAAGCCAGTTCGTGGATTAAAAGGCTGAACAAAAATTCCTTTCTTTTGCCTTGCATTTTATTGAGCTAATCTCCAAAAACAAGTAAGTCACCCCACCGTGTGCTACCATTGAATTGAATTTGGAATTTCATGACTTTTATGTGCCTCTTGGTGGTTTTGAATTAATGGGTGAGTGGATGATGCGTAAATTGTGAATTGAACTTCCATGATAAATTGTAAAGCATAATGATTAAGTTGTTCTCACCTGTGTTTGACTCAATTGGGAAGACCGAAATATTCATCTCTGTGTAAAATATGTTGTTTCTTAAATTGACCATGTGAGCAAGGATTTGGCATGAATATTGAAGTCAATTTACAATGCCATGAAATTGCCTAATTGCAAAATTTTAAAAATTGATGCTTGAGTATAAAAAGGAAACGATTGGCTGTGTCTAAAATCATGTAAAGCTTCCATAACCAGTTGTGATGTTTTCATGGAAATGGATTTCTGGAACTTAGGACTCAATGCTAAAAAAATTCATTGTTTAGTTCTGAGTTATGTGGCAGATAATTGATAAAGTAGGGAGGAACTTTTAGGTGATTGTCGAAATTGTCTTAGTGGATGTGAAATGTATATACTAACATTGATATGGGTTATTGTCTTGTAGGTGCCATGCCTCCAAGGAAAGTTTGTTATCCCTCAACATCCAATCAAAAAGGTTTGAAAGGGAATGTGAAGGTTGTCGTGCCCATTCCTCTATCGGATGATTCTAGCTCCTCAGATGAAGAATATCTTCCGGATGAAATTGAAGAAGAGGAGGAGCAAGACCCCGATCTGAAAAAAAGGAAGACTTTGCCTAGACCACGCTTTATCAATGACGAAGCTCAGGACAAGTTTTGCGATTTTGCTGTGAGGCCCATTCGCACCGAAAGGCCATTCATGATCAGTGAGAAGTCTTACACTGATACTATCATAAGTCACGGTTGGCAATTGTTAACAGTGGCCCCCGAGAATTGTAATGTAGCCATCGCAAAAGAGTTTTATTCTAACGCTGCCGGAATGGAAACGAAGGAGATCAGAGCCAAGGGTGTGTATGTGCGAGATAAATATCTGAAGTTAACAAGCCAACTGGTGAACAAACATTATGGACTCAAGAACTATCAGAAAGATGAGCTAAGTGAGTTGAGGGAAGCACGGAACCCAGATATAGTGCTGTGAGCATTAAGCCTTCCTGGATCTGATTGGGTGGGGAATCATCATGGAAACCCAAAGCATGTTGTGCTGAAAAATTTGACAGCTGAGGCTAAAACTTGGCTCTTGTTCATTAACTCAAGAATCATGCCAACAACTCATAACACGCGGATTGCCAAGGATAGACTGTATCTTGTGTGTGGACATGTGGAAATTTGTCCTGATATACATCCACAACGCCATAGAAGACGAGACTCAACCAATATTTCTCTCACACTTCCTGTGGGAATATGCCGTGAAGCAAGGAGTAAGAATCTGCTCGGGGGAGGAATGTAGAACATCGACTGGGCCTATCAGGAACAGTCACCTGAGGAATTATCAGCATGTGAAGAAGGCCGAAAGACAGAAAAGAGAGAGCAAGCCAAAGAGAATGCAAGAGAGGAACCTGAGATTGAGGAAAACAGAGAAGAGCCAATCCCAGATGAGGTAGAACAGCATGGACTCAATGCACCAGCATCCCAAACTTTCAATGACTTCACCCCAATGCAGAATGCCCTGGCGGATCTTCAAACATCACTGACAGAACAACACAACTCAAGGATCCGCCATATTGATGCCATGGATGATAGGTGGGGTAATTTTCAGACAAATGTGGAGACACGATTGGATTCAATGATGCAGGACAATCACAATCAGTGGACAGAAATGGATGCCAGAATGAATCAATGCCAAACAGAAGTTCATAATCTGAATCTGATGATGGTGTATCACCACCAATCAAGAGGCCCAAATTCACATTTCCCTTCAATGGAAGAGTTGGAGACTCAACGAATGATAGTGGATACCTCAAGCAGGAGGGTGGTGATGTAACAAGAGAGAAGTGTGCATTCTAGAAACAACACTTCCAACTTCAACAACACTTCCAACGTCAGAGGCATGAATTCCCTTTTTTTTGGATTTTCTCGGTTTTCCAACCAACCACTTCCACCATTATGGTTGTAGTCTTTGTTCATTTTAATTATGATGAATGTGAAATGTTGTAGTGATGTGCGAACCAAATATCAGTCCATAAGCACACTAGCACTTCTAACACCATCATTCAATCTATCAGTAAACTACCTTGGTTTTATGTATGTGAAAAATTTTTGTTCCAGAATCCGTGGTTCATATGATTTATTGACTAAAGTGTAGTGTTAAGGTAAGATAGAAATGCCAACACCACAATTGACACAGGAGAAAACTTATGTGTTTCTCAACTTGTATGTGCTCTCTACTTGTAAACACTTGTTCTTGTAGTTTGAGAATATAGTCCATTGAAGACACACACGAACATGTAGTGCTTGGAAAAAGATGGAAACAAAAGAGAAAAAGCCAGTGGCAAATAAAGGGAAAAAATAGCCACAAAACCCTAGCAGCCAAGCACCAATGTGCGGCATAACTTTAAAAAGAAAACATCTTGCACCAATGTGCATGAGAACAAGGGAAAACCCTAGTGAGAAGATAAAGAAAATTTATGCGTTATCTATGGTATGAAGTGTTTGTGTGTGTGGACAAAAGGACTGTACCGCAAGGATTATTGTGAAAGTGTTTGCTTGAGTACTTTGCATAGACAGGGCGAGGAGCATAAGGAATTCTCAGCACACAGAGCACGTTGGCGGTTTGGTCTTTATTCACGGCACCTTAGTCAATAATTAGTGTGAATGCTGGGTAATGTGGACTAGACTCGAAAGGAATTAATGCATGCAAAATAATTGTTTTGAAATTCGATTGATTGGAAGTGTGAAATACGCAGATGGATAACGGTGTGTAGTTGATTGCTCTGCTCGGGACTAGCAAAGGTTTAAGTGTGGGGGGTTGATAAGTTGGGGTTGTACTGACATATTTGTGTGTTTACGTGAACCCTTTGAGTGCAAATACAGTGAAAAGAATGCATGATGAATGTCTTTTGTGTAGAAATGTTCATATATGGAAAATGGATAAGTGTTGTAAGAATGCTATGAAATGGTGTGATTATGTGATGAAAGTCAGAAGTATGCACACTCTTACCTTTGTGGCACACACAACACATGCATTTCAACACAACCTCAGCACACACTCACTCACCCTAGACCTCACAAACACACAATCTCACACACTCACTTACACACACTACACTTGCACACACTCACTCACCCTAGGCCGCACAAACACACTCTCACACACTCACTTACACACACTACACTTGCATACACTCACTCACCCTAGGCCGCACAAACACACACTCTCACACACTCACTTACACACACTACACTTGCACACACTCACTCACCCTAGGCCGCACAAACACACTCTCACACACTCACTTACACACGCTACACTTGCATACACTCACTCACCCTAGGCCGCACAAACACACACTCTCACACACTCACTTACACACACTAAAATCTAACACATCCACTTGCACCCTTAGACCGCACCAACACACACTAGCACACACTAAAATCACACACACCCACTTGCACCCTTTGACCGCACCAACACACACTAGCACAAACTAAAATCACACACACCACTTGCACTCCTAGGCCGCACCAACATACACTCCACACAATCATTTGCACACACAACTCATTTCACCCACCTGCACACATTTATTCCTCAGCCGCATCAACAAACATCACACCTGCACACATGCACTCACTTGATCACACAACAATCACTCACTCACACACACACTCACACCACAAAACACACACACATGCACAAATGCACTAACGTTTATACACTCATTGGCATACACAAGGCACAGCACAAAAACACCCATAAAATGCCCAAGGCATAGACACAGCTATTCATACGTTCACCAGGTGTTTGTAGTTGGGCATTGCTAACTCTTAATGCTTGAGTCATGGGTTGACCACGTGATCTCATTTTATTATCTGATTGGTATATTACAGGATACGTGGAGGAATCACAGAGGGAGGAGAAGAGCTCAGCTGACATGATCAAGCGATGACAATGAGGAGAAAGTATAAAAGGAATGAGAATCAAGAGGGACAGGAGAGAGAGAGAAGAAAAGAAAAGAAGGAGAGAGAAAACCCTAGAACAATATTGAGAAGAGAAAATAGAACCACATAGCTAAGCTTGTGAATTCACTCTATGTAATCATGGAATATCAGTCGATCATGATGATCGGCTAAACTCATAGTGTTGCCTTGAGGGTTCAATTGTATGGATCTCTAGTTTATTTGAGACAATTGAAATGGAATTTATCGGTGTTCATTCTTGATTGATGTTCATTTATGTTTGATTTCATTGAGTTCGCGTAAATTCAACCAAATCCATAATTGATGTGCGGTACCCACTGAGATCTGTGTGGATCTACCGAAGGCAATTGGACATAACATAAATTGAACTGAAAATCAATCTCTTGTGAGTCTCAATACCTGTTTATTCTGTAATCTTGCTTTTGTGGTATCCACTGACAATATTAAGGTCAATTTCATAAAAAAGGGTTGAGTTATCTGTATATAACAATTTGAAAGCTTGTCTTAGTTAACTGCCCTACCAAGGGAGTCAACTAGGAATAGGACTAGAATTGCTCTGTAAGGTAGGGATCTAGGGTTTTAATTAGTGTCAAGATCGTGCTCTACCAAGAGAAGATCAAGAAGACCTGTGAACTAGAATTGTGGGGGCCAACAAGTTTATCAATCTCAGATCACTAGTAGTTAATCCCCTCACAAGATCACACGCAAGTCAGTGATAATAAACAAAGATCCATGTTAATTGTTTTCCACTCGAGGCAACACAATTTCTCCCTCGTGATTTGATTATGTCTTTTTAGTCTTGTTACGTTCTTAAGTATTGTTTGAGTCCTAGCAATTCACTGTTGCTTTCTATCATAAATCGAAACCGTAATATCTCCCTCTCCCTGTGGATACGATCCCCTTGTCACTACTACATTCTTTAGTGGTCTGGGTAAAATTAGTGAGCCTACGACAGCTCATTCCAGTGAGTTATGTTATTTATGCTTATTTTGCATGACCATAAATAGGATGTGCTTGTGCTTTTTAATAGCCCTAAAATATAATCTCGGGAGTACATTTGCTTAATTGATAACTTAAATCAAATCATTATTTGTGCTTTGTCATTTACTTTATTATTTTAGTTTAATAATTATAAAACAAATCCAAAAACATTTTCTCTAGAATTTCAACATTATCTTTTCTCTGTGGGAACGAACTTGCTTTACTATCACTGTTAAGGGGTTGTTTAGCATTATCTTTGATTAGGGGTAGATAGAAACCATGAACGTATTCTATAAGTATATTTAGCCCAATCAGAGACGTGCTCGGCGACATAACGGGTTCGGCACGTGGCGCCGAGCGACCCATGCCATGCCACTATTACCGAACAGTGATCCACATGTTTGGGGTTCCCTCTCTATAAATATTAGCATTAATCCACTTAGAAAGGGGGTTAATAATTGATATTGACCTAAAAATCTTCTCATTGAAGCATTGGAACTTTCCCAAAAAATATCCCTGGAAGGTGACGATATGGTTGCTCTTTGTCTTGCAGTTACGACCTCGTGGGATGGGTCTGTGACTAGCTGGTCAGTCTAAGGAGCTGAGTTCGACCTCATATTAAGATCTGTCAATTTGCGCCCACAGTGGGGCCATATTTTAACCCGGCTCTGACATATAGCTATGTTACAACACTTCAGGACAGGTTCTAGCGCCCCAAAAGGTGATCATGAGGTAACATCACAACTTCGACCTTCCCGAGAAAAGGAGCAGGAAGGTTGGAAAGGGAGATGTGATCAGATGACGCTTAGAATGATGGATTTTGAACATATAGTGCAACGTTTGAATGAGTTTTGCATAGACCCCAATGATCATTATGATAACAAAGATCGGCACACCCGATGGGGGCACTACCAGGAAGAAGATTCTGAACCTAGGCAGAGTAAGGGTAGCAAACCTAGGCGGAATAGAAGAAATGAACGAAGGGAACCATTTGTCGACCTCACGAAGAATGAACTAGGAAGTCAGTGGCCCGGATTAGATAATGTGAAGCGTCATTTAGATGAAATAACCAAACATCTAGACGAAATACGATACCTGATGGCAGACAAATGAAGATCTTCCCTGCCAGAGGTCATTCTGGCGACGAATATGCCCCGACACTTCAAGCCACCAAGCTTCCAAACTTTTGATAGAATAGGAGATCCTCGAGACCATCTGTCATATGTTAACTCAATCCTCACTATGTACAAGCTAATGGATGACAAAAAATGCTTGATATTACCCTCGACTTTCTCACTGGCTGCCAGGAAGTGGTTCGATAACCTGCCCAATGGCTCCATTGTTTAATGAGAAGACTTTGAGGAAAACTTCATTGCAAACTTCATGGGAAATTTGTACATTCAGAAATCGCCAACCCACATGATGAGTATTCGGCAAAAGAAGGACGAATGTTGAGGGAATATTTTATCCGATTCAAGCATGAGGCAAATCACGTCTAGGGAAAGAATGATTAGATTGTAATGACGGCCTTTGTGGGCGGATTGAATCTAAGTTTCTTCAACGAAAGCATGGCCAAGAACAATTCCACGACGTATAAGAAAGCTCTCCAAAGAGCTCACCGAGCGACATTAAGGGAGGATTCCGACCAGAACAAGAGGGACTGGTATATGATGAGGAAAGGAAAGAAGAGTGGTGTCGCAGAAGACTAGATGATCGAGTCGAGGTCAATCGATAAAAAGAGTAAGGCCAAATTCGAGCACCCATTCCTGCCCAGACGGCCGTTCCCATTCAAAAGAATGAATAAGCATGAAGTGATACCCCATAATGAGCTCACCCCACTGAATGTAACCAGGGCCGTGATGCTCACAACTGTGTAGGCGGAAGGCATCCTCACGAGCCCTAAGCCAATGACCACTTCAGATGCAGATAGGGACAGGAGTCGACAATGTGTTTTCCATCCCACCCACGGCCACCACAGAAATGAGTGCCTCAATTTGATCTAGGAAATTAAGAGAGCAATCAGAAGATAAGTGTTAAAGCACTTTGTAGCAGGAAAGAAGCAGAGGTGGGGAAAGAAGAAGTATAGCAGGTTCCAAAACAAGTTATATGAAAGAAACGCGGAGGCCGAGAAAGAAGGAAATCCCGGAGTGGGACCGTTAGCGGGGGTGATTTATACCATAATGGGAAGACCGCTGGGGG
The DNA here is from genome assembly GCA_016586305.1 of Ophiorrhiza pumila. Taxonomy (NCBI): domain Eukaryota; kingdom Viridiplantae; phylum Streptophyta; class Magnoliopsida; order Gentianales; family Rubiaceae; genus Ophiorrhiza; species Ophiorrhiza pumila. The sequence goes on from BLIW01000006.1 coordinate 13,857,951, forward strand.
GACTCAAATTCTGCTAGAGAGAAGTATGCTCGGGCGGCCAAGGTGTCCACAAGCAAGAAAAAGATATCATTGGATATGACCTAGATTGTTTTGTCCGATGACAACTTCTTCCTGGGGGGCCATGTGATAATCCTTTAGTAATAAAAATGGTGGTCTCTAATTTCTTGGTAAAAATAGTTCTAGTGGATAACGGAAGCTTGATAAATGTTATATACGAAACGGTGTTCGATTCATTAAAAATGGATAGGCAGAGTATAAACCCGGTAAGAACCCAGTTGGTCAGCTTCTTGGGTGGGATAGTGCATCCTGAGGGAAGGATAAAGCTACCCGTGACAATAGAATCAGGAGAGGTCACCAAAACAGAGGTCCTTAATTTTCTTATAATCAAGGGAAGCTCCGAGTATAACTTTCTATTCGAGAGGACAAGGATACATACTTTCGAAGCTATATGTTCAAGTCGCCGTTACGTGATGAAGTTTCCAACCAAGTCAGGGATCATGACATTAAAAAGAAACCAGAAGGAAGCCTGTATGTGCTACATTGGTACTTTAAAAGAGTCGGATCAAGAAAGCATTCTCACAACCAAGCACGTTTTCTCATCCGAATAGGGAGCCAAACAAATAAAGCCCCCAGGAGAAATCGATGAGGTATCTTTGAATGACAATCGATCCGATCAAACAGTGAGAATAGGTCACGAGCTGCAGGGGGGACTGAAAGAATAAGTCATAAGACTGCTAAGAGAATACAAGAAAATCTTTACATGGTTGACAAGTGATATACCAAGAATCACGAGAAACGTTCTTGAGCACAAACTAGGGTCGACCCCAGACACAAACCAGTAAAGCAAAAGATGAGGACATTTGCCCCCGATCAGAGCCCAATAATCAGTAGGGAGGTCAATAAATTGCTGACAACAAAGATAATACGTGAGGTAGATTACCCCGATTAATTTGCCAACCCCGACTTGGCCAAAAAGTTGGACGGTGATTGGCGTATATGCGTAGACTTCACGGATCTCAATAAGGCCTACCAAAAGGATTTGTACCCAGTCCCAAAGATTGATATCCTAGTAGATTCCACCTCATGGTTTATCTAGTTATGCTTCTTGGATACATATCGAGGCTACCATCAAATCTTTCTGAATCAAGGTGATGAGGAATAAACGTCATTCATTACCGACTGAGGAATGTATTGCTATACGATGATGCCCTTTGATTTGAAAAATGCTGGGACGATATTTCAAATATTGGTGAACCGACTATTCAAGCAGCAAATCGATCAAAATATGGAGGTGTACATTGACGACATGCTCATAAAAAGTAAGGAGACAGATAGTTTTATTTGTGACATAAAAGAGGCATTTGAAATCATTGGATCAGTGGAGATGAGACTGAATCTGGCTAAGTGTACTTTCACAGTGAGGTAGAGAAAATTCCTCTGCTACATGCCTCGGAACGGGGTATAGAGGCCAATCTCAAGAAAGTTAAGGTGATTCTTAAAATGAAGTCACCAAAATCGGTAAAAGAGGTGAAGAGGTTATCTAGGTGTCTAATGGCCCTCAATCATTTCCTCTCTAAGTCAGCAGAAAATAGTCTGCCATTTTTCAGAGTACTTAAAAAGGGAGGACCGTTTGAATGGACTCCGAGTTGTGAGGAAGCCTTCTCAAAGTTAAAGGAGTATTTGGATTTGCTTCGAGAGCTATCGACCCCCATCACTGGGGAGATATTGGTGTTGTATGCGTTAGATGGGGCATAGGCCATTAGCTTGGTTCTAGTGAGGGAACAAGGCTTAGAGAAAAGGCCAGTATACTATGTCAGCAGGTGCTTCACGGAGTCGAGGTACAATACCAAAATATAGAAAATGATATGAAACATGAATCGATTCGCTTCAAACCTAGGCTTATATGTCACAAAAGTAATTCGCAGGACCTTTAAATAAAATCGATGATAGTAGAACGACCTAACAATTATTGAGTTGGAAATTTAAGGAACCAACAAATTAGTCCGCTTCACGCAAAACAAAAAATTCTCAATAGATATAAATAAGCAAACCCTTTGCAAGAATACAAATTAGGCTGCTACATGATCGAGCTGCTCGCGAGCTCGGTCAACAACTCAGCTCGAGCTCGAGCTACTCGAACTGAAGTGATTATCGAGTCGATTTTGAGTACAAAAATCACAAGCTCGATGCCTCACGAGCTATTCACGAGCCTTTATTTAATTTATTAAAATTATATATGTAAATATGTAAATAATATCACAGTCTTCTGACTCTTCACAGATCTGTTTCATCTAATCGATATTTTTTTCTTTCCACTTCGCAGAGACCTTCAATCTTTTCAATTTCTGGCCAAATTTCCAATGGAAGTTGGAAAATCTATCCAATTCATCCGAAGTTAAGAATCAAGAATCAAGATCTCAATATATTTTCACTTCTATTGGATTTGTGTTATCAAGATCTAGTGCCCTAAATATGGAAGATATCACATCTCTTCGTGAAGGTGAAGGTAAGAATTCGACTAATCTTTTTCTTCTTTGGATTTTATTAAGGTTGGATTATCTAGGTTGTGGCTTCTTTTTGTTGGGTGAAAAAAAAAATTTATAGATAATCAGACCCTCAAACTTTTTACTCCTATGCAGGCCAATGTTTCTTTGATAAAGGAACAATTTTTGTCCATCAATAAATAATGTGTCCTTAATCCTTATCATTGAACCCATACCATTTATTGAATCGTAAGATGGATTTTCGTTGCGTACTAAACTTTTTCTCTTGAACAAGACAAGGTTTATGTCTTTCTCTGTTGGCCAGACCAACAATGACTTTTCAATATGGTATAAACAAAATAATCACACTCGTGTTGGAGAACTCCGTCGGTATTCAAGTGCTGCCTTAGTGATTTGATAATGATTTGCATCGTAGTCAATAAAAACCGTTAATTTATGTAAAGGATGAATTAAAAAATCTCACATTCCCTCGGGAGTTTTTCGTTGTGAATTAGTTGGAAGGGAGTGGTGGTGGGGCGGCTTTCAATGGTGTAAAAAAACTGTTTCAGACAAAATGTATGAAAATCACTTTCCTACACACAAATATGCATAAATGAGGTAGGTACCCTTCTCTAATAATTCTTTCATTTTCATTGCTCTGGAAGTTTGTTTGGACTTTGGACCAAGACAAGACAACCATAAGTATTTAATCAAAGGGTTTTAAGTTTAAACAAAGTTTGAGGGCTCAAAAGTGTGTTGGAATCTTTATTATCCCTTTTCTAAACTCTCTCTTTTTTCTTGACATGCATTTTGATGTTTAGCTTCTGTTCTGCTGCTAATTTTGGCTTTGTTTGGTTTACTAACATTGTCATATTGCCAATTTGGTGGGACAGCAGACAAACAGAAGCTAAAGCCAACTATATTATGAAATAATATCTTGTCCTTATCTTTGTTTTAAGAGATTAGTAGAGCATCTTTTTTAGTTGAGGCTGTTATTCTGGTTGTTGATTTTGTTTACTCTCTCTCTCTCACTCTCCAACTGTATTCTTTATATTCATGTGGGATCTAAGTAATGATTAGGAGGAGTAGTTCATATGACTGAATCAATAATGGAAGGGAAGAAATTTGATCCATGTGGCAATGTAGAGAAGCAGAGAGGGCTCGGAAAGACCAAACAATTTCATGTTTTATGAGGAAACAGAGCTTTGATTGTGCTAATTGATTATTAAAGAATTATTTTATTAAGAACAAGTACTTAGATTAGACTGATACATTGCACTTGACAAAAGTGTGAGGAAAAGAGAGGATGATGCCTACCTTCAATTGCTATTCTTGCTATTGTTCTTGTTCATGCATATGCTTTGTTCTCTTGGTTTATGTATCAAAATTATTCCCATTCCCAAGTTCTTAAATCATTGTTCATAGGTTGCTTAATGAGGAAATCAAACCTACACAAGTGATGGAAGACAAGAATATCAAGTACTAGGGGTTTAGGATTCTTTTTGATTTGTGATTCAATGGATTCAACATTTTTCTTCCATCACTTGTGCAGGCATAATGGGTGTTGAAATGTGAGGTTATGCAAGTAAGCCTTTTTCCAGAATCCATAATGGGTCATTAAGCTAAATAGATGTTCGCTGACTTGATTCCTATTGTTCCAGTATCTACTATTCTCTTCAAATATGAGACTGATAATATGAGGCTGTAAGATTGCTAATTTAAATTATTTCTATTTATTTTATTGAAGAGAATTCTACGGTATTATTGTATCTTTCTGTGTATCTGCTGGTTTGGTGGTTGAGTAAGTGTTGTCAAAATAATGTTTCTCATTGTTGTTACTAAAAGAAAGGTGAAAATGAGTATATAGCAGTTGATGTAAGCCTGAGTTTGACAGAAGATGTGTTTTTTTCTTTAACCTTGTGAAAATATTTTGTTATATTCATTTTACACTAACCTCCAATTTATAATGAATTACTATTTTCAACAGGTTTTTCAAGTCAACCAACTTCCACGGCAGATTCAAATAATCCGATCATTGCTGGTTCAACTATTCCTACAAGTAATAAGAGCATACTAGAAGAACCTAGTATGCAAACACATGATATAGACAGTGAGGACGAGAATAGTGAACAACAAAATGAAGATAGTGATGCATTCAAAGGCAAAAAAAGATCTAGAACATCACATGTTTGGTTGGAATTCAAGGATGTAGATGTTAATGGTGCCAAAAAAGTAGAATGCATGCATTGCAAAACACAAATGGCACTCAATCAAACCAAGAGCACAACGAGTTTCAAAAGGCATCTAGACAGTTGTTCAGTAAGAAAGTTGAACCAAAAAAAAGCTCAACAACAAACTCTGCTCAACTGTCAACCTTCTAGTTCAGGTTTGATTTGTCAATCAGCTTTTCAATCTGCTAAATTTGATATAGAAAAAATGAGAGGCAGCTGCTCATTAGATACTCATGCATGAACATCCTATCACAATCTTGGAGAAAGAAGGCTTTAATTTAATGATGAGGTGTGCGAATATTGAGTGGCAAAAAATTTCAAGAGCAACAGAAAAAAATGATTGCCAGACAGTTTATGAGCAGGAGAAAAGAAAGCTTAAGAATTTGTTGAAAAATATGCAAAGAGTAAGCTTGACAACAAATTTGTGGAAATCTAAAAATCAGAAGATTAAATACATGGTCATCATTAGACATTGGATTGATCAGTATTGGAAGTTACATAAGAGAGTTCTAAATTTTGTTCATATTCCTCTCCCCCGAAAAGGTCAAGAAATTGAAGATTCAATTTTCAAGTGTTTAAAAGAGTGGGGAATTGAGAACAAGATTCACACCATTTCAGTTGACAATGCAAAGACCAATGATGTGTCAATTAGAATCTTGAAAGATAATTTCTGAAAGTCCAGAAAGTTGTTGTGTTATGGAAAAATATTTCATGTCAGGTGTTGCGCACATATCTTGAATCTTATGGTTCAAGATAGATTAAGTCAGATTGTTGACATCACTAACAAAATAAGGGAAATCGTATATTTTGTAAATCGCTCAGAAACAATATTGTCATTATTTACAGAGATTGTGCAGCAATTAGGTTTGCCCGAAAGAAGATTGATTTATGATTGCAAGACAAGATGGAATTCTACGTTTGAGATGTTGAACTGTGCAATCAAATTTAAAGAAGTTTATCCACGATTTGAGGATCGGGATTCAAATTTCGATTGTTGTCCATCTATTGAAGACTGGGAAAGAGTGGAGAAAGTATGTTCAGTTTTAGAACCTTTTTGGACAACTACAAATATTATTTCAGGGAGTGATTATCCGACATCAAATTTATTCCTTCAAGAAGTTGCTATGATAAAATCCGTTTTGGATACAGAATTAGCTGAAGGAGATGACTTTATCCAAATGATGGTTCAAAAGATGAAGGACAAATTTGATAAATATTGGAGCGAACGTAATTTGTTGATGGCCATAGCTTCCATTTTCAATCCACGAAAGAAGATGCGAGTGATAGAATTTTACTTCCCTAAGCTTTATCAACCTTTTGAATCACAAGATAATATTGCAAAAGTTAAGGAATCTCTTTTTCTCATTTATGATGAATATGCTTCAAACGTCATCGATGTTCAAGCAAGTGCACAACATGAAAATATTGGGTCAACGAGGAAAGTTGTTGAAGATCAACACTCCGATGTTAGTAAATGGAATACTGCCCTAGAGGAGTTTGTTGAAACTGTTGAGATTTCTGAGCCTCAAAAATTTGAATTAGCCGATTATTTAGAAAAGCCTTGCATCAATAGAAAAAATCTTTCTGAAAAATTTGATTGTTTGGAATGGTGGAGGGAGAATAAATCAAGTTACAGTGTGTTATCTTTGATGGCTTGTGATATTTTAGCCATTCCTATTACAACTGTAGCTTCAGAAGCCACATTTAGTGTTGGAACAAGAGTGATTGATGCATATCATGCTTCAATATCTCCAGAAACAGTTCAGATGTTGATGTGTGAGGGAGATTGGTGTCGGAATATTCATGGAGTGAAGAAAAAATTGAAAGTAAGTGTACTTAATAGTTCAAATTTTTATTTAAAATAATATTCATTTATATTATCTCATTTATTTATTGTATCTATTTATATGCAGCAAGAAAAATCACCAATGGACATTCAACTCCGAATCAAGAGATGATATATTATTGAATGAATGGTGCTTATGTGAAGAGGTTACTTTTAAAGTTGTTGAAGGATAAACTTGTGTTATTATAATTTGTATTTGCAAATGTTATGTTAGACATATTTTCATTTTAAGCTTTTTCTAATGATTGTCGGTATTTCATTTTAATTATGTGACTTGTTACGCGAATGATATTTGATTGAACTATCCCTTGTTGGGTTATTATATTATTTTTGGGTTGATTGTTTTATGATTATCAGGAGTTTAGTTCCAAAAATAGGGTAGACTCTGTCAAAATTTTTAAAAAATATAAAAAATGGACCAACAACAAAAGTCTTGAATGAATTGTATTTCATTGAGTTTTTCTAGTACAACAAATATTAGGTTGATATTTTAAATGAGATTATTTTAATTTATTTTTTTAGCAAAAACAAGAGTTAGAACTCGAGCTCGAATCGAGCTCGATTGGGATTGTTTGGAGCTCGAGCTCGATCGAGCTACCGCAAGCTCGATCACTCTTAGTCGAGTCGAGTTTTAGCTCGATTACTGAATCTTGATCGAGCTCTCGATTAATGAAGCTCAATCGAGCTCGAGCTCGAGTTTGAGTATGCTATTTTTTAAAATTGAGCTACTATAATAGGGGTGTACTCGATAACGTAAGAAGATTATTCTTTGGTGACCAACAACAAAAAGTGGTCATCAGATACCTTTAGTGACTGACTGTGACTACTCGATTTGGGTCACAAAATTGTTTTTGTGACTACTTTCGTTTTTTTGGTGACCATAACTTGTTAGTCAATAAAGGCCATTTTTCTTTTAGTGTCTTTTAGCCTTTAAAAATGGTTTTCTGGTTAATTTTTCTGCTAAACATTATTCACAAGTAGGTAATTCTATTTTAGCGACTGTCCCCAAAAGGCCTTCCCTAGCTAACTTTTTCATTCATCTTACCCAATATGGCCCAATCATTTGTGCCATTTTAGTAAATCATTATTCTTTCATCAATGGGTGCAAGCAAGGAAAAAGATGTATTATTTGAATTGGAATTATTGACAATGTCCACGACAATAAAATTATCCCTAATATAACCAAAACTATAATAAATTGTTCGATAATGAATATTCAACTTTTGTTCATCAAACAGAATCCAAAAACAAAACTTAAGCAAATTAAGAAAATAAAGTATATTTTCTCAAAAGTTGAGAGCATAAAGTACATCATGGAGATTGAAAGTGTGACCATTTTGCATCACCAATTTGTATATGCCAATGCCTAGCGCATCCACACTGGAGAAGTTCTCCACATGTATCTTCTCGCTTCCACGTGGTATTTGACAAAATTCAATGAACCCTACTTTGTCTCTTATCACATTGTCTGTTGCCCCTGAATCTGCAATCCACAAGTGAAGAGATTCAATAACAAACAAAGTAGAAACTACACTACAAGTAACTTGAGAGATATGGTCAACATGCACTTTTAGGTTTAGTGCATTCAAGAGCAAAATGTCCTCCTTTTCTACAATTATTGTAGGTCATCATACTTTTGTCTAGGGGTATACAATCGGTCGGTTAATCGGTTCTGGTTTATTCTGATTTTAGCAATTTTTTCCAGGATCAGTATCGATATTGATTCTACAAGTTTTGATTTTACCAATTCCAATCAGTTTACTAGTTAAACCAAAAAAAAAAAAAATTAGTCTTAAAATTTAAAACACAAACTAATAACAAATTAATTATGTTGAAAATGTAAAATTGAATATATAATTCAACATTTTAAATCATAAAGTCCATGTGATCTAAGGATGTGTGGATGTTAAAAAATATACTTAATTAATATAGTAATTACTTATATTTGTAGTATTATTTACTTATAACCTATAAATATACCTATGTAATTAGTTCATGTACTAATTACATATATTCATAGATTCACGGTATTATTTAAAATCTATAATGTACTTATTTTAGTAATTTATTATTGTATTAATTTTAATTATTAAATTATAATATGATAGTATTAATGTTTATTTATTTTCTTCTTGCTTTTATATTCTGGTTATATAGTAAAATTACTATAAGATCAAAATATAATTTAAAATATACTTTTATTTCTATGTTAAGTTATTTATGCATTTCAATTTTAGTAACAATAGTGAATTATAATAGAAATTATAATAGTTATATATTAAATTTGTAAAATATTAAAACATTTTATTATTAATCATACTCATATCTTAAAATTATAATATATTATTAATATTGTTGGTTTTACATTATAAAATATTTATTATTAATTTATATTTTATAATTTATACGTTAATTAATAAATTTGAATAATAGATAGCTTAACTCTTAAAATAAAAATTAAAGTATAATATAAATACTATTTTAATTATAATAATATTGTTAATAGAGTGGTTATAAACTGGTTAACCAGTTAATCTAGTTTATACCGGTTATCCGTTTAAACCTGTTGAAAAACTATTCCAACAAAAAATCGGAGCAGTTAACCAAAATCAGTATAACTGAATAACTGGTTAATCGAAACCGATTAACTGGTGTTTCGGTCCAATTATCTATTTTTGGGGTTTTTTGCATACTCCTACCTTTTCCTTCTTACCAACTCATTTACCTCTCTTGCTTTTGGCTTTCTCATTTGGCACAAATCCCTGCTTAGGAGCACCCCCAATCCTCTTATGCTTAAATTTGGAAGTTTTGCTAGATTTGGATTAAAAAACCAACACAATTAGAGGTTTGGCAGCCATCAGGTGCTTTTCCTCCGACTCCAAATGATGAACAACATCCCTAAAGGTTTTAATGTTATCATTGTGTCAAGTTAACTTGCATGGGCTCCCAATTGTCATTAAACGAACGAATCATTACTTCAATTTGCTGCTCATCAGTAAAATTGCCTCTCACCTCATTGAACTCACAGCTCATGTCTGACATGACCCTCATATGCTTCTTCATCAAGTGGTCTTGATACTTTTTATAACTATCAAATTTCAATGTCAGGCTGTCCAACCAAGTGGAGAAGTCTTACCAAACTTTTGGCTAAAGTTTGTCCACATTGCATGTGCAGTGGCATACTGCTAATACTCGCACAACAAATCGTTTTTCATACTGCTCAACAACGTGATACGAGCAATACTATTTTTCTTTCTCTTACTTTCATAAGCCTCACGATCTTATTAAGCCAAGAGTAGAGGAACCTTCATTGGGTATTGCCATCACAGAGGTCAAAACTTCCCAGACCTCTTTTTCTTCAAGCACATTTTGAATCTTACGGTATCATATGCCAAAATTGTCATTGTTAAGTTTCTCATCCTTATTCAAATCTGCAATTATTTTTTTAGAAGCCATTTTCAAAAGCATTGCACAAAAAATATCTTGATAATCACACATATACGCATATATATAGAGTTTGTAGCAACAATAAGTTTGTGATAATTATAATTTCAACATTCATGTACGAAGAAAATTTCACTATGCAAGGAATCACATTATACAAAAAATATTTCAATTTATGATTATACAAATTTTCTGCAAAACTCGCTTATTATTATTATTTTAAGGAATAAATCTAATTTATTCAACTTAAAAAAAGATCATGATTGCTTGTTTAAATAATTTATTTTCTATTCACATGAATTATTATCAAGAAATAAAATTGCATTTCTAAATATTGCAAAGCAATCCTTTTAACTTTCTTTTGCCCAAAGGTGATAACTTCGTTTATTCAAAGAAAATATATTTACAAATAGTCAACTAACTGAAAATATTGAATGACAAGAACAACAATATTACTTCTATCAAATCAAAATGTAAGATAAACTAGAACTAGAGCACTAGTTGTAAAATTCAAAATCCTATCCTAAGATATATATCTATAAAGAATATTTTCAAACTTAAATCATCTCAGAAAAACCATTGTAACATCTCAGTTGAATCGATTGACTAGAAGGATTGATCAAACTTGCAGAAACTGATTACAGACCATATAATCTATATCCTAATCCTAACTGCTAACTCAACCTTATCATCAACTTCTTTTTTTTTAATCAAAAGGCTTTTTCCTTTTTTTCCAATTCATCTCCACCTATTTTTCCTATTTTTTTCCTTCAACTCATCCTTAGATCTTCTGTTAAAATCTACTAAAAAAACTCGTTATTAATGATAATACCACAACATTAAATCTCCTCTGCTACCCAAAAACCACCACTATCACAATGATCAATTTTCAAACTACTACAGTAGATCTATTCATCCCAACTTTAGATCTGTGATACTCAGCCTCTCCTGTTCTATGACTTCATCCTCAACCACTATGCTGTTGTAGTGCGTTTTTTTGACTTTCTATGTATGTCGTCTCCCTTGTCAACCACCAATCTATAGTGCCATTGTTGATCTCCCTTTGAGCCACCACCTTCAATAGATCCCAGCATTGTTATTGAAGATTTTTTATATTTTTTTAATAAAAAAACTCCCAAATATAGGAGACAATGCTCTCAAGATTAGAGATTCGAACAATGAAAGACTCAATTATGACCAAAGAAGACTCTCATAGAGAGCATTTTTCCAAAAATCTAATTTGATCATGATGGGTTACTTATAGAGAGGAAACATGGAGAGAGTTTCTCTCTCTAGTTTCACCTGACGCACAATAAAAATATGTATTCAACAATCTTTTAACTTAAGAACATTTTCTTTTATTTTTATTTTTTATCTTAATATTATCATTTTATTATCATTAAAAGTACGCACCAATACAAAATATTCCAGAAAAAAGATGAGGCACCAAGCCCTATACACAGCCAATTACGCAATACCCAAAATAATAACCAAAGCCATTAACACCAAACAAAACGAAAAGCCGATAAGTTAAGGCGATCCATCTGCAACAAACCCCGTACTGGAGCTGGCAACACACTGAACTGCCCGAAATCCTTCCTCTCTCCAAACTCCCATCCAATTCTGGCCATCCCCCTAGCGGGTCCATTACCCTCAATATACATATGTGTAACGTCCCCAATTTTAGCCCGCCACACCTCTTCAACCAATCCCCTCAACCTCCAAGGGATAATCTCCTTACGGCCCAACATTCTTACTAAGCCCGGATCACTGAGTTCCACATCAATGAGTGAAAAAACCCATTGTCTATAATACTTCAATCCCGCTACTAGTGTCTCTACCTCAACTTCCAAAACACCTTTCCCAGACCACCCTAAAGCCAGAGCCCCAATACAGAGACCGGATGAGTCCCGAATGACCACACCACCACCTCCTCTACCTCCCCAAACAATCCCAAAGGCATTCAGTTTAAGTCTACCCTCTCGTGGTCGTAACCACCGTAAAATGATGGATCGAAAGGATGGCCTCCCTTTCCAAAAAAAATCCACAACCTCCTGCCAAGAACCCCAATTACCAACCGAACCGAAACGTACTCTTAGCAAAACCAGTACTTCCCTAGAAATCTTCCTGACAACACCTTCAAACATCACCTTATCATTATCAAAAAAGACAGCATTCCTCGCCTTCCAAATGTGCCAACAAATAAGAAAAGGCATTACCCGCACAACATAGCCTCCAACCTTAGATCCCCCCCAACGCCCACCAATGCAAACAACATGCATGCCAATCCCGCTCGTAAGAATCAATGCCCATGCAAACTGAAAAAACTTTTCCACACCAAGGACGAAAACCTGCAACGCCCGAACAAGTGATCCCCCGATTCCTCCTCCTCCTCACAAAGGCAACACCGGAACGGACCATTGAAACCAATCATGGACAACCAAGAACTCAGCGGCAGCCTTCCCCACCAAAGTCTTGTCATGAAAATTGAAATTTTCACCTGGAAACCAAAGATCCAAACCCTTGACAAAAACGGATTGTTATCCGACGACCCAGCAAATAAATTAAAGGCCGAAGCGACCGTGAAAGCTCCACCAGGTTCCAGTTTCCAAAAAGGTTCCGTAACCCCCTGAACTTCATGTTTCACTATTCGCACCACACAATCCATCGGCACTGCTAGTACTAACTTCTCCATCCACCAACGACCGTCACGTCTGAAATTCCTAATCGGGCAGTAACCCAAAGAAGGGGCAAACTCCGACATTGATCCCTCAGTCAGCCAGTTATCAAAAAAGAAATCCACCTCCTCATCCCCGACAAACCACCCTATAAATTCCTCCACACTATCCCGTATACGTATCATTCTTCTCCAAATCACAGAAGTCGACGGCCGAAGAGACACCACCACCGGATGATGTTTATGACAATATTTTGACTTCAAAACCTTCGCCCAAAGTGACTTCCCTACCCGAAAGCACCACCAGAGCTTAACAGAAAAAGAGTCGACAATATGATCTAGTCTCCTAATGCCCAAACACCCACTTACAACCGGGGTGCAAACCTTATCCCATCCCATCCACCGAACCCCCCGCTGCTGCTTCGTTCCCTCATTCCCCCACAAAAATGACCACAAAAATCCTTTGAAACTCATGAATCACCGTCTTAGAGGGATCACATGCAGCCATTAAATGAATAGGAACAGACATAAGAACCGACTTAATCAAAGTAAGTCGTCCACCACTAGATAATTTAGCTGTCTTCCACCCCCCATCAACCGGCGAAACTTCGTAATCATATACTGAAAATAGCTCACCCTTTTCCTACCAATAAAAACCGAAACTCCTAAATAAGTCATAGGAAAAGTACCTTGCGTAAAGCCAGTAATACGAGAAACCTGCCGAGAAATAGCACTCTTCGGATGGACAAGAAAACTACTTTTTGAAGCATTGACAAGCTGGCCAGACGCGGTTTGATACTCCTTCAAAACCCGCATGACGTGTTTCAGTGACCTCCGCTGTCCAGACGAAAAAATGAACACATCGTCCGCATACGCCAAGTGTGACACTGGCAAAACACCCCGACAACTCCGAAATCCCACAAAACCCGGCGACATCAACATCTCATTCAGCGTCCAGGAAAGGTATTCCGCTGCAAGTATGAAAAGGGCTGGAGATAGGGGGTCCCCTTGGCGGAGACCTCGTGAAGATTGAAAGAAACCAACCTGCCCACAGTTAATAATAATGGAAAACCAGCAGTTTGAGATACAACGATAAACCATATCAATCCACACCTCCCCAAACCCCAACTTTCGCAGAATTTAACACAAGAAATTCCACGACAACCTATCATAGGACTTAGCCATATCAAGTTTAAGTACAACATTTCTATCTCTAGTCGTAGCTGTCATCCCACCAATCAATTCTTGAGCTAGAATCACATTCTCCACAATGGAACGGCCTTTGATAAAGGCACTCTTGTTACTCGATATAATATTAGGCAAAACCAGAGCCAATCTATTAGCTAACAACTTGGAAATATTTTGTTAAGAACAGTACATAGGCTAATAGGACGGAACTCCCCAAACGATCTAGGGTTGTCACATTTCGGAATTAGAATTAACAAAGTCGACGTATAACCACGAGGTAATACTCCACCACAAAAAAATTCAATTACTGCTTTATGAATATCCTTACCCACAATCTCCCACGCAACCTGAAAGAATTTGCTAGAGAAACCATCGGCACTAGGAGCACTGTTGCAGTTTAATCCCATAACTACAGCCCTCACCTCCTCCAATAGCGGTATTTCTTGAAGTTTGCTACAATCCAAATCTGAAATCCGCCGCTTAGGAAAGTTTGTATTCAAGTGAACTGGCAAAACACCCCTATCATCCGTGAGCAATTCCTGAAAATGCCGGACTGCCTCCGTCTCAATGTCCGCAGCACGATCCAAATGCACCCCATCTGCATCAACCACTCCATGAATAACAGTCCTTTTCCTTCGCTGACGAACGAAGGAATGAAAGAAAGCCGAGTTTCGATCACCACCAGCAAACCATTTCAGATTTGCTTTCTGACGCAAGAATTCCTCCTCATCCGCAAGAGCAAGGTTCAGGTCCGCCGTGGCTTTGCTATAGTCCAGACGACACTCCACCGACTGAGTTTCTTGCAGTTCAGTCTCAAGCATTACCAATCTCTCTTCCGCCCTTTTAATTCGGTCATCAAACCGCCCCACTCTTAGCTTATTCCATTCGATCAAAGCCCTCCACACCTTCATCAATTTCAACCACACTACCGTTAAAGGCCCGCCCTCCACATGCTCCTGCCATGCTTGCTGAACCACATCAAGAAAATCCTGCCGGCTTGTCCAAAAGTTTAAAAATCTGAACTGAGGACGATGATGCACAGACAGCCTCTCTATTTTCAAAAGTAAAGGTGAATGGTCTGATGCCGCCTTCCCTAAATGTTGCAAGGAACATGAGAAATTATCAGTCCAAAGATTGTTCGTAAGAGCCCTATTCAGCCGTTTCCAGATTCTAGGATTACGTTTCCAGTTGTTGCACCAGGTAAATTTTGGACCCGTGAAACCAATGTCATGCAATGCTAGATCATCAATAAAATCACAGAAATCACGGGCTTCGCTGTCTTGAAATGGTCGTCCTCCTTTCTTTTCATCAACAGCAGTAATCGAATTAAAGTCCCCCCAAACCAGCCACGGGCAGTTGCCAGTCTGAAGATGCCGCAACTCCGACCACATTTGCACTCTTTCCCTTCGAGTACAGAACCCATGAATACAAGAGACTATAAGTTCAACGTTATCAAAGGCTTTGGTCACCCTGATCGAGAGAACCTGTTCCGACTGCTCCACAATAGTACACTGTATAGAATCAGAATACAACAACCATAGACGGTTCGAAACATTTTTCAGAACATTAGTTAACCCCACCCGGCCAACAATCTCCCCTACTTTAGTTACTTCTAGTTTCGGTTCTGAAATACAAACCAACTCTAATTTGTATTCACAAACCATTCTTCTCAACCTACTCAAAGTAGGCTTATTGCCGATTCCCCTTGCGTTCCAATACAACCAATTCATTATGAACCTTCGATTGAGTTACATCTTTCTTTTTTGAAGAGCGTAGTATAGGCGGATAAGGTCTTTTCACCTTATGTAACAAACCCACTACCGCATCCAAATTCAAGTTATCCATGACCTTTTGAATTATTTTACTATGAGCCTCTCGATAGGAATGTTTCCAATCGATTGAACGGACTGAATTCACATCATGCAAGTCATTCCCAGAATCACTTTCCGCCATGACGAAGTCTGCTATACCCTGAATCATACCCTCCCCTATTTGTTTCGTGATATCCTCAGCAATTTGATGTATTCTGATCAATTCTTCTCCTGATGGTGACGTCTTCTCCCTTCCACGATTCTCCCTCGAAAGGTCTTGGGACTTGGCAGTAAATTCAAAAGCCGCCAAAGTATCTTGTGATGGTTCTGTTAAAAGACCACATACCCCCATCTGCTTCCCTACATTCAGGTTGCACAGTCCTCCAACCAGCCCTTTATCACTATCAACTATGCCCGACGTAGTATTGACAGTAGCATCATGCTTTTAAATGACAAAAGAAAAAATATAATTCCAACAAGAAAATCATAAAAAATAATAAATTGGAACAACTATTACACCTTAGAATATTTTTCATGATTTATCTATAATTTATTTGTTTTTATTTCAATTGTGTGCATATACACAAAAATAAGAAATAAGCATGCTTTTTAATTACAAAACAATAATTCCAGCAAGGAAATCATAATAAATAATTTTCTGGAACAACTATTACACCTCAGAATATTTTTCATGATTTTTTTGAATTTTCTGTAATTTATTTGTTTTTATTTCAAATTTGTCCATATTCATAAAAATAAGAAATAAGAATTCTTTTAAATTGAAAAAAATTAATTCGAGCAAGAACATCATAAGAAATAATATTTTGAAACAACTATTACACCACAAAATATTTTTCATGATTTTTCTAAATTTTCTGTAATTTATTTTTTTTTAATTTTGTGAATATTCACAAAAACAAGAAATAAATAAGATATACACACAAATCATAAATTATTGTGGTTTGGTAAAAAAAAATTATGTAAATGAGAATATAGATCCCCATTTAATTCTGTATTATTCATTTTATTCAAATAATAAATTATTTACTATTTTCTAAGATTAAACATAATGAATATCAATTTTTTGGATATTCTTAAAAATCTTGAAAAAACATAAATGAATAGAAAAATAAAAAAAATAAGAAATTTAAGAAAAAATTACATCCAAAACTGCACAGGAATGACGTCACAAGCGCTCACAACGACTAACAGAGAGACTGCTGGAGCGTGTATAACACGCTCTCTTGTCTGCCAACAACTTCCTTATTGCCAGACAAGATTTGAATGGTGCGTTCTGATAAGTCAGTTTTGTACTAGCTTGTTTTGATTATTTTCGCTTGGCTTTTGTGAGTTGTTTGTGCCGTTTATGTGGAGAATGTGTAGAAATGAGTAAGTTGTGCAAATATTGGTATAGAATGTTATCTGGTAAAGAATGAGTTGAAAATGGTAAGATTATAGTATGAAGTCGACATGGTTGCTATGTCATTAGGTTCTGTGTGCTGAAGTGTTGTACATGAGTAGAAGTTCCTGTGTTTGCGAGTGAAATGTGTGATAAATTCTTGTGGAAATGTTGTGGGAAGTTTGTTAAGCGAAAGAGGTATCAAGTCGTGTGTCTGGATTTGCATGGATCACACACTCATTTGGTATTGAGTCGTGCTAGCATCATCGCACTACACTGCGCACTTTGTCGCTTGCACAACATCACGTAGTTGCACTTGACAGCAATATTTGTGCACACACATGTGCACTTCAAAGCACCACTTGTGCACACACATGTGCACTTCACAGCACCACTTGTGCACTTGCTACACAAACTCATGCACATGCATGCGTGCACTTCGACATATCTTATGCACTTACCTAGCGCATTCTTCGACCAAGCTCTCACTAGCACTCATTGTGCACAAAAACATGAAAATGGCTTGCGACGCATCGCAAGCTTATGTGAAAATGGCTTGCGACGCATTGCAAGCTTGTAAAGAATTGGCTTGCGACGCATCGCAAGCATTGTAAGAAGTTGGCTTGCGACGCGTCGCACCTGAAATCTAAGAGCTTCGTCCGAAAATTTTGGCTAAATGTTGGATTTTTGCTTTTGTGATCAGGGAGTGATGAAGGAGTGGAGGCTGGTGGCTCAAAGGCGCGTTAAGGCTGCTGAAGGCGTGTTGGTTTATGGCTTGAAGACGGGTTGAGGCTGATAGAGGCGTGGTTTGGTTTTGTGCACGAGCTGTTGCCGAACATTGTGAATATTTGTAGTGGCATGTTTGTAATATCTTAGTCATTTTATGTTTGCGTATTGTTCACGTTTTCTTTATCCTCTATATATAGGGGGTTTAGTTAGATTCTTGGGATGGATGATTCTAGAACTCAACAGACTTTTGATTGTTAGAGCGGGAAATTATCTCTCTCTATTTTGTTTTCTTTCTTTCTCTAGTTTCTCTCTCTAGGAATTGTACTCCGATGGCGATTTCGATCGCGCTTGTGGACTGATTACTGTTTTCTTATTCTCAATAGACGAAGGAATTGACAATTCTCCGTGCTTTATCCGGTAAATTCTCTAGTTGAATGGAATTGAATTTGTTTATGTTGCAAATTGATGAAATTGAGATGTGGAAGAGGTTTTCTGGCTAATTGAGTGATGATCTAGGGTTCTGATGGATGAGTATACGTTTTAGATGCCTTGCTACGGTGCAATGAACGTAATATGTGAAGGAACGATTCATATCTTGTTTTGATTGTGCATTTCAGTTGAATTTCACGCTTTCACTCTGGAATAGTTGAATTGAACTTAAACTGCGGCCGACTTACTGAGTCTAAGTTTAATACATCGGTTCTTGCTGTGAATTTTGTGAAATGAAAACTTCCTTATGAACTAAGTCTTTTCACTTGTTTTGCAAGCTTGTCTTCTAGAATGCGGTCGCCATGCCGATCATAGATTATGAGATCATTAGATTAGAGTGCAAAAGAAGTCCTCTGTTGTTAACGAGTACATTTGACCCTAAATTCAGGCCTCGCCATTGGAAGGAGCTATGAATTGAGTGTTAAACTTGTTAGGAATAGTGGATTGGGACGGGTTGAAATCACCGTTCTCTGGCCTCGCCATGGGAGAGGACAGTGTTAGGAGCCCTAGGTCGAAGTACGGTTGCCATGCCGACTTCGGTTTAAGACTCTAGGCAACGTAGTCCCCCTCTTGTCCAGACTGTGTGCTCATTGTACCGCATAGGTGTCTAAATGCATATTCATCCAGCTTCGGAACTGTAGAGCATCACCTTTCATTCGTTTGATTACACTTTATTCCTTGTGTTGAGTTCTGTTTTTTCTAATTCACGTTAGTGCAAACTAGACAATCTAAGAACAAATTTCTGGATTCTTGAAACCACTTCCCTTCCCTGTGGATATGATCTCGCTCACTACTTCTACATTAGTAGTTATAGGGTTAAATTGGGCATATACGACTGTGCATTTGCCAATTTTTGGCACCGTTGCCAGGGAGGGCAAGGTTTCTTACATTTTGTGAATTTTTCTTGTGATTGTTCTGTTTTTGTGTTTTGTGAGTTTTCGTTACATTTGTGAATTAGTGTTATTGTTGTTTTTGTTCTTTTCTATCAGACATTACGCTTGGTGTGTGTGCTTTGTATGCCCAGGTCTCTAAGATCTTCTGGAGAACCTGAATACTTACTTGATCTCGAACTAGCAAGGACCTTGAGAACTCAGCAAAAGGAACGAAGAATAGCGAACCAAGGAGTTCGAGCACCACGATTTGGCGACCATTATGCCATAAATTTTGAGAGCGGATTTGACCAACAGGACATAGATGTTGAAAGCTACCATATCCCGACTCAAATTGTGTCAATGATCACGCAGGGTCAGTTCTTTCAAGGCTTGGACAACAAAGACCCTAACGAACACTTGGATTTGTTCTTAGGCTTGTGCAGTACATTTAAGTTGCAGAGAGTGCCAAGAAGCGAAGTCCACATAATTCTATTTCCTCTCTCTTTGAGAGGCAAAGCTAAGCATTGGTTCAAGTCCATTGGGGGCTCTAATGCTGTGACAAGCTTTGAAGAAGTTCATAAGAAGTTTTTAGCAAAATACTTCCCTCCTGCTAAATTGGAAAAGATGCGAATGGACATAATGAAGTTCTAGCAACATGATGGAGAATCATTCAGTGAGGCATGGGAGCGCTTTAATGACTTGATAAGATAGTGTCCTAACCATGACCTGGGAGAGATCAGAGAACTGAATACATTCTTTAAGGAACTTACAGCTGAGTCGTCCATGATGGTTAAGGCTTGTGCTAACGGAGCTATGAAGGATAAAAGTGTTCAAGAAGTAAGAGAACTCTTTGATCAAATTGCTGAAGATGAATATTCGTTTCCTGAAACTAGAAAACCATATAGAAGGAAACAAAGAGGTGTTCTAGACCTAGATGAAGAGACTTCTCTGAGTGCCAAGTTTGAAGCTCTTGCCAAGCAAGTGCAAACTGTTAAAGCTACACAAGAAAAGGCTCCTGTGCTATCGAATGTGCTATCACAACGGAGTCATTGCAGTATGTTAACAATTATAACAAGCCACAGTATGTTGGAAATTACAATGCTGGAAATTACAATGGAGGCAATAGAAAGTATGGTGGTGGAGGCCAGAACAATTGGGGATATCAAAACTAGAATCAAGAGGGCCAGTATTCTCAAGAAAATGATCAAAGAGGAGCTGAAAATCCACCTCCTGGCTTTGATCACCAACCTGTGCTTCGGATCAAAGGAAACCATCCATAGAGGAAATGTCTAACAAGCTCATGGAGAAGATGGATAAGAACGAGCAGAGGTTTAGGGGCTTGGAATCAACCGTAAAACACCATGAAGCCACACTCAAGAATATCGAAATGCAACTTGAGCAACATGCAAATGCTGTACATCAGAGGCCTCGTGGTTCACTACCAAGTGATACCATTCCAAATCCAAAAGGAAAAGAAGTATGTAATGCCATAACTCTGAGAAGTGGAAAGGAAGTGCAAAAACCAGCACCCAGAGTGATGATGTCAATGAAAATGATAAGGAAGAAGTTGTGGAACCTGAGAAAGATCTTGCAAAGGAAGACAATATATCTGAAAAAGAGGAAGTGCAAGAGAAAGAAAGCAAAGAAGATAAGGAGACGACCAAGAAGGTCAGAGGACCACCAAGTCCATACAACTTTCCAGGGTATGCACTAAAGGTGCCATTCCCCGAAAGAGTGAGGCCACCACCAAAGAGAGGGCCACAATTCGACAGATTCCTGAATGTGGTGAGACAAGTGAATGTGAGCTTACCATTGTTGGACTTGGTAGGTGCTGTGCCAAAATATGCAAAGTTCCTCAAGGACCTTATCTCCAACAAAGAACAGATTCTTCAGTGCAAAGTTCCTATGATATTGACTGAGTGCAGTGAAGCTTGGGTTGGGCAAAATTTACCACCAAAGTTGAAGGACCCTAGCAGCTGTACGATTCCATGCACGATAGGCAAGAGGTATTTTGAGAAGGCACTTTGTGACATGGGAGCTGGGATCAACCTCATGCCTCTCTCAATAGCTGTGGATGTTGGTCTGAGCATGTAGATTCGTCCTGTTGCTGTTACATTGCATTTGGCCGACAGGTCACTAGTGAAACCAACTGGTATGGTTGAGGATGTATTAGTAAGAATTGATAAATTCACCTTGCCTGTAGACTTTATTGTTCTTGACATGGAAGAGGATCCTAAGGTTCCTCTCATTTTTGGTCGGCCTTTTCTTGCAACAGAAGATGCTTTAATTGGAGTAAGAAATAAGACAGTCACATTTTGCATAAATGATGAACAAGTTGTCTTTGATGTGAATTATGCCATGAAGCATCCAAAGAATGTAGAGTCTTGCTTTGCTATTCGGGCTATTGCATGTTCTGTGAATATAAATGATGAAAATGTAAAACATGACTTTGTGTTGGTTGATTAATTAAATAGGTGTGAGGAAGAGTTTGAGAATGCTGAGTTGAATGAAGAGGATAGAATAATTGCTTCTGAAATTGAAGATCTTGTTGAATGTTGTGTCTTAGATGAGTCCATATTTGAATTGCAAGATGACGTAGTTGAAGTTAAAATGCATGAAAGTGTTGTGGAAAATATGTTACAGGAAGGATGTGTTGAGAAGTTAGAAAAGAATGATGAATGCAATTTGTTGACTAATGAATCTTGTGCTCCCACTGAGGTGAGGAAGGAAGAAATTTTATGTAGGAATGAAAAGCTCATGCCTTCAATTGTGGTGCCACCAAAAGTAGAACTCAAACCATTGCCTCCTTATTTGAAGTATGCATTTCTGGGTGAAAATGAGACACTACCAGTAGTGATTTCATCCAAGCTTGAAGCATGGAAAGAGGAGAAATTGTTGAGTGTGCTAAGGCAATACAAACAGGCTATAGGATGGACCATTGCAGATATCAAAGGAATAAGTCCTAGCATATGCATGCATAAGATCCTTCTGGAGGAGAACTCAATTCCAGTATGTGATAGGCAAAGGAGATTAAACCCTCAGATAATGGAGGTTGTGAAGAAGGAAGCAATCAAGTTGTTGGATTTTGGCATGATTTTTCCCATTTCAGATAGTGAAAGGGTAAGCCCTGTACAATGTGTACCAAATAAGGGAGGAGTTACAGTTGTGAAGAATGATGCAAATGAACTCCTGGTGGACTACAGTAAGATCAATAAGGCCACCAGGAAAGACCACTTCCCACTGTCTTTCTTGGAGCAACTCTTGGATAGAATTGCCAGCTTCCTATTTTATTGTTTCTTGGATGGGTATTCAGGCTATAATCAGATTGCTATTGACCCCAAGGATCAAGAAAAGACCACCTTCACCTGTCTGTTTGGCACATTTGCTTACAAAAGGATGCCATTTGGTTTGTGTAATGCCCCTGCAACTTTTCAGAGGTGTATGATGGCGATCTTTCATGACATGGTTGAATCCATAATCGAAATATTCATGGATGATTTTTCTGTCTTTGGCTTGACATTTGATGGTTGCTTGGCAAACTTGGCAAAAGTGTTAAAAAGGTGTGAGGAGACACATTTAGTGCTGAACTGGGAGAAGTGTCAGTATATGGTTCAAGAAGGCATTGTGCTAGGGCATAAGATATCCAGCAAAGGGATTGAAGTTGATAGAGCCAAGATTGAGGTTATTGCAAAACTACCTCCTCCAACAAATGTAAAAGGTATCAGAAGCTTCCTTGGTCATGCTGGATTTTACAGAAGATTTATCAAAGACTTTTCAAAAATTGCAAGACCATTGTGTAGTCTGCTGGAGAAGGATGTCAAATTTCATTTTGGTGAAGATTGTGTTGAGGCCTTTGAAACTTTGAAAGCTAAACTGGTGGAAGCCCCAGTCAATGTTACACTAGCATGGGGTGAACCTTTCGAAATAATGTGTGATGCGAGTGACTACGCATTAGATATTGTGCTGGGGCAAAGAAGGAACAAGGTGTTTCATACAATATACTATGCCAGCAAGTTATTGAACGAGGCACAAATGAACTATACAACTACTGAGAAAGAGATGTTAGCAGTGATCTTCGTTTTTGACAAGTTTCGTACTTACCTTTTGGGATCGAATGTTATTGTTCATACAGACCATGCCGCATTGAAATAATTGCTAGCAAAGAAAGAGGCCAAGCCAAGGCTCATTTGATGGGTGTTGTTGTTGCAAGAGTTTGATGTTGAAATCAAAGACAGGAAGGGTTCAGAGAACGTTGTCGCTGACCATTTGTCAATATTGGAGTCTCTAAGGCAAGATACGTCCAAGTTGTTGATAAAAGAGCATTTTCCAGATGAGCAAGTGTTCAGAATGGATAAGGGAGGCTTGCCTTGGTATTCTGAAATAGCCAATTTTGTGGTAGCATGTCAAGTTCCTTCGTATTTCTCACAAGAGCAAAAGAAGAAATTGAGAAGTGATTCAAAGTATTTCTTTTGGAAGGATAACGCTTTATATAAGATATGTAGTGACCAAGTTATAAGGAAATATGTTAAGGACGAGAAGAAGGATGATATTCTCAGAGCATGTCACGAGGGCCCTTGTGGAGGACATTTTGGTTCTATTGGAACTGGATTCAAAGTTTTACAATGTGGTTTTTATTGGCCTCACATCTTCATGGATTCAAGAATTTGGGTAGGAAAATGTGATAGGTGTCAAAGAACAGGAAAAATTTCCTCACGAAATGAGATGCCTTTTAACAACATTCTTGAAGCGGAGTTATTCGATGTTTGGGACATTGATTTTATGGGGCCTTTCCCAAAATCGTGCGGCATGGAGTATACATTGGTTGTCATAGACTACATTTCTAAACGGGTCGAGGCCAAAGCTCTTGCACACAATGATGCTAGGAGTGTTGCTGTGTTCTTGGAGAAACATTTTTAAATCGGTTTGGAGTACCAAGAGCAATTATCAATGATGGGGATTCACACTTCTGCAATAAGATCTTTGAAGCTCTCTTGGCCAAGTATGGGGTGAAGCATAAGGTTTCAACAGCATACCATCCATAGACAAGTGGTCAAGTTGAAGTATCAAATCGGGAGATTAAGAGGGTTTTGGAGAAAGTTGTTAATCTAGGAAGAAAGGACTGGGCGTTAAAGATGGACGAGGCTCTGTGGGCGTACAGGACAGCTTACAAGACACCAATCGGGGATTCTCCTTTTAGGCTTGTGTTTGGGAAGGAATGCCACCTACTAGTGGAGTTGGAGCATAAGGCATATTGGGCAATTCAGAAACTTAACATGGACTTAAATGGGGCTCAATAAAAAAGGATGTTGGAGTTAAATGAATTAGATGAGTATAGATTCAATGCATATGTGAGTTCTAAGATTTATAAGGAAAGAACTAAACGACTACATAATGCAAAGATTCGGACTAAAAGCTTTGCTCCAGGACAACGAGTGTTGTTGTTTAACTCTCGGTTGCAACTTTTTCCTGGAAAATTACGTCATGATGGACTGGACCTTTTAAAGTTGTCAATGTTATGCCATATGGTATTGTGGAGATCCAGAATGAAAGGAATAGTAATACATGGCAAGTGAATGGTCATAAACTTAATCCATATTTGACAATTCAAGAGGAGGGCATCAAAGATTTGGAACGAGTTCCACATGAGTTATTCTTAGATGATCCTTTAATTTCGTAGTGAAAAAAGGCATGGTCGGGATGTTGACCCTAAACCAAGTGCTCATGGGAGGCAACCCAGATTCTTGTTCTACATCTTTGTTTGTTTGTTTTTTCTAATTTTAGTGTTAATGTTAGTTATGAGTAGTATAATGTCGATTCATGGCACAATATCACAATTTGTCGATGGATTTTGCAGGTAATCATATATGCATTTGTGGTGAAATGGAGGTTAGAGAATAAATTTGAAGAGGTATAGAAATTGAGGATGGAAGAAGTTGGTATATATTGTACAAACCATCTAAGAAGAGGGTAAGATTGATTTGGTGTTTATAGCAACAGAGGTAAACCAATTGAACCCCGTGAATTACTTGTGTACTACATTCAATTGGTGGTAATTCTTCACCTGTGAACTTTGTTTGTTGTATTCAAATAATTAAAGGTAGGGATGGTTATTGCATGACAAGATATAACATGAGTAGTGTGGTGCTCACATGCATATTTTGTCACTACGTGTGTTGTCTTTTAGATTCTATCACATGTGTCCATCTTGTAGTTAGCATGGATAGACTAGGTGCTTCACATCTTCATAATAAATACCTTGCACTCTGCTTAACATTCTGCATTCTTTGTTAGTGTTTTCATAAAGAAGATAAACATCACTTTGCAGCACATTGGTGTGATCATTCACTATAAGTGATGGCATACTCCCCCCATCCGAATCATTACGAGTATGCAATCTTTAGCGAGGATATGGGAAGTACTTCCTTCTCCTCTTCCTCCTCTTCGGTCGATGAGGAGATGGTGATAGACTATGATCCGGCTGAATCTCCACAGTTTGTCAATGCTAGTGCGGAGAACTTATACCATAGATCAATCAACAGAGAATTCATCATCGAAAGACCATTTGAAGCCCCTTCCCGCAGAATTGAGGAGTTAATTCGAGAACACAATTGGACCCTGTTGCGGTGAACATGGAGATAGTTCGGGATTTCTATGCCAATTCAAATGCAGACAGTATCCACTCAGTGTTATTGAGAGGAATTTATCTGAAGGTGAATCGCCACAGCATCAACTTGCATTATCTCCTTCCAGACTACCCCAATGATACATACGGTCGATTGGTGAGGGCGAAGAACACAGATCATTTATTGGCAGCTATGGCATTGCCTGGCACTACCTGGGTGAGAAATGCAAGAAATGAAGCACTATATGTACCCATGAGTGATCTGACAGCTGAGGCAAAGATGTGGTTGCTCTTTATCAACTCTAGGCTCCTGCCTACTCCCCGGACCACTCAGGCATCAAGGAAGAGAGTTCTCTTGATTTATTCCATTCAGCATGGATTTTTCATTGACATCGGACGCTTGATTCTTGGGTACATCAGGCGAACGCAATGATCTGAATTTGCTCCAATGTTCATCCCCGTTCTTTTATCGAAAATTGCTAGAAGTAAAGGAATTGACATCACTTCCAATGAATCTCCTCAACCTTCTTTGGGCCTTATGGGGACACCTCAATGGCCTGATTATCTGGAGGAAGAAAGGACGGCAAGACTCCACAGAGGATTGTAAACATGGCAGTTTTCTTTACTTTTCATGCAACGGGGACTGTCACTTTATGCAAGTGTGGGAAGGGGGTTTGGATGGTGATGATTGTTGGTATTCGATTATACTTGTTGGTGATGCCGTGATGATTTCATAATCTGGCATGACTATATTTTGAACAAGACTGTGGTAGAAAGGATGTGTTATGTGAGATTATGCCATGATGAATTTCTTTTAAGCTTTGTCAAGATTAGTTTATATTCGTGCGAGTGAAGTTTCATGATATTTGTTTACATGCTTTGAGTGTATTGTAGTTTATTAGTATAAATGGTGAATAATCTCATGTTGAGGGTTCTGCACGTTTGTTTTCATTTACATTGATAGGAGCTAATCTAGGCATAAGTGGGATTTACACGAATGCATTGATGATATGGAAATATACCCCCTCTGAGCATGAGTTAATTCGTCTGAAAAACTGAAGAAATAATGAACTAAAGGCTGGAATGCAATAGTGCAGTGAATAGAATTTTGAAGTGAAATGAAAGGCATAAAGCTGAAATGTTGGTTGAATGTTGGTGAAGACATTGAGTGACATTAATCTAATGTTTTGTGAAGTTCTGTATATCATGTGAAGGAATTCTATCATTTGGCAGCTAGAAAAATAAGGGTTCACATGAATTGAATGAAAATGGTCCCACACATTTGTCTTGGTGTTAATGTATTTTTTATGGTTGTTGGGAACATTCATGTCTTGTGTTGACCGTATAGGTGTGCACTTCCATGTTGGCTCTATAAATGCACACTTTTGTTCACTTCCATGTTGGCTCTAGGCAGATTTTGGTCCATTTTTGCTCAAATTTCAGATTTGGGCAGAACCCGCAATTACTGTTCATCGTCTTCTTCACTTGGCTAAAAATCAGATTTCTTGATCTTGCTAGAAGCTGCCTGCATAACGAATCTATCCTACATAGTTCCCACTGCATTTTTGGAGTTCTTGCCGACCATATTACTGGATTATCTTTGCACTTGAACTTTGGTTTTCACTAAGACCCAATCGGCTTTCTTCAAGACTCACTTGGCTTTCTCATTGGTTTTCAGCTTTTAATGTTCATTTCCTAGCTCTTAATTCATGGAGTTCTACAATTAAGGGATTTTCTGGTATTTTTTGGGAATTTTTCATGAAGTTTTTGGTCCATTTTTGGTGAATTTTCCAGTTTGGGCAGCAACCGAAATTACTATTCATCAAGAATTGTGGCATTTGGCAGCCTTGTTCGTCGAGTTTAAGGCACAGATCAGACCTAATGATTTATGGATCTTATTCCATACATCTTTAGGGATTTATTGTGAATTTTTGGGATTTTTCTTCTTCCTTAGCAAGCCGAGAAACGTTTTAGTTAGATTACATACATATCCAATCACCAAAGAGAAGGGGAGAGAGCTACATATCTCATTTTGAGCGGAATTTGTGAGGTTTTCTTGGAATTTCTTGGAATTTCTTGGATCGTTGTTGGCTGTTCTAGATTTGGACAGCTTCATCCTTGCTTGGAGCTGGCTACCTATCAAGTTGTGCAGCAGATTGGACACTATTCTTGGCTGTAGGAGTCGGGAATACTCTGTACCATGGAGGCCCTTCAGTCGAGGGCTGAAGGGCTACCTGCGAAACGGCCGCCACCACCGGATTTTTCTCAAAAGTCCTTTGCACAAGTTTTTACCAATTCTTCTCAACTGCAAGCAGACATACCGATATCGTCACATAAGGGTGAGGTAGCCATTAAACTATCGTCTGCAGATATTGAACGCCTGTCTATTCCTTTTAAGCTTGCACTCGTAGGCAAGTTTTCGCACGGACGTCCTTCGCTGGAGGAAACGCGAAAACTTTCTCAAAATTGGATCTTAAAGGCAGTATTGAGGTTGGATTGATTGACTACAGGCACGTCCTCTTGAGGTTTAACAACGAGGCAGATTTCAATCGTGTCTGGACTCGTGGAATTTGGCAACTTGGGAAATTCCCTATGAGGGTCTTCAAATGGACTCCCTCCTTCCAGACATCCAAAGAAACCTCGATTGCTCCGGTCAGGTTTGAACTACCAAACTTACCTTTTCATTTGTTTGACAAGTGTTTTATTCTCTATAATGAAGGCTGTGGGAGTTCCTTTATCGATTGATTCTGCGACATTAAATTTGTCAAGGCCAAGTGTGGCTAGGGTCAATGTGGAGATTGATTTGCTACGTGTTCTTCCATCACGTATCTGGATTGAACATGGCGATGAGGGTGATGGCTTTTGGAAACACATAATTCCTGAAAATCTACCAGCGTACTGTAGCTCCTGTTTTCGTCAAGGTCACTCACAGGATGGCTGTAATATGAATGAACAAAGAGTACAGAAACAATGGAAGATGAAAACTAGTGATAAGGGTAAAGATAAGGTCGTTGAACTCTTCGGATCGTTGCTGCTCAAAAAATGATAGAACAAGAACAACAAAACAGATTTTGGCGGAATAGAATTCAAAGGGAAAAACGCAAGTATGAAGTAAATCAAACCTCACGTTTTTAATACAAATGGACTCAACTCAACTCATGAAAATTCATGGATTAAACTTTGTTAATTCGGCGAGTTCTCGAAATCAAGAACAATGGTGAAGTTACCTAAAGGTCACACTAAAGGTAAAGCTTCTACAATGGTGAATTAAATAATTCAACAAGGCTTAGACAACACAAAGTGTTAATCTCGATTTTTAGCAAGCTAAAATTCTCAAAATTCGACTTCTTTATTTCATGTGAAAAACTCACCTATAAATAGGCTACAAAAACATGAAACCCTAACTCAAGTCAAATACAACTTGACTTCTAAGCTAACTAACTTTCCAAAGTGGAATTGGAAACTAATAACTAATAACTAACAAACTAACTAATCCTTTTCCAAAAAGGATTTAGCTACACGGTTTTAAAGGTGGCCAAATACAATTTGACTTCCTTTGTTTCCTAAACTTTTACTTGTCATTAACATGCAAGATAATTGGATCAAGTAATTACTTAGCCCATAACTAAAATCACAAAGACTTAAGCCCACAATTAAATGTGTAATGGACTTAATTTATTTAAAACAAAATAAACCCTAATTAATTAAAATGGCGTGATCCATGAATGGCAAAGCCTAAGCACTTCATCTTGGTCTTCAATGTAGTCAATGAAATTCGAGATGAAAATTCGGCCAGAATCCCGTCATCAATTTTGGAAGGTATTTTTAACGGTGATAACGTCAGAATCTCGTACAACTTAAAACATGAAAGTTGTAGCTCTATATCTTATCGTTCCAGGGCTGCTTGAAGCATGCAATTCCGAGTTATATCGAAAGCGTTATAGCAAGAATACCAAAACGTGACAGAAACTTTCAGGATGAATAATTGACTTTAACACCAAGGACATGGACATGGGCTCATTCTCATCATGTTCATGGTAGCCAGTCAGAGCAACAGCCTTATCCATATGATTCTAGTTCCTTCCACAGTACTCTTAATGATTTCCAATATTCGGTGGGCACTCGATTCCAAATCTTGGACGAGCGTTTGGGTAGCATGCATGAAGTAATGAATGATATGCAACAGGGTTGGGATTCCCATGCTTCGGCAATGATGACTAAATTGGATGACATTTCTTCCAAAGCTCAGCAACAATTTGAGGTATTATATCATAGGAAAGCGGTTATGAAAATGGAACTTGATAAGTGCAACAAAATATCCGTGTATTATCATTTTGATTCTGGACCTCCCAAATCAACACCAACTTCGGCGCAATTAGCCAGATACCGTGTTCCAAATCTGACGAGAGATGTTATCAGTGGGGCCATTCATTAGCTTCCACCGGGGGTACCCACAGTGTCTTCACTCAACCCATTGACAACATTCGGTCATATCTCACCAATGCCTACCTCTCCTACTTTTAGAGTGGATCCCGAGTTCATGCTAGCGACAAGGATTTCAAGGTTTGGTACGGGGCAGGCTCTTCCCAGACCAATTCATGGACCTTTTCGTTGGGTAGCGCAGCCTTTTAATGGACCTTCTTTCTCTACAACATCGTCATTCTCTTCCCCAGTTTCATCTGCACCTTCTTCATCTTCTCAGGAAGCCCCTCCTTCTTAATCTTTTACATTGAGGACAATGTGTGCTTCAAGTGTAGGGGGGCGGACGAATGTGGTGTATGATTTGGTTGTTGTTATGTGTTGTCCTGTGGTGCTTTGTTGTTGTTATGATGTTGTTTTGAGATGAATGTCCTTGTTCACCAATGTTTGTGGAAGTTGCTGTGATGTTGCGGTTTCTGGATGTTGTGCTTTGCCATGTGTTGATTATGGGGGGTTCTCGTTCTTAAAGTTGTCCTGATATGTTGAAGTCGTTTTGAACTTAGAAGATGTGTTGCGCGGTGGAGTTGTTTAGAGACTATTGGATTTTGGAATTTGTTGCTAGTTTTTGAAATATGCCATAATGAGCATTGGAGCATGTGTTTATTGCTGTTAGCTTTTTGTCTAGAATGTGAGTGTTTGAATAAGAGTCTAAGAATGTGAGGGCTTGATTGAGAGAGTTGACTGTGTCATGTGTAATGAACTATGTGTATTGAAATGAAAAAAGGGTCTAGCGACAGAGAGGGTGTATGATATTATGAATGTGTTAAATGGAAAACCCTCTTTGCTAAGCCTTGGGTCCATTGTTAGCTATGTTTGAATTTGAGTTCATCAATGTTCTATTTGAAGAAATTGCATGAAACATTTTTTTATTGACTCCGAAGTTGAAGAAATTGGTATATTTTGTTGGTTAAGGCATCATGTTAAAGTAAGATAGATATGCCATGCAAATCACTCTTTGACATAGGAGGAATCTGGTTCAAGTTGTCCTTGTTGATATGCATGTCCTCAGTGTTTTGGATGCTCTCGCGTACATAGTCCCTTAAAGACACATAGGAACTGTTGGTCACACAAGAAAAGATATAGAGAAAAATCCTTTGGCAATTGGGAATGAAAAGCCAAAATACCCTGGGTAGGCAATTATGGGAAAAAATAGGCCATAAAACCCAGGCAAAAAGTGGAAAAAAAAGCCACAAGACCCAGGCAAAAACACCAATGCGTGTGATAAGTGAATGCACCAAAGTGCAAAAGGGAGATGATAATATTCAATAGAAGCACCAATGTGCGACCATTGATCTTGAGTGTTAAGAGTTCTTGTGTGTGGATAGGGTGATTGGTACGCAATGAGCTGTTATTGAGACAAAGGGGGAATACGTGCAAGAAGGATAGGTGGTCAGGCATTCCTTAGCACACACTTGCACGCATGACATGTTGGTCTTTATTCATCGTGCCTTGGTTGATAATTTGTGCTGAAATTTGATAGTTTGGAGTCAAGGTACTTTTGAGAGTCTTTGTGTGAAAAGTGTTTTGATGAACTCAGAGGAGAGCGTAGTGAACAAGGGAGCAAGGTCTTGTGCAAAAGTGATCAACATATATGAAGAGTGTGAGTCATGATTGAGGGCAAGCAAAAGTTCAAGTGTGGGGGAAATTGATAAGTCAGTTTTGTACTGGCTTATTTTGATTAGTTTCGCTTGGCTTTTGTGAGTTGTTTGTGTCGTTTATGTGGAGAATGTGTAGAAATGAGTAAGTTGTGCAAATATTGGTATGGAATGTTATCTGGTAAAGAATGAGTTGAAAATGGTAAGATTATAATATGAAGTCGACACGGTTGCTATGTGATTAGGTTCTGTGTGTTGAAGTGTTGTACATGAGTAGAAGTTCCTGTGTTTGCGAGTGAAATGTGTGATAAAATCTTGTGGAGATGTTGTCGGAAGTTTGTTAAGCGAAAGAGGTATCAAGTCGTGTGTCTGGAGTTTGCATGGATCACACACTCATTTGGTATTGACAAGCTTGTGGACTGATTACTGTTTCTTTATTCTCAATTAACAAAGGAATTGACAATTCTCCGTGCTTTATCCGGTAAAATTCTCCAATTGAATGGAATTGAATTTGTTAATGTTGCAAATTGATGAAATTGAGATGAGGAAGAGGTTTTCTGGCTAATCGAGTGATGATCTAGGGTTCCGATAGATGAGTATACATTTTAGATGCCTTGCTACAGTGCAATGAACGTAATCTATGAAGGAACGATTCATGTCTTGTTTTGATCGTGAATTTCAGTTGAATTTCACGCTTTCACTCTGAAATTGTTGAATTGAACTTAAACTGCGGCCGACTCACTGAGTCTAAGCTTAATACAACGGTTCATGCTGTGAATTCTGTGAAATGAGAACTTCCTTGTGAATTGAGTCTTTTCACTTATTTTGCAAGCTTGTCTTCTAGGATGCGGTCGCCATGCCGATCATAGATTATGAGATCATGAGATTAGAGTGCAAAAGAAGTCCTCTGTTGCTAACGAGTACATTTGACCCTAAATTTAGGCCTCGCCATGGGAAGGAGCTAGGAATTGAGTGTTGAACTTGTTAGAAATAGTAGATTGGGACGTTGCGGGTTGAAATCACCGTTATCAGGCCTCGCCATGGGAGAGGACAGTGTTAGGAGCCCTAGGTTGAAGTGCAGTTGCCATGCTGACTTCGGTTTAAGACTCTTGGCAACGTAGTCCCCCTTTTGTCTAGACTGCATGTTCATTGTACCGCATAGGTGTCTAAATACATATTTATCTAGCTTCGGAACTCTAGAGCATCACCTTTCATTCGTTTGATTAGACTTTATTCCTTGTGTTGAGTTCTGTTTCTTCTCATTCACGTTAGTGCAAACTAGACAATCTGAGAACAAATTTCTGGATTCTTGAAACCACTTCCCTTCCCTGTGGATACAATCCCGCTCACTACTTCTACATTAGTCGTTATAGGGTTAAATTGGGCATATACGACTGTGCATTTACCACGTTAATGATACGCGCCACCGTCTGCTAATGATACAGGTTTTTGGTGAGCTATTTTTTATGTTATTTTTTATTTTCAATTCAATGGTGGTCTCAGATCTCTAATTGGACAACTCTATAGTCATCGGTGAATCTCAAACGTCAAATGTGAGATTGGGATTGGACGGTGATAAAAGCCTAAACTTTAATTTGTCCATTTCTCTCTAATCGTAAGACTGATTTTTTCATATTATATACCATAGATTCGTCTCAAAATCTAGTTTCTATCCATGTAAATTTTGCAAATTGATTCACATGAAAATTGGTCAAACATGGAATAGAACAGATCTAAATTATGAACTAAACCAGATAACATATCAATAAAAAAATTTCTTGGTATATTCCTTACATGTAGGACTACATTTGCTTCAAATTTTATGGTCTATCTCAACCGAAAACTTGAAAAACCATATAAAGTTCATAAAAATACCATATAAGACATATTCATAAATACTAACATGAAAAGAACGTAAAAAGAATAGAACACATTCTTCGCTTGTGGTAACCCTAGAGACTGAATCAGCCCTTACAAACATTCCTCTTAGGAGATCACTTTGGTAAAGGAAAGCAACTACTAACGCAATCCTTTTCCTCTCATAACCTAGATAAGAATAATGAAGATATATTGAACTACGAACAACTCCTCGCAAATACCATAGCCTCAACTTTATCCGTCGCCAAGGTCCATCATATTTTCAAAAAGTACTTTATTTCAACCAATTTTACAATCCAAATTCCTACCTCAGAAGAGCGAGCTATCAATCCTCTATTAGGTTTTGTTACCATTTATGAACACCAACTACAAGCTGGTTTAAGATTCCCTCTAGTACCTCTTTTTGTTAGCATATTAGACCATTACCAACTGTGTTTGAGTCAACTTACTCCAAATGTAGTCCGTACTGTTATAAGTTTTGAACTGGTCTATAAGTATCACGAAGTCCTCATTAGTCCTCCTTTTTGAAGAATTTTCTCTTTCAAAACTTCTAGAAATGAACTTGGTTGGTTCTACTTTAATCGCCTCACTAATAAAACTCCTCTGTTAGATAAATTCCCAAGCTCAATTCATCATTGAAAATAAATGTTTTTCTTTATCAATACTAAATCCTTAGGATTAATCTGACCTTGGCAAATTATCATCTCAGTTATTAACAAAGAACCCAAACGAAATTTCAATATTGGTGGTGAACGGACTTTAGAAACCTTGGGAATAATTTATGACATTTCTAAGCTGCCATAAAGGATCTTTATTCAAGGAAGGCTGAGTTTGGCTACCCTTCCCTCTCATTATGTAGGTCCTACTAATAGATATGAGAATGAAAGTAAGCCAAGTTTTCGTGTATACATATATTTCTTACCTCCCGTGATGAGCTAATTTCTTTTAATGTGTTTTCTCTTTGTAGTAATGGATCATGCTCAGTTAATAAATCTTGATTTTGTCAAGTTTCCACTACTGCTACTACTTCTAGGAAATCCTCGGGAGAAGCTACTGGCCAAACTTCTATCTCGATAATAGATGCCTGTGAATCTGTTCTCCTAGAGGATATTTTATCTCCAACCACTGATATTGAAGCCCTTACTGGGCTTTCTCCTTTTGCTGACCTAGCCATGAAAACTAGGGAAACCAAAAGAACTCTTCCACTATTATCAAGTCCAGATAGTAAAAGGATTGATACCTCTCTAGTATCTCCGATACCTATAGCTCCTCATGACTTCTCTATGACTACTAAGTTTGGCTTTCTTCACAAACTTAGGTCTGCCAAAATTCCAGCTTCTAGCGTCCCAGTTACTTATCAAGGTGATAAACTTTGCCCCGCTAGGGGGCTTAACAAAATTCTCGGCTTCTCACTCTAACAATTGCTTGTCATTGGTTAAATCACGAGGTTCCATCTCGTAATAAAGAAGCTCTGAAGGAACTCAGCTGTAAGGATCTTATTAACTTGCTAGCAGTTAGCACTACTCAGGTAATTAATACCTCTTTCTCTTTTTTTAAACACTTTGCCACTCTTATTTTTTTTAATTTGGGTATAGAGTGACACTTTGTCTAACAGAATTATCGATGTTATCGATACTACAGATTCTGTGTCAAACTTTCAATCTAACTTAAATGTTTAGAAGAGAAAGGTTTCTGATATGGAAAAAAGAATAAAACTTCTTGAGGATAAAGTTTGCAAGTCAACTACTTCAGAGTCCAATACTGAGTCGAATTGACTACTACTAAAGAAGCTCTTTATTTTGCTAATAAAGATGTAGAGAGGCTTACCAACAAAACCAAAGAACTGAGCTTGGCTTGCTTGAAGTGGCACAACAAGTTTAAGACCGTGGATCAAAAGTATAACTTTCACAAAGAAAGTGGTTCCAACAAGAGAATGAACAACATTTTCAAGTCAGATGCCTTTACAAACTTTGTCACCGAATTAAACATATCAGTGGCTACCTTTGGTTATAATGAATCTGTGAAGGACTTGCAAGCGAAACACCTCAGCCATTTAATTTGGGATGACCTGGGTTATGATACTAGGGCTTATGAAAAAGTTTATATTGTTTTCAAGACCTTTTTTGGTGGAGACATCAATCTTCCTATACTCAATTTGTGCCATCTATACCGCAGTTTGAGTTATCGGAAATAGATTTAGCTGAGTTGGAAAAAAATGAAGATGAAGTAGGAATTTAGTCTTCCATGTTGTTCTCTTTGCTTTCTTTTGCGTCAATGTAATTAGCAATAATTTACCACATTTTATTTTACCTTTTTGAAAAAAATGGTTTATCCTCGCATACTAATTAATCATCCCCTAATATTTTGCTTGAATTTGCTTTAGATTTTGGCTTGCTTAAAATTACATCTCAATTATTTTCAGTCCATGTCACATGAATGGACTAATTTTGACCTAATATTTTATTCGTAAACTTCAAACAAGATGAAATCCATCCAAGATTTTATCTCGAGTTAGCTTCCAATCTATACAAAAATGATCAGATCAGCCTACCTCAAGATTTTTTTTATCTCAGATTCATAGAGGATTGGCTATTGAGATCTAATCTCAAGTATACAAAAATCAGCTTTATTCAACTTCTTCGCTTTTATTGAAATTAATCAAATCAGCAAACTTTCTTATAATAATAGAAAAACAAAAACTCAATAGCAAAACTTAGTAATAATATTTCTTCAAATTCTACACATTCCATGAGCGTGGAATGACTCGACCACCTAGTTGAGAAAGTTTATAGCTGCCAGACTGACCAGCTTCTGTAACTCGATAAGGAACTTCCCAAGTAGGGCTTAACTTCCTAGTTCCTTCTACCTTCATCAATACGAAATCACCAGCCTGTAAGTATACTGCCTTGACTCTTCTGTTTTAATATCGAACCACGTCTGACTTATATCCAGCTTCTCTCAACTGCTCTTCTTTCTTCTGCTAAATCTAAATTTTGTCGGAGCTCATCATCATTATATGTCGAATTGAATGACATTACTTTAGGAGTTGATATTTTTATCTATGCGGGTATTACTTCTTCCGAGCCATGTCATACTAAATGGTGTTTTACTAGTGGCCATCTGAGAAGTGGTCCAG
The DNA here is from genome assembly GCA_016586305.1 of Ophiorrhiza pumila. Classification (NCBI taxonomy): domain Eukaryota; kingdom Viridiplantae; phylum Streptophyta; class Magnoliopsida; order Gentianales; family Rubiaceae; genus Ophiorrhiza; species Ophiorrhiza pumila. Next base: position 13,894,830 of record BLIW01000006.1, read on the forward strand.
TATGACCACAATACCATTGTTAATTGCTCAACCCATTCACCACTAACTTGTCCTAACCTTGCTTTCAAACCATACAATATTATTCTATTCGTTACTTTGGCCTGCCCATTATTTTGAGGATGAGCTACGGAGGTGAAGCACTGCTTTATTCCTAACTCAGAGCACCACGATTTGAATGGTTTCTCAAAAAATTGTTTCCTATTGTCCGAGATTATATTCCATAGAATTCTGAATCGAAACACTATATTTTTCCAGAAGAACTTTGCCACATTCCTTCCTGATATTTTACCAAGCGGTTCAGCCTCCAATCATTTAGTAAAATAATTGACTACAATAATCAAATATTTGAGACAACCAAGTGGCTCCAGAAAGGGACCGAGAAGATCTGTTCCCTATTGATGAAAAGGCCATGCTGAAGAATAGAAATCATCAGTGTTTAAGGAACTCGGGAAACCATGGCATATTTTTGGCAATTTTCACAAACTCACACAGTGTGAATAGCATCCTCATAAATGGTAGGCCAGCAGTATCCCATTAGCATTATCTTTTATGCTAACATGCGGGACCCTACATTGGACCAATATAACCTAGAATGTACCTCATCAAGTAAATATTGAGCCTGTTCTGAGTCAAAGAACCTTTACCACGGAGTTAAGAATCCTTTCTTACACAAGACCACATCGCTTAAAGCATACCGAACTGACCTCATTTGGATTTGTTGAGCTGAAGTTTTATCTTCGAGTAGTTCTCCCAAATTTAGGAAGTTGTACATCGGCATCATCCAAGTCGACTCCTTTTCAATAGAATTTACACTTGCCCAATCTATACTCTGAGCTGGTTGCACCTCTACTAACACTTGCTTGTTTAAATGTGAGAAAGCCGTGGATGATAACTTACTCAAGGCATCTGCTATTCAATTTTGTGATCTCGGCACTTTTTCAAGAATAAACTTTTCAAACTTCTGTGATAAACCCTGGACTTGTTTAAGGTATTTCTGCATCAAGGAACTTATGCAGTGTATCTCCCTAAAACATGTTACACTATTAATTGTAAATCACTGTGTGTCCATGCCTGAGATGCTGCAACTTTATCTGCTAGATTCAAACTAGAAATCAAAGCTTCATATTCTGCTTCGTTATTTGAGCCTGGAAAATCAAACTTTAATGCATAAGTTATCTCGTCTCCTTCAGGACTAATTAATATGAACCCCGTTCTAGCTCTCTCATCACCGAAAACGCCATCCACAAATAGCTGCCATTCATTTAAGAAGTTATTTGTAGTTTGGGTAACTTCTTCTACTGGACTCTTATTCTTCATTCTTTGGTTAGGCATCTCGATAATAAAATATGCTAAAGCTTGCCCTTTGATTGTAGCTCGAGGCCTGTATGTTATTTCATGCTCTCCGAGTTCAATAACCCACTTTCCTAACCGTCTTGAATTGTCCAATCAATATAGAATTTGTCTCAAAGGTTAGTCAATAAGCACACAAATTGAGTGTACTTGAAATTAAGGCCGAAGTTGTTGTGTCGTAAAAACTAGTGCTAGCACTAATTTCTCCATTTCAAGATAGTTGATTTTGGCTCCCTATAGATCTTTGCTCACGAAATATACTAGCTTTTGCATATTTTCCTATTCTCAGTAGAGCATAGCACTAACTGACTAAGTCCAAACTGCAAGATGTAGATATAATAGTTTGCCTAGTATGGGAACAGATAGAGTAGGAAGTTGCTGTAGATGTTTCTTTTGTTCCTCAAAATGAACTTAGCACTCCTTGTCCCACTTAAATTTTTTTGCTAGTTTTAGCAACTTGAAGAAGGGTAAGCCTCTGTCAGCAGTTCTGGATAAAAACCTTTCTGGTGCTGCCATACATCCCGTCAATTTCTGTACCCCCTTCACTGTTCAGGAAGCCTCTATATTTTATTATTACCTTTAATTTTATAGAATTGGCTTCGATTCCTCTTTTGGACACCATAAATCCTAAAAACTTTCCTGACCTTTTGCTGAAAACACATTTTTCCAGATTCAACTTCAGTCCGACTTGTTGTAATATTTGGAAGATTTCCCTCAAATCTCCTATTATGTCTGCTTCTGCTTTACTCTTCACCACCATGTCATTTATATAATCCTCCAAATTCCTTCCTATTTGGTATTGAAAAATTTGGTTCACCAAACGTTGATACATAGCCCCAACATTTTTTAACCCAAAGGGCATTTTCTTGTAATAAAAAATACATCGGCCTGTCACAAAGGTTGTCTTCTCAACTTCCTCTGGATCCATAAGGATCTGGTGATACCTCTTATATGCATCTAAACAAACAGCATCTCAAAATTGATGTTGACACTTACTATCTAATCAATTAATGGCAGCGAGTGACAATCTTTAAGGCATGCCTAATTGAGGTCGATAAAATCAATGCACATATCTGTCGATGTTTTTAACCATTACTAGATTTGCTATCCAAGTGGAGTACTGAACTTCCCCTAGAATTCCTGCCTTTAACAATTTCTCCACCTCTTCCAGGATGACCACTTTATGTTCCAGTATAAAATTTGTCTTCTTCTGTTGCACGGGCTATATATTAACGTTAATATCCAAAGAATGAGTTATCAACTCGAAAGAAACCCCTTTCATATCATTTGGGCACCACGCAAAGACATCTTTAAATTCAACAAGGATTTCCATCAGTATACTTTGGATATGAGTTGTGACTGATTTGCTGATCTGAACCAATTGTTTAGGCTGAGCTGGATCTAAAGGGACTTTCAGCACCTCGTCTTCGTCAAACTCTTTATCCAGACTTTTTATCGAATGTGCTTTATCCATTTTCAATAGACCTCGAATCCCTAGTTCGCCATCCACACAATTTACATGGCTCCACGTACCAATTTATCCTTTCCTCTCACTGCCACCATGTAACATTGTCGAGCCATGTACTTATCTTTTTTATGGTCACTATTCCTGCTTCAGTTATTTAATTTATAACAAGATAGAGGGAGACCATATCGTCGTCAACTTTACCAATATCAGTCATTCGATAATCACGTTATATGGGGATGGAGAATTCAAGACTACAAAATCAAAATAAATAGTCCTCCATCTCGGGTATTCTCCAACAGTGATAGAGAGAGTGACTATCCCCATGGGCTGAACTGTTTTCCCATAAAATCTGACCAACGAAGTAGGACTCTGTCGGAGTTGCTTTGGGTCTATGTCTAACTTTCAAATGCATTGATATACAGGGTATCTACCAAACTACCATTGTGTATGTACACTCGATGCACCAATGTTTTCACTATGTTAGCCTTAATTATTAGTGCATTAGAATGTGGGAACTTGCTCAGAACTACGTCTTCTTTTAAGGAAGTTATGCTCTCAAAAGGTTTGAACCTCTTTCCTTTAGGCTCCTATTGAGGAATCTTCCTAAATCGATTATTGTGAATTGCATTACTTTCACCTTCTTCCAATCCACCTAGGATAGCATGGATTTCATTGGTAACCTATGCAGTAGGAGAGTTGTAGGTATTCTTTCGTGTCTTTTATTCATCTGGCCGAAAACCCCTGCCCTAATTTGCTTGAATTGGCGACCTTCTATCCACCGACCATTCCTGGCTAGTCATCTGGTATGAGGTCTTTACAAGTTCTTGTAAATATCCCTCCCTAATACAATATTTGATCTCTTTTTTTATATCAGTGCAATCTTCAGTTTCATGCCCATGTTGTTGATGAAAATTACAATACATGTCCCGATTTCATTTATGGCTAGAAGCATTCATCTTTTGGGGAGGTTTTAAGATTTCTCTTTTTCCAATGATAGGCAATATTTCAGCCCTGTTTTCAGTAAGGGGAGTGGTTATTCTTTCATGGATCGACAAGTTGGTCCCTCTTCTTAGTACGTTAAGGAGGTCGAACACCTTGGCCCTCCAGTTCAGAGCAGTACTTCTCTTGCCATCATCTCTGGCCTTAATGTTCCCCTTCTTATTGTCCTTCTTTCTCTGCTCAATCCATCATTTCCTCTACTTCTTTAGGTGGATCTTTGAACATTTTCAAGTAGAAATTTTCGAGTTGGAGTCCATTAATGAATGCTCCTATAACTACATCTTCCGAGCAGTTCTTAACCTATAGTTTTTTGTCATTAAAAAGCTTCATATAACTTCTGATGGACTCAGTATCCCCTTACTTGATATTAATAAGGTCGACTATACACTTATCGAATTTTTTCCATTGTAAGAAATGATTGAAAAATAATCACACAACTAAGAGTACGAAATGATGCTACGGGATTTCAAACCCTCATACCAAAAACGAGCCATCCCTTCAAAGGTAGTAGGAAAACCTTGACACTTAGTTTCCTCCGGTGCCTTCAAAAAATCCATCGTAGTATCAAACTTGGGAAGATGGTCGTTGGGGTCACTATCTCCTTAGCCATAGGTGTTTCTCTTCACTGTCGTCCTTTTCCAACACCAGTTTTGACTATGGTGTGGTGGCTCTTCCAGTCTCCTTGATCTTGCAGATCATGAGAAAACTCGGACCTGCCCTCATTTTCACCATCTACCTCTTTATCGATGTGAGGGTTCTCTTCCCCTCGACGATCATGTTGCTCCCCCCCCCTTCAATTGTCTCATTTCCTTCGCTATAGCTTCCATTTGATCATAATGCTCTGCAAACATTTTCATCATCTCAAGAGTAATTACACTATTTTGTTGTCCGGGTGATAAGGGCGAATTATGTGTGTAAAATGTGCTCATGGTTACTATTCTCCCCTAATCAAAGATATGCTAAACAACCCCCTATAAAGGTGATAGTAAAGAGAGTTCATTCCCTCAGGGAGAGGACTATGTTGAAATTCTAAGAAAATATTTTTGAATTTTTTTTGTCTATTATTATTAAACTGAAACTAAGAAAGTAAATAGCAAATAACTACAACTAAAATGGTGATTTGATTTGAACTTTGAATTAAGCAAGTGTATTTCTGAGATTCTATTTTAGGGTTACATAAAAAGCACATATACACATCCCATCTATGGTCATGCAAAACAAGGGTAAATAACATAACTCATGCCCTCCTATGTTGTAAGAGGCAAAGAATGATTTAGGCACTTATCTATTTAGATATTAACTAATTCGTTAAACCCTACTATGTGGTAAGAAGCAATGTTTACTTCCTTAATTAATCCGGAATCTAATGCCACTACCAACTCAACCAAACCCTCAAGTTAATACCGTTCCTATGTGGTAAGAGGCAACGCCCGAACCAGTCACACTAATGCTAAACTAATCCCCCTAACTCCTCTTATGTGGTAAGAGGCAAGAGCTAAGGTAAAATTAATCTAACAAATTCACAATCAACCCACAATAGATTCCAAACAACCCACTCTAATCCTCTTATGTGGTAAGAGGCAAGATTAAAGCAAGTTATCTCTAAATAATTTACTTCTCTTTAAGAGAATATTCATCACACATAATCCGGCGCCAAATCATGCATAATAATGAAGAACACAGCAAAACTCATTCAACAAAAAGCATAAGATAGAACATAGCATGTAAATTAAGCACAAAAACCCTTATTCATAATCCCAGAAGCACAATAAGTTTAGCCGTGCATGGCTAAATTGAACATCATCATATTAATAATGAAAAGAATTATTGAAAACATAATCTTAAAACGAAAGACAACACCTTGAATTGTGAATCCATAGATGAAACCTTTAAATCCTAAAAGAATGAATTCAATGATTATGATGTTCCTGAATCGGTACATCTGCAATTTTCCGTGCAATAACCGAAGATGGAAACCCTAGCTATTACAAAGAGAAAAATCCTTGCTTAAAATCTCTCAAAGTTTTCATCACCATAAAGCTATATGAATCCCTAAGAAAGAAAGAAAGAAACCCTAATCTATTCTAAACTATTGGCTTCTCTATTCTTCTATGATCTCCCCCCCTGAAAATTACATAACAGATGGTCTTATATAGAAAACAACTTGAAACCATATGAAACATTGATAAGATGGAATATTTTGGAGCCCTAACATGTAAGGAACAAGTTAGGAAACAACCCATAACAAAAAGACAACTTAAAATCGTCAAAAACTGAATTTCAAAAATTTTTCACGCTCTTCAATTTCCGCACGTTGCGAAGTCGGGATCTCCACTGCACGACATCCAAATTGTGGGCCGTTTATCTATATAATTCAAGGCGAATTAGGAACAACCCAAAACATGAAAGTTGTAGCTCGTTCTCTTAGATTTTCAATGGAACTTGAATCATTCCATTCAGACGTAAAACGACAGATATATAATTGAAATACTAAACCATGGCAGATTTCTTCAGCATTTGTTCTTCATCGCCTTTTCACTTGTTTCGCGATGTTAACCCTTCTCGGAGTCTCGAGCCTCCATGGGATCAACTTGGGACTTATTTTCCATTTTATCCAAGGTCTCAAAGCATAAGATTGATCATCAACAATTGGAATTAACACCTTGAACATCTTGTGAAACACAGAACCAGCTTCTTTGTGACGAAAGACACCTTTTTGACCTAAATCGCATCTTTCTTGATCTTTCTCAATCTTTTCCTTTCATTTTGGCCTCAATGATTAATATCCTATAAAACACACTAAAAACACATTAAATAGCAACAAAGATGCTGCAAAGTATAAGTGAATTAGAATATAAAAGGTGAACATATTTTGCCTTATTATCGGGCGTTTCCTGATCTTGTGAATGATAAGGTGATGATTATCTTTCATCTCCCTCCGGCCTGCTTGCTTGTCATGTCCCTCTAATCGATCGAGTATTTGCCACGCGAAGTGAAAACTTGTGGAAACCTTTTATCTGGTTTCCACAGACGGCACCAAATAATGAAACAGTGCTCTCACCTCAGTATTTCTGGAGTGGTAGAGTTGAACTTCTATCAAATTTACTCTGAAAAATAGAAAAAGAAATAATTTGCCATCCAAGTGGGTACTGAACTTCCCCCAGAATTCCTGCCTTTAAAAATTTCTCCACAACCTCCAAGATGACCACTTTCTTTTCCGGTGCAGAATTTCTCTTTTTCTGTTGCACGGGCTTTATATTAATGTTAATATCCAAAGAATGAGTTATTAGCTCGAACGAAACCTCTTTCATATCATTCGAGCACCATACAAAGACATCATTAAATTCAACAACGATTTCCATCAGTATGCTTTGGATATGAGTTGTGACTGATTTCCTAATCTAAACCAATTGTTTAGGCTGAGCTGGATCGAAAGGGTCTTTTAACACCTCGTCTTTATCAAACTCTTTATCCAAACTTTTTATTGGATAAGCCTTCTCTATTTTCAATGGACCTCAAATCCCTACTTTTACATACACACAATTTACCTGGGCTCCAAGTACCAACTTATCCTTTCCTCTCATTGCCACTATGTAACATTGTCGAGCTAGGTACTGATCTCCTTTATTGTCACTATTCCCGCTTTAGTTGGGAACTTATAACAAGATGGTAGGGAGGCCATATCGCCTTTAACTTTACAATTGACAGTCGTCGAATAATCACGTTATATGGGGATGGAGACTTCAAGGCTACAAATCAGAATAAACAGTCCTCCATCTCAGGTATTCTCCAACAGTGATAGGGAGAGTTATTATCCCTATGGGCAGAACTGTTTCCCAAGAAAATCTGACCAGCGGAGTTAGACTCCTCCAGAGTTGCTTTAGGTTTATGGCTAGCAGTTCAAAAGCATTGATGTACATGATATTTACCAAACTACCATATTCTACGTATATTGATGCACCAATTTGTTCCCTATGTTAGCCTTAATTATTAGTGCATCAGAATGTAGGAACTTTCTCGGAACTGTGTCTTCCTTTGAGAAAGTTATACTCTCAAAAGGTTTGAACCTCTTTCCTTTAGGCTCCTATGGGGGAATCTTCATACATCGATTCTTGTGAATTGCATTACTTTCTCCTCCTTCCAATCCACCTAAGATAGCAGGGATTTCACCAGTAACCCCTGCATTAGGAGAGTTGTAGGTATCCTTTTGTGGCCTTTTCTTATCTAGCCGAAAACCCTGCCCTAATTTTCCTTAGTTAGCAACCTTCCATCTGCCGACCGTTCTGGGCAAGTTATTTGGTATGAGGTCTTTACAAATATTTGTAAATATCCCTTTCTGATAAAATCTTAGATCTATTTTTTATATCAGTGCAATCTTTAGTTTCATGCCCATGTTGTTGATGAAAATTACTATACATGTTCTGATTTCATTTATGGTTTGGAGCACTCATCTTTTGAGGAGGTTTTAAGATTCCCCTTTTTCCTACAATGGCCAATATTTTAGCCCTGCTTTTAGCTAAGGGGTAGTGTGGTTATTAATAATATAATCGGAATAGACCTTAGTCCCTCTTCTTAGTACGTTAAGGCTGTCGAACACCTTGGCCCTTCTGTTCAGAGTAGCGCCCCACTTGCCATCATCTCGGGCCTTAATGCTCCTCTTCTCATTGTCCTCCTTTCTCTTGTCCACCTCCTCTCCTTTAGCAAACTTCTCTACTTGACCCATCATTTTCTCTATATTTTTAGGTAGATCTGTGACCATTTTCACGTAGAAACGTCTAGGTTGAAGTTCATTAATGAATGCTCATATAACCACATCTTTCGAGCAATTCTTAACTTGTAGGCTTTCGTCATTGAAATGCTTCATATAACTTCTAAGGGACTCGATATCCTCTTGCTTGAAATTACGAAGGTCGGCTGTGGACTTATCAAATTTTTTCTATTGCAAGAAACAATTGAAACATATCTCACACTGCTGAGAGTACGAAGTGATGCTACAGCATTTCAAACCCTCATATCAAAGACGAGCCGTCCCTTCCAAGGTAGTAGGAAAAGCTTGACACTTGGTTTTCTCCAGTGTCTTTAGAAAATCAATCATAGTATCAAACTTGTGAAGATGATCGTTGGGATTAGTATCCCTGCTGTATTCTTGCAACTAGGGAAGCTTAAAATGGGAAGGCAATGGGTAATCCGCTATTTCCTTTTCCAACATCAGTTTTGACTACAGTGTGGTAGCTCTTCTTGTCTCCTTCAGCTCGCTGATCATGAATAAACTCGAACTTGCCCTTATTGTCACCATTTGACTCTTCATCAATTGTCAATGGTTTCTTTCCCTTGACGATCCTATTGCACCCCCTTTCATTGTCTCATCTCTATCACCACAGTTTCCATTTGATCATAATGCTTTGCAAACACTTTCATCATCTCAAGAGTAATTCTATTATTTTGTTGTTCGCGCATCGAGCATTTCCTAATCTTGCTGATGATAAGATGAAGATTGTCTTCCATCTTCCTCCGCCCTGCTTGCTTGTCCCGTCCCTCTTATCGATAGAGTATTTTCTATCAGAAGTGTAAACTTGTGAGAACCTTTTATCCTGGTCCAACAGACGGAGCCAAATAATGAAACAAAACCTCAGTATGTCTAAAGTTCTAGAGGTGAACTTCAATCTAGTTTACTCTGAAAAATAGAAAAAGAAATAAGAAGTAAATACACGAGGTGAACCCCATGAGTTTACTCTAAAATCAAAGACAAAACTCTATTTGTTTTTCAAAAAGATATCTTTACTCTATAATTTCACAAAGTTATATGCACGTACCTTTTTCTCAAATTTACTATTGAGCAGAAGAACTCCTTCCAAATATTTTTCTCCTAATAATATTCAATCGATCTTAATTTGAAATTCAGCCTGCAATCTGGGGTCGTTGTTACATCAAGTACCAATAAAGGAAAACCAAGATACTGACCTGGTTGTGCTGAAGTTTGGATCCGATTCTTCTTCACATCCTTTACATGTAACAAGACACACAATATAGAATCTATGAGAGATCTAGGAGTATTCACCAATTAGATACATGGCACATAACGCAAAATAACAGTAACAGAGGAATGTGTTTTTTCATAAAATGTTTCCTACATATTACGTCTGGTGATAATTCAATTCTTCGACTATGTTTTTATAGAAACATGTAGCCTCATTTCCTTAAACTATAAGAAAACATGAAGATAAAGATAGTCTTCTTATCTTATCAGAATCCAACTATGCATATTAGCTAATTAATTATGCATACAATTTATCTAAATCTTTAAGATAATACAAATTATCATGAGTATAAATATCCCATAAATCAACATATTCTACAACCCTCTTCTAAAGATTCCAACAAAACATCATTGACCAAAATAATTCCAAAATCAACCTTCTATAATGTGTGGAGAATTCCTCTAACCCCATTCATCATAATGATTTCAACAAAAAAAAATACAGAATGGTCCCAAACCAAACAAGTAGCTACTTGGACCCTACCACCAACTCTATTATCATTTTAGTCAAGCAGCATTCTAAAAGCTCCAAATTGCATGAGTGCATAAACAAGAGGAATAAATCTACAATTCTCCTACACAATGAAAGTAGCCGAAAGCATGCCTATGAGAAAAAGTAGACAACAAAAAACTATTACTTTTGTACTCATGAAATCCTACAATGTATCAAAAATCCATTAAATAAAAGTCCCATCTTTATACAACATTTACAGCAAATAATTAACACAATCCGTCTGAAGAAAAGCCTAAATAAAGAATTTTTTTTATATAATCAACAAAATATGTACGCAAATAAAGGCATGTTGAATTCTCACTTAACAAGTGAGGTTTAATCTTTATCCCATACAAAGTAATTCTACGATTTTGGAAAATTTTGAAAGATTTTATGATTGTAATATAAGTCCTACAGTGGAGAAAGAAATGCGAGAGATGAAGAGGAGAAAAATTTTGGGGTTAAAATGATACAAAATGCGAATGAGGTGGGTGTGGATTTGACGTAAATAGAAATTCCAGGTATGGGATTTTATTAATTCAACTAAGTCCTTCTTTGCCTCACATTTAGGGTTCAAGTTAAGGCCTTATGGTGGTGGCAATAATAGTGTGGGATGGTGGCTCTATTGTTGAAGTTGGTAGTTATGGAATAGGGCTATTGTTGCTGCTATTACATAAAAGAGTGTAGTGTATAGATGAAAGTAGAGGTGGAGACGAGATAGGTGTAGGGGAAATTTGGGATAGAAAATTCTCATTTACTCATTGCTGATGAAATTAGTGAAAGAGATAAAACATAGATTGTCAACTTTGTTTTTTGGGAAAATTTGTATTAAGGGCTAGTTGGCATTGTCGTACACCTCCAATTTAACCCAAACTCACTAAATGTAGCAGTGGTGAAAGGAACAATCCAATAGGGAAGGGTTGGTATGCAAATGATTGCAAATGTTGATGGTCTGATGTATACGAGATGCAAGCAAAAACAAGTAACTCAACATGAAATATCAAATAGAGATAATGGTACTGCATTAAGGGGTTACAACATCCATAGATCCATTCATGGTTTTATCGACTAGTGTAGATCAATGAGGGAATTTATCTGCTTGTGTCATGAAAATCAAGTAGCCGGGAGACTCACTCAAATTCAATTCACATACTCCTAAAACCTCCCCGGGCGGCGCAAGTTTTTGGCACAAATTAGGTTTCCAGATCCCTATCCTGTGTGACAGTTCTAGTTCACTACTTGTAATCTTCTTTGGCAAGGCAGACAGCCAATTCGTGTGTTCAAAGTGTCCTACATGAATAATTTTAAGTCCTTTTCAATAGAACTGATAGCAAATGTCAGTGGGCATAGCACAAATATAATCAGTAAGCAAACCAAAACTTGAAACTCATGTATCGATGGTTATTCACTTTAGATCATGTAAAATTTAATTCATATTACTTGGATCTAGTTTAATTTTAGTGGATATAGCAAATCAAGCCAGATCTCTTCAGCCCAATGTATGCACGATGAATTTTACATTCAATAATAGAGAACACATACAAACACATATCAAATATAATTAAGATGTCTCAACCATTTACAAATCTATGAAAATTGAATCCTCAAGACAGTATCTGAATTTAGCCGATCATCTCAATGATCGGCTCAGAGCATAGTTTTGAACTCCCAGAATTAGACATATTCGGATGATCTCGGGTTAAAGCAATTTCAAAGGTTACAAATAGAATGTTTTCTGATGTATGAGCTTTTGTTCCCTTCTTCAATTGTCTCCAGCTCTAACCCTAGATTTTTCTTTCTCTAAATCTCTCTATTCCGATATCTCCGTATCGGCTCTCCTTTCTTTGCTGCCTTTATTAGTCTTTATACCCTTTCTCTTTCTCTGTCTGCTGATGTGGTTTGATCTTAGTGGGTCGCGTGCTTTTCCTTTCCCATGATCCGTGCCGCACGCCCTAAAAATGAAACCAGTTAATAAGTGAGGTCATCTTTTGCCAAGTCATCAACACTGGTTGCTTAATCGTTAAGGATTCACTATATCAAACACTTGGAGACATAAAGATCACAGTGATCTTGAAGTCAGTTGAGTGCTGAGTGTTGTACCTTGTGTAAATGTAGTGAGTGCGAATGTGAGTGCAAGTGTGCAAGTGTAGGATAGTGCAAGAGTGTGTGAGGGTGCACATATGCGTGCGTGTGTAAGAGCATAGATGAGGACGGGGACACTAGTCTTCCGCCTAGCAATGCGTGTGTGAAGGGGAGGGAAGCACTATGCTCCTACCCATGTGTGCGTATGTGTGTGGTGCGGGCACCTAGTGCTCCCGCACCCTATGTGAAAATGCAAGGGCGAGGGCACTAGGCTCCAAACCGCTTGTGTGTGAGTAGATTGGGCGGGCTCCTAGTGCACCAACTTGTTTATCCGCGTGTGGGCAGACGCACAACGCGTCCGCCTATGTGTGTGCATGAGTGTGTTTAGTGCGTGTAGTGTGTTGGGTGCTTTGTTGAGTGTATGTGTGATGTGCTATACTTGTTGTGTACTTGTTGTGTTTTGGTTATGTACTGGGACTTTTCGTGTGCGCTTAAGAGTTGTGAGGACATTTGTGTCAAATATGCATTACGTGAAATACTTGTGCATTTTACATCATTTATGCAATACTATCAACACTTCTTCACAAACTCCACTAATATCACTCATTACATAATTAGCACAGAAACTACACAGATCATGTAAGAATTGACAACTATATCAACACAGAAGATCAAGTCTACAACTGACTTATCAAACCCCCCACACTTGAACTTTTGCTAGTCCCAAGCAAAACACAACACTATGTCCTTCTACTCGTTTTCAAAAAACTAGCAATTTAATACGAATACCCGGTCCAATCCTTAGAAATTTTTGCATGCACAAAGCCTTTTGCTTTTCACAATTTCGGATTTCATCCAAGTTTATACTAGTTATCAATCAAAGGGTAATGAATAAAGACCAAACTGCCAACATAAAGTGTGTGCTGAAGTCCTTTAGGGTAACTCTCTCTGTTTGTGTATAGTACTCGAGTGAACTTTATTTAGGAATTCTTGCACTATAGTCTTGTTGTCTACACACACTAACACTTAATACTAAAGATCAAAGATGATTTCTTATTCACAGTGCTTTACTGGGGTTCTCCCCCATTTCTTTTTTCCATTTATTTGCCACAGGCTTTTTCTCTTTTGTCCACGTATTTTCTCAAGCATTTCATGTTCTTGTGTGTCTTCAATAGACTATACACTTAAATGCAAGAACAAATGTCTACAAGTAGAATACACAAACAAGGTCAAGTAACACATAAATTCTCTCCTATGTCAAAGAACTTGTTGGCAATTCTATCTTACTTTAACATCATGCTTTGACCAATAACTTGTATTAATCGATTGAATTCCTAAACCAACTAAAAATATTCGCATGCAAAATGAATAAATGCCTGAGGATAGGTTTGGATTATGGTCTTATAGTTGCTAGCATCGCAGTTGGACAAGAACAAGTTTCACACAACACAACAATCAACATAGTTTCACATTTATCGCAACTGAAACATAAACATCACACGCAAGGCTAGTGCTAGTCAATGCCTTTTTTATTCCACACTAGAAACATTAGATAATAATCACACCTCCTACACAAGTACTAATATATTCTACACTACCTCCATTCCCTTAAACACTCACACAAGCAACGCATAAAAAATCAATTATCAGGCATCACATGCCTAACATCAACTGCTTCACATTACAACAGCATCATCAAAGCACAAATTACCCTATCCCAGCATCACACTCCCCCCCACACCTAAAATTGACAATGGTTCCAATTAGAAGGAAAGTGGAAGGAGACTGCACTGTTCATACGTCTGGTAGAGGAAGCCAGTCTGCTAGAGCTGCTTGCATTGGAGCTAGGTTCACAAATGCTTGATTGGGAGGATCCCCTTGACGTAGCCGCTCCTCAAATTCCATTCTCAATAAACCTTGCCACTGGGATTCACCAATGGTGCCGAAGGATGTTCGACTATCTTCCTCTATTGTGACTTTGACTCCGTGCTTAATTGTCAATTCTGTTAATAGTAGCGGGAAAAACATGAAACTGAGTCTATAATTCGAGCGCGATTGATGTATCCGGCCATGAGGTGCCAACGTCGATTTTGAGTCCATGCTTGATAGCATAAATTAGGAAAAGTCTATCCTTCTTGATCTTGATGTTGTGCATAGTGGGCATGCACTACTACAAAATGGCGGATTTAAACCGCCCTTTTTAGAGCGGTTAAACATAACCGGTGTAATTTATAAAAATGCGGTGGCATTATCGTAATATTAAACAAGAATTTAGTGACAAGAGAACTATTTACACCGGTTTTATTATAACCAGTGTACAATTTAAACTTAGTACACCGGTTTAAACAATAACTGGTGTAAATAGTTTATATATTACACTGGTTATAAGAAAATTGGTGTAAATAGTATACTATTACACAGGTTTTGGTTAACCGGTGTAAATAACAAGTGTAAACAAATCGATTAAAATAGCTAATACTCTTAAGTCTCCAACCAAAACTCTTTTTCTCCCGCGCATATTGTTAAAACCATCTCTGCCTCCGGGTTCATTGCTGCCACCTCCATCGTCACCGTCTCCATTATTACCGTCTCCATTGTCGCCGTCTCTATCGCCGCCGCCTCCAATTCCCGCCGTCTCCATCTCCATTTCCGATGATAGCACTCTCTTCGAGGTATTGTGTTGTAATGGGTTCACTTGTTTCATGTTTGCAAATTTGTGGTTTAGCGAAATAAGAAGGGTTTCAAGTTAGGGTGGAGGATGTTATTTTGGTTCATTTGTATCATGTTTCCTTTTGAAAAATGTTTCTGATGGGCTATTTTTTCCCGTTGGATGCTATTCCAGATTATGAAGCTACGCTAGTCGAATGTGGTTTTTGTGGGCCTCGTTTACATTATTCTAGTTTTGAATTGCTTCAGTATCGATATAAGATCCTACACTCTTTTATTGCCCTTGGAAGAAGGTATTGATACTTCTTTGTAATTCCTTGTTGCTTAATCTTTTCCATTCACTTAGTTTTATTATTTTATGCTGCTATGATGTACGATAGACCCTAATAGAGATGAATTGTGCACCAAAGTTTTATTAGAATAGAAAGGGATTTAGAATTACTGATGCTTGATTCTTTGTGATTGAAAATGTTTTGGACTTTTATTTCAGAATACTGTTGCCGGCTGTAGAATGGTTTCTGAGATTGGTTTTAAATATTCCATTTATGGTTTTATTGATATTCATGAGCACAATGGATTTGACCAATGCTTTCTGGCTTCAACTTCTTCCTACATTGGTTTTTACCATTTTTTTTCTTTTTTATGAATTCGATGATCTATTTCCAAAGCTTCACAAGATAGAAGTATGCAATGTTAAAATAATCTACTGGTTTTGACAATAACTGTGATTACAAATCAGTATGACACTTGTACTCTTATGGAATACTGTTTTGGAGTTTGAAATCCTGCTTGTTCTAAGTCTAGGCTATAATGCTATATGACTGCTATTTTTTCTTTATTTTTGGAAGAGGGTAACTAATTCTCCCCTTAAGCAGCATGTATATACTAGTATAATGGATGTTGTAGCTGTTTTATACTAGTCATTTTCAATTCTTTTTGGTCAAGGTTGAAATTGGTTATGTATCATATGCTTTCAACAACCTATTTAATTGTCTTTCTTTCTTTTTCTTCTTATACTATATCAATAGTTCTTCTTCCTGGCTTGCCGGTCCCTTCAGTTTTTTTTAAAACTCAAATAGAATTATATAGAGTGCTGCTCTCAGGGTTTTTGTTTTGCTTTTTATTTGTTTATTTGGAGGGTTAATTTGTGGTAGGTTTGAAATATATATATATATATATAAATGGATTTGGTGGTGCCACCAGCAAGCTTGTTGATGCTTGCCTTTGATTGGTCAACATTGTCATTCGTTAATCTTTGTGAGTGGATTTATTATAGTTTTTACTTTGAAGATATGGACGACAAGGTGGTCATCATCACTGGAGCTTCTTCTGGGATTGGATAAGTAATATATATATATATATATAGACATATAATTAAGTTCATTATCATTCAAAATTTCATCAACTCTCTTCATTCCTTTTAATTTTTTATGTTTTTTTTTGGTTGGGGGGTTGTTGTGACTGCTGTCCTCATTCAAAGGATTTTTATTTTATTTTTTATTAGGACAAAATTTTCATAGTAATTATAACTTGTGGGCTTCTTAATTTTCCATTCATTTTCCTGTCATATATAACTGGTTGTAATGGTACGGGCAGGTGTGCCTAATTTATTTGCCTTCATCTTCTCAGAGCCTTTAAAATTATTTGTTAATTGATGATTATTCCATGAAAGGACTTATATATATTTCTGGTGCAATTTTTTTCACTGATTAATCAGTAATCTGATTAAGTAAACAGTCGATAATTATGGAAATAAATTGCATTGTTGTTTAGTAGTTTAGTGGTTTATGCAAAACTGGGATTTTTTAACTTTATTAAACTGAATTTTATGTTATTGTGCTTCACCACTGTTATTTTTTGACAAAATTTATTGTTTTTAGGTAACCCTCATATAATTTTGGATGGGTACTAAACGACGATCACGCACCGGGGAGGGCGATGATCAAACCCATGCACCTTATGGAAGAAAAGGAACAAAATGTCGCGAGACTATGGACAGGAGGGCAAGGAGAGAAAAGATACCTATTTTATTCGATGATAATGGTGAGCCTACTACTGAAGAAGCACATAATGAATGGATTAATTTCATTGCGTCGATGGCGCGCAGTAAAGTTAATATTGTGCAATTTAACTCATTGCCTCAAGTCGATGCGAACATAAAGGACATGATTTGGGATAATGTAATGGTATGTGCAAGATATTAATGGCCCTTTTAATGTTTTTTCACATATTTTCTTTCAATTTATATTAAATTTAAGTTCACTAATGTTAGATATTATTTTTTTATCAGAATACCTTTGAATTTCAGTCCACACCAAAACTGAAGAAGAAGTGGTTAGTGACGGCTGGGGAACGTTGGCGGGGTTGAAAGACAACCTTGAACCGTTATATATTTGGAAGCAAAAAGGATAGGAACCATGTGCTATATATCCGTATCTTAGTAGGGATACATGGGAAAAGTTCCGCAACAATCGATTAACCAAAGAATGGCAGGTAATATATTTATTTTTTTCAATTTTTTATTAATTTAATTTAAAGTTAACAATTTGAATGATATCTAATTCTTTTTTTTGGACAAATAGGTAAAGCGTGTTTCTAGCCAAGAGAGTTCGAACAAGAACAAACTCCATCACACAATGTCTCGTGGTGGATATTCAAAGTTACAAAAAAGGATGATGAATGAAAAATTTGAGGAAAAAATACGAAAGAATATTGAATCCGGTATGACAGAAGAGGAGGCCTGTAGAACAACTTCTCCCCCTTCACCAATTTCCCGTCATCTTCTCTTCAAGGAAGGTCACAAAAACAAGCATGGTGACTTTTCAACCGACGCTGCTAGAGATGTTAGTATGACAATTATAAGTATAATTTATTCAATTAAGTAAAATGTCTATTAATATTATTTAATAATGTGAATTATATTCAGAATAATGTTGGATACAATTGATCAGGATGATTTGACCAATCGCGAGAGTCAAGGAGAGTCCCTCGGAGATGGAAAAAATGACATTCTTGTCATTGCTACAGGGAAGAAAGATCACCCCGGTCGCATAAGGGGTGTTGGGGGTCGGATGCAGATGTCTCAAGTTTTTGGAGCCTCATCGTCCAGTCGTACTATGAATGTAGAGACTCACGCTCAATGCAAAGAGGAAATTATGTTCTTGTCTGAAGCACTGAAGGACCTATACAGAGATTTGGGCAAACTAGTTCCAGTTTTTCCTAAGAGACATGTCGGATCGAGTAATATTTTTCCTAGTATGGAGTCATCATTGAATCAACCAGAGATAAAGAATCGGGTGACTATAAGCAGGGAAGTCATGGCAGAGCACATACCGGTATGCTCTAGTTCTGGATGGCCAGATTCATTGGGAGAGTTCAAGGTAACAAATTATAATTTTTTTCTTTTAAAATTATTTCATTTTTCTTCATTTTTTAATATATATTATTCTTGTCTATTATTCACAGGACGGAACAGAATGTCGCCTATTTCTGATTGATCATACTAAAGGGAGGTGTCTTGTAGCTACCAGGAGTCTCTATAATTTATCAATGAATCACGGGAAAAAGGTAATGCCGGACAGAGTGAAGGTCAACATAATTACCTCAATCGAACATGATGCTCCATTGCCATTTCCAGATGATGAGGCCACCATAGTTGGGACAAGATTTGGGAATCTGTTAGAGTGGCCAAGGTCATTGGTTGAGATTTGTACCGATCCGGATTTGCAGGTGTAATTATATATGATTCTTTGACTTTTTGTTGTTATAATTTATTAATAAACATCTCTAATTACTGAGTTATTTTTCAAAGGTACCGGACCAATGGAAGAAGCTATACACGAAAGGTTCTAAAAAGTTGAAGGAAACCCCTCCACCCAAGACTACTCCAGTAGTGGCCCACCCGCAAGAAACGAATAATTCATTATTATCTAAACTTGGTGCATCTTTACGGCAATTGTACATAGTGGTGAGCCACCATTCGACTAATTCTTCCTACACAATCAAGATGATGGAAGAAATAGTGGGCAAGGAGTATTTAGTACGTCTTCCTAAAGAGAACCTCAGTGATTTCTTGGCGTTTGATATGGTGACAGGTGATTGCATGCAAGTGTTCATAGAGTAAGTTCATTAAGTTCGTATATATTTTTAAAGTTTCAACTTTATTTTATTTTTTGGTTAATTTGCAATATAGTTTAACTAATCAAACGTGTCCTTCTATTTGTCAATGAATTTTGTAGGACAATGTATACGCTAGGTAGAGCATAGGGTCAAACTAGGATAGGGTTCCTATC
This sequence comes from Ophiorrhiza pumila, assembly GCA_016586305.1. Classification (NCBI taxonomy): domain Eukaryota; kingdom Viridiplantae; phylum Streptophyta; class Magnoliopsida; order Gentianales; family Rubiaceae; genus Ophiorrhiza; species Ophiorrhiza pumila. The sequence goes on from BLIW01000006.1 coordinate 13,914,218, forward strand.
TCCAAATCATATACAACCGATCGGGAATAAAGAAACAGATAGAATACAATACATTGTGTCTACCATAAAGAATGAAAACAAGAGCATCTACCTAGTGTCGTCTTTTCTAGCGTAATTAAATTTCAAATAGCTTTACTTTTTTAACCGCATTTTCAATAGGTTTATTCATATGATAAGTTGGAATTTTTTATTTTATTATTATTTTTCAGTGAACACTTGATGCTAATGGCCATAAAACCACAGGATATGATTGTGTACTTGTTTGATCCAGTACATTCAGACCCCCGAGATGATGCTATGAATTTGATGAACACGTATTTATATTTCTTCATAATTTTTCGAATATTACATTACTAATATTATCACATGTTTATTTGCTAATTCTTGTTTATAAGCTTTTAAATGTTGTCTTTTACAATGTATCGAGGGTATATCAGTCACAACTTGAAGGGGATCACTCGCCGATGCATAAAACACTTCAATGGATAGAGATAAATGTAAGCTTGTTCAATTGTTCGACTTAATGTTCTAATGTAAACAATTTTATTTACTTATGAAATTATTATTTAATTGTAGCACAAGAGGCAAGTAGGAAATTGAGAATGTGGGTATTATGTCATGTGTTACATGCGAATGATCATACTCCGAGAAGACATAGAGCACTTGGATTTCAAGAAGGTTTTGGGTTTTGTTTTATTATTTCATTATCATTGCATTTTCTACTCTATTTCTTTTTTTTTTGCATATGAATTATTAATAATATAATGACTTCTTTTAATGTATCAGTGCTTGAAAAAAGACGGGAAAGCATTAACAAAAAAAGATTTGAATATTGTTCGAGAAGCATGGGTAATTATGTAATGAATCATGAGCTCCAAGCGTTGATCGATCCAAACTGAAATAGATTTGATTCATTATTTTGTTAGGACATTATGTAGATGTAATATTTGTATGCAATACTTTTGACTTTAGAAATCAATATTTGGTATAAAAAAATTTTTCCTTTTAATGGCAATTCTTTTATGCATTGTTTTCAATATGTATTTTGGATTAGTTTGTTTATAAACTCTCTATATTTTGGGCTGTTTTGTTTTGTTCATGTGCTGTGAATGCATGATTATAAATAATTCGCAGAAAAGGTTTAAATATATATTACCCCGGGTACAAGAAAACAGAATTAAATGTTAAAAACAATTACACCTTTTTATTTAATTTAATACACCGGTTAAATAACTGGTGTAAAATAAACATTTTTACACCGGGTTTATAAACTCGGTGTAACAAAGCCTTGTTACATCGGTTTATAAAATCGGTGTAAGAAATTTGTACCTTTTACACCGCCTGTATATACACCTGTTCATTTTTAGAATAACCGATGTAAATAATAAGATTTAACCGGTGTAAAATCCCCATTTTGTTCTAGTGATGAGTCGAGAGTTCACAAACAATAACCACACCTTGGTTTCTGCAGTAAGGTTGCTTAACATCGCATACATGGGTTTGCCGCAGAAGTTGCGTACCCACATTGCCATGGGAGCCCCAAAGAGTTCAAAATCGTGTCTAGATATCCAGCCTCAATCAACTATCTGAATTCATCCATAGGAAAATTAGGGAGGGAGTAATGCTTGTTCACAATCTGACTTGTGACCCCCAGATATTTTCTTTGCATGAACACTCTTTTGTCCTTCACGTCCTCTGGCCTTTTCACAGTTGCATTGGCATAGAACTCCTTTGCCAACGCCACATTGCATGCCTCAGGAGCCTCTGTCAATGGTCCCCAATTATAGTATTGAATCACATCCTTAAAGGGGCTCTTTGTGATGCTAAACTATCTTTCCACATGTATGGGTCTCACGGCAAAAGTGCAGAACTTCTGTTGTGCAAAGTCATTCACAAAATGTTTAGTTGTAGCTTGCTGTGGTGCCTTTCTTTTCTTCTGCCCAGGGATTTTGCACCATTTCAACTTCGTGTTCTTCCGGTACATATTCATGGTCAGAGCCTGAGTCATCTGAGGGTGTGGTGAACATGGCATATTTGGTTTTGCCCTTGGACAATTGACCCTTTGAGGTGAATGCGGGAGTTTGTTCCTTCTTAGGTGCCATGTTCCTGGATAAACAAGATGGTGTATATTAAATGGAGCACATCTAAGCATATGCATAAGGATTCAAAATTGCAAGGCACATATACTCTCCCCACACTTGGCCATAACATGCACCCTCACAGAATTGACACTACAAGTAAATGAATTTACATTCCACAACTACTTTTAATGTGCACTGGTGGGATGTTCTTCTACATATCACAATTTCATGTCAAAACAACTCATACGAAAATCTTTAATCATGAACACATTTTTAGAACAACATAGATTGGGTCAAATTAATCTAGTTTCTAGTGAGCTCCTATTTTTTCTAGAATGCCCATTCAATTCCCATCGCATGCATTGTAGTGGTAAACTCAAAAGAATCAATCATGAAATGTATATTACCACTACATTTCAACTACTGCTTCTTAACCCAAATTTTGCATTCATTATCTCACAACACGTATATAGCTTTATGTATATCCTCTACAACTGATCATAGTAAGCTCATGTCATGCATTCCAAAAGAAACACAATTTCATGAAAAGTCAAGGCCATTCTCACACTTCATCTATGGCACTTTAACTAAAACTTGCATTATATCAAACTCCACTAAGATTGCAAAGACAGAAACATTATCAAACTCCACCAAGATTGCAAAAACAGAAATAGAATATTAAGCTACCAACAACAAAATTTGTACTAATAATGGAAATGAAAAGTGCAAAAAAAAAAAAATCAAACACTAGGCGAGCCACAATTCATGCTTCAAGAATTCAGCTTCAAATCATGCCCAAGAGTTTAACTTCAAATCTGAAATTCATGCTTCGATAGAGAAGAAGAACTTACTTGGAATGATTGCAATGCACTTATAGTGAAGAACTTCGAGCTCTGGTCTCCCAAGCTAAGGAAATGGAATTTCAATTTCTTGGTCCACTTCGGTTGCCGTTCCAAAATGCATGCAAGGGAATGAATTTTTCTCATGCATAATATGTGCTATTTATAGTGGATAACCCATGCATTAACTGGTCAAGACATGAACTAGCAACCAAGGACATGTGATTTTACTAAAAGACAAAGTACTAGCTAGCAAAGAAGCATGCAAACAAAACAATGTCAAGTTTTCTCACAAAAGTAGCAAGAATTGGCCATCCTTTATGATTTAGCTTCCAAACAAAAATTTTGGTGGCCCACCATTTCTCACAAGATTGGTTTTATTGTCCACTTCCTCACATATATTATTTTGTATGCTTTTTCTTCCATTTTTCCTATATGCCCAATTTTGGTCAACATGCTGCTACACCACTGTGTGAATTTCAAATGCATGTGAAGCCTTTTATCTCAATGTTCAGCTTTTCTTTTCTTTTTTGAATGCATTTGGTTGCATGTCTTTACCAAAAACAAGTCACAATATTCACTGTGCGTGCAGAAATTTTCCTTCCTTCTTTTTCTCTCAGCTTTTTCTTTCCCTAATTTATCATGTCATGCCCCCTTGTCATTTTCCACACGAGAAGAGTGTTAGGAGATAACATGATTTGATCTCTTAATAAACAATTGAGAGAAAGATTCACATCTCCTTTGTTTTCACTTTGGACCAAAAGCATGTTGTTTGACTCAATGCATGTAAGTTCGGGGGAATCAAATATTACAGAACTGAATAAACTGCCAAACCTCAGATTTGGTTTGAAAAAGAATATTCTATGCATTTTCTTATTCCGTGTCATACGGAGGATTTCGTAAGATTTTTGGGCTTCTCAGCAGCCAATCCGTGTGTATCTTTAGTTAAACACTTTTATGCTCCTCACTTGTTTTTCTTGCTCCCCACTACATGCAACAGCACAAGAGAGATAAGAGGCAAGTTTCAAACATTTATTGATGAAATAACAAGATAACATAAAGAACAAAGAACAAAGAAAATTATTGGGTTGCCTTCCAAATAGTGCTTGGTTTATTGTCTTCAGCCCGACATGAAGAAACATGGTTTAAGATGAGGGACCATCAAGGAACTCGAAAAGTCTACTGCCTTCCGTAGCTGAGTTGAAAATCTACACCCTATGACCATTGACATTCCAACTTCTGCCAGTTATTTCATTCTACACCTCCACCATTCTATATGGAAAAATCTTGGTGACTATGAAAGGACCAACTCATCTAGATTTCAATTTGCCAGGAAAGAGTCTCAACCTAGAGTCATAGATCAACACTTGTTGTCCCACTTCAAATTATTTCATCTTTATTTTGGCATCATGCTACTTCTTTGTACGTTCCTTATACAGATTTGCACTCGCATAAGAATTCCAATGGAACTCGTCTAGTTTATTCAGCATCATCATTCTTGCCTCCTTTGCTAAATTCACATCCATGTTGAGTTTTTGGACTACCTAATATGCTCTATACTCCAATTCCACTGGGAAATGGCACTCCTTTCTAAATACAAGCCTAAATGGAGAAGCTTTAATAGGGGTCTTGTAAGCTATCCTGTAGGCCCACAATGCATCATCAAGCTTCAGTGTCCAATCCTTTCTCCTAGGGTTTACCACCTTTTCTAGTATCCTTTTTATCTCCCTGTTAAACACTTTAGCTTGTCCATTGGTTTGAGGGTGGTAGGCTATGGAGACCTTATATTGCACACCATATTTGGCCAAGAGTGTACCGAACACTTTGGTGCAAAAATGACTCCCTCCATCACTAATGATAGCTCTAGGAGTACCAAAATGATTGAAGATGCTTTTGTTGACAAACTTGAGCACGCTCCTACTATCACTGTGAGGCAAAGCCATGGCCTCTACCCACTTGGAAACATAGTCCACAATTACCAGGATATACTCATTACCACAGGACCTTGGAAATGGCCCTATGAAGTCCAATTCCCACACATCAAAGATCTCTAACTCCAACACATTGTTGAGGGGCATTTCATTCCTCCAAGAGATGTTCTCAATACGTTGGCACCTCTCACATTGGCTCACCCAAATCTTTGAGTCTTTGAAAATGTGACGCCAATAGAATCCAGTTTGCAAAATTTTATATGTTGTGCGAGTGCTTCCAAAGTGACCTCCAAAGGGTGAATCATGACAAGTTTGCAAAATGCTCTCCTTCTTTACCTCCAGAATGCATCTTCGTATAATATAGTCATTGCATCTTTTGTACAGACTTCCACTATCCCAAAAATAATACATTGCATCATGCCTTAGCCGTTTCTTTTATTCATGGGAATAGTGCTTGGAAATTTAACCAACTACCATATAATTTGCAATCTCATAAAACCAGGGCAAGTCTTGAGTGTGGATCCTGAAAATTTGCTCATCTGGGAAATGCTCCCTGATCCACACTTTAATCTGGTCTTCACTCAAGGTTCCATTATCAAGTTTAGAAAGGTGGTCTACCTCCACATTCTCACATTCTTTCCTATCTCTAATTTTCACATGAAACTCCTGTAACAATAGAACCCAGCGTATGAGTCTAGGCTTGGCCTCTTTCTTTGCCATTAAGTACTTGAGGGATGTATGGTCTGTGTGCACAATAACTTTGGATCCCAATAAATAGGCTCTAAATTTGTCAAAGGCAAACACCACTGCTAACATTTCCTTTTCTATAGTGATGTAGTTTAATTGGGCCTCATTCAATAGTTTACTTGCATAGAAGATGGTGTGGAATATCTTGCCTCTTTTTTGCCCCAGCACTGCCCCAACTGCATAGTCACTCGTATCACATATGATCTCGAATGGTACTCCCCATTTAGGAGTGACTATGACAAGGGCCTCCACTAGTCTTGACTTTGGTAGCTCAAAAGCTTGAAGACACCTTTCATCAAAGTCAAAGGGTGCATCCTTTTCTAGCAGTGTGCAAAAGCATGCATATGAGAAAAAGTAGCCAATAAAAAACAATTACTTTTATACCCATGAAATCCTACAATGTATCTACAATTCATTAAATAAAAATCCCATCTTTATACAACATTTAAAGTAAATAATTAACACAAGTCATCTGAAGAAAAGCCCAAATGAAGCATTTTTTATATAATCAACAAAATATGTACGCAAATAAAGGCATGTTGAGTTCTCACTTAACAAGTGAGGTTTAATCTTTATCCCATACAAAATAATACTACAATGTTTGAAAATTTTGAAAGATTTTATGATTGTAATATAAGTCCTACAGCGGAGAGAGAAATGCGAGAGATGAAGGACAAAAATTTTGGGGATAAAAAGATACAAAGTGCGAATAAGGTGGGTGTGGATTTGAGGTAAATGAAAATTCCAGGTATGGGATTTTATTAATTCAACTAAGTCCTTCTCTGCCTCACATTCAGGGTTCAAGTTAAGGCCTTATGGTGGTGGCGATAATAGTGTGGGATATTGGCTCCATTTTTGAAGTTGGTAGTTATGGAATGGGGCTATTGTTGTTGCTATTGCATAAAAGAGTGCAGCATATAGATGAAAGCAAAAGTGGAGACGATATAGGTATAGGAGAAAGTTGGGATAGAAAATTCTCATATACTTATTGCTGATGAAATTAGTGAAAGAGATAAAACATAAATTGTCGACTTTGTTTTTTGGAAAAATTTGTATTAAGGGCTGGTTGGCATTGTCGCACACCTCCAATTTAACCCAAACTCACTAAATGTAGTAGTGGTGAAGGGATTGATCCAACAGGGAAGGGTTGGTATTCAAATGATTGGAAATGCTGATGGTCTGATTTATACGAGATGCAAGCGAAAACAAGTAACTCAACAATGAAATATCAAACAGAGAGAATGGTACTACCTTGAGGGGTTACAACATCCATAGATCCATTCATGGTTTCATCGACTAGTGTAGATCAATGACGGGATTTATTTGCTTGTGTCATGAAAATCAAGTAGTCGGGTAACTCACTCAAATTCAATTCACATACTCCTAAAACCTCACTGGGCGGTGCAAATTTTTGTCACAAATTAAGTTTCCAGATTCCTATCATGTGTGACAGTTCTAGTTCACTACTTGTTATCTCCTTTGGCAAGGCAGACAGTTAATTCATATGTTCAAAGTGTCCTACAAGGATAATTCTAAGTCCTTTTCAATAGATCTGATAGCAAATGTTAGTGGGCTCCGCACAAATGTAATTAGCAAGCAAACCAAAATTTGAAACTCATGTATCGATGGTTTTTCACATTAAATCATGTAAAATTCAATTCATATTACTTGGATCTAGTTTAATTTCAGTGGATATCGTAAGTCAAGCAAGATCTCTTCAGTCCAATGCATGCACGATGAATTTCACATTCAATAATAGAGAACACATTCAAACACATATCAAATACAATTAAGATGTCTCAACTATTTACATATCTATAAAAATTTAATCCTCAAGGCATTATCTGAAATTAGCCAATCATCTCAATGATCGGCTCAGAGCATAATTTTGAACTCCCAGAATCAGATATATTCGGATGATATGGGGTTAAAGCAATTGTTAGGGTTACAAATAAAATGTTTTTTTATGTATGAGCTTTTGTTCCCTTCTTCGATTGTCTCCAGCTCTAACCCTAGATTTTTCTTTCTTCGAATCTCTCTATTCCTATATCTCTGTTTTGGCTCTCCTTTTTTTTTTGCCTTTGTTTGGTCTTTATACCATTTCTCTCTCTGTATGTGCTGATGTGGTTTGATCTTAGTGGGTTGCATGCTTTTCCTTTACCCATGATCTGTGCTGCGTGTTCTGTAAATGCAACCAGTTAATGGGTGAGGTCATCTTGTGCCAAGTCATCAACATTGGTTGCTTAATCGTTAAGGATGTATTTTATCAAACACTTGGAGACATAGAGATCACAATGCTCTTGAAGTCGGTTGAGTGCTGAGTGTTGTGCATTGTGTAAATGTTGTGAGTGCGAATGTGAGTGCAAGATAGTGCAAGTGTGCAAGTGATCAGTGAAAGTGTGCAAGTGTAGGATAGTCCAAGAGAATATGAGGGTGCAAATGTGTGTGAGTGTGTGCGAGCGTGGGAGGGGACACTAGGCTCCCGGCCAGCTGTGCGTGCATGAAGTGGTAGGAGCCTAGTGTGCGTGCATGTGTGGTGCAGGCACCTACCCTATGTGAAAATGCAAGGGCGGGGGCACTAGGCTCCCGCCAGTGTGTGTGTGCATAGGTTAGGCTGGTGCCTAGTGCGCTCGCCCAACTTATATGTGCCAGTGTGCGCAGCCGCACTACGCATCGGCCCATATATGTGCGTGTAATGTGTTTGGTGTTTTATTGATTGTATGTGTGATGTTCTATACTTGTTGTGTACTTGTTATGTGCTAGTTATGTGTTGGGACTTTTTGTGTGTGCTTGAGAGTTGTGAGAACATTTGTGTCAAATATGCATTCCATCAAATACTTGTGCATTTTACATCATTTATGCAATACTATCAGCACTTCTTCAAAAACTCCACAAATATCACTCATTACATAATTAGCACAGAAGTTACAGAGATCATGTGAGAATTGACAACTATATCAACACAAAAGATCAAGGATTTATAACATATAAGTCAGTCTATAACTAACTTATCAAGGGAATTATTAAAGAGGGCATAACCTTAATCTATTTATTGTTAAGGGAGTGAAAATAACTTAATTAGTATATATGATTAGTAAAAGACTTTATTATCCATGGATAAACTCAGGAGCAAACTGCCAAAAACATCGCTAAACTATTCTCAAATTCGGGTTTTGGTTATTAAACTATTAAATTGGCCAAAAACGTCACTGAACTTCTTAAGTGTATGTGTTTAGGTCAATTCATCCCATTTACTGTCATCTCTTTTTTAAATTGTTAAATTAAAGGTCATTTATGTCTTTTAAAGAAAAATTTTATAAGTGTATTTATGTAAATGACATCCATGTGCATCATCTTCCCAAAATTCCTCCTTTCTTCTCTCTTCGACTCTTCATCCTTTCTTCTCTCACTTATTACAACAGTCACCATTGCAGCTTGCTTAAAATTATATCTCAAGTTTATTTTCAGTCCATGTCGCATGAATGTACTAATTCTAACCTGAGATTTCAATTTTAAACTTCAAACAAGATAAAATCCATCCAAGATTTTATCTCGACTTAGCTTCCAGTCCATACAAAATGACTAGATCAGCCTACCTCAAGATTTTTTATCTTGGATTCATAGAGGACTGGCTATTGAGATCTAATCTCAAGTATACAAAAATCAGTTTTATTCAAGTTCTCCACTTTTATTGAAATTAATCAAGTCAACAGACTTTCTTATAATAACAAAAAAACAAAACTCAACAGCAAAACTCAGTAATAATATTTCTTCAAATTCTGCACATTTCATGAGTGTGGAATGACTCAACCATCTAGATCAGAAAGTTTATAGCTGCCAGACTGACTAGCTTCTGTTACTCAATATGGACCTTCCCAAGTAGAGCTTAACTTCTCAGTTCCTTCTACCCGACTTGCTTCTACCATCCTCAATACCAAATCATCAGGCTGGAAGGATACTGCCTTGACCCTTTAGTTATAATATCGAACCACGTCTGACTTATATCTAGCTTATCTCAACTGAGCTCAAACTCTTCTTTCTTATGCTAAATCTAAATTTTGTCAGAGCTCATCATCCTTATCTACCGAATTGAATGACATTACTTTGGGAGTTGGTATTTTTATATATGCGGGTATTACTATTTCCGAGCCATATGTCATACTAAATAGTGTTTCACCATTGGATGTCCGAGAAATGATCCGGTATGACCACAATACCATTGGTAATAGCTCGACCCATTAACTAGCTCGTCCTAACCTTGCTTTTAAACCCTGCAATATTATTCTATTCATTACTTTGGCCTGCCCATTAGTTTAAGGATGAGCTACAGAGGTGAAGCATTGCTTTATTCCTAACTCAGAGCACCCAGATTTGAATGGTTTCTTAGCTAATTGTTTCATATTGTCTGAGATTATAATCCCCGAAATCCCGAGTCAAAACACTATAGTTTTCCAGAAGAACTTCATTACATTCATTCCTGATATTTTAGCAAGCGGTTCAGCCTCCACTCATTTAGTAAAATAAACAAACTACAACAATCAAGTATTTGAAACAACAAACTGACTCTAAAAAGGGACCAAAAATATCCGTTCCCCATTGATGAAAAGGCTATGCTAAAGAAATAGAAATCATCAGTGTTTGAGGAACTTGGGAAACCACAGCATATTTCTGGAAATTTTCATGAACTCGCACAATGTGAATAGCATCCTCATAAATGGTAGGCCAGTAGTATCCCATTAGCATTATCTTTTTTGCTAACATGCGCGACCCTACATGGGACTTGCATATCCCAGAATGTACCTTATCAAGTAAATATTAAGCCTGTTGTGAGTCAACACCTCAACCATGGAGTTAGAATCATTTCTTATACAATACCTCGTCCTTTAAAGCATACCGAGCTGACCTCATTTGGATTTTCGGAGTTGATGCTCCCAATCTATACTCTGAGCTGGTAGCGCCTCTACCAATACTTGATTGTTTAAATGTGAGAAACCCAAGGATGCTAACTTAATCAAGGCATCTGCTCTTCGATTTTGTGACCTTGTCACTTTTTAAAAATAAACTTTTCAAATTTCTATGATAAACCCTATATGTGTTCTAGGTATTTCTGTATTAAGGATCTTGTGTAGTGTATCTCCCTGAAACATGCTTCCCTATTAATTGTGAATCACTGTACGCCCATACCTGAGATGCTCAAACTTAATTTGTTAGATTCAAACCAGTAATCAAAGCTTCATATTCTGCTTCATTATTTGATGCTGGAAAATTCAAACTTTAATGCATAAGTTATCTCGTCTCCTTCAAGACTAATTAATAGGAGCACTGCTCCAGCTTCCTCATCACCGGAAACACCATCCACAAAGAGCTTCCATTCGTTTAAGAAGTTATTTATAGGTTGGGTAACTTCTTCTATTGGACTCTTACTCTTCATTCTTCGGTTAGGCATCTCGGCAAGAAAATATGCTAAAACTTGCCCTTTGATCGCAGTTCGAGGACTATATGTTATTTCATGCTCTCCGAGTTTGCTAACCACCCTAAATTCTCCGGTCAATATAGAATTTGTCTCAAGGTTTAGTCAGTAAGCACACAAATAGAGTGTACTTGAAAATAAGGCTGAATTCGTCGTGCCGCAAAAAATAGTGCTAGTGTTAATCTCTCCATCTCGGTATACCTAGTTTTGGCTCCCTATAGAACTTTGCTCACGAAATATACTAGTTTTTGCACATTTTCCTCTTCTTAGATGAGCATAGTGCTAACTGACTGAGCCAAAACTGCAAGATGTAGATATAATGGTTCACCTGGTGTGGGAAAAAATAGAGTAGGAAGTTGCTGTAGATTTTTCTTTAGTTCCTCAAAATGAACTTGATACTCCTTATCCCACTTAAAAGTTTTTGCTAATTTTAGCAACTTGAATAAGGGAAGCCTCTGTCAGCAGCTCGGGATAAAAACCTGTTTAGCGCTACCATACATCCCGTTAATTTTTGCACCTCCTTCACTGTTTGAAAAGCCTTTATATTGATTACTGCCTTCAATTTTCTAGGATTGGTTTCAATTCCTCTTTTGGACACCATTAATCCTAAAACTTTCCTGACATTATGCTGAAAACACATTTTTTTGGATTCAACTTCAGTCTGACTTGTTGTAATATTTGGAAGGTTTCTCTCAAATCTCCTATTATGTCAGCTTCTGCTTTACTCTTCACCACTATGTCATCTATATAAAACTCCAAATTCCTTCTTATTTGGTGTTGAAAATTTTGTTTCACCAAACGTTGATACGTAGCCCAGTATTTTTTAACTCAAAAGGCATTTTCTTGTAATAAAATATGCCTTGATCTGTCACAAAATTTGTTTTCTCGGTGTCCTTTGGATCCATAAGGATCTGGTGATACCCCTTATATGCATCTAAAAAACACAGCATCTCAAAATCGATGATGACACTTACTATCTGGTCAATTAAGGGCAGCAGGTAATAATCTTTAGGGCATGCACGATTGAGGTCGGTAAAATCAATGCACATACAACATCCTTCATCGACTTTTTAACCATTACTGGATTTGCTATCCAAGTGAAGTACCAAACTTCCACTAGAATTTCTGCCTTTAACAATTTCTCCACCTCTTCCTTAATGACCACTTTATGTTCCAGTGCAAAATTTTTCTTCTTCAGTTGTACGGGCTTTATATCAACGTTAATATCCAAAGAATAAGTTATCAACTCGGAAGAAACCCCTTTCATATCATTTGGGCACCACGCAAAGAGATCCTTAAATTCAACAAGGATATCCATAGTATACTTTGGATATGAGTTGTGACTGATTTTCCGATTTGAACCAATTGTTTAGGCTGAGTTGGATCTAAAGGGACTTTCAGCACCTCATCTTCATCAAACTCTTTATCTAGACTTTTTATCGAATTCGCCTTATCTATTTTCAATGGTCCTCGAATCCCTACTTCGCCATCCACACAATTTACTTGGCTCCACGTACCAACTTATCCTTTCCTCTTATTGCCACCATGTAACACTGTCGAGCCATGTACTGATCTTTTTCTATGGTCACTATTCCCGCTTCAATTAGGAACTTTACAACAGGATAGAGGGAGACTATATCGCCTTCAACTTCACCAAGGTACCTCATCCAAAAATCATGTTATATGGGGATGGAGACTTCAAGACTATAAAATCAGAATAAACAGTTCTCCTTCTTGGGTATTTTCCAACAGTGATAGGGAGAGTTACTATCCCCATGGGCTGAACTGATTCCCCTGAAAATCTGACCGGCAGAGTTGGACTCTGCCAGAGTTGCTTTGGGTCTATGTCTAACTTTTCAAATGCATTGATGTATAGGATATCTACCAAACTACCATTGTGTACGTGCACTCGATGCATCAATTTTTTCGATGTGTTAGCCTTAATTATTAGTGCATTAGAATGTAGGAACTTGCTCTCAAAAGGTTTGAACCTCTTTCCTTTAGGCTCCTATAAGGAAATCTTCCTACATCAATTCTTGTGAATTGCAGTACTTTCACCTCTTTCAAATCCACCTAGGATCATGGATTTCACCGGTGACCCCTGCCGTAGGAGAGTTGTAGTTATCCTTTCGTGGACTTTTTTCATCTGGCCGAAAACCCTGCCTTAATTTACCTGAATTAGCAACCTTCCATCGGCTGACATTTCCTGGCGAGTCATCTGGTACGAGGTCTTTACAAATTCTTGTAAATATCCCTCCCTGATACAATCTTTAATCTCTTTTTTTAGATCAGTGCAATCTTCAGTTTCATGCCCATGTTGTTGATGAAAATTACAATACATGTCCCAATTTCATTTATGGTTGGAAGCATTCATCTTTTGGGGAGGTTTTAAGATTCCTCTCTTTCCTACGATAGCCAATATTTTAGCCCTACTTTTAGTAAAGGGAGTGGTTATTCCTTTATGGATCGACGAGTTGGCCCCTTTTCTTAGTATGTTAAGGACGTCGAATACCTTGGCCCTCCAGTTCAGAGCAGCACCCCTCTTGCCATCATCTCGGGCCTTAATGCTCCTCTTCTTATTATCCTTCTTTCTCTGTCTGTTTCCTCTCTTTTAGCAAACTGCTCTGCTCGATCCATCATTTCCTCTACATCTTCAGGTGGATCTTTGACCATTTTTACGTAGAAATGTCCAAGTTGGAGTCCATTAATGAATGCTCCTATAACCACATCTTCCGAGTAGTTCTTCACTTGTGGGTTTTCGTCGTTGAAACGCTTCATATAACTTCTGAGGGACTCAGTATCCCTTTGCTTGATATTAAGAAGGTCAGCTGTGGACTTATCAAATTTTTTCCGTTGCAAGAAATGATTGAAAAATAAGTCATGCAGCTGAGAGTACGTATAATAATTATAACTAAACTAGAGACCACTTAATAAATAAGTAAAACTATAGGGGCTATTTAGCAAAATTGTCAAAATTGGTCTTAAAACCCATTGTTGCACAGACTTGGGTTTTCATTTTCTTTTTCATATTTTCTCCTATTTTCCCTCTTAATTAGGGCAAGAAGCAATGTTTGATTAAAGGAGAAAATGAATCAATTCTCACTACAATTTCACTCAAATTAAGGTAAGGAAACTCTCTAGTCTATTTATCCATATTAATATCTTTATTTAGTATTCTAGATTAGTAAAAGTTTGAAACTTTTGTTGTAATAAGATATGGGCTTTAATCATATAATCTCAATAATACTTATCTAAGGATTTTAGCCTTCATTTGATAAGGTATAGAACATGGATTGATGGGTTTAAGTCAAATTGTGATGTTATTTTGTTGAAGAAACTTTATGAGGGTAATATATAAGTGGGTTTATGGAAAAATAGGGTTGTTCAATATATTTGATATGTAAGGAATTATTAAATGGATTTCAAGTGTAGAAAATTATATGAATAGGTTTTAGAATGGTAAGAAAATGAAATGTCCCTAAATTTAGAATAGTTTTTCTAAATTATTTTTGTAGTAATCAGAGAGCACCAATAAGACTAAAAATGGTGTCTAAAACTTATTAGACTCTATTTAATTATTCTTTTGTCATATTTGTATGTTTCATAGGAAAGTGAATTAAATAATTGGTGGATCTTAGATCAAGTACCATATTGGAGATTGGCTTCAAATAAGTGGTTATGATACTCCTTTATGTTTTATACGCGTTTGATAAAGCACATTATTGAGAGTTTGGTTATGTTATTATATGAAAGTGGATTGAGTATGAATAATATTGTGATTTTTTTGATTACTATAAAAGGTATGCAGTGGCTTTTGTGAAAGTATAGTATTTTATGAAACGATTTAAAAGAATTTTAATTGTTATGAGCTCTTGAATGCTTTAGTTAACTATTGGTAGGAATATGTTCCAACCTAAATGTATTGGCCTACCTAGCGGGATAAATAGCTAGGGAACCTAATGTAATGGCCAACCTGAAGGGATAAATAGTCAGGATTGGGTCCAGTAGAATTGGCCAAGAGTGACTTGAGTTATTCATGAGCTAAATGATAATAAGTACCCAACATATTTGTGAATAATGATGGTGCCACTTGCTATTTACATATATGAGTGTGTGTTTGTGATTTGATTTGATATATTTTCTAATGTTGATTCTCATGTATTGAATAATGTTTTGCGAAAATATATTATGTATATAACGTGCTCAATCCAATAGAGGAATATCTCAATCACTTACTGGGCATAGTTTTGCTCATACCACGGAAATTGTTATCTTTGCAGATTTTAAAGTTTCAGGTGCATATTGTGTGGATGACTGGAAGTAGAGAAAGTTATTTTGTGGATGTTGTAGTTATGTAGAGATAATATTAAACTGTGTTAGATTGGTTAATATTGGAGCATTCTTGTTCCTTCTTTTGGATATAGTAAGAGATTCTTATTGTGATGATGTTTATAGTCGTGTGGATAAAGTAAGTGAATTGTAATAGATGTTTTGGGTTGAACAATATTGGAGCATTGTTTCTTGATTCTGGTGCATATATTTCAACATGGTTTGAAAGGAAATGAATGTTTGAGATTGTAAGTGAAATCTTTAGTTATAACTTGTATATACGGTGTTGTGTACTATACTATGATTTTTTTTTTTGATTGGCTAACCTCTTTCTGAGATGGGGCGCCACTCTTGATATATTAGATACCTTTTTGAGTGATGGATATACCCTAATATCGCTCTTACAAAAATTTATATGATCCTTAAGACCAACTTTCCATTTACATTCCTAAGGCCTAATGGAGAGTTGTTATTAAGGATATCAAAAAAGAAAAGACAGTGGAGTACTACTCCATTTACAGAGTCAGTACATAAATCGTAAATATGGAGTACTACTTCATTTACATTTATGATATCGCTATGACCTAATCTATTACAAGAAAAGAAAAAGATACATGTAATAAAATAGTGCCATGCAAAGTCATACATGTATGCACAAAAATCACCAGAGGTAAGGTTCTCTAATAGCTAAAGTGTAAGGGAGTTGGATGGTGTCACGGCTAAAGTCACCATTCAGTACAGTACACATCTCACTCAAAGTCAAAATACAAATCATCATATGGGAAGTATGTGATCTGACACATTTCATATATATATTAACCATGATTAAGTGGCAATAATGTGTTTTCAGACCAGGATCAGTTTCATGCAGTCAAATGGACACAGGAGAGTACTGTTGACATGCCATATATAAATTAAGTATGATCTGCAATGCACATAAAAATTTGTGGTGAATGTATTAATTCATTCACTAGGCAAAAGGTAGAAATAGCCCTTTATCCTCTACTTTCATAACAAGATTGTCATGTATAACATGTTCAGACATAGACATGGCAGATTACCTTTCAAAGTTGAGGAATTTCAAGGAGTCAAGTGTTAACTGCCCTAATATCAGCAGGCAGATTGGAAATTGAGCATGAAAGTGGCGAAATTATCCTAACATCAGCAGACAATGGCCATATGTTACCTTTCATTTCTTACTATTCTCTTAAAGGTCGGGAGCCCCATTTTATCCTTCTTAAGCAAGTTTGTGCATAGCTAGGGGAGGGAGGTTGAGTTAGTTGGTGTGTGCTTAGCAATAGCCCTGACAGATCTATTTTCTTCCTTCGTTATCCTTCTCACAACTTTGAAGAGTTTGAGTGCTTGAGTTTGTTCCTTTAGTTGGGTGCACCTTCAATCTTCATAGTCTTTCTTAGTAGTGAGGGAAGAAGTTCTTCTGAATCAGTCTCTAGCTCTATTTTTTGGACAACCGTATTGATCAACTGAGAAGCTTTGTGTATAGTGCATACAAGAACCTACAATTTTGACACAATTCTACAAGGGAAATTAGATATAATGAACCAGTTAATGACATTACCCAAGGAAATTCTAAGGACTCCAGCCCCTTGAATGGTATCAGCATCAGCAAAGCAAGCTATGTTGAGTTTCCATGTATTCTCCTTGGGGGAAAGCCATTTTGTTGTGATCATTCGGGCTGGAGCTCTTTTGGTGGCCACTTGGCTTCAGAACTCCTGCCAATTGGGGCTTAAGGAACAATTTGCTTTTATTTGAGTTAATCCCCAGATAATTTTGAAGACTTCAGTAACTGCAGAGATGAGGTCTACTTGAGTGTCTTCAAAAGTAAAGTTGTTTCTGCACTTCCAAACTACCCAACAAATAATAGAAAGGGTAACCTTGGAGATAAATTTCAGTATATTACTCTCCTGTTTAGAAGTCCACCATTTAAGAGGTCTGAAAGAATGAAATCTACTGAGTCCAACCTCTGCCCCAAATATGTTACCCAGCTGTGAAATGAAGTTACAGTTTGAAAATAGGTGGTATTGTGTCTCCCCTTGTTTTAAACACATTGCACATATGAAAGGTCCATGTATTTGAAATCGTTGAAGATTTCTGTGAAGGGGAAGTCTATATAGTCTTTTCCTAAGCATGAGCACTAAAAACTTGATAGGAAGGCCCAGATCCCATATGTATGAATAGTAAGGATCAGTTATAGAATGGGATCTTAGTGTTGAAAGGCTGATGAAGAGGAGAAATTTCCTTTGCTGTTTAAGGTCCAGTGCATTTTATCTTTGGAGTTCCTTTCAAAAATAGGGATTTCAGAGACTTTTAGTGCCCATTCCTCAAGTAAGACCTCTAGTAAAACATCCATGTTCTATTCTTGGTCAGAAATAAACTAGGAGACTTTATGATCTCCATCCAAACCTGTAAGAGTGGCTAGGTTATTTAGCCCTAGCCAATTATCATTCCAAAAATGACAGTGGCCATCATGTATGGAGAAGGATATGAGATCCTCTACAGCTTGTGAGCATTTTAACATTCTATGCCACGTTTGGGAGTTCCCACTTTTAGGTTGAATGGTGGACGGATGGGATTGGCCACAGTATTTGGCATGGAGGTATTTAGCCCCTAGAGTATCATTTTGTCTAAAGCACCACCACAGCTTCATAGATTGGGCTTCTATCACATCTCTCAAGGATCTCAGGTTTAGACCACTTTCCTCCTTGGGTAAGCACAAGGCACTCCATCCTATCCAGTGATATTTATTGCCCTTTTCTAATCCATTCCATAAGAAATTAGCCATTGAAGACTCTATTTGATTGAGGACAGATTTAGGGGGAGTAATTGCCATTAATGTATATATAGGAAGGGAAGACAAAACACTTTGTAATAATGTGATCTTTCCACCAATTGACATCATATTAGCTTTCCATGTGTGGATTTTGGTTGAGATTTTATGGCTTGTATCCTCTTGTGATGTAATGGGAGACCTAAGTACTTTATAGGCATCTCTTCATGTTTGAACTTCGTAAGCTTCCTGAGTCTAAGTTTAATTTCTCTACTAGCTTTGACATGGGTAATGTAGCTGGACTTGAGGTGTTAATCTTCTGTCCAGAACAGCTCTCATACTGCCTTAGAGTCTCCATTACAGCCTTTGTATATGTAGTGTGTGCATCCCCAAATATTATAATGTCATCCGCATATCCAAGGTGATTAATTTGGGGGCATGTCCTAGGCAGTTTAAACCTAGGGAGGTTGGGATTTTGCAGAAGAGGGTTCAGCTTTCTAGAGAGAAATTCAGCCCCAATGATGAAGAGTAGGGGAGAGAGGGGGTCACCTTGTATAAGCCCTCTAGAGGATTTGAAGAAGCCTTTCAAAGAGCCATTCACTATAATAGAGAACCAAACATTTGACATCACTCTCCACATCAAGTCTATCCAAGTTTCCCCAAACCCTATTTGTCTCATGACTTGGAGAATAAATGGCCAATAGACCCTATCATACGCCTTTTCCATGTCTAGTTTAAGTGCTATATTGTGATCCTTTTTTTGTGAGAGAGAGTATAGAAAATTTCCATAGCTAACAAGTAGTTATCAGTAATTTGTCTACCCTTGACAAAGCCGCTTTGATTGATGCTAATTATTTTAGGCAGAAAGGGGGCAAGTCTATTAGTCAGGAGCTTAGTAAAGATTTTGTTAACAAAGTTGCATAGACTTATAGGTCTAAAATTATCAAATGACTATGGGTTGCTGTTTTTGGGATGAGTAAGATAGATGTTGCAGTGATGGCTCTATTTAGTTCTCCTCCGTTCATGAAATATGAAACGGCCCTAAGTAGGTCATATTTAATGATATCCCAAGCTTCCCTAAAGAAAGTGCTATTAAACCCATCCAGGCCCGGAGCACTATCTTTTTTTAATTAAAAAACCACCTCCTTCAACTCCTCCATGGTAGCAAGGGCTATCAACATAATCCGATCTGGTTCTTCTAGCATTGCAGGGATAGAGTTTGTTTCAATGGGGGAGTGAGGAGGGGGTTGTGAATAGCTATTAAAATGACTTATTGCTAGGGAGGCAATTTCAGTTTCATCTTCTACCCAAGTTCCTTCAGTATTTGGATCATATGAATGAAATTTTGGGTCTGTTTTTGTCTAACCTAGGCATGAAAAAAGGCTGTGTTCCTTTCCCCTTCCTTCAGCCATTTCATGTGAGCTTTTTGTTCCCAATATTGCTCTTCCAAGCTGAGGGCTTGGTTGAGCTTGGCTGCAGCCCTCTGAATTTCTTCTCTAGGAACTGTTTGGGTAGAGTCTAGGTTTTCTAGCCTCATAAGTTCAGTTTCAACTTCCACAACTAAAGATATTGCCAAATTGCTCTTTATTCCATTCTTGTATTTTTCAGTTTTTCAGTGAAGTTCCTAATGGGATTAACATTATGTTCTAGGATCCATGCCTGAGAAACTATGGTAAAGATTCAATATGTCCTGTCCAAAAATTTTGAAATTTAAAGCTCCTAAGGGTCACTTTCTTAGGTGTTAGTTTCAGGAGCATGGGGGAGTGATCAGAGGGGGACTTGCTTAGTAAATCTATGTGTGAATTAAAATTGGACTCCAGCCATCTAATATTGCTAAGGCCTCGATCTAATTTTTTCCAAATCCTAGCTTTACCTCTACGGTTGTTACACCATGTAAAGGTACTACCTATGGATTGAATTTTAGTCAGATTTTCTGAGGCCACAAATGTTTCTAATTCCTGTATATCACTAAGCTGGAAGGCCTTCCCCCCTTTTTTCTCCTCCCTACGTAGCATACAATTCCAGTCCCCCCAGGCTAGCTAAGAAAGGTCTAGGGCATTCAGAGGGCTAAGGGATGGCCACAGGTCCTTTCTCTCCCTCGGAGAGCATTTGGCATAAACATTTGATATAAGGACTTTTTCTTTTAATCTTTGATGGTTAACTGATATAGATATTTGTTGGTTGTCACAAGTCAAGACCTCACAGTGGAGTGGACTTCTATAGAGAACCAAGATGGATATCTCATCATTTATGATAGCCTTGTCAAACTGTAGCCTAAGTTTAAGTTTATGTAATTGACTCTGTTTGATGAATGGTTCAGCAATGGCAATCAGATTTATATTATTAGATTTTACTATCATTTTCAGTTTTCTAAAGTTGGGCTTTTTAAAGATGCTACGAATATTTCAATAAAGCAAATTAATCGTTAAAAAGGGTTGGTAAATTAAGTACCTGCATCCTTACTTCTTAAGGATCTATTTGATGTACCTGGTGCCTTGATACTGCTACTTTCTTGTTTAGCCTTTTGCTGTTTACAAGGTCTACCTTGTTTCTTCGTTTTAGGGGGGGTTTCTCCACTGTTCCACTTTCTTCATCCCCTGGGACTTGCTTTACTCCGCAGGGAGTCACCACAGGTAATAGATCCTCTGAATCATCTGACTCCTCACCAGGAGACTCTATGCCTTCATTAAGGTTTTGTCCACTAGAGTTGCTTCTGGGAAGTTGGAGCTTTGGGTTATCTTTTGGGCAGTCCTGGATAGCCTCAAGCAATCCAGCTTCTTCTATATCCACCTGCACATTAATACTGTCCTTTTAAGTTGTCTGAATTATCTGAAGTCTTAGGGGGAGATATGGAATTGTTCACTTAATTTGGGGTGGATGAGTTGGTCTTTTTTGAGGTATTGGCTTCTATTGGAGCCTGGATTGAAACTGTTTGATCTGACACCTGAGCATGGGTAGGCTCCTTAGGCTCCTTAGTATTTTTTGATGTTGTGTTATTTAATCATTTTTTTTAATTTTAAATATATTCATGAAAAAATATTTATGATTTAAGATAATTTAATAATAAATCTATTCATGACAAGAAAAATTTACATTTTGAAAGATGTTGACAATGATTATATTTTGTTATTTAAGACATTACAAAAATCTTAAAAATTAAAAGAGTCTGATGATATGTATATTTTATTATTTAAGATAGTTTGATAATAATCTAAGTTACTATCAAATTGTATCCACAAGAAATTATTAAAAATAACTAATAAAATATTAGATAGTAAAAGACAGAAAGTTAGGTATTTGACGTAATCTTTCTTATAATTGATAAAAAGGGTACTAAAAATTTTTATTAATTATATAATATAATAAATTTATTTTGACGCTCTTAATAATAAATACATTAAAGTTATACCCACATTTAATAATAAGAGTATGAGCCGCGTCCTTAATACAAATTCTCCCTTAATTTTATAATTTGATTAAATCACAAAACTGAATTACTTTTATAAGTTATTTTGGAAATTACATAATATATTTTTAATTACATAATTGTCCAAATATTACTTGATTAATCATCAAAACTAACTGTGATTAAATCACCAAAATGGATTGATTTTATAATTTGATTAAATCACAAAATTGAATTAATTCTATAAGTTTTTTGGAAATTACATAATATATTTTAATTACATAATTGTCCAAATATTACTTGATTAATCATCAAAACTAACTGTGTTTAAATCACCAAAATTGATTAATGTTATAATTTGATTAAATCATAAAATTTTTTACTTTTAAATTTTGATTCAAAATCATAAAATTGATTAGAGAGTATGATCTAAGATTCTAAATGTAGCTTTTTCTTTTCTTTTCTCCTTTTCTTTTGTGTTTCATTTTCATCTATTTTTCTTTTGAATCACACCAAACCCCTCAGTACCTTCTCAGAAAAAATGGAGAGATCAAGTGAGATACACGCTGACGCCAATCACCCCATCCTTCCCATTACCGCCAGCGACAGTATCATTAACAGTAGTAATGGCAACTCAACTTCATCATCATTATCGTCAAGAGCTAGAAGAAGAAGAGGGGTTGAGTGGCCAACTATTGATGGAGCATTGGGACTATCTGTAGAAGAATCAATAGGACAGGCTCGTAAATTTTTCAAGTTTGGATTTTTATTGCTTCCATGGCTTTGGGCTGTCAATTGCTTCTATTTCTGGCCAGTTCTCTCCAAACCCACTTCATATAATCATCCTCAGCTGCGTTACTGTAAGCCCTTTGACCCTTCCTATCCACACATTATGAATTGGATTTTTATTTGACTTTTTTTTTTTAATTTGTACTATTATGCTGTTTTCATGAATTTATTGTTGTTATTGATTGAACTTGTGGGTGATTTTTGGGGTGAAATTATGTGGCTTATGAATGAACGAAAACCCATTGATTATGCACTCATGTATCTTCCAAGTATCCCTGTGTGTGTTTTTTTGGGACTGTTCCCATGTGTCATATACATTTTGGCTTCGGTGGGTTTTCTCTTAATTTTTAATTGATTTTCCGTTTTGGGTCTACGATGAAATTTGGAGGTGTCAGTAGTCCTTAGTCCCTTGCTTAATGAATTTATGGCCCTTATTAAATAGGATGAGCCTTTTGTATGTGTTTGGTAGAAAGTTCCCATTTGGGATTTCTGTGATTTCAAAACTGTTAGTATTAATTGTGTAATAAAATTGTCTATGCATGTGCTTAAATGCAGTGAATCACTAGAGGTGACAAGCAGGGGTATGATTGTATGATCTTTAATTTGGAGACCAAATTTGGTAGAAATGCGATTTGGCTGTGATGAAGGGTTCAGGGATCACTTCAGCATATTATTTTGTAGAGGCCAACGTACATTGTATCACCTGTTGAGGATTTGGGGAATTAAACCAGCAAATGTTATGTTATCATTCCTGTTAACATTTTACCTATGTCACCGTCTACTCTGTCTATTCATTTTAAATGTTTGACCTCTACCTGTGATAATGATAGATGAAATGTTTTGATTATCATATTGGATAGAGGAAGTGGGAATTAGGACTTGTTCTCTCTGTTGGTTGTTTGTCCTTAACAGTTTAGTTTGATCTTCTCAGTCATCTAGCTATAGTTGTTGATTGATTTATCTGTGAGGCCTTGCTTCTCGATATTTTTCTTTCTCACTGAACATATAAAGGAATAAGGGTTGCCTAGAATTTGAAGTGAGTGCTAACAGATTTTGCTTCTAATGATGTTTTAAGTATGATAAACGGATTTGGGCCTTAACTATAGATGGATTTAGGTTTTCAGGATGATAATAATTTTGGCAGATTTTTGTAAAAAAAAGCATTTTTGCTAATCTTGTATTCTAATTCTCAACTAGGTTTTACCAGAGTACTAAGAAATTGCTTGTGTATCTCCAACTT
Organism: Ophiorrhiza pumila; assembly: GCA_016586305.1. Lineage (NCBI taxonomy): Eukaryota > Viridiplantae > Streptophyta > Magnoliopsida > Gentianales > Rubiaceae > Ophiorrhiza > Ophiorrhiza pumila. Next base: position 13,937,835 of record BLIW01000006.1, read on the forward strand.
GTGGAACTTTTGTAGTTAAGAAGTTGATAAAATTATGAGAAGCGTGATATATGCTTTAGCTCTTGGGGAGGTTTAACTCTAGATGCAATTTATTAATTCTGCACTACCTTCTACCGAACTGCAATTGGATGCTGTTGGCTTTAATTCAAACTCTTTAGTGCTCATGACTCATATTTTCACAAGAGGGTTCTCTCGTTCTTGTTGGATATTGACTTCCATTTTCAATTTCTGATCTGAAAGGTTCCATTTTGAAATTTTGAGGTGTCAGTATCCATTACTGTATTGATTTGGCCCTTTATGCATGTTTTTGTTGATCATTGTGTGTTGTTGTTAGTTTCTTAGTGTTGTTAAATTAGGTGCCTTGTATTTTGTTTCCCATTTGGGCATTCAGTGATTTCAAATCTTTCAGATATTTATGCGTATAGCGATTGTCAATCTATTTATTTGATATCTTTGAATCGGTTGAGGTGGCTACAGAGGTTTACTATCTTTAATTACTAGAATGTTATTGCTCAAGTTCTTTGGAGACCCAATTTGGTAGGATGGTATTTTGATGTGCTGATGGGTTATAGGCTAACTGCAGCATTTTCTTTCTAGCCCTCCAAAGTAAAGAGGTCTACATACATAGAACACGTCTGGATGGGGAATTAAACAAGTGGATGTTATGTATCATTCACGTGAACTCTTTTGCATACATGTTAGTGTTCGCTGCATCAATCCATTGTAAATGTTTGACCTTTGCCCTTGAAATAGTAGAGAAAATGTTCTGATTGTGATATTACAGAGGGGAAGAGGGAAATGTTGTTTGTCTTGGTGGTTTGCCATGGAGTTTGGTTTGATGTGCTTAATCATCTATGCCATCATCATTGATTGGTTTCTCGGTTTGATGTTTCGTTTTCATACTTCTCCTTCTCACAAGACCTACAAAGGAATGAAGGATGCTGTGAAATTAAAAATGCTACAAGTAAACTTGAGGTCCTTCTATCTATGTATAGATATGACAAATGGATTAAAGTCCTCAAATAATGATATTTGGATTTAGGTTTTCAGAAAGATATCAAATTTGACAGATCTATGCTAAAAGAACATTTTGGCTAATGTTGTAATCCAATTCTGAACAAGATCTTGTTAGGGTAGAATGGTTTGTTAATCTTGAATTTGTGGGATTTTTATGGTTGAGGAGTTATGCAGAGCAAGTTATTGTGATCAGTAGATTTGGGCTTGGCTCTTCAGGAAACGTTTTAAGTCTAGTTTTGTTTAGTTGTATTAACAACTGCAGAAATCAAACTAGATGTTGTAGGATTCAAGTTAAACTCTTTATCGTTCATCACTAGTGCCATTTTAGTCTTATAACATTTTTCCATTTAAATTCAGCCACAAGTGTGCAAAAGTTTGTGAGCAACACAGTTAAGGTTCTTTCACAACTGGTCAAAATAAGCAGATTGTAGCTTTTTCTAAACTAAAGAAATTTTAGAGGTTTTCAATAGCTAAGCATCTTCTTTTTAACTTTTTTTTTTTGAAGCAAAGAGATAAAAGGTAACTGAAGCTACCTCTGAGGTGCTACTGTAAACAGCATTAAGCACTTGAAAACGGTTTTAACAAAAACACAATTTTTATTATTTTTTTGGAACAGTTTTCAATAATGATAATCAGCTGAAAAAATGTAAGAACAAGCCCTTACTATAGCATTGGAGAAAACGCTCTAGACGGATAAACAAATTAACATGCCAATGATTAATTATCATTGGTGGAGGGTCTCATGGAAGGCTTATGGTGGAATTCTGCTATATTTCCTTGTATGCTTCTAATTTGCATCAATGAGGCTCCTGGATTTTGGACAGTCATAGTTGGATTGAGATCTGAAAACTCAAGCTTACTGTCCATCTCTCTCTCTCTCTCTCTCTCTCTCTCTCTCCTTTTTTTTTATATATAATCTTTTTTTTTGGGGACATTTGTAGGAGATCTCTAGATGCCCCAGAAAGGGGATACCTAAAAAGAATTGAAAAGAAACGAAAGAAAAAAAAAAGATGATATATTAAATGAAAACTTGTGTATAGCAACTTCGCCTCCCTTGCTTAAAATGGTTGTGGTTTGGTTTTTTGGTTTTTTTCTTTTTTTTTTTTTTTGTTGGGGGGAGGGGCGTGTTAAAATTGTAGCAAGTGCATTTATTTAACCCAGGGAGAGAAGAATTCCTTGATGGTTTTACTTCAGAGATTGAGTCATCCTTAATAGAAGATGTACTGATTACAGGGAGAAATCCTGTCTTAGTGAGTTATATGTTGACTTTTAAACATGAGTTCCAGATATAGCACATTGTGAACATTTTGAAATTAACAAGCTTGGGTTCTGGAAGAAGCTTCTCATATTGAAGTGTCTCAATCAGCTTAGCATTGTTTTTAAAATGTTGAAGGAGAAATTGTGGTTTGAAATAGTAGGCTGATCACATTATCCATTTGGACGTGATGGATAATAAATTTTCAAGCGATCACTAGTTGATGTAAACCCACTTTCCAATACCATAAAATTATGGTGCAGATATGAGTATTATCATTGTAATGCGCTTTTGAAGATTACACAGCAAATGGAAATCTTCAGCAAATGGAAATCCTCAGCTTCTATTTCCTACTAAGGCTGCAGAAAAGTATGAATAGTAACCGGGATCTAGGATCAACATAATCGAGAATACACCCCAAATATAGTCAATAGTATGGAGCACAGAGCTTGGAGCACATGTTTGGAGGAGCTCGGAGGTCGGAGTCGTCCCGATCTGTTCAGATCAAAGCCTTGAGCCCACGCGCCGATCGAGCTTGGAGCAGCAGCCTTGGAAGTCCTTTGAGTCCAGCTTCTCTTAGATCTAACTCTTGGGCTCAGCTGAGAAGTGGATGCTCCCGTACGTTCTGCAGCTCTTGTTGAAGATCTGAAAGGTCCCATCTTTGTTGATGCAGCCCAACTTGATGAAGTGGAGGAGGGAGAGCAACGGCTGAAACAGCTTAGATTCCAGCCGATCTGAAGGAGCAGCTTAGATTCCAGCTGTTAGATTCATGCTGAGCATCTTTACTTCAATCGTAGAGAGAGTGAGAGAATGAAAGTGATGAAATGAAAGAGAAATAATAATTTTGGGATCGGGCCTTTCAGCTAAGCTGAAATGCCCGAGATTTTTTAAGATTCAAGTCTCCTGAAGTCCCTGAAATGGATTTGCTAAAACACAATTTGCTAAAGAAATAAGTCATTGGGCATTGTTTCCATTTCAATTAAGCATAAAAATTTTAAACAAGATAATGTTTGAACTTATATTGACTTTGAGAGGACAAAAAAGTCTTTTACTAATTATTAAAAATAATAAAGTTATTTTAACGTCCTTAATAATAAATACGTTAAACTTATGCCTTATTTTACAATAATAAACTAAGACACGCCATTTTTCAAGATTTTCCCTTTAATCAATAAGGCATTAAACAAATCCCCTGCCAGATTATTTCTTATAACAGTCGCATCAAACATATTTTATCATACAAATAGTTTTCACTTTATTTTTCGTCAAATTGACAAGTAACATTGTTAGTTATATGGTACAAATGATTTACTATTAGCGCTTTTTCTTTTTATTTCACAAAAATTAGAACAAACTATACTATTTTGCTGACTTTAGCAAGTTTCAAAAGGAAAATCATAAGAAATGAAGGGAGTGCAACGTGTTTAATAATATTACCCTTTCTAAAATTTGCAAAAATAATATTTCAATAAATTAAAAAAAAATCTTGAGAAAGCCGTTTGTTTCAAATTGAATTTGACATAATTTTGACTTTTGATGGTAGAAAATTACCTTTCGATGGTTCAAAATGTAATATTTTATTCATTTTAACAAGTTAAAAATGGAAATATCATAAAAAGAAATTTTAGAAAGTATCATCGTGTTTAATATTATCTTTTTTGAAATTTACAAAATAAATATTTCAAATAAATTAACAACATGTTTAGAAGCATGCTTGGTGATGGTAAAATTTGACATTTCATGGTACAAAACCTTCCCAATAGTAAAAAAAATTTCTTTCATAAGAACTAGCAAAAACCAAACTACTTCAATCATTTTATTAATTTTTAAAGAGAAAAATCAAATAAATGACAAAGTAATCATTGCATATAACATAACACTTCTAAAATTTGTAAATTTGATATCTTAAATAGATAAATATTCTGTTACGAAGATAGTGTATTCCGCACGAGTAATAATGAAAAACGTAATGTATTTTGTAATGGAAAATGTAATGTAAAGAATGTAATGTATTCTTTAAGACTAATGGTATAAAATTCATAGGATTTTATCTATATAAAGTTATAATCTTGCCTAAAAAGATTCGTACTCTTTTATCGTTAGTCATTCCATATTAGATAATAGTACAACTTTGACATTAAATAATACAAAAATACTTTTCAATTACTATGATTCTTTCTTAACTTATAAAGTGAAACAAACTGGTTAAATATTTTCCAAAAAACTCAACATGACTGAGGTTTAACAATTGAAGTTTGTATTATGTTCAATATAGTCTGAGGTTCCAATATAGCATCAACCTTGAGTATCCCTTCAGATTCATCAATCTGAAGCAAATCTATTTGAGACTGCAAGAGCTTGGCAGGCATGAAATGCTTCCCTTCTGCAGCTCTTTTTTCAAGCCTAGCAGCAAGCACCTCAGCTCGAGCATGCAACAACACAAATTTGACTGCGCAAATGTAGGAATTTGGTTCATAATTTTGGTCTGCAGATCTAAGTATTTCCCTGTAGTGCTGCTGCAGAGCTGAGCAACCAAGAATTATAGTTTTGCCATTTGTTATGCTTGTTCTAAGGGCATCTCTCAGCGTCTCAAGCCATGGAATGCGATCTTCATCCGATAGAGGAATCCCATTTCTCATCTTTTCTAATTTGTAATACAAAATTCGCCAGTAAATCGAACTCAATAGAACACAATAGTAGACAATCTACAAATCAAATACAGATGAATGCGGTAGGTTAGCTCACAACAATGTTGTGCATTACCTTTGTTAGTTTGCGGATGGTAATCATCGGCATCAATAAAGCAGCAACTCAAAACTTCTGCCAGCATTTGACCTATTGTTCTGCAGCAAGACGAACGAATAACAATTACCAATTCAAAAGAGAATCATACTAATGTCCAATGAAACACGAGATCAACACGCATTTCTTGAAAGAAACTTTTGGTTCACTAAAACAGCAGATCAGTTGTACTTTTTTTTTTTTTTTTAACCGCCTTAGATATATATATATATGGTGAACAAAATACGGTGTTGGATATACCCAAACACACTGTTACAAAAGTAAACGCAATAAATTTGGAGTACTACTCCATTATAGGTTTTCTAATTCAATAAATACATGTCAAATAGACAAAGTCTACTTTAGATCATAAGAGCCAGAGTAGAATCTTTCTATTTACCAAACAAATGATCCCATACATAGTGCATGAGAATTATAAACCTACATACTTGTTTGAATCTTTACCAACAGGAGGAAAAATTTCCTTTGCCACATTACTTCCCCTCAATCTGTAGTACCTTCACCAAAATTTTGCCAACAAAATACAAAGTCAACCCAGTCTACAGCTGACCAGAATTCGAAGTCTTCATCATCAGATCATTGTACCCTCTGCACACAACTCATCTCCCTATCATATTCCTTCTACTCACACTGAGGCGGAGACCAACCAGCCACCTAGCCACCTCAATGTCACAGAGCTACCCCAGATACTTACTAACACTCAATTCTTGCAAGAAGCACCAATCATGAATTTCAAAAAGCATACATCAATATATATTCTCCTAACTTCCTCACATTACCCAAATACAACTCCAAACCACTGAAGTAGTGAAGAAACCAACCCTGCACATAACTCAACATCCACCAGCTTCAGCTAAACATTTGAACCATGCCTCATCTCATAAAAATTAGCTATGAAGCATGGTATATCATACTAGAATTCAGCATCCTACCAATCAAGTCTGCAAAAATCTATCAGTTTCCCCAAACCCCATCAAAACTAGCATTCGTTATAGAAACAACAACCAACAAAAAATCATGGTTCATCAAATTACAAACCAAGCCGTATACCTTTCACCATGCAATCATCGCATAGGCCTTCAAACTTCTCCATCATATACACAGCTAACCAAAATTAAACAAAAACATATAACAACAAAAAACAACCTGTCCATCCACAGAATTTTACTTTTGCTAATCTCATCCGAAGACTCTAAGATGGGTTCATTCATTTAAAAGGGTTCATCGGAATCCCAGTTAAACTAGGCATTCCTCCTTATCTGCAGATCAGTTGTACTTATTGATGTACGGAAACAAAAGGGCACAAATTGGAGTATCAATCCAAAATCTTACTCAGCCAGGCAATCATTGGGGCATGGTGGAAATGTGGGTATGAACAACATCTAGAATTTAACTTTGTACTAGTATATTAGTCGTTCCATACATCAATTGCATTGCTGAAGTAAATCATATTTCGCCTAGTAAGGAAATATTTGCCACTTTATGAATATCTGCAACTGCAATTTTAGGATGACTGATGCTTTCAATGTGACAATCATCAAACTACAAATTGGAAAACTTTTATTGGTTCCTACAAATTGAAAAACTTTCCCCAATTCCCTTAATGACAAAAGTCCTACAGCATGTAAATTGGAAAACTTTCATTGTTGCAATGGAACTTTTAATCTCAAAAATTAATTGCACTCTCCTACAAACCACCACATTTCAATTAACTACAACACTCTGATTGTTTCTCAATTATGAACTTCTTTTGGATATGTTGATTCATGATAACAACAAGCAGTGGAAGAAGAACTAAGTCATCTAACAGTAAAGAGATTAGAAACTCACGATTTTCCAGCACCACTTACTCCCATAACCACAATAGCTTTTCCTGTGATGCAGGGCGCACAAGAAACGGACTAAAATTAACAAAAGTGAAAAGAAATTGAGCATTCAAATAAGCTATAAACAAACTAAATTAGGCCATGTATAAAAGAGCAGAAATCAAAATCATACCTTTACAACCAGGGGCCATTTTGAGCAGAATAGATCAGACAATAATGATGCTGATCTATATTTGGGTATTCTAATGTGTGTGTGTGGGGAATGATTCTAGTTTTTGCATCTCCATACATTTTGATGCGCTTTTGATGCGCTTTTGATCCTTAGTGGACAAGTGCAGGCTTGTCATTAGGGCTTTCTTTATTATTGCATATACCTTCCCTTTACGCAATTTAGATGTTGACAGGAAGACAAATTGTTTATTGAAAAAGTTTATCTTAGGGAGGGACTATAATGTATGTCTTTTACAATAGGGATTTCTAAACCAACTTGGACAAAATAATTAGGGAGTTCGTCTCTGGTGCCAAGAATAGGTTTTGAGTATAATGCTTGTTGGTCTTCTGCAAGTCTGGATTCGAGATTCAGAATTTGCTTAATTTAGGTTCGAAACTCAAGATTTGCTAATTTACTAAATTTGCTAGATTTATCATAACTTTGCAATCTAAATTAGTGTCAATTATCTTTTTAGTTTGTAAGGTACTATTCTTTCCCTTTATCCCCTTGACCGACTTCTTTCCTTCTAAACCTTTTAACTCAGTTTGAATTCCCTTCTAAAATAAGGTATAACTAGGTAAGTAGGAGTAGACCGAACAAATTGTTTATTTAAAATCTTTCTGTTAGGGAGGGAAGATAATTTATGTTTTTTACACTGAGAATTTTAAATTTCCAGGATATAAAGGATGGCAAACGAAAAATTGCATAAAGAAATTTATGTTAGATACTATGCATCTTATTTCCTATGTCTTAGGTTTGGCCGTTGAGAAATCAAAAGAAAAAGGTTAGAAATATAAATAATATCCTCAACGCTTCAAGCTTTGTATCTTATATTATAAGATTCTTATTCAAACAAAGCTTCAAGGTCAAATTTCAAATTACGATTGAAACAAAGGAATCGGTGAGCAGTTCATATCTAAATTAATTCTATGTACGCTTTCCTGAATCCTACGCAGTTAATTTTCTTAGAAAACTCAAGTCTTCAAGGAGAGAAATCATTGACCATAAAAGTCCAATTTAGAACTAAAAAAAAAGCCAAAAGGCAAAGTGCAAGCGAACGAATTCTCTTAGCAATTCTATTTTTCTTAATTAAATTATGTTTTCCTGGTTTAATTCTTGGAAAACCCGGATAAATTATTGAGCAAGAAATTAAGTTGATATTAGAACTATAAAAACCCAAAAGTGCAAGAGAATGAATTCTCTAAACAATTCCATTTTTTGCTTAATTAAATTATATTCAAAAAAAATATATAGGATGATTTTGTACAAACTGAGTTAGGATTGATTCCAATATTCCAAATAACACATTGATCTTTACAACTGTTTGATTATTCTAATGGTTGACAGTGTAGTCCATGTGATTTAGCATGTTCTTCTTGAGAATAGAACGTGTTACTTATTAATGTCCATTTTTTGAGAGGAAAAAAACTTGTCTTGGCACATGGAGATTTTCAAATATTCAGTTTTAAGAAAAGACCCTATTCTTCCATTTAATCTTCAATTTAGTTTAGGTAAATTATAAAATACCATCCTAAACTATAATAGATTATAATATACTTTTCAAACTTTCAATTTTGTCACTTTACTTTTTAAAGCTTTTTTTTTTAACAAAATACAATAATTTCCTTACTCTTGGAAAAACATAAATATTTTAGACCAATTTTCCTTTGTTATTCGTTTTATATTTTCTAAAATATCCTATAATAGGATACATATCAGTCATTTATACCTATTGTAAAATCACTTACTTACTTCCCAATTATTGTATCATTTAAACTCTAAATCAACAAAAGAAGGATTTCATTGATGTAAAATTTAGTAAAACTAAAGTGAAGGAAATAATGCAAAGGGTTACTTTCTTGAAATATATTGAAAAGGTTAATAGATGTAAAATAGAAAATGTTATTTATGTTTTTTCCATTTTAATTTTCACATGAAGTTATTAAATCGAGCTAACATTCAAAAAATTAATAATTTAAATAGGTAAATTGCCAAAATTAAAAGTTGAAAGGATATATTACAATTCAACTATAATTCAAGATATTATTTTGCAATTTACCCATTAGTTTATGAAGGGCAGCAGGGTGGGGAACAAATTGAAGCAGTAGAATAGAGAAGGTAGAGCAGAAAATTAATCCCTTCTCATAAAAAAGAAAATGATATTTTAACTACTAATAAAGTTATATTTAATTGTCAAGCATATGCTTCTTACTTATATGAGCATAAATGAGCTGTCAATGTCATAAATAATGGAGGTTGATTAAATAACTTCTGAATTTTCTTCATCTATAATTTAAAATGTTTAAATTAATTACTTCTTATTAATTCTCGAGTTAAGAAATTATTAACAGATCAAATATGAGCACTACAGTCAAGAGGAATTGATGTTACTTCTTGTTTTTGTTCATTCAATTTAAAACGTTTTCCGCAAAACACCCTGAATTTCCTTTCTAGAAACTTTAAAATTTTGGAAAAAGAAAAAAAAAACAATTAAGCATATATGGCTGGTGACTTTGACACTATATTGCTCCAAGATATGATATGGATGGCTTATTGTTCTATTCTGTTCAATTTCGAACAAAAATCCAAATGCATTGCATGCAATATTCGATTGTGGTTCCAAATATGGCATGCTCTAGAGATATATGAGAATATATAGGAAATGATCAAGAGTTATCTGTAAAGGGAACAAATTTGATAGAAGTGGTGTGCATTATTTCATTACTTGTAGAAAATGACAATTGAATTTCGTTTTGGTGCCTTGAAAAGAATAAAATACTGCGAATTCTAGCAATGGATTGTAGGGTCGTTTGAAAGGGCAAATGATGCGGCTAACCTGTCTTGAACCTTTTCAAAGTGGCTTTTCTTCATTAGATGGATTTTTAATACATTCTACACAATAAAAATAACAAATTTTTATATCACTTTATAAGGTGGGTGATATGAATCATATTTCTTGACCATAGTATAATCAATATCATTAGTGTGATAAAGCTTTGTGTTGGTTATTAATCTAACACAACTTTTATTTTTTTCTCGTACTTGGAACCGATTACTTATAAACATACGTGCAACTTATAAACAAGTAAATATTTTAATAGATTCTATGATATGCCATATTATAGCTAGTGAAAAAGTAATGACATGAAGTAGCAATCTTTTTATTCGAAAAATTTTAATTCGATTTACATGAAGTTAGCTAAAATCTCACATGAAAAAAATATTTACTTCTTATTATTACTCATATATATTATAAAAAAAACTCGTATTTTCTATCATTACACATGTTTAAAGTAGTTCAATCTATTAGAAATTACAATATCTTTTTAACATTTTTCCTTTATAATTTTGAATAATCCTTACAAATTTGTGAAATATTTACTAAAAATTGAAGTATATGAACAATGTTACGAAAATCTACTTTCCGTTAGCATAGAAAACTTTAGGAGTGACTATCTTAGTATGAAAAAACACGTAATAAGAATTAAGTCTTGTTTTGCCCTTTTACGAATTAAAAGATTTCTTTTTTCCTTCTTTTTTGGGTCTTGTTTCTTTCTGGTGCATGCAGCAACATTTATCATCAACTACACATATGGAAACCTTTTTAGTTTTTCCAGCATTTTCATTGCTGACTTTGCCAATATCTTCATCTGAGAAGATAAGGATGGTTTAATGTTAGATTTTGTACAATTATGAACAAAACTCCAAATGCATTTGGAGGCTAGTTTGAGTTGTGGCCCATAGTTTGAACCACCTAAAGAAATGGTGGTTAGTATTTAATCAATTATACTTGTAAACACAAGTTTGTTTGATTACAACCCTTTTGAGAAAAGAAAAGTGCATTCTAATTTGTGTAAAGAAACAAGCATTAAAAATTAGATGGTAAAAACCTTCAATAGTTTTTAATTTGGGGCGATTATGATTTTCATCCACATTCTCGAGAATATATATATAGATATATAATTGTCATTCATTTCAATTAATAGTCTATTGTGTGGATTTCATACTCGGACACCCTGCTTCATGCCCGAGATATTATATTTCTAAAAACCCACTTTCCATAACCATGATCAAATCATTAGTGAGTTGAACAACGCTTTACAAACATGATTTGAAATTAATTATCAATCTAAGATTCAAGTCTCCTGAAGTCCCTGAAATGGATTTGCTAAAACACAATTTGCTAAAGAAATAAGTACTCATTGGGCATTGTTTCCATTTCAATTAAACATAAAAATTTTAAACAAGATAACGTACCTATATTGACTTTGGGAGGACAGAGAGGTCTTTTACTAATTATTAAAAATAATAAAGTTATTTTAACGCCCTTAATAATAAATACGTTAAACTTATGCCCTATTTTACAATAATGAACTGAGACACGCCAATTTCCAAGATTTTCCCTTTAATCAATAAGGCATTAAACAAATCCCCTGCCACATTATTTCTTATAACATCCGCATCAAACATATTTTATCGTACAAATAGTTTTCAATTTATTTTTCGTCAAATTGACAAGTAACATTGTTAGTTATATGGTACAAAAGATTTACTATTAGCGCTTTTTCTTTTTATTTTCACAAAAATTAGAACAAACTATACTATTTTGCTGACTTTAGCAAGTTTCAAAAGGAAAATCATAAGAAATGAAGGGAGTGCAACGTGTTTAATAATATCACCCTTTCTAAAATTTGCAAAAATAATATTTCAATAAATTAAAAAAAAATCTTGAGAAAGCAGTTTGTTTCAAATTGAATTTGACATAATTTTGACTTTTGATGGTACAAAATCACCTTTCGATGGTTCAAAATGTAATGTTTTATTCATTTTAACAAGTTAAAAATGGAAATATCATAAAAAGAAATTTTAGAAAGTATCATCGTGTTTAATATTATCTTTTTTTGAAATTTACAAAATAAATATTTCAAATAAATTAACAACATGTTTAGAACCATGGTTGGTGATGGTAGAATTTGACATTTCATGGTACAAAACCTTCCCAAAAGTAAAAAAATTTCTTTCATAAGAACTAGCAGAAACCAAACTACTTCAATAATTTTATTAATATTTAAAGAGAAAAATCAAATAAATGACAAAGTAATCATTGCATTTAACATAACACTTCTAAAATTTGTAAATTTGATATCTTAAATAGATAAATATTCTGTTACGAAGATAGTGTATTCCACACGAGTAATAATGAAAAACATAATGTATTTTGTAATGGAAAATGTAATGTAAAGAATGTAATGTATTCTTTACGACTAATGGTATAAAATTCATAGGATTTTATCTATATAAAGTTATAATCTTGCCTAAAAATACTCGTACTCTTTTATCGTTAGTCATTCCATATTAGATAATAGTACAACTTTGACATTAAATAATACAAAAATACTTTTCAATTACTATGATTCTTTCTTAACTTATAAAGTGAAACAAACTGGTTAAATATTTTCCAAAAAACTCAACATGACTGAGATTTAACAATTGAAGTTTGTATTATGTTCAATATAGTCTGAGGTTCCAATGTAGCATCAACCTTGAGTATACCTTTAGATTCATCAATCTGAAGCAAATCTATTTGTGACTGCAAGAGCTTGGCAGGCATGAAATGCTTCCCTTCTGCAGCTCTTTTTTCAAGCCAAGCAGCAAGCACCTCAGCTCGAGCATGCAGCAACACAAATTTGACTGCGCAAATGTAGGAATTTGGTTCATAATTTTGGTCTATAAATCTAAGTATTTCCCTATAGTGCTGCTGCAGAGCTGAGCAACCAAGAATTATAGTTTTGCCGTTTGTTATGCTTGTTCTAAGGGCATCTCTCAGCGTCTCAAGCCATGGAATACGATCTTCATCCGATAGAGGAATCCCATTTCTCATCTTTTCTAATTTGTAATACAAAATTCGCCAGTCAATCGAACTCAATAGGACACAATAGTAGACAATCTACAAATCAAATACAGATGAATGCGGTAGGTTAGCTCACAACAATGTTGTGCATTACCTTTGTTAGTTTGTTAGTTCGCCAGTATTTGACCTATTGTTCTGCAGCAAGACGAACGAATAACAATTACCAATTCAAAAGAGAATCATACTAATGTCCAATGAAAAGAAACACGAGATCAACACGCATTTCTTGAAAGAAACTTTTGGTTCACTAAAACAGCAGATCAGTTGTACTTATTGATGTACGGAAACAAAAGGGCACAAATTGGAGTATCAATCCAAAATCTTACTCAGCCAGGCAATCATTGGGGCATGGTGGAAATGTGGGTATGAACAACGTCTAGAATTTAACTTTGTACTAGTATATTAGTCATTCTATACATCAATTGCATTGCTGATACTTCGCCTAGTAAGTAAATTTTTGACACTCTATGAATATCTGCAATTGCAATTTTAGGATGACTGATACTTTCAATGTGACAATCATCAAACTACAAATTGGAAAACTTTTATTGTTCCTACAAATTGAAAAACTTTCCCCAATTCCCTCAATGACAAAAGTCCTAAAGCATGTAAATTGGAAAACTTTCATTGTTGCAATAGAACTTTTAATCTCAAAAATTAATTGCACTCTCCTACAAACCACCACATTTCAATTAACTACAACACTCTGATTGTTTCTCAATTATGAACATCTTTTGGAATTGTTGATTCATGATAACAACAAGTAGTGGAAGAAGAACTAAGTCATCTAACAGTAAAGAGATTAGAAACTCACGATTTTCCAGCACCACTTACTCCCATAACCACAATAGCTTTTCCTGTGAAGCAGGGCGCACAAGAAACGGACTAAAATTAACAAAAGTGAAAAGAAATTGAGCATTCAAATAAGCTATAAACAAACTAAATTAGATATGTATAAAAGAGCAGAAATCATAATCATACCTTTACAACCAAGGGCCATTTTGAGCAGAATAGATTAGACAATTGTGGGGTTTATGGCCTCAGTTGATGAGATCTGAACTCAAAAGGGCATTACAAAACGCAGATCCTCAGTGATACCCAGGATAGAACTTGTGGAAAGGAACCCGCCAAAAAAGATTAACATTCAGAAATCAAACGATCGGATAATGAATGATTTTTCAGCAGTTTCTTGACCACAATTCTTATCATATTCATCGTATCTTTTCCTCTCCTGAAAATGATCTTATCATAATTTATAAAAACATACGAATCACAGAATAAGAAAGATCACCAGAAACATTGAACAGCACAAATCAAGAACGAGATAAAAATATGATCAGAGAGCTTAAACTGCAAGAGTTTGGAAAAAATTCCATACTTACAGGAACGAACAATAAAACGCAATACTATAATTCAAATAGAAAAAAAGTACTACGTATATGTATAATTTTTGATAGAAAGTTGTTGTTTTGGCATTGACAAATTAGGCAGGGACGGCAATTCTAGCAATGCATTGCCAAAAGAAAATAATTTTGATCAATACTGCCGAGTCAGCCTTTCAACAGCAGTAGAAGAAAGTAGGAATATTAATCACATTTCCCTCTTTTCAAGTATGATCAAGATTTGAGAAGAAAAAACAAACCACTAAGAGAATACAAGTCAATATTAAAGCGTAACCCAAGCAAAAATGGATCCAAGTTTACACACGGAAAAATTGTTCATATTATTTTAAAGTGAGGAACTAGATATAAAATCTTTAATGCATACGGTACAAAGTACAAAGATTAAGCAAAGAAACTTTTATCCATTTGGACGTGAAATTTTTTTTATTTTAATTATAAAATTTTTTTGAAGATTTTATTATAAAACATGAATATTAATAAAATTATTAAATTTGTTTGAATAGATAAATTTTGTTAATGTAGTAAGGTATGTGTATAGAAGAAATTATTATTATTATATATGTTATGATTGATTTATATATTATTTTATAATTGACTTTTACAAAGAGTGACTGATAAGTCAGGTCTATACTGACTTATATGTTACAATTCCTTGAACTTTTGTATGAATTTAATGTGAAAATCTTAATTGTTGTGTGACTTGTGTGCTAAATGTGTAAGAATTGATAATTAGTAGAGATTGTGAAAAATGTTAAAAATGTTGTATAAATAATGTGAAGTATGCATTGGATTGAGTAAACATTTTTGACACCACTACTCTCACAATTATTTGCAAGAACGCACACACACAAAGTTCCAGCAAAGCACAATCAAGCACTTCACATGCATACACTACACACA
This sequence comes from Ophiorrhiza pumila, assembly GCA_016586305.1. NCBI lineage: Eukaryota > Viridiplantae > Streptophyta > Magnoliopsida > Gentianales > Rubiaceae > Ophiorrhiza > Ophiorrhiza pumila. Next base: position 13,953,160 of record BLIW01000006.1, read on the forward strand.
CTCAGCACACACGAAACACACATGCATGAGGCCTACTCGTACCACACACAAGGGCGGCCACACCTTAGTACTCACACACACGGGGCAGGCGCCCAACACACCCGCTCATCGCACACACGCATAAAGGGGCTGGCGCGTTGCGCAACACACACACACTTGCGCCCGCCTCTCACACACAATGCACACAGGAGGACGCACAGCGCGCCCGCCAGCTTACGCAAGGCGCGCGCACTACGCACGCGCCTCTTGCCCAACACCACGTTCGCGCAGCTCGTGGGCACCTCGCATTCATCCACAACGTACTCGTACTCACTACACATACACACTTACACTCTCATGCACTCATCACCTATACTCCCTAGCATTCACACTAGCACTAGACGTACTTATACAAGGCTTAAAGCACATCACTTGTCTATTGTGCTTCACCACACAGCCTTGCATACTTATACTCATTCACGAGCACTCTTCTAGCGCCAAGTCTACACTACTCGCACTTTGACTTTAATGTTTCCAAGTGTTTGATGAATGTTCCTTAATAGTTAAGAAAAATGACTTGGAATGCGATGACTTCATCTATTTATTTATTGGACGTGCAGGATACGTGGTGAGAATCATAGAGGAGGAAAATACGCGATCACCACGGAGATGGTTCCATATCAGCAAAGGAGAGAAAGGAATACTATAACAGCAAAACGATGTCAAACACAAGACGAGAGGAGGGAGAGCGGCATAGCACAGAAGACAACAACAAGAGAGAGAAATTAGGGTTCATTAGTTTTAGGCTAGTTGTAGGATTTTCTCACTTTCTCTCTCTTCTCTCTCTCTAACATCATACTGCTTTGAGGATTCAACTTTGATAGATCTGTAAATGGTTAAGACATCTTATTTATCTTTGATCTGTGTTGAATGAGTTCTTTATTTACTTATTGTGAAATTCATATTACATATATTGATTTGATTATATCTGGGTTGATTTGCGGTACCCACTGAAATTGACCTAGATCCAAGTAATTGGAATTGAAGTTTACATGATTTAAATTAAAGAACCATCGATTCATGAGTTTCTAGTCCTATTATGATTTGTTGATTTCATTTGTGTAGTACGCACTGACATTTGATCTCAGATCTGTAGAGAAGACTTAGAAATGTTCTTGTAGGACACTTTGAACACCCGATTTGGCTAACTACCCTACCAAGGGAGATAATCAAGTAGTGGACTAGGATTGTCATACAGAATAGGGATCTGGGAGCTTAATTTGTGTCAAAAGCTTGCCCCAACCGGGGAGGATTTTGGAGTATGTGAATTGAAATTGAGAGAGTCATCCGGCTAATCAATCTCATGAAACTAACAGACAATCCCCTCATGTATCTACACAAGTCGACAATGGCGGATCCAGGCGGGGTCTGGAGGAGGCTGAAGCCCCCGCCATGGTCACCGTAAATTTTAGAGAGTTATGCTCGCCGCTGCTACTGGTCGCTGCCACCACCGACTCGAGCCCTCGAAAGTTGAAGAAGACGGACATGTTTTAAATTATTGTTTCAGTGTTTTGTATAAAAAATTATATGTAGCTTTGGATCAATAATTGATTTTGGATCAGATATGTAGTAAACGGGGTAGGCCAGAAAAAGAAATGGGCTAAATGTAGTAAGTAGTAGAAATAGCTCAGTTGTAGAAGGAATGGGCTATTACACTATATTGTGATAGAGTGCTGTATTATCCATCGAGTTGTGGCTGTTAGAAATCAATGGTGGAGAATTAGTTAGTTACATGTATAAAAATAAGGATCAGAATTGGAAGGGAGCTCAGCGTGATTGTACAAGATTTTCCCTGCTTATTTTATGTAATTCTTCGACACCTTCTCATTCAATTTCTATCAATTCTAATTCTCTACCCTTGCCATTCTAATTCTTTTTCCTTTTAATTCTAGCCCAAGGGCTGACAAATTAGTATAAAATATAATCACTTAACAAAATGACGTTGTTTTGTTACGTGGTTTGAAAAAAAATTGAAAAATTGAACAAAACGACACTTAACAAAATGACGTTGTTTTGTTACGTGGTTTGAAAAAAAATTGAAAAATTGAACAAAACGACGTTGTTTTGTTAAGTGATTTGAAAAAAAAAATACAACACTGATTTCTAATATTTTCTTTCCAAATTCTAAACCCTTCCCATCTCCCAAATTCCCAAATTCTATTTCCAAATCTAAACCCTTCAAATCTAGCTATCACCTCAATTTCCAAACTCAATTTTCAAATCCATTAGTAAGGAAACTTTTTTTCTCCCTCTCTTTTTCTTCCCTCATTTTCTCTTTTTTTATCTCCATTTTTGGTATTCAAGAAAGGTTAGTTTTACTTTTTTTTTATTTGGATTTTTGTTATTTAAATGTTTTTAATTGTAAGTTAATTTGGGTAATTTTATTAAGAATTTTATGGATTAAATATTTATATATTTTGAATTTAGATTAGGGTTTTTGAATGTGAACTAATATTAGGAATTTTTAATTTAGATAAGATATTTTAGATATAAATCATAGTTTAGAAACTCTAGTTTATTTCATTAATTTTCTTTATAGATTAATAGTGAAATATGATTGAATTAATAATTTTATTTATCGAGAAAGATATTTTTTTCAACAATTGAAAATGAGCAAATCTTTCAACGTTTTTAATAGATGCAGACACGTAGAATACAATTGCCTCCTTTTCGTCACATGACGAAAACTAGTTCATCAAGTGTCAACCAATAGTGCAGTTATGCATATTTATACATTTTTATCATTTTTATTATTGTTTTTAGAAATTTAATTGTTAAATACGTTTATTTAATAGCCAAAAAAATATTAAAGTAAGCCCCCTAAAAATATTTTTCTGGCTCCGCCCCTGCAAGTCGATGATACCATGAATGGATCTATGCATGTTGGAACCCCTCAAGGCAGTACCTCATTTTCTTGTTTAAATACTAACATTTTGCATGAACTTGTTTCCTTTCTTGCATTTCATACATCTGAGGCCATTAGAACAAATAGTCACTTGACAACCAACCCTTCTCTGTGGAATGATCCTATTCACCACTACTACATTCTTTTAGTACGTATTGGGTAAAATTGGTGAGCAAGCGACAGCTCTGGCCAATTTTTGGCGCCGCTGCCGGGGAAGACAAAGTTGTTGGGATTGTTTGTCCTCTTGACTTGATAGTTTATGTTTTTGTTTTTGTCATTCTGTTTTTGTGGTGTTTTCTTCTTTCTTGTTTGTTAGTTTTGTGTGTTAGCTAGTTTCATATTTTTTGTCTTGGTTAAGTCTACTGTGTTTAGTTGTGGCAAGTACAGGGGATTTAGAACTTAACTGAAATTGAATTATGCACACTACAACAGACCCAGTATATTGAGGTGGTTTGGCGACTTTTTTGAGCCTTATCACGACTGCCAACCAAATAGGGTGGTTAACACACGACCAACACTTGGAGAATTTGGAAACTTCTCCCCACCAAGATATCATGAACCATGGCATAACCAACAGTAAAGTAATGGGTCTTATCTTGAAGAAGAGCAAAAATTGGAAGACATGTTATCTCATATTTTGGACAGACTTTATAAAGGTGCATATAGTGAAACATGGTTGGCTCAAATAAAAGAGGAGCTTCAAGGGCGACAATAGAGACTTGATCAAATCAATGCCTTGAATAGCAACTTATGGGAACAAATTGAGACACTAGTTCTAGATGATCAAAGCCACTCACAATGTACATCTCTTCTTACTAAAACACTAACTCCTGAGGAAAATCATTTTGATATGAATGCAAATGTTGATTGTGGTTTAAAATGTCCAAGGGAATTAGAGTTTATAAGTGTTGGGGATGTTGTACATGAGTGCTCTGTTGATGATTCTTTTATGCATGAACATTTGAGTCCTTCTGATGAGAATGATGTCTCTTGTGATGAGCTTACATAGATGAATTTAGGGTCTTTTGATTTTTTACTATCAAAATGGATGCTTGTGTTAATCCCTAAATGTGATAATCCTCAAAGCTTTACGGAATTCCGGCCAATCAGCTTGTGTACAGTTGTGAATAAGATTATATGTAAGCTTTTGGCGAACCGTCTTATGGTTTTCTTGCCAAGATTGATCTCTTCGCAGCAGAGTGCTTTTGTCAAAAACCGTGCTATATCTGACAATATTTTGCTGGCCCAGGAAATGGCGCAATGGGTTCGAGACTGCATCGTAATAATGTGATTCTCAAGCTTGATATGATGAAAGCATATGATCGGGTTTCATGGGTGTTTCTTTGTGCTGTATTGCGTCAGTTTGGGTTTGGGGAGCGCTGGATTGATATGGTGTGGAGGTGTATTTCTAACTGCTGGTTTTTTGTGATGATTAATGGTAGCCCGTCGGGTTTCTTTCACTCCACTAGAGGTTTGCGACAGGGAGATCCATTGTCCCCTTCTCTTTTTATTCTGGTGGCTGACTTCTCGTCTAGGAATCTGAATGAATTATTGAATATGGGGAATTTTACCCCGTTTCGGGGTCATAGGCTTGCAATTCCAGTCACTCATTTAGCCTACGCTGATGATGTGTTGGTGCTCTCTTCTGCGGATAGGGCGTCACTAATGGAGGTAGGTAAGGTCTTTGCAGAGTATGAGGAACTTTCTGGACAGAAAGTTAGTGAGAGGAAGAGTAATTTCTTTGTGCACCCCAAATCATCCTATGTGGTTCGCCGCCGTGTTGCTCGTATCACGGGTTTTACTCAAGCTGAGTTTCCATTTAAGTATTTGGGATGTCAGATTTATGTTGGAAGACAGCGAGCTGCTTTCTTCCAGGATATGGTTTTTTCCATACAGCGGAGAGTATTGGGTTGGCAAAACAGATTTTTATCTTTTGGGGGACGTATTGTGCTTATCAAGCATGTTTTATCATCACTTCATTTGCATATTTTGGCAGTCTCTCAACCTCCTAAGAGCGTGCTTCATCAAATCACGCAAATCTGTGCTAAGTTTTTCTGGGAGGGTCCTTTTCTGCAGCGGAAACAACATTGGATTGCCTGGGATACACTGTGTCGGCCGTATGGTGAAGGTGGAGTGGGGTTTCATCAAATTGGAGATGTTGCCGACTCTTTTGCTGCTAAGTTATGGTGGTTACCACGGGCCCAACAATCGTTATGGGCTAAGTATATGCTTCAGCGATATTGTATGAGAGAACATCCAGCGGTTGTTGGCTCTCGGAGGACCGATTCGTATGTGTGGAAGAAAATGTTACCGATTCGGCCGGACTGTGAGGAGTTTATTGGGTGGTTCGTGGGTGATGGTGCACTGGATCTGTTTCATGATAACTGGCGGAATATTGGGGCGTTGTCAGAAATGGCGCCTGGGACTGGTTATACATGGTTGAAGGCGTTTTACATTAATGGTGACTGGCAATTGCATGATCTTTCTCTTCCAGTACATATATGTCAAAAGGTATCTGAGCTGGTGTTGTCAACTAGACCGGCTCATCCAATATGGATGTGTGAGTCGGATGGGTTCTTCTCAGTATCTTCGTCGTATAATTTATTTCGTTCCAAGTTGCCTTCGTCGGAGTGGTTCACTCGTATTTAGGAACCTGGCATATCACCCAAGGTTTCATTCCTTCTTTTGCTCTTATCCTATGGACGTATACCTTTGGCACAGTGGTTGGGGAATATGAGTGTACACGGTCCTTTTCCATGTCTTTATTGCTTTATTCCTGTTGAAGAAACTTTGGATCATGTGTTTGGATGGGGAAGTCTGGCAGCGAAGGTTTGGGGTTTCTTTGGTAATGCGATTGGCATACGTCAACGGCCGAGAACCTGGAGGGAGCATTGTTTGGTTTGGTGGAATTTACGGGGTAATGTTTATTGTAGAACTTTGTTCCGTTGGATCCCAGCTGTTATCACTTGGCAGCTATGGAAAAGGCGGAATCTACACTTTTTTGAGGGGAAGAGTGACTCTTGGGAACGTGTTTGTGACATGGTCTTACATGATTTGCTTATGATGTGGAATTTACGATTTCCTTAGCATATTCTGGCTGGGGAGTGGCATCAAGTGGTGGATGGGGTGTTGGCTCTTTCTCCACCATTAATGTTCCAGAGGGTGGTTTGGTTGAGGCCCCTGATTGATACAGTAAAGTTGAATGTTGATGGGTGCTCACTGGGTAACCCTGGCCCTGGGGGTGGTGGGGCTCTGATTCGTGATTCGGATGGCCGATTATTGGTTGCGCAAGCGATGGGCTTTGAGTTTGTTACAAGTTTGGAAGCTGAGGCCTTGGCTTTATTAGTTGGTCTGGAGCTTTGTGAGCGGTGGAACTATGTTAATGTGTTGGTGGAATCGGATTCCAGGTTGTTGGTTTTGCTAATGGAGGGAAAGGTGAGGTCCCGTGGAAGTTGCGAGGTATTATTGGTCGACTGAAACAGTTCACGTGTTTGCAGTCTTTGAGACATATCTATCGGGAGGCTAACCAGCCAGCGGATGGTTTAGCTTCGGAAGGCTGTCGTCGGCAGCTTGATCTTGAATTTACGTCTTTTGGTATGCTTCCTTGGCAAGTACGTGGCTGTTTGAATATGGATAGGTTAAATGTCCCTAATTTTCGGACACATCATAGGCCTTTGTAACTTATTTACAAGCTGTGAACTCTATCTTTTGTAATTTTGGTTCCATTATTAATAAATGATGGGATTGGCACTCCCAGCCCAATGAGTGGGTTTAGTATTGCCTGAAAAAAAAAATGGGGGGGGTGTCTAATGTTGAGTCTTATACTACTTTATGGGTTTCTATGAGAATGATAATATTGGTAGACTTACTTTAGATGCTTCTTCCCTTGAATGCCATGTGAAATGTACAGAGACACCTCTTATTGAACAATATGTGAGCATGAATAAAACCAATATTGCACTGGTTAATGAAAATGACAACATGATCATTGAGCATTTTGTCGAGGCACCAACTCCTAAAATTGTGAATGAATCTGAAGCTGTAAATGGTGACCAACAAATAGAGAACAATGAGATACCTTTGTTAAATGTGTATAGTGAATTCAATTTTATTAACGAATGAAAAACTCAAAATGGTACCCATGTTAGTTTGTGGGATGAAGATTTAATGCTTTGTAAAGAAATTGCTAACATGGTAGAGAATTTCCTTTTTGATGCATCTATTTTTGAAATTAATGATGAGTTTGTTGAGACCATGGATGCACAAACTGTGGTTGAGCCTTGCAGGATTTTAGAGTCAAATTTGGTGGAAGAAGTAAAGGAGATGTTTCCTATGGGAGAGAATACGTGGTTTAAGTTAGAATTTGTTGAAATTGTTCCCTATGTGCATGAGCTCCAACACCTCCTTCCTAAAAATATTCGTCCAGTGCTCTACAGAAGAAAAAGAGTGTTTATGAAAGAGCATTCTTCTGGTACAGAGATGGTTATTCTGAATTTTGAAAGAGAAGGCTTCATGAATAAAGTCTAGCTGGAGAATGAATAAATCCAGAACTACCTACTCTACTTTTCTTGAATAAATAGTTGTTTGAGTTTTGAGTTCTTAATTTTTTTTAAGTAATTCATATTGTCTCTTATGTGCAGGAGCTTCAAGCAAAGGCCACACAAATGTTAAGTGTGGGGGTGCTACCAAAGTGCTATTAACCACCAAGACCCAGGGTTATAATGTGGCACTCACTTGCACACCTCACTTATTCTCTACTCTCTCTTGCACATCACAAGCCACAACTTACACACGCATAGTATGTTTATGTAGTACCACTACTTTAACACCAAGTTTCTAACAAGGCATTTTTCACTCATATTTGCACAGTCTAAGGTATGAGCTCATTCCCTTATGATTTATTGAACTCTATTTTCTATGGGAAATACCTTCTTGAACCTCCATGGTTTAATTTGATGTGAATACTGTGTAGTTGGTTAGTTTTCATGCGAATTAAGAAAATGTGAAGTGGTAACCATGTGTGAAATTTAAACTTGCCATGAACATATGCATAGAGTTCTACTTAGGATGGAATACATGGTGACTATGCTTACATAATATAGGTTTTATACTTCATATAGTGAGTTGTGTGTTTTGATGCAAGGATTCATGAGTCCAAGTGTGGGGGTCTTCAAATGCAAGGGTTGCCCAAAGAAGAGCAAAAGCTGTTGAGCATGGTGCATGCAAAGTTTAAAGGATTACAGTCATGAACGAGAAAGTTGAGGACAATAGCACTCAAACCAGCAAACATTGGATGTCATAGTCTACAAATATAATGGAGTTCCTGAACCTATTCTTTTACCTTATATTGGGGATAATGTAAATTTTAAGTGTGGGGGAGGGAATGTTTGCTATGGTTTGTACCTTTTGGAATTCACATGTTTAGTCTCTATCATGAATGAAATTTTTTTTGTGCTATGTGATGCAAAGCATGATACTTGTTAGCTTTATTGTGTACATTTTGAGAAGTATATGCTGGGGTGCTGGTGATTGATGATGTGGAAATATGTGTTGTGTGTTTGTTGCCAGATAGTTGAAGTGAAAGTTGACGTTGTGTGTTATTTATGTGATTGGGAGTGGTAGAAGGGAAATGCGGTGGTGTGTTTATGCACTGACCTGGTTGTGTGATACGTAGTCTTCAGTTGCAATAAATGTGAAAGTGTTGTTGTGGTTGTGTTATGTGAAACTTGTCTCCTGTTCATTACAATGACTAGCAACTGTCATGCCATGACCCAAGTCCATCCTTTTGTATTTTGTATACAAAATTTTTTAGTTGGTTTTGGAATTCATTGATGATGTGCAAGTTATTGGTCAAAGTGTGATGTTAAAGTAAGATAGAATAGCCAGCAAATTCTTTGACATAGGAGAGAACTTATGTGTAACTTGATCTTGTTTGTGTATTCTACTTGTAAACATTTGTTCTTGTATTTGAGTGTATAGTCTATTGAAGACACACATGGACATGAGGTGCTTGACAAAAGGGGTGGAAACTGAGAAAAAAACCTGTGGCAAATAAAGAGAAAAAATAGCCATAAAACCCTGGCAGCCAAGCACCAAAGTGCGGCAAAATAAAATGCACCAATGTGCACAAAAGGAAAAGAGGGGAAAAACCTCAAAGAGTTTACGAATAAACCATTGATCTCTATGGGCTAAGTGTTAGTGTGTGTGGAAAACAGACTGTAGTGCAAGATTTCCTAAATAAAGTGTTCACTTGATTATTATGCACAAACAAAAAGGGTTGCCACAAAGGGCCTCATCACACACTTCACGTTGGCAACTTGGTCTTTATTCATTACCCTTTGATTGATAAATGGTATGGACTTGTGTGAATTCCAGGACTAAGAAAAGCAAAATAACTTTGCGCATGCGAAATTTTTTTGAGGTTGGACAGGATATTGGTATTACATTCTTGATTATTGAGAATGAGTAGAAAGATAAGTAATTCTTTGTTTTGCTCCGGACTAACAAAAGTTCAAGTGTGGGGGAGTTTGATAAGTCAGTTCTATACTGACTTATATGTTACAATTCCTTGAGCTTTTGTATGAATTTAATGTCAAAATCTTACTTGTTGTGTGGCTTGTGTGCCAAATGTGGACGAATTGATAATTAGTAGAGATTGTGAAGAATGTTGAAAATATTGTATAAATAATGTGAAGTATGCATTGGATTGAGTACACATTTTTGATAGCACTGCTCTCACAATTATTTGCAAGCACGCACACACACAAAGTTCCAGCAAAGCACAATCAAGCACTTCACATGCACACACTACACACACTCAGCACACACGAAACATACATGCGCGAGGCAGGCGCGATAGGTGCCCACCCCACTCATACCACACATAAGGGCAGGCGCACGACACGGCTGCCCTTCGCACACACACACACACGGGTCGGGCGCGCTGCACACACACACAAAGGGGCTAGCACCCAGCGCGCCTGCCCCACACAAATCACACACAATGCACACAGGCGCACGGCGAATGCACTACGCGCGTGGCTCTCGCCCAACGCACACCACACACGCGCACAGCGCACGGGCACTTCGTACACACGGCGCGCGTGCCTTGCACACACTTGCACTCATCAACAACGAACTCGTACTCACTACACATACACACTTACACTCTCATGCACTCATCACCTATACTCCCTAGCATTCACACTAGCACTAGATGTACTTGCACAAGGCATAAAACACAGCACTTGTCTAATGTGCTTCACCACACAGCCTTGCACACTTATACTCATTAACGAGCACTCTTCTAGCACCAAGTCTACACTACTCGCACTCTGACTTTAATGCTTCCAAGTGTTTGATGAATATTCCTTAATAGTTAAGGAAGATGACTTGGAATGCGATGATGTCACCTATTGATTTATTGGACTTGCAGGACACGTTGTGAGGATCATAAAGGAGGAAAACACGCGATCACCATAGAGATGGTTCCACATCAGCACAGGAGAGAAAGGGATACTATAAAAGCAAGACAATGTCAAACACAAGAAGAGGGGAGGGAGAGCGGCACAGCACAGAAGACAACAACAAGAGAGAGAAATTAGGGTTCCTTAGTTTTAGGCTAGTTGTAGGATTTTTCTCACTTTCTCTCTCTTCTCTCTCTCTAATCATACTGCTTTGTGGATTCAACTTTCATAGATCTGTAAATGGTTGAGACATCTTATTTATCTTTGATCTGTGTTGAATGAGTTCTTTATTTACTGATTGTGAAATTCATTTTCCATGCATTGATTTGATGAGATCAGGGTTGATTTGCGGTACCCACTAAAATTGACCTAGATCCAAGTAATTGGAATTGAAGTTTACATGATTTAAATTAAAGAACCATCTATTCATGAGTTTCTAGTCCTGTTATGATTTGTTGATTTCATTTATGCGGTACCCACTAATATTTGATATCAGATCTATAGAGAAGGACTTAGAAATGTTATTGTAGGACACTTTGAACACACGATTTGGCTAGCTGCCCTACCAAGGGAGATAATCAAGTATTGGACTAGGATTGTCATACAGAATTTGGGAGCTTAATTTGTGCCAAAAGCTTGCCCACCTAGGGAGGATTTTGGAGTATGTTAATTGAAATTGAGAGAGTCACCCGGCTAATCAATCTCATGAAAGTAGCAGACAATCCACTCATGTATCTACACAAGTCGATGATACCATGAATGGATCTATGCATGTTGAAACCCTCATGGCAGTACCTCGTTTTCTTGTTTAAACACTAACATTTTCCATACACTTGTTTCCTTTCTTGCATTTCATACATCTCAGGCCATTAGAACAAACAGTCACTTGACAACCTGTGGAACGATCCCATTCACCACTACTACATTCTTTTAGTGCGTATTGGGTAAAATTAGTGAGCAGGCGACAGCTCCCGCCACTAACCCGCTTACATATTTGGATGCACAAGTACGGTATTTCTTTTCTTTCATTTGTAGGGCCAGCATATCAATGCAAATACATAGCTTTTTCTCAACCTGCGGGTAGGGCTGAGAACGAACACGAACTTTCACGAATAAGATCGGGTTTGACTCGATTAGACCCCGACTCGATCTCCTTTATTTATTAAATAAATGAACACAAACAAAATTTTAGTCTCGATTAATAAATGAACAATAGATAAACACATGGGTGAAAGCTCGTTTCGTTCATGAATAACTCGTTAAAAAGGTTGTTTATAACTCGATTAAACCTCGTTAAAAACTATGTTAAAATATTAATTATATAGTATATATTGAACTTATATACTAAATAAAAATATTAAATAATAGAAATAATTAGATTTATATATATATTTCTTGATATACAAACCACGCAATGCAGGGTGAGAACGAACACGAATGTTTATAAAAAAATCAGAATCGGCTCAATTAAAAATCGAAATCAACTCGTTTAATTAGTGATCCCACTAGACCTCGTTTATTTAATATATAAACAAATATGAACATAATTTTAAACTCGATTAATAATGAACAATAAATCAATAAGTAAAAGCTCGTTAAGAGTTTAGTTAAAATATAAATTATATTAAATAAATAATATATAACTAATTAAAACTATTAAATAATAGGAAAATTGGATTTTTTTTTATACATAGAGACAGACAAATCATAATATACTAGTTTGAATTAAATTTGAATATTTATATAAACTGAAAAAATATTTATTTTAATTAAATTTTATCCTTTTAGGCTGGTGGCCTTTTAGGCTTGTTCATTTAATAAAAAAATAATCACGAACAGAATTTTAGACTCGATTAATAAATGAATAGTGCATGAACACATTCAAGCTCGGCTCGATCTCGCCCCTACCTGTGGGCCTGCCTGAAAGACCATTTGTGAGGCTATTTGAAGAGACATAAAATTGAGACACAAATTAAGTGAAATAAGTTTGATTTCAATATTATTATTTTATATTTTTTAGTATTTTTGAACAAAATGATTCTGTGCATTGTTTTTCCTTTCAGAAATGCATTATGTTTTAAAACAGAACTCCAAACACAATTAATTTCTGTTTACAAATAAATGTTAAAAAGTTACAAACCAAACAGAGCCAAGTAACTTTGCAACAACTTGGTAAAAGGAAGGTTTAAAAAGTCAAATTAGTGAATAAATATAAATCCTAATTGTGCAAAGAATAAAGATTGTGTCTTGTAATCTATGTCCAATACGAGTATAGTGGTAAGATGAGATCATCTATCTAATTTTATTTTGTCTTATTATATCTAAATGTTCAAAACTAAGGCTCCGTTTGGATAGACGATTTTTAGATTTTATGGTATAAATTTTTTTTTGGAATTTGTTGTAAGAAAGGAATATTTTAGAAGTGTTTGGATTGATGATTATGTTTTCTTGGGATTTGTATTAGAGAATATTTTATTAATAAAAATTTGAAATTTATATTTGAATTAATATTTTATGAGTGTGTTTTAGCTGGAATTGTGTTTAAAACAATTGTTTATTATTAAAAATTTAAAATTTAAAACTTAAATTTAATATTTTATTTATAAAAGACAATGTAACAAAAATAATTAATGTAGCATTGTTTTTTGTTTTAAAAATGTTAGTAAAAATATCCTTACACTAAAGTCATGGATTAAAAGCATAAATAAAATTCGAGATCTCTGTTCAATATTATTCTATGTTATTATGTCCAAATGTGCAAAACGAGTTCGTTATACTATAATCACGGATTAAAAATATAAATAGACTTTACTCATATTTGGATTAGAGACTTAGGGCATAATAATTATAAATTTAATTTTAATGATAATTATATTTTTAACCCTTGGTTTTAGTAAAACAACGTGGTTTTGAATATTAAACAGGATAAGACAGAATATTTTTGGATAGAGGATCTGATTTCAAGTGGGGGTGCTTGAAAAAAATCCACAAGTGATGTCATGCACTCTTCTGGTCAAATATATCGCTTATGGAAAAAAAAATGAAACGCACACCAAAAAAAACTCATAATGACTTTCACCAGCTTTGGAGTTTCTTCCAAATGGTTTTCTACATATCTGAAGCCCATATAAAAGAGTTAGGAAGCACCCAAAATTTATTGGCCCTAGAGGATCAGGATATGGATGGATAGAGTATTTTGTAACTTTTATACTTCAGAATCTGTAATCCAAGTTTGTGTTGAGAAATTAGGTGGATGTGCTAAGTTCTCTATTTCACTCTCTCCCTTAGGGTTCAACTGAACTATTACAAATGATAAATCTATTACAATCAAACCTGTACTATGCTGCTAGAGTTTTGTTCGGAACCTTCACAATAGAAATTATGATTGCATTGCTACTGTTTGGTTTAAATTTTATAATGAGTATTATAGTGATTGATGATATTTGTTTCAATTTAATTTTAATAATGATAATTAGTCAAAATTCTAGTTTTATCCCCCAACATCCCGTATTAAGTCACATAATCTCGCAAATGTTCTCCTATCTATACAATGACATTTGTTTAAAATTATATGTAATATGTGAAAATATATATAATATATGTAAAATATGTCTATTGTATGAAAAAATGCGTAGTATGTTATATGTTTAAAATCTGTGGAAACGTGTGAAAAATATGTAATATGTAAAAATATATGTAATGTATAAAATATGTAGTATGTGAAAAAGTACATAGTATGTGTAACTGTATATAGGGTGTAAAAGTATGAAAAAAATGTATAATTTGAAATATATGTATACTATGTAAAAGTATGTGTAAAATGTGTGTAGTGTTTATAAGTGTGTAGTGTGTGTAAACATAAGTAGTATATGAAAATTTGTATAGTATGTGTAAATATGTATTGTATGAAAATAGAAAAAAATGAGGGATTTTTTTAAAAAAGAAGTGATTGATTAAGGAGTTTAATTAATGGAGAAGGGTAGTTAATAAAAAAAATAATCATTAACTTATTTTCATTCTCATTAACTCCTTTCCAATAGTATAAACAGAATTGATTAAAGAATCATTCCCGATTTTGGGCCTCCTGATCCACTATAATGCCAAATTAACTAATTCGACTTATATATTCTAATTGGCAAGTATAGATAAAAATGTATTCATTATTGTCACTAAGTCCTAAATGTATAACTCGTTAAATCTATATAGATATAATAGGCCAATGGATCTTCAATATCACTTCTTATAATATTATAAGACTATATAGATATAATAGGCCAATGGATCTTCAATATCACTTCTTATAATATTATAAGATTTTGACACTTGTATAAGGCTTTGGATCTTCTGTACCATTAAGTGTATGACTATCTATAAATGTGATACTTGTACTTTTAGATAATACTAAAATCATATCAAGCGGTTAGTGAACCCTACGGAATAAATGTTAAATACACGTGTCAAAATCTTATAGAATGATACAGAAAGTGATACAGAAGATCCATTGCCCCTGTATAATCACTTATTTACTAATCACTTGATAGGGCTTTGATAAGTCAGTTCTATACTGACTTATATGTTATAAGTCCTTGAGCTTTTGCATGGTTTTATAGTGAAGATCTTACTTGTTTGTGTGAGTTATGTGCTAAATGTTTATGAAATGATATCTGTGGAGATTGTGAACAAGTGTTGAAATTGTGCATAAATTATGTAAAGTATACATGTATTTGATTGAATGCACATTTTGACACAACTATTCTCACAACTCACAATCACACAAGATAAGTCCCAGACACAATAAGCATATCACAAGCACACTAACACACTAGCACACACACTTGACATGTGGGGTGCGCTGATTTCTCATTCGGCAGAATGGAAAATGAATTTCAAATGAGTATATCTCTCTCAAAACTCACCCAAATGATGAGACCTAGGATGTTTTGGAAAGCTCTTTGTGTGTACTTCATTTCTTATGTTTTGACCATCTCCCAATTCAGTATGCATATATGAGAAACGGGGGGTTCTTTTTAAGCACTCACCCAATTATTAGGTCACTGACACATTTTGGGAGAATATTTGTATCTTGAGCTACAGACATCCAAAATTGATGATTATTAAACCTATGGAAAGCTAAGAGGGAGATCTACAACTCTTATGTTTACCACAAAGTCCAATTCTTAGCCGAAAGCCTTCAAAATCCCACAACACTATGCACACACTGGCAGGCGCCTAGCGCGCCCGCCATGCACACCACGCACACGGTGCGCCCGCACCTCGCACACACGCACACGGTGCGGCCGCACCTCGCACATACGCAAACGGTGCGGGCGCACGGTGCGCCCGCACCACTCTTTCTCAGCATTGCCGGTTTGGTAAAATGATCATAACTTTCTCATTTTAGCTCCGAATTGAGTGATTCAAAAGGCTATGGTTAGCTAAGCGTCTTGGCTACAACTTTGCTGTTTTATGTTTTCTCATAATCGAAATGAATCAGGGGCGTAATGGGGGAGAAAGATAAGCCTGTGCAATCGCTCACTCATTCTCATGCACTTTCATTCGCACACACTTGCACATAGTCATGCATTCACTACTCACAAGTCCACAACACACACTAACACACTTCACTTACACACACTACTTAGACTACACAAACACACACAGCGGGCGCACTATGCGCCCTTCACACTTCACAAATACACGGTGCGCCCGCCACCCCTCACTCGCACACGAGCACTTTGATGCATTTTTCTTCTATGCATTTTTCATGCATTTTTCTTAGTTCTTCACTTGCACACTTGCACAATTCATGCATGAACACTCACATCTTCCTACTTCACACTAAGCACACACTAGCTTCCAGGAAGCTTCCAGGAACCATTCAAAGGGACTCATCGAGGGGAAGCTTTAAATACTACAAGATGAACATCAGAGAGGGGCGCCAAGGGAAGAGAGAAGTGACCACATAACAGAGCATAGCATCCTTAGATTAGGGTTCTTAGTTTAGATTAGGATTTTCTCTCTCTTTTCCCTTCCTTAGATCATACTGTCTTGAGGTTCAATTGTATGGATCTCTAGCTTATTTGAGACAATTGAAATGGAATTTATCTGTGTTCATTCATGTTCATATTTCTGCACTTGTTATGTTTGATGATTTGCACTCTAGATTAACTTCACATTTAGGTCTGCGGTACCCACTGAGGTCGGTGTGAATATTCCAATGGCAATTGATCATAACATGAACTGATTGTGAATGTGCTTATGTGAGTCTTAGGTCTTGTGAGACTTTGTGATCTTGACTGTGCTGTACCCACTGACAGTCAATATCAATCCTTCGCGTAGGTCTAAGAGAGTTCTTGTACTGCGAGTCGAAGTTGTGAACTGGTTAGCTGCACTACCAAGGGAGATAGTCAGGAATCGAATTAGATTTGTGTTAGGAGAATTTGGGATCTGGGAGAGTCTGACTCGTGCCAAGGACTTGCCCTACCAAGGGAAGTTCGGGGAGTATTGTGAGTTTGGGTTGTGAGAACTACCAAGTTGATCAATCCCAGTTCACTAGCAGGAAAAGTCCCCTCACATTTGTTTACACAAGTCAATGATAATAGGGAGAGATTCATACCAATTGATTCATCCTCAAGGCAGTGCTTGCATACTAACCTTGCATCCATTCTTAACTTGCATTCATTCATAGTAGCTTGCATCTATCTTGCTGTCTTCATTTCATTTCATGCTTATGTATTGTTGAGTGAACAAACTGGTCTCTAAACAACCAAACCTTCCCTGTGGATACGATCCCTCTCACCACTACTATAGTAGTGTTAGGGTATTTGATGAGGTGATACGACTAGCCTCCCATCAAAATGGCGCCGTTGCCGGGGAAGGCACGGTGGTTGGAGATCAGTTGTTCTCTTGACTTGTTGATTTTTTTGGTGTTTTTGTCATTCTGCTTTTGTGTGATTTTCTCGTTTTTGGTGTGTTAGTTTTTGTGTTAGTAAATTTCAGTTTTTGTTGTTCTGTGTTCTAGTCGGTTGTATTCAAGTTGTGGTAAGTGCAGGGGATTTGGAATTTATCTGAAATTGAACTGTGCACTCCACAAGAGGTCAATTATGTCTAGGTGGTTTGGGGATTCTTTTGAGCCTTATCATGATTACCCAACAGATTGGATGGATGACACACGACCAACACCTGGAATATTTGGCAACTCCTCCCCACAAAGATATTATGAGACATGGCACGACCAACAACAGAGCAATGAGTCCTATCTCAGAGAAGAGCAAGACCGAGAATATATGTTGTCTCAAATTTTGGACAAGGCGGATAGAGTTAAAACAAGGTTGGCTCAAAAGAAAGAGAAGGCTCCAGAACCACTACAGAGACTTGATCACATGAGGGCCTTAATGAGCAACTTGTGGGAACAACTTGAAACACCAGTTCAAGATGCTCAAGGCCACTCAGAAGGTATATCTCTCCTTACTGAAACACACACTCCTAAGGAAAATCATTTTGATGTGAATGCAATTTTTGATTGTGGTTTAAAGAGTCCAAGGGAGTTGGAGTCTATAAATGTTGGAGATGTTATGCATGAGTGCTTGGTTGATGAGTTCCTTGTGCATGAACGTTTGAATCCTTCTTGTGAGAATGATGCCCCTTGTGATGAGTTTAGTGATGAAGAACTTTGGGCTATTTGGTTTCTTACTGCCAAAATGGAGGGTGTATCTAATGAAGAGTCTTATATCAACTTTATGAATTACCATGAGAATGATGACATTGTTAGACTTCCCCTAGATACCCCTCCAGTCCTTGAATGCCCGGTGAATTGTACAGAGACACATCTCATCAATCCTTGTTTGAGAATGAATGAAACCAATGTTGCACATGTTAATGAAAATGACAACATGATCATTGAGCACTTTGTTGAGCCACCAAATCTTGAAATTATGCATGAATCTGTAGTTGTGAATGGTGACCAACAAATAGAGGACATTGAGATACCTTTGTTAGATGTGCAAAGTGAACCAATTTTTTTTAGCAAAGGAGAGACCCAAAAGAGTACCCATGTTAGTCTATGTTATGAGGATTTAATGCTTTGTAAAGAAATTTCTAACATGGTGGAGAATTGCTTTGTTGATTCATCCATTTTGGAAATTACTGATAAATTTTTTGAGACTATGGATACACAATCTGTGGTTGAGTCTTGCAGGATTTCAGAGCCAAAGGTGGTGGAAGAGGTGAAAGAGGTGTTTCCTATGGGGGAATATACATGGTATAAAATGGAATTCATTGAGATGGTTTCCCAGGTGCATGAGCTCCAACACCTCTTTCTGAAAAATATTTGTCCAGCTCCATACTGGAGAAAAAAGAGTGCTCATGATACAGGATTCTTCTGGTACAGAGATGGATACTCTGAATCTTGAAAAAGGCCTCATGAATAAAGTCTAGCTGGAGACTGAATAAATCCAGAACTACTTAATCCACTTCTCTTGAATAAATTGATGTTTGATGTTTTTAGTCAGTTTTGCTTTTGTTTTGTTTATGTAGTTAGTTGTCTCTCATGTGCAGGAGCCTCAAGCAAAAGCCTCTCAAATGCCAAGTGTGGGGGTGTTGGCAAAGTGCTATTAACTGGATATATTATACACCACCATGACCCAAGGTCATGGTGTGGCACTCACTTGCACACTACATTTTTTCTCTACTCTTTTGTACATCACAAGTCACAACTCACACTCTCGCACAATAGGTTAGGTAGCATCACCACTTTAACACCAAGTTTCCAACAAGTTACTATTCACTCATAATTG
The DNA here is from genome assembly GCA_016586305.1 of Ophiorrhiza pumila. Lineage (NCBI taxonomy): Eukaryota > Viridiplantae > Streptophyta > Magnoliopsida > Gentianales > Rubiaceae > Ophiorrhiza > Ophiorrhiza pumila. The sequence continues at coordinate 13,972,365 of BLIW01000006.1, forward strand.
CACAGTATAAGGTATGAGCTCATTCCCTTGTGATTTATTGGACTCTATTATTTGTGGGAAATACCTTTTTAAACTTTCATGGTTTTATATGAGATGAATGTTGTCCAGTTGGTTGGGCTTTCATGCATATCATAGAAAATGTGAAGTGGTGACCATGTGTGAAATTTTAAATTTCCATGAACATAGTGCATTATTGGGACGCCTTTATTGCATGGAGTTCTACTTTAGGATGGGAAGCATGGTTAGTGTGCTACATGAATATATGTTTTATATGTATAGTGAGTTGTGTTCTTTTGGTGCAAGAGTTCATGAGCTCAAGTGTGTGGGAGTTGCAAGTGCAAAAGCTGTCAGAAGGATAGCCAAGCGCATGTGGACTTTAAAGAACTACAGTCATGAAAGGGAAGAGTTGAGGACAACGGCACTCAACCCAGCAAACATTGGAGCCTATAGGCCACAAACAAAAAGGGATTTCCTGAACCTGTTCTTTTATCTTACATTGGGGACAATGTAAATTTTAAGTGTGGGGGAGGGATGTTTGCTGTGGTTTATGCCTTTGAGGATTCACATGCTTATTTTCCTTCATGAAATTTTTTTTATGTGCTTGCTTGATTGGTGATGTTTGGTGATGCTCTTATATTATGCTGTGTGTAGTGAGACTTAGTGCCTTTGATTTCAAAATTTCTTTCTGTGTGTTGCTATTTATACGGGGACAGGAGGTGGTGTTCATTATATTAGTAGCATTTTAGGTGGTGTGATTGTTGTGTGGAGAAAAGAAACAAGTCAGTGACTAGCACTGACTTTGTAGTGTGCTTTGATTTTTCTGTTGCGATAAATGTGATTGTTTGTTGTTGTGTTGTGAAAAATTCTACTGGCCAGTCTATCCAGCACACTTGCACACTCCAAAACACTCGCACTCCCAACACCATCGACAAAACCATAAATGTATTCAATGATTCATGCGTGAAAAATTTTTGAGTTTTACAGTATACATTTGATGCATACAATTTGCTGGGTAAAGTGCGATGTCAAAGTAAGATAGAAACGCCAGGACCAATTTTGACATAGGAGAGAGCTTGTAATTCTTTACTTGTATGGGCTTTCTACTCGTAAACACTTATTCTTGCATTGTGAATATATAGTCTATTGAAGACACACATGAACACAAAGTTGTGCGGAATTATGCAAATAAAGGGAAAAAAGAGCCACAAAACCCTGGCATCAATAATAAGCACCAATGTGCATTGAATAAGGGGGAAACCCCAGGGGAAAAACCCCAGTAAGCTTAGCATAGACAACTTATCGCTCTTATCTTTTAATGTTTACATTGTTCGTGTGTGTGGACAACAGATTGTAGTGCAAGAATTTTGTTAAGTGTCTACTTGAGTACTCTGCTTAGACAGTGTGAAGAAGCATAAGAAACTCTCAGCACACAATGCACGCTGACGGTTTGGTCTTTATTCGTTGCACCTTACTCGATAAATTGTGTAAGTTAGATGAATTGTAAACTCACTGCTCATATCTTTCTTGTTGCATGCGAAAATTTTGGAAATGGACTGTCGATGAGGTTGTGAGTGTTTGAATGTGGGATGGACGAGCTTAGTTATTTCTAGTTTGCTCGGGACGAGCAAAAGTTCAAGTGTGGGGGAGTTGATAAGTCAGTTCTATACTGACTTATATGTTATAAGTCCTTGAGCTTTTGCATGGTTTTATAGTGAAGATCTTACTTGTTTGTGTGAGTTATGTGCTAAATGTTTATGAAATGATATCTGTGGAGATTTTGAACAAGTGTTGAATTTGTGCATAAATTATGTAAAGTATACATGTATTTGATTGAATGCACATTTTAACACAACTATTCTCACAACTCACAATCACACAAGAAAAGTCCCAGACACAATAAGCATATCACAAGCACACTAAAACACTAGCACACACACTTGACATGTGGGGTGCGCTGATTTCTCATTCGGCAGAATGGAAAATGAATTTCAAATGAGTATATCTCTCTCAAAACTCATCTAAATGATGAGACCTAGGATCTTTTGGAAAGCTCTTTGTGTGTACTTCATTTCTTATGTTTTGACCATCTCCCAATTCAGTATGCATATATGAGAAACGGGGGGTTCTTTTTAAGCACTCACCCAATTGTTAGGTCACTGACACAGTTTGGGAGAATATTTGTATCTTGAGCTACAGACATCCAAAGTTGATGATTCTTAAACCTATGGAAAGCTAATAGGGATATCTACAACTCTTATGTTTACCACAAAGTCCAATTCTTAGCCGAAACCCTTCAAAATCCCACAATACTATGCACACACTGACAGGCTCCTAGCGCGCCCACCATGCACACCACGCACATGGTGCGGGCGCACGGTGCGCCTGCACCTCACACACACGCACACGGTGCGGCCGCACCTCGCACACACGCACACAGTGCGGGCGTACGGTGCGCCCGCACCACTCTTTCTCATCATTGCCAGGGTTTGGTAAATCAATCATAACTTTCTCATTTTAGCTCCGAATTGAGTGATTCAAAAGGCTAAGGTTAGCTAAGAGTCTTCGCTACAACTTTTCTGTTTCATGTTTTCTCAGAATCGAAATGAATCAGGGGCGTTGTTGGGGAGAAAGATAAGTTTTTGCAATCGCTCACTCATTCTCATGCACTTTCATTCGCACACACTTGCACATAGTCATGCATTCACTACTCACAAGTCCACAACACACACTAACACACCTCACTTACACACACTACTTAGACAACACAAACACACACAGCGGGCGCACCATGCACCCTTCACACTTCACAAATACACGGTGCGCCCGCCACCCCTCACTCGCACACGAGCACTTTGATGCATTTTTCTTCTATGCATTTTTCATGCATTTTTCTTACTTCTTCACTTGCACACTTGCACAATTCACTCATGAACACTCACATCTTCCGACTTCACACTAAGCACACACTAGCTTTAGCTCACACAAAGCACAAGTGATACATCTTTCTCATGGACGCCACATGTTTGATGTTTTGCATTGAGAATTCTTGTTCATTAAGTTTGGAACTAAACACGTGTCCTCACTTCAGCTTTGATTAAATATTTGCAGACACGTGCCGACATCTCCACAGTGAAAGGAAGCTTCCAGGAACCATTCAAAGGGACTCATCGAGGGGAATCTGTAAATACTACAAGATGAACATCAGAGAGGGGCGCCAAGGGACGAGAGAAGCAACCACATAACAGAGCATAGCATCCTTAGATTAGGGTTCTTAGTTTAGATTAGGATTTTCTCTCTCTTTTCCCTTCCTTAGATCATACTGTCTTGAGGTTCAATTGTATGGATCTCTAGCTTATTTGAGACAATTGAAATGGAATTTATCTGTGTTCATTCATGTTCATATTTCTGCACTTGTTATGTTTGATGATTTGCACTCTAGATTAACTTCACATTTAGGTCTGCGGTACCCACTGAGGTCGGTGTGAATATTTCAATGGTAATTGATCATAACATGAACTGATTGTGAATGTGCTTATGTGAGTCTTAGGTCTTATGAGACTTTGTGATCTTGACTGTGCGGTACCCACTGACAGTCAATATCAATCCTTCGCGTAGGTCTAAGAGAGTTCTTGTACTGCGAGTCGAAGTTGTGAACTGGTTAGCTGCCCTACCAAGGGAGATAGTCAGGAATCGAATTAGATTTGTGTTAGGAGAATTTGGGATCTGGGAGAGTCTGACTCGTGCCAAGGACTTGCCCTACCAAGGGAAGTTCGGGGAGTATTGTGAGTCTGGGTTGTGAGAACAACCAAGTTGATCAATCCCAGTTCACTAGCAGGAAAAGTCCCCTCACATTTGTTTACACAAGTCAATGATAATAGGGAGAGATCCATACCAATTGATTCATCCTCAAGGCAGTGCTTGCATACTAACCTTGCATCCATTCTTAACTTGCATTCATTCATAGTAGCTTGCATCTATCTTGTTATCTTCATTTCATTTCATGCTTATGTATTGTTGAGTGAACAAACTGGTCTCTAAACAACCAAACCTTCCCTGTGGATACGATCCCTCTCACCACTACTATAGTAGTGTTAGGGTATTTGATGAGGTGATACGACTAGCCTCCCATCAGGCTTTAGTTTTATCTAAAAATACACGTGTCATATTTATAAGAGTGATACACAAAGTGATACATTAAATGATATAGAAGATCCAAAGTTATATAATAGTGCACTTTTTTAACTCACAAAATAAAATTTTCTCTCTAATCACCATTACCCTAATGGGGTAGCTTTTAAAATGAATTAAAATATGTGAGAGATGAAGTGTGATTTTTCCATTCAAATCCACTTCCACCATCATTGGATATCCCTCAGAATAAATCACAATATGTTTGGTCTACTATGTAAGAGTATCTCTCTCAAATCCTATTTACTCCCATTGGGTTAGAAATATGTTAAATATTTTTGCTTTTGACAAAAAGGAAAAAAATATATATATTAGAATATCTTTTGCACTAGAGAAATCACATGTTAATATATGAAAACATTGTGGATCAATTAAAGAAATTTCTTTATCATGAAAAGATTTTTATGATAAAAATGAAGAAAGAAAAAGAAAATGTGACTAAAAAGAAGACAAAATTGTCTAGGATTGTGGCATACTTTTATCTAAGAACTGTTGGGGTTTTAAACTAATTTGTGGTAAACTCAACATTGGAAAAGTGTTGTATTTATATCCATACATCATACAACATACACCATACATTGTGTTTGTTTTTAAATAACACATAAGACAAATATTATTCTTCCATCTCTCATATTCACTAATAAACCCACATTTTTTCCTATTCTTTTAGCTTAAATATAGGATCGAATTACAAAAAAAAAAAACACACACACACACACAAGTCAGTCATCATTTTCTCTCTTATTTTTTTGTCAAACCATTGAAGATCGCAAAGTTTTTTCTTTTCTAATTTTATTGTGTGTGTGTGTGTGTTACACAGCATCAAAAGCGCATTACAATGATAACGTACACAAATATGGTACACAAATTAGTCAAATAACCATAATATTGGGCTTTTGAAGTTTCCTCCGCCATTGTTAAACACATGTACGTAAGATAAAACAATAAGAAATAATTAATAATAATTATGGCTTCTCACGGGTTCTTTCTTTTGGTATGGTCAGTTCACTTCACTCTTTTAATATGGTTATTCTCGTGTATATTTGCTCTCTCTAATTTCTTCCTCCAAATGTAGGGTCTCTCGTAGTCTACTTTGCAAGTGCTAAGTTCAAAAACCACCTATCAATAATCAAACTCAAATACCACACAAATCAAGTAAGGAATTCAAGAACAAGATTATGAAGAATAGGAATTTAGAACACGTTAAGGCACAATTTGGAACAAGTTAGGAAAGATATAGATATACCAAGAATAATGTTTAATAATAATAACGAATTGGAAGGTTTTCAACGGTGATTGCATAACTAGAATTTCTTTTCGATTTTGCTGCGATTTGTTTTTGATGATTTTTTTGACGAATTTTCTCTCTCTTTTTCTTTTGGACTTTCACAAAGGCAACAATTCAAATATTCTCAGACACTAAGTTGCAAGAAATTCAATTCGATTTCACAATATTCAATCACAAATTCAAAAATATACGAGATGGAAAGTTTAACCTGAAATTTTTAAGCACCCAGAAAGCTCTGATACCACTTGATAAGATTCTTGATGATATAATCCTCATTTGGGCGGATTGACAACTTTATTTTAACCACATGACAGGTCTAGCTTGGAAAATTCCATCAACACGAACAAAAAAGATTAAACACAAGAAGAGTAATGGTTAGAACAAACAACGAAAGAACAAGAAAAGAAACAAAGAAATATATAGAACACGATTCAATGGAAACTTGTCCACAGCCCAACCATTATTACAAAATCAACTTGATTCGGGTAGCACCTAAATCAAATTAGATTTGACTATTCTCAAACTTAGAACAAAAGCAAGAGTAATGGTCTTAATCTTACCTTAGGGTTTAGAAGACAAAAGCTCAAATTTAGCTTAAGATTTTTAAGGGTTTTGGATTCAGATTTTGTTACGCAAAATAATGAATTTTTTATTTCAAATTTCAACAACTTAAAATTTGGGCCTTACACGTTCCTTTATATAGGAAGCAAAATAACCAACAAAATAAACCATAACTACCGAAATGGTAGTTTCCTACTAGGACTCAACTTTCTAAAATTAATAACACATACCTCAATCATGCAAGATCTTTAGCCATGTGAAAATAACATGATCAACATATCAATGTTCATGCAAGAACATCAGATCATGTTCATGTGAAAATAACATGATCAACATATCAATGTTCATGCAAGAACATCAGATCATTTTCCTTATTGAAAAAACTAAACAAAAACGAACTAAAAATGAAAAAAAACCTAAATCTGCCGATTTTTTCCAATATATCGTGACGTGCAAAAATACAAGTCGGTGAATAAATTGGATTTTTAATTTTAATTTTCAAGTCTCCAAATTCTAGTGAGCTATGTCGCGATGTGGAGTCCCCTGGACGTCCCAACGTCAGTGCACGTCGCGATGTAGAGCTATGGATGTCGCGACGTGAAGCTATAGACGTCGTTATGTGGAGCTATGAGCTACCAATACTTGTCCAATCTTTCTCTCTATTGAATTATATTCATGTATTGTCAAAATCAAGAGGTTCCAAGGCTTCAAATCAGACTTTACTACACCAAAACCTTGTTTTAGCAACTTGTATGCATCATCCATCACTGCCATGATCAATCCATTAAGAGAAATCTTAGGCTCAATTACATGGATAAGCTTCCTCAGTTTCCATCGAGTCTTCTATCGACAAAATTCATTGAAGTTCCAGAATGCAAGATGAGGGATACATTACTTCTGAATTTAATCAATTTAAGGAAGAGCTTGAAGATGGCATGCTTTACAGCCAATGGAAATCTTCAGCAAATGGAAATCCTCAGCTTCAATTTCCTACTAAGGCTACAGAAAAGTATGAACAGTAACCGGGATCTAGGATCAACATAATCTAGAATAAACCACAAATATAGTCAATAGTATGGAGCACGGAGCTTGGAGCACATGTTTGGAGGAGCTCGGAGGTCGGAGTCGTCCCGATCTGTTCAGATCAAAGCCTTGAGCCCACGCACAGATCGAGCTTGGAGCAGCAGCCTTGGAAGTCCTTTGAGTCCAGCTTCTCTTAGATCTAACTCTTGGGCTCAGCTGAGAAGTGGATGCTCCCGTATGTTCTGCAGCTCTTGTTGAAGATCTGAAAGCTCCTATCTTTGTTGATGCAGCCCAACTTGATGAAGTGGAGGAGGGAGAGCAACGGCTGAAACAGCTTAGATTCCAACCGATCTGAAGGAGCAGCTTAGATTCCAGCTGTTAGAATCATGCTGAGCATCTCTACTTCAATCGTAGAGAGAGTGAGAGAATGAAAGTGCTGAAATGAAAGTGAAAAAATAATTTTGGGATCGGGCCTTTCAGCTAAGCTGAAATGCCCGAGATTTTTTAAGATTCAAGTCTCCTGAAGTCCCTGAAATGGATTTGCTAAAACACAATTTGCTAAAGAAATAAGTCATTGGGCATTGTTTCCATTTCAATTAAGCATAAAAATTTTAAACAAGATAACGTTTGAACCTATATTGACTTTGGGAGGACAAAAAGGTCTTTTAGTAATTATTAAAAATAATAAAGTTATTTTATCGCCCTTAATAATAAATACGTTAAACTTATGCCCTATTTTACAATAATGAACTGAGACACCCCATTTTCCAAGATTTTCCCTTTAATCAATAAGGCATTAAACAAATCCCCTGCCACATTATTTCTTATAACAGCCGCATCAAACATATTTTATCATACAAATAGTTTTCAATTTATTTTTCGTCAAATTGACAAGTAACATTGTTAGTTATATGGTACAAAAGATTTACTATTAGCGCTTTTTCTTTTTATTTTCACAAAATTTATAACAAACTATACTATTTTGCTGACTTTAGCAAGTTTCAAAGGGAAAATCATAAGAAATGAAGGGAGTGCAACGTGTTTAATAATATTACCCTTTCTAAAATTTGCAAAAATAATATTTCAATAAATTAAAAAAAAATCTTGAGAAAGCAGTTTGTTTCAAATTGAATTTGACAATTTTGGCTTTTGATGGTACAAAATCACCTTTCGATGGTTCAAAATGTAATATTTTATTCATTTTAACAAGTTAAAAATGGAAATATCATAAAAAGAAATTTTAGAAAGTATAATCGTGTTTAATATTATCTTTTTTGAAATTTACAAAATAAATATTTCAAATAAATTAACAACATGTTTAGAAGTATGCTTAGTGATGGTAAAATTTGACATTTCATGGTACAAAACCTTCCTAATAGTAAAAAAAATTTCTTTCATAAGAACTAGCAGAAACCAAACTACTTCAATCATTTTATTAATTTTTAAAGAGAAAAATCAAATAAATGACAAAGTAATCATTGCATTTAACATAACACTTCTAAAATTTTTAAATTTGATATCTTAAATTGATAAATATTCTGTTACGAAGATAGTGTATTCCGCACGAGTAATAATGAAAAACGTAATGTATTTTGTAACGGAAAATATAATGTAAAGAATGTAATGTATTCTTTACGACTAATGGTATAAAATTCATAGGATTTTATCTATATAAAGTTATAATCTTGCCTAAAAATACTCTTACTCTTTTATCGTTAGTCATTCCATATTAGATAATAGTACAACTTTGACATTAAATAATACAAAAATACTTTTTAGTTACTATGATTCTTTCTTAACTTATAAAGTGAAACAAATTGGTTAAATATTTTCTAAAAAACTCAACATGACTGAGGTTTAATTATTGAAGTTTGTATTATGTTGAATATAGTCTGAGGTTCCAATGTAGCATCAACCTTGAGTATCCCTTCAGATTCATCAATCTGAAGCAAATCTATTTGAGACTGCAAGAGCTTGGCAGGCATAAAATGCTTCCCTTCTGCAGCTCTTTTTTCAAGTCGAGCAGCAAGCACCTCAGCTCGAGCATGCAACAACACAAATTTGACTACGCAAATATAGGAATTTGGTTCATAATTTAATTTCGTCTACAGATCTAAGTATTTCCCTGTAGTGCTGCTGCAGAGCTGAGCAACCAAGAATTATAGTTTTGCCATTTGTTATGCTTGTTCTAAGGGCATCTCTCAGCATTTCAAGCCATGGAATGCGATCTTCATCCGATAGAGGAATCCCATTTCTCATCTTTTCTAATTTGTAATACAAAATTCTCCATTCAATCGAACTCAATAGAACACAATAGTAGACAATCTACAAATCAAATACAGATGAATGCGGTAGGTTAGCTCACAACAATGTTGTGCATTACATTTGTTAATTTGCGGATGGTAATCATCGGTATCAATAAAGCAGCAACTCAAAACTTCTGCCAGCATTTCACCTATTGTTCTGTAGCAAGACGAACGAATAACAATTATCAATTCAAAAGAGAATCATACTAATGTCCAATGAAAAGAAACACGAGATCAACACGCATTTCTTGAAAGAAACTTTTGGTTCACTAAAACAGCAGATCAATTGTACTTATTGATGTACAGAAACAAAAGTGCACAAATTGGAGTATCAATCCAAAATCTTACTCAGCCAGGCAATCATTGGGGCATGGTGGAAATGTGGGTATGAACAACATCTAGAATTTAACTTTGTACTAGTATATTAGTCGTTCCATACATCAATTGCATTGCTGAAGTAAATCATATTTCGCCTAGTAAGGAAATTATTTGCCACTTTATGAATATCTGCAACTGCAATTTTAGGATGACTGATGCTTTCAATGTGACAAATCAATCAAACTACAAATTTGGAAAACTTTTATTGTTCAATACAAATTTGAAAAACTTTCCCCAATTCCCTTAATGACAAAAGTCCTATAGCATGTAAATTGGAAAACTTTCATTGTTGCAAATAGAACTTTTAATCTCAAAACTTAATTGCACCTCTCCTACAAACCACCACATTTCAATTAACTACAACACTCTGATTGTTTCTCAATTATGAACTTCTTTTGGAATTGTTGATTCATGATAACAACAAGCAGTGGAAGAAGAACTAAGTCATCTAACAGTAAAGGAGATTAGAAACTCACCGATTTTCCCAGCATCCACTTACTCCCATAACCACAATAGCTTTTCTTGTGAAGCAGGGCGCACAAGAAACGGAGTAAAATTAACAAAAGTGAAAAGAAATTGAGCATTCAAATAAGCTATAAACAAACTAAATTAGGCCATGTATAAAAGAGCAGAAATCAGAACCATACCTTTACAACCAGGGGCCATTTTGAGCAGAATAAATTAGACAATCGTGGGGTTTATGGCCTCAGTTGATGAGATCTAAACTCAAAAGGGCATTACACAAACGCATATCCTTAGTGAATCCTAGGATAGAAACTTGTGGAAAGGAACCCACGCAAAAAAGATTAACATTAAGAAATCAAACGATCGGATAATGAATGATTTCTCAGCAGTTTCTTGACCCCAATTCTTATCATATTCATCGTATCTTTTCCCCTCCTTAAAATGATCTTATCATAATTTATAAAAACATACAAATCACAAAATAAGATAGATCACCAGAAACATTGAACAGCACAAATCAAGAACAAGATAAAAATATGATCAGAGAGCTTAAACTGCAAGAGTTTGAAAAAAATGCCATGCATACAGGAACGAACAATAAAACGCAATACTATAATACAAATAGAAAAAAAGTACTACGTATATGTATGATTTTTGGTAGAAAGTTGTTGTTTTGGCATTGACAAATTAGGCAAGGACGGCAATTCTAGCAATGCATTGCCAAAAGAAAATAATGTTGATCAATACTGTCGAGTCAACCTTTCAACAGCAGTAGAAGAAAGTAGGAATATTAATCACATTTCCCTCTTTTCAAGTATGATCAAGAATTGAGAAGAAAAAACAAACCACCAAGAGAATGCAAGTCAATATTAAAGCGTAACCCAAGCAAAAATGGATCCAAGTTTACACAAAAAAAAATTGTTCCTATTATTTTAAACTGAGGAACTAGATATAAAATCTTTAATGCATACGGTACAAAGTACAAAGATTAAGCAAAGAAACTTTTATCCATTTGGACGTGAATTTTTTTTTATTTTAATTATAAAAAAATTTCAAGATTTTGTTATAAAACATGAATATTAATAAAATTATTAAATTTGTTTGAATATATAAATTTTGTTAATTTAGTAAGGTATATGTATAGAAGAAATTATTATTATTATATATGTTATGATTGATTTATATATTATTTTATAATTGACTTTAACAAAGTGTGTAACTGATAAGTCAGTTCTATACTGACTTATATGTTACAATTCCTTGAACTTTTGTATGAATTTAATGTGAAAATCTTAATTGTTGTGTGACTTGTGTGCTAAATGTGTAAGAATTGATAATTAGTAGATATTGTGAAGAATGTTGAAAATGTTGTATAAATAAAATGAAGTATGCATTGGATATGAGTAAACATTTTTTATACCACTGCTTTCACAATTATTTGAAAGCACGCACACATACAAAGTTCCAGCAAAGCACAATCAAGCACTTCACATGCATACACTACACACACTCAGCACACACGAAACACACATGCACGAGGCCTACTCATACCACACACAAGGGCGGGCGCACCTTCGCACTCACACACACGGGGCAGGCGCCCAGCACACCCGCCCCTCGCACACACGCATAAAGGGGCTGGCGCGTTGCACAACACACACACGCGTGCCCGCACCTCACACACAATGAACACAGAAGGGCGCACAGCGCGCCCGCCCAGCTCAAGCAAGGCGCTCGCACTACGCGCGCGCCTCTTTCCCAACACCGCACGCGTGCAGCGCGCGAGCACATCGCACTCATTCACAAGGCACTCGTACTCACTACATATACACACTTACACTATCCTGCACTCATCACCTATACTCCCTAGCATTCACACTAGCACTAGATGTACTTATACAAGGCTTAAAGCACAGCACTTGTCTAATGTGCTGCACCACACAGCCTTGTACACTTATACTCATTCACGAGCACTCTTCTAGAGCCAAGTCTACACTACTCGCACTCTGACTTTAATGTTTCCATGTGTTTGATGAATGTTCCTTAATAGTTAAGAAAAATGACTTGGAATGCGATGACCTCATCTATTGATTTATTGGACGTGCAGGATACGTGGTGAGGATCATAGAGGAGGAAAATACTCGATCACCACGGAGATGGTTCCATATCAGCAAAGGAGAGAAAGGAATACTATAACAGCAAAACGATGTCAAACACAAGACGAAAGGAGAGAGAGCGGCATAGCACAGAAGACAACAACAAGAGAGAGAAATTAGGGTTCAATTGTTTTAGGCTAGTTGTAGGATTTTTCTCACTTTCTCTCTCTTCTCTCTCTCTAACATCATACTACTTTGAGGATTCAACTCTCATAGATCTGTAAATGGTTGAGACATCTTATTTATCTTTGATCTGTGTTGATTGAGTTCTATATTTACTTATTGTGAAATTCATCTAGTATATATTGATTTGATTAGATCTGGGTTGATTTGCCGTACCCGCTGAAATTGACCTAGATCCAAGTAATTAGAATTGAAGTTTACATGATTTAAATTAAAGAACCATCGATTCATGAGTTGCTAGTCCTATTATGATTTGTTGATTTCATTTGTGCAGTACGCACTGACATTTGATCTCAGATCTATAGAGAAGACTTAGAAATGTTCTTGTAGAACACTTTGAACACACGATTTGGCTAACTGGCGCGCTATTCCCAAGGGAGATAATCAAGTAGTGGACTAGGATTGTCATACAAAATAGGGATCTAGGAGCTTAATTTGTGTCAAAAGCTTGCCCCACCCGGGGAGGATTTTGGAGTATGTGAATTGAAATTGAGAGAGTCACCCGGCTAATCAATCTCATGAAACTAACAGACAATTCCCTCATGTATCTACACAAGTCGACAGTGGCGGATCTAGGTGGGGTCTGGAGGAGGTTGAAGCTCGCCATGGTCGCCGGAATTTTGGAGAGGTATGCTCGCCACTACTACTGGTCGCTGCCACCACCGACTCGAGGCCCCGCAAGTTGAAGAAGACGGACATGTTTTAAATTATTGTTTTAAATTATATGTAGCTTTGGATCAATAATTGATTTTGGATCAGATATGTAGTAAACGGGGTAGGCTAGAAAAAGAAATGGGATAAATGTAGTAAGTAGTAGTAATAGCTCAGTTGTAGAAGGAATGGGCTATTAAACTATATTGTGATAGAGTGCTGTATTATCCATGGAGTTGTGGCTGTTAGAAATCAATGGTGAAAAATTAGTTAGTTACAGGTATAAAAATAAGGATCATAATTGGAAGGGAGCTCAGCGTGATTGTACAAGATTTTCCCTGCTTATTTTATGTAATTCTTCGACACCTTCTCATTCAATTTCTATCAATTCTAATTCTCTACCCTTGCCATTCTATTTATTTTTCCTTTTAATTCCAACCCAAGGGCTGACAAATTTGTATCAAATATATTCACTTAATAAAACGACATTGTTTTGTTAAGTGGTTTGAAAAAAAAAATTGCAAAACTGATCAAAACGACGTCGTTTTGTTAAGTGATTTGAAAAAAAATGCAACACTGATTTCTAATATTTTCTTTCCAAATTCTAAACCCTTCCCATCTCCCAAATTCCCAAATTCTATTTTGTTCATTTTCTTTTTCTATCCATACACATTTGTGCATGAAGTATTAATGAGCAGACAAGCTTGCAATTGTGTAGAAATGAAATAATTATGGTTCTCTGATTTAGTTTGTGTGTGTGTGTTTTTTTAGCTCATATTGATTTAATTGGTGTCAATTGGGCACTCTAGGTGGCAAGTAATAACAAGCGATAGTAACGAGCATTTGCTGCTTCCTACGACAGTAATGAACGTTTGCTAGTTCTGTTTGACTCTTCCTCTTTAATTTTTGAGTAAATTATATTTAAGGTAAATGAACAGTCGGGGTAAGTATATATAGCTTTTTTCCCTAATTTAAAAAAAAGTTAGATTTTGTTCATTCAACATGAATTTTATTTTACTAGCAATTGTGTACACGTGTTTGTTTTGTAACATGCTAAATTAAAAGGATAACGTAAGTACAATATGCGAGACAATTGCTTAATTGAGCCAAAAATAAATGACGTAAATAAAATACATTAAAAAAATAATATGTAATTTACTAAATTTAAATAATTACTAAAAAGGTAGTTTTTGTATTACTTGAATCTAATTTTTCTTAATTTTTATTATTCACTATAATACAATTATGAATAAGATAACTTATTTAATCTATAAATAGGTGACTAACTAATTAAAAAACCTAACTAACTTCCCTTTTGAATTTATTTACCATCCAAATTTAGTGAGTTTGTTGGGTTTCTTTGATTGAAAGTATGGTTTTTAATTAAAGCAAATTTGGTTGGTTTCTTATTAATGATTTTTTTTATTTTAATATATTTATCAAATTTTATTTATTGTACGACATTATTTTTTTTCATAATAATAATACTTCTTTTATTTGTTGTTCATGTTCTCTTCAAATTCTAAAATATCTCGTTATCGTCGTTTTCGCCTCTAATTGATCTTTATTATTTTAGAAGTTATCTTCACTGCTACTCTTTTTCTACTTGGTTTGTTGACTTTTCAATACCTTCATTGATATCCTAAATTGAATTTTGACTTCAAAATTATTCACTGAAATTTATTCTTGATTTCTTCAATATCAATCGCAACCATCAACGCCTTTTTGTTGAATTCATTGATGTTTCACATTTTTATTGTAAATTCATAATACTTACTAATAAAATTCATCATTTTCTGATAGTATTGTGATTGTGATTGATTTTCACTACTATATTAGGCATTTACGATCTTATATTTTGTAAGTTGTAAAAATAGTTGTATATTGAGTACAAATCACAAGAGAATTAAAGTACAAGAGACGAGCTCAAGAAAAAGAAAAAAAAATAAATGTATCTTAATTGAGTACAAAGTACAAGAGGATTAAAGTAGAACTATAAAATTTTGAATTCATTAAAAAAATGCTAATTAAACACATACTTAACATAGTTATGGTGCACTAACTTAAAATCTTTGTTGTATTTTGCCTGGCTATGTTTCAAGTAAATAATGAGATGGGTCATGGAATACTCAGAAGAATGCTCAAAAGACTCTTATTCATCAATCAAGTCTTATATAGGTTTAAAATCACATGTCTTGGTTGATTCACTATGAAGAATAGACAAAAAAATAGAAAGGAATATTAGAATATAAAAAAATTGTAATCTTAAAATTAAAGAAAATTGTGAAAAACATCCCTCACATTTGTTGAAAACATTTTTTGTCCCTCACATTTCAAATGATGCAAATTCGTCCCTCACACTAAAATAATGTACCAAATTAATCATTCAATCTATTCCTTTACTGTTTTTTAACTAAAACAACCCACGTGCTCGTTAATGAAGTGCCAAGCATAAATGGGCTTGGGCCAGTCTATATTGATAATAAGGTCAGACCCAATACATAGTGGAGGCCCCAAAACCACAAGTAAATAAACCCTAATCCATCTGTGAGAGTATTTTGGTACTTTCTAAACCTTATCCTCTATTAACCCGCATGGCTTGCCAACACGATGATGGTGACAAAACATGAAGAGAGCTGGAGAATAAGTATAGATTTCTCGAACCTCAATAAGGCTTGTCCAAGAATTGCTACCCTCTCTCTGATTGAATAAACAGTGAACTCTATTCCAGAATTTGAAGTAATGTGCTTCTTAGATGCGTATAAGAGCTACTATCAGATGTTCATGGATAAAGAATACGTAGAGACTACAGCCTTTGTAATGGAAAGGGGAGTATATTGCTACAAAATAATGCAATTTGGTCTAAAGAACGTCGAGGCCACGTACCAGTGCTTGGTAAGCCATGTGTTCTGAGAATAGATAGGCAAGAACATAGAAGTATAGGTGGATGATACAGATTAAGAGCAAAAGGCTCTAGAACTTGCTGGAAGACGTATAAAAGACCATGCAAACCTTGAGAAAGGTAAACATGAAATTGAACCCGAAAAAGTGTACCTTTGGAGTAGGAGTGGGGAAGTTTGTAGGCTTCCTAATATCTAAGAAGGGCATAGAGGATAACTCAGAAAAGGTAAAAGCTATTAGGAACCTGGCCACCCCTGAGAAACATCAAGAAAGTCCAAAATGTGGTAGGCATGATGGCTGTTTTGAATAGATTCCTATCACGCTTTGCAAACATGGCCTTACCATTCTTCAAGGCCCTCTAGAAGTTGGAACCTTTCAAATGGAATGAAAAGTGTAACAAAGCCTTCTAGAAACTGAAGGAGTACTTGGCAATGTTACCTAGCCTAGCAATGCCAAAACATAGGGAGACATTATATGTATATTTTGTTTTCGGCTTTAAACCAAATATCATATGGGTTAAGAAATTATGTTTATATTTGGTTAATTCAAACATGACCCAATTCTATTTCCAACTTGTCTTTCTTTTAATTATTTTTAAGCTTTATATTTGGACCCAAATTATTTTCTAGCTAAATTGATGCGTAATGGAATAGGTTGAAGATCTAGTCCACACGACAACCACCTCCTTTGGATCGTTGCTCACCAAAAACACGAATCAAGAGAACAAGAATATGCGGAAACAACAAACAAGAAACAAAGATATTGAACGGGCAGTTTTGATTAAGCAATCAAACCCACACGTTACTACAAAAAGATTCCAGTTCAACTTATGTAAATCAAGAGTTGAATAGTTATCAGTTTGGCTTGTTCTTTAAATCAAGAACGGGTAAGTTCTCCTAAAGGTCTTAACTATAGGATCACGGGTCTTATGATAATTCAACTAAACTTAATTGAACTGTCACGTTCTTCACAACTTGTTACAGCTGCAAAATACTTTAGCAAAGCTAAAATTATCAAAATTCAACATTCTTATTTCACGTGAAAAACTTACCTATAAATAGGCTACAAAAATGTGAAACCCTAGAAGAAGCAAAGTACTACTTGACTTCCGTTATGGAAAAGGAACTTAAGACACGAATTCTAGAAGAAGCAAAACATAACTTTTCTTTCTAAAACTTCACACGCTATTCTTCTAAAAGATAGGAGATAAGTTTCCTAAAATTTTCTAAAAAGTAGGATATTACTTTCCTAAACTTTTACTTGCCATTATCATGCAAGATAATTGGATCAAGTAATTACTTAGCCTATAATTAAAAACATAAAGACTTAAGCTGATAAATCGTTATTGGACTTAATTAAAAAAACATCAAAATAAATCCTAAAAACATAAAGGTCTGGCGTGATCCATTCCAAAGCCCAAAGTACACGCCTTTAGGGACTCCATTCAGCTTCATGTAATTCTTCAAGGTGGATCATGAATTGTTATTGAAGAAACATGATACAAAACTCCATGTGAATAAGATGTGAATGTTGTTGCAAGATCTTCCTCAAGTCCTTCACAAGTTGACGCCATTAATGAAAGCAAGGCTGCCTTCATCTTCGAACTCCTTGATCTTGTCATTGGACCATCAAGATTTGCCAAGGGATCTTGTGAAGCTAGTCTTGTCAAGATGGACATGGGCTAATTTCCATCATACATATAGCCCAAACCTCATAACTTATTACTAACTAAATTTAAACCAATTTTATCCAAACTTTTGTTCTTATTACTTAATTTTATTAATACTTTAGGTCATTTTAGTTAGAAATTTCTTCTAGTTTATTCATAAACTTGTGTGAATTCATTCATTTAAAATTGGAGTTGTAATATATATATATATTTGTTAAACTATATGATGAGATTTATTTTTTTTCATTTAGATTGAATTGCAAAATGCCATCTCTTAAAATTTTTGAAGATTCAAATAGTTTAAATTTATTTTTATGAGAAAAAAATAATAATTTAGTCATTAATTATTCTAATTGTACTGTTAATTCTTACAATTTTTTACAAATATATTTTAGATTAAAAATAATAATTGAGTTGAAAACTGAATAACCGACTGAAATAGAATTTGGTTTTCGATTTTTTATTTGATTAGGATTTTTAGAAAATGAAAAATCAAATAAATCAAATCGAATTAGTCAAATAATTGAATAATCAAACCGTGCTCGCCCTTAGATGGTGGGAGAGGGGGAGATGGAGGAGTTGGTAGCAGAATAGGAAGAAGAGGGGGAGGTGGTGGCAGAGAAGGGAAGAGAAGTAATAAGAGGAGAAGCGGGAGGGGAGGGGGAGATGGTGGCAGAGGGAGAAAAAGAGGAATAAGAGGTCTAGGGGTAGACGTAGGGACAATAGGTAGAAGCAGACGTCGAGGGAAATTAGTTTGAAGAATGAATAATTTTAAATAATTCATTTTTCAACGTTAATGGTAGAGAGGTATAGGTCATCACTTCCATAGTCTCATATTTTTAATAAAAACATTCTTTCAGGTACCAAGGGTCAGAAGAACTTGAACCATCCAAGAGAATTTTAGAATTTGTTAAGGATATAGACTACCTGACCTTTGACAATCACCCGTAGAAGCCAATAAGGGGTTAGCATTAGCATCACCAGCGCCACGTAATTCTACCACACAAAGAAGCCCAACCATAATGAAGGTAATCAAACGTGGATCTATCATCCTTCCTTGCATTCTTTTCTAGATTGTATGAGTGTAGATTTAGGGAAGAAACATAAACAGAGTGAATGAACGAAAAACTACTGTAAATCTGTAGTATTGAATACAGGAATGGTGGAAGCCATTGTGATTTGTGTGTTTTTATTTTTAGACAATTACTCATAGTTATGACTAAGTGTAATTTTTGAGGAAAAGGATTTGGTTAGCTTTGTTCATGGTCATAACATGTTGTCATGACCAAGAGTTAGATTTAGGGTGGAGAATTTATTCGTAATTACCACTACATGTCGTAACAAAAGTTTAGTTTAGGGTTGGAAGTGTTGAAAAGTTGTCTTGGTTATGACTCTATGTCACAACCAAGAGTAAACTTTGTGTGCCAAATTTTTCCTTAGTCGTGACAACATGTATTGACCAAGAGTAAAGTTTCTAACTTATGAAGGTTTCTAAGTTTGTCTTGTAGTCATGACCAAGAGTAATATTCTTGGTGTAAGGGTTGAGTCTAGGGTTGTCATGAACAAGAGAAAATTTTAGGGTTAGGTTACATTTTATTTTGCAATTACACCATGTATTCCTGAAGAACACATAGATTTTAAGCAAAACAAAAAAAAAGCAAAGTATGGTAAATTGCTACAAGACTTTATTAACAAAAGACTCCATTTAGAAATCTTAATCTAAATTCGTTCATTTGAAAATCACACGGTACTCCCTGAAGTTGCACCTCTAATAGCTCGAAATGGTCCAAATATCCTACATTCAAATTCCTATAGAATCCTCTCCGATTCTAATTTTCAAAGTGGCAACCCTTTCCCGAAATTTTGGAGATGCACGTTCTAATATGAATAAATTTTTTTGATTCAATTGCAAACCGAAATCAACCTAGAAAACTTCATGCAATTGTTCAAAAATATATAGTCTTGTGGTCACCAAATAAATTTTCAATGGTAGCCACAAAGAAAGATGTGGCTGGATAATGCATCATTAGCCTGTTCAAAAGTATGATATCTTGAATACTATCTATTAGAATAAAACTAGGGAGACTAAATCTTGCAATTATATTTTCAAGGGATTTCACATAAATTCTCATAGAAAAGAAGTTGTCTCCAAATTTCTTACACATTGTTTCATCTCTTCAAGGGAAGGTTCAACTTGAGTAAATTTTTTATATTAATTATCCCAACATTCCGGTATGGATGGAGAAAAAAGATTAAATTCTATTGCCCATTCAACAACGTAATAATCTACACTCTTGTATGCATAATGTTATTCAAACAGTCTTTTAGTTGAATAGACAAGGACCTCAAACTTAGATAATTATCATCTATTCTACTGAATCTTGCGATGCCCTAGTCTTTGTTCTTTCTTAGGGCTTATGTGTTGTTCAGGTTAGTCATGACTAAGGGTTAATTTCTAGGTTTATGGCTTATGTGTTGTTTTACCTTGGTCACCAATACATATTATGACCAAGAGTTAGGTTTTAAGGTCTCAAGTTTGCCTTGGTTATAACTTCATGTCATGACCAAGTATTGTTTTTGGGAAGTTGGTGGGATTTGTTTCTTCTTGATTATGACTTCTATCACTCTGGATGTGCAATATTTGAGTTAAACCAAATATTCGACCGAATTCGAATTATTCGAATTAAATTTTAGTAATCGAATTCATATATAAAAAATATATGCTAATATAAAATATATAATATTAAACTAATTGTTTTGGTTTCTAAATTGTGATGTAATTTGGTAATTTGATTTAAGTTAAAACCAAATTCGAGTTCAATTTTTTTATGCGAATTCGATTAATTTGAATTAAAATTTAATTTTTAAATTCAAATATCATGTTCGATTTATTTGAATTAGAACCGAATTCAAATTGAAAACCGAAATCGAATTAAATTCAATTTGGTTTGAATTTTTAATTTGAGTTTAGAAATGTTCAACCGAATCGAACAACTCAAAGAACCCAAAAACCAAACCGATGAACATGCCTGTCTGTTGCAACCCAGAGTTCTTTGGTAGACTTGTTGATTAGATTGAGGTTGTCCTTAGTCATAATTTCAAGTCATGACTAAGGGTTGAGGATTTGCTTAGGGTAGTTAAGGTTCGACTTAGAAATTTTACTCTCGATCAATGCTTGTTTAGGTTAAGGTTTTTTTCCTTACTCACAATTACATATCGTGACCAAGACAAAGTCTGAGTGCTAAGGACTTTTAGAATTTGTTTAACCCTTGGTCACAACTAGATGTCGTGACCAAGGCTAAAACAAATTAGAGCAATTAACCCTTGGTCATGACTCCATGTTATGACCAAGGCTGACTAAGGTTTCGTTGCTCTTGGTCACGACTCTATTTCGTGACCAAGGGGTTTTGGTGCACTCTCCTTTAACTTTTTCCTTAACATGATTTCTTAAGAATTGATCTCTTTGTATACATGATTTCATACCTTTCAACATCTCTATATTTAGCCAATTTTTCTCATCTTCTTCTAATCCTCATATCTAGTAACAACTTATCATGTCTCTTGACAGTGTTCCCCCCCAGTAAATGGGGTTAGCCAAAAAACAAAAAAATTGACATGACTCTTAAGAACCTCTATCTAGTCTTTGCTCATTAATTTCTTCCTTGACTTATTGATTTCTTCTTTTGATAATTACCCTCAAATAAAGGTTTTTTCTCCATTAAATGCTAATCAAGTCATGACAAAATACCAAAACACACAATTAAGTACCTACTAAACACTTAAAACAATACAAAATCCTAGTGAAAACAACATTAATAGTTAGTATAAATTTAACTCAACAAATCTCTAAGCTGAATTAGGATTTGAAATATGAAAGACAATAACATGATTGAATTTTATTCGTTCCAATCGTATCATCATTACTTGTTTCAGAACTCAATATAGTTTTTTTCAAATATTAAGTATAATAAATTGATTTGAGAATGTGAATAATGTCTTTGGAAACATAAACAAGTAGATTATGCTAAGCTTGGGTTCTAAAATCTATTTTTACGATGAAAGTGCAAAAGGAGTAGGAAAAATTAATTAGTATTAAGAGTTTGCAAAAGGAGTAGGAAAAATTTCTTTCTAGTCTTAAGCAATATATATTTAATAACTAGCTATTTAAGACTAGAAAGAAAGCCCATTTGGGAACTTTCCAACCTGCTTAATACCCCATGTGAAATGAAAAACCTATCAATTTTTAGTAATAAAAGTCTTGAAATTCTGCTCTAACCTAAAAACTCTATAGGCAACATTTCATAACCATACCAACTAGATCATATATTATGTGTTAATCAAAATAGACATCCCACATTACATTTGGGTTACAATAATGGAGTTACTTCCTTTAAATTCTACTTTTTTTTATGACAGAAGATTCCACATATCCCAAAAATATCTGGTCATTTTCAATATGGCAATATACATCTCCTCATGCTCTATAAGACATTAAAATAATTTGATTAATTGATAATCAAGCAGGGATTAAGCAGAGAATGATACAATTAAATATCTAAAGTTATGTTTGAAAGATTTGGATGATGAAAATATTGGGATAGAGGACATAATTTAAGCTTTGATTCTCAAAGAAAGCTTGTTCCATGATGAATTGCAAGATGCTCGCAAAGAAACTATAAAAGTAGGACTAAAATTGTACTCATTCGTGATCCCATTAATAAAGTTCTTCCATATCTTAAACTTTCCTTAATAATCGATTAGTTGTCTTCATAGTCATATTGATTGTCTTTTTCTTTTTTATTCATGCACGGTTTATCGGGATATTGACACCCTAAATTTAGAATCAAAATGATATGAGAGATCAATAGCAAACCTTTTGAAACTATGTGTTAGAATAAGCAAAATCTGTTGAGCTTTATTTGCTTTGGGAAGAAAATGTGAAGAGTTCTTATTGGCATCATTTCAAGAGATTTGAAAATTATGAAAAACTAATAGTGCATTTCTACTTGATAGATTGATTACTACCTCTATAATCCTATTTATTAACTCTAAGTGTTTCACTCAAAATTTTTTAGTAGTCTAATACCATGATTTATTTACTCAAGCAAAATATAGTTAGCAAAGGAATGTGCATGTCTGTCTTCGAAAAAAGAGAAAAGAAATGTTCATGTCTCCTTCTAGCACTTAATATAAATTTGTTGTCTTCCAAATTAAGTGAAAAAATACAATCAATATTTTCACCAAAAATCTAAAATGGATATTGGACATTAATTGAATGTCGTAGTTTCTGAATCTTCACTGAATGTACATTTTGTTGAATCCCTCTCCTATATATTAATGAATAATTAATGCAAGAAATTATAGATGAGGATGATGAAAAGTGGAAAGAGCTAAGAAATGAATATGGGGAAGATATCTTGTTCATGAGTTATGGAACATTTTTTTTTATTTGGCTAACCTCTATTGCGAGGTGGGTTGCCACTCCGTAGTATATTGATTTCGTTTTTGGGTGGTGGACTTACCCTAATACCACCCTTACAATTTGATGCCTTTTGATTCCCTTCCCATTTACAAGCCAAGCGGCCTAATGGGGAGGTCTTCAAGAGGCTCTTGCGAATCCATAAACGTGGAGGACTTCCTTCATTTACACCATGTTCCAACATTTCTAACCACCCTAAAACACTTATATGCGATACTTTTACAAAAAAACCCATGGAGGGCATAATTATATCATATGCTAGTCCCTTTATACAAAACTCCTTAGTAAAGGAGAGGGAGCCTAAACCTGCAAAGCCAACAATAATGATCCCCTTTTCTATCCAAATGCCAAGACAAATCAACTGGGGGAGAATGACCAATTATGGCAGTCAAACAATTTGTCAATCCATGTAACACAATGTGGGGTTGCTAACCAAGCATTCAGCCATATACGACAGTACCAATCCACCCATTTTAGCCATGGCATCAAATGGGACCCTGTTCTTACACTATGGTTCCCAGAGACTATTTTATTAAATTTGCTTACCATCGTTCGGCTTTTTTGGAGGTGGTTCCTTATCAGTTCATATGTTCTATCAGTTACCTCCATCTTCACACTCTTTTAAATATCATGTAATTTGTGATTACTGTTGTAAAAAGGGGCACATGTCAAGAAAATGTTTTGCAAGAATGGAAGTAGAAAATGGATCAAAAACTTGGATAAGAAAAGACATTAATGTTGCAAGAACTTAAGTACTTTAAATCACACATTGATTCTTGAATGTAGGTATGTTTAAAAAATACAATTTTGGACACAAAATTGTTCCTTGATAGTGGATGCTCAAGACACATGACCGGTAATCCTTTATTGCTTAAAAACTTGGAAACAAGAAACAAAGGACATGTCCCTTTTGGAAATGATAAAAAAGGAAAAATAATTGGCATTGAAAATGTAGCAAATAATAATAGCAATGTGATTGAAAATGTGCTTTTAATTGATGACTTGAAATTCAACTTGATTAGTATAAGTCAAATATGTGATAAAGACCTTGATGTGCTATTTAAACGAGAGAAATGTGTAGTTATTCATCCTATAGATGGTAAAATTGTTCTTACCGGATCTAGACATAACAATGTTTATACTCTTCATTTGTGTGATATTATGGAACAAGATATGCAATGTCTTAGTGTGGTGTATGATACAACTTGGTTGTGGCATAGGAGATTAGCTCATGTGGGAATATATCACATAAACAATCTAGTTGCTAAAGAACTAGTTAAAGGCTTACCTAAACAAAAATATGAAAAAGATAAAGTGTGTGATTCATGTCAATTTGGAAAACAAACTAAAAGTACATTTAAACCTAAGAACATGGTGACAACTTCAAAACATTTAGAGTTAATACATATGGACTTGTTTGGACCTTCACAAACCACAAGTTTAGGTGGCAAAAGATATGTTTTTGTGATAGTAGATGACTATTCTAGGTACACTTGGATAATCTTCTTGGCACAAAAAAGTGACACATTTAAAGAATATGCTAGACTATTTAAAAAGGTTCAAAATGAGTTAAAGTTTAAATGTGGTAAAAATTAGAAGTGATAATGGAACCGAATTTGTAAATGAAAACTTTATAAATCATTGTGATGAGAATGGTATTACACATAATTTTTCAGTAGTCAAATCACCACAACAAAATAGAGTAGTTGAAAGAAAGAATAGAACACTTCAAGAAATGGCTAGAACTATGCTTTGTGAAAATGACTTGCCTAAATATTTTTTGGGCTAAAGCGGTTAACACCGCATGTTATGTCATGAATCGTGCTTTAATTAGACCATTGTTGAAGAAAACTCCATATGAATTAATCTATAAGAAAACTCCAAATGTAGGATATTTTAAAGTATTTGGTTGTAAATGCTTTATTCTAAATGTGAAAGAAACCTTAGGAAAATTTGATAAGAAATCGGATGAATGAGTATTCTTACGATATTCAGAAATTAGAAAAGCATATAGAGTATATAACAAAAGAACAGTGATAATAGAAGAGGCAATTCATGTGAACTTTGATGAATGTGAAACAAGTAAAAATCGTGAAGAAAGCGATGAAGAAATAGGAATAGAAGAAACCACATCTAATGAACAAGATAAAATTGAATTAGAAAACAATCCATTGGACTCCCTTCCTATAGATGACACTCAACCTTTAGATGAAAGCTCACAAAAGAATGATCTTCCAAAAGCATGGAAATTTATCCGTAATCATCCTAAAGACTTAATCATAGGAAATCCCTCTAGAGGAGTCAACACTAGGTCATCATTGCACAGAGATAATAACTTGGTATTCCTCTCACAAATTGAGCCAAAAAATGTAAATGAAGCCCTAAAAGATGATAATTGGATTGTAGCAATGCAAGAAGAATTAAATCAATTTGAAAGAAGTAAAGTTTGGAATTTAGTAGAAAGACCAAAAGATACTTCAATTATAGGGACTAAATGGATATTTAGAAATAAACTAAATGAAGTAGGAAGCATAGTAAGAAACAAAGCTAGATTGGTGGCTCAAGGGTATAGGCAAGAGAAAGGCATAGACTATGATGAAACCTTTTCTCCCGTAGCAAGGCTTGAGTCTATCCGCATGTTACTTGCATATGCTTGTTTTAAAGGATTCAAACTCTTTCAAATGGATGTTAAAAGTGCATTTTTAAATGGATTCATTCAAGAGGAAGTATATGTAGAACAACCTCCCGGTTTTGAAAACAATAAGTTCCCTAATCATGTATATAAATTGGTCAAAGCACTATATGGATTAAAACAAGCTCCTAGAGCTTGGTATGAAAGAGTTAGTGGATTTCTAATAGAAAAGAACTTTCACAAGGGAATAATAGATACTACATTGTTTACAAAGCATTATGATGATGAATTACTCATTGTTCAAATATATGTTGATGATATTATTTTTGGTGCTTCAAATGAATCATTATGTGAAGAATTTTCAAATTTAATGAAAGATGAATTTGAAATGAGTAGATGGGAGAATTAACTTTCTTTCTTGGGTTACAAATAAAAAAAATGGATGACGGTATTTTTATAAGTAAAAAAAAACACACTAAAGAGTTACTTAAAAAATTTGGTATGGAAGAATCAAAACCAAATGGATCACCTATGAGTACTTCGACTAAATTAGATAAAGATGAAAATGGTATAAAAGTTGATGAAATGCAATATAGGGGAATGATAGGAAGTTTGCTTTATTTGACGGCTATTAGGCCGGATATTATGTATGTTGTGTGCTTATGTGCTAGATTTCAATCCTGTGCTAAACAATCACACTTATTGGCTATAAAAAGAATACTAAGATACCTCAAAGGAACAATAGAACATGGATTATGGTATCCTAGAACAAACACATTTGAATTAGTAGGGTTTACTGATGCTGATTTTGCCGGATGTAGGGTTGATAGGAAAAGCACGAGTGGAACGTGTCAATTCCTAGGAAAATCTCTTGTATCTTGGTCAAGTAGAAAACAAGCTTCCGTATCCTTATCAACGGCAGAAGCTGAATACATAGCCGCCGAAAGTTGTTGTTCTCAAATCCTTTGGATGAAACACACTCTTCTTGACTTTGGTTTAGATTTTGGATGTGTGTCCATTAAATGTGATAACACAAGTTCCATTAATCTAACCAAGAATCCAATTCAACACTCTAGGTCAAAACATATTGACATTAAACATCACTTCATTCGTGATCTTGTTCAAAACAAGGAAATTCATATAGAATATGTTTCCACTAAAGAACAATTGGCGGATATTTTCACCAAACCACTTCCGGAAGATCAATTTTCTTTCCTAAGAGATAACATTGGTGTTATACAGCTTAAATGAGTCAAAAACATTGATTTTAATTTTTAAAAAAAATAATTTTTCAAAATGTTTTTTAAGTTTCGGTCGACAGATACCGTCCGAACCTAAATTTCTGAAACTGAAAAATTTTCTCTAGAGTTTCGGACGACACTTTCGGACGACCTATCCATCCGAACCTAAAGTTCAGAGAGGGTGAAATTTTACAGCATTTCGGACGACACTTTCGGACGACCTCCAGAGTTTTGGCTGTCTGAAACTATCGTATCAGGCTTAAAATCCCTATTTTTTCAAACATTTTTCAAAATCGTTTCAAAGCCTCCAAAACCCTTTCTACACCCTATGAATTTCAATCTCATTTTTTGACCGATCATTCTTCAAATTGTTCCATAAGAACTCACTCTTGTCCTCTAGAGAACACTTCTACCGATTCCCAATTCAAAATCTCACATCAAATTCTCTCAAATTGATTCAAACCTTAACTTTTGGGTTAAAATCAAATTCTTCACGTTTTCGGAGTAATTTGATTGAATTTTTCAATCAAAGTTTGTGTTTAATCTTCCACTCAAGCTTCCACACTTCACACGTGATCATGAGTTCATCCCGGGGTAGAAAGAAGACGAAGACCACGGCTCCTCCTCATGTTCAACACGGCTCTTTGGGTGCCACTCCTCCTTCTCCATTCGTTAATAACGAATGTGCAGCTAAGTATAATAGCTACATTACAAATCAAAAGAAGATTATTATTCCTAGAATTGTTAGGAAAGAGGAATTTAGCGATTTTTCAAATATTCTAGAACTCTTTGAATATCAAGATTGGAATGATATCCTATTTACCAATGAGCCTATTTACACACACTTAGTATATGAATTCTTTGCTAATTTGCATACTTCATATGGCCCAACGGTAGATGATCGTCTTTTCACTAAAGTCAACAATAAAGATATAACTTTGTCTCCTGAAAACCTTAATGAACTGTTTAAGTCCGATCACCCAAACACTCTAGCTAAAGATGGCAAGAAGGTCACTCGATATTTTAGGTTACATTATTGGGCTGATGCTTCTTATGGTTTTAATTTCAATGATCTAGTAGCTAGTGTGTTTAATGGTGAATCCTTTGCTAGAGCAAGTGAAGCTCCTGTTAAAAACCGCCAGAACTCAAGTCACTAAAGCGCGCCTAGTCTAAGATTCGGTATTAAAACAAAGCCGACAAGAGAGTGAAACGGAGATGGAACACCTCAACACCGTGTGCTTCTTTATGTTCTCACCAAAGTTGTTATTCCCAATCATGGCCACAAAATCGATCTTAATACCATGAATTTTTACCTCCTTTATGCCCTTCTGAAACAAATTCCTGTTGATTTTGGATATATCATGATCAAGTATCTAAGTATCCACATCAAGGATCAACATAGAAGTCTACCATATGGTATGCTTATTACCAAGATTCTTAGGCATCATGAAATCCCATTAGATACTCAAGTAGAATACCCCGTGTCTCCTCGCAACTACTATGATTCCACTTTTCTTAAGACCATGGGTATTTATGTGGCAAATGGGGCGTGGACATTTGATAAGCCTGTTCTTAACCTAGATGATCATGAAGTACTAGGAAGGAGTGATGGTGAGGAAGAGGATCAAGGAAATAAGGAACCGGAGCCTGCAAGAGCATCTCATATGAATGAAAACTTCAAGACCCTTATTCAAGGGTATTTTGATTCTTTAACCGATCGTATTGATAGTGGTCTTGCCGGCATGCAAGCAAGCGTTGATAGTAGCATGGCCGAAATAAGGGGTCAACTTAATGCATTAACAGTTAGAGTTGATGACTTGAGCAATGAAATTCACTATGGCCACGAGGTTCTAATGACAAATGAGCAAAGGGACGCACTTGCTCAAGCTCGACTCAAGGGGAAGGCGGCTCGAGATTGAAGCTTTTGTGTAATAGACTAGGTCTATTTATGTTTCTTTTGATGTGTTTCAGAACTTATGATCTTGATGTTCCTTTTATGTGGTTGACAGTTTCTATGGTTTTGATGTTTTGGTGGTATTGACATTTTCATGTTTCTTATGCGTTGATGATCTTAACATTTTCATAAGAATAATAGTTTAATGTTTCATTGATGTTCAACTTCTTGATTTTTTTTATGATGGTTTTATGACTTTTGATGTTAGTGTTATTGATTATTGATCAATTGAGCTATACTTCATTTATGGTTTATTGTATTGTGCAAATTCCTTTGTATTTTTGATGGGTTGTTGGCAGGTGGAAACAGTCTACATACAAAGGAAACTCTGCCAAAAATTTTTTTCTGCTTAACAATTTTTTTTTTGCCTAGCCACCCATTAGGTTGCAAGGAGTGGAAAAGTAGTCCTATAAGTTGATGATATTTCCCCCATCATTCTATGTTGTTTTTCAAAAGAGAAGAGAAGACAAGGTAATGCAAAACAAAGGGAGTAAGAATTGTTTTTAAACTTCATGATGATTTTCTCATATTTAATTATATATAATTTTCCTAATTGTTTTCTTTTTTGTTGATGACAAAAGGGGGAGAAAATAAGCATGACATGTGATTAAGTAAATTATAAGCATGTGATTAAATTGTGATAAAAAATTATATGTTTAATTTATGAAAATTATGTGCATGAAAAAGGGAGAAAAATAAACATATGAAAAGAAAGTATACATTTAGGGGGAGCATATAGTAAAATGTTCATACAAATAAAATGAAGTACACATATAGGGGGAGAAATACTCATGCATTGCATTTATTATTTACTCCATCACATAATTGGTTTGTCATCATAAAAAAGGGGGAGATTGTGAGACTTAGTCTTAATCCTACTTATTTTGATGATTAACAAACAATTATGTTTATGCTAATGGTTTTAAAAGTGTTTCAATGTAGTAGATATTCAAAAAAAGCCAAGCATGGAGATTTATCAAGTGAAGAAAGAATTGAAATTGCAAAAGATATGAAAGAATGGTAAATTAGGTCATTTCCAAAACCCTAAACCCTAATTTATGTAAATAGCTCAAGAAAATGATTTACTCCTTTAAGGCTCAAGTAAAAATGGTTTCAAAACGTTTTTAGTCTTCAAAAGAACTTCAAAATATGTAGTACACACTTGCACTAAATCAAACAGAGGTACATAAATGATTTGGAAAACGAAAATTGAAAAGAAGTTAAAAATGAATAGGATCGGACGACCAAGGCAAAGTTTCGGCCGTCCGAAATATAGGATCGGACGACCTTTAATCGTCCGAAATTGGTGAAAAAAATGAAGCACTCTGAAGTTTAGGATCGGACGGTGCAGGGACGTTTCGGCCGTCCGAAACTTAGGATCGGACGACTCCTTCAAGTTTCGGCCGTCCGAAACTGTCGCGATAGGGTTTTACATGCTTCCAGTTAAATATGTTCGGACGACCCATGAGTCCGAAACTACTGTCCGAAAGTCATTTTCTTCATATAACGGCTAGTTTTTGAAATGTCAAACATAAACGTTTTCTTGTCATTTTTTGTGTAGTATAAATACAAGATAAACCATGAACGTTTAGACACTTGATTCTCTGAGCTTTACATCTGAAAAACACTCTCTACAACTCTCACATTTCAATTTGATTTCAAAAGAAACAAAAGATCAATAGTGTCTTGAGCCTTCTTTGAGTTCTTCATTTCATCATTGAGCTATATAGTTTGAGTTGTAATTTTCTTAATAGGAATCATACTTTGAACTTCACTTCATCTTATTCATCCTTATTGAGGGTTGTAATTTCATTATCAAACATCTATTGTGAGTAATTGTAAAAGGTTTCTCAAGTGAGAGTAAAACCCTTGAGCACATAGCTTGGGATAGCTAGTGAAAAGGTTGAACCTTGGTTGAAATCCTAAGTTGAGATACTTGGGTTGTAAAAGTGGTTCTTTTGATCTCACCACAAGAAGAAGATCAATTCATAGTAAAGAGGTTTGAAATCCTAAGTTGGAAAAATTAGGTAGTGGATGTAGAGTACTCCAAGGAGGAGACTTGAACCACTCTAAATTGATTGTGTTCTTGATTTCCATTGCCTTCATTTCTGCACTTATTTTGATTTGCTTATGCTTTGATTCATTGATATTAAAGTGTTGAAATTGTTGATTACATTTCTGGAATATCAATATATACCTTACACTTGTTGTGATTCACACTACTCACTTACTTGTGTTGAATTTGAATTGATTAAGTTCACTTTAAATTTTTTAGAAACCTAATTCAACCCCCCTCCCCTCCTCTTAGGTTGCCTTTAGAACTTACAATTACTATGTTTGATATTAAATAATATCTAATTTGTAAATGAATTAATGATATTCCATTAATATTATGTATATTTAGTAAATATTTGTAACTTGATATAACTTTTATGAATTATGCATATATTTATAATTTAAATTTATTCACGATGGTATCCGATTTTTTTTTTCTGATCCGACCGAGTGAACCCTTTGACCCTTAGCTAGACCGATTCATTAAGAGGAGAATAAAGGAAAAAATTAAATTCTTTCAAGGTGGGAAAAGAGCTATCCAATGATAAGGACGTCGATTTGAGTGGCTGGAGAGATTTTGTAAAGGAATTGAATGCACAACCGTGCCATTTTCGTTCATAATTAAATGAATACACAATAAACAGATTTAGTTTGTTTAGATTGGCAACTTTGGGAACATTGCAAAAAGTTGTCATTCACATTTTAAAAAAAAAATCTTTTTTAACACTCACATCTTAAATAATATAATTTCGCAATTTATACTAAAATACGTATTAAATTAGTCCTTATATCTAACACCATAAAATTTTTAACAAAACTATACACTTCTCATTATCAAATGCACACATACATATTTTCCATTGAAAAATCAAACGGAGAATGGAAGGTTAAATTTGATACAATTTTTTTAATTTGAATGTTAAAATTATTTCATTTTAAATGTGAGTAATTAAAAATAAATTTCCACTTAAATGAGGTTTTTGTAATTTTCCCTTTTATTATTCCAAATGTTGCAGCCCTCATAAGCAATAATAGATGAGGCTGGAGATTTTTTCACCCAATGCTTTGCGA
Organism: Ophiorrhiza pumila; assembly: GCA_016586305.1. NCBI lineage: Eukaryota > Viridiplantae > Streptophyta > Magnoliopsida > Gentianales > Rubiaceae > Ophiorrhiza > Ophiorrhiza pumila. The sequence goes on from BLIW01000006.1 coordinate 14,004,566, forward strand.
GATCAGATACTCTATCTAATAGTATCATGTGTTATTCTGTTTAATGTTCAAAACGACGTCGTTTCAATAAAACTGGGGACAAAAGAAAAATATCGCTAAAATCAAATTTACACCCTAACCAAGATATGAGTGAATTCAACGACATCGTTTTAATTTTAAACAGTATAAGACAGGACAATATTGGTTAGAGAATCCTATCTAATGCTTCACCCTATCATGTATTTATAGTTCACTCCTCCAAATTCTTTGTTAAAACAATATATTGGACCTATTTGTTTAGCCATATTAATCACTATTTTCATTTCAAAACTAAATGGCATATTTGGTCAATTGTTTTTTACAGAAAAATTTTCGTACCTCTCTCAAAATTGGAATCAAGAGCAATTTCATTCTATTTTAATTTTATTCTGAAAAAAATGTTGATCACTGATCAACTTAATTTTTTTGTATTTTAAAATTTAAAATTTTAATTTATACTCATCAAGTTTGATTAGTATTAAGTTATTAACTTCTGAAGTCTTATAGTTTGTTTCTCACCCAATTTTTGCAATTTGAATACAATTAAAATTATTGAAGATTAATTACTCTCTAATGTTAATTTTAAAATTAGAACCTGCTCAAGATCCAAGTAATAAAGGGTGATGGAAGATTTTAGATCATGGATAATTTGAAGGATTAGATTGCAAATAGGAAAGCTTTCCTATTCGTTACTTTCGAAGTTTCAAATTAAGCTGCAAAAAAAACGTTTCATTCATGAATTTGTTCTCTCTTTTATTTATTTATTATTGTTATACACGAGAAAAGGCCAGCTTCAACAGTTATATATTAGAAGGGATTGATGCTCAATTTATCGTCAGTGACTCATTAGAGAAGAATTGGAAAAGAAGAACAAATTAAGATCCAAAAGAGGTAATGCCCTTCATTTAAGAGTAACTATTTATTAGATTTTTTTATTTTAGCATTTAAAAACGTTATTAACTAAAATGTGTTCTTATTAATCACTTTGAATGAATAATTATTATGCTTGTAGGAATCCATATTTAATTATGTCATGAAATTCCGATTTAAAATCATTTAATTTTTTGTTGTTTTGGTGGTGAAAGTTATGAAAATTAAATTATCTCCACAAAAACTTTTCACCAAGATTTTTAACCTTATTTTTAGTTTTTAACTTTGAATTGGTTAAGTTCAAATGGGTATGTAGTTTGGGATTTGAATTATTTTACAGTAAATAAATGTATGAAGAACTAACTTTGATCCCATAAGCTAACACTAATTGAAATAAGGTTCCGTTTGGTTATTTAATAGAATTAAATTAAAATTAAAATATTATAGAAACCTAATTTTATCAATTAGAACTATAAAATGTTTGAATTTCTTTGTTTGAAAAAAATAATAAATTTAACATAAAATTGAATTATAACTCTAATTTTTTTTTTGTTTGAAAGTTTTAAAAAATATATAAATTTGATTTCCCTTTTAAAAATTAATAGAACTATTTATCTTTTAAATATTTTTTATATTAATATTTAGTTTGCAAAATTTTCTATTTTTTAGAATAAAATTTAAAAAAAGATATAAATTATTTTCTATTTCTAGAAGAAAATTTATCTGAATTATATTTTACCCGATTAGGATTTGCCCATGATCCAAATTGGAGCAGAAATATATTTGAAATTCTTGCGTGTTGAAAGTTTGAATTGACTAATTTTGAATTACAAATCAATTCTTTTTTTTTTTATTTGAGAACCGAACATAAAAATTTAGAATTAATTTGGCCATCTAATTCAAATTTTAAAGCCCAATTCTAAAGAACCAAACAGATAAGTGGTATTTGTTTTTGGGAATGTTGATTTGCCATACTGGGTGAAGTACAAATCAAATTATTTTTTATGTTGTATACAGGGGCGGAAGGAGAAGGAAAATTTAGCGGGAGCTAATTTAATTTTCTTTCGACTAAGTAAATGCGCATTTAACAACTCAATTATCAAACCAAACATTATAAAAAAAAAGATATAATATATATGTATTTTTTGTGAATTCATCGTTCACTTGTGTCGACAATGAATTTTATGTGTTATTATGTGTTTTACTTTTTGTTTCATTTTATGATATTTTATATTTTATTCCTTACTTGATTTTATTTTATATTAAGACAACACATTTTTTTATTAAAGTTAAAAAATAACACAAAATTAGACCAATTTTATGATAAAACTTTATCACTTTCTCCTTTTATTTTAATTTTAATTCTCCTTATCTTCATCCTAATATTAAAAACATAAATACACTTTGTAGGAAGAGAATAATGTTTTACTATTATATAATTAATTCATAGAATTTTATGAGAATTTTTGTAAATATTTACTAATTTATCATGATTATATCATTAATTCATAGAATTTTAAGAAAATTTTTATAATCATTTACTAAAGAAATATATATGTTGAAGTTTAAGCAAAATTGATGGGGATTTATGGTAAAATTTTATCATTTTTGAAAAGAAATTTAATATAATTAACCATTTGAAAAAACTTGGAGGAGGCGGAAGCCCACCCCAGCCCCCCTTGGATCCGCCTATGGTTGTGTGTATATATATATATATATATATATATATATATTTAATATTTGTCCAAACCAACGGGAAAAAAAGTTAAATTAACAAATTGAGATGTTTTAAACAAAAATTGATTTTCTTACTACATGAAACAGTTTTCATCAACAAAAGAAAGAGAGACTATTTACTCTGTCCAATATTATCTTGTCTTATTGTATCTAGTGTTCTAAACGATATACTTTCACAAAAACTATGATTAAAAATATAAATATCATTAAAATAATTTTACAATTATTACACATTAACTAAGAGATGATCTAACCCTACAACGTAGTTTTAAACCAAGACAAGATAATACTAGATACTTTTGGAAACAAGATCCCATCTCAAAGAAAGAGGGCACCGGCCAAAAGATAAAATGTATATATAGCAATCTAAACTTGAATATGTTGCAGAAACATTTTGGAGAATGCAAAGATGGGGAGCAGCGCATGGAATACTCTTTCGTTATTGGCGATCTTCACTTGCTGCATTAGTCTTTGTTAATGTATGCATTGCCGCTTTCGTCTCCTTACGCTTGCTCAACTCCAATGTACGTATTTTCTTTCTCATGTACTTCTTAGAATACAACGAGTCTTGTGCTTATTTGTCATGTATAGTCCAAGGAGAAACTTCTTTAAAGTTTTGGACAGATGATCTCCATACTCCTCACTTGAAGATAAGTAATAGATTTTCGATTTTGAAAAAATATATATATTTTGATACTTTAATTTGAATTTTATCATACAAATGGTTATTAACTCATTTTTTTGTTCATTTTGACAAGTAATGTCATTAATCATGTAATACAAAACAATATTATTTTGAATGATAAACAATATCAATTGATAAAACATTGTTACTTGTTAGATAGAAAAATAATAAGTTGAGAACCATTTTTGTGACAAAATTTAAGTTAAATTATCAAAATGTAACTTTTTCATCATTATTGACTAAAATGATACTTACCTCCATACCGATGAATTATTTAGGTCATGTTCCCTAAATTCTTGAATCTCAATAGAACATTAGTAAATTTGCATGAGACACTCTATATTAAGTACTCATAATCAAGATGAAATGAGGAGAATCAACACTAAGGAATGGGATTTAAATTATTAAAATTCACACATATTTTTCTATTTAAAAATCTATCTCTAAGAAAGTCATTAGTATGGATAATAATCATTCTGTACTAATTTGAGAGCTATCAATTTTATTAATGACAAGATATAAAAAAACTAAAAAAATATTTATTTGTAATAATCATTCTCTACTAATTCGAGCACTTTCAATGTTAATAATTACAAAATATAAAAAAAAATTATCAAAATATTTTTCTCTTGGAAATATAACTCTTTAAATCCAACCAACACCCCTCCCCATGCCTCCTTCTCCTCCCCCATCACTAGCAACGACACTACCACTATCCTCTTTTCTTCTTAATTTCATTTTCAAATCTGGCAAATTCTTTATATGAGTTTTTTTAAAAACTTTTATTAACAGTAGTCACTAATAAATTTTAATCAAACTGCTACCAACAAAAATATTTGACTAATAAAAGTGAAAGATTACATTCTCCTTGAGATCATTGCATTTAAAGAGTAATTATGCAAATTATCACCTTGAGATTATTGCATGTAAAGGGTGCATTTTGTTAAATTGGATGCATTTTGTCTCATCACTGAAATTTTCAGCCAATTACTGGAATTTGTTCAAGCAAATCAATATTGGGTGGGATCATATTTCCTAAATACCCTCCTGGATCTCGGAAGAAATCCCATACAAAGGGAAATGAAGTTGAATACGCATTGAATTGCTCGCCTGCTAACTCCACACCAACTTGCCCAACAAATTTCTTTCCATCAAAGTTTCTCGCACAAGAACAAGACGAAGGATACAAAGAACCGATGCAGCCGGAGCCCAGCTGCCCAGAATACTTCCGATGGATCCACGAAGATCTAATGCCATGGAGGGAGACGGGAATTACGTTAGACATGGTACAGATGGCTGCTAGAAATAGAAAGAAGGCTCACTTCCGATTGGTTATAGTGAATGGAACACCTTACGTCGAGACGTATTCGCATGTTCAGCACAGAGATGTTTTCACGCTGTGGGGAATTTTGCAGTTGTTGCGGCGTTACGCCGGTAAAGTCCCTGATTTGGATTTAATATTTTTCTGTGGGGACTGCCCATCCATTGCCAAAGAATTTTACCCGAAACCCAAAGCCATGGCTCCTCCACCTTTGTTTGGTTATGACGGGGATGATTTTACCCTGGACATTGCTTTTCCAGATTGGTCTTTCTGGGGATGGTACGAAACTACGAATCCTTGTTTATTTACTTCAAATTTTGTTTCATTTTCTGTTCTTTTTCTTCTTCTTCTTTTTTTTAAATGTGAGAGTTCCCTTGTGGTTAGAACAATAAATGGTAAATTATCATATTGTAGGCCTGAAATTAACGCAAAACCATGGGATTCATTATCAAAGGAGTTAAAAGAAGGGAATAAGAGAAGTCGATGGGTGGACAGGGAACCCTATGCTTTTTGGAAAGGGAACCAAAAAATGACGGAATCAAGAAGGGATTTGCTCAGGTGCAATGTTTCGCCCAAACAGGATTGGAATGCTCGTGTTTATTCTCAGGTGACTGCTTCGATATTGCATTGCGATTAACACCATTAGTATTTGTGTTTTGCAATGAAATGATCATAATATCTTTCCTTAGTGTTTGAACATTTTCAGCTCATGCTGTTAACCTTGAACTAGTAGCCAAATTTTGCTATGCCTGTTCATGACCATTTAACAAATCTGGTTATACATTTATTTTCAGGATTGGATTCGTGAAACAATTCAAGGTTTCAAAAATTCCAAGTTGGCAGATCAGTGTAAGCATAGGTAAAACAACAAAACTATTAGTTTCGTCCAAGATATACTACATTTTCTCTTCCGAATTTCATTTCTCCATTTTCCTAGTTTTTCTCGTTAATTTTTTGCAGTCATTTCCACATATACGCGTTGATTTCAGGTAAAATTTGGATCTCAACTTCTTCCTTTATTCCAATGATGCAGATATAAAATTTACATCGAAGGAAAGGGATGGTCTGTGAGTCAAAAATACATTCTTGCATGTGACTCTGTTACTTTATTAGTGAATCCACGTTACTATGAGTTCTACTCAAGAAGTTTGACACCGTTGCAACATTATTGGCCGATAAGAGTTGATGACAAGTGCAGATCAATTAAGTATGCTGTTGACTGGGGCAATAGCCATCAAGAAGAGGTTATTAATTAAGTTGTTGCATTTTATTTTCATCTTTTATACCCTTCAATTTATGCTTGAACATGTTGATTACTGTGTTTGACCAATATATATAGTTTATCAACTCAAATAAATTTTGTTCTTACACTCTCAGGCACAAGCCATTGGAAAAGCAGCAAGTAGTTTTATTCATGAGGAGCTGCAAATGCAATATATCTACGATTACATGTTTCACCTCTTAACAGCCTATGCTAAGCTTCTGAGATACAAGCCAAGTGTTCCTCCAAATGCAATTCAACTTTGTCCAGAGTCCTTGTTCTGCCAAGCAGAGGGATTCGTAAAGCAATTCATTATGAACTCTGGTGTTACGGCTCCCTCTGATATGGCTCCCTGTGCCATGCCACCTCCTTATGATCCTGTCACTCTTCGTTCAATTTTGAAAAGGAAAGAAAATTCTATAAAGCAAGTAGAGACGTGGGAAAAAGAATATTGGGATGCTCAAAATACAAGCAAATTAATTTAGTTGGTTAATGTTATGATCTTTGTTAATTTCTTTTTATGCATGCACATATGTGGACAATATTCTTGCACTTGTGTTGAAATGAAACAATAATAGATCTCTAATTTAGTTTGAGTTATGTGTGTTTTCTTATTTCGGATTGATTTAGTTGGCGTCAATTGGGTACTCACATGGTCGCAAGATATAACCAGCGATAGTAACGAGCATTTTGTCACGGGATGAATGCTTTTCTAAGATGAATCTTTTCTCACGCAATAAGTATCAAGCTGGAATAACATGCTTTTCCTGAATATCCCTATTCGGACGCTTGTGCGGCCTTAGACGTTATTTAATCTAAGTTAGCCTAACTCTCTCCACCACATAGTGAAAATGAAGGAAAAGCTAGAAAATAAAGGTTACAATTAAGATTTGGTAAGAAACATGTCTTTCTATTTACACTTAGAAAAAATACTTTACAATAACTTTATAAGATTGCCCTTCAACTCTTCAGTAGTTACAAATGATCAACCCTCCTATTTATACTAATAAGCCCCTACCAATCAATAGTAGAGATTAATCCCATCCAGCTAGAATTAATTTTCTAAAGAGCAAACTGCCCAGATGGTCACTCAACTTTCTCAAAATCCGCCTTTTAGTCACCGAACTTTTAAAATAGCCTAAAAGGTCACCGAACTATCAAAAAACGCAAATTTTGGTCCTTCCGTCCAATAGCTCCGTTAGTGGAAACAGAATTAGGGTTATTTTTGTCCGCACAAAAAAAAGACAAGGTTACAATGGTAAATTCACCAAAAGCAACCAACAAACACTACAATCCCTACAATCCCTTCCAAATCCCTCTGAACGGTAATTCCCTTTGAGCGGTAATTTTCTCTGAAAGTGAAAATCTCAAGTTTCATCGCAAATCAAATTTTTCTAACAACATTTGAAATTTCATAGTGTTTATCGACAATTGATTTATAGTACGAAGTAAAATCAAGGCAAGGAGGAAGAAGATGAGTTGGATAGTTCGACCAGAGAATGAATACTTCGATCCATACTTACAATACGGTAATAACCCGTATTCTTATATAATATTGAAGTTCATTGAGTAGTTTGTCTGTAAAAGAATTCTTTAATGGTAGTTGTTTGTCATGGCGTGTATATTTAGGGCTTTTTGTGGTCCAGTTGAGGGGGATGGTGGTCCTCGACAATGTGGGTTTGTGTGGAGTTCAAATTTGTCTTCCTCGTTAAAAATGTTTTGACATTGTCGTTGAGTGTATATTTAGAGTTTGATTTGTGGTCCAATAACAGACAATGTGGGTTTGTATTCCATTAGTGTGAGACAATAACAGCATGTTTGATTCCTTCTGCCATAATAGTGTGAGACATGTGGTCCAATAAAAATATGATTTATTGAGTTTTATATTAAATTTTTTTCATTTGCGACTGCAGGAGATGATTGCATGTTTTTCACCATTAGACTTCATCATGGTGGTCGGCTTACAGATGATAAATACAGGAGTTATGTTGATGGTGAAGTTACTTATATTGACCTTTGTGATGGTGAGAAATTTTCACTGAATGATTTGAACGACATTGTGGAAAGATTAGGACACAAAAAAGCAATATTACTGTACTATTATGTTGAACCTACTAGTGATATTAATAATGGATTAAGGGAGTTGCAGAGTGATGATGATGCAATGAAGTTTTGCACTTGGGTTCAACAATTCAAGGTGATGGAGATATATTGTGACCACATGCCGAAGGATGAAATTTGTCAGAGACTGAAAAAAGAGCAGATACAGTTGTTCGAGACATACCTGAAGCGAAAATCAACTGCAACTATAGAAGAGATTTGGGAAAAAGGTAGTGAATCTGTCACTAAACCAAATGCAAGAACGAGGAATGTGAAAGCGAAGCTAGTTCACTCGAAAGAAATTGGTCTGAAGAATACAGATGTGTTGCTTTTGACATGGCCTGCATCACATAAAGAGTTGTTAAGTGGTGCACGAGATAATGAGCAGACACAGACGCATACGCAGTTTCTGCTAAATTCTGACAAACCTCAATCTGAGCAGTTGAGTCCTTCTTCATTTGGAAATGAGTATTTAAATGATGAATCAGAGTAGCCTCAAACCGACGAACCTCATTCTGAACCAAATCCTATACAGTCTTAGTTTGAGGCAAATTCTGACCAGCCTCAATCTGAACCAAGTCCTATGCAGCCTCAAACTGAAGGGTTAAATCCTTCTTCATCTGGTATGTAATATAATTTGGCTTTGTAAATGAAAATATATAAAATTTCGAGCTATCTAACCCCTGTTCTTATTGTAGGTGTTGAGAAAGTTATCAATGATGAACCAGAGGTTGAAAGTTGTTATAGTGAAGATAGCACTAACAGCGATAAAAGTGATGATGACATGGACTTGTATCTGCGGTCAGATTTTGGCAGAGAAAGTGATGAAGCGTTTTCTAAGCATGAAGAAAACGAGAATGAGCAGAACTTCAGACGGGAAAGTGAAGAAGAACAGAACGTAGAGGGTGAAAATGGAGGACAGAATACTGAGGTAGAGGGTGAAAGTGGAGAACAGGATACTCAAACTGACGAACCTCAATCTGAACCAAATTTGCCTCAACAGCCTCAAACTGACGAACCTCAATCTGAGGAAAGCTCTGACAATGATCTTGAGAAGGACTATGTAAATATGACATTGAATAGCAATCCTAATTCATCCGATGATGAAGGTGCACCTGTGAAGTACACAAACTTTAATGCTAATAATGATATGCGCAATCCAATATTTGAAGTTGGGATGAAGTTTGCTTCAAAGAAAGAATTCAGAGATGCACTCAGAAATTATGCCATTGTAAATGGTAGAAGTGTGAAGATGTATACCAATGACCGTACAAGACTTCGAGCAAAATGCACTCCACCTTGCAATTGGTATGTCTATGCTGCGAAGGTGAAGGCACTTGGAAGTGATGACTTTGTTGTGAAGGCTGTCAATTCTGTGCATGAAAATTGTAACCATGCATGGAAAAATAGGAATATGAATGCAGAATGGATATCTGAGAAATATCTTGAGAGGTTTAGATCAAACATGACGATACCTATCAGTGCATTGAGAACGACCATTGACGAGGAGTTTGAAGTAGAGATCTCCAGAGATGTGGCATACAAGGCCAAAATGATGGCAGTGAATAAGATAAAAGGCTCAGCAGCTAATCAATACGCAAGGTTGTGGGATTACGCTGCCGAACTGAAAAGGACTCATCCAGATAGCACAATAGAAATCTTTTTCACACCTTTTAGGGAACCTGGCAGCAATCCAAGATTCATGAGATTCTACTATTGCTTGGGGCCACTTAAGAAAGGGTTCAAGTCTGGATGCCGCACAGATCATTTGCCTCGATAGATGTCATGTCAAAAGTACATATCGCTGTCAACTTCTGACAGCAATTGTTGTGGATCCTAACAATGGGTGGTGGCCAATAGCTTATGCAGTTGTAGAAAAAGAGGCAACCGAACAATGGTATTGGTTTCTAGAGCTGCTGATAATGGACCTCGAAATTGAAAATTCTTATCATTGGACATTCATGTCTGATCAGCAAAAGGTACTGCCATTCTTCCATTTCTGTCATTTATTCTAAAAAATCAAATGACCATAACCCTTTTGCAAAATTAGTTCAATGACCATAATACGAAACTAAAAAAGTTTAATGACCAAAATAAGGATAAGTTGAAAGTTGAATGACCAAAACAATGATCAACTAAAAGTTTAGTGACCAAAACTCCAAAAGTTTGAAACTTTAAATATTAAGTTAAAAAGTCTTCTTAATTGCTTTCAATTTTATTGTATAGCAATATTTTAAATTTTAATTGCTTTCTAGAATAATTTGCATACTTTGTATGACTTCGCAGGGGCTTGATAGAGCAATATCTGAATTGCTTCCCAACAGTGAACACAGATATTGTGTTCAGCACATATATAGGAATTTTCGGAAAAAGTACCCTGGGAAGGCACTGAAAGCCAGATTTTGGGAGCTTGCTGATTGTATAAATATGCAAATATATGAAGAATTGGTTGAAGATTTTAAGAGGTATGATAACGAAGCATATTCTTGGATAAAGAATGGTCCAGCTCCTAAACACTGGTGTAAAGCCTTTTTTCATCCAAGCACCAAATGTGATATGATTCTTAACAACATATGTGAATCTTTCAATTCTCACATTTTGGAGCATCGGGACAAGCCCATAATCACCATGCTGGAAGGTATAAAGGAGTTTCTCATGAGAACAATGGAGAAGAGAACTTTTACTATGACCAAACTTCAACTACCTATTGGTCCAGCAATTATGAAGTTGATCAAAAAGAGAGTAAAGAGATCATTCAGGTGGAGACCTCTTGGAAATGGGCAAGGTGGATATCAAGTGAAAGGTCCAAATGGAGCACAGTTTGTTGTTCATTTGAACAATAAAACATGCACTTGCATGTTGTGGCAGATATCTGGACTACCATGTCCACATGCAATTTCAGCATTGCATAGAAATAATGAAGATCCACAAAAGCAGGTTGATCCAGTATATAGTAGGGACCTGTATTTGAAGATTTATGAGAATGTATTACAACCAATTAATGGACAGGATCTATGGCCAAAATCTGACATACTAGTACTTGATCCACCAATCTCTTGTGTGCAACCTGGAAGGCCAAAAAAATCCAGAAGAAAAGATGAAACTGAACTGAGGAAAAACAATTCCAATTGTCAGAGGTTGAGAAAGCATGTCATCATTCATTGTAGGAAATGTGGGATTGCAGGACATAATGCAAAGACATGCAAAGTTCAAGCAGAAGGAGATGGACAACAAAGTCAAGCAGAATGAGATGGACAACAAAGTCAAGCAGCAGGAGATGGACAACAAAGTCAAGCAGAAGGAGATGGACAACAAATTCAGACAACAGGAGATGGACAACAAAGTCAGACAACAGGAGATGGACAACAAAGTCAAGCAGAAGGAGATGGACAACAAATTCAGACAACAGGAGATGGACTTTGTCAGACAAATAATGAGGCAGAAGAAGGAATTAGACAGAAGATTAGTGGAACAGAAAGGGAAGTTCATATACAAGAAGCCAGTGGAGCAAGAAGCGAATTTGTCACTGAGTACACAAGTAGGCAACCAGCTACTGGCCCTAAAAATGTTGCTGCAGAGACTAGCAGGCCGAGAAAGCATAATCAACCTGTATGTTCTATTTTCTTTCTATTATTTGCACAAGGTTATCTGATTATATTTGTACATCTCTTTATTTGTAATTTTTTTTATATATATAAAGGTTAAGAGACATACAAGAAAAGCAATGGAGAAAAATGCAAATCCTTCATCTTCTACTCCCATTGTAGCACCACTCTTGAACCTCACACAACCACTCCCAATCTTTCTAATACCACTGCCAAACCTAATACCACCACTGTCAACCCTTTCATAAATAGTCCCAACCCTTCTACAATCACTGTTAACCCTCCTACCACAAATCTTTCAACAAATCTTGCTTACAACCCTTCTGCCACACCTAGCATCAGTTCTGCAGCACATAAACGTGCTTTAGATCAGAAAAAATATCCATCTGAAACTGACAAGGGTAGAATTAATGCCAACTATGCATGGTTAGGTCAAACTTCACATTATAAAGTTTGTGATTGGGCTGGTGTAGGAAGAGGAAGAGGAAGGGGAAGAGGAAGAGGAAGGGGAAGTGAAAGTGGAAATGCAGAAGAAAGTAGGGCAACAAGTTAGAGCTGGTGCACTGACTTGTTAGGCAGCTGGAGCTCTTGTATTGCATTGACTTGTTACTAACTTGTTAGGCTGATGGTCCTTTTCTGTTGCAAGCAAATGGAATTGTATTATTTTGCCAACTATAGCTACTAAGGAATACTGCATATACTGTCCTTCTTTACAGTAGATATATTGTATTCTTGAAGCTTCAGAAGCTTTTGATGGATTGGATGACTCAATTGTCTAATTGTGTGGGATCATTTATGGAGTATTCAAGAATCTTTTATTTTGAATCACTTTGAGTTTTCATTTCTTTTGTCAATTCACTTATATTCATTGCCTATGATTTTATTCATTCATAAAATTGTTCAACCTTATATCATCTGCCCTTCATGTTTTGCATGATGTTTACGCAGTCAATAAGTTAATAAAGATGCAACTCTACACACAGCCATAACAACAGTACAATTTAGAGGTGAACATCAGAAATTTCTATTACATTCCATTACATGACGTTTTCAGATCTAATATCAGTGGACTACAACAGCAGCAAAATATGAAAATGGAGTGCTAATTCCATTCCATTACATGACGTTTTCAGATCTAATATCAGTGGCCTCCAACAGCAGCAAAATATGAACTTGACTTTACACTCAATTATCAATATTCTCCATATTACTCCTACTCCCAGTTGTTAAAAAAAGCATTAACAACATAATACATAAGAGGCTAATCATCACTATCTTCCTTTTCAGAAATTTCTGATGTTCACCCCTAAGCTTGAAATTTTCTTCCTCTAATCTTTCAACTTTCGATTTCAGAATCTTGACAGTATTTTTCAGTTCATCGATTTCAGTTTCCAGTTGATTTTTTCTGTGAATCAGTCCAGGAATAACCTCTGCTGATTTCTCACACATTTGGGGATCGTACCATTTCAAAAATCCACAATTTTGTTCCTGCAAAAAAACCTCATTTCAAAAAAAAAATATACGTATTAATAATTTTATTCTGCATATTTACCTCGGATCTTTTGCAAATACAATATCGTCTTGCTGGATTAAATTTTGTCCATGATGTTTTCAAGATTGATGTCACGCCACAATAACAAACGGGGGGTTGTGGGATTCGATTTGCCGCCATCTTCGAGCAAGCCCTAGAGTATTTTTTTTCTTTATCCCTCTTCCCCTGTTGTTGTTGTATATGTACTTGTAGTTGTAGTTGTAGGTACTTTTGCGCGTTTCTATTTTGTCGAGATACTTTGGACGCGGGAAATTTAACACGTGGATCAATTTCGCGCCTTTCTATGTTGTGCAGACAAAAATGCCCTTCAAAATGTTGATTTCTATTTCCACTAACGGAGCTATTGGACGGAAGGACCAAAATTTGCGTTTTTTGATAGTTCGGTGACCTTTTAGGCTATTTTAAAAGTTTGGTGACCAAAATGCGGATTTCGAGAAAGTTGAGTGACCATCTGGGCAGTTTGCTCTTTTCTAAAATATCCGACACTCTTTGGCATTTTCTAGAATGACTCTAAAATTCTCTAACTTGTTTTAGAAACCTCGAATGTTTTCTAGAAACCTCTATACAAAGACAAGTATACAAAATGAGATTTCTTTAGGCTCTTCCCATCTTTCAAAAACTCCTTGCACGTTTTGGCCACCCACGTTAGCCAAAATATGCAAAATGGTCATCAAAGTGTGACATTCTCTCCCACCGGTCTCGACAACATCCTCATTGCATGTTGGGAAGAAAAATTTGGCTAAATCCAAAGTTAACTACAAACCATCTGCTTTGGGTGAAAACCATAGTTTTCTCATGTTGAAGGCATAACCGATTGGCAAAGCGTGTATTTTTTGGTACACAGACCATATTCTTTCCATTTTTGGCAGCACTTAGCGTCACTTTCTATCTATGGAAAATGCTGAATTCTCTTGCTTACATCTATGATTACTTTTGATTTTTCTTGGTTGTTTGCAGTTTTAGAGAAGTCGTTAACCACTTGTTCCTCAAGTGGGTCATTGTACCTTTGGTGATTTCCTTTCATCCGTTTTTGTGCCCAATTGTCGTTTTCTCATGCATGCTTGGTGAGGCCAAGTTGAACTCAGCAATTCCATTCTTGAATTGCAATAAGTTGTCTTCCCTCTCCCAACTAGCCTCGCTATCAAGTAGACCCTCCCATCGTATAAGATACCCCGAATAGCTTGGAGTGGCACCCCATCGTGGAATTATCCGACACGCCAAGATTTCACCTTTCTTTTGTTTTGTACTATGATACTCGTTGGTGCACATTTTGATTGCTCACAACTTGGATAACCTTCATCTTCATGATATAAGAATTTTTTTGTTGTTATCATTGGAAAATCCTTCCATCTTTTGTTTCATTCCATCCATAAATTCCTGTATTCTATTATCATGTTTTTCAACCTGATCTGCCAAACTTTATGCCCAATGCCTTTTGTGGTTGCCTTTCTATCCGAGTATTAAAAAGCTTTGATACCAAATTGTCAAGCTCATAACTTGACTTCATGCTAATGGAGAAATTAGAATTTTAGGAATGTGAGCAAAACATGAATGTTAGGGAAAAAATGAATCTCACGTTGTATCTAATAGCCTAAAATAATAATAAATGACAGTAATGAGAAAAATAAATGAGATAATGAACACAAAGATTTACATGGTTCAGTCAATATGACCTACGTCTATGGCCGGAAATGGTGCCAAAATTCACTAATATGTGGAGACAATTTACAAAATGTGAGAACACGAATTATACAAACGCTTTAAGCAAAAGAATTTAGGAGAGAGAAATAAAAGCTATGGGATAGAAAAGCTTTGAAGCTTTTTCGCTTGGGATGGTTTTGAACTTCTGAATTGCCTCATATTTATAAGCAAATTCTGAAGTTGGATTGTTGTTGCAATTATCGTTTGCCGAAATCTCCTTTTGCACGTGACCATACTAAACTTCATGCAGCCGAAATACTTGCTTGTTTGATTGAAGTTTGTAAGCTACCAAATTTGTTCACTAAAGTCAACAAAGATGTGTTAAGAGTTGTCAGAACATTTTTTACAAATCTCCACCTTTGTTTGAAACTTAAAAAATAGTGATTTAATTAAACACCTCCGACAAAGACCAAATGGGTTAAATCACAAATCATGAAAACCAATCAAGTCTAAGCACTGCTTGAACTTGTATACTGGAAGAGCTTTGGTAATTAAACATATCGGCAGTATTGTCCTTGGTATTGATCTTCTGAACAAGGACATACTTCTCAACAATGGTATCTCAAATGAAATGATATTTGATATCAATATATTTCATCCGCTCACGATACATTTGCCCTTTAGTCAAATGAATTGCACTTTGACTATCACAGTAAATGGTAGTAATTTCTTGTTGTAGAGTTAATTCGTCGAATAAACCTCTCAACTATAAACCTTCTTTGCTAGCCTCAATGACTGCTATATAATTTGCCTCAGTAGTGGATAACCTTCTTTGATACCCACTACATGTTGTATAGTAGCTTTCTAGCTAATTGCACAACCTCCAATATAAAATATATAGCTTGTAAAAGACTTGCGCTTATCAAGGTCACCGGCATAGTCTGAATTTACAAAACCAACCAAAGTTTTGTTGGTTCTACCGAACTCTAAACAAGAGTTTGAAGTACCCTTCAAGTATTCGAGTGCCTGCCAGTGTTCTTCGCCTAGATTTGCCATAGACCTGCTAACAACACTAACTCCTTGTGAAATATCTGGATGTGTACAAACCATTACATACATAATACTATCCGCGGCACTAGAATAGGGAACACATGCCATATAATTTTTCTCTTCATCTGATTTTGGTGATTGAGCAGCAGATATCCTAAAATGGCTAGCGAGAGGAGTACTAACTGGTTTGGTATCCAACATATCAAATCTCTCCAAAACTTTCTTAAGGTAACCTTCTTGAGTCCGGTATAATTTTTCAACTCCTCGATCTCGTCTTACCTCCATACCAAGAGTCTTCGTAGCTGCTTCCAATTCTTTCATTTAAAATTCACCATTCAATAAGGCCTTCAACTGGTGAATTTTTGCAAGATTCTTAACCGCAATGAGCATGTCATCAACATATAAAAAAAGATAAATGAATGAATTGTCTTTTAACTTTCAGAAGTAGACACAACTATCATACATGCTCCTGGAGAAACCGTGATCCAACATAAATGAATCAAACATTTTGTACTACTGTCTTGGAAATTGCTTCAATTCATATAAGAATTTCTTCAACAAGCAAATATGGTTTTCCTTACCTACAAAATCAAAACTTTCAGGTTGTTTCATATAGATCTGTTCATCTAACTCAACATGTAAGAACGTTGTTTTGACATCAAGTTGTTTTAACTCCAAATTAAACATGGCTACTAATGCAAGCAATACACGAATAGAGCTATGTTTTGCAACAGGTGAGAAAACATCACTAAAATCAACTCCTTGTACTTGACTATAGCCCTTTGCAACTAATCGTGTCTTATACTTTGCATCTTCAACATTTGAATTACCTTCATTTTTTTTGAAAACCCATTTGCAACCAACAATTTTCTTTTCTTTCGCCGGCATCATAAGATCCCAAGTACCATTCTTGTGTAGAGATCCATTTTTTCATTCATGGCCACCACTCACTTATCTGAAATAGCACCTGTCTCGCTATATGTGGAAGGTTTTCCGTCTCCGCCTGTTTCTTGTGTCACTGATAAAGCATATGCAACCAAATTTGCATATCTATTTGGTGGCCGAATCTCTCATCTTGTTCTATCTCTAGCTATGGAATATTCCCCCTCTACTGGTTCATATAGATCTTGTTCATCATCCTGATCTGTAGAGGGTCTTTGAGAATGATTGAAATTTATGATCTCTAGTTCCACCTGTTTCTGTGTGCTTTCTTCCTTTTCCAAGTTACAAGGATTACAATACTCTTTTCTAGGATTCAACATGAATGACTCATTAAATATAACATCTCTGCTAATTATAAATTTAGGTGATTTGGGATCAGGACAAAATAATCTGAATCCTTTCACCCCTGAAGCATAACCAAGGAAAATACATTTTCGAACCCTAGGCTCTAACTTTCCCTCATTAACATGCATATATGCTGGACACCCAAATATTATTAAATTAGAGTAATCTGCAGGAGTACTTGACTAAACTTCCTTCGCAGTTTTGAAATCAATAGGAGCACATGGAACACGACTGACAATATAACAAGTTGTAGCGATGGCTTTCGCCCAAAATCTGAAGTCAACCCGGGATTTGAGATCATACACCAAGCTCTTTCCAAAAGAGTTCTGTTCATACGTTTGGACACACCGTTCTGTTGAGGAGTCATTCTAACGGTACGATGTCGAGCAATTCCGTCATTTTTACAGAATTCATTGAATTTACTTCCACAAATTTCCAAGCCATTATCAGTCTGCTGTCGCTTAATATGTTTTCCTGTTTGCCTTTCAATTAAAGCTTTCCATTGTTTAAATGTCAGGAAAATATTATTTTTATTCTTCAAAAAATGTACACAAACCTTTCTTGAATAATCATCAATAAAGGTTAACATATACCTTGCACCACCCTTGAAAGAACACGAGAAGGCCCCCAAATATCAGAATGAATATAATCCAAAGTACCTTTTATTTTATGGAATGCAAGCGAATTGAAACTGATTCTTTTATGTTTCCCAAAAATACAATGTTCACAAAAGTCCATCTTACCAGTACTTTGTCCACAAAGTAGGCCCATGTTGCTTAATAACGTTAAACCTTTTTCAATTAATTGTCCCAATTGCATATGTCACAATTTGGTGATGTCGGTATATGATGATACATAGACTACTGCAGCACCTAAAACTATAGATCCCTGCAAGATATACAAACTACCAGACTTGCAAGCTTTCATCAATACAAGAGCACCTCGTGAAATTTTCAAAACTCCACCTTCAGTCGAATACCTGTACCCGAGAGCATTAAGGGTACCTACGAGATGAGATTTTTCTTCAAATCTGCAACATGTCTAACATTAGTGAGTGTTTGAATGATTCCATCATACATTTTAATCTGGATTGTACCTCTACCAACAACCTTACATGGAGTATTATTGCCCATCAAAACAACTCCACCATCACATTTTCCATATGTGAACAAATAATTCTTTTAAAGACTCATGTGATAAGCGCAACTAGAATTTAGAATTCACTCATCTTTAGACCTAACTTTATTTGTTGTTACTATAAGTAAAGTTCCATCATGCTCATCTACAACTACACTAGCTTCGGCAGTATTGCTGTTATTTTGCTCATTTTTATATTTTTCTTTATTTTTTCAATTTTTACTAGTCAGCCTTAATATATATGCCCCTTTTTCTAGCAATAATTACAAATTTTATTTTTATGTCTAGATTTATACATGTCTTTGGATCTACTACTTTCAAAATATTTATTTTCAAGTCGACCCCGTATCACTAATCCCTCTGCTTGATTTTCTCTTGTCTCCCCCGTAATATTCTTATCAATTAATCTTTGGATTTTAATGCAGATTTTACATGACTATATGAGACAGGATCTTTCCCATAAATCATAGATGTCACAAAAATGCTTAAATGAGTGACGAAGCAAGCATAACTATAATATAGTTTGATCCTCATCTTCCATCTTAACATCTACATTATCCAAATTCATAATAATGTAATCAAATTTGTCAAGATGTGAGATTATCGATGTACCTTTAGTCATTTTTAACATGTACAACTTTTGTTTCAAGTAAAGCCGATTCTCCACCGTATTTTTTATATACATGGACTTTAATTTGTTCCACATGTCTTTGGTCGTCTTTTCACTGGCAACTTCCTGTAAAACCTTGTTAGAGAGATTTAATATAATACATAATCTAACCTTTTAATCTAGATCTAAGAAACTTTGTGTCGACATATTTTGTGGCTTTTTCTCTAATCCTTCAAGTTCTAACTCACATCCATCCTGAATAAGAATAGCTGTACTGAAGTTGATGCTCATGTCAAACCTTTCAATAGAGGTCTTAGTTATTGTCATGGTGGTTAAAAAATCTAAAATGATATATGACTCAAATACCAATTTGTTAGGGAAAGAACAAATCTCACGTTGTATCTAATAGCCCAAAATAATAATAGAGGACAGTAACGAGAAAAAAAAAGAGACAATGGACACAAAGATTTACATGGATCAGTCAATATGATCTACGTCCACGGCTGGAGGCGGTGCAAAAATTCACTATATGTGGAGACAATTTACAAAAGATGAGAGCACCAATTATACAAACACTTTAACCAAAAGAATTTGGTAGAGAGAAATAAAGGCTCTAGGATAGAAAAACTCTGAACCTTTTTTGTTTGGGATGGTTTTGAGCTTCTGAATTGCCTCATATTTATAGACAAATTCTGAAGTTGAATTGTTGTAGCAATTCACGTTTGCAGAAATCTCCTTTTGCACGCGGCCGAACTGAACTTCACGCAGCCAAAATACATGCGTGTTTGATTGAAGTTTGTAAGCTACCAAATTCGTTCACTAAAGTTAACAAAGATGAAAAAAATAAAGTTAACAAAGATGTGTTGAGAGTTGTCAGAACATTTATTACAATGAATATCAGAAAGAGAGAGAATTGTATTAAGCAAAGAAGGAGTTCAGCACGTAACTAACTTCATTACATCACCATATGCTTAACTGCCTATTTATATTTCAACCTATCAGAATAAAGGAACAACTAAGTAACTAATTGGACATAACAATTACAACTACAAACATTTTCATGAATGCGTGTTGTGTTAGGAAATAAAACCAGAGAGAATTGTATTAAGCAAAGAAGGAGTTCAGCACGTAACTAACTTCATTACATCACCATATGCTTAACTGCCTATTTATATTTCAACCTATCAGAATAAAGGAACAACTAAGTAACTAATTGGACATAACAATTACAACTACAAACATTTTCATGAATGCGTGTTGTGTTAGGAAATAAAACCCAATTAATATGCAAAACTAAAATCGATAACCTAATTAATAGGGGGCAATTAGGCATATTCGGACTAGTCGAGAATTAGTATCTACCATAATAAATACTTGAGTTCAGATCTTGTTGGTGCATTAGAAACACTTATCTCTTTTTCTTTTCTTTTTTTTTCTACAAAAGAGAATTAATAAGGGTAATTTTGGATACCCGTTAATACCCATTTATATATTACCTGTGGGTACCCTCATTTCTACTCACGAACTACCCGCACTCATTATTAACCTATCCAATGATACTCGCGGTCAAAATTTTACAGGTTTAGACGGGTTAAATTCCAGGTGGATAGTGGGTGGGTAAGGGTAACAAGCACGGATATTTTTTGCCAACTCTACCAATAACCAATATGGAGAACAACAATAAAATAGTAAACAACAAGATTTAACGTGGTTCGATTAATATAACCTATGTCTACGGACAAAAAAGGAGAGATTCACTAGTAAAAAAAGGAGTACAACAATGGAAACATTTCACAAACCCACAACATATACCCCAAACTCGGAGTGACCAAAATAAGGCGAAAAACCTTAAACACTAGTCACTCTCATAACATATACGAATATATTAGACCTGTTCCATTCAAAGAGGCATAGGTACACATACTGAAACCAGCCCCAAATATAAATGGTGCCACACAAGTCCTACAAGGGCGCTAAAGACCGAAGCCCTTAATTGGCTGACTTAGTTGGCTTAGCTAAAAGATTTTGCTAAATACTCATTTTATAGGAAATACCAAAGGACAAACATAGTTTTTCTAACCAATTTGGAATAGAAAACTCGATACAAAAGATACGAGATGCATCATAACATATTTCTCAATACGCTAAAGGTACATTATGAATCTAGAAGACGTGGTACTTGTATTTGAAAAGTATGACAACCTGCAGAGGGATTGATGCAAGAGTTCATGATAGATATTGCAGATGTTAGTTCCTCAGATACAGCTCAATGCACCATGCAGCCTCATGTGATCCTGTGACACTAAGTTTTGAAATGGAAAATTGCAAAAAACTTTCTTCATATATTATTAAAAAATTCTTTTCATCACTCATATTTAAATTGATTCAATTTAACACTCACACTAAAAATTTGCACTAGATTACTCATTTTGTCTAACTCCGATCTATCTACTTTTTAAATAAAATTTATACATATGTACATCATTGGCTTTCGATAAAAAAACAAATGAAATTTGATGGATGAATAAATTTGGTCTAATTTTTTAATATGAGTGGCGAAATTGCATTATTTTAAATGTAACTAATTAGAAATGTTTTTTCACTAAATGTGAAAAACGTTGATTTTTGTAATTTTCCCGTTTTGGAAGAAAAAATAATTCAATAAAGCATGAAGAGACATGGTGGGAAAAACAATATTGGGACCGTTAAAGTACAATAATATTAATTTAATTAGTCAATGTTATGTATATATTAATGTACATCAAGTGTGAATGAATTGAATGAAAAATGCAATTTGTTCATAAATGAATACATAACAACAACAGCAGCAGCAACAACAACAACAACAACAATAATAATAATAATAAAGAATGCAAAATAAACATATTTAGTTTGCTTATATTGGCAACTTTGTGATATTCCTAGACACTAATGAGCATTAATTTGTTGCCTACAGTTCTTGGCTATTTTTATTTAATATTTCAGTTAAAGAAAGGATACAATTATTATTGTATTAAGGGAAATTGCAAAATATGTCCTTTATATTTTATTTAAAAGTCACATTTAAAATGATATAATTTTGTCACTCATAATAAAATACGTATTAAATTAATCATTTTATCTCTTTTTTTTGGCAAAACAAAATGTACATTTATCATTTACATTTATATCTATATATTTCTATTAAAAAAGTCAAATAAAATTATATAAAGGATAAATTTAGTACAAGTTGTTAATGGATGTAAAAAAAAAAGTGACAAAAGAGGTTTTCTGACGTGGAAAAAGATTTTGCAATTTTCCCTCGTATTAATCCAAAGGTTGCAGCCATCGTAAGCAATAAATAATGCTGGAGAGTTTTTTAGAGAAAATTTGTATTAAGAGCGTGCTCTAAACTCTTATTACTAGAGATGGTGAAACTTTAATCTATTTATTGTTAAGAGCATGAAAATAATTTAATTAATTTATATAATTAGTAAAAGACTTTATTATTCCTTTATAATATCTAATCTTTTTTTCTCTAAAGTTTTCGTATAAGTAAAATATTCTAAATAGAAAAATAAAAAATGTATCTATTTCAATTCCACAACTATAAAATAAACAAAACTATGACAATAAAAAACTCAAAAAGCGGAAATAAAATTTAGAAAAAAATAAAAAAGGTAAACAAATTATTAATCATATTAATATTAGAACTCTATCTGCACAATTCTAAATAAACAAAACTATGACAATAAAAAAAATTAGAGAATTAGAAAAAATAAAAAAAAATCAAAGAAAGATAAACAAATTATTAATCATATTAATGTTAGAACTCTACCTCAAATCTAAAATGGTAAAGGAACAAAATTGTAACAAAAAAAGAATTAAAACTGAAATTCAAAAAAATAAAATAAAATAGAATAAAAGTGAATTACGTCTCAAACTGAAATCGTAACTGACACAATTCTTAATTCATTTTAAAACAAAAAAAATGAAATTTTAATAAGAAAAAAGGAAAAAAAATTCTAAGTGAAATTGAAAAAAATAGATGAAAGGTAAATTATGTTCCAAGTTGAAATTATATGAATATTAGAACTCTATATTCAATCTAAAACTACAAAAATAGCAACAAGCAAAAAATAAATTATAACTAATTTTAAAAAAAAGGTGAATTATATCTCAAATTAAATAATATCGTTGCCAATGATGAGCATCTCAAATCCTCTAGTTCAAGTTTAATTTTTTTTATTTTTTTTATTTCTTTATTTTTTTTCCCCAAAGGGTAAAAGTAATAGAAGGGAGTACATAATGTTCTTATTTATTTTTTCTTCAAAGTGAATTCAATATTAATTATTTCTATTTATTATATTCAAATATCAAATTTCTCTTTTATTTTCTTATACTAAAATAATTACTTTGATAATTTTACGACTGATATGATTAATCATTAGTTAATATATATTGCGTTCAAAATAATGGACAATCTATTTTTTGTTTAAAGAAAAAAATTTAAGATTAAAATTGAATAAATCATTGACCAAGAAAACAAGAAATTTTAAGAGAATAAAAAAATTAGATGAGTTTAAGAGAAGAAGTGATTGAGAGGGATTAGAATTGAATTGATTGAGTTATGTCGTGATTGAAAATGATCGATTAGAAGAGAATTAATTGACTAATTTTTGTTTTTTGTTTGCTTTTATCTATAGAGAATAAAGTCTTTTACTAATTATATAAACTAACTAATTAAATTATTTTTATGCCATTAACGATAAATAGCTTAAAGTTACGTCTTCTTTAATAATAAGGGTTTGGAGCACGCTTTTAACACAAAATTTCCCATTTTTAATGGATGCTATCATGTAGTTATAGTTAGGGGTGTTCAATATTCAGTTTAAACCGAAAACCAATTCGAAAATTCGAAAACTGAATTCGAATTCAGAAATTCGAATTCGGGTTTCGAATTTTGAATCGGTTTTCGGTTTAAACCGAATTCGAATTTCGAAAACCGAACCGAAAACCGAATTCAATATATATAATATAATTTTTATAAATATAAAATATATAATAATAATAATAATACAACTTAAACTTAATAGACATAATTAGGTCATTCTTTTATGTATTATTTGATTTAATTGAATGTTTGTAAATTTTGATATAATTTATGTAATTTAATGATTTAATTAGGATTTAAACGAAGTCGAATTCGGTTTATTCGAATAAAACCGAATTCGAACCGAAAACCGAATTTCGAATTCGGTTCGGTTTTCGAATTTGAGTTCAGAAATGTCCAAACCGAATAAACCGAACCGAATAACTCGAATAACCTGAAAACCGACTCGAAGAACACCCCTAGTTCACTCTTCCAAATTCTTTGCGAAAACAAGAGCAAAGTGCCAATTTGGTCACCAAACTGTAAGAAATTAGGCTTTTTAGTCACTTGACTATTTTTTCAGCCAAAAAAGTCATTCAACTAATTTTTTTTTGCCAAAGAAGTCCTTCTATCCATTTAGGCCGTCTGAGCTAACGGAAATACGCTCAAGTGACCTGCACATGCATATTTGCAGGATAAAATTGTCCTAACAAATAAAAAAAATGCTTGAACTGGTCCCTTTCCCTTTTTTTAATCAAAATACGAAGTTTTAGTTTTTTTTTTCTTTCTTTCCTTTTCTTTTCTCTTTCCTTTCAATTTGCAGCTAATCTTTTTCTATTTCCACCTCTCTTTTTTTTCATGTTTCGATATTTCCATATCCCAACCCGTCACCACCAATCGCCAACACCTCCTTCACCACCAACGCCGCCAACACCCTTCATCACCAACACCACCTTCACCCACCAACACCGCCAACTCCGGCAAAAAAAAAACACTACCTTCACCACCAACACCGCCAACACCCCTTTAACTGTCAACACCACCTTCAATATCAAGCGAACACAATTTTCCTCAATTGAAATCCCAATTACTCAAAAACTCACCACAAAATTATTCAGAAAAAAAAAGTTCAGTTTTTATCAACAAAATCCCCAACTTCCATTAACCCATCAAAGTTCACCACTTTTTTTCCCCCAAAAACACAATTCCAAAAAATCGATCAATTCCTGCAATCAAATAGTTAAAAGAAAAAAAATCCAAAACAAAATCAAACCCACATACTAAAAAAAGAAAAATATACACAAATTAAGCATCAAAGAAGAAAAATGAAAAAAACAAAAATTAATTACATGAAGAAAGAGAAAAATAAGGAGAAAGATAAAGTTAATTAGGATTTCCTGATAAGAGCGTTCAACATAAAAAGCTATTCCTTTCCCTAATATCGTGCTTGTGCGAGTTTGTGCATAAATGGGTTACTTGAGTTTATTATTCATGTAAGGATATCAATCAAAATAACTTTTTTTTGATTGAAATCCCAATTGTTTTGGTAAAAAAAAAAAAACCTTCAGAAGAGAAATTAACCAACAGTGGCAGCAGAAGTTTTTTGTGTAGATGTATGTGTGTGTGTTTTTCTGTTGTTTTTTTTTTTGGTTCTTCTTCAATCTTTCCCTATTCTCTCTCTTATGTAGCAATCTTAGAAAATAAGAAAATAAGATTGCGTATTAAGAGGGAGTTTTTTTCTATCATTTGTTGTTGGACAAGTTTATCCCTGCATATATGCTTGTACAGGTCACGTGAGCGTATTTTCGTTAGCTCAAACAGGCTAAATGGATAGAAGGATTTCTTTGGCAAAAAAAAAATAGTTGAGTGACCTTTTTGGATGAAAAAATAGTTAAGTGACTAAAAAACCTAATTCGTTACAATTTGGTGACCAAATTGGCACTTTGCTCGCGAAAACAATTGCGCTTATTTTATTAGCCATTTTAAACACTAATTTTATCTCAAAACAAAATTACACATTTGATCAAGTTGTTTCTTACCAAAAAATTTTCTAGAAGCTGATCAACTTAATTAATTTTTTTTTTGTATTTTAAAAATTAAAATTTATTTAATACTCATCAAATTTCATATGTTTAATGTATTGACCTCTGATGAATTATAATTTGTTTCTCACCCAATTTTGCAATTTGGAAACAAAATTAACGATTACTCCCTAATATTAATTGTTGAATTATAACACTCTCATTATCCAATTAATAAAAGGTGATGGAAGATTTATGTTCATGGAAGATTTGAAGGATTAAATTTGCAAATAGGAAAGCTTTCCTCTTCGTTACTTACGAGGTTTTAAACTAAGCTGCAGAGAACACGTTTCATTGAATTGGTTCTCTCTGAATTATACACGCATAAAGGCAAGCTTAATTCAACAGTTATATATAACGGATTGAGCAGTGACTCATTGAAGAAGAATTGGAAACGAAGAACAAATTAAGGTCCAAAAGAGGTAATCTTCATGCCCTTCATTTAAGAGTCATTATTGATTAGAATTTTTTTTTGCCATTTAAAACGTTATTAATTAAAATGTGTTCTAAAGGTAAAACCTAACAAGACTTTGATAGACTAATTGAAATAAGATTTCGTTTGGGTGTATATATAGAAATAGAATTAAATTAAAATTAAAATATTTTAGAAACCTAATTTTTTCAATAGGAACTCTAAAATGTTTGAATTTTCTTGTTTGACAAAACAACAAAATTAATATAGAATTGAATTACAACTCCAAATTCTTAATTTGTTTGAAAGCTTTAAAAAATATATGCAATTAGATTTCTCTTGTAATTAAAATTCACAAAATAATTTATCTTTTTAATATATTTTTTTCTATAATAATATTTACTTTTCAAAATTTTCTACTTTTAGAATAAATTCAAAACAAGGGTATTAATTATTTTCTATTTCTATAAAAAAAAAAGTGTCCAAATGATATTTTACCTTATTGGTATCCACCCATGATCTAAATTGGAGTAGAACTATATTTGGAATTCTCATACCAAAGAATTGAAAGATTTGAATGAACTCAATTTGAATTTCAATTCAATTCTTTTCTTTTTTTTTTTTTGTTTATTTTAGTTGAGAACGAAACATAAAAGTAAGAATTTGGCCATCTAATTCTAATTCTAAGAGTCCAATTCCAAAGAACCAAAAAGATCCTAAATGATATTTATTTTTGGCTGTGTTGGTTTGTCATACTTAATTAGTGAAGTACAAATCAAATTATTTTTCGACAAACTGATGGTGTGAATTTGATTTTTGTCCAAATTAACGGAAAAAAATAAGCTAAACTAACAAAATAGATGTTTTAAACAAAAATTGATTTTCTTACCCCCATGAAACAGTTTTAATATATGAAGAAAAGAAAGGAGAAAGAGGGCAACGTTTGTTAGATATTTAATATAATCTAATAATATGTTCTAATATAAGTACTAAAACTTTAACAATATTCAAGAGATAAAATGTCTGTATTGCAACTTCTAAACTTGAATGTGTAATAGTCAAGAGATAAAATGTCTGTATTGCAACTTCTAAACTTGAATGTGTTGCAGAAACATTGTAGAGAATGCAAAAGATGGGAAACGCAGCAGTGCATGGAATTCTCTTTCGTCATTGGCGATCTTCAGACTTCAGTGGCTGCATTATTCTTGGTTAATCTGGGCATTGCTGCTTTCGTTCTCTTACGCTTGCTCTTCTCGATTAATGTACGTCTTTTGTCTTTTAATTGCTTTTTTTTTTTCTCAGTACTTTTAAACTCTAAAATTTTCTTGGATTTTAACTTTTTATGTAAAATTTGTTAGATGGCTAGACATTTTATATTTCATCATGAACAACTTTGCTATTTAACCCAAAATAATTTCTGTTTCTTTTTTTTTTCATTTTTTACTTACAAGTTACAAGTGAGTGTTTTAGTACTTTTCTTTCTCCTGTATTTTTTAAAATACAAAGATTCTTGTACTTATTTGTCATGTATAGTCCAAGGAGAAACTTCTTTAAATTCTTGGGCAAATGATCCTAATAGTCCACAATTTGG
Source organism: Ophiorrhiza pumila (assembly GCA_016586305.1). NCBI lineage: Eukaryota > Viridiplantae > Streptophyta > Magnoliopsida > Gentianales > Rubiaceae > Ophiorrhiza > Ophiorrhiza pumila. The sequence continues at coordinate 14,032,376 of BLIW01000006.1, forward strand.
ATATAATTAAATTAATATAGTTTTGATTTTTTATTTTAAAAAAGTTACATTTTAATCCCTTAATTTGAAATTTGTCATACAAATGGTCATAAACTCATTTTTCATCCATTAGATAAGTAATGTCGTTAGTTATATAGTACAAAACGACATTATTTTGAATGATAAATTAATAATGTCACTTGTGAGATAGATGATAAATGAATTGAAAACTATTTTTGTGACAAAATTCAAATTAAAATATTAAAATATAAATTTTTTAAAATCAAAGATCAAAATGATACTTACTATATACCATAATAGATCAATTTTTTTTTTTTTTTTTTTTGTATAGAATCACTTAATGAGAGGGATTAACGTGATGGACCGGGATATTTGACTGGAGAGAAGCTAGTTGGTCAAAACCTTAAAATGATATCACTTTAGGGTGGATAAGAAGAGAAGAGAGGGATGTGGGCTTTTTCAAATAACTGTTGATCTTAATTCTATTCCAGAAAGAAGCTTGGATTGTTGTGTTTATTCTAAAAATATGTAGAAAACACCGGTAGAGTGTATAGTACCCCGTCCGGTACTGACAAGTTTTCTTTTTTTTCCTTGAGGATTCTATTAAAGGAGTCTAGTCTCGAAATAGCTTCAACTAAATTAATAATTTTTAACTCGATCTCCTAACATAATATTGATGATGAACCAGAATATTGATGGATCATTGAGGTAATTTATCCATTCTTCAATATCAATATAACATTAGTAACTTTGCATGAGGCACTATTAAGTACTAATCCAGATCAAGAGAATCAACACTAAAGAATGAGTTTCAAATTATTGAAATTCAAACACATTTTTCTATTTAAAGTCTATCACTAAGATACTCATTAATATAGGTAATAGTCATTCTCTAAAAGAAATATTTACCTCTCCGAAATATAACTCTCTAAATCCAACCAACATCCCTTCTCTCCTCCTCCTCCATCACTACCAACATTTCCACCGCTATCCTTTTTTCTTCAAAAACGAATCTTGGTATACCAAACTTTATGAGTTTTTTTTTTCAAAAAAAAAAATAAAATAAAAAAAATCAATGTGATTGACTAATAAATCAAACTCATATTGACATTCATTAATAAATTTTAATCAAACAACTCCTAACAACTAAAAATATTTGACTAATAAAAGTGAGAGATTACATTCTCCTTGAGATTGCATCCAAATAGTAATTATACAGATTAATTATCACCTTGGGATTGCATGTAAAGGTTAATCATGTTAGAGTTTTAGGTCAAGCAATTCAATATGCAATTGCTTGAAGCATTACACCCTAGGTATCTAGTTTGGAATACCCAACATTCTGCCTCCATCTAGCATATATATATATAGGTACGCTAGGGTTAAAACACAGTTAATGGACTCTTGCCCATTCAACCCCATTACAAAGGTTTATTGGGTTTATATTAGAACATATTATTAGATTATATTAAATATCCAACAGATTATTCTAACTTTACTTTGGATGCATTTTGTCTCGTCACTGAAATTTTCACCCAATTAGTGGAATTTGTTCAAGTAAATCAATATTGACTGGGATCATATTTCCTAAATATAATCTTGGATCTTGGAAGAAGTTTCATACAAAGGCAAATCAAGTTAAATACGCATTGAATTGCTCGCCTGCTAACTCCACACCAACTTGCCCAACAAATTACTTTCCATTAAAGTTTCTCCCGCAAGACGAAGACGAAGAATACAAAGAACCGATGCAGCTGGAGCCCAGCTGACCAGAATACTTCCGATGGATCCACGAAGATCTAATGCCATGGAGGGAGACGGGAATTACGTTAGACATGGTACAGATGGCTGCTAGAAATAGAAAGAAGGCTCACTTCCGATTGGTTATAGTGAATGGAACAGCTTACGTGGAGACGTTTTCGCGTGTGAAGAACAGAGATGTTTTCACGCAGTGGGGAATTTTACAGTTGTTACGGCGATATCCTGGAAAAATCCCTGATTTGGATATAGTATTTTACTGTGGGGATCGCCCGTCCATTGCCAAAGAATTTTACCCGAAACCCAAAGCCATGGCTCCTCCACCTTTGTTTGGTTATGACGGGGATGATTTTACCCTGGACATTGTTTTTCCAGATTGGTCTTTCTGGGGATGGTACGTACGAATCCATATTTATTTATTCTTTGTTTTTTTGTTCGAATTTAATTGGCACTGGAAAATGGAAAGCAAAAATCTTATCTAAATCGTGTTGTAGGCCTGAAATTAGCATAAAGCCATGGGATTCATTTTCAAAGGAATTAAAAGAAGGGAATGAAAGAAGTCGATGGGTGGACAGGGAACCCCATGCTTATTGGAAAGGGAACCATAAAATGTCACAATCAAGAAAGGAATTGCTCACCTGCAATGTTTCGAGCAATCAAGACTGGAATGCTCGCGTTTATTCTCAGGTGACTGCTTCAATATTGCATTGCCATTACTATATTTAGTGTTTGTGTCCTTTTGCTATAAATGGATCATAATCTCCTCAGTGTTGGAAATTTTCAGCACATGCATTACTTCCAGTACTATAATGTTAACTTTAAAGTATAGTGGCCAAATAATATTAGTAAGCAACTTTAAACTTAAGAAACAAATCATATATGAAAACTACTATTTAATAAAAGTTTTGTTTAATTTTCCAACAAAAATTTACTAAATTTGCAAATTATAATATGTGATTTTTTTGGGTGTAATATGTGACATATTTATTGTGTGAAAAAGTATATAATATGTTTAAATATGTTGTGTGTAAAGGTATTAATTTTAATTTGTATAAATATGTCTAGGGCATGAAAATATGTATACTATGTGTAAATATATGTCACGTAGTAAAATGTGTGTAGTGTGTTGAGAATCTATGTAGTATGTGTAGTGTATGTAAATATTTATGTAGTATGTTTAAATATGTGTAATGTGTAGAGATATGTGTGTAGTATGTAAAAATCTATATAGTGTGGTCAAATATATGTAATATGTATATTATGTGAAAATTAATATGTGTAATGTATGTAATTTTGTGTGAAAAGAAAAAAATCATGTAGATTAATTATGTCATATTAAAAAATATTTTAAAAACTCTGCAGTTGATTACACTATCATATTAAAAGATTTTATCGTTTAAAATTCTATTATAATTTTACCTACGTTTTTTAATTCTCTTAATGTATTAAAATTAGTATGTGCAATACGCATTTATAAAAGTTTTTTAATAGATTCAAATTCAAATTAATTATTTTTCATATCTAATTTACTTTATTAAATAAGTTTTAACCCTTGGAAGTTACACTTATTTGCAGGATTGGAATCGTGAAGCAAAGCAAGGTTTCCAAAATTCCAAGTTAGCAAATCAGTGTACTCATAGGTAAGCAACCAAATCATTTTCTGCTTCCAAATTTCATTTATCTTTCACTTTAAGCAATAATATTCATTTCCACATATATGTTCATTTCACGTTAATGTTATTCTATGATTTTTCTGTGATTTGTTCGAGTAAAATTTTTATCTTAACTTCGTCGATCCTTTATTCCAATGACCCAGATATAAAATTTACATTGAAGGAGTTGGATGGTCAGTGAGTCAAAAATACATTCTTGCATGCGACTCTGTTACTTTACCAGTGAAGCCACGTTACTACGATTTCTTCACAAGAAGTTTGATACCTTTGCAACATTATTGGCCGATAAGAGTTGAAGACAAGTGCAGATCAATTAAGTATGCCGTTGATTGGGGCAATAGCCATCAGCAAGAGGTAATTAAATTGTTGAATTTTTACCAGTAACAAGAAGTCATGATGAATGATGAATCCCTATGTCCATGTCCAATTAAGTTGCATAAATTTTCTGATATATATGATCAAGAGGCATATCATTGAGCTCATCAAAATCTTAGTGTTATGAAAATCGGACTTGACTAACTAGTTCAATCAGGAATAGGTTTGGTAGCCAGTTCGATGTTCATAAAAACTTGGTTTATAGAAAAATCGTCCACACCAGGGTTTTGATTGGGAATCTCGATTTGGGTTATTGTATTGCATTGAGTTTTTTCTCCATACACTTAATCTTGGCTAGTTATTTTCAACGTTAATGAAGATGTCACTTTTGGTTAAAAAAAAATTGGGAATCTCGATTAACTTGATCAATCCCGTTAACTTTGTTTTTTCTTTTTAGAATTTTAGGATTATAATTTTTTCTTTTGGGTTTTGAACCACAGTGGGTCTTCTGTATCAGAATTGATGTATCACTTCCTATTATATTTGCATGATTGGGCCACACAATCAAGAAAAATAAGCTAAATTAAATGATTTGATGATGCGACCTAATCATACAGGTGTAACAGGGAGTGAACCAATTACGGTATAGAAGATCCATCAGCGTTTTGAACTTTGGGTCATGATATATATAGACATGGCCACGATTTCGATTTTAATTGGTATCGGTCCGAAGGTTTGGGCCCGAAACCAGCTCAAACCGTGAACCGACGGTTCGAAAAAAATTTAAAAAAATTCTCTCTATTTTATTTCCACACAATATTTTCTTAATTTTCTCAATCTTAAAATTTTCACATACTCACTATTCTCTCGTAATATCCCTGATTTTTAAATTCTCAATAATAATATTTATTTATTATTTGTCATTATTACATATTTATTTCATTTTATTTACATTAATTTATTTCATTTTCTCCATTCTCTACCTAATTCTCATGGTTAGTTATTTATTTTAATTTATATTATTAGTTATTACTATTTCATTTTTTTCTATTTCAATTGTTTTATTTTACTACTCCAAACCAACTTGAATTGACTAATGTAACGCATATGACTTTAATCTCATCATAGATTAAACTTATCATAAATATTTTTATTGTCTAGCTAGTACTATAAGATTATGAACCATAGTTGTTACACCGACATGTTAAGGCTTATATGAAAAAAAAACACTTTATTTTACAAACATATAGCATTAGTTAATATTTTTTAAATATGTATCTAATTTGTTTCATTTTGTATGTACATGGTAATTAATATTTATGCCAAAATTTTCTACATATCTCTAATAAATGAGTTAATTTCTAATTACGTGAAATTTGTATATATCGTTCTTATTTTTTCCAAAATTTTATTTTAAAAAAATTTGAACAACTAAAAACTGTGAAAAAATCGGAACTGAAATCCGGACGGAACCAAAACCATAACTAGAACCATAATCGGCCACCCAAGGGCCGGTTCCAGCTCCACCTTTGGTAGAACCGTGATCCAGCGGTTCACGAACCGTAACCGACAGTTCGTGAACCGTGATCATGTCTATATATATTGGGTTATTGCTATTTTTTTTTTATAAATTTTCTGCTTTAGTTTTAAATTTTGGGTCTAGTATCAATACAAATACATAGGTCTATTCTATTGCCATTTTTTAATGAATGAATATTTATTTTTTAATCACTTTCTTAACTTGCTTAAACAAACAAATAAATAATAGATATTTAAATTCACTCATTTTGAATCACTTGTTAATTTTGAGATATTTTGTGCTTTTTTTTTTCTTTCATTTAGAGTTATATTTATTTAATAACTTTAAATGAATGAATGATATTTGATTAATATTATATATTTTAGTTATAATTTAGTAAAATTTTTGTAATTAAATATCATGATAACTGATGTTGTGTTCTATCTGACCGAATTGACCTACCTTTACCTCATCTTTTTCGTATTTCACTCCCGGTTTTCCAAACATTGAAAAATCTATTTATTTATTTAAAGATCAAACCATTGACTCGAAATTGTGACTTGATTGACGGGGGAAGATTTAAACCATTTTCTCTACACTTTGTTGTCAATCTCTTCGTTGTTTTTGCTATATAAACTCAATCAAAGTATGTTTTGTATTGTATACCACTCACAGGCACAGGTCATCGGCAAGGCAGCAAGTAATTTTATTCAAGAGGAGCTGCAAATGAAATACATCTACGATTACAAGTTTCACCTCTTGACAGCCTATACTAAGCTTCTGACTTACAAGCCAACTGTTCCTCCAAATGCAATTCATATGTCCTGAGTCTTTGGTCTGTCCAGCAGAGGGATTGATGAAGAAATACATGACGGACTCTGCTGTTATGACTCCCTCAGACACAGCTCCATGCACCATGCCTACTCCTTATGATCCTGTCACCCTTCAATCAATTCTGGAAAGGAAAGAAAGTTCTATAAAGCAAGTAGAGGCTTTGGAAAAACAATATTGGTATGCTCAAAATACAAGAAAATTAATTTAGTTGGTTAATGTTATGAAGCTTGTTAATTGTTTTTATGCATACAAACATATGTTCACATACAAATGAGTGGATAATCTCACAATTGCATAGAAATAAAAAATAATAGTTATATGATTAAGTTTTTTCAGCTATTCTCCAGTCAAGTATGTTAATATATACAATGTCGAGTTAATAGCGATTTCAACGTGTAGTAAAAGGCGAAAAAATTAGACCTATGATTTCAACAGTGATTAATTATTGTTTTATATTTGAACTACATCTCATATATAAATCAATTTCACAGGGATTGTTTGTGAAATTTATTTATTGTTTTGCTCAGATTGATTATTTAGTTGGTAGCAAGCGCAATGAGCCATTGGTGCTAGACATCGGCACGGTTCCGGTTTCAACCGGAATTGGCCCGACGGGTTAGGCCCAGAATCGGAACCGGGGCCTGCTGGGCCCGAACCATGAACCGGCGGTTCCAAAAAGAAGAAATATTTTATTTTATTTTGCTTTTACAAATATATTATATTTCATTATTTCACAATAATTTCTTGAAATTTCTCACATATTCTCTCATAATCTTCTATTACTTCTAAAATTATTTCATTTTATTCAATTATTTACTTTAATATATTTCATTTCATTCACTTTGTTATCTAATTCTCATTGTTGGTTGTTTATTTTGTTAATTGTTATTGTTAATTTAGAAGTAAGATTCTTGAATTTAATCACTTATTGTGTGTTTTACATTGAATCATGTATATTAATTTTCTTGTAAATGAAAAAGGTGATTAACTAATAAATTGAATTCCTGGTTATCTAACAGTATTAATAGGTAATTATTAAACTATAAGTATATTAAAATAAAAGATTACTTATGATTAACCATATTAACTTGAATTATCACGTGTTTTTGTATAATGAATGAATAAATTCATATAAATACATGATTAAACTATAGTTTAATACTCAAATAGTATTAATTATTATCCATATTCATTATGGTACAACCATTAGTAACATGTTAATAGTAATTAATATTTAATTACTAACAAGTATAGAGTATTTTTCATTTTATTATATTTTGCATATACATCATTACATCTATTTGTTAATTAAAGTTACTTTTCAGTTATATCAAATTTGTATATATTGTTTTTATTTTTTTTCAAATTTAATGTTAAAAAATTTGAACTGTAAAAAACCGTGAACAAACCGGAACCGTGAATCGGCGGTTCACGAACCGTAACCATAACCGTAAGGGCAAGGACCAGTTCAGGTTCCACCATTTGTAGAACCGTGAACCGGCAATTCGTGAACCGTAGTTGGTTCACGAACCATAACCGTAACTGTATGGCCATGAACAAGTTCAGGTTCCACCATATGTGAAACAGTGAACCAGCGGTTCGTAAACGGTAGCCATATCTAATTAGTGCATCCTGTTTGATTCATCTTCGTAATATTTCATTCAAGAACTGGATCCTACATTTTTAGTTACATATAATTTACAGTAATCCATGCACCCCTGATATATATCCTTAAGCTAATTAATTATTGAAAACACAATATTGTTACAGCTTGGTGTGACACTGTTTTGATTCTGAACAAGAAACCGAAAATTATAATTTATAAGAACCAAAATCGGAATCGATTTTTTGGTTCCAATGGATGGTTTTTTTAGCTACTAGGTCTAGCTTAGTGGTCAAGAAGTTAACATCCTGAACTTCAAATTTAGAATTCAATGTAGTTTCTTTTTTCATTTTATATTCTAATATTTTATTTAATTTACATTCTTTCTATATTTTAATATTTTTATTCAATATATTTGATTCCTTAAAGTTTTTTTTTTATGTTTTAGATTATAATTAATCTTTTCTACCTTCTCTATTTTTTTAAAATAAATTTTTATAAATTAATAATTATATTTTTGAAAATTTTAAAATATAACATCTAATATAGTAGAACACCATGAATTTGTAGAGATTACAAATATATGTATTTCTATTATAATATTTTTATTTTTAAAATTTTTAAAATTATTAAATTTTGTAATTTAATATTTTTACAAAATTTTATTTTTTATAATAATTTTGATTAGTTGTTTATAATAATATTTTTACCAAAGTAATTTTGATTAGTTGTAATTTTATTTTTTTAAAATTATTTGGGTTGAAGGTTGCAGTCAAATGTTGACTGTTGCCGGTCAACCGACACTAAATGCCGCGGCCACTACTGGCTGGCCGAATTTTGTCCAAATGATAAGAATCCGGCTAGCTGGTAGTGGTTGTCGAAGTTAGTATCAATAAAATCAAACAAATAAAAAATTCTAAAAATTAAAAGATGCTGAAAAGACTAAAATGCCCTTTTGCGGTTAGAGAAGTTGGAACATTTTTGTTTTGAAAATTAAGTATAAACAAACATATATTTTTGGAATAAGATGAGAAATTGGTTAAAAATCCCTAACCAAACATACCCTAAAATTTTCACTAAACCTCCATTTTTCACAGATTATAACTTATGTATTTTGGTAAAAAAATGGCAAAATAAAAATTCATTTTGGCTTTCTCCCACCTATTTTTTCACCCACCTCAATTTTGAACATGCATAATTGTGAATGGTGTTAAAAAAATTAGATTTTTTTTTACAAAATTTCCATTTTTCATAGGTTATAACACTCGTATTTTAGCAAAAAAATGACAAAATCCAAAAATTCGTTGATTTTGCTTTTTTTTTTTTTTACACTCACCCCGATTGTGAGTATGCATTCTATGGAATATTGTATAAAAAAACCACTATTTTTCATGGTTTATATAACACACATATTTTGGTAAAAAAATGGCAAAGTAAACAACGTGTTGATTTTGCATTCTCCCTACTATTTTATTACATACATTTCAATTGTGAGCATGCATTCTAATGAATGGTGTCAAAAAAAAGTGAAATTTAGATTTTTCACAAAAATTCCATTTTTATTGGGTTATAACGTGTGTATTTTAGTCAAAAATGGCAAAATCCAAAAAAATGTTGATTTTGATTTTTTTGTGATATTTGTTTACACCTACTCAGATTGTGAACATGCGTTCCAGTGAATGTTGCCAAAAAATTGAAATTTGGTAAAAAACAAAATGGCAAAATTGTATTATATGAATCATTAACCTATCACATCAATATGTTTATAAAACGAATTTAGTTATTTCAACATTAACATTCAAACATTTAATTGATTGTCTGATTGTTTAAAATTATGACACTTAATTATTTCATATCTTAGATTTTTGATTTCATAGTTCAAATTTCATATTCAGATTTTTTTAAACAGGCCCTAAATAAACTGTACTTAATAAGCTTCCATCAATAAGCGTCAGAATATGATTACAGTAATAAAATTTGGGTTACAATTCCATCCTCATTCTCTTCCTTTAATTATAATAAAAAGTTGACCTTTTTTTAACCAAAAACAATAATCCATAAATGCAATTTTCTTTGTTAGGAAAACTTGCGTAGGAAAACTCCAACCACTTCCTCAATTATGTCACATATTTTTGTAACTTTTGGTAAGTTCTTGAATTAAGTTAGATGCATATTCCAAAGATTACATTTATTAGTACTTTCAACTTACAATGTCTAGTTTGAAGTTTAATAATTAGGACACAAACAATTCTGGTTGGAATATGGCAAAAGCTGAGTTGTTTTTAACATATTGGGACTTTATGCATATCTCCAACTTAATGAGAGTATTACTTTTGAATTCTTACCATTTTTGATAGTGTGTAGTTCTTCCCTATTGACTAAGGATCCTATACATCAAAGTTCTATATAAAGCCAATTTGATTTCTGTTCTTAAAGAACCAAATTGACTTCACAATTTCACATCCATCATTCTGTCAAGAAAACACAAAAGAAATTTCCCTTGTTAATCCTGTCCAATCTAGTAAGAAAAATTTTGTTAGCCCTTTAAATATTTATCAGATTTTATAGAAATGAGTACTCCAAATGCAGTAGAGCCGCCATTAATGGAGGATCCTCCACATGATGAAAGCCCACCGAAAGAATTCTTTTGCAAATATTGTTCTAAAAAGTTCACATCCAGACAAGCATTAGGAGGTCACCAAAATGCCCACAAATTGGAAAGGGCTGTTGACAAAAGGGCTAAAACTGCAATGGCTGAAAGGGAATATCTAAGAGCAAATTTTCTTCATTATTCTGGCCAGTCTTCTTTAAATAGAAACAACAGTTTTATCCACACCCCAATAATCCCAATGCTTAATCAAATGGCGCATGGTCGATACAATCCATATTCAATGCCACAACATTATAGAGGATCTATCCATGGTAATCGAGAGTGGTCGAGACCTGGGATTGCAACTCCCTCCAATGGAAATACTTTAAAACTTTTCCCAGACGAGCCTGTCAGAAATGAAAACAACATTCAGAGGAATGATCCCAAGAATTGGAAGGATGAGGAAGCCTTGGATTTATCGCTCAAGCTTTGATTATTCATTTTGTGTGTTCTTTTGTTAGGATAGTCGAGTTCTTGATGTATTTCTTTCAATGTGTTATGAATTGTAATCGTTTTAGTTGATGTTGAATTTCTGTCAAATTATTGTAGTGTCAGTTTTGTTATATTATTAATAATAGTAAGAAGCCATAATTGTTCTGTTTTTCTATTAAATTTTAGAGTAAATTACTTTAATCTACCACTAGTACAAAAAGTGGCTTTTACACCGGTTATTTATTACATTTTACACCGGTTATTCAAAAAATGAACCGGTGTATATACAGGCGGTGTAAAAAGTAAAATTTTTTTACACCGGTTTTATAAACCGATGTAAAAAGTATTTTTTACACCGGGTTTATAAACACCCGGTGTAAAAAGTATTTTTAACAGGTATATTAAATTAAATAAAAATTATTTTTAATGTTTAAATTATGTTCTAAATTCTAAATTATGTTCTTTCATCTTCTCCATTAACGCACAAAATTCTTAAAAAGCAATGCAAATGCAAAGGGAAAAAAGAAATTATATTCACCAACACATAGCATTTGAAGTTCATAAAATCAAACCCAGTTAAATTTAATCTCTTTGTCACTAAATTCTTCTCTCTCTCTCTCTCTCTTTTAACATTTAACAGATTCAGGAAGAAGCTTTGGAAGCAATAGCCTCGATGCATCTCTGAACATTGCCGAGAGTTTCCGGATCTTGGAGAGCGATGTGACACGAGTATTCGTCTTCATGTTCATGTTCATCATCATCATCCTCCGCAGCTGCTTCTTCAATCTCTTGGTCGTCATTGTCATTGTCATTATCTGGATCCTTCTCTTCTTCAGCTCGTGAAGCTTTAGGCTTTTTGACATAAGAGGAAACTGGCGAAAATCCTATATTTTTATTAATAAACAAACAAAAGTTTTTATATCATAAGTTGATACTTAACAGATTCAGCAAAATTTACTACAAGAACTGAAAGGAAGCTGACCTTGTGGAGATGGAAGGTCATGTCGCCCACCTCGATTACAATATCGCTGGGCAATCCAGTAGTGCAAAACCTGCAAAGCAAAAAATTGTTTGTTTTTTTTCAAATTGAAAAATGTACTATCATCAGGATGAACACTGTAAAGCTAGAGTTTAGATAATCACCATGCTTGGCCTTTGGAACTGGGTTTCTCATAGGCCATTTCTTTGAGCTCTCCAGAAATGACAAAACAACTTACTTGTGACAAAAGCGAAAACTAGACCAGATCCATGAAAGCTGGAGTTTGATTCAAACCAAAAAAGGTAAAAATAATGGAATTGGGAATAATTATAACAATTAGTAATAATCACCAATAGGAAAGCAAAAATATCAAACAAACATCAATAAGCAGCAACACTAGTACAAAAAGGTGGGAGTGGTAGATGATGGCGGTGGCGGTGGAGGCTTAAGAGTTTTGGTGGGAGAGAAAGAGGAGAGAAAACGTTTTGGTGGGAGTCTGAAAAGTATACTAGCCAGGGCTTTTAAACAATTATTACACCGGTTAAACAAATAACCGGTGTAAAAAATTAACTTCTTACACCGGTTAAAAGAATAACCGGTGTAAAAAGTACTAATTATGAATAAGATCCTATTAAATTAATTTAATTAATTCGTAATTAATCACAAATATTAAGCATGACATGTTTTAGTCATTAAATCCTATTAAAACTCTTCCTAATTAATTTTGGTATAATTTTTGAACTCTTCCTAAAATCTATAAATTCAATCCAATTATTAATAATATTCTATTAGTTTAATTTAATTAATTCGTAATTAATCATAAATATTAAATACGAATTATATTTATTAAAGTAAAGAACCTAATCATATTAAAACTCTTCACACTCGAATCTATATGTTTTAGTCTTTAAATCCTATCCAAATTCTTTTAATCCATAAATCAAAACACATGAAATAATTTATTAAATGGGATAAGCTCTATAAATGTTGGAGGTCTTAATCATCTAAACACTTAATCCAGTTTTTTCATTGTTATATATATATATATATATATATATATATATATCTGTTTTAAACCTTAAAAACAAAAAAAAAAATCTAGAACTATATTCTCAAACTTTCTACACCGGTTAAAAGAATAACCGGTGTAGAAAGATAACACATGAAATAATTTATTAAATGGGATAAGCTCTATAAATGTTGGAGGTCTTAATCATCTAAACACTTAAAAACTGGGATAAGCTCTATAAATGATATATATATATATATATATATATATATCGGTTTTAAACCTTAAAAACTAAAAAAAAAAATCTAGAACTATATACCCAAAGGAGAAGTAGTATACGCAAGGTCTAAAGTCTCGGAGTTCAAATCAAAGAAAGAAAGCTATTTTTTTGGTCGATATAAAGATAAAGAAGAAGAACTTCTTGTGTAAAAAATCAAACTTCTTACACCGGTTATTCTTATAACCGGTGTAAAAAAAAAACTTTCAAAAATTTCTACACCGGTTATTCTTATAACCGGTGTAAAAAAAAACTTTCAAAAACTTTCTACACCGGTTACCGGTTATTCTTATAACCGGTGTAAAAAAAAAATTTCAAAAACTTTCTACACCGGTTATTCTTATAACCGGTGTAAATAGTCTAAATTCTTGTTTAATATTATGATAATGCCACTGCGTTTTTGTAAATTACACCGGATTCTGTTTAACCGCTTTAAAAAGGGCGGTTTAAAAAGGCTATTTTGTAGTAGTATACCAAAACTTGGAATTCATTTTGTTTTTGTTCATAATCTTTAAAAAGTTCCTTTTGTGTCCCTCATATCATAATTTGATTTAAAATTGCTTTTCGTCCATTTTATTCGCTAAAAATTTAATTTAAATAAATGTGTAACACATATGCGACAAATAAAAGTGTATACAAATTGATAGAATTAGACATATGCATGTTAAATGGTTGTTGGAATTAAAATTTTCAAACATAAACAATAGACAAATGACCATTGAAAACTGAAAATAAAACTTTTTAAATATTAGGAATAAAAATAACATGAACCCCCAAGTTGAGGGATAATTAAAGTAATTTACCCATAATTTTATGATAGATAAAAAAATTAAAAATAAAAATTAATTCTTATATTGTTTGCCCATCTAACTAACCATGGAAAATTCAGAGATTTACTTCTTTGTTCATTATTTTTTCGAGTAAAAATATTGATGCTTCTTTCCTAATTTTTTAAAAATTATTTTACTCAAGAAAAGTACTTCAAAACTTATTGATTGAGCATTATTACTTACTTTAAGAAGAGTTTTTACCTAAATTTCAAAACACACAGTTTCCAGCACATATTTAAGCTCCTAACACTAAAAGAAAATTTAGTATTGAAATAAAACGATCATCTATTCTTTCAACTATTGCGCATAGAAGTTTATTACATGAATAATTTTTATAAGAATTTATTAAAGCTATTTTCTACTAACATGTAAGTAATAAAATTGTAACAACTCTGGAAAAGTATTATCTTGTAATATATATTAAAATGTTATGCATGTCTTATTTAAGAAAATTGCTTATTTAATTTTCTGGGAATTTTTTTGAATGATTATTGAGAAAGGTTGCTTTAGCAGCCACATTATACCATCTTTGGAAGCTTAAAAATTTAGTGGCCTGGTCTTTAATTAATTAATGGAGATAGTGCTGACTCAGTTATAATTTAAATCTACTTAATAATCAAGATATTCAGGCTGTTGTTACAACACGGAGAGGAGTAAACATGTTCATCATTTAATTATGGGGTGGGCTTAGATCATTGTATTTTGTTATAATTTTAATTGCAAGTTAGGGCTGAGAACGAACACAAACGTTCACGAACAAGCTCGGGATCGGCTCGATTAAAGCTCGGCTCGAGCTCGTTTATTTAATAAATAAACGAACACGAACAAGATTTTAGGCTCGATTAATAAATGAACATTAAATGAACACATTGGTGAAAGCTCGTTTACGTTCATGAACAGCTCGATAAAAAGCTCGTTTATAACTCGATTAAAGCTCGTTAAAAACTCGATTAAAATATTAATTATATAATATATATTGTACTTATATACTAAATACTAGAAATAATTTTATTTTTATATATATTTATTAAGACACAAATCACGATATACGAGTGTTTGAATTTATTATAATAAGTTAATCTTTTATAGGCGTTTGAATTGATGTATTTATTTGAGTGGAAATTTATGTTAAAAAATTATACAATTGTAAAAAAGTTATTTTTTTGTGAGAATTTATAATGTATGTTATGTTTTGAATTATTTAGTTGGTGTTGTTTCTTTAAACCATGTATGTTGTAATTTATTTTATTTACATTTGAATATAACTAATAGATTGTGTTAACTATTATCAAAATATTTGATAAGTTATTGTGTCGTGATTGAATAATCTTTATTTGTGAAAAAATAAAAAAATAAAAAAATAAAAAGAATAAATAAATAATAAATAATAAAAAAATACAAAAAAAAACTGAAACGAGCTCGACTCGAGATCGAGCTCGACTAAACACTAACGAGCTGAGCCTGAGCCGAGCTCGAGCTCGAAATTTTTTACTCGAGCTCGAGTTCTAGGCTCGACTCGAGCTCGAGCTCGAGCCTGAAGAAAAATACACGAGCCGAGCTCGAGCCCGCTAAAGCTCGGACTCGGCTCGGCTCGGCTCGATATCAGCCCTAGTTGCAAGTATGTGATTTGATTTTCATATAATGGTAGTCTCTTGTGAAACTATTCATATATGTGACTTACACGAGTGTGTGATTTTCTTTTTACTGTAAATAAGTATCAAAAGTATCACTCCTCAATAAGTATCAATTTTCGCATATGAGTTTTAAATTCAAAAGTAGCGATAAAGGTATATCTCCTCAACAAGTATCAATTTTCGCGTATCACTTTTCAATTCAAAAGTATCAATTTAACACTTGTATGACGAAAACTTTCAACAAGTATCAATTTTCGCGTATCATGGTTATATCCAAAAGTAACATTTTTCACCGTAAAAGTATCAATATTAATATAAAAATTAACACATTAGTATCAGTAATGTGTTTTAGTTTTATTTAATGGAACGATGTCATTTTGTTATAATTTAGTAGTAGGAGATTTAAATGGTATAAAAAGTATAATTCTTCTTCATAAAATTAACACCCTTCATATTAAAAGTATCAATATTAATATAAAAAAAAACTCTAGTATCAATTATGCATTTAAGTCTTATATTTAAAAGTTACACTCTTCATTGTAAAAGTATCACTTTTCATTTTAAAAGTATTAGTGTTAATATAAAAAGTAAAACTCTAATACTAATCATACATTTAAGTCTTACTTTTAAAAATAACACTCTTAATTGTAAAGTAACATTCTTTATTATAAAAGTATCATCGTTAATATAGAGCTTAAATTTCTCATCGTAAAAATATTAGTGTTAAATATGCACAGTAATATTTTTCATTGTAATGGTAACACACTTTTTTTTGTAAAGTATCACTCTTCATTGTAAAAGTATAAGTGTTAATATAGAAAGAAACATTCTTCATTGTAAAAGTAACACTGTTTCTTTTCTTCAATTTGGAAGTATCAGTAATACTTTTAGACCAAAAATTAATACCTAAAAAGTGATATTTATTGAAAGTTTCATTGTAAAAGTACTAGATTGATACTTTTGAATTTAAAACTTACTACACGAATGTGAAAAAGTAAAAAAATAAAAGAAAAAAATGTTGAAGTGCATAAACGTGTCTATCCGTTTCATATATGATTCCGTTTCATATAAGCTTTTGCGTTCATATAAAAAGTATGAAATTTTAATGTGAAATTTACACTAGTTCATCTCTTTTATTTCCTTAGCTAACTTTTGAAGTGAATTTTTCTAATATTAATATCATATATTTCAGTAATACATGCTTTTATCACTTTGTATAGTGCATTATTGAGGTGACTCCTAACAATGTGTTACATCTTCTTTTCCTTACCGTATCTAACAATAATAATTTCTATTTTTTCCCTAAATTAAAATAAATTGCTTAATGGGATTATACTTGAATGAGTGTATATTATGTTAAGGGCCTATTTGATAACTCAAAATAAGTTTGAAAATTAATTGATTCAGACATTGATCAAATACATTTGTTTGATAACTAAAAATTGAATGTCTTAATGAGTTAAGAGCCTATGAAAATGTAGGCAAAATTCTTCCGTGATTTTAAGCGATAAAGTTAGTTAATCACTTAATTTCAAAACACGCTGAGATAATAAATTTTAATATATCATAATTATACACAATATCTCTTTAATATGACATAATTATCCATGATATATCTATAATCTATTTTATCGTCACAATTTCCTTCTTACTTCTATATTCTAATAATTTTATTTAGTATACTTTCTTTCTTCCTTTTATATGTTAATATTTTTATTCAATATACCTTCCTTCTATATTTTAATATTTATTTAATATAAATGTTTGTTAAATGTTTTTTTATGTTAAATGTTTTTTTATGTTTTATAATTTGATTAATCTTTTATACTATATTTTTTAAAATCAAGCTTTGTTTAATTAAAAATTATATTTCTAAAATTTTTAAAAGATAGTATCTACTATAGTAGAACAAGAGGTCACAAATTTATGCGTTTCTATGATAATATCTTTTCACTCGATATTATTTATTCTTTTTTTACAAAATTAGTATACATTTTTTTATAGTAATTTTGATTAATTGTTTAAAAAGTAATATGTTGCACATTTATTGAAAAAAATAAATAATTGAAAGATAAAATTGTACTAGTTGAGTCATTCAGTTGTCAAATAAATATATTCATGAAACAACTTTAACTATTTCACCATTAAGATTCAAACATTTAAAATTGACTATTTGATTGCTTAAAATTCATCGGAGTTGAATTATTTTTGTATGAAAACTAAACAAAAAACCATTGAAAACTAAAAATGTAACATAAGGGACGAAAATGAAACTTTTTAAAGATTATAGAAAAAAATGAATTGAACCCCTAAGTTGAGGGATGGTTAAAGTAATTTACTTGCATCCATCCCTCACATTTGCTTGCTTGAATTTTTTTTTTCATTCCCAACATTTCAAATGATGCAAATTTGTCCCTTACATAAAAAATAATAAAAAATGGGTCAAGTACTTGTCATGTGACAATTTTTCATGAGCAAATTTTGAATTACAATTCGCTCCCCCAATTTTTCAGTCACCAACTATATTCTTGGGCCCTGAAAAATTGTCACACGACAATCACGTGACCTCTTTATATTAAAAAATAGATATATGAATGGATGGACTCACCAATTTAATACATTATTTTAATGTTAGTGATGAATTTGCGTCATTTGAAATGTCAAGGACGAAAAAAGTTTTCCAAGCAACTATTGGGGACAAATTTGCACCATTTAAAAATGTTAGGAACCAAAAACAATTTTCAAGCAAATATAAGGGACGTATTTTTTTGCAATTTTCCATTCTTTTAATCAATCGCTCATCAATATTGTAATCAATAACTAATCAATTTGTAACTTCTTTATTGAACGCAATATATTGTATAAGGAAAGTTCTTCACTCTTATTTTTGCATATACTTATTCTATTTTTTAAAATATTTTTTTTATAAAAACGTACATAGCCTCATATGGATACTCCGGGTCTTGCATTCTAAACTTGAAGGTCATGATGCTAACTCCCTAATGACTAATCTAGCATTAATGGCTAAATACTTATTCTTGTTTGCTCCTCTAATTTCTGCTCCAAAATATATAAATATTATTATCTCTTGCTTCCTTTCTGCCTACATAACATAACTCAATAGTAATTCACGAACTCATTGTGTTGGTGGTTAATTACTAATACAATTGATAATTACTATCGATAGTTAACCACTAATTGAATTCATTGTGTTGGTGGTTATTCCTTTTCATAACTCATTACTGTTAATAATTAACCACTAACTCAAGTGTTTAACTTATAAGTTGAGTTACAAATTCTTTATTATTATATTCTTACTTTTGGTTGACATGTTTGTTAATTTTTTTTTCAAATTTCCCACTTCTATCTTTGAACTTTAACTTCATTTAAAAAAATTAAGAAAACAATAATGAGAGAAATTCGAGTGGAATTATAATGTCACTCGCCAAAAGTATTATCACACATTTGCCTAGATAAAATAAGTGAACCAGTGATGATCGTACTTCAAGTTACGGAATAAAAAATCACTTTGAAATTCTTAAAAGATATTTTTAGTCCTGCAAAGTTTGGTGTTGTGGCACTGTTGATCCTCAATATTTTTCGACAATCCAATTTGGTTCACAATATTTAAATTTCTGACAAATTTAGGAAAATTGACAGATTTTATTAAGTGAATAATCAAAATTATCACATGACATGCACATGTTTGCTAATAGTCAAAATTTTATCATTTTCTATGAAACAAATGAAAATTTTAATTAGAAACCTCTTTTAATCATTTTCTAAGAAACGATTAAGAGTTTTTCCTTATTAATAAGGAGATTTCTCTTTATTGGGTTATTATATAAATAGAAAATTTCTCTTTTTTTTTTAAATAAAAAATTATATAATTTTGACTATTAACAAATTGTGTTAATGTCACGTGATAATTTTCATTACTTACCCAATAAAATCTATTAACAAACATGTGCATATCACGTGATAATTTTTATTATTCACCCAATAAAATGTGCTTTTGACTACTAACAAACACGTGCATGTCACGTGATAATTTCTATTACTAACCTAATAAAATTTGTCTTTGTTAATAAAATTTGTCTTTGATTATTAACAGACACGTGCATATCACGTGATAATTTCGATTATTCACCCAATAAAATTTGTGTGACTATTAATATACACGTATATGTTATGTGATTATCTTTGTTACTCACCCAATAAAATTCATCAATTGTTCTAAATTTGTCACAAATTAAAATATTGGGGGATCAGATTGGGTGGTCGAAAAATATTAGAGACCAAAATGCCACATATGGGCACAAGCAGTTAGTACAGTAGCAACACCCTCATAATTAGAAGTTAGAGACTCGTGTTACTTTTCTATAAAACAAATGAAAAATTTAACCAGAAACCTCTTTTAATCATTTTCTAAGAAACGATTAAGATTTTTCCTTTATTAATAAGGAGATTTCTATTTATTGGGTTCTAATATAAAGAGAAGATTTCTCTTTTTTTAATAAAAATTATATAATTTTGACTATTAACAAACGCGTGCATGTCACATGATAAATTTTATTACTCACCTAATAAAATCTTGTAACGAACATGTGCATGCCACTTGATAATTTTTATTAGTCACCCAATAAAATCTGCTTTTGACTATTAACAAACGCATGCATGTCACATGATAATTTCAATTACCAACATAATAAAATTTGTCTTTGTTAATATCACGGATAATTTCACGGATAATATCACAGAAAGTGCATATCACGGATAATTTCTATTATTCACTCAATAAAGTCTGTCTTTGACTATTAACAGACAAGTGCATGTCATGTGATTATCTTTGTTACTCACCCAATAAAATTCATCAATTAATTGTTCTAAATTTGTCACAAATAAAAACATTGGGGATCATATTGGGTGGTCAAAAATATTAGAGATCAAAATGCCACGTATGGGCACAAGCAGTTAGTACAGTAGCAACACCATCATAATTAGAAGTTAGAGACTCGTGTTACTTTTCTATGAAACAAATGAAAATTTTAATCAGAAACCTCTTTTAATCATTTTCTAAGAAATGATTGAGAGTTTTCCCTTATTAATAAGGAGATTTCTCTTTTTTGGGTTATTATATAATGAGAAAATTTCTCTTTTTTAATAAAAAATTATATAATTTTGACTAATAACAAACGTGTGCATGTCACGTGACAATTTTCATTACTCGCCCAATAAAATCTATTAACAGACATGTGCATATCACGTGATAATTTTTATTATTCACCCAATAAAATCGGCTTTTGACTATTAACAAACACGTGCACCTCACGTGATAATTTCAATTACTAACCCAATAAAATTTGTATATATTTGTTAATAAAATATGTCTTTCACTATTAATAGACACGTGTATATCACGTAATAATTTCTATTATTCACCCAATAAATCTGTCTTTGATGATTAACAGACACGTGCATGTCACGTGATAATTATTGTTACTCACCCAATAAAATTCATCAATTTTTCTAAATTTGTCACAAATTAAAATATTGGGAGATTAGATTGGGCGGTAAAAAAATATTAGAGATATAAATAGGCATCAAATTTTATTTTTAATGATGGAAGAATTTAGAAAGGTCATTTCTTGATATTCTTTGAGATGTGTGCTGAAGAAAACTCTAGTTTAGGCGTAACCCTAAATTAGTTCCGTTGATTTTAAGGCGTAACCCTTAAAATTGATTTTTATTCTTAATTGAGAACATGCCAGATAGTTTGTTTAATTCAAGAGTTCTTGAGTTGAATTAATTATTTGTAATAACACAGACGTCTTGAAATTAATACATCCAATGTTGCTGGTTACATATCTATTTCCCGCAATTTTTATTATTGTTTTTTTTGTTGGGAATTTACTTGCTAGGTCCTTAAAAATATATTGGCGTGAGGATTCCGCACTCACAATGCCATCAAGTGGTATCAAAGCTCAATTGCAAGAAATTCAGTGGTAAGAAAATTTGGACATGGGTTTCCGTGAGGATTCCACACTCACAACGCCATCAACTGGTATCAGAGAGGATCTTATTCTTGGAAGCATTCAACTTATGAAGAGTGATTGCGAAAAACATATAGTGTATTCAAAAGAGAAGGAGACCAAGGATAAACCAAAAACTCTCAAGTGTGATACATGTCTTGGTGTTGGTCATGACAAATTCCAATGTCCCAATGAATTTGTTATGGTTAAGGTGGATGGTATTGTTCGAATTAAGGAACACATCCTTATTATATTGAAGATCCATTATTTTGCGAATTGGATGCTGAAATTCCACAACCAATTGTGGAGTCCACAATTGAACAGATTAGTATTATCGAGCCCGAAAGTGAAGGAGAATTCCTTTGCGACATACCTTGGGACAATATTCCCTTGGGAGATTTTATAGCAGTTGATGAGGAAGAAGATCAATCAACACATTCACTTGAAAAACAAAATCTTGGAGATTCCACCCCTTTGGAGGTAGATTTCGTAAATGTTGTCATAGAGGATTCCGTTCCCAAATAAGTGGTGACTCCTATTCTTTCCCTTATTGAGAAATCTCATGAAGATTTAGTTTCTTTTAATGTTTTTCATGCTTTTAATTTAAGTGATCAAATTTTCCAATTTGAAGAGCGAGGAAAAATTTTTGAATCGAGCTATCTTATTATCCATAAATAAGATTTGAGGTCAAATCTTTTTGAGGTGGGAGGGAATGACATGAAATCATGTTGCTGTGTTTATCCCATTTTCATGTGATGAATCTTATATATGGAGGCCTGGGATATCTTGGAAATCAAGCCTCAAGTTGATCTCATGGAGGTCCGAGACTCCAACGAGGATTAACAAAATGAAATACGACAAGAGGCGTCAAACATTAAATGCTGAAATAGTCTGTCACATTTTGGTATTCTTGAGATATATCTCTCAGTATAATTCAGAATTTTGTGATTCAAGCGGCTCTGGAACGTTAAGAGATAGAGCTAAAACATTTATATTTTAGGTTTTCCAAGATTCTGCCTTTATCATTGTGAACCGAGGCTATAAATATAAATGACGTGATTCTGGCATATTACCGTCGGGGAATTTTAGTGTTTTGCGTTTTATTTAATTTTTAGTAATTTTGGTCTCACATGGTTAATAATCCTTGCATAGAATTAACATGTGAATTATTAGGAAGTTTCTAGTTTTATTTATTTTTTATTTAGGTTAATAAGTTGTTTCCAAATTGGAAAAGTTTCCTAATTTGGATTAGTTAAGTGTTAGTTTCCTTTTCTAATAAGACAACTTGTTTAGAAAGTTAGGGTTAAGCTTGTAGCCTATAAATAGGCATCAAATTTCGTTTTTAATGATTGAAGAATTTAGAAAAGTCGTTTCTTGATATTCTTTGAGCTGTGTGCTGAGGAAAACTCTAGTTTAGGCGTAACCCTAAATTAGTTCCGTTGATTTTAAGGCGTAACCCTTAAAACTGATTTTTGTTCTTAATTGAGAACATGCCAGATAGTTTGTTTAATTCAAGAGTTTTTGAATTGAATTAATTATTTGTAATAACACAGAGGTCTTGGAATTAATATATCCAAGGTTGCTGGTTACATATCTCTTTCCCACAATTATTATTATTATTTTTTTTGTTGGGAATTTACTTGCTAGGTTCTTAAAAATATATTGGCGTGAAGATTCCGCACTCACAATGCCATCAAAAATGCTGTTGGTTTTGCACAAAAGTCAATTTAATTCTAAGATTATTATTTATATTTATTTCCATGTGATTCGGAATCTAAAGGGTCACACACAATAGAATTACTTATTGTGTTAAAATAATTTACATAATTATATGATAATTATAGCATCTATTATGCTCTTATTCGCCTTTGGAAAGTGAGTAGAGTTTGGTAATAATTTCGTTTCTTGTTTGACAAGACAACATTTTTGGAATGGTTAATTATTATATATAGATGCTTAATGTTAAGTAAAAAACAACACAACTCTCCCAATAAAAAATTACGTAAATAAGAAAAAGGATTTTTCTTATTAGATTTCAAAGGTGTTGCTTAAGATGTTGTTTAGAGTGATCTAACTTATTAACCTAGCATTGGATCAATCCTTTAAGGATTCCAAGAGTAATTCGTGTGGATTACCGTTAGAGACCACACATTTGTACGGCTTATTGATTGATTAAACCTCATTCAAGGATTTCATTAGCATTTCTCGAGGTATATTTTATGTAGATTATCATTAAAGGTCCTATGAAAATCAATTATAATATAATTATTATATTTTCTACTATGTTGATTTCCTTACAGTAGTATCAAAGCCTAATTTAATTTATCTATACATAATATACCGTCATGAATAATAAATTATTTATGGATGTATATTGATTTAATTGATAATTTTAGACATATGTATTTAAAATTCGATTTTAAATATTATTTGGTGAAATATATATATACATATTTTGTTTTATTCAAAATTGTTTTGAATTTTTTTTTAAAAAAAGAAGTGTTGATAGATTTTGGTTGGCGAAAGTCGCATGACCAGAAGCTTTTCCAGCAGCGAAACATTTGAGATCTGGTTGCGAAGCCGAAAAATCACAATCAACCATACCTTGGTGAAGCTTCAACAACCGAGAAACATGGCCGGTATGAGTTTGGCACCGTGACATCTCACCGGATTGAGATCGACACTGGTCGTTGCTTTGCACAGCTAGCGACGTGAGATGTCGATATTATGGTTGCTTCTGTTAAAAGCCATTGAAAGTTGTCGGCGTGAGTTGATCATAAAAAGAAAAAAATGGCGTTCAAAGTTTTTTTCCGATTTGCATCAGAGAAGATGATGATGCCGTCATTTGACGTAATCTCATATATATTTTTTATTAAAAAAAAGGAAAAGAAGCTTTTGAAAAGAAAATATGGGGTTGAAAAACACATCCTTATTATATTGAAGATCCATTATTTTGCGAATTGGATGCTGAAATTCCACAACCAATTGTGGAGTCCACAATTGAACAGATTAGTATTATCGAGCCCTAAAGTGAAGGAGAATTCCTTTGTGACATACCCGTTTTAGATAATTGGGGCGGTGGCATTTTGTAATAAGAATTAGGAAAACGCAAACTTTCTAAAATGGTTACATTATAACCGTGTTAGAAAGTTTCTTAATGTCAGTTTCTAGAACGGTTCGGGAGACAACCGTTTTAGAAAGTCTCTTGATGCCAGTTTCTAAAACGGTTCGGGAGACAACCGTTTTAGAAACTGTTATCATCTCCGTTTTAAGAACGGTTTCTAACTAACCGTTTTAGAAAATGTACCGATAAAAATTGATAATGCATTTTATTCTCCTGTAGAACAGATCTATAGATCGATGAATGGATTCAAGTAAGACACATTTGTGTTCTTTAGCTTCTGAGTCAAAAGGGTCAATAATTTTGTGTTCTTCCTCTCTTTATCTTCTTTAGTGAACTTGAGTCAAATATATGGTGATGAAGAAAGTGGGAGGAAGACTAAGGAAACTCTAGCAGACTTTGTTGAATTATTGAGGGATTTGAATATAGCCGACTATATTCCATGGCTTGGATACTAGAGTGAAGCAAACATATAATTAAAGAGATTGATGAATTTTTAGAGAAAGTGATTGAGGAGAACAAGAACAGGGAAACAGTGTCAATCCATGACAATGATGATGATAGAAGTGTTGATCCAAGAAGCTCAGATTTTGTGGATATTCTACTTGAAGTTAAGAGGGAACACTTGACTGATTTTGATGTTGAACAAGATACTCTCAAATTAAGCTCTGAATTTGGTAAGAATTTCCTTCTTGCACTAACACTCACTCAGGCTGCACGCACAGATATATTTTCAAATTACTTTGTGCAAGATGTAAAGTTTATTTAATTGGTTGAATTGTTTTATTGAGGAAAATTTTCAAATATATTTCCAATCAATTTTGTGGCATAACCTTGATTAGGACATGTGGAATTGATACAACACATACAGTGATGGCATGAACTTCTAAAGCTTCGAAAAGTAATGGACCCCAAAGATATACTATTTGGTGATCGGACAACAGATGCATTTGAAAAAGAGGTTGAGAAATTTATTGAATTTGTTTTTAAGGATGTTAAGTTCGTATATTGCCCGTGTAAAGATTGTAAAAATTTTGCCATATACGACGACCCTAATACGATACGGGACCATTTATATCGGAGAGGATTTGATCCTGGGTATAAAATTTGGAGATGGCACGGTGAGAGTGAAAGTTCATCAATTTAAGAAAATTGTGAAGCACACGATGATGATACAATTAAGAATGATCGATTGGATGACATGGTGGATGATGTGGTCGGTGGTTTTGGTGATAAGCCCGAAGTGCTTGCTTCCCTATTAAATGATAGCGAAAAGCCTCTTTATCCTGGGTGTACAAAGTACACACGGTTGTATAGAGTTTTGAAATTGTACCATCTGAAAGCGGCAAATGGGTGGACTGATACAAGTTTTACAGCTTTATTGAAGTTACTGAAGGACATATTACCGGATGGTAATGAATTGCCTGATCGCATTTATAAGGCTAAAAAAATTATGTGTCCTATGGGCATGGAGTATAAAAGGATACATGCTTGCCCAAATGATTGCATACTGTACAGAAATGAGTACGAGAATCTACAGGTATGTCCTAAGTGTCAGACATCTCGTTTCAAAAAAATTTTATCTTGTGTCGATGGTGGTGCACTGAGGAAAGCTTCTCCAGCAAAAGTATTATGGTATCTCCCTATAATACCGAGATTTAAACGATTGTTTGCCAATTCAAAAGATGCTAAAAATTTAACGTGGTATGCAAATCGGAATATTCCCCTGGAGGACAGATGATAAGACATCTTGCTGACTCGGATCAGTGGAAAAAGATTGATTCAATGTATCCGTCATTTGGCAGAGAGACAAGAAATTTGAGACTGGGATTGTGAACAAATGGGAAGAATCCTTATTGCAATCTAAGCACCACACATAGCTCTTGGCCTGTGATGTTAGTTATTTACAATCTACCTCCTTACTTGTGCATGAAACGCAAGTATATACTTATGTCATTAATGATTTCAGGTCCACGGCAGCCAGGAAATGACATAGATGTTTATTTAGCCCCATTAATTGATGATTTGAAAAGGTTGTGGGATGAAGAGGAGCTGATGTTTGATGCATATCGTCAAGAGTCATTCACTTTGCGTGCCATGGTATTCTGTACCATAAATGATTTTCCTGCTTATGGTAATTTATCCGGACTTTCTGTCAAAGGACTGAATGCATGCCCTATATGTGAGGAGAGTACAGATTCCTGCCAGCTTGTGCATGGGAGCAAGATAGTGTATCTTGGGCATCGTAGATTTCTTCCTGATTCTCATCCGTATCGCCGATTGAAAAGAGCTTTTAATGGGAAGCAAGATTTTAGAAACGCTCCATCTGCAGTGAGTGGTGAGACTATTTATTCTCGTGTTAAGGACATCAATGTAGAATTTGGCAAACAAACAAAGTCTCGTAAGAAGGATAAGAGTTGTTGGAAGAAAAAATCTATCTTTTTTTATCTTTCATATTGGGAAAAACTTGATGTTAGACATTGTCTCGATGTAATGCATATTGAGAAGAACATATGTGATAGTTTGTTGGGTACTCTATTGAACATACCTGGAAAAACAAAGGATGGTTATAAAGCGAGACTTGATTTGGTCGATATGGGCATACTGGCCTGTCTAGCACCCGAGCTTCGAGGACAGCGCACGTACCTACCCCCTGCATGTTATACGTTGTCACGTAAAGAGAAACAGAGTTTGTGTCAGAGTATTCATAGCATCAAAGTACCATATGGATATTCTTCAAATGTAAGCCGAACTATTTCGATGAAAGATCTGAAATTTGTTGGATTGAAGTCCCATGACTGTCATGTGTTGATGCAGCAGTTGTTACCTGTAGCTATTCGATCCATCTGGCCAAAACATGTAAGGTATGGTATAACCAGACTTTGTTTATATACCATTTTTGGTTGATTATGTCGAAACTTCACTTATTTGGTTGTTTTTAAGAATGTACAAATGTTTTGGGATTGTTTTAGGTTGATTATATCGAAACTTGTGTTATTTGGTTGTTTGTTGGAAATTTCAACTGTTTTAGGACTGTTTTGGGTTGCTTATGTCTAAACCTCACCTATTTGGTTGTTTTTTTGAATTTACAACTGTTTTGGTACTGTTTTAGGTTAATTATGTTGAAACTTGTGTTATTTGGTTGTTTTTTTGGAAATTTCAACTGTTTTAGGACTATTTTGGGTTGCTTATGTCGAAACCTCACCTATTTGGTTTTTTTTTGAATTTACAACATGTCAGGTTTGGCATAACCAGACTTTGTTTCTTTTTCAATGCGATATATAGCAAGGTTGTTGATCGTGACAAACTTGATGAGTTACAAGATGAAATTGTCGTGGTTTTGTGTCAGCTTGAAATGTATTTTCCACCTACTTTTTTTGACATTATGGTGCACTTGGTGGTTCATTTGGTGAGGGAGATTAAGATTTGTGGTCCTGTATATTTGCACTGGATGTATCCATTTGAGCGGTATATGAAAGTTTTCAAAGGTTATGTTAAAAATCGATATCGTCCAGATGCTAGCATTGTTGAAAGATATATAGCTGAGGAGGTTATTGAGTTTTGCACTGGGTATCTGTGTGACAGCAATGCTATTGGACTACCTAAATCTCGACATGAGGGAAGGATGAAAGGAAAGGGGACATCGGTTACCAAGTTGTGCACCCCCCTGAATGATGAATTGCAAAATGCACACCTTTACACCCTCCGCAACTCTGAAGAAGTAGTGCCATATGTGACGGCTCATATAAGTCAAATAAGAGGGTGTAATTGGGGATGGACTGACAAAGATGTGCTCAATGAACACAATCGGACCTTCGTCAACTGGTTCAGTAGTACTATTGATGAGGGGGAAACAGTGTTAGAGACGTTGAGGTGGTTAGCATATAACCCCTGTCATGTTGTGTTATCATATTTAGGCTATGACATAAATGGATTTTCATTTGCTATCAAGATTCAAGATGATCAGAGTACAACGCAAAATAGTGGGGTTACATTAGTGTCTGAGGCATTACATGTTGCTAGTTCGAAGGATAAAAATCCAGTATATGCCAATATGTCTTATTATGGGGTGATTGAGGAAATATGGGAGCTTGACTATGTTAAATTCAAAGTACCCGTATTCAAGTGCAAATGGGTTGAGAACAACAATGGCGTTCGAATTGATGAATTGGGATTTATGCTTGTTGACTTGAATCGGGAAGGTTTCAAGGGGGAACCATTCATACTTGCATCCCAGGCAAAACAGGTGTTTTATGTCACTGATCCTTGTGATAAAAAATGGTCCGTTGTTCTACAAGGAAAGAAACAAAACTTTGGGGTTGAGATTGATAATGATGTGAGTAATGAAGTGCCGCCATTTTCCTTAGGTGTACCCTTAGTTAGACCTGTTGAAGAGGACCGTAATATAGATGAATTCATACTTCGTACTGACCATGTGGAAGGCATATGGGTTGACTATCCATTTTCTAAGAAAAGAAAGACAACTTCTTGAGCCAGAGAAAGGGTTAACAAATTTTCGTTCAAAGAAAAATGTAGTTCCCATCAATGTTTCTTATTCTTGCCATTTGATACTTGATATTGTATCATAAAATTAATATGAATTAGGGTGCATCTAAACCACCATGCTCGTGGTAATGTTAAATGGACTTCAGTCAAGTGCCACAAAATGGCAAATTTCCATTGGAATATTTGCCAAAATATTTACTATCTGGAATTTAATCTGAAACACATTGTTTTATTTTTTTATTTGTTGATATTTTGGGTGGCTTTTAGATTCTTCAGCATCTCAATTTTTCCAAGATAATTCTATTGCTGCTCTTAATTTTTTGACAAGTAATTAATTAAAAAAAATTAGATTTCCGCACTTTCTAGTACAGTTGCACTTGAACCGTGTTAGAAAAGTGAAAATTTTCAGTTTTCTAACACGGTTATGAGCTTAACCGTTCTAAAAAACTGAAATTTTAAATTATTTAGTACGGTTAGCGTGTAACCGTGTTAGAAAATTGAAATTTTTTTCCCTTTCTAAAACGGGTGTAGATTAACCGTTCTAGATAGCCTTTTACATATATACAACAAACTGGAAAAAATTTCAAACACCTATTTGTTTTCATTTCGCGCATATAACTATCTTCACCGCCATTCACTTCACCTCATCACCGTTCGCCACCCGTCCCAACCTTAGCCGCCGCCGTCGCCGTCGCCAATCATCGTCATCGCCTCCGTCGCCGCGTGACAGTCCCGAGTTTCCCGCCGTTCGCGCCGGCGCCAATCCCCCGAAGTCACCAAAGAGAGGTGAGTTCGGATTTTGTTTAAAAGCAGGGTTTTTTTCTAATTGTTTATGTGGGATACAAGGTGTGTTTAAGTGTTTGGTTTTAGAACAACAAATTAGGGTTTTTTTAAGTATGATTCTTTTGTTGTCTTTTTGCATTTCCAAGTAATAACGATAAATAAGATGATATATACATACAGTGTTGATTTTAATTTTAATTCCAATTCTAATTCTATCTTTTTCTTCTCCAGACCTCTCGATCATTTTCCACTGCCCTAAATTATGTAAGTTGATGGTGATTAAGAGCATATTATACTAATAATTTTGGAAACACTTTTCTTTGTGGAAATGGTGATGTTAAACTACAGGGAACATTGTTACAATTGCACTTGTTGGTAATTTCTGAAATTTGATGAATAACGTTGGAATAATAAATGAAATTTTGATTCTTGTTATTTGGAGTTTCATTACTTGTTTGTCAGGTTAACTTTGAACTACATAATTGTGGTAGTTGAATTGTATTTGTTTATTATCCATTGTGAAGCCTATATATAAACAAGGATAATTTTTTCTTTTGGTGAATTCTTGGTTACTTGTTAAAGAACATACAATCCATTTTTTAATATTTCTTCTTCTTTGCCTTTGTTATGTTTGTTTATATTTTCTTTTCTCCTTTTACTGTTTTCCTGAGTACTGAAGTCATCATTAGATGATACTAGTATAATGGTGTTTTGAGTTGTATGTTGATGTGGTTGATTGAGCTCCGTCACCTTAATGTTGCTTGACTTGTGTTATTTGGTTGTTTTATAGAAATTTCAATTGTTTTAGGACTGTTTTGTGACGATTACGTTGAAACTTCACTTATTTGGATGTTTTTTTGAAATTTCAACAGTTTTGGGACTGTTTTAGGTTGATTATGTCGAAACTTGTGTTATTTGGTTGTTTTTTTGAATTTACAACTGTTTTGGGACTGTTTTAGGTTGATTATGGCGAAACTTGTGTTATTTGGTTGTTTTTTTGAATTTACAACTATTTTGGGACTGTTTTAGGTTGATTATGGCGAAACTTGTGTTATTTGGTTGTTTTTTAGAAATTTCAACAGTTTTGGGACTGTTTTAGGTTCATTATGGCGAAACTTGTGTTATTTGGTTGTTTTATAGAAATTTCAACAGTTTTGGGACTGTTTTGTGACGATTACGTCGAAACTTCACTTATTTGGATTTTTTTTGAAATTTCAACAGTTTTGGGACTGTTTTAGATTGATTACGTCAAAACTTCACTTATTTGGTTGTTTTTTTGAATTTACAACTGTATTGGGACTGTTTTAGGTTGATTATAGCGAAACTTGTGTTATTTGGTAGTTTTTTTGAATTTACAACTGTTTTGGGACTGTTTTAGGTTGATTATGGCGAAACTTGTGTTATTTGGTTGTTTTTTAGAAATTTCAACAGTTTTGGGACTGTTTTAGGTTCATTATGGCGAAACTTGTGTTATTTGGTTGTTTTATAGAAATTTCAACAGTTTTGGGACTGTTTTGTGACGATTACGTCGAAACTTCACTTATTTGGATGTTTTTTTGAAATTTCAACAGTTTTGGGACTGTTTTAGGTTGATTATGTCGAAACTTTTGTTATTTGGTTGTTTTTTTGAATTTACAACTGTTTTGGGACTGTTTTAGGTTGATTATGGCGAAACTTGTGTTATTTGGTTGTTTTTTTGAATTTACAACTGTTTTGGGACTGTTTTAGGTTGATTATGGCGAAACTTGTGTTATTTGGTTGTTTTTTAGAAATTTCAACAGTTTTGGGACTGTTTTAGGTTCATTTTGGCGAAACTTGTGTTATTTGGTTGTTTTTTTGAAATTTCAATTGTTTTAGGACTGTTTTGTGACGATTACGTCGATAGGACCCAAAAGGCGCTCACGCACTCAGTCCAATGATGATGAACCTCAACCATCAGCTGGTAGGAAAGGGACAATTTGCCAAGAACTGATGACCATGAGGGCCATGGGAAAAAAAGTACCGATCGAATTTGATAACTATGGCGAACCCTTGACATCAGACGCGCGAATCAAATGGATTAGCTTCATTGGATTGATGGCGCGCAGTAAAGTAGATATTGTCAAATTCGAAGACTGGCCATCTGTTGAACAGCAGATAAAGGATAACATATGGGAAGAAGTAATGGTATGTGTTATAGATTTTATTGCCTAAGTTTGAATTGGTTGTTTCACTTTTATATGTTTTAATTGTTTTGTAGTTATATTTATACTAATGTTATATGTTATTTGGTGTAGGCAACATTTGAATTTCAGACCACAGAGAAACTAAAAAGAAAGTGGTTATCAGCTGCGGGAGAACGTTGGCGGTCTTGGAAATCGAGCCTAAATCGATATATTTCTGGTTCGAACAAGGGTAAAGATCTATGTGTAGATTATCCTTTTCTCAATAAGGATTCATGGAATTTATTCTGTACTAATCGGTCCACTGACGAATGGCAGGTAATGGAATTCTGTTTTATTTTAATATATTGTTCATTCATTCTTTAACAAATACACTCTTACAATTTTGGTTTCTTTTTTTTCAAATAGAGGAGGCGCAGTGCTAGTTTAAAGAGCTCCAATCAGAAAAAACTCCATCACACAATGTCTCGTGGTGGATATTCTTTGCTTGCCAACAGATTAACTGCTGAGAAATGGGAGAAGAAAGTACAGATGAATATTGAGAATGGTATGGCCGAAGAGGAGGCAGGCGCGACAACTTCACCACCTTCTCCAATTCCCCGCCATGTGCTATTTAAAGAAGGGCACAAAAAGAAGAGTGGTGAATACTCGACCGACGAAGCTAGAAATGTTAGCAGTGCGATTGTAAGTACAATTCACCCATTTCCAAATTAAACTATATAGTTTAATATAGTTTATAAAATGTCATTACTAATTGAGGACTGTTATTGCCATCTCGTAGGATGATTTGACGCTCCGCGAAAGTCAAGGAGAGACAATTGCATCGGGAAAAGAAGACATTCTTGTTGTAGCGACGGGGAAAAAGGATCACCCCGGCCGTATCAGAGGTGTTGGTGGTCGGAAGCGAGTGCAAGAAGTCTTTGGATCCCCGTCCTCTACCAATACTGTTATGTCGGAGTCGGATGGGCTATTGGATTGCCAGGAGGAGCTCCGATTTTGGTCAGACGCGGTCAAAGAATTATTTCAAGCAATGGGTAAGCCAGTTCCAGTTTATAAAAAGGGACGGCTTAAGGCTGACTCGAGCAATACGAGCCACACAGTTGAATCAGCCATGAACCTGAATGCCCAAAAGGATTCGACGCCTGTGACAGTGGGAGAGGAAGTCTTGAGAGAGAACATTGTGAGTTGTTCCTGTTCGTGCAATCCAGATTCACTCGGAGATTTTCAGGTAATGTATTCTTTCTTTTGATATACGTGGCTTTAAGATTTATTTTATCCCTGTATAATTTATGTTATTATTGACTTTTATCGTAGGACGGAGCTGAAGTTCGACTTTTTGTTAACAATGAACTTAATGAGAGGTGTTTTGTGGCCACCGGCAGAGCGTATACTTTATCACTTCATCATGGAAAGAATGTAACGGCTGATAAAGTGAGGGTCACCATATTGACCTCGTATGTTGCCGATGCTTTGGTACCATTTCCGAACGATGAGGCCACGACAGTTGGGTGCGCAATCGGACATATTTTGCTATGGCCTAGATCACTAGTTGAGCTTAGTTCAGGGCTACACGTTAAGGTTTAATTAAATAAGATCCATTATAGTTTTTAATACCTTACAACTGTCAATCTTTCTAATTACACTACAATTTTTTCGCAGCTGCCGAAGAAGGGGAGGAAAGTTTCCACTTCCAAAAAGGCAAAGCAAACATCTAAGCCCCAAACTTCGAAAGATGCCCACACAGGAGAACCACAAGACGCAATAACAAAATTGGTGGGCTCTTTACAAGAATTATATATCCGGGTACAATTCCATGCGAATGACATTGTTTACAAAATAGAGATGATACCAGAAATTGTGTGCCTAGCATATGATATATATATTCCAAAGGAGAGCCTAAACGAATTTTTAAGGTTCGACAAGGTGACAAGTCATTGCATGCAAGTGTTCATTAAGTAAGTTAGAATTTATTTCAATAGTTTACTTATATATTTTGCAATTTCCATTTTGTTTACAACCTCTACAGATTAATAAATATGACTGTTATGTTTGTTTATTGTATTGTATAGGGCACTTTATACATTGGCTAATGAAGACTGGCCATCTGGAGTAGGGTTCATATCCCCAGACCATATACAAAAAATTGGGAATAATGACACGGATAGGGTACAATATATGGCATCAGCCATGAAGAATGGCAACAACAGCATCTACCTTGCGCCATATTTTCTAGGGTAATTAAAATTATATCATTTTAATTTATTTTCAATCTTATAATGAATTTAATAATTGATATATATGTTGTATTTTCTTAAACAGTGAGCACTGGATGTTAATGGCCATAGTGCCACGGGATATGTCTGTTTATTGGTTTGATCCTGTACATTCGGCCCCCCGAGATGATGCTGTGTCATTAATGAGCACGTAGGTTATATTTGTGATTAATTTTTTAAAATATTATATAACACGCATTATTACATGTTCATACACGTGGATAGTTGATGCCCATTTTTTCTTCTTTTTCTTTTTGCAGCTTTGCGAGGGTATATCAGTCTATGTGTGAAGATAGCTCAACCACACATAGAACAATTCAATGGATAGAGATGAAAGTAAACATGTTATTTTGTCAACTAGTTATATATTCGTAAGAAATTTTATTTTCTAAAAAAATGCTTTTTTTTTATTTGTAGCACAAGAGGCAATCGGGAGATTGGGAGTGTGGATATTATGTCATGTGCTATATGCGATTGATCACTTGAGTCTCAATAAGGTATTCGTCTTGTTTTTCAATTTCATTATTAATGGTTGCATGTGTTATTATATTTTTTTAATATCTCAATCAACTACAATTAACTATAGTTTTTTAATGTTTTAGTGCTTCAAGAAGGACGCGAAACCATTTCAAAACAAAGATTTGGATGAGATTCGAGAAATATGGGGCAATTATGTAATGAAATGTGAGCTCCTAGCGTTCGCAATTTAATAGATTTCTCCCGTCATTTTGATAGAACATACTTGCAATTATGTACAGTTTTTTATTCATTACTATATATGTTAGTATTTTTTCTGTAGATATTAGTATATTTGTTGTATATATATAGTTTATTTCTTGTATGTACGGCAATTGTTTTTTCAATTTGAAATGGATGTGTTATTCATATGTATATATTTGGCTGTGCTGTGAACTTTAGGGAACAGTCAATTATAAGAAAAAAATTCAATAAATATATATTTGATTTTAAAGACAAAATAGACTTTTAAGAACGGTTCATCAGCCATGTTAAAAAACAAACTTTTAAGAACGGTTCATCAACCGTGTTAGAAAACAGACTTTTAAGAACGGTTCATCAACCGTGTTAAAAACAGACTTTTAAGA
This sequence comes from Ophiorrhiza pumila, assembly GCA_016586305.1. Taxonomy (NCBI): domain Eukaryota; kingdom Viridiplantae; phylum Streptophyta; class Magnoliopsida; order Gentianales; family Rubiaceae; genus Ophiorrhiza; species Ophiorrhiza pumila. The sequence goes on from BLIW01000006.1 coordinate 14,067,869, forward strand.
ACGGTTCATCAACCGTGTTAAAAACATAATTTTAAAAACATTTCACAATCGGCGTACTGTAAGCGGGAATTTTTCAACACGGTTAGAAACCCGTTTTTAAAACCAACATTAAGGAGGGTTAACTTAAGTATCTAGAACGGTTATAAACCGTTGTAAAAACAGTATTAAGAACGGTGTCTTAACCGTTTTAAAAAATGTACGACTTTCTAGTCCGCCCATATCTAAAACGGTTTGGAAAATCTAAAAACCGTTTTAAATAACTACTTTTAACCGTTTTAGAAAGTGAATTCTGTAGTAGTGTTTATCTTTCTCTCTCCCCGTCTTCAGTCCTTTATCTTCTCTCTTCGTATTTTCTTATCTCATTTTCTCTCCATGTCTCCCCTTCTCTCTCTTCTCTCTCTCTAACTTTTCTTTTTCTTTTCTCTCTTCACATCTCCCCTTCTCTCTCTTCTCTCTGTACATATTTTCTTCTACCTTTCTCTCTCCCCGTCTCCCTTTCTCTCTGTTACATTTCTTCTGCTTTAGTTTTAGTCAATTTCTAAAAAAAAAAACTGGTCTAAATATTGTGATTTTTAGATAATGGATGAAAATTTTAAGATAATCATTAGTGACTTTTAGATATTTACTAAATATCGGATTACTAAATTTTGTATATGATCTATTTTAAGATAATTATTGAAATTAAATTTGCAGATCAAATAGTTTTTCATGCTCTATTGTAATTTGACCCCATAATTATTGTTGGATAAACTTAATAGTTGAGGAAGGAAGGTTTCTTATTCTTGTTCAAACCATCAAGAACTCCACTAGATTTTAAATACATTTGAAAAACTTCCTTTTTTTTACTTTCTTCTTCATGTTTGTTTAATGGGTCTCTCTTGTTTTTTTTTTTCACATTACTTCAACAAAAATCAATGAGGGTAGTGTGATGAATCTTCTTATTCAGTCAATAGAGAAGAAGTTAATAATGAATTTTTGAATTTAATCACTACTCATCCAAATTTACACATATATGCTTACTGCTACTTTCATGCTTACTACTACTTCCATTTATCCTGCTTGAAATTTAATTTCAATTCCAAAACCATCTATTTCTATCTATTTTTTTGAACTTTCAAAAGTGGAGGTGTAAAGACCAAATTGATGAGGGTTTTGATAGTGGGATAGAAGTGTTGCGGAGATGGCAATGTGGGTCATAATAGTCAAATGAAATTGGTGACTGAGATGGTGAAGATGGCGGAGATGGTTGGACATGGCGATTTGGGAGATAATAGAATGAAATATTATGTGGTTGAAATATTCTTATATTTAAAAGACATAAATACTCTCTAAGTTAACAATTAAAAGACATGAATACTATCTGATTTAACAGTTTTAAAAAAGAAAACAGGGAGATTGGACCGAATGACCTAAATACATACACTTCAAAAGTTAAGTGATGATTTTGACCATTTTAATAGTTGAATTACCAAAAGTCAGATTTCGAAAATATAAGAATATTTCACCCATTACGTTTGGCAACATGCCGCGCGCTCTTAAAAATTGGCCTTACGTCCAAACTCCAAACTGATCATACGAATATGCTAAATATTTGGCTTTGGCAATTGGCATGGCATGCTTTGCCATTTCTGTACTTTGAAGAAAAGGGCCCTCCGTTCTCTCTCATTACACACAGTCACACAAAATTTGTCTTTGTTAATAAAATATATCTTTGACTATTAATAGACAAGTGCATATCACGTGATAATTTCTATTATTCACCCAATAAATCTATCTTTGACTATTAACAGACACGTGCATGTCATGTGATAATCTTTGTTATTCACCCAATAAAATTCATCAATTGTCCTAAATTTGTCATAAATTAAAACATTAGGGGATCAGAGTGGGTGGTCAAAAAATATTAGAGACCAAAATGCCACATATGGGCACAAACAATTAGAACAGAAGCAACATCATCATAATTAGAAGTTAGAGACTCGCGTTACTTTTCTATGAAACAAATGAAAATTTTAATAAGAAACTTCTTTTAATCAATTTCTAAGAAACGTTTAAGAGTTTTCCCTTATTCATAAGGAGATTTCTCTTTATTGAGTTAATATATAAAGGGAAGATTTTTCTTTTTTTAATAAAAAATTATATAATTTTGACTATTAACAAACGCGTGCATGTTACGTGATAATTTTCATTACTCACCTAATAAAATCTATTAACAGACATATGCATGTCATGTTATAATTTTTATTTTTCATCAATAAAATTTTCTTTTGACTATTACATGTCACCTGATAATTTCAATTGCTAACCGAAAAAAATTTGTCTTTGTTAATAAAATATGCTTTTACCTATTAACAGACACGTGCTTATCACGTGATAATTTCTATTATTCACCCAATAAAATATGTGTTTAACTATTAGCAGACGCATGCATGTCATGTGATAATCTTTGTTACTCACCCAATAAAATTCATCAATTGTTCTAAATTTGTCACAAATTAAAACATTGGGGATCAGATTGGGTAATTCAAAAATATTAGAGACCAAAATGCCACATATGGACACAAGCAATTAGTATAGTAGCAATGCCATCATAATTAGAAGTTAGAGACTCGTGTTACTTTGTCACAGATGGGCAATAGTAAAACACAGGTGTTCCATGAAACTGAGGTTTGCAAGAAGAACAACAACCACCCATTTCTTACTTATCTTTTGATATAAGTGGGTAGTTGAGACATGTATTTTCTGCTCTTTAAGATGAAAAGGAAATTAAATAAAGATGGGTAACTTCTTTAAGTGCATCTTGTACTCCAAATACTAATAGTAATATGGTTTAAGAAACTTTCAAATCACATCCTTGTAGTTCGGAAATATATATATATTTTACCTCCTTATATCTTGTTTTTTTTTGAAAAGGGAATGGAAAGAGAGAAGCCTAATGGACTTGACAAAGACATGACTAGCCTTGAGTAAATTAAAGATTTTTTTTAGATTGAAAAGTTTCATTTCATCCTCTCTTATCATCACCACCAATAATATATATTCATTCATCCTATTTCTGATTATTACCAAATTCAAATCTATAATATATATCCCTTTTTCATCACCACAAAATCCAAACCCATAATATTTATCCCTTCCCTTTGCACTAGTACTACATGAGTATTACTCTAATCAAATCAAAACCTAGAGATGAAAAAATTTCAATAATTTTTGGTAGATAAATCAAATATTTTTCTACAAAAGTGATTTCAGATACGATAAATCAAACCATTAATTGAACCCCAGTGTTATCGTCTTTGTTGGTGTCCCCATCAATTGAATCCCAATATTGTCATATTTGTTAATATCTCCCTCTTCCATCGCTAAAATCTTTTATTGGTTCCATTTTTCTAGAATATATAATAACTAAATATCCTTCTTCATTATTTTTTCAAAAGCATAATCTAATGCTTGTTGTCCAACTTGTCATCTTTCATGGTGGAAGTCGGTGGTGGAGAAGTTGAAGAAGAAGAGCGTAGCAGTAAGAAAGCATATAGCCATAGAATAAATGCCATACTTTTCTGTTAATTTTTGTCGAGGAGCAGTTTGAGTTATAGAGAAGAAAAAATTGTATCAATTCTTGGATATTTTTTAATTAAAAGAGGACTTCAAGTTTTTCTAGGCTAAAAATAACCTAATGAGGTCCATGTGAGCTTCTTAATGAATAACACACTCAGATCAACCTACACAATTCAAAAATCTTGGTTGAGTACTCAGAGTTTTCAAATTTAATAAGAAAAGAGCATTACTGGATTATTGAAGTTAGTATTTGTAGGTTTTTGGATTTCGGTCGAAATTTATTAGGATTCTTTTTTTCATATTGATGTTGGAAAAACTGACATCAATTTGGGTGGAAGATGTCAAGAGGGGTAGATTTGTCTTTTTAAAAGTTATTTTTGTAGTAAATAATCAATTTTCTCAATCACACTTGATTTGTTAGGTGCGTAATTCTCAAGAGTCAAGACGTAAAGTGGATGGATGCCTGTCCATTTTTTAGAAAAGAAATTAAAGTACTAGAAGGTGAAGTGTATATTTCCAAACCCTAGAGAGCTACCTTAGAAGTTTCTTAGAGCATAAGGAGGTTCTTTGTAATTTGCCCTTAGTAAAATATGTTTTTGACTATTAATAGACAAGTGCATCTAACGTGATAATTTCTATTATTCACCCAAAAAAATATGTCTTTGACTATTAACATGCACATGCATGTCACGTGATAATCTTTGTTACTCACAAAATAAAATCCATCAATTATTCTAAATTGGTTACAAATTGAAACATTAGGGGATGATGGTAAAAAAATATTGGAGACCCAAATGCCACATATGGGAATAAACAGCTAGTGCAGTAGCAGCACCATCATAATTAAAAGGGTTAATTACTAATTACCTCTCCGTGATTTACGAAAATGACTAGTTACCTATGTATGATTTAAAAGCCTATATTTTAACCCCTATGGTTTAAATTTTTTTGCAAAACTAATGGATTGAGTTAGACATAATAGATCTGAGCAAAATGACTTATTTGCTCTTCAAATCTTTATTCACTTGTACACTCATTCAAATACATGGTGCAAAACATTTTATCATGTTGAAATTGCTTCTCACATAGACATTGTTTTCTTGGCCATATGCATTGGTACTTATTTGTCACGAGAAAATTGTTTCTCATATGGACATTGATTCTTTTGGCCATTCGTATTGGCACTCATTTCTCACGTGGAAATTGCTTCTCACATGGACATTAATTCTCTTGGCCATCTGTATATATTGGCATTCACTTGGACATTGTTTCTCTTGGAAATTGAGCCAACTTTGTTCATGTGTTGAAATTAAGGAAGCTTACAACAGGTATATATTTTGGTAATGAATATTGCAGCAAAAATCATTTTATTGAAGTTAGCCAACAAATATTGAGAAAACTCTCTAAGAATGGAGAAATGTGTTTGTCTTGATTGTTGCACCATTAATGAGCCATTTGACACAACTTATACAAATGGTGAAAAGCATGCTTGAAAAAAACAATCAACTATCACTTACAGTCATGATCATAGATATGCCAATTGACCCCGAAGGCACCAAAAATGTCCAGTCATTCGCTACGGGATGTGATGTCGAACGCATAAACTTTTACTACCTTCCAGTGACAGAAGATACTTCCAATTAGAAGACATCAAATAAAAGGTTGTTCTTCAATCGAATTGTGGAATTTTAGAAGCCTTACGTGAGAGAAACCATCTCCAGAAGCAAAGGTCTCTCTGATTTCTTACTTCATATTACTACGCCAACCATGATTAATGTGGCTAATGAATTTGGAGTGCCAAGCTATGCATTGCCTTTCTTGGTCTTATGCTCTATTTTCAAACTTTGAAAGATGAGCACAATCAGGAACCATCTTAATTTCTCAAAGAAAATAAAGATTCAATTGCCCCTTTTTTGTTAACCCGATTCCTATTAGCATGTTCCCGACTATCACAACTAACTACAAACAATGGTCGAAAAGAATGCTAAAGTTTACTCGAGGGTATAGAGAGGCTGAGGGCATTATTGTAAACACTTTTGTTGAGCTTGAAGGTTTTGCTCTCACTTATTTCTTGAAGGATTCAACTTATGGTAAGTTCAAAGTGCCACAAATCTACTATGTCAGGCCTATTCTACACAGTTTTCAAATCAAAGATAAAAACCATTCAGAAATGATGGAGTGGTAGGATGATCAACCTATGTCTTTAGTGGTATTTGTGTTCTTTGGAAGCTTGAGAAGCTTTAACGTAGATCAAACGAATAAATAACATTGGAATTGGATTGAGGCGGATATCGGTTCCTTTGGGTTCTAAGGCAGACGTCAAGTATCAAAGGAGGATTTTCATGTGAGTATGAGAATCATGAACTTGTACTACATGAGGGTTTTTCAAATCAAATAGCTTCAATGGTAAAAGTTGTGGGTTGGGTACAACAATTGAATGTGTTTTCACATTCGACAGTGGGTGGATTTTTGTCGCATTGTGGTTGGAATTTTATATTAGATAGCATATAGTGCGGTGTGCCTATTTCTACATGGCCACATGTTGGAGAACAATAGCTAAATGCATTCCAATTGGTTAAAAAGTTAAGAATGTCAATAGAAATTAGTTTGGATTATAATGAAGCAAATGAGTATCGAGCAATTGTGAGATCAGAGCAAATAAATAAAGGAAACTCATGGATGGCGATAATGGAGTGAGGAAAATGGTCAAAGATTTTAGTGAGAAAAGCAAGTTAGCTATGGAAGAAGGTGGTTCATCACATTTGATGTTTGAGAAACTCATGGAGAGTATTTGCAGCAACCAGCAATCCCCTAGAAAATTGTATGAGTGAACATATTTTTAATTACTGCCTTATTTCAGTATGGCAACGATGAAGTGACTAGGCTAAGTAGAATAAATGTCATTTAGATGACTGTTTCTGTTCTCTTCTTATATGCTGGAGGAGTATTTCTGTTCTTTTCCTATATGTAATAATTTTCCTACCAATGAATGACCCTTTTTTTTTACCAATGAATGATCCTTTGTGTATAAAAAAAGTACATCTTCTCCGTTATTAAACACCAAAATATACCAAATACACAAAATCTTCTTTTCTTCCACTTTGGTTCTAGCATTGATTCCCAACACATTGTCTTCTTCTCTCTCTAATGGTACTAGTGAGCCGGAGCAGCAGTGATGGGCTATTAAATTTGTCGCAATCAAAATCTTCTTTTCTTCCACTTTGGTTCTAGCGTTGATTCCCAACACATTGTCTTCTTCTCTTTCTAATGGTACTAGTGAGCCGGAGCAGCAGTGATGGGCTATTAAATTTGTTGCAATCAATTTTGGATCGGGTCGGAATATGTTGACAAAACCCTCATGGGATACAGTGAAGAGGAATCTATCGAGGGAGAATTTTGGCAAGGCTTTAAGGGATTGGGATATGTGGCTGCCCCTTTTTCTTCATCGTCTTTTCTTTATGGTTCTAAATAAATTTGATTAATGGTTGGAATGGGAAGTACAACAGTGGTGGTAGCGATGGCAGGCAAAGTGTGCATAAGAATAGATTTTCTGGTATTGGACAAATCGATTATGGAATTTTCAAACTTTTTTTTGTAACAACTAGAATGGAAAGACATTATGATTTATTTGAATTTGAATTTGATTCTTGAATTGTTTTTAAAATTTGGACAAGTTTGCTGAAACACTTTAGGTGTCTAATTTGGTTATGAAATTTTAGAAGTTTTATTTCCAACTTGAATGAAAAGGCATTCAATTCTGAGATTGATTATTGTAGTAAAATGATATTGATTGTGGAATGGGATTGATTATTGAGGAAATTGGTAGAGATGGAAACTGTACATGGTGGGGAGAAGAATGGACTTTGTGAGTAGTGGAGCAGTCTTTCCCAATAGTGGAAAACATGGGAGAAGCTAAACCACCTTTTTTCTTCTCTGAAACCATATCTTTAGCTGCCATATTGCTGATCATGCATATAATATTATTGGGTAATATCAATTCTTAGATTATGGGATGTAGAAAACAAAGTGTCTATTCTAGTAATAGGGTTGTTTAATATTACTATAATTCTATTATGGAGCTAACTCATCAAATAAGGACCAATTTCAGTATAGCTGGTTCGAAATTGTTTCTCTTTGAGACAAGCAAGAGAGATTACACATATATACTATGAGTGTTGTAAAATCTATCGGGATTCTATTTTCTAAACTCATAGCAATTGGACCCAATGCATTCTTTGGAGAGGAAATCAATAGGAATAAGATGATTAGAGTGTTATATTTGTCTTTTTAGTATTATTTTATTTATTATTAATATAATTCTAAACATTTTAATATACATATGGTGAAAATCCATTACAATCCAACAATTCAGTTAGTTTTGCAAAAAATTAAAAAAAAACTCAAACCATATGGGTTAAATTGCATGTTATAAATTATAGATAGGTAACTAGTCATTTTCATAAATTATAAGGAGGTAATTAGCATTTAACCCTAATTAGAAGTTAGAGACTCGTGTTCTTCTGTCACAAATAGGCAATAATAAAATACAGGTATTCCATGAAACTGAGGTTTGCGTGAAGAACAACAACAACCATCCATTTCCTCCCTATCTTGACATAAGTGGATAGTTGAGACATGTATTTTATACTCTCCAAAATGGAAAGGAAATTAAATAAATATGGGAAACCTTTTTGAGTGCAACTTGTACTGCAACTTGTACTCCAAATATTAATAGTCCAGTAAATACTTTATCTTCTCTTTCTACTCGCGCTTAAACACTTAACCTTGTGGCTGAAATTATAAGGCTAAAATTCAAGAAACAAAGACTGCTGAAATGGTTAGTTGACTGGTGGCTCCTCCAAAACAATTATCAAAATGGGACGAAAAGGGTCAAAGACTACTTAGAGATGGCAGAAATATCAGCACATCTATTACCAACTCACTACCTACCTGTAATACAACTCATTTTAACCCGCAAAACTTTGATTGTGGGTATTATCAGGTATGGTAAGAATAGGCATGAGTAATATGTGGACGGTATGAGGGTACAAACGGGTCTGAGGGTCTGTTATCCGCCCGCTACATGCTCACAATATAATTTGTCTAAACTCGTAAATTTTGATTGGCAGCTATCGGCTATGGTAATAATGGGCGCGGGTAATATATGAGTGGGTATAAGGGTACCCTAAACTACCTTCATTAATTCTTTTGTGAAAAACGAAAAAAAAGAGACAAGCGCTTCAAATGTTCCAATAGGAATTGAACTCAGGCACATATAATGGCAAAACTCTATTTTACCACTAGTACTACATGAAATAAGAAAACAAAAAGAGAAAGAGACAAATGTTAAAAGGATTTTAATGCACCAATAAGAATTGAATCTAAACAAAAATAATAAAATATAATACCATTGTACCACTAGACCACCATGAGTATTGTGTAAACTATAATGTTGAAAAATTTTGAAACTTGAGAGTAACGGATACCCCATCTACCCGCAAATTACCTATAAATTACTCATATGAAGGTTTCCGTGCGTAGTGGCAGATTTAAGGGGGAGCAAGTCGGTGCGGCCGCCCCTCATCATTTTGGGGAGGAAGGGGATGGTATATATATTCCACCCCCTCGCCCACCCTATTGGAGCACTGCTAGGGTGCCGCACCGCCGCCTAGCCACAGGAGTCGAAGAAGAACTGAAGATGATGAATTTTTCACAAATTTTGTATTATTTGTTTACACTTAAATAAAACAACGTCGTTTGAATTAAAATGACGTCGTTTGAATTAAAATTACATCGTTTGAATTAAAACAATGTCGTTTTACTTACTCCAAGATTTAAAAAAAAATTACAATTATAACACAAATATGATTCCTGTTTTCAAACAAACCTAATCCCTCAACCTCAATCCTCAAATATTTATTACTGACTTAGACTTGATCAGTTGCTTCTACTTGGTGCTGCTGCTGCTGCGGACGGTTGACCTGTGGAATGTGGCGTTGCCTTCCTCAATCCTCCTCTCTCTCCCTGGCTGCCTAGACTTGAGATAAGTATTTTAAGTATATATATATATATATATATATATATATTATTTTTAATATTGAATTTTTTTATGTTAGCTTTTAAACTTTTAGTAATTAGTAATATCTTGAAGTAATTTTTTCATGTTTTTAGGCTTATTTTTTAAATATTTAAATTTTTATTAATATTTCAATTTTTATGCATGTTTTTAGTAATATCTTTATGTAAGTTTTTTGTATTTTTAAGTTTTAGTAATATTTAAATTTTTGTGTGTATATTTTTGTTAATTATAATTGATTATTATGATTAAATATTTATTAATAAATTGTGATTAATTAATTTTAAATTTATAAATTATAATTATTTAATTACAAAAAAAAACAAGAGACTTGTAAGTGAATAGTGATTTAGTAAATGTTTTGAAAGATATTAAAATATTTTATGATTTTGTGGATTATGATTATTTATTTGTGTAATTATTTTAATATTGTTATAATTTTTAATTTGGTAATTTTGATGAATTGTGGTAGGTTATGGATAAATTTTTAAGGCGACGTGTTGATTCTTCTAAAAGTTCTAATGAAGAAAATAGTAGAGAAAAAAGTTCTCATGTGGAATTCAACCTAGATGACATTGTTAGTGATCCAGGGTTACGCAAACCAAATATAGAATTTGATGTTTTTAATAGAGATTGTGTTCAAAGAGAATATTTTATTAGAGTCCCTTGTCAACCAATTGGCCATATTTATCCCCGAAAGTAATTTGGTAAAGAGTATAGAAGTTTTCTAAGTACTTGGTTTAAAAAATTTCCGTGGTTGGAGTACAACATATCAAAGGATGCAACCTTTTGTTTTGGTGTTACCTCTTTAAAAATTCACATGGAGGATGTCGAGTTGGAGATGAGGCGTTTACTAATTCGGGGATAAATAATTGGAAAAAAAAAGAAATATTCAATACACATGTTGGTGGTATAGCTGGTGCTCACAATGGTGCAAGAATACAACTTGAGAATTTTCAAAATCAAAGACAAAGTGTGTCGCATTTGTTACAAGCACATAGATGTGAAACAGAAATTGCCTTACTCGCTTAACAACGATTTTGGATGTGACGCACTTTCTTTTGAAACAAGGTTTGCCTTTTCGTGGATATGATGAATCTTTGAGTTCTTTAAACAAAGGAAACTTTCTTAAATTAATTGAGTGGTATACCCTACAAAGTAAAGAGGTTGCTAAGACAATGAATGAAATTGCCCCTAAAAACAATCAAATGACGTCTCCAAAAATTCAAAATGAACTATTAAGTGCTTGTGTTGTTGAAGTCACAAATGTCGTTTTTAATGATATAGGGGAAAATATATTTTCTCTTATGGTTGATGAATCTCAAGATATTTCAGTCAATGAGCAAATGGAAGTTGTTTTGAGATATGTGAACAAACATGGACATATTATTGAACGTTTTCTTACTATTATTGCCTTACACTTCCTCTATTTCTTTGAAGAAAGCTATTGATGAATTGTTTACAAAATATAAGTTGTTGTTATCGAGATTGAGAGGTCTAGGATATGATGGGGCTTCAAATATGCCAGATGAATATAATGGATTGAAAGCTCACATATTGAAAGAAAATTCATTTGCATGGTATGTTCATTATTTTTCCTACCAACTTCAGCTAGTTGTTGTTGCAATTGCTAAGAGTAATAGAAGTATTAGTGATTTTTTCCAATATGTTACGATGACTGTGAATATTACTGGTGCTTTATGTAAAAGAAAAGACAAACTTAGACAACTTGAACATGATAGGCTTTTAGAATGTTTGGAGAAAGGAGATATTGTTAGTGGTAGAAGAAAAAAATTAAGAAACCAGTTTAATGAGACATGGTGATACTCGTTGGAGATCACATTACATAACTATTATTCGTCTAATGTCTATGTGGATTTCTGTATTACAAGTGCTTGAAAATATACATGATGATGGCACTAATGATAATAATAGCGGTATGGCCACAAGTTTGATTGATAAGATGGAGAGTAATGAATTTGTTTTTGTGATACATTTGATGCAATATTTGTTAGGAATTGCAAATGAGTTGTCTCTTACCTTACAACAAAAGGATCAAAACATTGTATTGGTTGTCAGTTTGATCAAGAGAATGAAAGTTCGATTATAAGAATTCAGAGATGAAGGATGGGAGAATCTTTTGAATGAAGTCAATATATTTTGCGGTAACCATATGATTCTAGTTCCTAATATGGAAGAAAATATGAGAACTCGTGGTCGTAGCAAGTGAAATGGGCAAATGATTACTAATTTTCATCACTATCGTGTTGAAATTTTTATGAGGTATTATTTTTAAATTTCTTATTTCATTGTGCTATCTTCAATAGTATTTTTCTCATTCACTTTTTGATTGTTATAATATTAGGTTGTTGATATGATGGTTCAAGAGATGAATAATCGTTTTTCCAAAGCAAGTACTGAGTTACTAGCTTGCATTGCATCCCTTGATTCAAAAAACTCTTTCTCTCAGTTTGACATTCGTAAGTTACTCCGTCTTGCTGAACTTTATTTGGAAGACTTTTCATTGACTGATCATATAGTACTTAAGGAGCAACTTAAGATTTACATTCATAATGTAAGAGCTGAAGTTTCTATGATTGATGATTTGGGAGGTCTCGCTAAAAAGATGGTTAAAACCGGAAAGAATGTAGTTTTTTCTAAGTATATCATCTGATCGAGTTAACATTGGTTTTACCAGTTGAAATTGGTTCTCTTGAAAGGGTTTTCTCTGCCATGAAAACTAACAAGACTGATTTGCGTAATAGAATGGGGGATGGGTGGATGAATGACAGTTTGTTAATTTACATTGAAAAGGAGATTTTTGCCACAATTCAGAATGAAAATTTTTTCAACAATTTCAACATATGCAGACTCATAGGACACAATTTTCTCCTCTTATATCTACGTCCGGCGCTAGTAGCTCAAGTATGAACAAATAATTATTTTATTATTATGTGTATATATTTATATTTTTATTATTATGATTATCAATTTGATACTTTAGCCATGAGATTTTTTTTCTGAATACAATTGAGCCCCCCCCCCCCCCAAAAATATGTTCTAATTCTGCCAGTGCCTGTGGATACCCACAAATTCATTAATTACTCACTTATTTTTACCAATCAACAAAATGGACGTGGGCGGGTATTTGCCCATTTTTTTCAAACCCGTTTAATATCTAATGGTGTGTCATTTACTGCTCCAAAATTAAATAACATACTCCACAACATAAATAATAGTATAGCGAGAGTATGGTTGATCCCACAGAGAACCAAAACACATTCTTTCAAAGTTTTTTTTTTTGTCATTAGCGATATAATTTCTACTCTAACCTAACTAAACTATTCCATTGGCTGACCCAATTGGGTCAAGGGGGGTTGGAGATAGAGGAACCCACCTTACAGATCAGAAAGGTGTCTGACACCTATTTGAATTTAGTGTCAGAATAAATCCATCAAATTAAGCATGGTCTAGGATTTGATCCTAGAACCTATCACAACACTTGAGTGTTAACTCCCTATTGGTGTCCAACTTGGAGAATAACTAAATTAAAAGAAATAAAGCAAATGTAAACAAATCAAGAGATAGAAATTCAAATTAACTAAAGACTCCGGGAATAGTAAATTGACACTAACTACTTATCAACTAATCATCGATGCAAGAATTAATCAATATTAATTAGTTAACCTATTATAAACTATAAATTACTTTAATGACAGAAAAGAAAACTATTCACTAAACATGTTAACGACAAAGCAAAGATTACAATTAAGAAACATAATTAAACTATAGAAATAAAAGTTAAGATTTACAATAATATTTTGATTTTACCTGCCGTTCGACCAAACGGTGGCAAAATCCAAAGCAAAACAAAGTAGCGAGTACTTGTGCTAATTCAAAGGCTAATCTTTGAACTGGAATTACACTATTCTTGAACGATTTAAAGAATTGAATAAAATGATCGAACTTGTTGGAATTGAAGAACTAAAACTACTTTTATAAGAACTTAAACGAGAATTCAATTAAAATCTAAAACTGGAAAACTATTATGTAACTGCTAAGAACTAAATCTACCGGTACTAAATCTACTCCTAAAAACTATACGTGCTTACTTATCTAATGGAAGAAGATCTAGTACTCACTTCTTCCACATATGCAGGAGAAGTCTTGCCCTAATAAAATATTTGTCCTTGAAAGAAAGAGTAATTGTTTTGGATTCTTCTTAAAATAATGAAAGGAAATAATTTGATCTTCCTATTGATGCCACAGGCAACCAAAATATAGAAACAAGGATGCAACCCTCGTTTAAAAATTCTTCTTGCTTCAGTTTGGCTATTCCGTAAAAGTGATAACGAAATATTTGTTACCAAATCCAATTCTTCCACTAGTATAAAAAATCTTCCAAAATTGATATTCTTTCCTTATATTTTTGTTCAAAACTTCCACTTGCCAAATTCATCAATTCCTGATAGGGGTGTAATCGAGCCGAGTCGAGCTCGAGTACACCCTTAATCGAGTAGCTCGATCTTTTTAAGGGTGGTATTCGAATTCGACTCGAGCTCGATCGAGTACCTAATTTTTGAGCTCGAGCTCGAGCTCGACTTCGAGCACCAAGTATCGAGCTCGATTTTTTAATTATTTTTTTAATTTTTTTTAATTTTTTTAATTTTTTTATAAAAAATTATAGGATGTATTTGTAATTTTTCAAAATTAGTATGGTAAAATAATAATTTATATAAAATTAAGGACCAAAATATAAAAATAAGTTGCTTAAATTAGAATTTATTAAATATTAGGGACTAAAATATAAATATAAGAATAAAAATTAAAAAAAAATATACATACTCGAGTAACTCGACTCGAGCTCGAGCCCATATAATCTGAGCTCAAGCTCGACTCGAATTCCAATTCGAACTGCTCGAACTTGACTCAAACTCGGTCAAACCGAGCTCGAGTCGAGTAGTTGACCGAGCTACTCGTGAGCTACTCACGAGTAGCTCGATCGATTACCAACCCTAATTCCTGCAATAAAAACACTTCAAGTGCAGATATTTTTCAACTAAGCAGCAATAACCTTTAAAAATTAAAATAAGGCATAGAATACGGTTATCACCTACCCACTACTTACCCGAACCCACCCGTTAACTACAAATTATGCGGCTAAATCTTTACTTTGTGACGTAAAATGCAATTTAGGAGTGTACAAAAAAAAATATTTGAAAACCTATAATCAGAACAAAACAACCATTTAACCAGTTCTAGTTAATCGGTAATCCGATTTTTTCGATTCTCGTAACCGGTCTGATTATCAGTTGAGGCCTTTAATTTTGTCGGTTAAACTGAATAATTGTACATATATTTATATCGATTATCCGATTAACTAAGTAACTAGTTTAAACTGGTATAAACCGATATGATAATATTATTATTAAAATATTATTTATAATATACTTTATTTTGATATTAAGAGTTAACTTATTTGTTATTCAAATTTATAATTAATAATTAACAACCATATTCTATAATCTAATACCAAAAATGTTAATAATATATTATAATTTTTAAGATATGAGTATGACTAACAAGGACCATATCATATTTTAATGTTTTACAAATTTAATATAGGGTTAATTACACTTTGTCACCCTATGCTTTATGGGTTTCTACACTTTGCTACCATATACTTCCAAAATATACACTTTACCACCCTGTTGACTAATCAACAAGTTAGAAAAGTAACACCATCCAAATATATGTATGAATTGACATAGATATCATATCCCTCATAATAAACATTCTCCACAAACTTATGGGACCAAAATATAATTACATCTAAATTTAATTTTTTTCTTTTTCAAATTATACTATTTTCTAAAATATTTATAGTTCATTAAATTAAGCTATAATATTTGATATTAATTAATAAAAAAAATGTAAAATTTCAAAAACTATCATTATTACTAAAGATCTCTTTTCTACTCTTTTTTTTTGTCAATGAGAAATTCAATAATTTCATTAATTTTTTAGCATATTTTTAAATAGTGATATAGTTGTTTTATTATAAAACATGATTATATGTCTATAATATCGCCACCTCCAGTTTATATTTTTTTGGGGACTTTAAAATAAAATTAAATAATAAAAACTGAAAAAAAAATATATGTATATATTAATGTTAACCAAAATTATTTGATAAAAATGTATGATTAACATTTTCTTCACGTTTAAGAATTTCTTCTCCAATGAGGTTCTATATTTGAATTTGATAAGTGATTTTTGAATTCCCACAAAAAAAAAATCAAATACAAAAGAAAAATAGGCTTAAAAATCAACATAAGTCTCTATTTGGATTGAGTTTTTTTTTTCAAATGAATTTTTTTTGTTATAACAAATGAAACTTTTATGTGTTTGGATTGATTAATTTATTTTGGTGAAATTTATGTGATAGAATATTTTACTATTACAATTTTAAATTCAGTTTTATTATGCAAAATAATATTTTATTGTTAATATTTCAAAATTTAAAATTTAAAATTGCTATTACTATAAATGGGTCTTCTACTATTTATTAGAAATTCAATAAAACTATGTCCATTTTGTTTTTGCAAAAAATTTCAAAAGAAATGCTAAATAAGATTTTTTTGGGGGGGGGGGGGGGGTGGGTGGGATATGCCTAAAGACAAGGGTATTTTTGTCCAAATATAGGTGACATTAATGTGGAGTCATTTTGAATGCTTAAATTACCTAACACCATTACTTTAAGGGTGGTAAAGTGTATATTTTGAAAGTATAGGGTAGCAAAGTGTAGCTACCCACAAAGTATAGGGTGGTAAAGTGTAATTAACTCTTTAATATATAATTATTATAATTTCTATTATAATTTACTACTATTATAAAAGTTAATGTCTATAAATAACTTAACATAAAAATCAAAATATATTGTAAATTATATTTTGATCCTATAGTAATCATACTATTAACGGGAATATAATAGCAAGAATACAATAAGTAAACATTAATAATATCCTAGTGTAATACTATATTATTAACATTAGGATAAATTGCAAAGTACTACCCTCAACTATATAGTTGGGTTGTAGTATATCCCTTAAACGTTCAATTTCGACTCTTTACCTTCTTAAACTTTTTTTTTTTTTTTGCAAAGTACAATAACTACATGAAACATAAATATTTTTTACCAATTTACCTTTATTATTCATTTATTATTTTCTAAAATTCCCTACAAGATGGTAAATATTAATTATTTATATCCCACTTCCTTCTTAATGTTCTATTATTTAACTCTAAATCAACAAAGAAAAATTAAGAAGGATTTCATTTACAAAACTTTTGTAAAATTAAAGCGAAGAAAATGATGCAGAGAACTACTAAATCTTTTAAATGTTTTGAAAAAATTTGTTAGTGATCACAAACTTTAGAGATACAATAGAAAAAGATTATTTACTTTTTTTTATTTTAATTTTCACAGGAAGTTATTAAATTGAGCTAGCTAGCATGCAAAAAATTAATAGTTTAAAGAGGTAAAGTGCCAAAATTCAAAGTTTGAGTATATTACAACCCAACTATAGTTTAAAGTAGTATTTTGTAATTTATCCTTAATATTAATAACAATAAGAAGTAAGTAACTAAGTAAGTAAATAAAATAAATATATTATAGCTTATATAAGTTATAAGTAAATATATAATACTATAAGTTTATAAATATATGTACTTAGTACATTAGTTAAGTAGATTTATAATTTATAAATAACTAATACTATAAATATAAATAGTTAGTACATTAACTAAATAATACTATTAGTCTATAAATCCGGTTTGATTTTTAAAACACTGGTTCAAACTTCAAAGAGAACAAATGGAGGAAAGAAGAAAAAAAAAAGTTATTGTCATGTAGGTAAAAAGGAATCCAACGATGGAAAGAGAAGAAAAAAAAAAAAAAGGAAAGAATAAGATTTGTATATTTTAGAGGAGAAATTAGAGGAGAAAACAAGAATAATAAGTATTTGCAAAATTAGAGTGAAGAACAACTTTCCTTATACAATTGCATTCCATATAGAAGTTCCAAACCGATTAGTTATTGCTTACAATAGTAATGAGCTCTTGATTAAACGAAAATCAAGAGTTGATCATTGATGAATCGTGGGAAAATCTTTTTAGAAAAATGGAAATTTTATATTAATTATCAATCAACGGAGCAAATTAAGGAATTAGTGTTTAGAAAAGGATAGTACGAATAAAGAAATCAATTTAAGAAATTCTACACTTGGCATATAATATACACTATGAATCAAGAACTCATTCAAGTATAATCCAATTATACAATTTATGTTAATTTAGGAAAAAAAAATAAAGAACTGTTATTGTTCTCTCTATATAAGCCTCAAGCTTTCCCTAGCCAATTTGGCCAATTCATCTTCGCTTTGAGAGGATTCCTGTTTTCTCACCTCCATTCCCTCACCATTTTCTCAAGTGTAGATGTATCACAGGTATCCTTCATGCCCAGCCCGAGTTTCCACACAGTTATACCAATCATTATCAAAACTTTGGATTTGTTACAAGTTCCCCTCGTATTTGCATTCAGATTAGGTGGGTTTTCTCCCAAATTTCCTTTGGATTTGCATTCGGATTGGGTGGATTCCAATTCTTGTTACTCTTGGAAATTCTACGTATATTCGAATCAACCTAGCAACAACTTCATTTTGAATGCGGCAATGAAGTTGAATATACGCAGAATTTCCAAGACTACTGAGAATTCGAATCCGCCCAATCTTAATGCAAATCCAGATGGCAATCCACAGTTTTGATTCTTCTTTGGTAATCGAAACCTTTGCAGAGAAACATTTCAAGTGATGCGCCCACTTTTCTGTAATTCTTGTGGATGACTAGGCCGGACTCTGTTGACGGAGAAGGTTGGGAGAGTATTAATATCCCGTCCAAGTTGTGTGGAGGGTGCAAACCAGAGGGTTATTTAATAGCAGTTAATTAATTAGAAAAGATGTTGATCATTTTAATTATGGAAGAGATCATATCATCTGTCGAAATTATATCTCTCATATTTTTTTAAATGTAAAACCACCTAGTTTAACTAAAAGTAGGGATTAAAAGCATAAAATCTCTACAATCACTTTACAATTATTAGAGTCTAACTAAGGAATGAGTGAATTCTATCGCATGATAAGATAGATATAATCTTGGAAAGAAGATCCCAACTCATTATGGAATGCGCTCAGATCACTGTATTTTGTGTAATGCATTTTATCATCCACAACTTGTATATGAGGTGCGCGCAGTTTGCCCCTCACTAAAATAAATAAATAATTTACCTCATTTGATTTAAATTAACTTACTATAAAATTAGTATAATATAATTCTTTAGTATAGTGTCATAAATACCTATTTTAGTTGTAATTATTTTCTTTGTTATCATTTAAAATTTCATTAAACATTGGTATAATTTTAAATCTTATAAGAATTTACTTTTAGCAACTTATTTAAAATATTATAAATATGATATTCTTTTAAAATTTTATTTATAAAAAATATAAAATAGTGTGATAAGTTCTTTTGGTATTTTTGAAATTTTCATCTTTTATTTATAAAAGAATAAGTGTGATAAATAGTATTTGGAATTGTAGTTATTTAACTTCTATTTATACATTCACGAATTTCACAAAAATATGCTTTCTATATTCTATATAAATGATGTTGATCATGTGTAGAATTTTTTTTAACAAACTATTTCACCAAATAAATAATTTAGTAAAAGGATAATTTTTTTATATTTTTTAGAATTTATAGATTTGAAACACCTTGTTCTCAATAATAATAATTGAAAAAATATACAATTAATTATTATTAAATATAAATGAGAGCAAAACCTCCGTATTCACTTAGTCAAAAATTTTCATCGTTGTCAAATATCTCATATTGGTAAATATTACAAAAAAAAATGTATAACTATGTTTAGAATCTTTTAAAGAATTTGTTAAAAAAATTTCTCAAAATATTTAGAATTATTCAAATATTTAATAGAATCGTAAATGATGACAAAGAAAATCAACCACTGCTAAAAAGTGCTTTTATGACATTCTAATAAAAAAAATATATTGTATTAATTTTATATTTAGTTAATTTAAATCAAATGATAAACTACTTATTTATTTCATTCGGGGGGGGGGGGGGCTGCACCTCATTACCCCCGTAAACTGTATTTAACCCTACTTTTAATTTCAAGTTTGTGATTTGAATTTCGTATTGAAAGTATGAAATTTTAGTGTGTACACAAATCATATATATAAGATGTGAATCATATATAAAACATAATTATTAAAATCGTTGTTTTAACTTTCTGTCATTTTTATCAAGCGTTAAAATCGTGATTATCTTACCATTGTATAAATGAATCGTTTAACAGTAGGCTAGCTAGCTGTATAATGTGATATTTACGCAAAATATACTTTTACCACTTTGTACAGTGCATTATTGAGGTGACTCCTGACAATGTTTTACATCTTCTTTTCCTTGTAGTATTTAACAAAAATAGTCCTTTATATTTTTAACCTACATTAAAATAAACTTATTCTTGAATGAATAGTTTTTCACTCGAGTGTATATTATGCCAAATGTAGAATTTCTTAAATTGATTCACTAGAAGTTGAAGTAATTACTTGGAAACATAGAAATGGGGAATAGAACTGCACATGAGTTATGCCAATCAGTTGGAACACCCCCAACTAATCTTCTATGAGTTGAATGAATGAATTCAAGAAAGAATTCTGATTTCAAAAAAAAAAAAAAAAAAAAACTCTTGAATTTCTTTTAATCATTGGCTCATCAATATTGTAATCAATAACTTATCTTGTAAGTTCTTAATGAAATGCAATTGTATAAGGAAAGTTGTTCTTCACTCTATTTTAAGAGTACGATATAATTGTTACCTTAGACCATAGGTAAATTCATACCATATTTTCCCTTTGTCATTATTTCTTTTGTTTTTCAACTGCATATATCTCTTGTTCTTTGATACCTTTACAAATAATTCTAGCCTTAATCAAGTTTATATAGTATATTATACTGATAAGTTTATGATTACATCCAAATTAAGTTTTAGGGTAGGTTGTGAATTGGGTGAATTCAATGACCTACTAAATTTGTTAAATTTATTTTGGTATGTAAAATTAATGGATGCTAACCACACTTTTAATATATGAAGTAGAGTTTCTCTTCAACCTCTAAATAAATTAAGGATAAGTTAAATTGTATCGTTAATGTAGTTAGTTGTCAGCCATCTTTCTGATATATGAAATAAGATTCACCTTCCAACCCTTCGATAGGTTAGAAATACATCAGATTCTAGGGGTGTTAAACGATCGAGCTACTCGCGAGTAGCTCGGTCAACTACTCGACGCGAACTCGGTTTGACCGAGTTCGAGTCGAGCTCGAGCTCACTTTACACATACTCGAGTAGCTCGCAAGCTACTCGAGTATATATATATATATATTTTTTTTATTTTTAATATTTATATTTATGTTTTAGTCCCTGTAGTTTAATAAATTATAATTTAATCTATTTATAATTATATTTTAGTCCTTAATTTATAGTAAATTATAATTTGACCTCATTAAATTTTAAAAAACTACAAATACATCCTATAATTTTTATAAAAAAATTAAAAAAAATAAAAAAATAAAAAAATAAAATACTCGAGCTCGATTGGGCTCGTTTGGAGGTCGAGCTCGATCGAGCTACTCGCGAGCTTGATCACTCTTGGTCGAGCTCGAGTTCGAGCTCGATCACTTTTGGTCGAGCTCGAGTTCGAGCTCGATTGTTGGAGCTCGAGCTCGAGTACACCTTTTGGTAAAATCGAGCTACTCGATTAGGGGTGTACTCGACCTCGACTCGACTCGATTACACCCCTACATCAGATTGTATAATTAATATTTAAAAAAATGAAGTTATATGCTTTTGTTGGTATTTTATTTATTGCTCTAATATTTTGGTACGTACCATATTATTACTTCATTTTACAGAGTTTCATGTAGAACATATAAACAGATTCTCAATAAATTAGTCAAAGAATCTCCATGAATTGCTTAATTTCTTATAGAAATTTTTAGTATTTCTCAATCTTTCTTCATGCATAATTAGTCTCCTTTATTAACACTTGTTAGAGTCAAATTCTCACTTCGGGAAATTATCTGACCGAGCTGCGACAATCAAGTTCCAAACAATATTTTTATATTATCTGCAGAACAGAATGACGTTAGAGCAAAGTCCCGATGTGATCCCCAAGAGACTACTCCGATACCAAAGTCAATAAAAGTTGCCTATCTTTATTCCAAAAACAAATGAATATATAAAATTCAAAATAATATTACCGTGGCTTGCTCCCTTTACTGCTCCTGCCTGTTCGGTAATTTGTTATAGGCATATCTTTGACTGATTTTGTCAATTTAAAAATGTTTGAATATTGTTATATCAACATTGCTTAGGTTAGTTGCTTATTTAAACACATTGTAGTAGCTACCCTCCAGAAATTAATATTGATTATTGAATAAATATATATTTTAGCAATAATTTACTTATTTATTAAGTAGTGAAGGATCGAAATAATCAAATCACAATAATCAAATCACAAATCACGTGGAAGAGACTTTATTTATCACAACAAAATATGTGTTTGGGAGGAGAGGAATTACAATCACAAAATCTCATGTATGGCACAACCGCCACACAACAACAATATCCGTTAGTCCACGGAATTTCTCTAAGCCGCTGTATGGCTTTTTCACACAACATACCTCTTTGAGGTTTTTTCTCTCCAACTCCTCACATTACAAAGATCCCTAACACCCTCTATTTATAGTGTAGGAGACTTCTTAATTTCACACATTCCTAATTCAAAAACAATAACTAATTAAGAAACAAATTCTAATAAGAAACTACATTAAACTTAAGACACAAAACATATTAGAAAACTACTAATTAATAAAAGTTTAGTTTAATTTTCCGACAAATCCCCCTTTAAACTAAACTTTCCATATATGATCAATACCTTCAAGCTCACGTGCTTGAATTTCTTTTGAAATTTCTTTTGCAGTTTGGATCTTGTATTTGATCTTCTTCTTTGTCTTCATCTTTGTCTTCACATGTAACTTGAGACGAATTTTGTAGTTAGGATCTTAAAGTTTTCAAACGTGTTTTCTGTTTCTTTTCCTTCCATATTCCAACATTCTCTTCTAAAATAGAATAGCCAATGTAATTTCCAAGAATCAGAAAATCATATTGTTCAACTTGAATAATCTTTTCAATATTGTTTACCTCAACAATGTCACAATCACCAGTGATATTTTTATCACCTTCAACCATGTATATGGTTTCTTTTTCCTCTTCAAAATTGATGATTTCTACATTCTCTTTGTCAATAAAATCACCAATTTCAACCATCTCAATTTCATCAAATAATTCATTCATGCCCACCAACAGGCCTGTTCATCCAGTCGGTTTTCGGTTTATTCGGTTTATTCGAGTCGGTTTATTCTGTTTGGCCATTTTTGAACTCGAATTCGAAAATCGAATCGAATTCGGGATTCGGTTTCGGTTTGAATTCGGTTTTATTCGAATAAACCGAATTCGAATTTGTTTAAATCCTAATTAAATTATTATTATTATTATATATTTTATTATTATTATTATTTATTATTATTATATATTTTATTATTATTATATATTTTATATTTATAAAAATTATATTATATATATTGAATTCAGTTTTAGATTCGGTTTTCGAATTGGAAGCCCAATTCGAAAACCGACTCGAAAACCGAAATTCGAATTCGGTTTAAACCGAAAACCGATTCGAAATTCGAAAACCGATTTCGAATCGGTTTATTCGAATTCGGTTTTCGAATTTTTTATTCGATTTTCGGTTTAAACCGAATTTTGAACACCCCTACCCACCAATGTATCATCACACGAATATTTTTCACCAACATTGTCGATTTCTTTTTTCTCCTCAAACTCAACAACATGAATTTCTTGTTCTTTCTCTACCGAACAAATAATTTCTTCCTCTTCCTTAATTGAATCAATACTTCTTTCATCTACCACTTCCATAACATTATCATGATGATCAACACAATCTCCTTCCTTGAGATTTTCAATTTTTAAAGTGGATTTAATAC
The DNA here is from genome assembly GCA_016586305.1 of Ophiorrhiza pumila. Classification (NCBI taxonomy): domain Eukaryota; kingdom Viridiplantae; phylum Streptophyta; class Magnoliopsida; order Gentianales; family Rubiaceae; genus Ophiorrhiza; species Ophiorrhiza pumila. The sequence goes on from BLIW01000006.1 coordinate 14,091,708, forward strand.
TCGAAGATGAATGATCAACAGTTGGTTGTTGAACTTGCTCACTTTGGTGATCATTGTTTTCTTTTTCAATATAGAAAGACATTTGTGTTTGCCCAATTGATACCATTGGCTCTTTAGAAGACCAATTTGAAACTCTTTGTTCATCAAAGATAAAATCTCTTATCACAATAACCTTTTCTGTATTTTCTGTCTGACCATCCAATTTTTCATTAATTCTTTGTTCAAATCGAATTAATGAACCCTTCAATTCTTGAATTGTTAATATTGCCAAATTCTTGGTCTCTATCATCAAGGCTACACAATACTCAAACTTCAAGGGCAGTGTATTGAGAACTTTTGCAATAAAAATTTCATCTTGCAATACATGACCATTTAATTTTATCTCATCTTTAATTGTCAAAAGACGAGAAAAATATGACTCAATGGATTCTGTCTTCTCCATTGTGCAAAGATCGAATCTTTTTTGTAACATCAACAAATTATTCTCCATGATGCAAAGTTCGAATCTCCTTTTTAACATCAAGGAATTATTTTGCTGAACTTGATTGATACCTAAATATGTTTTCTCCAAAATATCCCATGCCTGTTTTGATGTTTTAGCCATTGAGATTTTCCCAAAAATTGACATATCAACTGCCTGGTAAATTTGGGATAATGCCAATCTTTCTTCCATCTTTGCATCTTCATCAACATCTTCTGTTATTTCTTCTTGAATATATTGGAACAAGCCAAAAGCTTTGAGATGAGTTTCCATCATAACCCTCCAATAATAATAATTTTGTTTTTCCCTAAGTTTAGGAACAAAACAAATTAAATCCAAGTCTGTCATGACTAACAGATAATAACCTAGCTCTGATACCAATTTGAAGGATCGAAATAATCAAATCACAATAATCAAATCACAAATCACGTGGAAGAGACTTTATTTATCACAACAAAATATGTGTTTGGGATGAGAGGAATTACAATCACAAAATCTCATGTATGGCACAACCGCCACACAACAACAATATCCGTTAGTCCACGGAATTTCTCTAAGCCGCTGTATGGCTTTTTCACACAACATACCTCTTTGAGGTTTTTTCTCTCCAACTCCTCACATTACAAAGATCCCTAACACCCTCTATTTATAGTGTAGGAAACTTCTTAATTTCACACATTCCTAATTCAAAAACAATAACTAATTAAGAAACAAATTCTAATAGAAAACTACTTTAAACACACAAAACATATTAGAAAACTACTAATTAATAAAAGTTTAGTTTAATTTTCCGACAAATCCCCTTTTAAACTAAACTTTCCATATATGATCAATACCTTCAAGCTCACGTGCTTGAATTTCTTTTGAAATTTCTTTTGCAGTTTGGATCTTGTATTTGATCTTCTTCTTTGTCTTCATCTTTGTCTTCACATGTAACTTGGGACGAATTTTGTAGTTTCGGATCTTAAAGTCTTCAAACGTGTTTTCTGTTTCTTTTCCTTTAGCACAAAACTTCCATATTCCAACATTCTCTTCTAAAATAGAATGGCCAATGTAATTTCCAAGAATCAAAAAATCATATTATTCAACTTGAACAATCTTTTCAATATTGTTTACCTCAACAATGTCACAATCACCAGTGATAGTTTTATCACCTTCAACCATGTATATGGTTTCTTTTTCCTCTTCAAAATTGATGATTTCTACATTCTCTTTGTCAATAAAATCACCAATTTCAACCATCTCAATTTCATCAAATTATTCATTCATGTCCACCAATGTATCATCACACGAATATTTTTCACCAACATTGTCGATTTCTTTTTTCTCCTCAAACTCAACAACATGAATTTTTTGTTCTTTCTCTACCGAACAAATAATTTCTTCCTCTTCCTTAATTGAATCAATACTTCTTTCATCCACCACTTCCTTGAGATTTTCAATTTTTAAAGTGGATTTAATACTCGAAGATGAATGATCAACAGTTGGTTGTTGAACTTGCTCACTTTGGTGATCATTGTTTTCTTTTTCAATATAGAAAGACATTTGTGTTTGCCCAATTGATACCATTGGCTCTTTAGAAGACCAATTTGAAACTCTTTGTTCATCAAAGATAAAATCTCTTATCACAATCACCTTTTCTGTATTTTCTATCTGACCATCCAATTTTTCATTAATTCTTTGTTCAAATCGAATTAATGAACCCTTCAATTCTTGAATTGTTAATATTGCCAAATTCTTGGTCTCTATCATCAAGGCTACACAATACTCAAACTTCAAGGGCAGTGTATTGAGAACTTTTGCAATAAAAATTTCATCTTGCAATACATGACCATTTAATTTTATCTCATCTTTAATTGCCAAAAGACGAGAAAAATATGACTCAATGGATTCTGTCTTCTCCATTGTGCAAAGATCGAATCTTTTTTGTAACATCAACAAATTATTCTCCATGATGCAAAGTTCGAATCTCCTTTTTAACATCAAGGAATTATTTTGCTGAACTTGATTGATACCTAAATATGTTTTCTCCAAAATATCCCATGCCTGTTTTGATGTTTTAGCCATTGAGATTTTCCCAAAAATTGACATATCAACTGCCTGGTAAATTTGGGATAATGCCAATCTTTCTTCCATCTTTGCATCTTCATCAACATCTTCTGTTATTTCTTCTTGAATATATTGGAACAAGCCAAAAGCTTTGAGATGAGTTTCCATCATAACCCTCCAATAATAATAATTTTGTTTTTCCCTAAGTTTAGGAACAAAACAAATTAAATCCAAGTCTGTCATGACTAACAGATAATAACCTAGCTCTGATACCAATTTGAAGGATCGAAATAATCAAATCACAATAATCAAATCACAAATCACGTGGAAGAGACTTTATTTATCACAACAAAATATGTGTTTGGGATGAGAGGAATTACAATCACAAAATCTCATGTATGGCACAACCGCCACACAACAACAATATCCGTTAGTCCACGGAATTTCTCTAAGCCGCTGTATGGCTTTTTCACACAACATACCTCTTTGAGGTTTTTTCTCTCCAACTCCTCACATTACAAAGATCCCTAACACCCTCTATTTATAGTGTAGGAAACTTCTTAATTTCACACATTCCTAATTCAAAAACAATAACTAATTAAGAAACAAATTCTAATAGAAAACTACTTTAAACACACAAAACATATTAGAAAACTACTAATTAATAAAAGTTTAGTTTAATTTTCCGACAAATCCCCTTTTAAACTAAACTTTCCATATATGATCAATACCTTCAAGCTCACGTGCTTGAATTTCTTTTGAAATTTCTTTTGCAGTTTGGATCTTGTATTTGATCTTCTTCTTTGTCTTCATCTTTGTCTTCACATGTAACTTGGGACGAATTTTGTAGTTTCGGATCTTAAAGTCTTCAAACGTGTTTTCTGTTTCTTTTCCTTTAGCACAAAACTTCCATATTCCAACATTCTCTTCTAAAATAGAATGGCCAATGTAATTTCCAAGAATCAAAAAATCATATTATTCAACTTGAACAATCTTTTCAATATTGTTTACCTCAACAATGTCACAATCACCAGTGATAGTTTTATCACCTTCAACCATGTATATGGTTTCTTTTTCCTCTTCAAAATTGATGATTTCTACATTCTCTTTGTCAATAAAATCACCAATTTCAACCATCTCAATTTCATCAAATTATTCATTCATGTCCACCAATGTATCATCACACGAATATTTTTCACCAACATTGTCGATTTCTTTTTTCTCCTCAAATTCAACAACATGAATTTTTTGTTCTTTCTCTACCGAACAAATAATTTCTTCCTCTTCCTTAATTGAATCAATACTTCTTTCATCCACCACTTCCATAACATTATCATGATGATCAACACAATCTCCTTCCTTGAGATTTTCAATTTTTAAAGTGGATTTAATACTCGAAGATGAATGATCAACAGTTGGTTGTTGAACTTGCTCACTTTGGTGATCATTGTTTTCTTTTTCAATATAGAAAGACATTTGTGTTTGCCCAATTGATACCATTGGCTCTTTAGAAGACCAATTTGAAACTCTTTGTTCATCAAAGATAAAATCTCTTATCACAATCACCTTTTCTGTATTTTCTATCTGACCATCCAATTTTTCATTAATTCTTTGTTCAAATCGAATTAATGAACCCTTCAATTCTTGAATTGTTAATATTGCCAAATTCTTGGTCTCTATCATCAAGGCTACACAATACTCAAACTTCAAGGGCAGTGTATTGAGAACTTTTGCAATAAAAATTTCATCTTGCAATACATGACCATTTAATTTCATCTCATCTTTAATTGCCAAAAGACGAAAAAAATATTACTCAATGAATTCTGTCTTCTCCATTGTGCAAAGATCGAATCTTTTTTGTAACATCAACAAATTATTCTCCATGATGCAAAGTTCGAATCTCCTTTTTAACATCAAGGAATTATTTTGCTGAACTTGATTGATACCTAAATATGTTTTCTCCAAAATATCCCATGCCTGTTTTGATGTTTTAGCCATTGAGATTTTCCCAAAAATTGACATATCAACTGCCTGGTAAATTTGGGATAATGCCAATCTTTCTTCCATCTTTGCATCTTCATCAACATCTTCTGTTATTTCTTCTTGAATATATTGGAACAAGCCAAAAGCTTTGAGATGAGTTTCCATCATAACCCTCCAATAATAATAATTTTGTTTTTCCCTAAGTTTAGGAACAAAACAAATTAAATTCAAGTCTGTCATGACTAACAGATAATAACCTAGCTCTGATACCAATTTGAAGGATCGAAATAATCAAATCACAAATCACGTGGAAGAGACTTTATTTATCACAACAAAATATATGTTTGGGAGGAGAGGAATTACAATCACAAAATCTCATGTATGGCACAACCGCCACACAACAACAATATCCGTTAGTCCACGGAATTTCTCTAAGCCGCTGTATGGCTTTTTCACACAACATACCTCTTTGAGTTTTTTTCTCTCCAACTCCTCACATTACAAAGATCCCTAACACCCTCTATTTATAGTGTAGGAGGCTTCTTAATTTCACACTTTCCTAATTCAAAAACAATAACTAATTAAGAAACAAATTCTAATAGGAAACTACTGTAAACTTAAGACACAAAACATATTAGGAAACTACTAATTAATAAAAGTTTAGTTTAATTTTCCGACAAGTAGTAATGCAATATCATTTAAAAAAAAAGTTGTATTCTTTATCACTACTCGTTAAAATGAGAAACAAAATTAGTGTTTCTCAGAATTTGTGCAAAAATTATCATTGATCATTTATCTTCTCCTGCCATGCATGGTAAAGCCATTACACAAAGCTCTAATAATTTATGAGTTTGGTTGGAATTTCATTTTGTATAGGGCATAAATACATTTAATCCTAATACCTATAAATAATCCTTTTATGGTTTCGAACGGAAACAACGAGGAGATTGATAACCGGCCTAAAACTTTGTTATATATACTCTATAATATAATATGTAAGACATTAAAAACGAATAAATGTTAAGAAACTCGAAAATAAAAAATGAGTATATAACCAACATTACTTACTAAAATAAATGTTTATTTGTTTTTGTAGGCCATAAATGAATTTCCATTTTTAATTTGTTCGAAAGACGACAATTATTTTTGTGAATTCTGATCAGATTGAAATGCCAATTTATTATTCAACCAATCACATTTGGTTTGTCAAATGGTGAGCAAAAGGTCCTCCCCATATCTCTACTACAAATATACACCTATTTTGTTAGTTCACATGTATACTTTGCACAATTTAATTAATTCGCTTTGTTTGTTACTACTATATCAGCATGTTTGAAAACTGAAGAAGTAGAATTAATTATAGCATTAATCTCATGGCCGCATAAACTTAAAAGTGAAACCAATTCATAACTAGTTATAATTTTTTTTTTTTTGTAAAACAATTCTAATTATCATAAGCATTTCAGACCTCATGAGCTCAACGGAATTGTATCTTTAAGGCGTCATTCCAAAATCTACAAGCTAGATTCTTAAGTAATATTGACAACGTAATTTTAATAATTTTTTTCACTTTTTTAAGTTATGTTTTGCTTTACCGCTTGACATAGAGTTACAAGTCCAATGTATTCTGCGCAAAGAAGTATTATTAATAAAAGTGATATTTTTATTTTTGAGAGACAAAATTTTAATTTTTTTTAAAATGAAATTAAATTTTTTTTTTTTTTTTTTAGATTGTGGGAATGGTGAGAGCATGAATATCTAATTTCAACTTCTGATACAAAGTATTTAAAGTCGAGATTTTTTTTTTTTTGACAAATACCGTACATGGGAGTGCATGGCATGCCAGCCTTAATTTTATTGATTAGAAATCCAAAAATCTAGAGGGGGCGGGGAGGATTTGATCTCTAGATATTACAAGGTAAGACAAGAAAAGTACATAAACAGGATGCATAATTCCTTAGAGTTCGGTTTTACACTTTTTAATAGTTGGAAGACCTAATTTATGCAACCTTACAACTCCATGAGATAAATGTAGGAGTTCATCTTCAAAGAGATAAAAAAAAATAAAAAAAAAAATCACCCATCACTTCATATTGGGGAGGGGGGAGGGGGGAGGGGGGATTTTATCCCTTTGATTTGTTGTTATAGAATTTATACTTGCATTAGAGCTGTACCATTAAATTTATCTAGCTCATGTAGTAGATCATCATATGCAAAAATAATTTATTTAGAAAAAAAATCTCTATTTAATATATATGTCATGTATATATATTTTTTGTTTGAAAATTCTTTTATCTTATAAACAAGAATTTTCATATCGAGCCCACAAATCTCTATATTTTTTTGTTATAATTAAATCACTACTTTTATTTGCAAACCCCTTTATAGGGATTATCAATTTATATAAACTCTAAAACTGAATAATTATATGCAACGAATTTAGATTTGATTTCCCACTTACATCACGCATGAAATGAATTATGATCTTTTTTATTTATTTTAAAATTTTATTTAAGAATTTATTTGAGGCTTCCCATTAAAGGGAGAAGACTCTAATCGCCTGAATTTGGTTTTGAGCAAGGAAGGAATTAATGCAAGAAGAAATAGAAATATGAATATGACACTTTTGGTATGTTGAATAACACAATAATCATGATATCATCAGTACTCTTTATTCAAGTAAGGGTAAATGACCGCAAATCCAATATTCTATTAATTTAGTGGTAAACATCTTTTTGGTATTTGATGTTGAAAAAATTATATTTTGATATCCCAATTTAGAATTTATTGCACAAATAGTTTCAAAATCATTTTTTATTTACGTGACTAGTAATGCGATTAATTATATGTTCATCATTCAAAACTGTTAAAAAATACATATGCATCAAACTCCAAACCAATTGGTTAGAGGTAGAGTTACCCATACATCTTATCAGTGAGTTCAAAAGCTCTTACTTAACCGATGTAGAATATTATTCTTTTAATATCCTCTCTTAAACATGACTAGGATGAACACATCTAAGTTAAATCAAATGTTAGACCAAACCCTAGGTTAACCCAAATGCTGACAATTTAGACTAAACCGAATACTAGCACAAACCCTGAGTTAATTCAAATACTGACAAATTTAAACTAAATCGAATGCTAGCTCAAACCATAGACTAACCCAAATACTGAAAGAAGAGAGATGAGAGAAATCTAGTTATGTTTGAAAGGTCAACAAATTCAGACCTGGCTCTGATACTATATTAAACAATACATGTGCATTCAAGTTCAAACCAATTGGCTAGGGATGAAGTGACCTATATATCTTATCAATGAGTTAAAAAGCTCTTATTTAACTGATATGGGATATTATACTTTTAACAAAAACGATGTGGTTTTGTGCCACATGTTTATTGACGTTGATTGTCATGTGAATAAAAAATGAATTGAAAACTATTTGTGCAACAAAATCCAAAATTGATGAACCAAAATAATTTTTTTTCAATATTGGAAATAAAAATGATACTTACCCCTCTATTTCAGAGATTATTAAAGTTATTTATCCCACCCTTCGAGTAATGCCGAGAAACTAATATTTTTTCATGATAAAACTGTAGGTTCGTGTATTCTCTATTATATTTTAACTCTTATTTTCCATAATTGCATTAATTTGTTATTTTGAGCTAATGGGGCAAACAAGGAAAAAGTATTGGGTGAATGGTGATTATTACGTACGTGCATGGTTAAATTAATAGTGATGTATCATGTCTATTATATTGCCTCTTTACTCAATGCACCAAACATATAATAACAAGGTACTAAAGTACACATAACTCATTACTATTTGTAATTAATCACTAACTCAACACCGTTAAATTGCTAATTAATAATGCATGGCTCATTACTATTAATAATTAATCACTAATTATTCGGTAAATAAATAATTATTAACTAATTAATATGTTCTCGATAAATAAGATTCTCTATTATTACTCAGTGGTACTATAACTTTTCATAAGTGGACTTACATACTTTCTATTATTATTCTATATAAATAAATAAATAAATATATATATATATATATATATATATATTCTTATGGTCAACATGCTTCTTAATTTTTTCAAATTTCCATCTTCTAACTTTAAACTTTAAATTCATTAATTAAGAAAAAAATGATAGAAATTAAAGCGGAATCATAATTTCACTCATTTAAGGTCCTATTATCACACATTTGCGTGTTGATAGATGAGTAAATGAGTTATGATTGTCCTTGAGTGAGTTAAATTAAGTATATAGATAAGTAAATGAGCAATGAATTTTTACTCCCAAAAAAGAAATAAAAAAAAATGAACCAAGCTAAAAAAAAGGTAAAACCGCTTTGAATCTTCTCTACTATTTAGTGTATCACTCGTATCACTCTATATAAATGTGACACATGTACTTTTAGATAATACTAAAACCTTATGGTTAGTAAATTCTAACCCATAAGTGACACAAGTGTCAAACTTTTGTGTATCAACCTGCATAACGTAGTGTATAAAATTTTGATATGTGTATTTAATATTTATTGTTTAAGGTTCACTAACCATTTGAAAGGATTTTAATATTATCTAAAATTACACGTGTCACATCTATAAGGAGTAATACATAGAGTGGTATACAAAAATAATACAAAATATCCATTTCCGATAAAACTTCCCTTAGGCAATCGCCATGATTTTTGAACCCATGCATCCCAGTTCCTATCACTGCTATACATATATATATATATTACGTGATATGAATCCATGAAAGAGGTGGATGGAAGAGCAAGCGAAAAAAGTTTATTGTTTCTCTCACTAAAACACTCTTTCCCTCTCTAAAAGACTAAAACCAAAAACCCACCCTAGAGGAAAACCCAAAGGTGGACTGCAGCTGCCGCCCCCACCATTCTCCACTTTCTAGTTTCTACCACCATCCTTTACTTTCTATGAATTTTTCTTGTAATTTCTCCTGTCTCCCCGTTGTGAGTGTTTAGTCTCCCATTTTAGAGTATTTCTTTCTTCTTATAGAGAGAATTGTCTCCATTATTAATTGAATTTCTTAAAAAAAAAATCAAATCAGTAAAATAGAGCCGATCTTTCCCTAGATTTTTTTTTTCACATTTTTTTTATACAGATTAATTTGTACCCTTAATATGTTTTCATCTCCGGATTGGAATTTTTTCTCTACAAATTAAGACTCCACCGTTTAAGACTTCAAGGTTAATTTAGGGATAGGTTCGAAGATGGAGGACTGTGATGGGGAAAGATAAAAAGATGAAGTGATATAGACGACAAAATTCAAATAGAGAATCGATTCATTTTCATCTTTATCACGGTAAGAAATTAATTAATTTGTTCAAATGAGCTTCAATTTTTTTTGCCCGAGTAATTGTTGGTTTTTTTAACTATATATTAGTAAGGAAGATTCGACTTTAATATTAACTTTGTTTTTATCGAAATCGAAGAATCTTTTTCTATTTTAAATTGAGTTGAAAATTTGAAATGATAGATATATAAAATTGAATTTTTCACTAATCACATTAGTTTAATTACGTGGTTTATGGATTTAATCTAGGCGTGCACTTTAATTTTTCTAATAAAATTATATATAAAAAAAATCTTGAAAGAGATCAAATTTTTCTCTACTTCTACAGATACAAAACGTACACCACCGCTACTGATGATGTCAACTTTAAACCGACAATATGATGCTTACTCTATTCACTCTATCCTTATTCTCTTGCTCTTTGCTAGCTTGTCCTTCCTCAGCATTTTTTTTTTCTTCTAGCCAACTCAGTACTGTACAAGTACTGAGAGTTGGAGCAAATTAAGCAAATCAAGGTAATTATAAGATTTTCATGAAATTCTTTGTTTTCTTTTTTTTTTTCTATCTTCTGTTCTGAATTTGTTGATTTAGGTTTACCAGCTCCCTCCAAACCTACATTTGGCGGTGATTGTATGGGCTGAAGATATTAACACTTTCTTGTTTCAACCCAAACTGATCAATTTTATGCCCAGAGTTATTAGGACTGATTTCACTGTACCAAGATTCAAGAAATCAATCAAAAAAACTAAAATAAGTTTAGAATCTCTCAACTACTGTAACCTTTTGATATTGTTGGTTTCATGAACCCCTTTTGATATGAGTAATTGCACCCCTGTAAAACCTTTTTTTTCTAAATTTCGAAGTGATTTGATTCTTGGTTTCAACAGTAAATGCACCCCTGTAAAACCCTTTTGTCTAAATTTTGAAGTTGTTGTTGCCAATTTTGCATGCATGATGGCGGATGGAGCAGTTAAAGTAACTGATGATAAGATTGGAAATTGTGTAAATGAATTTTGCCTGGTGATGGTGATGATTCAGTAGGAGATACAAGGTTTGATTCCTTTTTTTTTTTTTGTATAGTCTGTTAATAAAGCAAATTGAGCTCTAATTTTCTTTATCCATGCACTGTTTCTTGATTTTATTTGGTGCACAGGTTTCTGTAAACTAGTTTAGTTGAAATGAGTACTCGAAACCGCGGAGTAGAGCCGCCATTGGAGGATCCTTCACATAATGAAACGCAACATAGAAAAGAATACATTTGCAAATACTGTTCTAAAAAGTTCACAACCAGGCAAGGATTAGGAGGTCACCAAAATGCCCACAGATTGCAAAGGGCTATTGAGAAAGGGACTGCAACTGCAATGGATGAAAGGGAATACCTAAATAGTACAAATTTTGTTAATTCTTCTGGCCAATCTTCTGCAATAATCCCAATGCTTAATCAAATGGCGGATAGTCAAGAAACTATCCATGCTGATCGAGAATGGTCGAGACCTTTGATTGCAACTCCCTCCATTGCAACTACTTTAAAGCTTTTCCCGGATGAGCCTGTCAGAAGTGAAAACAACATTCAGTGGAATGACCCCAAGAATTTGAAGGGTGAAGAAACCTTGGATTTATCCCTTAAGCTTTGATTGTTCATTTTGTGTACCTTTGTTGTGATCATAGTCAGTTCTTGATGTATTTCTTTCAATGTTATGAATTGTTAGCGTTTTAGTTGATGTTCAATTTCTGTGAAATTGTTGTATTAATAGTTTCAGTTTCTTATAATATTATCAACAATATATATTAAGCAGCCATGATTGTTCTGTTTTTCTATTAAATTTTATGAAAGATACAAAAAAAATAAAATAAAATACAAATTAATGCTTATATTGTTTTGCTCATCTTGTTAACCATGGAAAAGTTCAGAGATTTACTTCTTGTTCATACATTATTCTTCTTTTCGACCAAAAATATTGATTATATTTTCCTAGGTTTTCTAAATTATTTTAGTCAATTAAGAAAAGTACTTCAAGACTTAATTGATTGATTATTATTACTTACTTTAAGAAGGGTTTTACCTAAATTTCTAAAACCCACAATTTATCCTACAAACACTAAAAGAAAATTTTGTACTAAGAAGGGTTTTACCTAAATTTAAAAAAATCCACAGTTTATGTAACTAACACTAAAAGAAAATTTTATATTGAAAGAAAGCCGATCATCTATCCCCTTCAACTATTTCGTATAGAAGTTTATTACATGAATAATTTTTTTTTTTAAATTATTAATGCTAATTTTTTTCTACCAACATATACATAATAAAATTGTAACTCATCAAAATTATTATCTTGTAATATATATTAATATGCATGCCTTATTTACTAAAAACTGCTTATTTAGTTTTCTGGGAAATTTTTTTGAATGATTAATTATTGAGAAGGTTTGCTTTAGCAGCTAGCCACATTATACCTTCTTTGGAAGCTTAAAAATTTAGTGCATGGCCTAGTTTTTAATTATTTGAGATAGTTCTTATTCTGTTATAATTTTTAATGTCATTAATATCAAGATATTCATGCTGTTTTTACAGATTTTTTTAATCAAAACTAATAATTTCATACCAAATCCATATTAATTACTCAATTCATTAGCTCAACAAAATCATTAATATCCTTAAGAGAGGGTTTTATCAAGATTAAGCAGAGACAAAGCGTACTAATAACAAACAAAAAAGCAAATTAAACAGTGAGGACAAAAGCACCGCCAGCCTCCTTGATCTTTTTATCAGTGGTATTGGAAACAAGCTTAGCCTTGACAAACATGCACCCTTATGCAGAACCGTGTCCTTTGAGGCCTTGTCTTTGGCTTCTTGAGGGACCAATTAATGACCAGAACTTGTCGATGTTGACTATGGGGCAATGGAATTTGTTTCCGATCGAGCTTGCGGAATTACCTCGTCCAACCTTTTCTAAAATACCCTGTCGAAGAGGATTCTGTGATGGTGCATGCCACTGGCATTACCATGATCTCCGGGATGCTTTTTGTGCTTCCGGATGCGACCATATCCGGCGGTCATTTGGCCCTTCTTCTTTCTGTTCTTCTTGAACTTGGCTGTCATTGTTTTGCCTCTCTGTGTGAGGGTTTTGGGAGGAGCGGGCAGATGAGGTGTTTTGTTATATGTCGCCATTGCATTTCCTTGAACTGATGACTTATCCCTAAAATATAATCATTTTCTGTCCATTCACAAGGCCATTATCGTTTTTGAATTCATTATTTTGTCTTGATTGCGTCCATGTTTCAAAGGGGTTGGTTTTACTCATCATTTCCTATATTGAAGAAGTTTACTTTGAGTAGAGCCAACCCGTTTGGAGCATAGACGCATCCAGGAGAAGTTTTTGATCGATGAGTGGAGCCAAACCAACGCGATCAGGATGGATTAATGAATTCAAAGACTACGAGAATGGCTATGTGATTTTCTCTATTTTAATGAGAAATGATCAGGAAAAATACAATGACAACATGGTTTATAATAGTAATAGATCTAAGAATAAGTGAGTTGATACTTTACCTAGCTCTAATGTGGTCATCCTACCATTCACATATCTAACTTATTCAACTTTATTTTCTTTTCTCACGCTTTCACTGGCCGAATTAGTGGCTGAGCCGGTGCGGCAGCCCTTGTTCACCCCGGAGTGAAGAGAAGTAGTGGTTTACTCTCCCAATTCCGCACTCCTATCAAGCAATCACAGTTCTCACGCCACCAACATAAAATTGAGGGAAGAAGAGTGTCTCGATTGTCCTTTTTTTGTTTTATCTTTTATAAAACGGCGTTGTTTTACTTGAGTAAAATAGCAAAATATTTACTCTAAAGTAAAACGCTGTGAGACCCCAAAATTTTAACATATTAATAATATTATTAATATTAAATATATGCAAGTCATTTTAATATTAAAATTAAAATACTGCATCTTTGATAAGCGTTGTGCGAAAATTAAAATCATACGACTAAGAAATTTAGTTAATTGATAATTTTAGAATTTTAATTATAAATTTTATAAGATTATAAGAGATTTAATTGCATAATTTAAATGAATTTTGATCCTTGTTGGTTCTTACAAAAAAATTCAAGGGCCAATTTGCAAATATGGAAAACAAATTAAAAATAATAATAATAATAATAAAAATAAAAAGGGTGAGGCAAATACGTAAGCCCTTAGGCTTACAAACTGCCTCCCCGAAAGTTAAAGGGGAAGCCAAAAAAAATGGAAAAGAAACGGCAGAGAGAAGAAGAAAGCAGGGAAACAGAAAAAAAAAAGGGAGGAAGAAAGACAGGGAAAGCGAGGGAGAGAACGGGAGCAAGATTTTAGGCAAAGCCTTGGAAAAAAAAAGGGGGAGCAACAAAACGGTTAAAGGTGAGAGAAGAGAACGACGGGTGATAGAGCAAGAAGAGAAAAGGAAAAGAAAAGGGGCAGCAACTTAATCAATCCATTGAAGTTTTTAAAGCTTTTAATAGGTGGGTAAACTGATTTTCAAATATATATATATGTGTTTGCGTGTTTTCTTTGTGGGTGAATTTGTTTTTGAATTCTGATTTATATATTAAACTGCTAAGAAAAGAAAGTGTTCTTATTTGCTTGAATTATGATGAATTGTTTGTGTTCTTGTTGAATTGAATCTATATATTTTGAAGGACTTTGGTTTTATAACTCTTTAAGATGTTGAAGGAAAATGGGAAGATGATTTTGCTTTCTGGGTTTGTAAACTTATTCTCTTAGTAAATATATTTTGTTAACTAATTCCTATTGGAATTTGGGTAAAGCCTGATAATAGCTGGATGCTAAACCATCAAAAGAGAAATATGGTAAATTTTGTCTTTGAATTCTAATTTGAAAAGAATATCAAACAGGGGCGGAAGAAGAAAAAGAAATTGTCTCCTTCATTGGAATTTATCCCGTAAACTTCTATGACTTTTGATTAGTTAATTGAGTGAAATTAAAGTGTCATGGAATCTATTATTGTCATATGGTTAAATGTTTACGGTTTAATTTTGAAATTTGTGGAACAATGATCTTTGATATATGTGTATATTCAAAAGAAATAAAATGGGTTGTTCTGTGAGAACCCATTAGGCTTGCATGTTTATGGCCCTGAATGTCTTTAATAAATGAATGACAAATAGAGAGATGAAAAGAAATTTGAGGTTGTATATTGAATAGGTTGTGAAGGCTTCCAATTTTATTGGGAGGTGGTTGATAATGGGTTTTGTTTTATTCGAATGTATGTTGCTTGTTTCATTGTGATAATTATCAGCGAGAGTTAGATTCCTAGAGTTTATCATACATAGAATTAAATTCTGGAAAGACTCTTCTTGTGATTAGATAATTTGTTGCATGTCAAGAAAATCTTATGTTTGATTTTCATTAAAGGTAAGGAAAAGTAAAAAAAAAAACAATCTATTAAAAGTTCTTCCATATAATTTGGATAAACTTTTCTCTTTAAATTTAGCATAATCAAGCCCAATCCTTGCAATAAATATTAGGTCTTAAGCTTTGCTCTGGCAATTAAAATAAAGCATTAAAGTACATCTAAAATTTGTGAATTTACTTAAGCATTGGGAAGGAAAGAAAATCATAACAACTACCATAAGATAAATTCTCATATACATGTATATAAACACACATAAATAAACCAGTAAATAAATAAGTGAAGGAATTGAGGATTAAATTGCAGAAATTTTAATTGAAAATTTTTCTGTAATTAGATAAAGTTATATTATATAATTGTCTTATGGGATTTATAATTAGATGAGCATGTTTAACTCTTGCTAGTGATTAAATATTCAAATTAAAATCCAAAATAATAAAGAGAGCATATTATCCATTCTATATTACTATAAATGTGCCACTATGATGTACGTTTACGTCATTGTGTATTGGAGCGGATCATGTGTGAGCAATTTGTATTGTTGCGTTGTTTGACACAAATCAATATTGCATGATTTGTACTTTGAGGCGCTCCTCTATTAAGATTCACTATTTAAAATAATGGTTCCAAGAATAAATTTATACTTAGTTATTTTGGTTATGCTTTGCATAGTGTTTTATGATAACTGAAATGTCTAATTTTTGCATTAAATGGCCCTATTGTGTTTGGATTTTAATGTGACTACTGTTCGGGTCATATGCAATTGCCCACCTTACATGGGAGAATTAATTTATGATGATTGAATTTCATGATACTGCACCAACTTGTTTATACTATAATTGATGTATATGATATAATAGAAATGTCGAATTCTTGTATTGTGTGGAACTAAGTGCTTCGCTGATATGAATGCGAGAGCCACCTCTAGAATCCACATGAACTTTGTTGACTCTAGCACTTTGACATTGTGAATCGTTTAAGTTTGGCACAAGTGGATGAATTTCCCTAATTATTTGCCAACTTGCATTGATTGTATATGATACATATATTGTAATTGACTGTTTGGGCCCTAGTAGGTGTTGGCTTGAAAAGTAATCGAGATGGCATCGGGCCGACGATTACGCCAAGACCACACCGGTGAGCCCCGTCACAGGATTAAGGAGTTTTTAATTCTGTTGACGGGAGTCGGAGTGGCAAATCCGGATGCCACGTTAGGCCTGCGGGGCCATAGTAGTCACTGACCACGAGGAAGGATAAGGTAGCTTTTCAAGTCGTGCACGCAACAACGAATTGCCAGGAGAGATAAGGTTGGTAAAGGTCGGCATGGCCGATCGAGACAGGTACCGATTATATGTTTAATGTATGATATGATATCCATGGTAAAGTTTTGTTGTACATGGTTGTGTATTAAAATTGTACAGCGGGACAAGTGCCAAATATATGTCCAATATTTTATATGACGTCCATGGTGAAATTTTGTGATAAAATGGTTTGTGCATTGGAACTCTTTCTTGGAACTGTATTTTGTTAAAAATCAATTTTTCAATAATAAAGCCACTATCCCCACCCACTGAGCTATTTTGAGCTCACCCTTTTGTAAATTATATTTTTTTTCAGTGATTCAAGATGGATTAGGCGGTGGACAGAATCTTGATTTACGTACTTAAAGGAAGAGATGGGTGAATAGAAGTTCAGGATTTTTAATTATCTTGATTCGGAATATAATTATGGTAATGAGGCAATTTGTATATTTTTTTTTAGAAATGAATTTTGCGGTGAGACATTAATAGGTATATTACCTTATATAGTTTTAAATGTAAATTATAGCGGGGCATCACAAACGCCGTCATTTTACTTAAGTATTAAAAAATATATATAAAAAAATCTTAATATCCCAATTTATTAAAATGTCATCCCCACTCTAATTTTTAAACTCTTATTTCTAAACTCTTATAAATGAATTCCTCTTTTATTGCTCCCTCTCTTGTGTATGCAACCCAATTCTCGCTCACGATCTCACTTTTCTCGACTTCTTCCTCCACTACTATTTAGTTGAATCAGCCAATTTAATCTGTTAGAGTTTATTTGATTGCTTTTAATACCGTCTCTTTATGTGAGTTTTTTTTTGTAATTATATTTTTTTAATATTATTAATATTTAAAAATTTTGTGTATTTTTTATATTGATCATTATGATTAAATATTTTTGAAAAATATATATTTATTTATTGAGATTTTTTTTATTAGTACAGTTGAGCACCCCCTTAAAAAAAAAATTTCCGCCTATGCATGCTTTCATAGCAAAAAAAAAAATTAATTAGCTAAGTTAATGTTCGGGATTTAATTTTATCAATCGTGTATTTTGCCTTTTCTTTTTTCTTTAGTTTTAGCAAGTAAACCACGACAATGAGCGGTAAAATATTGTCACAATAAAAAATTATATTTATTTTTTTGTATTATTGTAAATCTATATATGCATGTTAGACATGAAATAGAAATAATATTTTAGTCAGTACTAATAATAACAATCCTTTATATTAAAGATTAATCTTCTAAATAAAGAAAACTCTATCTTCATATAGTTAATGTAACAACTTTTGCTACATTTAATTACCATATGTAGGAATACATTTTTTTACTCAACTTTCTACTTATCTTTAAATCTTGCATATTTATATAAATATGATATCCACGTCTGCTATGTAATACCTAAAATTTTATTTTATAAGTAGAAAGTTTTATTTCAATTATAAACATACTTGAAGTGGAAGTTTCATCAAGCTTCTTCTGCTTCAAGATATTGATGAACCTTTTTTATTCATCTTATAGTATCTATCTTAATAGACCATAGTAGAATCTAGTACCCTTTGAACGTTTGTTCTTATTATTTTGTGATAATTTTGGGCACCCTTTTATTGATCTTCTTAAAATTTGGGTCCAATTTTATTTTCTTAAAAAATTCAATCAATAACACAATTTTCTTTTTCCTCTTGATTGAATCCTTTGTTGTCTTAAATATATTAAACAATAAAGGCGATATTTAGATCTCAACTTTATTCATAACAAAATTTCTTGTCATACAAGTATGAATTGTAATATCAAAATAACATTTAATTGATAATACAAAACAAAATCCAATTCTAATGAAAGTATTCATCTTTAGCATATTAGGCGATACTAACTATTCTTTTGTCATTTTGCTATAAATGAACTTGTGAGAGATATCATATATCTCTATGTTTTTTACTCTAATATTATACAATCCCTTCATCTAATGAAGTATTATAAAAGCATACATTTTCACATATAACTATTGCTAATTAAGATTCATGGATACTATGTTGAATAAGGCAACATACATTTTCAAAATCATCTTTATGTTTTTTATAGAGAAAAAAGCATTTTTAGTCCCCAGTATTTGTCTACTCGACACTTTCAGTCCCCAAAGTTCTAACATTAACACTTTTAGCCCCCAAACTTGTGGAGAAAAGTTCATTTTTAGTCCCTAATGTTTGTTACTAGACATTTTTAGTCCCCAGTAATTTAAGTTCAACGCTTTTAGTCCCCAAACTTCTAGAGAAAATCGCATTTTTAGTCCCCAATATTTTGCCTATTTGACACTTTTAGTCCACAATGTTTTAACTTCAATACTTTTAATTTCTAAATTTATAAAAATATTGTACTTTTAATTTACTCAACGCAATTAAACAACTACAAATAGAATTCCTATGCGACAATTAAATTTCTCATAAATCTAATGTCTGACAATTAATTTTTAAACTTTTGTTTCAAATAAAATAAAATAAACTTGACCCGCTTGTAATACATATCCTAACATAGGAATTTTTAATTTTATTTTATTTGAAGCAAAATTTTAAAAAAAATTAATTACCATATATTAGATTTATGAGAAATTTAATTTTCACTTAGGAATTTCATTTTTAGTTGTTTGATTGTATTAAGTAAATTAAAAGTGTAATATTTTTATAAATTTAGGAACTAAAAGTATTGGAGTTAAAACATTAAGGACTAAAAGTGTCAAATAGGTAAAATATTGAGGACAAAAAATGCGCTTTTAGCTACAAGTTTGGGAGCTAAAAGTGCTGAATTTAAATCATTGGGGACTAAAAATATCGAGTAACAAACATTGTGGACTAAAAATGCACTTTTTTATATGAGTTTGGGGATTGAAAGTGTTAAGGTTAAAATATTGGGGACTAAAAGTGTCGAGAAAACAAACATTGCGGACTAAAAATATTTTTTTCCTTTTTTTATATGTATCTTTGACTGCTTGGTCAATATCACCATCAAATTTCATCTAGAAAAAGGTTATAAGGATATAAAATAACTTCTCACACCTAAAAATAGTTTTTAGTTTTTAAAAGCAGTCCATAAAATTTGAACAATTAATATATTGTCAAAATATATATTGTGTAGGTTCATATTTTAGATTATTTTCTACAACAAAAAATAAAGATAGAAAAATAATTCACATTTTTGCAATAAAAAAAACTAAAATAAAATAAATATGGACTTATAAAATTTTGGGTTTTACTCCCACTATCTTATTGAAATCAATATCTCTTAAATTGATTAAAATTTTTTGAAAAAGTTCTTAGTGGCTAAGATCTTATTTTAATTATTCTAAATTTTGAGGTAACTCAACAAGTCAAAATAATATCAACAAGTAGGTAATAATTATCAATTACAACAAATTGTAACTCTTAAATAGTTAGGCCATCAACTCTTTATAGACATATCTCATATGTCCCCTAACTTTTTGTCTCAAAAACATTTTGACCTTGAGGCAACTCAACAAGCAAAAAATCTGTGCTAAATCAAACTCATTATTCAGAGATCTCATCTCATAACAAAAACATATTTAAAGTAAAAAAAACCTTGAGGCAATTCAACAAGTTACTCTAATAAAAATTGTTTAAACTATAATAATGAAAGACAATTAATCATGATTTAATATTTAATTAAAGGGTTAATTTATGGTCTCATCATACATGCATATCATATGTGAAAATTATTGGATCAATTGAACATACAATATACAATTAAATAAATATATTAGTTTATCAAATATAAATCAGATATGACATGTTATTCAAATAATCACATAAAAGAATATATAATATATTTATATCAAATATAAATCACATATAATATGTTGTTCAAATAATTATATTATATAATAAATTTATATCATATATAAATCACATATATCATATTAAATTCAATTAATATATATTAGATTTACATCAAATATAAATTACATAGATCATATTATTCAATTAATCACATTAAAATGAACTTATACTTATTTTTAATCATGAATCTCTATGTATATTATTTCTAATTTTATTAGAAATCATTTAATTAAATTATTTGAAACATTTGTGGGTAAAAAATATAGTTTCTAAAATTAAAGAGCCAACTAACCATAAAAAAGATTTGGGGTCAAAACAGACCTAAGGAAACAATTTCCTATTTTTTGTCCCATTTGGCATGCCCCCTCCCCCCCACCCTTCCCCCTTGCAGGTATTTTGCACATGTGTTACATATAAAAAACAAATAATACAACATATACTTGTACCATTTGTAGGTAATCACTCGATAAACATGAGATGATGATGATAAGAATAATATATGAAGAATAAACTATATATAATACTAGCGAAAGTGTGGAGATGTATATGTGTGCATTTTGCTCGTATCTACACTAGTCTAGTTGTTTGAATGTCTATCGATATAAGTGGCGTTCGAACTAGGTAGTAAGAATAGGGGAATTATTATGGCTTCTATGAGTCATTCTGATGACATTTGGGGTGGTTTTCATAATATGGATTATGGATGCTGGCATGATTATGATACGTTCATTGATAAATGCCCCTATGATGATTACGATACGTTCATTGATAAATGCCCCTATGAGGTCATTCTCTAGTATGTTTTGAGATTTCCTCATCCAAGTATAGGTAACTTTATGCATCATTGGAGGATATCACGTCGTGAGATTAGTCACATTATATTCAATTTTGTTCTTTGGATCATATTTCATTAGTTGAATTTGGAAATGAATTTGGGTATTTTGTACCATTCTATGTACTACTTTATAATAGGTTGACACATGTTCTTTTAGTTAGTTATCTAATTTTTAAAAATTAAATTAAAACCCCAACCAAATGGTGACTGAACCTTAACGGGCAAGTGATTGGAGATTATATTATATTATTAAGGGTAAAATACACTAAACCCCCTTATATTATATATTGTTTTGTTCCACCTTTATTCCCCACAGTTTTAATTACAATAATTAACTCTCTTAACTTTTTAAGTTAAAGAAAATTAATAACGACGTTAAATATAGTCAATGAAAATATAATTTTAACCCGACTAAAACTCTTCAATACTTACGATAACCAATTAATTTATAAAAAAAATGAATATAGAGCCAATGTAAATTTAATTTAAACCTTATTAGAATTGTTCAATACCTACCATACTAATTTTAACTAAGTTAGAATTGTTCAATACCTACAACACTAATTTTATTCCTATTAGAATTGTTCAATATTTAAAATATCCAATTAAACTTTGAAAAAAATAAAATAGAATAAATTGACATGAAACTCACCAATGAAAGAGATTTTTTAAGATATATCCTACAATATTTGTCATGATTTCTTCCTTAGAAAAGCATAAAAGGATTCCCTATTATTCTTTTGTTAGAATTTTTAATTTTTCAGTTCTTGATTACTTTTATTAAATAATTTTTTTATTTTAAGATTAATCTTGTCATTTTATTATCTTATAATAAATTCATATGTTAAATTTTCTTTAATTATTTAAGGACAATTAACGTATTAGACTAATTATTATAAACTTAAGAAATTAAAGGGGGATTAAATATTTCAATTATAACTATATGGGGTGATTGTGGAACGGAGCAATAGTATAAGGGGATTTAGTGTTTTTTACCCTATTATTAAACAATATCATTTAAATACTCTCATGTATATATTTTCCATTATGTTATGTTATTTTATCTTTTTTTTGGAAGTATTACTTTTAAAGTTGAGATTGGAGATTAATCTCGACTTTGAAGTTGCTATTAGTAATATCGACTTTAAAGTTAAAATTGTCAACCGCGATTTAATCATTTTTGAAAAAAAAATAATATTAACAATAATTTTATAAATTGTATTAAAATACCCTCATCTAATGTGTATTAGGATTCAACGTGGACTGTTCATGATTGTTCTCTCTTTTCTTATGTTTTATTCCAAGTCATTATTAGACACATTTTGTTGTATCCAACAAATCCTTAATTAGTTTATTGAAATTCTTCAAAAGTTTTTCGGACTATGGTGGTATTCAGGATTATACTCATTGGCGGATCTAAGGGGGGCGAGTAGATGCGGTCATCCCCCGTTGCTCCTAAAAGTAAGGGTTAATGCTCTCTTATCCCCACTGTTATTTCAATTATAGTATTTTGATAGTGGTAGGTAGTTAGGTGGTAGACATAAAAGGGGAATTGAGTTTTAGGAATTAGTTTATAATTGATTGAATGGTTGCGATTTAGGAGAGAGAATGTAGTCACATTCTTTTTTATCTTTTAATAAGTAGTAACTAAAAGTATAAGTGAAATTTGATTTTGATGACTAGGCTTATTATAAAATAAGGAATTTAAAATTTAATTTGATATTGATAGTTTGACTTATTATAAAAAAAAGGTTAAAATTGTCCACTAAATTTAGAAAAATAGACAATCAAATAAAGTGTTCAAGTTGAGAAATCTATAAGCCATTAGCTAAATTTGAATTGTTTTTGTCTATTTCATCAAAATTGAAAATTTTGAACATATTGAAATAACAAATTAAAGGTATTCTATAAATTTTTTTAGGGTTATCTTCAATTTACCCCATGAAAGATGATCTTTAATTACTTTGCCCCCATAAAAGATTTTTATTAACACTTTGCACCGTTGACTATCAATTAAAGATGGTAACGGATAACATCATTAATTATTAATTTTAAATGACAATTTTATCCATCAATAAGAAATAAATTAAATTTTATTTGTCCTTCTTATAATTAAACATTAATTTCAATTTATTTACTTCATAATTTTGTATTAATACTTAAATATTATTAGTTGGAGGCATAAAATACTTGATCAATTTTTTTAACAAAATAAGATACTTGTTTATTTTATTCATTTTTTTCTTTTTCTTTTATTTCATCTGCTTTTATATAAATAAATATGTCAAGTTTCTTGTAATTTATGATTTTTTGTACTCATTTTAGTTTGTTGTATTTTTATAATATGATTGTTTATCTTATTTGTATTATTGACAATTTAAAACATTGATTTAATATCTTAAATTTTTTATTATATTATTATATATATATTAAAGTAATCTAATCAACATAATAAAATTATATAATGACAAAATTAATAAATAAAATAATTATTTGCCTATTAGTTGTAAGGTGTATATTTATTATAAATATATATTTTTCTAATAGAGATATCTTTTATACTTAATAAATTTAATTAAAAATTCATTTTTTCTAAATTAAAAATCCATAGATATCATAGTGGTAAAATAAAATGTTTCATTAATTTTTTATTAAAGAATTAAAAAAATTGGACAAAGTATGTATTATTTTATTACATTCTAAAAACTTAAATATCTCATATGAGGTTTTTATTGACCAAAGTACATTAAAATAGTTAACAAATTTATAAAAAATAGTAAACTGTATCCAAAATCTAATTTTTTTAGTAAGATTATATATATTATTTTATTCTTTAAAATAATAATAAGAAATTTAATTTGTTAAAGTATATTTAAAGAAAAAAGAAAATAAAATGATGATAAAGTAGGATAAGATTTTTAGAATTAAATTTAAGGGTAAAATAGTCTGAAATATAAAAAAAGTAATTTTTTTAAGGCAAAATTTAAACATTTCAATTAAATATAGTAACAGAATATTCTTATCGGTGCAAAGTACTAATAAAAATCTTTGATGGGGGCAAAGTTATTAAAGATCATCTTTCATGGGGGGAAAATGAAGATAACCAATTTTTTTATGACAATTTTAGTATACATGGAGGATAAGAATAAAATAATTTTTTTTAATATTTATAAACAACTGTAGGCTTATATGACACATCTGTTTTATGTTTAAATGTTAATAAATAAGTATTTTATTAGTAGGTGATATGTATATATATTATTTTTTTTCATTATTATGATTGTCAATTAATTGATACTTTATTAGTTATATATATTTATTTAATGAAAAAAATTAATTTATACTAATTATATATAAGCACCCCTCAATTTTGGTTCTGATTCCGCCACTGATTATAATTACTGGTTGTTCGTACATATTATATTACTTTTTGATTGTGTTGAAGATTTAGTATGTGTAAAATATAAAATTTTTAAGAGTTTTGAAATATATTGTAAATTATTAAAAGTAACAAGATAATATATGCTAAAAAAATAAAAAATAAAAAAAACAAGATAATATATTCTTACACTAACTTGAATCAATAACCATTTATTGGATAGTGAATAAGAAAAAAAAGCCACTATATCTACAAGAATGTCTAAGTATTCATTCCTATTTTATTTTTGTAAGTCACATATATAATAGCAACCCTTTCTTCCAACCGAATGCAATACAAACCGTTCCTTAAAATAGCAACTCCAAAATACCTGTAAAAATCTAACCACGGGTTAATAAACCTGTAACGGCTCAATGCTGAGTGAGGCGCCACAAAAACAAGTGTATCCGGCCTTTAAAAGGCAAGTCGAATTAACAGTCTCAAATCCGAACTCTCCACGATGGCGTAGTAACCTTCATTTTGCTCCATTTCATCTGAAACATCGTTAAACATCTCATTGAAATGTTTCCACATAGTGCTTCGCGATTGTTGCGCGTTCAATGTCGAGCGCTTCAAGTAATTGTTCCACCACGACGAAGTTTTGTTCGTTGAAAATGTGCTCCTCCAACTGGCAGACTGGGTTGCTGCATGTCTAACATGTTCATTCCATATTTCTATTCCATGGGACAGAAATCTTAGGTCGCGATATGATGGTTGATTCCATTCATGGTATCTACACAATATCCAAACCATACATGTAGAAAAATCATTAATTTTTTTTAAGACAACGACCCTCTCTAGATTGTGAATGTAATAGAACTAGTGGAAGAAAACCGTGCCCGGCTGGGTGCTCTCACAAAGTCATAAGTATACGATCGAGATTTATCTCATTTTATGTAAAAATGAACAAAATAATACTAATAGTTTCCTTGCTTTGACAATCTTTTTACAAAAAAATAAAGATAAAAAAAATTAATAATAATGGCCTAGGTAATTTAGTTGCACCAAAAAGGAGAAATGCAAAATAGTTAGATATGTTATGGTGTGTTTCTTCTCTATTGAGCCCAAATATTTATACACTTTTGATTTAATTGGTGCCTTTAATTCTCTTTCTCTCTCTTTTGGAAAGAATAAAAGATGAGAATTGTAAGCGTGTACTCTAATAAGAGAGTAAATTATGACATTTAAAACTTTTCTTTGTAATTGTCAAAAATAACTGCAAATAGGAATTAAGAAATCAAAGAATTTTGTCTAAATCGTTAATTTTCATAAGTATGCACATTATTTAAGCAAGTGTTAATATAATGCATTGTGGTTTAAATTAGATTCATTATCTCATTTACATTATTAAAATGCAAATGAAAAGACAAAATAGAATACAAAAGAATTAGATACAATTGAAATGAAAATGAAATGATGACCAAATTGAATACCGAAGAATTAAACATAATTTAATTTATTAATAATACCACTAAAGTAATAATTATGGCAAAAGAATAAAGCACAACAAATTTTTCATAAGATAAGACTATGAAAATCATTGAAAATTGGTTTGAAGAAGAAAATTGTTGTTTACTTAAGGAACAATAAGGAATTTTTAAGATGTTATTTTAAAATTTTAAAAGCCAATTGTTGGACGTGTTATACACATTTAATTAATAAGTGGGCTTGTGTATGTGTGTGATTAAATCACTATGCTAATTTAATTATTTAGGGTCTTAAGTGGTCTAATTGGAAAAAACCTATTAACTTCTAATTTAGTGTGGGCCTAATGGGTAGAGACCCATACTTGGCCTATTAGGGTTTTAAATGGGAGTTCTAGTAGACTAGTATATAAGGTACATAGTGGTTATGGTTTCCAAAAATTATCAAACCAATCGGCACCCCTAACTCTCATCAATCCCATCATTGAGAGAGAACCTATTAGAGCTATTCGGAGGTTCGATTGAGTAAGACCAATATACCAACCAATACAGAATAGTCGATCACTACCATGATAAATCTAAGTATGCAAAACTTTTGTTTATCTTAATAATTTGACATGATTTGATTTTGGTGTTGTTTTAGGATTTAGAACATATTTATGCTTACACCAATAAGTTATTTTTGAACAAATTGAATATGTTCCTTAATTTCCTCCAAAATTTAACACTATAATGATAATAATGAAATTTACAAATTTTAATAAAGAGCATTTAATATATTCACCAAAAAACATAAAATCAAAAAGTAATAACCAATTTTAATTAATGCATCTTTTTATTGAAAGAATGAAATCTTACAATACTTTCTATTTTTCTTGCTAGTACTTGCAACCTCATTCCTTCATTCATTCCTTTTTTTTATACACCAATGTCAAAAAGACAAAAATAAATCCAAACTCATGAAAGTCTAATAGAAATGAAGTTTTGTAAGTTACTTAGACACAAGTTTAGACATCATACTCACATATATATATATTTCACACAATAAGATTTAGCTATATTTTTTTATTGGGCGAATTTCACTTTACCTTCTATGGTTTGAACGAATTCCTTTTCACAACCTTGTGGTTTCAAAATGTCCACATAACCCTCTTGTATTCTGAACTATTATTGAATATCGATAGAATCCGTCTAAACTGACGAAAGCGTACAAAATTACCACAACACCCTTACTTAAATAGTCAAACATTGCACTTTTCAAACATCAATATTTAAATTTTTGTTAGGCCCTTGTTTTTATTGTTTCACACAAAAGGAGAAAAATTATCCATAATTTTAAATAATCCAATTTTTCACAATTATCCACCAAACATAATTTTCAAACAACCCAATCTATCCATAATTTTGAACAAACTAATTCTTACTTATCTATAATTTTTCACAATTATCCGCCAAACAATCCAATTCTTCCATAATTTTTTACAATAATCCACCAAACATAATTTTTAAACAACCCAATCTCTCCATAATTTTGAACAAACCAATTCTTACTTATCGATAATTTTCACAATTCTGCCAAATAACCCAATTCTTCCATAATTTTTCACAATTATCCACCAAACATAATTTTCAAACAACCCAATCTATCCATAATTTTGAACAAACCAATCTTAAGACGCCGAACATAATTTTCAAATAACAAAATAATAACAACTTATTCTAAAAATTTGAGAGAAAACCCAATTCTTCCAAAAGGTGTAAATTCCGGACACCCAAACCGGGCCACGCTAGTCCTGCCCTGGGCCTAAACGTGACAGATAAATCGCGGGATGTGCCCTAACTGGCAGCCTGCAAGGATATCCAACGGGACCTGAACTCCAGGTGCGCCCCCAAGAATATTTCACCCAGGCAACGCACCCACACGGAATCGAACCCGCATGGAAGGCAATTTCTCCACACCTTATCTCCTTGCCACTTACCAGCTAGCCTATGCCCCGGGGGCAGAAAACCCAATTCTTATTCTCTAAACTTGTAGCAAGACATGAATGGATAATACAATTTTTGGGTTACAAATTTTTGAATTTCAAACTTCAAGTGAAGTAGGGAAGCTCATCATAACATGACTTGATTTCTTTGTGGATCAGTTTCTTCACATATCAGAACATGAAGACTTGTCGATCCATGAATTTCTTTTCGATTTCTTCACATATCGATTGATTTCTTCATGGATAAATTTGTTCGCGGATGAAGCCTTTGCCGATGTGGATTTCTATAGATGTTTTCAAGACGATTTCGATTTCTTCAGTGTTTTTGTATCCTTGCCTTCTTATGAATATTGATTTGAGATCTACAATATAGATTTCGTATGGAAGTAGGGATGAATTTTGTGTGGAGGTACAATTGCATATCTAAGTTGAGATGCAAATCTAAGTATCTAAGTTGGGTTACAAGGTTGCAAATCCGAGTTGGGTTGAAGATCTTCAATATGGATTTTTTTCTAAGTTTGGGATTTTACAGATCTGAAAGTTTAAGGTGCTTGTAGAAGTAGAGTGGATTTCTATTAAATGAGGGTAATTTTGAAATAAAAGAATAACTTTAAGCAATTTTTACAAGTTTGGAAGGAATGGATGTAATTACTTAGTACAATACGAAAAAGTGCTAGCATTTTCCTCTATTTTTTTTATCTGATTTTCTCTTTTGTACTCACAAATCACAATATATATCTCATTTTGACTTAAGCAATAACAGAGTTCCTCACCTCAACCTACATAGATAACTCCAAAATAGAGGTTCATTATCCCAATCCATACATATAACTCCTTTTTATATTTGCTGCTTTGCAAATACTAATACAAATTCAACATATTGAAGTCACTTTCATGTAGAACAATAATTTTTTTTATTAGAGTAGTTGCAATGAAAAATAATGTAAAATTTACCATGATCGTTGAAATGTATTGACTTAAAAGAAACTTTTGCCATAATTATAATATCATTTAAACATCTTATAATTTATAATACATTTAAAATTTAATGCAAAATAGAAATTTTAACCATTTTAATTGCTAAAAATTTATAATAAATTAGCCACCATCAATGGTAATGGTAATCATTTCCCTCCCCCAACCAAGTACCATTAATATAATTATTTTTCTTATTTTTATTCCTCACTTCTATCATTATAATTTCCATTGTCATTCCTCTTCCTTAACCAAGCACACCCTAAATCTATGACTCTATCATCTGTGTGAAACAAATTTAAAATAAATATTTTGGTCCATAATCATCTAAAACAAACATTTTCTCTAAAACAAGTATAAACTCATGATTATATTGTTAAGATTGCTAACAGACCAGATTTATAATACTATAACAACTAAAATAAACTCGATAACTGTACAATGCTCTCATCACAATATAGACATGATCCATTAATAATTATGGCAACTATTCCCTTCATGTGTTTAATTTATTTTTGTTACCTAGACAATCATAATGTAATGAAAAAAAAAATACCTTCAATTGAATGCCAATACAATTTTTATCCCCTTGATAAAATTTCTAACTTTTACAAAAATATCAAAAGATAAATTTAACTTATACAAAATGAAAATAGATCTGAAATGATCCATAGAAAACACACGGATCAAAATATTAAAATCATCTCGTACAACTACAAATCTCCATTCTCTCGAACAACAACAATGGCAATTTTGGTGGCGGACGAAGGGAAGAACAATTGAGAAATTGAGAAGTGAAAAAAGAAGAGAAAAAGAAAATCAAATGAAATGGTGAGAAGAGAAATTTTGAGAGAAAGAAGTAGAAAGTAAAAAGTGGTGGATAAAAGGAAGGAAAATAAGAAAATACTCTTAGAAAGAGAGTAAAAAGAGGAAATGAATAGAATAAAAACAACAGAGTAGGAAATCAATGAAAGTTAAAACACTACTTTAGTGGCCAAAACCGTTGCGGTTTACTTTAATAATCTTTGAATTTTTATGTATATATTTAATTCATAATAATAATCATTAATGTTAAGATTAATTTTCTCATCATGATGATGATTGAGCACGTGAGGGAGGACGATGAAAAAAACTCATGTGTATCATCTCCTTTGCAATTTACTATAATAAATAGATAAAATATATGATGACGTTATATGACGTCATTGTCATCTTCTCCAATCCAAAAACGAAAAAGTTTTAGTTTGTTTTCTTCTTTCCTTTTTTTCATTTTTCTGATACGATTTGTTTTTTGAAAAATTAAAAACTAGTTTTGAATAAAAACAAAAAAAAAAATCATATTTGACCCATAATATGTAAAAACGAATTTTAAACATATATTTCCCTTAAATTCATCAATTAAATTAATATACATATGTATAAACAATTTATCATTCATAACATTGTATATTATATATAGATAACTCAAATTAAACTTTGATACTAGTGTAAGTAAATCAACAAGCACATAGCGCATTGAAAAATATAACAATTATACTATAGTTGATTTCCATATGATCTTTATTGATAATCTATATAAAACATACCTTGAGAGTTGTTATCAATAATTCTTACTCGGGTTTTAACCGATTAGCAAGCCGCAAATGTGTTTGAGCTATAAAGGTAATTGATTTAATACTATGTTAATAAGCTAGATCCATCTAACAACACCTCAGAAATCTAATAATAAAACTGATTTTCTTATTTTGTGAGATTTCTTACCGAGAGAGTTGTCTTGTCAAGACCTAACATTAAGTATCTATTTATAATAAGGGTTAGTCTCCTATGACACAGTTGCATATATGCGACATATCATGTGCACGTTAATGGCATTTATACGCAAATAGGTTATACTTTATACGTGAATATAAAAATTGATATGTGAATAAGTGATACTTTATACACGAATAGGAAAGACTTGTCTAACATTGATACGCTTCGAGATGGTATGTTAGCATTTATACGCGAATAAGTGATACTTTATACATGATGAATATGAAAATTGATACGCGAATAAGTGATACTTTATACGCAAATAGGAAAGACTTGTTTAAATTGATACACTTCTAGATGGTACGTTATACGCGAATAAATGATACATTATACGCGAATACGCAAACTATTTGCACGTTATACGTGAATCAGAATTCTATTAGAACTCTAACATTAATAATTTATACGCGAACTATTTAGTAAAATTTGTCACGTTAGAAATTGTATTTTGATGAGAAAATTGATACTCGAATTGTAATACACGCTAAAGTAAAAATAAAATTTGTTATGTTAAAAATTGTTACACTGATGTGAATACGCGAACTATTTATACGTTATACGTGAATCAGAATGCTATTAGAACTCTAAATTAAATAATTTATACGTGAACTATACACGTTATACGTGAATCAGAATACTATTAGAACTCTAAATTGATAATTTATACGCGAACTATTTACACGTTATATGTGAATCAAAATGCTATTAAAACTCTAAATTGATAATTTATACACGAATTATTTACACGTTATACGTGAGTTAAAATGCTATTAAAACTCTAAATTGATAATTTATACGCGAATTATTTAGATGTTATATGTGAATCAGAATGCTATTAGAATTCTAATTGATAATTTATATGTGAATTATTTACACATCATCATAATTCCTTCACATTTCATACGTTATACGTCAATCATGATCATTTATATGTGAAGTGCATTATAAGTGCATGTGGAGGCACGTAATTAATCCCGTCGTATACATGCAACAGTCGCACATGAATTTTTGTGTTATAATAATATAATTTTTTGAAAAGGCTGCCTTGTCAAATAAGAAATTGAATTATTATCAAACTTAATTCACTTTCCAAAAGAGAATACAAAATATAATAGATGCCATAATTATCATATAATTATGTAAATTATTTTAACCCAAGAAATAATTTTATTATGTGAACCTTTATGTTTCTAAACACTTGAAAATAAATATAAACAATAATTTTAGAATTAAATTGACTTTTGTACAAAATCAACATGTAGAGCTCCAAAATTTATAATTGCAGCATATTAAAAAAAGAGTTAGCAAATTTGAAAGAAATTAAGTAAATAACTGAAGATGACAAAGGAAAATATACCCCTTTGACCAATTTCATTTTCAAAGTCTCCATGGTCCACCCCAATTCAGCAGGACTCATTCCTAAAGACACTAAAACTCTTTCGAGAATAATAGATATCTGACACACCTCCCCTGCTCAGCTCACTCTTCAAGTAACCAAACTGATTCCTTGTATGATATTTTTCTAAAAGACTTTCAACTCATTTCACACCCTATCTTTTTAGATTTAACAAAGAAAAACTTACTTTTCTAGTCATGAATGGAACTAGGATGCGCTTCTAAGAGATTTTTCCGTGGGTTCTACCATAAAAGTAGAACCACCATATCTCTCGACCTAAAGTTCTTAAGTAATAAAAATATTTTAAAGAGTTGAACAGTAAATATAATCTTCAAGAATTTACAATACAGGTCGAACACTATCAGAGTTCTAACAACATTAGGTGTTAATTGAGTTAGACTTAAACCATAATGCAATAAAATATTTACAAAGAATTGGGAGAGAGGAAGCCAAAGTTCGTCTTGGAATTGATCTATGTAAACTGCCATACATCTTTCTGGAGGTCGAATGACAAATTGACTCTATTTTGGCACTATGGTATGATATTCAAGAGGAACACAAAAGTTTGTTACATAGTTCTCTATTTTGGTTTTAGTTAAAGAATAGTCCAAAACATTATCTCTAAAACTCGTCAAGTATCCTCATATATGTCTTCAACATGGCTAACTTGCATATCTACACCCTCTATTTTCCATATTTGGGTTTCAATCTGGTATCATAGCTAGAGGTATAACTAGAGTATCTATATGCCTGAGTTTTGGATCTTACCCAAGAACAGAATCTACATCATGTGTCTCATATCTCTCTAAGAAATGAGTTAATACAACATTCTCTCTACTTATCTTAGTTCTACTAAATGAACTGGAGCTACCTAGTTCACCAGATCTAGAGATCAAATCAAATCCAAAGAAAAATTGAAGTGCTCAGACGAAGACATATATTTACTTAAAGAGACTAACAAAGACACCAAGTTGGGGTTGTAAAGGCGAAAATCTTAAAAAGTCATGGGAATAGTCTGAGTTGGAGAGTGCTTATCATTTGGAAATCTTTGAAAGGGTTGAGTGAAAAATGAGGAAGTCATTAACTCAATATTTATAAGGGACCAATATTTTAAAACTCATAGAGGAATTCGAATAGATAGAATTATTGGGTTAGTGGTCAATTGGTCAGATCGGTCAAACCGGCATTAAGAACTGGATGACGTCATAAATATATTTAATATAAGAGTAATGATTAGGGGAGTGAAAAATTAGAGTGAAAACCCAAAGTGACTGACGTGGCAGGTATAAAAAGACAAACTAATCCATTACCCATTAGGGTTCACTCATTATTTGGTTAGGGTATTAGTTTGTCTTTTTATATCTGCCACGTCATTCACTTTGGGTTTTCACTCTAATTTTTCACTCCTCCTATCATTGCTCTTAATATAAATATATTAATTAAATATTAACATATAAAAACAAAATGACCAAATTTAAAAAAAATATGTATTATATAATATTCAATTAAACCATGAAATAAAACTACTTAAATTCTTAGTTTTTAATCAATCAGTAGAAAATCCTAATATAACTAGTTAGACACCATAAATAAATTCTTTAATTTTAATCTTGTTTATTCATAATAATTATAAAATGGGAATGAAACATTGATAAGTCAAGTGTCAATGTTTAATTGTATATTTGGTAAGTGTAAATGTTTAATTAAAAATTGATACGCAAAAAAAAAGTATAGTAAAAAAAAACAAGTATAGAGACTTTTTAATATTTTATTCTTTTTTTAACTATGAATATAAGATAATAAAGCATGCTCTATCTCTTTTTCTTTTGAAACTCACAAATATTAAATTTTATACTTTAAAGAAGATTTTTATTGTTATTACTTTTAAATTTTTAATAATTCTAATGACTACTTTGTTTATAACTTAATAAAATTTTATTAAAATACGCTTAGATATAATAAAGTATTAATTAGTTTAATATCAAATCCCATTAAAATAAGTTGAAAAATTAATGTAGTTCTCAATATACAATCTATTCATTCTAAAACTTGAAATTTGTGTTAAAAAAATTAATGACATATCATGCTTTGAATTTAATTTGGTGTGTTATAAGACAATAATAGTATATAATAATATTTAAAATCCATATTTTTTTTCAAATTTTATAAATGTGGTTGACTGAAAATATTGATGAGAAATGTAATTTTTCATATTTATTTAAAATCTTCTAACACGGTAAATTAGTAGCATTTATAGCAATTAGAATGTATTTAAACTCTCGAAATATGATAAACTGGAAGCATTTATAGCAATTAGAATGTATTTAAACTCTTGAAATATGATAAATTGGGAGCATTTATGATAATTTGAATGTATTAAAAATCTTGAGTATGGCATTTTGAAGTATTTATAACAATGTAAATATATTCAAATTTTAAAATCTTGAAATATGGTAAATTAGAATCATTAATAATAACTGGAA
This sequence comes from Ophiorrhiza pumila, assembly GCA_016586305.1. NCBI lineage: Eukaryota > Viridiplantae > Streptophyta > Magnoliopsida > Gentianales > Rubiaceae > Ophiorrhiza > Ophiorrhiza pumila. The sequence goes on from BLIW01000006.1 coordinate 14,126,447, forward strand.
TGTATTAATTGGAATGCATTTCACTATTGATTTGGTTTAAATGACTAAAAAAAATGAAAATTGAAAATCGGGTTCCATTCGATTCTTGATTTTCCTGGTTGAGCCCGATTTTTTACCAAGTTTGACATGATTTTTTGACATATTCGGACCAAATACCCTGCCGATTCTCGATTCTACCCATCAAACCTGTCGGTCCGGTCCAAGTTTAATAACATTATAGGGGAGAAGTGAACTTTGAGCTATCTATATAACTTCTCCCAAAAGTTAGCAAAAAAAACTAATAACCGCTAGCATTATAAATGGAGAAGTTGAAGAGTAATAATAATTCCATACAAGTACATGTTTCTCCATAAAACTTTCAGCTTTATTTGGTAAATAACATATATATTAGTTAATATGATAAGCTGATGACTCTTAGGTTCGATAAGATAATGTTAACCGAACTGTGGGCTATTGATGAAAGACGAGTAATTGCTTGTTTTATGAATTCCATTTATGATAATTTGAATGTATTCAAAATCTTGAGTAAGGTATTTTGAAGTATTTATAACAATGTAAATATATTCAAATTTTAAAATCTTGAAATATGATATGATAAATTAGAATCATTAATGACAACTGGGATGTATTAATTGGAATGCATTTCACTATTGATTTGGTTTAAATGACTAAAAATAAATAAAAATTGAAAATCGGATTCCAATCGATTCTCGATTTTCCTGGTTGAACCCCGATTTTTTACCAAGTTTGACCGGATTTTTTGACATATTCAGACTAAACACCTTGTTGGTTCTCGGTTTGACCGATCAAATCTGTCAGTTCGGTCCAAGTTTAATAACACTGTAGGGGAAAATGAACTTTGAGATGTATATCAGATAACTTCTCACAAAAGTTAGCAAAAAAACTAATAACTACTAGCATTATAAATGGAGAACTTGAAGATTAATAATAATTCCGTACAAGTACATGTTTCTCCATAAAATTTTCAGCTTTATTTGTTAAATAACATATATATTAGTTCATATGATGAGCTGAAACAATCCCCAATCCATGTTGGATACATCTATTATAAATACTCATTCGGACAATGATCAAAAAAGGTTATATATTTAATCTTTACTCTCAATTATATTCCATATATTTTTTGCTTTAATTTGGACAAGGGACTGACTTAAGTATCAGAATATACTTACAAGTGTGATTCACCTATAAAGATGTCTCGAAAGACTTTCTTTTTTTTTTCTTTTTTCCCTACAAAATGTGCAAGTTATGTTTTTGAAAAATTTGTTACAGTCATTAGGAATGTCACACATGTACATCAATTTAGTGCTGAGGCATGCAAATACACAACATAAATACCTATTTGGAACCCATCCCTTTTCTCTCTCATCTTATAGCTTTTTAATACAGAAAGAGTATACAACGCTTTATTGTACATTTTTCAAGGATTACCGTCACATTATCCACATAACATGAGTCCTACTTTTGGTTATTTTACATATTTCAGTAATTGAATCCTAAAGCTGGAAGAACAATTATTTGCAAGGAAAAGCATAAACTGCTTTAGCATTTGGAATGCAGTTCAGTTTGTGTCTCTAAACCGACCGTTACACTGGTGCTCTTAGGGAAGAGATGTAACTTGCTTTAGCATTTGGAATGCAGTTCAGTTTGTGTCTCTAAACCGCCGTTTCACTGGTGCTCTTAGGGAAGAGATGTAACTTGCATCTGATTTTTCAACTCCATCGAACAGATAACTGAATGGTCGCATTTCAATGAACTTGCCTGAACCAAGGTCAACCTTAAGTTCATTGTTCTCCCAAACAATCCTTCCCCCAGCAATTGTTACCTCAACTTTGCCCTGAAAAACATCAAAGAAAAACTTTGCCCTGAAAAACATCAAAGAAAAGAATCTTCCATATTGAAACGTTTATAGAGAGCCAATTTGAATCTCATACTCAAGGAGGTAACCTTAAGTGAGAGCTAGATTATATTCAACCGGAACAGTATTTGCTTTCCAACAAACTGCCCTTTTTCTATTATACAGAAAATGATCAACATCACATAAGTTATGCGTTTTACATATGGTATTTTCCTAGTTCCAAAACCGTTACATGGCATCAGAACAGAGGCATACTTTCATAGTATCTCATAAAAGTCGTGAAGTATAGACCAGCATTTTTCCTACTCGGTAATTTCAGCCTGAAGATAAAGAACGTATCACTAAAAACAACAAAGAAGCATTTATCCCATTATGCGGAGTCGGGTGATCATATTACGTTCTATCTATACACATATTCTTATTTATATTTTAGTATATTATGTTTTTTTAATGGTTCCTTCTAATTTTTTTTAATGCCTTCACCTTCCAGTTTGGGCATGAATATACACAAAGGCTTTGAATATTTAGGATTTATTATAGAAGAAACTGGGGGAACGAAAATGATCTTACACATAAGATTCAACCAAGTTGGAATAAAAATAGAAGTGTGTTATCTATACTCTGTGAAGTAAAATACCACTGAAATTGAAGGAACAATTTTATAAAACAGACATAAAACCAATGATGCTTTACTGTTCAGAGTGTTTGGAGACTAAATATAAACATTAACAAAAAAATGAAGGTAGTAAAAATGAGAATGTTGAGATGGATGTGTGGACACACTAAACTAGATAGAATAAGTAATGAGTGCATTAGAAAGTAAGTAGGAGTACCTCCAATAGATGAGAAAATGAGATAACACATTTAAAATAGTTTGGACATATATGTAAAAAACCTTTAGAGGCCAAACATGTAGAAATAGAGAATTACTAATTCAAATTAAATGGGAACGAGGTAGACCAAAAAAGGATTGGAAAGAAACAATAAGAAAAGATATGTTCTATTTAAATATAAATGAGGAAATGATTTTAGATCTAGCATGATGGAGGAATGTGGTCCATATAACTTACCCAACTTAGTGAAAAAAAAAGGCTTAGTTATTGTTGTTGTTATTGTTGCTGAATTCTCTAATTTCTACTTGCCGTATTAAGACATCTAAAGGTCTTCTAAGCACAGATTGAAACCATCTTAACGTGCTTTTTTTATTTCTCATCTATTGGATACCCCCACTTTCTTTCTAATTCATTCATGTATTCTATTTAGTCTAGCATGTCTACAAATCCATCTTAATTTTAATTTGTTACCCTCATTTTTTATTCATATTCATATTTAGTCGTCCAACGCTCTGATCCATAACGCATTGCTCGCCTTATGGTTGTTTTATAAAATTTTCTCTTCAATTTCACCAGTACTTTAAAATCACAAAGAATAGGGGAAGCACTTCTCTATTTGTTCCAACTTGTTTGAATTCTATATGTAATAAAGAATCTAACAATAAGGATATAAAATTATGGACTTCTAGAGATTTGGCTTTGAAGATCCTCTAACAGTAAGGATATAAAATCAAACCTTTAACGTCATTGTCATAAAACAAAGGATTACTGTTTGTTCAGTAACCTAGAATAAAGTTCTCAACTCACACATCATTAGTGAATCATGAAAGTACAAAGATGTTATTAAAAATTGCATCATAAACTAAGAGTAATGAAATATAGACTACAACAGCTATGCAGTTAGATACGGAACTCCTGTGCTTTGTGATTCTTTTATGTTTAAGAAACTCAAGTAATTCAACTCTTTGCAATTGAGAGGTAGTACACACAGAATTCATTAATTACGACAAACAATGATGAAAAAATTACCTGCCCTATCCATCCCTCATAGACATTGGTATCTGATCTTGAATGGTGGGAATTTGAAGTTATCTCAAAGCTTGAATTGGGATTTAATATGATTATATCTGCATCAGATCCAGGAAGTATTGCGCCTTTCTTTGGATATATATTGAAGATCCTAGCACTGGAATAAGAGTTCACTTCAAATGTCAAGTTGTAATCAATTTTCCGGTAGATGATATAAGAACCGAAATGCAAGATGTTAAACCACTATATTAGGTATGAAAAGGCATACAAGTGGATCCTCAGAACTAAACATAATATTACAGTGCATGCATACCATTCAGTGCTCGTCAAACGAACATAGTCAGTGACAGATATTTGCCCCGACACCTGAAAAAATGATAATTGAGTACATGAAATTATCTAATTTTGGAAAAGAGCAACTCCAAATATGACTACCTATCTCTTCTTTTCAGTTGTTATACGAACATATACATTGCCACAATATACTCAAAGATTAAGGAGGCCTTTGACAACTTACCACCATTGTATCCCAAACCAAATGCATTCTCTCCTCAATACCTATATTATGATTTTGAAATGGGAGCAACATTAAAAAGCAGAAAACAATTTCTGGACTAGACACCATAATCTACTCACACTATTGCACATGAAGAATAAAAACATTACCATTCACACCATTTGGTATTCTTCTAAAATCATGCAAGCCAAAAGCTTTTTGTGTTGAGTTGAAGGAACAATGGTCGGTTCCCACTAGCTGCCAAATGTAAATAATAAACAAGCTTATGCAAGAGCAACATCATATAATCGTGTCAAGATTACAAGTTCTTTAATGTCCAGTTTTCTTGCATGTTGTACCATAACAGATGATATTCTCACTGGGTACTAGGCACTAGCAGTAAATAAATTCTTAACACAACAGTCTTCGAGAACATGAACTTACCAACATTTAGGCTCAATTATTGGGTAGAACGTTTTAAATGACCACAAATGTTAACCAAATTTTGCTTCCCATGGCTGAAAAACCTTCAAGAATACAATTTAAACTTGTAACTTCTTATATTAGCATCTAGCCGCTGATACAACATTAACATGGAAATCTAGTGTAACCTTCAGTTCCTTCTCCAGTCCTCTTTGACCCATTTAGACTGATTGTGACTTTGTATACTTCATTACCAGGTTACCACAGCCATGTCCTAATGTTCCTTTAATGCTATTAGACAACCACCTACCACTCTTGCCTCTCATACTAATACTATCACAACAAACACACCTCTTACAGATAATTATCAATTATCACAGAAATGCCAATAATATAGATAAATAACTTTTTCAATCTAATTCGATTGCTAAATGATGCTTATAAAATTTAATTTCTGCATACAAAATATTTTACAGATTATTTCCATGTGATACATTTTACAAGGTCTCGAGGGCTTTTAGTCCATGTAACCACCAGACTTCCAGATTTCTGATTAGCCACAGTTCTCCAGCAGCACTTGGAATCCCTTTTAATGCAAAAGTAGTCTTAGTTAAATTTGCGAAATAGATAATCTGTATATCCCAAACTTAATGTCTTACTCGCCTCTGCCCCCAAAATATTCTCTACCTTTCTTAAACAGTGTTCTAGCAAAACCTTAAAGCGAAGTTTATACTATAAACTATATCTTTCCATAAATATTTAACAATGTAGTGGTCCCAGATTATCCCAATTAACTTTCTTAATTCTAGTTGACAAATATGATTGGATGCACATGTTTCTCACTTTCTCCTTAAACAGTTTTAGATTTCCCAATCTCTCTTAAAGCTCACGTTCCCCCAGAAATAAGACATTCTATTTTTGAAGAATAGATCATTTATATAGAATTACAATAACTCCAGGAACAGATTCACAAGAATCTGTTCCAGACTTAGAATATGCAGTTGTAGGGAGTAGCTGTATTATTTTGTATTCTGATTATGCTTTATTTATTTAGAAAGTATTAATAGGGATTGAGTTGGCAAGCTTGTTGCCTTCTTTCCCATATATTGCCATGCACTTGCCCTTTCAGAACATTGAGAATTCTCTCATATTCCTCTCTAAAATTCACAGTTTATGTCAACCATCAGAGTAAAACCTGTAGAGTACCCATTGAAAGGGCTGCCTGAAGAGCCTTTCCATGCCCTGGTGCTCGAATAGGTGGGCTCATCACAAACCTGCAGATCAAAAGGAACATAAATATTTTGTCGTTTACACTTTCTAGGAAAATGACCATGATAACTCAGAAAAAGACTCCACAGAGAGAGAGAGATCAGAGGCAGAATAAAGGAAATTAAGGAGATGGAAGCAGGTCCTTGCTTTGCTGCTGTAGTGAAGTCTGGGTCCCAAAGGCCAGAATCATCTAGGACTAGACCTGAAACCACCGGCTCACCAACTACTCGCTGACCTGAATTTGAGAGAAGAATCAAAATGCTAAATGTAAGGAAAATACCAATCTATACTCCAATATGATAGCCTATTCTTGTGATTGAAGGGACCTATTAAAACGTTGAATTTATCAGAATTTTGTGCAGGTGAATAGATCGACAACAATGTAATAGAGTTTAAAATAAAAGATTAGCATAATCAGGCACCCAAAAAAAGAAGACGGCGATAGCTAGCCTATTGCAATACAGTCCACATAAGTAGACGCATTTTTCATTTTAAGAGCTTGCATTTTTGGATTATTCAGACATACCCTTTTCTTTAAAAGCTTGAGTTTTTGGGTTATGTTCTAATGAAATATGGTATGAGTGGGTAAAATCCTAACTTTAATTCATATACTCTTCTCTTTAGAAGCCGGAGTTTTTTTAACTATGTACTAATTAAATATAGTATGAGTCGGTATAGATCCTAACTTTAATTCTTACCACCATCATTTGTAATGTGCATACATGCATCCAAAAAATAATCTTTCCGGCATTTAAGGCATATGTGAAAGGAACAGAAATAAATTAGTAACTCTAGCCTTTAATAGCTTGAGCTTTTGGATGCCAAGATAATTCAAAAGATAGATATAATCCAGTGAAGCAAGCATTGTCCTCTTAGATGACCATGAAAAGTTCCATTAGACTAAAAACTTTTATGGAGAGAGCAAGGGTCGTCTTTTACTGATGCCCACTCAACGCATGTTCAAAGAATTCAGAACTTTACAGTTTACTCATAGATGTACTATTGTAGCAGATGGTGCCAAAACTTTCTGGCAATAGATAATTACTACTACTAGAGCAATGATAATTAACTGCTAAAGTAAAAGAGTACATTAAGACAGCGGTTAGAATACCTATGGCTATACGAATGTGCCAAATAGGGAAAAGAGTATGAATCCTAAACCAATGTGGCTACTCGTAGAGTCAAAACCTGCATTTTAGTTGCTTGCTTCTCCAAGCTTCAGCTATTTGCCCCTTCAGAAAGACTTGAATACCAAATAATTTCATGTGTTACTGTTTGATTTCATTTATTCCTTGTTATGAGTAGGTTAGTTTTTAGATGCAACAAACTCTTATCTTGAACTAAACCAGAGGAATAAAAAAGATTAATATAACAAAAGATAAAAAATGAATGTCTAGCCTTGATTTAGCAGTAACTTTGCTGTTTCTGAACAGGCTTTGTAGCATCGAGCCTCCTAAAATGCAACCACAGTTATGGCTTCAGTGATCAAACTGGTTAAAGGGCAACCCAAATACAACTCATTTGAGCTCGCTCGTATACCTCGAACTCAAATATTAAGCTCATTTATCAACATAGGCAATCATGCATGCAAACAAGTCTAAAACCTATCTTCATCTCGTCACTCCAACGACCCTCTCCACAAATACATAACAAAAATATGCACTGATACGTGTTCTGTGTTTGTTATATGTTTGTCCCCTTTGAGTTCAAAATGAATATTATCTTATATGTACAAGAATAATAATCATAACAAACCTATTAAGTGCATAATGCTTGAAAAAATGAGAAGAGAGAAATCTGTCTTTGCAGCTACTGCTGAGACAATTAGCGTGTCTTATTATTTTGCATATCAGGGCTAATTCCTTCTCAATTTTCTTTCTGATTAGTTTCATGATGATGTTATAATTTGTCAACTGAAGTAACAAACAAAATACCTTCCATATGCTACGTACATGCAGATGATATTTTCTTTGCAACTGGTAAAACAAAATTATATGGGATTTTGAGTCACTAGATCACCGGTCTTTTCCTTATTAATATTTGCAACTGGATAATTGTTTGTGCTAGAATACATTAAATGCTTCTACTACATGAATGGATAATATTACTAATGCATGATATGAGCATATAAGCTCAAGCTTGGCTCATTCACATAAACAAACTGAATGAGCTAGAGTGACATCCATAAGTTTGGGACAAAATCAACCGGAGCTCAAGCTTTAATAAAAGAACAAACGAATAGCGACATCCTCTGTACAAGTCTGTCACAGCTTGTTTATAATCCTCCAGAAAAGTAAAGGCACATAAGCATATCTATTTGTACACCATGCAATGGTAAGAACATAGTGCTTGGGATGTCCCTTTCATAATTGATAAATTTAATACAAAAAAAGTTAATGAATAAATTTCTAATCAACACATGTAACAGCAACAATTTAAGGTTTGGAAAGACAAAAACCTGATTTTCGAGCTCTAGCTATTTCTTCCATTGCATCAATGCTCATGACATGTACTACATACAAAGGTGTGTTAACAAAACCAGCCAACCGTATTGCCCGAGCAGTGGCCTCTCCTTCTAACTATATGAAGAGCTTCCCGGTCAAACAATTATCAAATATGTAGTCTAAAATATTTTAGCAAAAATATAGTGGTACCAGTCTTGAACCAAAGAAAGAAAAAAAAATGTAAATAAGATGGTTACAGCAGAAAAAAAATGTAAATAAGTGATTGCTCAGTGTGGATCAAGAACAGAATTGCCTATAGATCCTTGTGATGGGAACAGAATCACAAATGTACATGAAGTTGACATTAGGAAGATACAAAGAACTTAAAACAATGTAAATCAATTTGCTTATAATATACTTTCCAACTTGATGTAATCTCAAGGACCAAAATAATAGATAGGAGCATAACAAAATAGGACCAAGTACAATAAAGCAGCTATCATTTAGTATAGAACACATGCGGTTGTTATGTGAGCAGCAATTATCCCAAACCACCACAGAAAGTACGTAAAACCAAGGAGATATAGCAATGTAAGTCCTCTCTACTGGAAGTATTACAAGAGTATTTGTATTGAGAAAAAATTACCACTGGTGGCCTTGAAAGCGCATGTCCCTCTGGACCAGTAATGCCAAGTTCAATCATTCTTTTCTGGCCATCAAACACAGCATCCCCATTTTCTGCATGAACCATAGCCAAAGCACCAAGAGACTTGCATTTTTTTAGCCCCTCCAACAGAAGCTCATCATTGACCATAAGAGAACCCTTGTACGCTAGAAAGAATTTGAAGGAGTTGATACCTGTGAGGCAGGAAAAAGTTAACATAGCGTCAACTGAATAATGAGGACCGCTTCTTAATAAAACATAGACACAGCCTAAGATCAGCCAACTTATAGTGTATCCTCCCCAATATTACAAACCTTTCTCCTTGACCATAATTTCCATTTCTCTTGCAACAGTTTCATCCCATTTGGTTATCGCCATATGAAAACCATAATCCATGCAAGACTTCTTTGCTTTTTCTAAATACGCTTCATATCCTGAAGATAGGCTCCCATTTACTGGAATGACAAAGTCAATGTGCATAGTCGTTCCACCTGCTAGCGCAGCTGCCTGTCCGCTATAGAAGTCATCAATTGTTTCAGTACCCATAAATTCCATTGCCAGGTGAGTGTGAGGATCAATTCCTCCTGTCATCATAGAGCAAATTTTGATACAAACATATTGCAATAATTATGAAAATATAGAAGCCATTCAAGCCAATAAACGATATCAGCAATTAAAGAACATTTAATTCTGATACCAAAAATGGTTCAGATGCTTTAAAAACGTATTTTCAGTTTCATTATGGACAAATATAAATGATAAGACTTCACAAATGAGATGAGTACAGTTGGGTACTAAAACCATACTGTTTATTAGTACTAAAGCTATTGAATGTTCTCAAATGCTAGCCAGAGCTTTCGCTTCTTGACTCTAGTCGGTTTTTATCTAGCAAACATATCTACAAGCATGTCACCAGTTGCAGAATAATTGGTTATCCCTACATGATACATTTCAAATTTAATATTCTCGTCAATTTCTAGTGAGTGTGCTACAAGCCTACAACGGTCAGATATTTATGCACCAATTAGGTTTTCAAACAATTACGAAGTCAAATGGTTGAATATTTCTATCAACTTTTGCCTGCTTAACTAATACATTACATATCTGCAACCAATTTCATAACATAAGAAATGTACCATAACTTACTAGGGGAGAAAACTACTGTGGGAAACTTGCTGCCACAGGTTACTAAAGGGTCTGTTTGGATGGGAGGATTTGGGCGGATTTCATCTCCTCAGACCAAATCCGCCAGGCTGTTTGTATGAGTTTCCAGAAGATGGATAAAAAATACACAATAAAGTCCAATGGATTCCAATGTTAAAAACGAACAGATTGTAAATCCACCTGGCCAACCTGTTATTTAAAATCCATTGTGATTCTTTCATCTTTCTTTCTCTTCTTTCTTTATCTCACCCATCACAACTCCTCTTCTAGGTTTCCTGCAAAAAGCTTTGATGGTAAACAACAATCAATGAAAGTAGGTCTCCTTTCTTCTAGTTCTCCTATATTCTCCTCTCTTCAAAATGAACTTTTTTGTTTTCCCAATTGGAGGCTTCAATGAGTTGTGATCATCGGGCTTGATATTTAGTTTTTTTTTTAGAATAAAGAAAAAATTAATGTAGATAAGCCTCACATTGTGCATTAAATTCAGATTGCATTCTTATTTACTGGTTTTTTAGAACCTCTATCATTGAAATTTTCTACCCTCAATGTATAGATGAGATATCCTTTTCTCCTTTTGACAGAAAAGAGTTTTCTGGTGAATTTCCAGTATTTGATTCACTAGAATCCAAGTCTTTACATAATTGCTAATATGATCCATCATAATGAGCGTGACAAAGTTTTTCTAATATGATCCATCCAAGTCTTTTCTCGAGTTTGGAACCAGTTACTTATAGGAAGACAAGCTACTTATAAGCAAGCAGAGTTTATTACCTTAGTAAACTATAAAAAGAAAATACAGTAGTATTAAATTGACAGGAAAAAAGAAAGTTTCAAATCCTTCCCTCAAAATTTTCTCTTTCCCAAATGAGGTGATTGATTAATGACAATTTAAAATCTTGATATTTCAAATCCATTCATTTAAAATTTATCCCAAAATCCAAATCCTCCAATCGAAACATAGGCATAGGGAATTTTCTGCATATTTTTCGACAATAGAGCTTCTGTATCACTTTTGTGTATCACTTCTTGTATCACTTTATAAGATTTTGACACGTGTATAATCACTAATAGAGTTTTAGTATTATCTAAAAAGACAAGTGTCATATCTATAAAGAGAGTTACATAGAGTGATACACCAAATGATACAGAAGATCCAAAGTCAAATTTTCCCCTCACAAAAGACAATCATTTTCCACCAGAATTCATTTCCAAAAAGTCTTCAAATTTGTGGTAATACAAATTTGGCACACTTCATGTACATAACAGCAACAACAGCATGAATCCATTCTCAAGCACTTGCATCAACTAACTTAAAACCTCCAACCTATTGTTTTAGTTCTCACCAACAGAACCTCCAATTTCAATCTAAGTCTAAACTGGAAATCTCACAAATACACACACACACATAATTGTTGTCAGGTAAACAAATATTTTGCCAAAAAACATTCTTAGAGCCTGTTGGTTACTTAATTCAAAAGTGAAAAATGGGAAAATGAAGATCCATAAAAAGGATGGAACAATTATGTTTTTTCCAAATCAGTTTCAGATGTACATGGATACAAGGAAATCACTTATGGGTCATGCTCCATCTTGCTTGGATTCATTGAACTTAATTGAGACTCTTGGTCATAGTTTCTGATCAGGTTTACATGTGATAACTAACGCCTAAAGTAATTGTAGCTGTGTAGTAGTTCCGGAATGGCTTCTAATCAAACGTAATGCAATTCTTTGAAAGACCCATTACAATTTGTTAATGTGTTTGGTCTAAATTTCCATTAGAAGTTGTTTGGGAGATTTCACTGTGGAACATTTTGTTTACTGAATTTCTGATCAAAGGTAAAAGTACAAACTAAGTAGTTGTTCTTGATATTGTTGAATAGTACAAACTAAATAGTTGTTCTTCATAGTGTGGTCCACAGATGAGTTCAAGTAAATGGTAGATCATGCATCATCCAGGAAGAATTTGAACTTGATGTCGATATAAGCAATTAAGGAACAAGCATGAGCGCAACAAAAAACTTTCTTCATATTCAATCACTTCTGCAATGGACCAGAAATTCACTACTATATAATTGACATTGAGAAGTGAGAAACTTTCTTAATTTTTAAGAATTTAATATTGAAATTAAGAAAGACAAGCTCAAGGAGAAATATTGAGTAGCTTGACATAAAGTCCTAATAATAAACTTTTTTTTTTCAATTTTCTAAAAAATCCAGAAATTCTCAAAGTTATAGAAGTACCCTCAAGAGCTTGAAACCTGGAATGTACTAAAAAGAAAAGAGCACCTCAAAATTGCTAACCCTATCCAAATTTGCTACAATCCCCAGAAATTTTACAGGTTTTTGCTTTCATTTGATAAATATTTACTAGGCTCAATTCTCCTTGAGAATGGATATTGCTGGAAATTGCAAATGTTTTTACGATCTCATCACCAATTAAACAGGAAGGATACACTTAATTTAAGTTTGAGAAAAATACACCCAATATTTAGTTATCTGGAATTGAAAACCCTTAACCTTTTTTATATTTTCAGTCGACCCCACATAGTGGGATAAAGGCTTAGTTGTTGTTGTTGTACCCATTCTCAAGGAGAATTCAACATGCTTACCAAACTTAAAATTCTATGGCAAAGTTGGCTTAACTAAATCTTGAGCGAGAATCAAGTTTAAAGAATACTTTGATCCAAAATATTTAAGATCCGATATAATTTACGAGGCCTGATCAAGTACAATAGGGCATCAATGACAATTGTGAGCGAGAATTATGTTAAAGAGATGCTTTGATCTAATTATACAATATCCTAAATAGGTTAACCAATCCTCAAAGTTGGATAAACTAAATCTGGACTTACAATTCTGATAATCTAACTCTAACTATTTATTCTCTGCATGAGATAATCTGCTTATAACAGAAATCCACAGTTTCCATGATAACGAAGATATATATTCAGATAGATGGCCATCCTAGTTGTGCTGTCACCTAGTTAGTTAGCTGGATATCACTTTTAAAGAATACTTCAACTGGGTGTGCAGGAATAATTGAAAATAATAACTGAAAGACAAGAACCAAAGGAAAAGAGGCACAGAAACATACAAAAACCCTCAACTTAAAAAGAGGGAACTCAAAAAATTAATCCCAGTTTATCAATTCTCATCCTGATCATTAAGAAGTGTAACCATGCGTAAGAGACTGTATTAGCTGAAGGGCAAAATCATGATGTCATAAACTTGGACCCGGTGCATGACATGGCAATTCTTATTGCTTAGATGATATCGTGTATGCCTTTTGATGATTCTGGCCCATTTTCTATTCTATGCCTTCACCTTGTGTCCCATAACATGACACATATATGTTTCCCTCAAGTTACTTATCTCTAATCCTACTGGGTCCATTACATGCAGTCGTAAGCATAACACTTGCCCAAAGATACTCCCTCCTTAATGCATCCCATGTTGGTTGCTAGCTCAATGGCCCTCAGCAAGCACAAATAAGAACATACACTAATACAATATATTGAAGCGGTGAGTAGGATACCTCTAGATGCCCCTAAGAGGTGTGTAGAAAATAGAAAAACATTAACTCAAATTAAAAGGGGAAGGGGAAGAACTAAAAAGAATTGGAAAGAAACGATAAAAAAAAGAAATGATGTATTTAAATATAAATGAAAACATGTGTATAGATAGAATACGATCACGAAATATGGTCCATACAGCAGACTCCACATAGTGGGATAAAGGGTTAGTTTGTTGTTACAATATGATGAAGCTTTTAATACATTACTTGTCACTAAATTATAAGTCTCAATTCGGCGACCATCTATAAAACCTGAGCCAATTTTACAAGTCAGGACAAAACAACTTCCACGGATGTGCATGTGAGCTAAAAAGAACCAACCCAATGATGTATCAAGATTCATGCAAAGTACTACAAGAGTTTCAACAAATGATTCATATCAGCAAAACTTTTGTTGCTTAAGAATGGCAACATCCAGACATACTAACATGCACATTGAGATAACATGCATTTACCTGGCATGACAAACTTTCCTGTGGCATCAATCACTGTAACTTCATCACCAACCTGCATATGTAACTACCACAGTTCAGATAGTAACCAATAGCTTATGTAGAAATGGAAAAGAGCCAAAAGAGGTAAAAGAAAGCATCTGAGGTCTCAAACAAGGTATGCTTTAAGAGAAGGAAATTATGTGTGTAGGTATAAAATAGTGCTAAGAAGCTGATTGGAACCTATACAGTATGTAGAAATGAAAAAGTGTCAAAAGATTGAAAGGGTAGCTGAGGTCTCAAATAAGGTATGCTTTACACAAGAATCTAAGTTGCAGATTCTGAAGAGAAAGAAATTATAAGTGGTGTACGTACAAAATAGATATGAAGCTGATAATATGATACAATAATGTACCCGAAATGCAAAAGAGCCAAAAGATTAAAAAGAAATCTGAGGTATCATACAAGGAGTGCTTCACACAATAATCTAACTCGAGGATTCTGAAGAGAGAGAAATTATAAGTGGTGTAGGTACAAAATATTGCTAGGAAGCTAAAAGCAAAATGTATATGCTTCTATAAGTGTCCACTAACCTACATTATGGTGCACATTACAAAGAATATGATACATAGTTCATTCCCCAGACTATAAAATAACATATTCTTCCATTTCCATATTAAGTACAACAAAATCAACCTTGACTTGGAATCTTAGTCATGATTTCAGATTCAAGTGTCATGCGAAGACATAATTTTCCCGTCTTCATCAACCATTTCACACACGTGCTATCATACATACATTCTGTAAAAATAATAAGGCTCTTCAGAGAACCAAGGTACATTGGGAGAAACCATATTCTAAGGATCAAATTTCACTCATGTAACTACAAAGCATTTGGAGAAATCAGAAATTTCTAAGCAAGAAACCACGCACATATAACACTTTAAAAATAAAATGCACAGTCAAAATGCACCAGTCTCCAAATTCATTTAGCAATTGAAACACACTTTCTAAAGCAATTTCCTGAATAAGCATTCATGCTCTGTAGATATTCTACTTTAAATTATTAATCATCATTGCTCTAGCTTCAAAAAAATGTCAAAATTGTAGTCTGTAAAAAACATATATCAAGTTCATTGAATCAAATTCAAGAGCAGCCACGTTTGGAGGTGGCAATTCATTACACAAGAAGAAATAAGTTGTGTAACATTAAGATTGCCTGGAGATGGCCAATTTAAGACACAACATATTTATAAAACACATTAAATAGGTTGACAACTGGGTTCAACCTATTTGACATGATTAAATTCTTATATAGAAATTGTATTATAATTATTTGCAGAAGTATCTTCTGTTCTAGCTCACTTCAAATGATATTAGATATTTAAATCTTATAGATAAACTAATGAATGTAAAGAATTCTTAAACACACTTTATTGAATTTATTTTAAAACATTATTCATGTTTTCTAAGTATAGGAATTGATTTATTTTTCTATTCAATTAATTGTTATTCAAGAAAGAGAACAAAAATAGTTGGATGTAAACAGGCAATGTGGGTCAGCACAACTTTAAGCAACTATGTCACGAGAAACATAAAACAAAAAATGAATCAGTTTACTGTTGATGTGTTTTATCAAAAAGGTTTCTCTCCTCCATTAGCAAAAATACGACAACACAAGACCTAGTCCAACCCTTAGCTAATTGCAAGTTAATATATTTCGATCACCCACCAGATATAAATTTTGAAAATCTGAAAGTCAATAATAAAATGATGAAAAAGTACCTTAATGTTAGGTTTCACATCAACAATAATCCCATTATCTATATAAACATCGGCAACCTCCTGATGGTGAGCATTCACAACGGCCCCTCCCTTAATCAGGATCTTCGGTGAGGATAAGGAAATTCCACATTCCGTATGACTGTAACCTGTCCTAGCATCACAAAACTGCAAAGGACAAACATATTTAAGAAATATTTCTGCATATTCAGGATAATTTCACCATTTTGACACTTAAACAACAGCACAGAAAGGGCTAATCATTTTCAGAAGAAAGAGAGAAATGGTGAAACATTTTGAGCTTTCCTTAATTTGGAAGTCATTATATCTATTTACTATCAAATATCTGACATCTGAATTTTGACTCCCATCAGTCTCCTACCTTTGCATCACAAAAGGGCCCAAAAGACGTCCATTTATAATTAAAATTTCTAGATATTGGATCCCATTTGCCTGTTTAGTCCCAAAATGTATGGGAAATTTCCATCTTCAGTTTAGCAGGAAAGAAACAAAGTTAAATAAACAAATAAATCCTCCATATTTTTTCCATTCTAAAAAACAGAGCTCAAAGTCCACAATGATGCACTCCACCTAAACAAGACCAAAGGATAATGCATGTCAATCCTACCCTGATATAACTGCAATATTGGTTTTTATCCAATTTATTCTCAACAGTAAGGGTAATGACACACAATCATTAGAAAATAGTTAGTCATGAAATTTCTATTTTGTATTCTATTTCCAGAGATCATCTCCATATTGCTAACAAAGATAAATTGGTAATCATCTGTGTCTTTTTGCCCATATCCAAATTCAAGGTGGAAGCAAATGGATAGAGGAAAGCAACGAAATTTAATTATTCAAGATTTCCCACATTTGATACCTCTGTAGCCCTTAATCCATTAGTCAGTATAAGCAGTTCACAATTAAAGCTTGGGCATAAAAAAAACCTTTGTCGCAGTATCAGCCTAGTTAACAAAGGTAAGTAGTAATGGTTTACATTCTTCATCCTATACCTAAAATCAAGATAAAGCTAAAAATGTAACTGGCAAATATGAACTCTTGAAGAGTTCTCACGATTAGAGACCAAATATTGTCCTTTCACTGTATTGGGCTAACCACCCTTTTATTCTAGAAGATGATAAAAGTCTCAATTCTTGCTTCATATCTAAATAATGCCTACAACAACAACTACTAAGCCTTATCCCAGTAGGGGGGGGTTAGCTATATGGATCACACTTCGCCACCGTGCTCAATCTAAAATCATTTTCTTATTTATATTTAAATATAACACATATAAATAATGCCTATCAATAAAAAAAAAAATCAACACTAAACGACATTTTGATTAGTCATGATGCATGGTAAGTTGCAGGAATTGCCACTCCCTTTGTAATTTCCTTGATGCTATTGCAACATTTAAAATGCATCAAAAACTTATCATGGCAAATCAGTGTAAATGTTGCTAATTAATGA
Organism: Ophiorrhiza pumila; assembly: GCA_016586305.1. Taxonomy (NCBI): domain Eukaryota; kingdom Viridiplantae; phylum Streptophyta; class Magnoliopsida; order Gentianales; family Rubiaceae; genus Ophiorrhiza; species Ophiorrhiza pumila. The sequence continues at coordinate 14,143,911 of BLIW01000006.1, forward strand.
CACTCCATTAATCACCTTAATCAAATCAAATCCATTCCAAATATTACTCCAACTCCCCCTCAAAGTTCAAATTTTATATAAAAAGTTAATTCTAGTGGCCAGCTGACTGAACTGAGGGGTTATTTATTGATTCAAGAGAAGAGGGCCTCTGAAGCTTTACTAAATAATTTTCCACCTCAACCCCTGGTCCACTTTGCACACCATTGGCTTAATACTCGTGCTGTTTACAAAGCAGTCAAGGACAATGAGTTCTATACATTCAACTACAAATCTTTGCAATACTGGAAACCTCTTCCTAAATTTGAAAACCAAAGTTAATCAAGAATTACATAAAACAGTATCATGTTAAGTCTTCAAGAAGATTTCAACACAGAATTTCCCACCACACTAAACTTCTCCATCCATCAGCAAAGAAGGAAATTGCACCCAAAAGTTATACAAAAAGTTATTCAAGACCATAAATTCATTATGACCATAGGAAGGCACAATAACCACATCAAACTTCTCCATCCATCACCCGAAAAGGAAATTGCATCCAAAAGTTATCAAAAAGATATTCATAACCATAAATTCATTATGAACACAGGAAGTCACAATGACCTCTATCCAAAAAAAAAAAAAGTATTTTTCATGAACATACACGAAGTTCTTTTAGCACTTGGATAACAGCTTAATTGCAAAAACCCATAAAAAGAGTGAATCAACTGAGAATTCTTTCCTAAACTTTATAAACAAAAGCAGAACTCGTAGTTCCAAGTTCCAACCCATTGTAGCATAACTTTCTACTATTTTCAAAACAATCCATCAAAGGAAACAGAATCAAAATTCCAAATTTTAAATTAAAAAGATTCATAGCCGACTGTCTACATATACCTCACTGGAAACGGAGGAAGTGGCTGGCAGCGACAGGATTGAAAGAAGAGCCAAGACGATGAAGATTTTGATGACCAAAAACTTGAGGGAATCCATTTGAATTATCCAAACTGCATCCATGATGATGGTTGATGGACTGAAGTCTCAACGGTGACCTCTGCCTTGCGTTTGACTAACCTTCCTTCGTGCAAGTCGGCTATATATATTTAAACGACTTGCACGTGCTCTCTTCTGTTGTTCCAAGGTCATCACGTGAAGGAGAGAGAAACTGAAAGGGAAATAAATTTTTTTTAAACAGTTCAAGATATGGGTTTTAGAAATAGGGAGATTGATTAACTTCTCTCTTTGATTTTGGTTAGATTTTGGAATTTTGTGGATTGCAACAAGTTTTTTAATGCATAGTTTAGGCAGGGTTGTTTATATTTTTGTTTGAGCTCCTGGGGTTAATTCATGAAGTCTTCACAATGATTCTTAGTGGCTTGTCAGGATGGTCTATGCAGTGAAGTCATCGTTGAAATTGAAGATGTTTTTTATCCTCTTACCGTTATTTTTCGCAAAGAGGTACAACATTTTCATCTTTGAATTTGTGAGGAAGGGTGTCTTGTAGTTATCAACTGGGATTAAAGGAAAGAAATTAGGCATTGAAGGTTAGTGCACCAATGAGAGTACAAGAAGTTTGAAGAAGAAGGGAATAAAGGGACAAATAGAATCATCGGTGTTCTTAATTGGTTGGCTTTGGATGCGTCAAATTGGCCGATGTTAGAGCAGCTATTCGTAAGCATTGTTGGGTTAAGGACTCTTTGGAGGTCTATGAGCTATGTTGGATTGTTGTAGCTGCTTATTTCAACAACTGGGTTCTTTGGCCTCTGTGTTGGTTTGCTCAAGGGACTATGTTCTGGGCACTGTTTGTTCTTGGCCATGATTGGTAATTTTGCAATAAGTAACTTCAATAAAGTTTCGTATTTTTATTCTTCTTGGTAAAGATTACTTCTTTTCTTGCCCTGGATAACTTATAATTGTTCTGATTTCAATTTCGGCAGTGGTCATGGAAGCTTTTAAAATAATCTGAAGCTGAATAGTGTTGTTGGATATATTCTTCATTCATCAATTCTTGTCCCTTACCACGGATGGTTAGTTCAGCACATTTATGCAGTTGTAATAAAGTTCATTGCTTGTGTATGAAAGTTGTGAGTTGAATTTGTAATTATCTTGAATTGTGCAGGAGCATCAGCCATAGGAGACTCACCATCAGAATCAAGGCCATGTTGAGATCCATGAATCCTGGCACCCTATAAGTGACTGTCCTCAATTGTGTGGCTCATTCTGATGTATAAATTCCTTTTAATTACTGATTTTTGCCTCATTTTGCTCTCAAATTATCCGAAAAAACTTTTAAGAATTTGGATTCTGCCACCAAAAAGGTGAGGTTCACCTTACCATTCCCCATGCTAGCATACCCTGTTTATCTGGGAAGCAACTTGTTTTTCTCTAAATTGAAAGATGTGAGAATTAAGGATTTTTCATAATAAAAAAATTGGAATTATTCACAGTGGGGTAGGAGCCCTGGGAAAGCAGGCTCTCATTTTAACCCAAACAGCGATTTGTTTGTTCCAAATGAAAGAAATGGTGCGATCACTTCGACCGTATATTGGACGGCTATGGCTTCATTACTTATGGGATTGTCTTTTGTGATGGGTCCTGTTCAATTTCTCAAACTCTATGGCGTTCCCTAATCACTGTATTCTTGTTGCTTGTGAGATCAACTAGAAAGGGTCCTTTTGTTTAAGTTGAATGAGCAACTCCAGCTTCCACTTTCCTTGCTCTTCTTCAACCAAAAGAGTCCTTTTTATTAAGTTTATTTTTAATCCTAAGTTCCAAAATTTTGAGCTTTGAATTGTTTTACTGTGTTTTGAAGAAAAATAAGAAAAAACAAAAGTGGGGAAAAACAGGAGAAAAAAAATGCTGGAATTTGAAGGGAGGTACTATTGAGGAATAATTGTGGTGTTTGCATGGATTTCGAGCTAACAGAGACGCTTAAAGAACTATTGTGATCTCTTAGGAATTTTTTTTATACAGAACGTTTCACTGCTGATTTTAGTCTTATGATGATTTGGTCTTACTGGGTACATCTGGCTTTATTTCTTTGTGATTTAAATAAATAAAAAAACTGTTAGTCTATCCTATTCAATGCACTTTTTCTTTATGTCATTTTAGTTTGCTCATCCACCTTGCCGTATGTTACTCTAACTTTTGCCTACTACTATCTGTTTTTTCCTGTGAGTATGTATTTTCCGTGTTTCTATTGGTGGTTGTTGAATATTTTCTAATCTTTTAGACCTTCTCTTTCACTTAGTATATGTTAGTATCTGTTGTTTGAAAATTTTAACATTTTTTAGTTTGAAGGAAAAGTATGTTTTTATGTTAATTCTGTTAGTTTACTGGGCTTTCACTTTGAGTGGTTCTCCTGTTTTTTGCCTTTTTCAGAGGGAAAATTCTCCAGGTACTGAAAAATTTGCCCCAGAAGAAAATTCAAGTTATTGTAGTCACAGATTGTGAAAGAATTTTGGGGTTTGGGGACCTTGGTTACTTTTTTTTATGTGTATTGTGGTGAGTGCTTTGCACATCTGATGGTCTTGTACAGATTTTCTCCTTTCCTTTTCTGTTTGCTCTTTTTTTTAAAAAAAAAAAATCTTTGTTCTGTTTTTTGTTTGTTTGTGATTTTTTTGGTCATGTATTATTAGACATGCAGCAGCCTTTTAATTTGAAGACGATCTTTTTTTTTCATTTTAATAAATATTAATGTTTCTAGGGAATGGGCTAACCTGTAGGGAAGCTATTCTTATACACAGCACTCTTGAAGGTGTTTGTCCTTCAGCTGTAATTATTTTCAAGTTCAAGGTCTATATGCATTTCTTGCAGTTAAGTATTTTTTAAAGTTTATTGTATTCATTTTTATGTTTAATATTTTTCACTCGAAACTTTGTGTATTGGCAATATAGTAATTAGTATACTTGGAATTTCAAATTTTCGTGCTTATAATTCTCTTTCTTTGAAAGAAAACCATTAAAACTTTTTCGTAAACAAAAAGGTTTCACAAGAAGGAAAAATTCACCAATACATTGCCGGCTCATCTCTTTCCAAATCAAATGCAGCTTAGCAAATATACAGTTAAACTATTCTACTGATATTGATCCTTGTTGTTTGTGCAGGGATGTTTTACCGTCTTTGCATAAAGCACCCAAATTGTTTTTGGGAAGAGTGATAAGCTTGATGTTCTGTGGGATGAAGGACTCTACTCTCGAATATCTTTATAGCTTACAGGAAGCCAAGGATAGAATGAGTTTCTCAACAATCATTTGTTATACAGGTTGCTGTTACACTTCTTCCCTTCTATTTTTTCTTGTTAAATTATTTTCTTGAATATGGCAAAATTTGGACTAGAGTTGTTATACATCAAGAGATATTTAGAACTGACAAGAGCAAATAAAATACATTTACTTGGTGAGTTTATTTTCATGTGCATTTCCTTTCTCTTGTGAAATGATTGTACATATGTCCTTTGGCAAATGGATTAAGCTGACATGAATGTAAATCCCAAGATACAAATGGATAAAGGTAATACTTTTAATGTATATACTAGAGTTAGCCCAAAAAAAATGAAACAAAACTGAAAGAGGAAATGTGCGTCTTCCTAGAATTTGTGATGCGTAAAAAGAGGAAGTCTTGAGTTTGAATTTTCATGTTGAAATGTGAACTTGATGACGTAATGCATTCTGCCCTCACATCTCATGAATGCCGAACTTCATTCCTATCGAAAGCATGATTGCCGCACTTGCAAATACAATTATGAAGCATGAATTTTGGGGTGTTGTTCAAATTGATGCATGATGCCATGAACTTCTTGATGTAAGGCTTTGGTGAATGAAAGAGCATAAAATGAAATGGACTCACGAACCGAATGTCTTAGAAATTTCCACACCACCTTGATGCTTAGTTGTCTTATTGGTCAAATGTATATATTGTCCTCTGTGGAAACTTTAATTTTGAACCATAGCTTGAAACTGGTTGTCCTGTTGGTGAATATTTTTGAATGTCAAAATTTTTCAGCAAACATGCCTCTTATGACTCGACTCTTACTTAATTCATAGGTGCTGTTTTTTGACTATTATTGTCCTAACGAAAAAAGGACCTTTTGTCACTCCTTGTGATGTAGGAGTTTTTTGGATAGGTAGACTTGGATGCTTATTTTGTAAATGGAGGAAGTACTCCATATTTATATTGTGCTAAAATTTCTTGATCTAGGATACATTAGGCTATGTAAATGGATCCAACTTCAAGAAATCTTCTTTTGTAAGGACGATTTTAGGGTAAATCCATCGTCCACCACATTATCTAATAAAATCGGGAGTGGCGACCCACCTCACAAAAGAGGTTAGCCAAATAAAAAAACAACATGCCTCTTATGACTCATATGACTTTGGATGGTGATGAAGTGAATTGTAAGCGGTTTTTCAGCTTCTGTACCATGCTTAGCTATAATGTTTTCACGTATAAGCTTTCCCTGTGATTGAATGTGAATTCGGGTATTGTTGAAATGAAGTCATGAACTAATGTCAGGCAATGCTTGTTCTGAACTAATTGTAAAGTAGTATTTGAGAACAATTTGACGCTAGTTGCCTATGAATGCCTTAATGTTTTATTACAATTGAGGGCTTGAAAGGTGTTAGTGAGCATGTGAGCATAACTTACGGTGCCATACATTCACCCAAACACTAGTTTTGTTCAAGTCATGTAAATATATATATCAAGAACTAAGTGTGGGGAGGGGGGTTCATACGTGTGTTGAACTGTGCTTACTGGAAGGTGAAATCTGTTAAATCGATGTTGATATGAGTTTTTGATCTACAGGTACCATGCCTCCGAAAAAAGCTTTTAATGGTTCTACATCCAACCCAAAAGGCCAATCTTCAAAATGCAAAACCAAGCTCGCAATGTTCATGACTCCCTCTGACGATTCTGGCTCTGATACAGAATACTTTCCTGATGAGCGTGAAGTGAGGGAAGTGCAAAACCCCAATCAGAAAAAAAGGAAAACCCCGCAGCAAGCTACGATACTGCTTCATCAACGAAAAGGCCCAACAGAAGTTTTGCGACTTTGATGTAAGACACATTCATGTCGAGAGACCATTCTGTATCACTGAGAAGCCTTACACTAAAGTGATCCAATATTACAATTGGGAAAAGCTAACAGTGGTCCCTGAGACTTGTAATATGGCTATATCCAAAGAATTTTATGCCAATGCTGCTGAGGTCAAGCCTGAGGAGATCGAAGCCAAGGGTGTGTTTGTGCGGGGAAAATATATCAAGCTCACAAGTCAAACAGTGAACAAGCACTATGGCATCTAAGACTACAAAAAGGATGAACTGAAGTGAGGTAAGTGAAGCGGGGAATCCAGATACGGTTCTGCGGTCATTGGGACTCCCTGGAGTAAATTGGGTGCGAAATCAATACGGTGAGCCAAGGCATGTTCTGCTTACAAATCTGACTGCAGAGACAAAAACTTGCCTCTTGTTCGTCAACTCACGACTCATGCCAACAACCCATAATACTCGGATCTCCAGTGACAGGCATTTTCTTGTGTATGCTATAAAGAATATGCTTACTGTAGACATGGACAAGTTCGTGATAACTTACATCAACCACTCCATAGAGAAAGAAAACCAGACAATGTATTTCCCACTCTTCCTGATAGAGTATGCCACAAAACAAGGAGTGCTGATCACTTTGGGTGAAGAATGTAGAACATCAACAGGGCCTATCAAGAATTCTCACATGAAGAATTATCAGCACATGCAAATGATAGAGAGATAGCAAAGGGAAGAGCAAGCAAGAGAAAATGCAAGGGTTGTGGCAGTGACCGAAGAAATTAGAAAGGATCAACTTCCAGCTGGGATAGATCAGCACATACCCAGTGCACCACCACCCTAAGTTTTTAATGACTTCTCACCGATGCAGACAGACCTGGCAGACCTCCACGCGTCCTTGCAAGAGCAGTATAACTCTGTGATTCGCCATATAGATGCGATGGACGACAGATGGAGTAGCTTTCAAACAGATGTGGGAACGAGGTTGGGTTCTATGATCCAGGAGCATCACACTCAGTGGACTGCAATGGATACCAGGCTGAATCAATGTCAAACAGAAGTTCACAATATCAACCTGATGATGGTATACCACCATCAAACAAGGGGCCCCAATTCTTACTTCCCTCAACTTGAAGAATTGGATACTCAGGCGCTGCGCATGATTGTGGACACTTCGAGTAAAAGAGTAGTGATGCAATAAGGGATAAGTGCACATGCTGGAACTAGTACAACCAAATTCAGAGGCGTCAGCCCCACGTTTCCTGGGTACTCCCGGTTTTCCAACCAACCTCCTCCACCAGGCACTTAAAAATAGGGCAGTTTCTTTCCCCTTTCCTCACATTGGGGACCATTGCAATCTTTAAGTGGGGGGAGCGAGAAGAGTGTACCTGGGAATGTGTTCTTTTGGGGCTGGTGATATTTCATATTGTTGCTGTGTTTGATACAAGTTCAATGCTTTGCTGTGGTTTGTTAGGCCTAGTGCCTTTGATTTGAATTCTATTCTGTTGTGTTGCTTTGTTTGCTAAGGGAAATATTGATACAAGATCACGGTTATACGTCAAGTTCGATGAATTCAAAGTGCTCATTCCAATTGTAGAAGACGAGTCTTTCATTTGGAAACCTGGGATTGAACAAATGACGTGGACAGTAATCTACGTCGCGACGTGGAGAGGCTCCGACGTCGCGACGTCCATGAACGTCGCGACGTCCAGCAGCAACGTGATTTTTATTTTTAGGGTTTGTTCCCCGACGTCGCGACGTCGAGCTCCCCCACGTCGCGACGTGCGGGAATTTTATGCGTTAATTATTTTTCTGTTTTTAGAAACTAGGGTTTTAAGTTATTTAATGTTTCCTTTTATGTGTTATTTCGTTTAGGGTTTGTAATAAGCCTAAAAATAGGCATTTTTATCAGTTGTAATAGGGGAGAGTTGAATTTTGAGAAATAAGAACACAGAGTTGTTTCTTTTTGTGAATTGTCTTTTATTGAGGGATTTCGATCTACTTTGTGGGTTTTAGTTCCTGAGGAGGGGATTAAATCTTACGCGACTGTCGTGTTAATTGTATGTGAGGAGCATCCAATTAATTGTGTATACTGTCAGCCTACAGAGATAGGTTGATTCGACTTGTTCAATTTGATTTACGAAAAGATCAACACGTTATTCCGCAACAACTATCAATCTACGTGAGGAGCGTGGTGAGATCGTTATCAAGTGGTATCAAAGCTCAAGGGATTTTCGAAATCAGGTTTTTCAGTTTTTCTTAAAATTGAAACCCTAAATTGTTGTTATTCGCAGCCTTGCATGATTTGGTTATTGTGAAGGTTACAACAATTATATCTTTTCTTTTTTTGTTTCATTGGTATTGAATTTGATCCGATTGAATTGGTTGAATTGGTGATTGTTTGTTGGTTTGATTATTTTGGATATTTGTGGGTAATTGTTGCTGAAGTAATTTTGTGGATATTCAATTGGAATTTGGTTAATTGTCAACATGAGTAGACAGGAAGAAGGAGCTAGTGTTAACCAAAATTTGGAAGGTATACTGGCTACTGTGAGTGAACAGTTACGGCAATTAACAGCTGAAACTCAACGGATTAGCCATCAGATTGAACGACTGGAGTCGAGACCTCGAGCAGGTACTCCAAGGAGAACTCCATCTAAAAATCCTTGGGTTGAGGGTTTGAAGGAGTCTAAGCCAAAACCAATTCGGTGTGCTATATGTTATGGGTATGGTCATCAAGAACGTGATTGTGCTAATCTTTTTGTTGAAAGAAAGATTCGGACGCCTACTCCTAGAGTCCATGCTAAAAAGTGTTTGAGATGTATGGCTGTAGGTCATAATGCTATTAGTTGTCCAAGATGGTATAATTTGTATGTTGAACCTCCAAAGGAAGATCCAACTGTCAAAGCTGTTACTATACCATTGTTGGGATGTGTTGAGGATCATGGGGATAATAAGTTGAGTCCATTGGAGATGGGTCCAGTTAATGAAATTGTTGAAGCTTCTTTGCAGGAAGTTCAATCACCCATGGTGGAGGTATCACATGATGTGCTTGAAGAACAATCTTGTGAAGATTTAATTCCTTTTATTGCTTTAAATGATTGTAATTTAATTGTTCTTAATGATGTTTATCATGATAAGCAAGAAAGTGAATTGATTCATGATTTGAATGGAAAAAGCCTTAAGGTGAGGTTTGTAGAAAAAGGCAAAGAGGGGGAAAATAATGAGTGTGAATTTCCATATATTTTGTCTTTTTGTCTTCATGATTTTACAGATTTTGTACCGGATTTCCTTGTCACCAATCAACAAGATTTGAGGTCAAATCTTTTTCAAGTGGGAGGGAATGATACGAGATCAAGGTCATACGTCAAGTTCGATGAATTCAGAGTGCTCATTCCAGTTGTAGAAGACGAGTCTTTCATTTGGAAACCTGGGATTGAACAAACGACATGGACAGTAATCTACGTCGCGACGTGGAGAGGCTCCGATATCGCGACGTCCATGAACATCACGACGTCCATCGTCGCGCGTCGCGACTTCCAGCAGCGACATGATTTTTATTTTTAGGGTTTGTTCCCCGACGTCGCGACGTCGGGCTCCCCCACGTCGCGACGTGCGGGAATTTTATGCGTTAATTATTTTTCTGTTTTTAGAAATTAGGGTTTTAAGTTATTTAATGTTTCCTTTTATGTGTTATTTCGTTTAGGGTTTGTAATAAGCCTATAAATAGGCCTTTTTATCAGTTGTAATAAGGGAGAGTTGAATTTTGAGAAATAAGAACACAGAGTTGTTTCTTTTTGTGAATTGTCTTCCTGAGGAGGGATTTCAATTTACTTTGTGGGTTTTAGTTCCTGAGGAGGGGATTAAATCTTACGCGACTGTCGTGTTAATTGTATGTGAGGAGCATCCAATTAATTGTGCATACTGTCAGCCTACAGAGATAGGTTGATTCGACTTGTTCAATTTGATTTATGAAAAGATCAACACGTTATTCCGCAACAACTATCAATCTGCATGAAGAGCGTGGTGAGATCGTTATCAAATATGGTGGTGGTGTGTAGTATATTAGTATCCACAATCATGAGCAGCAAAGCATTGAATTCGTACAACACAACAAACACTTAACATTATCGCAGCTGAAAAATAGAAAGCACATAACAAGGCTAGTGCTAGTCACTGCCTGTTTTTCTTCCCAACAACCACACACAAGGCTACACAATATACTACATACCACCACAATATTTCCCTTAGCAAACAAAGCAACACAACAGAATATAATTCAAATCAAAGGCACTAGGCCTAACAAACCACAGCAAAGCATTGAACTTGCATCAAACACAACAACAATATGAAATATCACTAGCCTCAAAAGAACACATCCCCAGGTACACTCTTCCTGCTCCCCTCCACACTTAAAGATTGCAATGGTCCCCATTGTGAGGAAAGGGGAAAGAAACTGCCCTATTTTTAAGTGCCTGGTGGAGGAGGTTGGTTGAAAAATTGGGAGAACCCGGGAAAAGTGGGGCTGACGCCTCTGAAGTTGGTTGTACTGGTTCTAGCATGTGCACTCATCCCTTGTTACATCACTACTCTTCTACTCGAAGTGTCCACAATCATGCGCTATGATTGAGTATCCAATTCTTCCAGTAGAGGGAAGTAAGAATTGGGGCCCCTTGTTTGATGGTGGTATACCATCATCAGGTTGAGATTGTGGACTTTGGTTTGACATTGATTTAGCCTAGTATCCATTGCAGTCCACTGAGTGTGATGCTCCTGGATCATAGAATCCAACCTCGTTCCCACATCTATTTGAAAGCTACTCCATCTGTCGTTCATCGCATCTATATGGCGACTCACAGAGTTATGCTGTTCTTGCAAGGATGCTTGGAGGTCTGCCAGGGCAGTCTACATCGGTGAGAAGTCGTTAAAAACTTGGGGTGGTAGCGCACTGGGTATGTGCTGATCTATCCTAGCTGGAAGTTGATCCTCTCTAATTTCTTCGATCACTGGCACAACCCTTGCATTTTCTCTTGCTTGCTCTTCCCTTTGCTGTCTCTCTATCCTTTCCATGTGCTGATAATTCTTCAGGTGGGAATTCTTGATAGGCCCTGTTGATGTTCTACATTCTTCACCCAAAGTGATCCGCACTCTTTGTTTTGTGGCATACTCAATCAAGAAGAGTGGAAAATACATTGCCTGGTTTTCTTCCTCTATGGCGTGGTTGATGTAAGTTATCACGAACTTGCCCATGTCTACAATAAGCCTACTCTTTATAGCATACACAAGAAAAAGTCTGTCTCTGGCTATCCGAGTATTATGGGTTGTTGGCATGAGTGTTGAGTTGACGAACAAGAGCTAAGTTTTTGTCTCTGCAGTTAGATTTTTTAGCAGAACATGCCTTGGCTCACCGTATTGATTTCGCACCCAATCTACCCAAGGGAGTCCCAATGACTGCAGAATCGTATCTGGATTCCCCGCTTCACTTAGCTCACTTAGTTAATCCTTTTTATAGTCTTGGAGGCTATAATGCTTGTTCACTATTTGACTTGTGAGCTTGATATATTTTCCCCGCACAAACACACCCTTAGCTTCGATCTCCCCAGGCTTGACGCCAGCAACGTTGGCATAAAATTCTTTGGATGCAGCCACATTACAAGTCTTAGGGGCCACCGTTATATTTTTCCAATTGTAATATTGGATCACTTTAGTGTAAGGCTTCTTAGTGATACAGAATGGTCTCTCGACATGAATGCATCTTATAGCAAAGTCGCAAAACTTCGGTTGGGCTTTTTCGTTGATGAAGCATTGTATCGTAGCTTGCTGCGAGGTTTTCTTTTTTTTCTGATTGGGGTTTTGCACTTACCTCATTCACGCTCATCCAGAAAGTATTCTGTATCAGAGCCAGAATCGTCGGAGGGAGTCGTGAACATTGCGAGCTTGGTTTTGCATTTTGAAGATTGGACTTTTGGGTTGGATATAGAAGCATTAGAAGCTTTTTTCGGAGGCATGGTACCTGTAGATCAAAAACTCATATCAGCATAGGTTTAACAGATTTCACCTTCCATTAAGCACAGTTCAACACACGTATGAACCCCCCCACACTTAGTTCTCGATATATATATATTTACATGACTTGAACAGAACTAGTGTTTGGGTGAATGTATGGCACCGTAAGTTATGCTCACATGCTCAGTAACACCTTTCAAGCCCTCAATTGTAATAAAACATTAAGGCATTCATAGGCAACTAGTGTCAAAATTGTTCTCAAATACTACTTCACAATGAGTTCAGAACAAGCATTGCCTGACAATAGTTCATGACTTCATTTCAACAATGCCCGAATTCACATTCAATCACAGGGAAAGCTTATACGTGAAAAATTATAGCTAAGCATGGCACATCAGTTGAAAACCGCTTACAATTCACTTCATCACCATCCAAAGTCATATGAGTCATAAGAGGCATGCATGCTGAAAAATTTTGACATTCAAAAATATTCTCCAACAGGACAACCAGTTCCAAGCTATGGTTCAAAATTAAAGTTTCAACAGAGGACAACATATACATTTGACCAATAAGACAGCTAGGCATCAAGGTGGGGTGGAAATTTCTAAGACATTCGGTTTGTGAGTCCATTTCATTTTATGCTCTTGTATTCATCAAAGGCTTACATCAAGAAGTTCGTGGCATCATGCGTCAATTTGAACAACACCCTAAAATTCATACTTCATAAATTGTATTTGCAAGTGCGGCAATCATGCTTTCGATAGGAATGAAGTTCAGCATTCATGAGATGTGAGGAAAGAGAATGCACTACGTCATCCAGTTCACATTTGAACATGAAAATTCGAACTCAAGACTTCCTCTTTTTACGCATCACAAATTCTAGCAATTAATTTAACAATATCGAGAAGTATGCAAAAGGCCAGATATTGCAATGTTAACTCAATGGACATGTAGGAGAAGAAGGCTTACATGGTTAGAGATTAAGACAAATGAAATGCAAAGTTAGAGGAAAGTTTGTGCAGCACTTAATCCAAGAAATGGATTTCTTCTCCTTGATTTCCCTTCCTCGGCCAAAACTCCTCCAGATGCATGCAAGAGATGATAAAATGTAATGCATGACGTATGGTATTTATAGGGAAATTTCAATGCATGATTCGGCTAGGTATAGAACTAGAAAACCAATGCCATGTGAATGCACTAGAAGATGAAATGCTAGACAACAAATGTGCATGTAAACAAAAGCCTTGTTCAATCTATTCAATCGCTTCCTTGCAGCAATCGGCCACTTTAAAATAATTCCACTATCAAACAACATTTATGGGTCCCCGACCTTACACATTTTATCTTCACAAATCATGTTATGTAATTGCACTTCTTTTCACACTCGGCCAGTTCTCCTCAATTGTGATTGATCACGATTTGATTCTTTACTGCACAACTCAGAGAAAATGTTCAGTTCAAAATTTTCTTTACATCAGTAAGTACAATCAAAACTCAAAGCATGGAAGTTCAGAAGAATCAAATATTCTATGTCTGCACTTGGGGTCAAACCTCAGATTTTATTCGCGTCTTTTGTTAGTGCAGAGAATATTCTCTACACGTTCACCTGTCATAGCTCGTGATATCCAAATAAAATTTTCCAGCTTCTTTGGATGGTTTGTACTGAGTTTGTTCGCACTTCCACTCTAGTTGCTTTAGCTTCCATTGTGTTCTCTTCAGATTTCCTACACAGGATAAGACAAGGAAATGTGAGGTTCAATCATTTATTGGAACAACATAGCTACTAAAGGAAATACATAAATGACAAAAACATGAAATAAAATGGTTGGGTTGCCTCCCAACACAATGCTTGGTTTATTTTCCTCAGCCAGACACAAAGGAATGGGATCAAGAGGAGGGTCTTGTCCCTTGTCTTCCACAGCAAATTTGAAAATTTTCACTCTGTGTCCATTGACATTTCAACATACTCCTAAAGATTCACTTTGCACTTCAACGACCCCATAAGGAAAAATCTTGGCGATAGTGAAGGGTCCAACCCATCTAGATTTCAATTTGCCAGGGAAAAGTCTCAACCTGGAATCATATACTAGCACTTGTTGTCCCACTTCAAATTCTTTCACCTTGATTTTGGCATCATGCCATCTTTTTGTACGTTCCTTGTAGAGGCTTGTACTGATATAGGAATTCCAACTAAATTCATCCAATTCATTAAGCATCATCATTCTTGCCTCTTGAGCCAAATCTAAGTCCATATTAAGCTTCTGCACTGCCCAGTAGGCCTTGTGCTCCAACTCAACTGGAAGATGACATTTTTTTCCAAATATCAGCCTAAATGGTGAAGCTCTAATTGGAGTTTTATAGGCTAACCTGTAAGCCCACAGTGCATAATCTAATTTGAGTGTCCAATCCTTCCTTCCAGGGTTTACCACTTTTTCCAATATCCTCTTTATCTCCTTGTTTGTCACCTCTGCCTGCCCATTTGTTTGGGAGTGTTATGCTGTAGAGACTTCATGTTGTACCCCATACTTTGCCAAAAGAGTTTTGAAAACCTTGTTGCAAAAGTGACTTCCTCCATCACTGATAATGGCTCTAGGAGTTCCAAACCTGTTAAAGATGTTTCTCTTGACAAATCTTAGTACACTCCTACATAGTCCACAGCCACCAATATATATTCATTCCCACAAGAGCGTGGAAATGGTCACATAAAGTCCAAGCCCCACACATCAAACAAATCCACTTCTAGCATATTGTTGAGAGAAATCTCATCTCTGTAGGAGATGTTTCCAATTCGCTGGCATCTCTCACATTGACTCACCCACAGCTTTTCCTTGAAGATATGTGGCCAATAAAAGCCAGTCTATAGAATTTTATACCCAGTCCTTGTTCTTCCAAAATGTCCCCCGAAGGGTGATTCATGGCAAGCTTTGAGGATCCCTTCTTTCTCTTCTTCTGGTACACACCTTCTAATGACTTAGTCATTGCACCTTTTATACAAACTACCACTCTCCCAAAAATAGTATCTAACATCATGTCTTAATCTCTTTCTTTGCTCACTGGAGAAGTGTTGTGGTATTTGCCATGCAACCACAAAATTGGCTATCTCAGAAAACCATGGTAAAGCTTGAGTATGGACCCTAAAAATTTGCTTATCCAGAAAATTCTCCTTAATCCACATTTGCAGTTGGCCCTCACTCAAAGCTCCCAATTCAAGCCTGGACAAGGGGTCCGCCACTACATTTTCACTGCCTTTTCTGCCCTTGATCTCTACATCAAATTCTTGCAACAGCAGAACCCAACGAATTAGCCTAGGCTTTGCTTCTTTCTTTGACATGAGATACTTGAGTACCGCATGATCCGTATGGACTATGACTTTTGATCCCAACAGATAAACCCTAAATTTATCAAAAGCGAACACCACAGCCAACATCTCTTTTTCTGTAGTGTTGTAGCTCAGTTGTGCTCCATTCAGTAGCTTACTAGCATAGTAGATGGCATGAAAAATTTTCCCTCTCTTCTGACCTAGTACAGCTCCTAATGCATTGTCACTTGCATCGCACATTATCTCGAAAGATTGTCCCCACTCTGGTGTGACTACCATTGGTGCTTCTACTAGCTTGGTTTTCAACAGCTCAAAAGCTTATTTACAATTCTCATAAAAAATGAATTGTGCATCTTTCTCCAGTAATGAACATAATGGCTTGGTTATTTTTGAAAAATCTTTGATGAACCATCTGTAGAAGCCAGCTTGTCCTATGAAGCTCCTTACTCCTTTTACATTGGTTGGTGCTGGAAGTATAGCTATCACTTCCACCTTTGCTCTATCCACTTCTAAACCAGCCATTGAGATTTTGTGTCCCATGACAACACCTTCGTTTACCATAAACTGGCATTTTTCCCAATTCAGAACCAGATTGATGTCTACACACCTTTTCAGCACCAATGACAAATTTTCCAAGCATCCTTCAAAAGTCATTACAAAAACTGAGAAATCATCCATGAAGATTTCTATGATATTCTCCACCATGTCTTTGAAAATGGCCATCATGCAACGTTGAAATATGGCTGATACATTGCATAGACCAAAGGGCATTCTCTTCAAGGCATATGTTCCAAAGGGGCAAGTGAACGTGGTTTTCTTCTGATCTTTTGGATCAATGGCAATTTGGTTATATCCAGAATATCCATAAAGGAAGCAATAGAACAAGAATCCAGCTATTCTATCCAAGAGTTGGTTAAGAAATGGCAAAGGAAAGTGATCTTTTCTAGTGGCCTTGTTCAACTTTCTATAATCTATGTATACCCTCCAAGCATTTATAGTATTTTAACAAAAAATATAACTCACATTGGATAGAGTATTTTTTTAGTTTTATAGTAATTTTTTTTTGTTGAGACTTGTTATAAGAAATAAATATTTTGGAGGTGTTTGGATTGATGAGTTTGTTTTGGTAGACATTATATTCGAGAATTTTTTATTAATAAAATTTAAATTTCAAATTTGAATTAATAGTTTATGAGTTTATTTGGTAAAAAAAGTTTTTAGAAGAATTTTTTATTATTAAAAATTTAAAAGTCAAATTTATAATTAATAATTTATTTATAAAAATATAAAAAACGTTGTATTAAAAATAATTATTGTAACATTATTTCTTTTAAAAACTTTGATAAAAAATGGACAAAACAGAAAAACCAAATTGAATTTGTGAAATAAAACACTAAAACAACGGTAAACAAATGTAGCCTAAATTTTTTGAAGTATATATTGGTAAATATTTTATAATTTAATTGAAAAAATAATAAAAACTATTAATAGAAATAAGTGTCATATTATTTTTGTGAGAAAAGATAAAGGAGAAGAAAGAATAAGTTACGGGAAGACGTTATAAATAATTGATAAGTTGTACTGATAAGGTAGAAAGAAGATAAAAATGAGTTGTCTTGATAAATAGAAAAAAGATAAAATAGTTGATTGATTAAGGATAAATTTGGAAGATGTGTGATTTATTGCTCGGGAAGCTAATAGTTGCTCTGTCAATAACAATAGGCTTCTAAAATATCACATAAATCGAACCCAAGCAAGAAAATGGGTAAAACTTTCTTTAGGCAATCGCCATGACTTTTATGAAAGAGATCAAAATTGTTCTCAACTTCTTTATATACATAACGTATACCACTACTCGCACTGATGTAAAGTTTAAACCGTCAATGCATATTCACTCTCCTTCTCTTTGTCTTCGAGTGTTCTCTTCAGCCTCTATATATTTTCTGGCCAACTCACTGTGCAAGTTTTGAGAGTTGGAACAAATCATAGAGCAACTTTGTACATGCAAGCATAGATACATTCAAGATATATAACAAGACTTTCTTCAAATTTTTTGTTTTTGTTTTTTTTTTATGTGTGTTGTTTATTTCTATCTTTGGTGCACAAATTGTGCATTTAGGTTTTCAAACTCTTTCCAAATCTATATTTGATGGTGATTATATGGATTGAGATATTAGCACTTTCTTGTTTCAATCCAAACTGAGCAATTTGATACCAAAGTCCTTATTTGCTCCTAATGCCTAATTTCACTATACAAAGTATGATTAAGTAATAATAAGAACGATTGAGGCAGAGAAATCATCGTTTGAAAATATTTGTTCAGAACAACGCCCATCAAGATTCAAAAAATTAATGAGAGAATATTAAACCGACCTGCCACTTAATAATTTCTATTAGTCACTCAGTAAAATCTGTCTTTCACTATTAATATATACATGCATATCATATGATAATTTTATGTATCCACCCCATAAAATTCATCAATTGTTTTAAATTGATCATAAATTGAAATATTGAGAGAATAGATTAGGTTGTCGAAAAACATTAAAAACCATAGATGGACACAAGAAGTTAGTGCAATAGCAACACTATCATAATTAGAAATTAGATACTCGTGTTCCTCTGTCACATGTAGGCAGTAGTAAAACACATGTGTTTCATGAAATTGAAGTTTATGGGAAGATCAACAACAACCATCCATTTCCTACTTTTTTTTAATATAAACAGGTAATTGAGACATGTATTTTTTGCACTCCAATACCCCTAACCCAGAGATATTAATAGTCCTGTAAATATAAATCTTCTTTATTTACTGGCTCTTGAACCCTCTTGTGGCTGAAATTGAAAGCCTAAAATCTAAAGAAACAGAGACAGCTGGAATCCAAATGGGACGAAAGGGTCAAAGGCTAGTACAGGTTGTGTAGCTGCCTCTTTATTTTGTGAAGTAAAATGCAATTTACAGGGGAGCAAAAAATAAAAAAATTGGTAATCGGATTGAAATGGAAGAAAATTAAAAGTGAAGAAAAAGACTGTTTGTATTTTCTTGACTGAATCTATTACAATGAACCCTATTATATAGGGGTGGAGTAAAATGATAAAAGCATATAAAAATCTATTACATTAATTAAATTGATCACTCACTCTATCAATCTAATTAATGATCAATCATCATAAATGAAAACATCATAACTATGGTAATATCAATCTTCAATTACCATAATTATTCACATTAATCACCAATCATCATAATGGCAATATCAATCTTCAATAATGACATATGACAATATCAATCTTCAATAATGACAGCATCAATCACCAATTAATCAGCATCATTTGCATTGAATGTATCATTCTTATCAGCCTCCCTCAAGATGGAGACGGGAAGCAAATCAAGTCCCATCTTGCTTCGAAAGTAGAAAAATGAGAATTTGGACAGAGGTTTCGTAAAAATATCAGCTAGTTGCGGATTAGAAGGCACAAAACTGGTAACAAGATTTCCCATGGCAACCTTTTCCCTAACAAAATGATAGTCAATTTCTATATGTTTCGTTCGAGCATGAAACAATGGATTAACAGACATATGAAGCGCGCTAATATTATCACAAAATAATTGTGGAGGCTGAAGTAGACTGATTGGTCGTGTCGTTTGCAACTAAAATTAATTCCCACTCTTTACTAGTATAGTAATGGAGTAGAGTCGTCTCCCAAGGGAACGGTGTATCCTTTCCTTCAACTTGTCACAACCAAAACGTTAAAATCAAATAAACAAAGTAAAATACTAACGAGTTTAATCAATAAGAGAAAAGTCCAGTTAATTCATTGAATCCACACTAATTAGTAACTTGATCCTTGATGCAAAAATTAAACATGTAATATAAATAAACCAGTTATAGTTACCGGGAACGCCACTGACATAACCTCATTTCTCCTTACTTGTCGGTAATTAAAAGGAATGCCTTATTAATTACTCTCTAATTAATAAATAACCCAAGAGGAATGCCTCATTAGATTTAACTTATTAACAGCATTAATATGAGAGAACCCAATTATGATATGCCCATAATGGAATGCCATATGCCCATACCATCCCCTTATGTCCACTATCCATGAGTGATAGTTTTACCACGTATTAAAACTAAATAGACAATTAAACGGATCTATCGTTTTAATTGGCATTAGAATTCCCCACAAATAATTAAATATTGTACACTATTCAACATTCATAGAAATTTCATAAACCCTCTATCACAGGACATAAAAAGGTACTTAATTACATGTTTATCTAATCCAATTAGATCTCACAAGAATTAATTAGTGCTTCATCAATTCATTAACTGGAAAACTAAATTAGAATGAAAACATAATCAAACAAGACTTAAAAGAATTAAAAAACATATTCATAATAAAAGAAAAACCTGAACTTGACAATCACTTTGTAGAGGTTATTGTTGAAGATGATCCAATCCAATCCAAAATGCAAAGGAATTAGAATATGCTTTGTCTAAAAACTTATCCAATAAATTGTCTTAACTAAATGACTGAAATTTTAAATGCTAGAATTAAATAATGGAAATCTTATTAAATTCAAAACAAGTAAATAAAAATATTACGTGAAAACTACTAAACTAATCTACTTATTAAGAAAACTAGGATGCTAACTCCTCTAAAACTAAACTAGGATAGCATACTAACTACTCTAAAAACCCAATTA
The DNA here is from genome assembly GCA_016586305.1 of Ophiorrhiza pumila. NCBI lineage: Eukaryota > Viridiplantae > Streptophyta > Magnoliopsida > Gentianales > Rubiaceae > Ophiorrhiza > Ophiorrhiza pumila. Next base: position 14,163,965 of record BLIW01000006.1, read on the forward strand.
TTTATAGACTTCTCTCAACAAACAATGCTAAAAAATCTCTAACAGAAAATAACTCTCAACAACTCCAAAATCTCAATCTCCACAATATTAGGAGATATGATTAACAAGAATATTCCTTCCAACTATCATAACCACATAATAAAAAATCTCTCTTCTCCCTTAGTAAAAATCCTTGGTAAATTCTTCACTTCATGGTAAAGTTCCTTCCTGCAAATCTTTTCAACTTCCTCTCAACTTCTTCCTAACTTTTTGCACCATCTTGCACCAATTAAGCTATTTTGTCACCATTCCATTTATTTGTCCACAATCCTGAAAATATACCCAAAACCATAAATTCCAACATATGAAAGCTAATAAAAAATGCATAAAATTACTATAAAATAAATATTAAAAATTGACTCTATCACTGATACCAATATCCCTCAATAAACATGTAAGCCATGTTAATTCAGCAGCAGTAGATGCCATGGATCTATATTCCGCTTCTGAACTTGAGCGAGCAACTGTAGGTTGCTTTTTAGAACACCATGAGATGCAATTTGCACCTAAAAATGCACAAAATTCGGTTGTACTTCGTCGAGTCAAATAACATCCAGCCCAATCTGCATCTGAAAATGCATATAAAGAAAGTGGACTTTGAGAAATAAAACGTAATCCAAAATCTTTCGTGCCTTTAATGTAGCGAAGAATACGCTTGACGGCCTGAACATTTGTTGCAGTAGGGTTGTGAGAAAATTGACTAACTTTGTTCACTGCATGTTGAATATCTGGACGAGTAAATGTAAGATATTGAAGAGCCCCAACGACACTTCTGTAGTAAGTGACGTCTACAGATATTTCATTTGATTCAGAAGATGTATCCTTAAGAACTATTGGAGTGGCAACGGAAGCACAGTTAGTCATGCCAGTGCGGGCGAGCAGATCTGTAATATACTTCCATTGTGAAAGAATTACACCTCCAGGAAAGTATTTAATCTCGACACCTAGAAAGAAACTTAGAGAACCAAGATCTTTGATGGCAAATTCTGAACTCAACTGCAAAATCAAATCTGAAATGGCTGTTTCATTATTTCCAGTCACCAAAATATCATCAACATAGATAAGAAGCATCATCTTGATCAGATTTTTATCATAGACAAATAATGATGAATCTGCCTTACTACAATAAAAACCAAGATGAAGTAGAAATTGAGATAGACGATCAAACCAAGAGCGAGGAGCCTGTTTCAAACCATAAAGTGACTTATGAAGAAGGCAGACGAAATCCGATTTGGTTGGATCTTCAAAACCAGGTGGCTGCTCCATATACACTGTTTCTTTAAGATGGCCATGCAAAAATGCATTTTTCACATCTAGTTGTCTCATACACCAATTTTGAGAGGTAGAGAGAGCAATAACAAGTCTAATTGTAGTATGACGAACAACTGGACTATAAGTCTCATCAAAATCAATACCTGAAATTTGAGAAAAACCGCGAGCAACAAGTCGAGCTTTGAATCGATCAATGGATCCATCCTCACATTGTTTTAGGCGATATACCCATTTAGATCCAACGACATTTGCATCTGAGGGTCGAGGAACTAGTGACCAAGTTTTGTTTGAATGAAGTGCCTCTAACTCCTCTCTCATAGCAGCCATCCATCGAGGATCTTTGAGTGCAATTAGATAATGTTGAGGTTCAACCAATAATGGGGTTTGAATTGAATAGCACTCATAATCCTGTAAATAACTTGGAGCTTGTCGAAGTCGTTGCGGACGTGTCTGAACATCATTATTAATATTGTCACCTGTATCAACAATTACTTCTTCATCATTTTCTGGTGGAACAGAGTTGCATGGATTATGAGGAGAGCCACCAATATCTGTATCACAAGAATCATCAGTGCAACAAATATCAACATTAACATTTGTAGAGTTGTCCATAGTCTCATTTTCTTGCTGAATGGTTGTAGGATCACTATTTGCTTTTGCTTTGAACCATTCGTCAAGTGATGGAAATTCAGCCAGAGATAAAGACATGGAAGTTGATTCCTGTGAAATTGATTTGTATGGAAATTTGCCTTCATAAAAAATAACATGTCTGGATAGATAAACTCTTTTTGTTTGAGGTTCATATCATCGATACCCCTTATGAACTGGGCTATATCCAAGAAACACACATGGATAAGTTTTCTTAACAAATTTATTTCTTCCTTGATATCTCAAAGAAGGAAAACATAGACATCCAAAAACCCGCAAACTTTGATAATCAGGTTCCTTTTGGTATAACTTTGTGTAAGGAGACTGATTTTTGAGAACTTGTGACGGCATCCTGTTAATTAAATAAGTGGCTGCAAGAAAAGCCTCAATCCACAAAAATAAAGGCAAATTAGCATGAAACAACATTGTTAAACCAGTCTCAACAATATGTCGATGTTTCCTTTCAGCAACTCCATTCTGTTCTGGTGTTCCTGGACATGAAATTTGTAGTTGAATTCCACACTGACCAATATGATTAAGAAACTCAAGAGAGTTGAATTCTCCACCTCCATCACATTGAAAAATCTTGATTTTTCTATCAAACTGATTTTCAACTAATCGTTGAAATTTTAGAAAGCAAGAATAGAAATTTGATTTATGTTTCAATGGATACATCCATGTAAACCTTGAGAAATCATCAATAAATATAACATAGAAACGAAAGCCTTGATTTGAAACATTAGGGGCTGGTCCCCAAAGATCACAGTGCACATTTTTTAAAGGAAAATCAGAAATTTTATTATTCAAGCTGAAAGGTTGCTTGCAACTGTTTCCAAACTGACAACTAACACAAATGGATGGTTTAACTTGCCAAAAATCAATAATTTTCTTTCCTTTTAATAAAGAAAGTATCTTCGCACTTGGATGTCCAAGACGTTGATGCCACAAGGAAAAAGAGTCACCCTTCTTTATTGCTGACAATGCTTCTTGAAAATTTGAATCCAAGGCATAGAGTTGTCTATGCTTACACCCCTTCCCTATTTGTCTCCTGTGTTGATCCTTAATAGCAAAATTAGAGGGCGTGAATTCAACTGTGCAAGTATTATCAGTAGTAAGCTTACCTACTGAAACCAAATTCTTTTTCAATTGAGGTACAACAAGAACATCCTTTAAATTCACTTCTCCAACAGATGTAGTACCAGTATGTGTAATAGGCAATTTATTCCCATCACCAACATAAACAACATCATTTCCTTGATATAGTTTTAAATTAGACAAGATACCTGCATCATTGGTCATGTGCGCTGTTGCCCCTGAATCCATATAGAGAGATGGATCATTGTTGTTTAAGCTAAAAGCAGCCAAAGCTTGCGGTATATCTGCTGACTGATATGAATAATCAAACCTGTACCAACAATCAATAGCAACATGATTCATTTTACCACAAATTTGGAAAATAGGTTTGTCACCTTTTGCTTGATGTCGTTCAAGTTCTTTGGTTCCTTCATTTGTAAGGTTGTTTGAACTCGAACCAAAATTGTTATATCGTCCTGCTGGGGTAAATCCTCTACCTCTAGAACTAAAACCGCCTCGTCTACCTGCGCCACCATTTCTACCTCGTCCTTGTTGACTGAAGAAGACTTGATTTTGTTCAATGTAACTTTTCTCTTCTTCTTTTTGAGAAGCAATAGTTTGTTCGTACCCCTGAAGAGAAATCAAAAATTGATTGAAAGTTGGATAAGGTGGTTTTGTTACCATAGCAAGACGAAATCCTTCATATTTTGCTCCTAATCCGCGAGCAAATTGGAAAACTTTATCAAGATCATCAACTGGTTTCTTGATTGCTGCAAGATTATCACAGATTGAATTGAATTCTTTTGAATATTCATCTAAGGATTTTGATCCTTTCTTGATAGTCATCAACACATTTTTCAGAAGTCCTTCCTTTTCAATCGTAGTTGGCAATAGCTTTTCTTCCAATAAACTCCATACATCATAGGCAGTGGCTTCTTCACCAATTGAGGGTTGAGCTTCCTCCTTTATTGTACTAAGTAACCATGAGATAAGAAGTCCATCGTTTTTCAACCACAAGAGATATGCCGGATTCTCCTTTTCGTCATCTAGCAGTGGTTTTGATTTTTCACCATCCTTTTGTAAATGATGAAGAACTCCTAGGCTGCGAGACAAATGGAGGATTTGTGATCTCCACATAAGATAATTATTTGAGCCTAATTTGGTTGATACCAAACTGACACATTGATGAAAAGATTGAATGGTAAGAGTGGGTTCCTTCATAGTTGATCTAATATTTGAAGAACTAGAAGTCTCTGATACCATGAAGAAAATTAGAAGTGAAGAAAAAGACTGTTTGTATTTTCTTGACTGAATCTATTACAATGAACCCTATTATATAGGGGTGGAGTAAAATGATAAAAGCATATAAAAATCTATTACATTAATTAAATTGATCACTCACTCTATCAATCTAATTAATGATCAATCATCATAAATGAAAACATCATAACTATGGTAATATCAATCTTCAATTACCATAATTATTCACATTAATCACCAATCATCATAATGGCAATATCAATCTTCAATAATGACATATGACAATATCAATCTTCAATAATGACAGCATCAATCACCAATTAATCAGCATCATTTGCATTGAATGTATCATTCTTATCAGAAACTGCTGGTTAATCAGTTTCTGTTAATCGATTATTTGGCTATTTGGTTTTTTGGTCTCAATTAGATTAACCAATTCGGTTATTGGTTGATGCTTTTTTCGTCGGTATATATAATTATACCTTCTATTTGATTAACCAATTAACTAATTAACTAATTTAAACTGGTATAAACTGATATGATAATAGCAAGATACAATAAGTAAACATTAATAGTAACCTATTGTAATACCTTATAGATATTAACATTAGGATAAATTGAAAAATACCACCCTCAACTATGATTGTAAGATACCCTTTAAAACTTTCAACTTTGACACTTTACCTCCTTAAACTTTTTAGTTTTGCAAAGTATAACAATTATGTGAAAAACAAATATTTTTTACCAATCTACCCTTATTATTCATTTTGTAATAAATATTTTTGATCAAACTACCCTTATTATTCATTTTGTAATAAATATTTTTGACCAATGTACCCTTATTATTCATTTTATATTTCTTAAAATACTCTACAAGATGCTAAATATCAACCATTCACATCCACTTCATTCTTAATATTGTATTATTTTAACAATAAATCAACAAAAAAATTAAGAAGGATTTCATTTATAAAAATAAAATGAAATAATTTTAGACAGATGATCAAATCTTTGAAAAAACACTCAAAAATTCTTAAAAAGGCATTTTGGTCCTCCAAATTTAAGGGTTGTGGTACTTTTGATCCCAATATTTTTCAATAACCCAATCTAGTTTCGAATGTTTTAATTTGTGACGATGCCGGATAATTGACAGATTTTATTAAATGAATAATTGAAATTATTATGTGACACTGACACACATGTCTATTAATAGTCAAAGTTTTATCATTTTTTTTATAAAAGAATAGAAATTTTGTCAGAATAATCTTTTTATCATTTTCTAAAGAACGATTAAGAGTTGTCTCTTATTAATCAAAATATTTCTCTTTATTGGTTTATTAGATAAAAAGAATATTTATCTTTTTTCCCATAAAAAATGATATAATTTTGACTCTTAACACACGTGCATATCACTTAACATGCACTAGTTTGTTAATATAGTCAAAGTTTTATCATTTTCTATAAAAAGAATAAAAATTTTAATCAGAATCATTTTTTAATAATTTTCTAAGAAACGGGGATTAAGAGTTATCCATTATTAATCCAAAATTTCTCTTTATATGGTTTATTTAAAGAAGATTTATATTTTTTTCATAAAGAATAATATAATTTTGACTATTAATAGATACATGCATGCATGTCACGTGACATATACTCAAGGGCGGAACTAGAACAAAATCATATCCGTTAACATTTAATTAACTATTGTTTTCTGTGTACTCGTGTAATGAAGAAAAGATAGTTATATTCTATGTGTTTACATTTTTTGAAACGTTCAAAATTTTGCTTATTTTTAATTGTTGAAAAAATATTATTAAAAAAATTATAAAAAAAAGTAAAAAAAAAAACTTTTGTTAAAAGAGTAAATAAAACAAAAGTAGAAATGAAAAGGGATGGAATTGGAAAGAAGAAAAATAGAGAGAGTGAAGTAGTGAATTTGATTAGAATAGAAAAAATTATGAAATAAGTTTTATAGTATCAAGCATGAGATTGCGAAATAGGTAGGGAAAAGGATCTATTGTGCATAGCAATGGCAAATGACCATAAGCATTTTTTTTCCTTTTTCAATAAGTTAATCAAAACAACGTCGTTTTGATAAGTGAGTGATTTAAATAAAAAAAGAATTTGTCAAAAACACAAATGAAGGAACCCTTGTCTTCTTTTACATCTTCTCTTTTCCATTTGCGGACTGCTACTGTGACTGTGGTGTGGGGGGTGGCACTTGGCGGCCGCAGGTGGTGGAAGGCTCTGACGAAGCCCACGCTAGACCCCGTCTATATCCGCCCCTCCATATACTTGTCTGTTAATATATAGTCAGAGTTTTATTATTTTTTTATAAAAATAGAAATTTTAATGAGAATCCTCTTTTGATCATTTTCTAAGAAATGATTAAGAGTTGTCCTTAACAATAAGAAGATTTCTATTGATTCGTTTATTATATAAAAAGAAGATTTCTATTTTTTTGACAAAAAATAATATAATTTTGACTGTTAACATTCACGTGCATATCATGTGAGTGTTTTACCAAATATTGTGGTTTTAAAAAAAAATTGTAAAATTATTGTTATTTTTTATATTTCTTCAAAAAATGACTATATTGTAGTAGGCAATCTTGTCTTATTTCCAATTGCAACTTTAAAGTCGAGATTGCCAATCTCAACTTTAAAGTCGCAATTGGCAATCTCGACTTTATAGTCAACATTACCAATTGCGAGTTTAAAAGTAAGTTTTTTTTTATTTCTCATTTTTTATAAAAATAAAATAAAATCTAATTTTTCTCCCTTTTGTTATCAACAAAACTATTTCTAAAATTATTTTGCATTAAACAAAGTTTTTGTAACAAATTAAGTCATTGTAGTATTCACTTTACAACTAAACTGTGGTAAGCACACACAAGCTCTTAATAGTTAAAACAGGTAGAAGTTGAATTACTATGTGACTTTTCAATTTTCGTATATGATCATGAGAGCTATTATATTAAATTATTCAAATTTCATTGTGCATAAAAAATTTGATAGTAATGAAACTTAACTTTAAACTATTATAAAAATACTACAAAACATGTAGTATTATATTATGTAACAAGTTATTATATCAGTACCACTACAAATTAGAGATATAATATTATTTTACTATTATTATAAGGCTAATAAACTACAACTATTAAATATGAAACAAGTATGAAATAATGCTAGAAAGATAGAGAAAAAAGTAGAGCAAAATGTAGTAAGAATTCACCATCCATTTATTTCACATAAGTCTCTATTTATAGGGTTGAACATCACACCTCTATCTTGTAGATTACAATATCCTAAATGTAAGTTACAAGAGTTACATAGGGAGTGGATGGTTACGAGGAAAAATGGTATTATCTTTCTAACATTATTTCATATTTGGTTCATATTTTATAGTTGTAGTCTATTAGCCTTATAGTAACAGTAACAAAACATTAGATCTTTATTTTGTAGTAAGTGATATAACAACTCGTTACATAATATAACACCACAAGTTTTATAATATTTTTATAACAACAAATAATATTAAAAACCCTTCTTTCATTCTAAGGATTTAGTTTACACTCTCTTGCAACCTTATGAGTGGTTGGTTGTTATAGAGCTACAAAACTTATAAATTTTGGTAAGTATAGAATTTTTTTTAAAAAATTGGTACAATGTTTCTCTGGTTTTGAACCATTTTTCACCCTCTAACAACCTAATGTCTCCACAAAAAAAAAAAAAAAATTTACATTTGAATTCTGCATCACAAGTATAGACAATTAATATAGACACAGTATAAAAAGACACTAGGTCTTTCAACAATGAATATATATTACAAAAAATATATATGTAACATAATATTTGCACAAAAATGACAAAATAACTTGACATAATATAAAATATATAAATGAGAGTATTTAAAAATGATATTATTTTAATAATAAATATATTAGCACTACTAAGTTAATAATATTTTGGTAAAACACCATGTTCCCCTAACTTTTATTTTCATTTATTATTAAACTAATTTAAAAAATATATATTTAAACTTAGTAGATTGTTTATTAAAACAATATCATTTTAAGTACTCTTATGTATATATTTTATATTATGTTATGTTATTTTGTCCATTTTGTGCAAGTATTATGTTATATATATTAGTTATTATGTTATATATATATATATATATATATATATATTAATTATTATGCTATATTTATTAATTATTATGCTATATTTATTCATTGCTAAAAAGACATAGTGTTTTCTTATATTGTGACTATATATATATATATATATACTAGGAGATATATACTAGGAAATGAGATGCGCTTTGCGCATGGCGGTGCCCGTGGGTTAGTGTATTTGTGATTTCAGGATTTGCCTTTGATGTGTTTGTATATGGAGATTACACATGTAGTATTTGTAGTTTTTCGAGATGGAGGTTACACATGTAGTTGAAGCACATATATAGCTTTGCCTATACATAGATAGCAGAAGGACAAGAAAATCAAACATCCCCTTCATTGTCCACAAATGACTGGTGATTTTCAACACTGCTAAAAAGGACATTAAAACCATATAATTCCAAATGTGCATAAAACTCATACAAGCAAGCATTCATCAGCACCAACAATGGTTAAAAGTTTAACGTTGTCCATGTCCCAAACTTTAAGAAGATGTTCATCACCAGCAAGCAAAAACCGGTTTTTGCTTGTAGTGAATTGCACTATACCAAGAGAAGCTTTGCAGAGTCCATGGTAGGTCCTGGTCATATGATATGCCAACGAAGGTTTCATACAAGAAAAATCTCAAGTTGTCGTATAGATGTAATTTAGCTGTAATAGTATAGGATTGATAAAAAAAAAATTAAAAACATGCATAAATTTTCCTAGATGACTCTATCCATATATTTGCATTTTTGACATAGTCAATATAAATATAATTTATCAACCACCATAAAGCTTAAACTTTGTTTACACAAATAGCCAAGAAAAGTGTATCTATAAGTGTTTTTTTTTTAATACCAGTTAAAGAGTTGTGTGGTAGTATATATATATATAACCCCAAATCTAAGTGGATGAAAAATAAAGAGCTTCCTATTAAGCAGCAAATGCATATTTTTATTTTCATGCATGTCATCATAATGTCTTCAAGTTCTTTATCTCATCATTAACCCAAAGCTTTCTAAACTACTGTTGTGCAAGCTTCAATTAATAAGAGATCCAATCATGAATACAATTTCCCAAAAAATTTTCAAGTTCTTTATTTGTTAATTTTCTTCATCATTTTCTAGCCTTTTTACATCACAAGTAGATGCATAATTCAAGTATATATTGAACATCCCTTAATTTGCATTCAATTTATTAAATCAAAACATACAAGCATAGACACCAGTACTACTACTCAAGCTAGTTTGATATATTATTGCTTGATCTGAATCCAGGCAGGCCCTTAATTTCGCCATGAACAGACAATATTGCTGTTGGCAGAGGGGCATCATGCATGTTCCTCCACAGATAAGAAAAAAAAAAGAAAAAAAAGAGAGATAAGAAAATTCTTGTCATTTAGAACAGCAAACAACAGTAAGAGAAGAATTTATCATAAGGACATGACATCTGATCTTGAACGTTGAGGATCATAATAATGCATGTGAAGTGTGTAACAATCATATGGATATTTTTTAGGTAGATGGAAAATGTCCAGTCTTCCTAGTACTGGAGAAAACTTTTGCCGTATTTGACTTTTTACAGAGATTAATAGTAGTACTATCAAACAACGTCCATATATTTCACAATGAATGAGTAAGTCTTGTCTAGAAGCTCTTCGTGGACTCTCTACTCCTGTGGTCCCTGGTTTTTCTAAATAAATCATTGTTCAAGTCCTCAAAGCAAGCTCTGGTGAGTGGTTCAAAGAACTTGACTTCTTAACTAACTAACGAACAAACTTAGTTTCCTAAAACATCACAAAGTAAAATACGGTTTTGCTTCTTCAAAAACACGCCTAAAAAGCTCCTATAAAATAGGAGATTACTTTCCAAAAGTTTTCCTAAAAGATAGGAAATTATTTTCCTAATTATCATGCAAATAATTGGGCCAAGTAATTGACACTTAAACGATAAACTCAAGCCCATAATTAAATGTTAATGGACTTAATTATTACAACTTAAAAAATAAACCCTAAATTACTTAAAAGGGTGGCGTGATCCATTGCAAAGCCCAAGTACACGCCTTCTTCTTGGTCTTTCATTCGGCCATGTGAATTTCTTCAAGGTGGAATTTCTTTAAGTTCCAATGTAGAACTCTTAGAAACGTCTTCATGAATTGTTATTGAAGAAACATGCCATAGAACTCCATGTTGAGATGGTTCGGCCTCCAAGTGATAAAAATCTCCAAAAGCTTCACAATGTGTTGATAATAAGTTGTGCAAAGCTTCTTTCATCCTTTTACTCCTTGATCTTATCATTGGTCCATCAAGATTCTCCAATAGATCATGTAAGCTCGGCCTTGGCACCATGGACATGGGCGGATTGCTATCATTCCCTCCTTCCTCGAAAGGATTCGTCCTCGAATCACCTACATCAAACAAAGATAAATCAAAAACATTAAATGTAGATGAGACATTGCTATACTCACTTGGAAGTTCGACTTTGTAAGCATTGTCGCCAATCCTTTCCAAAACTCGAAAAGGACCATCTCCTCCATCTCCTCTTGGATGAAGTTTAGATTTCTTTCTTTCGGAAAACCTCTCTTTCCTTAAGTGAATCCAAACCCAATTACCAGGTTCTAAAATCACGTGCTTCCTTCCCTTATTGGCTTGCTTAGCATAATGTTCATTACGCCTCTCAATTGTGTTTATAGCCCTTTCATGTAACTCCTTAACAAAATCAGCTTTCTTTTTACCTTCGACATTAACAAACTCATTAATAGGAAGCGACAAAATATCAAGTGGAGTTAAAGGATGAAAACCATAAACAACTTCAAAAGGAGAGCAATTAGTAGAACTATGAAAAGTTCTATTATATGCAAACTCAATATCAGGAAGACAACTTTCCCAATTCTTTAAGTTTCTTTGGATAATGGCACAAAGCAAGGTAGAAAAAGTACGGTTAACTACTTCAGTTTGTCCATCAATTTGTGGATGTGCAACAGTAGAAAATAACAATTTAGTGCCTAACTTATTCCATAAAGTTCGTCAAAAATGAGACAAGAATTTAACATCCCTATCACTAACAATACTTTCTGGAATGCCATGCAACCTAACAACTTCCTTAAAGAACAAATCAGCAATATGTGTAGCATCATTAGTTTTGGAACATGCAATAAAATGTGCCATTTTACTAAATCAATCAACAACTACAAATATGCTATCTTTACCATTGCGTGACCTAGGTAATACAAGTACAAAATCCATTGAAAAATCAACCCAAGGATGACTAGGAACAGGCAAAGGTGTATACAAACCATGAGGCATTACTTTCGATTTTGCTTGCTTACATACAATGCATTTATCACAAACACTTTTTACATCTTTAATCATGTTAGGGCAATAAAAGTGTTTATTCAAAATAGCAAGAGTCTTAACAATACCAAAATGCCCCATTAACCCTCCCCCATGGATTTCCCTAACAAGTAATTCTCGAATGGAATATGAGGGTATGCATAATTTATCCGTTTTAAACAAGAATCCATCATACACATAATAATCTCCATTTAGCTTTTTCAAACTTTGATCATATGCGGCGGAAAAATCATTATCATTTTTATACAAATCTTTAATCAAATCAAAACTAAGTAACTTAGCATACAAATGGGTGAATAACGTGTATTTCCAAGATAATGCATTAGCTACAACATTGTCCTTACCAGATTTGTATTTGATCACATATGGAAAAGATTCAATAAACTCTAACCATTTAGCATGCCTCTTATTTAATTTACCTTGTGTCTTCAAGAATTTAAGGCTTTCATGATCAGAATGAATCATGAATTCTTTAGGCCATAAGTAATGTTGCCAAACCTGCAATGATCTTACCAAAGCATACAACTCCTTGTCATCAGTTGCATACTTCATGGCTGCCCCATTAAGCTTTTCACTAAAATAAGCCACCGGCCTTGATTCGTGCATTAAAACAGCACCAATACCTATCCTGGAGGCATTACAGTGTATCTCAAAAGCTTTATGAAAATTTGGCAAAGCAAGAAGAGGGGCATGAGTCAACATATATTTCAATTTGTTAAAAGCGCTTTCATGTTCATCTTTCCATTCAAAAGTGATATTCTTTTTAACAAGTTCATTTAAAGGTGCAGCTATAGAACTAAAGTCTTTAACAAACCTTCTATAAAACTTGCCAAACCATAAAAACTCCTAACATCACTAGCATTCTTAGGTCTCGGCCAATCCATGATTGCCTTGACTTTTGACTCGTCAACAAAAATTCCTTGAGAACTAACAACATAACCCAAAAAGATAATTGATTCCATTCAAAAAGAATACTTTTTAAGGTTAGCATACAATTAGTTCTCACGCAATACAGCAAACACAAGTTTAATATGTTCAACATGTTCATCAAGTGATTTGCTATATATAAGGATGTCATCAAAATAGACCACAACAAATTTTTTAATAAAGATCGAAAAACATGATTCATTAGCCTCATAAAAGTACTAGGTGCATTAGTTAGACCAAAAGGCATGACTAGCCATTCATACAAATCATACTTTGTTTTAAAGGCTGTTTTCCATTCATCACCTTCTTTTATTCTAATTTGATAGTAGCCACTTTTTAAATCAATCTTGGTGAAAATACACGAACCATATAACTCATCAAGCATATCATCTAATCTAGGAATTGGATGTCTATACTTAATTGTGATTTTGTTTATGGCACGACAATCAACACACATTCTCCAAGACTCATCCTTTTTAGGTACCAAAATAACAGGAACTGAACATGGACTAAGAGACTCACGAACTATACCTTTGTCAAGGAGTTCATCAACTTGACGTAGAATCTCTTTTGTTTCCTCAGGGTTAGCTCTGTAAGCTGGTCGATTTGGGATTTGAGCTCTTGGTATGAAATCAATTTGATGTTCAATACCACGAATAGGTGGCAAACCTATTGGCAAGTCCTCGGGAAACACGTCTTCATATTCCTGTAAAAGAGATAAAACAACACTAGGCAAAGAAGCAAGGTGATCACTATCAGCAATAAGTACAAGATCCTTGCGAATCATCAAATACAAAGGTTGCCTATCTAGTATTGCTCTCTTAATCTCACTCTTAGAAGCAAAATAACAAGATTTAGAGTAATCACTATTTCGACTATTACAAGTTTTAGAAACAATGTCTCGGCCTACACTAACTATTACATTCTTTTTATGCTCTTGTTCATCCCTTTCCTTTGCTTCTTGTTCATTCATTTCACGGTAAGCTTGTACAATCTTTGATTAGTCTTCAAATGCTTGAAACGGACTCAAAGCTCGAAGATTGTATTTTCGACCCTCATAGTCAAAAGAGTAGTAATTCTTCTTGGCATGATAGGTTACATCTCGATCATATTGCCAAGGTCTTCCAGAAAGAATATGACTAGCTTCCATAGGAACCACATCACATAAAATCTCATCAACATACTTTCCAATGGTGAATGAAAATTTTACTTGTTTAGTCACTTTACTTTCGCAGAGTTGTTCAACCATTGAAGTTTATACGGTTTTGGATGTTTCATGCAAGACAACTTCAATTTCTTAACAAGTAAAGTACTTGCCACATTTGTACAACTACCACTATCAATGATCACACTATAAAGTTTTCCTTGAACCATGCATCGTGTGTGAAATATGTTATCTCTTTGAGACAAATCATCATCAATTTGTGGTTGTGCATTAAGAACTCGGCGAGTAACTAAAAAAAATTCACCAACCTCGTATGTTTCAAGATCTTCACTACCTTCACTTTGATATTTCTCTTCAAGGGGTGACATGTCGATACATTCCTCATCACTTTCCACTTCTCCATTATCAAGAACAATCATTAACTTTCGAGTTGGACAATCGGATTGATAATGACCATATCCTTGACATTTGAAACAACGAATATCCCTCAATCTTTCATTTGATTTTGACGCCGGCTTTGAGGAAGATTCAACAACATTGCGGACTGGTTTTGGAGCATTAGTCGATGTATTTGTGGATGGATTTGGAGTGAATGGCTTCGGCCTTTGTGACGGAGTGAAAGGAGCAACATTCGGCTTTTGCTCTCTTTTCCAAGGTGATGGTGGTTGTTGGAAACTTCAACCCTTTCCCTTTATATGTTTCTCAATTTTGATAGCTTTGTGAACAAGTTCATTAATGTCAACATAACTTTGAAGATCAACATGGTAAGCCAATTCAGAATTCATACCTCGAAGGAACCTCTCAATGGTTGAGTCGGGATCCTCTTGAACATTGGCTTTAATCATAAGAGCTTCCATCTCATGGTAGTAATCTTCAACTGTTCGGCTACCTTGCAAAGAGAGTGAAATTTTTGGTTGAGCTCTCGGTTATAATGGGAAGGTACATACTTCTTTCTCATAAGCATTTTCATTTGGTTCCAAGTCTTGATTGGCCTTTCACCATCTTGGCGTCTAGTTTTAATAACTTCATCCCACCATAAACTAGCATAATTCTTGAGGTGCATAAAGGCAAGGCAGTACCTCTTACTTTCGGATATATCATTGCCTTAAAATAAGTGATCTAGGTCTCTAACCCAATCAAAATAAGCCTCGGGATCTGCCTTTCCATGAAAAGTAGGAATTGTTAGTTTAACAGAACAAATTGAAATCTCAAACTTATTACCCTTTTTAGAAGATTCCATGATCTCATCCTCCTCATCATCATTATCACCGTCGGATGCAAACTCATCAAAGTTGATCTTTCACGAGGTGGAGCCTTTAGATGTCGATTACAAGTTATCAAGACGAAGTTGGATCCTTTGTAACATCTTAAAAAGTACCTCATTGGCGTACTTTTGTTCGGCTTGGGTGACTTGTTTATCACCTTCCTCCATTGGTACCTGCAAGGTTAGTAAAGAAAAACGCAAGAAACAATGTATAGATTCCTCACGGGTTTCTCACTTTGGGGTAGTAGGTACTCTCCACTCCATTTAAGTAATGTTTTCTCTTGTATTTCCTAGCTAATACTTTCAAGTAATGAATTCGTTAGAACTATTGAGACTTACCAAGTTCAATGATTTATAAAACACGTCTCAATCAAGAAGTTCCACAATAAAAACTTACACAAGTAAAAACCAAAGAGAATCAAAGAAAAACACGTCACAAGAAGATTTAGATCATGTGTGGGTGTAAATTGATTTAACTTCAGAATCTAAAGAAAACAGAAAGTAGACTCAAAGACAAAAATATAGCAATTTGAATCACTTGATTCCGAGTTGTATTGAGCAAGATATATATGGCTATTTCAAGTAGGTGATCTTTCAAAGAATAAGTGAAGCACAACACTTTCTTTTTAATTGGTCCGAATATATATATATATATATATATTTTCTTTTTTTTTGTATTGGGCCCTTTTTTTTTAAAAAGTCGGCCTCTTTTTTTTTGAATTCGGACAAGAACCTAAGACAAATAAAAGTGTTAAGGTTTTAAGACTTTCCTAGGATTTAAGGTGTTTTGTCTTATGTTGTCCAAACAAACCTAGGATTTTAAGGTTTTGTCTTGTCTTAACCTTAAATTTTAGCAATAAAGAAGCTTCAATAAATCGCCAATGATTTGGAATTTGAATATGCCAATTTAACAAGATATTCAAGATTTGCAACAAAGATCAAAAATCTATCTCAAGAATCAAATTTTGGCAACTTTGGAATTTCAAGAATTTCAAGAAGTTCAAGAAAGTCTCCAAGAACTAATCTTTTTTACTTGAAACAAAAACTCAACCGAAACACAAGATGATATAGAGAGAATAACGAAAACAACACAAAAGAAAGAATGACAATCGGATGAAAATCAAGCAAGTTATGAAATTTTACCGAATTGAAATCCTAATTTTTGACATGTGACACAACAATGAAAACTTAATGAATTCAGCACTATGATGAAGAACAAAACAATGCAGAATTTGACACGACAAAACAGCAACAAAGACGCTAAAGAAAACAGCAAAAGAACAACAAGAATTGACGCAAGACAGCCACCAAATTCGTAAGGAATTTTGGTGCACAATTCAGCTACGATTTGTATAGATTTTAATATGTATTTCATGCTGAATTTATAACAAAATTGCAGCTACTCAATTGACTCAAGGACAGCAAGACAATGACGCAAAAACAGTAGCAAAGAAGACGCAAAAAACTGCAGCAAAAGAACGACACAAAATAGCAAGAACGGAAGACACAAAGAGAACTGATTAACCTGAATTTTTGAGACAACAACCTATTCTTTGATACCAATTGATGTGAATGGTCGAGGTTCGAGATCCTGGACCAAACAATTCACCACAACCTTCGGATCGTTGCTGCACAAAAACATTAACACCACAACACAAAAACAGAATTTTGGCGGAAAGAACTTCAAGGGAAAACGCAAAGATTGGATTGAATTTAATCAAAGCCCAACGTTTAAACAAAAGAACTTGGCTCAACCTGTGAAAATTCAAGAGTTAAACTAAATTAATTTGGCTTGTTCTTGAAATCAAGAACTTGATTAAGCTCACCTAAAGGTCACGCTAAAGGTTTGCTAAACAATGAAGAACAAATTTGAGTTCAACGTTTTGACAACACAAAGTGTTAATCTGAAATTAGCAAAGCTAAAATTCACAAAATTCTCTATCTTGTATTAACGAAAAACTCACCTATAAATAGGCTACAAAACGTGAAACCCTAATAATAATCAAGTACAACTTGACTTCTTAACTAACTAACTAACTAACAAACTTAGTTTCCTAAAACATGACAAAGCAAAACACGGTTTTGCTTCTTCAAAAACACGCCTAAAAAGCTCCTATAAAATAGGAGATTACTTTCCAAAAGTTTTCCTAAAAGATAGGAGATTACTTTCCTAATTATCATGTAAGATAATTGGGCCAAGTAATTGACACTTAAACGATAAACTCAAGCCCATAATTAATGTTAATGGACTTAATTATTACAAATTAAAAAATAAACCCTAAATATTACTTAAAAGGTGGGCGTGATCCATTGCAAAGCCCAAGTACACGCCTTCTTCTTGGTCTTTCATTCGGCCATGTGAATTTCTTTAAGGTGGAATTTCTTTAAGTTCCAATGTAGAACTCTTAGAAACATCTTCATGAATTGTTATTGAAGAAACATGCCATAGAACTCCATGTTGAGATGGTTCAGCCTCCAAGTGATAAAATCTCCAAAAGCTTCACAATGTGTTGATAATAAGTTGTGCAAAGCTTCTTTCATCCTTTTACTCCTTGATCTTGTCATTGGTCCATCAAGATTCTCCAATGGATCATGCAAGCTCGGCCTTGGCACCATGGATATGGGAGGATTGCTATCAATAAATTTTAATGAATCCCAACATAACTGAATATCAATAAGTACGCTAATATAGCCCCTAACCTATTTCATATTCATTTTTGAACAACCATAGGTACATGAACGGTCACCTGTCGAGCTACATAGATACATATTTAAGCACAATATTTATGAATTCTGTAGAGTCACAACAACAAAACAAAATACATTAACACATTCAATACAATTTTTACTTAGTTCACGAATGATGAACGGACGTGTTAAGCCTGCTAAAAAAGAACCAACAAAAAGTTGGACATCAAAGAAACACACAACATTAGGAAATTGAAAACGTCTCATGAAGCAAACAAACATACAGCAATGTTTCAAAGCACAGTACCTTGACGGAGTTTTGATCTGCTAATATCTCGACGAGGTGTTGAATGATTACTTGAATCCAAACTATATTTCTTTGAGTGGTTCTGTGAAAGAAGAAATTGTGATAGCATACCATAAACAAACTCCCGTTGAACAAAATTCGACACTTGAAAGTGCTCTAATTTTCCCAGAACTTCAAAGGATGAATCCATTGTCTACATAAATACAGAAAACAACACAAAAATAAGAAAAAAAAAGAACAATAGCCCTAAATTAATCATCCATAATCATAAATCCCAAATAGATGTAAAATTCCAATAATCTTGAAGTGTGAACCCCAAATAGATGTAAAATTCCAATAATCTTGAAGTGTCTTTCACAGTGATCAATTCATCACGGAAGAACAACAGTAGAGCATAAATCGCAAGAGGAAGAAAAAGTAGGAACTAACTATACAACATAATGAAGACCAATGATTCAAACTAAACCCAGTAAAATAGAAAAAAAAATTATTTGAATCATTGTGGAGACACATATTTGTTTTGGTCGAATACACCATGAAAATTCTTGAATTTCTTTTGCTCCCAGAATTAGCCATTAAAGCTCACAACAGTTCCCTCAATCTCATCGTAAAAGGAGTAAAAAAAGAAAAAAATTATAGTGTTCAAACGGTGAATAAAGAGGAGAAGAACAGAAAGTGAGATGGTGAGATGGTGAAGACATAGATGAAGTGGACAGACAGATTAATTGACACGTGTTTAATTTTTGCATGTTACAACAACAGCATCCAGCAATTCCAATGTAGCGAAAAGACATGTGTACCCTCACAAGCAAGCATGTTGAAGACTAGCTTGCTCACAAATTTCCCCAACTCCCTCTTATATGTAATGTATAACATTTTCCAAAATCACAATTTGTTGGAGACCTAAATAGAGAAAAGAAAAACCGATATCCTACCATAATAATATATGAATAATCAAGTTCATATACTGCTAAAAACACACTAAGATTGCATCAATCAACAATATATCTAATTCTTTGATATAAAGAGAAAGTGAGACAAATATTTCTATTTGATACACTTAAGTTCATCAGAGGCAATGATACTAAGATAATAATGGTTACCTGTTCTCTTTTTTCTTTGAGTACTATGAATTTTACCATGAAATCTTTTGTGTTCACATGACACACAGACACTATTCCTTAAACCTTGCTAGATATTCATCTCAGATGGTTCACCTAAAAAAAAGGGGAAAATAGGAAAAAAAATCAATGGCTGGCATAAATTTTAGTGAATCCCAACATAACTGAATATCAATAAGCACGCTAATATAGCCCCTAACCTATTTCATATTCATTTTTGAACAACCATAGGTACATGAACGGTCACCTGTCGAGCTACATAGATACACATTTAAGCACAATATTTATGAATTCTGTAGAGTCACAACAACAAAACAAAATACATTAACACATTCAATACAATTTTTACTTAGTTCACGAATGATGAACGGACGTGTTAAGCCTGCTAAAAAAGAACCAACAAAAAGTTGGACATCAAAGAAACACACAACATTAGGAAATTGAAAACATCTTATGAAGCAAACAAATATACAGCAATGTTTCAAAGCACAGTACCTTGATGAAGTCTTGGCCTGCTAATATCTCGACGGGGTGTTGAATGATTACTTGAATCCAAATTATATTTCTTTGAGTGGTTCTCTGGAAGAAGAAATTGTGATAGCATACCATAAACAAACTCCCGTTGAACAAGTGCTTCAACAAAATTCGACACTTGAAAGTGCTCTAATTTCCACAGAACTTGAAAGGATGAATCCATTGTCTACATAAAAACAGAAAACAACGCATAAATAAGAAAAAAAAGAACAATAGCCCTAAATTAATCATCCATAATCATAAATCCCAAATAGATGTAAAATTCCAATAATCTTGAAGTGTAAACACCAAATAGATGTAAAATTTCAATAATCTTGAAGTGTCGTTCACAGTGATCAATTCATCACGGAAGAACAATAGCAGAGCACAAATTGCAATAGGAAGAAAAAGTAGGAACTAACTATACAGCGTAATGAAGACCAATGATTCAAACTAAACCCAGTAAAACAGAACAAAAAAATTATTTCAATCATTGTGGAAACTCATATTTGTTTTGGTCGAATACACCATGAAAATTCTTGAATTTCTTTTGCTCCCAGAATTAGCCATCAAAGCTCATAACAGTTCCCTCAATCTCATTGTAAGAGAAGAAAAAAAAAGAAAAAAATTATAGTGATCAAACGGTGAATAAAGAGGAGAAGAACAGAAAGTGAGATGGTGAGATGGTGAAGAAATAGAGGAAGTGGACAGACAGATTAATTAACGCGTGTTTAATTTTTGCATGTTACAACAACAGCATCCAGCAATTCCAATGTAGCGAAAAGACAAGTTTACCCTCACAAGCAGCCATGTTGAAGACCAGCTTGATCACAAATTTCCCCAACTCCCTCTTATATGTAATGTATAGATATAGATATAGATATATATATATATATATATATATTTGGGGAAAATCATATGGATTTATTCACACACCAAAGTTGTCTTACATCTTGGCAGGGTGAAGCACATGCTATTGCAGTGTCAAAAGCCATTGTACCTATATAGGTAGGGGATACTAATACAGCAACAAAATTCCCACCAAGAGAAGAAAGAATTCTTACACAAATAAGCATCTAACACCAAAATATTGTTTCCTCAAAGCACGCTGCTCTACTGAGGTCTGTCAAGACTTCACAAAATGATCCAATGGCAATTGATGTCAGCTCCAAAGATTCAGGTATAAATTTCCAAGAGTACTCCAACTAGTAGCTTTGGACTTAGCAATCTCAGTTATTTATAGAAATTCTAAAGCATAGGCAATGCAATCTATCAAGATTAACCAGCCCGCACACTCTTTCTGGGAAAACAACAAAACACTCATACACATTTCGTTGTTGCAGACTACATCTTTCATTGGCTAAACAATCCGCTAGCATATTCGTTGGCTATATTGTGACTATATTAATTGTGTATACTTGTGATGCAGAATTTAAATATAAATTAACTTTTTATGTGCAAACATTGGGATGTTGACGGCTGATGAGTCTAGAAATCTCAGGTCGTCAGCAGGTCCTCTGGTATTCTGGAATACGCCGAATACCTACAAGAAGTCTCCGAAATTGATCCAGAGAATAAACTCCGAAGATTAAGTCAGTTATAAGCTTTAAGCCTTTATCGATATGTAATTGAGAATACAAGAGTCGAATCTCCCTTCAAAGTGATGGAGGAGAGGTATTTATAGAATACATATCTGAGTTAGAGTTGTATTGAAACTCTAGTAACGTACCTTGAAAAAGGGTTTTTTGTAGTGTAAGATTGTAATAGGATTGTAACTCTTAGCGTACATATGAAATAGGACTAATAGCTGAAGTGGAGTTAAGACTCCTATGAACTGAGGAATACTTGTTGTATTGTAAGTCTACTTCTGAGGTATTATACTCGTAATAAAATTCAATCCTCATCAATAGCCCCTCAGGTTAGATTGCATTTATCCATTCCGATCTGAATCATAATATTTTGTATAATGCCGATCTATTATTTACGCGTTCAACTCATTGAGTTTCGTGCCCAAAAACACGATTACACATTTTGAACCACGACATGTCTGATAGACGTTTCGGCGGCACGATCTCCCATTACAGCTGTCACGTCCATTTGAATTCCTCTCTCCTTGAACTATAAATAAGGCATTTTAGAATTCATTTGCTACTTTCATTCTTCTAGATCTCTCAACATTCAGTTCGGATTCCAGCAATTTTTCTCGCGTATTCATCTGTTCTTAATTTTCGTGTCATCCTGAGCTCAGATATCCTTAAAGACACCATCATCCCTTTAACAAGTAAGTAATTTTTGCCTCAAAACATTCCAACTCTTCTTTCGAAATTCAATATAAAAATAATTTAAATGATTATGATTCACCTACATACAAATCTGCTCACACCACCTCTAGCAATAGTGATTCTGATTCGTCTTCAAGTTCATCTGGTAGCTCACAGAGCCATGCTTACTTAGCTAAAACCTTAAAAACCACAAAGAAGTATAGCTTAGTTTGGATAGGTAAGGAGGACATGGAGGAAACTTCAGATTTCGTAGGCTTAAATGATTTAGCTCGGGTAGAAGAAATACTAGAGGTTGATTTAGATCAATTAGTCACCCATACTATCCCTTTAACGGTAGAATTTCCTGAGGATAATCACTCGACTACGGTGGTTAAGTTGGAAACATTAAGGTCAACCACAACTTCTTAGAGACTTTCACATTAACCCCCAGATCGAAACTAGGATTCCTTCAGAGGGAGAGGTAGCTTGCCGTCCTCCAGAAGGCTTAGTGAGTATTTTTGTAGAACAACTTAGGGCCGGACTGATATTTTCTTTATCTCAGTTTGTCAAGAATATTTTGGTTGATTATATGATCAGCTTGAATCAGCTAACTCTAAATGCGATCAGAATCCTGATTGGATTTAAATTAGTTTTCAAACACTTAGACCACAAAAGTTCGGTCCCTTATTTTAGGCATTTCTTTTGCCTAACATCATCTGAAAAAAACCCTGACTGGTATTACTTCACCTGCTGTTCTAGCAAACCCCAACTCCTGAGCGGTAAATCAAGCTCAATTCATGAATGGAAAGATAAATTTTTCTTTCTTAGCTTGAGGTCGTTGGAGTGTGAGTAGTACTGGTAAGATGCCAGTCGTATTTTCGACCCGATTTCCATTAAAAAACTTCCTAAAGAACTCACTGAGAAGTTAGAAAAAGAAAAACGAGTGTTTAACACCAACTTTTTTCCTTAGAGGGTGTTAGTGTCGACGGGGATGAATCCGACAATTCTTCCATCCGACCACACGGATCATATAGTAAATGGGAAGAAGGGTATAACTCCCATCCGTTACTCGTCATCTTCTCATAAGGTTTTATGTTCTGTTTTGATCTATTTTCTATTTTCTTTTCCCAGTGATCAATGTTGAAGATCTTATGGGCGATCTGCCAGAGCCTTCAACTGCTCTAAATGAGGCCCAAGATGAGGCTCATCATGTTGAAGCCCCTACCGAAAAGGTGAAGTTGAAAAATAAATCTTTCGAACCGACTTCTTCGTCAGTTAAAGAAAAAGGAAAAAAACATCCTCCCGGATCAGGAAATTCTTTTGAGAAAGTTATAAAGGTCACCGGGAAGATAAAGCTGGTCAAAGCCAAAGTTATGGCGAGAAAGAATCCCCGAGCTATAGAGTTCAAAATTGATGAGGCCAAAATGACTGGCCTTTCACTGCTCGAGGAAGTTTCTGTTTCTCTCTCGAAGGTTTTGGAATGTGATGCCTCCTACCCTCGATCCTCTTTCCGTCCCGACATGAGGATGGATGTTAATGACAGGCTTACCATAGAAACGACGCCTGAATTCATCTATCATTTTGTCCCTCATAGGGATGGGAAAATGATGAGGAGGACTGACATGTTTTCTCTTCACCAACGCCTTGCTCTTGGCATTGTGCAGGTAACTTACACATTTCTTTTGCATTATTGTTATGTGTATTCGATATCATTTATTAACAATCTGTATTTCAAATCATGTGCTTAGCAGCTGAGGTCATTCATCATAGCTACTGCGCTTCTGATGAGTTAGAGAAGTTGTCGGCTGACAAGACCGCCGATCAGGAGGAAATCAAAACACTTTCCTCTTCTCTTGAAGTTGAAAAGAAGAAGGCTTCCGAGCTGAAGCAGGAGAATGACTTGCTTCAGGATGATCTAAAGACTATTAGAGTTTCTAACGAGGAGTTAGCTGCAAAAGTGGATTTCTTGGAGGGAGAAGGCTATTCTCAGCTCATCTCAAACTTTTTGTCATCTGCAGAGGAGAGAAAGATGCTAGTAAAACTGTGCACTCCTACACGCAATTATGGCTATCATAAGGCCTTGGTTGCACTTAAGGAAAAATGTCCTGGAGTGGACATAGCTTCTGAGAAAGGTTATAATGCCAAATCTCAAGAAGCTTTGAATCAAGCATTCGCCGACCTGAAGCTCGTGAAAGTTGATGATTGCCCATATGTTCCTCCAGCTCCCCAAGAAGCCGATGAGAAAATTGATAATAGAAGAGAAGAAGAATAATTTTTTTGCCTCTGATCTTCCTTGTAATAGTGCTGTAGGTCGTTTTGAAATATCCTAAATAGCGGTTGACCAATTTTTGGTCTTTTTATTAATGTATTAGAATTCTTCAATTTTGAAAGTTTCTAACATATGTTAATGTCATTTGAATCATAATTGTTATGTATTTGAATAATTCAACTTAACTTGAACTGATACATAAACAAATGATTTGAGCTTCATTCGATCGATAAGTAATTCGAACTGAATTAAAATTGATCGAGTATTTCAGACAAAATCGAATTCTGTTCTGTAATTTAAACTTAACAAATGATATGAGTTGAAATTTAATAATCTGAACTAAATCACTATTATGATGTGAAATAAATTAATTCGGACTAAATTGAATTTTTATTTGCATGTTTTCCTTTTTATCGAAAAATTAATAATATGATATGAAATCGAATAATCCGAACTGAATCGAATTTTAATTTGCATGTTTTCCTTTTTCGCGGAAATCAATAGCATGATTTGAAATTGCTTAGTCCGAACTGAATCGAACTTATTTTGCATGTTTTCTTTTATTGCGAAAAATCTGTAATATGATTTGAAATCGAATATTTCGTGTTGTTTTGTAAAAATGAACTCATAATGAGTTATTTTATTGATGTGCAACATTTAAGCTGAATTACACTTATTGGAACATCAATGTGCTTATTTTAATAGAATTAAACTGAAAAATAACTAAAAGTTATTGATAGTATTTTTGTAAGTTGGTGATGTTCCACATCTTTGAGATAGTTCGTTCATCCATAGTTTCTAACTTATAGCTTCCTACTCCCCCGACATGTGTTACCTTATAAGATCCTTCCCAGTTCGGATCGAGTTTCTTGAGACCTTGTACTCGATTTGCTTCATTTTTTCACAGGAACAAGTCTCCTGGTTGGAACTGAGCTTTTTTTACTCGCCTATCATAGTAATGAGCTACCTCAACTTTGTACTTTGCTTCCATAAGATGTGCCATCTCGCGTTTCTCTTCTAGCAAATCCAAGTTTAGTTGCAGCTCTTCAGAGTTTGTCTCCGAAACATAGTTGATCACCCTTGAACTTAGGAGTCAAATTTCTGAGGGCAACACTGCTTCCGTACCGTAAACTAAGCTAAACGGGGTTTCTAGGGTTGCTGTTCTTAGGGTAGTTCGGTACGTCCATAGAACATTTGGCAATTCTTCAGTCAAATCTCCCTTAACTTATTTCAGCCTTGTCTTCAAGCCTTGAACTATTATTCTGTTGGTGACCTCAGTTTGCCTATTTGCTTGTGGATGTGCTACTGAGGTGAAATGTTGTCTTATATTCAACTCTTCACACCAACTTCGGAACGGATCACTTACAAATTGTGTTCCATTATCTGATATTAGTGTTTTTGGAATTCCGAACCTGCACACTATTTGTCTCCAAATGAACTTAACCATACTTTTTCCAAAAATTCGCACAAGTGGTTCAGCCTCCACCTACTTTGTGAAATAATGAACAGCGACCAACAAATGCTTGAGACGTCCAGAGCTTCGGGGAATGGTCCAGCAATGTCAATACCCCATTGAGCAAATGGCCATGGACTTTGGATGATAACCATCTTGGATTGTGGAATATGTCTAACAACGGCATGCATTTGACACTTGGGACATTTTTGCACCAATTCATGTGAATCCATTTTTATCATAGACTAGTAATAGCCAAATCGTACAGTCTTTTTGGCCAATATGCATGCTCCGATATGGCTCCCACATGATCCAAGGTGGATTTCTTTCAATATGTATGTCACCTGATTGGGACCTATACAACGCAACCAAGGCATGAGATAACATTTTTTAAACAAGACTCCATCTTTAATAGTATATCTGGCTAATCATAGGTCCAATTTCCAAGCTGAAGCTTTGTCCTGCGGCAGTTCTCCATTCGTCAAGAACTTAATAATTGGAGTCATCCAAGTATCACCCACATCTTCAACTATTAAAACTTGCAGATCTTCAATGCTTTGAGTTGGCAAGATCTTAACCAAAACTTTCTTTGTAAGGTGGATATGTGCTGATAACGCCAACTTGCTGAGTGTATCTACTTGTTTGTTTTGAGCTCGGGGTACTCGTTGAATTAGAAATTCTTGGAATTTTTCTTGAGGTCTTCAATTTTCTCTAAATACTTCTTCATATTCGGATTTTGGGCTTCATACCCCCCAGTTACCTGGTTTACGATGAGTTAGGAATCACTATAAACTTATAACTTTTTCACTCCTATTTGATAGGCTAACTTTATTCCAGTTATTAATGCCTTATATTCTGTTTTATTATTCGTTACCTTGAACTCAAATCGCATAGCGTACGTAAATTCCTGTCCTTTTGGATTTGTTAATATTAACCCAGCTCCTGAACCATCCTCACTTGACGCTCCATCAACAAAAAAAACCCAAAATCCTTTATTTCCTTGTAAGAGTTCTTCACATCATCTTTCTTTAAAATGTCTTTCTCGGTAACAGAAGTTTCTGCTATGAAATCAGCAAGTACCTGACTTTTTATTACTGTCCAAGGTGAGAAGGTGATGTCATATTCTCCCAATTCAATTGCCCACTTCATAAATCTTTCTGAGAAATCAGGTTTTTGTAGAACTTGCCTTAGTGGTTTATCTGCAAAGACGTGAATGTCGTGCGCTTGAAAATACAATTTTAATCTTCTTGAAGCATGAATGAGTGTTAGTGCCAATATTTCCATTGTAGGATATCGTTGCCCAGCTCCTTGCAAAACACAACTTCTGTAGTATAGTGGCTTTTGTATTTCCAGATCATCTCTGACGAAAACTACACTAATTGTTACATCACTTGCTGCCAAGTATAGAAACAAGATCTCTCCATAAACTGGGGTGGATAACACTTGTAGTTTTGTTAGATATGTTTTCAATTCGGCAAATCCTTTATCGCAACTCTCATCCCATTCAAAAGTTTTTGCCTTTTTCAAAGCTTTAAAGAACAGAAGACTTCGATCAGCTGATCTCGACAAAAAACGATTTAAAGCAGCCAGTAGACCTATGAGTCTCTGAACTTCTTTTAAACTTCGAGATGGCTTCATGTCCAAAATTGCTTTAACTTTCTCAAGATCTGCTACAATTCCTTGATTTAAGACTATATGACTAAGAAATTTTTCTGATCCGACCCCAAAGGTGCATTTTTTGGGATTTAATTTAAGCATGTTTCTCACAATTTATTTAAAGTTTCCCTCACGTCATCCATGAAAGTTTCTATCTTTTACTCTTAATGAGCATATCATCCACATAGATTTCCATGTTTCTCCCAATTTGATCAGTGAATATTTTGTCCACCAGTCTTTGATAAGTAGCTCCAACATTCTTCAATCCGAATCTGAAAACTCTTTCGAGCTTTTCAGCAGAAAAGCTGAAAGCCCGGCCCAATGTAATCCCAAATCTCTGCCATAGTGTACCAACTGCTTGATTTAATCAATCTTAAATCGTAAGAAAAAATATCAGCGAAATCCTCAAGCTCTAATTAAGAAGCAAAGGCTACGGCGGACCTCAGCTGAAGAGGAAGCTAGCGGGAGAAGCAACGGCGATAAGAGCCAACTTCCGATCCGGGCTCAAGAGCTCTCGTTCTTCATTGGAAAAACAGATCGGAGTCCGGTGACTCTAGGCCGACCTGCGCTTGAATGGGTCTAGAAATTTTTCTTTGGTCGAGGAGCTGTAGCTGTAAAGAAATCGACTGTAGAGCCAACTCAACAAATCAAAGCGGAAGCTTATTATGCTGAACTTGCCATGAAAGATGTAAAGAACAGGGGCTATTGTTGCAATGGCCTCCGGTGACGAGGCTCAAGCAGCCATTCAGATATTTGACTCCCTGAAGAGATTAGAACGCACACTGCTTTTTCAGATCTGGCTCAAGTGAGCTCCGATGAGTGTGTGTGCTTCGAGCCCTTAGCTCCGAGCTCCAATCTGACCTCCGAGCTCCAATAGATGTGTGCTTCGAGATACGAGCTCCGAGCTCCACTAGACGTATGTTCTGAGCTTCGACCTCTGACACCGAAGGTAAGTATTTTGGATGAGTTTGCAGCGGCTCACTTGGAGTTGTTGGGTTTCTTTAGCTACTACCTTAGTGGTGGATTTGCATCAATTTGGTATTCATTTTCACTAACTGCGGTCCTCTGTTAATATTTTTGGAAGGATTTGTTGTAAGCGTACTGCTAAAAATAGAATTGGATGGACCTGGAAATTTCCCATCTGTTTTGAAAATGGCAATATCCAGCACGGGAAGAATCCGTCTAATTTTATACTTGAACTCTTTTATTGTTAATATGGCATGATTATGAGAGAAGTTCTAATGAGAAGCTGAAATTCTGTGGTTGATTGTGGTGATGAACTTGACAAATTTTTACTAATTGCTCTGATTGTGTTGGATCCAATATTGGAGAAAATTTCATTTGATTTTAAAGTGATGACTGATGAGTCTCAGAAAACTCACGTCGTCTTCGGGATCGTCTGGTCGTCTGAACACTCCGTACGTTCCGAAGACCTGCACAAAATCCCCGGAATTGGTCCCAGGGAGTAAACTCCGATGCCTAAGTCAGTAACGAGCCTTAAGCAAATATTGATAAGCAATTGAGGATACTTGAATCGAATCCCCTTCTCAAGTGAGAGAGGGGTTGTATTTATAGAATACATACCTGAATTAGAGTTGTAATAAAAGTCTAATAACATACCTTGAAGAAGGGTTTGTTGTAGTGTAAGAGTTGTAATAAAATTGTAGCTCTTTTCACATATGGAATTGGAATATGATCGGCGACCTCATGGGAGACATTCCTGAGCCCATAATAATTGACGACGCTCTCGACACTACGGTTCCTGAAGACAATAATACTATTCCTAATACCAACGAAGCCCCTACCGACGAGGTTAAGTTGGAGAAGAAAACTGACAAACCAGCTTCCTCGTCGATCAAAGGAAAAGGAAAAAAGATCATTCACGGCAAAGGAAAAAGCCTTAGGTTTGTGAATGAAGTTCTTAAAAGGAAAGCAGAGAGCTCAGCTGATGAAGCTCAGAAAAGACCCCGAATGGTTGATATTGATGTCGACGAAGCTGAAGTATCGGGCCCATCTCTTCTTGAAAGGCTGTTCGTTCCTTTTTCATCTATTCCAGAGGGTGAAGCTTCTTATTCCTTATCGTCATTCCGTCCTGACCCAAAGATGGGCATCAACGATAGGCTCACCACTGACGCTGCACTTGATTTCGCCTACAACACAATCCCTCGTCGGGATAGGAAATTGCTGAGAAGGATGGACACTCCTTCACTTCATCGAAGTCTTGCTCTGGGCGCCGCGCAGGTCATTGTCGTCTTTTCCTTTCCCGTTTAATCTTTATGATATTATTGTTTACAGACCTGTATTTCAGATGATGGGCTTAGCTACTGAAGCCATTCTTCATGCTGACGAGCCATTAGACAAGGTAGACGAGCTGACAGCTGAGAAGGACGCTAATCAACTGGAACGCTCAACCCTTTCATCTCTGCTCGAGGTTGAAGAGAAGAAGTCTTCTGAGCAGAAGAAAGAAATTAGTCGCCTTGAAGACGACCTGACCATTGTTCGTTCTGCTAACGGAGAACTAGAGGCGAAAAACGAGGGGTTAGAGACGACAAACAAAGAATTATCAGCTCGAGTAGCTTTCTTGGAGGGAGAAGGCTCCTCTCAACTCATCTCCAACTTTCTTTCCTCTGACGAAGGAAGGAACTTATTGATAAAGTTATGCGCCTCTGCTCGTAACCTTGGCTACCACAGAGCTCTGATCGTGCTTGCTCCCAGATTTCCTGAGATAGTCGTGACTTCAGAGAAAGGCTACAATGTTAAAGCTGATGAAGCCTTAAACCAAGCATTTTCCGAGCTGAAATCAGTTCAAGTTAATGGTCGTCTTTATGTTCTGCCTGGCTTGCAAGCTCAAATATTTTGTAATAGCTGTAGGTTGTTTTTGTACGTCCTGAACAGCAATATTGACCGATTTTTGGTCTTTTTGAATATTAATTCTCAATCTTTATAGACTGTCTTAATCAGTTGCATTCTTAACAACTTAATTTTTGTTTTCTGGAGTCATGTTTATATTGATAAGTAACTTGAACTAAATCTGTTCAAATCAAATCAAGCTTAAAACCACCCTCCAGCGTATGCATGTTATACTAACATCCGACCAGAATCAGATGTTTTAATTCGAACTAAACGAAATAACATGTTTGCGCAACATAACTTCGATTTGCATGTTTTCTTTTGGAAGAAAAGCAATAAAAAATTGAAATCTGTTAATTAGATCAGACAGATTTTCATTCGGTATGTCAAATTAATTTGGTCTGAACAGAACGCATTTAATTTGATTCGGATTTTTCCCTTTTTGTCGGAAAAGCAATAATACGACCTGAAATCTGTTAATTCGAGCTAAGTCAAACTTTAGATTTGCATAAGGCCTGGATGTTATCCTTTTTAACGGAAAATCCATTTGATGGTATTGTGAAATCCAATTGAGAACGGATTTTGTAAATACGACATGACTAGATTAACAACTCAAGTTATAAGAATGAACTCATAAAGAGTTGTTTTATTTATGTGTAGCCTTTAGGCTGTATTACACTTATTGATGCACTAACGTGCTTAATTTGTCAAAACGGATTGAAATAGATCTTAAAAGCTACTGATAATATCTCCGCAAATTGGTAATGTTCCACATCCTCGGGATAGTTTTTCCATCCAATGTTTTCAACTTGTAGCTTCCAGCACCTCCGACCTGGGCTACCTGATAAGGTCCTTCCCAGTTCGGATCAAGCTTCTTGAGACCTTCAACACGACTTGCTTCATTCAATCATAAGACCAGATCTTCAGGTTGTAGCTGAGTTTTTCTGACTCGCCGATCATAGTATCGGGCCATATCAGATTTATACTTAGCTTCTTCAAGATGTACTTTTTCCCGTTTCTCTTCTAACAAATCCAAACTCAATTGCAATTCTTCTGAATTCGCTTTTGAGATGAAGTGAATTGTCCTTGGACTTGGGAGCCCAATTTCAGCTGGTATTACGGCTTCAGAACCATAGACCAAGCTAAATGGAGTTTCTCGGGTAGCCGTCCTTGGGGTAGTTCGGTATGCCCATAGAACATTTGGCAGTTCTTCTACCCAATCACCTTTAGCTCTTCCCAGTCTTGTCTTCAGACCTTGAATAATTATTCGGTTGGTAACCTCAGTCAGCCCATTTGCTTGTGGATGTTCTACCGAGGTGAAATGCAGTTTGATATTCAGCTCCTCACACCAGCTTTTGAACGGATCATGAGCGAACTGAGTACCATTATCAGACACAATGGTGTTTGGTATTCCAAATCGGCATACAATCTGTCTCCACACGAACTTAACCATACTTCTCCCAGAAATATGCACAAGTGGTTCAGTTTCTACCCATTTTGTGAAGTAGTCAATAGCCACTACCAAGTGCTTGAGCCGTCCGGGAGCTTCGGGAAAAGGTCCAGCAATGTCAATTCCCCATTGAGCAAACGGCCACGGACTTTGAATTGTGACCATCTCAGTTCGTGGGATGTGTCTGACGATGGCATGGATTTGGCACTTGGGGCATTTCTGCACCAAATTAAGTGCATCCGAACTCATCGTAGGCCAATAATATCCTAGCCGCATTGCCTTTTTTGCCAATGTACGTGCTCCGACATGACTCCCGCATGATCCAAGATGGATTTCTTTTAGAACATACAACGCCTGCTCAGGTCCTATACAACGCAACCAAGGCATTAAATAACCTTTTTTAAACAAAACTCCGTTTTGGATAGTGTACCTGGCTGATCGCATAGTTAATCTCCGAGCTGAATGTTTATTTGGCGATAACTCTCCTTTTGTCAAGAAGTTGATAATTGGAGTCATCCAAGTGTCTCCCTGCTCTTCTATTGCTAGAACTTGTAATTCTTCAATACTTCGAGTCGGTAAAACTTCCACCAAAACCTTCTTTGTAAGATGAACATGTGCTGAAGATGCTAACTTACTGAGCGCATCTGCTCGTTTATTCTGAGCTCGGGGTACTCGTTCTATCATAAAGTCCTGAAAATTTTTCTTTAGGTCTTCAGTCTTATCCAAATATTTCTTCATATTCGGATATCGGGCTTCATACCCCCCGTTTACTTGGTTTACTATGAGTTGCGAATCACTATAAACCTGTAACTTTTTAACTCCCATATGGTGGGCTAACTTCATTCCAGTTATTAATGCTTCATATTCAGCCTCGTTGTTGGTGGCTTTAAACTCAAAACGTAAAGCATATGTGAACTCTTGTCCACGGGGGTTGGTTAATATCAGCCCAGCACCTGAGCCATCTTTACTTGATGCACCATCTACATATAAAATCCAAAAACCCTCCTTTTGTTTAAAAGGGTTACGCAGGTCATCCTCTTTACAAGGTCTTCCTCTGAAGTGGAAACTTCTGCTATGAAATCGGCGAGCACCTGACCCTTCACCGCTGTTCGAGGTGAAAATGTGATTGCGTACTCGCCCAACTCAATTGCCCATTTCATGAGTCTTCCTGACGAATCAGGCTTCTGCAAGACCTACCTTAGTGGTTTGTCAGTTAAGACATGAATTTCATGCGCTTGAAAATATAGTTTCAACCTTCTTGACGCATTGATAAGTGCCAGTGCTAGTTTTTCCATGGCCGGGTATCGCTGTTCGGCTCCTTCAAAAGCTCTGCTTGTATAGTATACGGGTTTCTGTACTCCATGGTCTTCCCTGACCAAAACTGCACTAATTGCTGCATCACTTGCCGCCAGATAGATGTATAGAATTTCTCCATGAATTGGGGTTGATAACACTTGTACATTTTCTAGATATGCTTTCAGATCTTCGAATGCCTTGTTGCAATTTTCGTCCCATTCAAAATTTTTTGCTTTCCTCAAAGCTTTAAAGAAAGGCAAACTACGATCAGCTGATCTAGATAAGAATCGATTCAACGCAGCTAACCGACCAGTGAGCCTCTGGACGTCATTTATATTTTGCGCCGGTTTCATATCTAATATTGCTTTGATCTTCTCCGGATTAGCTGCAATTCCTTGATGTGAAACCATGTGGCCAAGAAATTTTCCTGAACCAACGCCAAACGTGCACTTCTTCGGATTCAACTTCAACCCCGTTTCTCGTAACTTTGTCAAATTTTCTTTCAAATCATCCAAAAAGGTTGCTATTTTTTTGCTTTTAATAAGCATGTCATCAACATAAATCTCCATGTTCCGTCCGATCTGATCAGAAAAGATTTTATCTACCAATCGTTGGTATGTAGCACCAGCGTTCTTCAAACCAAATGGCATCTTCGTATAACAGTATGTGCCCTTCTCAGTTATGAATGCTGTTTTTTCCGCATCATCTTCATCCATCTAAATTTGGTGATAGCCTTTATAGGCATCCAGGAAACATAAGACCTCAAAACCGGAGGTCGCATCCACTTTCTAATCAATTATCGGCAACGGATAGCAATCTTTTGGACAAGCCTTATTTAGGTCGGTATAGTCTATACACATCCGAAGCGAGGTATCTGGCTTTGGAACCATGACAGGATTGGCAAGCCAGGTCGGATAGAAAACCTCTTTGATTATCTGTGCCTTCAACAATTTGTTGACTTCTTCAGATATAGCTTTATTCCGATCTGGTGCATACTTCCTTTTCTTTTGTTTGATTACTTGAGCTGATTTATCAATATTCAACTTATGAACCATCAGGTCGGGTGAAACTCCTTTCATGTCATCTGTGCTCCAAGCAAAAACATCTTTGAAATCCGACAAGAGATTTGCCAGTGATTTTTTAATTTCTATTGGTAATGATGATCCGATTAGAACTGCATTTTCTGCCTGAGATTTATCTAAGCATATAGCTTCTACCTCATCTGTTAACATCATTATCTCTGATCGGT
This sequence comes from Ophiorrhiza pumila, assembly GCA_016586305.1. Classification (NCBI taxonomy): domain Eukaryota; kingdom Viridiplantae; phylum Streptophyta; class Magnoliopsida; order Gentianales; family Rubiaceae; genus Ophiorrhiza; species Ophiorrhiza pumila. The sequence goes on from BLIW01000006.1 coordinate 14,198,244, forward strand.
CTTCAGTTTCTACGTAATTCACATTTGCAACCTGTTGTTTTTTACTTCCCTTCAAAGTAATCATGTGACATTCTCTTGCTAACTTCTGATCACCTAGGATCGTAGCAATTCCTGCTTCAGTTGGAAATTTCATGACGAGATGGTATGGAGACCAAATTGCCTTTAATTGCACCATGGCAGGTCGTCTCAGAATAACATTGTATGGAGACGTGACATTAAGGACGGTGAACTCAATGTATATGAGTCTTTCCTTGGGATATTCTCCCAATGTCATTGGCAGGTTTATCGTGCCAATAGGCATTGACGTTTCTCCTGAAAAGCCGATGAGGTGTGAATGATAAGGTTTTAACTATTTCTTGTCAATACCCATTTTTTGGCAAGTTTCGTAATAGAGAATGTCAGTCGAACTGCCATCATCTACATATATTCTGTGAACTTCCTTATTGGCGATGATTGCTTTGATCAGCAATGCGTCGGCATGTGGAAATTTGGTCGGTACTGCATCTTCTTCTGAAAAGGTAATGGTGTCTGTTGATTTGAACCGTTTATGAACTGGTTCCTGTTCTGGAATTCCCCTGTTCCTCGATTTCTTGGAGGTCATAGAATCACCATCATATGGGCCCCCAATAATGGTGTGAATTACTTCTGTGACGTTCTTATTCACTCCAGGATTTCTATCATTACCATTCTCTCTTCTTCTTTTCTCATCTGGAAGATCTGGATCTTTCTTGTCTTCAGGTCGGTTTGAAGGATTCTTCAAATCCTTTAGGTGACCGTTCTGAATTAATTCTTCAATATACCTCCTGAGGTCTTTACAATGTTCAGTGTCATGACCATGCTGATTGTGAAACCTACAATAGAACTTCTTACTTCTTTTGTTCTTGGGAGCTGTCATTTTTTGTGGATATCTCACACCTCCTCTATTTTCCAGGATTGCAAGCACATGGGTTTGTCTTTTATTTAACAAGGTGAAATTTCTATCTTCACCAACTGTGGAGTTGTTTCGTACTTTATCAAATTTATCAAACTTTTGTTTGCGATTTCCATTGCCGGATGATTTGTTTTTTTCTTCCTTCTTCTTTTCAGATATGTCATTATCTCATTTTTTCTTATCTGCATCTTCACCTTTAGCGAATTTACGAGCTCGTTTCATCATCTCTTCAGTATTAGCAGGAGGATCTATGACAAAGTTTTTGTACAATCTCCCAGGTCGTAAACCATTGGTAAAGGCTCCAATGACCACTTCTTCCGACCTGTGCCCAATTTCTAAGCTTTCATTTATGAATCTGTCAATGTATTGAGTCAATGATTCAGAGTCTCCCTGTTTCACGTTGAGCAATTCAACACTTGTTTCCACAAATTTTTGTCTCTGCACAAATCTGTTTGTAAATGCTGTCTTTATTTCGCTGAATCTTCTAAATGACCTGGGTGGAAGATTGTCATACCACAATCGTGCAGTTCCCATCATAGTTATTCCAAAGCACTTGCACAATATCTGATCTGCGTAATTGTAAATTCTCATGCTCTGCACGTAATGGTGCACATGTTCTGCCGGGTCTCCTTCTCCATTGTAATACAGCAGAGTTGGCAGTTTGAATTTATGCGGAAGAGGATAGTTATCCACATCGGTCACAAACGGAGAATTTACACACAAATCATCATTATTACGTTGTGGTTGTGTATGGGGTAGGTCGGATGGGCCTATGTCTCCGAACCGCAGTTCCTGATTCCTTTGCTAGTCGTCTCTTATGTACATATTATCATCGACGTAATATTTTGCTCTTGTATGCTGACGATAATGTGTACGTCTTTCGTCTCCATTCGGTGATAGTGAGTCTCTTCGGCGAGATGAGACTGAAATATGATCCCGATTCTGACCCCAATTTTGATCTCGACTATTCCTATAGGCACGCTCTTCAGCTCTCAATCTGAGCTCATGTTCCTTCTGCAACTCCTGTCGAAGATTTCGTTCGCGATTTAAGTAACTTTCACAAATTGCTTGTTCCCGATCTCGCTGTCTTGCATCGCGAGCTTGTTGTTCGACCAAATTATTACCTGGAGCGTGACTTGCTATCATAGCCTGAATTCGCTGTCCATTATCGAGCAGAAATTTGACCACATCAGGTGAATCCAAATTGACGATGGGAATTGAACTTCCTTCTTGATTCAGCGGAACAGAACCTTGTCCGTCCTGACGAGGAGTTCCGGTAGGCGAACTCGTAGGATTCTCCCCTATGGGAGGATTGTTCTCCGCCTGCTGATCAGGATTGGGAGGAGGTGGTTGATTTTCACGTCTTGACGTCTGCAAACAAGTAGTAGGCATGTTGCTTTCTGCCCCACGGTGGGCACCAATTGATGAGTCTCAGAAAACTCACGTCGTCTTCGGGATCGTCTGGTCGTCTGAACACTCCGTACGTTCCGAAGACCTGCACAAAATCCCCGGGATTTGTCCCAGGGAGTAAATTCCGATGCCTAAGTCAGTAACGAGCCTTAAGCAAATATTGATAAGCAATTGAGGATACTTGAATCGAATCCCCTTCTCAAGTGAGAGAGGGGTTGTATTTATAGAATACATACCTGAATTAGAGTTGTAATGAAACTCTAATAACATACCTTGAAGAAGGGTTTATTGTAGTGTAAGAGTTGTAATAAAATTGTAGCTCTTTTCACATATGGAATAGGAATATGATCTGAGAAAGAGTTGGACTCCTATGAACTGAAGAATACTTGTTATATTGGAAGTCTATTTCTGAGGTATTATACTTATAGTAAAATTCAACCCTCATCAATGACCATGCTCAACACAAAATTGATTCATTGATGATTTTAGCGGTTTGGCTGAATTTTACGTTTATGCTACCGTTTGCTTTGCTTTGGAAGTTTCAGTGCCCATTGGAGATTTGCTATGGAATAGATTCCTGTCAGAATCTTCTTGACTTGGGTATTGACAAAGTCTCCAGTCTTGAAAATACTCTCACACTTTTCGTTTTACTCAGTGAATCTCAAAGTTGATGACAGTGCCTTCACTGAGCTTAAATGTCTTATATTTGTAAAATTATTAGTGGCACACTCTCAAAAGGTTATCCTTTTCGCTTGCTCCTAAATTGGACAATGGTCTGAAACCTCAAGTGACTTTGCTCATGGAGGGTGGAGACTTGAAATGATGATGATTGTGGACAGAAAACACTGTAATTACTAGCTCAGGAGAATATTTGGATCAAATCCAAATTCTGGAAAACTGACATGTGTACATTAATTCATGTTGTGCTTACATGTAAATTATCTCAGACATATACTCATCAGACGGACAGAGAGCATTGCTACTTGGGCATTTACGTAAGTAGCCTTGCTCTAATTCCCTATCTTAGACTACAGGCACCTCATGTAATGGAATAGTACTCCAAATTTCTTTTGCTTCTAACTTATAACGGTGTGGATGGGTATATCCAGCACCGTATTTTGTCCATGGTTATATAAAGTTTCGGTTTCCAAAAAAAACAAGATAAATATATATATATACACACACCCTTTTTAGTTATGAAAACTTTCTTTTCCACATCGTTTTCATCTATTTGAATATAATGATATCCTTTATAAGCATCCAGAAAATATAAGACCTCAAAATCGGAGGTAACATCTACTTTTTGATCAATTACTAGCAAGGGATATCAATCTTTTGGACATGCCTTGTTCAAATTTGTGTAATCAACACACATTCTCAGGGATTTGTCTGGTTTTGGAACCATGACAGTATTTGCAAGTCAGGTCAGGCAGAACACCTCTCTGATTATCTTTGCTTTTAACAACTTGTCAACTTCCTCAAATATGGCACGATTACGATCTGGTGCATATGATCTCTCCTTTTGTCTGACCATCTGAGCAGACTTATCAATATTCAACTTATGAACCATTAGAACTATCGGTACTCCCCTCATGTCGTCTGAACTCCAAACAAAAAACATCTTTGAATTCTGACAAAAGATTTATCAATGATCTTTTTACTCTCATTGGTAACGATAAACCGATGAGAACTGTCTTGTCTATTTTAACTTCGTCCAAAGAAATAGTTTCTACATTTTCTGTTAACATAGCAAGTTCAGCTCGTTTTTCTGTGCCGACATAGTTAACATTTACCACCTGCTTGTTTTTATTTCCTTTCAAAGCAATCATATGGCATTCTCATGCCAACTTCTGATCACCTCGTATTGTAGCAATCTCTGCCTCTGTAGGAAATTTCATAAGAAGATGATATGTGGACCAGATAGCCTTTAATTACACCATGGCAGGTCGTCCCAGGATAACATTTTGGGCGAATTACCTTTTACCCCCCTGTGGTTAGGCATAATCCCCCTATCGCTACCTCGTGGTTTCAAAATACCCATATAACCCCCTTCTGTTTGGATTTAAGTGGAAAGCGGACGAAAACCGTCCAAACTGACAGAAGTGATTTACACGCGCAGTAATCTGCGCGTGATACTTAATTTTTTTTATTTTTATTCCAAAATTACCCTTTTATGAATAATTTTTTTTCTTTCCTTTTCCTTTTCTTTCTTTTCTTTTCTCTTTCATTTCTTCTTCCTTTCCTTTCTTCTCTCTTTCTTTTCTCTTTCCACAAACGAACAGATTGGAGATTTCAAGTACAGGAGGTTCGGCTTTGCCAAATCGGACTTGGCGACCGAAAGATTTGCCACTCTGAAGAGAGCTCCGATCTGGGGCCCTGCCGACTCCATTGCCGCAACGATTCGACCTTGCTTAATCGAGGAGGAAGCTCGAGGTTCACAAGCTCGAGTGTGCCGATCGCTGGATCCAGACCGTTCGTCCTGGAAGCCAGCTCAGACTACTTCACCGAGGGATCCAAAGCCGCGATTTGGACTCAGATCTTCACACCGACAGAATCGGCTTTGCCAGATCGGACTTGGCGACCGGAAGATTCACCACTCTGAAGAGAGCTCCGACCTGGGCCTAAACAGAGCGAGGCTCCGGGTCTCAGTAATGGACTTTGGAGTCTCGGATGTAAAAGATTAACGACGGTGGCTGATAGCAGCTTACAGCTTATCATATACTCTTACTGGCTGGAAACTAGCTCTGATTTTCACCTCCACTACGCAGGAATCGAATTTGATTGACAGTGGCTCACTTGGAGCGTATATGATTGAAAATTACCCAGGTGGTGAATGGAATTTGATTTCGAGTAATGGAAAAATGGAATCAAACTTCTATTGTTTACCATTGAAATTTCTCTGTTTTTGAATGTTTCTGTATTTGAATAGAATCAAGACCCCCGATTGAAATTTCTCTGTTTTTGAATGTTTCTGTATTTGAATGTTTTTTAAATTTCTTTGTGGAGTTCAATTTTGTAATCTTCCTGTTGTCTTGGTCATACTCGATGTTAGATCTGCTAATTGCACTACATTGTCATAGCCATCAATCTTGAAACCATCAATTCGTCCATTGGCACCTTTAGGGGCACCTTTTGTCATCAACAGATTCAATTGTTGATGTCATTGCCGACGGAATTGATCTCCTTGTTAGCTTTCTGGCTGAGCCAGTAGGAACCGACCTTGTTCAGTATCTAATCCATTCTTCAAGTTTAATCAATCAAAACTTGAGATTACAGAGACCCGATTTATTGATTGATGAAATCTTTAGATGATTCAATTGGGTCCTCCCTCTCTCTTTCTCTCTCTCTCTGCCATTGGTGGTCTTGATAGCCAACCTCGATGATCTGCGTGTGCCCTGTACTTTTGTCAGTGTAGTCTCGCCGCCACCCTTGAGAGTGAGAACCCGTCGGCTGCCAGCTGGCAACAGTTCAGGCGTATCATCAGATGAGTAGAAGAATATATCATGTGAAGAGAACGGAGCTGGAGATTGGAAAATTTTATATGTTGTTTGACTCCTCAATTGGGTTTGACTATATAATTAATTAAGGGTGTTATTGTAATTTCGCTTACATCCGTCAGTTTAGACGGATTCTGTCGGATTTCCACATTAGTTCAAAACACGAGGGGGTTATGTGGGTATTTTGAAACTACGAGGTAGCGATAGGGGGATTATACCTAACCACAGGGGGGTAAAAGGGAATTCGCCCTAACATTTTATGGAGACATGATATCAAGAATAGTGACCTCAACATAAATGAGTCTTTCCTTAGGATATTCTCCCAATGTCACTGGCAGATTTATCGTTCCGATTGGCATCGATGTTTCCCCTGAAAAGCCAATAAGATGTGAATGACAAGCTTTCACCTGTTTTTTGTCAATACCCATTTTTTGGCAAGTTTCGTAATAGGGAATATCGGTCAAACTGCCATCGTCTACATATACTCTGTGGACTTCCTTGTTAGCAATGATTGCTTTAATTAGCAATGCATATACATGTGAAAATCTGGTTGATACCGCATCTTCTTCTGAGAAGGTAATTGTATCTGTTGCTTTGAACCGTTTATGAACTAGTTCTTGTTCAAAAAATTCCTTTGGTCTTCGATTTTTTGGAGGTCATTGATTTCCCATCATAGGGCCCTCCGATAATGGTATGAATCACACTTGTGATATTCTTATCTGCATCGAGATTTTTGTCATTACCATTATCTCTTCTCTTTTTTTCATCAAGATGATCTGGATCTTTCTTATCTTCAGGCCGGTTTGAAGAACCTCCAACATGGACAAACTCTTTTAAGTGGCGCTCTGAATCACCTATTCTATATACTTTCTGAGATCTTTCCAATGCTCAGTATCGTGACCATGTTGATTATAAAACTTACAAAAGAACTTCTTACTCCTTTTGTTATCTGGACCTGTCATCCATTGTGGATATCGCGCCATTCCTCTGTTCTCCAAGATAACAAGTACTTTAGTTCGCGTCTTATTCAAAAAAAAAAGTGAAATTTTTGTCTTCACCAATTGTAGACGCATTGTACAACACTTTATCGAATTTTTGTTTTCAATTTCCACCACCGGATGCTTAGGCTTTTTCTTCTTTCTTTTTTCCAGGTCCTTTGTCATTATCGCAATTTCGCTTATCTGCGTCTTCACCTTTTGCGAATTTCCAAGCTTGCTTTGTCATGTCTTCAAAACTTATATGAGGATCTATTACAAACTCTTTGTACAACCTTCCTGGTCGTAAACCATTCTTAAAAGCTCCAATCACAACTTCATCCGATCTATGTCCCACTTCTAAACTTTCATTTAAGAATCTATCAACATATTGAGTTAATGATTCTGAATCCCCTTGTTTTGCGTTAAGTAACTCAATGCTAGTTTTCACAAACTTTTCACGCTGCACAAATCTGCTTTTAAAGGCTGATGAGATGTCGTCAAAGTCGTGAAAAATCTTGGGCCTTAAATTTTTATACCATAATCGTGCAATTCCCATCATCGTTATGCCAAAACATTTGCATATAATTTGATTAGGATAATTGTAGATCTTTATGCTCTCTACATAATGATGTAGATGTTCTGAAGGATCCGTTTTTCCATTGTAGAGCAGCAAAATTGGCATTTTTGAAACGACGTGGAAGAGGATAATTTGCTACATCATCCACGAATGGAGAAATTACCTAAGAGGCGCCATTTTATTTTTGCCATGGAGTGGGTAGCAGGTCGGATTAACCTATATCTCCAAATTGTAGGTTTTGACCTCTTGGTGGTTCATATGGCATATATAAGCCAGAAAGATAATCTTCTGCTCTCGTACGCTGACGATAATGGGTCTGTCTCTCGTTTCTTAATGGAGATCTTGAGTCTCTTCGACGAGACGAAACCGAAATATGATCTCGATTCTTTCAGTTAGCAAGTTCCTCTGCTATCATTCTGAGTTCATGCTCTTCTCGAAGCTTCTGACGGAAGTCTCATTCGCGAATAGCCTGATTCCGTTCTTCTCGTTGCTGAGCGGTGCGAGCTTCTTGTTCAGTCAAATTAACCGGGGCATGATTTGATATCATCATTTGAATTCGATCTCCGTTTTCGATAAAAAACTATAGCACATTAAGTGAATTCAGATCAATAAACGGAATTGAACTTCTATCTTGATTATGAGAATCAGAACCCCTTCCGTCCTGAACAGGAGTTTCAGTGGATGAATCAGTGTGATCTTTCCTTAACGGAGGGCTGTTCTCCTCTTAACGACCAGGATTTGGAGAATTCCGAGCTGGTTGTTTGTCACATTTTGATTGTTGTAAACGGGTAGTTAGCATGATGTCTTCTGCCCTACGGTGGGCGCGAATTGATGAGTCTAGAAATTTCACGTCGTCAGCGGGTCCTCTGGTAGTCCAGAATACGCCGAATACCTGCAAGAAGTCTCTGGTATTGACGTAAGAAAACTCCGAAGCTTAAGTCAGTTATGAGCCTTAAGCCTTTATCGATATGTAATTGAGAATACAAGAATCGAATCCCCCTCCAAAGTGATGGAGGAGATGTATTTATAGAATACATACCTGAGTTAGAGTTGTATTGAAACTCTAGTAACGTATCTTGAAGAAGGGTTTTCTGTAGTGTAAGAGTTGCAATAGGATTGTAACTCTTAGCGTACATATGAAATAGAACTAATAGTTGAAGTGGAGTTAAGACTCCTATGAACTGAGCAATACTTGTTGTATTGTAAGTCTACTTTTGAAGTATTATACTCGTAATGAAATTCAACCCTCATCAATGGGTAAAAAATGGTTCAAAATAGAGAAAAACTCTATTGAAAGTTTTCTCAAAATTCTATACTTAACCAAATTTATAGGTTTTGTAGTCCTATAGCAGCTAACTACCCATAAAGTTGTAAGAGAGCGAAAACTAAATCCTTATAATTAAAAAAAAAAGGTTATTAACATTATGTGGTTCAAAGTTTGATTTAATTACTATCAATTTTTATGTATAGTAAAATTTGAACAATTTAATATAATAGCTTTCATAATCATATTCAAAAATTGTAAAGTCACATTGTCAATTAAACTTTCACTTGTTTTAATGATTAATACCTTATATATGCTTACTACATTTAGGTCATGTTTGATAATAGAAATTAACTCTCACAATCAATTGATTCAAATCGAAACCAAATAAATTTATTCGATCACTAAAAATTGAATGTTTTAATGAATTAAGAGTATCTGAAAAGGCAAACAAAAATTATTCTTTGATTTTAAGCGATAAAATATAGTTTATCGCTTAATTTCACAACACACTCATTCCTCAGATTTTAAAATAAAATTCAACATACTATAATTATGTACAATATCTCAATAATATAACATAATTATTCATAATATCTATTCAATCTATTCTTTCTATTGTCTCATTTCCTTATTCCTGTTATAATCTAAAATTTTTATTCAAAATACTTTTTTTAATTCTATATTCTAATATTTTTATTTAATATATATTCTATCTATATTTTAATATTTTTATTCAATATATTTGATTCCATAAAGTTTTTTTTATGTTTTGGAATATGATTTATCTTTTTTACCTTCTTTTTTTAAAAAAAATAAAATTTTGGTAAATTAAGAACTATATTTTTGAAAATTTTTAAATATAATATATAATATAGTAGAACACCATGAATATGGACAAGTTACAAATATATCCATTTCTATGATAATATTTTATTTTTAAAATTATTAAAATTATAATTTTATTTTGTTAAAAAAATTTATTTTTTGTAATACTTTTTATTAGTTGTTAAAAAGTAATATATTCCACATTTATTGAGAAAATAAATAATTAAAATACCAAATTGTACTATTTAAATTTAATATATCAAATCAATATCTTTATGAAATAAGTTTAATTATTTCAACATTAAGATTCAGAAATTTAAAATTGATTCTTTGATTGTGTAAAAATTCTAACACTTAATTGTTTCAAATTTCAAATTTAATACTTCAATTTTTAGATTTCATATTTCAATTTTATCAAACAGAGGCCTTAGTTATAAAATGAATACTAGGATGACTCAATGTGTTGTAAATCTTTTCTTTAATTTAATATAATTTAGAAATAATTTTGTTCATAACAAAAGAAATAAATAAATAGACTTTATGATTTTTCTTTTTATAAAAAATGAGAAATGAAAAAAAAGGAAAAATGACCTACTTTTGAAATCACAATTAATAATGTTGACTTTAAAGTCGAGATTGCCAACTGTGACTTTAAAGTTGAGATGGTCAATCTCGACTGTAAAATGGAGCTGGTAATCTCCACTTTAATGTAAAAATTGCCAACTGCGATTTAGTAATTCTTTGAAGAAAAATAAAAATAACAATAATTTTATAAATTTTCTTAGACATCACAATATTTTGGTAAAACCACCCCATATCACCTACATTGCACGTGTTTGATAATCGTCAAAGTTTTATAGATTTTCTATAAAAAAATAGAAATTTTATTCAAAATTCTCTTTTTATTATTTGTTAAGAAACAATTAAGAGTTGTCCCTTATTTGGTCACAAATTAAAAAATATTGGGTGAGAAAACATGGGAAACGAAAAAGTGCCACAACCCTAAAATATCATAGAAATCAAACCCAAGCAATAAGAAAATGGGTAAACCTTCCTTTAAGCAATCGCCATGATATTTGAACCCTTCCCAGTTCGTATCAATGCTTGACAATACGTTATACGAATCCATGAAAGAGGTCAATTTTTTCTCAACTCTCCATATACATAACGTATACCACTAATCGCACTGATGTCAACTTTAAACCGTCAAAGGTTACTCACTCTATCCTTCTCTTTGTCTTCAAATGTTCTCTTCAGCCTCTACATATTTTCTAGCCACCTCATTGTGCAAGTTTTGAGAGTTGGAGCAAAGCATAGAGCTACTTTGTGCATGCAAGTATAGATACAATCAAGGTATATAATAAGATTTTCTTGAAATTCTTTTTTTTTTTTCTATTTTTGTGCAAAATCTGTGCATTTAGGGTTTCAAACTCTTTCCAAATCCATATTTGATGGTTGTTTTAATGGGATTAAATTATTGAAGGTTTTAGCAGTTTCTTGTTTCAACCCAAACTGAGCAATTTGATACCCAAAGTCGTTATTTGCTCCTAATGCCTAATTTCACTGTACCAGGTATATATATGATTAAGTAACAATAAGAACGATTGAACAAGAAAAATCATCGTTTGAAAATCTTTGTTCAGAACAACTCTCATCAAGATTCAAGAAATCACTTAAAGAAAATAAACTAAGGTTAGAATCTCTCAACCGTAACCCTTTTAGGTAGATTCTTGATTTGAACTCCTTTTGATGTGAAACTGCAACCCTGTAAACCCTTTTGTCTAAATTAAGAAGTTGTTGCAGATCTTGCGTGCATGATGGCGGATAGGGAAGTTAACGTAACTGATGATGAGATCGCAAATTGGGTAAATGAAATTTTTCCTGGTGTTGATGATTCAGTAGGAGATACAAGGTGATCCTTTTTTTTCTTTTTTTTTTGTATGTTAAATTAAATTGAACTTTTTCTGTATCCATGCATTATAAATTTTGGGTTTGCATGTACTGTTTCTTGATTTTATTTGGTACTCAGGTTTCTCTAAATTAGTTTAGTTGAATTTACATTGTATGAAACTGATTTAATTTAGGGTTCTTCGTCAAAATCTGAAATTTTGATAAAATAAATAGCAGATCATGGTTTCTGTAATATATTCAAATTGCTTTTTCCGGGTTTAATTTTGATTATCAATTCAAGTTATTCTTTTAGTTCTTCTGTTTATTCCAAGTTAAACTTGAATTTAGATTAATCTGCAGTTATCACTAATTTGCTGCTATGTTTCTTCAAAGAATTTTTAAATGCACAAAGAATTTTGAAAGGGTTGTAGAATTCCCTTAATTATAAGGCTGCAAAAGTTGGAAACTGTCAAATCTTTTTCCCACTGCAGTGTCATGCATGTTCTTTTCAGTATGAGAACAATGCCAGTCTTTGTTTAATGTAAATTAAAATCCTGATGATGATTTTACAGAAAATATTAGGTTTAATTTCCCAACATTAATTGAAGTTCACTGGATATCACATAGCAATGCATGCTTTTGAGTTTCTGTTCAAGGAAAGTGAAATTTGCTTGTCACTCTAGGGATGAAGGAAAATTATAAAGACAATGTGGAAAGTTCTTTTGCCACTTTTTTCACTCATTAACTTGCAAGAAAAGCATGTGGCTGTTATAAGTGATACTTTCAAGTGTTTGCAATGATCTGAACTGGAAAAGAACGTCATTAATGAACTTCCCATAACCTCCTTTTTCTTTTCTACGGATTTTTATCTAGTAAATCTTTCCAAAATTACCATGACCTACTCAAGATTTTGCATCATGTGGAATGGGAACACATGGCCTCTTGCATTTTCCAAAAGTTATGCAATTTAATTTGTTCACAGATTCTTGTTCATTATTGATGAGTTTCTATATACACATCCACTGAGCTATTAGTGATTTGTTTATTGCTGTGTGTTTCAGCTTAATTCACATGTATCACCACCATAATGGTGATTTATAATTTCTTCTGTTTCCATTTTTTAACTTCTCATATTGTAAGTGTTTCCACCCTCTTGATTGTGTATTATCATATAAACATATGGTTGTTATATATGCAGAATGGAGAAAACCAAGATGTACTCGCCATCCTTTGTTGCCAACACGGCACAGAACACAACTGCAAGATTGAGTGCAGAAGTTGCTGCAAGGGTATGATTGTTTTGTGTGATCATCTGTTGCTTAATGTATTGTTTCAATCCTGCAAGATATTGATTCAATTTTGTAAATGATCTGTAATATGGTACAGATCCATAGCTAGACTAAGCATCGTAAAATCGCATGATACCTCATCACACATGGCTAAATGAATTATGCATTCAACTTGTTTTCAAAGTAGATAGAGAAATGTTAAAATTTCTGTATACATAGATGAATAACTTGCGCGATTTAGAATCCAATATTAAGTTTCAATAATATATATCTAACTGAGATAGATTCAAATGGAATAAAAGTTAACTGTATTGATTGTTTTCTACAAAAATCACTCAAGGGCACTGAGCTATCTGGTTGATGATTCATGAAAACAACTCTTGTTGTTTTTCTTCTGGAGTGATCAAATTGATCAATTTTTCTGATGGTACTTCACTTTTCTTTAAGTACTTTTTACATTGATATTAGTTTTCTCTGTTCACTTTCACAATTGATTATATGCTGAATATATATCGATGAATGCTAATGCCATTTTGGACTCAATATATGGCTTTATTATATCAGTTAAAAAACACTACATATAAACTATCTTCAAATGTGCTTGTGTGCAAGCTCAAGTTTAATTTTTATGTGCATGTCCTTTAGGTTCTTATTTCTTTCCTTTAATATCTTGTTATGGTGGATGGTTGACAAAACTTCATTTTTGACATGATTCATCTTCAGCCAGCTATTACGTGCGGTGTTTCTCGAAATGTAAAACCAACTAGTTCTTCAGGTTAGTCAGAAGGATACTTTTTAAACTATTCATGCCGCTCATTCTTCTAGAAAAATGGTCTGGTGGATGTAAATGCCTCTTAAATATGAGCATCTATGACTTCTTATGCGTTTTTAGTTGGTTCTAAGTTTATTGCCTCTTTCAGCATTCTATTAGTAAATCCTTAATTTAGTTTCCATCAAAGGTGTTTTCTTTAGTGAAGAGCAGTAGTTTGTGGTTTTACAGGTAGTACAGAAATATCTTCTCTAAATCTTCAGAGTTTCTTGAAAAAGTTTACTCTCTGTAATACCAGATCAATTGCATTATTTTGAGCAAAGATGGCGTCAAACTTGTGAAACAGAATTAAGGTATTAATGGTCAAGATGAGACCACAGTCCTGCCATAAAATTTAGTTCACTTGTGTCAATATTTCATAGAATTCAGCAAGTAACTTCTTCCAGTTCTCATTTGATATTACATGGCATTCAATTGCTTTAATCTTCAATAATTTGGCCCATTTTTTACCACTGTTATATAGGCTTTTATGAGATACTCGTAGTAGTAGAAGTTCATGGTAGAACTTGTCTGCAGATGCTTCAAACTTACGTAAGTTGTTGCGAAAATTTTGAAATTTTGATCTTTTCACAGGTTGGACAACAACGGCAACAATAATTGGGACTAGTAGTAGTACCCCTTGCTTTCATGCTATGTGGCCAACTGGTTTGGCTAATATGTCCAAGGAGTATTTAGGTCAGACTTCAAATATGGTGTTTTCCCAGCCACACCAAGAGCAGTATATACATCAGTCCATACAAGTACCCGAGCCACGACCTTCTCAGGAGTTTGCATATGCTAACGCAAGAGGAACGTTCCATAGTGCACCGATGCTTCAACGAATACCACAACAAAATTTTCAGGAAGTCTCACAGCCCGTGCCATTACAGCAAAATATGGGTGCACAGTTTGTGCCATTACGGCAAAATATGGGTGCACAGCCAGAAAGTGCCCTTTCACGGGAAGATGCACGTATCCATCCACAAAGAGCAGGATATCTTTCTTCTACACATTGTGTGGTTTCGGATCGAAGCACACATAAGGAACAGCCAAATAAAATGATTCTTGGGAGTTCTTCAGGTAATGCATAGGGCCTTGTTTTAAGAGTTAATTCAGTTGTTTAGTAGAAAGATTAAAAAAAATGGATAGAGGTTCGAATAAATGAGTAGCAAATCAAAACATGTTTTAGTCGTGTCAATTACGATAAGAAGAGCTACATTGTTCATTCCAAAAATAATATTTTTGAGTAATTAGAATGCAGATAGTACACATGCAAATATACAGCCTCCCACAGCCCACAGGCCACAGAATCCCTCTTCCTTCAATATGTTTTCAACATAAAACCTTGTAGTAATCCCCTGGACTTGCAGGAGAACTTATCCATGGCATCATTAAAAAGAATTTAGAAATGTGGATTTATGGATAAAACATGTAGGAACTTAAATGTCTGACTGACAAACATTTCGAGAAACTATCTAACCATGCAAGATCTATACATATTGATTCGGTTAAGTTCAATGTCGACATTTTGTTTAAATTTGTAACAGAGAAATAGGCAAATTTCTACCATCAGATTTGGTTGCTCTCAATGTTGACATTTATGTTTTAAGTTTGTAACACATAAATAGGAATATCTGCACTATCAGATTCTATACTGATTCTTGTATTTTACTAAGCTTGCTCGAATAGTTTTATTTTACAACATATTGTTTGAAATTATTAAACAGAAAATGATAGGACATGTTAGCCAACAAATCTTGTTATTGGGACACTAATAATAATTGTTAATCTCACAAAAGATTTGACTGTGAAACTGAGATTGCAACTTATATCTCCCTATTTCAAAGTTTCAGGTTTGCCTACAATTGTTTCTGTGTTAACATACCAATTCATTCTTGAAAGTTGTGTATCCGGGGCCTTTTATCAGTATCCCTTTAAATTTTGCCAGTTCATGTCACAATCGCAAGTTACATTTTCCTGCATATAGTGGTTAAGGTGAAAAAAAATAGAATTTACGTGGCCTAGTATGACTCAAGATTTTTCCTTTCATTAGGTTCCAGATCTCCAATAATACTGAAAAGTTCAAGGGATTGGCAGACTCAAGCTTACCGTGAGGTACTTTTATTTTGCTGATGTTTGTTATCCTGAGTAAATTTATATTGTTTTGGCTCCTTAGATCTCTCTCTGTCTTTCATTTTTTTCCCCTGATATTGATTTTTGATCTTCTCAATTGTTGCAATGCGAGACTCATTGCGAAATAGTGAATCAGGATTAACAGTTTTCCACTTTAGAAATCCTTTTGAGTACTGAGAGATCTTTGTGCCCTGCAAAATTCTTTCATGAGGAAACCAATGCATTGAGACTGAAAAGAAATAAAAGAATAGGATTTAAGACAACAAAATCCATGACACCCTTTACAGTTTGTTCTGGAAACAATCTCTTCATCATCTCTGATTTGTACTCTTACAAAGAGCATTGATTTTTATCGTTTTCTTCGTCTTTAACCTATAGCCACAGTTTTTCTTCCTGTCCATGAAGAATTCCCTTCCTATATATCCTCTCTGCTAAAACTTGTCTGAAAATATCTTGGTTTTACTTTGTGGATTATCAGTGGTTACCTTTTAGTTTTTCTTTGACATATCTTGCATATAACATGTGCATCAAGAGTTCACTCTTTGATTGTTACTCATCTTTTTGGAATTTTTTTCTATAGATTCTCTACCTAAGGGATACACACATGGGAGATTTGATTAAAGCATATAATCGTGCCAAAGAAATGTCTCGAAAGGTATACAGAAGATCAAAACTTGTCTTATCATAGTTTGCTAATTGACTGCAAATTGTGTGCAGCATGGCCTTTATATGATACTTTTTGATGCTCCATTGTTGCTTTGCAGCCTTTTAGTGCAGAACTCATCCAAAAGATAGAGATTAATAGAGCTAGTCTACAAAGTATAATTATCTTTCTACAGATGTCATCAGCTGATTTTCTGAAGCAGCCCAGAGAATTATTTTATGCTAAACTGAAAAAAGTAAAGTGGTACATTAACAAATTGAAAAGCACTCATTCTCCTGTCCAAGATCCCCAAGGTGTTCATCAACCTAGCAGCCAGTTGACTACGCTTCCGGTGCAGTATAGAGGAAATGAGAATATTCAAATCAATCAAACAAGGCAAGACTCAACAAGTAGACATGGTAGCGAAGGCCATTTCTTAACCAGGCAAGGAAATTTAACAGGCATGCAAGCACGAGATACATCGGTGAATAGTTTGATGAGGTCTAAACAACAATCCCCACTTGGTTGGCCACAACAAGCAAATAGTAGTTTCCCATCTCAAGTTGGCTCTGAGAATGAATTGCAACAGAGAGTTTCAAGTTCAATGTCATGTCTATCCATCGCAAATAGTATTTTCCCATCTCAAGTTGGCCCTCAGAATGAATTGCAACAGAGAGTTTCAAGTTCAACGTCATGTCTATCCATCGCAAATATGAGCCAAAATTCTTTGAATAGTCCAATGCAGGTGAATTCCTCTGCAATGGACATGGTGAATGCATTAGAGTCAACAATGGGATCTCTTCCTTCAAATACTACTCCAAGCTTGCCTCCGTATGTTAAGGAACGAGAGAGAATGAAACAACCTGTGCAACAAGCATCAGTTTATGATTACATGCAGAAGTTGCTGGCACAGAAAGCAGCTGAAATAAATGAATCGAAATTGCGACAGGTGACAAGCAATCAGCGGATGCCTCAGCCGAATCACTTGATAGGCCAACTTTTAGAACATCCTTCTCCCCTGTCGGGTCTATCAAGTACTTCACAACAGCATCTTGCCTCTCCTCAAGTTTCTGAGCACCCATCCCAGCACGTTGATGTGATGAATTCCTCTCCACTGCATAGGGAGACCCATCGTCCAGAGAACAGTAAGCAATCTCATGTTGAAGATCAAGGTTTCAGCCGCTTAAACGACAAGGTAAGTTGGAACACCTTATAGTATTTATTTTTGTTTAATCTTGCCTAGTGCTTGCACATATTAAGCTCAATTCTTGCAGATATTTTGCACTTTTTTTTCCAAATCATCTTTTGGCTCATTCATAAATTTAATTTTGTATGCCTCTAACATATTGAATCTTTCCACAATGCTGGGTGAGCTCATCCAAAAGATCGATGGACAGACTATCTCATGAAATAATATCTAATACTGAACCATGGGACTTTATTGGCCAGGATTTGGAGTATGGTATGGGATCCAATACACCAGAAGTAAACTTCAAGTCCGGCTCAGAAGCTGCCTCGCATGAAAGGGCGAAGCATGATATAACTATGTCACTGGATGCTCTACCTTCGCCCTCCGACGGAAGCAATGGTTTGCCATGGTTAAGTGGCCAAACATCTGATACTGAAACTTCAGCAACATTTTATACCATGCCAATTGATTTTGAGGTATGATCTAAATTATAAATTGCAAAACTTCTGTAAATATTGCTAATATTCCAGTCACTTAGTTACTTAAAGTAGTACTTTAATGTATATTGAACATCATTTCTACTCTATTGCAGTGGAACAATTTGCTTTTGCAAGAAATCAAGAAAATAAATGACAAGCTAATTGAAACAGTACTTGAGGTGAATCTTGATAAGACAGACATAAGAACAAGAAATGGAGAAGGAACCATTGTGAAATTCTTCTATAGAGCTATAAGTCATAATGTAAGTGCTCATCTACAAAACACGCTCGCGCAATGTTTTCAAATTGATACCAGCCAGCCAGCCAGCCAGCCAGCCAACCTTTCTAATAATTCGTATGTTTCTATTTGCAGTTCCCAAGTCTGCCTTTTCAAGTGCTAGTAAGAGCTGATTATCCTCATTCTTCACCTCTTATATTGGATTCATCTCTTGATAGGTAATGCATTTTCCTTGGTAAGAATCACGGATGAATCTGCAAATTGCATTTTATCCCGAAAAGGGGCACATATTATTGATGATTTATCAACCATTTGCCGTATTTTTTGTTCTTATTTTAAGAGAGAAACTAATGCTACACATGCTCTTTTGCTGTGCATTGCAGTGGAGAAATGAAACCTGTATGGGATAAGGCAAAGTCTAAATTCAATTGCTCTCTACGAAAATGTTCTGAGCCCTTATCACTTAAAGACATGGCGACATGCTGGGACACCAGTGCTAGGCAGGCATTTTGCGAATTTGCAGAGTTGGTAGGAGGCGGTTGCTTTTCTTCAAACTATGGCTCCTGGGAGAATTATGTAGCTTCTTCATGAACAGTTAACGAACAAATCATTTGGTATTTCCTTGTTTTCTCGATGTATTATAGTTTGCCTAAGACTTATATTCTAGTAAGTGTAATCCGTAACAAAAATACAGTAAAACTGCATTTTGCAGTTGGAATATATCTAGTTGTATAGTAACTTATGAGTGACTGTGCAGTTTTGTTTGTATCTCTTTGAATTCTGGGAACAAAAAACCGAAAAAAATGAGAGAGGGAGAGCAAATTTTGGCAGGCATCAAGATGATAAGCTATTTAGAGCCTGTGCAGGTTGAGTGCAAAACTTGGGAGGAAATTAGGATACAAAAAAACTATTTTTGATGATGAGGGATATATTGATCAGCTTTGGATACATTGCCTTAAAAATTGAAATTAGAGGAATGCGTGGAAAACAAAAATCCTCAGCAGTCGTAGAGCAGCTTTATTTTTTTTCAATGGGAGAAAGGCAAATATGGTCGCCCAACTACGTCAAATTATAACTTTTGGTACTTAATTTTTTTTTTCAATCAAAAAAGTCACTCAACTTTTTTTTTTTTTTTTTTTTTGTAAAATAGGTCATTCCGTCTATTTAATCCGTCTCAACTAATAGAACTGCTGCGCACGTGTATTTTCAAGATTAAATTTGTCCAGTAAAAGATCCTCATTCTATGAGGTCAAAATTGTTATCAAATCTTTCGAAAAAAGAAGATTGGTTAATGTCCCAAACATTGACAAAGAAATGGATATTGCAGCAAAATTGACATTGGAGATAGAGAATTGTTGTGGAGTATTGGTGGGTGTTGTAGAAAGTTTTGTTGAATTGTTGTGGTGGTGTTGACAAAGTAGTGGTGAGTATTGTAGAAACTTTTGATGGGTGGTGGTGGTGGTGCTGGTTGTAGTTGTGATAGTGATGGTAGTGTAGAAACTTTTGATAGGATGTTGTGGTTGTTATTGGTGGGTATTTTAGAAACTTTTGATGGGTTGTGATGGTAGTGGTTGTGGTTAATTGTGGTTGTGATAGTGACGGTAGTGTAGAAACTTTTGATGGGTTATTGTGGTTGTGATATTTGTGGGTATTTTAGAAACTTTTGATGGGTTATTATGGTTGTGGTATTTGTGGGTATTTTAAAAACTTTTGATGGATTGTGGTGGTTGTGGTAGTTGGGTTAGAGTGGTGGTAGTGGCGGCAGCGGCGATACTGGCGGAGCGGCGGTGGCGGCGACAAGTTGAAGAAGATGAATAAATTGGGAGAGAAAACAAAATATTTTTCCATTAAACCTTTGTAGTTTATTTTATTGCATAAAGTTTATGTATATATTTATAATTTTAATATACATTGAAATCTTTAATTGGTATTGTTTTGACAAATTTGCCCTTAAAAATACAGTGTGCAACTCACATGACTATTTTTCTGTTTGCTTAAACGGACCAAATTGACGGAATGACTTTTTCGGCCAAAAATAATAATTAAGTAACTATTTTTACTAAAAAAAAATACTTTAGGTACCAAAACTCATAATTGATGACATTTTGGTGATCATCCCGACCTTTCTCCCTTTTTCAATTGGAAATTTATTGAAAAGTTGATAATGAGACTTTGAAGTTTTTGTAGTCAGAAGAAAGGGATATTTTACCAAAATATTGTCAATTTTAATAAAAATTTCATAAATATTGTTAGTTTTATTTTGTTTTCAAAACTACCTAAAGTGAGATTGGCATCCTTGACTTCTAAGTCAAGATTGACAATCTAAAAAATTGTCTTATTTATAAATTGACCTTGGAACTTTTAATAGGTTCATATAAAGACTATACATTCTTTAATGAATATAATTCCGCATCGATCTCTTCGAGGCTAAGTATAACCTTAGTTTAAACCCGTCCACACTTGGTATCAGAGCCATGTGCTCATAAAAATTTTATAATTTCTTGAATAAAAAAAGATTATAAATTACTTTCTTCTATGAAGAAAATATCATGCATAATTTTAATTTTAATAAACAAAAAATAGAATTATGGATAACTATAGAAACTCCAATTATTGTTGAAATACTAAAAGAATTAATGAATATGAATGTAGTACAAGATCTTAGAAAGATCATTTATGAAAAAATAATAAAAAACTTTGATTCTACAATATTGAAATAAAAATAATAGAATTTGAAGAAAAAATTAATTCTGAAACAGAATATGAATGGAATTTAGAAGAATAGCCAGATACAGATTAATAAAATAAACTCTAATGTATAGAAGAACTGCTTCTAAAATTTTGGAATCAAATAAAAAATGCTATGTTTGCATAGATCTTTTAGAAAAAAATACAAGATGCTAATAAAGAATTAAAAATAAGAAAAGAAAGATTTTAAGAAAATCTTATTGCAGGAATACACCCCGAAGCTTTAAAACAGTAGGAAAGAGTTATAAAAAATTTTAGAATCTGAGATTCTATATATGACAGAAAAAGTAAACTTTCATAGAACTCATGGATAAAATGAGTAAACTTGAATTAATAAAATTAATTCTTCTTAAACAAGAAAAAAAATAGATAAGCTAATTCAGTTAGTTAAAGGACTAGAAGTCAGGATTAATACAATAGAAATTATGGTTAAATCCATAGAAGATCAAATACCTAATAAGGTAAAAGATAGTAAAAAATTCCAAGAAAACCAACATAAGGTCTTTGAAGAATTTTGGATAAAAAAGGCACCAACAGGATATAGATCATATGAAAAATAAATTTTAGATGAAAAATTTCATTTAAAAGAAATGAAAAGAATTAAACAAGAAAAAAATGAAACATAAAGTTTCAATTGAAGAATTAAATCCAACCTCAGAAGAAGAAATGGATTCAAAAGAATAAATGGATAAAGAAATAGAAGAATTAATATATTCTTTAGAAGATTTAGTTATAGAAGAACCTGTAAAGGTAAAAATGAATAGAGATACATCTGTAAAACTAGAAATAGATAAAGCAAGTACTTCATCAGTATTCATAAATCAAGGAAGAACCCGTAGAGTTCAACCTGATAAAGCAGCCATAGAATATACTTATTCACCTAGTGGAAAGTATATACCTAATAGACATATACAAGCAACTACAAGTTCTGGATTTAGATTTTTGAACATTGACTGCAAGTTAGATGCGTCAAAAACTTTATAACAATAAGGACAAGATATAGGTCTCTATTTTTTTACTGATAAAACATCCAAATTTTCGTCAGAAGAAAAATACAAAATATGCTTAGTAGCAATAGATGAAAATGTTAAACACCGGTTTTAAGGATTGACAGAATCAACCAGAAATACAATAAGGGTTAATATAGTCAGACATATGGAAACCTCCTTAACCGATGGAATTAGCACATTTATTAAATATATAGCAGATGAATTCATGGGATAAGATTGTAATTCAAAAATAGATTCATCCAGAATAGCTGAAAATAGGCCTGTAAACGAGTCGAGTCGAGCTCGAGTACCTCCATAATGGAGCTACTCGAGCTCTGAAATGGTGGTACTCGAGCTCGACTCAAGCTCGATCGAGTAGGCAATTTTCGAGCTCGAGCTCGACTTCGAGTACCGATTTTTTTTAAATTTTTTATATATTTTTTTTAATTTTTTAATTTTTTTTAAATATTATTTTTTTAAAATTGTAGGATATAATTGTAATTTTTTAAAATTTAGTAAGGTAAAATGATAATTTAGTATAAAATTAAGGTCTAAAATATAAATATAAGTTGCTTAAAATATAATTTATCAAATGTTAGGGACTAAAAAATAAATATAAAAAAATTAAAAATATATATATATATATATGGGATCGAGTAGCTCTGAAAACTGAGCTCGACTCGAGCTCGGTCAAACCGAGCTCGAGTCGAGTAGTTGACCGAGCTGCTCGCGAGCAGCTCGCTCGTTTTACACCCCTAGCTGAAAAACAAGAAGCTTTAAAGAAGCTTAATCAATTACAAATTTGTAATATGTGTGATATTGATTCATATATGTGTGAATTTGAAGAATATTATTATCAGTACTTTGATAGTAATGAAGATATGACTAAAATAGCTGGTATGTTATATAAAAAATTACCAGGTATATGGAGTTCATATTTTTTGACTCAGTTTTCAAAAAATTATGAAATAGAAGGATATTCAAATACTCTAGGAGCAAGAATCGTTTTCTTAAAAGAAAAGTTATCTGATCTTTGTGCACAACAAAGAATACTTTCTAAGGCTAAAAGGGTTAATGAAACCATATATTGCAAGGAAGTATATGAAGTAGGCAATCGGGGATGTCATGGATCCGCAAATAAGTCTAAAAAACGTAAATCTACAAATAAGATATACAAAAAACATAAAAAATTCTTTAAAAAGAATAAAAAACAAGATAGAAAGTACTATAAAAGAAATAAATCTAAAGAAAAAGATAAAGATAAAAGGAAAAAACCAACCAGTTACAGGTGCTATAACTGTGGTAAAGAAGGACATAAGCCCTATGAATGCACTAAAAGGAAGGTCAAAGTTTAAATACTTGACATAGAAGACATAGAATCTGATTTAGAAACTGTGTTATCATTTGATTCTGAAATGACAGAAATATTTGAAGTATTTACTGAATCTGAATCAGAATGGGTGAAATAGAAATCAATAAAAAAAAAGAGGAAGGTATCCTCATACAAGAAGAAGAATAAACTATAGAAGGATATGCACTTAGAGCATCTTTTGACCCTTCTAAATATGAAAAGATTAGGAATTTAGAGTTAAATCTAAGAGGACCTAATCAAAACATGTTAAGCCAAATAGGAAATGCTTTAAAAAGAAAGAAATACGTTTATCATGAATATATGGAAATGAAAAGGTTATACCTATTCAAGAAACCTTTGGAAACAGAAAATTGAATTTATTAACAAAAAACACAGTAACAGATTTGTTAAATAAACTGTCTAAAGAAAAGAGAGATAAAATACAATATGTTTATCTTGCAGGAATACAAATTCTTTGTAAATCAACTTTTCAAGAAGGAATTGATTGTCCTTTAGTCATGAATTTATCTGATGAAAGACTTACAAATGCTTCAGATAGAAATCTTGGAATAGTTGAAGGCAATTTAGCCTACAAAAAACTACTTTTCACGTATTATCCAAAATATTGTATATCTTTAAAAGATAAAGATTTCAATGATGCCTTGAGTCTACATTTTCAAATCTTAAGAAATGGATTTTTCAAACCAGGCAATCATATAATGAGTATATATTATTATGCATTATATAGTCTTACTAATTCAAACTATGGAAGCATTTTTTATAAAATACAAGCAGTTGAATTAGATAAAGAATGCCTAGAAATAGGAAGAATTCTAGAACCAACTAGAAATAATTTAACTATCCCAGATAGTTATTCAATTGAGTTTGGAACTTCTAAAAATCTAGAAGAAGGAACCTCAAGAGATATAGTCTTATACAATAAAAATAATATTGTGATAGAAAAGGATAGAAGAAGCTATTCCTCACTAATCTACCAATAACAATAAAAGAAAATTCACCAAATAACTTAAAAGTTTTTGGTAAATATTTTAATGATAAAAGTTATATCGAAGGATATAACATTCTTATAGATACAAAAGTTGTACAAAATCACTTTAATAGTTATTTTGATGCAGGATTAACAAAGAAATATAAAAACACATAATATGTATCAAATGATGGAAAGGTAAATGAGATTAATGAAATTGTTAAAGTCCCAATAATCTTTCAAGAAACCAAATTTAACATTAACTGTTATTTGGATAATTTAGATGGAAAACATAACCATCATACAATCCTAGGAAAATCTTTTCTAGATAGCCTAGATAATTTTACTATTGACAAATATGGTATTGAGATTTCTTTTGTAGGAAAAACTATTTTCTTAGAAAAAGAAAATGTCTAGTGAACAGAGATTTTCTGTAAGTATCTTCATAGAAATTACTTGTTACGAAAAGAAAATTCTCACTTGTGCTTAAATTGATACAGGTGCAGAAATAAGTTTAGGAAAAGAATTCTTATTCAAAAATTGGATAACTAATCCAATAAAAGTCTTAATGCAAGGAGTAATAGGTGATAAGCACTCCTTGGACAAGGTATGTTTTAAACTTGAAATTATATTAGGAAGCAAAATAGTAGTTATAAAACAACTATATGCTTATGAAGAATTAGATGTCGATTTACTGTTAGTAAATGACTTTGTTCAACAGTTTCAGACATATAACCAAACAATCTATATGATTAGTTTAAAAACCCCTTGTGGACATTGAATACACACTTCGCGAATTCATACACCATATAGAGTTCAGCCAGCACCACGTGGTGATAGATATGACAAAATTTGGTTACATAAAAATCAAATAAGAAAGTTTAAAGTAAAAATGCTAGATATAGATAAAGTTAAATATTTGATAGCTAGCAATTATGGAGAAAATCTTATAGCAAAATGGGATATAAAAAGAAAATTAGCTGTAATAGAGTTAAAAGATCCAAATATTATCATTAGGGTTAACCAATGATATATTATGAAGAAGATAAAATTGAGTTTAAAACTCAAATAAAAGAATTACTTAATCTAACAATGATTAGAGGAAATAATAGCCCACATAGTTTACCAGCTTTTATGGTTAGAAACCATGCTGAAGAAAAACGTGAAAAAGCACGAATGGTTGTTAACTATAAAGAGTTAAATAAATATAGTATTTTTGATGGATACTTTCTTCCAAACAAAAATAATTTAATCAATTTAGCTAAAACAAAGAAATACTTTTCTAAATTTGATTGTAAATCATGATTTTAGCAAATAAAGTTTGCTGAAAAATCTATACCTTTAACTGCCTTTAGTACACCTAATGGACAGTATGAATGGTTAGTAATGCCATTTGGATTAAAGAATGCACCACAAATATATCAGAGAAGAATTGATAAAATATTTTCTATTTTCTCATACATGCTTGTTTATGTTGATGATATTCTAATTTGTTCTAATGAATATCAAGAACATATCGAACATTTAAATAAATTTGCAAAAATTTGCATGCAAAATGGAATAATTTTAAGTCAGAAAAAGGCTGAGATTAGTAAAACTGAGATAGAATTTCTTGGTATGATAATAACCACTAATGGTATTAAATTACAAAGTCATATATCTCAAAAGATATGTAATTTTCCAGATAAATTAAATACTAAAAAGGAAATAGAACAATTTCTTATATGTTTGAATTACGCAAGAGAATTTATACCACAACTTGCAAAGAAAAGGTTTTTGTTGCAAAAATTACTAAGAAAAAATAACACTAGTGGGTGGTCAGATGATCACACTGAAGTAGTAAAATCTCTAAAGGAAGAATGTAAAGAACTTCCTAAACTCAGAATACCTGAACCAGAAGATAATCTTGTTTTGCAAACTGATGCTTCTGATTTACATTGGGCAGCTATATTAAAAACCGACATCAACGAGATATGCAGGTACACAAGCGGAACATTTAAAACTGCAGAAGTCAATTATTCTACAAACGAAAAAGAATTATTGGCTATAATAAAAGGAATAAGAAAATTCTCTTTTTCTTATTACCAAAACCCTTTGTGGTAAAGACAGATAATACTCAAGTTAGTAGTTTAATTTTTAATAAACTACCTTCAGAACCTCAATTTAGAAGATTATTGATATGGCAATCATTGTTGTCTTATTATACTTTTAAAATTGATTATATAAAAGGAACTGACAATTTCTATCCAGATTTCTTATCTAGAAACCCCGAACATGGAGAGGAGTAAAAAACAACAAATGTTACAACTTTGCAGCTCTTTAGCTACAAAGATAACTCTGCTAGATGAAAGCATGGTGGAAAAATCCAATATGTTATTCTCTATTCGAGAACAAACAATGAACCTTGTGGATCAACAAAAGTAACTACAACAAGAAATGAATAGTCTTGTTGAACAATAAGGAGAGATACTGAAAGAATTTATAGATCTCTATGAACTGGTAGAGAAGTCTTCAGACTCTCATGGAATGTTGGGTGATAAACCAACTTACAGTGGTGAATCCACTAAAAATAAAAATGTTGAATTCAAATCAGCATATGATGATTCTACCATTCACATGGAGGATCTTGAGAATATAAATCTCAAAACCAACAACGAGCAACCCAGTTCTTCTTATACTAGAAAAAATAAAGTTGTTCGAATAAAAGGATCTGTCGATTCAAAAAACATAAAAGAAAAAGAATATTATGAATTTGCTTTACAGGTATACAACTTGAATAATGGTGAGACCTTCTTTCGACTTGAGGGATCTTGCATATATCCAAGGATAACCACAATTGAAGGAGTTTCAGCAAAATTCCTATATCAACTGTTCAAATTCGATTTTTGTGATCGAATTTATCCAAGCTTGAAGTTAAAGGAATTTCAATTCTTTGACCCAATATTTATCCAAAGTCTTGAAGAGTATGCAGAGGGCAAAAAACTTTTTATCCGAATTTATAGCATTGCGCCCGAATATAATAAAGATGAAGAATACCCTTGCTTTAACCTAGTTCATATCGCCAAGCTCAAAGGAGATGTGAGTCTTAGTGTTAATGAACAGAAAATGAAAGTTTCATTCTTCAATAAAAAATGGGAACAATACAGACGAGCTATGGGAATCAAAGCTATAGCAGGAATAATGGAGACTTTCTCTGTAAAAAATTTTCAAGTCCTCAAAAGCTCAGACAATTGGATGATTGTGACAGAAGGAGGAAATAAAAGATCACCAATATTGCAAGGAAAGGTGAAAGAATTCAAAAACGATAAGTTTTATGGCAAACAATCTACTTTAATGATGGCATGCAAAATGAGTCAACATATACACTCATGAGATTCCTCGCCAAATAAAGACTGCAATATGTGAAGAGTGGTCCATACCACTACATGGAGCATGTGAAGAGTGGTCCCTACCACTATTAGAAGCAATTGCTGGAAAATAACAGCAATGGACCACACCAATGTGATGATGGAGATAACTCTTACCCCACTCATCTAGTAGATATGGAATCTTATCATTTACCAACCAATGGAAGAAAAGACTTATCTCTTCACGCGGATTCTCAAACGCATTTGAAGCTTATATAAAGGAGAGATCCGGAGAAGAAAAAGATCATTGAAAAATCTATCAGAAAACCCTCAATCGAGAGTACCAGAAAAAGAATGAGTTTCTAAGTTTTTTCCCATAGAGAAAATATAAGCATAGGGATGAGCTGATTAAAGCTCTTTTCTATTGCAAATTAGTTTGTTCAAATTCAATAAAAGAACGTGTCCTTTTAGAAATCGAGCCATATATTTTCATTGTTTTAATTCTTAAAACCCAAATCAGATTAATTTCTGTACCCAAGGGAGGAGCTGTGGCAGTCAGAAGAATCTATCAAGGACGAGAAGGCATTGAGGCAGGAGGCCGTTAGCCGTTAAAAAGTCCAAATGTGTGAAGATTCTGACGTCTTTGAGTGGAATGTCATTTATCATTGCCCGAAAGGTGAAGCCAAGCGACTGATAAGGGTTTAGGAAGGAGAACAGACAACTTAAAGAAAGCGAGGTAAGACCCAAAAATTTAAACTGCTAAGATACAATAGATATTGCTCTATTATGCTTATATGAGTACCTAGGGAATATAAAATTAATCAAAAATTTGAAATATTCATGCTTTTGTAAGATATTCAAATAGTTGAAGGACTAAAATCAAAATAGCTAAACAATTTTAGCATACTTTGAGAATAAGTCTCAAAATCACCATATTTTGGGAAAAAAATCCCAAAACCACCATAGTTTGGTAAATAACCCGGAAGAGAGTATATATGAAAAAAAGGGGGAAAACTTCAATTCGCAAAAACTCTTGTGAGATCTATATGAGATGTGATGCGTGAATTATGCTTTATACCTGGATACATTAATTTTTTATATGTTATACGCTAATATTTAATACTTTCTACGCTAATACGTTAATTTTTTATATTTTATATGTTAATTTTTAATACTTTATACGCTAATTTTTTATATTTTATACATTAAAATGAAATTCATACGCATGTTACAATGAACAACTTCAATTTAAAATATAAAAAATTAACAACTTCAATTTTGGTCACCAATGTTACAATAAGTTGCAAAATTAGTCCCCAATGAAATTTTGTGACTAAGATGACTCCAATGTTTTAAAATTTGTCAAAAAGTAAATTTTTGTTACTAGAAATGCCCTCAATATTTCAAAATTCGCCAAAGGTAAGGCATTTGACAAATTTTTTGATTTTTAACATATTCACTGACATGAATCTCACGTTATTTACACTTGTATCTCTATTTTGTCCAGTTATAAAATACAAAATAATTAAATCTTTTGACTTTTAATTAACTTAAACCATTTTTTCTTGAATAACAAAATATGTTGCTCCCCAACGCTTAACAAACTAAAATTCTTATAAAAAATTCAGTCTTTAAAAGTAAATTTTATCACCCAAGCCAATGTTATATTCTCATTCTCCTTTTCTCGATAAAATAATTTATAATAAATATAACTAAAATAGGGATTAGTTGAATTAAAAGTCAATAGATATTATTTGTATTTTTTAACTGAAAAAATAGAGATACAAGTGAAACTAAGGTGAGATTCATGTGAGCGAATTTGTTAAAAATAAAAAAAAAATTGTCAAATGTTTTAACTTTGGTGAAGTTTGGGACATTACGAATTTTGGAACATAGGAGTTGAGATCTTCTATCCAATATTATCTGTCTTATCATGTCCAACATTAAACTACGTCGTAGGGTTCACTCATTCTTTGGTTAGGGTCTAATAATTGTAAAGTAATTTTAGTGATATTTATACTTTTAGTCCCTAGTTTTAATTAAACTACGTCATTTTGGACATTAGACAAAATAAGACAGAGATAATTTTAGACAGACGATCTGATCTCGAACATTAGGGAGATCTCTAGTCAAAAATTTTAATTGGAGACTAATTTTGCAACTTTCTTTAACATTGGAGACTAAAACTAGTGTTTTCCAAAAAAAAAAAATGATCCATGTTTTTCAAAATGTCTTGTATCATAGGCTGTACCTTTTCTTTTCAATTAGGACTTAAATTGATACATAGGCAGGCATATTTTTTTGCAAGTTTTGGTGTGTTCCTTTTCTTTTCTATTAGGGCTTTAATTGATGCATAGGCATACATATTTTGTGCAAGTTTGGTGTGATCAAAGACCGAAAAACTGCTTAGATTTATGTTGGAAATATTTTTTTTTAAAAGCGACAATTTCATAAAGATAAAAATAACATAAGAACCCAACTAGCTGAAATTAAGTGCACTTAGTTGAGTTGTTTAAATTTTTAATCTCAGTGCATTATATGCAACCAATTCAACAAATGAGTTAAGGTCATATCGGTTTTAATGGTACAAAAATCAAAATCTACAATAAATATTCAAACTAGCTGAAATTAAGTGCACTGAGTTGAGTTGTTTAAATTTTTAAGCTCAGTACATTATATGCAACCAATTCAACAAATGATTTAAGGTCATATTGGTTTGAATGGTACAAAAATCAAAATCTACAATAAATATTCATTTGGTCGAAAGTTAAAACTAGATTCTGATCTCTTTTCTAGCACCAAAGGTAAAATTGGAGTGCTCTCTTTTTTAGTAATAGAGTTAAACTTATAGTGCTTTTATCTTCATAGTAGCATGGATAAATTGGAGTAATTATTTTGCTCAATAACAGGGTTCAAACCAGAGTTTTTTTCATCCATAATAGTTAAATGACACCAATTTCTTATGTTCTCATATAACTTTTGTTAATCCATCACATATTTGAAACACCAAGATCCAAATATAATGGTTCTTCAACTATTGAAACTAAGATTTGAAAGAGAAAGATATGGTGGAGGAGAACCCTTTACATTGATTGCCATGAGTAGATTGTCAGGAGAGAGATGCAACTTCCCTTTTTTTTCAACTTTAAACAAAAACTTAAAAAATGGAAACATATTCTCTCAAACGAGAGAGGAGAACTCATACTAGAAAAGATTTAAAAAAAAAAACTCCCCTTAAAAAGACAAGGGAAAGATAGAGTAAAAAATTTGAATTTATAAAAGGTGATTTAGTGCGGGAGGTCACCTCCCTAAGGGTTTGCAACAATTAGTTGGTTTGTGGGATGAGTAGAGAAAGAAATAATTTTGTTGTTACACTTGTTGGTGTTTTAATCAGTTGTTAAATTTAAGTTTCTTCATGAATTTGTCCCTTGAAACATTACTTTCTTCTCTCATTTTTTTAGTCAAAAGCGATATTTCACTAATAATAATCAAAGTTTACATTCTACACTACTACAAAATGGCGAATTTAAACCGCCCTTTTTAAAGCGGTTAAACAAAAACCGATGTAATTTATAAAAACGCGGTGGCATTATCGTAATATTAAAGTGACATGAGAAATATTTACACCGGTTATATAATAACCGGTGTAAATAGTATAATTTTTTACACCGGTTATAAGAAAACCAGTGTAAAAAGTATACTATTTACACCGGTTATGTAATAACCGGTGTAAATAGTATACTTTTTACACCGGTTTTCTTATAACCGGTGTAAATAACAAGTGTGTAAAAATCATACATTTTTTAAAATGCTTAATTTTTTTACCCAAAATATTACATTTTCTTGGTTGAATCTGGAACCAAAAGTTGGTTATCAAAGGTATAGTAATATAGTTTTTTATAATGATTTTTCTTAGAAAGTTTGATGTCTAACAAAAATTTAAAATTTCTAAAAATGTTACTTTTATTTTTTTTTTGTCATAACTTACTAATATACATTATTCTCATTATGTCAATAATAATAAGGTAGGGGTACATATCAATTCTACTTAGTTTACACGTTGCCATTTAGTCAATAATAGGGGTACATCTCAATTCTTGAGGTATTTTTTGAGGTTTGTAATTTTTTATTTTTAATAAATATGAGTAGT
Source organism: Ophiorrhiza pumila (assembly GCA_016586305.1). Classification (NCBI taxonomy): domain Eukaryota; kingdom Viridiplantae; phylum Streptophyta; class Magnoliopsida; order Gentianales; family Rubiaceae; genus Ophiorrhiza; species Ophiorrhiza pumila. Next base: position 14,229,970 of record BLIW01000006.1, read on the forward strand.
GTTAAAGATAAACTCATAGTAAAAATAATGATAGTAGTAATGTTTTTTAACATATAAATTTATTGTTTAATATTTATTATTATTTATATATTTTGTTATGAAGTGAAACTTTGATTAAATATAAGTTCAAATGGAAAATTGGTAGAAGACGTACTAGCCAGGGCTTTATATTAAAAAGTACAACTTCTTACACCGGTTATTATTATAACCGGGGTAATAAGGTTTTTTTTACACCGGTGTAAGAAGTTGTACTTTTTAACACCGGTTATTATTTTAACCGGTGTAAGAAGTTTTGTTACACCGGTTAAATAATAACCGGTGTAAGAAGTTGTATTTTTTTACACCGGTTATTATTTTAACCGGTGTAAGAAGTTGAAAGAAGTTTGTTTTACACCGGTTAAAATAATAAACGGTGTAAGAAGTTTCAATTTTAACATAAAGCCCTGGCTAGTACGTCTTCTACCAAAACTCTCTCTCCCGCCCATACTAATGCTTCTTGTGATTCTTCCTTATTTATTTAACATACTAGAGATTGTTCTATTCCTTGTTCCTCTGCTGACGTCTTCTCTTTTACTCTTGTAGGCAAATGCAGCTTTGGACAGATCAGGAAAAACAGATAATATGATTGTCCAGAAAAGTCAAGAGAAATCATATGATATTTCACCTTACCAGTGCTCCGATGATGAAGAAGAAGAAGAAGACGAAGAAAATGTACAAAACAGAAAATTTATCCCATCAAGGCCAGGTGATCAGCTAATATGTCCTCGCAAAGTGATTGGACTTGATAGAGATGATCTAATGATGATTTTCTCTGCCAAAATCTTTTATTATTTATTCTTTCTACTGTCGTTTCTATATGTCGCTTAAACATTGTTAGTTGGGTAACTAATCCATTGTTAAATTTCTTCAATTTATGTTGAAAATATTGATGCAATTTGGCTTTTTGAAATGCATTGCATCGCTTGAAATTTTACTAAGTATTGATTGTTCTCTTCAGTAGAAACTGTGTGGCTTTGGTACTACCATTGCAGCAAGGAGTTGAACCTGATGTAATATTTTCTCCAGAAAGCTTTTGCAGAATAGATGAAGTTAATATAGTTGCTTTGAAGGAATTGAATAAATCATATAGTTGTTGCTTAATCAAAGATTATGTTTTTCTTTCTTCAGTTTGTCCTTCTCCGAAAGCCAAAAGAGTCATGAAAATGAAGGGGCAAAGGTAACAGATGTAAGATAATTGCTTCTGCTGTTTGCTGTGTTGATTTCACCAGCCAAAGGGAGCAATAAGACATTTTCATCTCCCTCCGGGTTCATTGCCGCCATCGCCGCCGCCTCCAATCTTTTGTTAAATAACAAAAAAATTCATGATCTTTTGTTCTTTTTCTTTCTCGGATTTCGAGTAGGGCAAAATAGTTTCTTGTTCTGTTCTTGATGTTTTTTGTTTAGATAGAATTTCTTGTTCTGTTCTTGTTTCTTTGTGTTTTAGCAAAGTTTCTTGTCCCGTTCTTTATGTTCCGTGTTTTAGCACTGTCATATGGTGCAGAAACCTTAGCGTTTGCTACTTTGAAATCCTGGAGTATCCAAATGGCACTTGTCTTTAGGTGAAAGAAATCTGCTTAGTTAAATTTGGAGATGAAGTATTAGACCTTTTGCCTAGTAGTTCGGTTGCTTGTTTTATGTTTGATAAAAGGCCTAAAAGAGTTTAGATTGGAAATGGAATTTGTTACACCGGTTTATAAAACTAGTGTAATAAATTACTTTTTACACCGGTTCTAAGAAAACCGGTGTAATAAATTACTTTTTACACCTGTTCTAAGAAAACCGGTGTAATAAATTACTTTTTACACCGGTTTATAAAACCGGTGTAAGAAATTTATACCATTTACCTCGCCTGTATATACACCGGTTCATTTTTTTAATAACCGGTGTAAATTATAAAAAATAATCGATGTAAAATCCCCGTTTTGTACTAGTGCTAGCCAATCAAAGCTAACATCATATCTAAATTGCATAAAATACTTACAATTCAGCTAAGTAGCTGAAACTAAAAATACACTGAAACATGAGGACTATGTTTGAAAATGTAAGCAATCAACTGAAACTTGAAGTAAAACATGTTTTTCGTAATAACTTTTAGTTAGAACTAAGAGAGAATTTGTTATGGGTTAAACTTGAAAAACATATGATACCTTTACTTTCCAAATAGTTAATTTACTTGAAACACGCCTTTGTGTATATTGGAAAAAAGTCCACTCTTCCTTTTTTTTTTCAGAACTAAAATATTATAAAAGAAATTATAATCGCAAAATAAAAACAAAGAAAGAAAAATCATTGTATATATAAAGCCCAAAAAAAAATCGATATAGCTATGCTTCCACCCAATTGCCTTCGCTACAAGAACACAAAATCGACTTCTAATAAAGTAAATTAGAAGCAACTTATTTGTCAAAAAGTTGGAATAGAGTCTCATTTTTTTAAAGAGATTTCCATGGGGATGAAGTCAGATCGGCCACAATGAGGCCTATATAACATTCCTTCTTCAAACTTCAAAGAGAGATGAGAGTTTCTTCAAACATATATCCATAAAAATCAATCTAGATAAAAAAAATGAAGGGATCGGATCTATTGGGGATTTGAATTTTTTTAAATTATTAAGAAAACTTCAGAATTGAGATATTCTCTTATTAAAAGAGACTAATACTCCCATGAGGGAAACTCACCTCCCATTAGGAAAACAAAACCCGAAAAGATGAGATTTGAGATGGTGGAGAGGTGGCAGTAGCCGCCTCCCCCTTTGTTTCTTGGAGACGAGTTTTGTTTTTAAAGAGAATGTGGAGAGTTTTTCTTTAGAAAGTGAGAGTTAACATTACATTCCTTTTAATGATCTCAAAATCACACCTAAATATCTCTTCAATGTGCTTACTCAATGAAAAAACAGTTCTTACCAAAGCTTCTAAATGGCAAGAAAGTGCATTTTGAATCATAAATTATTAAGTTATGGAGTTTAGCAAAATTTTTTTCAAAGGCGATACTTTTATTAATTTTTTTTTGGGTCAAAAGCTATATTTTCATTCCATAAGAAATGATGTTACAATTTAGCTAAATAGTTGTATATCAAATTACACAAATAGTCGATAAACAAGATAGGAAAAAAAATTTCCAAACTTTTGACTATGTGCATTACAAACAAATTGACTAGTGCTGAACAAACTCTAGCAATACAATACATTACAGATAAATTGACAACGGGCCTAAAACATAAACCAGCTACAAACCACAAGATTTTTGAACAGGTAATGACAAGTTCTCATATCTATTATGTTAATATTTTAATTCAAGCTCTCATATCTATCATGTTAATATTTTAATTCAACTAAAAACTGGGAAGATTTTTCAACCTAGAAGCAAAAGCTAAAATTGAAGTAGAATCTTACATCACAATAGATGAACTAAAATTAACATCCAGTCACAGTAAAATTGCACGTATTACTAGCCCAAAAATTTTCTTGTGTAACCAATAAGAACTAGAGTTGCATCCGCACAGATCTGCTAAAGATGGAGAAGAAACCACTCCATCTCATCTATTTCCTCTTCACTCTTTTTTCTTCATCTTCAACCTCATCCTTAATCATTAGGAGATGAAGAGACAATTTTTGGATATAAGAATACATGGAAGAGAAAGAAACGGATCGAATTTGTTAAAAACCTCCAATAATGGAGACAATTTCTCTCAAATAGAGAGAAGACAAACTTCTAAATACGGAGACTAAAAACTCCAACTATGGAGACAAATGCTTCAAAAGAGGGAAGAAAACTCCCACTAGGAGAGACAAAACTTCAAATAAAGGAGACAAAATAAAGATTAGGTATTAAATTTGGATTTTGGGGAGAGGAGTTTGGTGGGGGAGGCGGCACTTAGGGTTTGAATGGATGGGAGGCTGTTGGGGGAGAATGGAGAGAGAATGGTCTTGCCCACTGCTTCCACGCGATACTTTTATTAATAGAGAATAACATTTTTACGCAATCAATGGGAATGCAGTTGGACTAAGACCAAAAAAATTGTCCTAACAAATCTTAGAAAAAGTTCTATGGCCACTAAAGTTATTTATAAAATGTTAAACATTTGGGCTCTGTTTGGATGAACCCTATTTAGTATTTATTTGTAAAACAAAAAAGAATGCTGTTTGGTTGTGTACTTTTCTGAGTTTTGCATTTATAATCCTAAAAATTTGCACAGTACTATTATTTTAGAATATTAATAAAATAAAAAAAGTATTCTGTCCGGAAGCCAATGCCGCAAAAAATTTGGATCGAGGTGGAAAAAGGAGGGTTCTGGCAACCGATTGTCTACAACAAAGTGCCAGATTTCTGCTTGAACTGCAATCAATTTGAACATTCTGTGCAAAAGTGCATAAAGAATGCAGATGCCAAACGTGAATCTCACCAGGAATATCAAAGAGGAATACAAGCTCAGAAAAATGATTCTTTGGGGCTAGATGCCACTCCACAGATATGGGAAGAGCCCCAGAAAAAGGATACAAAAATGCCTTCGGGATCAATTGACAAACAAGAACTTAAAGTCTCCACTTCGGTTACTGAGAGTTTGATGCTGGTAGCTCCTGGAAATCTGCTCAAAGCGAAGGCTCAAAACAATGTGGACGAATTGATGAATATCAGCCCAAGCCTAGGAGAAATGAGATTTTGCTGATGTTGGAGCCTGATAATTCAGAAATTGAAGAAAATTCATTGATAATTGATCCTGAGATCCCTGACCCAGCAACTAATGTGGGCAAAGATCAAGGTGGTGTTGCTACAGAAAAACAGGCAGATACTTATGAGGTGTTGATGAGCAATACCGTAGGGAGTGAGAGGACTCCAACGGGACCCACATTTAAAAATTAATTATATAATAATATATAAATTAATCATTATATATATAATAATAATTTTTTCTATACACAATTTTCAATAAATTAACCAAATTTATCTATCCAAACACATCTAATCATTTTATAAATATTTCTTTCTCATAACAAAACCCGATAAAATCATTTCATAAATAAAACCAAAAACACCTCATCCAAGCGGAGCCTTGGTAATTTTGTTATCCAATGTGATAGATTATGGATAAAGTTTTCAAAAATCTGCTCCAGTGATGTTGTCCAAAGAATGCACAGGTCCAGTGGCGGAAGGAAGGGGGGCGAGCCGGTACTGCCGCCCCCCATTCGTTTTGGGGAGCAAAGAGTGGTATATACAAACCACCCCCTAGCACCTGCTGAGGACTGAGCCGCCCAGGCCCAACCAACCAGAGCCACCAAAGTTCACATCTGAGACGCAGCGTAGAGACGGAGAAGATAGAAGATGATGAAAACGATGTTGATTCAAAAAAATTTTTTACACTTCAGTAAAACGACGTCGTTTTACTTAAAGTGTAAAAAAAAATTTAATCAACAAAAGTTATTACTCAGTCAGCGGTCCTCATTCACTTATTTTAAGTGAATCAATTTTTTACAACCTAACAAACTCTTGCTACTTGCTGACTTGCTGGCCTCCTCACTTCCCCCAATTGCTGCTTTCTGGCTTTACTTCAGCCTTCATTAAGACATCAATCCTCTTCTAAGTCTTCTTTGCTGCAGCCTGCAAGATTTGAGGCAAGTAGCTTTTAGTATTTAAGTTTGATTCAATTGTTAGGTTTGTATAATAAATTTTTAATAGGGAAAATTGCCAAAATCGTCACTGACATTGTAGGAAAAAATTTATTTTGTCACTCACATTAAAAATCATGCATTTTAGTCACTACCATTGAAAAAACACACCAAAATCGTCACTCAAGCTAACTCTGTCAATTTTTTTCATGTATGGATGGGTAAATATGGAAACTCATATTTTATTAAAACAAAATCCCTCCACTTTTCATCCTGAACAACACCGCTGTGGGCGTCACCCAACCAAAATCTCCACCATCGCCGCCCAACAGCAACTCCACATCCGACAATAAGAGAAATATGGTCATAACACTAAACGAACAACTATTGTTGGTAATAAATGGAATATGAATCAAATATAAAATCCATTTCAATCCATTCATGAAAGTTGTCTTGGGTTAGAGTGCAATCATTGACCTTTCCTCTCAAGAACAAGAGAGAATGATCGGCAATACAGGCATACAACAAACACCAAATAGTTGAGCAAAATAACTATGAGACTTAGTCTTAATCCTACTTATTTTGATGATTAACAAACAATTATGTTTATGCTAATGGTTTTAAAAGTGTTTCAATGTAATAGATATTCAAAGAAGCCAAACATGGAGATTTATCAAGTGAAGAAAGAATTGAAAATTGCAAAAGATATAAAAGAATGGTAAATTAGGTCATCTCCAAAATCCTAAACCCTAATTTATGTAAATAGCTCAAGAAAATGATTTACTCCTTTTAGGCTCAAGTAAAAATGTTTTCAAAACGTTTTTAGTCTTCAAAAGAACTTCAAAATATGTAGTACACACTTACACTAAAATCAAACATAGGTACATAAATGATTTGGAAAACGAAAATTGAAAAGAAGTTGAAAATGAATAGGATCAGACGACCAAGGCAAAGTTTCGGCCGTCCGAAATATAAGATCGGACAACCTTTGATCGTCCGAAATTGGTGAGAAAAATGAAGCACTCTGATATTTAGGATCGGACGGTGCAGGGGAGTTTCGGCCGTCCCAAACTTAGGATCGGACGACTCCTTCAAGTTTCGACCGTCCGAAACTGTCGCGATAGGGTTTTAAATGCTTCCAGTTAAATAGGTTCGGACGACTCTAGAGTCCGAAACTACCGTCCGAAAGTCATTTTCTTCATACAACGGCTAGTTTTTGAAATGTCAAAAATAAACGTTTTCTTGTCATTTTTTGTGTAGTATAAATACGAGATAAACCATGAACGTTTAGACACTTGATTCTCTGAGCTTTACATCTGAAAAACACTCTCTACAACTCACACATTTCAATTTGATTTCAAAAGAAACAAAAGATCAAAAATTTCTTGAGCCTTCTTTGAGTTCTTCATTTCATCATTGAGCTATATAGTTTGAGTTGTAATTTTCTTAATAGGAATCATACTTTGAACTTTACTTCATCTTATTCATACTTATTGAGGGTTGTAATTTCATTATCAAACATCTATTGTGAGTAATTGTAAAAGGTTTCTCAAGTGAGAGTAAAAACCTTGAGCACATAGCTTGGGATAGCTAGTCAAAAGGTTGAACCTTGGTTGAAATCCTAAGTTGAGATACTTGGGTTGTAAAAGTGGTTCTTTTGATCTCACCACAAGAAGAAGATCAATTCATAGTGAATAGGTTTGAAATCCTAAGTTGGAAAACTTAGGTAGTGGATGTAGAGTTCTCCAAGGAGGAGACTTGAACCACTCTAAATTGATTGTGTCCTTGATTTCCATTTGCTTCATTTATGCACTTATTTTGATTTGCTTATGATTTGATTCATTGATATTGAAGTATTGAACTTGTTGATTACATTTCTGGAATATCAATATATACCTTATACTTGTTGTGATTCACACTACTCACTCACTTGTGTTGAATTTAAATTGATTAAGTTCACATTAAATTTTTTGAAACCTAATTCACCCCCCCCCCCTCTTAGGTTGCCTTAGAGCTTACAATTGGTATCAGAGCTTGGTCTCTACTTATTTAGGCTTAAAAACCTTAGAGTAAAGATTATGGCAACAAACAATGGTATGTTTATGGAGGGACAATCTATCTCTAGGCCTCCAATGTTCAATGGAACCAACTATAGCAGTTGGAGAGATAGAATGGAAATCTATCTCAAATCCATTGATATTGAGATGTGGTATATTGTAGAAGAAGGACCTTATAAGGCTGAGATAACCATAGGGGATGAAACTAGAGAAAAGAAAAGGAGTGAACTCACTGAAACTGATAGGAGAAACCTCACCCTAAATGCCAAAGCCACAAATGCTCTATATAACTCACTAGATGTTAATGAATCAAGTAGAGTTAAAGGATGTAAAAATGCACATGATATTTGGAAAAAACTTAGGGAAATTCATGAGGGAACTGAAGATGTAAAAGAGGAAAAGAAATCATTGTTAGTAACACAATATGAAAGCTTTAGAATGGATAGTAATGAATCCATAGACAAGATGTTTTGTAGGTTCAATAGTATAATCAAAGACTTGGAAAACCTAGGAAAAGTTTATCCCTTAGGTGAGCAAAATAGAAAGATTTTAAACTCTTTACCTAAGGAATGGGAATCAAAAGCTATAGCTATTGAAGAAGCTAAAAATCTGAGAGAACTACCCATAGATCAACTAATTAGTTCTCTAATGTCATATGAGTTAAAGATTAAATCTAAAACTCAAAAAGAAGAAGACACTAAAGCTAAAAAGAGCATAGCACTTAAAGTGTCAAGAAATGAAAATGAAGATGAGGAAAATGAGGAAGAGACAAATGAACAAGATGATGATGATCTTGTATTTCTTACTAGGAGGCTAACTAGGATGATTCAAAGTAGGAAAAACAGATTTAACAAAGGAAGGAATTTTAGGAGCAAAGATTAGATGAAAGAGAAGGGAGAACCATCAAAGGTTAGTAAATGTTTTGAATGTAATCAACTTGGACATTTTGTTGCAGATTGTCCAAGAAGAAAGAAGGAGTTCAAACAAGACAAGAAAGGCAAAGGAAGAAGCTTCAAGGTCACATGGGATGATGACCAATCCGAAGAAGAAACCGAAGGAGAAGAATAAGGAGTTGCTAACATGTGTTTCATGGGATTTGAAGACCATGAGGTAAGTCTTTCTTCAAGTGATGATGATGATGATAATTGTAATAATCAAGATGAACTTGAACTATACATTGCTATATTAGTAGATGAGTTAAAGAAAACCAAAACTCAAAACAAGAAGCTTAAGGCCAAAGTGGAAGAGATCACTTCATGTAATCAAGAGTTGACCACTAAGTATGATATTGTGGTAAAAGAGAATTGTACATTAAAAACAAAAAATGAAAAGCTAATAATAGATAGTAAGTATGATGAATTTAAGAAAGAACACATAGGATTAAGAAAGAGAATTGAAGACCTTAGTGATTGCTTAGCAAAATTCACACAAGGTAAGAACAACTTAGAGATACTCTTAGGAAATCAAAGGATGGGAAATAGTAAATATGGACTAGGATATTCACATAAGATAGGTCAAAGTTCCACATCCAAACCTGTAAAAATTACTTACACATCATATAATCATGAAAAAGGAGTTGAAAACTGTAAAAATAGACCTCATCAACATCATGAACATAGAATGTATATTCCACATTATGGACATAAGAAACATAACTTTGAGCCTAGGTTTAACAATGTTAGAAACTACTACAAGACTTCACATTCATTTAAATATCATGTAATATGCGATTATTGTTGTAAAAAGGGGCATACCTCTAGAAAATGTTTTGCTAGAATGGAAGTTGAAAATGGATAAAAAACATGGATAAGAAAAGATATTAATGATGCAAGAACTTAAGTACCTTATCTTGAATGTAGGTATGTTTAAAAAATACAATTTTGGACACAAAATGGTTCCTTGATAGTGGATGCTCAAGACACATGACCGGTAATCCCATATTGCTTAATAACTTGAAAACTAAACATAAGGGACATGTTACTTTTGGAAATGATAAAAAGGGAAAAATTGTTGGTATTGGAAATGTAGCCAATAATAATAGCAATGTGATTGAAAATGTGCTTTTGATTGATGACTTGAAATTTAATTTGATTAGCATAAGTCAAATATGTGATAAAGATCTTGATGTGTTGTTTAAACGTGAGAAATGTGTTGTTGTTGATCCTAAAGATGGTAAAATAGTTCTTACCGGATCTAGACATAACAATGTGTACACTCTAAATTTGTGTAATATTATGGAACAAGATATGCAATGTCTTAGTGTGGTGCATGATACAACTTGGTTGTGGCATAGGAGATTAGCTCATGTGGCAATAGATCACATAAACAATCTAGTTGCTAAAGAACTAGTTAGTGGCTTACCTAAACAAAAATATGAAAAAGATAAAGTGTGTGATTCATGTCAATTTGGAAAACAAACTAAAAGTACATTCAAATCCAAAAACATGGTAACAACTTCAAAACCCTTAGAGTTAATACATATGGATTTGTTTGGACCTTCACAAACTACAAGTTTAGGTGGTAAAAGATATGTCTTTGTAATAGTAGATGACTATTCTAGGTACACTTGGGTAATATTCTTGGCACATAAAAGTGATACATTTAAAGAATATGCTAGACTATTTAAAAAGGTTCAAAATGAGTTAAATTTAAATGTGGTGAAAATTAGAAGTGATAATGGAACCGAATTTGTAAATGAAAGCTTTATAAATCATTGTGATGAAAATGGTATTACACACAATTTTTCAGTAGTAAAATCACCACAACAAATTGGAGTAGTTGAAAGGAAGAATAGAACAATTTAAGAAATGGCTAGAACTATGCTTTGTGAAAATGACTTGCCTAAATATTTTTGGGCTGAAGCGGTTAACACCGCATGTTATGTCATGAATCGTGCTTTAATTAGACCATTATTGAAGAAAACTCCATATGAATTAATCTATAAGAAAACTCCAAATGTAGGATATTTTAAAGTCTTTGGTTGTAAGTGCTTCATTCTAAATGTAAAAGACACCTTAGGAAAATTTGATAAGAAATCGGATGAAGGATTATTCTTAGGTTATTCGTAAATTAGAAAAGCATATAGAGTATATAACAAAAGAACCATGATATTAGAAAATGCAATTCATGTAAACTTTGATGAAGGATGTACAAGTAAAAACCATGAAGAAAGTGATGAAGAAATAGGAATAGAAGAAAATTCATCTAATGAACAAAATAAAAATGAAATAGACAACAAATCATCTCCACAAATTGATCCTAAAGATGATATTAATATTTTAGATAAAAGTCCACAAAAGAGTGATCTTCCAAGAGCTTAGAAATTCATTCAAAGTCATCCTAAAGACTTAATCACAGGAAGTCCATCTACAGGAGTCAACACTAGGTCATCATTGCATTTAGATAATAACTTGGTCTTCCTCTCACAAATTGAGCCAAAAAATGTAAATGAAGCCCTAAAAGATGATAATTGGATTGTAGCAATGCAAGAAGAATTAAATCAATTTGAAAGAAGTAAAGTATGGAATCTAGTAGAAAGGCCTAAAGACACTTCAATTATAGGAACTAAATGGATTTTTAGGAATAAACTAAATGAAGTTGGAAATATAGTAAGAAACAAAGCTAGATTGGTGGCTCAAGGGTATAGGCAAGAGGAAGGTATAGACTATGATGAAACTTTTGCTCCCGTAGCAAGGCTTGAGTCTATCCGCATGTTACTTGCATATGCTTGTTTAAAAAGATTCAAACTCTTTCAAATGGATGTTAAAAGTGCATTTTTAAATGGATTCATTCAAGAGGAAGTATATGTAGAACAACTTCCCGGTTTTGAAAACAATAAGTTCCCTAATCATGTTTATAAATTGGTCAAAGCACTATATGGATTAAAACAAGCTCCTAGAGCTTGGCATGAAAGACTTAGTGAATTTCTAATAGAAAAGAACTTTCAAAAGGGAATAATAGATACTACATTGTTTACAAAGTATTATGATGATGAATTACTCATTGTTCAAATATATGTTGATGATATTATTTTTGGTGCTTCAAATGAATCATTATGTGAAGAATTTTCAAATTTAATGAAAGATGAATTTGAAATGAGTATGATGGGAGAACTAACTTTCTTTCTTGGGTTACAAATAAAACAAATGGATGACGGTATTTTCATAAATCAAGAAAAATATACTAAAGAATTACTTAAAAAATATGGTATGGATGATTCAAAACCAAATGTAACACCTATAAGTACTTCAACTAAATTAGATAAAGATGAAAATGGTATAAAAGTTGATGAAACACAATATAGGGGAATGACAGGAAGTTTGCTTTATTTGACGGCTAGTAAGCCGGATATTATATATGTTGTGTGCTTATATGCTAGATTTCAATCCTGTGCTAAATAATCACACTTATTGGCTGTAAAAAGAATACTAAGATACCTCAAAGGAACGATAGAACAGGGATTATGGTATCCTAGAATGAACACATTTGAATTAATAGTTATTGATGCCGATTTTGCCGGATGTAGGGTTGATAGGAAAAGCACGAGTGGAACATGTCAATTCTTAGGAAAATCTCTTGTATCTTGGTCAAGTAGAAAACAAGCTTCCGCATCCTTATCAACGGCGGAAGCCGAATACATAGCCGCCGGAAGTTGTTGTTCTCAAATCCTTTGGATGAAACACACTCTTCTTGATTTTGGTTTAGATTTTGGATGTGTGTCCATTAAATGTGATAACACAAGTGCCATTAATCTAACCAAGAATCCAATTCAACACTCTAGGTCAAAACATATTGACATTAAACATCACTTCATTCGTGATCTTGTTCAAAACAAGGAAATTCATATAGAATATGTTTCCACTAAAGAACAATTGGCGGATATTTTCACCAAACTACTTCCGGAAGATCAATTTTCTTTCCTAAGAGATAACATTGGTGTTATACAGCTTACATGAGTCAAAAAACATTGATTTTATTTTTTAAAAATAATTTTTCAAAATTTTTAAAAGTTTCGGACGACAGTTTCGGACGACAGAGACCGTCCGAACCTAAATTTCTGAAACTGAAAAAATTATCTAGAGTTTCGGACGACACTTTCGGACGACCTAGCCGTCCGAACCTAAATTTCTGAAAGGGTACAAAATTTTTGGAGTTTCGGACGACAGTTTCGGACGACCTCCAAAGTTTCGGCCGTCCGAAACCATCGTATCAGGCTTAAAATCCTATTTTTCAAACGATTTTAACAAAAATTCTTCAAACTCTCCCAACCCCTTTTCTACCCCCTTCACACTAAATTTGAATTCTATCCGATTAGTTGTTAAATTCTTCCATTAGAATCCTTGCCCTCCAAAGGACACTTTCACCGATTCTAAACACACATTTTCATCTCAAATTCTCTCAAATTGATTCAAACCCTAACTTTTGGGTTAAAATCAAATTGTTCACGTTTTCAGAGTAATTTGATTGAATTTTTCAATCAAAGTTTGTGTTTAATCTTCCACTCAAGCTTCCACACTTCACACGTGAACATGAGTTCATCACGAGGTCGAAAGAGGACGAAGATCACGGCTCCTCCTCATGTTCAACACGGTTCTTTTGGGTGCCACTCCTCCTTCTCCATTCGTTAATACGAATGTGGCAGTTAAGTATAAAGTTACATTACAAAATCAAAAGAAAAATTATTATTCCTAGAATTGTTAGGAAAAGAGGAATTTGAAAGTTTTCAAATATTCTAGAATCTTTGAATTCAAGATTGGAATGAATATCTTATTTAGCCAATGAGCCTATTCTACACACACTTAGTCTATGAATTCTTTGCCAATTTTGCATGACTCACATGGGCCCAACGGTTAGATGATCGTCTTTTCACTAGAGTCAACCAAAAAAGATATCACTTTGACGTCCTGGAAAATCTTAATGAACTGTTTAAATTCCAATCACCCGAAACTACTCTAGCTAAGATGGCAAGAAGGTCACTCAATATTTTTAGGTTACATTATTGGGCTGATAGCTTCTTATCGGTTTTAATTTCCAATGATTTAGTAGCTAGTTGTGTTTAACTGGTGAATTCTTTTGCTAGAGCGAGTGAGGCTCCTGTTAAAAATGCTAAAGGCCTCACACCATGTGCTCCTTCATGTTCTCACAAAGTGTTTATTCCAAATCATGGGCCACAAAACCGATCCTAATACCATGAACCTTTACCTCCTTTATGCCCTTCTCAAACAAATTCCTGTTGATTTTGGATATATCATGATCAAGTATCTAGGTATTCACATCAAGGATGCAACGTAGAAGTCTACCATATGGTATGCTTATTACCAAGATTCTTAGGCATCATGCAATCCCATTAGACACTCAAGTAGAATACCCCGTGTCTCCTCGTAACTACTATGATTCCACTTTTCTTAAGACCATGGGTATTTATGTGGCAAATGGGGCTTGGACGTTTGATAAGTCGGTCCTTGACGTAGATGATCATGAAGTACTAGGAGGGAGTGATAGTGAGGAAGAGGATCAAGGAAATGAGGACCCGGACCCCGCTAGAGCACATCATGTGGATGAAGACTTCAAGACCCTTATTCAAGGGTATTTTGATTCTTTAACTGATCGTATTGATAGTGGCCTTGCCGACGTGCAAGCAAGCATTGATAGTAGCATGGCCGAAATAAGGGGTCAACTTGATGCTCTAACTGTTAGGGTTGATGATTTGCGGAACGAGATTCACTATGGGCATGAAGTGCTTATGACGAATGAACAACGTGAAGCTTTGGCTCAAGCTCGCCTCAAGGGGAAGGCACCGGCTCGTGATTGAAGTCTTTGTGTAATAGACTAGGTCTATAACTGTTTCTTTGATGTGTTTCACAACTTATGATCTTGATGTTCCTTTTATGTGGTTGACAGTTTTTATGGTTTTGATGTTTTGGTGGTATTGACATTTTCATGTTTCTTATGCGTTGATGTTAGTGTTATTGATTATTGATCAATTGAGCTATCCTTCATTTATGGTTTATTGTATTGTGCAAAATTCCTTGTATTTTTTATGGGTTGTTGGCAGGTGGAAACAGTCTGCATACAAAGGAAACTCTGCCAAAAATTTTTTTTGCTTAACCATTTTTTTGTGATGCCTAGCCACCCATTAGGTTGCAAAGAGTGGAAAGGTAGTCCTAAAAGTTGATAATATTTCCACTATCATTCTATGTTGTTTTTCAAAAGAGAAGAGAAGACAAGGTAATGCAAAATCAGGAGAGTAAGAATTGTCTTTCAAACTTCATAATGATTTTCTCATACTTAATTATATATATAATTTTCCTAACTGTTTTCCTTTTGTTGATGACAAAAGGGGGAGAAAATAAGCATAACATGTGATTAAGTACATTATAAGCATGTGATTAAATTGTGAAAATTAATTGATGAAAACTATGTGCATGAAAAAGCAAGAAAAATAAATGTATGAAAAAGAAAGTATACATTTAGGGGGAGCATATAGTAAAATGTTCAATACAAATTAAAATGAAGTACACATATAGGGGGGAGAAATACTCATGGCATTGCATTTATTATTTATTCAATCACATAATTGGGTTTGTCCATCATCAAAAAGGGGGAAGATTGTGAGACTTAGTCCTTAATCCTACTTATTTGATGATTAACAAACAATTATGTTTTATGCTAATGGTTTTAAAAGTGTTTCAATGTAATAGATTCAAAGAAGCCAAGCATGGAGATTTATCAAGTGAAGAAAGAATTGAAAAATTGCAAAAAGATATGAAAGAATGGTAAATTAGGTCATCTCCAAAATCCTAAACCCTAATTTATGTAAATAGCTCAAGAAATGATTTACTCTTTTAGGCTCAAGTAAAAATGTTTTCAAAACGTTTTTAGTCTTCAAAAGAACTTCCAAAAATATGTAGTACACACTTACACTAAAATCAAACCATAGGTACATAAATGATTTGGAAAACGAAAATTGAAAAAGAAGTTGAAAATGAATAGGAGTCGGACGACCAAGGCAAAGTTTCGGCCGTCCGAAATATAAGATCGGACGACCTTTGATCGTCCGGAAATTGGTGAGAAAAATGAAGCACTCTGATATTTAGGATCGGAAGGTGCAGGGGAGTTTCGGCCGTCCGAAACTTAGGATCGGGACGACTCCTTCAAGTTTCGACCGTCCGAAAACTGTCGCGATAAGGTTTTAAATGCTTCCAGTTAAATAGGTTCGGACGACTCTAGAGTCCGAACTACCGTCCGAAAGTCCATTTTCTTCATACAATGACTAGTTTTTTGAAATGTCAAAATAACGTTTTCTGTCATTGTTTTGTGTAGTATAAATACAAGATAAACCATGAACGTTTAGACACTTGATTCTCTGAGCTTTTAAATCTGAAAACACTCTCTACACTCACACATTTCAATTTGATTTCAAAAGAACAAAAAGGATCAAAAATTTCTTGAGCCTTCTTTGAGTTCTTTCATTTCAATTCATTGAGCTATATAGTTTTGAGTTGTAATTTTCTTAATAGGAATCATACTTTGAACTTCACTTCATCTTATTCATCCTTATTGAGGGTTTTAATTTCATTATCAAACATCTATTGTGAGTAATTGTAAAATGTTTCTCAAGTGAGAGTAAAAACCTTGAGCACATAGCTTGGGATTAGCTAGTCAAAAGGTGAACCTTGGTTGAATCCTAAGTTGAGATACCTTGGGTTGTAAAAGTGGTTTCTTTGATCTCACCACAAGAAGAAGATCAATTCATAGTGAAAGAGGTTTGAAATCCTAAGTTGGAAACTTAGGTAGTGGGGTGGGTAGAGTTCTCCGAGGAGACTTGAACCACTCTAAATTGATTGTGTCCTTGATTTCCATTTGCTTCATTTATGCACTTATTTTGATTTGCTTATGATTTGATTCATTGATATTGAAGTATTGAACTTGTTGATTACATTTCTGGAATATCAATATGTACCTTACACTTGTTGTGATTCACACTACTCACTCACTTGTGTTGAATTTAAATTGATTAAGTTCACATTAAATTTTTAGAAACCTAATTCACCCCCCCCCCTTCTTAGGTTGCCTTAGAGCTTACAATAACTTTAACCCAACATTGGATTTTTTACAATTAATCCTGCTAATGGTTGGAAAATGAACCAAAGACTATGAAATTGCTAGAGGCTTTATCTTTCTGTTTCAAATCTTCTCTTCCTCAGTGGCAATTTCATCACCCTTTTTGTTATGCTATTCATCAAAGACCTGGGATCTATTCCTTTGTTGGAGGTGTGACAGTGCTTCCTAGGTTTCTTGATGCGGTTTTTTTTGTGCTTTGAAAGGCTAACTATGGGTGGAGTGCCTCTCTTGCAACTCTCAATAAAGAGATCCATTGTTTCTGGATGCCGTATTGCCGATCTTGTGTGACTGATTATGGATATTGTGGCTCTACTGCTGTTCATAGAATTTTTATTTTCCATTTTCCATTCTTACCCATAATAAGTGGCACGTGTTTGTTATTTCCGTTAAAAACATTGACAGAGTTTGCTTGAGTGACGATTTTGGTGCGTTTTTTCAATATTAGTGACTAAAATGCATCATTTTTAATGTAAGTGACAATATAAATTTTTTCCTACAATGTCAGTGACGATTTTGGCAATTTTCTCTTTTTAATATTTAAGTTTTTTCTTATATTTAATTTTTTTATGTTAGCTTTTAGATTTTTAGTAATTAATAATATCTTGGAGTAATTTTTTCATGTTTTTATTTTCTAATATTTATATTTAAATTTTTTATGTTTAGTAATATGTGTAAATAACTTTTTTATATTTTTATGTTTTGTTAATATTTAAATTTTTGTGTGTATATTTTTGTAAATTATAATTGATTATCATAATTAAATATTTATTAATACTTTATTAATTAATTGTGATTAATTAATTTTAAATTTATAAATTATAATTATTTAATTATAAAAAAATTAGAGACTTGTTAGTAAATAGTGAGTTAATAAATGAGTTAAAATATATTAAAATATTCTATAATTTTGTGGATTATGATTATTTATTTGTGTAATTATTATAATATTGTTACAATTTTTAATTTGGTAATTTTGATAAATTGTGGTAGGTTATGGATAAATTTTTAAGGCGAAGTGTTGATTCATCTAAAAGTTCTAATGAAGAAAATAGTAGAGAAAAACATTCTCGTGTGGAATTCAACCCAGATGATATTGTTAGTAATCCAGGTTTACGCAAACCAATTATAGAATTTGATATTTTTATTAGAGACCGTGTTCGAAGAGGATATTTGACAAGAGGGCCATGTCAACCAATTGATCATATTTATCCCCGAAAATAATTTGGTAAGAGCATAGAAATTTCAAAGCTACTTGGTTTAAAAAATTTCCGTGGTTGGAGTATAGTATATCAAAGGATTCTGTCTTTTGTGTTTGGTGCTATCTCTTTAGAAATTCACATAGAGGATGTCGAGTTGGAGATGAGGTGTTTATTAAATCGAGGATAAATAATTGGAAAAAAAGCAATAGAAATATTCAATACACATGTTGGTGGCGTAGCTAGTGCTCACAATGAAGCAAGAATACAACTCGAGATATTTTTACATCGAAAAGTTTGATTAGTTTGATAGTTTATATCGAAAAGGAGATTTTTGGCACAATCCAGAATGAACAAATTTTGAAACGTTTTCAATAAATGCGGACTCGTAGAACACAATTGTCTCCTCTTATTTGTACGTCCGGCGCTAGTAGCTCAAGTGTGAATAAATAATTGTGTTATTGATATTTGTATATATTTATATTTTTATTATTATGATTATTAATTTGATACTTTAGCCGTGAGATTTTTTTTTTTTCTAAATACAGTTAAGCCCCCCTCAAAATTTATTCTAGTTCCGCCACTGCACAGGTCACAACACTAGATCTTTTAAAACCCACAATCCACAACATTATATATGCTAAAATCCACAATTCACGTCATTAGATCTCTAAGACATTTGATCTAGTACTTTTGCCTTGTTTCTTGTGGCTGCCGATGGTAGAAGAAACATTATATCGAGCAGAACCTCCTTTATTCTTCTAAAACTTTTGCTGCTACATTGTGGATCTTTTGGTAAAACAACTTTTGGATTTTGAGAGTTATGATAAATTGAGAAAAACTCCTAAAAATAGGAGACATACAATTCTCCTTAAGAGAGAAAAATGTTCCCAAATTGAGAGATTTGTTACTAATAAGGGCGTTCTAAGTTACCAATTTTCAAATTCAGCAATTTTTTAAATGCAAGAAACGAGTACATATATGAAACATGATACATTATTTTTTATAATTGATACGCTTATTTTTTTTCTACTTGATATGCTAATTTTTATATCTAATACGCTAATTTTTATAATTGATACGTTAATTATTGAATACGCTAAAGTGAACATTTAATACACTAATTTGAAAATTTGATACGCTAAAATGAAAATTTGGCATGCTAATTGAAAATTTGATACACTAAAATGAAAATTTGTAATGTAAAGTGAAAATTTGATTCGCTAGTTTGAAAATTTGATACGTTAAAGTAGAAATTTGATTATTTGGATTGAAAATTGATACGTAATATTTTATAATGCTAATATTTGGATGGACACTTTTGAATTGAAAATTAATACGCTATACGGTAATTTTTTAATTAATACATATATCACACATATGAACCCGCTGTTGCACAAGAGGATGCACCTTGTTTGAAAATAAGAATCATGTAAGACGCCTTTTGCTGCTTTGAAGGAAGTCATCTACACTAATAGATTACTATGGTTGAAGCCGAAACTTGTAACTTCCAATTCCGAATCATTAGAAGTTTAGGAAATGGCTAGGCAATGATGGCAAAGGGTGAGTTATAAATAGGGCCAAGCAAATCAAGGAACTGGCCAAAGGGCCAAAGAATTGGGGATCGTTCAATAGGATGCTGTTAAAAAATTCAGTTTAATATGACTAACATATGGACTGTTTCATGTTGTGGTTCCAAATCAAGAAAGAATATGATACGAAACCCGGATCGATTCGCTCCAAACCCCGTCTTGTATGTCACGGAAGCAATTGCAGGACCTTCGAATAAAATCGATGAACAAGAACAATCTAACAAGTAGATTGGAATTTACGAGCCAATTGATAAAGCCGCTTCGCGCAAACTAATCAATTCTCAGATTTGTTAGTTTGAAAACCCTTCGCAGGAAATCAAATTCACAAAGATTAAAACATTCACTGTTTTATTTCTCAAATCAAAGTTCTTCTCCTCCTCCTTTACAACTGATAAAAAACACCTATTTATAGACCTATTACAAACCCTAAACGATTTATTCATAAAAGGAAACTTAAAAATAACTTAAACCCTAAATTACCAAAAACAGAAATTAATTAATGCCAAATATTCCCGCACGTCGCGACGTGGGGATAGCCCGACGTCGCGACGTCGGGAAACAAACCCTAAAATAAAAACGACCCGCCTTCTGGACGTCGCGACGTGCAGGGACGTCACGACGTCGGAGTCCCTCCACGTCGCGACGTGGGTTACTGTCCACGTCCTTTTCAATTCCAGTCTCCAAATGAAAGACTCGTCTTTTACAACTGGATTGAGTACTTTGGATTCCTTGGACTTGACATATGATCTCGATTTCGTATCATTCCCTCCCACTTGAAAAAGATTTGACGTCAAATCTTGTTGATCGTTAACAAGGGAATCCGGCACAAAATCTGCAAAATTATCAAGACAAAAAGACAAAATATATAGAAATTCACACTCATTATTTTTCCTCTCTTTGCCTTTTTCGACAACCCTCACATCAAGGCTTTGTCCATTCAAATCATGAATCAATTCACTTTCTTGCTTCACATGAGAAACATCATTAATAACTATTAAATTACAATCATTTAAAGCAATAAAAGAATTTGTTTCACAAGAAGGTTCTTCATTAATGGTCTCCACCGTTGCTTCAACAATGTCATTAACTTGACCTATCTCCCATGGATTCAACTTTTTATCCCCATGATCCTCAACATATGCCAACAATGGTATAGTAACAACTTTGACAGTTGGGTCTTCCTTTGGAGGTTCAACATACAAATCATACCATCTTGGACAACTAATAGCATTATGACCTACAGCCATACATCTCAAACACTTCCTAGCATGAACTCTAGGAGTAGGCTTCCGAGTCTTTCTGTCAACAAAAAGATTAGCACAATCACGTTCTTGATGACCATACCCATAACATATAGCACATCGGATTACACATGGTTTGGACTCCAGAGATTCTGAACTCATCCCAAGTTGTGCAATTTTGCTCTTAATTTGTTGTTGGGTAGCAGATATTTGGCGTATCTGATCCCTTATGGCTTCCATCATCCTTGCGAGCTTTTGATGCATACTTGAATCTCCTTGATTACTCACGATTAGCAGTAAAGAAGAACACCAATAATACCACTTGATGTGAACAACAAAGATCCAATTTTATTTAACTTTTCACCAAAAATCAAACCAACACAATGACAGATATAATTGCTTGACACCAATCACAAAATAAAATTTATGACAGGCTTGCGAATATCAAACAATTTGAATTCAATTTTATAAGAAAAAATTGAAAACCTGATTTTTGTTCGAAGAACTGTGCTTTGATACCACTTGATACGATACCCGGATTGATTCGCTCCAAACCCCGGCTTGTATGTCACGGAAGCAATTGCAGGACCTTCGAATAAAATCGATGAACAAGAACAATCTAACAAGTAAATTGGAATTTACGAGCCAATTGATAAAGCCGCTTCGCGCAAACTAATCAATTCTCAGATTTGTTAGTTTGAAAACCCTTCGCAGGAAATCAAATTCACAAAGATTAAAACATTCACTGTTTTATTTCTCAAATCAAAGTTCTTCTCCTCCTCCTTTACAACTGATAAAAAACACCTATTTATAAACCTATTACAAACCCTAAACGATTTATTCATAAAGGAAACTTAAAAATAACTTAAACCCTAAATTACCAAAAACAGAAATTAATTAACGCCAAATATTCCCGCACGTCGCGACGTGGGGATAGCCCGACGTCGCGACGTCGGGAAACAAACCCTAAAATAAAAACGACCCGCCTTCTGGACGTCGCGACGTGCGACGATGGACGTCGCGACGTCGGAGTCCCTCCACGTCGCGACGTGGGTTACTGTCCACGTCCTTTTCAATTCCAGGTCTCCAAATGAAAGACTCGCCTTCTACAACTGGATTGAGTACTTTGGATTCATTGGACTTGACATATGATCTCGATTTCGTATCAGAATACTAACAAAAAGAACAAACATACATACAAGAATCACTGTGATGACTGAGTGACATTGGCCAACAAGGATTATAACAGTGAAGATATGAAGCATGGAGTTTTCCCTTCTATGGAAGTTAACTACATTTTTAACAAACATCATGTTTAACATCTAAAAGTAGCATAGTTATATGGTGATTTTGCTCACAATAGTAATCAAAGTATCAGAAATAAGCTATATGTGCTCCATCTGTGTTATTCAGCTTCTGCAACAACCTATGCCAGAAATCACCAAAAGCTTGATAGGAGCCAAAACATCAATGCCTTTCTGCATCTGTGCTAAATAACTCCCACGGCGAAGAGAAAAGATGCACATATTTCAAGGAAGAGAAATGGCGGGCCAGTAAGCCATTGCAAGTCCAGAATATACATCTCTCCGCAAGCTCTGTAAAGCTGTTGAAATGCAGGAATAAAGTCAAATGAATAATTTACTCAGAAAGAAGGATATTCCACAGACAAATCCTTAAGAAAGTTGAAATTCATGTTCAATACTGTCTAGTTGAATGGCAATTAAACATTGCTGGTCTTCAGGTATCGATAAACAACCAACACGGCTTCTAGCTAATTATATGACCGTCAAATATTACTAGCTCTTGTATGAGCAGACAAATCAATAATCCTTTTTCTTTGAGCAAGAATGTACTTTTTCTGTGTAGTATTCTGCTTATCAGTCGTTCAAATGGCCAGATTTTCCTAAACAAGTATATATCTCAGATGAGAATTACAATATGCCTGACAATGATTCTCGCTTCTCCTCATGAGTTGGAAACAAAGTTAAAGATTAAACTTTAAGGCCATCTTCAACAGCAACTCCAAATTCAACCAAGATTACTTTAATAAAATTATTTTGGTTCAAATGAAAAAAGATTCTCCATTCAGTTATAATGTACAATCATAATGCTGTGAGGTCAATCTTTTGTTTGCTAGTGCAGGAAAGCTATAGTCCAATAGCCACTACATTGTCATGTCTATCATTTAGGAAGAAAAGGAGGAACTGAAACTAATTCATACCTGCAATTCAAACTTGACAGTGTCATGTGATCTAATACTCATTGCAGCAGCAGATGTACTTGGGAGTATTTTGCCATCAACTGGTTTTGCTTGAGGTGTTTGGGGGAACAGATTAACAAATTTACCTTTCGAACATTTGGAACCTGGAGGTTCCCAGATACATTTCATGTTATACGGTCCTATTCGCTTCCACTGCACATTTTTACTATGGAAAACTTGTAAAACATTCGTCATAGTTTGATGAGGAGGTGCTTGAGACTGAACAGGAACAAACCAGAAATTTCTGAGATGTAGGACATCGATAATAGACACCTTACCTAAAAATCATAACGGAAAACATAGTACATTAATCAAAATCACCTTGAACCCAAGTGTCCACTTTTGTTCAGCTGTGGAAACTGATCTCAAGAAAACTTCAGCATGCTCCGAGAGCTCCTGCAAGTACAATAAAACTACTTCAAACTACAGTCCTTCGTAATTGATCAAGTTTCTGTTTCATGATAACGCTTCTCTATTATATTTGCTAAAGAGTTTCTGTTCCACCGGAATCAATATTAGGCAGAAAAATCTTTTCCTAACAAAAGTTATCTGTTTATACCAGAAGGAGTTAAAGACAGCCTGTTCCATTGCCACCCCACCTTCCCAGGCCCTTGACATATACATTCCTATATCAATGCCACTTAAAGATCCCAGCCAATGTCAGTTTAATGCGCTTATGGTTGTCTACCAGAGGTTTTGAAAGTAGGAACAAATCCAAAACAAGCAAAAGTCGAATTATCGATACTTCTAGCATAATGTGTCCGTGAAGATTGCTTGAATTAATTGCTTGAATGGTTCAACTATATTATAAGATGTAAAGAAGAATGACCATGTATGATGGAGTTGTTTTATTAATATCAAAAATTAAGAACAAAAACAAAAAGGTTAAATAACATTACAGATACCCTGACATTACTAAATGTAACAATCTTTCCACTGGTTTCTCACTGTCTCTCCATCGGTTGGGACTGGGGAGAGGAGGAAAAAAACTTACTGTAGATTCTTGAAGTTCATTCCTGTCATAACCAAAGCGAACTTGAAACTGGCGATGCAACAGAAGATAATATGTGACAGTGATCTGCAACATTACAGAAAATCAGATGACCAACCAAGTTGAGGACTTGAATTATGATTTGTAAAGCTTTAATACCTGATTTTGCACATGATTGAGAAGAGACCCAACCACTTCACTAATATCAAAGCCCATTTTAATCATTTCTCGAACAATTTCCTCATCCACCTTGAGAAGTCAAACGCGAACAACTTAATCAGGAAAATTTGTTAAGCAGTAACATATAAGTGAACTTCGACAGTATTTGCACGAGCACACACAGACACCCAGAT
Source organism: Ophiorrhiza pumila (assembly GCA_016586305.1). NCBI lineage: Eukaryota > Viridiplantae > Streptophyta > Magnoliopsida > Gentianales > Rubiaceae > Ophiorrhiza > Ophiorrhiza pumila. The sequence continues at coordinate 14,254,425 of BLIW01000006.1, forward strand.
ATTGTGTATATACATAGGTGAATTCAGCAAGAGATGACTTCTTTAGCAGTAGAAAAAGTATACATAGGAACATTTACAAATAAAAAACTTCAATGTAACAATGTTTAAGTGAACTTCGACAGTATTTGCATGAGCACACACAGACACACAGATATTGTGTGTATATACATAGATAAATTCAGCAAGAGATGACTTCTTTAGCAGTAGAAAAAGTATACATAGGAACATTTACAAATAAAAAACTTCAATGTAACAATGTCAGAAAAAGTTCACTCAAGTGTGGACATAACTTCAATGTAACAATGTTTGAAAGAGTTCACTGAAATGTGGACATAAAACCGCTTTCGTATGTACTAAGCTTTCTTAAGAAGTCTAAGTCAAAATATCCACAGAGAATGGTACAATATCCATGCAGAGAAGAAAATCAGATTATCAGATTCAGAAGTAGTTGTTAAGCAAAGATGCCATAACCAACTATGAATATGATCATAGTTGAATGGATTAAGGAGGTTTTGGAAAAATATTTCCTTTGAAACAAAGATGAGGTCCCGTTCATGAATATTGTGCCTCTCAATTCCAGAAAGACAAGACATACTTAAGGATCATAACTAGGACTAGTTTCACCATATATAACTTCAGTACAATTACCTGGTGCCACAAAATATACTACAAATTCTTTGTAAATAATCAAAACTTTATGTTTGCAAAGAGTGCATGTCAGCTGACATTTATCAGAGCGTAATAATCATGAGGAAAACCATTGTTACAAAACCATCCAGAGACAAAGTTTTGACCAAAAACTCCATGAACTCTAGCAGAAAATCTAAAAATCTATGAAGTTTTTAATTCAAAAAGTAATCTTTTCACATGAAATGGGCATAATCAGACTCCATTCTGCCACAACAATCTTCACTTTCTTGAGATGAAGCATTTTACTTGTAAAATATTGCAGCACTTTCTTCTTGATAATTGAGAGACTCAAACAAGTATTTGCTCATATGTTTTCACTTTCTCTTGATTACGGTTTAACTGACAAAAAAATGCCACAACCACTATTTCGTGAAACCATTGTATTCCCTCAAGTTTCTAAAGGGAAATAAACCCCAAAAATTTGAACAACCTGGAAAATAATAACAATGGACACAAATTATACATGGTTCTGTCAAAGTAGACCTACGCCAATGAGAATGGCTACATTTCTCTTTGCAGTTTTCCATTGCAATTAAACAAGAAAACAAATCAAGAACATAACACAATAGGGGAAAAATAACTAGTGAAAAGTATCTATAAAAGAAATTTTCTTCAACAAAAAATGAACTTCTTAATAAAACAAGTCCTCTGGAGAGTAATTATTGAAGCTTGAACAAGTTTGTTCACCATCCAAACATAGGCGTGCAAATACAATCAAATGAAAATTAAACACCATTGAATGATATGATTCTCAAGGCATTATCACAGTGCAGTATTATGATAGTCAGACAACAAGATTATGAAAATTATGAGATATATCCTAAAAGAAGTAAGCTCTTTGTTTTGTTCTAAAGTATGATGCCAAATTTATGGGGGAAAAAATGCACTTTGGGATTTTTCTCCTAAGATCCATTGCATTGAATTACCAGTATATCAAGTGAAAAAACTTAAAAGAAGACAAAACAAGAACAGAGGCAAGATCAAACACAAGTTATACTACTTTGAAATGGCAAAATGATTGCTTATATCACCTTTGTTGTATCATATAACGAATCAATTGTTGCACTGGCTATATACTGTGGTATGCGCTCCCGAAACCATGGATGCTGCCGTATTTCGGCGATTGATATGCGGTTAACAGAGTTGACCACAAAAATCCTGGCAATCAAATCACTTGCACTTCTTGACATGTGATTTGAGATAGTGTAAAGACCATTCTAGCAGCAAAAGAAAAGAGTTATATCAGTCAAATTCAAAAGTAATGAAAGCATTGAATTTGTTTAAACTCACTCTTATCCTTGCATAAAGTCCAGGAAGATTATCATCATCAAAAGGAAGCCTTCCACAGATGAGAGCATATAAGATAACCCCACAACTCCATACATCAGTTTCCGGACCAGCATAAAGTCGATTAGCAACAACCTGAATTTAGAACAATCTTATTGATTTTAAGTATTATTTCAATATGCATGACTGGCAAACAACAAAGGCTAACCTCTGGGGCTGCATAATTTGGGCTACCACAGCTTGTTTTGAGGAAATGGCCATCGCGCATTATATTCCCCAGTCCAAAGTCTGCAATTTTGACATTTCGTTTGGAATCCAACAGTAGATTCTCTGGCTTAAGGTCCCGATGTACCACCATGTGACTGTGGCAATACTCCACACCTGAAATTATCTACTCCACACTTTACATGATCAATACAAGCTACTGCACTTGTGTCTAAACAGAATCTAAAAATCCCATGCAGGCAGATTAGATGGACTGTAAGGAATTCAAGTTCAAATCTTTTCTTTGATTGATTAACATAAAATAGCATAGAACTTAAACCATCCAAGACAAATAATTCTATTATTCCTAACTCTGATCTAACAATCCAAAATATAGAAATGTTGACTGATTCTCTAAGGTAAAATACGTTCCATTTAGCACTTCTTGTTCCAAGTTTTGAATCATATGGTGCAATATTTTCAGCTTGTAACTTATTTATCAACATGTCACTTGGTCATTGCCATCCGAATCTTCACAATGTTTCTCGCCGATTTCAGTTTCTCCTCTCAGCTATTTTATAAGTTTCTGCTAGCATCACTGTTACTTAAAGTGCAAGAAGAGCATTGAGGTTGTTCTTGCTTTATATTTTTCTGAATTCAAAGAAAAACTTTGTTTCATGAATGTGGATAATAACAGTTTCATCCCTATTTTATTGTTCTCTTTTACATATTGATTTGTTTCAACATCTTTTTCTCATTGTTTTCATGCCAAATCCTTGGAAAAGGGCAAACATAAGGTCCAAATATAACTTTGATATTGTTTCTAGAACCAGAAGTATGACTTATAGGAGGTGATTGTTTGTCTTAAAAATAACTGTGCTATTAATCCTTACTCTTTTGGATGATAACAAATTAATGCTTTAATTATGTCTTCAAAAATATTGTGTTCTTCCAGTAACAGCAAATCAGCAATTAGTCATATCTCAGAGGCTAAGAGACATAAACTCCACCTCTTCAATCAAACCTCTTTTCCCAGTCATTATTGAATCATAAAATGTTCTATTTGAATGCTTATGTGTTTCTTACATTGTGTTTGGCCAAAATGTATTTTGGAGTTTCTTCTCATTTTAGCTTGTACATTTCCTAACCATCAAATTCCATCCAGAACTAACTTTTTTTAATAGTTACAATTGTCAAAATGTTTACTTGAATAGTCTCAAATCATGTGATTTCAGAATATCCTCTTTATTTATAGTTCCAATCAACTGTTCTAAATAGTCAATAGGGAGCTAACCAAGAACTACAAGGATAAGAGTAAGCAACTCATGCCTAGCTATTAATTCAAGCTATAAGATACTCGTTTAGAGAAAATAGATTTGCTACAACGAGACAGTCATTGTGCATTATATATTTTACATACCTGTTGGAAAAAATAGCGAGCTTCATCCTCGTGTAGTCTGCCTTTCTCAGTTATGTAGTAAAACAGTTCTCCAGAATTCATATACTCCATAACCATATATATGTGTGTAGTTGTTTCTATGACCTCAAAGAGGCGAACAACATGAGGGTGTGAAAGCCGCCTCATTATATTAATTTCTCTTCTCACTGGAGGAGCAAAGGTACAAAATCAAGAACAACTACTTCAACAACTAAATTTTTGTGGTGAATTGAACGCAAAATTATAGGTATAATTGAAAAGGTAAACTTTGAAAAGGCTTTGAACGTAAACATTAGTTCAACTTGGAGTCTTGTGATAAATACATCATGCATAATATCAACAGCCGAAACTACTGAACTTGCACTTTAAGAGAACAAACAAAGCCATAGCTACTTGCAAACTTTTATTGTTGTCCTCATTAATTGTAAGCTTACATGAAAAAGATGAAATGTATTACCAAGTTATCGCAAGTTCCAGATAAAACCAAATTCTAGATAATGACTCAATGAAGAATAGTCAACAAACTCTACTGCATTTATCAAAGGACTTTTCACTGTACCTTTCACTGTTTCTGTTTCATCAAGTGTTTGAAGATCAAGCATCTTTATAGCAACTTTAATCCCTGTCAAAGTGTGAACAGCTAGTTTGACTTTGGCAAATGCTCCAACACCTAATGTCTTGCCCAGCCTGTAGTTTGATAGCACACTCCTATACGACTTGCGGTCCTGACCGCCTTTTACCTCCATCTTGAAGCTGAAAGCAACAGACAACTGCTAGTTATTTCAGCTAAGGTGCCGCAAAGAAAAGGGATTGGAAGTCAGAAAACTATCAGCTAGCTATGCCCTCAACCACTCAGCGAGTACTTAAGGCAAGGGCCGTCAGTGCAACCACAAGAGTAATTTCAAGTAATTTATACAATCACATGTAGATATAGAAGCCATCAAATTTGAAGCTCCCTATCCTCTTAAAATTATATGGACTGGTGAAACTTCTGACTACATACGAACAGATTTTATAATGGTAAAGTAGCAATGATAGTGATTACAGACAACAACATACTCACTATAAATATCAAACTCCAATACTTGCTAAAGTTGAATAATGAATGATCTTATATACAACACAAAAGTTGATAAGTTTGGATGTGAGGCATTTTTCTTCTTAAAACAGAACCACAGTGGACAGTGAAGTTTGAAAATTTCCACCTACCATTGCTAACTAATCATTCACTTCAAAGTTTATTTTACCACATTCATGCCTGACAAGATTGAAAAGATTTGACAACATCCCGTCACTGATCAAAGGTTTGATATGGTCTCTATTAGCTTATGATGGAAAGAATCCCTTTTTGGAAGCCCTTGTTTTCTTTCTTAGCAGATTTTCAAGCCCAGAAACACAACTTCTTAATAACCAAATCACTTTGGATATCCTTTGCCTATCAAATTAAGTTTCATACCACCCCCATATATAATCATTTTCTTTTACTTATTTACCTATGATCAAGATGAATAGAGTCCTTTTTCTATCATCAAAATAAGTTTCCTTCAATTCCCAGTTCTACTATTAGGCCAACAAAATAGAACTACATTGAGGAGAAAAACAACAAGAAAATTAACAAGCTCCCCTCCACATATAATTACTTTCTATCGAGGATTGTATTCTAAAACTGTTGGAAAAGTTCAGTTTTTGATTAACTTCATATGAAGTGATGAACAATTTTACCTTATCAGTTAATGAATACGGTTGAGAACAGCTGTGATCAAAGAAATTGTAGTTGAATTAACAATTCTAGAGCTGAATAATCTCAATACCGACATATATCCAGTTCCAATAACTGAAAAACACACCAACATACAAGCAAGAATTACCAAGAAAAAAAAAAGGCAATAAATCCCAAATAACAGAAACACAGAGACACAACAATCAGTTACCAATCTCAATACCAAAGAATTAGACATAGAAAAACAACATTTCTTCATCCATAACAACACCACCAAACAATACCACCAAACAATACTTCAAATTTTACATGGATCAACTTCAAATTCATTTACAATAGAAGATGGACATACCTAGTACAAAACCCAGGAAAAGGTAACAAGAAAGAAGTTCTTGAAGATGCAGGATTGCATAAATATACAATTCAGTGGGACAACTATGTACAACAATGAAGCATATCTTTCCATCTGGGATGTAACGTTAGACTAACGCAAATAGGAACAAATTGCACAGGCAGAGTTGGAGAAAAAGACAGAAAAAAGGAAACAGAAGTGGAGAAAAAGAGGCATGCATAAAAGGACAATAGACTGCAAGATAAAATATGCAAGAAAAACGATTTCCATTTGAAAGAAAGCTAAGCATATTTTGCTTTGTAACTGTTAGGAATTCTGTCCTCATTTGGCACTAAGTTAATAATGACATGGGAAAGTTGATCAGTGATCGGTGCTTTCCTATCCATCAAACTGTACCATTCCAAACTTTTCCAAGAAACAGTGCAAGCAATGTGGCCAATTTCTAATCATATATAAAGGAAAAACATTGCATGGATATCTGGATTGAGGCCATCAAATTGTTAGGAACCTTGCATGCTTATGTGTGTACAAATTGTAAAAAAAATTGAACTTTTTTTTTTGGTTGGGAAATTAATTTATGGATTTATTCTTTTTAAGTGTTAAAAGTAAAATAATAAAATTGGTTATGTTTTTTTTATTGAATTGCTGGTTATTGTTCTAATTTTTGGAAAATTAGGAGTTATTTAAAAATAATAAAATTATTTATATATTGAAATTTGATTTTTATATATACTAACTTTTGATGTGCGTACTGAGATAATGAATTAGTTTTATTCAATTTCTAAATTATCATATTATATAGGGATGACCACTCCACTGTAACCGTTTCGGAATCATCATGTCTGTTTCGGTTTCGGTGGCGATAACGTTCATGGACTAAACCTGTTGGTTTCGGTGGCAGTAACATTTTTTTGATTCATCTTGTCGGTTTCAATGATCGTAACTGTATCGAAATCTGTGTGTCAATTTCACTGACGGTAACCCGTCTCAAAATTGGCTTGTCGATTTTAGTGGCTATAACCGTTTCGGAATTGGCTCGTCAGTTTCAGTTCATGAATAAGAACTGATAGGTCAATTCACTTATTTCATTTTATTTTAATTTATTTCCTTTTATTCAATGTTTCACCTAGTTCTTATTTACCATTATTTAATTTATTTTAATTTAACTGTTAGGAATTCTGTCCTCATTCGGTAAGTTAATTATGACATTGCAAAGTTGATCAATGATCGGTACTTGCCTATCCATCAAACTGTACCATTCCAAACTTTTCCAAAAAACATTGCAAGCAATGTTGCCAATTTCTAATCATATATAAAGGAAAAACATTGCACAGATATCTTGATTTAGGCCATCAAATTGTTAGGAACCTTGTATGTGTACAACTTGTAAAAAATATTGAATTTTTTTTGGTTGGAAAATTAATTTATGAATTTATTATTTTTTAAGTGTAAAAGTACAATAATAAAACGAATAACACCTTGCATTGATTTTTTTCTGGTTATTTTTTCTAATTTTAGAAGATTAGGAGTTATTTAAAAAATAATAAAATTATTTATATATTGAAATTTGATTTTTATATATACCAACTTTTGATTTGCTTACTAAGATAATAAATTAGTGTTATTCAATTTCTAAGTTTATTCATATTAATGGATAAGGATGACCAGTCGAACCTACCGCAACCGTCTCGAAATCGTCATGTCGATTTCGGTGGTCGTAACCTTCTTGGAATCACCCTTTCAGTTTCGCTGGCCATAACCGTCTCAAAATCTGTCTGTCAGTGTCGGTGGCTGTAACCATCTCAAAATCGACCTGTGCGATTTCAGTGGCTATAACCATTTCATAATTAGCTCGTCGGTTTCAGTTTATCAATTGGAACCGACAAATCGATTCCGATTCATGGACAGAAACTGGCGAGTATGGTTTCAAACCGTGAACAGAAACTGGCCATAACCGTTTCGAAATCTGTCTGTCAATTTTGGTGGTTGTAACCATCTTAAAATCGACCTGTGCGATTTCAGTGGCTATAAACATTCTAGAATTAGCTTGTCGGTTTCATTTTATCAATTGGAACAGACAAATTGATTTTGTTTCATGAACAGAAACTGGAAAGTATGATTTAGAACCATGAACAGAAACTGGCCATAATTGTCTCGAAATCTGTCTGTTAGTTTAGGTGGCTGTAACCATCTTGAAATTTACCTGTGCGATTTCGGTGGCTATAACCATTTCAGAATTAGCTCGTCGGTTTCAGTTTATCAATTGGAACCTACAAATCAATTCCGTTCCATGAACAAAAACTGGCAAGTATGGTTTAGAACCATGAACTATAACTAGACCAAGTGATCTGGTTACGGTTCATCTTTTTATGAGTTAGAATTGGTGATTTGAACCGTCGGTTCAAAAAAAGAATTTTCCATATTTTTTTTCTTCATTTTATTCTTATAAATACCCACATTACATTTTTCAAATTTTTTTCTAAATTCTCTTAATCTAATTTTCTCAAAAACTCTATATTCTCTCGTATTTTCCAGTTACTTCTAAATTCTCAATAATAATATTTATTAATTTATTAATTTTTATTATTACTTTTTTATTTAATTCAGTTTTACTTTAATTTATTTCATTTTATCCAATTCTTCACGTAATTCTCATTTAGTGTTATTTATTTTTTAATTATTATTACTAGTTATTATTATTTCATTTAATTAATTATTTTTAGTTATTCAATTTATTTTTACTTTACTTTAATTTACATTAAAATGGATAGTTTTAATTAAAAAATCTAAAACTTGTACATAACAAAAAATTTTCATTTTATTATATTTTGTATGTATATTGCCAATTCGTGGGACAAAGGTATAATAAAATGAAAGCAAAAATTTTATTATATGTTGCTCTCTATGGCCAATTCATATGAAGGCCAAAGTTTCTATTTTTGTAATAAAGTGAGGTATTTTTCAATTAAATCAAAATTTATATTATTATATTTTAAATTTTTATTCAAAAAATCCGAACCATGAGAAACTTGAAAAAATGAGAACCGAATTGGAACGAAAATAGAACCGATAGTTCCTCAACCAAGGGCCAATTCTAGTTCTACCCTTTGTGGAATTGTGAATCGCCTGTTTATGAACCGTAGCCGGTGGTTCATGAATCGTGGCCATGCATCTATTAATAGATAATTATTGAAGATATTATTTCCTTTTTTTTCTTGTTTTCGATCATCTAAAAAATATGTTTTTCTTATACAATATGAAGATTATAGTAACTTTGTATTAATTCAAAATAATAAAATATCTATTTACAACAATCAATAAAGGAAAAAAATAGTTAGATTCACAAAAATTAGGTTTTCTAATGGACAAAAAAAAAGATATTCCTTTACATAGAAATATTTAGTTCCATTGTCAATTTGTAAAAAGAATTTGTCAATTATTTTACTTTCAAAATATAAATATCAAGGAACAAATTTATGAAACATTAGGGAATAATTTTGTGCTTTTTTTCCTAATAAATAAATTTAGATGTTTACAAAAAAAAAAAAAACAAATGAATATATAATACCCTTTTTCTTAAGGAATAATACCTTAACCTTAAATATTGTGCATATCAAATTATGAATGAATTGCTTATAGAAGTCAACAGTTACAAATTGTTCATACAATCAATAATTGGTTAAACTCTTAATACCTTTCCAAATCTTTCACCATCATATTTTTCATAAATTTGGCTTTGTTCAAAAAGGTCAAGTTTTCTTTAAAAGTTCTTTTCATGTGACTAAAACTTGCACTAGATGGATGCGTCAACGTGTATGCAAATTTTCTTCCACTTTGGCTTTTGCTCAAAATGGTCAAACTGTTGCAATTTTTTTTTCTGGAGGCATTTGGTTAGAATTTCTCAATTAAAATCACAATGAATTTGATTAAGAAATTAATCGAATTTTCTTCTATTTCTATATATTGTTGATTTGGTCTATAAATCCACTTAGGAGGATGCAAAGTAAGATGAATTTACAACTCTTATACCTATTTGAAAAATATATAAAGTTTTTTTTTATCACCAAACAATTAATTTTAAAAACTCATTTCAACTGTGGTAAATGTAACGAATCCTCTTTTAATTTAAGAATTTTCTTTTTCCCTAATTCTTTTATCAGGTTTTCTTCTGACTAAAGTAGCATTAATTTTTTCTTATTCTGTTGTTTCTTTGGAGAACTTTCCTCCAAAAGTGGTTTATGCCACTTGAGCTTATATTAGTTAGTTAATACCAATCATTGATTTTTCAAAAATTTAACTTCTTTTCAGTTACTGCTCTACCTACATATTTAATTTTCTAATAAAACATTTTTTAAAAAAAAATCCTTCTCTAAAGTTTGTTAAGGATTTATTTTTAAAAAATTAAGGTTGCTATGTGACCCACTTGTCATTTATAAAGGGCTAATAAACAAATCAGTTAAATTAATTAGAAAACTATAAAGTTGACACATTTATTTTTTTAAGTTGTGAAAAGATAAATTTATTAATCATAAGCTTTTAATCTCTTAGAGTTGTAGAAATATTTGATATTATCATTGCCTCTTGATTTATTTTAAATTTGGAATTCAGTTTTTGAGGGTTAAGACTAATTATTTTAGTGAGAAAATCATGTTCTTTTGTTTTTTGTGGTTTTTGTAAAAGTTTTTTCATGTAAGATTAATGTGTTCTTTTCCTAGGAGTTCTCGTATCAGTGTTCATGATTTATTTTAAGGGTTAAAAGCACTTAATTGACCCCTCTTATGTTATCTCTATTAATTGCAGTTTCCCTCCTTCAATGAAACGAATAGGCATTTTATCCCTTTGACTAAGTTTAATTAACTCCAAAACAAACACCATTTAATTATTTATTACAATAACAAAAATCCCCTTTTTTATAAAAAAAATGTTTATTGGCTATAGGGGGGAAAACTACTAACCAAACTTTTGGCAAAAGAGTGTTGAAGTGAAAAGAAAAAAAAATTAAGAATAAAACCCTAAAAATCGGCTTCTTTTGGCTAAACATGAAAGGCAATAATTTTCAATCAAACAAAAATTATGGATTTAATATAAATATGCAATATTAGAAAAAGATTTGTTAATTTAATTTTTGGAGCAAAATAGTGGTACACCAGTTTGCAATAGTTATTAATTGCTTTTTTGCTTTTTCATAACTAATTTTGAGTTTTTGGGTTGGTGGAGGTTGAAATTTTGAGTTTTTGGAGCTATTTTTTCACATCCAAACCAATTACTTTTTTGCTTTTTCAAAACTATTTTTTTTTTTCATTCTTATCATTTTCGGCCAGTTGGTTCCATTGTACAATGATTTATTCTTCAATAGTAAGAAATTATCGCTTTTGGACAACAAAAATTGCAATAATTGATTTTCTTTCTAATCACTCAATCTTATGTTATGTATTGATTTTTAATGTCTCATTAAAGGATATATACATTTACCCTTTATGTCATAAGAATTAAAAGGAAATATTGATTACAAAATCTATCAATTATCAAATATAAAAACTAAAAGTTTATCATTAATTTTATCAAATGATTGATGTGTGTAAAGGATTTGCTAAAAATATCTATATATAAGAATCGACCTATTCTACATACAAAATATTGAAGTGTTGAGAAATTTTATAGATAAAAGTTCAATAACTGTAATATAAAGAAAGGAATCATATATTCTAGATATACAAAACTTAAATATTCAAAAAATTTAAAGATAAAGTTCAATAACCATAATACAAAAATATCAGGAGAAATTATAAAACAAGTGTGTAAATAAAAAAAATATAGAAATTATAGAGAAGATTATGCAAAATTAATATATGGACATTTTTGTCCTATATATTTATATGTACAATTGCTTGTTAAAATCACTAACACGGTTTCGTAAGAAATGGTAAAATTACCTATTTATTTCATCCAGAGGTAAATCGCAACTTGTGTTGGAGTGGGTTAACAACATTTAACCCTTTCTTTTAAACATGTATTGTAAATAAATAAGTTAAAAAGTTATGAGAGAAATAGAACTTTACATAAGTGGAGTTACTAAGTGGTGTAGCAATAGTTATACTTTCTATTATCACTCTGGTAAATTACTTTTAAAACACTAATTTCACTATTAATTATTAGCTTTCATTTCAGTCTCATTTTTTTTTTAAATATTATTATTATTTTCATTCGATTTCACCCAAAGATGAGTTCCTACATCCGTCACTGCAACAGTTAAAAAAAGAAAGAAAGAAAGATGTACAGTTTGGTTATATCATCAGTTCTTTTGAGTTTTGCACAAAATGAAAATGACAACATACTTTATTATTATGACAAATTTTTGGATTACTATGTTGTGACAAGTTGGTTATATAATTCACTTTGTGATTCAATCTTGCAACAGTTCATGCATTTAAAATAACAAAATGTTGCTTTCGGAATCTGTTTTAAGCAAAAAGTTAAATTGGGGATATAGATTTGATTTGATATGCTTTACTATGATTATTCCAACCTTATGAATATGATTACAAAAAGTCTAACTTAAAATCACAAAAAAAAAAGTATCCACTTTTGTATGATATCTTTTATTCATTGTTGGGTTCATTGATTCCTGAAGGAGATCTTATCATGATTAAAATTAAAATTACGTTGTAGAGTTCAGTCATTTCTTGCTTAAAGTCTAATAATTATAAAGTGATTTTAGTGATATTTAAACTTTTAGTCCTTAATTTTAGTTAAACTACGTCTTTTTTAATATTGGACAGAATATGATAAGATAATATTGGACGGAAGATCTGATCTCCAACTTGAGAATACCTTTAAAAAAAATTATAGGGTAAGTTACAAAATATTACCCTCAACTATAGTTTGATTGTAATATAACCTTTAAACTTTCAATTTCTACACTTTACCTCCTTAAACTAGTATTGTACAATAATTTAATAAAAAATAAATATTTTACATCAATATACTGTTATTATTTGTTTTGTAGTTATTAAAATACCGTACAAGATGTCAAATATCAGGCATTCACATTCACTTTCTACTTAGAGTTGCATTATTTAAACTCTAAATCAACAAAAAAAAAATAACGTCATGTACGATGATTTGGTAAAACTAAAGTGAATAAAAAGAAACGTTTGATGCTCCCTCTTTGTTGGATGCTCCCTCTTCTCTCTAGAATTCTTTTTTAGTACCCTTGTATCCTCTTCACATTATTCTCCACCATAGATTTGCCCTAATTCCACCGACCCAAAAGATCTAACAATAAGCCCACTCAGACTGTCCTTGTTACCAAATATAGTAACTGTAATCTTTTGGGTAGTGAATACAAAAGAAGACTAACCTCTGACGGCCGGAGCCGCCAAAGACAGCGGAACACCACCCCCGCTAGTGGTCGACAGTAGCCGTCCTTATGGCAGCGCTGCGACGGGCTACGACACTAGCCGACTACTTCCCAGTTCTCAGGCGGTCCTCACACGTACACAGTCAGCCTCCCACACCATCTGATCCCTACCTGGGTCAATTGATTACCACACCCAAACTCAAGTGGGTAGCTAGCTTTGATCAACAGCAATTTCCCGGATCTTCAGGCTCAGCTGGAGTTAGGGATAATTCAAATCAGACTTCTGGACCTAGGCAGACTGTAAAGACAGCTGCTTTTCCCCCACTACCTAATCAGAATCCCAAGACCACCGGGGAGACTCCTTTGTCAACTCAGCCGCCGGATGGCCCAAAAAGATCCACCAAGTCCTATCGAGAAGCAGTCTTAGTACAATGGTCACAATCCATTGATGTCTCATTACCGTCTTCTCCAACTAAAGCTCTGTCCTCCTATAAGGGAGAACCAGCTCTGTATATCTCAGAAGAGGAGGAAGAAAGGCTCGCCAAGAAATTTCAGTTCGCCCTAATCGGAAAATTTCACCGGGGTAGGCCAACCATGGAAATCATCCGAAAAGCAGTTCTTGAAGCTGGATTCAGTGGAGAGTGTCATGTGGGTTTGATTGACTACTGCCACATCAATTTTCAATTCCAGCTACAAAGCGATTATCACAGAATGTGGTTAAAGAACTCTTGGACATTTGGGGGGTTTTCAGCCAAGATTTTCAGATGGACACCGAAATTTTGCCCTAGAAATGAACCTTCTATTGTGCCGGTATGGATCAACCTCCCATTACTGCCTGTCCATCTTTGCAACAAGGAGATGCTTTTTGCTTTGGGGACGGCAGTGGGCACTCCCCTGAAACTGGACTTGGCCACCGCGGCCATGGACAAGGTGCTCAGACCAAGCACAGCCAGATTGTGTGTTGAAGTTAATCTCCTTAACGAACTCCCGAATCGGGTGTGGATTGAGCTAAAAGGAAAGGGTAAGTGGCAACCTATCATTTATGAAAATCTGCCAGATTTCTGTTCATCATGCTCAAAGATTGGCCATCCTAATTCATCGTGCAAGACCAACCTAGCTAAATTAAAGGCCCCAAGGGACAAGGTATGGGTTCCAAAACGGCATAATCAGGGCCAGAATGATAGCCTATCGGGGACATCAAATCTTCATGAACCTACAATAGCCGCTGATGGAATGAATAAAGAGCAGGAATCCAATGATCTGGCAAAGGAGGACGCGAAGAGTGGAGAGCAGGAAGCAACTGTGGTCAATGATCAATTTCAACCAAAGGAAAATGGAGACTTCAATCTGGATTCTTTCGTGTCCAATTTGGGACAATTTCTGGAAATCATCAACAGGCCAACAGAGGATTCAGAAATATATAAATCTGAGGAGCTTCCCCTAGCAATTAGAGAGTCCCAACAAGATGCCCTGAATTCAGAGTTGAGGATGCATAGGGAGTTGGGAAAGGAAAACAGGAAAGGAGATGAAAGAAAGTAGCCATTTAAGAGCAAAGCAAGCTCTTTGTCGCCTCTAGCAATAGAGTATCATCCTGTGACTTTTAATACCCCTGTTCTGGCGGGTAGTAACAATCCTGCTATAGAGGTTAATATTCAGCCAGGCAAATGGGAAGAAGGAGAATCTTCGGGCTTGCACAACAACATCCACAATTCGGATTTGGCAATCCTACAAGCAATGGAAACCTTGGTCTGGGATGAAGGGACTTTCTCCAGCATTCAGAATGTAAGCTCCCCATCGGGCTTGGCTGACCTCAAAGCCTTAAATTGTGATATTGAAATCGAGGAGGATCAAGAGGACTGCTGGACGGAAATCAGTTTCGAGGAGGAGGATCACGATAAGATTGAGGAGTTCATTGACAAGATGGAAAGAAGCTCTAAGCCACCCAAACAATCAAAGACTATTGAGGCTTTACTGAGTCCCAAAGCAGGTGCTTTTTCGGGACGAAAACTGAGGGATCGTAATCCCTTTATATCCTATTCGGACAGGAAAAGGTCGAACCTAAGGTGAGACCTCTATATCTAAATTTATGTGAGGCCCCTGATTACTGATGCTTATATCAGATTGGCCTATCACCATTTAAAATTCTGGGTTTGCTACTATGATTTGAATGTTTCTATATTGAATGGCTAGCCCTTGGATGTTCAAAGTTGTTGTCTGAGTCACAAGGTTCACTATGTTGGGATTTAGATGGTAGGACTGGTGTCTTTTGTGCTGATATGGAATGCTGGTTTGGTTCACACTGTGGCAGTTCTTGGATTGTGGGAATGCTGCCTAAATCAAGAAAAAGAATGGGGTTTGGTGTGAATAAACCAAATGTTTTTATCCAATTGTTTACAGACTGTTTGCATTGGTATGCTATTGGTGACGTTCAATGGAGTGGAAAGGGAATGTGGCTTCTTCTTGCTTCCTTTTTCACATTGCGGTATTGTGCAATTTTGCTGGGTGATTTGATGTACTGTTTTTGGTTGGTTTGGATGGAAAGTGAGTGCATACAAAGGAAATGCTGCCCAATTTTCGGCAGTTTTCTGGTAGTCATTTGGTGATCAGGCCTCTTTGGTGGATTGGTTTTGGGAGATAGTATGGATGCATAGTTTGTAATCCCATACATAAGAGGTGATGCTTTTATTAGAAACTAACTATGCTATATTATGGGGGACTGTGAGTTTATAGAATTTGTCACGGGTGATTAAATTTTATGAACTCCTAACTCTCACCCATACGGTTAGTTACAATTAGTCCTAACATTTTGTAAAGAAGCTTTGAGCCGATCTGTAAGGGAGTAGTACTCCTCTTTTATAGCTTTATCATTGTACTGAGGTTTCGGGTATATCCGGCCTCGCCTCATTTTGCTTTTGTCTTAATAAAATTTGGATCGTTATATGAAAAAAAAAAAAAAACTAAATTGAATAAAACATCGTAAAAGACTACTGAATTTACTGAATATTTTGAAAAGAGATGCTAGTAATTGCAAGTTTTAGAGGTACAATAGAAAATGATATTTATGTCTTTTTATTTACTTTTCACATGAAGTTATTAAATTGAGATAAAAATGCAAAAAAAAAAAAAGGTTTATGGAGTAAAGTGTTAAAATTTAAAATTTAAGGAGCATATTACAATTCATTATAGTTTAAGGTGACATTGTACAATTTACCCAAAATTACATAATAATATCTTTATTTGAATTTTGAAAAATAAACTGTTTTTAATCCATTTTCTATGTAAACTCTATTTGTCGTTTTGACACTAAATATTGTCATTTCACACTAATGAAACAGTTAATTAGATTAAGAACTATTTACATAATTAAATTCAAGTTAATGACCATTATATTTTCAAATTTTGTGTTTAATGACGGACAAGAAGTCAAGAACTTCTTCAGTCCATGTGAGAAGAGAATGTTCAGCCATAGAGCAATATTGGTGAGACCAGATCCTCTGTCCAATATTTATCCTGTCTTATTCTGTCTAACGTTCAAAACAACGTAGTTTCATTAAAAGTAGGGACTAAATGCATAAATATAATTAAAATTACTTTACAATTATTAGACCCTACCCAAGAGATTAGTGAACCCTACGACGTAGTTTTAATTAAGACAAAATAAGGCAGAAAAAATCTTGGATAGAAGATCCCATGTCAATATGAGACTGGATCTCATGTCCAACTTAACCCTGTCTTATTCTGTCTAATGTTCAAAACGATGTAGTTTCACTAAAAGTAAGGATTAAGAAGTAAAATCACTTTACAATTATTATACCATAACCATGAGTGAATCTTATGACGTAGTTTTAATGTTGGGTAGGATAAGACAGAATAATGTTGGACAGATTCTTGGGAGAAGAGCCATCAAATGACTAATCTTTTGGAAATCTTCATTCACAGTCTTCAAATATATCAAATTCAAACAATTCCCCTCCAACTCCTCTATCTATATACCCTCCTCTTATACATACACAAAGTTATCATCTCTCACTGTTTGCAGATTGGATACTCTTTTTAAAATTACCATATCTCATTTTGTCCAATTAATGTAAAAAAAATGTAAAACAACTATAACGACATTGTTTTAGTCATAATTTTAGTAAAATGATGTCATTTTGATATATTGAACAAAATATATAGGATAGAGGATATGATGTTCTCTATTTGTTCCAATTCCCAACTCCTAAGCATAAAAAATTTATACATAAATGATTCTAATTATTTTCTTAATTTGGAGATAAATTTAGTTTTGATCTTTGATTTTGAAAAGCTTTTATTTTAGTCTCTCAACTTAAATTTGATCATATAAATAATTCTTATATCATTTTCTATCCATCCAATTAGTAACACTACTTATTACATGTTACGAAAAAGATGTTATTTTGAATGTTAAACAATACTCCATCTGATTCATTATAAGTGCTATTTGGGAGATTTGCACAATTATTAAGGAATATCAAAAAATAACTAACAATCCCTAATTAATATTGTTAACATTAATAATAAGTAACAACTTTTGGTTGGAATATGTGTAAATCAATAAAAGTTCTCTCTTTTATCTAATAAAATAATTGTAGAATTTTAAGTAAATCGTATGTTTTACTTAAACAACATTTATATTAAAATAAAACAAAACTTCTAAAATGTCACTTAATTTGGATAAGAGGGAGCATCATATAACAAACAATATTACTTGTTAAATGAATAAAAAAAATAAGATGAGAACTATTGCTATGACAAACTTCCAGTTAAAGGTTCAAAATGAAACTTTTTTTAAATTAAAAACTAAAAGTATATCTATTCCTAAATTGTGAAACCATTAGAGTAATTTACTCAAAACCTACTTAATCTTGTCATTGTTACTAGAATTTGCCTGGCATTCTTCAACTAGAGACTCTCAAGTGCACACAATGTAATTGGATAAATCATTAAAAAACTCATTTGAAATTTCAAAATTTTCAAATAACTTCGTAAAGTTTAAAAACATATATTTTACTTACTTGTTTTTATTTTAAACACGCAAAATACCTGGATTTACCATTTTTATTTTGTACATCTATCTAGTCTAAAACATAGGTATATTCTTATATTGGTGATTTGATCACTACAAGAAAAAAGACCTTTAGTGACATACAATATATGGTCACCAAAGAGCAAAAAGTCGTCACCAAAAGTTTTGGTGACAAATTTTTGGTTGGTCACCGGTAGTCACCAATGCCCAGTAACTGAGGTGACTGATTTTGTTGGTGGTCACCAAAGGATAATTTTGGTGACCAAAACAAAAACGGTCACCAAAATAATGACTGAAAAAGTGGTCACCAATTTAGTCACCAAAAGTTACATGTTGGTCACCAAAGTGCCAATTTTTTGTGACTGAATTGGTGACCAACATTATGTCGTCAATAAATGAGCAATGGTCAAACAGCATGTGACATGATATTTGGTGACCAAAAAAATGGTCACCAAAAAGACGAATTGGTGATTAATTATTTGGTCAAGGTCATGATAAGAATTGGTGACCAAATTGTAAATGTTTTGCTGACTAAAATTGTGGTCACCAAAAAATAATTGGTGACCATATTATAGACAAGCATTTGTGATTAATATGGTAGTCACGAAATGGTGGCTAAATTTTTTTATTTGGTGACGAAATATTGTTGGTCACTATTAAAAAAGTGGTCATTTTTAAGATTTGGTGACTAAAATTTTAGTCAATAATAAAGAAAATATTGTCAACATTATCATATGGTGACAAGAAAAGAGAAAGTGTTCATAATAACAATAAATATCACAAATATATCGAACAAACATCAAATTTAAACCTGTTCACCAATATATCGAACAAACATTAAAATAAAACCTGTTCACCAATATATCAAACAAGCATTAAAATAAAACCCGTTCACAAAATATACCAATACATGGCAAATATCCAACATTATACTATCCAAGAAATATACCATAATATTAATAATATTCTAATATCCAGGACATAACACAAAAGTATTAATCTACCATACAAAAAGTTTGATACTTCACACTCTCAGTGTCAAGAACATCGACCATTTCTTTCTTCATCCATTAGAAGAGTTTGACACTTCAACTCTTTAGTTTTCTTCAACCTTCATAATAGTTCGAATAAACAGGTTAAAATCATTTTGTAACATATCATGTACCATTATAAAATTATCACAACCATGGAAGAAATATTAACCAAAATTTGAATGTATAACCATGTCAATTTTAACCAAATTTCACGATTTAGCTCCAACCAAAGCAATAATATACCACAAGAATATACCACAAGTTCCAATATTATCAACAATATGCCACAAGAACTATATACTTTTTTGCCTCGTAGAAAATTCTTTGGATTTTAGCCCCCACTTGGCATAGCCATTTTCAGAACTCCTAAAAGAGCATCAAAAGACTTCACAGTCCAACCACTAGTAGTTTTTAGATGCAACATATTGACAACAAAGGAAATTTAGAGTAATTTTCACATCCAATGTACAGTGGTTGGTTAGATTCATCTAATAAACTTCTAATGTTTCGAGTTGTTGTCTAAATCACATGAAAAGTCCCCGTTAGTTTGCCAATTTTCACCCCATTACCTCTCTCCTATATTATTTAACATTTCGTCAACTCTATCATTAAACCATACATCATCAATTTTCCACACATAAATCCTCATCGTCAGAAACAATTTCTACTAATTCACCATGATAATCCACGGATCATAGTCAACACAAATTCCCAATTGACATCAATGAAGGTAGACAGTTTTCTTATCAACATGTCGATGTTGTTGCAAGATTTGCATGGGCAAGGAATGCGTAATGATTCATCTTTATTTCGATATGCAAAATTGATGAAATTCATCACACCCAATTTATATCTTCTATCTTTATTCGGTGTATACAATTTTCATCCAAGATTTGTCCATTACATACAATCTTACCCTACATTCATTTCACAAATACAAGCCATATAAATATCACATGAAGTCATATAAATTTATAAAAATAGTACATTCATGTGCTTCTATTTATTAAGTAGTAACGATCATTACCTTTTTGTCGACAATAAATATCCCTCAAGTGTCCTTTGTGAAATCTTTGCGTAATGATTGCTTCCAAAGAAATGAACTAAAAAATGAACAACATTAATAAATGTATATTAATAACACACTTATAATAACAAAAAAAGTTAGTATAGTTTCACGATTAATCCAAATATAGTGGGAGTATTGTCAACAATAAACCACAAGAGGAATACTTATGAATTTAAAGTTCATATAATGGCACTATTTGAAACAAAAGAAGACTTGGGCAGCAAGAGATTGTAAACCATATTAATGCACAAACAAACAAACAAATCAATCTTTTTTAATCACATTAATTTAAACAAATATCTCAAGCCATCTAGATCACTTTAAGTCAAGAATCTTACAATCACAGAGAAACTAATTATTGTGGATCGGATAAAGGTCTTCATTTTCATTATTATTGACTTCATAATTATTCAATACACATGTTTCAAATTTTCTAATTATTGTGCCATGAATGCACTTCTTAATACAAATTATTTATTTATTTAAAAACAAATGGAGAGAAGAAATTAATTAATAGCAAATGACAAAAGCCCACAAGTCCCAACATATAATTTTGCTTTTTTGTCCAACAAAAGCCCACAAGCACCAACATATAATTTTGCTTTATTGTCCATGTAAATCACTGTCTATAGAGTAAGCAAAATTAATACCTTGTACATTAGTAGTACAAGAGGTAATGTGTTTAAGAAAGTTCCTTGTGAATCTTGGCATTGTTATAGACTCATTGGATTCTACATTTGTTTATGGTAACAATATAGTTACTTTAAACTTTTACCAAAGATTCCAAGTATTATAAAAGAACTAAAACACATTTTAATAAGCAGTGGCACAAAAGTAAATGTTTCTATATTATATTTCCTATGAACCATATATTTTCTTATCATGTGACTCAACGCATAATAAGGTGATGCATTTTTGTTTATGATAGAGCAACATGGTTGCATAGAACTTTTGTACTATAAATATTTGTAACAGTTTACAAATATCTTGATTGGATATACATATTTGATTTCTTTTTCAAATTATGTGACATTGATTACAGCACATATATGAATGTATGTTTTTGTAATATACATGGATAGGCTTACTCACACAAGCAACCTTTTGGCACTGATGATAGCGAGCAAAAGATGAGACATAAAGTATGTTGCCTTGACGTTGGTCAAGATGAGATCTTATCTAAGATCGCATATAGATAACCCAAAATCTATATATAAGCCTGATTTACAACTGGATGTAAGACTTTTAAGTGTTATTGAAGTTACACAAGAAGACAAAATAAGTTTCAAGTAAGGCGCTTGATTAGCGACTTAACTAAGATCCGTATGGCATAATACTTATATTCCATAACATGTTGTTTGTACAACATGTGCTTTGCGACTATGGATGGAGGTGAGTGAATGGGTCCCTGCTTCCTCATCGTGTGAGTCCTAGAGGATATTAAATGTCCTTATAAGAAATACCCTTTGTGACTTTAGACTGTATCATGAAATTTAATGTTAGTGTTTGCTACTTTAGCATGACTACCAATGGTCATGGTTAATTCGGCCGGATGGGGCATGTCTGGGAAAGCAGCTAATTTTAAGTTGAATGATATTAGGGCAAATGAAGACTATTTAGATCATATCATTACACTATACTCATTCGTCGACGGGTTATGGCGCTTTTTAGTGAGTGACATAATTATGAGTGTAATGTAGATAATGAAGGTACAAGTATGCTCTTTGAGGGATTAGAGATACTTGACCAGATATAATCAAATAAGTCTGGGGTATACTGAGTCACGACAGTCTTCTCTATTTTAGTGGTTGATTTCTCTATGCTGACCTTAAATGGTTTCTAGTATAGAGCTCCCAAAAACAGGTGAACTCAGCTGTCGCACCAATTATTTACTAGTATGGACAGATATAATGAGTAAGTTGAGGAATAAAGTAAGAAACGTCTTCCCATCATGTGCGAGTGGGAAATGTTGGCATATAATATAAATACGCCTATGATATATTAGTTTGATATTATCTCAAAGTATGAGATAAAGTTATATGCGTTTGGTACGTATATCAGATTCTGATAAAGATAAGAAAACTATCTCTATCTTGTAGATCAAGGGTAGGCGTCTATTAATCTTTATATATAGGGAATATCAGACTAGGAATATAACAACGATAGAAAATATCGTTATACGTATTTTTCCTCTTCAGTATTATATCTGGTTCTATATTTTATATATAATAGGTGGATCACAATAGATCATCGAGTAGTTTCTATTACCGGGAGTTTCTTTTTCTATCAGAGCAGTGAATTCTATACGTGGAGCAGAACAAGATCTCGTCTTCCGCTCTTCCAGGTTAGTTTCTTGGAAAACCTTCATTTGAACTAAATTGTACTATTTTTTTTTTCAAAATTGTCAATTTTTTCAACAAAATCAAATCACAAGAAAGTAATTTGTAAATATATTTTAAACTATATATAAGAAGGTAATTCAAAATTTTCCAAACTCGAGGAAAGCTTTTTTAAATTTATCAAATATAATTTGGAGTTATCAATGCCTTCCTCGTTCCAAATAGTCTGCAAAGAATTAGCAGTGAATCTGTTTATTCGTTTTCATTCATATGTTGCATCTACGTGTTCCATAACATCAACAACGATAGCTGTCTTAACATTTTGAACTTACGAAATCAATTTCTGCAAGTTCCAAAAAGCTCGATCCTACAAAAAAACAATCAACTATACAATGCCTAGCTGTCTTGTTTGATATCCAAATTTAATATAGTATCAATGTACCCAATCTCCTTTCCAAAGATCGTCCCTCGTCACGAGCAAAGACCCCAAAAAAACTCTTCAAAGAACCCTATTAGTTATTGTTGAGTTTCTCATCATTCCGGGCTTTTGTTGTCATCCGCGAACTCCAAAAAAATAGTTTGCACATCCTTTAGGAGTGAGATCAGTTTTTGTTTTTAATACTGAATTATTCACTATCTCTCAATTTGAAGGTTCATTTCATTTTTATATTCATTTAAAAAATATATGTTTTGGTCTCTTACATTCGATTTTGGTTTTCAATTAATGGTCATTTTATTGACTTTTTATGCAAACAAAATTTAGTTTCAGTGATTATTTCACATGATATATCAAATTCTATCAATTTTATACCCTTTTATTTGTGATATGTGTTTAAATAGTTGTTCAAATTAGATTTTAAGTAAAAAAAATAAATAGATGAAAGACAATTTGAAATTCAAATTATAACTTTAGAAACCAAAATAGATTTTTTTGTTAAAAATAAATACAAATACGAAATGAACACCTCATATATGTATCACAAATTGGGCATAGATAAAGTTTCTGATTCAAAACCCAATTCGTAAAAAAACTGGGCGTCAGTCCTAGTTTTTGAAGCAAAAGGCAAGGGTCAGTTCATGACTATGAAGTGTAAAGGGGAGGGAGGGTGGTGGTGGAGGATATGCATTCTGTCTTCTCTTAGAGGCGGAGCTTCTCTATTACTAATGGGAGATAATATCTTATATACAACATTATTCTGTCTAATATTCAAAATGTAATCGTTTTATTAAAATCAGAAGTTAAAAGTATAAATATTACTAAAATTGAATTTACAATTATTAAGCCCTAATCCAAGTATGAGTGAACCCTATTTATACTTTTTGTCATTGGTTGTAATGTACCGACGTCATCGTTTTGAATATTGAACAAGATAAAACAGAATAATTTTGGCCAAAAGATCTCATCTCAACTCATAGGGTCATAGCCCCTAAAAAAACTACATATTTAATGGTAATTGTTTTTTAAAAATATTTGGTCCCTCCAATCAAAAGTTATTAATATTAGTATATTGAAAACTTAACCTTAAAATTATTTTAAAAAATAATTAGTTGACATTTATTTAAATAATACCATCAATATATATATATGTAAGTATTTTACTATTCACTCCGTTCCAAAAATTAAATCATGATTTAAAATATTTCTCCACTTTTTTTTTCCAAAGCGATCGTATTTCATTTCTTTGAGAAAAAATACAATTACTCAATCAATTGATTGAGAATCATGTTGAACCGCGTTCAGCAGCCAACAAGGAAAGTTTTCCTCCCATAAATGGGATTCCAACCTTTTACAAGCAAACTGAGCTAATACATGACAAGAAGAGTTATAATTCTTATCAATGTAAGAGAAAACACACCCCTCAAAAAATTCACTAAGCAAAAAGATGTCTTCGGCTATTGTTACTACTTCCGCTGCTGGAACTTTCTTTTCGTGGAGATTAGACATAATAGCCTTCACATCTATCTGTAAGTCCACTTTGGTCCATCCCTTTCTCAAAGCATTGCACATAGCTAATTGAATAGCTTCCATTTCTGCTGCTACTGGAGTAAAATATCCCTCCCTAGCAACTGATTCAGCACACAAAATACCTCCGTCACTTTTCCTGGCAATAGTTCCAAACCCTCTCCAGTCTCCCCTCATTGTACTCTCAGAGGTTATGTTAATTTTGATCCACCATTCTGTTGGAGGTTTCCAGCTTTCACCTTTTCTGCAGGCCTTCTGTTCCTTCTTTTTCTTTTGGTATTGACCAGATGTTTCCGTAAACTCACTCCATTCATTTAGAGCATTCTGCACAACTTTCAATTCTGATCTTTCAATCTTATTGAACACAATTTCGTTTCTAGCTTCCAAGTATGCCAAAGAATGTAACAAGTGAGTTCAATCCTTTTATCAATTTCCATTGCCCCTCTACTTTGACTGACATCTTTAAACCAATTGGAGGATGAAATACCATCTTTTGGATCAGAGTTCCAGGTAATAGGAGCTAACATCCAGGTTTTCCTTGCTCTTTCATATCTAAATAGCGCATGCTCAATGTTTTCTACATCGAACCCACAAACACTGAAAATATTCTCAATCAATCTTACCCTTTTGCTCAAATTCTTTTTGACTGGGAGGATATCATGACAGCACTGCCATAAGAACATTTTGATTTTTTGTTTAATGTTCAGTTACCAAATCCTTGTCCAAAGGGCTTTTTCATTTTCTTCCCAGTTTGATGATGTTGCTCTATTCCTGTTGTTCTCAAGGTTTGCATAGGCCACCTGATATCCAGATTTCACATCATAGGTTCCATTTTTAGCATGCACCCACACTAGCTTGTCCCTTGTGCCCACTGTACTGATCGGTTGTTGAAGTATCAGAGCAGTTTCCTCTTCCAAAAAAATTGTTTAATCAGCACCCTCTTCAAATTTTATTTTTTTTAACTTTATACATTTCTAAATACATAATTATGCGTGATTCACAATTGATTCATAGCTAAAAGTATAATTGAAAAAATTGGATACAAATAACTTATGTTTTGTGTTTTGCATTCACTACTACAAAAATCACTTTCTAAAACGGTTATTATGAATTATTTAAAACGGGTTTTTGATTTTCCTAACCGTTTTAGATATGGGCGTTCTGGAAAGTCCTACATTTTTTAAAACGGTTAAGAAACCGTTCTTAATAGTATTTTTTCACAACGGTTTATAACCGTTCTAGATATTTTAAGTTAACCGTCTTTAAAATCATTTTTAACACGGTTGATGAACCAATCTTATACGTCTGTTTTCTACCACGGTTGATGAACCGTTCTTAAAAGTCTGTTTTCTAACGCGGTTTATGAACCGTTCTTAAAAGTCTGTTTTCTAACGCGGTTTATAAACCGTTCTTAAAAGTGTGTTTTCTAACACGGTTCATGAACCGTTCTTAAAATTCTGTTTTCTAACACGGTTCATGAACCGTTCTTAAAAGTATGTTTTTAACACGGTTCATGAACCGTGTTAAAAGGCAGTTTTTTAACACTGTCCATGAATAACACATCAAATATATATTATTTGAACTTTTTCTTATAATTGACTGCTCCCTAAAGTTCGCAACACAGCATACATATGAATAACACATCCATTTCAAATTGAAAAAACAATTGCCGTACATACAAGAAATAAACTATATATATACAACAAATATACTATTATCTACAGAAAAAATACTATCATATATAGTAATGAATGAAAAACAGTACATAATTGCAAGTATGTTCTATCAAACTGAAGGGTGAAATCTATTCAATTGCGAATGCTTTGAGCTCACATTTCATTACAAACTTGCCCAATATTTCTCGAACCTCCTCCAAATCTTTGTCTGGAAATGGTTTCGCGTCCTTCTTGAAGAGCTAAAACATTAAAAAAACAATAGTTCATTGTAGTTGATTGAGATATTAAGAAAATTATAATAACACATGCAACCATTAATAATGAAATTGAAAAACAAGCCGAATGCCTTTTTCAGACTCAACTGATCTATGCCTGGATAGAGTGCGATCATTCGCATATAGCACATGACATAATATCCACACTCCCAATCTCCCCTTTGCCTCTTGTGCTACAAACAAAAAAAAAATCATTTTTTCAGATAATAAATTTTCTTACGAATATATGACAAGTTGACAAAATAACACAAGTTTACTTTAAACTCTATCCAATTAATTTCTGTTTCTGTGGTTGAGCTTTCTTCACACATAGAATGATATAACCTCGCAAAACTGCAAAACAAAAAAGAAGCAAAAACGGGCATCAACTCTCCACGTGTATGAACAAGTAATAATGCGTGTCATATTATAATATTTTAAAAAGTTAATCACAAATATAACCTACATGTTCATTAATAACTTAGCATCGTCTCGGGGTTCCGAATGTACAGGATCAAACCAATAAACAGACATATCCCGTGGCATTATGGCCATTAACATCCAGTGATCACTGTTTAAGAAAATGCAACATATATATCAATTATTAAATTCATTATAAGATTAACAGTAAATTAATTTGATATAAGTTGAATTACCTTAGAATATATGGCGCAAGGTAGATGCTGTTCTTGCTATTCTTCATGGCTGATGCCATATATTGTGCCCTATCCGTCATTATTCCCAAGTTTGACTATATGGTCTGGGGATATAACCATACTTCAGTCTGACCCAGTTCATTAGCCAATGTATAAAGTGCCCTATACACAATACATTAAACAAACATAACAGTCAAGTTCATTAATCTGTAGAGTGTGTAAACAAAATGGAAATTGCAAAATATATATGTAAAGTATTGCAATAAATTCTAACTTACTTAATGAACACTTGCATGCAATGACTTGTGACCTTGTCGAACCTAAAAAATTCGTTTAGGCTCTCCTTTGATATATATAGATCATATGCATAGCCCACAATTTCTGGTATCATCTGTATTGTGTAAACAATGTCATTCGCATGGTTTTGTACCAGGTCATATAACTGTCGTAAAGAGCCCTTCAATTTTGAAATTGCATCTTATTTTTCTTCTGTGTGGGCATCTTTCGAAGTTTGGGGCTTAGGGGTTTGCTTTGCCTTTTTGGGAGTATAACCTTTCCTCCCTTTCTTCGGCACCTGCGAAAAAATTGTAGTGTAATTAGAAAGATTGATAGTTGTAAGGTATTAAATACTATTATGGATCTTATTAAAACCTGAACGTGTAGCCCTGAACTAAGCTCAACTAGTGATCTAGGCCATAGCAAAATCTGTCCGACTGCTCCCCCGACTGTCGTGGCCTCATCGTCCGGAAATGGTACCAAAGCATTGGCAACATGCGAGGTCAATATGGTGACTCTCACTTTATTAGCCGTTACCTCTTTTCCATGATGAAGTGATAAAGTATACGCTCTGCCGGTGGCCACAAAACACCTCTCTTTAAGTTCATTGTTAACAAACAGTCGAACTTCAGCTCTATCCTACGATAAAATTCAATAATAACATAAATTATACAGGGATAAAATAATTCTTAAATACACGTGTGTAAAAAAAAGGAATACATTACCTGAAAATCTCCGAGTGAATCTGGATTGCACGAACTGGAACAACTCACAACTTGCTCTATCAAGACTTTATCTCCCACTGTCACAGGCATCGGATCCTTTTGGGCGTTCAGGTTCATGGCTGATTCAAATGTGTGGCTCGTATCGCTCGTGTCAGCCTTAGACCGTCCATTTTTATAAACTGGAACTGGCTTACCCATTGCCTGAAATATTTCCTTGACCGCGTCTGCCCAAAATCGGAGCTCCTCCTTGCATTCCAATAGCTCCGCTGACGGGTTTTTGATCTCAGTATTGGTAGAGGACGGGGATCCAAAGACTTCTTGCACTTGCTTCCGACCACCAACACCTCTAATACTGCCGGGGTGATCCTTTTTCCCCGTCGCTACAACAAGAATGTCTTCTTTTCTTGACGCAATTGTCTCTCCTTGACTTTCGCGCAGCGTCAAATCATCCTAAATATTTTCGCAATAACATTCCTCAGTTTGTAATGACATTTTATAAACTATATAAAACTTATAGTTCAATGTGGAAATTGGTGAATTATACTTACAATAACACTGCTAACATTTCTGGCCTCGTCTGTCGAGTATTCACCACTCTTCTTTTTGTGCCCTTCTTTAAATAGCACATGGCGGGGAATTGGTGAAGGTGGTGAAGTTGTCGCGCGTGCCTCCTCCTCGGCCATACCTTTCTTAATATTCATCTGTATTTTCTTCTCCCATTTCTCAGCATTTAATCTGTGGGCAAGCAAAGAATATCAACCACGAGACATTGTGTGACGGAGTTTGTTCTGATTGGAGCTCTCTAAACTAGCACTGCGCCGCACCTATTTGAAAAAACAAAGCAACCAAAATTGTAAGTGTGTATTTGTTAAAGATTGAATTAACAATATATGAAAATAAAACAGAATTCCATTACCTGCTATTCTTTAGTGGATCGAGTAGTACAGAATAAATTCCATGAATCCTTATTGAGAAACTTGTAATCTACACATGGGTCTTTTCCCTTTTTCGAACCAGAAATGTATCGATTTAGGCTCGATTTCCAAGACCTCCAACGTTCTCCCGCAGCTGATAACCACTTTCTTTTTAGTTCCTCTGTGGGCTGAAATTCAAATGTGGCCTACACCAAATACGATATAACATTCTTAATATAAATATAACTACAAAACAATTAAAACCTATAAAAGTGAAACAACCAATTCTAACTTAGGCAATAAAATCTAAAACATATACCACTACTTCTTCCCATATGTTATCCTTTATCTGCTGTTCAACAGATGGCCAGTCTTCGAATTTGACAATATCTACTTTACTCCGTGCCATCAATCCAATGAAGCTAATCCATTGGGTTCGCGCTCTTGATCTCAAGGGTTCGCCGTAGTTATCAAATTTGATCCGTACTTTTTTCCCCGTGGCCCTCATGTTCAACAGTTCTTTGCAAATTGTCCCTTTCCTACCATCTTCTTGTTGTGGTTCATCATTTTTGGACTGAATGCGTGAGCGCTTTTTGGGTCCCATTGAATAAATTACACTATAATGTTTTCCGAATAGCCAAAAGTTGTTAGTTAATTTCAACATAAAACACTTGGATATTTCCTACAACCAACCAAATAACCCAAGTTTACACTTAATCGACATGAAGAAGTCCTAAAACAGTCCTAAAATGCAAACAACAACGAAATAAGTGATGTGTCGCCGTAATGAACCCAAAATAGGCTTAAAACAGTCCTAAAATGCAAAAAACAACCAAATAAGTGAAGTGTCGACATAATCAACCCAAAACAGGCCTAAAACAGTTGAACGTTCCAAAAATCATCCAAATAACACAGGCTTCGACGTAATGTATCTAAATAAGTCTTAAAACGCTCATAAAATGCAAAAAACAATCAAATAAGTGAAGTGTCGACATAATCAACCCAAAACAGGCCTAAAACAGTTGAACGTGCCAAAAATCAACCAAATAACACAAGTTTCGACTTAATGTATCTAAATAAGTCTTAAACAGTCCTAAAATGCAAAAAACAACCAAATAAGTGAAGTGTCGACATAATCAACCCAAAACAGGCCTAAAACAGTTGAACGTGCCAAAAATCAACCAAATAACACAAGTTTCGACGTAATGTATCTAAATAAGTCTTAAACAGTCCTACAATGCAAAAAACAACCAAATAAGTGAAGTGTCGACATAATCAACCCAAAACTGGCCTCAAACAGTTGAACGTTCCAAAAATCATCCAAATAACACAAGTTTCGACGTAATGTATCTAAATACGTCTTAAAACAGTCCTAAAATGCATAAAACAACCAAATAAGTGAAGTGTCGACATAATCAACCCAAAACTGGCCTCAAACAGTTGAACGTTCCAAAAATCATCCAAATAACACAAGTTTCGACGTAATGTATCTAAATAATTCCTAAAACAGTCCTAAATTGCAAAAAACAACCAAATAAGTGAAGTGTCGACATAATCAACCCAACACAGTCGTAAAACAGTCCTAAAATTCGGAGATGGAAATTAAAAACGTGCATTTCACACTGCAAAAACTATAAAACTAAAAAATCACAAGCTTTTATACGAAACACAGATATAAAGGGATAAAAACAAATAACATCTCCCTAAACAATTAATCTTGTGTTTCCCAAAACAACAGAACACAAACGAACAAACAAACAAGTTTTGTTAGAAAATGGTATAGCCAATATTAGGGCAGGGGCAGCCAGCATACATTACATTACATTACATATATATCACAATACACCAATTGCAATTGCATCAAAAACAACATCCATCTTAAATTTGGTTCTAAACACCACCATCTCTGAAAATAGCATTAACAATAACATTTTATCACAAACCCTAATTTGTTGTTCTTAAACGAAACACTGAAACACATTTTGTATCCCATAGCAACATAATCGAAAAAAACCCCAATTAATGCCGTATTTCCAAATTCCGAACTCACCTCTCTTTGGTGACCTCGGGGGATTGGCGACGGCGCGAAAGGCAGCAAACTCCTCACGGTCACGCGGCGACGGAGGCGACGGCGACGATGGGGACGGCGACGGCCCCAGGCAAATGTTGGGATGGGTGGCGAACGGCGCTGAGTTGAAGTGATTGGCGGTGATGTTCTTTGCGCCAAATCAGAACAGAGAAGTGTTTCAAATATTTTTGAGTTGGTTGTATGTAAAAGGTAGAACTGTTATTCGACAGCCGTATTAGAAAAGGAAAAAAATGTCACTTATCTAACACGGTTAATTGACACCCGTTCTAGAAAGGGAAACAATTTCAGTTTTCTAACACGGTTACACGCTAACCGTACTAAATAAGTAAAAAAATTTCAGTTTTCTAGAATAGTTAATTGACACCCGTTCTAGAAAGGGAAACAATTTCAGTTTTCTAACACGGTTATACGCTAACCGTACTAAATAAGTGAAAAAATTTCAGTTTTCTAGAACGGTTAATTGACACCCGTTTTAGAAAGGTAAAAAAATTTCAGTTTTCTAACACGGTTACACACTGACCGTACTAAATATGTAAAAAAATTCAATTTTCTAGAACGGTTAATTGACACCCGTTTTAGAAAGGGAAAAAATTTCAGTTTTCTAACACGGTTACACGCTAACCATACTAAATAATTACAAATTTAAGTTTTTTAGAACGGTTAATTAACACCCGTTCTAGAAAGGGAAAAAATAAATGCCCAATTAAGTGTTTTTTCTTCTTCTATCATCAATTGCTGTTGAATATTTTGGGCAAATCGACTTTGCTATGAATATTTACTACCATAAATTCAATGAAGGACAGAATCAGTAATAATTAATAAATTTGTATTATGCAATGGATCAATATAACAGGCTAACAGGCTTACCTCAGATGGCTGTTATAATTTGCTGCAGTTCTGATTTGGCCTTCAAAAAGAGTTCGTGCGTAGCTTTTTGTAAAAAATTCGTTGTTCTTCGCCGGAAGGATAAACTTACTGAAGTTTAAGCAGAAGCGAAAATGAGTGGTCCCTTTTACACTACTTATTTACACCGGTTACACGCTAACCGTACTAAATAATTTAAAATTTCAGTTTTCTAGAACGGTTAAACTCTTAACCGTGTTAGAAAATGAAAATTTTCACTTTTCTAACACGGTTCAAGTGCAACCGATCTAGAAAGTCCGAAAAAGTGCAAATTCTTGTTTAATATTACGATAATGCCACCGCGTTTTTATAAATTAGAGCGGGTTATGTTTAACCGCTCTAAAAGGGGCGGTTTAAATTCGCCATTTTGTAGTAGTGATTATTACCAAAAAATATATCTTATCAAAATATGGCTCTTTTGGTAGGACAACAGAATATTTTTTTTTCTTTAGACTATTTTAATTAGTTGAATATGATACTATTTAAAATATTTTTATGTTATATGAATCGGTAGAACTATTTTTGATTATATATTTTTTTAATTGACCCTCAAATCATCACCCCAAGCTCCGCCACTGTCTTGAGCATCGAAAACTTTCCAATGGTTAAAAAATTGGCAATTGGAATTTCAGGGGGTATTTTTTTTTTTGTCCATTTTATCAATCATCACAATCTGAATTCTCACATAATCTTAGTTATTTCTAAATTCTCATTCGTTATTAGTGAATTGAATGCACAAGTATTTTTGACAAAGGTGAATTACTTTGATTTTTTTTTTTTTTAGTTGGCTAACCTCTTCTTGAGGTGGGGCGCCACTCCCAATATATTAGATAATTTTTTGAGTGATGGATATACCCTAAAATCACTCTTACAAATTGCAAGACCATTAAGAACAAGCTCCCATTTACATGCCAAAGCCTAATGGGAGATTGTGCTTAAGGTCAACAAAATATGAAATGTGGAGTAATACTCCATTTACACACACAGGCTTAATCATAAACTTGGAGTACTACTCCATTTACATTTGTCAATACAAACGATCAAAAGCAATGGAGATCTATCTCATAGGGCTTGTAGGGACAGCCCCTTTTGTACAAAAGTCTAGTGAAATCATGTAAATACGATAATCGGGATAGAGTCCTTTAAGCGCATAGTATAGGTACATAATTCCCAAAAATCATCAGTGGAGAATAGCAAGCGATACAGCACAATCAACAATAAGATATAGACTTGAACCTATTATGACAGAAGCTAAGCAACTCAATAAATCCAACTCAAAAAGTCAGCACCATCAGGATATCGCACATGCCCTAACATCAGCAGGCAGCAAACATTTAGAACCAGAAACTTAGGCAAATTGTCCTAACATCCGTAGACAATGGCCTTCTCTTACCTTCTTACCACTCTTTTGAAGTATGGGAGTCCCATTTTGTCTTGTCTTAGAGCATGAGAGCAGCATTGGGGAAGGGCAGTTAAGTTAGTAGCAACATGACTAGCTAAGCACCTGGCAGCCCTGTTTTCTTCTTTGGTGATCTTCCTCACATACCTCACTTCTTGAAGAGCCGAAATCTGATCCTTCAGCTGGATGCACCTCCAATCTTCAAATTTTTGGTTTTTGAACAGTTGGATTAAGTCTGCTGAGTCTGAGTCCAAGTCCAAAGAGTGGGGGGGGCATGGCTTTAATGTTCTGGATTCCTTTGTGAATTGTGCAAATGAGGACCTGCATTTTAGACACTAAACTAAATGGAAAGTTAGTGACAATAAACCAAGAAATAACATCCCCCAATGAGTTTCTAATTAGACCTGCCCCTTGCATGTGATTCTGTGAAATATGGCATGCCACATTCAGTTTCCAGCAATCCTCCTTTGGAGGCGTCCAAGTTATACCAATCATTCTTGAGGGGGAACTAAATGTATGCACTTCATGCCAAAATTCAGACCAACAATTACTGAACTTTCTACCTGTTTTAATTTGTACTAAACTGATCAAAAGTTTGAAAATATTACCAGCAGCTGTGACTTTAAATGCGACTTTATTTCTGCATTTCCAGATTTCCCAGCAAATGAGAGAGGGAGTGATCTTACAAATGAATTGGAGAAGCTTGCTGCTAAGATGAGTAGACCACCATTTTAGAGGCCTGAAGACTTGATTGTAAATCCCTACTTCAGCCCCAAAAATATTGCCCACTTGTGTTGTAAACCTGCAGTCAGAGAAGAGGTGGA
This sequence comes from Ophiorrhiza pumila, assembly GCA_016586305.1. NCBI lineage: Eukaryota > Viridiplantae > Streptophyta > Magnoliopsida > Gentianales > Rubiaceae > Ophiorrhiza > Ophiorrhiza pumila. Next base: position 14,288,647 of record BLIW01000006.1, read on the forward strand.
ATTGTGTTTCCCCTTGCTGGAAACACAATGGACATATGAAAGGTCCATGTATTTGAAACCTGTGAAGATTTCTGTGAAGGGGAAGTTTATATAATCTTTTTCTCAGCATAAAAAAAGGTATTTTTATAGGTAAACCAGGGTCCCAAATATGAGAAAAATAAGGGTCAGGCAGCTTATGTGGTCTGATGTGCTTATAGGCAGATGAGGAAGAGAAGTCCCCATTACTATTTAAGCACCAATGGATTTTGTCCTTTGACCCTCGATCGAATATGTGAATATCTGAAATTCTGAGAACCCATTCTTCAGGCAGTACCTGTAGTAATGCATCCTTGTTCCATTGATTTCCATTGAGAAATTGAGAGACTTTATGTTCCCCATCAAGGCCAGTAATGGAGCTCAGATTTTCTGGTCCAAACCATTTATCTAACCAAAAATGGATATCTCCTTCATGGATCGTAAACGAATATGTTCCTCAGCAGCTTTGGAGATATTTAGCAGTCTAGTCCAGTTCTGAGAATCCTCTCTTTTTGGTAGGACCACTGAGGGGTGCACTTTCCCACAGTATTTAGCATGCAGGAAGTTGGCCCATAGAGTCTCATTTTGTCTAAAGCGCCACCAAAGTTTCATTGATTGAGCTTTGGTGACATCCTCCAAGGATCTCATTTCTATTCCACCCTCTTCCCTAGGAAAGCACAAAGACTTCCACCCAATCCAGTGATGTTTATTTTCTTTATCAGCTCCATTCCAAAGGAAGTTAGCCATAGTTTTTTCAATCTGAGTACAAACTGCCTTAGGAGGGTTAATGGCCATTAAGGAATATACAGGGAGGGAGGCTAGGACACTTTGGATCAGTGTTATCTTTCCTCCTAAGGTAAGCAAGTTAGCTTTCCATGACTGTATTTTGGCTGAGACTGAATCAATAGAAGCTGAGAAGTGTTTTGCTTGAATCCTTTTACAATGCAATGGGAGACCTAAATATTTGATGGGCAGTTCCTCTTGGGAATATTTAGTGAGTCTCCTTAGCCTATATTTCACCCCACAATGAGCCTTAGTATGAGTGATAAAGGTAGATTTGTGGGGATTGACATTTTGGCCAGAAACACTCTCATAATGTCGCAAGATTTCCATTACAGCTTTTACAAAAGTTGTGTGAGCAGCCCCAAAGATTATTAAGTCATCTGCATATGCCAAGTGATTAATTTGGGGGCAGTTCTTAGGTAAGCTGAATTTAGGAATCCTAGGTTGCATAAGTAGAGAATTCAAGCTTCTAGTAAGATATTCAGCACCTATAATGAAGAGTAAGGGGGAGATAGGGTCCCCTTGCCTTAGTCCCCTAGTTGATTTGAAGAAGCCTCTTGGGGACCCATTCACTAGGATGGAAAACCAGGTATTGGAGACTAATCTCCAAATCACATCAATCCACATTTCACCAAAACCTAGTCGTCTCATGACCTGGAGTAGAAAGGGCCAATGGACCCTATCATATGCTTTTTCCATATCAAGTTTCATGGCCATGTTATTAGCCTTATTTTTATGTGATAAGGTAGACATAAGCTCCATTGCTAACAAGTAGTTATCAGTGATTTGTCTACCTTTAACGAAGCCGCTTTGATTGAAGCTAATGATCTTAGATAGAAGTGGAGACAATCTGTTTGCTAATAATTTTGAGAAAATTTTATTAACAAAGTTGCATAGACTAATGGGTCTAAACTGGTCAAAGGTGGTTGGGTTCTTGTTCTTGGGAATTAGTAAAATAGAAGTGGCAGTTATAGCTTTATTTAATTCCCCTCCATTCAGAAAATATGCAATAGCCATAATTAAGTCCTGTTTGATAATGTCCCAGGCAGCTCTAAAAAAACACCATTGAAACCATCCGGGCCAGGCGCACTATCTTTTTTCAATCCGAAAACTACATTCCTCACTTCATCTAGTGTGGGAGGAGCCATGAGGAGCAATCTATCCTGCTCCCCTAGAATTTCTGGGATAATGTCACTTCTACAAGTAGGGAGGATGAAGGGAGCTGTAAACCTATGTTTAAAGTGTGCTTCAGCTAGCAAGCCTATATCCAGCTCATCTTCAATGTAATTTCCCTCTATGTCTTTAATTTTATGTATATAATTTTGGGACTATTTTTGTTTAACCTGTGCATGGAAGAAGGCCGTGTTTCTTTCCCCTTCTTTCAGCCATTTCAGTTGGGATTTTTGGGCCCAGAACTGTTCTTCAAAAGCTAGAGCCTGGTTGAGCTTGGCTGAAGCTTTTGGAGTTCCTCCCTTGGAACAGGCTGATGGGATCTAGGTCTTCCAACCTTCTAAGTTCAGTTTCTGCTATTTCTGACCTAGTGAAAATGTTACCATATTCATTTTTGCTCCATTTTACCAATTCCCATTTAGTTCTTTTCAGCTTTTCCGTGAGGACTCTAATTGGGTCAGCTCTACAATCAACGGTCCAGGCAGCTGAGACAATGTTCAGAAAGTCCTTATGTTGGGTACAAAAATTTTGGAACCTAAAGCTCTTAGTTCTCTCTGTTTTAGGTGTTAATTCTAAGATCATAGGAGAGTGATCAGATGGAGACCTACTTAACAGGTTGATGAGTGAACTAAAGTTAGAATCCAGCCAACTAACATTGCAAAGGCCTCTATCTAATCTCTTCCAAATTCTAGCCTTACCCTTTCTATTATTGCACCATGTATAGATGCTGCCAAGGGTGTTAATTTCAGTTAGATTCTCACACTCAACAAAGTTCGTAAGCTCCTCTATATCTCTGAACTGGAAAGCTTTACCACCTTTCTTTTCTTCTCGATTTAGCATACAATTCCAGTCTCCCCATGCTATCCAAGGAAGGCCTAAACCATTCATAGCACTAAGGGAAGTCCACAGTTCTTTTCTTTCATTGTGTGAGCACTTCGCATAGACATTTGAAACCAGGATTTTTTCTTTCCAACCAGGGTGCTCCACTGATAGAGTGATGTGTTGAGTGGAATTCACTATAAGGTCACATTTGAAAGGCTACGGTAAAAGACCAATAAGGATCTATTGTCATTGGTGATAACATGATCAAAACGTAATCTAAACAGAATTTTAACAATCTGTTTCTGATTTATAAAGGGTTTTGCAATGCCTACAAAGTTAATATTTTTTTCATTAATTATCTTTTTTAGCTTCCTGTAGTTAGGTTTTTTTAAGATACTTCTGATATTCCAATATAGCATTCTAATCATCAAATAGCAGTAAAGGGAGGAGTACCTGAATACCTGCTTCTCAGGGATTGATTTGGAGGGGGTTGTTTGACAGAGCTCTCAGTGTTGTTGTTGTCCTTTTGTTGTTTTCTTGGTCTACCCTTTTTTCTGCTTTTAGGGGGAGTATCATCCATCTTAGTTATATCATCCTCCTCAGGGCCTTCCACTGTTATTCGATCCTCAGATTCATCAGAGTCCTCCACAGGGGACTCCATTCCTTCCATCGGATTTTTCTCTGTGGATTTGCTTCTGTACTTTAGCCTTCTGTTCTGTACTTTAGGAGAGTTTTCAGTTTCCTCTTGAGGCAATGTAGTCTCCTTAGATTCTGTGTTGCCTGCCTCTAGCAGGTTTCCTTGTGTCCCATGCTGTGTGCTAAGCTCCATCTCTGTTCTAGTGTCTTCGAATGGAGGGGTTGTTTCTTGGCTTTTCTCAACACACGGACATGGGTGGTCATCAGACAACACTACTATCTCATTGGTGGTGTCTGAGTATACAGTAGTAGGCACAGTGGATCTGCCAAAATTTTCCTCCTCAGTTGCAGCAACATTTACCTCAGCCGTAGTTTCAACATTCATCGCTTCAGGAGCTTGACTAGGGAGCCTCTCGGCACACACCAAGCTTGCAACTTCAGCCTCACCCTTTTCCTTCTCCGTGCACTGAGGTAATTCACAACCAGCTTGCTCACATTGAATTGGATGAGCTTCCACACTTGCATCTGCATCTTTGGCCGGACCTATCTGCAAGATTCTCATCTGATCAGAGACTTGATTCCTAGTTTTGGAGGACTCTGGAATATCCAGCTGCATTCCTGCGATTGCATAATGTCATTCCCTTTTTCCTTGCCATTAACTTCATTCATTCTTGAGTTCAGAGGATTGCCATTGCCTTCATTGTTTTTAGCCTTTGTTCGGCCAAAAGTAATCCACTCTTGGTTGTTCTTTGGCTGAGGAGCAGAGACTTGATTTTGAGCTTTTCTTCTAGGTTTGCTAGGGTTACATTGGCTTTGACAGTGACCCATTTTGTTGCAGGAGAAGCAATACAGAGGTTTGTTTTCAATCTCAACATCTTGCCAACATCCAAGCTCATGGCTTCCAATCCAGATACGACTCGATTGGACCTTGACCACGTCCATTTCGACACACACTCGCGCTTCGCTCGATCTATGGAGTTCTTCAGCATTTGCAGTTGCCGAATCCAATTTAAGGGGTTTTCCCATGCATGAGGCTAGGGCAAACAGTTTCTTTTTTTCAAACAGGTGGAGGGGGAGAAGTGGGAAGCGCAACCACACAGGGGCAATGGTCGGTTCTTTACCAGGCTTAAAGTCCTTTGTCCAGCAAAAGATCCTTGCTTGGCAGCCTGCAAATGTCCACGTTGCTCTCAGCCAGATTCGCTGGAAGTCTTCTTCCAATTGGAATTTAATCAGGATGTGACGGTGGTCTAGTAGCCCCGCATGTACTTGTCCTTTGAAGGCAGCCATTAAAATTTCTTTTCTGATGACTGTCATTGTAGGTCTGCCCCAAGAGAACTTCGCCACGATTGTGAACTGGTACCGCTGGGCAAGGCTATCCTCCTCTTCCGGCGTGATGAGTAGAGCTGGCTCACCTTTGAAGCTATCAAGACCAGGGAGGTTCATCTCAGCAATGTCTGCAAAGGAGACTTGTGGTGATGAGCTGCCATTTGAGCCGACAGCATCTTTGAAGGATTTTTTCTGGGACTCTGGGGGTTAGGTGGTGGCTCCGGCAGGGGCAATGGTCGGAATTTTCCGGCTGGCGGTGTTAGGTGGTGGCTCCGGCAGGAGGCCAGAGCCTTTTTTGGGGAACCTAACCTAACCGTTGTCTCACAACGGTAAGTTAGATAAAGCAATGTATGGTTGTGAATTAGTGGTGTTAGAAAAGTTAGTCCAAAGTTTAGAAGAGAGAGTTGAGTTAGATAAAGCAATGTTGACCAAATAGAGCATAGGTGAATTACTTTGATTGTCACTAAATTTGGGAGTTAATTTCACTTTTGTTCTAATTTTTTATAAAGTTTCATTTTCATCCCTTATATTATAATTTGAATTTCAAATCGTTTTTTGTTCATTTTTTTTCACTTGAAATCTAAGTTAAACAACTATTTAATACTCCCTCTGATTCAATACAAGTGTCATTTGGAGTATTTTCACACTTATTATTAATGTTGATCAACATTAATAATGAGTAACAAAGTTTTGTTGAAATATGTGTAAACCAATTAATTTTTCTCTCTCATCTAATATAAGAAGGGTAAAATTATTAGTAAATTGCATATTTTGTTCAAACCACATTTATATTAAAATAAAATAAAAATTCTTAAACATTATTTAAAATGGATTAGAGGAAGTGTGTGTATATACACGCACAAATATGACAAATAAGACATAAAAACTGTTAAAATTTGGCATATTATGCATGTCAAATGATAATGAGAGTTGGTTTTTCTTACCTGAAAAGTAAACAAAAGAATATTAAAAATCATGTGATGAAAATAATTTTTTTTAAAGGACAGAAAGACAATTGAAATGAACCTCGAAATTAAGAACTGATTTTAGTAATTTACCCTTTCTAACATTTACATAGCAATTCATAAACTAACTAGTTAATTGATTTTTTTTTTAAGGACAGGTTTAGCCTATTTTGTTTTTATGATCTTCGCCTCATGTTGATCGAACAAGCTAAGTTCATTCTCCTCTTAAATTCGTATAAAGTTTGAGCAATTCATTCGTAGCTAGGCTTAGTTAATCATTTCCATTATTCTCTAATTTTAAATCATAAAACATTTTCGGTCAATTTTATGGCTTACAAATTTCCCCCAACTCTATTTTCTAAGGTCATCTGTAACCACAAAACTCATTTTGCAGTAAAGTTACTCCAAAATGCAGTAACTTTAGTAAAATTATCTCTAATTCATAACTTTATTTTTCACACTATAAAGAAATATTCTTTATGTATTCCTATTCATACGTCATTTTATATCATTAAACATTTTTAAAAAAGTACAATGATAATTTAAAATAAACAAAAAAGTGAAAGATAATATTTAAAAAAAAAATAGAGTAGTTATAGTGCAACGCTGTAGCTAGACTCTAAAATAATGTGAAAAATAGTTTAAATTAGAGTTGCATTTTTTCTCTTTTTTTTGTCTTTTAGCTCACAACTCATGCATTATAGCATGCGTTGCGGGCCATGCGGCGCATGCTATAATAGTGAGTTGTGAGCTAAAAAACCAAAAAAGGAGAAAAAATGTAACTCTAATCTACGCTATTTTTCACATTATTTTAGAGTTCAACTATAGCGCAACGCAAAATATAGCATTTTTTAAAAATGTTATCTTTCACTTTTTTTGTTTGCTTTAAATTATCTTTTTACTTTTTTTAAAAAAATGTTTAATGATATAAAATGAGGTATGAATAGGAATATATAAAGAATATTCCTTATAATGTGAAAAATAGAGTTATGAATTGGAGAGATTTTACTGTAGCTACTACATTTTGGAGTAATCTTAATGCAAAATGAGTTTTGTGGTGGAGAATACCTAATAGACTTGTGAGCTAAAAGACCAAAAAAGGAGAAAAAATGTAACTCTAATCTACGCTATTTTTCACACTATTTTAGAGTCCAACTATAGTGCAACGCCAAATATAGCATTTTTTAAAAATGTTATCTTTCACTTTTTTTGTTTGCTTTAAATTATCTTTTTACTTTTTTTAAAAAAAATATTTAATGATATAAAATGAGGTATGGATAGGAATATATAAAGAATATTCCTTATAATGTGAAAATTAGAGTTATGAATTGGAGAGATTTTACTGTAGCTACTACATTTTGGAGTAATCTTAATGCAAAATGAGTTTTGTGGTTGGAGATGACCTAATAGACTTTTTTTAAAGCTTCAATATATTACTTTACCTAATTCTAAAATAATGAACAAAATATTGTTAACCAATCTTGCTAGTTCTATGTGCTTTGTATTTAGTATCAACACAAATCGAAGTTTATGGTATTCATTTGATTTTTCTTTTTATAATTTTCAAGAAAAATAATTATAGAGCAAGAAGAACAAATACGAGTTCAAACAATAAAGTCAGCATGATTATACCAAACCCTACTTGAGCATATAATCAATAAATGGTGCAATATTGAAATAAAAAAAAAAATAGTGCTATCGCCTTTGGTTTTCTCTTTTTAAAGAGTATTGCATTTGAAAATACGAGGAAACAATACATGCATCTTTTCTATTTCTCTATTTGCCATCTTTTTTTCTTTTGATACCTTAGAGGAAAAACTATTGTAATTTTCAAAAGAATATATGTACATTTTTTTCTTTTGTTTTCCATTTCCAAAGCCCAAGCTCAAGTAATTTTTATGTGACCAAAATATTTAAAATAAAATAAACTAAATACTCTGAATTGAACTAATACAACTAGTATGCAAAGGCGGGTATGAGGGATAGGGCCTAGGAGGAGGAGTTGAGATATTTTGTCTAAAATTATCTCTCTTATCATGTTCAAAATTAAATTACGTCGTGTGGTTCACTCATTCCTTGGTTAGAGTCTAATAATTGTAAAATGATTTTAGTGATTTTATGCTTTTAGTCCCTAGTTTTAATTAAACTACGTCGTTTTGGATATTGGACAGAATATGACAGAGATAATCTTGGACAGAAAATTTGATTTCTAGGAGGAGTTGACGTCTTTTTAACTTTTAGAATTTTATATTTTTTCTTATGAAAAATTTAAAAAAAATTAAGTCCTTTGTAAATTACAATTTTGCCCTTTCCCCGCACCCTTAGAAAAAATGATATGGCTTCTAGTAGTAATTTTACACAATTTCCCTCCAAACTCTACTTTATAAATCCGTCACTACTAATCTACAATGTCAAAGATTTGTAAGTAAAAATTCAAATAATTAGTGGAAGATTTGAAGCCCTAATGGACTTTTAACATAAAGATTGGTACATTTACATTCATTAGATATCTCTCCATTTATGATGATTGTATAAGAGCTTTGTGGTAATCTTTGTAATAAAATTATTACATTTATCAACCCACAATTTTATGAGTTTTAGGTAAGTAAAGTGAATCATTTTCCATGAAAATAAAACATAGAATTAGAGAAAAAAAATAATGATGGTGACTACAAACTTTACACAAAATTATAACTTAAGTGGAACCATACTATTGCTTAATAAATGATTGATAGATAAGTGAATGAATTATGTTTGGACTCCACGTAAGTGAAATGACAATACTTTATAAAAAAAATCGTACTATTTATCATTACTGTAAAAAATGACGTTGTTTGTTCCACTCAGTCACTGAAATACGATAATTGGTAAGTATTGTTAAATTATGAAATAGTATTGGTTAATTACAGAATTTGCAATTTCATACCTATTAACTTATTATGGTTGATGGGAGCCAATTTTGATAGTAGTTTTTATTCACCTTGTTTCTAAACCTTTTGTATTAGAATAGAGTTAAATTACAAACCATGAATGTTTAAAATAATTAAGATTTTGTAGAATTAATATTAACTTTAATATTTTATTTTATATTTCCAGCCCCGAAAACTTCGGTAATTGATTTCTGACCAAAAAAAAAATACATATAAAATATAAAATCTAGTTAAGCTAATTGGTCTAAAATGACAAGTTTGCAGTAGGAAATAAACTACACATAGTAACATTTTAAAGAAGTCAATGTTTGTGCTATGCAAAAGTTATTGTATTGTTACACTTGTGAACCCACAATGATTTAAATCTTACAAAATATAGAACAAGAGGAAAGAAAAAAGAAAAGCACTATTAAATTTATTTGAATTATAAACTGTACTTATACATATTTGAGGTTTTGCCAAGATATGATATTTAACTCAAGATAAGATAAATTACTTCAATCATCCATCAATTTTGGGGTTTATTTCACTTTTGTCCTTAATCTTTAAAAAGTTTCAGTTTTATCTTTCATGTTGCAATCTTGATTTTTAATAATCTTTTGTTCATTTTTCATGCAAGAAAAATCTAATTCCAATGACAATTTCACATGCATATATCTAACTCTATCAATTGTTACACATGTTCTAATAATTTGTCATATGTATATTATATAGTTATTCAAATTGGATTTTAAGTGAAAAATTGAAAGAACGAAGATTTGAAAACTAAATTATAACAGGGCGGAAATGGAATTTTCTAAAGATTAGGATAACAGCGAAATGAACCTCTAAATTGAGAAACGATTAAAATAAATTACCTGACAAGTTAATAAAAATTATTTTCCAGCTGTCTTAAATCTTTTACATCACTATTCACAACTCAATCCGATGCCGCTAACAAATTAGTTCCATTTTGATAGATTTCGGGGTAATTATATTCCCAACTTTGGGCACCGCCCCTAGATTTTCAGGAGCGTCGATAATTAATAAAATGCCGAAATCGATCATTATTCTAAAACTATTCCAAATAATTTTGTTAATTTTGGTAAGCATTTGTTAACTCATTTGGTACAATTTAAAGTCAATATTTAGAAATTTCAACTAACCATATGATTTTTGAAGTCAAACTAGGTCTTAAATGAATGCAAAGTGACGATGGGGCTAAAAATGAATTATTTGATGATACAAAATGGTGAAATATTTTTAAGCATTTGAGGCACATCCCAAACATAATGAGCATTGCTTAATTTCATAATGCTTTTCATATTTTCTTACCATTTGTAACTTGTGAGCCACGTATTGTGGTATGACCAAATGCCTTCATATCCTATATAAACCCCAACTCATTTTCTCTCCATGAAAACCAAGTTGGCTTCAACATTTTTTACATCTATCATGGTTGAGAAACTTTTTGAAAATTTTACCCCCACATCCTCTTCCCTAGAAGATAGTTTTGCCAATGCATCCAATCCAATGGATGAGCAAACTGTTGAGGATGAATCAAAACTATTTGATTGCAAATACTGTTCCAAAAAATTCCCCAACAAGCAAGCGTTGGGGGGTCACCAAAATGCCCACAAGCTAGAAAGGTCCATTGAGAAAAGTGCTAAAAGGGCTATTAAAGATAGGGAAAACTTAAACACTGAATCATACAACTATTTTGCTCAACCTTCAGCTTCAAGCCCAGTTGATAGCTTTGGATTTTTCAAATCCTCAGGTGTTAATAATAATATCTATTACACACCATCCATGCAACCACCAACTACAATTGGGCACTACAATCCAGGAGTCATTTTTGGTCCATACAGTCAGCCACAAGCAGGATCTAGCCATGCTAATCAAGGATGGTTTAGGCCTCCTTCTACAAATATGGGAAATTGGGCTGCAAATAGTCCACATGTTTCCCATGCAATCAATACAAATGCTCCTCAGATTCAGAACATCTCTGGTTCAGCGCTTCGCGCTCTTCGAACTCAGGCCAAAAATAGGGGAAAAGTGCATAAGAAGAATAAGCAGGATGGAGACTCTGGATTGGATTTAAACCTCAAGCTTTAATTAGTTCCTAGAAATGCCTTTTTTATTCATCATTTCCATATGGTTTTTTGGAATTCATTTTATGTTTTTTGAATGTTCACATTTTTAGTTTATGTTCTTAATTTTCTTCTCTGGATGTAATAGTGCGATCGCGTTTTCAATAAAGGAATGATATTTAATAATATGTTTGGTTGCTTACAAGGAAGTTGTTTACATTGTTGAATTTTGAGTTTTGTTAATTTGAAAGTTTCATTAAACCTTTTTTTTTTATTTCTATTGGTGAGTATAGTTGCAATTTTATTCTCTTTGTTATTGGTTTATTTCGTCATCTTTTTTTGCTTGTTTGCAGCTTGGTAGGGTTGATTACTTGTCATGAAGCAATAAAACATGAGAAATTAATGGATTGCATCTTATATATACCGTTGACCTTGTTCACTAACTAATGGTGAATTCAGAAAGTAGAGTTACGGCGGATTCAGAAAATAGAGTTCGAGATGATAAAATTGTATAATAAAGTAGAGTTACAACCAGGGGCGGAACTAGAAATTATTTTTATTGGGGGCTCAATTAAAATAATATTTTTTGCGTGATTAAATAAATTATTTAATAATTAATAAATTCAACTAAATTAATAAAAAAATTTATTTTTTATAGATAAAATAGAATCTTTTAAATTTTGGGTATCATAAATGTTACAAGTGTCATTTTCAAGTGAGATCGTCTCATATAAGAGACTTGCGTATAAATTTCACTTTAGCGTATAAAGTGTAAAAAATTAGTATATAAAGTATAAAAAATTAGCGTATTAGTGTATAAAGTATCAAATATTAGCATATAACGTATAAAAAAAATTAGCATATTAGCATACTTTTGTAATTCGCATATCACATCTCATATATGAGACAGTTTCACAAGAGTTTTTGTAATATTACAATTTGCATGTCACTTATGTAAAATTTTTTAAAAATATGAATTTAAGGGTGTAGATGAGTTTTTTAAGGATATAATTTTTATAACAACAATGATAAAACAAATAATTATTCAAACCGCTAAAATCCATATGAAATCATATCATTTTTCAACAAGGAAATTAAACAATAACAAGAAAATCAAAATCAAAATCAAATTATGCCCAACAACTTAAAGAACTAAACTATATTGTTGGACTAAAAAATCTCATGAAAAACACATGAATTATTTAGTTTGGAATGTTTTTTAATTTATTAAATGTTAAAAAACTTGGTGAGGGTTAAATTAAGTTATTTGGCCAAATTTGGGTTGAATTTTAATTTTTCTAACCTATTAAATGTTGATTTATTGAACTAGGGGGGCTGAAGTGGTTCCGCCTCTGGTTACGGCGGATTCAGAAAATAGAGTCCGAGATGATATTTTGTATAATATTATTAGTAAAAATTATATTTTATATTTTATATTTTTAAGGTTAATTTTTTTATTTTCTTAAAGATTTAATATTTTTTCATTTTCATACAAAAAAGCACAACTTTTCAAATTTCTAAATTGGCCGGCTGCCGCTTTTACCCCTCCTCCAATATCCACCATTGCCTCTAACCAACATATATCCATCGTAAAAATGGTTCTATTCTTACCTGCCCTATTTCCCGTTTCTATTAGGCCTTACCTTTTTGTCAATATATATATATATATATATATAAACTATAAAAAGAAAAGACAAAATTGAAATTCTATTTTTATATAATAAAGTGCGTAAGCATTAAATTACTTCAATTTTTCACATTATAGCTAGCTCTTTTTAAAAAAAAAAAAGAAATGGGTAAATAATGTTAATGATCATTCAATTTAATTGTAATTATCGTTTTGATTTATGATGTTGAAAAAAATATATTTTGGTCACTTAAGTTAGATTTTATCATACAAATCATTTTCAACTCATTTTCTATCACTTCGATAAGTAACATTGTTTGTAAAATGACACTATTCATCAATCATTTAAAACGATGTTATTTTGTATCATATGATTAATGGTGTGACTTGTCAAATTGATAAAAAAAATGATCTGATAATCATTTTTGTGATGAAATTCAAGTTAAGGAATCAAAATATGATTTTTTGTTAACGGTGCTTATTCCCAAATTGATAGATTATTAATTAATGTCACTAACCAAAAAAAAAAAATACCATGAGAATTGAGGCCCAAAACTCAAACGATATAGATGATTGGGGTGATGTTGCAATTTTTCATCTTTGCTGCTTTTATCAACCATGTAAATCAAAGCTGGTTAGGATTAATGGTCTTTCAAGTTCAGTTTGGATGTAAGTATTATTTTAGTTATCGATCTTAAAATGGCTTTGCTTTGGTCTCTTAAATTGATTGTTGTCAAATAAATTGTTTTCATCTCTCTTTTGTTTTATCTATTTTACAAGTAACACAATTTGTCATGTGATATTATTTGAAATTTTAAACAATATTAAATAGTCAATAGAATTACTTATCATATATATAGAAAATAAGTTGAATATCATTTATGTAATAATATCCAAGTTGAAGATCAAATGAATTTTTGTCTATAATCAAGGATTTAAATGGTATTTATTCCTAAGTTATGTGGACCACTATCATTTACCGTTTAATTATTCATTATGAATTTAATCTTAATACTAAATTACATTTTTTCTTACATATAAAGAACATGTACTCCCTCTTATCCTAATTAAGTGTCGTTCTACATTTTATTTTCCTTTACAAAATAAGTGTCGTTTTATATTACTCTTATAATTTTATTCTTATGACATTTATTTATTTTACGCCAACGTAGACAATATTTAGTTTTGACTCTTATTTATTTGTATAGAAATAATGAAAGAAAATCGAAAGACATATCCATTATTATTGAATAAAAGGAGAGAGAAGAAGTTTTTTAATTATTTTACGTTTTTCTTAATAAGTTTGAAAATTTCCTAAACGGTACTTATTTAAAAATCATATGGAGAGTATATCTTATCAAGAAAATACATTAAGAGTATATTCCCATTCAAACGGAAATGCATGTTATTTCCAAAAAAGTAAGAATAACCGTAAATGTTGTTATAAATAATTGTGAATGTCCACCCTATTTTTTACCCTAATTACTTCACATTATTTCATGTAACTCATATAATACCATTTTCCCTCATAATCACCCACTACCTATATAACTCTTGTAACTTACATTTGGGACATTGTAACCTACAAGGTTGAGGTGTGAAGTTCAAGCCTATAAACAGAGGCTTATGTGAATGAAATGGGTGGTTGAATTATTACTACATTTTGTTCTACCTTGCTCTATAATACTCTCTATCTTTCTACCACTATTTCATACTTGTTTCATATTTTATAGTAGTAGTTCTAACATAAGATTTATATCTCTACTTTGTAGTAGTGGTATAACAATTTGTTATATAATATAATACTACAACTTTTGCAGTATTTTATAACACGTTATCAGCACGAATTCTCTACCAATTGAGAAAGTTGGAGCAAATCAAATTCAAGTTGCATATTGAAAGAATTATTAAGTATAGGTTTGAAATTTTGGTAAGTTCATATGGTAATACTTTTCATTTTCAATTAATTTATTTTCTACTATGAATTTGTACTATTGGATATAATATATTGAATATTATATATGGATTAATTTGGAAGAAAAATTCAACCACTTGAATTTGGTTGTCATTTCAAAAGCACGGTATATTTGATAAAAAATATGCCATATAATCAAAATAATGATTACCGTGACAAGAAATAAAATAACCTCCAGAAATGGTTAATAAAATTGAAAGAAGAAATGGCAAAAAGAGTTACTACGAATGTGGTATAGAATATCATTGGACTCACACATGTCGTACTACGAAGCATATCGTTAAGCTTTATTAAACATCATTGAAAAAAAATGCCACGATATTGAGACAAACTTTATTAATAAAATATGATGATAATACTAATATGATGAATCTCAACATATTATATTATTTTGAACACCTTGAAGGTGCAATTTAATCATATTTTATTTATCACCTTGAAAGTGTAATATGATTACATAATTTTATTATTTTGAATCTTTTATGTAAATTTTTAATTATGCAATTTATTCATATTTTATTAATATTTATTTATAATGTCTCAAATTCTTCCTTACGAAGATATGAATGTATATTTTTTTGAGAAAAACAAATACCAAATGTTTGAAATCAAATAATATGGATTTATTTGTTAATCACCCCGATGGTGATACTAGTCATTTGATTAGTGATGAAAATGTCCAAGAATAAATATATTTGTTGCTTACTTTGATGTAATAAATAAATATTTTTAGTTGCTTATTTTGATGTAATGAATAAACATTATCATTAGATGCCCTCAAATAATAATAAAAATAGTTATTATTAATACATTTGTTTTAAATATTTCTTTTATACTTAAAGAAATTAAAACAATTCTCATTTAGAATTTTTATTTTGTGAAGAAAATGGACGTTCTAATGATTAAAGACAAAGAATTATATCTGGCAGATAGTGCAACAACACATTCCATACTAAAAGATAAGAAATATTTTTCTTATATAATCATGAAAGAAACTCATGTTAGTACTATATCTGGTAGTACAAAATTGATTAAAGGCTCCGGAAGAGCATTAATAATTTTACAAAGAGGAACAAAATTTTGCATTGAAGATGCATTATATTCTTCTAAGTCTCAAAGAAATTTGTTAAGTTTTAAAGATATTCGCCGAAATGGATATCATATTGAGACTAAAAGTGAAGGTAATAATGAATACTTGTATATTACAAGTATAGATTTTAGAAAGAAAATTGTATTAGAAAAATTACCTTCTCATTCCAGTGGATTATATTATACATATATTTCTACAGTTGAAATATATGTAACAGTAAATCAGAAGTTTACTGATCATAATGATTTTATTATTTGGCATGACCGGTTGGGCCATCCCGGTTCTATAATGATGCGAAGAATTTTAAAAAATTCATATGGTCATTCTTTGAAGAGCCAGAAGATTCTTCAATCTAATAAATTCTCTCGTGTTGCTTGTTCTCAAGGCAAATTAATTATAAGGCCATCAAAAATGAAAATTCGTACTGAATCTTCTGCATTTTTAGAACGCATATGTGGTGATATTTGTGGGCCTATTCACCCACCTTGTGGACCATTTAGATATTTTATGGTTTTAATTGATGCATCAACTAGATGGTCACATGTATGTTTATTATCAACTCGCAACCTGGTGTTTGCAAAATTACTTGCGGAATTAATTCGGTTACGAGCACATTTTCCAGATTATCCTATTAAGATAATTCTTCTTGATAATGCTGGTGAATTTACATCCCGATCTTTTAATGATTATTGTATGTCTATTGGGATTATTGTTGAACATCCTGTCGCCTATGTTCATACACAAAATGGTTTGGCAGAATCGTTTATTAAACGTCTTCAATTAATTGCGAGACCATTGCTTTTGAGAACTAAACTTCCAACAACTGTTTGGGGACATGCTATTTTGCATGCTGCAACACTAATTCGCATAAGGCCAACAAATTATCATGAATTCTCTCCCTAACAATTGGTTTTTGGTCAGAAATCAAATATTACCCATCTTAAAATTTTTGGATGTGCGATTTATGTTCCAATTGCTCCACCACAACGCACAAAGATAGGACCTCAAAGGAGGCTGGGAATATATGTTGGGTATGAATCTCCATCTATAGTGAAATATCTTGAACCAACAATTGAAGATTTATTTACGGCTCGTTTTGCTGATTGTCATTTTGACGAATCAGTTTCCCAACATTAGGGGGAGAAAATAAACAGCTGGTTAAGAAAATTAGTTGGAATGAATTATCATTATCTCATTTTGATCCTCGTACAAATCATTGTGAATTGGAAGTTCAAAAGATAATTCATTTTCAACGTTTAGCAAATCAATTGCCATATGCTTTTACTGACCCAAAACGTGTAACTAAGTCACACATACCGGCTGTTAATGCTCCAATTCGAATTGATGTCCCTGAAGGACCTTCTACCACTAGTAATCAATTAAAGGTACACATGAAACGTGGTAGACCAATCGGTTCCAAAGACAAAAATCATCGAAGGAGAAAAGGAGCAAATAATAATGATGGCAAAATCGAGGTAATTGAGGTTCCAAAAGAATCTTCAAAAATCGAAATTCCTAACATGACAAATAATAAACTTCTAGAAGAAGTTCAGGTACCTGAAATTTCTGATAATTATGAGATCTCAATAAATTATGTCATGACTGGGGAAAGGTGGAATCGATATACAATCGACGTCGATGATAAATTTGCCTATGTTGCAACAATTACTATCATGAATGAAAACGAGGATCATGAACCAAAGTCTGTGGATAAATGCAGACGAAGAAATGATTGGCCAAAATAGAATGACGCAATTCAAGCAGAGTTAGACTCATTGGCAAAACGTAAAGTTTTCGAATCAATAATACGCACACCTGAGATGTGCAGTCAGTGGGTTATAAATGGGTCTTTGTGCGAATATGAAATGAGAATAATGAAATTGTGCGATATAAGGCTCGACTTGTTGCACAAGATTTTTCTCAAAGACCAGGTATTGATTATGAGGATACATATTCTCTGATGGTGGATGCAACAACTTTTCGTTATTTGCTTAATCTGGCAGCAAATGAACAACTTGAAATGCGTTTAATGGATGTTGTAACAGCCTATTTGTATGGCTCTCTTGATAATGATATTTATATGAAAACCCCTGAAGGATTCAAGTTTCCTAAGGAAAATAATTCAAGTTCTCGTGAACTTTATTCAATTAAATTGTGCAAATCCTTATATAGATTAAAACAAGCTGGACGCATGTGGTATAATCACCTTAGTGAATATTTGATGAAACAAGGCTATATGAATGATCCCATTTGTCCACGTGTTTTTATTAAAAGATCTGCATCCGAATTTGCAATCATTGCAATTTATGTTGATGATTTGAATATTATTGGAACTCATGAAGAGCTCGAAAAAGCTGTTAACTCTTTGAAACAAGAATTTGAAATGAAAGATCTTGGAAAGACAAAATTTTGTTTTGGATTACAAATTGAGCACTTGAAAAATGACATATTTTTGCATCAGTCGTGTTATATAGCTAAAGTGCTTAAAAGATCCTATATGGATAAAGCATATCCCTTAAGCACGCCTATGGTTGTAAGATCACTTAATGTGCATAAAGATCCTTTCCGACCTCGTGAAAATGATGAAGAATTACTTGGTCCAGAAGTACCATATCATAGTGCTATTGGAGCATTAATATATCTTGCTAGTCATACACGTCTTGATATCTCATTTGCTGTGAATCTACTAGCAAAATATAGTTCTTCACCTACACGAAGGCATTGGAATGATATAAAACATATATTTCGTTACCTTCAAGGTACGGTAGATATGAGTCTTTATTATTCTAAAGCAATCAAGTTTGATCTAATAGATTATGCAGATGCTGGATATTTATCCGATCCTCATCATAGTCATTCACAAACAGGTTATGTGTTCACATGTGGTGGTACAGCTATTTTTGGCATTCTATGAAACAAACTATAGCTGCTACTTCTTCAAATCGTGCTGAAATATTGGCAATTCATGAAGCAAGTCGGGAGTGGTTTTGGTTGAGATCAGTGACCCATCATATTCGAGAAACATGTGGTTTGCATTTGGATAAGAAAGTTCCCACTGTTTTGTCTGAAGATAATGCTACATGCATTGCGTAATTGAAGGATGGATACATCAAAGGTGATAGAACAAAACACATCTCACCAAAATTCTTTTTCACGCATGATCTTTAGAAGAATGGGGAAATCTGTGTACAACAAATTCGTTCGAGTGATAATTTGTTAGATTTGTTCACTAAATCACTACCGACATCAACATTTCAAAAGTTGGTTTATAAGATCGGAATGCGTCAGCTAAAAGATGTCAAATGATGTGCTCAAGAGGGGGAGTTATAATACACTGTACTCTTTTTTCCTTAACCAAGGTTTTTTTTCCCGTTAGGGTTTTTTCTGGTAAGGTTTTTAACGAGGCAGTGTTATATATATGGGAAATGTACTTTTTTTATTTCACTAGGTTTTTATCCCAACGGGTTGTTTCTAGTAAGGTTTTAACGAGGCATTTTTCTTAAAGATGGACATTCAAGGGGGAGTGTTATGAATAATTGTGCATGTCCACCCTATTTTCTACCCCAATTACTTCACATTATTTCATGTAACTCTTGTAACACCATTTTCCCTCATAATCACCCGCTGCCTATGTAAACTATGTAACTTACATTTAGGACATTGTAACATACAAGGTAGAGGTGTGAAGTTCAAGCCTACAAACAGAAGCTTATGTGAATGAAATGGGTGGTTGAATTCTTACTACATTTTGTTCTACCTTGCTCTATAATACTCTCTATCTTTCTAGTACCATTTTATACTTATTTCATATTTTATAGTAGTAGAGGTGACCACGGTTCCGGAACCGGCGGTTCCCGATTCCACCTTGGGTGGAACCGGCGGTTCCGGTTCCGATTTTGTTCCATTTTCAACTTTTTTTTCGATTTTTAGTTTCGAATTTCGATTGTAATCCCACTTTTAAATTTGATTTCTATTGAAATAATGATTAAACTATTAATTGAAAGTCAAATAATACAACATAATAATATAATTAGAATAATAATAGTTACAATTGAACTTAATTAATATATAGTTTTTAGATAATAGAACTAGGAAGAATTAGATAAGTGAGATTCAAGGATATAAAAATAATAAGAATATTGAAAGAATATTTGAATATTTGAATTATTAATTAGAATTCAACTAGTATAATATAATAACATAATTAGAATAGTAGTTAAAATTAAACTAATATATGAATTTTTAGAATAATAGAATTATGAATATTAGATAAGTGAGAAAGAAAGATATAGAAAGAATAAGAGTATTGAGAGAATGCTCGAACTATTAATTGGAATTCAAATAGTATATTAGCATAATATAATAATAGAATTAGGATAGTAAAAATTAAAAAATTAAGTTGATACATAATATAATTGGATTGATAGTTAAAATTGAATTATTATATGGAGGTTTTAGAAAAATAGAATTATGAAGGATTTGATAAGTGAGAAAGAAAAATATATAAATGATAAGAGTATTGAAAGAATGATTGAACAATATAATAACATAATTAGAATGATTAATTAAAAAAATTGATACCCTAAACCCTAAACTATAAACGTTAAAATTTACAATATAAAGATTAGAAAACTAAGAAATTATATGATGAAAATAAAGCGGTATAGAAATATTTAAAGAATTATATGTATATATATATATATATATATATTTTTGGCCGGTTTCGGTTCCGAAACCGCCGGTTCCGGTTCTATGGGGGCCACGTTTCTGGTTCCGAAACCGGATGTTTGGTCATGTCTATATAATAATAGTTGTAACATAAGATTTATATCTCTACTTTGTAGTAGTGGTATAACAATTTGTTATATAATATAATACTATAATTTTGTAGTATTTTATAACAAATGCAATGCATTTATTTTCTTCTTGAACTCTTTTTATTTTATTTTTGTTTACAAGTTAACTCTCAACCCCTCCTTTCTCCTAACTCCTCGTACGATAGGTAACTAGTTCTGGTACGCTATGTTCGAAGTAATTACTTCAATTATTTTTTAATTTGGAGCTCATTTTGATGTTGCACTCAATTTTTGAAAAGTTCGTTTTCATTTCTAATGTTGTATTTTATATGGTTCTTTTTGTTAATTTGTCATGTAATAGAAATCCAACTTGATGACTGTATGACATGTAAAAGTCAAATTCTATCAAAATTTTCCCCTTTATTTATCACATGAATGGTTGTTTCAAGTTGGATTTTAAGAAATAAAAATGAATGAAGGGTGAAAACTCAAATTGAAATGTAAGTGGCGAAAACAAAATTTTTGCAGTGTTATCAAAATTAGACCGGACCGATTGATCGGACCGGTTGAACTGAAGACCGGTCCATGATCTGATCCGATTTTCATTAGAAAACCAGAATGAGAAAAACCGATCAAACTCAGTCAAAACTTGGGTTTGACTGGTTGCTTTATGTTTTTTTTTTCATGCAAATTGGGCCTATTTGCTTTTTCACTTGGGCATATTTACTTTTTTTTTACTTGGGCCTATTTGCTTCTCCATTACTTGGACTACAGTTATATTTGGATTTAGTTTTCTTTTTCTTTGACTTTATATTTTGTCCCACTTTTAAATCTACAAATATATGGGCCTATTGTATTTATAAATTTTATCACTTTTGAATTTTAGATCAAATATAAAAATTATGTAGGAATAAAACTTTATTCTCAAAAATTTTTCTTGATTCACTTAAATTTACTAAATAAATAAATAATAGATGTGTGGTTTATTATCATTTTGACTTGTTTGTTGATAGAATAAATGCTAAAATAAAATAAAACTTCATAAATTTTGAGACATTTTCTATTTTTTCTATTTATTTTAGAATTATTATGTTTGAGATTAAATAATGTCTAATATTTACTTGAATTAATGGTATTTTATTAATTTTATGTATTTAAAGTTATGATTTAATAAACATTTATAATTGGGTATAATGATTTTTTTTAATTATTAATATATTTATAATTTAAATTTATTTATTACATCATGATGACGTCATCTGATTTTCTCATCAGGTCTGACCCAGTGACCCGGTAGCTTGCCCGATTCGTACTCCGATCTGAATTTCAAAACATTGGTTTTTCGAAGATTAGAAAAAAAACGAAATTAACCCTCCAAATTGAGAGACAATTTAAGTAAATTACCATCATCAACTTCGAAAAATTGTAAATTAAATTACAAAAACCTATAGTTTTCAAGATTTTTTTCCATGTTTGTCTCCAAATTTCGAAAATTCCCATTCTCCCTTTGCCTCTCTACATGTGAGAAGTATCCATACAATAAGCACAAAAATTATTGTAAAACAGGTTCATATACAAAATGTGATACCAAATTTTGTTATACTTAATATGCTAATTTTTTTTAATATTTGATACGCTAATATTATATTTTTTTTTGTTTAAAAGTGATATTTTTCTTAACATCAAAATATATTTACATATATATAAAGTTGAATTACACTATTTAAGATTTATCAAAATCTGTAAAAATAGTGCATTTCAAGCATCAAACGACTAAAATTGAGTTGATTAGGCAACTAAAAAAAATTTAATTTGCAAAAGAGTACTATTTACTCCCATTTTTTTTTCATTCAGTTAAAATTGGATTAAATTTCTCTTTCTTAATAGTAAATAGCTAAAATTGAAAGAATATTTTTCTCCCGAATAACTATGGAAATTTACATAGTATTTCTTCTGACCCCAAGTTGAATTTCTTTTCTCTCGTTTTGCTTCTCCAACACCCCCAAAATATGTACAACAACATCTAGATAAGCTCTTTTTTTTTCATTTTTTTCATTTTCCTTTTTTATCCTTGAAAGGGGCTCTATCCTCTTGTCGATGAATTTTCTGAGCTAGCAAAATCACCGTCATGTCAGCTCATGCTTGTCAGAATCGCAATCAAGCCCACCTAAAAATCCTAATCAAAGTTACTTGCAATAAAAAACCCAAAACCTTTTGCAAAAACTCACCAAGAATCTAAGCAAAAATCTTGGTGAAAATCAAGTTCGAAACTCATATCCTCTAGCTGATCTATCCACTCTGTTCATATGTTTTCACTTTCATCGTCTGATGCAACACCACTCTAAATCAACCATAACTCCAAGGCGCTAGATAAACTATCCAGTGGTTCTTTAAGATAGATCTAGAAAGATGAGGCTTAAGGCTCTCTTTGAACGAGATATTTTTGGATTTTATCATGAAATTTTTTCCTCCGGATTTGTTATGAGAAAAATATATTTTGGAAGTGTTTGTTATGAGAAAAGTATATTTTGGGAATGTTTGGAATGAATGATTTTGTTTTGTTGGGATTTGTATTGAAGATATTTTTATTAATAAAAGTTTGAAATTTAAATTTGAATTAATATTTTATTAATTTATTTTGATGGGAATTGTGTTAAAAAGAATTTTTTATTATTAAATTTTAAAATTTAAATTCAAATTTAATATTTTATTTATAAAAAACATTGTAGCAAAAATAGTTAATGTAGTATTGTTTTTGTTTTTAAAATTTTGATGGAAAAATTGGACAAAACAAACAACTAATTTTGCAATTGTGAAATAAATCACAAAATTTTGAGGTTCCAAACAGACCCTTAATTATTAGTATTTGATGGGTACTCTTCTTTATATATATACCGCATGCAGTAATATTAACAGTTGGGTTTTTGTTCTCTTCAAACCTCAAAAGATCAACAACCTTTAAACTATTGAAATTCTAAATTGCAAATTAATTTGGGTAGAATTCTATATATAGTATATGTAGAATGTAAATGTTGTGACAAATTACTCTCTTTCACGCTTCGTGTTCCTAGCAATTTGCAATTTTCATTCTTTACAGAAATCTCGTGACACTCTTAGGGATTTTTTTCATCTCCTGTGTGCGCAGAGTATTCAATATCTAATTAAGTTTTAGTTGCCTAACTACTGTTCCATTTAGTCTATTTACAGCTATGATTGCTATATAATCACTCTTGTGACGTGATTGATATTCAAATTCAGGTATGACTGCTTCATGCTGTTCTAAATGGATAGATTTGCATTGCATGTCTGCTGAGAATTATATATTTTACTCAGCTTGGAAACAGTTTTTGAAATTTTGTCATAAATGGTGTGAGAACGAGAGTGCTTATGGATCGATATAATGTCTAT
Source organism: Ophiorrhiza pumila (assembly GCA_016586305.1). Lineage (NCBI taxonomy): Eukaryota > Viridiplantae > Streptophyta > Magnoliopsida > Gentianales > Rubiaceae > Ophiorrhiza > Ophiorrhiza pumila. The sequence continues at coordinate 14,312,259 of BLIW01000006.1, forward strand.
TTTTCAAATATAGACTGAAGAAATCCATCCAGCTTTTCTTCTTGCTGAAAGTTCATCAATAGGCATTGGGATTCTGAGAAGTCTCTAGGAATTGAGCATTTTTCTGAATTTTTGCATGAGATTGGTCGTATAAGGTACTAAAAATGGACTTTCTTGCAACAATTGTTCCATCTTACTTCACGTAAGTTGTAACAATTGTTCCATCTTTAATAGCAACAGAAGTATTAGTTTTTTTGCTTATATTTATATGTGTTGCTGTCTTATCTTTTCTATTTCGTCTTCAACCTCTTAAGAGAGAGTTAAAGCATCTGCATTCACAAATCCAGTTTGTTAAGCATACTCTCGGTTGTCAATATTTTTGAATCCTATAGTGTGTTTTTTTAATTATTTGCTTAGACCAAAGGTAATGACATGAATCTTCAATACAACTTGAAAGACTACAATTTTACAGTAGCTTCTTTTAAATTGAGACTAATGCAGCCTAATTGCTACTAAAGTACTGTTGATATTCTACGTTCTTTATTTCATCTGTTGTGAGATGGAAGCTTTAATAAATGGATATCAAAGCTAGCTAGAGGAGAAGAAGAGGAGGAGTTGTACTCATCATGCATGATGCTTTTTCTTAGTAGTTTTAATTTGTTGTAAAATAGAATATCTTATATAGGCTTCTTTTCCTTGACAACTACAGAATATTACATATGAAAGTTTGCACTTAATTGCCAAATGTTGAAACTAAAGAAAAATAGGGTTATTGTTTATTACTGAAAGCTTGAAAAATAAATGTACGTGTTGAGAGTATTTATACAAATAACTAAATAACCCTAAAATAGCTGGAAAAAGGAAAGTACTAGAAAACTGCTAAATAATAAGAAAACAAACTAATAATAATAAGATAAACTAACATTCCCCCTCAAACTCATGATGCTACAGCTAGAAGCATAGAGAGTTTACCAAATAAAAAATGAAAACGGGAAGTAGAATGTGCCTTGGTAAACATGTCGGCAATCTGCACAAATGAAGGAACGAAAGGCAATGTGATGGTACCAAGTTGAAAATGATGTCGGGTGACATGACAATCAATCTCAATATGTTTTGTCCGCTCATGAAACACTGAATTATGTGCAATCTGAATAGCACTTTTATTATCGCAATACAAAGGAGACGGGTGTTGTAGGAAAATACCATATCCGCAAGCAACCAACGTAACCAGACTATCTCACAAGTAGTAGCAGCCATGGTACGATACTCAGCCTCTATGGAGGACCGAGAAACAACATCTTGTTTTTTACTCTTCCAAGAAATAAGATAATCACCAAGGAAAATACAAAAGCCAGTAGTGGATTTGCGATCCGCAGAATCACCAGCCCAATCAGCATCAGAAATACGCACGCAATTCTAAAGATGAAGCGGATGAAAATAAAATACTTTGAAATTGAGTGCCCCAAAGATACCTTAAAATACGAAGAATAGCAGTCCAATGAACTGTAGTAGGTGCTGTAACAAATTGACTAGCCACATAAATAGCATGTGCTATATCGGGACGAGTAATAGTGAGATAAACCAAACTACCAACAATTGTGCGATATAAGCTAGAATCCGGCAAAGGAGAACCATCAGATGGAGAATATCGAGCATTAGTCTCAAGAGGGGTATCAACAATCTTATTATCAGTAAGACGCGCACGCTCAAATATATCAGCTATGTATTTGGACTGAGACAAGAGATAACCTTGTGGAGATGAAGCCACCTCAATACCTAGAAAGTAACGCTGCGCAAATCTTTCATGGCAAAACAACGAGCAAACTCCAACTTCAAAGTTGTGATTCCATCAAAATCATCACTAGTAATAATCATTTCGTCAATATACAAAGAGAATAGAATACGACCTGCACCAGTACACTTGACAAATAATGTTGAATCATGATAACTAGAATGAAACCCAAGTGAAATAAGCACAGTAGAGAACTTTTCAAACCAAGCTCGACGGGCCTGTTTGAGACTATAGAGAGCTTTTCGAAGTTTTCAAACTTCACCTGATTTGTGAGGAAGACAAGGAGGAGGATCAAGATAAACTTCTTCATGAAGATCACCATTCAAGAAAGCATTCTTTACATCCATTTGAGAAATGTTCCATCGACAAACTGAAACAACTGTAATATGTGTACGGACCGTAGTCATTTTGGCAACAGGAGCGAATGTTTCCTCATAATCCATGCCATACTCCTGAGAGTAACCTTTAGCAACAAGACGAGTTTTATATCTCTCAATTGATCCATCAGACTTAGTTTTGATTTTGTATACCCAACGAGAACCAATTGTGCGTTTTTCTGGCGACAAAGGTACCAAGTCCCAAGTATGAGTTCGATGGAACGCAGTAAGTTCCTCCGCCATAACAGCTTGCCACAATGGGTCACAGACTGCCTCTCTATATGAATAGGGCTCAGAAAGACGATGAATAGATCCTAAAAATGATGTAAAATGACTGGAATAACAAGAGTAGAAAAAATCAGGAAGCTAAGTAAACTTACAAATACGTGTTGATTGTCGAACAGGGGGAAGCTATGTAGAAAAAATCGGGAACCGCAGGCTCAAGAGATGATTGGGTAGGAGCAGGAGAAGGGGAAATATATGCATCAGGGATCAATGTACCAGACTGTGGTGCCTCAGTATCGGTGATGAAAGGATCAATGTGGACAAGATCCGACTTTGTCATAGTATGAGAACTAGCAGGAATAGAAAAGAATGGAATATTCTCAAGAAAAACAACATCACGAGAAACATATAATTTTCGATTAACTGGATCAAAACAACGATATCCCTTTTGACCAACACCATAACCCAAAAAAACACATACAGCAGATCGTGCTGACAATTTACTACGGTCAGCATAAGGTCGAAGTACAAAACAAGTAGAACCAAAAACACGCAATGATGAATAATCGGGGAGCATATCCATATAACTTTTGGAAAGGTGACAAACCAGAATTGTGTGAAGTGGGAATCCTATTAATGATATGTGCAGCAGTAAGAATTGCTTCTCCCTAAAATGCACTAGGAGCATCGGTAGATAATAAAAGAGAGCGGGCTGTTTCAATAAGATGCCTATATTTGTGTTCTGCAACACCATTTTTTTCAGGGGTATCTGTAAAAGAGGTCTGGTAAAGAGTACCATCAGAAACAAGCAAATTAGAAAAGGCGTGAGAGGTGTATTCTCCTCCCAAATCACTACGAAAACACTTAATGACAGTTGAATGTTGAGTTTTGACAAGTGATCTTAAAATTGTTGAAATTTGTGAGATAATCAGAACGACGTTGCATAAGAAAAATCCAACAAAAATGAGTACAATCATCAATAAATGAAACATAATACCACGACCTCCCTTTTGTGGGTACAAGAGAAGGTTCCCACACATCAGAATGAAAAAGATCAAATGAAGCAAGTGAAAAAGAAATACTTTTATAAAAAGGGAAAGCAGAAAACTTTGCGAGTTTACAACCACTACAATCAGAAATATCATGAGCTTTCACATGTCCTAAAGCTCCACTAGAAGCTAAAAACTGTAAACGAGAAAATGAGACATGACCTAAACGAGAATACCATAAATAAAAACTAGAGGATGAACGACTCAAACGAAACGATGACAAAATGACACTAGAAGCTACAACATCTGGTACTTTTAAATGATCCAAAATATATAGTCCCCCTTGCCTACGGCCTGTCCCAATCAGCTTCTGAGAGCGCAGGTCCTGCACAGCACAATGAGAAATAGAGAACCACACTAAGTATTCTGATTGACATAATTGACTAACAGAAACCAAATTCAAAGCAAGATTAGGAATATAATAAACATCAAAAAGAGACATAGAATATGTAACAATTGGACCAACACCTGCTAATAGCATAAGTGTACCATTAGCAGTTACAATTGACAAAGAGGAATCAGGACAAATGGAAATAAAGAATGACCTATTAGGAGATATATGATGAGACGCGCCAGAATCTAAAACCCATAAAGAGGAAGATATACATGATGTACTCGATGAAAACGAACCTATATTAAAGGAGGTAGACATGGCATGTGACTGTGACTGTGACTGTGACGCAAGGAACTTTTGAAACTGCTCAAGCATACTTGGATCTAACGATGGTGCAGCCATGGCATTATTAGGCTGTGGTGGTCTGAATATCCACTGAGGGGGCTGAGGTGGTCGAAAGGACGGAATATAAGGTTGTGCCTGAAATCGTGGTTGCTGTGGTGGGTGTTATTGTTATGGGCGTTGTTGCTGTGATGGTGGGAGTTTATTTTTCGCTGATGGATACTGTGCCTTCCAGTGACCTTTCTGCTTACAGAAAGCACATTCATCAATAGCAACCTGTGAATGTGGCCTATTCTAAAATTTGTGAGGCGTGGCAAAAACAAAAGGAGTAGATGGTGGAATAATTTCTTTATCTACTTGGGACTTGAGACGTATCTCCTCGGCTAAAAGTTCATGAACTACGGAATCAACAGAAGAGAGTGGACTACAATGAAGAAGCGTACCACGCAGTCCCTCAAATTCACGAGCGAGGGCCATCAAAAATTGAACCAATCTTTGCTCTTCTCTACGAGCAATATAAGGAAAAAATTTTTGCAACTCTGCAGATTCTATAAGTGCCAACTGATCCCATAAACCTGACATGGCCGAATAAAACTAACACCAACAATTATCAGGACTTGGAATCCTTGAATCTTACAAGGTACAGATTTTGGTTTAATTGTGTTGGTTTCATAGGCTTATTGAATTAGAAAAATACAAAATGAAGAAACATAGTCTCGTGATTGCTTGAAATCAATAATTAGTTGATGAAAGTGATTATTCAACTTTGGATTGATAGTTTGGTCTACTGAGTTGGGATATTCTGTCTAAAATTATTTCTGTCTTATCATGTCCAAATTTAAACTACCTAAGGTTCACTGATTCTTTGGTTAGGGTCTAATAATTGTAAAGTGATTTTAGTAATATTTATGTTTTTAGTCTCTAGTTTTAGTTAAATTACGTGGACATTAGACAAAATATAGCATAGATAATCTTGAATAGAAGATTTGATCTCGTCTATACTATTTGAAACAATTGAGAAATTTTCAAAGATATCTACATAAGTAGAAGATTGTTTTGCCTTGATAAAATACCAGAGGTTGAACACAATAATTTCTTTCCTCCAAATGGAGAATTATGATTTAATGGATTTATAGGTTGAACAACAATTCATCTATGAACTCCTTGACAATAATTGAAAAGGTTTGTGAAAGAGTTGACCTTCCTGACCATGGTTCACTTTGTGTATGGGATATGTGATTAGTTGCATCAAGCTAACAGATGATGTTTTACAACAGTTATTACACAAGTGCTATTTTCTGCAAAGATTGAATATTTATGCCCTTTCTAGGTACTTTATATCTGCTTGATATCTGGAAGGATGACTATGCTATATTAGATATTTAGTTGGTGTGACTCTTCAATGCTTGAATTACAAATTGATTGAACTAGTTCATTTTTTTTCTTCATGTGTAGCTTTACAGATGAAGCTTACAAAAAGATCACTCTTGCCCCAACTTAGATTCTTAGACCTCTATGGTGCTCAGGTATATTCTTATTTCTGAAGAATCTAGTGTTATAATTGCCTCAAATAACTGGAGCTATTGCTTTGTCCATTGTTAAATTTTATCAAGATAATGATTTTGACTGTTGTTTTATATATTAGAATCTATCAGATGATGGGCTTTGTTGTATAATACTCTTGTAAAAATTCAAGATAGTAGAAACTCATAGCATTTAATGTTTTCATCTTGATTTATATTCTAGATATGCATCTAGTCGTTTGGTTGATTCATGATCATATTGTTTCTTGCCCTTGTCTTTGATACTTGACTGTAGGCTTATAACTAAGTGTAATCTGGCTTTTATTTCGTTGCATTTTGTTTGGCATTTTTGGAGAGACTGATAAATTCCTAGAGGCTCTTTCCAAAACCTGCTCAAGGACAATTACAACCCTTGATGTGAATAGTTGTATTGGCATAAAGGTGAGATTTGGATTTCCTTATAGCAAGTTTTTATGCTCATAAACATTGGCCATGTGGAAGAACTATTATAGGATTCCCAAGAGTATGATATTCACGAATCTCATTTGCTCTTTGATGAATTGAAAGATCTTGTTAGAAACATTAACAAGGATTAATTTATGTACACTTTTTCCTGTTCATAGATATTGCAAGTCATTTATATATGCACATTAATTGAATCCCAAAGACCATTCATTATTTTGATTTATCATCATGAGTTTGTAGTCTTTGTAGGATCGAATGAATCCCAGTTTTGAAACACAAAATTAAGGGTGAGGGAGGAATGATCGGTAATGTTTGATAATGGCAGTTCTTTTGTCCTTTTTCTCTTTTTTTTCAAATTTTTTTTTCTGTTTTTCCAACTGATGAAGTTAGATTTCACCAAGTGTTGTGAGGTCCTCCTGAGGTTACGTGCGGCAAGCTTTGTTACCTGAAACCTAGAAAACCTGCAACACAATCACGTCAGAAAATACCCTCGAGCTGTACCGAGAGTATGCTCCGATGCTTAAGTCAGTTTAGGACCCTGAACAATAAGCTTAATGCGTAATGTAAGTTGTAGAGAAAGTAAAACCCCCTACCAAGTGGCAATAAGGTTACTTTTATAGAATCGTACCTAGTAGAGTTCCAGTAGGATTGGAACTCCTCAACTTGCAAGTAAACCTATCCCGAAGAACTCGGGTTAAGATAGGATTTATCCAATAAGAGTCCTTGTACAATTCGACCCTTATCAATAGCCCCTCAGATCGGTTAAGATTCTCTTAATCTTACCCGATCTGACCAAGACAGTTTCCACCCTCCGTGTACACCATACGTTCTTTGATCCCTCTGGATATCCTTTGTTTAAAAGCCCCGAATACATTAAGAGCTTATACCAGCAAACAATCCAAAGGTAGAGAACTTTGTAGGTCGTCGAACTTGTAAATTGATCCCCATAGGTTGTCGGAGGTACACATTATTGCCTTGTAGATTCGGTTGAACAATACCATCATGAGTACAATAACACAAAAACACCAATCTCCATAGGTCTTCGCAATTACAATCCTCATATTTACGTCATTGAACCAATCCGAACTTGGTTTTGTTATGACCAAGTATATGTATGCCCCCAGTTCGGTTGAGTTTTGTGCAGTCAAGTGGAATAACAAACAACATGCCGAACTCAGAACCGTTAACAAATGCCACTGAATCGCCAACAGTCATATATCTTACAAATCCCGAGAGGGTACAACGGTTGAGATCAAGAAGCCCATTAGCCCATTAACTTCCTATAAATAGTTGCAGCTGCAAATTGAAAAATCACACCGTTTGCAAGATTTCACCTCTTAGCATTCGAACTCCTTAGCTTGGATTCCAAAGTCTTCCAAACCCGAACTCAATTCTTTCGACAACAAGTAAGTCTGTCTAATTCTGAACATTCAAATTCATCTTCCAATATTAATTCAGTTTCTAGGTCAGGGGAATTAGGTAGTCTCAATTCTCTGAACTCCATAGCTAATTCTATAGAGGAATATAGGATAGTAGAAAATCGATCTGAGGAGAATAATAATATCTCTAATTCTCATATTCCTGACCATAGCGTTTTAGATCCTAGGTCGGAACCTTTTGAAGATAACTTAGGAGAAGAAAATTGCTCTGAAACTGAATCAGAGCAAATATTAAAAATAAAGACTATGAGCTCGTCATTATCTTATGATGAAGTAGCTCATATTGCTACCAAATTTTTTATACCATCCGAACTAGGTGCCCGAACTCCACTTCCAGATGAGACTGCTGACCGTCCATCTATAGGGTTTATCGCAGTTTACGTAGATCAATTTATAGGGGGGTTAAGGTTTCCGTTGTCCGAATTTTTTAAAGAACTCTTAGGGAAATATTCCCTTTCCATAACCCAGTTAACTCCAAATGCCATCCGAACTCCGATAAGGTTTCAAATGATCTGTGAACACTTAGTTATCCCTTGTACAACACTTTTGTTCAGATACATTTTTAGTTTGAAATCCTCAGGTCGGGACGTCAGTTGGTTTTATTTTGCTCAGAGGAGGGGTAGACCCAACCTCATACAAGGAAATCCGAGCTCCATCCATGATTGGAAGGAGAAATTTTTATTCATTGGAATTCAAAAATTAGGGACCGAAATCTTTTGGCGAACTGATGAATCCGTGTCAGATCGGTCACCTAAATATAGTTCTTCTATTAGGAAAGCCCTTATGAAATTAGACGACTTAGTAACCAAGTAAGGCAAACTTCGCGTTTCTAATATACCTGAGCGCGTCCTTGTATCTCTAAAACTGAGCCCCGCCGAACTGGGAGATGACCATCCAGATGAAGTGGATGACTCTGGTCATAAGGGTACACATTTTCTAAAATCTACAATTTCAGATATTATTGTTATTATTTGCAATGTGTTAATTTTTTTTTCTGTTTGTGTTCAGTCATGCAGCTCAAGGATATGCTCGGAGGGTTCAAGCCCAAATCCAAGAAGCAATGAGCTACGAATGCGACGGTGACAGATCCTGTCATTATTCCTGACGACAATTCTACTCCTGCTGTACTGGCACTTAACGCCCCGGGAGGGAGTGTAACTACCGAGCTGCCGCTTCCAGGTCCGTAGCTCATTGAGGCTCCATTTGGATGAACCTCAGGTCCTTCAAAGGGAAACAGTCCAAGATTACCTGCTATTCATAAGAAAAAACGGCTTGCGGTTGCCTTGGAGAAAGCTAACAAGAAAATGAAGATCCTTGCTGAGTTGCCTGGTCCTTCGCTATTTGGGGAACTCGTAGTCCCTAGGTACGAGTTTGGAACTGGTACCACTGAAGTGTCTGAGCACTATCTGTTGCCGAGCTAGGGTTTGACCGGGAACGATAGACTCTCCGTGGATACTGCTACGGAGTTCGTCCAAGAATGTATCCCACCTCGGGATAAGGAAGCTCTTCAAAGCTTCGAAACTAAGGAATTAAAGAGATGAACAGCACTCGGGGTTGCTCAAGTAAGTTTATGTGTTATTCTAAATTCCGATATATATGTTTAGAAACTTTGAAGTTCATCACTTTTTATGCTGTAGACTCTTGCTTTGGTCGGGAGAGTGGATATCCCGATCTGAGGAAGATAAGGCCGAGCTCCAGAAGCTTCAAACCAGACTGGACAAAGCTGAAGCTTCGAGAGCTTCAATCAGGATCTGGGATACAGGGAGCAGCATGCTATATCCGAGCTCGGGAGAGTTCAAGCGACCTTGAAAGCTTCTGAGGTTGAAAATGCTAGGCTCCGAGCTGAGAACACGGCTTTGAAGCAACAAGTGTTCGCAGAGGAAACCAAGCACAAATTCTTCAGAGGTGAAGGGGCCTCTCAGATGGCGAACCGAATGTTCAGCTCGGAAGCTTTTGGCTCTTTCCTCGGAGAGTTGATCACGCCCGCAAAGAACTAAGGTATCATCCAGCTCTATCTACCTTACACTCCCGACATCCTGAGCTCAATCTGGATAAAGAGGAGGGCTGGGATGAAGAAGCTGAAAATGACATAGATGTCCCGCTAGACGACTTGAAGATCGGAAAGAAAACTCTTCCAATCGAGTCATTCATTCCACTTTCTCCAAAGATCGTAGCGAAACCTGAAGATTTGTATGCAACTCTTGTTGATGACTCTTCCCGAGCTGATAGTTGATTGTAATAGTTTTAGGGTTTTCAATGGGTATTTAGCTGGGAATAGTTTTTGTAACCTTGTTTTTTAACAAAAGTACTCCAAGAACAAATTTCATTTTGCTAATATATATGCATCTTCGTTCTTTTAAGTATATCGCAGATCGGAACTTTTCCTTTACTCCATTGTGATTATTTAACTTTCGTACAAAACCAAAGTTACCATCTTTTCGTAGTTCGGAGACGATATTGCCGACCTCCGCGTTCCTTGACTTTAAAACCACACTGTTGGATTTCCATGTTTTTAGAACCATGAGTTCTTTAAATTGGTTTTCCAAATATTAGATTTTTGCATTCTTAGTCATAGAGCTTAATATATTCGTTTTCTATTTTACATATTGAAGATATGATCTACGGAGTTCGGATACAATTACTGTTAACTAGAATTGTCGAGCTCCGTTTCTTTAGTCTTTAGACTGATCTGCTTCAATACCATGTTTTTAGAACTTGAGTTCTTTAACTAGTTTACCTGATTTCACGTGATATAACATATTTGACTTAGCCTTAGTCCGCAAATTTGGAGGTCGGGAACATTTTGTTAATTGATGAAGAATCATTCCGAGCTCTGGTCCTTTGGCTGATTTTTTCGAGATGACGACCCTCAGTTTAATTAATCTTGTAAATGAGCTACTGCTCATTTTCTTCGATTTTTCTTTCCCGAGAACATCTGGGATTATGATTCAGAGATGAATGTGTTCGTTTCCGTTCTATAATTCTCAAAAACATTTTGAGATTGGAATAGCATGCTTTATGTTTTTTTTTCTGGAATTAAAGTATTTGACAGTTCTGCAAAAATAAGAATAAGCCAAATTTAATGAGATAACAAAGAACATCAATAAATAATTGTTTTGATATCCTGAAAAATGACTAATAAATAGAATCCGAGCTGTCCAACTTATTTGCTAACTAATCGGTCTCAACCGAACTGCACAGCTCTATTTCTACCAAAATATAAAAAACAACTAAATGTAAAACTTCCTCAGATGAGAAATGTTCCACATTCTCGGAATCATTTTTCCATCCAGAGTGGCCAGTTTGTAATTCCCAGCTCGGGCAACTTCAGCAACTTGATATGGACCTTCCCAGTTTAGATCCAACTTCCGAGTTCCCTCTGCTTTGCTTATTTCGTTCTTCCTCATCACCAGTTCCCTATGTCAGAAATAAGTGCTCTTAACCCGTTTGTTATAGTATCGCCGTCATATCTGACTTATACTTAGCTTTTTGGATAAACACGGCCTCTTTTTTCTCTTCCATCAGATCCAGGTTAAGGAGTAGAGCTTCATTATTCTTATCTTGCTCATGATTAAGCACTCTGGTACTCGGAAGACCGATCTCGACTGGGATAACTGCTTCGGATCTATACACCAAGCTGAATGGGGTTTCTTGTGTGGCCGTCTTTGGCGTAGTTCGGTAAGCCCATGGTACATTTGGAAGGTGTACCACCCAATCTCCTTTGGCGCTTTCTAGCCGAGTTTTCAATCTTTGGATAATTATTCTATTCATCACCTCGGTTTGGCCATTCGCTTGAGGATGAGCTACGGAAGTTAAATGCTGATGAATCTTTGAGTTCTTCACACCAGCTCTTAAACGGGTCATTTGCGAACTGAGTTTCATTATCCGAGACTATAATCTTTGGTATTCCATACCAACAAACAACATTTTTCCAGAAGAACTTCAATATATTCTTTCCGGTTATTGTTGTTAACGGCTTGGCTTCGATCCACTTCGTAAAATAATCAACTGACACTATCAAATACTTGACACATCCCGAAGCTTCTGGAAATGGACCTGCAATGTCTATCCCCCGTTGCATAAATGGCCACAGACTTTGCATAGTCACTAGTTCAACCTGAGGTGCGTGATGAATTATTGCATGCTGCTAACACTTCACACATTTTTCCACCAAGTTGTGTGCATCTCGGTGGAAAGTGGGCCAATAATATCCTGCTCGGATAGCTTTTTTAGCTATCGTCTGAGCTCCTTCATGGCTGCCGCATGACCCTTCATGGATTTCTCTTAACACATATTCCGCTTGGTTCGGACCTACACACCTCAGCCACGGTGTTAAATATTCTTTCTTGTAAAGAACTCCATCCTTTATTTCATACATAACAGCTTGGATTCTCAATTTTCGAGCTGCCACTTTGTTGGTTGGGATTTCTCCCGAACTGAGATACTTCATGATTGGAGTCATCCAATTTTCTTCTTCTTCGATGAATTGAACCCTCAGTTCATCAATGCTCCGAGCTCCCAACACTTTTACTAGCACTTTCTTGGTAAGGTGTGCATAAGCTGACGACGCTAACTTGCTGAGAGCATCAGCTCGTTTATTCTGAGCTCGTGGAATTCTATCAATTGTGAAGAGATCAAATCCCTTAGCCATTTCTTCCGCCTTCTCACGATATCTTTTCATTACTAAGTCACGAGTTTCATATCCCCCAGTTACCTAGTTTACAATGAGTTGCAAGTCGTTGTAGACCTGTAACTCCCGAGCTCCCATTTTCTTGGCCAACTTCATGCCTGTTAAGAGAGCTTCATATTCCGCCTCATTGTTGGTGGCGCTAAAATCAAAACGAAGAGCATAAGTGAACTCCTGACCTTCGGCTTTTTTAAAATAAGACCTGCCCCAGATCCTTCTTCGCTAGAAGATCCATACATAAATAATACCCAAACGTTTGTAGGCTTGTTCGCCACAATCTCTGGAGTTTCATGTGTATGACATGGGGTCTGAACATCCCAACCTTGTGGTGTTTCGGCTATGAAATCAGCAAGGACTTGTCCTTTTATTGCTAACCTGGGCACAACTGTGATATCATGCTCGCCGAGTTCAATAGCCCACTTCATTAGACGTCCTGAGTGGTCAGGCTTATGCAGTACTTGATTTAACGGTTTATCCGTGAGAACGCGGATATGATGAGCTTGGAAGTAAGGGCGTAACCTCCGAGCTGCGACAATTAATGCCAATACTAACTTCTCAAGACCTGGATATCTTTGTTCTGCTCCTTGCAATGTGTTACTCACATAATAAACCGATTTTTAGATGTTATTATGTTCTTTAATCAAAACTGCACTTACCGTGGTATCTGATGTCGCTAAGTACATTGAAAGAGTCTCACCATGAACAGGAATAGCTAGGGATGGCAAAGTGCACAAGTACTTCTTGAGGTCTTCAAAGGCCTGCTGACATTCCTCGGTCCATGAGAAATCCTTAGCTCTTTTCAGCGTCGCAAAAAATGGCAAGCAACGCTCAGCTGATCTGGAAAAGAATCAATTCAATGCTGCCAAACGTCCAGTTAAAGTTTGAACTTCATGAATATTTCGAGGTGAGGTCATATTCAAAATGGCCTCCACCTTCTCTGGGTTGGCATCGATACCACACTTCGAAACCATATACCTCAAGAATTTTGCCGAGCCGACTCCAAAGGTACATTTCTTGGGATTTAACATTAAACCTGTTGAACTTAAGGTTTCGAAAGTCTCTTTGACGTCAGCTAACAGATCCGCCACCTTTCGACTATTGATGAGTAGATCATCAACGTACACCTCCATGTTCTGGCCGATCTGAGAATCAAAAACTTTATTCATCATTCTCTGATAAGTTGCACCCGCATTTTTTAACCCAGAAGGTATTTTTTCATAACAATAAATGCCTTTTTCAGTTATGAAAGCGGTTTTCTCCGCATCCTCTTCATCTATGAAAATCTGATGATAACCTTTGTATGCATCAAGGAAACACAGGACATCAGATCCCGCGGTGGCATCGACCTTCCGATTAATCAAAGGTAAAGGATAAAAGTTCTTCGGACATACCCTGTTTAAATTTGTGTAATCAATACACAACCACAGTCTTGCATCTGCTTTCTTCACCATGACTGGATTAGCAAGCCAAGTCGGATAAAAGACCTTCCGGATAATCTTGGCGTTGAGAAGTTTATCGACTTCCTCATCGATTGCTTTGTTTGTATCCGAAGCAAATGGCCGCTTCTTTTGACGAACTGGGGGTATTGCAGGATCTACATTGAACTTGTGTACTGCAATATCTGGCGAAGACATCCTTGTATTGCTGGAGTAAACCAATAAGAGATTGTTTTACTTTTGGAGGCAGAGCTGCACCTATTTTCACAGTCTGATCTGGGCTTGTGGAATCAATGACTACATATTCCAGGTTATCCGTTATCATTTCATGATTTTCTTAGTTCATAAATTCAAACCCAGCTTGGGTTTCATCCACTATCGGCTGCAGCTCGCCAGCAATGCAATTTACCTTTGATGCATTGTTGTTTTTGTTCACATCCCTCAAAGCAAGCATATGACATTCTCTTGCCATATTTTGATGACCTCGGGTGGTAGCTATTCCCCCAACTGTGGGGAATTTCATCACCAGATGATAAGGCGACCAGATTGCCTTGAGTTGAACCATTGTTGGCCTTTCGAGAATAATATTATACGGAGAAGTAATATCAAGAACTGCAAAAGGAGTGTCTATTATCCTGTCTTTTGGGGCCTCTCCCAAGGTCACAGGCAAAGTGATCATACCGATAGGTTGCGTCGCTTCTCCAGAAAATCCGATCAGTGGACCAGGACACTTCTGCAGCTGTTCTCTCAGAATTTCCAAATTTTCAAATACATTACGATAAATGACATTTGAAAAACTGCCATCGTCCACATAAACTCTATGGACTTCTTTATTAGCTACAATAGCCTTTATTAATAAAGCATCACAATGAGGGAACTTACTTGGCACAACATCCTCTTCCGAGAATGTAATGACCTCAGAGTGTTTGAAGCGCTTATGAACTGGCTCCTACTCGGGAATTCTTCGTGAAGATGACTTGCGCGCCGATTTGGATTCACCAATCGGACCTCCCACAATAGTATGAATTACGCCAGTTACATTCTTGTCTTCGTCATTGGGTTTAACATACCCATCCTCCTTAGGCTTCTTAACCTTGTCAGGTCGGCCTGTATCCTGAGATTGGCCTCTTCGGCGACCTATTTGATATGCCTGTTGTACAAAGTCCCGAAGTTGACCACTTGCGATAAGGTCATCTATTTCCTTTTTCAGATCTCGACAATCTTCAATATCATGTCCCGTTTGATCGTGGAACTTGCAAAAAAAGTTTTTATTCCTTTTACCCTCTGGAGTATTCATCTTCGGATAAGACTTTACCAGCCCTTTCTTTTTCATGATGGCAAGCATCTCAGTGCAGTTACGAGGAGCTGAGGAACCCTTGTAATTATTTGATTTTTGAGATTGTGGTTTATCAAATGATAACCGGTCAAATAATGGAGTTCGCTTACCTCCAGTTTCAGATCTGCTATTATGAGTATCTTTCTTATTCTCCAGACCTCGGTGCATATCTCGTTTGGTTCTATCGGCATCCTCTCCTTTAGCAAACTTATCAGCTCTGTCCATCAATTCATGCATGTCCTTAGTGGATCGGTAACGAGTTTTCTGTATAACCTTCTAGGTCGTAAGCAAATATGAAGGCACCGACCACCACATCTTCAGATCGGGTTTTGACTTGGATGCTTTTGTCATAAAACCGGTCGATATACTCTCGAACTGATTCATTTTCACGTTGCCAACTATTCAAGAGCTCCGCGAAGGACTTGTCAACTTCTTCCTTTGCAAGAATCTCTGGTAGAAGAGCTGAGAGAGCTGCTCATAAGAAGAAATGGAATTTGGCTTGAGGCCTTCAAACCAACCACGTGCTTTCCCCACCAGGGTTGTTTCGAAAGCCTGACACATAGTCGCTTTTGGTGCCTGTTCAAATTTCATAAGCGAAGTAAAACGTGCCAAATGATCCCTTGGATCAGTATCTTCGGAGTACATATTCATGGACGGTATTTTAAACTTTCGTGGTTTAGGAAATCGGCTAATAGCCTCCACGAATGGCGTTACCGTTCGATAAGCTCTCCCACCTCCTACCCCCAGAATATTGTGGACTTCATCACGAATACGATTATTAATGTGATCATCCTGGTCATCGTGACGACCCTGACTGTAATGTCGTCTATTCCGAGGTGGGGAAGGATTCAAGTGCCGATATTCGTAGCTATTACTTCTCTGATTCTGAATTGGAGATCGGTTCAAAGGCCGTCAGCGATCGGGGTCATTATCACCCTAAGATTCTGAGTTAGAGGAGATTTGGTGTCGGTCATACATATCCGACTTGCGTTCCAGTTCTTTACCAGGCCTTTGATCGGGTTCTTTTACAATGGCCTTGATATGTTCAAAATTTTTGATAATGAATTTGATCATCTCCGGAGAGTGAATATCAAGAGGAGGATTATTTTGTCTGCTACCGCGTACTGGGGTATCTGGGGCACGCCGCGGAAGATTATTACCTCCAAGAACGAGCTTTGAAGTATTGAGATCACCTTTCTGAGGATTATTACTGCCTTGTTGATCTTGCTGACCTCGCGAATTTTGTGGATCTGCACCAAGATTTCCCTCTTTACTAGTCGTTGCTCCACACGGAGGGCGACTGGAAGTAACTTGAGTTGTAGGAACATCCTTGGTGTTCAACTGTGAACGAGTAAGCGTCATCGAAAATTGTTTTTATCGAATCACACAGACGGCGCCAAATTGATGAAGTTAGATTTCACCAAGTGCTGTGAGGTCCTCCTGAGGTCACGTGCGTCAAGCTTTGTTACCTTGAACCTAGAAGACCTGCAACACAATCACGTCAGAAAATACCCCCGGGCTGTACAGGGGAGTATGCTCCGATGCTTAAGTCAGTTTGGGACCCTGAACAATAAGCTTAATGCGTAATGTAAGTTGTAGAGAAAGTAAAAACCCTATACCAAGTGCCAATAAGGTTACTTTTATAGAATCGTACCTGGTAGAGTTCCAGTAGGATTGAAACTCCTCAACTCACAAGCAAACCTATCCCAAAGAACTCGGGTTAAGATAGAATTTATCTAATAAGAGTCCTAGTACAATTCGACCCTTATCACCAATATAAATATTTCTTCGCACATCAGTTTTTGTTTTTATTGGATAAATTTTTCATGGACTAATATTGTTTAATTTGTTGTTTTGCAGTGGAATTTCATCTTGGTTAATAAGTTTTGATCTCATACTTTTTTCCTGCTAATAAAAAGCAGCCTGAGGTACAATTTTTTCGTCGAAAAAAAAGACTGTCCATGAGGCAGGCTATATATTCCATCTAATATTGTTTTCATTGATGACAGAATGTTCATTGATACATGCAAGAGAATGAGAATCATGAAGAGTTCTGATGCTATCCGCCTAGGTTAGTATGTGGTTGCCATTTTATAGAAATTTTATCTGCTACAACCACAAGAAATGTAGACTCTTATTCATATTGTGCTCCATGCTCTTTCGACTTCTTATGTGATTAGAAATAAATTTACTCTAGTTACTCTAGGCAAAATAAATTTCCTAGGCAGAGTTGCTTTGTATGTCTGTTGTTGTTTTGTATCCCATTTTTCATGTTAATTTATGGGCTAAAATTTATTTTAACGAAACGTGAACATGGAGACAGCCAATGTAAAACTTTTGACACTTTTCATGATGGATTATATTATAAATGATATGAAGGCACACCTCCAGACAATTGTTATTTAGCAGTACTTTATTGAAGGTTAAAATTATTAATGCCTTTCCACTTTTTTACACCATTCGTGGCCTGTTTTCATCATTAATGGCTTTGACCATGATTTAAGTGGAGCAATAAGATGGGATTAAAAAATTGTTTAATATAGGGAAGTGAGCAGTGAGGACATTTCACTCAAAGTCCTCATGTAACTAGGCCTGTTTTTCTCCATTATTATCATTTTGGAACTTTTATTAGCAGAACTGAAATGGCTTCTGTCCAGAACAGCTTAATCATGTGAATTTATCTAATAAAAATTAAACAGCACAATATGAATCAAAACTACATAGAAACAGGAAATGAATAACTGCACAAACATAGGAAAAAAATTGAACTCAAGCTCTATAGACGGGTAAAATGGTGTGTATGGTGTCCTGTAACATGGCCAAATCCCAATTTCTCAACAGGGAATCTAATGTTCTATAGTCTTTACTAGTGTTTATACTTCTTGCATAAAAAAAATGTGGAATCTATTTATTTCTATCTAATTGTCTAGTATCTTTGGAGTTCTTGGAAGTTTGCTTTCACACATAATTGGTGAAATATGCACACAGAAGAATATCTTTGTGCTTTTTCCTTATCCTTCTTTTTTCTTTTGGTCAAGAAGGGAATGTGTCAATTTAAAAATCATCATTGACCCATTGTTGCATGCTTAAATGTCTGTAGGCCTGTAGCTTGTAATTTATTTCCAAGAATGATATAAAGTCTCTTGATTCATTGATGGTCAAGCATCAATTTGACTTAAAGAAGCAATGGAAGCAACAATTATTTGTTTTTATTGGGAATGTCTACTCTGATTCATGATGGTAGGGTGTCTGGATTTTAGCTTAAGAAATCACAAAAGGAATTCTTGTAGCAGATTTGCTGCTTGATACCCCCTGAAAATGGAATAGTGCTTCGATGCTAATTGTTTCTTTGATTTTCATGTTTATCTGGACTTTTGTGCTCTGTGTTTTAACTCTGCTGCTTAATGTTTTCTAGATCGTGCTCACAATTGCAGAACATCACAGCAACATTGTTCCCTGTCAACTTGTTGCTCAAAAGACTGGTGCTAATCTCAAGTTTGTGAGCCTTACCAAGGATGAAGTTCCAGATGTAGGAAAGTTAAAGAAAATGCTCTGCAGTAAAACAAAACTGGTTGTCATCCATCATGTCTCAAATATGCTAGGTGAGTGAAATATCCTGGAATTTCGGTATGCAACTTGCAAAGATGAAGGTTGGTATCCATTTCATACTATCCACAGAGGGGGAAGAAGCTATAAAATGTTGCTGGAAAGTTTTAAAAAAAAAAGAGAGAGTATGATAGTGGAACCCCTACTGTTCTAATGGTTTGCAACTTATTTTGTAGCTTCAGTCCTCACAATTGATGATATAGTCAGTTGGGCGCATGATGTTGGTGCAAAAGTGCTTGTAGATGCTTGTCGAAGTGTTCCACACATGGTGGTTGATGTGAAGAAACTTGATACCGATTTCATTGTTGCTTCTTCCAATAAGGTTTGGTCATTCCCTGATACCTGGACATGAATCCACACAACTGAGTGATTGAAGTTAAGAAATAATCATGCTTCATATGCGTGGGTCTACAGGCATTGGATTCTTGTATGGTAAGAGTGAGCTCTTGAATGCTATGCCTCATTTCTTAGGTAAGCATTGTTTGTTCTCCTATAATAATCTAGTTATTGTTGGGACATATTGTGATGTTTTCTAAGCCGTAATTATAGAGGTTATTGAAACTACTGAGGCTGGTTGATGTTAAATCATTTTATAGCCAATTCACTTTGAATCACAGGTGGTGAGATGATATCTGATGTCTTTTTGGATCATTCCACTTATGCCAAACCCCCTTCCAGGTTGGTTGGTACTTATTCAACTTTTGTCATGCTTTTCCATTGCAGGTCAGAAGAGGAGCTTGCTGAGCTTTTTATAGACATTAAAGACTACATATATGATGAAAACCACTTGCTCCTTTTCCCTTCCACAAAATTTTGGAAACTTATTCATTTTAATGCTACGATAGTGACAATTGTTGAAATACGATGGTGACGAATGAATACGTTGTCAACTTTATGTATATATGGATACCTTGAATATAAGTATATTGACACTTTTGTACTCACATACATATTGTAAAGGATGTTAGTATACTTTGAAGAAGCTTATTTTTGTTTTGATGTTTGGGTTCATTAATCGAATTGTAAGCAAATATTTGTTACAAGTTCGTTGTCTTTTGGTAATAGATACTATTGTTGAATGAATAAAATATCTTTGATATTATTTAGTGCAAATGAGTTTTATACCATTTGATATTTTTGTAAATGTATTAATTGGTCAGGTTTCAGTGACAAAAAAAATTTGTAAAAAATGTGCAAAAAAAAACATTAGTAGTTGTGATGAGTGAGTCGTCAATGATACATTTTGCATATATATTTAAAATTAACTAATTTTAAATATATGTTATTGACGACAATATGTCGTCACTCATGCGCTTCCACATCAGCGTCACGTAAGCTTGTTGTCCATGTCATATTGCCATAGTAGCATTTAAATCCACGTTGGACATACTATTGACGATTTTGTGTAGTCAAAGAGTGTCAAACTTCATTGACTACGATATAAATGTTGTCACACTCTAGGTATTGCGTCAGGTCTGTATTAGCCATGTTGTGACAACACAAAACTCGTTACTATTACGTTTGACTACATTTTCAAAATTAATCACAATTTATTTGTCGTCACTAAATGCCATATTATTTGTAGTTTGATCTTAAATACATTATAAAATCTCAACAATAATTTTCTTGAAAATCAACCAGGAAATGTATATACATACTATACTATAATAATCAAAGAATTAATTAATATAAAAACTCTCTAAATTCCTAAAATTAATTTTATTTATACTTTTTCCCAATTTTTGAAGATTAAAACAAAATTCCCTAAAACAAATCAATTAAGAACTTTTCCAAACCATATCAAACAAAAAACTTATGGAATCCATTAAGTTATCTAATTCTGAATTTTTAATTGTATTAAGTTTATAGTTATATTTGTTTCGAAAAATATTTATAGATTTGATAAAGTTATCTAATTGTTAATTCCTAATTGTATTAGATTTATAATTGTATTGTTTAGGAAAATCTTTAAATTATTTATTAATAATTAAAATAATCAAAAATAAATTTTGTTGAGGGAAGGTATCGATAGAATTTATTTGATTTCTTTAGTAAAGAAGTGATTGTTGATGAATTTAAATGGTTTTAAAGTTTTTTAGGAAAGTATGCGGGAAAAAGGAAGTAAAGACTAAAATCAGTTTAATGTTTTTAGAGGAATGTTAAATTTAATATAATTTAGATTATTTGGTAAAGTTTTAATTAAAATAATGGTGTTCAATTAAAATTAAATTAAGAAGGTGTTCTAATTTCTAATCATATTATGTAAAACTTTTATTTAGCAAAATTTATTAAATTATTTATGTTTGATTATATTTTTTAGGGTTATCTTCAATTTACACCCATAAAAGATGATCTTTAATAACTTTGCCCCCATAAAAGATGATCTTTAATCACTTTGCCCCTATAAAAGATTTTTATTAGCACTTTGTACCGATAAGGATATTCTATTACTATATTTAAAAGAAAAGTTTAAAATTTGCCTTAAAAAATTATTCTTTTTTAATTTTTTTTTATTTTAGACTATTTTACCCTTAAATTTAATTATCAAAATTTTGTCCTATTTTATCATCATTTTCTTTTCTTTTTTCTTCATATATACTTTAACAAATTAAATTTCTTATTATTATTTTTTAATAATAGAATAATATATATAATCTTACTAAAAAATTAGATTTTTGATACGGTTTACTATTTTTTATAATTTATTCACTATTTTTAATATACTTGGTCAATAAAAACCTCATATGAATTATTTAATTTTTTGGAAGGTAATAAAATAATACATACTTTGTCCAATTTTTTTAATTCTTTAATAAAAAATTAATGAAACATTTTATTTTACCACTCTGATATATATGAATTTTTAATTTAGAGTGAATTAATTTTTTATTAAATTTATTAATTATAAAATATATCTCTATTAGGAAAAAATATATATATAATAAATATACACCTTAAAACTAATAAGAACATAATTATTTTATTTATTTATTTTATCAATATATAATTTTATTATGTTGATTATATTACTTTAATATATATAATAATATGATAAAAAAATTAAGATATTAAATCAATGCTTTAAATTGTCAATAATACAAATAAGATAAATAATCATATTATAAAGACACAACAAACTAAAATGAGTAAAAAAAATCACAAATTACAAGAAATATGACATATTTATTTATATAAAAGACGATGAAATAAAAGGAAATGAAAAAAATGAAAAAAAATAAGCAAGTATCTCAATTTGTTAAAAAAATTGATCAAATATTTTATGCCTCAAACTAATAATATTTAAGTATTAATACAAAATTATGAAGTAGATAAATTAAAATTACTGCTTTAATATAAGAGGGACAAATATAATATAATTTATTTTTTTATTGATGGATAAAATTGTTATTTAAAATTAATAATTAATGATGCTATCAATTAGCATCTTTAATTGATAATCAACGGTACAAAATGTTAATAAAAATCTTTTATGAGGCAAAGGGATTAAAGGTCATCTTTCATGGGCGTAAATTGAAAATAACCCTATTTTTTAATTGCCAAAAAGCAACATATACTAAGAAAACACTAAAATTGAAAATTCATTTTTCTTTCCTGTAATTAACCTAATTAAATTAAATTAATTTTTTTATAAATTTAATTAAATTATCTAATTTTAAAATAAAATATTCTAATTTCTAATTATATTTGGAAAAAATTATCCAATCCCTCATTATATTCAATTATATTCAGTATTTCACTTTATATTTGATTGTCTTTAATTTAGTATATATAGAAGTATATTAGAATAAAAAAAATCATTCACCAAAATAATTTAATGACCTAATTTAACTTGTTTTATTCTATTTTTGGGTTAAAGAAAGTTTTCAATTATTTATTATATTTGATTATATTTTGTAATTTCTTATCATATTTAATTGATGATTTTTTGTTTAAATAAAATTTTCAATTTTTTATTATGTTTAGTAATTCTTTATCATATCTGATTACCATTAATTTAGTATATGTCCACAATTAAAAAAAAAATTGTTTGAAGGAAATTTCAAATTTCTTATTATATTTGATTTAATTTTTTAACAAAATTTCCAATTCTTTCAATGTGTTATTTATATTTGATTATATTTAGTGATTCCTTATTATGGTGTAAAGAAGATTATTAATTCTTTATTATATTTGATTATATTTAGTAATTTTTTATCATTAATTTAGAATAAGTCCTAAATTAATAGTTTCTTTGTTTAAATGACCCAAATATGGTATTTTAAATTCAATTCAATTAAGAGTCTATGTTATTTTAGGATTAGATTTATGCTAAAAATGTAAGCAACTAAAACACTAACTATATCATAATATTAAAATCCTTGTATTTTTTTTACATTTGTTAAAAGGAAAATGAATTCTATTACTATTTATTAATTTTATTTATTTATTTATTTTCATATATAGTCTTTAAATCCTATTAAAACTCGTGGTTTTGATTTAGTGGTTTTGTTAAGTGATTTTTATATGCTTGTAAACAAATTGCAACTTCTTTTCTAAACAAATTAGAGAATTTTGTGTTTTACTCTACTCTGCATACATTATTATTTAAATAAATTGCAACAACTTTCGTGAAAAATTTAGACTATCAAACTAATCTTTCTTAAACAAAAAATATTGTTTAACGACAGTTTTTATGGAGCGTTTGGGTTTTGAAAATTCTTGGATCAAATGTGTATTTAATTGGTTAAATTATTATTGATTTAAGATGGTTAATTTATTATTGGTTTAGAAAAGTCACTAATTGGATTGGTTTATGAAAGTTTTTGACAAGGTATAAGGTTTCTTGAAGTTAACATTAACATAAATATAGTATTAAAATTGCGTTATTACTTATGTGAAAGAAAAAAACAAATTATATTTGGGTTTCATATTTTGAATTGGTTTAGGAAAGTTTTTAGATCCAAAATGCGTGTTTAATAATTATTATTGGTCTAGGATGGTTAAGTTATTATTGGTTTAGAAAAAATACTTGGTTTAGGAAAGTTCGTAGTAAGGTGTAAGGTTTCTTGAAATTAACATTAACAAAAATATGATAATATTAAAAAAAAATAAGTAATGATATGCAGAGTGAAAAAATAGAGTAAAAATACAAAGTGAATTATGTTGACCAATTGGTGAAAAACATGTATTACTTAATGGGAACAATTATCTACATATGTTTATCACTAATTGGTCCACGTTATTCACTTTGTGTTTTTACTCTATTTTTTTTACTCCGCCTGTCATTACTCTGTTAAAATAGCAAAAAATTTTGTTTTGTGTTAGTACTTATATGAAAGAGAAAACGAATTATATTTGGGTTTCATATTTTTCCATTGTACATGTTTTGTTAATTGAATTAGTTTAGAAAAGTTCTTAATTGAATTTGATTAGGAAAGTTATTTTAATTGGATTGGGTTAGGAAAGTTCAATTGAATTGGTTTAGGAAAATTAGAAATTATCACTAAAATAACATTAACATAAAATATAAGGTTTTGATCTTTAAAATATAATTAGGTTTTTCGAAATTAACATTCACATAAAATTAATTGTAAAATAGCATATATTCTTCTGCTGCTTTTTGTGCTTATATGAAAGAGAAAAAATGAATATTTTGGATTTGATATTTTTCATTTTGTCTTATTAATTGAATTAGTTTAGGATTTCTTGAAATTAAAATTAACTTAATATAGTGGTTGGTGATTAAAATGTAATCATGTCTTATTATTGGTTGATTTAAAAGGAAAAAAAACAACTTCTCACTATCCAAAATTTTGTTTGTAACTTGAGCTTTCTTGGAAGCCATGGAGGCCAATGAGTATAAATTAGCCTTCACATGAAAAAGGAATAAAAAGATCTGCATAAATTAATTGCATATATGTAGAATCGAATTAACTAAAACACCAAAAATATCGTCCAAACACTAACAAGCAGTATTGGCTTCATTCAAAACTCAAGAAGACAATAATTCAAACAAACCATGAAAAAGGTTATTCTATTGAACAAGGAAAAATATTAATATGTCACTACTACAAAATGGCCTTTTAAAACCTCCTTTTTTATAGCGGTTAAACATAATCCGATGTAATTTCTAAAAACGCGGTGGCATTATCGTAATATTAAACAAGAAGAATAACAATTTACACCGGTTATAATAGTAACCGGTGTAAAAAACAACACAATTTACACCGATTTTTGTAGAACTGGTGTAAAATTAACATATTTACACCGGTTATCAGAAAACCGGTGTAAATAGTGTATATATTACACCGGTTTTCTAATTACCGGTATAAATTGTTTTTAATTTTACACCGGTTTTACAAAAACCGGTGTAAATTGTGTTGTATTTTAATAAAGTCTTAGCATAACCACACATTTTTCCTTCTGCTCCAGGTTAAGTCAACATTATCTCTATCGTAAGAACTACGAATTTTTCCCAAAAGCCGCGCACAAAATCTTTTTGAAGGCCAAATCAGAAGCTACAAATTAACTTTTGTTCTCTCAACTCAACCATCTGAGGTTAGCTAGTTATATATAAAGTGATAACTTTTATATAATTTTTCTTCTCATTCGTCAGAGCATTGACATATATATATATATATCTGCATTCCATTTTTTAAAAAAGTTGTAAAATTGTAGATTTCAATATATATGCTTTATATTTGTAATAAATGTAATTAAAATGATGCTTTTTTATTTTATTTAGGCGTTCATGTGTATATTTTTTAGGTTTATTGATACAGTTGCATAATACAAATTTATTAATTATTAATGATATATTTTGCATACGTCTATTTTAATTAAAATTAGAAACAGATTTTGTTAATTAATTTATATGATGTAATATTATGAAAGCATCAATTGATGCATTTATTTTTTCTGTTAACTTATTATAATGATTTTTTGAATAATTTAAAGGGTGCGATAGTCCAGACATCGTAATTAATTAGTTTTTTTTAATTAAAGTTAACCACCAATTGTGTGGTAATTAATTAGTTTTTATTCTTTTTATATTGTACTCAACCACGAAAACAGCTTCAACAGCAATTGACGATGGAAGACAAAAAAAAACTTATTCCGAAGCAGTGAAAACAAAAAAAACTTCTTTCTCTCCAGAATCAAAAGAAGCAAATGACCAAACAGAAAACATCAATCTCCATATTGATTATGGACTTGATTTGAATAAAATACACTTTGATGAAGGACAGCTACATGCCGACCCAGAGATGCAAAAAGTTATTGTTACTATGCTGAAGATTATGTATCCAGAATTTTTCTAATCTGAAATTGGTGTAATCATGTAGAAGTTTTATCATGTGCCTTCTTTCTCTGTCATGTGGCTTTTTTGGACCCTTATTTTGTCTTGTTAGTTGCTAGCTTTTGATGGGCAGATGAAAGTATGTTGTGCGCTTCTAAATTGCTTTTGTGATTGTATTAGCCTTTAAAAGAATTTAAAATATGTGATCTTATCATCTTAAAGTACGTCTATTTTAATTAAAATTAGAAACATATTTTGTTGATTAATTTATATGATGTAATATTATGCAAGCATCAATGCATTTATTTTGTTGGTTAACTTATTATAATTATTTTTTGTAAAATTTAAAGGGAGCGATAGTGATGGATCGTAATGATATTATTTTTGGTGATCGAACAACATCTGCGTATGAAGAAGAGGTTGAGAAATTTATTAAATTTGCTTATAAAAATGCCAAGTACATCTATTGTCCATGTAAGGGTTGTAAGAATTTTGCGGTTTTTGACGACCCGAACACTATAAGAGACCATTTGTATCGGAGGGGATTTGATCCTGATTATAAAATATGGAAATGGCACGGCGAGAGTGAAAATTCATCGAAACAAGAAGAACATGAGGTAGAAGATGATGTTGCGATTTGGTGTGTCATTTTTGCACCAAAATTAATACTTACTCTAAAGATTAAAAATAGTCTAATGGGAGTAAGGTCCATCCCACGAGGAACAACAAATTTTCTTAATTAATCAATTTGCAATTGTCACCATAATTAAAATCATAAAGAAATTAATACGTAGGAAAATAGATAAATTCACAAATTAATAAACAAGAAATTAATATCATAAAAAAACTAAATTAAATTACTTAAGATAAAATTCTGGCAAATAAGCAATCCACACTAATCTTTATCAGTTGCTCATTGACACAAAAATAATAATTTCCATTCAATCAGTCAGTTATAGGACACCGAGAATCAGCTCCGACGTATCCAAATCCTTCCTTACTTATTCGATAGTGAACAAGTATTAGCTTAATCCACTATTCCCCTATTTCTAACATAGCCAGGCCGGAATCAGCCGATCACCCAATTCAATGTTAGAAAAGCATTAATTCTTAGAAGGACCCAACTTTAACAAACTAAGTTATGATCAGCATACAATAATTTGTTAACCAATTGTCTCCGTCTACCGAGATAGCAGCTTTGTCACTAATTAATCCTACTAATTCAATCCAGTGATTTAATTAGAGATTAATTGACTCTACCTAATTTTATTAAAGTTGATCAGGCTTTAATCCAATTAAGTAATGAACGCTATTCACAGAAAACTCTTGGAACTGAATATAAATCATTGATTAACACAATTTGGTCTCACAACTTAATCATAATTAGTGCTTCTTACTTACTTACCAGATAAGGAATTACTCACTACTCATAATAACAACAAGACAATAACAAATTAATTAAATAAAGACTGAATTAAATAAAAGAAATCAAACCGAGCCGCCCATCGTTTGGGCAAACGACGGGCTGCTGTTCTTGTTCTCTGCAAAACTACAGAACTTCCTATCTAAAAGCTGTGCTCCCAAAACTCTAAAAAGATAAAAGACATCTGCACCTAATTATCCAGTTCCCTTTTATAAAGGGAAAAGAAATCATAACTTCCTAATTTAACTAAGAAAAGAAATCTTCTTTTTAACAAACCCAAAACAACCACAAAGCTTTCCGCTACAAATCAGTTCCCAAATTCAGATTTGGAGTCAAATCCAGCCATACGTGGCTACAGATATTCAGCAAACAATAACTGTCCAAATTTGTTTGTTCAGCTTTTGTTGAAACTTCCATATATTTTCTTCTTTCCCAAAATCATTGCTGTCCTCTTCCCTTCTTCAAGTTCTCCACAAATATCTCTTGCTGCTTAATTTCCTCAATCTTCTAATCAACTCTCCAAATCATCTTTTTATCACCACAATATACTTCATCCCATAAACTTCACATTCTGCATTGAATACCAACAATTAACCACAACTTTACCTTATAAAGCACATTAAAAAGATATATTATAAATGAATAATTAGTGCTTTATCATGATTAAAAATGATCGATTGGATGATATGGTTGAGGATATAGTCGGTAGTTTTGCCGATAAGCCTGATGTTCTTGCTTCGTTGTTGAATGATAGAGAAAATCCTCTATATCCTGGGTGTATTAAGTACACATGATTATCGGTTACTTTAAAACTGTACCATTTGAAAGCGACACATGGGTGGACTGATAGTAGTTTTACAGCACTGTTGAATTTACTGAAGGATGTACTGCCAGAAGGTAATGAACTTCCGAACCGCATTTATGAGACTAAAAAAATCTTGTGTCCTATGGGTATGGAGTATAAGAAAATAGATGCTTGCCCAAACGATTGCATACTATATAGGAATGAATACAAAGATTCATTGTATTGTCCTAAATGTCAGGTTTCTCGTTTCAAAAAGAAGCACATTGGTGATGTCGTTGAATATTATGTAGATGCGAAGAAGAAATCATCACCGGTGAAAGTGTTATGGTATCTCCCTATAATACCGAGATTCAAGCGATTGTTTGCCAATTCTAGAGATGCTAAAAATTTGACATGGTATGCAAATTGAAATATTTCCCCAGAGGACAAGATGATAAGGCATCCTGCAGATTCTGATCAGTGGAAAAAGATTGATTCGGTTTACCCCTTATTCGGTACAAATGCAAGAAATCTGAGATTAGGATTGTGTACGGATGGGATGAATCCTTATGGTTGTCTAAGCAGTACACATAGCTCTTGGACAGTAATGTTGGTTATTTACAATCTACCTCCTTACTTGTGTATGAAGCACAAGTATATTTTGATGTCATTAATGATTTCAGGTTCACGCCAACCTGAAAATGACATAGATGTTTATTTAGCCCCCCTAATTGAAGACTTGAAGAAGTTGTGGGATGAAGGGGAGTTGATGTTTGATGCACATCGTCAGGAGTCATTCACATTGCATGCCATGATATTCTGTACTATAAATGACTTTCCTGCATATGGTAATTTATCTGGATTTTTTGTTAAAGGACACCAAGCATGTCCTATATGTGAGGAGAATACAGATTCTTGTCAGCTTGTACATGGGAGCAAGACGGTCTATCTTAGACATCGTAGATTTCTTCCTGATTCTCATTCATATCGTCAAATGAAAAGAGCTTTTAATGGGAAACAGGAGTTCAGAAGTGCTCCAATTGCTCTGAGTGGGAAGGTAGTTCATGATCGTGTGAAGGATATCACTGTGGAATTTGAAAAACATAACAAGTCTCGCAAGAATGATAAAAGTTGTTGGAAGAAAAAATCAATCTTTTTTGATATTCCATATTGGGAGACACTAGATGTTAGACACTGTCTCGATGTGATGCATATTGAAAAAAAATATATGTGACAGTTTGTTGGGGACTATTTTGAATATACCTGGAAAAATAAAAGACGGTTATAAAGCGAGACTTGATTTGGTTGATATGAGTATTAGGGAGAATTTAGCACCTGAGATTCGAGGACAACGCACGTACTTGCCCCCCGCTTGTTATACATTGTCACAGAAAGAGAAACAAAGTTTGTGTGAGACTCTCCATAGCATCAAGGTCCCATCAGGATATTCTTCAAATGTAAGTCGACTTGTTTCGATGGGAGATTTAAAATTGGTTGGATTGAAATCCCATGACTGTCATGTGTTGATGCAGCAGTTCTTACCTATTGCTATTCGATCTATCTTGCCAAAATATGTCAGATACAACATAACTAGACTTTGTTTCTTTTTCAATACGATATGTAGCAAGGTAGTTGATCGTGATAGACTTGATGAGCTACAAGATGAAATTGTCGTAGTTTTGTGCCAACTTGAGATGTATTTTCCACCAGCCTTTTTTGACATTATGGTGCACTTGGTAGTTCATTTGGTTAGGGAGATAAAGATTTGTGGGCCTGTATATTTGCACTGGATGTATCCATTCGAGCGATATATGAAAGTCTTCAAGGGTTATGTGAAAAATCGTTATCGTCCAGATGCAAGCATTGTCGAAAGGTACATAACTGAAGAGGTTATTAAGTTTTGCACCGGGTACTTGTCTGATACCAATGCTATTGGACTACCAAAGCCTTGCCATGATGAACGGATCAAAATAAAAGGGACATCGGCAGGTAAGTTGTTTACCCCTTATATTGATGAATTACAAAATGCGCATCTATATATCTTGCGCAATTCTGAAGAAGTATAGCCTTATGTGAATGCTCATATTTCTGAAATAAAGGCAAGTCATCGTGGTTGGACTAACAGATCCATACTCAATGAACACAACCGAACATTTGTGGATTGGTTCAGTGATGCTGTTGGGGACCAAACTGTTACAGAGACATTAAAGTAGTTAGCTTATAAGCCCAGTCACATTGTGCTATCATATTCGGGCTATGACATAAATGGATTTTCATTTGCTACTAAGACTACAGATGACAAGAGCACAACACAAAATAGTGGGGTTACATTAGTGTCTGAGGCTTTACATGTGTCTAGTTCGAGAGATAGAAATCCAGTTTATGCCAATATGTCTTATTATGGTGTGATCGAGGAGATATGGGAGCATGACTATGTTAAATTCAAAGTCCCAATTTTCAAATGCAAATGGGTGGACAATAACAATGGCGTTCTAACTGATGAATTGGGATTTATACTAGTGGATTTGAACAGGGAAGGTTTCAAAGGGGAACCATTCATACTTGCTTCCCAGGCAAAACAAGTATTTTATGTCTCTGATCCTATTGACAAACAATGGTCCATTGTCCTACATGGGAAAAAATTGCATATCGGTGATGAAATTGATAATGATAATAATCACGATGTGCCGCCATTATCATCAGGTTTTCCCCCACTGAGCACATTTGAAGAGGACCGCAATATGGATGCATTCATTCTCCGCACTGATCACGTGGAAGGCATATGGGTTGATGATCCTTTGAGAAATAAAAGAAAGACCTTGGCGTGAGATATAGTCTGTAAGTTATTATACACGTTTGTGTTTAAGTATTACTTTTTATTGTACTTGTTATTTTGTTGATTACCAGATATGGATAGTTTTATGCTGCACTAATTGTTGTGACTGAATTTGTTTATTTTTTTGTTAATTTTGGTACAGGTGAATGTCCTGGATGATATGAGCTTCATGCAACATAGGCTTTACTTATGGTTATTAGGGCCTTTTACTAAGGTTATTCAATGTACGATGGTGTCTCAACTTAATCATATGTTTTACTGGAACTTAGGCTTCTTCATATTAGTGATTGATATTGACTGTGGAATAAAGTTGTACACTTTTAAACTCATTTTTGACAGGGAGTTTTGCTCTAGTTACAGGGGATACCATGTAGAATTTTTTTCTTGTTAGTGCATGATGGTTTAATATTAAGGGAAAACTTCTATTAAGGGCGCACTTAATCTTTCTATAAAATTAAGTTATTTGTATTCATTTTTGTAACTACGATTTTATCTTATTACTATGATTTTAAGTATATATGCATTTTATAAGTTTAACTTAAAGAATTACTATTTTATAGCAAATTGAAATCCACTTACTACACCGGTTATTCCAATAACCGGTGTAATAAAAACCTTTCTACACCGGTTATTCATATAACCAGTGTAGAAACATTATATATTACAACGGTTATTCAAATAACCGGTGTAAAAAGGGAACAGTTTTTAGTGTTACTATCATTTTTTTGGTAAATTATAATTTTAAAAATTAAGTTATTTATATTCAATTTTGTAACTATGATATTATATTATTACTATGATTTTATTAGTGTGTAACTATGATTTTATATATGTAGTTCACACATAAGCATACTACAAGTTTACAAGTTTCATTACATATACTTCATTATACGTTTTAACTTATATATAGTTTACAAGTTTAACATAAAGTATTAAATATCCTTTTCCGTGTTAATATAATTTTTTTTGTACAATTATAATTTTAAAAATTAAGTTATTTGTGTTCATTTATGTAACTACGATTTTATCTTATTACTGTGATTTTATTAGTGTTTAACTATGATTTTATATATATAGTTCACACATAAGCATACTACAAGTTTACAAGTTTCATTAAATATAATTCATTATAAGTTTAACTTATATATAGTTTCCAAGTTTAAGTATATAGGCATTTTACAAGTTTAACTTAAAGAATTACTATTCTATATCAAATTGAAATACACTTACTACACCGGTTATTCCAATAACCGGTGTAATAAAAACCTTTCTACACCGGTTATATGAATAACCGGTGTAGAAACATTATATATTACACCAGTTATTCATATAACCGGTGTAAAAAGAGAACAGTTTTTAGTGTTACTATCATTTTTTTGGTAAATTATAATTTTAAAAATTAAGTTATTTATATTCAATTTTGTAACTATGATTTTATATTATTACTATGATTTTATTAGTGTGTAACTATGATTTTATATATGTAGTTCACACATAAGCATACTACACGTTTACAAGTTTCATTACATATACTTCATTATACGTTTTAACTTATATATAGTTTACAAGTTTAACTTAAAGTATTAAATATCCTTTTCCGTGTTAATATCATTTTTTTGTTCAATTACAATTTTAAAAATTAAGTTATTTGTATTCATTTTTGTACATACGATTTTATCTTATTACTATGATTTTATTAGTGTTTAACTATGATTTTATATATGTAGTTCACACATAAGCATACTACAAGTTTACAAGTTTCATTAAATATAATTCATTATAAGTTTAACTTATATACAGTTTACAAGTTTAAGTATATATGCATTTTACAAGTTTAACTTAAAGAATTACTATTTTATAGCAAATTGAAATACACTTACTACACCGGTTATTCCAATAATCGGTGTAATAAAAACCTTTCTACACTGGTTATATGAATAACCGGTGTAGAAACATTATATTACACCGGTTATTCATATAACCGGTGTAAAAAGAGAACAGTTTTTAGTGTTACTATCATTTTTTTAGTAAATTATAATTTTAAAAATTAAGTTATTTATATTCAATTTTGTAACTATAATTTTATATTATTACTATGATTTTATTAGTGTTTAACTATGATTACAAGTTTACAAGTTTCATTACATATACTTCATTATACGTTTTAACTTATATATAGTTTACAAGTTTAACTTAAAGTATTAAATATCCTTTTCTGTGTTAATATCATTTTTTTGGTAAATTATAATTTTAAAAATTAAGTTATTTGTATTCATTTTTGTAACTACGATTTTATCTTATTACTATGATTTTAATTAATGTTTAACTATGATTTTATATATATAGTTCACACATAAGCATACTACAAGTTTACAAGTTTCGTTAAATATAATTCATTATAAGTTTAACTTATATATAGTTTACAAGTTTAAGTATATATGCATTTTACAAGTTTAACTTAAAGAATTACTATTTTATAGCAAATTTAAATACACTTACTACACCGGTTATTCCAATAACCGGTGTAATAAAAACCTTTCTACACCGGTTATTCATATAACCGGTGTAGAAACATTATATATTAAAAAAACTTTCTACACCGGGTATTAATTTAACCGGTGTAAATTGAAAATTTCAAATTAAAGCCTTACTAGCTAGTACTATTCTCAGTTTCCTACCAAAACTATCTCTCTCTACCGCCCCAAATCCTTTAAACCTAAATTGTAACATTTCCGTCGTCTCTTACCTAAATCTTCCGGCCATTCCCCATTTCTCTCTCTAGTTGCGTTATTGTCCGCCGGGAGACACCGCTACCACCGCCAAGGAGACACCACCGCCAAGGATACACCACCGCTAACACCTCCAAGGAGACACCACCGCCAAGGAGACACCACCGCAAAGGTTTGGGAATTTATGATGATATTACACTCTCATGATTTCGAAGGCAAAATTTTTTTCTCTTTTATTTGGTAGCAATATGAATTTGTTATATTTAAGAGAAATGGGGAATGGCCGATATTGAGTCAAACAATGAAAAAGAAATTGATGAATTGATAAAAATTTACAAAAGTTTGTATCAAGAATGGGTTTGCGAATTAACGTGATTTAAGGTTTATGTAATGCAAGTTTCATTAATTTGTTATAAGTGCAGCTTTAGCATGTGATTATGGAAATGTATTGTTTTGATATAGTTTGTGTTTGATTTGAGCATAGATGTGGTGTTGGGCTGTTGATTTGATTCTAGGACTATGAGTTCTCTTCTGCCTGATTGCCGCTTTTTTGTTTCTATTTATTTGGTGAATATTTATATGCGCGATTGAATTGAATGTAAATAATAATTTAAATTGATTGATTAAATCTTATATGTGGTTTTAATGAGATGAAGAACTGAGACTTTATTTTTGGCATTTTGGCTGTTATTGTATGCATCACTTGGAGAAAATTATGATAAAAATGATTTTGATACATTCACAATAGGTCGTAACGGGTGAAAGGCAATATTCTTTTTTTAATTTTGTATAGTATGAAGGTTTTTCATGGCTAATAAACGACGATCGAGGACCGGGGATGGCGATGATCAAAACCATGCACATTATGGGAGAAAAGGAACAAAATGTCGGGCTATTTTGAAAAGGAGGGCAAGAGGAATAAAGACACCTATTTTCTTCGATGATAATGGTGAGCCTATGACTGAAAAAGCACAGAATGACTGGATTAATTTCATTGCGTTGATGGCGCGAAGTAAAGTTAATGTGGTGCAATTTAAATCATGGCCTGAAGTCGATCTGAAGATAAAGGACATGATTTGGGATGAAGTAATGGTATGTGCAAGATATCAATGGTCCTTTTAATGTTTTTCACATATTTTCTCTCAATTTATCTTAAATCTACGTTCACTAATGTTTGAGGTTTTTTTTTTGTTAAGAATACCTTTGATTTTCAATCGACACCAAAATTGAAGATGAAGTGGTTAGTCCATGCTGGGGAACGTTGGCGGGGCTGGAAGACAACCTTGAACCGGTATATATTTGGAAGGCTAAAGGATGAGGACCCATGTGCTATATATCCTTATCTTAGTAGGGATACATGGGAGACGTTCCGCAACATTCTATTAACCGAAGAATGGAAGGTAATATATTTATATTTTCAAACTTTTATTCATTTAATGTAAAGTTAACAATTTGAATGATATCTATTAAATTTTTTTTGGACAAATAGGCAAAGCGTGTTGTTAGCCAAGAGAGTTCTAACAAGAACAAACTCCATCACACAATGTCTCGCGGTGGATATTCAAGGTTGCAAAAAATGATGATGCATGACAAATTTGAGGCAAAAATACAAAGGAAGATTGAATCCGGAATGACAGAAGAGGAGGCCCATGGAACAACTTCTCCCCCATCACCAATTCCCCGTCATCTTCTCTTCAAGGAAGGTCACAAGAACAAGCGTGGTGACTTTTCAACCGACGCGGCTAGAGATGTTAGTGCTACAATTGTAAGTATAATGTATTCAATTAAATAAAACGTCTATTAATATATATTAATAATTTGAATTATATTTAGAATAACGTTGGATACAATTGAACAAGATGATTTATGAGACCGCGCGAGTCAAGGAGAGTCCCTTGGAGAGGGAAATAATGACATTCTTGTAATTGCTACAGGAAAGAAAGATCACCCCGGTCGCATAAGGGGTGTTGGGGGTCGGATGAGAATGTCTCAAGTTTTCGGAGCCTCATCGTCAGGTCGTACTTCGAATGTTGACAGTCACGCTCAATGCAGAGAGGAAATAAGGTTCTTGTCTGAAGCACTGAAGGACCTATACAGAGCTTTGGGCAAACCAGTTCCAGTTTTTCCTACGAGACATGTCTCAAGTATTCCTAGTACGCAATCATCATTCAAGCAACAAGAGTTACAGCATCCAGATACTGTAAGCAGGGAAGTCGTGGTAGAGCACATACCGGTATGCTCTGGTTCTGGACTCCCAGATTCATTGGGAGAGTTCGAGGTAACAAACTATAATCATTTTCTTTTAAACTTATTATGTTTAACTCATTTAGTAATATATACTATATTTCTCTATTATTCACAGGACGGAACAGAATGTAGCCTGTTCGTGATTGATCATATTAAAGGGAGGCGTCTTATAGCTACCGGGAGGCTGTATAATTTATCAATGCATCACGGGAAAGAGGTAATGCGGGACAGAGTGAAGGTCAATATCATTACCTCGATCGAATCAGATGCTCCACTGCCATTCCCAGATGATGAGGCTACGACAGTTGGGACAGGATTTGGGAATCTGTTAGAGTGGCCCAGGTCATTGGTTGAGCTTTGTACCGATCCGAATTTGCAGGTGTAATTATATATGATTCTTTGTGTTTTTTTGTTATAAATCTGTTAATAAACATCTCTAATTACTGAGTTATTTTTTAAAGGTACCGGACCCGAAAGGTTCTAAAGGGTTGAAGAAATCCCCTCAACCCAAGAAAACAAAAGTGGTGGCCCACCCGCAAGAAGGGGAAAGTCCATTATTATCTAAACTCGACGGATCTTTACGGCTATTGTGCAAATTGGTGAGCCACCATTCGACTGATTCTATGTACACACTCAAGATGACGAAAGAAATCGTGGGCAATGAGTATGAAGTATATCTTACTAATGAGAACCTCAATGATTTCTTATCGTTTGATATGGTGACGGGCGATTGCATGCAAGTGTACATAAAGTAAGTTCATTAAGTTTGTATATATTTTTAAAGTTTCAACTTTATTTTATTTTCTGATGAATTTGCAATATAGTTTAACTAATCAAGCGTGTCCTTATATTTGTCAATGAATGTTGTAGGACAATGTATACACTATGTATAGAACAGGGTCAAACTGGAATAGGGTTCCTATCTCCAGATCACATACAAGCGATCGGGAATAATGAAACATCTAGAATACAATACATTGTGTCGACCCTGAAGGATGGAAACAAGAGCATCTACCTAGCGCCGTATTTTCTAAAGTAATTAAACCAATCAAATAGCTTTACCTTTTTAATGGCATTTTCTATAGGTTTATTCATTGATAAATTGAAATTTTGTTTGTTGGGGACTATTTTTTAGTGCACACTGGATGCTAATGGCAATAAACCCACAGGATATGATTGTGTACTGGTTTGATCCAGTACATTCACAACCCCGAGATGATGCTACGAATTTGATGGACACGTATTTATATTTCTTCATAATTTTTCGAATAAATATATTACTGATATTATCACATGTTTATTGGAAAATTCTTATTTATAACCGGTTAAATGTTGTCTTTTACAGTGTTGCGAGGGTATATCAACGTGAAGGGGATCACTCGTCGACGCATAAAACAGTTCAATGGATACAGATAAATGTAAGCGTGTTCAATGCCTAGTACTTAATGTTCTAATATATACAATGTTATTTTTTTATGACATTATTATTTAATTGTAGCACAAGAGGCAAGTCTCAAATTGGGAATGTGGGTATTATGTCATGTGGTACATGCGACTGATCGTACTCCGAGGAGTCATAGAGCAGAAGGATTTCAAGAAGGTTATTGGGTTTTGTTTTATTATTTCATTATCATAGTATTTTGCTACTAAATTCCTTTATTTCTTATTGCATATGAATTATTAATAATATAATGACTTTTTTTGAATGTATCAGTGCTTCAAAAAAGATGTGAAAGCATTAACAGAAACAGATTTGAATAATGTTCGACAAGCATAGGCGAGTTATGTAATGAATAATGAGTTCCAAGCGTTGATGGATGCAAACTAAAATAGATTTGTTTCAATATTCTCTTAGGACATTATATATGTAGATGTAAATATTTGTATATGCAATACTTTTGAATTTAGAAATCAATATTTGTAAATATATGTACAAAATATATTTATTGTTAAATGCATTGTTTTCAATATGTATTTTGGATTAGTATGTTTATAATCTCTCTATAGTTTGGGCTGTTTTGTTTTGTTCTGTGAATGCATGATTTAAATTAATTGTAGAAAAAATACAAAATTTTTTACACCGGTTTTAAAAAACCGGTGTAAATCTTGAAATTATACACCGGTTTTTTAAAATCGGTGTAAAAAATGCTCACATTTTTACACCGGTTATTTAACCGGTGTAAATTAAACATGTTACACCGGTTTTTAAAAAACGGTGTAAATATATACATTTTACACCGGTTTTTTAAACCGGTGTAAAAAATATGCACATTTTACCCCGCCTATATATACACCGGTTCATTTTCAAAATAACCGGTATAAATATCCAGATTTAACCGCTGTAAAAGACTATTTTTGTACTGGTGTGTCCACACAACAAAACAACACATTTTTTTTTGCATAACCTCGACCTCTGAGGGAGGGGCGCCACTCACTATTTTATTTATTTAAACGTAAAAGATGAGTGGTGGATATATTCTAACTACTAATACAAGAGTTAACGCATTTAAATTAGGAGTACTGCTCCTATACGAAAAATCTTAACAAAAAAGTAAATGGGGATAACTCTTCCTTTAAAGTATACAAGAAGCCTTAACAAAAAGTAAATGAGGAGGGCTCCTCCTTTACCAAATAGATTACTATAAAGCATTATCGCAAAACCATGAAAGCCAACTAAGACAAATTGATTCTGAACTTTTTGGCTTCAAAGTTAGAGATCAATAAATGGGTGGAGAAGGAGTATTTGTCAGACGTTCCAAGTTCCCTCGGGGCACATACGCAGTGGAGAACAACTATGGTGGCTATGCGCAGGAGTGAAGCCGTGTAGGGTCGGAATTCGTCAGAGAAGCATCGTCAACACTTTGGGCTGGGAGGTGTGTGAATTGGTGACCAATGATTAATAAAGACTGACCCTGGTACCCAGCTTGGGCTACTACCGCAAGGTTAGTACCCATTGCGTGCACATCCCGCAGTTTACATCCTCAGTTGGCTAGGGGACGGTTGGCTTGAGGCTCAAAATTAGTCTGACTCAACAGCAGTAAAGTGGCGGAAGACAGAGTTGTAGAGTTAGGAACATGAGATATAAAAAAAATTTAAAAAAAAAATCTACCCCACATATATATTTATAAGATAAGAAAACTAACTAAACCTGAACAGAATTTGACACAAAATCCTTGTCTAACTCTATTTCGTAATTCAAAATAATGAATAAAAAAATTAATTCTAATAAGAAACTATTAATTAATTTTAGTTTAATTTTTCAACAATATCTCAAAAAGTGAGAAAATGAATTGAATTGCACAAACTCGTACGTATCCTAACACCCCAAAACACAATTAATTGAAATAATAAACATCTATAGATAGAAAACTTTAAATTTGATTAAAAAAAGTTCCTAACTAATGCCGATAAATACCTTCTTTCTAATAAAAAATTTTCAAAAAGCAAACTTCAAGCCGGTTTTGGCTTGGGTTTAATGCCTGTAGTTTTGACTTGGCCTTGATTCGTTCCAACAATACCAATACCAGTACCTACAAAAATAAGGTATTGAATGTTGATCATGAGGTAAAGTAAATGCCAAGTCAAGCCTAACTTCCCACACATAGAGAGATGGTGAAGGAAAAGATCTTTCCCAGCCATCGAACTAAAAGAAAAGCAACTATTCCCAAAGCATTAATAGGTGAAATAAGGTATTTCAAAACAAAACAAAAGCTTATAAGTATATTTCAAAAAATAATCTAAACAAAAAAAAAGCAGATAATGTATTTAAAAAAACAAGGATTACCTATATTTCCTAACTCTTCAAAATTTGAAGAAGAAAAACTATAGCATAAAGCTGAATTGTATGAATTTTTTTTTTATAATCTTTTTAAGTAATTGTCTTTTGTTATCCGACAAAATCTAGGTAATCCATTTTCCTTTTCCTTTTTTTATGTTTTTATTTTTTTATATCACTCACGTTATTATATAATAATTTTCTTTCTTGATCTTACGTTATTGATCTTTTTATATAATAATTGTTCTTAATCTTTTTACGTAATAATTATTTTTTATCTTTTTGGTAATTGGCTTTGTAATCGGATAAAATCTAGGTAATTCTTTTTTTTTATGTTTTTGATTTTTTCTCCATATAATTCACGCTAGTTTTCATTTATTTTTCATCTTCAAGTTTTGAAGAGTTAGATAATATAGGTAATCCTTATTTTTTTTAAACATTCTTGATCTTTTTATATAATAATAATTTTTATTTCTTGATCTTTCTCTATGATAATAATTATTCTTGATTTTTAATATAATAATTGTTTTTATCTTTTGCGTAATAATTGTTTATTCTTTATCTTTTTACGTAATAATTTTTTTAGGTAAAGTAATGTAATATTTTTAAAAAAAATAATATTAATGCAACATATTCTTAACAAGTTTTATGATATATTTCAATATTGAAAATGATAAAAAAAATATATTTATATTTGTTCGGGTCAAGGGTTCATAAAAACTAATTCTTGCTTCAAGTATTTGATTACAAGATCACAAATTGTACAAATATTGTGGCATACAAATTATACAAAACTTTGAAGTATTTATTTTTGGGAAAATAATTCATCACTCAAACTTACAATTTTGCACAACATTCACCACATCTTACAATATTCTTTGTCGTACAACAGTTCACCTAGTCTAAGTTGTATAGTGCACTTGTTTTCACTCTCATATTGCTTTGCTCTTGCTTTATTTGAGCAAATGAAATCATTGTAGGCAAAAGAGAGGAGAAATTTGTGGTTAAAAAAAAAACTATGCATATTATTTTGACCATTAATTTAACAACTTCGTATCTCTTATGTGTCATTATGTTTTACATTTTATAGATGTTCGTCACGTGTATTTAACTAAACTTCTATCAAATGATTAATAACTTTAAGGGATAAATATTAAAAATACGTTACGTGTATTTATTTGCTTGTATTCGTAAAATAAAATAGAGAATGAAACATATAATATAACACACTCATATATTTGTAGATGTTTCATTGGGTGTTATCAAAGAGTTGTAGATGTTTTTCAATGAAAGTTTCTAAAATTCAATGTAGAACACACTATTTTTATTTCTTCTAATACTTTTATTTTTAATATTTAATATTTAAGGAAGCAAGTCATTAACGTCTACGTATGTGTATGTATTTAATGTTTTTGTACGAGTGTGACTCGTGTGTGGCTTAGTCTTGAGAGAGGCGATGATAATGAAGAAGATGACGTGGTCTCTAAAATACCTATGATTTTAAAGCTAACTGCAAATGGATGTTATTAATGTAAATATAATAGTTTATTTATGGGTATTGTTATAAGAAATTAATAATTAATAAATCAAATTAATTATTGCTACTATTAATTAGAATAAATTAATATTGAATTTTTTTTAATAATAGTAAAATAAATTATACTCTCAACCCTTACACTCTTAATTTCAATATTCAAGAAAAAATTTTAGAACTCTTCAACCTCTTCTAATCATTTCCACTCTTAGGCAAATCTTGATATTTCTATTCAAATTGCTCTTAAACACTTTATGAATGACACGAACATCCACCAATTGTTTTGAAATATAATTACCTAAGGAAGCATAGAAAGTAACGAAAATACATGAAAAATACTTTAAAAATTAATAAAACACTAAATCGGGAATATAAATACAATCATGTAAATTCAACCTAATGTTAACGATCATGATGTTACACCAATATTTCTGATTTTTTTCTTCAAAGAGTAACTTTTTACCATATAGGGGAATGCGAGGTAAAAGTTAAGCACACAAGAACGACGAATGAAGACAAGGTTCAAATCGTAATCATTTATATTTTAACTAATTGAAAGGAATTGGAAAAATATTATTAAATCCATATGATGTAGTTAAATATAAATGAGATCAATGTATAGATAGAATATAACAGTGAAATATGATATGTATGGTGGAACCAGAAAATTGTTTAAGCAAGGGGGACAAAAAGTTATATTTTAATTTTTAAGAGAATGAAATTCTAATTATTTTTAAGAATCCAATTGAAATTTATAATTTTTTAAGAGAGATATCATTATTTTTCAAATTTTAAGGGGGGCGGCCGCACCCCTTGCCCCCTTTATCCCCCGGTGGCTGACGTCCATATAATGGGATAAAAGCTAATTATTGTTGTAATGTATCATATTCCAAACTCATATATTTGCTCAAATTGTATTACAAGTATATAAGGAAGACAGGCTGCTACATTAATTAGGAAGCATTGTCAATTGTTGAAGTTAGGCAGTCAATTATTTTAAGTTAGGTAGTAGATCTTGCACTAAATTTTAAAATATAAATAGATGCTTTAGGATATGAACTAATGGATTCATATAGCTAAACTCTTTGAAATTGCTAATTAAGTGTATATAGGTTTGTTTAAGATGCTTTTCAAACCAATGTCACTTGTCCCCAAGTTCGGCATTAATTGAGAGATGGTAGATGTAGGTTTTGAAATAATATGCAAAATAATTATTATCTTAATTTTGTCAAATGCAAAATGAGTGTTCTAAAGAAAAGGTCATGTTATTCGGGCAAAAAAAAAAAAGCATTTTGAAGAAAGTAAGGCAGGAGATTTGGGAAAGTTATATTGTGGGATATAAAAATAGAAAGAGGTAATATCCTGTAAAATGGGTTTATATATACAACTTATATGCGCGGGTATTTTTTTCGTGTATATTTCTCAATCTAAATGTATTAATTTAATATTTGTACAATGAAATCTAAGTGTATAAAGGTGTGCAGGGCGGATCTAGACAGGGTCTAGAGGGGATTTCAGTCCTCACCAAGCTCGCCGGAGGCCATGAAGGAGGAGGATTTACCACTGCCGTAGGAAGGTTGAAAAAGAAGACTAATTTAGATTTCAAATTTATATGTTAACTTTTTTGGGGTAACACTTACAAAATGACGTTGTTTTGTCCAGTGTCACTTAACAAAACGACGTCGTTTTAATATTTGAAAAAAAAAAGAAAACATAAAATGCATCTGCTGAAAATGTTTTCAATTCATCATCAATACAGAGAAACATTCTCAAATCTGCAGCAAGGCGTAAACTCATAGTTTTTTTTCCCTAACCCTTTTCATTTCTCAATTCCAATTTCCAAACCTAAAAATAGTTTTTTCCCTAACCCTTTTCATTTCTCAATTCCAATTTCCAAACCTAAAAATTGAAATATTCTCAAATCTGTAGCAAGGCGTAAAC
This sequence comes from Ophiorrhiza pumila, assembly GCA_016586305.1. Classification (NCBI taxonomy): domain Eukaryota; kingdom Viridiplantae; phylum Streptophyta; class Magnoliopsida; order Gentianales; family Rubiaceae; genus Ophiorrhiza; species Ophiorrhiza pumila. The sequence continues at coordinate 14,355,415 of BLIW01000006.1, forward strand.
TCATAGTTTTTTTTCCTAACCCTTTCCATTTCTCAATTCCAAATTCCAAACCTAAACATTGCTAGTATTTGCATCTAATTTTTTTTTTCTATCTATAATTTCATTCACCATTATTAAAAGTAACTTTGTTTCTCCCTTTTTTTTCCTTCCTTCATACTCTCTATTTCTTCATCTCTCTTTTTGCTCTTTTGACAAAGGTTAGTTTTCCTTTTTTTTTAATTTAGATGTTATTAATTGTAAGTTTAATAAATTTTACATTACTAAATTAATTTCGGTAATTTTATTAGGAATTTTATGATTGAATATTTAGAGATTTTTAAGTTAGATTAGAGATTTTGTATATGAACTAATTCGAGAAAGATATTTTTTCAACAATTGAAAATGAGCAAATCTTGCAACATTTTCAACGGATGGAGATACGTAGAATACATATACCTTATCTTCATGAAAAGTGGTAATTCAAGTGTTAAACAATAGTGCAATTATGTGTATTTATATATTTTTATTGTTTTTATAACTGTAAATTTAGAAATTTATTTGTTAAATATTTTTATTTAAACAAAAAAAAATTCAAGCTAGCCCCCCCCCCCCCCCCCCGATAAAATTTGATTCTGGTTCTGCCCCTGAATGTGTGTGTGTGTGTGTGTGTGTGTGTGTGTTTGTGTGTCATTAACTATCTGTTATATATATAAATCTGTTTCATATAAGTTTTTATGAAATAAAAAAGATGCTCAATTTGAATAGGGTATTTTTTGTTTCTATAATGAAATCTCTTTTTTTAAGACATTTGTTATAAGAAAATAATATTTTGAGGATGCTTGGACTAATGGTTAATTTATTTTAGTTTGAATTTGTATGAGAGAATTTTTTATTAACAAAATTTTTAAAATTTAATTTTGAATTAATATTTTAAAGTTTGATTTGGTGAGATTTGTATTAGGAAGAATAGTTTATAATTAAAATTTTAAAATTCAAAAAGTTGCAGCAAAAACAATTAATATAGCATTTTTTTTGTTTTAAAATTTTTTACAGAAAAAAACAAATGAGTCAATTTAGATTTGTGAAAAAAAAAACATTAAAGTCACTCATTAATGGTACATACTTGGGCATCTCTCTCTATATATAAAATAGTTGAAAACTTGAAATCAAAGATGAAACCTGTATTGGGGTTCTAAATTTTTTTTAATTCTCTTTCTTCTATTGACAAACCGATTTGATTGGTATTGTTTTGTTTATTGTGATTGATGAATATGGCAAAGGAAGAACAATTCGTAATAGTTGTGGGTGCTGGTCCATCATGGCTGGCAACAGCAGCATGCTTAAACAACCTCTCCATTCCAAACATAGTTCTGGAAAGGGAAGATTGTCATGCTTCATTATGGAAAAAGTATTCTTATGATAGCCTTCATCTTCACTTGTCAAAAACATTTTGTAAACTGCCCCTCAAACCATTTCCAAGCGATTATCCAACGTATGTCTCAAGGGACCAGTTCTTGCGTTACTTGGATGATTATGTTTCGCATTTCGAGATCAGTCCATTGTATCAAAGATCAGTGGAATGGGCTGAGTATGATGAAGTCGTCAAAGTATGGAAAGTTAAGGCAAGAAATTTGTGCGACAATGAAATGGAGGAGTATTCAAGCAAGTGGTTGGTGGTGGCAACAGGAGAATTTAGCGATCCATTTATTCCGGAAACTCTCAACGCTTACATTGGAGATGTTATTCACTCCACTGGATATAAAAATGGCAGCTCATACGAAAGCAAAAAAGTTTTGGTTGTCGGGTCTGGAAATTCAGGATGGGAAATCGCACTTGATCTGTCAAACTATGGAGCTATGGCCTCCATCGTTGTCCGTAGCCCGATTCACGTTTTGTCAAGGGAAATAGCCAACTTGGGACTGGTTTTATCGGAATATCTTCCAGTTAATTTTGTTGACACAATCTTGGTAATGCTGAGCAAGCTATGGTTTGGGAACTTAACCAAATATGGAATCAAAAGGGCAGAAGAAGGCCCCTTCGCTTCCAAACTCAACAATGGAAAGTACCCTGTCATTGATGTTGGAACCACCAAGAAAATCAAGTCCGGCGAGATTCAGGTGTTGCCGGCAGTAGCCAGTGCTAGTGGCAATGATGTTGTGTTTGAGGATGGCAAGACTCATCCTTTTGATGCCATCATCTTTGCTACAGGATTCAAAAGATCAACAGATAAGTGGCTCAAGGGAGATGATTATCGTTTGATTGACGATGGAACTCAAAAACAGAGTTTGCCTAACCATTGGAAAGGAACCAGGGGACTTTATTGCGCTGGTTTTCTTAGAATGGGATTGCATGGAGCTGCCATGGATGCCCAAAACATAGCCAATGATATCAAAGAATCTCTACTACAAAGTTAAAGTTTGTTTTAGATGACTGCAACATGGTAGATGACTCAATGATCTCACTTTGGGTAAAATATATTTTGGATTCTAAATTTAGAGAATGTTTTGTTTTGATTTCTTAATTTGGATTTTAAGACATAAATGAACATTAAGATGCTTTTGTTTTCAAGTTAATATATACTTGGCACTTGCCTATGTACTTGGAAACGACAATAGGTACCGAAAATACGGTTAACAAGAGTAAAAGCTATTTAACAAAGTTATTAATACTCTTATTGTCATTGCCTTTTGTTTATCATTTACGTGTTAGCTTATTTAAGTGACCCACATGGATTAATAGATAAAGATGAGTTATAATAGGATTTTATATTATCAATTTTACTTGTACGATAAAACTAATTGTCTATTTTGATGGAGAATAGAATAATAATTAATTCTATAATAATAAATTGGTAATTTCTTTACCCATTAAAAATATAACGTATTATTCCATCAATCCGTATGTTAAGTTAATCGGGGTGAAGAGAGAGAAAATCAATTTATCTTTTGTCTCAATATTCTTTACTATCTACCACATATATTCTTTCTTCTGAAATTATTGTACCGTATTTACGAATTAAAGGACAAACAAATCTTCTTATATTATTGTGCAGTATTTATGAATAAAAAGACAAACAAATTGAAGAAAGCTAATCTTCTTATATTATTGTGCAGTATTTACGGATGGAAGTACAAACAAATTGAAGAAAGCTACTATGAATTAAGGAATGTCTTTTTCAATTATTAAAGTGTAGATATCATGATCATAGTATTAAAATTTATGCGAAATCAATAATCAAGATATATTGATGTCATTGGCGTGGATTAATTAAAATCCAACATTATGTGGATGTAATTCAATTAAATACCATAATTTCAGCAAGTTATAATCTGTTTACTTGAGTAACTACAACAGCCAAACATTTTTTGAACTCCTTCCATGTTATCAGGGTATGCTAAGAAACAAATAACAGAAACTTCTAAGGACTAAGAACTCCACAACCCCAGTGCAACAACACCAAAAAAATAAAAACAGACATATATACAACAGATTTACAAACTAAAACGTCGTGGTTGGTCTCAAAGCAACAAACAAGATTCTTTGAAGAAAGAGGGAAAAAAGTGAATGGTAACAAACAAGATTCTGAACTGCTTGCATAGACTGAAGCAACACAAGGAGCCAGGAAAACTCAGCTCCATATAACTGCAATGGGAAAGATCAGGGAGAAAGTATATCTTCTTCAGAATAGTTGTTGTGAAGCATCTCACAGTAAATATTATATTCAGGAAAATCTACATGTGATTTGGATGAATGTCGACTAATTCTTAATGCTTTGACAATTGTTTTGGATTTAATTCTTTACCATGTTTATGGCATTTTAATTTTTTTAGAGGTGTATAACCTATTAATGCAATTCATTCTATTGAGGTTCTATATGTGAAACATAAATATAATTAATAAATTTATTACACAAAACAATTTATCAATTTTACTTTCTTAAAGTTTTTATGCAATTTATTATGTTACTAAACATGTAACATCTTAGTTTTTTTTTGTTAATTGATATTTTTTTCTTTTTTAATTTTCCTCTAGATAATTTATAGTGACTGAATGTTGTAGGAGATGTCATAATTTTTTCTTATCTCTTAACAATTTTTGTTATGATATTCAGATTATTTTGATATTTTTTTAATTATAAAGTTCGCAATTCTTCAATAATATAATTTCAATATAAATTAATTCTTTGGTTAAATGAAAGTATTTTAAGGTAATAGCTTCCATCTATATGAATTCAAAAGAATTCATGATTTTGCTATTTAGTTTCTTTATTAATTTTTAAGAGAATTAACTTTTTTTTTGTTGATTTACCATGCACAAAACTCTAAATATGTTAATTATTATTTAAATTAATTTTTTTCTTAATAACCTACATTTTTTAATTCTTTTATCAGGAAACAAGAGAAGTAAACAATGACAACAACAATAAATCCAATTTGTAAATTGATTGATAAGAGAGCAAGAAAAACGAATGTAAAAGAATACATCAATGAAAAAAGATCAGGATAAAAAATAAAAGTTCATTTTCCTAGAGATGAGGCAAATATTAAGATACAAATATTGTTATAAAAATTAAAAAATAATCACATAAATTATATCTAATTAATATTTTATACGGTTTAAGAATACATAATAGAGAATAAAAGTTTTATTACTAAGAAAAATAATAGAGAATAACCTTTTTCATACAAAAACTTTTTTTGTACAAATTCAATAAGCTTCACTCACATAATATATTGATGAAATTCAAAATTTAATTGAGGAGATCAAGGCAAGTCAACAAAATCAAGAAAGAAAAAGTAGCAAAAAAGATAAGTTTTAAGAACAATAAAGTTTAAATTATAGATGAAGACGATAATAATACTTCATAATTTGAAGAGAGTGTTTATCAGTCAAGAAAGAAAAAGAAAGCAAAAAAAGTACAATACAAAGAAATAAAATTCGAGAAAAAATAAAGTAATGTAATACAACATTTTTTTTTATAATTTAATTGTTTTTTATCGTTGCCTTCTTTTTAAATAACAAACTACAAAACAAACACGTGACCAATTTCTAGTGTCTTAAAATCCAAATTAAGAAATCAAAACAAAATATTCTCTAAATTTAGAGCCCAAAATATATTTACCTAAATTGTGATCATTGAGTCATTTACCATGTACCAGTCATCCAAAACAAACTTTAACTCTGTAGTAGAGATTCTTTGATATCATCGGCTATGTTTTGGGCATCCATGGCAGCTCCATGCAATCCTATTCTGTTTTGGAGTTCCATCGTCAATCAAAAGATCATCATCTCCCTTGAGCCACTTATCTATTGATCTTTTAAATTCTGTAGCAAAGATAATGGCATCAAAAGAATGAGTCTTGCCATCCTCAAACACAGCATCATTGCCTCTAGCACTGACTACTGCCGGCAACACCTGAATCTCGCCGGACTTGATTTTCTTGGTGGTTCCAACATCAATGACAGGGTACTTTCCATTGTTGAGTTTGGAAGCGAAGGGACCTTCTTCTGCCCTTTTGATTCCATATTTGGTTAAGTCCCCAAACCATAGCTTGCTCAGCATTACCAAGATTGTGTCAACAAAATTAACCGGAAGATATTCTGATAAAACCAGTCCCAAGTTCGCCATTTCCCTGGACAAAACGTGAATTGGGCTACGGACAGCGATGGAGGCCATAGCTCCATAGTTTGACAGATCAAGTGCGATTTCCCATCCTGAATTTCCAGACCCGACAACAAAACTTTTTTTGTTTTCTTATGAGCTGCCATTTTTATATCCAGTGGAGTGAATAACATCTCCAATGTAAGCGTTGAGAGTTTCAGGAACAAACGGATCGCTAGTTTCTCCTGTTGCCACCACCAAACACTTGATTGAATTATAATGCCCATGACCAAATTGAGGGCTATTCCATAAATAGGGAAAATTATAGGGGCTGTTTTGCAAAATTGGAAAAGTTGGTCTTGAACCCAACGTTTTCCAGTTTTGTTTGCCATTCTTTCCTTCAACATTTTCCCCCTATTTCTCTCCATTTAGGGCAGCAAGAAGAAAGATATGATTGAAGGAGATAAGAGCTCAATTTCCACTCAAATTGCACTCTACATAAGATAAAGAAACTCTCTAGTCCATTATCTAAGTTAATCTCTTTATTTAGAGTCCTAGAATAGTAAGGGTTTGAAGATTTTATTGTGATATGATATGGGTTTAATCCCATAAGTTTAAGAACCCTTATATGAGGATTTGAGCATGCATTTGATTAGGAATAGAACATGAATAGATAGATTTAAGTCAATGTGAGATGATATTTTGATTAAAGGAAATTGTGAGAGTAATATATGTAATGGGTTTTGGAATTTTAAGGAAAATGAAGTGCTCTTAGCCTAAGAAAGGTGTCTAAAGGTTGTTAGACTCTATTTAATGATCCTTTTATTATATATGCATGTTTTATAGGAAATTGACTTGAAGAAGTGGTGGAAATCTTAGAGTTAGTGCAATATTGGATTTTGATTAAAGGTAAGTGGTTATAATATCCCTTTATGTTTTATAAAGCTTTTGATGAAACTTATTTTGAAAGTTGATTATGTTATTATCTTAAAATGGTTTGAGCATGAATAAGATTGTGAATTTGATGAATATAAAATGTATGCAGTGGCTTTTGTGAATGTAAAGTGTTTGTGAAATGATTTGAATGAATTTTGAATGTTTTGAGCTCTTGAATGTTTAATGAACGATTGGGGGGAACATGTTCCATCTATTGTTTTGGACCCAACTAGCGGGGTTATAGCTAGTTTTGGACCCAACTAGCGGGGTTATAGCTAGTTTTGGCCTACCTGACGAGATAAACAGTCAGGACTGGATCCAGTATTTGACCCAAGAGTGAATTGAATGATTCATGAGCTAAATGTGAAATGTTGATAAATGATGACAAATACTCAATGTATTTGTGAATGTTTTGATCAATGATGATGCCATTGCTATGTATTTGTATGTGTGTGTTTTTGATTGGAAAACTCTTTAAATGATGGTTTCATGGGTTAAATGATGTTTTGAGAAAATATATTGTATATAACATGCTCAACCCGATAAAGGAATGTCTTAACTACTTACTGGGCATAGTGTTTGCTCATACCACAGAAATGTTTATCTTTACAGATTCTAAAGTTCCAGGTGCATCTTATGAGGATGATTGGAAGTAGATGAAGGCATTTTGTGGATGTATAATTATGTAGAGATAATGTTAAACGATGTTAGATTGGTTAATATGGAATTATTATTGTTCTTTCTTATGATGTAGTAAAAGATTCTTATGATGATGATGTTTGAAGTTGTGTATATGAGATGAGTGAAATGTAATAGAGGTTTTGGGTTGAACAATGTTGGAACATTGTTTCTTGATTATGGAGTATATATTTTAAGATAGTTTGATATGAAATGTATGTTTGAGATTGTATGTGAAATTTTTAGTTATAATGGTATATACGGTGTTGTATACTAGGTTATGATTGTTGGAAAAATATGTGATATATATCAAGTTGTAGGTTTGAATGTGAGATTTTGGAAACGTGGATTTGAATATCTACATATTGAATATATTAAGTAAAGTGTGGCCTATGTATATGTACTGTTGGTGTAGTAAACTGTACAAACAGGAGGCTTCGCATGTTTGGAGTCGGTTTCCAAATCGTGTGGCCGTGTCTCGCGGATTCGGGGCGTGACATGAATACTCCTCCATTTCGTTGTTGCACAATTTTCTTGCCGTAGCTTTCCATACTTTGGCGACGTCATCATACTCAGCCAATTCCACTGATCTTTGATACAATGGACTGATGTCAAAATGCGAAACATAATCATCCAAGTAATGCAAGAACTGGTCCCTTGAGGCATACGTTGGATAATCCCTTGGAAATGGCTTCAGGGGCAGTTCACAAAATGCTTTAGACAAGTGAAGATGAAGGCGATCATAAGAATACTTCTTCCACAATAAAGCATGACTGATGATGTCTTGATATCACCCACTGATGTGAGGTCTCCCTGAGGTTACGTGCTCCTTGTATTATCGCCGGAACCCTAACAGACCTGCAACATAGAGGTCAAAAAATACCTCGGGCTGTATCGGGGAGTATACTCCGATGCTTAAGTCAATTTGGGACCCTGAGCAATAAGCTTAATACGTAATAAAAGTTGTAAAGAAAGTAACCCCTTACCAGAGGATAATAAGGTTACTTTTATAGAGTCATACCTGATAGAGTTCTAGTAGAATTGGAACTCCTCAATTCATCAGTAGACCTATCCCGAAGAACTCGGGTTCAGATAGGATATGTACAATAAGAGTCTTATTACAATTCAACCCTTATCAATAGCCCCTCAGATCGGTTGAGATTTCTTGGATCTAATCTGATTTGATCAATGTCATATATATCCTCCACACACATTGCACATTGTCTGACCTACATACCCGTTTTTGGCCATACAAGCCCCAAGTACATTAAAGATAACATAGTACCTTTCTGTGTGTGATATAATGACGAACTCCGTAGGTATGCAAATGACGAACTTCGTAGGTATGTAAATGCGACACGTGCATGTCCGAACTCAGACTAGTGTAGTGGTGGTGATAAATGTAATCTTTGGTAAATTCTATCCGCCACCCGTAAGCATTCCGAAATGCTAAAGCCTATAAGACCTCGAAAAGACATGTCCCATCCGAAAGCCCCAGTAAGTCGGCCAATGTACATATCCACTTCGTGGAATATGCCCTCAAGGTATGTTAGCCCCAGTTCGGTTGAGTTTTGTGCACTCAATTGAAGCTACAAAATACATGCAACTCCAGACATTATACCAACGCTACTTAACCGTCGCCAGCTATACATTTACGAATCTCAAGAAAGTATCTACGGTAGAGATCTTCTGGCCCCTTAGCCCAGTTAATCTCTATAAATACCCTTGGTGTAGAACTGGGAAACTTCACCTTCTTCAAGCTATTATTTCCAAGAAATTAGACTCCCTAGCTCGAATTCCACATTTCTCCGAACAGAAGTTTAACCCAAACTCAGCTTATCGCTTAATCAAGTAAGTATGTTTGCCTCTGAACATTCAAATTCCTCCTAACTATTAATTATGCATCTAGGTCAGGTGAATTAGGTAGTCCTAATTCACCGAACTCAGGCTCTAGTATTCCAGAAAAACTTAGGATTATAGAAAACCAAACTGTGGATCAGAGTACCGCACGACCAAGCCACGAAACTGACCTCGCCACTAATGTACCCAAACCTGCAGTTGATATTGCTAACGAAAATATTGAAGTAGGTGGTACTTCGGACGCTCCCCAAGAGCTTATATCTAAGTTAGACACATGAGATTCCATGCTCTCTTGTAATGAAGTAGAACACTTAGCAAAACAAAGTTTCATTCCTTCCGACATAGGAGCCCGAACTCTATTACCTGGTAAGGTTGCTAGCCGACCTCCAGAGGGTTTTATTAGTGTTTTTGCCGAGCATTTTGTAGGAGGATTAAGATTTCCTCTTTCTGACTTTCTGAAATCCATTCTGAGTGAGTACGTCATTTCCCTCGCTCAATTTACTCCCAACACCATCCAAACTCTAAGGGGGTTTGAGATGATCTGCCAACACTTGGACATTCCATGTACTACTTCTCTATTTAGATACATATATAACCTAAAATCCTCAGGTCAGGACCTTGGATGGTTTTACTTTACCCGTCGTAGAGGTAGGGTAGAAATGTTCGAGGGATGTCCGAGCTCAATCCACGATTGGAAAGACAAGTTCCTTTTCGTCGGAGCTCGGGCAGTTGGGGAGGAAGCCTTTTGGCGCTCTGACAAATCAATTCCAAATCGGTCACCCAAGAGTACGGACGCTATCAGGGAATTCTTAGCCAAATTAGAGGCTTTTGTTAACGAAAATGGCAAACTATACCTCACTAACATTCCCGAACGAGTATTAGTATCTTTAGGACTGAGTTCTGCCGAGCTGGGACCTGAACATCAAGATGAAGTGGACAAGCTCGGTCATATAGGTACATGTCTCATTAAAAATGTTTGTGTTGTCTATAACCTTTGTTGTGCAAGTTGATAATTATTTGTCTATCTTCTCCACAGTTATGCAGCTCAAGGATATGCTTGGTGGGGTGAAGACAACAAAGAAAATCGAGCTCCGAAGACCAAACCAGCTGTTGCTGTGCTGGGTCTGGAGTTTCCCTCTGCTCCTTCTTCCCATATACCCGAGGGAACCAACTCTTCTGAGCTCGGGCAACAGGATCAACCGAGCTCTAGTGCTACCTTTGGTATACTTAATAAACCAATCAGCCCGAAGGTTGCAGCTAGTGGTTCAACGGGTCAACCCTCTACTTCAGTGCCTGAAGCTCGTAAGAAGAAAAAGCGAGCTGAGGATGCCTTGGTTGAAGCCAATAAGAAGATGAGGACAATTTCGGAGCTCCCCGTCCCTTCTCTGTTCGGGGAACTGGTTGTACCAAGATACACATTTGGAGAAGAGGTGATCGAGGTTCCCGAGTATCAACTTCTCCCAAACTGGGAGTTGACCGGGAATGATCGGCTATCCATTGACACTTATCTCGAATTCGAGAAAGAAGTTGTCCCACCTCGGGACAAGGAAGCTCTTCGTAGCTTTGAAAAGTGCGAACTGAGGCGACGAACTGCTCTAGGGGCTTCTCAGGTAAATAACATTTTTTGATCCCGAACTCTGATCTACATGTTTTATATGTACATATTTGTTATAACATTTTGCGTTATCGCAGACTCTGGCTCTGGTCAGGGAGTTGATCGTCCGTTCAGAGAATGATGAAGCTATTATCAACAAGGTTCACATCGACCTAATGACTTCAGAGTCAAAGAGGGATGAATTAGAGTCCTTCAACTAGGAGCTCGGGTATAGGGAACAGGGTCTAAAAACCGAGCTCAGGAAGAGTCAAGAAGCCTTGAAGTAAGCTGAAGAGAAGATTGCAAAGCTCGAAGCTGATTACCTTTAGGTAAAGCAGCAACTTTCTGCGGGGCAAGCTAAGAAAACTTACTTCAAAGGTGAAGGCGCATCGCAGCTTGTCCACCGAATGTTCTGCTCGAACGAATTGGGCAAGTTCCTTGGCAAAATAATGACTCCAGTCAAGGATTACGGCTATCACCTCACTTTGGTGCACTTGGATACTAAATATCCCGATCTCGGGATAAAGAAGAAACCTGGCTATGATGAGGGATGTGAAGCCGATATGGACGAGGTGCTTGACGAGCTGAAAGAGGAGAAGATTGTTGTTCTTGTTGAGTCGTTCGTTCCTTCTTCTCTGGAGATCGACTGGACTTCTGAGAAAGAGGTGGATGCCGATCTTGTCGACAAGCCTTCCCGAGCTGAAGACTCTGTTCCCGAGCTCTGATTGTTGAAGCTTGTAATAGTTTTAGGATTCTTGCCAAGTATAGTGCAACTTGAAATACTTTTTGAGTATTTTTTAACTTGCAATTGACAATTATACCTTAAAATATTCTAAGTATTTTTCTGATCAGAATTTTTTGTTTATTCCATTTCATCTGAATATTTGATTCTTGCACAAAATCAAAGTTGTTATGTTTCCAATCTTTTCGCAGTTAGGAGGAAATGTTTCCGTACTCCGCTTCCTTCATTTTAAGACCATTCTGTTGTGTTACCATGTTTTTAGAACTTAAGCTCTTTAGACTGGTTTTCTTAATTTCCCGCAATATAATGTATTTATCTCTGCATTAGTTCGGAACTTTGGAGAACGGGAGCATTTTGATTATGAATCATTCCGAGCTCCAGTTCCTTAAGTCTTTCGGGACTTTTTATCATCCTTTTGAAGTTTTTGACCATGTTGCAGTATTGCATTCGGTCTTTGAATTGCACCATTTTTCCAGAACCTGAGTTTTTTAAACTGGTTTTTTCCGAGGTTGCGACCCTTAGTTACATAATTAATCTTGTAAATAAGCTACTTCTCATTTTTCTGATTTATCTTTCCCGAGAACATCTGGGATTGTGATTCAGAGATGAGTGTGTTCATCTCCGTTCTCTGATTCTCAAAAACATTTTGAGATTAGAATAGCATGCTTTTTGTTTTCTTTCTGAAATTAAAGTATTTGGCAGTTCTGCAAAAATAAGAATAAGCCAAATTTAATGAGATAACAAAGAACATCAATAAGTAATTCTTTTGACATCATGAAAAATAACTGGTGAAATAAAATCTGAGCTGTACGACTAATTTAGTAACTAATCGGTTTCAACCGAACTCTGCAGCTCTTTATTACTGCCATAATATTTAAAAACGACTGTATATAAAACTTCCTCAAAGAGAAATGTTCCACATTCGTGGAATCATCTTCCCATCTAGGGTTGACAGCTTATAGTTCACAGCTCTTTCAGCTTCGACAACTTGATATGGCCCCTCCCAATTTGGATCTAATTTCCAAATTCCCTCTGTCTTGCTTATTTCATTCTTTCTCATTACCAGATCTCCAAGTTGGAAATAAGCGCTTCTAACCCGTTTATTGTAGTATCGGGTCATATCTATCTTGTACTTTGCCTATCGAATAAACGCGGCCTCTCTTTTTTCTTTCATCAGATCTAGATTGAGGAACAAAGCTTCATTATTCGTGTTTTGCTCATGATTAAGCATTCTGGTACTCGGGAGGCCTATCTTAGCTGGGATGACCGCTTCAGAACTGTATACCAAGCTGGAAAGAGTTTCTTGTGTAGCTGTCCGTAGGTTGTTCGGTATGACCACAGCACATTCAGAAGTTGTACCACCTATTCTCCCTTCGCCTTTTCTAACCTAGTTTTGATTCCTTGAATGATGATTCAATTTATCACCTCGATTTGACCATTGTCTTGAGGATGATTTACGGAGGTGAAGTGCTGATCAATACTGAGTTCTTCGCACCAACTCTTGAAGGGATTACTTGCGAACTGCGTTCCATTATGGGACACTGTGATCTTGGGTATCGCATACCGACAAACAACATTTCTCTAGACGAAGTTCAATATATTCTTTCCAATTATTATTGCTAACGGCTCCGTTTCGATCCACTTCGTAAAGTAATCGACTGCCACTACCAAGTACTTAACTCGTCCTGGAACTTCTGAAAAGGGGCCTGCAATGTCTATCCCCCATTGCATAAACGGCCAAGGACTTTGCATAGTCACCATTTCGACTTGAGGTATATGATGGATCCTTGCATGCTGCTGACACTTAACGCATTTCTGTACCATGTTATGTGCATCACGATGAACAGTGGGCCAATAATATCCTACTCGGATAGCATTTTTAGCTATCGTCCGAGCTCAATCATGACTGCCGCATGAGCCTTCATGGTTTTCTCTTAACAAATATTCTGCTTGGTTCGGACCCACACATCTCAGCCACGACATTAAATATCATTTTTTGTAAAGAATTCTATCCTTTATTTCGTACCTAACAACTTGGATTCTCAATTTTCAAGCTGCCACTTTGTTGGCTGGGATTTCTCCCAAGCTGAGGTACTTCATTATTAGGGTCATCTAATTTTCTTCTTCTTCGATGAACTGAATTGTCAGTTCATCAATGCTCTGAGCTCCCAACACTTCAACTAGCACACGCTTAGTCAACTGTGCATAGGCTGACGATGCTAACTTGCTGAGAGCATCAACTCGTTTATTCTGAGCTCGCAGAATTCTATCAATTGTGAAGAGATCAAATCCCTTAGCCATTTCTTCTTCCTTCTCACGATATCTTTGCATCATTAGGTCTCGAGCTTCGTATCCCCCAATTACCTAGTTTACAATAAGTTGAGAGTCATTGTAAACCTGCAACTCATGAACTCTCATTTCTTTAGCCAACTTCATTCCTGTTATGCGAGCTTCATACTCGACTTCATTGTTAGTGGCTTGGAAATTAAAGCGAAGAGCATAAGTGAACTCCTGACATTTGGGATTTTTAAAAATAAGACCTTCCTCAGATCCTTCTTCACTAGAAGCTCCATCCACAAATAACACACAAACATTGGTAGGTCCAGGTGTTTCATTATCCATAGGCGCATTTGTATGACCTAAAAGCTTTGCGTCCTATTCTTGCGGTGTTTCGGTGATGAAATCGGCGAGGACTTGTTCCTTTATTGCCGATCTCGGCACAAATGTGATATCATGTTCACCAAGTTCGATTGCCCATTTCATTATACGACCTGAATGGTCAGATTTGTGTAATACTTGCTTCAAGGGTTTGTCGGTGATAACCTGGATAGAATGGGCTTGAAAATAAGGGCGTAGTCGCCGAGCTGCAACAATCAAAGCTAGCACCAGCTTCTCAAGTCCCGAATATTGTTGTTTAGCTCTTTGCAATGCTTTGCTTACATAATATACCAGCTTCTGGATATTATTATGTTCCTTCAACAAGATTGCATTCACCGCTTTCTCAGTTGCCGTTAAGTACAGAAAAAGAGGTTCAACATGAATAGGAATAGCTAGGGATGGTAAAGCGCACAAGTACTGCTTGAGTTTTTCGAAGGCCTTTTGACATTTCTCTGTCCATGAAAAATCCTTTGCTTTCTTCAGTGTAGCAAATAATGGCAAGCAACGTTCAGCTGATCTAGAAAGAAACCGGTTTAATGCGGCCAAACGTCCAGTTAAGGTTTGGACCTCATGGACATTCCTAGGTAAGGTCATTTTCAGAATGGCCTCCACCTTCTCAGGATTTGCTTCAATACCACACTTTGAAACCATATATCCTAAGAATTTTCCTGAGCCCACTCCAAAGGTGCACTTCTTGGGATTCAGTATTAAACCTGTTGATCTTAAGGTTTCGATAGTCTCCTTTACGTCAGATAACATATCTGCCATTTTTCTATTATTGATGAGGAGATAGTCAACATACACCTCCATGTTGCGGCCGATCTGAGAGGCAAACACTTTGTTCATCATAAGTTGATAAGTTGCTCCCGTATTTTTTAACTCGAAGGGCATTTTTACATAACAGTAAATACCCTTTTTCAGTTATGAAAGCGGTTTTCTCAACATCGATTTCATCTATAAAGATCAGATGATATCCTTTACATGCGTCAAGAAAACAAAGTATCTCATATCCCACAGTTGCGTCCACTTTTTGATCGATAAGGGGTAAGGGATAAAAGTCTTTTGGACATGCCTTATTTAGGTTCGTGTAATCGATACACATCTGTAGTTCTGCATCTGGTTTCTTTACCATGACTGGATTAGCAAGCCACGTCGGATAAAAGACCTCCCAGATAATTTTAGAGCTGAGAAGTTTATCTACTTCATCGCAAATAGCTTTGTTCCTATCCGGGGCAAATGGTCGTTCCTTTTGCCAAACTGGGGGTATCGCGGGATCTACATTCAACTCGTGTACTGCAATAGTTGGCGAAATGCCTTTCATATCCTCAGGTCCCCATGTAAAAACATCCTTGTATTGTTGGAGTAAATTAATAAGAGACTGCTTAACTTCCTGGGGCAAAGCTGCGACTATTTTTACCTTCCGATATAGGGAGGTTGAATCAATAGTTACTTCTTCCAGGTCATCTGCTATCATTTTTTGAACCATTGTTGGTCTTCCGAAAATAATGTTATAGCGGGAGGTAATATCAAGAACTGCAAAAGTAGTGTATATTAACCTATCTTTTGGAGCTTCTCCCAAGGTCACGGATAAAGTAATCATACCAATGGGTTGGGTTGCTTCTCCTAAGAATCCGATTAATGGACCAGGATATTTCTGCAGCTGTTCGAGTGGAATTCCCAACTTTTCAAATGCATTCCGATAAATGGCATTTGAAGAACTACCATCATCCACATATACTCTATGGACTTCCTTATTCGCCACAATTGCTTTAATTAGTAAAGCATCACAGTGGGAAACTTACTTGGAACTGCACCCTCCTCAGAGAAAGTAATGGTCTCTGAGGGTTTGAAACACTTATGAACTGGTTCCTGTTCAGGAATTTGTCGTGACGATGATTTTCTTGCCGACCTAGATTCACCAAGCGGACCTCCCACAATGGAATGGATTATGCCATTAATGTTCTTGTCTTCCTCTTTGGGTTTTGCATACTCATTCTCCTTAGGCTTTTTATCATTGTCAGGTCGTCCTCTATTCTTAGATCGGCCTCTTCGGCGACCTTTTTGATATGCCTGTTGCACAAAAAGAAATGACCACTAGCAAAGAGTTCATCTATCTCATTCTTGAGATCTCGGCAATCTTTAGTATCATGTCCCGTTTGATCGTGGAACTTGCAAAAAAGATTTTTATTCCATTTTCCTTCAGGAGTAGTCTTCGGATAAGACTTTATCTATCCTTTCTTTTCCATAATGGCTAACATTTCAGTTTGGTTACGAGGAGCTGAGGAACCCTTGTAATCATTTGATGTATGGGATTGAGATTTACCAAAGGATAACCGATCAAATACTGGAGTTCGTTTACCTCCAGACCCAGATTTGCTATTGTAATTATCCTTTTTCTTTTTGGGACCTCGAGTCATATCTCTCTTAGTCCTATCTGCATCTTCTCCTTTGGCGAACTTGTCAGTTCGGTCCATTAGCTCATGCATATCTTTAGGTGGGTCGGTGACAAGCTTCTATAAAGCCTCCCAGGTCGTAACCCGTTGATGAATGCCGCGACCACCACATCTTCAAATCGGGTTTCGACTTGCACGCTCTCGTCATAAAACCGATCGATATATTCCCGAACTGATTCATTCTCGCCTTGTCGAATATTTAAGAGCTCGGCAGACGACTTATCAAATTTCTTCCTTTGTAAAAACCTCTTGTAGAAGAGCTGATAGAGTTGCTCATAACAAGAAATTCAACCCTTATCAATGACAATCTTCCTTTTCCAAAACCATGTTAGGAATGGAGAGGTTGCTTAAGCATGCTGCTATTGCTAGCCCTAATGGACTAGCACCCACAACTATTACGAATTGTTCTTCCTTTGCCGATATAATATCAATCAAATCCTTATGCTTTTTGATAGAAGAAAGAGAATTGACAGAAGTTTAGAACCCAATACAGATAGCACCTTCGATTTCAACTACATATAGAAGTGTCTGGCTCTTATAGGGTATTTTTTGGTTTTACGTGCAATGGATTTTTTTTTGACATTTGGTATAAAAACAGAGAATATTTTGCGTATGTTTGAATTAATGAGTTTATTTTGTTGGGATTTGTATCAAAAAAAACGGTGTTAGTAAAATTTTTTAAAAATAAAATTTTAATTAATATTTTATACGTTTGTTTTAGTTGAAAATTGAGTTAGAAAAAGTCTTTTATTATTAAATTAAAATTTTTAAATTGAAATTGAAATTTAATATTTTATTTATAAAAAAATAATCTAACAAAAATAATTATTGTATCATTATTTTTTTTCTAAAAATTTTGTTAAAAAATGGATAAAATAAACTAGCCAATTTGAATTTGTAAAATAAAAAAGAGTGATATAACAATATTCAGACGTTATTCGAATATAAAGAACCAATCAAAGATTTGCTCCTAACCAACTACCGAACAACGAGGAAGCGAAAAATGGATGAGCAATGGTAACATTATTCTTAATTTTATATATTGAGATGCCTTTTACAAACAGAAATAATTAAATTATTACAACCACAATACAACTATTGACTTTGGCATTGGAGTAGAACTCCCGGGGATCACCTCGGGACTTTTCTCTAACGTCATCCTGTTTTGCAGATAATACAATTATATTACTGTTAGGAAATCAACATAGTAACAACGCAGCGGAAAATATAACAATTATATTATAATTGATTTCCATAGGACCTTTAATGATAATCTATACAAAATATACCTCGAGAGATGCTAGCAAAATCCTTGAGCGAGGTTTAATCGATCAACAAGCCGCACACGTGTCCGGCCTCTAACGGTAATCCACACGAACTACTTTCAGGATCCTCAAAGGATTGATTTTAACGTCAGGTTAATAAGCTAGATCCATCTAAACAACACCTTAGAAATCTAATAAGAAAACCCTTTTCTTATTTACGTGATTTCTTATTGAGAGAGTTGTGTGTTGTCTTTGACCTAACATTAAGCATCTATATATAATAATACAGCCTTCCAAAAAGGTTGTCTTGTCTAACAAGAAAAGAATTATTACCAAACTCAATTCACTTTCCAAAAGTGAACAAGAGTATAATAGATGCCATAATTATCATATAATTATGTAAATCATTTTAACCCAAGAAGTAATTCTATTGTGTGTGACCCTTTAGGTCCCTAATCACTTGGCAATAAATATAAATAATAATCTTAGAATTAAATTGGCTTTTGTACAAAACCAACAAACTCTCACTTGGACTAAAGACAATTTAGTCATGGAGCTTCTAAGATAGGATAAATTAAACAACTTTAATTTATCATTAATTCAACAATTAATTCATTTATATTCATAGATCAAGAGCGGCCTCTAGCCAAGACATCATGACCACCCAAGAGTTAGAAAAAGTCAATTGATCGACTTCACCTATCCATGAACCAGGTACCATGTAATTATCATCCTTTCACCATCCTATATTCCAATTAGTACAAGAGTAAAGTCTAAGTGCCAACTCTTTATTGTACTAATTATATTTCTTTCTTGTACCGAAATTCAACTCATTGTAAATAAATTTAGAACTTTTCCAAATTTACTTACTAAATATGTGCACTTTGAGTTGAACTTCAACAAGTGGCGCCAGAAAGGAATATACTCTCCCACTATTAGGAGTGGTGAATCCTATATCGATCATAACTATCAATCCGTGCTTCTTGTTATATCCAACATCTACAGCTACATATCCTGTTATGGTTATGGACTAATAGAGTCAAAACATAACATCCACACTAAAGATACTCTTATGATCTCAATTCAAAGGATCACTTACACTACTGTCACGTAGAGATTATACCATTGGCACTCAAATAGTTAACGATATAGAAATCTCTAAGCGGATCATTCCAGTGAACACATTCTCCAATGATTCACTGATATATCACTATATATACTAGTCTATCCGCATTAACAACGTCCTTGTTATTGTTAATACTATGACCAGGGAAATTTAAGAATAATAAATATTATTCTAAAGACTTTATCATATTGTATATATATCGACATATATATGGTACAAAATGATAAATATGCCATATCTTTATTGCATAAAATTATATAATCATTCTTCCATTATGACTCAAACCAATCATTCAGTACTTCAAACCAAATGAATGAACATGACTATCATGTTTCTTTTGGGATAATGGTTTAGTCAATGAATAATTATATTATCCTTTGTAGGAATCTCTTGTATCTTTACTTAAATTCTATCAGTGATTACTCTAATCAAATGATAAAATTTTAGTACATGTTTGGATCATTGATGAGACATTAGTTCCTCAACTATTGAAGAAACTATTTCCATCCAAACAATCTTATAGCAACTTCTCAAGCAACTATATACTTAATCTCTATTGTAGCATATGTTGTTATAATCTATTTGAAACATTTTCAAATAACAACATTTATATTTAGGATAAATATGTATCCATCTTGATACTTGCAATCATCTTTATAAGATTGAAAACTAGTAACTATGAATCCATATATATTAAGCTCAACTTTCAAGAATAGATCCTTAATACTTCTTAAGTATTTAAGAAAATTCTTGACCACTTCTAGTGACTCTCACTGGAATTGGATTGAAATATGCTCATAACACTTACAGCGGAGGAGACATTTGGTCTTATATAATATACATAAATGATCTTACTTATTAAGAATATTTTGCATATTATATTTCTTAATATCAGTATTTGGACACATGTCCTAAGGTAAGTCCTATCAAATACAGGAATGTAAACCTTGTAAACTGATCCATGCATGTTAAACATTTTAACATCTTATCAATACATATACAAATATATATATTGACCGTATATGACCAAACAACTTATCAAATCTATCTCTATAGACTTTTCCCAATGCATAAGTTGTTTCTCCAAAAATCTTTTAATTGAGAAGGTTTTTGAACAACTACACCTTAACTAATTAAGAGTAGTTATGTAAATTCTCATTATTAATATGTCATCTACATATAATATGAGAAATACAATAATATTGCCAATAATCTTTTGTATACACAATATTCATATTTGTTTTTGATTAAATCAAACTCTTTGATTATCTCATCAAAACAAATATTTGAACTCTTAAAAGCTCGCTTTAGCCCATAAATAGACTTTTATAATTTGCATACTTTGTTAGGGTATTTAGACATAAAACCCTTAGATTGTATCATATACTAATCCTTTTGCAAATTACAGCAAATAAAATCTTAATGGATTTTAACACGGTAATTGGTGAAAAGGTTTCATCATAGTCAATACTATGATTTTGTGTAACCTTTAGTGACCAATATTCATACTTTATGGGTAACAATATTACCTTCCATGTTTGTCTTCTTTTGAAGACCCACTTGCACCTTATGAGTTTTATCCCTTTAGATGCATTGACTAAGGTCTATACCTTATTGTCATACATGGAATCCATTTTAGATTTTATGGTTCAAAACCACTTTTAGATTTCTTATCAAATAAGACTTCTTTATAGATAGTAGGTTTATCATTCTTAATGATAAACACATCACCCCATGTGGATGATTTATCCTACTAAACATACAATTTACTTGTGTATTAAGAGCTTCATGTCCTACCACATCTCCATGAGGTACAAGCTCTAATTCCATTTTCTTTTCATTACTAAATTATGGTTTAAGAACTTTATCAAGTTCTATATGCTCTCACTTGCCTTTTCTAGAATAGACTATTCTTCTAGAAATATGACATATTTTGAGACAAACATTTTGTTCTCATTGGGATCATAGAAATAATATCCAAAACTTTCTTTTGGACATTCCACAAAATAGTATATATGAAAATTTTGTATTAAACTTATCAGATTTTACCTTTTATAAAATATAGGACACTACCAAACATTTTTGGTTCTTTCCTATACCATATCTCATATGAGGTAGAATCGATAGGTTTAAATGGAATATACTTTAAAAGATCAAATTCAATATTTATGGTATATTCTCAAAACAATTTTGAGAGAATTGTATGGCTCATCATTAATCGAATGATATCTAATAAAATTCGATTATTACTTTAATAAAGAAACAAGTTCATTTTATTAAGATAATTATAAATTCTTGACTCAAGTATTCTCTATTTCGATCTAATCGAAATATTTTAATACTTTTATCAAGTTGTTTTTCAACTTCAATTTTGTATTCTTTGAACTCTTCAAAGAATTTAGTTATATACTTCAATAAGTACATATATGACTATATTTAATATAATCATTTGAAGTATGAAAAACTTTCTCTAATTACAATTACAATAGGTCTACATACATCAATATGTATTAGACTTAGTAATTCAGTAGATCTTTCACCTTTTTAAGTAAAAGGTAAATTAGTTATTTTCTAATAAATAAGATTCACATTTATCAAATGATTCATAATCAAGTGATTCCAAATAAACATTTTCATGCAATTTGGCTATGCTTTTCTCATTTATATATAACTACATCTACAGTGTTAGAGATAAAATTATCAATTTTTGTGTCTTTGTGTTTATGTTTGAAAAGAAGATTATCCAACTCAAATATATAAAGTTTGTTATTTAATTAACCAGCACCTTAAAATATTTTCACAATAAAAAGAACAACATTTATTCTTTTGAATTATTGTAAATCTATTCATGTCAAACATGAAATAGAAATAATATTTTAGTAAGTACTGATAATAACAATCCTTTATATTAAGGATTAATCTTCTGAATAAAGAAAACTCTATATTCCTATTGTTAATGTAACAACTTTTGTCACATTCAATTACCACATATAAGAATACATTTTCTTTACTCAACTTTCTACTTATCTTTAAATCTTGCATATTTATGTAAATATGAGATCCAAATCTGGTATCTAATACCCAAGATTTTATTTATAAGCAGAAACATTTATTTCAATCATAAACATATTTGAAGTAAAAACTTCACCAAGTTTTTCTCTGCTTCAAAATCTCAATGAACCTTTTAATTCTAATTCTAATGTCTATCTTAATAGACCATAGTAGAATTTAATACCATTTAAACTTTTGTCCTTATTATTTTGTGTTAAGTTTGAGCACCCTTTTATTGATTTTCTTAAAATCAGGGTCCAAGTTCACTTTCTTGAAAAACTCAAGTATTAACACAATTTCCTTTTCCTTCTTGATTGAATCATTTGTAGTCTTATTAAGCAATTCAAGCAAATATTTAGATCTCAACTTTGTTCATAACAAAATTAAAAAATCTAATTTTTTAATGAGACTAATTACCTTTAGCACATTAGATGATACTAAAGATTATTTGCCATTTTGCTCTAAATGAGTTCGTGAGAGATATCATATATCTCGTTTTAACTCTCATATCATATATTCACTTCATCTAATGAAGTATTGTAAAAGCATACATGTTCATATACAACTATTGTAATTGAGATTTATGGATGCTTTTTAGTATAAGACAACATACACAATCAAAATCATCTTTATGTTTCTGATATGTATCTTTGATTATTAAATCAATATCATCATCAAGAAAAAAATATTTTAAAGACATAAATCAACTTCTCATACCTAAAACCAATTTTTAGGTTATAAAATTCAATCCATAAAATTTGAGCAATTAATATATTGTCAAACAATATATTATAGATAATTTTCTACAACAGAAAATAATGATATAAAATTATTTCATATTTATGCAATAAGCAAAACCAAAATAAAATAAATATGGACTTATGAAATTTTTGGGTTTTGCTCCCACTATTTTATTCAAATCAATATCCCTTAAATTAATTCGAGAATTTTCACAAAATTCTTAGTGGCTAGAATCTCATTTTAATTACTTTAATCTTGAGGCAACTCAACAAATCAAAATAATTTCAACAAGTAGGTAACAATTACCAATTACAACTATTTGTAACTTCTAGATAGTTAGGCCATCAACTCTTGATACACATATCTCATATGTCCCCTAATTCCTTGCCTCAAAAACGTTTTGACCTTGAGGCAACTCAACAAGCCAAAAGTTTTCGTTAAATCATACCCATTATTCAGAGATCTAATCTCATAGCATAAACGTATTTAAAGTAAAACAACCTTGAGGCAACTCAACAAGTTGCTCTAATAAAAATTTGTTTAAACTATAATAATGGAAGGCAACTAATTATGATTTAATATTTAATTAAGGGATTAATTTATAGTCTCATCATACATACATATCATATGTAAAACTTATTTGATCAATTGAACATACAATATGCAATTAAATAAATATATTATTTTATCAAATATAAATCACATATGACATGTTATTCAAATAATCACATTAAATGAATATTTAATATATTTATATCAAATATAAATCACATATGACATATGTTATTCAAATAATCATATTAAATGAATACATAATTTATATCACATATAAATCATATATGACACATGTTACTCAAATAATCGTATTAAATGAATATATAATAAATTTATATCAAATATAAATTGTATATGACACATGTTATTCAATTAATCATATTAAATGAATATATAATAAATTTATATCAAATATAAATTGTATATGACATGTTATTCAAATAATTATATTAAATGATAGATTCATATCAAATATAAATTACATGTCATCTTATTCAAATAATCACATTAAATGAATATAAAATATATTTATATCAACTATAAATTACATGTCGTCATATTCAATTAATCACATTAAATGAATATAAAGTAAATTTATATCAAATATAAATTATATATGTCATATTATTCAAATAATCATATTAAATGAATATATAATAAATTTATATCAAATATAAATTAAATATATCATATTATTCAAATAATCACATTAAATGAATATATAATAAATTTATATCAAATATAAATTACATATATCATATTAATCAAATAATCACATTAAATGAATATATAATTTTTCTATCATGAATCTATATGTATATTATTTCTAATTATATTAGAAATCATTTAATTAAATTTTTAAAACTTTTATGGGTCAAAATATAGTTTCTAAAACTATTGGGCAACTTATCAGAATACAGAGTAAAGATCTGGGGTCAATTTCTAATTATGAAAACATTTTTCATTAAAGGCTCCATATTGTGGTTTCAGAACCACGCCTTCAAACAGCCCCTTTTTTTTTAAAATAAAAGATAGACGATGACATCACATATGACGTCATCATCATCTTCTCCAAATCAAATAGCAGATCAACTTCTGCGTCCCTTTTTTTTTTTTTCGTTTTCTGATCTATCTTCGCGATCCGACTTGCCAAACAATTTGGCTTGGTTCGGATCCGACCAAGCCCTTTCCTTTTTTTTTTTTTTTTTTTAAATTTCAAAATCAAATTTGAATAAAACAAAATTTCATGTTTGACCCATAATATTTAAAAAAAAGGAATTTTTAAACAAATAATTTTTCAAACACATCAACTAAATCAATATACATACATAAACAATTTATCATTCATGACATGGCATATGATATATAGATAAATCAAATTAGTCTCTGATACCACTGTTAGGAAATCAACATAGTAATAACGCAGCGGAAAATATAACAATTATATTATAATTGATTTCCATATGACCTTTAATGATAATCTATACAAAATATACCTCGAGAGATGCTAGCAAAATCCTTGAGCGAGGTTTAATCGATCAACAAGCCGCACACCTGTCCGGCCTCTAACGGTAATCCACACGAACTACTTTCGGGATCCTCAAACGATTGATTTTAACGTCAGGTTAATAAGCTAGGTCCCTCTAAACAACACCTTAGAAATCTAATAAGAAAATCCTTTTCTTATTTACGTGATTTCTTATTGAGAGAGTTGTGTGTTGTCTTTGACCTAACATTAAGCATCTATATATAATAATACAGCCTTCCAAAAATGTTGTCTTGTCTAACAAGAAAGGAATTATTACCAAACTCAATTCACTTTCCAAAAGTGAACAAGAGTATAATAGATGGCATAATTATATGATAAATCATTTTAACCCAAGAAGTAATTCTATTGTGTGTGACCCTTTAGGTTCCTAATCACTTGGCAATAAATATAAATAATAATCTTAGAATTAAATTGGATTTTGTACAAAACCAACAATTACTTGGAGCTCGGATTATTTAGCTCGGTCGTTCGTTTTCCCGATGTGAGTTTTTGAGCTGCAACAAAGAGCAATATTTTTTTTAATCCCACAATATAACTTTCCCAAATCCCTTGCCTTATATTCTTTCGAAAGGCATTTTTTTTGTCCCACAACGTGACATTTTTTTAGCACATGCATTTGGATTTGAGTAAGCAATAACTAATTTGCATTTGGTTTCAAAACCTTTTCAGCATTGTCTCTGTATTAATGTCTAACTCGGCGACAAGAAATGATAGTTTCGAAGAGCATTTTAAACAAACCTATATACACTTAATTAGCAATTTCAAAGAGTTTAGCTATATCAGTCCATTAATTCATACCCTAAACCATCAATTTCAATTTTAAAATTTAGTCCTAACTTAAAATAATTGACTGCCTAACTTCTACCATTGATGATAATACTTCCTAATTAATGTAGCTGCATCACTCCCTTATAGAATTGTAATACAATTTGATCCAACATATGAGTTGGGAATATGACACATTACAATTATAATTAGACTTTATTTCACTATGTGACGTGTGTTGTACAAATTATATTTCGCTGATTTTATTTATATTTAATTATATAATAATTTGTAAATAATTTTTTCAATTCCTTTTAATTAGTTAAAACATAAATGTTTTCGCCAATTTTATTTATATTTAATTATATCGTATCTTCTTTAATAATTTTTTTTAATTCCTTTTAATTAGTGAAAACATAATTGTTTTCCATGCAAATTGCGCCTTATCTTCATTCCTCATTTTTAAAAGTAATTTTCATCTATTTTCTTTATTCTAAGTTTTCATAGGTAATTAAATTATAATGCAATTGGTGATTTTTTGTCGTTCATAAAGTGTTTAAGTCTTTAAGAGCAACTTGAATAGAAAGATCAAGATCTGCCTAAGAATGGAAATGATTTGAAGAGGTTGAAGAGTTCCAAAATATTTTCCTTGAATGAAATTTAAAAGTGTTCCAAGTATATATAAAAATCAAGTTCAAATGAAAACGAGCGAAAAAATAGAGTTGGACATGAAGCATTAGCGCCGCAACTGGCAATTTTGCACTGCAACATTGGATGAGCATGATGGAACTGTGTCGCGGCACAATATTCTGCAATGCAGTGCCAATGAAAAAGGGAGAGCGCCACAGAGCGACTGGTGAAAAAACGATTCAAATTTGTATCCAAACGACTTTAGATCTCGTGTATCATTTTATGTTTAATCATACTTTCTGTAAGTGTGATATGTGTCTTTATAAATGAAATTAAAACCTTATCAAGTTATTAGTTAATTTTAAATGATAAATGTTAAATACACCTGTCAAAATTTTTTAAAGTATTAAAGGAAGTGATACATAAAATTCATTGGCTATCAAAACTTGGTTTCAGTTATATTTGAGACCAACTTGTTCTAAGTCAATTTTGGGGCATAAACTACAAGAAATATGGGCATTACTGTCAAAGACATTACGTCAATAAAGGCGCAAATGTCGTCAGTACAATGAATTAGTGACGAGAAAATGTCGTCAAATGGTCGACATTAAAGTGTCATCAGTAAATGGGTCTTTTGACTACATTTTTACGTCGTCAGTAAACACTCAATTTTATTGACCAAATTTTGTTGTCAATACACATATTGACAATAAAATGTCGTCAGTATGGTCTGGTCAATAATAGTAGTTAGTTGTCAATAAATGGTGTCCTTTATTGACGAATTTGGTAGTGTCGGCAAAAAGTCGTCAATCAAAAATAGTATAGTCAAATGCTTTATTGACAAGATCAAATGACAATAAATATTTGTCAAAAGGAGAAAAAAAAGTCAACAATTTTATTGACGTGTTGTAGTGACGAAAAATGTTTGTCAATAGCGTTTTGTAAACAATTGCATTGACAACAAAATTTGAAATATATCTTGTCACTAAAAAAGTTATTAACAACCACTAATGACGACAAGAAGTCGTCAAAGCGAAATTTGTTATTTTTTGAGCTAGAATTGGTTTCACTTGCCACCCTCTTACAAATCTTATACATATATGTATTCCATTTCAATCGATAAATGAAACAAATCTAAAACTAATCTCAATTCATTGCATCCAAGTAATAATACAAAATATACTTTATACATCCCATAAGAAATCCACCAAACCCCAAACAACAAAACAAAAGCAATTTCCACATCAATTTAAGTAACTATCCATAAATGTTTCAAAAGTCATTCACCAATTATATCTCAAAATATTGTCAAGGGCTTAGTAGCATAAAAGTCAAGACTACTTAATCCAATATTACTATATGACATTGAAGATAAAAGTCAATGTGTGCTCCTCAATACTTCATTTCATCCTTGAAGGGAATATTTCAAAACTCAAGTTGGCATGAGCCTCTTTCACTCAAACTTTTTCTTAGGAAGCCTATTTTTGCAAGTTGGCTAAGGGGCAAGAATGGGGTTGAATATCCCTCCTGTGATGACAAACATAAATTTATACAACATCAGTTATAATGAAACATACTAGACCATACTAGAAAACAAAAAGATATGTGTGAAATAGAATTATGTGCAAAACTTGTAGAACTAACTTGGTGGGGACGCGATAATTGTTGGTGTGCCATAATAGTGTTTTCTCGTTTCCAATTCAAAGGAATGTGATAGAACAGCCCCACTACATTCATACAAGTGCAAAATTAAAAACAATTAAAAGGGTTTATGAGTTTATCTAGCATGAGCAAAGTAAGACACTCAAGCATCAAACTTTCCCATGACATTAAGTTATTACCACTCACAACATCAAATACATCTAGAGTTTGCTCTAACTTCCTTGTTAATCATTGCTTCTTTCTTGTTTGAGAAAATGGGCCAACTTATAAGCATAAATTGAGGTCACCTCAACTCCATCATCCCCCTTTTACATTAGTTATACAATTAGGAGTGATGAAAAGCTAGCATTCAATAACTAAATGAAACAAATTATTCAATATATAACTAAATGATACAAATCACAAACCTTTTCATCAATAACTCTTCCCATGGATTTTGTCCTAACAGTGCTTGAGAACCTAATCTTGGCACACTGAGCAGTCCTTGCACACATTTCCTACCAAAAAACTTTACCTTTCACATCCTGTCTCAATAAGGATAAAAGAGCTTTATGTACAGCATCACGCTCAACAGTTTCCTCTAGAAACATCAACAATGCTTGAAGTCAGATATGAGTAATAGTGACGGACAAAAACACAAAAGGAAATAAATATAATTTACCAGCAGTTAGAAGCTGGGCAAGAATATCTACAATTTTGGAAAGATGTTCTGGTGTATCCCTGCAGAAAAGAGGGAGTCCACGGATAGCTTGCACACGAACCTGCATTTTGTAGTTAGTAATCAAAAGCACAAGATTTAGAAATTAGCAATATCAATATGCTGTCCACAATCCATAGGCGTACTAAAAGTGATAAATTTCATAATCACACAAAGAAAGCAATATTATGATCAACACTAGAGAGGCCTTCAAATCATATCAAGGGCCTAAACCAATAAGATTTTAGAAGCATATGAGGCCAAAAACATGCACAAAACCTGATATGCGACATGAGACACAGAAAGAGGATACATCTAAAGAAAAGAATCAATACAAGTGTAGATTGCTCCTAAGACTATCAATAATGGCGAAAATCAAAATCACAAAATGTATCCAACACTTATCAAAGTAAGTTGAACGTTGCTCAAAAAGTTTGTGAAACAGTTATGGGATACTTAATGTTTGGTGACCAGAACATCTTTCCAAAATTGTAGATATTCTTGCCCAGATTTAGATTTTTAATACTCAAGTATATATTTAATATGCATGTATAACTAATAAAGCTTAATCTAGACTAAACCAAAAAAGAAAAATAATTAGGATTTTATTTTACTGAGAACATAAAACAAACTTGCAACTGCATTCTTATATTTCAAACAGTGAACTATAAGGCATAACTTTGCAACTAAAGAATAACTTAATCATCTTTAAACATATAGAAAACACACAATGTCTAGTGAAAATAGCATGTCTCTATAGAAATTATTTTGTGAAGCAGAAAGTTTAAAAATTGTCTACACTATAGAACTCAACCCAATAAAACACATATCATTCCAGCTCTAAATAAGTAAGCTCAACCAAAAAAAAAGACCACTAAAAATGAAAAACATCTTATAGCCTGCATATTTACTTCTATTCTTTAAGCAAAGATGCCTGCAGATCAGTGAGTCTTCTAGAAAATGTGTGATGTCTGAGACTCCTAGGCAATTGCTTATATCTTCTCACCTTATCATAAAATATTCTCTGCAGCTTTCTTCTATTTGCACCATTAATTTCTCTCTAGCTATTTGTTACTTGTCCTTACACACAAGCAAATGCCAAACAAGTTTAACAAGAGATCAACAGTTTTGGTGCTGCATCACTCAGCCTACAATAATGTCCATCATGGAAAAAGAAACGACTACTATAACATGTAAACGGGTAGCAGAAAACACAATTATCATGCACTAACTTCACAATTATAAATTATCCGCTGCATCTATCAATCAAGGCCAATGAAAATTAAGAAACTAATCTAAGACGCCATTATTTTCAATAACTTTGGGCAGAAAAGTAGTATTTTTTTTCCGAGGAGCATTGCTGGCTCAAATTGATAAAGGAAAAAGAGAAAAAAATCAAGATGGTCAAGAAGGACAGTTTGTGGCATCCCAAAAAAAATCAAAATGAAATAGGCACTATACAAAAATTAGATCATTAATACCATAAACCACATATCACTAGGAATCCATTCAGCATTGAGAGGGGGGTAGAGATATTTCATTTCCACCTCTGAAGTTGTCGACTTCCATTTCTCTAATACTTAACTCATACATATTCCCCTAATAATCACCAATGAAAGCATTAAGCTTGTTGAAGTTTCGTCATACAAATAAAAGGACCAATATCAAAGTTCACACACTAAATTGGAGTACTATATTAATAACATCTGTGCCAGAGAAACTGATATGTTAGTCAAGATTACATAGCGATACAGGCTGCAAGAAATCGCAAGATCAATTCTTTGTCATCCACCGGTGAAGTGGAGATCACACTGACTCCTAGACATTCAATCACAATGCATCCCAATTTGTCTTGCCATACTTTTTGATTAAGGCATAGTGTCTTTATCCTATAGTGTTCTAGTAAGTTAAATGTATTGGAAAACACAAGGGGATAGGATAAAAACTTCAAAATATTAGCAAGTTCCATTTACTTATCTACATAAAGAAACTTAGTGTCTTCCTGAAGGAACACTCAGAATTCCCAAGGTCAAAGATTTATCACTCAGCAAAGAACATTATACAGAAGGATAGAAAACCACAGAGCAACCATTGAATAACTACAATAAACTGAATTCCAAACACAAATAAACAGACATAAATTCATTGCATGTTAGACTTCAAACCCATTAAAATTCAGATAAAGTGCAAATTACAACCCCCCAACAAATTTGTACCCATGAAAAGCCATAAAGTTCCAAAGCAGACAGAAAAGGGGGACAAAAAACGATACTATTTTCACTCCATCATCCCACTTCCCATAAGGTCTCAGGTCAGCCATCAAGCCCAAAGAAACCCCCCAAAAAATTGTTTTCAAAAAAACTCCACAAATCACAAACAATACTCATCCATGAAAAAAAAAATTGAATAAATAAAAGTGCATTAAACACATGCTGCCATTTAGCATAAAGAATAGAAGTAAATATGCAGGCTATAAGATGTTTTTCATTTATGACTAGCTTGAACAGTTATTGTTAAAAGCAAAGTTTAAAAAGAATTCTGTCAAAATAGTAGTGTAGTCCACAGACTGAGAGAGCCTTGTCCATTTCTTCATTTGGGGTTTGAGATTATAGCTCTCATACATGCACTAACCAAAGGAACAATTGAAAAGGTCATTGAGACATCTTTATCACTCCACAACATTAGTAGCCAATACCATATTCGACCAAGAGATTTGTAAATATGATCCTCAATCTTGCTACTCATAAAATTAATTGCTATTGCTAGTAAATATAGGGTTGTCAGTTATGGGAACTGGACCTGAATGCATCTATGCAAATGGATTCATCTGCAACTAGTTATTTAGGTTGGGCTAGGATAAACAAAAATTATGTGCATAAATGGCACATTTAGTTTATACTACTTGAATATAGAAAGCAAACCATGGTAGATCTCCAGTCAATTGCAAAACAAACAAACAAACCCTACAGGGAATATATAGAATAAGCAAAGAATTCACAGGGAGAATTTATCTCCAAAAGCAATTTGATCAGATCAGAAGTTCATATCCAATTCAAAATCTTGACGAAACTATGCAAAAGTGAATGGCACAAGTAGGCCATCAGCCAATCTATCCAATCCATCACTGATAGCCAACAAAACTAGCATAGTTCTGAATAAATTAAACACCATACCATCTAAACTACAAAACCCACATCCCCATGTGATTAACCAATAATCAAACACAGCCTGTGATGTAAACTTGACACCCCACATTCCAAAATTCCAACTTGCAAAGAAAAATCAGTAAAAACATTTCATTCAAAGGAAAAAATTAAGAGGGGTTGTGGGATAGAGTACTGACTGAGGTCACGAACAGTGGCTTTGACAGTGTAACCACGCGGAAGAGGGAGGTAGGAGATGGAGGCGGCAGAGGGAGGCGGAGAGGGGGACGCGGAGAGAGGGAGGCAGAAAGGGAGGCGGGAGATCGAATGAAAATATTTGGGTTTTAGGGCTGACTAATGTGAAATCGATATGCCACTTTTTTTATTTTTTGTTTTATTAAAATACAATAGTTTAATATTTAACTATTTTTTTAATTATAAAAAAAATAAATCTTGGCATTTTTTTTTTCAATTCTATTATATTGATAAATGTTTTTATTACAGATATTTTTTCTTTTTTATATTCTATTTTTTAAATAGTTTAATTATATTAAATATAGATGAATAATAGCGAATAATTAAATATAATAAAATAATGACATTATTATTCACGTAAAGGTAGATATTTGTAATAATATAATATCATCGTACTAAAACATGACTAATTCAACTCAAAGACAAAGTAGTTAATTATTTAATGCATCCTATAATACTTATAGTTATATTCTTTTTTATTTTTTCTTTATTAGTTTATACTATTTTATTATTTGATAATATAACAAAAAGAGAAGAAAAAAATTAACTAAATTTAGTTATCATAGATCATACTCTTATTAATAGTTATTTACTTTACTTTCATGTTACTTCATTCATTATTAATAATTTTAAAATTACATTTTACTAATAAATAAGAATAAAATATTAAAAATACTATTGTAAATTTAGACTAACACTATAAATAAAATATGTTTCGATAGTAAGATTTTGGCCTAATGCAAGTTAGTGATATATTGCGCAAGTTTACTCTTTTTCAAATACACTAATTAAATTAAGTATTGAGTTTTTAATTTGTGAATAATTGAGTTTCTTTCTATGTTCTAACTATGGGCTTAATTATAAATTTAATCGGATCTATCACGTTAGTTAACTATGTTATTTTCTTGTAATAGTGTATGGGTCAATTTGCGAATATTAAGGTGTCATAGTATAATTAAACTAAATTTAGAACAACATTACAAATATAGTAAATTTTTGGCCATTTCATGTTATATAAGTAATTAGTTAATATCCTAATAAATTTGTCCAATTACTAACGCTCCAAATAGAATTAATAATTTATTGCACTCTTATTATTGGTCTAACATCAAAATTAAGTATTGGACTTTTTAATAGTATGTATCGGTCCATTAGGAGTTAACAAAATACTAATATAGACATATTTATAATTAATATATCCACATTATATAATTAGACTCCTTTTATCATAATAATAAAGGCATATATGTATATGTATAGCTTTTTTGGCATATATATTAAAGGCAACACTTTTTTAAAAGTGTTGCATATTACTATAAGTGGTGCATTTTTTAAAAAACATTGGCAACACGTTAAACTTACATATGCAACACTTAATTCAAAATGTTACAACTTTTTACAAATTATGCCTTTAGTAATATTTTTAAAAGTGTTGCCACCAAAGTGTTGCTACAGCCTCAATTTGTAGTAGTGTAGAGACCATTTTTGACAAAAAAACATTCATTCATTGACAACCAAATGTCGTCAATGAACAAAAATATTCTATTGACAACAATATGTTGTCATAAGATTGCTACATCTCACCGTTTTATTGACGACATATAATTTGCGTCACAACATCTGGTCAATAAAGATACGTCGTCACTACCTGTCGTCAATAGGTCGTCAATAAATATGAAAAAAATGGCGGGAATAATTGCCGCCATGATTTATTGACGATGTATTGACGACCTTTCAGACTCCGTTAATAAAGGTAATGATGTCGACCAAATTGTATTGACAACTGAAAATGTCGTCACAAAAGGGTACCTTTATTGACGATTTTTTGTTGGTCAAAATGTTTTTCGTCACTAAAGGGGGATTTTTCTTGTAGTGATATTTAGCTATAAATTCTCCACTTCAGGGTTTCAATTAGCATAGATTTTCATCTTTTAATTTTGGGCAAATGTTAGGCATTCTTTATAGCATAGCTTTCAAGTATGGCAAGTTTGTGTTCGCAATTTCTGTCGTAATTTGTGGGAGAAGTTGGAAGATTGAAAATGTACCTCTTCAAACAATAAAGCAATTGTGTTAAATAAAATCTTTTTCGAATTTAATATAATGTTTTCTTTTTCTTTAATTGTGTTTTTGTTTGGTTAATTTTTATGTTCTAAATCTTTTAGAATTTAGGAATGAGATGTAGCTAGACAAATAATTATTGATTTTCAATAGATTCATTCTATATTATAGCAAGTAAATTGATTTGGTTTAAATGCTTATAAAAGTTTGATTACCTTTTACATGGTTTTTCATTTAATTTTACAATGAGAGTTGAAAATTAAAGTATATAATACATCAATTTAATATAGGTTTGATTGTCTAAAACTAAATATTTAGGAGTTTGGGTGACTTATTGAATCCCTACTTAATGCATTCTAATAGATTTGATTGTTGTAATACGAGAATCCTATGGGATTAGTTAAAATAGATTTTTTGTACCTATTACGGGATTAATTAAGATAGATTTTCTCGACCTTGAGATAGGTATGAAATTTAATTAGTGGATTCGTTGGGGACATAGAAATTAATAACATTAGATAATATCTTGGATTGATTAAATAAAAATTATTCCGTTAAATCCAAATCCTAATTAATTTTAGCACTTCTTTAAATCCTTGCCTAGTTTGTTTGCTTAATTCCCTGATTTTCCATATTTTAGTGAATATTTCGTTTACTCTTATTCAAGAAATTTTCATTATTAGTTTATTCTAATTAATAGTAGGAATAATTGATTTCATTTATTAATTATTAATTTTTGACACCTATAAATAAACTATTATATTTACATTAATAACATCCATTTGCACTTAGCTTTACAATTATAAATCTTTTAAGAGACAACATCATCTTCCTCATTATCATCTCCTCTCTCAGGACTAAGCCACACACTACTCACACCTGTACAAAAACATTAATTACATACACATACATAGACGTTAATGATTTGCTTCCTTAAACATTAAATATTAAAAATAGAGATATTACAAGAAATAAAAATAGTTGAAAAAAACTTCTTTGAAATAGTCTCATATATGAAAAAACATCTACAAGTCTTTGATAGCCACTCAATGAAAATGTCTATTTCATAAAGTATAGGCAACAAACTCGTCCAAATTAAATGTCATAGATATGCGAATGCATTAATTATTTGGTGGCAAGTGATCCTAATTGCTTGTTAGATTACCTCATGGATATTTTGGTACATTTTGTGTTTCATTTTTTATTTTATTTTGATAATACACACAATATGTCTTTAATACTTATTCATTAAAATTCATTAATCACTTGATAGGATTTTAGATAAACAACAAATATCTATAAAATGAAAAGGAGAATAAAATAGAAAATGAAATAAAAGATCCGAAAGAGTTAAACTAATTCTCAAACTGTAATCAAAATAATACTAATACTAATACATATAGGTTTGATATAGTAATTTATATTGGGAATTATAATTCAAACAATGAACATAAATTAAACAAGATATTAAGAATAAACAAGTAAGAATTATGCAAAGTATTCTTTATGCATTCAAAAGACTTCTTCTCGGTTTGTTGTCCTCAAAATCGTACAATTACATGAGAAAGAAACCTATTTATAGTTACATTTTATAGGTAACATATTAAGTAACTGAAGATAACATATAATTTAATTTGTATTAAAATGTTATATTTAGAGTTTAATGCCTTTGAATTACATTGAATGGACATCCACTATTCAATGTTTCATAACACTCCTCATTGGATGTCTATTACACAAAGAATATGATTCGTTAAAACCTTACTAGGATAAAACCCAGTGGGAAGAAATTCTAACGAAGGAAAAAGAGTACATTATTTTTGTGTATTTATTTCTCCACCTGATTCAAAAATTATTTGAGACTCTTCAACCAACGCATTCCAATATTCCTTACTAATTTCTCAAAAGTTGTTGTCGGAATGCCTTGGTAAATAAATCTGCCAAATTATCACTTGACAGAATTTGTTGTACATCAATTTCACCGTCCTTTTGCAGATCATAAGTAAGAAGAATTTTGGTGGAATACATTTCGTCCTATCTCTTTTGATATATCCTCATTTTAATTAAGCTATACAAGCTACATTGTCTTCATATAATATAGTTGGATGATTTTCTTCTTTTGGAGATAACCCACAATTCTTCATATAGTATAGTTGGATGATTTTCTTCTTCTCGAGATAACCCACAATTCTTCTGGATATAGTGGGTTATTGATTTTAGCCAAACACATTCTCGACTATCCTGGTGAATTGCTATAATTTCAGCATGATGTGAAGAAGTAGCAGTTATTGTTTATTTTGTGGATTGCCATGAAATAGCTATTCCACCACATGTAAACAAATATCCAGTCTGTGACCTTACTTTATGCTAGTCAGATAAATACCTAACATCAGTATAACCAAGCAATTCTAGTTGAGAATCATATGAATAATATAATTCAAGATCAATTGT
The DNA here is from genome assembly GCA_016586305.1 of Ophiorrhiza pumila. Taxonomy (NCBI): domain Eukaryota; kingdom Viridiplantae; phylum Streptophyta; class Magnoliopsida; order Gentianales; family Rubiaceae; genus Ophiorrhiza; species Ophiorrhiza pumila. The sequence goes on from BLIW01000006.1 coordinate 14,391,865, forward strand.
TCCTTGGAGATAGCGAAGAATGTTCTTAATATCATTCCAATGTTGTTTTGTAGGAAATAAGTTGAATCTTGCTAACAAATTCACTGCAAATGATATATCTGACCTTGTACAATTAGCAAGATAAATTAGTGTACCACTAGCACTGAGATATGGTACTTCAGAACCAAGAATCTCTTCATTTTCCTCTTTTTGTCTAAAATGATCCTTGATAGGATCAAGTGATTGAACGATCATCGAAGTACTCAATAGATGTGCTTTATCCATATAAAATCATTTTAATACCTTCTGAGTATATGTAGTTTGATAAACGAAAATTCCAACTTGCTAATGTTTAATTTGTAAATCAAGGCAAAATTTGGTCTTTCCAAAATCCTTGATCTCAAATTCTTTCTTCAAATATTCAACTGCCTTTTGGATCTCTTCAGGAGTTCCAATTAAGTTGACATCATCAACATATATGACAATGATTACAAAATTTGATTCATCTTTCTTATTAAAAACACATGGACATATTGGGTTATTCATATAACCTTCTTTAATTAAACATTTACTAAGACAGTTATACCACATACGTCAAAATTGTTTCAGTCCATACAAAGACCTTTGTAATTTAATTGAATAAACTCCTATAGGATTTGATTTTTATGTTTTAGTTATACTAAATTCTTTAGGGATTTTCATATAGATATCATTACCCAGTGTTTTATATAAATAAGCGGTGACTATGTTCATTAGAAGCATATCAAGCTTTTTATGCACTGTTAAACTCACAAGATATCTAAATGTCATTACATCCACTACAGGTGAATATGTTTCATCATAATCAAATTCCGATTTTTGTGTAAATCCTTGGGCTATAAGTCGTACTTAATATCTCACAATTTTATTTTTTCTCATTTCTTTCTTGCACGAATACCCATTTGTATCGCACTGGCTTTACACCTTTTGGTGTTTGGACTACAGGTCCAAATACTTTTCGTTTTGCCAGTGAATCTAATTCAGATTGAATTGCATCTTTCTATTTTGACCAATCATTTCTTTGACGATGTTCATCAACCGATTTAGTTTCATGATCCTCGTATTTTTTCATAATATCAAGTACTACATTATATGCAAAAGCATTATCTATAATCATTTCTTTTCGATTCCAACTTTTTCCTGTAGTGACAAAATTTATTGAATTTTCTATAATCTCATTTTCTTCAGGAGTATGCTGTTCTAGAGTAATCTCTTCAGGAGCAACCTCTTCAGGGGGTTGAATTTTGTCACCGACAATATTTGGAGTTCTTGACTCTTATCATTATTTAATCCTCTTTTCTTTTGAGGATTTTTATCTTTGGAATTGAGAGGTCTATCACGCTGCAGGCCTACATGAGACTTATTAGCACTTGAAATTTTTCCTTCACGGATATCAATTTTCACCAGAGTATTATCAGCAAAAATTTGCGATTTAGTAACTCTTCCGGAGTCATTATACGTATCCGGTAATTTATTCATGAATAAATTCTTTGAACTTCTAGTTCAATTCTTTTGTACGAGGATCAAGAAAATTAATTGATATTTTCCATTTAATTTTCTTTTTTTCGTTTAATCTCTACCCCCTAATGTCGGGAAATGTGATACGTCAAAATGACAATTAGCAAATCTGGCAGTAAATAAATCACCTGTTAACGGACATATATTTCCAATCTTCTTTGGGGAGGCCCATTTTAGTACGTTGTGGTGGTGTAATTGGAACATAAACCGTACAACCAAAAATTCTCAAATGAGAAATATTAGATTCATAGCCAAATGCTAATAGCAGGGGGGAATAAGTATGATAACTCGTCGGTCTTATTCGTACAAGTGTTGCTGCATGTAATATAGCATGTCCCCAAGCAGATAAAGGAAGTTTAGACCTCATAAGTAACGGTCTAGCAATTAATTGCAGCCATTTTATAAATGATTCAACAAGATCATTTTGTGTATGAACATAAGTTACATGATGTTCAACACTTATTCCAATCAACATTCAATACTCATCAAAAGTATGTAATGAATATTCAGCTGCATTATCTAGACGAATAATTGGGTGATTTGAAAATTGTTTTTGTAGCTTAATTATCTGAGCAAGCGATCTCGCAAATGCTAGATTTCGAGATGATAATAATCATACATGTGACCATCTTGTTAATGTGTCGATCAACAACATAAAATATTTAAATGGTTCACATGGTGGATCTACAGGTCCGTATATAACACCATTAATTCGTTATAGAAATGTAGGGGATTCGGTCCCCACTTTAACATGTGATGGTCTAATTATTAATTTTCCTTAATAGCAAGCAACATAGGAAAAATCATTAGAGTTCAATACTCTTTGATTTTTCAATGAATGGCCATTTGAATTTTCAATGATCCATCTCATCATAATGGAACAAGGATATCCCAGACGGTCATGCCAAATTATAAAATTATTGGGATTTGTATATTTCTGGTTTTTTAGGTGATGACTTTCAATTGCACTTATTTTTGTATAATATAAACCAGATGAATAAGATGGTGATTTTTCCAATACACATTTTCTTCCAAAAATGGTATTTGTAATTAATAAAAATTTACAACTCGTCTCATTCATAGTCCATTTCGACGAATATCTTTAAAACTCAGTAAATTTCTTCGAGACTTTGTAGAAAGTAGTGCATTGCTTATAGTAATTTTAGTTCCCTCAGGGAGAAAAATAGTGTCTCTTCCGGAGACTTCTATCAATTTAGCACTACCACTTATGGTATTAACATTGATTTTTCCCATTTTCAAATAGGAAAAATAATTTGCACTTTTAAGTATAGTGTGCGTAGTAGCACTGTCAATTAGACAAATATCGTCACCACTATTATGTGATCCCAATTATTTGGTATTCATTTCTTCTTCAAGAAGATTCACATATATTAATTCTTCTTTAGGAAGAATATATCAATTTCTTCTTCAGGAAGAATATCTCAATTTCTTTTTCAAGAAGAATTTCTCAATTTCTTCTTCAAGAAGAAATAATACACTAATTTTATAAGTAAGAAATTTAAAATAATATAAATTCTTATATTGTAAGGTTAATGAAAATACAAATAAAATGAATTAATCAAAAGAGAAATATTACCTTTGGATTGAGAAAATGAAAAATATTACCTCAAAAGTTCATACTAAAAATATGTAAGCACATGTATAATATTACTCCAATATTTGGACTTGTAATCAACTGCTCTGATAGCCGAATCTCCCTCAATTGTTAGAGCTTCGTGCTGATAACGTGTTATAAAACTAATACTAATACATATAGGTTTGATATAGTAATTTATATTGGGAACTATAATTCAAACAATGAACATAAATTAAACAAGATATTAAGGATAAATAAATGAGGATTATGAAAAGTATTATCTAATCATTCAAAAGACTTCTTCTCTTTTTGTTGTCCTCAAAATCGTACAATTACATGAGGAAGAAATCTATTTATAATTATATCTTATATGTAACATATTAACTAACTAAAGATAACATACATTTTAACTTGTATTAAAATGTTATATTTAGAGTTTAATGCCTTTGAATTGCATGAATGGACATCCACTATTCAATGTTTCATAACACAAACTATTATGTATAACTTTTTTTTAACCCCAATTTTCTTCTCTCTTTTGCCTACAATGATTTCATTTGATCAAATTAAGCAAGAGCAAAGCAATATGAGAGTGAAAACAAGTGCACTTTACAAGTTAGACTGGTTGAACGACATAGAATATTGTAAGATGCGGTGAATTAGTCATGACCCCGATTTCGATTTTAACCGGAACAGGCCCGTAACCGGCCCGACGAGCTGGGCCCAAAACCGGAACCGGCCCAGGCGGGTCAGTTCCGGTTCACACTTTTGTGACCCGCAAACCTGCGACTCAAAACCACCGTTTTTTTTAAAATAAAAAAATTAGACAGCCAAGATTAACTAGTCGTTGGATGATCCAATAGCTAGAACCGGCGGTTAACCCCCGGTTCATAAAAAAAAATTTTAAAAAAATAAAAAGGATGAGATTGTTGTTGCATCCAACGGCTATCCATTTATGAACTGACCGTTGGCAATCCCACGGCCATAAATTAGGCCGTTGGAAAGCCAACGGTTGTGAGCTTGTGGCACAGACTGCACAGTGGCAGTTGTGTGTGCTATATTTTTTTTTCTTCTATAAATACCTAAAATTTCTAAATCAATTTTCACACTATTCTCTTCTCTCAATCTCAATTCTCTTAATTCTCTCAATTCTTCCAATTCTCTCAATACTCAATTATCATCTATATTATCTACTTTTTTTTTGTTATCATTAAATTATTTTTACTCATTAATTCATTATATTCAAAATTCAATTCTTTACTTTAAATTATTTTATTTTATTCAAATCTTTAGCTAATTATTTTTGAAAATTATTTATTTTATTAAATGTTGAATCCTCATTAATAGTTTTTATTATTTAAATTATTTTAATTTATTTAAATACTTTTATTATAAACTTATAAAGTTATAATTTTATTTATCTAATTATTTATATTTATTCAATTATTTAATTTTAATTTACTATAAAATCGATAGTTTAAATAGAGATATTGTTCGTAACTCACAATTTGGTACAAACCAGAGTGAGCAAATTTTTAGTGGTAGTGGAGAAAACGAAAGCCCCAACGTTGAAGAAAGGCTAAAATTGGATATGTTCAAGAAGCATTACACAAACATATTATATTCCAACCAATAACCAATAAAGGCGAAATGCAATTATTGTTCCGGAAATAAATTATATGCTTTCAAGAAAGGATCGGGCTATGGAACTTTGGCGCGACATTTGAAGGAAAAACATCCACACGAAATCAGCCTTTCCACCAACCAATCGCAATTATCCGGGTTTCTTCCATCTACTGCTTCTCCTTTTAAATATTCGGATGAAAAAAATAGAAAAGAATTAGCTAAAATGATAGCCATAGAACATTTATCATTTGGTTTTGGTGAAAAAGTAGGATTTACTCATTATTGTCAAAATGCATTAAATCCACAAGCTAAAAGAATGCCTAGAACAACAATAACAAGAGAATTAAAGAAAATTTATAAAGATGAAAAACAAATTTTAATTGAAACTTTTTCAAAATTAAATGGTAGTGTTTCTATATGTTCCGATATTTGGAGTGATTTATGGCAAATGTATTCTTATATGGGAGTAACTTGTCATTGGGTTGATAGTGATTGGAAAATACAAAAAGGAATTATTGCTTTTCGTCATTTTGAAGCAACACACACCGCAAATAATATATCTAATTTGTTGAATATTATTTTAGATGAATATGGTTTATCTAGAAAAAAAATTTCAATTGGTTTTGATAATGTTTCGGCTAATACGACTTCAATTAGTCAATTAACAACTCTTTGTCAACCAATAATAGGTGGAAAATTTTTTCATATTAGGTGTGCATGCCACATATTAAATTTAGCAGTACAAGATGGTTTAAAAACACTACATACATATATTACGCCTATTAAAGAGGCAATTAGTCTTTTATGGATCCGTCCAAATTTAATGAAACTATGGGTAAAATTTTGTATGGAAAATGGACGCAAACCAAAAAGATTTAGTAAATATGTTCCTAATAGGTGGAATTCAACTTATAAATTATTGAATACATCTATACAATATAGTACTTTGTTATGTACTTTTTTTTTATGCAAAATCATGTAGATGGTATTTCTTTGCATCCTAATATGTGGGAAATTTGTTGTAAATTATTACAACTTTTAAAGATATTTAAATATGCTACTGAAATTTTATCTGGTGTTTATTATCCTACTTCTTATCTATTTATTCACATTGCATGTGATGTTGTTGGCATTACAACAATTTAAAGATGACCATGTTTTATCACTTATTATATATGATATGCTAATAAAATGGCTTAACTATTACCGAAAAATTTCACATACATATTTAATTGCTTTTTTTTTTATCCACGTCAAAAAATTAATATTTTAAAAGAATATATTACTGCATATAGTAGTTGTGTAGATTCATTTTTTTCTGACAATGAAAGTTATAAACCTCAAGATACTAAGGAGATTATAGGAGAAGTATCTTCTTCATGATTTATTTAATGAATTTCATTCTAAATATGGTAGTCAAGTTCCTATTAATACCGGATCTAATATTGATGGTTCTACTAGCAGTGCATCACATCAAAATACTAGTACTCCATCAATGTTTTCTATAGCACCACGTAAACTTGGTAAATTTATATATTCTTCACACAAAAAACCAAGATCCGGTACTGATACGGAACTTGATAGATATTTAACAACTACTTTTGAGGTTTGTGATGAAGATAAGGATTTTCACGAGTGGTTCGTGTTAGAATGGTGGAAGGCGAAAGGAGAAGGATTATCCAATCCTTTCTATTATCGCAAAACATATTCTTGCAATTTCGGCATCAACCGTAGCGGTGGAGCAAGCTTTTAGTGCGGGAGGAATCATTTTAGACGAGCACCAGTCCCGATTATTACCAAGATCATTAGAAATCCAAGCATTAGTGGATAATTGGCACAAGGCATTTTTGATAGCACAAGAAATGGACAAGAAGGATGACATTAATTTAGATTACGACACCGACATTTTCGAAACGAGCAATGCTAGTACAACCGGAGTTTCCTATTTCAAGGATTTCATCCATCCCGATCCCGATGATGACATTGAAGAGTTAGATGATTAAAATTTAGGTCAATTAACTTGTACTCAAATTACTTTCATGAATGAAAATTTTTATTTTTAGTAAATGTTGTATCATGATTCATTATTCATATATGTAAATGGCCAACTCGAAATTCAATATTTAGGCCAAAATTTTCTATTTCAATAATAAAATGAGGTATTTTTTCATTTATATCAAACTTGTAAACTTGTACGTATTATATCAAACATGTTATTTTTCACATTGTAAATTTGCAAATTTGTGAATTATATCAAACTTCTCTTATTTTTCACATTGTAAATTATACCAAACTTCTTTTTTTTTTCACCTCGTAAATTTGTAAATTTGTGAATTATATCAAACTTCTCTTATTTTTCACATTGTAAATTATACTAAACTTCTTTTTTTCATCTTGTAAATTTGTAAAGTATATCACACTTCATATTGTTATTTTTTTAAAAAGTTGAACCATGAGAAAACAGTACCAAAACCGGCATTCGAACCAAAACCGAAACCGAGATGGAACCGGAACCGGAACCGGGACGAAATCGGAACTGTGACGGAACTGTGAATCAGCGGTTCACGAACAGTAACCGTAACCGTGAGTCCAAGGGCCGGTTCAGGTTCCACCCTTCGTAGAACCGTGAACCGGCAGTTCACAAACCGTAATCGACGGTTCGTGAACCGTGATCATGTCTACGGTGAATGTTGTGCAAAATTGTAAGTTTCAGTGATGAATAATTTTCCCAAAATATATACTTCAAAGTTTTGTATAATTTGTGGGCCACAATATTTGTACAATTTGTTATCTTTTAATCAAATACTTAAAGCAAGAATTAGTTTTTATTAATCCTTGACCTGAACAAATATAAATATTTGTTATCATTTTCAATATTGAAATATATCATAAAACTTGTTAAGAACATTATGCATTAATATTATTTTTTAAAAATATTATATTAATTTCATTTTCATATATTGTATAGATGTTCAGAATCTTTCCTAAGAAATTTTTTTTATGAACTCTAGCCTATAAATATGCTCTCTCTGCGTGCACTCAAACGCAATTCAATTGTTAGTTTAGTTTTATATCATCAATCTTATCTCTATTAAGCCCAGGAAAGGGGAAGGGTGCGACCTAATCGCTAAAAAGTTTAGGTTTTTACTCTATTAAATTAAAAAATTGCAATTAAATTTTTAAAAAAATGAGAATTTTGTCTATAAAAAATTATAATATACATTCTATTAAAAAGTAATACTTTTTAATATTATAGTAATACTTCTTATACTTTTTAATTTTATAATGCTACTTCTAAGTTTACTCTTCTTCTTTGAAATTAATTGAGAGTAATTATACCTTCATATGGATTTTCAATTCGGGATTATCTCCTTCTCAGGTTGGAAGAGTGACTCAACAAGTGTAAAATAAAACCGTTTAGGATTACCATTATTTCAACTATGACCAGAATAGTGTTTCAATGTACACTAATGTCGAAGTGAACTAAATTAATTTTTAACACACGAGTAAAGAGCACAAGAGGGCACGAGAGGGGCGACTACTCGGTAAGATGATTCTCTAAATAAAGGGGCTGTTTTGAGTTTCTTTCTTATAGCCATGCCAAACTATAAAATTAATACAAAATAAATAATAAACGGCCAATGTGCTATAATTTTTTTTCGCCAAACTCTGACTTCCTACATCCACTACTGATCAAAGCCACGTAATCATTAGCCTATTCACTTGTTTACAAATTCTTACCCAGAGCCCTGTAATTATTAGCCTGTTCAATTGTTTATTGATTCTCACTCAGAATGTTTTAACCAAATTCGTTTCACTCCAATCAAAATTTTTCCGCGTAATTATTAGTCTGTTCAATTGTTTATTGATTCTTACTCAAAATGTTTTAACCAAATCCGTTTCAATCCAATCAAAATTTTTGCGCCTTGGGTACAGTTGAGTTAATTTACTTCACAATCGGTCACGGTTTTCTTCAGTTTTAACTCAATTGAGTTCTTATATAGTGTAGGATCGAAACTAATCTAATTAACCAAAAATATATTTGGGAGGAGAGGATTACAAAAATCTCAAAATCTCACGTATGACACAACCGTCATACAACAATAAGATCCGTTAGTCCACGGAATTCCCAAAGCCGCCGTATGGCTTTTTCTCACAACCCTCTTTTGAGGTTTTTCACTTCCAACTCCTCTCATTACAAAGATCCCTAACACCCTCTATTTATAGTGTTAGAGATTTCTTAATTCCACACTTTCCTAATTCCTACCAATAACTAATTAAAAAACAAATACTATTAGGAAACTAATTTAACTCAAGAAACAAAACATATAAGGAAATTTCTAATTATCAAAAGTTTAGTTTATTTTCCAACAAATCCCCCTTTAAACTAAACTTTCCATATATGATCAATACCTTCAAGTTCACGTGCTTGAATTTCTTTTGAAATTTCTTTTGCCGTTTGGATTTTGTATTTGATCTTCTTCTTAATCTTCATCTTCGTCTTCACATGTAACTTGAGACGAATTTTGTAGTTGCGGTCCTTGCGGATCTTGAAGTCTTCAAACATGTTTTCTATTTATTTTCCTTTAGCACAAAACTTCCATATATCAACATTCTCTTCTAATAGAGAATGACCAATGTAATTTCCAAAAATTAGGAAATAATATTGTTCAACTTGAACAATCTTTTCAATATTGTTTACCTTAACAATGTCACAATCATTGGTGATATTTTTATCACATTCAACCATGTATATGGTTTCTTTTCCCTCTTCAAAATTGATGATTTCTTCATTCTCTTCATAAGTGAAATCACCAATCTCCTTTTCTTCTTTATTCACAAGAACAACAAATTCATTCACATCTTCACAAACGTGAAGTTCCATTGTATCATCACACGAATATTTGTCACCAACACTGTCAATTTCTTTTTTCTCCACACATGCATCAACTTGAATTTCTTGATCTTGTTCCACCAAACAAATTATCTCTTCCTCTTCCTTAATTGGATCAACACTTCTTTTATCCACCACTTTCATAATATTATCATAATGATCAATACAATCTCCTTCGTTGAGATTTTCAATTTCTAAAGTGGATTCAATACTTGAAGATGAAGGATCAACAATTGGTTGTTGAACTTGCTCACTTTGGTGATCATTGTTTTCTTTCTCAATATAGAAAGACACTTGTGTTTGCCCAATTGATACCATTGGCTCTTTAGAAGACCAATTCGAAGCTCTTTGTTCATCAAAGACAAAATTTCTGATCACAATTACCTTTTCTGTATTTTCTGTCTGACCATCCAATTTTTCATTAATTCTTTGTTCAAATCGAATTAATGAACCCTTCAATTCTTCAATTGTTAATGTGGACAAATCTTTGGTCTCTTGTATAAAGGTCACAATCTGATCAAACTTCACAGACAAAGTGTTGAGAGCTTTATCAACAAAAATCTCATCTGTTAAAAGACGTCCATTTAATTTCATTTCTTCTTTGATCACTAACAAACGAGAAAAATATGACTCAATGGATTCTGTTTTCTCCATTGTGCAAATCTCAAACCTTCTTTGTAATATCAACAAATTATTCTCCACGATGCAAAGTTCGAATCTCCTTTTTAACATCAAGGAATTATTTTGTTGGACTTGGTTGATACCTATGTATGTTTTCTCCAAAACATTCCATGCCTCTTTTGATGTTTTAGCCATTGAGATTTTCTCAAAAATTGACATATCAACCGCCTGGTGTATTTGGGATAATGCCAATCTTTCTTCCATCTTTGCATCTTCATCAACATTTGCATCTTCATCAACATCTTCTGTTATGTCTCCTTGAATATATTGGAACAAGCCAAAAGCTTTAAGATGGGTTTCCATCATAACCTTCCAATAAAAATAATTTTGTTTTTGTCTAAGTTTAGGAACAAAACAAATTAAATCCATCTCTGCCATGGCTAACAGATAATAACCTGGCTCTGATACCAATTTGAAGGATCGAATTAACCAAACCAAAATTCAATAAGCAAAAATATATTTGGGAGGAGAGGATTACAATCACAAAATCTCAAGTATGGCACAAATACTATACAACACCACAATCCGTTAGTCCACGGATTTCTCAAAGCCGCTGTATGGCTTTTTCACACAACACACCTCTTTGAGGTTTCTCACTTCCAACTCCTCTCATTACAAAGATCCCTAACACCCTCTATTTATAGTGTTAGAGATTTCTTAATTCCACACTTTCCTAATTCTTACCAATAACTAATTAAGAAACAAATACTATTAGGAAACTAATTTAACTCAAGAAACAAAACATATAAGGAAATTTCTAATTATCAAAAGTTTAGTTTATTTTCCAACATATAGTTTAGTTCAAGTTCATTCCTAGGTAAGGATTAGAGCTTTGCTAATCTAATAAATTGATAAAAGGAATAGAAAGATCAAAGAAAAGAATTGAAGCAGGAAGTAATGGAGGGGGAATGAAAGAGCGAAAAGAGAAAAAGTTATATTGTGAAAATCATAAGCATGCATAACTTTCTCCAGTCAGTTTATCTATTTAACAGCCATTACAACCAATCATAATTAACCAATTTGTAGGATCGAAACTAATCTAATTAACCAAAAATATATTTGGGAGAAGAGGATTACAAAAATCTCAAAATCTCACTATGACACAACCGTCACACAACAATAACATCCGTTAGTCCACGGAATTCCCAAAGCAGCCGTATGGCTTTTTCTCACAACCCTCTTTTGAGGTTTTTCACTTCCAACTCCTCTCATTACAAAGATCCCTAACACCCTCTATTTATAGTGTTAGAGATTTCTTAATTCCACACTTTCCTAATTCCTACCAATAACTAATTAAGAAACAAATACTATTAGGAAACTAATTTAACTCAAGAAACAAAACATATAAGGAAATTTCTAATTATCAAAAGTTTAGTTTATTTTCCAACATATAGTTTAGTTCAAGTTCATTCCTAGGTAAGGATTAGAGCTTTGCTAATCTAATAAATTGATAAAAGGAATAGAAAGATCAAAGAAAAGAATTGAGGCAGGAAGTAATGGAGGGGGAATGAAAGAGCGAAAAGAGAAAAAGTTATATTGTGAAAATCATAAGCATGCATAACTTTCTCCAGTCAGTTTATCTATTTAACAGCCATTACAACCAATCATAATGTGGATGAGGTATTTTTAGATTATATCATGAAATTTTTTTTTTTTGAGATTTGTTTTGAGAAAAGAATATTTTTAAAGTGTTTGGAATGAATGATTTTGTTTTGTTGCGATTTGTATTGAAGTTTTTTTATTAATAGAAGTTTGAAATTTAAATTTGAATTAGTATTTTATTAGTTTATTTTGGTGGGAATTGTGCTAGTAAGAATTGTTTATTATTAAAATTTAAAATTCAAATTCAAATTCAATATTTTATTTATAAAAAATACTGTAGCAAAAATAATTACTGTAGCATTGTTTTTTGTTTTAAAAATTTTGATTAAAAAGTTGAACAAAACAGCATTTGTGAAATAAATCACAAAAATTAGGTCTTCCAAACAGTCCCAGTTTCCCATATATAATTACATGTCAGAATACAAGTAAAATGTTGTCATATTACTAACGAAACTGAAGGTTTGATTTGTGAAATTGAAGGCGTGATAGTATGGTAGTTATAATCTCGTCTATTTTTAACTAGTTCAAACTCAATTATGTGTAATGAGCAGAATAAGAAAAACAGCACATATAGGGAAATGATGACCTTTGGTCAATTCAAGTTTGTGGACTTAATCCATATTTTGAAAATTCAATCAGAGTACGAATTGGTGGAGTTAAGGGGTTAATGAATCAATGAGTCAATCAGTGCAGGCTGAACACGATATTATACATAAGTTTAAATTATGAATATATTTATAATTAAAAAAAATCCTTAATCTGATCTAGTGTAAATTCTAATAAAAAAAATCCTTATTTTGGGGATGTGCTAGAAATTTTAGGGTCTATTTGGATATGTTTTGGTTTTACAATTGCGAAAAACGAGGTTTCGGATTGTGTTTTACAAGAGGAATTTTTTAGCTTTGAGAATTAATTGAGTGTTTGGATTGATATATTTTTTTTTGTAGAAGAATTATTTTATTAAATAAAGTTTAAATAAGATTATTTTTATTATATTGTTTGGGTTAACCGGTGGCAGTCAACCTTTGACTACCACCAATCAACTCAAACAAATAAAAAGCTCAAAAAAATTAAAAGATGTTGAAAAGGCTAAAATTCCTTCATTATGTGGTCGGAGAAGTTAGATTTTTTTTTTTTAAAAAAAATTGAATATAAATAAACATAGTAATTTGGAATGAAATGAGAAATGGATTAAAAAAACCTTATTCAAACATACCCTAATATTCTCAAGTTAGTGTCTCCTCACTTTCCATTTCTTTGTCTTTGTCATACTCCTTTGTCTCATTATTATTTTAAAACTTAATTTTTTAATAATTTCAAAATAAAAAAAATTTAAAATTTTAACTTTTCACCAAAACTAATGCAATTCGAAACAGAATTTGAATTTAAGAGTTATATTATAAATTCCTCAGTCATCTCATGACCTAAATACAATTATTACATGTTTCATGTTTCTTTCATAAATTATTTTCCCAAAACCAAATCAAGTTTAAGGATAAAGGGACTACAAATTACAATATAATCTTGTTTGTTTTACTTCTTGTAATTTATTTTATAGCAAATTACAAAAAATTCCCTATAGTTTGAGAGATTTTAAAATTAATCCCTATAATTTGAAATTAAAATTTTTACCAAACGTCCATTTTAGTCAAAACTGGCAAAGTCAAAATACGTATCGATTTTGACTTTTTCCTTACTATTTTTCACCCACTTCAATTGTAAACATGCATAATTGTTAACGGTGTCAAAAAAGTGAAATTTATATTTTCTTTTACCAAATTACAATGTCTCATAGGATATAACATACGTTTTTTAGCAACAAATGACAAAATTCAAAAGTGTGTTGATTACCTGATTGGGAACATGCACTCTAGTGAATATTGTCAAAAAAACTGAAAATTAAAATTTTCAAGAAATCTTCATTTTTCATGGTTTAACATATATATTTTAGTCAAAAATGGCAAAATCAAAATACGGGTTAATTTTGACTTTTTTTCCTTTTTTTTCACTTACGTCAATTGTGAATATCCATAATAGTGAAAGAAATCAAAAAAGTGAAATTTAAACTTTTTACAAAATTTTCATTTTTCATTGGTTATAACACACATTTTTAGCAAAAAATAGCAAAATTCAAAAATACATTGATTTTTGACTTTTTTTGTACCATTTTTTATACCCACCCCAATTGTAAATATGCACACTATAGTGAATATTGTCAAAAAAATTAAAAATTAAAACTTTCATCAAACCTCTATGTTTAATGGGTTATAACATATGTATTTTCGTCAAAAATAGCAAAGTAAAAAAACAAGCTAATTTTGCTTTTTCTCTACTGTTTCTTCCCACATCTCAATTGTGAACATGCATAATTGTGAAAGGTGTCAACAAAAGTAAAATTTAGATTTTTTTTACTAAATTTTTATTTTTGAAAGGCTATAATACACGTTTTTAGCCAAATATGGGAAAATCTAAAAATTTGTTGATTTCGACTTTTTTTGTACGATTTTTTGCACCTAACTAGAGTATGAGTATGTGTTCTAGTGAATACTACCAAAAAACCTTTATTTTCATGGGTTCACACAAAGTTTGGTAAAAAATGGAAAAATAAAAAAATGTGTTGATTTTGATTTTTTCCCTACCCGTATCAATTGAAAATATGCATAATTGTGAACGGTGTCAAAAAACTAAAATTTGGATTTTTTTTACCGAATTTTCATTTTTCATAAGCTATATCAAATGTTTTTTTTAACAAAAAAAGGTAAAATAAAAAAACGCGTTGATTTTGACTTCTTTGTACCGTTTTTTGCGGCCATTCCAATTGTGAACATGCATTTAACTGAATATTGTCAAGAAACAGTGAAAATTAAAATTTTCTCCAAAACTCCATTTTTCAAGGGTTATAACACATGATTTTTGAATGTGGACATGCATTCTTGTGAATATTGTCAAAAATATGTGAAAATTAAAAATTTTACCAAACATCAATTTTTCATGGGTTATAACATAAGTATTTTGGTCAAAACTGGCAAAATCAAAAAACGTGTTGAAGTTGGGTTTTTTCTACTACTTTTTTATCCACCTCAATTCTGAATATGCATCATTGTGAAGTGTAAAAACAAGTGAAATTTAATTTTTTTAAACAAAATTTCCATTTTTTATGAGTTATAACACGTGTTTTTTTAACAAAAAATGGCAAAATCTAAAAACGTTGCGATTTTGACTTTTTTGGTACCGTTTTTTGCATCCATCCCGGTTGTGAATATGCATTTTTGTTACACTCACACACTCTCATATGCATCCCCTAGGATATGAATACTAGACTTGTATATCAGGATGCCAACTCTTTAACCACTGGATTAACCTCAATGGCTGAACATGCATTATAGTGAATATTGTAAAAAAAAAAGTGAAAATTAAAATTGTCATCAAACCTTCATTTTTATAGGTTATAACAAGTATTTGGGTAAAAAAACGTATTTAGTTTTGCTTTTTTCGTACTATTTTTTTACCCACGTTAATTGTAAACATGAATCACTGTTAACGGTGTCAAAAAAAGTGAAATTTATATTTTTACCAAATTTCTAGTTTTCATAGCCTATAACACAAGCTTTTGGCTAAAAATGTCAAAATCAAAAAACGCGTTGATTTTAACATTTTTGTACCATTTTTTGACAGCCATCCCGATTATTAACATGAAATCTAGTGAACATTGTAAAAAATGGAAATTAAAATTTTCTCCAAACCTCTATTTTTCATAGATTATAACACACATATTTTAGTAAAAATAATGACAAAGTAAAAACATGATAATTTTGGTTTTTTTCCCTACTATTTTTTCACCCACCTCAATTGTGAATAAACTACATTCTGAATGGTGTCAAAAAAATAAAATTTTAATTTTTAACAAAATTTTCATTTTTCATAGGCTATATAAAACACAGGTTTTTTTAGTAAAAAATGGCAAAATCTTAAAATACATTGATTTTGACTTTTTTTTTTTACAGTTAATTGCACATATGCCCATTGTGAACATGCAATCTAGCAAATATTGTCAAAAAATTAAAATTAAAATTTTTACCAAACCTCCATTTTTCACGGGTTATAACACAAGTATTTTTAAAAAATGATAAATTAAAAAAGTGCTAATTTTGATTTTTTTCAATACTGTTTTTTCACTCACCCCAATTGTGAACATGCATTATTGTGAACGGTGTAAAAAAAGTGAAATGTTTAGATATTTTTATGAAATTTTCATTTTTCATGGACTTTAACACATATTTTTTAACAAAAACGACAAAATCTAAAAACACGTTGAATTGACTATTTTTGTACTGATTTTTGCACCCATCCCAATTGTGAACTTTCATTCTAGTGAATATTTTTTTAAAAATCAAAATTCAAATTTTTACCAAACCTCCAATTTTCATGAGCTATAACACACGATTTTTAGTCAAAAATGGTAAAGTCAAAAAATGTATTGATTTTACTTTTTTCCTTACTATTTTTTTACCCACCTCAATTGTGAATATACATCATTGTTAATGGTATAAAAAAAATAAAATTTAGATTATTAACAAATTTCCATTTTTTATGGGTTATAACCCACATTTTTAGCCAAAAATGCGTTGATTTTGACTTTTTGCACCCAGGCTAAATGTGAACATGCATTCTAATGAATATTGTCAAAAAATATGTGAAAATTAAATTTTTTGCCAAACCTCCATTTTTGTAGGTTATAACACACATATTTTTGTAAAAAATGATAAAGTAAAAAAACGTGTTAATGTTGGCTTTCATCCTATTGTTTTTTCACCTACCTTAATTGTAAATATGCATCATTGTAAATGGTGTCAAAACAAAATGAATTTTTTTATACCAAATTTCCATTTTTCATGGTTGTAACACACGAATTTTTAACCAAAAATGGCAAAATTGAAAAACGTGTTGATTTTGACTTTTTTTGTACTGCTTTTTGCACCCATCCTGACTGTGAACATGTTTTTTTTATATTTTACACTCACAGACGCTCACATTCATCCCCCAACAATCGAACACTGTACCTGAACATCGGGATACTAACTCCCAAACCACTGGACTAGCCTCAGTGACTGAACATACATTATAGTGAATATTGTCAAAAAAAAAAGTGAAAAAGTAAAATTTTCACCAAATCTCCATTTTACATGGGTTATAACACGTATTTTGAGAAAAAATGTTCATTTTTGCTATTTTCATACTTTTTTAACCCACATCAATTGTGAACATGCATCACTATGTACGGTGCTAAAAAAAGTGAAATTTATTTTTTTTTACCAAATTTCTATTTTTGTGGCCTATAACACACGTTTTTTAGCCTAAAATGGAAAAATTCAAAATCGCGTTGATTTTGAATTTTTGGTGCCCTTTTTTTCACACATCACGATTGTGAACCTGAAATCTAATGAATATTGTCAAAAAAAATGAAAATTGAAATTTTAACCAAACCTCCATTTTTCATGGGTTATAACACATGCATTTTGGTCAAAATCGGAAATGTATTCGTTTTAGTTTTTTTCCTACTATTTTTTCACCCACATTAATTAAAAACAAGCTTCATTTTGAACGGTGTAAAAAAAGTAAAATTTATATTTTTAATCAAATTTCCATTTTCATGAGCTATATATAACACACATTTTTTAGCTGAAAATAGAAAAATCTAAAAATGTGTCGATTTTGAATTTTTTTTTGTATTGGTTGTTGCACCCATCTCGATTGTGAACTTGCAATCTAATGAATATTGTCAAAAATGAAAAATAAATTTTCTCCAAACCTCCATTTTTCATGGGTTATAACACATATTATGGACAAAAATGGCAAAATAAAAAAATTGTTGATTTTGACTTTTTCCCTACTAGTTTTTCACCTACCTCAATTGTAAACATGCATCATTGTAAACAGTACAAAAAGAAAGCGATATTTAGATTTTTTACCAAATTTCTATTTTTTATTGGGTATAACACACGTTTTTTTGGCCAATAATGTTAAAATCCAAAAATATGTGAATTTTGACTGTGTTTGTTTCACTTTTTGCACTCATTCTAATTGTGAACATGCATTCCAATAAATATTGCCAAAAAAAGTAGAAAATAAAATTCTCACCAAACCTCCAATTTTTATGGGTTACAATACATGTATTTTGGTAGAAAATGGCAAAGTAAAAAAATGTGTTAATTTTAGCTTTTTCCCTACAGTTTTTTCACCCACCTCAATTTTAAACATGTATCATTGTGAAATTTGTCAAAACAAAAAGTGAAATTTAGCTTTTTTTTTTACCAAATTTCTAATTTTCATGGAATATAACAAATGTTTTTTAGCCTAAAATGGCAAACTCCAAATTTGCTTCGATTTTGACATTTTTTGTACAGTTTTTGCATCCACCCCGATTGTGAACTTTTATTTTAGGTAATATTCACTAAACCTCCATTTTTTATGGGTAATACGTATTTTTGTCAAAAATGGAAAACTAAAAAACGTGTTGATTTTGGGTTTTTCACTACTATTTTTTCACCCACCTCAATTGTGAATATAGATCATTGTGAACGATTTCAAAAAAAAAATGAAATTAAGATTTTTTACAAAATTTCTATTTTTCATGGGTTATAACATCTTTTTAGTCAAAAATGGCAAAATGTATACACACGTTGATTTTGACTTTTTTATACCATTTTTGCACCCATCCCGATTATGAACATGAAATCTAGCAAATATTGTCAAAAAAATTAAAATTAAAATTTTTTTCACCATACCTACATTTTTCATGGGTTATAACACACGTATTTCATGGGTTCACAATGATGCTTGTTCAAAATATGTATTGATTTTGGCTATTTACCTACTGTTTTTTCACCCACATCATTTGAGAACAAGCATCATTGTGAACGGTGTAAAAAAGTGAAATTTATGAGTTTTTTTTAAAAAAAATTCATTTTTCATAGGTAATAACACACATTTTGCACCAGTCCTGATTGAAACATACATTTTAGTGAATATTATCAAAAAATTGAATATTAAAATTTTCACAAAACCTCCATTTTTCAAGGGAAACACACTTATTTTGGTAAAAAAAAATGAAAAGTTAAAAAACGTGTTAAATTTGGCTTTTTCCCTACTTTTTTTTACTCACCTCAATTGTGTACATATATCATTACGAATGATGTCAAATAAAGAGATATTTAGAATTTTTTTTTTACTAAATTTTCATTTTTCATAGACTATAGTTCAAGTTTTTAAGCCGAAATTTGCAAAATCTAAAAATGTGTTGATTTTGAATTTTTTGTTTCGCTTTTTGCACCGACCCCAATTGTGAACATGCATTATAGTGAATATTATCAAAAAAAGCAAAAATTAAAATTTTCGCCAAACCTTAATTTTTTATTTATTTTATAACACACGCATTTTAGTCAAAAATGGCAAAGTAAAAAAGCATATTGATTTTTGTTTTTTTCCTAATATTTTTTCACCCACATCAATTGTGAACATGCATCCTTGTGAACGGTTTCAAAAAAAATTGAAATTAAGATTTTTTTTTAAAAAAAATCATTTTTCATTAGCTATAATACACGTTTTTTAGTCAAAAAAAAGGCAAAATTAAAAAACGTGTTAATTTTGAATTTTGTTTGAACCGTTTTGTACCTATCCTAATTGTGAAAAAGAAATCTAGTGAGTATTGTCAAAAAAATGAAAATTAGAAAAAATTCAATGAATCTCCATTTTTTAGGGGTTTTAACAACAGTATTTTTGTCAAAAATGGCAAACTCAAAAAATATATTGATTTTGGCTTTTTCCTTACTATATTTTCACTCATCTCGTTTTTTGACAACCATCATTGTGAATGGTGAGAGAAATTTTTTTAATACAAAATTTTCATTTTTTATGGGTTAAAACACACCTGTTTTAGCCAAAAATAGCAAAATCTAAAAACATGTTGATTTAGACTTTTTTTGTACCGTTTTGTGCACCAATCCCAATTGGAAATATGCATTCTAGTGAATATTGTCAAAAACAAGTAAAAATTAAAATTTTCATGAAACCTATATTTTTCAAGGATTATAATACACATATTTTGATAAAAATGGCAAAGTAAAAAAAAGGTGTTAATTTTGACTTTTTTTTCTTATTATTTTTTCACCCACCTCAATATTGTATATGGATAATTGTGAACAGTGTCAAATAAATTTATATTTAGATTTTGTTTTACCAAATTTTCATTTCTAAAAGGCTATAGTTCACAATCGAATGTTCGTAAAAACAAAAATCTAAATTTCAGTTTTTTTTACATCGTTCACAATTATTGTAACGCCCCTATTTCCGAGGATCGAAACACGCCGTAACCTCAAGATTTAGTTTCCATAATCTTGAGGTCACAAGGCTCCTCTTACTATCATTACTCAATAATAATATAAAACTAATACTTATTTAATCATCCTTACAAAACCATAGTTAATAAAACAAAATCCATCACAAATATTCAAATATAATCATGGGTCTAAAACCCATAAACTTATTCCAAAGTTCTTATACTAAGTACTTCAACCACTCATCCTTTAACATTCCCAGACCCCGGTCTCGTCTTTATCTACGCCATCAACATTATCTGTAAAATATTACATATACAAAGAATGAGCGAATCGCCCAGCAAATAAACCCTAGATCATTTAAAATAGTCATACTTTGCAAAATAATATATTTTAATATAACATATAAACAAACAGACAAATACTTGACTTTCATATACTTCGATATTCGGCCATTATCTCTTGGGGTCATATACTTGACTTTCATTATCTCTTGGGTCAAGTACATGCCTTTCATTATGTCTTGGGCCATATACATGACTTTCATTATCTCTTGGGCCATATACATGACTTTCATTATCTCTTGGGTCAAGTACATAACTTTCATTAACTCTTGGGTCATGTACATGACTTTCATTATCTCTTGGGCCATGTATATGACTTTCATTATCTCTTGGGTCATGTATATGACTTTCATTAACTTCATACAGTAATATGTTTCTTTTTTTTTAATCACCGAACTATTGTACTTGAATATAATCAGTATCATTAATCTAACTTTATGTACATATATTAATCTTGTAACTTTACTGTACGAAAACCAAGTTGATGAAATTATCCAATATATGCATACACCACATGAAAGCAAAAACAGATCTTTATAATATATATTTAATATGTGAAAATAGCCCATTGTGAACCATAATTGATTATAATCAGTATAATTAACCTAATTTTATTTACACATAATGATTATGTAAACATATTGTACAAAAATCAAATTAATGAAATCATCTAATATATGCGTAAACAGCATGAAGAAAACAAAACAATTCTTCAATATATATATATATATATATGTATATATATATATCCAGTATATCAAAAAAATCCTTCATGGTCAATTTCCTGATTACGTACACATATGTATATAAGGTCACGTCATATTAATCATTCATGATCAACTTTTTTTTTAATCCGTACACACATATGTATATATATATAATTTCCTCATGACTAATTAATAATTACATACATATATATATATTTAAAATTATGTCATGATTACCTAATGATTTCATAACATGATATATATATATATATACACACACAGTATATGAGAATTATCCTTCGTGATCAATTTCTGTTAACGTACACACATGTATATATTTAATAAAGTATGATCACATAATGATTACTTCTGATCATTGCCTATTTCCTGTACTTGATTAATGTTTATCCAGAATTTTCCCACAATAAGTTACTTCCATCATCAGTATATATTTAATGCATGTGAATTAATTTCTGAATTTTTAACAACATAAACAGTTTGAAAATCAAAGTCTTAGCATATTTAATTCAGGTTACGAATTTATCTTGTAATCGAATATATATTTTCGTTATGAAATTTCGTGATTTCATGATCATATATAAATCGTAACATACATATACGTATATATAATCAAATAATTTAGAAAAGACTTAATAATTTATAACTATGGAAGGGATCTAGAATTTACGTACTGATTATTGTAGTTCCTATAAGCCTTTTTCTCTTGCTCCAAAGTCAGCCTTTTCTCTTGCTCCAAAAGTCGTTACGTGAATTTGAACTTTTGCTTGTCCTCAAGCAAACTCACACTTCACAAACACTTAATACTAGACTTCACTCCTCTGTCAAACTTGTTCTCATTTGAGTTCATCAAAACAAATTTTTCATGCAATATCAAAAACTCTTAACATATCCTCAATTCCAACCTATCAACTTTCAGCACAAATTATCAACCAAGGCACGATGAATAAAGACCAAAATGTCATGCATGCAAGTGTGTGCTGAAGAACATGAACTTCATCTATTCTCTTGCTATACACCATCTAGCTCGTCTCATACCCATTCAATACATGCCAATCTCTTTGTCCACTCTTATGAACATGCAATCACAAGATCAATGGTACCTATGCGTACATTGGTACTCTATGGGACATTGCCCTTATTCTGTACATTAGTGCTGCACATTGGTGCAAAATTGCTTCACATCTTGATGACTGAAATAATGCTTGGGTTTTATGGCTTTTTTCTCCAAATTTGATTGCCAGGTTCTTATGGCTTTTTCCTTCCCAGTTGCCAATATGGCTTTTTCTCCCATATCATTTCTTGTGCAAGCACATGTTCATAAGAATCCTAAATTGACTAAACATGCACGAATTCTGGAGACACCAGATAAATGCATAACAAAAAGAAACGAATCCATACACATTACCTCCTGTATCAATTGAATTTTGCATGGCATATCTATCTTACATTAACATCGGGCCTTAGTCAGCAAAATGTACCAATTTCATCAAGATTGGAATTAAAGACATTAAAACGATTTTCACATGCAATACAAAAGTAAGAGGGATGAACATCAAATTGTGAACATAGCTTGCAAAAGAGTAAAAGCATAGTATAAAGTGTTACTTCATTCTCGTTGCTCTCACTAACACCACCCTCCTTTCCTAGTTTTGACACTTTCTAGCACTTTTACACTCACTAGCACACTAACTTTAACGCTTTAAACTTCATCCCACCAAAACACACCACAAACATCACAACTCTCCATGGTTATGAACATTCAGCCACAGAAATGTCAACTACACAAAACTTTGTGTTCACACATCATTTATTCACCAAAAGTATCAAAACTTCCACAAAAATTAAAAACGTGCACAACAATAAAAACACCACATATAACTGGACATAATATGCTAACACTCAAAATTCACCACAAAACTTAGAAAATAGCATATTCTTCACAAAAAATTTCATATCAAAATTTCATTAAAATTTCATCACTCATGCAAGACAAATAAGCATCCAAAGTTCAAGAGATACAAACCATAGCAAACATGCACTCCCCCACACTTAAAACATACATTGTCCTCAATGTAAAGAAAAGACAGGTTTAGGAGCTCCCTGGTATTGATATTGTCATGAATTCCAATGTTTGCTCGGTGGAGAGTCTCGGTCCATCTTCCTCATATGAAAAATTCTATGGCATCACTCCCCCACACTTAGCCTCTTGAGAGCATGGCTAATTCCTTTGCAATGTCCTTCCTGGGAAACACATCTATCATGAGTGATTTTGATGAATGAATTCCAAAATGAAAGAAACGCAAAGACAAAACGAAAAAAAAGAAAACAAACTACTTATTAAAGCTAAATGAGAAGAAGTAGTTCTGGATTTAGATAGTCTCCAGCTAGACTTTATTCATCCACAACGTATGTCTTGGTCATGAAAAGAACTCAGTAAATCCATCTCTGCACCACACAAAAGATGAACTCTCATAAGCATGCTCCTTCTTCCCAGAAGACACTGGAATGTTGAGGAGATGTGTAAGCACAGGATCATGAAAAGAACTCTCTCCAAATATCACATTCATTTGAAGCACATCATAGCCCTCTTCTACCACACTATCCATAATAGTCCTGCAATGCTTAACCAAGGAATGCACATCCATGGTCTCAACAAATTCATCAGAAATTTCAAAAGTAAATGTCTCAAACTCACAGTCGTTAACCATGTTATGATTGTCATTCAAAATGTTGACATCTTTATCATCAAAACTAACATCATTGGCTTTCTCATCTAACACTTGTTGTGTGTTTCCAGTAACATTCACAATTTCAAAGGTTGATGCTTCGCAAGGAGTCCCAGCAATTTCCACATTATTTTGGTTCTTGGTGTTACAATGTTCTTCCAGATGTGACTCTATACAACTTATCAAGACATCAAGAAAAGAACAGTCATCATCATTGTCAAGTAAAACATGACTCTCACTATCATTTGAACAATTCTCAACATAGGCTACCTGTGAGGTATGCTCTACCAAAGATTGACTTGGCAATTCAAAGCTTGATATATCTATGAAACCACATTCTTCTATGTGTGCATTATCTAATAAATTCATGCAATCTTCTACATCAAGCTCATCACAATCAATTTCTTCATCATCAACAATTTTATCAACAGAAATGTAGTCATGCTTAACACCCTCATCAACAAAAGTTGGGGAACATTCAACAACCTGAATGGAACAACAACATTCTAAATGCATCGGTTGTTTCATTGCATAGTTCACATCAAAGACCACTTCTTCATTATTAATTCTAAAGGTGACAGTTTTATTTCGAACTCCAATCAAAGCATCACCAGTAGCTAAAAATGGCCTGCCAAAAATTAAAGGTACCTCAGGGTCTTCCTCCATATCAAGTACAATGAAATCAACAGGCAAAGTAAATTTATCAACTCTTACCAGAACATCTTCAACCAAACCTGTAGGAGTTACCAAGGACCTGTCTGCCAATTGGAGAGTTACTGCAACTGGGCGAATCCGGCTTTCCAATCCAACACTGATAGCAATGAACAATGGCATTAAGTTTATTCCAGCTCCCAAATCACACAAAGCCTTTGCAAAATGCCTTGTGCCTATTTTACATGGGATGGTGCAACTCCCAGGATCCTTAAGCTTCGGAGGAAGATCATGAACCATCCATGCTTGAGTGCACTCAGAAACCATCATGGGAACCTCACATCTCAAGATTTGCTCTTTGTTGGAGATGAGATCCTTGAGATACTTAGCATATTTTGGCATTGAAGTCACTAAATCCATCAGGGGTAGATTCACATTTACTTGCTTGAGTACTTCCAAAAACCTATTGAACTGAGGGCCCTTTGTTGGTGGTGGTTTCTTTCTCTATGGAAAAGGTGGTTTGGGAGCATACTCAGGGTAGTTGTAAGGATTGGAGTTCTTGGTGATCTCATTTCCTACCCTAGCTGGTATGTCCTCCTTCATAGTATTACTATCCTCTTGCTCATTATCCTTCTCAAGTTCCAAAGCTTCCTCAGTTTCATCTTTCTGGTCTTCTTCTGTACAATCACTCTTAACTTCTGAAGATTTGTTCCCAGTCAAAAGTTTTCCACTCCTCAAGGTTATGGCCTTACATCCAATATTGTTCTTGGGATTTGGCACAGTATCACTAGGAAGAGAACCAATAGGTCTATGATGTATAGCATTCGCGAGTTGACCCAATTGCATCTCAATGTTTTTAAATGTGCCATCATGATGTCTTACAGATGTCTCCAAAGAAACAAATATTTCCTCATTTTTATCCACCTTTTCTATAAGACTCCGGAGCATTTCTTCCACCGATGAGTTTCTCAGCTCTGAGGTGCTACCTTGCTGATCAAACCCTGGTGGAGGATTGGAAGTTCTCCCTTGATCATTCCCTTGAGTATATTGACCTCTCTGGCTTTGGTTCTGTTAACCCCAAGTTTCTTGATTCCCACAATAGCTTTTATTGTTGCCTCCTGAGTAATTTCCAGAGTACTGTGGTCTGTTACCATAGTTATTCACAAATTGAATGGACTCAGTAGTGACTGGACATTCATCCGTGTGATGTTCCCCTTTGCATAGTCCACATGAAAGTACTGGGGCTTTGGTTTGAGTCGCCTTTAAAGTCTGCACCTGCTTGGCCAATGCTTCAAACTTAGCACTAAGTGAAGTCTCCTCATCTACATCAAGAACTCCTCTTTGTCTCCTGGCGTGTGGCTTTCTAGTCTCTGGAAAAAGGTATTCATCCACAGCTATCTGATTGAACAGTTCACGCACTTCAGGCATAGATTTGTCTTTAAGTGCCCCATTAGCACAAGCTTTAACCATCAAAGAAGATTCAGGAGTTAGTCCTTTGAAAAAAGTATTTAGTTCTCTAATTTCGCCCAAGTCATGGCTGGGGCATTGCCTAATCAAATTGTTGAATCTCTCCCAAGCTTCCCTAAATGACTCACTGTCTTGTTGTTGGAAGTTCATAATTTCCAACCTTCTCTTTTCAAGCTTAGCTGGAGGGAAGTATTTAGACAAGAACCTTTTCTGTAGATCATCAAATGACATTCTAGCATTTGCTCCCCCAATACTCTTGAACCAATGTTTAGCCTTTCCACGCAGAGATAAAGGGAACAAAATTCTGTGAACCTCACCCCTGTCAACTCTTGGCAACTTAAAAGTGCTACATAATCCGAGAAACCAATCAAGGTGGTCGTTAGGATCCTCGTTGTCAAGACCTTGGAAAAATTGGCCCTGGGTGATCATGGAAACAATTTGTGGAGGAATGTGGTAACTTTCCACATCGATGTCCTGATGACCAAATCGATTGTCAAAATTTACTGCATAATGGTCTCCAAACCGAGGTGCTTGTGCTCCTTGAGCTGCCATTTCTCTCTGTTGCCTTAATTGTGCTCTCAAAGTTTTCTCCAACTCAAGATCCAATAAGAATTGTGGTTCTCCTGCAAACCTGCTAGACCTTGGCATACACAACACACAGTTGTGGAGTATAATAACAAAGAAACAAGAACTTCAAATATACAACAAGAAATAGACCACAAATCTCAACACGTACTCAAAACAATGCACAGAACAGAACACAACACAAAATGAAAGCTAAGGTAAATGCCATAAACAAAAACACAAAGTAGAACAAGTAAAAATCAAGAACAATTCAACAAATTCCAGAACCGATTGCCTTCCCCGGCAACGGCGCCAAAAATTGAACAGGCTAGCCGTGTACCCTCAATTTTACCCTAACAACTACTGTAGAAGTGGGAGCAGGGATCGTAATCCACAGGGAAGGCGTAGGTCAAGAAAATTGAACAAATTATTCTAAATTTCCTTGTCACCGAATCTAGTCACGAGAGAAGAAAAAGAAAATTTAACACAAAAGAACGAAAGCAAAATTACAAAATGTAGCAACAAGCAGGGATGAACAGATATCTCAGGATTTTTGTACCGGATGAACACAGACGTAGCAAATTTCTGCTTTGCAATCAATCAACGGGCAAAATTATGGAGACCTAAGTTGCCTAGAAGTCCAAGTCATGGTTAGCATGGCGACCACACCACTTCCTGTACTTCCTATCACCATCTCCTCCCATGGCGAGGCCCGAGAATGGTGGAATAAACTCCGCAAAGTCTCACTTTCCAAGCTAACTACTCTAACATGCAAAGTCCTAAGAACTCCCATGGCGAGGCCCATCCTAGGGTTCACATATCATTGTTGTTAGCACAGAAAGCTCCTTTAACACTTTTCCTAATGTTTCAATTCATTAACACTTCCTATGGCGAGGCCTGAGTCTCAAAATTGATTTGATTACAGAAAACAAGTGCAAAGACTTAATCAATCACAATTTAGTTCTCAATTCAAGCAACTTCGCTAACTTTAATTTGATTAATCACTCCTCAATTTAGCATGTCGACCACAATTGAAGCTTGATCTATTCAAGATTAGCTAGGAATCATGCAATTCAACAGATTTCTATAAACAATTCAAATGTGATTTCAATACTCATCAATTAGATCAAATGCATAGCAAACAATCCACTAAGTCACGTATTCATCCGTTTAGAATCCTAAGATATCACACAGTTAGCCAGAAAATTCCATATCTAACTCATGAACATTGAATTCAATCATCATACAATTAACTTCCATCGAATTAAGGAATTTCACCGATCAAAGGCTAGAGAAATGTCAATTGTTGCTTCGTTGAGCTCGATATGAAATCTTTGGTACACAATCGTGATTAGAAATGAGATCGGAGAACAAATGTTTAGTGAGAGAAAATAGATCTAGAGAGAGAAAATGAGAGGAAGAAAAACTCCCGCTAAAATTCAAAAGATAGTTCTAAAGTCTCGAATCCCCCTTTCCATATTAGCTACACCTCCTATATATAGGGTAGTAGAAATGTAACTAATACGCTAACTAAAAATATCTAAAGTGTTACTGGATTGCCCTTGCATGGAAGGACCAAAAATCAGCTTAAGTTGGGAAAATTCGAAGTTGAAGAACTTGTCCCAGCAATCCAGCGCCTTTGGGCTTAATTTCCAGCGCCTTTGTCAGCCTCGTCGCCCTATGTCGCGCCTTTAGGCTTTTGCTGCGCACGCCTTCACTGCTTATAGATCCAGGTGAAGTATTCAGACTTTTCCTGCGCCTTTGAGCCATCAGCGAGCACGCCTTTGTCATCCTTGCAAGCCTCCACGCATTCTAGCTTGCAAGACATCACACCTTCCTGCCCTGGTACTTCACGCCTTCAGCTGCCTTGCTGAACTCCTAAAATCAGAACCCAACACTTAGAAAAATTTCTGAACTTCAAATAAGAACAAACTGGAAACCCAAAACTACGATGCGTGTTCTTGTGCACAAATTGTGAGCTGAATGAGATTCTGTGAGTGTTGTGAGCTACGTGAGGTGCTTGTGAATTGAGTGTGAGCTGGATGAAGAATGAAGAGTGAAGAGAAATCAGAACAAATGAGAATTAAGAATAAAATGCAAGGTGTTTGCGAAATTGGTAAAAGATAATTCAAGAAAATGAAATCGGTGAAAAGAAGTTGGAAGCAAAAACATTGACCCCTCTACACAAGCCTGCGATGCATCACCACGATGCATCGCAGCACAAACCAATTAAGGCTACGATGCATCGTGGCGATGCATCGTAGCACACTCACCATATAACCAAGATGCATCGTAGCGATGCATCGTGGTCCAATTCAGCCTTCACTACGATGCATCGCTACGATGCATCGTAGTGTTGTGCTTGTGTGCTGCGTGAGATGCATTCTGTGAGGTGCGATGTGTGTGTGTTTGAGTGTAGAGTGAACATAGTATGAATGAAATAAGAACAACTAAAACCAATTGCCCAAATGTCAAGCTGAAATGCAATAGCCATAGATTAATGAACTTGTAGACCGAGATGTGATTTATGCAAGAGTGTTATAGTGAATGGTTGATGAAATGTGTGAATGTCATGAGATGTTTTAGCATGGAGCAAACAAAGAGTGAGGATTCCAGAATGTTATGAAAAGAAGCAAAGATTTTTGTTGTGAAATAGCAAGAAATGAGTGATATGAAATGTGTTTGTGAATTGTGCAAAATAGCAAGAGTGATTGTGTTTGTGAGAACTTGTTGTGCCATGTATGTACACTCATCGTAGTGTAAATCCTGTGTGTGTGCAAATTGGTTGTGAACTGAGAATACATTCATCGTAGTGTAAAAAATAGCTGAATGCACAAATGCACCACGATGAGATCGTGGTGCAATTTGTAGCTCAAAATAGTTCACTGCCCAGCAATCTTCCAACCAAAATTCAACTGTGATGCGTTGGGAATTTGGAGAAACTTAAAGAACCAATATTGTAGCTCTTGATCTCAGATTTCCATAGCCTTTTGAATCATCCAAAGCGAAGTTCAGGTGAGAGAGTTATGCCCAAAATACTGACGCCTGGCAGAATATGAAATTTAAGCCTACGATGCATCGTAGGCTTAAAACCCTGATTTGGTTTGCCATTTCCCACGTTCATTTCCAACTTTCCTTTCAGAACTGGCCTTTACCTTGAACACCAAAGTTATAGATCTCTCTCTTGGCTTTCCATTGGCTTTTGAATCACCCAATTTGGACCCCGGATGAGAAAGTTATGGCCGAAATACCAAAACATGGCAAAACTGGACATTTGCACTACGATGCATCGTAGTGCAAATTTCTTCTTAGCAATTCATGTTGAAAATTCTCCCTTTTCTCTTCCAAATTAGAAATTAAGCTCAACACAAGAATTGTAAAGTTTCCTCTTGCCTTTCCATGAGTACAAGAAACATCATCTTTGGATGTCTAGAGCTCAAGATGTCAACAATTTACCAAACTGTGGCAATCAGAATTCTTAAAACCCTAATATAATGTGTCACAAAGAAGCCCCCGTTTCATGGCATTGTACACAGAATTAGCGAACTGTTAAAACATAAGAATTAAAGAGCACTCAAAGACCTTTTCAGAACATCAAAGAACTCACCAATTGGATTAGTATTAAGAAAGTTATGCTCAAATGCATTTGCACAACAAAGCTGACCAAACCCTAAATGCATTTGCACAACAAAGCTGACCAAACCCTAAATTAGGCATATTCCTTCATTTTCCTTTAACACATTTCACTCCATTTACCATCATTTTGCATTTTTTGCACCATTTACGCATTATCAACTATCAAACCACATTTACACATTAAACCATATAAAACACCACACAATAGCATCATTTACAAGCTAAAAGCCAAGAGATTTTACACAATGTAGTTGGTGTAAAACCAACTCATCAATTTTCTGATGCATTGAAGGGTCCTATTTATAGTGTTTGATTAGGGTTTACATGTAATAGTTTCCTTATCCCTCAAGTATTCTGTTTCTCTAGAGTTTACATGTGTTAGATTCCTTGTACGTAAAGTATTTTTTTTCCTTTTATTTTAGATATTAAATTTCCAATTAATTTGTATCTTATTCTATTTCTTTTAAATAATTCCCTAAGCTTAAAACTATTTAATTCCTCACGTATCTTTATTACTATAAACATAATCTATTAAATAGTTTCCTATATAAAAATAATACATAGAGATTTTAATTTTACTAAAATCTCTGGGTATTACATTCTTACCTCCTTAAAATAAGTTTCGTCCTCGAAACTTGCTTTGTCCTATTCTTGGAACGATTTAGAAAACTTATTCTTTCATACATTATTTATCCTCACTCACTCTGAGGTATTACAATTATGCATGTTGACAATTAAGGTGGATAAAAAAACAGTAGGGAAAAAAAATCCTAAATGAACGCGGTTTTTTACTTTGTTATTTTTGACAAAAAAATGTGTGTTATAACCCATGAAAAATGGACGTTTGGTAAATATTTTAATTTCACTTTTTTGGACAATATTCACTAGAATGCAAGTTCATAATTGGGGTGGGTGTAAAAAACGGTACAAAAAAGTCAAAATCAAAATATTTTTGAATTTTTCCATTTTTGGCTAAAAGAGTGTGTTATAGCCTATGAAAAATAAAAATTTGGTAAAAAAATATAAATCACTTTTTTCGACACCGTTCATAATCATGTTTGTTCACAATTGAGTTAGGTGAAAAAATAGTAGAGAAAAAGTAGAAATCAACTCATTTTCTTTACCAAAATGCGTGTGTTATAACTCATGAAAAATTGTAGTTTAGTGAAAATTTAATTTTCACTTTTTTTGACAATATTCACTAGATGCACGTTCATAATTGAGATTGCTACATTAAAATGGTACAAAAAAAATCAAAATCAACTCGTTTTTTTAATTTTGCCACTTTTGGCCAAAAAACGTATGTTATAGCTCCGAAGAAAGAGAGCGTTGTCTTTCTGGTTAAAGATTTCTCTTGGTTGTTTCTGAAAAATTACAAAATGGTAAAAAATTTAAATTTCATTTTTTCTATCACCGTTCACAATGATGCATGTTCATAACAAATGTGGGTAAAAGAAAGAAGAAAAAAAGAAAAAAATCAACAAGTTTTTTGACCAAAATACGTGTGTTATAACCTATGAAAATTGGAAGTTCGGTAAAAAATTTAATTTAATTTTTTTTTGACAATATTCCCTAGAATGCATGTTTAAAATTGAGATGGGTGTAAAAATGATATAAAAAAAATTTTAAATCACACATTTTTTTTTATTTTTCCATTTTTGGCTAAAAAATGTGTGTTGTAGCCAATGAAAAAAATAAAAATTTGATAAAAAATCTAAATATTACTTTATTTGACACCGTTCATAATGATCCATGTACACAATTGAGGTGGGTAAAAAAATAATAGAAAAAAAATAAAAATCAACACGTTTTTTTTACTTTGCTATTTTTGACAAAAATACGTGTGTTATAACCCCTGAAAATGGAGGTTTTGTGAGAATTTTAATTTTCACTTTTTTTGACAATATTTACTAGAATACATGTTCACAATCGGGGTGGGTACAAAAAGCAATATAAAAAAGTCAAAATAAACGTATTTTAGGATTTTGCCTTTTTTTGCTAAAAAATGTGAACTATCATTGTGCACGGTGTCACCTAAAGTCATATTTAGATTTTTTTTTACCAAATTTTTATTTTATATATGATATAACATGGTTTTTAGCCAAAAACGGCATAATCTAAAAACGCATTGATTTTGACAATTTTTGTAGCACTTTTTGCACCCACCCCAATTTTGAATATGCATTTTAGTGAATATGGTAAAAAAAGTGAAAATTAAAATTTTCACCAAACCTCCCTTTTTGGTCAAAAATAGCAAAATCAAAAAATGCGGTTACTTTGGCTTTTTCCTACTATTTGTTCACCTATCTCAATTGTGAACATGAATAATTGTGAATGATGTCAAAAAAGTGAAATTTAATTTTTTTTTTTGCCAAATTTTCATTTTTAATGGGCTATAACACACTTGTTTTAGCCAAAAATGGCAAAATCTAAAAACGCGTTGATTTTGCTTTCTTGTACCATTTTTTGCACCCACCCCAATTATGAACATGCATTCTAGTGAATATTTTCAAAAAAATGAAAAATTAAAATTTCCACCAAATCTCCATTTTTTATGGGTTATAATACACGTATTTAGGTATAAAATGGAAAAATAAAAAAATATGTTGATTTTCTCTTTTTCCTACTATTTTTTCACTCACTTTAATTGTGAATATGCATCATTGTGAACCATGTTAAGAAAAGTTAAATTTAGATTTTTTATCAACTTTTCATTTTTCATGAGATATAACACACGTTTTTTATACAAAATTGGCAAATTTCAAAAACGGGTTTATTTTTACTTTTTTTTTATTTTTTTCCCAAATATTCCGATTGTAAAAATGCATTCTAGTGAATAATGTCTTTTTTTGTGCCGAATCAAAATCAGAGCTATATCAACTCAATATTGGAAAAATACAAATTGCAATAATAGAAGATGAGATGCAAATCTCACATCTTACAAAAATTAAGGCAAAGGGGAGGATGAATTGCGTGGCTACAACATTCATACAAGCAACAGCTATATTTCTGATAGTACAAAACAGATTCAATCGCCTAGAACATAGAAAATAAATCGATAGACATAATCCTAACCTGTGTATTAGTTATTGACGAGTGCAGCGCGCGAATAAAATTAGATCATATCTAGACTCACATTTTTCATAGGTGATTTCTAATGAAATTGAAGCTGTATTCCTGAAACCCAATTCCTATAGAATGTATGCAGAACTCAAGTTACATTTCCCAAATACAACGAGTTGTTGCCATCTTGTTTGGTAGAGAAGTCAATTCTTACAATATCCTGTTAACTGTATCGGAGTATTTTCCATCTGAGAAAAGTATCTCAGCAAATGTGTTTTTTTTTAATCAACGGTAAAAATTATATTATATTGATTAAAGGGTTCATGTACAATATAAACCAGGCATACGCGGGTAGAAATACAACATTAACTCACTAATGCACGGAAATCCCCAACGTCACGACATCGTGGAGGCCAAAATAGTATCTACACCAAAAAACTAATTAATGATAGAGACATTAGGATACAATGATATACTTACCCTATACACGTGTGTCTTTTATCCTATGTACAATATCTCGCTGAATAGGCATTACGCCATCAAAATATAACATGTTCCTTGTGAGCCAGGTGTAGTAGATTGTACACACAAAGGTTAGCCTGCTCTTCTGGCTCCTCCGGGAGGTTCCTCGGCTCTTTCTTGAGCCACTTCAATCATGTATCCAACGTTGTCATTGCCCTTCTCAAACCGCACCAATTATGCATGTCATCCCATATTGCTTGAGTGAAAGGACAAGCAAAATATAAGTGGTGGATAGACTCCTCAAGCTCACCACAGAATCCACATGTCGGGTCAATGTAGAGATAATCCAATCTGTCTCGAGTGAGAAGTTGACCTCTGATCCCTAGCCAAATTGTGAAGGAAAACTTGGGCGGAATATAAGAATTCCATATCGTAGCCGCCCAAAGGACCTTCGGAGATGAATGTCTGAAGTAATGGTATGCCGTAGCTGTGAGACCCGGCTGCTTCCATTCCTCCATGCTTGCCTTTGCCTGTGTCACTGAGCCCTCCTTTTCATTTGCTAGAACCATAGGCTTGTTTTGAGGCTCTGAGACATGGTTTTCCAAACCATTGCAGCTTTTCTGCAAACTTCTGGCACTGGATGTTGTGCCTTGATCACTTTTAGTAGATGGTCGATTACCCATCACTCACTTCCAAGCTTCAACCTGCAGTCCATATTGACTTCTGCAAGGTTATACAGTGCACCAACAGCAGCTCCTTGGGCATTAAGATCTGGGACTGGGAGGCTCATGATATCAACTAGTCTCTTATATACCTGCGGCGCAAAAGGAAGAAGAAAAGGTTCATTATCAGGATTGATAATCAAACGTCCAATTAATTCAGCAGCGGCGCAATGCCAGGCTTTGACAGCAGATCCCAGCACTCTCATGATGGCCTAGACTGCTCATTTTTCGGTAATCTTGATATAGGAAGACTGAGCTAAAAATACGAAGATCCAAAAGATGAGCCAAATTCACAAGCGCCCTCAGGGTATTTGTTACAAGCTCTTCATTCTCCATTACATAATCTTCTATACACTGGAATAATCTCTCCAAACAGTGACGATGCTGAGCCATTATGACCTCATTATCGGGCATGAACTACAAGTTTCGAATTATATTCGAAGCAGCAACTGCACAGAGTTGCTTTTTAGCCTTCCCTTCCTCATCCATATTAAATAAGCCATCTTCGTCAAACCACCAATCAGATGGGCTGCGTTTAGCAGTATTTTTCTACATAGAAGCCTCCTTATTGCTGGAACTAGCTCCAGAACTATGAGCAGCTTCATTATTTCTCATGGCCTCATACTCGTTCCCAAAACCAGTAACAAGAGAATTTGCTCCAAGCATATTCTCGGTGTTTTAACTAGCACCCTTGGTAGGGATATATCGCGCCAGCCATCTATAACTTGCAACAATGCATCCAGCAATCCAGGAATCTTGGCAAGAGGAGTAGCATCTTTACGAACTTCATATTTTTTTTTGAAAGACAGCAATGTGAGAGTGTTCAATGCCCATGTCAGCTCACTCTTTAATTCGCTTTGAAGAGCTAGAACTATCCTTTTGTTACTTTGCTCGACGAATTTGGAGGGAACTTGCAGGAAAGGACCCAGGAGAGTATAGGATGCTACAGAATCTAATGCGCCAGCTGCAGCCGCGACATTGGTGTTTCCACTGCCGAAAGGATGGCCCCTGTTGGCCGCCTGCCTGCTAAAGTCTCCTGAACCTCTTTGTCAGTTGCTTTAGAGTGAATATTGTAAAACAAAATTAAAAATTAAAAATCTTGTCATGCCTCTATTTTTCATTGATTATAACATACATATTGTAGGATTAAACTAAATCCTATTTAGATTGGTATTTTAATTAGTTGTTGTTTTGTTTTAGGAAACAGAATTGTAAAAGGATTATTGGTCAAATCCTTGTTAGTTTTAGTTAGTTTCTTAACCTATAAATATATGGGTTGGTTAAGTTATTTTTATGTGAACAAAAACAATAAGAATAAGAGAGAAGGCCGACGCCTACTGGAGCTAAAAAACCTTTCGGTTTTTCGTCCAAGAAATAAATTTGATTGCCTCCAAAAATTGCTTTTCTCGTTTTTTGTGCAATACTATATTGCTTTCTTGTGTGATCAATTAATTCCTTGTTTTTATCTTTGATTAAAAGCCTTACGGCTTATTTTCCTTTTGCATCTTTATTGTGTTTTGGTTAATTAAATAAAATCGATCCTACAAATTGGTATCAAAGCAAGGTTATTATTAATTAACCATGACGGGAAATATAATTTGTGTTGTTCCCAAACTCACGGGAAAACAAAATTATAATTATTGGAGAATTCAGATGGAAACCCATTTGAAATCCTTTGATTTGATCAAATACATTGAAGCGGAATTATCCGAAGATGCTGATGCAAGTGCAATGAAGAAGGAAAGTTTGGCATTGTCCCAAATTCATCAAGCAATTGATATGTCAGTATTTGGGAAAATTTCAACAGCCAAAAGTGCAAAGAAGGCGTGGGATATCTTGGAGAAAACCTACAGAGGTGTTGACAAGGTTCAACAAAACAATTTGATGATGTTGAAACGAAAGTTTGAACTTTGCACAATGGAGAAGACCGAATCCATAGAGTCGTATTTTTCTCGTCTTTCAGCGATTAAAGATGAAATGGAGTTAAATGGGCATATATTAAAAGATGAAGTATTTGTTGAAAAAGTTCTCAACACACTGCCCATAAAATTTGATAATGTTGTCGTTGTCACGCAAGAGACCAAGGATTTGTCCACATTGACAATTGAAGAATTTCAAGGTACATTAATTCTACATGAACAACGAATTAATGGAAAGTTGGATGATTCTGTGGAAAAAGAGACTCCGGAGAAGGCATTGCAGGCCCAGACAGATAAATTAAAGAATAACTCCAATGTTGCTGCGACAAATGCTCATGGCCAGAATTCCAGAGGAAGAGGACGTGGTAGAAATAATTACCGAGGTCGCGGTAGAGGTAACCAATTCTTTCAGCAAAGAGAAAATAATGGTTTTAATTTTCAACAGTCTAATAATTCCCAAAAGAGTAAAATACAATGCTATAATTGTGGAAAATTTGGTCATTATAAAAAAGATTGTTGGGGTGCAAAATCTGATGTGCATGTCCAAATTGCTGAAACTAATGGGAATGAGGATAAACAAGAGGCTGTCTTATTTTCTACTGCTGAATGTGAACAAACAAAGAATGATAATTGGTATTTGGATTCTGGTTGTAGTAATCACATGTGTGGAAAAAAGGAGTTGTTTTCTAATTTAGATGAATCATTTAAAAGCTCAGTTAGATTTGGGAATAATACAGTTGTGCCTGTTCTTGGAAAAGGAAATATACCCATTACTTTGAAAAATGGGTCAAGAAGTTTTATTGGTGATGTGTTTTTTGTGCCCAGTCTTTATCATAATCTGTTAAGTCTTGGACAGTTATTTGAAAAGGGGTATGATTTGAATTTTAAACATGGAACTTGTATGATCAGTGATGCACGATTGGGATTAATTGCAAAAGTGAACATGAATCAGAGTAGACTGTTCCCTATATCCCTTAATTATAGTGATTCAACTTGTTTTAGTTCCACTGTTTCAAATGATGCGTGGTTGTGGCACATGAGATTTGGCCATTTTAATTTTGGTAGTTTGGATTTTCTTTCTAAGAAAAATATGGTTTTGGGACTGCCTTCTATTGATTTTTCTCCTAGACAGTGTGAGTCTTGTATTAAGGGAAAGAAACACAGACATTCTTTTCAAAAAGGCAAGGCTTGGAGAGCTAATCATCTGTTGGAGCTGGTTCACTCAGACTTGTGCTCCGTTGAGGTACCATCTTATGGTGGTAGTAAGTATTTTATCACCTTTATTGATGATTTTAGCAGGAAAGCATGGGTCTATTTTTTGAAGAATAAATCTGAAGCTTGTGATGTTTTCAAGAAATTCAAGGTATATGTAGAAAAACAAAGTGGGCACTACATTAAAACCTTGAGAACTGATAGAGGTACAGAATACACTGTATGTGATGGTTTCTTGATGAATCATGGTATTAAACATCAGATGACAGCCAGGTACACTCCTCAACAAAATGGGGTGGCAGAAAGGAAAAACCGAACAGTGATGGATTTGGTAAGATCCATGATGTTGGCAAAAACTATGCCCAAGGAATTTTGGGCTGAAGCAGTTTCTAGTGCTGTTTATATTTTGAACAGGTGTAGTACAAGGTGTAATCGTGGAATTACTCCATATGAGATTTGGACTGGTAAGAAACCAAATATCAGTCACTTAAGAGTATTTGGTTGTCTTGCATATTCTCATGTTCCAGATGCCTTGAGAAAGAAATTGGATGATAAGGCAGAGAAGTGCATTTTTGTTGGCTATAGTCTACAGACAAAAGGCTATAGGTTGTTTAATCCCGATACAAGAAAGATAATTGTGAGCAGAGATGTTACTTTTGATGAACAAGGAACATGGGATTGGTCTTCTAAAGAACCAACAACATCAGTTGGTCAACCACCATTACCTTTATTGATTGAAGAAGAAGAAGAAAATGGACAACATGAAGAACAAGTTGAACAACCATCTCAAGATCCTTCATCTTCAAGTGTGCAAAGAACTCCTGCACAGTTTAGTCGACCACAACGGCAACGACAATTACCAGCTCGATTGCAGGATTATGTTGTGGGTGATAATACAAAATATAATTTATCTGATGAAGATGTTGTGAATTTTGCATTATTTGCAGATTGTGACCCAGTTGATTTTAAAGATGCTGCTCATGATGATTGTTGGATAAAAGCAATGGGTGAAGAAATTCATGCCATTGAGAAGAATGATACTTGGGAGCTTACAAATCTTCTAAGTGAGAAGAAAGCAATTGGAGTGAAGTGGGTTTATAAGACAAAATATAAACCTGATGGAGAAGTGGATAGATACAAGGCGAGACTTGTTGCTAAAGGTTACAAACAAAAACCTGGTATTGACTATTTTGAGGTATTTGCTCCTGTTGCTAGACTTGATACTGTTCGTTTGATAATTTCTTTATCTGCACAAAATAATTGGAGGATTTATCAAATGGATGTTAAGTCTGCATTTTTAAATGGTGTTCTTGAAGAAGAAGTATATGTTGAGCAACCTGCAGGTTTTATAAGAAAAGGTCAAGAAGATAAGGTTTACAGGTTGAAAAGAGCTTTATATGGCTTAAAACAATCTCCAAGGACGTGGTATACACGTATTGATACTTTCTTTGTGGATCATGGTTTTCAAAGGTGTCCATATGAGCATACTTTATATGTGAAATCATCTAGTCAAGGTGATGTTCTTTTGATATGCTTGTATGTAGATGATTTGATTTTTACAGGCAACAATCAGGAGATGATTGCTGAATTCAGGGAGGCCATGATCAAACAGTTTGAGATGACTGATTTGGGTCTGATGTCATATTTCCTTGGAATTGAGGTTTTACAGTCTGATCAAGGCATATTTATCTCTCAGAAAAAATATGCAGGAGATATCTTAAAAAAATTCAAAATGAATGAAGCTAAACCAATATTGACTCCTGGCGAGGAAAATTTGAAGTTAACAAAAGAAGGAACAGGTGAACCTGTAAATCCGACATACTTTAAGAGTATAGTTGGAAGTTTGAGATATTTGACTTCTACAAGACCAGACATTACTTTTAGTGTTGGTTTGATTAGCAGGTTTATGGAAAATCCACGACAGTCACATTTACAAGCAGCAAAGAGAATTTTGAGGTACATTAAAGGTACTCAAGGAGATGGAATTCTTTATTCGTCTGGTGATCCAGTTGAACTTTTTGGGTTCACAGACAGTGATTGGGCTGGTGACACAGTTCAACGGAAAAGTACTTCTGGGTATGCATTTTTTACTGGATCTGGTGTGTTTTCTTGGAGTTCAAAGAAACAACAAGTAGTTGCATTATCTACAGCGGAGACAGAATATATTGCAGCAGCAAACAGTGCTACGCAAGCATTATGGTTAAGGAGGATGCTTGGGTTTCTTCAACATAAACAAAATGGTCCGACTACAGTATTTTGTGATAGCAAATCAGCTATTGAATTGACAAAGAATCCAGTGTTTCATGGACGAGCAAACATATCGATATCAAGTTTCACTTTATACGTGAATTGGTTCGAGACAAGGAGATTGCAATTAACTATTGCAAGTCTGAAGATCAGGTGGCGGACATTTTCACGAAGGCATTGAAGATGAAGACATTCGTGAAATTGAAAAAGCTTTTGGGCATGATTAATCATGCAGATTTAGTTTAAGGGAGGCAAATGTAGGATTAAACTAAATCCTATTTAGATTGGTATTTTAATTAGTTGTTGTTTTGTTTTAGGAAACAGAATTGTAAAAGGATTATTGGTCAAATCCTTGTTAGTTTTAGTTAGTTTTAGTTAGTTTCTTAACCTATAAATATATGGGTTGGTTAAGTTATTTTTATGTGAACAAAAACAATAAGAATAAGAGAGAAGGCCGACGCCTACTGGAGCTAAAAAACCTTTCGGTTTTTCGTCCAAGAAATAAATTTGATTGCCTCCAAAAATTGCTTTTCTCGTTTTTTGTGCAATACTATATTGCTTTCTTGTGTGATCAATTAATTCCTTGTTTTTATCTTTGATTAAAAGCCTTACGGCTTATTTTCCTTTTGCATCTTTATTGTGTTTTGGTTAATTAAATAAAATCGATCCTACACATATGAACCCGACCACCGTGCATTATAGCTCATTTTTCTCCCCCTTCTCTCTAACTCCAGCTGATTTAAATTACCAGCTCTGGCCAAAACCGTCCTTCACTAAAAAATCGACCTACACTCACTCCACTTTCACCATTCTCACTTTCACTTTCACTCCCACTTGTACTATTACCCCAACAATAGAGCTCCAAACTCAGATCGTGGAGGAGCTGCTCACTAAGCTAGACTTCAGAGCTTCATAGCTGCTCATCGGCTCTGCTCAATAAGTTGCCCTTACAGATCAGTCTCATAGCGTCCAAAGGCAACTGCTTGACTGGAGCTGCCACGGCTTCTTTGGGTCTGTCCACTGGTCAGCTGTAATTCAGATCGGGCACCTCCAGGTCTTATCCGAGCTCCTTAATCCAATGGAAGAGCCAGATCTCCTAGATCGGACCCCCACACCAATCGGCTACTGTTCAAGCCAATGTTCAAGCTTCTACTGTTCATTATCCTTTGAAGCTGACTTCTCTATTACTCACAACTCGGCCCAAGTAGCTAAACGAAGTCTCAATTGGGACAAGCCTACTTGGAGCTGAGAAAAGTTCAAACACCTCTCTGCCAAAATCGAGCCCTAAAATGCTGAAAAGACTCCCTCGGTTCTCTCACTACTTAAGCTCGGGCGCTTCAGCTGAAGACAGATGCAAATGCTCAAAATCGAGCTCGGAGGTAATGTATCTCGGATGTGGTCCATTGACTTGGTGACTATGAGCTTATCATATATTTGTGAATTTCTGGATTGGAATCATGCTTATGGAATGTGGATATTATCATCTTGATGAATTCATTGACTTGTTGACTGTGAGTTTAGATTCATATATGGTTAAAATTGGGAATTTTTGGAATTGAATCTTGCTTATGGAAGACTTGAGGATTTTGATATTTCCAAGCTAGTTGAAATTGAACTGCAATCTGTTTGTGGAAGACTCGAGAATTGTTCTGGACATCTCAAATTCGAATACTTGTATTTCTCAAAGTCCGGTTTTTTGTATTCTAGAATTAAGAGTTGAAGCTTCCAAATGCTCTATTTTGTATTTGGATTACTACCTTTTGCTTTGAGTTGCTGATGCTTCTTTGCTATTGACTTGGTCTGGAGCTTTCTTTCTGGACCGTTTGTGGTTTGGCCTGAATTGAGGAGTTGTGCTGCTTCTGCTCTGATAGGAGAAGTAGCCCCAATTACAGTTGACAGAACTCAAACTCCATATACTGGAATCATGAATTGGAATCAAAGTCTAGACTCTCTGCTACTTGCACTAATTTTGGTCCTTTGTGGCTATTGAAAATGATGAATGTGGATTCTTAATTCTCTACTCTCAATTAATGATGAATGTGGACTCTCAGTTCATGTTTGTTCTCATTTGTTGTGGTTTGCACTCCTTTGAATGAACCGTGCTATAGAAATTGGAAGTATATTTGGTTTACCAAAGCATTAGGCTGTTGCCGACCTAGGTGTAGTCATGGCCACGGTTCCGGTTACCGGAACCGGCCCATGCCGGGCCCAACCCGTGAACCGAAACCGGCCCAGGCGGGCCGGTTCCGGTTCACACTTTATGTGAACCGTGAACCGGCGGTTTGAACAGCCGGTTTTTTTTTTTTTTAAAAAAAATAATAATAAAATTGGATGGCCAGGATTTACTAGCCGTTGGATGATCCAACGGCTAGAACCGGCGGTTAAACCGCCGGTTCAGCAAAAAAAAAAAAAAAAAAAGTGATGGGCCAGGCGGCCCAGGCCAACTGCCAAGTGGCCAACGGCCCTCATCCTCATGTCTACATTACCGTTGGCAGTCCAACGGCCATAAATTGGGCCGTTGGCTGCCAACGGTTTTGCAAGCTTTTTTTTTATTTTTTATTTTTGATTTTTCTTCTATAAATACCTAAAATTTTCTAAATT
The DNA here is from genome assembly GCA_016586305.1 of Ophiorrhiza pumila. Classification (NCBI taxonomy): domain Eukaryota; kingdom Viridiplantae; phylum Streptophyta; class Magnoliopsida; order Gentianales; family Rubiaceae; genus Ophiorrhiza; species Ophiorrhiza pumila. Next base: position 14,434,476 of record BLIW01000006.1, read on the forward strand.
CATTTTCACACCTTTCTCTTCATCTCAATTCTCTCAATTCTCTCAATTCTCTCAATTCTCTCAATACTCAATTATCATTTATATTATCTACTTTTTTTTTATCATTAAATTATTTTTACTCATTAATTCATTATATTCAAAATTCAATTCTTTACTTTAAATTATTTTATTTTATTCAAATCTTTAGCTATTTATTTTACTTTAAATTATTTTATTTTATTCAAATTATTTATGTCATTAATAATTTTTATTATTTGAATTATTTTAATTTATTTAAACACTTTTATAGTTTTATTATACACTTATAAGGTTATAATTTTATTTATCTAATTATTTATATTTATTCAATTACTTAATTTGAATTTACTATAAAATGGATAGTTATAATAGAGATATTGTTGGTAGCTCACAATTTGGTGCAAACCAAAGTGAGCAAATTTTTAGTGGTGGTGGAGAAACCGAAAGCCCCAACGTTGAAGAAAGGCTAAAATCGGATATGTTCAAGAAGCATTACACAAAGATTTTAGATTCCAACCAACAACCAATCAAGGCGAGATGCAATTATTGTCCTGGAAATAAATTTTATGCTTTCAAGAAAGGATCGGGCTATGGAACTTTGGCGCGACATTTGAAGGAAAAACATCCACACGAACTCGGCCTTTCCACCAACCAATCGCAATTATCCGGGTTTGTTCCCTCTACTACTCCTCCTTTTAAATATTCGGATGAAAAAATAGAAAAGAATTAGCTAAAATGATTGCCATAGAACATTTATCATTTGGTTTTGGTGAAAAAGTAGGATTTAATTATTATTGTCAAGAGGCATTAAATCCACAAGCTAAAAGAATGCCTAGAACATCAATAACAAGAGAATTAAAGAAAATTTATAAAGGTGAAAAACAAATTTTAATTGAAACTTTTTCAAAATTAAATGGTAGTGTTTCTATATGTTCCGATATTTGGAGTGATTTATGGCAAATGCATTCTTATATGGGAGTAACTTGTCATTGGGTTGATAGTGATTGGAAAATACAAAAAAAAATTATTGCTTTTCGTCATTTTGAAGCAAGACATACCGCAAATAATATATCTAATTTGTTGAATATTATTTTAGATGAATATGGTTTATCTAAAAAAAAATTTTCAATTGGTTTTGATAATGCTTCCTCTAATACGGCTTCAATTAATCAATTAAAAACTCTTTGTCAACCAATAATAGGTGGAAAATTTTTTCATATTAGGTGTGCATGCCACATATTAAATTTAGCGGTACAAGATGGTTTAAAAACACTAAATACGCATATTACGCCTATTAAAGAGGCAATTAGTCTTTTATGGATCCGTCCAAATTTAATGAAACTATGGGTAAAATTTTGTATGGAAAATGGACGCAAACCAAAAAGATTTAGTAAAGATGTTCCTAATAGGTGGAATTCAACTTATAAATTATTGAATGCATCTACACAATATAGTACTTTGTTATGTACTTTTTTTATGCAAAATCAAGTAGATAATATTTCTTTGCATCCTAATATGTGGGAAATTTGTTGTAAATTATTAGAACTTTTAAAGGTATTTAAAGATGCTACTGAAATTTTATCTGGTGTTTATTATCCTACTTCTCATCTATTTGTTCACATTGCATGTGATGTTGTTGGTATTTTACAACAATTTAAAGATGACCCTGTTTTATCACTTCCTATATATGATATGTTAATAAAATGGCTTAACTATTACCGAAGAATTCCACCTACATATTTAATTGCTTCTGTTTTTGATCCACGTCAAAAAATTAATATTTTAGAAGAATATTACTGCATATAATAGTTGTATAGATTCATTTTTTCTTGGCAATGAAGGTTATAAACCTCAAGATACTAAGGAAATTATAGGAGAAGTAATATTTCTTCTTCGTGATTTATTTAATGAATTTCTTTCTAAATATGGTAGTCAAGTTCCTATTAGTACCGGATCTAATATTGATGGTTCTACTAGTAGTGCATCACATCAAAATACTAGTACTCCATCAATGTTTTCTATAGCACCACGTAAACTTGGTAAGTTTATATATTCTTCACACAAAAAACCAAGATCCGGTAATGATACGGAACTTGATAGATATTTAACAACTACTTTTGAAGTTTGTGAGGAAGATAAGGATTTTCACGAGTGGTCCGTGTTAGAATGGTGGAAGGGAAAGGAGAAGGATTATCCAATCCTTTCTATTATCGCAAAACATATTCTTGCAATTCCGGCATCAACCGTAGCTGTGGAGCAAGCTTTTAGTGCGGGAGGAATCATGTTAGACGAGCACCGGTCCCGATTATTACCAAGATCATTAGAAATCTAAGCATTAGTGGATGATTGGCACAAGGCATTTTTGAGAGCACAAGAAATGGACAAGGCGGATGACATTGATTTAGATTACGACACCGACATTTCCGAAACGAGCAATGTTAGTGGCGGATCTTCAACCGGAGTTTCTTATTTCACGGATTTCGTTCAACTCGATCACGATGATGACATTGAAGAAGATTAACTTGTACTCAAATTACTTTTATGAATGAAAATTTTTATTTTTAGTAAATGTTGTATTGATTCATTATTCATATATGTAAATGGCCAACTTGTACTTAGGCCAAAATTTTATATTTCAATAATAAAATGAGGTATTTTTTCATTTATATCAAACTTGTGAACTTGTACTTATTATATCAAACTTGTTACTTTTCACATTGTAAATTTGTAAAATTTATGAATTATATCAAACTTCTCTTATTTTTTACATTGTAAATTATATTAAACTTCTTTTTTTTTTCATCTTATAAATTTGTAAATTTGTGAATTATATCAAACTTCTCTTATTTTTCACATTGTAAATTATATCAAAAAATTTTTTTTTTTCACCTTGTAAATTTGTGAATTATATCAAACTTCTCTTATTTTTCACATTGTAAATTATACCAAACTTCTTTTTCTTCATCTTGTAAATTTTGTAAAGTACATCACATTTCATATTGTCATCTTTTTAAAAAGTCGAACCGTGAGAAAACCGTACCAAAATCGGAACCGGAACCGGAACCGGAACCGGAACCGTAACCGGAACCGGAACCGGAACCGGACGGAACCGGAACCGGAACCGTGACCGAACCGTGAACCGGCGGTTCACGAACCGTAACCGTAATCGTGACTCCAAGGGCCGGTTCAGGTTCCACCCTTCATGGAACCGTGAACCGGCGGTTCACGAATCGTAACCGGCGGTTCGTGAACCGTGGTCATGTCTACCTAGGTGCCAGATTGATTAATTTGGTGCAATGTAGTTTAAGTTCGTTCAGGTGGCTGGATGCATTTGCAAGGATTCTGCTCATAAGCTTAAAATGTTTTCATGTACTTTTGCTGTGTAATCATTAGATTCATGTAAGATGCATTTGATTGCTGATTGGAAAATAGAAAGCTATACTCTAGTTGTTCTAGAGTAAACATTTCTGTATTCCATGCTAGTCATTTAATTACTAATCATGTAATGGAGTAGTACTCTATATTTCTTGCTTTCCTTTTGTAACGATGCGTTTGGATATATCCAGCATCGTATTTTGCCCACTATGTATATATATGTCCGGTTTTAAAAAAAAGATTATAACATACATATTTTGATTAAAAATGACAAAATAAAAAAACGTGTTGATGTTGACTTTCTTTTTACTGTTGTTTCACCGACCTCAATTGTGAATATGCATCATTATCAATAGTGTCAAAAAAAGTAAAATTTAGATTTTTTTTACCAAATTTTCATTTTAAATGGGCTATAACACACGGTTTTCAGCCATAAATGTCAATATCTAAAAATGCTTTGATTTTGCATTTTTTTTGTACCCTTTTTTACACACCCCAATTATGAATTAGGTTTGGTGAATATTGTCAAAAAAATTTTAAAATAAAATTTTTATCAAATCTCTATTTTTCATGGGTTATTATAACACACGTATTTTGGTAAAAAAACGTGTTGATTTTTGCTTTTTCCTACTGTTTTTCACCCGCCTCAATTATGAACATGCATCACTTTTAACATGTCAATAAAAAGAGAAATTTAGATTTTTTTTTTTACTAAATTTTCACTTTTCATGGTCTTTAACACACGTTTTTAGCCAAAAATGACAAAATTCAAAAACGTATTGATTTTGACTTTTTTTTGTACCATTTTTGCACCAATCTCGATTGTGAACATGCATTCTAGTAAATATTATCAAAAAAGTGAAATAAAAATATTCACCAAACCTCCATTTTTCATGGGTATACACGTATTTTGGTAAAAAAAATGACAAAGTAAAAAAACGTATTGATTTTGGTTTTTTTCTACTATTTTTTCACTCACCTAATTATGAATATGGATCACTGTGAACGGTGTCAAATAAAGTGATATTTAATTCTTTTTTACCAAATTTATATTTTACATAGTCTATAACACACATTTTTTAGTAAAAATAAAAAAAACGCATTGATTTGTAATTTTTTTTCTACCTTTTTTTGCACCCACACCAATTATGAACATGCATTCTAGTAAATATTTTTTAAAAAAAAGTAAAAATAAAAAATTTCACCAAATTTTAATTTTTCATTGGTTATAAAACACATATTTTGATAAAAAATGATAAAGTCATAAAACGCGTTGATTTTTACTTTCTTCCTAGTATTCTTTCACTCACCTCAATTGTGAACATCTAACATTATGAATGGTGTCAAAAAAGTGAAATTTAGATTTTTTTAAGTTTTATCCTAAATGGGCTATCACACGTTTTCTAGCCATAAATGGCAAAATACAGAAACACGTGATTTTACCTTTTTTCTACCAATTTGTGGCACCCACCCCAATTTTGAACTTCTAGTGAATATTGTCAAAAAAAATTAAAATTAAAATTTTTACCAGACCTGCATTTTTAATGGGTTATCACACACGTATTTTGGTATAAAATGGTAAAGTCAAAAAAACATGTTGATTTTCTGTTTTTCTTATTGCTTTCCACCCACTTCAATTGTGACACATGTATTGTTGTGAGCGGTGTCAAAAAAGTGAAATTTAGATTTTTTTATCAAATTTTCATTTGTCATAGGCTAAAAAATATGTTTTTAGCCAAAAATGGAAAAATCTAAAAATTCATTGATTTTAACTTTTGTTTTACCTTTTTCCGCCCACCCCAAGTATTTACATTCTTTCTAATGAATATTGTCAAAAAAAATGAAAATTAAAATTTTCATTGGTTATAACACACGTATTTTGGTCAAAATGGCAAGTTCAAAAAAATGTGTTAATTTTGGCTTTTTCCCTACTGTTTTTTCACCCACCTCAATTGTGAATGGTATAAAAAAAAGTGATATTTATATTTTTTTTACCAAATTTTCATTTTTCATAAATACGTTGTTTAGTCAAAAATGTCAAAATCCAAAAATACATTGCTTTTGACTTTTTTTGTTCCAGATTTTGCACCCATCCCAATTGTGAGTATGCATTCAAGTAAATATTCTCCAAAAAAATAAAAATTAGAATTTTCATCAAACCACCAATTTTCATAGGTTATAACACATGTATTTTTGTCCAAAATGACGAAGTGAAAAAACGTATTGATTTTGAGTTTTTTTGTAGCATTTTTGCACCTACCTCAATTGTGAACTTTTATTCTAGTGAATATTGTCAAAGCAAGTGAAAATTCAAATTTTCACCAAAACTTCTATTTTTCATAGGTTATAACACATATTTTGGTAAAAAAAATGGCAAAGTAAAAAAAACTTGTTGATTTTGCCTTTTTCTCTACTATTTTTTTACTCACCTCAAATGTGAATATGTATCATTGTGAACAGTTTAAAAAAAATGAAATTATGATTTTTTTACCAAATATCCATTTTTCATTGGATATAACACACGTTTTTAGTAAAAAAATGGTAAAATCTAAAAGCACATTGATTTTGACTTTTTTGTACTATTTTTTTCACCCATCTTGATTGTGAACATGCAATCTAGTTAATATTTTCAAAAAATGAAAATTAATTTTTTTTTCACCAAACCTCTGTTTTTCATGGGTTATAACATAGTATTTTTGTCAAAAATGGAAAAATAACAAATGTATTAATTTTGGCTTTTTCTCTACTGTTTTTTTACCCACCTCATTTGTGAACGGGCATCATAGAGAACTGTGTAAAAAAAAGTAAAATTTATGTTTTTTACAAAATTTTATTTTTCATGTGAAATAACACACAATTTTTAGACAAAAATGGCAAAATTCAAAAACGTGTTGATTTTAACTTTTTTTTGTACCATTTTTTTGCATCCATCCTGATTCTGAACATGCATTCTAGTGAATATTGTCAAAAAAAAGTGAAAATTAAAATTTTTACCAAATTTCCATTTTCGTTGGTAACCCACATGTATTTTGGTAAAAAATGGCACAGCAAAAAAATGTATTGATTTTGACTTTTTTCTGTGATTTTTTTTCACCCACCTAGGTTGTGAACATGCATTTTAGTGAATATTGCCAAAAAAATTAAAAACTAATATTTTCACCAAACCTCCATTTTTCATGGGTTATAACGCACGTATTTTGGTTAAAATAATGGCGAAGTCAAAAGAAGTGTTGATTTTGGTTTTTTCACTAATATTTTTTCACCCACCTTAATTGTGTATATGGATCATTGTGAATAGTGTCAAATAAAGTAGAATTTATATTTTTTTACCAAATTTTCATTTTCATAGGCTATAATACAAGTTTTCTAGCTAAAAGTAGCAAAATTCAAAAACACGTTAATTTTGACATGCATTCTAGTGCATTTTCATAGGATATAATAAACTTTTTTTGCTCCCACTCCGATTATGAACATGCATTCTAGTGAATTTTGTAAAAAAAAGTGAAGATTAAAATTTTTCACTAAATCTCCATTTTTCATGGGTTATAACACGCGTATTTTAGTAAAAAATAGCAAAGTTAAAAAACGTGCTGCTTTTTTCCTACTATTTTTTCACCCACCTCAATTGTGTAATAGATCATTGTGAGCGGTGTTAAGTAAAGTGATATTTAGATTTTTTATTGAATTTCTATTTTTCATAGACTATAACACACATTTTTAGCCAAAAATGGCAATATCAAAAAACGTATTGATTTTCACTTTTTTGTAGCCTTTTTTGCACCCATCTCGATTATGAACATGCATTCTAGGAAATATTAATTTTAAAAATAAAAGTAAAAATTAAAATTTTCACCAAACATCCTTTTTAATTGGTTATAACACATTTATTTTGGTAAAAAACCTGCTGATTTTTACTTTTTTTCTACTGTTTTTTCACGCACATAAATTGTGAACATGCATCATTGTGAACAATGTAGAAAAAATAAATTTTAGATTTTTTTTACCAAATTACCATTTTTCATTGACTATAACATACGTTTTTTAGCCAAAAGTTGCAAAATGTAAAAACGTGTTTATTTTGACTTTTAGTGTCCCATTTTTTGCACCCGTCCCAATTGTGAATATGAACTCTCGTGAATATTGTCAAAAAAGTAAAAATTAAAATTTTCACCAAACCTCCATTTTTCATGGGCTTTAACACTCGTATTTTTTTCAAATAAGGTGTTGATTTTGGCTTTTTCCCTACTATTTTTTCATACACCACAATTGTGAACATGCATCATTATGAATGATGTCAACAAAAGTGATTTAAAGTTTTTACCAAATTTCTATTTTTCTTAGGCTACAACACACGTTTTTTAGCCAAATATGGCAAAATTTAAAGACACATTGATTTTAACGTTTTTGTATCGTTTTTTGTCCTCACCTCGATTGTGAATATGCATTCAAGTGAATATTGTCTAAAAAAGCGAAAATTAAAATTTTCACCAAACGTCTATTTTTTATGGGTTATAACGCACGTATTTTGGTAAAAAATGGAAAAGTAAAACACCATGTTAATTTTGGATTTTTTTCTTGACTGCTTTTTTACCACCTCAATTGTGAACGTGTATCATTATGACTGACATAAAAAAAGTAAAATTTAGATTCTTTACAAAATTCCTATTTTTTATGGGGTATAAAATTTTTGAATCTTGCTCTATAACATCGAAGTTCAAACCTACTTGCTCTATAACATTGAAATTCAAACCCATTTGGAATTTATTCAAGTAAAATTCATGTAATAAATTAGATTTGTTAAAAAAAGAACACTTACTCTATAACATTGAAATTTAAAAATCTTGTTCTATAACACTGAAGTTCGAACCCACTTGCCTTATAACATCGAAATTCAAAACCATTTGGAATCTACTCAATAGATTAGGTTCGTTAAAAAAAATTGCTCCATAACATTGAAGTTCGAACTCACTTGTTCTATAACATCGAAATTTGAACTCACTGGAAATCTATTCAAATGGAATTTATATTCAAATATATTCAAGCAATAAATTAGATTTGTTAAAAAAATAGGAACCCACTTGCTATCTATTTATAGGAGATTGAGGTTGGGTAGCTTCCAAGTGGGTTCGAATTTTGATGTTATAGAGAAAGTGGGTTCGAACTTCGATGTTATATAGCAAGTGGGTTCGAATTTCGATGTTATAGACCGAGTGGGTTCAAATTTCGATGTTAGCAAATGGATTCGAACTTCGATGTTATAGAGCAAGTGGGTTCGAATTTCGATATTATAGAGCCACTTAGTTCAAATTTGAATGTTATAGAGTGAGTGGGTTCGAACTTCAATGTTATAAAGCAAGTGGGTTCAAATTTAGATGTTATAGAGCAAGATTTGTTAAAAAAAATACATAATTGCTCCATAACATTGAAATTCAAAAATCTTGCTCTATAACATCAAAATTTGAACCCACTTGCTTTATAACATCGAAGTTTGAACCCACTCACTCTATAACATTCAAATTTGAACTACGTGGCTCTATAATATCGAAATTCAAACCCACTTGCTCTATAACATTGAAGTTCGAATCCATTTGCTCTATAACATCGAAATTTGAACCCACTCGGTCTATAACATTTAAATTCGAACCCACTTGCTATATAACATCAAAGTTAGAACCCACTTCCTCTATAACATCAAAATTCGAACCCACTTGGAAGCTACCCAACCTCAATCTCCTATAAATAGATAGCGTCATTTGATATATTTGTCCCACAGAAAAGAGAGCAAAATCATTTGTTTGTTCAGAAAAAAAAAAGCAAACACTCTCTTGCCCCTTGTTTTCATCGGGAGAAAGAAATTCTCATATAGCGCCCCATCACTTAGACTGTCCATCATCATCCCCAAAGGAAGCATTCGAAGAAGAGCCACTTGGCCCACCAGGATCACTGCTTGTTCTATGCCTAGCTAAAGCATTTTGGATTAAGTAGGAATACTCATTTAGTGCTGCTGCTTGTGCTTGGTCAAACAACCCCTGTTGATCCTCACCATCTTGAACTTGGCCATAATTCACTGGATCTGGAGGTGGTGCACTGAGAATTGGCACCTGAGGAGGTGGCGGTGGCGGTGGCGGTGGCGGCTGTGGTGGAGGAGCCTGCTGCGCAGCAACTGAAGAATAGGTTGTGCGCCTCACAGAAGGGTCCCCGTGCACAGCGGTTTGAGCAGTTTGGTTATGGCGATATCTGTTCAAGAAAGTGGTAAGAGGAGCAACGTAGCTGTCAAATCCTAGGCTAGAATGGGCATAGAGAAGATCCTCAGCATTGATGGTCTTGCGATGCTCCCGATGGCAACGTTCGTTTGCTTCATTTGTGATGAAACTCACGTATTCGGACACGCATTCTTGGACCAATTCTTTAGCATCTTGGGAAATCTTGGCATGTTGTGGAAGAAAGCGTCTCATGATTCTGTTTATGTTAGCTGCGGGCATCAGCTGATGAGAATCTCGTCGGTATGGGATCGCGCTATTAGCCCTGGCGCTAGCGTTAACATTAGCAGCTCTTTCCTCCGCAGCATTAGCAGCAGCTCCAGCCGGAGCTTAAATTAAAAACGCATAAATTTAGGATTATTTACATGTAAACCACCATTCATATTGTATCATATTTATGCTCATAATTTTCACATCGATCATTGCTGTATCTTGATCAAAATATTTACCATTAATTACAATAAAATTATATTTAATTTTTGATAGATATTATTATTGCCCCTTGCTCTCATTAATTAATCATTATATTACACATGTATATATAAAGAAATTGCTTGATCACAAAAATATAGAGCAAAAATAATCAATGCTAAAAGAAGCGTTTCAAAACATCGTAATTCGATTACCATTGTTAAAACTTAAACTCGAGCAGAATTCATAGTAGTTCATGCACGATTTTTAAAATTTAAAAAGCCAGCAAGATTCATAGTTCACCATTGTTAAAGCTCAACAAAAAAAAAAAAAAAAAAGCAGGATTAGCAAAATAATCGTGCAAAGAGAGAGACAAATAAAAGAGAACGTAACTTAATTTTGACTCCTAATTTGTCCATTGCCATTTTATCACTAATGGTGAAGCCAAAGAAAATTTAGAATAAATCCAAAAAGAATCAGTAACGGTTGCCTTGGATTAAGAGTTAGAGGGTTTAAAATCGCAAGAATCCAAAATAGAGGAGCTATCTGTAATTGATTTTGATTCCATGCATGCATGTTGAGTAAAACGTGAGTGGTATAGTAATGACATCGTTGTTCACACAAACCAAAGCATAATAAAGGTACCATTAGTAAATTAAAACGTTTCTAAACTTGCCGGGCTCCAGCTAGCCACCACCACCACAAGTATTAAGGGATTAATATGCATCATAATTCCAATTAATAATAATAATAATAAAACAAAACAAAGCAGGAAGAATGCAAATCTATAAGCATGTTTAATGGTTTTTTTATATATATAAGTACCATCACCTTTGCAATTTGCGCTATATGAATGTATGATAAACTACAAGTGCAAAATGAAGAAAAAAAAATGGAATTTTTTTTGTTATTTTCCATCATTAATAAATGCAAAAAATCTCGTATAGCCAGTCTCAACAAGAGATTAAATTGTGAAAAAATTTTAGTATTTGTACATTTTTTGAGGTAGCGCTGTGAATATCCATATATATAGTTGTTCATCGACTTTATACCGTTTGACAAAATTTAACTTTTCGGCGTGTATTATTTGAGATATTACATTTTAAAGCAAGTTCTAACCTAATAGACATTATAATCAAAATTGTGTCCGCAATTAAACAATTCGGATCGTGTAAAAAAGAAAAAAACTTAACTTCATTGGAAAGATATGTAATAGTGTAGCGGTGTAGCCATTTCACTTATTGGGAAAAATATATTATAATAGTTTATAACTAGCGACAACGCTTAGATATTTTTTAGGAAAAAAAACAGCAATGTTATGACTATAGTCTATAGTATGTTTTTAAAAGTAACAAAATTTATTCTAACAAGCATATAATTGTAAAGGAAAAATTACAAAATAAAAACTTCACATTTTCTCGGCACTCACACAAAATCTATCTTTATATCTAATTTTTTTTATATATTTTTTTAACAAAAAAAATAATATACACGTGTCATCGTAAAAAACGACGTGCACGTATATATCTTTTATTAAAAAATCAAACAAAATTTAATAGATTGATAAATTTAGTACAATTTTTTAAATGTAAGTGATGAAATCGCATTATTTTAAATGTAAGTGATGAAAAAAAGCTTTTTAATAAATGTAAAGAATAATTTTTGCAAGTCTCTCAATTGTAAATATTTACTTTTATAGATATAAAATAATTTTCGTTTTACATCTCGAGGCAAATGCATGACTCTAGTCGTACCAGATAACATATGTTAGAACACCTCACAAATCAAGGTGCATTAATTTATGGTTAACAAAAATAACACTTGAGATTGAAGAAATTTTGGAATTTGTTTTGGTTGAATCAACCAAAAGTCTAGACCCGAGGAGGCATGGCATATGTGTATACAAAATTCATCAAGCTTGTAAAAATTTTTGAAGTATAAAAACTGAAATCAAAGCATTAGCAAATTAAATTAATATTAGTTATTTTAAGCAAACAAGTATAAAATAAATTAAAATGTGATTGCCAACAAAGATTTAGTGAATTAGTTATATGGATCACATTTCGTCACAATATTCAATCTCCACACTACGTTCAAACCGCTAAAACAACTGTAACACTTGAAAAAATGAAGTTAATAAACAAAAGATATATGAAAATATCAAAATCGATTCATACGACTGAACAGAGAATCGAGACATTTCAATTAAGAATAATAAATTTTGCATGCAAATAGCAGCATGCATGATGCATATAAACACGAAATGTCGAAGTTGTTAAATATTCCTTACCACTGCTAGTTGATTCAGCGTTGGTGTATGATCTTCGACCCCAATCCTGGTTTGAGACTTCTCCCCTTTCCAATCTTCGATCTTGGTTTGAGAGCCTTCTCCACGTTTCATGGCTTCTGTAATTTTTAGCTTTCGCTGCTGCGTACTTACAAGTTACAACCTCTCACGTAGCTAAAGTGTCTTAGCTAATATTGTATGTGTGTGTGTATCTAAGAAAATGGAAGAAATTGTGTGAAGAGTCGAGGTAGAGGTACCGAAATTTATAGGCACTTTGACGAGTCTTAACAAGGTCGGGGTAATCCTATGTTTCGAATCGCATAAACCATGGCTCCTTACCGTACGTAATACTGTAATTAAATTATCAGAATAGTAAAATCGTATTATCGTAATAGCAATCGTAATTTGGACTCAATCGTATTATCCGTAATCGTGCACTTGCATATTACACACAATCTAAATGACAAGACAATCCTATCTTACTTGGACGGACAACTTTGGTTTTGAAAAATTTTATCGTTAATTATATATGCGTCCTATATATATATATATCATGATCAACAAACTTTATTATTTTCTCTTTCGACCAACCTTGTCAAGATCACGTATTGTTGAACATTTGAGTATTTTCAATTCATCCTTTTGTAGGTAATTACGTATATGTAACGGATATAAAGATGAGCCCAACATGAAATTGTGAAATGATGTTTAAAATCACTAATCGTCTACTCTAAATATATACTAAAACTACTAACACTTGTAAAATTTGATTAAATTTAGTTTAATTAATATGCTCTTCATTTTGTTTGTAAATCTTGAAAGTCTTTTCAATATTTTGGATTACTATAAAATTACTAACATATCTTTTTTTTTTTCTTTAAAAGAGAATGAATAATCGATAAAATTAAAGTTTTTGATTGCATGTTTGTGAAACAAACGGTAGATTTAAACAAGATGTGGTAAAAGTAAAAAAAAAAAAGAAGATGACAGTAAATTAGACAAAGATCAATCAGAATTCCGCCCACAGTGAAACTTCCATTCCATAGAGCAAAACAATCTTGGTTCTTGGCAGACATCCCAGCCAACAGAGAACTCCAGCGCCAAATACACAGCAATTATGATCATTATTATTACGCCAATGGATGAATACTCAGCAAAACTCCTTCACCTTCGAAACAGACTTCAAGATTTCAGTGCCCATTTCATCATCACCGATAAATCCAAAATGACTACGACTAGTAAGTAGTAGTAGTAACGGATGCATCGGACCAAGAGTTTTGACGCCAAAATCCAAAAGATGCAACTCCTACAACATGAAAAAAATGCATCAAAATGTTACACAAGTTTGGATGATGCATTGGTCCTTCCTTCCACATTCAAAAATTTTCTACATTAATATCAGTTGTTTCAACAATTCCTTGGACGTAACTAGGAAATCCCACCAAGAAAAACAACAAACGAAGACATCAACAGGGTTGGCAGGGTGGGGTGGGGTGGGGTGGGGGAGGTGAGCTGTGAAAAGTAATGAATCATCCTACAATGCTGACTGACCGAGTGCGTGTGATCTATCAAAATTCACTCATCATCAGTTGATTTGATTCAGCTCCATTTTGCATTTGATGTTTTTTTTCTTAAGCTCATTAAGGAACCTCAGCCACCCTAACTTGGAGCACTAACTATGAATTGATGATATATACACAAAAGTCTTATCTCATCAACATCTCTTTCCTGTGAGCTTTGGATCGTTTCCGAGATGTCTTGCTATCCCTGCTTTTATCCTCACTACTTCTCCTTTTCAGTAAGCAACTGCTCAGAGGCGGTTCTTTAACTGCTTCAGCACTTCTTTCAAACTGAACAATGTTGGTCACTATGGCATGGACCGTCGTCTCGCTTTTCGGCTTCATGATAGATTTCTTCTCAAGGATAGCAGTCTGCCCACAGCATGGATTCTTCATGGCTTTATCTCTTAGCCTCTGAAAGATGGAACTATTATCACCCTCAAAATCGCCCGTTGAAACCTGCACAACAGTAGATTAAACATTTTTCTTATGCTCTCCAGACGGGCTTCATCAATTTTTATGGCATTGATGAATTATTCAGATTTTTGGCAGGAAATTTATACTAGTACATCAAATCAACTAAATTTAGTTTGGTAGTCATAAATTATCATGGAAATTTATACTAGTTCATCAATTTCAAATCTGATGGTACTCTTTTAGAACGTTTAAGAGTTGGCATTTCAAGTGGTCTGCCACCACATTCACAACCTTTTCTGTCCCTGATTTTCACATCAAACTCTTACAGCAAAAGAACCCAAAGAATAAGCCTAGGCTTTGCCTCTTTCTTTGACATAAAAAATTTGAGTGCTGCATGGTCTGTGTGGACTATGACTTTTGAACCCAATAAATAAGCTCTGAATTTATCAAAGGCAAACACCACTGCTAACATTTCCTTTTCTGTGGTGGTGTAATTAACTTGAGCTTCGTTCAGCAACTTGCTAGCATAGTAGATGGCATGAAAAATATTTCCTCGCTTTTGCCCCAGTACAGCTCCAACAGCATAGTCACTTGCATCGTACATAATTTCAAAGGGTTCCCCCCATTCAGGCGTAACTATAACTGGAGCCTCTACCAGCTTAGTCCTCAACAACTCAAAGGCTTCCTTGCATTTTTCATCAAAAGCAAATGGCGCATCTTTCTCCAACAGTGCACAAAGAGGTTTGGCAATTTTTGAAAAGTCTTTTATGAACCGTCTATAGAATCTAGCGTGTCCCATAAAACTCCTAATTCCTTTAACATTGGTTGGGGCTAGGAGCTTTGCTATCATATCCACCTTGGCTCTATCTACTTCCAATCCTGCCTTGGAAATTTTATGCCCCAGCACAACACCCTCATTCACCATAAACTGACACTTCTCCCAGTTTAAGACCAAGTTGGTATCTACACATCTTTTCAACACAAGTGACAAATTCTCCAAGCATCTTTCAAAGGTCATCCCAAAAACAGAGAAGTCATCCATGAAGATCTCTATGATATTTTTTACAATATCTTGGAAGATGGTTATCATGCATCATTGAAATGTGGCTGGAGCATTATAGAGACCAAATGGCATTCTCTTGTAGGCATATGATCCAAAGGGGCAAGTGAAGGTGGTCTTCTCTTGGTCTTTCGGATCAATGGCAATTTGGTTGTACCCAAAATATCCATCTAAAAATTAGTAGAAAAGGAATACAACTATCCTGTCCAAGAGTTGTTCAAGGAAGGGCAAGGGACAGTGATCCTTTCGTGTGGCCTTGTTCAGTTTCCTATAGTCCATGCACACACGCTAGGCATTAATGATCCTGGTGGCTAACAACTCATTTGCCTCATTTGTAACCACAGTCGCTCCTCCCTTTTTAGGTACACACTGTACCGAACTGACCCATTTAGTATCAGATATAGGGAATATCATTCCAATGTCAAGTAGCCTAATGATCTCCTGATAGGAATCCAGACGCACTTGATGGTGAACAACATTCTGTTGACCCGTTACGTAGAATTGGTGGACCAATGACTCGAGCTAAAACCAAGAAGTTCAAGTTGGCTCTTAATGGTTTGATCATTGAAGTGATGGACGATGCATACAAGTTGTTGGAACATGGTTTCAATGAAGTGAAGACTGATTTTAAGCCTTGGAACTTCGTGGTTTTGACATTACGTGGAGAAACTTCGTTGGAAAGCAAGATTAGACAAGAGTTGGATAATCGTGCCTCCACGTCGCGACGTCCACAGCTCCAAGTCGCGACGTGCACCGACGTCGCGACGTCCACCGCCCTCCACGTCGCGACGTAACTCTCTGAAAGTTTGAGGTTTGAAAAATTGGAATTAAAAATCCAATTTTAATTCACGTCGAGATTTCTGCACGTCGTGACTCGCGACCTTCCACGTCGCGACGTCTACCAACATCGCGACGTCAACACTCCCACGTCGCGCGACGTTGGGAAATTCGGCAGATTTTGAATTTTTCATTTTAGTTCGTTTTTGTTTTTTCTTTTCAATAAGGAACGTGATTTAATGTTCCTGCATGAACATTGACATGTTCTATATAGTGTTTTCACATGGCTAAAGATCTTGCATGATTGAAGCATGTGTTAATTCTATTTTAAGGAAGTTTATTCCAATTAGGAAACTATTTTTAGGAAAGTAGGGTTTTCTTTGTTGGCAAGTCTTTGTGCCTATTTAAAGGCTTGTAAACCCACGAATTTAGTAGCTGATTTTTGATATTGAAAGTTCAATATTTTGCAAGAGCAAAATTTGATTCCAACCCTTAGAGACCTTAAGCTAAGTTTGAGCATTTGCTTTCTAAACCCTAAAGTGAGATTAAGCCAATAGTCTTGCTTTTGTTCTAAGTTTGAGAACAGCCAAATCTGATTTGATTTAGGTGCTGCCTGAGTCAAGTTGGTTTTGTAATAGCGTTGGGGCTTTGGACAAGTTTCCATTGAATCGCGCTCCATATCTTTCTTTGTGTTCTTTGTTTCTTGTTCTTTCTTTGTTATTCTAATCTTTGATCTTCTTGTGAGTTTATTCATTCTTGTTGGTGGGATTTTTCAAGCTAGACCTATTATGTGGATAACTAAGGTTGTCAATCAGCCCAAAGGTGGATCAAATCAACGGGAACCTTATTAAGTGGTATCAGATAATTTTGGTGCTTGAAAATTTCAGGTTAAATTTTCCATCTCATAAACTTTTCAATTTGTGATTGAATCTCGTGAAATTGGATTGAATTTCGTGCTGCTAAATATTGAGTGATCGAATTCTCTTGCTGATATTCAAAAAAAAAAAGAGAAATTCATAAAAAAAAAAATTTATTACGTGAAAAAAAAATCACGTGAAAAAAAAATAAAATAAAAAAATAAAAATAAAAATACAATTGCAGCAAAAATCTGAAAACGAAATTCTGGCTATACAATCACTGTTGAGATCTGTTCTTGATATTCGACATTAAATTCTGGGTGTATCTATTTCTTTTCTTGCTAATTTGTCCAAAATTGTGCCTTAACGTGTTCTGAATTGCAATTTTTCATATTCTTTTCTCAATTCCTTACTTGATTTGTGTGGTATTTGAGTTGGATTATTGATAGGAGGTTTAAGAATTTAGACTTGCAAAACAGACTACGAGAGACCCCACATTTGGAGAGTAGATTAGGGAGAGCAATTATATACGAGAATAACCATATTAAAAGAGTGAAGTGAACCGACCATATCTAAAGCTAGAACCCGTGAGAAGCCTTAATTATTATTAGGGCGAATTACCTTTTACCCCCCTGTGGTTAGGCATAATCCCCCTATCGCTACCTCGTGGTTTCAAAATACCCACATAACCCCCTCGTGCTTCGGACTAATGTGGAAAATGGACGGAATCTGTTAAAACTAACGGACGTGTGCTACACGCGCAACAATAGGCGAGTAATACTTAAAAGTTTTTATTTTTATTCCAAAATTACCCTTCCTTTCCCTTTCCTTTTCTTTTTCCTTTTCCTTTTCTTTCATCCCACAGCTCTCTCCTCCTACATCGGGCAGATTCCAGGTGATTCAGAACGATCCTGACGATCCCGATCTGTAACGAACGATCTTGATCTACAACACCAAACAGGCAGATTCCAGGTGATTCAGAAGTTTTTTCCGGCGGCTGCTCAGAAGTTGGAATTTGGAATTTGGAATTTGGAATTTCGGTGGGGGTGATTCAGAAGTTTTTTCCAGCAGCTGCTCAAAAGTGGTAGAGAAATTCGAAGTAAAAAGGGAATTCGCCATAATCAGAAGTAAAAGGGCATCTGTTCGAAGAGGGCCCGATTGGACAAAAGGGAGCTTCACAGAGCATCGCCAGATTCAACATCTGCTGGCTGGAGCTTCACAGATCCGGGCCCGATTCGCCATTTTAGTAATCGAAAGCTCCTACTGGAAAAAGGCTTTCCATGAAGATCTTCACCGAGTTTCCTTTGATTCTGACTGCAAATATACATAGATTATTGCTAATGGGACTGAACTGCCCATTGGTAAAAAACCAACCCAACTTGCCGGCAAAGCGGAACATGACCAAAACAGGTGAAGCATTGCAAGAAACGTAAAAGAAATTGTTATTGTTTGCTTTGTTCCATATACCACCATGATTATTGTTTGCTGTTTTTAATGCTCTTCTTTTGTGGTTTGTACTCACTATTGGTTCTTGATTTATCATTATGAATCCCTTTTTGTTGGTCTCCAATGTACCATTAGCATTCGGCTTCTCCCTTGTTTTGTTGTTGTTTCTCCTTCAATGGGATTTGTCGATAGAGAGAATTTTGGCATGTGTCCAGATTTCCATTGTCAATGGTGGTGACTGATGTTTCTGTAATATTTATTTGGTCAACCAAGTTGAATCCCACTGGTTAGGCATAATCTTCGGGCTTTGAGCTTTGAACAAATCTTCCAGCTTGTTCGTCAAGTTCTGAGGAGACTTCAAGTCTCAATTCCTCTTGATGTTGTAGATGATGAATAATCTGAGCTCAGAGCGAGCAAAGCCATGTTTGAGATTGCCTAGTTTTTGCTGCCAGTAGTAGCTGTGGAAAATTGAAATAGAGCTAGGCTTAATGCGTGTGTTAATTTTTCTTCATTGCAGTGCATCTGCATCCTATCCTTTGCTGTCACTCTCAAATTCTGTCAAAGCTCTCCTCCTGTTCACTGTCACTGACATCTGCATCCTATACAGTAGAACAAATCTTTGCTGGAAACTCTTATTCTAAAGATAAGAAAATGCGCATGGTGACTATACATTTTAAGGATTATGCAGCTCATTGGTGGACTCAATTGGTGAAGGATAGACAGCTCAATGGGGAGCGCCCGATCCGAACTTGGAGAGAGATGCAATCAATTTTGAGAAAGCGATTTGTGCAATCTTATTTCGCTAATGAATTGCGGATGCAAGTTCAAACCCTCAGCTAAGGAAACTGATCCGTTGATGATTATTTCAAGGAAATGCAGTTACTCATGATAAAGGCACATATTGTGGAGGAACTCGAAACAACAATGGCTAGGTTCTTGGCAGGAATGACTCCCGCATTGGCATACAAGATGGGTTTCCAAAAATCCTATAATTTGACAGAGATGTTGCATAATGCTATTCAAATAGAGCGTCACATGAAGCAAAAAGGACGACTTACACCTCGTCAACCTCCTTGACAAAGGAACAACCGACAGCTTCCACCTAATCCAGTTATGAAGAACAAGCCTTTTGGAGGCAATGCTACACCCAAGCCGGTAGAAAGAACACCACCAAGTGTTCAGAAGCCAGCTCAAAACACACCCCAAAGATCTAGTGAGGTTAAATATTATAAATGTCAAGGATATGGTCATGTGCAAGCAAATTGTCCTAGCAAAAAGGTTATTTACTTCCTTGACAATGGGGATGTTGCTAGTGTTCATTCGAGTGATGATGAGATGCCCGAACTTGAAGAAAAGACTTATGGTGAAGAATATAATGAGGATGTTCTAGAAAAGTTGGAAGTTGCTGAGTCTCTTGTCACCATGAGAACCTTGAGTACACAGCCACAGTTGGAAGGCGAGACAGTCCAACGTGAGAACATCTTTCACACCAAGTGCATTATTCAGAAAAAGCAGTGCAGTTTGATTATTGATGGTGGGAGTTGCACTAATGTGGCGAGTACATTATTGGTATCCAAGTTGAAACTTACTTGTTCAAAACACCCCAAACCATATAAGCTTCAATGGTTGAATCAAAGTGGGGAGGTTAAGGTAAACAAACAGGTGCGCTTATCTTTGTCAATTGGAAGGTATACTGATGATATTTTATATGATGTTGTTCCAATGGAGGCAGCGCATGTGTTACTTGGACGTCCATGGCAATTTGATAGATATGTCATGCATAATGGACGAAAGAATCACTACACCGTGGAGAAGGATGGTAAGAAGTACATTTTGGCTTCTTTGAAACATGGGAAGTATATGAAGATCAAGCCAAAATCTCCAAGGAATGTAGGCAATTGGTGCAGGCTGAGTTAATGAAACAAGAAGTGGGAAACACCTCTACCCCTTCAAGCAAAACTGCAAAGAAATTGGAAGGCCAAAAGATGAAGCAAGAGGAGAAAGAAAAGAGATTAATAGTCTTTGCATAAAAAAGTGAAATCAAGAGAGTAATACTAGATAGGCATGAGATGTTTGTACTTATTTACAAAGACTTGTATTTGCTGTCTAGTGATCACCTTTCTACTTTGCCTAGTGATGTGATTTCTCTTATATAGGAATTTGAATATTTATTCCCCCGAGGATTTGCCAAATGGGTTACCTCCAATTCGAGGTATAGAACATCAAATTGATTTCATTCCTGGTGCTTCAATTCCCAACAGACCAGCATATAGAGCAAGTCCTGAGGAGACAAAGGAAATTCAAATGCAAGTGGATGGTCTTCTAGAAAAAGGTATTGTTCTTGAAAGCCTTAGTCCATGTTCTGTGCCTGTTATTCTTGTCCTAAGAAAGATGAAACATGGAGAATGTGTGTTAACTGTAGAGCCATTAATAAGATAACCATTAAATATCGTCACCCTATCCCTAGGCTAGATGACATGTTAGATGAGTTATATGGTTCTAAAATCTTTACAAAGATTGATTTGAAAAGTGGCTATTGTCAAATTCGCATGAAAGAGGGTGATGAGTGGAAAACTGCATTTAAAACTAAGTATGGTCTTTATGAGTGGTTAGTTATGCCTTTTGGATTGACTAATGCACCAAGCACTTTTATGCGTTTAATGAACCATGTACTTAGATCTTTCATAGGGAAATTTGTGGTAGTTTATTTTGATGATATACTTGTTTACAGCAAAACACTTGAAGAGTATGTAATACATTTAAAAAGAGTGTTTGTTGTACTTCGTGAAAATCAGCTTTATGCAAATCTTAAAAAGTGTGAATTCTGTACTTCATCTGTTATCTGTTTAGGATTTGTTGTAAGTACTGAAGGAATTTCTGTTGATGAAAATAAAGTGAAAGCAATTAGAGATTGGCCCACACCTAAGTCAGCTAATGATGTTAGGAGTTTTCATGGTTTAGCTGGATTTTATAGGAGGTTTGTAAAGGACTTTAGTACAATTGCAGCCCCCTTAAATGATATAGTTAAAAAGAATGTGACTTTTGTTTGAATTGATGCTCAAGAAAAAGCTTTTAATACCTTGAAATAGAAATTAACTAATGCTCCTGTTCTTATGTTACCTAATTTTGAGAAAGCTTTTGAAATACAATGTGATGCCCCCGGGAAAGGTATTGGTTCTGTTTTGATGCAGGAAGGCAAGCCGTGGCGTACTTTAGTGAGAAGCTTAATGGAGCAACATTGAATTACCCCACATACTACAAGGAGTTGTATGCATTGGTGAGATCTCTACAAGTTTGGCAGCACTACCTTTGGCCGAAAGAATTCATCATTCATTCGGATCATGAGAGTCTTAAGTTCCTTAAGACCCAAGGTAAGCTGAATAAAAGACATGCTAAGTGGTTAAAGTTTATTGAAACTTTTCCTTACGTTGTTAAATACAAGGCTGGAAAGGAAAATGTGGTTGCTGATGCATTGTCGAGAAGGTATAATTTACTTACTTTCTTGCATACTAAACTGCTTGGATTTGATGTCATGAAAGGAATGTATGCTGAAGATGCTGATTTTAAACTTGTGTATGAGATTTGTTTGCATAAATCCGAAGGAGAGTATTATTTGCATGATGGTTTCTTGTTTAAAAAGGATAAATTGTGCGTACCTAATTGCTCTATTCATGATTTGTTAGTTGTTGAGACACATGGAGGTGGATTAATGGGTCACTTTGGTGTTAACAAAACATTACATATTTTGCAAGAACATTTTTATTGGCCTCATATGCGTAAAATTGTTCAAGCTGTTTGTCAAAGATGTATTGTTTGTAAACAGGCAAAGTAAAAAATAATGCCTCATGGTCTATACAATGCACTTCTAGTACCTTTGCATCCTTGGTTAGATGTTTCAATAGATTTTGTTTTGGGGTTGGCTAGGTCACCAAGTGGTAAGGATAGTATTTTTGTGGTAGTTGATAGGTTCAGTAAAATGGCGCACTTCATTGCATGCTCACGAACCAATGATGCTACACATATAGCAGACCTTTTCTTTAAAGAAATTGTAAGATTGCATGGTATTCCTCAGTCTATTGTGAGTGATAAAGATGTCAAGTTCCTTAGTCATTTTTGGCGTACTCTTTGGAGTAAACTGGGAACTTAATTGTTATTTTGTACTGTTGCACACCCCCAAACGGATGGGCAAACTGAGGTAGTTAATAGAACTCTATCTGCATTATTGCGTGCTATCATACAAAAGAATCTAAAGAAATGGGAAGATTGTTTAACACACATTGAGTTTGCTTACAATCGTACTATTCACAGTGCTACTTCATTTTTTCCATTTGAGATTGTATATGACTTTAATCCATTGACACCTTTGGATATTTTGCCTATTCCTATTAACGAGTTTGTTAATGTTGCTGGTGCAAGTAAAGCTACTTTTGTTAAGGACCTTCATGCTAGGGTTCGTGACAACATTGAAAGGAGAAATGAGCAGTATGCCAAGCAAGCCAATAAAGGTAGACGCCGTATGGTGTTCCACCCGGGTGATTGGGTGTGGATACACTTGCGTAAAGAAAGATTTCCTGAGAAACGGAAATCAAAGCTTCACCCAAGAGGCGATGGACCATTCCAAGTTCTCGAGCGCATTAATGACAATGCATACCGCATTGATTTACCCAGTAAGTATGGAGACGTTAGTGCTACTTTTAATGTTTCTGATCTCTCATTGTTTGATGCAGGAGATTCGAGGACGAATCCTTTTGACAAGGAGGGGAATGATAGGAATCCAGACGCACTTGATGGTGAACAACATTCTGTTAACCCGTTACGTGGAATTGGTGAACCAATTACTCGAGCTAAAACCAAGAAGTTCAAGTTGGCTCTTAATGGTTTGATCATGGAAGTGATGGACGATGCATACAAGTTGTTGGAACAAGGTTTCAATGAAGTGAAGACTGATTTTAAGCCTTGGAACTTCGTGGTTTTGACATTTCGTGGAGAAACTTCGTTGGAAAGCAAGATTGGACAAGAGTTGGATAATCGTGCCTCCACGTCGCGACGTCCACAGCTCCATGTCGCGACGTGCACCAACGTCGCGACGTCCACCGCCCTCCACGTCGCGACGTAACTCTCTGGAAGTTTGAGGTTTGAAAAATTGGAATTAAAAATCCAATTTTAATTCACGTCGAGATTTCCACACGTCGCGACGCGTGACCTTTCACGTCGCGACGTCCACCAACGTCGCGACGTCCACACGTTGGGAAATTCGGCAGATTTTGAGTTTTTCATTTTAGTTCGTTTTTGTTATTTCTTTTCAATAAGGAACATGATTTAATGTTCTTGCATGAACATTGACATGTTCTATATAGTGTTTTCACATGGCTAAAGATCTTGCATGATTGAAGCATGTGTTAATTCTATTTTAAGGAATTTTATTCCAATTAGGAAACTATTTTTAGGAAAGTAGGGTTTTTTTTGTTGGCAAGTGTTTGTGCCTATTTAAAGGCTTGTAAACCCACGAATTTAGTAGCTGATTTTTGATATTGAAAGTTCAATATTTTGCAAGAGCAAAATTTGATTCCAACCCTTAGAGACCTTAAGCTAAATTTGAGCATTTGCTTTCTAAGCCCTAAAGTGAGATTAAGCCAATAGTCTTGCTTTTGTTCTAAGTTTGAGAACAGCCAAATCTGATTTGATTTAGGTGCTGCCTGAGTCAAGTTTGTTTTGTAATAGCATTGGGGCTTTGGACAAGTTTTCATTGAATTGCGCTCCATATCTTTCTTTGTGTTCTTTGTTTCTTGTTCTTTCTTTGTTATTCTAATCTTTGATCTTCTTGTGAGTTTATTCATTCTTGTTGGTGGGATTTTCCAAGCTAGACCTGTCCTGTGGATAAATAAGGTTGTCAATCCACTCAAAGGTGGATCAAATCAACAGGAACCTTATCATCTCCGTTTTCATTATTTCCATCATTTGTGGGTTCAACCTTCTTTGCCTCTCTCTTGTAGGAACGGCTCCCTCTTCTAGTAGGATCTTGTGCATACAGACACTGGGGTTTATTCCTTTAATACCTGATATAGTCCAGCCTATTGCCTCTTTATGCATTCTCAAAACATCCAACAATTTTTCTTCTTGCCACATTTCCAGTTTGGATGAAATTACTACCGGCAAAGTCTCATTCTCCCCCAAGAATGCATACTTCAGTTGGGGAGGAAGAGGCTTCAACTCCAGCTTGGGTGGATTTACAATAGATGGCCACAACTTTTCATTCCTGTTTTCAAAAATTTCAAATCTCACCTCAATGGGCACCAAATCAACATTATCATTAGTATCAACAACAGTATTTGACAAATTGGAACACAGTTCAGCATTCGCATCTAACTCACTCTGAAAATTCATTTCTAAGATAGACTCATTTATCACACAACATTCAATCAAATTCTTTAGTTCATGCAAAATTTCATTGTCCTCAACACTTGGAACAATTGCACGTTCTTCATTTATCATTTTATCAGAAGCTTCAATCAAGGCAATTGAAAATTTACCTTTATGGGCAAGTTCAAGTAGGTGCTGGTTATCTTTCCATGGTTGCATGAAGTAGCATTGCTCCACTGAGTTGGGGTATTTCATAGCATAGTCTACGTTGAAGATCACTTGCTCCCCATTGACTCTGAATGTGATAGTCTTGCTCTTCACTCCTATGAGAGCATCACCATTTTCCAAGAATGGTCTGCCAAAAAATGAGAGGCACCTCTGGTCTTCCTCCATGTCTAAAATGATGAAATCTACTGGCAGCACAAACTTGTCCACCGACACCAGCACATCTTCAATCATTCCTGTGGGCTGCACCAGAGATCTATCAACCAGTTGAAGTAGCACCGCCACTGGTTTGATTTTGTCTCCTAATCCAACATTTTCAGCAATGGAGAGGGGCATCAAGTTTATCCCTACTCCAAGATCACACAAAGCCTTGTTGAAGAATCTGGCTCTTATAGTGCATGTTATAGTGCAACTTCCATGATCCTTAAGCTTTGGGGGCAAATCAATATTCATCCATGCCTGACTCTCCTCCGTGAGTTGAATTGGTACTTCACACTGAAGAATTTGTTCCTTATTTGCTATTAGGTCCTTCAAGAATTTTGCATACCTTGGCACTGTAGTGACCAAGTCCAGTAATGGCACATTCACGTTCACATTCTTTACCATGTCCAAAAATATTGTGAATTGAGCTCCATTTTTTGCTGGAGGTGGAGCTCTTTGAGGGAAGGGAGGTAGTGGTACATACTTCGGATAGTTGTATGGGTTAGGAGGCCCTCTCTTTCTCTTAAGCTCAGGTGCCTTCATACTTTCTCCACCATTTTCTCTCTCATGTTCCTTCTCCATGCTCTCAACATTGGTTTCCTCAGTGACCTCCTCCATTGGAGCTTCTTCCATGTTATCTTTCTTGTTCCCAATGAGTTCCTTTCCACATCTTAAAGTGATAGCATTGCATACCTCTTTGCCTTTTGGGTTTGGTTCAGTATCACTTGGAAGAGTCCGTCTTTGATGAATTGCCTTGGCCAATTGGCACAATTGAACTTCAATGTTTTTTATAGAGGCATCATGATTTTTCCACTAAGTCTCCATACCTGATGTTCTTTGATCATTCTTATCCAGCTTCTCCATAATCTTCTGGAGCATCTCTTCTATATTGGACCTTCTAGGTTCTCTGTTACTTGACTCTCCTCCTTGATGAAATTGTCCTTGCTGTTGAACATTTTGGCCCCAGCTTCCACCTTGTCCTCCTTGATTTCTGTAGCATCCGTATTGTTGTTTGTTGTAGTTGTTATCATACTGCACATACTCTTTCGTGAGCTCACATTCATCAGTATAGTGCTTACCTTTGCGCAGACAAGACTTGGGTGGTTTTGGCGATTTTTAGGATTTGCACTTGTCTGGTCGAGGCTTCTATCTTAGCTTTCAAAGATGTTTCCTCGTCCAAGTCAAGAACACCTCTCTGCTTCCTCATGGCTGGTTTCCTTGCTTCTGGGAACAAATACTCATCATCAGCTATGGAGTCAAACAATTCTCTCACTTCTGGTACACTCTTATCCTTTAAAGCCCCATTTGCACAAGCTTTGACCATAAGCGATGATTTTGGAGACAATCCTTTGAAAAATGTATTCAATTCCCTTACTTCACCCAAATCATTATTTGGGCATTATCTCAACAGATCATTGAACCTGTCCCAGGCCTCTTTAAAAGTTTCTCCATCTTGTTGCTGAAAACTTCTGATCTCTAACCTCATCCATTCCAACTTTGCTGGGGGAAAATATTTTTCCAAAAACTTTCTCTCTAGCTCTTCAAACGTGGTAATAGCTGATCCTCCAATTGATTTGAACCAGTGTTTGGCCTTCTCTTTCAATGACAGTGGAAAGAGGACTCTCTTACTTCATCATGGGGGACTCTTTATAGTTTGAAAGTGTTAAAAAACCAATCAAGATGCTCGTTAGGGTCATCGTTACTCAACCCCTGAAATATTTGCCCCTGTGTTATCATGGACACAATCTAAGTAGGTATCTAATAACTTTCCACATCAATTCCTTGAAGGTTGTTCCTTCTTTCAAAGTTAACAACAAAGTGATCCCCAAACCTCAATAACAGTATTTTTGTCAAAAATGGCAAAGTAACAAATGTATTAATTTTGGCTTTTTACCTATTGTTTCTTTACCCACCTCATTTGTGAACGGGCATCATAGTGAGCTGTGTCAAAAAAAAGTAAAATTTATGTTTTTTATAAAATTTTATTTTTCACGTGAAATAACACACAATTTTTAGACAAAAATATCAAAATTAAAAAACGTGTTGATTTTAACTTTTTTTGTACTATTTTTGCATCCATCCTGATTCTGAACATGCATTCTAGTGAATATTGTCAAAAAAAGTAAAAGTATAAATTTTCACTAAACTTCTATTTTTATTGGTAACCCACATGTGTTTTGGTAAAAAATGGCAAAGTAAAAAATGTGTTGATTCTGACTTTTTTCTGTGATGTTTTTTCACCCACCCAGATTGTGAACATGCATTTTACTGAATATTGCCAAAAAAATTCAAAAATTAATATTTTTATCAAATCTCCATTTTTCATGGTTTATAACGTACGTATTTTGGTTAAAATAATGGCGAAGTTAAAAGAAGTGTTGATTTTGGCTTTTTCACTAATGTTTTTTCACCCACCTTAATTGTGTACATGGATCATTGTGAACAGTGTCAAATAAAGTGATATTTATTTTTTTTACCAAATTTTCATTTTCATAGGCTATAATACACATTTTCTAACTAAAAGTAGCAAAATTCAAAAACACGTTAATTTTGACATGCATTCTAGTGCATTTTCATAGGCTATAATACATTATGTTTGCTCCCACTCCAATTATGAACATGCATTCTTGTGAATTTTGTAAAAAAAATGAAGATTAAAATTTTTCACTAAATCTCCATTTTTCATGGGTTATAACACACGTATTTTGGTAAAAAATAGCAAAGTTAAAAACGTGCTGCTTTTTTCCTACTATTTTTTCACCCACCTCAATTGTGTAATAGATCATTGTGAGCGGTGTCAAGTAAAGTGATATTTAGATTTTTTATTGAATTTCTATTTTTCATAGACTATAACACACATTTTTAGCCAAAAATGGCAATATCAAAAAATGCATTGATTTTCACTTTTTTGTACCCTTTTTTTGCACCCATCTCGATTATAAACATGCATTCTAGGAAATATTATTTTTTTAAAAAAGTAAAAATTAAAATTATCACCAAACCTCCTTTTTCATTGGTTATAACACACTTATTTTGGTAAAAAACCTGCTGATTTTTACTTTTTTCTACTATTTTTTCACGCACATAAATTGTGAACATGCATCATTGTGAACAATGTAAAAAAATAAAATTTAGATTTTTTTTTACCAAATTACCATTTTCATTGACTATAACATACGTTTTTTAGCCAAAAGTTGCAAAATGCAAAACGCGTTTATTTTGACTTTTAGTGTAATATTTTTTGCACCCGTCCCAATTGTGAATATGCACTCTCGTGAATATTATCAAAAAATTAAAATTAAAATTTTTCATGGACTGTAACACGTATTTTTGTCAAATAAGTTGATGGTTTTGGCTTTTTTCCTACTATTTTTTTTCATCCACCACAATTGTGAACATGCATCATTATGAATGATGTCAACAAAAGTAATTTAAATTTTTTACCAAATTTCTATTTTTCTTAGGCTACAACACACGTTTTTTAGCCAAATATGGCAAAATTTAAAGACGCGTTGATTTTGACTTTTTTGTATCGTTTTTTGTCCTCATCCCGATTTTGAATATGCAATTAAGTGAATATTGTCTAAAAAAGCAAAAATTAAAATTTTCACCAAACGTCCATTTTTCATGGGTTATAACGCATGTATTTTGGTAAAAAAATGGCAAAGTAAAACACGATGTTAATTTTGGATTTTTTTCTTGACTATTTTTTTACACACATCAATTGTGAATGTGTATTATTACGAACATTATAAAAAAAAAGTAAAAATTTAGATTCTTTACAAAATCCCTATTTTTTATGGGGTATAAGACGGATTTTTTTAACTAAAATGGCAAAATCCAAAAACGCATTGATTTTGAATTTTTTTCGTACCATTTTTTTCACCCATTTTGATTGTGAATATGCATTTTAGTGTATATTGTCAAATAAAAGTAAAAATTAAAATTTTCACTAAAGCTCTATTTTTATGGGTTATAACACATGTATTTAGGTAGAAAAGTATAAAGTCAAAAAACGTGTTGATTTTCTCTTTTTCCTACTTTATTTTCATCCACCTCAATTGTGAACATGCATTATTGTGAAGATGTCAAAAAAGTGAAATTTAAATTTTTTTTATCAAATTTTCATTTTTCATGGGCTAGAACACACATATTTTAGATAAAAATGGTAAACTCTAAAAACGTGTTGATTTTTACTTTTTTGTACCATTTTTTGCACCTATCCCGGTTGTGAACATACTGTAAGGTCTAAAGCAACCTAAGAGGGGGAGGGGTGAATTAGGTTTCTAAAAATTTCATGTACTTTTTCCAATCAAGTTCAATACAAGTGAGTAAGTAAAGTGAATTATAATGAGTGAGTGATACAAAGATGTATATTAATAATCCAGAAATGTAATCAATAAACCCAACAATATGATTAATGAATTAAAGCATAAGTAAATCAAAATAAGTGCAGAAATGAAAATAATTGGAATCAAGAACACAAGAAATTTAGAGTGGTTCAAGTTTCCTCCAACCTAAGTTTCCCAACTTAGGATTTCAAACCTTTCCACTATGAAATGATCTCCTTACAAGTGGTGAGATCAAAAGAACCACTTTTACAACCCAAGCATCACAACTTAGGATTTCACCCAAGGTTCAACCTTAACACAAGCTATCCCAAGCTAAGTGTTCAAGGTTTTTACTCTCGCTTGAGAAACCTTTTACAAATACTTACAGTGATTGATTGAAGAGATACACAAGCCCTCAATTAGGGTGGATAAGATGAAGTGAAGCTCTAAATATGATTCCTATCAATGCAATTACAACTCAAACTATATATCTCAAAGAAGAAGTGAAGAACTCAATTAAAGGCTCAAGGAACTTTTTAATCTTTTGTTTCCTTTGAAATCAAAATGAAAAATGTGAGTTGTAGATGAAGATTTTCATATGTAAAGCTTGGGAATCAAGTGTTCAAGAGTGTCCTAACGTTTGTGTGTTTGATGGTATTTATACTATCAAAGAAAAGACAAGAAAATGTTCATGTTTGACATTTAAAAAAATAGCCGTTGGGACTTTCGGACGGGTGTTTCGGACGGGTAGGTCGTCCGAAACTAAGTTTCGGCCGTCCGAAACTTGCCCTGCACCGTCCGATCCCAAACCTTGAAAATCATTTTCTCTGGACAGTTTCGGACGACAGTTTCGGACGTCCAAAACTAGGCTAAGGTTGTCCGAACCTTTTTTCAATTTAATTTCGATTTTCGTTTTACTTATCTTTTGTACAACTCCATACGACTTAGTGCAAGTGTGTACTACATCTTTTGAAGTTCTTTTGAAGACTAAAAACATTTTGAAACCAATTTTTCTTGAGCCTTAAACGAGTAAACCACTTTCTTGAGCTATTTACAAATTAGGGTTTTGGGTTGGGGAAAATGACCTAATTTACCATCCTTTTGTTTCTTTTGCGATTTCAATTCTTTCTTCGCTTGATAAATCTCCATGCTTGGCTTCCTTGAATTTCTATCAAATTAAAACACTTTTTAAACCATTAGCATAAACATAATTGTTTGTTACTCATCAAAATAAGTAAGATTTTACACCCTAGGTCTTCACACATACATTCTAGTGAATATTTTCAAAAAAATTAAAAATTAAAATTTTCACTAAACCTCCATTTGTCATGGGTTATAACACACATATTTTGGTAAAAAAACATGTTAATTTTTCCTTTTTCCCGACTATTTTTTTACTTAACTCAATTGTGAACATGCATTATTGTGAATGGGATCAAAAAAGTGAAATTTAGATTTTTTTTAACTAAATTTTCATTTGTTTTATTGGCTATAACACACATTTTTAGCTAAAATGAGCAAAATTTGAAAACGCGTTGATTTTGACTCTTTTGTACCATTTTTTGCACCAATTACGATTGTGAACATGCATTATAGTGAATATTTTTTTAAAAAAAGTGAACTAAAATTTTTACCAAATCTCCATTTTGTATGAGTAATAACACACGTATTTTGATAAAAATGGTAAAGTAGGAAAAAGTGTGGATTTTGATTTTTTTCCTACTGTTTTTACTCTTCTCAATTATGGACATAGATGTGAACGGAGTCAAATAAAGTGATTTAAATTTTGTTTTTACCAAATTTTTATTTTACATAGGCTATAACACATATTTTTAGCCAAAAACTACAAAAAAACGTGTCGATCCAATATCACTAACATTATTTTGAACCTTCTTATCTGATTCACTAACATAAGCAGGCCGTTGAATTTCTGAGCCTATTTTTCTGACCCAACACATCAGCATTCATTTCAACTAGTGCATTTGATCCATCAGGACTAGAAAACTTGTGAGCTAGCTTATTTAAACCAACAATATGAGGTGACTTAACAATATCTACAGGCCTTTTAGTTTGCTTAGTTGGCCCAACATCTGTAGTACTGTGACACTGCGTATCAAGTCTAGTAATATTAGCATGTCTTTCATCCTGCTCATATGATTTGTCAACATTTGCATTTGTGTCATATTTTTCTTTAAAACTCAGCTTATTTGCAAATTCCAACTGCTCTGTAACTACACATTGTTCAACTATGGTTCTCTTTAGGACATTAAGGTTAGCAGCTTCTTTTTCAGTTCCACTAGTACTAGCAGCAATTAACACTTTTATTGTTCCAACTACATAGATATCTACCAGTTTATGCCTTATCCCATAATAAGCCACAATATGGCATGGGCATTAGACAACAAAGACAATATGTCATTCTCCATAATGTGATCATGTATGAGGAAGGAATATGTCGCACTTAACTCATCATACTTTAACCTTCCAACTATGTTTTTTAAGGCAGATAATGTCTACAATATCTTCCTTTCCTCCTACATATTCTATTTTGGGAACCTTCATAAATTCACCTCCATAATTAATCCTTATTGAAAACATGTTGGATTTTAGTCATGTTACATAAATATCCAGCAACCATGCTTAGTGGTCATGATATAGGGGATATTTGACAACAAAACAACACAATACATACCAATTTAACTACAAACAAAAGCAAAAGGCAGTTAACATGGACCACCATTACATCTGTAACACAATGTGAGGGATTTCGAGAATACAAGGATACAATATTGCATATTTCACTCTTAACCATGATTATTTTAATAAAGATTCTTGTTTAATCAACTACATTACTTCCCACTACAGTATAACAGCATTATTAAACAACTTACCATAATTTGAGATCCTCCATTCGATTTTTCTACTTTGGCATGCCATTCCACTACAGTGATTTGCTTTGATAGCACTTGTGATTCAACTCTAAAAGTCAACTTAGGGATTATGAAAAGAACTCGATTTTGCTCAGAGTTTGATTTTGTGATACGAAAATCCGGATCGATTCGCTCCAAACTCTGGCTTGTATATCACAGAAGCAATTGCAGGACCTTTGAATAAAATCGATGAACAAGAACAACCCAACAACTCTTGAGTTGGAAATTAAGGAACAAACAAATTAGTCCACTTCGCGCAAAACTAACAGGTCTCAATTAATGTAAATAGGCAAACCCTTCGCAGGAATACAAATTCACACTTAAGAAATCAATCGCTGAAATCTTATTAAAATATCTCTCAAAACGTTCTCTTCTTCTTCAATTGTCCTCATTGAAGGCAATGTTTCCTCCACTAAATGATTATCATTATTGGTCTCCACCATTGTTTCAACAATTTCATTAGTTCTCCAATGGATGCAACTAATCATTTCTATGATCTTCTACACATTCCAACAATGGCATGGTAAGAACTTCTACAGTTGGAGCATCCTTTGGAGTTCCATCATACAAATCATACTATCTTGGACAATTAATAGCATTATGACCTATAGCCATAAAGCGCAAACACTTTCTAGCACGAACCCTAGGCGTAGGCATCCGAATCTTTCTTTCAACAAAAGGATTAGCACAATTATGTTCTTGATGACCATACCCATAACATAAAGCACCCTGAATGGGTTGGGATTTGAAAATATGCTCTTGTCTCAAACTTGCCAATTTTAATTCCGTTTCCACCTTGTCAATTGTCTCTCGATTATAGCCAAAACGATCTCCATAGGGATCATACTTATCCAATAAAGAGAAAAATCTTTCGGAGTATGATGACATCTCAGACGACAGATTTACACCACTTGTTGTATTCAAAATAGTTTAATTCAATGACAAACAAATCCAATAAAGAGATCCAACAGATAAACACTTGATATGAATAATAAAGATCCAATTTTTTTTAACTCTTTCTTTCCACCAAAATCAAAACCAACGAAATAAAAGATATAACTGTTTGACACCAATCACAAAACAAAATTTATGACAGGCTTGCGACTATCAAACAATTTGAATTCAATTTTTAAGAAAAACTGAAAACCTGATTTTTGTTCGAAGACCTTGAGCTCTGATACCAATTGATACGAAAACCCGAATCGATCCGGGTTTCGTATAATTTTGCTAAAAGTTCAATTATTTTTCTCAGAGTTCGATTTGAATCAACTTAGGGTTTAGGATTATCGATTTGGTCTTTATGTTTTTCTAATCGTGTGAAGAGTGTGATTTGTTTTTTCCCCTAAAAAAGGGATCACGTTATGGGTTTGTGATTGGATTTAACAAAATTTGTTACAAATCTGTCAATATGGACTAAAAATTTACACTTTTCAAATGTCAAAGACTAATTTATCTTGTTTTAAATGTAAAATACTAAACAAATTGTTTTACGAAATGTAAGTGACTTCTTGGGTGATTTTTCCTTCATTTTATAACAAATTCACAACTTGATCATTCTACCCATGTGCATCCTATCACAACTGATGCACACACGCATCCACTTATCTACATATGTGCATTCATATCATAGTTCATGCACTTATCTATGTATAACGTATTCATTCATCTATGCTCATTCTTATTGTCACTTATTTACTTATTTATATAATTAACTTATTTATTCATCTATATACACCATCGCTGTCATAAGTCATTCACTCAAGTTCCTAATAAGAGATTCAAGTTATGTTATGAAAATTAGACCGAACTAGTCGCTGGACTGGAGACCAGTGTATGATTTAGTCCAATATTTATAAAAATAAAATGGATTGTTAAAATTTCGGTTAAAATTGAGTTTTACTGGTAAACCCGATTAATACCCAAGTTTAACCGGTTTGACATTTTTTTTCATTTGGGCCTATTAACTTTTCTTTTATTTTGACCTTTAGTTACATTTGAATTTGCTTTTTTTTTTTTAACTAAAGATTTTGTGTTACTTTTAAGTCTACAAATATATGGGTTTTTGTGTCTAAAGTTTTATCACTTTTGAATTTTGGATTTAATATCAAAACATTCTATAAATTTAAAAGTTTTGTAGGAATAAAACTTTATTCTATTAATTTTTTATTTACCCATCTAAATTAATTAAATAAATAAATAATAGATATGTGGTTTATTATCATTTTTAAGTCATTTGTTGATAGAATAAATGCTCAAATAAAATAAAAGTCCACAAATATTTAGACATTTTCCATTTTTTTATTTTTATTTTAAAATTATTGTGTTTGATATTAAATAATGTATAATATTTAGATGAATTAATGGTATTTTATTAATTTTATATATTTTAGTTATGATTTAATAAATATTTATAATTGGGTATAAGGATTTTTAAATTATTAATATATTTATAATTTAAATTTATTTATGATGACATCATTCATTATTTTTCGTCCGATCAAACTGGGTTGACCCAGTGATCTAGTAGCTCCTCCAATTTGATTTTCAAAACATTCGCAAAAACTCTTGTGAAACTAGTCATTACCCCGGTTCCAGTATTAACCGGAACCGGCCCGGCGGGCTGGGCTCGAACCGGAACCGGCCCATATCGGGCCCAAACGGTGAACCGGAATCGGCCCGCCATCTGTGTACCGCAAAGTGACAGTTCAAAACTGCCGATTTAAAAAAAAAAGACAGCCATGATTAACTAGCCGTTGGATGATCCAACGACTAGAACTGGCGGTTAACTGCCGGTTCATAAAAAAAAATTTAAAAAAATTAAAAAAATGAGATGGTCGTTGCATCCAACGGACATCATTTATAAACTGACCATTGGCAATCCAACGGCCATAAATTAGGCTGCTGAAAAGCCAACGGTTGTGGCAGTTGTGTGCTACATTTTTTTATTTTTTTTTATTTTTTTTCTATAAATACCTAAAATTTCTAAATTCATTTACACACCATTCTCTTCTCTCAATCTCAATTCTTTCTCAATTCTCTCAATTCTCCCAATTCTCTCAATACTCAATTATCATTTATATTATCTACTTTTTTTTGTTATCATTAAATTATTTTTACTCATTAATTCATTATATTCAAAATTCAATTCTTTACTTTAAATTATTTTATTTTATTCAAATCTTTAGCTAATTATTTTTGAAAATTATTTATTTTATTAAATATTGAATCCTCATTAATAGTTTTTATTATTTGAATTATTTTAATTTATTTAAATACTTTTATTATAGACTTATAATGTTATAATTTTATTATTTATATTTATTCAATTACTTAATTTTAATTTACTATAAAATAGATAGTTTTAATAGAGATATTGTTGGTAGCTCACAATTTGGTACAAACCAAAGTGAGCAAATTTTTAGTGGTGGTGGAGAAACCGAAAGCCCAACGTTGAAGAAAGGTTAAATCGGATATGTTCAAGAAGCATTACACAAAGATATTAAATTCCAACCAACAACCAATCAAGGTGAAATGCAATTATTGTTCCGAAAATAAATTATATACTTTCAAGAAAGGATCGGGCTATAGGACTTTGTCGCGACATTTGAAGGAAAAATATCCACAAGAAATCGGCCTTTCCACCAACCAATCGCAATTATCCGGGTTTGTTCCCTCTACTACTCCTCCTTTTAAATATTCGGATGAAAAAAATAGAAAAGAATTAGCTAAAATGATAGCCATAGAACATTTATCATTTGATTTTGGTGAAAAGGTAGGATTTACTCATTATTGTCAAAATGCATTAAATCCACAAGCTAAAAGAATGCCTAGAACAACAATAACAAGAGAATTACAGAAAATTTATAAAGGTGAAAAATAAATTTTAATTGAAATTTTTTCAAAATTAAACGGTAGTGTTTCTATATGTTCCGATATTTGGAGTGATTTATGGCAAATGTATTCTTATATGGGAGTAACTTGTCATTGGGTTGATAGTGATTGGAAAATACAAAAAAGAATTATTGCTTTTTGTCATTTTGAAGCAAGACATACAACAAATAATATATCTAATTTGTTGAATATTATTTTAGATGAATATGGTTTGTCTAAAAAAAATCAATTGGTTTTGATAATGCTTCGACTAATATGGCTTCAATTAGTCAATTAACAACTCTTTGTCAACCAATAATAGGTGGAAAATTTTTTCATGTTAGGTGTGCATGCCACATATTAAATTTAGCGGTACAAGATGGTTTAAAAATACTAAATACGTATATTACGCCTATTAAAGAGGCAATTAGTCTTTTATGGATCCATCCAGATTCAATGAAACTATGGGTAAACTTTTGTATGGAAAATGGATGCAAACCAAAAAGATTTAGTAAAGATGCTCCTAATAGGTGGAATTCAACTTATAAATTATTGAATGCATCTACAGAATATAGTACTTTGTTATGTACTTTTTTTATGCAAAATCATGTAAATGATATTTCTTTGCATCCTAATATGTGGGAAATTTGTTATAAATTATTACAACTTTTAAAAGATATTTAAATATGCTACTGAAATTTTATCTGGTGTTTATTATTCTACTTCTCATCTATTTATTCACATTGCATGTGACGTTATTGGTATTTTACAATAATTTAAAGATGACCCTATTTTATCACTACCTATATATGATATGTTAATAAAATGGCTTAACTATTACCGAAAAATTCCACCTACATATTTAATTGCTTCTGTTTTTGATCCACGTCAAAAAATTAATATTTTAGAAGAATATATTACTGCATATAATAGTTGTGTAGATTCATTTTTTTCTGACAGTGAATGTTATAAACCTCAAGATACTAAGGAGATTATAGGAGAAGTAAAATTTCTTCTTCGTGATTTATTTAATGAATTTCATTCTAAATATGGTAGTCAAGTTCCTATTAATATCGGATCTCTAATATTGATGGTTCTACTAGTAGTACATCACATCAAAATACTAGTACTAAATCAATGTTTTCTATAGCACCACATAAACTTGGTAAATCTATATATTCTTCACACAAAAAACCAAGATCCGGTACTGATACGAAACTTGATAGATATTTAACAACTACTTTTGAGATTTATGATGAAGATAAGGATTTTCACGAGTGGTTCGTGTTAGAATGGTAGAAGGGAAAGGAGAAGGATTATCCAATCCTTTCTATTATCGCAAAACATATTCTTGCAATTCCGACATCAACCGTAGCGGTGGAGCAAGCTTTTAGTGCGTGAGGAATCATTTTAGACGAGCACTGGTCCCGATTATTACCAAGATCATTAGAAATCCAAGCATTAGTGGATGATTGGCACAAGGCATTTTTGAGAGCACAAGAAATGGACAAGACGGATGACATTGATTTAGATTAAGACACCGACATTTCCGAAATGAGCAATGCTAGTACAACTGGATCTTCAACCTGAGTTTCTTATTTCACGGATTTCGTCCATCCCAATCCTGATGATGACATTGAAGAGTTAGATGATTAAAATTTAGGTCAAATTACTTTTATGAATGAAAATTTTTATTTTTATTAAATGTTGTATCATGATTCATTATTTATATATGTAAATGGCCAACTCGAAATTTGATATTTAGGCCAAAATTTTCTATTTCAATAATAAAATGAGGTATTTTTCATTTATATCAAACTTCTCTTATTTTTCACATTTTAAATTATAACAAACTTCTTTTTTTTCACCTTGTAAATTTGTGAATTATATCAAACTTCTATTATTTTCCACATTGTAAATTACACCAAATTTCTTTTTTCTTCACCTTATAAATTTGTAAATTTGTGAATTATATCAAACTTCTTTTATTTTTCACATTGTAAATTATACCAAATTTCTTTTTTTTCACCTTGTAAATTTGTAAATTTGTGAATTATATCAAACTTCTCTTATTTTTCACATTGTAAATTATACCAAACTTCTTATTTTTCACCTTGTAAATTTGTAAATTTGTGAATTATATCAAACTTCTCTTATTTTTCACATTGTAAATTATACCAAACTTCTTATTTTTCACTTGTAAATTTGTGAATTATATTAAACTTCTATTATTTTTCACATTGTAAATTATACCAAACTTCTTTTTTTTCACCTTGTAAATTTGTAAAGTATATCACACTTCATATTGTTATTTTTTTAAAAAGTCGAACCGTGAGAAAACTGTACCAAAATAGGAACCGGAATCGGAACCGAAACAAAAATCGAAACCGAAACTGGAACTGAAATCGGGACAGAATCGGAACCGGGATGGAACCGAAACCGGGACGGAACCGGAATCGTGAACCGGCGGTTCACGAACCCTAACCGTAACCGTGAGTCCAAGGGCCGGTTCAGGTTCCACCCTTGATACGATCCTAGACCCGTATGAATTCTAAGAACGTAAACCCAAGATCAATTGAGGAAAAATATTTGAAAGAATTCAATTAGATGATTAGAATGCAATAGAACAAAGGAGGCAGCCCCAAATTCAATGATTGAATGAGAAACTTACCTATCAAATTAAGCAACGAACACCCCAAAAATACTTGTTTCTTGGAACCCCCGTAATCCAAAATCCCACACAATCAAACACTTGAAGGAATGGAATTGATGTTCTTCACAAAGAACCAAAGAAAGTTTTATATAAAACTCACAAAATTCAAATTATCCAAGTCTCAAAAATCTACCCAAAAACGTACACAAAGTTTGCTTTTATAGTGGGAAAACCCTAAGAAAAATAACGGCTAACAAATTTAAACAAAACAGTCCGTCGTTCCCGCACGTCGCGACGTGGGGTTCATTCTTGATTTAATGTCAAATTTTTGGTGAATTTTCTTCCAACTCTGAAAACTTCCAGAGAGTTAAGTCGCGACGTGGAAGGGCCTGGACGTCGCGACGTCGGTGCACGTCGCGACGTTGGCAATTTGCTCCAACTCCTCTTTTACGTTTCTCCATGTCGCGATGTGGACTCCATGGACGTCGCGACGAGGAGCTCTTTCATGCTCCTTGTTCATCTTTTCCATCCATTATTGCCTTCAAAACTCCATTATGATCTAACACAACATTGTACTCCATTTGTGATACTCCCAAACATGAAATGAACTCAGAATCCTTGTCACGAACTTCGCGAACTACTTCACGCTCAAAATGTCTTTGATCAATGAATACAAAGCCGTCTTTATTCGCTTAGTCCTTGCACGAGTAAGGTCCTCCAACTCCTTGCAATGGATCATCCACAAAGCTTCTCGGGTTAGCTTCCTCATCATTCCCCCATTCCTCAAGAGGATTCGTCCTCGAATCACCTAGGTCATACAAAGAAAGATCACCAACATTAAACGTGCTAGAAACATTACCAAATTCACTAGGCAAATCAATAATATATGCATTATCATTAATTTTGGCTAAAACTTGAAATGGACCATCTCCCCTTTGTTGAAGCTTTGATTTCCGTTGATGTGGAAATCGTTCTTTGCGCATATGAACCCACACCCAATCTCCGGGTTCAAAAGAAACCTTGATTCTCCCCTGACTTGCTCTCTTAGCAACTTGTTCATTTCGACGCTCAATGTTTGCTCGAACCTTGGCATGCATTTCCTTGATGTGATCTGCCTTCTGCTTACCATCTAAATCCAAA
This sequence comes from Ophiorrhiza pumila, assembly GCA_016586305.1. NCBI lineage: Eukaryota > Viridiplantae > Streptophyta > Magnoliopsida > Gentianales > Rubiaceae > Ophiorrhiza > Ophiorrhiza pumila. The sequence goes on from BLIW01000006.1 coordinate 14,474,653, forward strand.
ATATGACTAGTAGCAATAGGCAATACATCTAAAGGCGTTAGTGGATTAAACCCATAAACTACTTCAAACGGTGAATAAGATGTAGTGGAATGCATCGCCCTATTATATGCAAATTCTACATGTGGCAAATATTTTTCCCAACTTTTCAAATTTTTTTGAATTAAAGCTCGAAGCAAGGTTGTTATTGTTCGATTAACAACTTTAGTTTGCCCATCCATTTGTGGATGTGTAGCTGTGGAAAACAACAACTTCGTGCCTAACCTAGACCATAAAGTGCGCCAAAAATGACTCAAAAACTTGACATCCCGATCGCTAACTATAGTCTTTGGAATACCATGCAATCTAACTATTTCACGAAAGAACAATTCAGCAATATGCGATGCATCATTAGTCTTATTGCATGCTATAAAATGCGCCATTTTGCTAAAGCGATCGACTACCACAAAGATCCTACCATGACCCGAATGTGTCCTAGGCAACCCTAACACAAAATCCATTGATATGTCGACCCATGGATGACTAAGAACGGGTAATGGGGTATAAAAACCGTGAGGCATGACCTTAGACTTTGCTTGACGACATGAAACACATTTTGCACAAAAACTTTGAACATCATTTCGCATTTTAGGCCAATAAAAATGTTCATGCAATATGTCTAGTGTCTTTGTGATACCAAAATGCCCCATAAGACCCCCACAATGTGCCTCCCTAATAAGCAATTCACGATAAGAACTCTTAGGCACGCACAATTTTCCTTTCTTAAAAAGAAATCTATCATGCTGAAAATAATCATTCCATGCAGTTTGTGAACATTCAGCAAAGATTTCACCAAAATCATTATCACCCGCATACAACCCTTTAAGTAAATCAAATCCCAACAACTTCGACTGCAAGAAAGTAAGAAGCACATACCTTCGTGACAAAGCATCTGCCACTACATTTTCCTTACCTTTCTTGTGCTTGATGACGTAAGGAAAAGATTCAATGAATTCCATCCACCTAGCATGTCTTCGGTGCAGCTTCCATTGAGACTTCAAATGCTTGAGTGGTTCATGATCGGAGTGGATAACGAACTCCTTTGGCCACAAATAATGTTGCCAAGTTTGCAACGCCCTCACGAGAGCATAAAGCTCTTTGTCATACGTTGGATAGTTTAGGACAGCCCCATGCATTTTCTCGCTGAAATATGCTATCGGCTTCGAGTCCTGCATCAAAACAGCTCCAATCCCAAGCCCAGAGGCATCACATTGAACTTCAAAAACTTTATTGAAATCAGGCAACATTAAAACAGGTGCTTGTGTGAGTTTGTCTTTCAACATGTTAAAAGCCTTTTCATGCACTTTTTCCCATTTAAATACAGCATGCTTTTTAACAAGATCATTCAATGGTGCGGCAATAGTGCTAAAATTTTTAACAAACCTTCGATAAAATCCCGCCAAACCATGAAAGCTCCGGACCTCACTGGCATTCTTTGGTGTAGGCCACTCCTTGATTGACTTAACCTTTTCTTCATCTACCTTAATGTCGTTAGCACTCACAACAAAACCAAGAAAAATAATAGAATCCATACAAAAAGAGCATTTCTTCAAATTGGCATACAATTGATTTTCTCTTAACAATATAAAAACCTCCCTTAAATGCAACACATGTTCATCCAATGACTTACTATAAATTAGTATATCATCAAAGTAAACAACGACAAACTTTCCTATGAAAGGTCTCAAAACATGGCTCATCAATCTCATGAATGTACTAGGCGCATTTGTCAATCCAAAAGGCATGACAAGCCACTCATATAAACCAAATTTTGTTTTGAAAGCGGTTTTCCACTCATCTCCCTCTTTCATACGAATTTGGAAATATCCACTTTTCAAATCGACCTTAGAAAATATGCATGCACCATGCAACTCATCCAACATGTCATCAAGTCCAGGAATAGGGTGACGATACTTTACCGTAATTTTGTTGACGGCTCGGCAGTACATACACATCCTCCAACTCGTGTCCTTCTTGGGCACGAAAATGACCGGCACTGCACATGGACTAAGGCTCTCTCTCACAGCCCCCTTTTGCAACAACTCCTTCACTTGAGCTTGAATCTCCTTGGACTCCTCCGGATTAGCTCGATAGGCTGGACGGTTTGGTATAGAAGCACCGGGAATGAAGTCGATTTGGTGCTCTATCCCCCGCAATGGTGGAAGTCCTGCAGGCAACTCCTCGGGAAAAACATCCTCGTACTCCTGCAATAGAAACACCACTTCTCGAGGCAAAAGATCAAGCATCTTAGCATCAAGCAAAAACACATCTTTATACAACAAAATAAACACACTCTCTCCCTCACTCAATTTTTCTTTCACCTCTCTTTTTGTTGCAAAAACACTCAATTTATTTTTCTCTTTTTCTGATTTTTCTTCTTCTCTTTTGATGTTTCCTCTCGATTTTTACTCTCACTAGATTCGTCTTTTTCTTTCCTTTCAAAATCTTTTACAATTCGAATTTGATCTTCTCGTGCCTCCCAAGGCTTCAAAGGCACTAGTGTATGCTTGCGGCTGTTCATCTCCAATGTGTACCTATTGGTGTACCCATCATACACTACCCTTCTATCAAACTGCCACGGGCGCCCCAAAAGTATATGGGCAGCTTGCATAGGCACCACATCACACAACACCTCATCCTTATATCTACCTATCACAAACTCAATCTTGACTTGCTTATTCACCTTGGCCTCCCCACTAGTACTCAACCATGTAGTTTATAGGGTTTAGGATGTTTAAGTGTTCTCAACCCCAACTTCTCTACCAACAATGTACTAGCTATATTAGTGCAACTCCCACTATCAATGATTAAGCTACACACCTTTCCTTGTACATGACACCTAGTGTGAAAAATGTTATCCCTTTGCACTAACTCTCCCTCTATCTTAGATTGTGTATTCAAAACCCGTAAATTGACAAGAGCCTCTCCCCCTATTGGCAACTCTTCCTCTCCATCACTCTCCTCACCCAATGGTATATCTCCCTCTTCATCGGAATGCTCACTCTCATACTCCCCATTAGGTAACAAGAACATAGTCCTTTTGTTAGGACATTCGGATTGTATATGCCCTACACCCTGGCACTTATAGCACCTTATTTCTCTACTCCTCACATTTGTTTTCATCTCAACCTTCTCCTTTCCGGCTTCTCATTTCCGTTCTACCTTAGGTTTGGAGTCAACCTTTGCATTTCAGAATTTAGTGTTGGACACTGGCTTATTATCCTTCCAAGTACTCTTCCAAGTACTCTTCCCTTTAGCCATAATAATTCTCTCAACCTTCAAGGCCTTATGCAACAATTCCTCCATGCTATTATATTCTTGCAAGTCTACCACATCAGCTATCTCCCTATTCAATCCCGCCACAAATCTACCCATTGTAAACTCAGGGTCCTTATCTATGTTGGCCTGAATTAAAGATACCTCCATCTCCTGAAAATACTCCTCCACACTTTTATTACCCTGGTTCAAGGTTTGCAATTTTCTCACTACATCCCTTTGGTAATGAGTAGGAACGTACCTCTTTCTCATTATCCTCTTAACATCCGCCCAAGTCCTAACTGGCCTCATTCCATACCTCCTTCTATTGTATATTAACTGGTCCCACCAAATTGAGGCATAATGGGTAAACTCCACTACGACTAACTTCACCTTTTTCTCCTCCGAATAGTCATGACAGTCAAAAACATGATCTACCCTCATTTCCCACTCTAAGTAAACCTCAGGATCATTCTTCCCTTGAAATTCTGGAATTTTCATTTTAATAGCCCCCATGTGATTATCATTTCTCCTATCATCCCTATCATTCTTATTATTCCTATTATTCCTACCTCGACCCCATGTCCTTTCTTCTTCCTCCTCCGACACTTCCTCATGTTCTTCCCTCTCAAACAATGGATTCCTACCCGCTCTCTCCCTAGTTGTTGGTTCACTAGACTCTAGAAAATCAAGCCTAACATTGATTTTATCAAACTGTGCTTGAATAGCTTTAAAAACAGTTTCTATATTGAATGTTGGTTCACTAGTACCTTTGAGTGCAGATCCACTAGTTCCTTCCTCACTCATGATGAATTTTTGGGAATAATATAGATATCCTTTCCATTCCATCAAGTGTTTACTCTCACTCTCGTGTTTCACTTCAAAAGATTGAAACCCTCTAACTTCCTTTACAAGTTCTTTGAGTTGAACAAACACTCACAATCCAACCAAGAATTCAATTGATTAAGAATAAGTAAAGAAATATAAAAGACTTTAAGGAAACAAGAATGAGTACAAGAACTCTTGAACAATGGAATAAAAGTAGGCAACAAGAATCAAAATGTTACCCAATACTAACAATAAGGACTCGCAAAAGAAAATTTAAGAAAAGCAATGAGACAATGGTTCACAATGATATGACACAAAAGTTGACTTTGAATCACAACAAATTTCAGCACAATGAGATATGATTGAAAGACAAGTAATTTCCAAACCCCACAAATGCAATAACTTCAATCAAGGAAACAATAAGAGATGTTATCTTGAGAACTCATGAACTGAAACTTAAAAATCAAAACTCAAATTGGCCTTCTTTTCTCTTTTTTTTTAATCAATTTCTGCACTTTTTTTTCACGTTTTCTGCACTATTTTTTTTTCTGCAGTTTTATTTTTTTAATTTTCTTCTTGGCCACAATCTGCAACAATAATAAGAAGAACACAATACCAAACAATGGAATCAACAATGCAACAATGACTCAATATATCAAATTCACAAGAAAAACAATCAAAGATTCAATTCTTTGATGGAAAAATCCCTAATTTGGCTCTGATACCAATCTGATACGATCCTAGACCCGTATGAATTCTAAGAACGTAAACCCAAGATCAATTGAGGAAAAATAATTGAAAGAATTCAATTAGATGATTAGAATGCAATAGAACAAAGGAGGTAGCCCCAAATTCAATTATTGAATGAGAAACTTACCTATCAAATTAAGCAACGAACACCCCAAAAATACTTGTTTCTTGGAACCCCCGTTATCCAAAATCCCACACAATCAAACACTTGGAATGGAATTGATGTTCTTCACAAAGAACCAAAGAAAGTTTTATATAAAACTCACAAAATTCAAATTATCCAAGTCTCAAAAATCTACCCAAAAACATACACAAAGTTTGCTTTTATAGTGGGAAAACCCTAAGAAAAATAACGGCTAACAAATTTAAACAAAACAGCCCGTCGTTCCCGCACGTCGCGACGTGGGGTTCATTCTTGATTTAATGTCGAATTTTTGGTGAATTTTCTTCCAACTCTGAAAACTTCCAGAGTTACACGTCGTTGCACGTCGCGACGTCATTGGTCGCACGTCGCGACGTTGGCAATTTGCTCCAACTCCTCTTTTACGTTTCTCCACGTCGCGATGTGGACTCCATGGACGTCACGACGTGGAGCTCTTTCATGCTCCTTGTCCATCTTTTCCATCCATTCTTGCCTTCAAAACTCCATTATGATCTAACACAACATTGTACCCCATTTGTGATACTCCCAAACATGAAATGAACTCAGAATCCTTGTCACGAACTTCACGAACTACTTCACGCTCAAAAATGTCTTTGATCAGTGAATACAAAGCCGTCTTCATTCGCTTAGTCCTTGCACGAGTCAAAGGTCCTCCAACTCCTTGCAATGGATCATCCACAAAGCTTCTCGGGTTAGCTTCCTCATCAACCCTTCTTGGAATCGTGAACCGGTCGTGGTCATGTCTATGTGAAACTGTCTCATATATAAGACGTGATAGGTAATTATATTTATATTACGCTAATTTTTTTATACATTGTACGCTAAATCGCTAATATTGATATTTTATATACTAATGCACTAATTTTTTTTTACACTTTATATGTTAATCTTTGATGCTTTATCTACTTTTCTTTTATATTTTATACGATAAACTGATAAACTGAAATTCATGTGTAAGCTTCATATATTAGAACGCTTTCAAATGACCTCTACTCATGCATGACTCATTTCCCAATACTCTTAAGGCTCAATTTACCAAAAGTACTGCATACTGACAAATTATGTATTGTAATACTGAATAAGCCTTCAGAAGCGTTTATGGGTTCTGATCTGATGTCAATATTCTAACACAATGTTGTAATCCTAAATAAGCCTTCAGAAGTGTTATAGGTTCTAACCTGATTTCAATATTCTAAGACAATCTTGAGCACAACAGAATGAAGAGTACATTGAAACATTTCTATTCATATTCTTAGGGAACAGAGAAACCGAAATACTCAGCAATGCAGGGGCGAACCAAGTGGGAGTTGGAGGGGTTTTAAGGTTGACTTAGAAAATTTTGAATTTTAAATTTAGTTATTAAATGCATTTATTGAATTGCACAAAAAAACTTATTTTAAAATCAGTCCTCACTATAATTTTGTTCTGGCTCGCCATGGTGAGGACATCAGAAAAAGTATGTAGGAATAAAGCTACTAATAAGTACACCTGAACATTACATAACCCTCTTATATTTTTTTATCATCCCCTTTCCTTTATAACTTTACATATGTAGTTGTAAATATTGTTTAATATCAAACCTAACGTTGAAGTAACATAATACTCACACTCAATAAGATTCTACTTCAAAGCAAATATTAATATCTTCCTCCTTGAGTTAATAGGGAAAACAAAATTGTTTGTCGAAAAAACAAAAAATTTACATGCCATCAAGAAAAGCAAAACTCAGCTTTTTCATAGCCTAATAATGTTTGATTAATGAGCGATTCAAGGTTTCCAGCCTCCAATGCAGATGCATTGGAGCAACTTTTCCTATCCAGATTATAGAGCTACCAGCACAATCAGACATTATACTATCAAAATTCAGCAGCAATCATCAATTCATCACATTCCTTAATCATAAAGTTTAACAGCCATCAACTCATCAGTCCTCAATCAGAAATGAAATCAATGAACACTCCGATTTGCCATCAAATTTCTCTTAATTCTACTTGTATAATGGTTAATAACGCAGTATAATGCTTCACAAGAAACCAAGTAAGAATCACTTGAAGATACATATATTCGGATTTGCAAAATGCCATTTTAGAAGTTAATGTCTCTGCATTGCACAACATGAGTTAAGTTAAGGACATAAACAAGTTTAATCCAAAACATTCACCATTCAATTTGTTTATCACAACATTCCTAGGCAACACAATCCGCAACTGTTATTTCTATTGTTGTTTCTTTGGGAAGGGGGTCTGAGGGTCACCTATCAATGAAATCTCTTGTCTATAGATGTCCCATTACCCTCTGAATACAAAATATCAGACAACCCAAAATATGGCATGAGTGCTTACTATGAAACACTCACTATAAGAACCAATCCACTCACACTTGACCATTGAAACAGACTTCAAAAATCAGTCCATTAAATAAACAAGTACATGGAAAACAGTGATGGATAGGTTACCCTGTTTCTATCCAGAAAAATGACAATCAAACAAACAAAACAAGATTCATTATTCATATTCATATTCATATTCATATTCATGGCCTCAATCATTCACAGGTAGAATTAATATTCAAAAAAACACCAGAAAAACCAAAAGTAAGACAGGCCCAATGCACTCTGCAGAAGACTTTCCCTATTTAAAAAGTTCATCTGCTAATGAAGTCTGCAGAAGACTTTCCTATCTATGTTCATGTCTGCAAAAGAGAGAATAAAGAGTACGCCGCAGGCAACAATTTATAGCCAGTGAAGACCTAGCATTCTCTTCTCTTTCCCTCTCGAAGGAAGGGAAAAAGTACCAGTAATTAGAGCCACAACAGCATTAAAAGAACCTCAGAACAAAATACACAATGTCACAGTATAAATTTCTCCCAATTGAAGGGGATAAGATTCAAGAATAGACTAATCCAAAAAGAAACACCCTGCTAATTATACTATCGTTATGCACAAAATCAATATTCAAAAAGAGAAGAAATAAAAACACAGAATCTTAGCATCGTGACACCAAAGTATACATCAACAAAACTCCATCCACAAAATCCTCAAACGTAAAATTTAGATCATCTGAAAAAGAAATAAAACAGAAAAGCAAATGCAATCCATCAATACTAATATCCAACACTTTCATTTACCATATTAACATTGAGAAACATCCTTCACTAGTAAAACCATAAACGCCCATAATCCAACAAAACGTTTAATCAACTCCCAAACCCCCCACAAAAATCCATTAAAACCACAAACAACCAAAACAAAAACAACCCCACAAAAGCCCCCATTAACATCCAAACTAAACCCACCCCAGAACCCCATTAGCCCACAAATACTACCCAATTCTCAATCATCACTCGCATTCAAACGCCTGCCAATCTCAAAGGACACAAAGGCATCAACACAGGCATACTGCACTTGTTCAGGAGTCAACCAAGAATTATCCCATCTCCCCATAGTCACCCTCCTCGGCTTCTCCACTTCCCTATCAAGAACCAAACTAGCCAACTCTTTCAGCCCAGCATTCTTCAGCCTTTTATCATTATACTCAGAGACCGCCAAATCCCTCAAATCCACAATCCTCCCATTCACAGACAACCCATAATCCTCCACAAGTTTCTCCACATCCTCTTCAATCCCAATCCCAACAAAAGTAAAGTCCTCATCTCCTAGGAAATCGCGGAGACTGCTGGGGATGTCGGACTCTCGGGAACAACGGAGGATTTGGAAGACTAGGCAACGGCGGCCAACGCAAAGTTGGAGAGTGGCAACTGGGTTTTGGTACCTGTTGAAACTGGGACGCCACTCGACGTCGAGGCCGACGATGAGATTTTGCAGACGGCGTTGGTGAATTCTTTGGGTGTGGGAGAGCCAGGTTGAGACCATGTCGGGGTCGTGAGTGACAAGGGTGTTGATGCGATCGTTGTAGAAGTATACGTCGTAGAAGTTGTGGGAATCATCGGGGAGTTCGTGATCCACAATTCTGACTTCCATGGCTTTGGTTACTGTGTGACTGTGTGTAGAGAGTGTGTGAATATGTGTAGACAGTGCGTGACTGTGTTTTTTTTTTCTTCGAAGCGGTTATTGAAGTAGGGGAAGAACTGAGTGGGGAATGATTCTCTACATCGGGGTGTTTTACATTTTCAAAATAGACAAATTTTCAAGAGATCTGATTAGCTTAAAATTGAGTAATCTTAGGAGACGGGTGCATTTTAAGAAATCCTCGAGAAGAGGCGAAAAACTTTCCGTACTGGTGGAAGAAAAGATTAAGACCACGGCGCAGGGTCTACCGCGCGGGCCGGGGACAGGATCAATGTAACTTTAAAGTTGAAAATTGTTGTAAAACTACTACTTCTATACAATAGAACAAAATAAAAGTGCAAAAGAAAATTATAATAAAGAAATACATAAAAGAATCAGGTGGAATTATAGCTCTATTTACTAAATTTTATTTATAGTAATTTACAGTATAAGAGTGGTTACTACAACAAAATTCTAATAGGTCTGATATTACAAGTTTGCGGTTATTTATAGTAATTTACAGTATAAGAGTGGTTACTACAACAAAGTTCTAATAGGTCTGATATTACAAGTTTGCGGAGTTCCTACAGGGATTCTTATTAAAATGAATTACAATAGCATCTATTTATAGATGAAACTAAGTAGCTGAATCAGGTAGCTGAACCACATAGCTGAATTGTTTATTGATTTAATATTTTGAGATGATAACTGATAGTTATCCATTAGTCTAGAAGTTTGGGATTCATTGAATCTAGACATTTACAAAGGTGATGAATCCAGAGAGGATATACATGAACCCATTGTATAGATAATGAACATCCACATTTAATATTTCATAACACTCCCCCTTGGATGTTCATTTACAAAAAGAATGTGCCTCGTTAAAACCTTACTAAAAAAAAACCCAGTTGGTAAAAAAAAAATCTAGTGAAGGAAAAAAAGTACATCATTCTCGTGTATTTATTTCTCCCCTTGATTCGAAAATCATTTGAGATCTTTTAACCGACGCATTCCAATATTACTAATCAATTTCTCAAAAGTTGCAGTCGGTACTGCCTTGGTAAATAAATCCGGCAAATTATTATTTGACCGGATTTGTTGCACATTAATTTCACCATTCTTTTTCAAATCATGAGTAAAAAAGAATTTTGGTGAAATATGCTTCGTTCTATCTCCTTTAATATATCCTCCCTTTAATTGCACTATACAAGCAGCATTATCTTCATATAATATAGTTGGAGGATTTTCAAAAGATAACCCACAATTCTTCTAGATATAATGGGTCATTGATCTTAACCAAACACATTCTCGACTGGCCGCATGAATTGCTATAATTTCAGCATGATTCGAAGATGTGGCAGCTATTGATTGTTTCGTGGATCGCCACGAAATAGCTGTGTTACCACATGTAAATAAATATCTAGTTTGAGACCTTGCTTTATGTGGGTCAGATAAATACCCAGTATCAGCATAACCAAGTAATTCATGTCGAGAATCATATGGATAAAATAATCCAAGATCAATTGTTCCTTGTAGATAACGAAGAATATGTTTAATATCATTCCAATGTCGTTTTGTAGGAGAGGAACTAAATCTTGCTAATAAGTTTACTGCAAATGATATATCTGGCCTTGTACAATTAACAAGATACATTAATGCACCAATTGCGCTAAGATATGCTACTTCAAGACCAAGAATTTCTTCATTATCATCTCTTGGCCTAAAAGGGTCCTTAATAGGATCGAGTGACAGAACGACCATTGGGGTACTCAATGGATGTGCCTTGTCCATATAAAACTGCTTTACTACCTTCTGGGTATACGCAGTTTGATGAACAAAAATCCCATTTTGAAAATGTTTAATTTCCAAACCAAGACAAAACCTCGTCTTTCCAAAATCTTTGATCTCAAATTCTTTCTTTAAATATTCAACTGTCATTTGGATCTCTTCAGGAGTTCCAATTAAATTCAAATCATCAACATATATGGCAATGATGACAAACTTTGACCATTTTTCTTTATGAAAACACATGGACATATCGGGTCATTTGCATAACCTTCTTTAGTTAAACATTCAGTAAGACGGTTATACCACATACGTCTAGATTGTTTTAATCCATACAAAAACCTTTGTAATTTAATAGAATAATTTTCTTTGGGATTTGATTTATATGCTTTAAGCAAACTAAATCCTTCAGGGATTTTCATATAGATATCATTTTCTAATGTGCCATACAAATAAGCAGTGACTACGTCCATCAGGCGCATATAGGGGTGTTCAATATTCGGTCTAAACCAAAAACCGATTCGAAATTCGAAAACCGAATTCGAATTAGTTTTTGATTTAAACCGAATTCGAATTTCAGTTTTCGATTCGATTTTCGAATTGGGCTTCCAATTCGAAAACTGAACCGAAAATCGAATTCAATATATATAATATAATTTTTATAAATATAAAATATATAATAATAATAATAATACAACTTAAACTTAATAGACATAATTAGGTCATTCTTTTATGTATTATTTGATTTAATTGAATGTTTGTAAATTTTGATATAATTTATGTAATTTAATAATTTAATTAAGATTTAAACGAAGTCGAATTCGGTTTATTCAAATAAAACCGAATTTGAACCGAAAACCAAATTTCGAATTCGGTTTAATTTGTTCGAATTATATTCGAATTCGGTTCGGTTTTCGAATTCGAGTTCAGAAATGTCCAAACTGAATAAACCGAACCGAATAACTCGAATAACCCAAAAATCGACTCGAAGAACACCCCTAGGCGCATATCAAGTTTTTCATGCACTGCTAAACTGACAAGATATCTACATGTAATTCCATCCATTATAGGTGAATATGTTTTATCATAATCAAATCCAGGTCTTTGTGAAAATCCTTGGACTACAAGTCGTGCTTTATATCTCACAATTTCATTGTTTTCATTTCTTTTTCGCACGAATACCCATTTAAATCCAACTGGCTTTACATCTTCTGGTGTTTGGACTACAGGTCCAATACTTTTCATTTTGCCAGTGAATCCAAATCAGATTGGATCGCATCTTTCCATTTTGGCCAATCATTTCTTTTCTGACATTCATCAACCGATCTAGGTTCATGATCCTCGTCTTCTTCCATAATATCAAGTGCCACGTTATATGCAAAAGCATTATCAATAAGGATAATGATATACAGAGTGAAAAATTAGAGTGAAAACGTAAAGTGATAGACGTGGCAGTTATAAAAAGACAAAATTATCTATTATCCATTAGAGTTCACTCATCATTTGGTTAGGGTATTAGTTTGTCTTCTTATAACTGCCACATCAGTCACTTTACGCTTTCACTCTAATTTTTCACTCCCCCTATCATTACTCTATCAATAATTAGTTCTCTTCGATTCGAACATTTTCTTGTAGTGAGAAAATTTATTAAAGTTTATGTAATATCATTCTCTTCTGGAGTTACCTCTTCAGGAGTTGACTCTTCAGGAGCAACCTCTTCAGAAGGTTGAATTTTGTCACTAACAATATTTTGGAGTTCTTGACTCTCATTTAATCCTCTTTTCTTTCGAGAATTTTTATCTTTGGAATCGAGAGGTCTACCACGCTTCAGGCGTGCTTAAGACTCATTAGCACTTGTAATTTGTCCTTCAAGGATATCAATTTTAATCGGAGTATTTTCTGCAATAATATGTGATTTAGTAACTCTTTTGGAGTCAGTAAATGCATCCAGTAATTGATTTGCAATTCTTTGCAAATGTAAAATCTTTTGAACTCCTAATTCACATTCTTTTGTACAAGGATCAAGGAAATCAAGTGATATTTTCCATTTAATTTCCTTTTTCGGTTGAATTTTACGTCCCCCTAATGTCCGGAAATGTGATTCATCAAAATGACAATCAGCAAATATCGCAGTAAATAAATCACCTGTTAATGACTCAACATATTTAATTATAGAATGTAATTCATACCTGACATATATCCCCAATCTTCGTTGGGGACCCAATTTAGTACGTTGTGGTGATAATCAAAAATTCTCAAATGAGAAATATTGGCTCATAGCTAAAAGCTAATTGTATGGGGGAGTATTTATAATAACTTGTCGGCCTAATTCTCACAAGTGTTGCTGCATGTAATATAGTATACCCCCAAGCAGACAAAGGAAGTTTAGACCTCATAAGTAACTGTCTAGCAATTAATTGCAACCGTTTAATAAATGATTCTGCTATACCATTTTGTGTATGAACATAAGCTACAGGATGTTCAACACTTATTCCAATCGACATGCAATCAGTTTAGCACTACCACTAATTGTATTAATATTAGTTTTTCCCATCTTCAGGTAAGAAAAATACTTCTTATCTTTAAGGATAGTGTGAGTAGTAGCACTATCAATAAGGCAAATATCATCACCATTATTTGATCCCATGTATTTGGCATTTATCTCTTCTTCAGGAAGACAAACATCAATTTCTTCTTCAAGAAGAAAGGTATCAAATTTCTTTATTAGGAAGAAAGGTATCAATTTTCTTCGTCAGGAAGAAAGGTATCAAATTTCTTCGTCAGGAAGAAATGTATCAAATTTCTTCGTCAGGAAGAAAGGTATCAAATTTTCTTCGTCAGGAAGAAATATACTAGTTTCTTCTTCAGAAAGAAATATATCAATCTATAATTCAAGATGAATGTATCAAATTATAAAGAAACATAAATAAACTTCATAATAAAATTACATAAAAGACGCAAATAAAATTCTAAAGATGCGAAAACTAGAACTATTAAACAAATAAAAATTACATAAACATATTACACCTTCAAGGTGTATAAATATGATCATTACACCTTCAGGGTGTTTAAGTAAACATGATCAAAATTGCACCTTCAGGGTAAGGAATCTGATCAAAGAAATTTATTTCGACACCTTGGTCATTCTTTTTCAATGATACTTGATAAAATTTAACAATAGCATCTATCGTACAACAGATACGAGATCAATGGCCTTCTATACCACACCAGGGGCATTTATTTTTGCCAATTTTCTTATCATCACCTTTTTTGGAGGTTATTTCATTTCTTGTCATGATAATACTAGGGGCAAGCCTGCACGATGTGCAGGGGGTGCCCGTGGGGGGTAATGTGGAGCTGTGAAGTTTGATGTTTGTTTTGGTTTCTTTGTTTTATGTGAAAGTTGGGTATTCTAAACTTGTTAGAACACAATATATGTATAAATGTTATCAGCATAACAAGGAAGAGATATTAATTTGAAATGGATTGAGCGAGAAAATCATCCTTTGTCTAATTTGAGATGACAATATAAGATTGATGTTAAATATTTCAAGATATTAGTACCATGGCATAACAAAGAAGTGAGGGTGCCTAAAAGTAAGGTAGAAAGAATCATAAACATGAAAAGTGCAATTTTTGCACATTATTCTGTACAATCTGAGCATATGACTTTAACAGAATGGCTCAAAAGGTTTTTACTCCAAACTCTACAACAAGGTTTGCACAAGTAAAATGCTACAGTGTGGCACATAAAAGTTTTATTCTTTTTCATTGGACATTACGAGTGATAAATCCCTCAAAAACTGCATAAAAATCTTTGTTTCCTGGGCCAAATATCTCAGCAGCCTTTCACAGAGTTTCCTATGATTACCAAGGTTAGAGGTGTTAGAATGTGACAAAAATAGAAGAGAAAGAGTGTCGGTGGAATTGGAGGGTGTTTGTTACCTCTTTTGTTTACTTGTGGGAGTTCAATTCATAGACATTAGCCAGAAAGACGCCAAACTGCTCATATGACAATCGGCTCCTAACAAAACATATTGAACAGAAGACAAATATCTCTTTGAGATGCAATAATAAGAAAAAATAGATGCAAACTAAATCGTCTGTTGCTGCATGTCATGAACGGACACAGGTTGTTGGCAGTCCTAGCACTGAGAATACATAGTTTCACGGGCAAACTATTAGAGCAGCATCCTTACCTGACTTGGCGAAAGAACTCTTTTCCATCAAGCCGAGTCCTCCCTGAATCCAAGCATGGAAAGTAACAACATAAATGGCAGAAATAACTGGATAAGGGTAAGTAGGATGGTTTGTAGAACGACATTACGTTCTTGTATTTGGAGAATCACAGATAACATGGTTTTCATAGAAGAAATTCAACTTGTTAACTCCCGAATAAAGTTCCTAATTTACGTAGAAAGAAGGCTATTATCCCTGTTCAAAACAGGTGAAGCTGAACCATACATGTCATTACAGACTATTAGCATTAGCACATCCTTCATTGAAGAAAATAATGAACATTGCACAGTTTTATCCCAATTCATACAGAACCCGTCAGGAGAAAGCAGGACTAACCAGATTGTGATCCAGCATCTATCAATGTAAAATTGATTCCAAACCAAGTGTTGAGTATCGACCACCGTCTCATATACATCTTCTAAGAAGCTGTGTCTGGCATCTGCAATCATAAATTTTAGTACCCAGTTCAATACTTCCTTTATGGGTCATCTTCATCTTTGTCCAAGGATGTTGACAAATAGCTCAAGATGAAGTCATCAATATCCCCTTCAAGAACAGAATTAGTATATGAAACTTCATAATTTGTTCTATGATCCTTAACCATGCGGTAAGGCTGCAAAACAATAGTAAAGAATGAATAAAGTGGCTATTCCTGGGAAGCATCCTCCACAATTCAAACCCAAAGAGTTTTAATGCTTACATGGAGTACATACAAACGGATTTGGTTACCAAAGCTATTATCAGAAAGGGACTGCGTATGCTGTGTGTTAATTTGAGCTTAACGAGCCATCTCAAGTTTGTCCAAGCGGGACTGAAGTACAGCCATGGCAGAGGCCATGTTTGAATGTTGTGACCTGTCATTGAACGCACTCAAGAAGTGAACTTGTAGTTCAATATTTTGAAACATAAGACAAACAGAAGGTGTTGTATACCTTTCATTTTGGCAAGTTGCAGTGATCCCGGTAGGATGGTGAGTTATCCTGATAGCACTCTCGGTTGTGTTAACATGCTGACCACCAGCTCCCCCTGCATGGAATCGTTCTATCCGGGGATCGGATTCCTTGATCTGAAAACGGGAAAATCCTTCTCCTAGGATTGGAATCACCGCAACAGCAGAAAATGAAGTATGTCGGCAGTTTGCACTATCAAATGGTGAGCAACGAACCAAACGATATGCTCCATCTTCTGCTTTGGCATATCCAAATACATATTCATCTTCAACTCTGATTGTAGCTCGCTGAAGTACAAAGGCCAGGCAATGATCAGACGTTCCCACTACCAGGATATTTGAAGTGCAATTGCAAATAATACTACAGGAACCTTGCTCCAGCATTAGAAACCTCAACACAATGTCAGAGGAAGATTTACCTTCCATCACTGTAATCCTCACTTATTCACATGATATAATGACTAATAAAATATATTATCTGTTGATAGTAGGCTACAAAAAAGTAACTACTCCAAACAAGGTGATTAAGAATGCATGACAGTGCAGAAACTGGATATGTGTGACCAAGTAAGCTGTCAAACCATATTCTCAAGCTTTCATCAACGAACACTTCGAATTTTTCAAATTAGTGAAGTTCATCTACTACATAACTTTTCCCCCATCAGAGAAGCAAAGTGAAATAACCACGCAAATGCAATAACAGACTATTACACGCACTTCGGATACTGAAAAACACTAACATGATAGCACAGAATGAGCATAGATTCATTATGATCAAATAGTTTTTAAGTAGGTATGTTTGAGTTACTATGGGAAGTGTGGCTGTTGAAATTTCCAAAAAAGAAAATGTTTCTATTATGGTTGAGAATATTTAAAGCAGAGGGGTGTCCCACTATTTATGAATGAGTGAAATGGGCATTTCTTTAAGGTGGAATGGCTACTTTAGCCAAGAAGCATGCACATTAGAGTACTTCTCTAAAAATTATGGAATGTAATGGATAACAATGATTTACTAACAGGTTGCATTGAAATTTATGATGGATTTCATGCTATAAGCTCCAAAATCTATTTTGAGCCAAGGATGCAATCAAAAAGGACTCTTAAAGATCTGTATGAAATTGAGAACCAAGCAAAATATTATGAGAATACTGACCTTGATTCCAGCAATCTCATCAGGCATTTCATCCACTACTGTAACCTCATAACCCCTCATTTGAGCCCACTTCTTATACATCTGCATAACCATTGAAGCCCAATCCATGCTCTCAGTACCACCAGCTCCAGCTTGTACCTATAGTTCGATAAATGTATTCAGTTATGTTAGATGTCACAAAAACATGCACACATGCATAGTAGAGCGATAGAACAGAAAATGCCCAGGAAGAATCAGATAGCAGCACAAAGAGGCACGTATTGGAAATCCTAGTAACAACTTTCTTATAACCTATTCTTAGAATGAGAAAGCCTTTGACACCAAAATTAGGAATTGAATCATTAATATGAGGTCCTGGAGGTTAAAACTTTTAGAATTTCAAAGAATAAAATCAAGAGCAAGAATCATGCTCCCCGGACAATAAAGCTTCTAACTCCTTTTCTTTTACACTTCTTCTCATCTCGAGTAAAGCTTTCAGTGCTTCCTGCAATTAGAAAAATAATGTCTAAGCCCATACTCACTCAACTTCGTAGAAATCTAATACAGTAACAATGCCCTTTTAAAGGTAAAGAAATTTCTAAGCAGCCGGCAAGAGGCATGATTCAGCAGAGCATCAATGTCATTAGAAGTTCAATGTTTCCCAAAAAAGGAAAAATAAGGTTCAACAGAGTAATTAATGAAAGAAGTCAATGGTAAGAATGAAATTTTAAGTTTAAGCACAACAGCTGAAGGAATACATGCCTAACAAAAGAAGATTTGAGGCCCACCATTTCTGACTCTGCACCTTTCTCCTCACGAGATAATTTTATCATGTCAATATGATCAAACAATTCTTGTTCAAATGCCTTAACTTTATTCATCTTTTCTGTAAGTGAACCATGCTCACAGCTTATTTTGCCAGCATGCACAGGATCATCCCAAAGGTCTGGTTTATCCAGTTCTGCTGATAATATCTTCAGCGTAACCAGTAACTTCTTCCACTATAACCACATTAAAAAGAGGAGAGGGAAAACGTCATGTTATTGCCTCTAACAAACAGCAACCATATAATATCACAGATTCACACCAATCAAGGTGTACAACTGACACATTAACAACCAGGCAGGAGATAATAGAACTTTCAACTTACTAATCAACTTATAATAAAGCAATTAACTTTATCTGTTCCACGACTTGTAGAAGGACTTCTGATTGCATAAAACTTCATAAACTCAGATTCTTTTAGTTTACTTCTCAATTAAAAAAATATAAGATCTTCTTATCTTTGGAACACTCAAATTGATGAATGTTAATGTGGCTCTCCAAAATTTATTATCCAAATCCGTTGTTTACAGATATATAAATATATGAAAATTGTACGCAAAAAAAATCACAACAGAACGAACAGAGAGTCATAGCTTAAGATAAAACAAAGAGACATCATAGAAGAAAATGAAAAGAAAATCAAACAACAGTTGCACACTTTGCAAGACAAAAGTTTTCAACTTGATCAGCTCTAGCAATTATACATGTCACTATTTATATAGCACTAACCAAGCATGTTTTTCTACGGCAGATCATTCAAAAGTGTACCTTTAGCCGTCTCTTAATAAGGTGAATGGACTGAGCAATTGCAGAAGCATGGACTGAGTAATTGCAGAAGCATGGCTTTTCCAATCACTCTCATCTTCATCAAGTATGGTCCAATTATTTTCAACAATTCCCTCCACAGTTAGCCCATCAGAATTTGAGGGCTCAACAGCAGCCAGAGACTGAGAACTATAAAAACGCATACATTTTATAGAATCAACAGCACAGCAGGAAAACCCAGACGAAATTTTCAATCTTGGAAGGAAAGATAAACAGAACCCAACACTTCCTTTGCCCAAAAATCTATACCCAAAAGTTAAAAATGAGTGATTTTGGATTGAAGTGGAGAAATAATGGGATTGAGATTGTGTGAGAGAAGAAAGCAAAGTAAAACAAAACTGGGATTTGATTATAGGGGTATTTTGAATTGATGATGATCTTTTCAGTAGAAAAGATAACATCTTTGGATTGGTGCTGCGGAATCTCAAAGTTGTTTAGCAACAAAATGTCTATGGAGGTTTTAGGCAGAGGGTTTTAGAAATAAGAAGCCCATCTTTTCACAGCGCCAAACAAAACACACACACACACAGAGAATAAAATCTCCCCACTTTTTACAACTTACCACTCTTCAGAGCTAAAACAAAATTGAAAATTCTCAATTCCTTACTTCAGAGTGAGTTCTTAGTGAAAATGAAGACAAGCCAGTTGGCTAACAAAGAATTCATCACTCCACTTCATTAAGTTTGAATGAATTACATTACAACTTTCAGGATTATGACATTTTTTTCCCCTAGAAATGCCACTAAGTGAGATCAATAGAGTGGCCAGAAAGACAAACCTATTTGTCTTCTTGCGTCTATGCCAACCACTTGATGACTGCGAACCTAACATACTCGACATCGAACAATACTATGTTAGAAGTTTCTCTTCTCCGCTAGCTCAAATGAGATAACAAAATAGAACAATTTTCTATAAGCAATCTATGAAAATAACTAAAAAAGTAACCATTCATAGTCCGAGAGACTTGTAAAGTATATATCAACTTACAGATTGATCTTCATCATCTTGAAGCGATCGCATGAGGGTCTTTCTAAAGGATTCCAACTGCAACAATTTAAACCAGTAAGACACTTATCTGAGAAGAAAACAAACAACAAACAAAGTTAAACTTAATCTTCCACACAAACAAAACTCTCTATTTGGCTTCTCCTCCAGCAACATCTATTATACATTTCATTCATTCTATTCTATGCTACACTATCCTAACATACGGATAAGGGGTTCTAACTCACAACCTTGCATTACTCTAAATTAAAATGCTCCAGATTGAACACAATTCAGCCGGTTCTATTTGCCTTCTCATTAAATTTTATTTTAGATGCAAGCACTGGCAAGCAGTAAAAGCACAGCGAAAAATCAATGAGAGAAGAAACTGAGGCTGAATGAGACTGAGGTGAACAAATTCTGAGAAAACATTCAATTCGCGATGAGAATTCCAAACCTCCCACAGTAAAGAGACGAAAGCCTTCCTATCTTAAATGGGGCAAAGCAAAGCTCGACCGAGGGCAATGTTCCTGCCACTGGAATTGTGATGACCCTCCACTGATCATGACTCAAAAGCAAGCAAACTTTTATTGACTACTCCTTGGTGATGCTTGAGACTTCTCTATAAGCAACTCAATGTTCTGTTTCATTGCAACAAATAAACTATGTTTAAAACCAAACCAACCCGAATTCACAAAAAACAAGTTCAGATATCATAACAAGATAAGAATTGATGCCAGGAATTTAGAATATAAAAGTAAGGATGACAAATTGATAATGCAAACTCTCAAGTTTTCTAAGGTAACCTCATTTCAATAAGAATCAAAATCAGAAAAGGGGATCCTCACCTTAACTGATATGTTGACTTCTTCAAGTTTATTCAAGAGCATATCTGCAGGTGCTGCACCACTGTACTTCATTACACTATGGTGTGGAGAGCCAACAGTCTGCAAGACAATCTACATACAGTTACTAACTGACAAAGGGTACAGATAATCTTCTACTAAAGCTCCATCCACTTCTTAAAGAAATAGATGACAATGAAGTAACCAACAGCTACATCAACTAACAAAAAGCTTCTTCTATTTACCAATGATCACTTGCTTTCTCAGAACCTCCCTGTTTCACCACTAAAATATATCCCTACCGAAGTACTGACAGGGAGGTACGCAAAGTTATACAACAAAATTTTTGTGCTTCTTACAATCTTTTCAAACAGAAGTTTCTTAAATTAGTGCAATAGGGGAGTTAGTTATCGACCTCCAAGTTTAGTGTTCGAAACTTGGGGAATACATGTTCTGGTGCAACCAGTTTATATAAAGACAAGAAAAGGCATTCACTTTTTACCTTTTCTATAGCATTAAGTAGGCTTTAGCTCTTTTCTTCATAGTCATGAACCAATTACTGTTCATTCAGACCAAGATGTGCACAAACAGCAGGAATTTTGTACGACTGCCAAACTTAAAGTCCCTTAAAGGCAAGGCAAAAGAAGCCTCGTGAAATTGTTACTTATCTTCCAAATTTTAGAAGGTGATCACAGCCCAGTAGGAGACTCAGTTAAAGATTCTGCACGAAACATGTTTTCACCTTCAATATTGTGCACATTAGCCTTCCAACTTCTGCCGACTTCTTGAATGACCTATGAAGCTTGAGTTACAATGATTCAAACTGATCTCATATCCGAGGTATTTCAACATTCATTATGAAATTGTAAAGAATTATAGAATAGCAATATTTACCTTCCTCAAGTGTCCAGGGTTATAAACCCCTTGCACCCGTAGCTCATTAACTGAAGCAACTTTTCCACATGCTATACTTTCCACTCTAAGGGTATGGATTCCATATATTGACTGCAAGCAACCTGCACAACCCCAAGAGAAAAATATACATTATGACGAGGAAAAGATCAAGGAAATATTATCTGTCAAACCAAGCAGGAACGAAACTTCCAGCACAGGTGCATTCAATTAAACAAACATAAAGGTAGAACTTTGTAATGTGATGTTGCATTGACAAGAGCCAACATCTGAAGAAACATGTGTGTGTGTATGTGTGCACGTGTGTTTTCCGCATGCCAATCTATAGTGACTACTATCACACCCCGTGTTTTATCTTCTCATCCTAAAACTTTGACTCAGCACTCAAGAAATTTTCAAAATTAATAATCTTTTGTTTGGAATGTTATATGTAAAATTTTATTCTCCAAATCCAGGAGTTAAATTCATGTCGGTTCATGCATTGTATTATTTCGTCCCATCCGATCATCAGTATAAAGTCATATGTCCAAACCTCTTAAATCCCAGTTTAAGCCAATGAACCCAACACATTGCCAAGCAAGTACAACAGTTTACCAAGTCACCATAACCAACAAATGTGTGGCCTTAAACAATCATGTGCATAGGGCATCTAAGCAGCACTACATGCTGATCATCAACTACTCTAGAGACTGTCATGTATTCCAAAAAAACATATCGAACAAGCAACCACAAAAGTCCCACACTATAGTTAACATCATTTTGATAAAAGGAAATCAAAGAAATAAGCCAAACTGGTCTAACTCCGACAACCAGGGGCCACCAAGTTGAGTTTGATTCATTAAATACCGTCAAGTCCAAGGAAACTTCAAGTCTCAATTCTAGAAAATCCAAGCAAGCTTCTACTATAGAAATATGCTGCGATGTACCCAGCAATTCCAATGAGAGATACGGTGAATCCACAGTTGAAAACGCTAACAAAATAATGATGTAGAATCTGTGATCATTTGATAGTGATAACAGCCCTGGGGATTCGGTTTTGGTCCAGTAGCTGTTAAGTTCCGTCTGATTGCCAAAAATGACGTGATAAGATTAGTTTTGGCAATCATCAAAAGCACTCAAATGCAACCAAAGAAAGCTTATATTTTGGCTAAAAGCCTAACACTTCGTGTTTTCAGCAATTCCCATTGAAGATTGATCAGTTTCTTGGAGAATCATAAGTAGCCCATCATAATTTTCCTGGATCAAAATGTTCTCAAATGATCAGATATCGCAAGCACTATAGTGAAATGGGTTCATATATCAAATGGGAGGTAATCGCAATTTTAACGCACAATAAAAGCGGTAAAAAATTAGAATGACAATTTCAACGGCTATTAATTAGTTGTTTCATATATAAACCCGGTTCATAGGAATTTTTGTAAAAGAAGATTATTTGTTGATTGAATCTAATACCACTCTCCACCATGAAACATAACCATTTCTATCGCGGCCATTGATAAGAAATCCATCTGGAAAGGGAAGATTATGTCCACCATCGAAAATGACTTTTAGATCCTTCAGTGCAAATAGGACAAAGAAACATTTAGTCAATCTATCATTCTTTAACGAAAAATTATACGATTTACGAGCTCCAAATTGCAGAATTAGAATCTGATTTTGAAGTCCAGGTTGAATATCAATACAATTCCACAACAAGAAAAAGGCCATTTCTTGAATTTGATTGATTTAGGTTAATGATGAACAACAAATTGGAATCTGATTTTGAAGTTCAGGTTACGTATGAATACAATTCCACACCAAGAAAAGGCCATTTCTTGAACTTGATTGATTTAGGCTAATGATGAACAGCAAATTAAATTTATCAAAATTTAATATACTCACATTGTGGCTCTGCTTGAACCAATCTCCAGCAAGTATAGTGTAATTTCCAGCAGCTGTAGGAAAAGGAACTGGAATCACAGAATGGCTAGCAATTTTGATGCCGCCATACCCTCCTGCAGCCTTGTGGAAAGCAAGGGAGGGAAAGTAAAAGCAGCTACAAATCTGATCTTTAACTTGTAAAACATAAGTGAAGTTTTTGCCTCGTGGAATTGGGCAATTTGTGCCCCAAACTCGATCTTGCCATGAATTTCTTCTCTGCTGCACACCATTCCTAAATTACAGGCAGTACCAGTTAGTTAGCTATTGAAAATTAAACCCTTTCATAGACTAAAAGATCAAATATGAATTGCAGTAATTGAACTGATTTAACTGAAAATTATTCTGAATAGGTGAAATAAAAAGGAAAATATAGTTCCCAAATTTGAAATTTCAACTGCCCACCTCACATGATTGTTAACAAAGCATATGGTAAATGATTCCCATTAAAGTAGTCAAAATATTCCTGCAACAAGAGGGCCATAAGAACTTTGGCCCTTTATTTCTTATTTTGCTCTCCAAAGAATCAATTTTTAGCTGTTACAACAAACTATAGCAGCGTAACAAATGCAGTAGCTATATCAAGAATTTGACTTTAAAATTCTGCAATTCTTCAAACATCAACAATCAAAACACGTATCACACTAATGATGATTCTTTTTAAGTAAAATATACTTGCGGGAGCCCAAATGGTCGACTGAATCCAAGAAGAATCTCGACGGTTGTGGACTCGCATGAGGAAAAAGCAGGCAGGGCAGTTGGTGGCGCAAAGCGGTGGTGCGTTGCTGAGGAGAAGACAGTGTCAAAAGTCCTAACGGAGAAATTGAGCTCATGCTTACAAATTTTGCTGGGAGCGTGCTGTTTTCTTTGGATTGAGTTGGTCAAAGAATGTGAAAAGGAAAAAAAATTAGAGTGGAATTCTGTGAGTTTGACACGCACCATGCCACTACATGAAAGGGGAATTGTGTGAGTCTTACGAGTGTCAAACTCCCTCTGAACAGCCGCCAGCAATTTCAGTTTTACCCACAGGCAGAGAAACAAAAAAATTCCACTGTAGCGAAGCAAGCACACATGTTGAAGACATGCTTGCTTTTCAGCTACTCACAAATTTTGCCCAACACGTATTTAGTTTTGCTCTACAATTCCAAATTTTCCCCACAAGTAGCCATGCGAAAAGACAATATTAGCCCCATAAGCAAGCATGTTGAAGCAAGCATGTTGAAGTCCAGCTTGCTTACAAAACCCCCAACATCCTCTTATATATAATGTATAGATGTAATCATTATAAGACAATTTATGCAATGACCATACTTTTGAAATTATAACCAACTTCAGGTGGTTGAATATTTCTCAATATTCATGATAAGTGGTTATTTCAAGAATATCAAAAAGCACAAATTTACGATTAAAATAAATTAATTGAAAAAAGAAGAAATATTACCACGTAAACTTACCAAAAATGCAAATCTCAATATCTTACCAAAGATATGTAACCACCAATTGCTTCAAAATCTAGATTTTAACCTGATTTGCTCCAGTGGTAGAGTCTCATGCAAAGATATGTAACCAGCAAAGCTTCAACGTCCAGATTTGAATCTGATTTGCTCTAATGATAGAGTCTCGTGCTGATAACGTATTGTGAAACTACTACTTCTATGCAATACAACGAAATAACAGTGCAAAAGAAAATTACAATAAAAAGATACACAAAAGAAGTAGGTGGAATTATTGCTCTATTTACTAACTTTTATTGATAGCAATTTACAGTACAAGAGTGGTTACTACAACAGAGTTCTAATAGGGTTCTCTGGTATTACAAGTTTGCAGAGCTCCTACAGGGATTCTCATTAAAATGAATTACAATAGCTTCTATTTATAGATGAAACCAGGTAGCTGAACCAGGTAGTTGAATCAGATAGCTAGACCAGGTAGCTGAATCAGGTAGCTGAATTATTTATTGATTTAGTATTTTGAAATGATAACTGATAGTTATCCATTAGTCTAGAAGTTTGGGATTCATTGAATCTAGACATTTACAAAGGGGATGAATCCAGAGGGGATATACATGAACCCATTGTATAGATAATGAACATCCACATTTAATATTTCATAACAAAATGAATTTTCTAATAGATTTTTTCCTTTCTTGAAAAAAAGTTACAAAAATCATTCTTTATTCAATGTGGTTATGTTTGGTTCACTTGTTGGAAATCGAAAAACTAAAATCATTTCGATTCAATTCGATTTTAGTCTAAAAATCAAATTTTGCCTTTCTTGAAAAATTAACAAAAATCATTCTTTATCCAAAGTGGTTACGTTTGAAATCGAAAAACTAAAATCATTTCCATTCCGTTCAATTTTCGTCTAAAACCAAATTTTGTTGACCTAGTTATACCCTTGTATCATTGATTCGAAGTAAATTGCATTGTGTTTTTTTTCAAAATGATCAATTTTTTTCATATAAAAAAGAAACCCAAACCACAAATACTTAAAAAGTACTCCATTTGTTCTCTAATAAGTGTCATTTTAGAGATGTGCACATTAATAAAGAAAAGTGATAAATTCTCTTATTTACCCATTTTTATAATCATAACTTTCTCTCTCTTCTTTTAAATAACATTACATAGATAAATGGGACGAAGGGTAAAATTGAAAACTTTTAGACTTTTTGCATTGAAATTTGTAAAATAACACTTATTTGATAAAAAATGAGAGTTAAACGACACTTATTAGAGAACATAGAAACTATATTTTTAAACCATATAAAGATAACTTGAAAATTTTACAAATCACATTGTGTTATGAAATATTAAATATGGATGGTCATTATCTATACAAAGGTTTCATATATATCTCCTCTGGAATTATCCCCTTTGCAAATCTCTAGATTCAATGAATATCAAACTTCTAGACTAATGGATAACTATCAGTTATCATCTTGAAATACTAAATTAATAAATAATTCAGCTACCTGGTTTAGCTACCTGGTTTCATCTATAAATAGAAGTTATTGTAATTCATTTTAGACAATCCTGTAAGAACCCTACAAACTTGTAATACCAGAGAATCTCTGTAGAACTATGTTGTACTAACCACTCTTGTAATGTAAATTGCTATCAATAAAAGTTAGTAAATAGAGCCATAATTCCACCTACTTCTTTTGTGTATTTCTCTTTATTGTAATTTTCTTTTGGTATTATTATTCCGTTGTATTGCATAGAAGTAGTAGTTTTACAATACGTTATCAGCACGAGACTCTACCACTGGAGCAAATCAGATTCAAATCTGGATGTTGAAGCTTTGCTGGTTACACATTTTTGCATGAGACTCTGCCACTAGAGCAAATCAGATTCAAATCTGGATGTTGAAGCTTTGCTGGTTACACATCTTTGTATGAGACTCTGCCACTAGAGCAAATCAGGTTCAAATCTAGATTTTGAAGCAATTGGTGGTTACATATCTTGGTAAGATCTTGAGATTTGCATTTTTGATAAGTTCACGAGGTAATATTTCTTTCTTTTTTAATTAATTTATTTTAGACGTAAATTTGTGCTTTTTGATATTCTTGAAATAACCATTTATCATGAATATTGAGAAATATTCAACCACCTAAAGTTGGTTGTAATTTCAAAAGTCAAGTCATGGCATAAATTTTCTAATAATAATTACATATTACCGTGACAAGAAATGAAATAACCTCCAGAAGATACGATGATAAGAAAACTGGCAAAAATAAATGCCCCTGATGTGGTATAAAATCCATTAATCTCGTACCTGTTGTATGGTAGATCATCTTGTTAAATTTTATCAAACATCATTGAAAAAGAACGACTAAGGTGTCGAAATAAATTTCATTGATCAGATTTCTCACCCTGAAGATGCATTTTTTATCATATTTACTTGAACACCCTGAGGTGTAATATGATCATATTTATATGCCTTTAAGGTGTAATATATTTATGTCATTTTTATTTGTTTAATAGTTCTAGTTTTTGCATCTTTAGAATTTTATTTGACTCTTTATGTAATTTTATTATGAAGTCTATTTATGTTTCTTTATAAAGATTGATATATTACTTCCTGAAGAAGAAACTGGTATATTTCTTCTTGAAGAAGAAATTGGTATATTTCTTCCTGATGAAGAAATTTAAAACCTTTTTTCCTGACGAAGAAAGTTGATACATTTCTTCCTGACGAAGAAAGTTGATACCTTTCTTCATGACAAAGAAAGTTGATACCTTTCTTCCTAACAAAGAAAGTTGATATATTTTTTCCTGACGAAGAAAACTGATACATTTCTTCCTGACGAAGAAACTGATACATTTCTTTCTGAAGAAGAAACTGATATTTTATTCTTAAAATTTATTTATGTTTATTGATTGATGTTTATTTATTAAAGTTTATTTATATTTTGTCATATTCTTCTTGACGAAGAAATTTAATACATTTCTTCCTGACGAATAAAATTTGATACCTTTCTTTCTGACGAAGAAAATTGATACATTTTTTCCTGACGAAGAAAGTTGATATATTTCTTCCTGACGAAAAAATTTGATACCTTTCTTCCTGACGAAGAAATTTGATACCTTTCTTCCTGACGAAGAAATTTGATACCTTTCTTCTTGATGAAGAAATTGATGTTTATCTTCCTGGAGAAGAAATGAATGCCAAATACATGGAATTAAATAATAATCGTGATGATGTTTGCCTTATTGATAGTGCTACTACTCACACTATCCTTAAAGATAAGAAGTATTTTTCCTACTTGAAGATGGGAAAAATTAACACTAATACAATTAGTGGTAGTGCTAAACTAATTGAAGGCTCCGAAAAAGCTACTATGTTTCTCCCTGAAGGAACCAAAATTGTTATAAACAATGCACTACTATCTACAAAGTCTCAAAGAAATTTACTGAGTTTTAAAGATATTCGCCGAAATGGATATCATATCGAGACTATGCATGAGATAAATGGTGAATTTTTATTAATTACAAATACCATTTCTGAAAGAAAATGTGTATTAGAAAAATCACCATCTTATTCATCTGGTTTATATTATACAAAAATAAGTGCAATTGAAAGTTATCATCTACTAGACCAGAAGTCTACAAATCCCAAAGATTTTGTAATATGGCATGACCGCTTGGGACATCCTGGTTCTATAATGATGAGGCAGATAATTGAAAATTCACATGGCCATATATTGAACAATCAAAGAGTTTTAAACTCTAATGAATTTTCTTGTGTTGTTTGCTCCCAAGAAAGTTAATAATTAGACTGTCACCAATGAAAATGGGGACTGAATCCCCTGCATTTCTAGAACGAATTCATGGTAATATATGTGGGCCCGTAGATCCACCATGTGGACTATTTACATATTTTATGGTGTTGATTGACGCATCAACAAGATGGTCATATGTAAGTTTATTATCTACTCGCAACTTGGCGTTTGCGAAATTACTTGCTTAGATAATTAAACTACGAGCACAATTTTCAGATCATCAAATTAAGAAAATTCGTCTAGATAATGCCGGTGAATATTCATTGATGCTTTTGATAATTATTGCATGCCGATTGGAATAAGGGTTGAACATCTTGTAGCTTATGTTCATACACAAAATGGTCTAGCTGACCCATTTATTAAACGGTTGCAATTAATTGCTAGACCGTTACTTATGAGGTCTAAACTTCCTTTATCTGCTTGGGGTATACTATATTACATGAAGCAACACTTGCGAGAATCAGGCCAACAAGTTATCATAATTACTTCCCTATACAATTAGCTTTTGGCTATGAGCCCAATATTTCTCATTTAAGAATTTTTGGTTGTGCAGTTTTTGTCCCAATTGCATCACTACAATGTACTAAATTGGGACCCCAACGAAGATTAGGGGTATATGTCGGGATATGAATCACCTTCTTTAATTAAATATGTTGAACAATTAACAGGTGGCTTATTTACTGCGAGATTTGCTGATTGTCATTTTGACAAATTCTATTTTTCGACATTAAGGGAAGATAAAGTTCAACCGAAAAAGAAAATTAAATGGAAATTATCACTTGATTTCTTTGATCTTCGCACAAAAGAATTGAACTGGAAGCTCAAAAGATTATACATTTGCAAAGAATTGCAAATCAATTATCGAATGCATTTACTGACTTCAGAAGAGTTACTAAATCACATATTATTGCGGAAAATACTATGGTAAAAATTTATATCTCTGAATGACAGATTACAAGTGCTAATGAGTCTCAAGCACGCCTAAAGCGTGGTAGACCTCTTGGTTCCAAAGATAAAAATTCTCGAAAGAAAAAAGGATTAAACGAGAGTCAAGAACTCCAAAATATTGTTAGTGATAAAATTCAACCTCTTGAAGAGGTTGCTCCTGAAGAGCCTACTCCTGAAGAGGTAACTCCCAGAGAGAATGATATTATAGAAACTTCAATGAATTTTGTCACTGCAAGAAAATGTTGGAATCGAAGAGAAATAATTATTGATAATGCTTTTGCATATAATGTTACACTTGATATTATGGAAAAAGACGAGGATCATGAACCTAGATCGGTTGATGAATGTCGAAAAAGAAATGATTGGCCAAAATAAAAAGATGCGATCCAATCAAAATTGGATTCACTGGCAAAGCGAATAGTATTTGGACCTGTAGTCCGAACACCAGAAGGTTATACAAATGACCCGATATGTCCATGTGTTTTTATGAAGAAAAATGGGTCAAAATTTGTAATCATTTCCATATATGTTGATGATCTCAATTAATTGGAACTTCTGAAGAGATCCAAATGGCAGTTGAATATTTAAAGAAAGAATTTGAGATCAAAGATTTTGAAAAGACGAAATTTTGCCTTGTTTTGCAAATTAAACATTTGCAAAATAGGATTTTTGTTCATCAAACTGCTTATACCCAGAAGGTATTACGGTTTTATCTGGACAAGGCATATCCATTGAGTACCATAATGGTCGTTCGGTCACTCGATCCTATTAAGGATCCTTTTAGACCGAGAGAGGATAATGAAGTAATTCTTGGTTCTGAAGTACCATATCTTAGTGCAATTAGTGCACTAATGTATCTTGCTAATTGTACAAGAGCAGATATACCATTTGCAGTAAACTTATTAGCAAGATTTAGTTCCTCTCCTACAAAACGATATTGGAATTGTATTAAACATATTCTTCGTTATCTCCAAGGAACAATTGATCTTAGATTATTTTATCTATATGGTTCTCAACATGAATTGCTTGGTAATTATGCTGATGCTGGGTATTTATCAAACCCGCATAAAGCAAGGTCTCAAACTGGATATTTATTTACATGTGGTAACACAGCTATTTCGTGGCGATCCACGAAACAATCAATAGTTGCCACATCTTTGAATCATGCTGAAATTATAGCAATTCATGAGGCCAGTCGAGAATGTGTTTGGTTAAGATCAATGACCCATTATATCCAGAAGAATTGTGGGTTATCTTTTGAAAATCCTCCAACTATATTATATGAAGATAATGCTGCTTGTATAGCGCAATTAAAGGGATAATATATTAAAGGAGATAGAACGAAGAATATTTCACCAAAAAAATTTTTTTACTCATGATTTGCAAAAGAATGGTGAAATATATGTGCAACAAATCTAGTCAAATAATAATTTGGCGGATTTATTTACCAAAGCATTACCGACTACAACTTTTGAGAAGTTGATTAGTAATATTAGAATGGGTTGGTTAAAAGATCTCAAATGATCTTCGAATCAGGGGGAAAAATAAATACATAAGAATAATGTACTTTTTTTCCTTTATTAGATTTTTTTCCCAACTGGGTTTTTTTCTAGTAAGGTTTTAACGAAGCACGTTCTTTGTGTAAATGAACATCCAATGGGGAGTGTTATGAAATATTAAATGTGGATGTTCATTATCTATACAATGGGTTCATATATATCTTCTCTAGATTCATCCCTTTGGTAAATGTCTAGATTCAATGAATCTCAAACTTCTAGACTAATGGATAACTATCAGTTATCATCTTAAAATACTAAATTAATAAACAATTCAGCTACCTGGTTCCATAGTTGTTAGTATCGTATGATACGCGATACGTATCGTATGATATGTATCAAAAACAAGTAATTTCGATACGAATCGTATGTATGAATCGGTCTAAGTAGTTAATCGTTAATTTTTTTTGGGTATCGTACGATTCAATATGTATCGTACAAATGTACCGAATCAAACGATAAGTTACATTTTCTTAATAAACCGTTCAAGTTCCTTTTTTATTAATAGTATTATAAAATTGATTTTCCATATTCCTTTTACAATTTACATAATAAATTTCTATTTTTTCTTTTACAAAAATCCTACCAACCAAGCGTACGTAGTAAGCTTCCAACGTCTTGACTCCCAAATCCCAACTTCCAACTCCATAGTCTCCGATTCTAAATTTTCAACCCCTTATCAGTCATCACTTTAGAAACGAGAGACTCATAGACCCAAAAAGAAACTACAAGAGAGTTTGAAACTTTGATCATGGCTTTTCAGTCCCAAATTTCACAAATTTCTAACTAAAGCAAGCAACCGTCAAGAAGGTAATATTTTTATGCTTGGTAATGTAGACTATGTAGTACATTAGTCACGATTATCATGTGATATAGTTAAGATTTACGATATATTTTTGACCTAGCATATGAACTTGGTTTTGTAGGGAGTTTTGGTGCCATACTGCCATGCCTTTGCTTTGTTTGTTCATGAAGTTTCTGAATTTCAAAGTTCTCTATCCATTGTGGGCTTCAACAAATTGTGATGTTTATTAAAGAAATTGTTAGTTTTGGTAGAATTTTAAATAAACATCACAATGTGATGCACTAGAAATTTTGTTTTATTGATGATATATTTACTTAACTAAGAATTGGGATTGAAGCGGTATGCTTTCATCGTTTTTGTTTCGATGAACTGATCTGATGAGGGTTGTGAAACCCCATAGTTTTATATAAATACATTTATCATATATGATTGTTAAAACGCTTAATTTTATTTTTCTGTTATATGAGTTTTGATTTAGTGCTTGGTTTAGAAACAACTTTTACCTCGACTTACCAACGGATAAAAGAAATATATATATATATATATGTATATATATATATAAATATATTTATGATATGGGATTATTAAGTTAAAAGCATGTGTTAATTGTTAGTTATCTAGTTCTAAGTCAATACCGAACAATTTTATTTGGTAGGGTAAACATTTACGTTTTAGGGACCAAATTGTATAGAATTATTGAAAACTAGTGGACTTTAGTTGATCCCTTTAAACTCTAAGGATAATAAGGCAATTTAAGAAACTTTAAAAAAAAAAAGATAACCATCGCCAAGCTTGCGAAACAATTTTCACCGCCTAAGCCAAACTTATAAAACAATTATCGCTGCTTATTCTTATCAGTAGGGTATCAATTAGAATAGAAGGAAGGAAGGTGAAAGGAAAAAAAAAGAGACAAGGACCACGGGTTTAAAACATGTGAGTAAAATCTGTTGTTTTTTTAATCCCTTTGGAGAAGAAATCGTTTCTCTGTTTGTTTTGATAATCTGATTTCTTGAATCATTTATTTGAAGTGAATCATTGAATCATTAAATCATTTTGTTTTAATCCCACCGAATCATTCTATTATTTTGATGTATATATATATATGAATCATTGAATCATTTGTTTTAATCCCACCGAATCATCCTATTATTTTGATATATATATATATGAATCATTGACTCATTTGTTTTAATCTCACCGAATCATCCTATGATTCAATGATTGAATCATTGAATCATCATTACTTTATTGTTTTGACATCATTGATTCATCTTATTATTTTGTTATATATATAAGCACAGATGTTCACTTGACACACTTATTTGCCTTAACTCTTGTTAAGGCTAGGAAAGTCGTGGTTTATACATGATTGTTATATGATTTTCGAATTTGTGTGAATGTGTTATACGTGTATTGCATTAAATTGTTTGGGCCCTAGTAGGTGTTGTTTTGGAAAATAATCGAGACGGCATTGGGCCGACGATTACGCTAAAACTACACTGGTGAGCCCCGTCACAAGATTAAGGAGATTTTAGTCTTGTTTGACGGGAGTCGGAGTGGCAAATCCGGATGCCATGTTAGGCCTGGGGGCCGTAGTGGTCACTGACCACAAGGAAGGATAAGGTAGCTTCACAAGTCGTGCACGCATCAACAGAATTTCTGGGAGATAAGGTTGGTAAAGGTCGGTAGAACCGATCGACAGGTATACATATATGTGAAAATGACATGTGATGTCGATATATGAAAATGATATGTGATATGTGCAGTGACATTTTGTGCAATATGATTGTTTATGCTTGGGAAAGAAACGTATTTACAGAAAATTGTTTTGTCTTCAAAATTACGTTTTCGCAAAACTATTCTTTGCCCCTCATTGAGATATTTTGAGCTCACCCCCTTTTATAAATTATTTTTTTCAGAGCAATTTGGGACAAACTAGGAGCTGGTTCGGATTTGCAGACTAACGACGCGTTGTGTGATAGAAGCTAAGGAGGTTAAGGTATAAAAGTTGTTTGGAATAGTCTTTTGTTATGTTGGACTATTTAAATATTTAGAAGTTCTTTTCTTTTGGAATGTAATATATATACGGCTTGAATGATTTTGTGGTTTGCAAGATTATGGTTCCTATTATTAAACTTGGATTTTGAGACGTCAAATAGTGTGATATAACTTTTGGGATAAAATAAATAAGTTACCGTTGAATAAAAGTGATTTACAGATTGGTTTATGTTTATGAATATCTGGGAAATATTATTAATTGTATTGAGCCCAGACGTGAGTCGGACGTAATCTAACGCTCCCGTCAGGATACCGTTAAAGGATAAGGCGGGGCGTTACAAGTGGTATCAGAGCATTAATGTATATAAAGCCAGAAAGGATTCTTGGAACCTATGTGAATGGAAATTTTGGAAATTAGATAAATTCGCAAGTGTGATTATATATATGTTTGTGATAATATGATGTTTTTGATATAGGACATGGCTGAAGAATGAGCAAGAGTGATACGATACAGACATAACTGTTGTGTACCGTATCAAAAGTTTGATCCAAAAGCTCCTACAGGACCTAGGCCAAAATGCGTTTGTAGAAGATCATACCCAGATTAAGTTATGGAGTATGTGGCTAAGGAAAGGGATGAGCTCCTTCGAGACAATAAACGACTCGAACGTGGAAATGAACAACTAGAAAGAACAGCAGCAGATCCTGCGTGATAAGGAGCAAAATCCAATGGACCCAACAGATTTGGAAGGAAAAGTTAGAGAACAGGAGAAGTTAATTGAAAAATTGAGAAAGGAACTCCAAGAAGAGTCTGTACGTTCATATCAGGAGTTTAATGAGCTCCTGGGTTGGCAGAATCAATATGAAAAAATGAGGAGGATTCAAAAGGTTGGATTTACAAAGATCTACCATCAATATGTGGCTATAGGAGATACTATCGAACGAGTTTATGGGGAGTGTGGCACGCCTGAGAAGAGGGGACCTCCTCAAGATGGACAATCAGTGAATCAACCCGAGGCAGGCATTGGCTTGGATGACCTTAGTGATGGGGGAAACAAGAAATCAGGATTGAGATCGTTCAAGAAAAGTCAAAGCATGACTCGACTTAGTAGCAAAGATGGAAAGTTAATACCTTTTGTGGTAGCTGTGAATAACACTTTTGGGGATGACTATGTATATTCTCGATGTAAATAGGGTTTGTAGTCGTTGACTAAACTAGGAATGTGTGATAACTATGTTACTTTTGTTAACTTAAATGACTTGGTAGGTAGACTAAGCCAGCGTCGTGTAGTATATAGTCTGACGCTTGAAATGTTTTGACTGTTAAAAGTATGAAACTAATCATTTTGTGTACATTTTGAGTTTTAAAAATGTGAATTATCAACATGTTCATTTTCTTTACGTAGATGGCAAACCACCAAGAATCAACGAATATGAATA
This sequence comes from Ophiorrhiza pumila, assembly GCA_016586305.1. Lineage (NCBI taxonomy): Eukaryota > Viridiplantae > Streptophyta > Magnoliopsida > Gentianales > Rubiaceae > Ophiorrhiza > Ophiorrhiza pumila. The sequence goes on from BLIW01000006.1 coordinate 14,510,132, forward strand.
GGGAAGAGGGTGGAACTTCTCGGGCAAGTACCGTTGAAGATAACCCGTTATTAACTCAGTTGGTGAAAGCGGTAAATATAATGTCTGAAGTTCTTACCGATAAGTCCAAGTCAAATGCGGTATCTGGAGAAGATAGTGCATTGGAACGATTTATGAAATTCAAGCCCACTGAATTTCATGGGGAAATCGACGGAGATAAGGCAAGATTGTGGTTGGAACATATGGAGGATATCTTCTCCACTTTGAATTATGAGGATGAGAGAAAAGTGGCATTTGCCACTTTTCAATTGAGAGCAGCTGCGTGTGATTGGTGGAAGACTATCCAAGAAAAATAGCAAGTCCTTCACACCGCTAAGACGTGGGGAAACTTTTTAGAAGAATTTAATATTAAGTTTTTCCCAAATGCAAGTAGAGAAAAACGGGAGGAAGAGTTTATCAACCTTAAACAAAGAGAGTTGACTGTGATACAGTATAAGGCTAAGTTTAACCGTCTCTCTAAGTTTGCTTATCTGTTATTGGATAGTGAGGAGAGAAAAATACGTCGGTTTATCCAAGGATTACATTATGAGATACAAGATGAGATGATAACGGTAAAACCGACGACTATTGCAGAAGCTTTAGATTACGCTATTCGCATTAAAAATGCCAAAATAAGGAAAAGAGAGCGTGAAGGTCAGTGGGGCAAGAATCAAAACCCTTCAAAGTGGCGAAGGAATACCCAAGGGTTTAATAGAGGTGGAAATTCAACTATAAGGCCACCACCACCGCAAGTTCGTCAACTCCCTCCATTACCAAATCATAGAACATGTGCCTTTTGTGGTCGTGGAAATCACGATGAGAGTCAATGTTGGATGAAACAAAATAGATGCTTACGTTGTGGGAGTGCTGAGCATTTTGCAAAAGACTGTCCAACCGTACGAAACCCACAAAGAAATGTGGGCTTCCAGAATGCGACACCGGGAGCACGTAAGAAGATGGAGGAGAAACCAAAGGTGCAGGCTCGGGTCTTTGCTATAGGCCAAGAGGTGATTCCCGATGGAGCAAATGTCGTGGAAGGTACGTTTACCATCAATAATCATAATGTTAAAGCTCTTATTGACCCAGGGTCAACGCATTCATTTGTTGCATCTGATTTTACTTCCTACTTGGGATTATCATGTGAGGAATTGCCATATCTCGTAGAGATTTATACACCTATGGGTGGTAAATTGATAACTGACACGATTTATAAATCGTGTGAAATAGGAGTGAGTGGTAATGGAATGAGTGCAGATTTAATTTGTGCACCAATCCAAGGATATGATGTTATTTTAGGGATGGATTGGTTATCCCAACATCATGCACAACTCGATTGTCGGGGTAAGGTAGTAAAATTTTGCAAACCAGGACGACCGGTGATAAAGCTTTTTGGAGAACGGGGTAAATTTACAAAAATTCTAATTTCTGGGGTAAGAGCAAGAAAATTGTTACATAAGGGAGGAATTGGATACTTAGCTTATTTAACTAGCAAATCTCCAGAGAAACCAAAGTTAGAGAAAATTCTAGTAATCCATGATTACCCTGATGTCTTTATTTAGTAAATTAGAGTCATTACCTCCAGAAAGAGAAATAGAATTCGTCATTGAACTAATATCGGGAACAAACCCAATTTCAAGGACTCCATTACCGTTGGAATTGCAAGAGCTCAAAATACAATTACAAGAATTAATTGAGTTAGGCTTCATACGCCTGAGTACTTCACCGTGGGGAACACCAGTGTTGTTTGTGAAAAAGAAAGATAGATCTTTGAGATTGTGTATCGATTATCGAGGTTTAAATGACGTCACCATTAAGAATAAATATCCTTTGCCTTTAATTGATGAATTGTTTGATCAATTAGAGGGAGCTAAGGTGTACTCAAAATTTGATCTCCGGCAAGGATATTACCAATTGAGAATTAAGAATGAAGACATATCCAAGACGGCTTTTAATACTCGATATGGACATTACGAATTTGTCGTGATGCCTTTTGGACTTACAAATGCACCAGCAGCTTTTATGGATCTTATGCATCGGGTATTCCAACCATATTTGGATAAATTTGTTGTGATCTTCATAGATGACATTTTAGTGTATTCTCGAAGTAAGCAAGAACATGAGAAACATCTTAAATTAGTTTTGGAAACATTGAAAAAACACCGACTCTATGCCAAATTGGAAAAATGTGAGTTTTGGTTAAATCAGGTTTCATTCTTAGGACATATCATATTGGGAGAAGGAATTTCTGTGGATTCGGCTAAGGTGGAGACAGTAATGAACTGGAAGCAACCGGAAACACCACTGAAATCCGAAGTTTTCTTGGACTTGCAGGTTATTATAGGAGATTTATTAAGGATTTCTCCCGAATAGCTGGACCCTTAACACAGTTAACCCAGAAGGGTAAGAATTTTGAGTGGAACGAGAAATGTGAGGGCAGTTTTCAAGAACTCAAGAATAGGTTAACAAGTGCACCAATCTTAACTTTACCAGATGGAACAGAAAATTTTGTAGTTTATACTGATGCTTCGAAAGAAGGGCTTGGGTGTGTATTAATGCAAAGAGGTAAGGTGATTGCTTATGCTTCTAAGAAGTTGAAATTTTATGAGCAAAATTACCCTACCCATGATTTGGAGTTAGCTTCCATTGTCTTTGCTTTAAAAAAGTGGAGACATTACTTATATGGAGCAAAATTTGAGGTCTTTACGGATCACAAAAGTCTGAAATATTTATTTTCTCAAAAAGACCTAAATTTGAGGCAACGAAGATGGATAGAGTTATTAGAAGACTATGATTTTTCCATTAATTACCATCCTGGAAAGGCTAATGTAGTTGCCGATGCATTAAGTAGGAAAGCTCAACTAGCACAAATAAGTTTAAATGTAAAACATAATAGGTTCATGGTGGCGAATATACAAATCTATCCAAAAATAATTTTGGAAATTAAAGAGGCTCAACAATTGGATAGTGATCTTCAGAGTTTAGTTCCAAAAGTCCAGGAGGGTAAACTGCCAAACTTCACCATTGGGAGTGACAAAATAGTGCGCTTTCAAGGACGGTTGTGTGTGCCTAATACAGGGAGTTTAAAGAATACAATTTTGGAAGAAGCTCATCGCTCAAAGTACTCAATTCATCCAGGAAGCACTAAGATGTATCGGGATCTTAAACAATATTTTTGGTGGAATGGAATGAAGAGTGATATAGCTTTATTTGTGGCAAAATGTCTTACTTTCCAGCAAGTAAAAGCGGAACACCAACGACCATCAGGGTTGTTGCAGCCGTTACCTATACCGGAATGGAAATGGGAACATGTCACAATGGATTTTGTAACTGCATTGCCTCGAACACCACAAAATCATGATGCAGTATATGGGTTATTATGGATCGCCTTACGAAGACCGCACATTTTCTACCGGTAAACACAAAATATTCCTTGGAGAGGTTAGCACGATTATATTTAGAGGAAATAGTATGCCTCCATGGAGTACCACTGAGCATAGTTTCTGATCGTGATCCTCGATTTACATCACGAATGTGGCCACGTGTTCAAGAAGTGTTAGGTACTACGTTAAAATTTAGTACCACAGCCCATCCCGAAACAGATGGCCAATCTGAGAGGACTATTCAAATTTTAGAAGATATGCTCCTTGCGTGTGCCTTAGATTTTTAAGGAAGTTGGGATCATTATGTAAAGTTGGCAGAGTTTGCTTACAATAATAGCTATCAAGCTATGATAGGAATGGCCCCATATGAAGCTTTATACGGCCGAAAATGTCGAACCCCAATATGTTGGAATGAAGTTGGAGAGATGAAATTGGTAGATGCTAAGGATATACCGGTCATAGATGAAACAATTGACCGGGTACAATTGATTCGGAAAAGAATGCAAGCCGTTCAAAACCGCCAAAAAAGTTATGCTGATCTTCGTAGAAAGGATTTAGAGTTCCAAATAGGCGAAAGGGTATTTTTACTAGTGGCACCAAGGAAAGGGATAATCAAACATGGGAAAGGAAGAAAGTTAAGTCCACGATATGTTGGTCCCTTTGAAATCATTGAAAGAATAGGACAAGTTGCGTATCGTTTGGCATTACCACCACAACTTGGAGGAGTGCAGGATGTGTTCCATGTCTCCTTGTTACGTAAATATATGCCAGACACAACTCACGTCATAGATTCCACTAGCTTACCGTTACAAGCCGATTTGTCTTATGAAGGACCAATAAAGATTGTTGATAGAAAGCTCAAACAGCTTTGAACTAAGCAAATTCCACTTGTTAAGATCATTTGGAGAAATCATGGTGTGGAAGAAGCTACCTGGGAAACAGAGGTAAACATGCAAAAGCAACACCCTGAACTCTTTCAATAAACGGTAAGAATTTTGAGGACAAAATTTCTTTAAGGGAAGAAGGGTGTGAAACCCCATAGTTTTATATAAATACATTTATCATATATGATTGTTAAAACGCTTAATTTTATTTTTCTGTTATATGAGTTTTGATTTAGTGCTTGGTTTAGAAACAACTTTTACCTCGACTTACGAACGGATAAAATATATATATATATATATATGTAAATATATTTATGATGTGGGATTATTAAGTTAAAAGCATGTGTTAATTGTTAGTTATCTAGTTCTAAGTCAATACCGAACAATTTTATTTGGTAGGGTAAACATTTACGTTTTAGGGACCAAATTGTATAGAATTATTGAAAACTAGTGGACTTTAGTTGATCCCTTTAAACTCTAAGGATAATAAGGCAATTTAAGAAACTTTAAAAAAAAAAGATAACCATCGCCAAGCTTGCGAAACAATTTTCACCACCTACGCCAAACTTATAAAACAATTATCGCTGCTTATTCTTATCAGTAGGGTATCAATTAGAATAGAAGGAAGGAAGGTGAAAGGAAAAAAAAAGAGACAAGGACCACGGGTTTAAAACATGTGAGTAAAATCTGTTGTTTTTTTAATCTCTTTGGAGAAGAAATCGTTTCTCTGTTTGTTTTGATAATCTGATTTCTTGAATCATTTATTTGAAGTGAATCATTGAATCATTAAATCATTTTTTTTAATCCCACCGAATCATTCTATTATTTTAATGTATATATATATATGAATCATTGAATCATTTGTTTTAATCCCACCGAATCATCCTATTATTTTGATATATATATATGAATCATTGACTCATTTGTTTTAATCTCACCGAATCATCCTATGATTCAATGATTGAATCATTGAATCATCATTACTTTATTGCTTTGACATCATTGATTCATCTTATCATTTTGTTATATATATATGTATATATATATATATATATACGCACAGATGTTCACTTGATAACGTATGTGCCTTATCTCTTGTTAAGGCTAGGAAAGTCGTGGTTTATACATGATTGTTATATGATTTTCGAATTTGTGTGAATGTGTTATACGTGTATTGCATTAAATTGTTTGGGCCCTAGTAGGTGTTGTTTTGGAGAATAATCGAGACGGCATTGGGCCGACGATTACGCCAAAACTACACCGGTGAGCCCCGTCACAAGATTAAGGAGATTTTAGTCTTGTTTGACGGGAGTCGGAGTGGCAAATCTGGATGCCATGTTAGGCCTGCGGGGCCGTAGTGGTCACTGACCACAAGGAAGAATAAGGTAGATTCACAAGTCGTGCACGCATCAACAGAATTTCCGAGGAGATAAGGTTGGTAAAGGTCGGTAGAACCGATCGACAGGTATACATATATGTGAAAATGACATGTGATGTCGATATATGAAAATGATATGTGATATGTGCAGTGACATGTTGTGCAATATGATTGTTTATGCTTGGGAAAGAAACGTATTTACAGAAAATTGTACTTGTCTTCAAAATTACGTTTTCGCAAAACTATTCTTTGCCCCTCATTGAGCTATTTTGAGCTCACCCCCTTTTATAAATTATTTTTTTCAGAGCAATTTGGGACAAACTAGGAGCTGGTTTGGATTTGCAGACTAATGACGCGTTGTGTGATAGGAGCTAAGGAGGTTAAGGTATAAGTTGTTTGGAATAGTCTTTTGTTATGTTGGACTATTTAAATATTTAGAAGTTCTTTTCTTTTGGAATGTAATATATATACGGCTTGGATGATTTTGTGGTTTGCAAGATTATGGTTCCTGTTATTAAACTTGGATTTTGAGACGTCAAATAGTGTGATATAACTTTTGGGATGAAATAAATAAGTTACCGTTGAATAAAAGTGATTTACAGATTGGTTTATGTTTATGAATATCTGGGAAATATTATTAATTGTATTGAGTCCAGACGTGAGTCGGACGTAATCTAACGCTCCCGTCAGGATACCGTTAAAGGATAAGGCGGGGCGTTACAAGGGTAGTATTAGTTTTCTTGCTGTGTATTGACACTAGTTTCCACTTATTGCTAGGTGTGAATCGTGTGATTATGGGTTATGTTTACATTTTCATTTTTTTTTCTAATTCAGGTCCTTAAATCTGAGGTCTTTTTCTTATTGGGTCGTAGCTGCAGCCACTGGGAAGTTAACTAGCAATGGTTGTTGGTTTTGTACAAAAGCCAATTTAATTCTAAGTTTATTATTTATATTTAATGCCAAGTGATTAGGAACCTAAAGGGTCACACACAATAGAATTACTTCTTGGGTTAAAATGATTTACAGAATTATATGATAATTATGGCATCTATTATACTCTTGTTCACTTTTGGAAAGTGAATAGAGTTTGGTAATAACTCGTTTCTTGTTTGACAAGACAACCTTTTTGGAAGGCTGTATTATTATATATAGATGCTTAATGTTAGGTCAAAGACAACACAACTCTCTCATTAAGAAATCACTTAAATAAGAAAAAGGGTTTTTCTTATTGGATTTCTATGGTGTTGTTTAGAGGGATCTAGCTTATTAACCTAATGTTAAAATCAATCCTTTGAGGATCCCGAAAGTAGTTCGTGTGGATTACCGTTAGAGGCCGGACACTTGTGCGGCTTGTTGGTCGATTAAACCTCGCTCAAGGATTTCGCAAGCATCTCTCGAGGTATATTTTGTATAGATTATCATAAAAGGTCCTATGGAAATCAATTATAATATAATTGTTATATTTTCCGCTGCGTTGTTACTATGTTGATTTCCTAACAGTGGTATCAGAGCCTAATTTGATTTCTATATACGAAATATATCATGTCATGAATGATAAATTGTTTATGTATGTATATTGGATTTAATTGATGGATTTGAGACATATATATGTTTAAAAATTCGTTTTTAAATATTATGGGTTAAATATGTAATTTTTGTTTTTATTCAAAACTAATTTTGAATTTTCAAAAAAAAAAATTATAACGACGGCCAGATTAGATCTGGCCGCCTATGACAAAATTCCGGTGAGATCAGAACGCGAGCAAAGGCCAAGGCTGCCGGCCACCGCAGCCGGATGAGATTTGGTCGCGACGAGGTTGGCTTGATCGGCGAAAAATATCTGGCCACACAGATCGGAGTTCGATTTGATCGAAATCCGGCCAAGTCAAGTCTGCTGTCGATTAGATCGACATGTGACGCAACTACTAGGGCCTGGCTTTCATGGAGCTCGGTGTCTATGCGACGAGGTTTGGCCGGATGAAGTCGCAGGCGGAAGATGATCGAAAAACCAAAAGAAGAAAGAAAAAAAAAGGAAGCAGAAGTTCTGCGATTTGTCTTTTGGAGAAGATGATGATGACGTCAGCTGATGTCATCATCTGTTTTATTATAATAATAATAAATAAAAAAATGAAAGCTTCTGTAGGCGTGATTTCAAATCACGCCATTTGGGGCTGAATGGAAAAATGTTTTCCTTAATTTTGATTTCACCCCAAAAGTTTGATTTTTCTTCTGATCTGTTGGCCCAATTGTTTTGCAAATTATATTTTGACCCACATAGTTTCAAATAATTCAATTAAATGATTTTTAATATGATTAGAAATAATATACATATAGATTCATGACAGAAAAATTATATATTCATTTAATGTGATTATTTGAATAATATGACATATGTAATTTATATTTGATATAAATTAATTATATATTCATTTAATGTGATTATTTGAATAATATGACATATGTAATTTATATTTGATATAAATTTATTATATATTCATTTAACGTGATTATTTGAATAATATGATATATGTAATTTATATTTGATATAAATTTATTCTATATTTATTTAATATAATTATTTGAGTAACATGTGTCATATATGATTTATATTTGATATAAATATATTAAATATTCATTTAATATGATTATTTGAATAACATGTCATATGTGATTTATATTTGATAAAATAATAATTTTATTTAATTGCATATTGTATGTTCAATTGATCAAATAATTTTTACATATGACATGTATGTATGATGAGACCATAAATTAATCCCTTAATTAAATATTAAATTATAATTAGTTGCCTTTCATTATTATAGTTTAAACAATTTTTATTAGAACAACTTGTTGAGTTGCCTCAAGGTTGTTTTACTTTAAATATGTTTATGCTATGAGATCAGATCTCTGAATAATGGGTTTGATTTAACAAAAAACTTTTGGCTTGTAGAGTTGCCTCAAGGTTAAAACGTTTTTGAGGCAAAGAGTTAGGGGACATATGAGATATGTGTATCAAGAGTTGGTGGTCTAACTATCTAGAAGTTACAAATAGTTGTAATTGATAATTGTTACCTACTTGTTGAGATTATTTTGATTTGTTGAGTTGCCTCAAGATTAAAATAATTAAAATGAGATTCTAGCCACTAAGAATTTTGTGAAAATTCTCTAATCAATTTAAGGGATATTGATTTGAATAAAATAGTGGGAGCAAAATCAAAAAATTTCATAAGTCCATATTTATTTATTTTGGTTTTGCTTATTGCATAAATATGAAATATTTTTCTATCTTTATTTTCTGTTGTAGAAAATTATCTATAATATATTGTTTGACAATATATTAATTGCTCAAATTTATGGATTTAATTTTACAACCTAAAAAAAATTGTTTTTAGGTATGAGAAATTGATTTATGTCCTTGAAACCTTTTTTCTTGATGATGATATTGATTGAATAATCAAAGATACATATCAGAAATATAAATATGATTTTGATAATGTATATTGTCTTATGATAAAAAGCATTCATGAATCTTAATTACAATAGTTGTATGTGAATATGTATGTTTTTATAATATTTCATTAGATGAAATAATTGTATGATATAAGAGTTAAAATGAGATATATGATATCTCTCATGAACTCATTTAGAGCAAAATGGCAAATAATCTTTAGTATCATCTAATGTGCTAAAGGTGATTAGTCTCATTAAAAAATTAGATTTTTTAATTTTGTTATGAACAAAGTTGAGATCTAAATATTTGCTTGAATTGCTTAATAAGACAACAAAGGATTCCATCAAGAAGAGAAAGGAAATTGTGTTAATACTTGAGTTTTCCAAGAAAGTGAAGTTGGACCCTGATTTTAAGAAAATCAATAAAAAAGGCTCTCAAACTTAACACAAAATAATAAGGACAAAAGTTTAAATGGTATTAAATTCTACTATGGTCTATTAAGATAGACATTAGAATTAGAATTAAAAGGTTCATCGAGATTTTGAAGTAGAAGAAACTTGGTGAAGTTTCTACTTTAATATGTTTATGATTGAAATAAATATTTATGCTTATAAACAAAATCTTGGATATTAAATACTAGATTTGGATCTCATATTTACATAAATATGCAAGATTTAAGGATAAGTAGAAAGTTGGGTAAAGAAAATGTATTCTTATATGTGGTAATCGAATGCGACAAAAGTTGTTACATTAACCATAGGAATATAGAGTTTTCTTTATTCAGAAGATTAATCCTTAATATAAAGGATTGTTATTATCATTACTTACTAAAATATTATTTCTATTTCATATTTGACATGAATAGATTTACAATAATTCAAAAGAATAAATGTTGTTCTTTTTATTGTGACAATATTTTAAGGTGCTGGTTAATTGAATAACAAACTTTATATATTTAATTTGGATAATCTTCTTTTCAATCATAAGCACAAAGAAACAAAAATTGATAATTTTATCTCTAACACTGTAGATATGGTTATATAAATGAGAAACGCATAGCCAAATTGCATAAAGATGTTTATTTGGAATCACTTGATTATGAATCAATTGATAAATGTGAATCTTAGTTATTAGAAAATAACTAATTTACCTTTTACTTAAAAAGGTGAAAGATCTACTGAATTACTAAATCTAATACATATTGATGTATGTAGACCTATGTTAATTCTAATTAGAGAAATATTTTTCATACTTCAAATGATTATATTACATATGGTCATATATGTACTTATTGAAGTATATAGCTAAATTCTTTGAAGAGTTCAAAGAATACAACATTGAAGTTGAAAAATAACTTGATAAAAGTATTAAAATATTTCGATTAGATCGAAATAAAGAATACTTGAGTCAAGAATTTATAATTATCTTAATAAAATGAACTTGTTTCTTTATTAAAGTAATAATCGAATTTTATTAGATATTATTCGATTAATGATGAGCTATACAATTCTCTCAAAATTGTTTTGAGAATATACCATATATATTGCATTTGATCTTTTAAGGTATGTTCCATTTAAACCTATCAGTTTTACCTCATATGAGATATGGTATGGGAAATAACCAAACTATTTGGGAGTATCCTATATTTATAAAAGGTAAAATCTGATAAGTTTGATACAAAATTTTCATATATACTATTTTATGGAATGTCCAAAAGAAAGTTTTGGATACTATTTCTATGATCCCAATGAGCACAAAATGTGTCTAAAAAATGTCACATTTCTAGAAGAATAGTCTATTCTAGAAAGGCAAGTGGGAGCATATAGAACTTGATGAAGTTCTTAAACCATAATTTAGTAGTGAAAAGAAGATGGAATTAGAGCTTGTACCTCATGGTGATGCGGTAAGACATGAAGCTCTCAATACACAAGTAAATTGTATGTTTAGTAGGATATATCGTCCACATGAGATGATGTGTTTATCATTATGAATGATAAACCTACTATCTACAAAGAAGTCGTATTTGATAAGAAATGTAAAAGTGGTTTTGAACCATAAAATCTAAAATGGATTCTATGTATGACAACAAGGTATAGACCTTAGTCGATGCACATAAAGGGATAAAACCCATAAGGTGCAAATGGGTCTTCAAAAGAAGACAAACATGGATGGTAATATTGTTACCCATAAAGTATGAATATTGGTCACTAAGGGTTACACAAAATCATATTATTGACTATGATGAAACCTTTTCACTAATTACCGTGTTAAAATCCATTAAGATTTTATTTGCTGTAATTTGCAAAAGGATTAGTATATGATACAATCTAAGGGTTTTATGTCTAATACCCTAACAAAGTATGCAAATTATAAAAGTCTATTTATAGACTAAAGCAAGCTTTTAAGATTTTAAATATTTGTTTTGATGAGATAATCAAAAGTTTGATTTAATCAAAAACAAATATGAATCTTGTGTATACAAAAGATAATTGGCAATATTATTGTATTTCTCATATTATATGTAGATGACATATTAATAATGAGAATTTACATAACTACTCTTAAATTAGTTAAGGTGTAGTTGTTCAAAAACCTTCTCAATTAAAGATTTTTGGAGAAACAACTTATGTATTGGGAAAAGTCTATAGAGATAGATTTGATAAGTTGTTTGGTCATATACAGTCAATAAATATATTTGTATATGTATTGATGAAATGTTAAAGGCGTTTAACATGCATGGTTCAGTTTAAAAGGTTAACATTCCTATATTTGATAGGATTTACCTTAGGACATATGTCCAAATACTGATATTAAGAAATATAGTATGCAAAATATTCTTAAGAAGTAAGATCATTTATGTATATTATATAAGACCAAATGTCTCCTGCGCTATAAGTGTTATGAGCATATTTCAATCCAATTCCAGTGAGAGTCACTAGAAGTAATCAAGAATTTTCTTAAATACTTGAGAAGAATTAAGAACCTATTCTTGAATGTTGAGCTAAATATATATGGATTCATAGATACTAGTTTTCAATCTTATAAAGATAATTGCAAGTATCAAGATGGATACGTATTTATCCTAATATAAATGTTGTTATTTGAAAATGTTTCAAATAGATTATACCAACATATTCTACAACAGAGATTAAGTATATAGTTGCTTGAGAAGTAGCTACAAGATTGTTTGGATGAAAATAGTTTCTTCAAAAGTTGAGGAACTAAGGTCTCATCAATGATCCAAATAAGTACTAAAATTTTATCATTTGATTAGAGTAATCACTGATAGAATTTAAGTAAAGATACAAAAGATTAATTCCTGCAAAGGATAATATAATTATTCATTGACTGAACCATTATCCCAAAAGAAACATGATAGTCATGTTCATTCATTCGGTATAAAGATCTGAATGATTGGGTTGAGTCATAATGGAAGAATGATTATGTAATTTTATGCAATAAAGATATGGCATATTTATCATTTTGTAACACATATATGTCGATATATATACAATATGATAAAGTCCTTAGAATAATATTTATTATTCTTAAATTTCCCTGGTCATAGTATTAACAATAACAAGGACGTTGTTAATGCGGATAGACTAGTATATATAGTGATATATAGGTGAATCATTGGAGAATGTGTTCACTGGAATATCCGCTTAGAGATTTCCATATCGTTAACTATTTGAGTGCCAATGGTATAATCTCTACGTGACAGTAGTGTAAGCGATCCTTTGACTTGAGATCATAAGAGTATCTTTAGTGTGGATGTTATGTTTTGACTCTATTTGTCCATAACCGTAACTGGATATGCGAGCGGTAGACGTTGGATATAACAAGTAGCACGGATTGATAGTTTATGATCGATATAGGATTCACCACTCCTAATAGTGGGAGAGTATATTCCTTTCTTGCGCCACTTGTTGAAACTCAACTCAAAATGCGCATAATTAGTAAGTAAATTTGGAAAAGTTCTAAATTTATTTACAAGGAGTTGAATTTCGGTACAAGAAAGAAATATAATTAGTACAATAAAGAGTTGGCACTTTTACTTTACTCTTGTACTAATTGGAATATAGGATGGTAAAAGGATGATAATTACATGGTACCTGGTTCATGGATAGGTGAAGTCGATCAATTGACTTTTCCTAACTCTTGGGTGGTCATGATGTCTTGGCTAGAGGCCGCTCTTGATCTATAAATATAAATGAATTAATTATTTAATTAATGATAAATTAAAGTTGTTTAATTTATTCTATCTTAGAAGCTCCGTGACTAAATTGTCTTTAGTCCAAGTGGGAGTTTGTTGGTTTTGTACAAAAGCCAATTTAATTCTAAGTTTATTATTTATATTTATTGCCAAGTGATTAGGAACCTAAAGGGTCACACACAATAGAATTACTTCTTGGGTTAAAATGATTTACATAATTATATGATAATTATGGCATCTATTATACTCTTGTTCACTTTTGGAAAGTGAATAGAGTTTGGTAATAACTCGTTTCTTGTTTGACAAGACAACCTTTTTGGAAGGCTGTATTATTATATATAGATGCTTAATGTTAGGTCAAAGACAACACAACTCTCTCATTAAGAAATCACGTAAATAAGAAAAAGGGTTTTTCTTATTGGATTTCAAAGGTGTTGTTTAGAGGGATCTAGCTTATTAACCTAATATTAAAATCAATCCTTTGAGGATCCCGAAAGTAGTTCGTGTGGATTACCGTTAGAGGCCGGACACTTGTGCGGCTTGTTGGTCGATTAAACCTCGCTCAAGGATTTCGCAAGCATCTCTTGAGGTATATTTTGTATAGATTATCATTAAAGGTCCTATGAAAATCAATTATAATATAATTGTTATATTTTCCGCTGCGTAGTTACTATGTTGATTTCCTAACAATGGTATCATCCTTGTTTCAAAAATATTTTTCTTGCTTGCTATATCTGAGTTTTTGTAATTTATTTTGGTGGGATTTGTTTACTATTTCTGAATATGGTTCCTATATGTGATTGTATTAGCCTATTAGGCACTATCTAACTCTCTGCTGATGACTGGAGTTTTTGGGTTTGCCGTTTGATTCACTTGCAATCTGAATGCATTCTGGAATATACTATTTGACTAGAATGTGGATTCTTGGGGAAAAAATAGAAGAGCTAGTAGTTTATTGGCAGTGTTCTAATAGACAAGTTTTTCCTTTTTCGATTATTTCCTATTTCTACAGAGATGAAACGATTTCTAGGTTTCTCTATAGCTTGAGATGCTAGGAATATATAACCTAGAAAGAGAGATAAGACTTTCTCGGCTGATGTTTGATTGTGTTTCTCCTGCTGTTAACTTTGTGAAGAACATACTATTGTTTACAATTATTATTAACAAAGCATCTATATGTGCACAAATAGATACTCGCTGCAATATAATGAACAAGAAGATGAAAAGTAAGCGTGTCTATCTTATGGTATAGGATCTATATCTGTGCAGTTTTCAACTCCTAGTTTTAATTTCACTTTGGGTCCGTAAATGTGGTATCTGAATAGCAGTTTGTAGAATTCTGCTGTATTCAGTATTAACTAGGAAAGTTAAGTTGGTCAGCTCACTAACCCACTAGCTTCAATAAACCTGTTGTGGCTCTGCATCTGAGACAAATTTTAATATACTAGACTTTCAAGCCTGAGAAATATGTTGTGCACTTGTGCTTACTATTTTAAACGATGTGCAGAAGCCATTTATTTATTATTTTTTGGAAATTGGAAAGTTTGTAAAATATGGTGAGTTGAAGTCACTGCAGTAATGTCCAAATTAATAAAAGAAGTGGATTTATTAATGACTTTTTTCATTGAATTTCTATGTTTTCTCTTGTATGCTTTATTGAAGATGGCTACAAAAAGAAAAATAATGCATGATTCTACATGGGATCACTGTACATAGGTTCATGACATATTAGATGGTAAAATGGTAAAAGTGATAACACAAGACTCAAACTGAGGTGTAACTATTGTGGCAAGGAATTTTGGGGTGGAGTTTCAAGAATGGAGTATCACTTAGCTCAAACTAGAAAATACGTTACCTTATGTGAAAAGGTTTCAAAAGATGTATCAAAAAAGTTTCGAAAACTCTTGGAAGAAATTAAGGATAAAAATCTATGGATGATGATATTTTGGACTTAAGTTGCTTTGATCAAGAAAATAATGAGAGAAATAATCTAGCAAAAGTTGGAAGTTTGGAAAAGTTTGTTGGCAAAGGAAAAGGAAAAAAGCAAGCCACTATAAATTCCTTTCCTAAAGATAGGATACTACCTTGTATGGATATTTGTAGATTTTTTTATGGTCATGCCTTGCCATTTCATTTGGTTAAAAACCCTTTGTTTCACAAAATGATAAATTCAGCAATTGAATATGGAAAAGGATTGGAACTTCCTTCGTACCATGAGGTAAGGTTTTCCTTTTTTAAAAAGGAAGTGGAGAGTGTGAATCTGAATTTGGAGAAATATAAAGTTGAGTGAAAAAAAATTGGTTGCACTTCGATGTGTGATGGATGGACAGACGGTAGAGGAAGATCTATTACAAATTTTCTTGTGAATAGCCCAAAAGGAACTGTTTTCCTTAAATCATTGGATACATCTAGCATTTGTATAGATGCTAACAATTTATCTAAACTACTTGATTCTATTGTGGAAGAAGTTGGAGAAGAGAATGTCGTTCAGATTGTGACAGATAGTACCTCAGCTTATGTTGCTGCTGGAGACTTGCTGATGGAAAAATGAAAGAAGTTGTTTTGGTCACCTTGTTCAGCACATTTGATAGATTTAATGCTTAGTGATATTGGTGAAATGCCTGTGTATAAAGACACATTAGATAAAGTAAAGGCAATAACCAAATATCTATCATCATGCTTGGGTTCTTGATTTGATGAGGCAGTATACTGAAAAAAGAGAACTAGCACGTCCATGAGTTACAAGATTTGCTACAGCTTTTCTTACCCTGAAGTCACTTTTTACTCAAAGACAGTCCTTAAGAGTTATGTTTGCATCAGAAGAATGGAATGCAAGTAGTTATGCTAAGAGAAAGGATGCTAAGAATATTGAAGAATTAGTGTTGGGCAATTACAAGTTTTGAGGAGCTATAAAATATTGTTTAAAAGGGGTTCTTCCTTTAGTAAAGATTTTAAGATTAGTTGATGGTGATGCAAAACCTGCTATGGGTTATATTTTGGAAGCAATGGAGAGGGCTAAGGAACAAATTGCAAAGAATTTTAACTATGTAAAGTCAAGGTATAATCGAATTTGGATCATCATTGATACACGTTGGGAACTACAGCTTCATAGACCTTTTCATGCTGCAGCTTACTATCTTAATCCAAAGTAAGTTTTTCACAACTGAATTTATGAACTTAAAGTTTGAAATTCCCTTACCAATATATAAAGTGCTTGATTTCTCTATATTTTGCTTTGGCTTAGGTTTCATTATTCAAGTGATTTTAATAGAGGTTATGAAGTGAGATTGGGATTGTATAAGACAATTGAAAAAATGTATCCAGATCTTGAGTCAAGAATCAAAATTGATGAACAAATGGAAAATTTTCATAATGCTGAAGGTATGTTTGGTTTGGACATGGCAGTGATCACAAGGGAAAAAAAGCAACCTGGTGAGTAGTTTAATAATCTTCTTGTGCTTTCAAATGTAGTTTATCTTTTATTTTATCTCATGAATTGTTATTCTTTTCATTTTTTTTAACAGCACTTTGGTGGGAAAGTTTTGGAAGTAGTTGTGAAGAACTACAAAATCTTGCAATAAGGGTGCTAAGTCTTACATGTAGTGCTACAGGTTGTGAAAGAAATTGGAGCATTTTTAACCATGTGCATTCTAAAAAAAGAAACCGCCTTGAACAACAAAGATTGAATGCTTTGGTATTTGTTAAATATAACATTTATCTAGAGTTAAGGCAAAAGAAAAGACAAGAGAATGGAGACACATATGATCCTATTTGTCTTTCTGATATGGAATCTGATGATGATTGGATTACTGAGAAAGAAGACCCATGTCTTTCTCAAGATGATTCGTGGCTGGACATTCATGAATGTTTTTCAGATGATGAAAGTAGCAAGAAAAGAAAGAAAGGTAAAATCACTAATTTTTTAAATTATCTAGTATTTTCTATTAAGCTTACTAAACATATTTTTGTATCCTTAGGTCCTAGAAATCTACAACACGATAGGAAAAACAAGACAAAGGTTGTTGTTGAAGAATATGAACTACAAGAAGTTGAAGTGCTTGAAGAAGAAAGAGTTGAAACTGTTGATGATGAAGAACTGATAGTGGAAGCAACAACAGATCAAGTAGATGATTTTGATTTTGAAGATGACTTTCAATTATGAAACATTTTCACTTTTACATTATATTATGTTTTTTGTTTGCCTCTTGATTTTGAAACAGTGAATTCGTACATGAGTAGGGTTACAGATGGGAGATCAATAGCTTTTTTGTGACTGTTGCTTTTGGATTGAGGCTAAACACTTTAGACAGTGATTTGGAAATGATACTTACCTTGCTAATTGATATGACAGTGAAGTTATGTACAGTTTGTATGCTTATTTAGTACTATTGTACTGGTGTTCCAATTATATAATAATATATTTATTTTATTAATATATAACATTAATTAGCGTATCGTATGATACGATATACGATACAATACGCGTATCATAAAATTAGATTTGCGAGACACGATTCGTATCAGGATCGACATCTATGCCTGGTTCAGCTACCTGGTTTCATCTATAAATAGAAGCTATTGTAATTCATTTTAGACAATCCTGTAGAAACCCTACAAACTTGTAATACTAGAGAATTTCTGTAGAACTCAGTTGTAGTAATCACTCTTGTAGTATAAATTGCTATTAATAAAAGTTAGTAAATAGAGCATAATTTTACCTACTTCTTTGGTGTATTTCTCTTTATTGTAATTTTGTTTTGGTACTGTTATTCTGTTGTATTGCATAGAAGTAGTAGTTTTATAACACATTGGATTTTTTGGTAATAAAACGAAAAGATGGAACTTGGAGTTTGGAGTTCACGCTACTTTATTTCCGTAGTCCGGAGGAATTCCGATTCAATGCTACTGTTGATGCTTCAGGTTTAGGCACAGTTTTTCAGCTCTTCTGCCTTTCACTTATTTTTGTCCTTCTCCGTTAGCTATTTTTCTTTTTTCTTTTTTCTTTTTTTTGCCCTTTTGGACAAATACCATAAATTTCACTAAATTTTTCTAATACTATACTTTTAATAAGTTATTTGTTTTTATTTCAATGAGGAAGTCTCATTATTAAATTCAAATATCAGCGAATCAAATTTCACTTTGACGTATGAAAAATTAGCGTCTAACATATAAAACATTAGCGTATCAAATTTTACATTGGCGTATAAAAAATTAGCGTCTAGCATATAAAATATTAGCGTATAACATATAAAAATTAGCGTCTAACATATAGTAAAACATTAGCGTATTAGCGCATATTAAAAATAACGGTCTAACATATAGTAAAACATTAGCGTATTAGAGTATAACGTATAAAAAAATTAGCATCTAACATATAAAAAATTAGTATATTAGCGATAACATATAAAAAAATTAGTGTAGTAGTGTATAAAGTCTAAAAAATTAACATATAACGTAAAAAATTACCATATCAAGTACAATCACATTAGCATATCAAAAAAAAATATTCGCATATCAAGTGTAAAAACATTCGTGTATCAAAATATCACAATTTGTGTATCACGTCACATATATGCAACGGTCGCATAAGAGTTTTTGCGCATTTTAATTAACCCAATCATTTTAAAAATGATATAATAGTGGCAATTCTATCATATATAAATCTATACTGTTATCTTTTATTTTTCCTTAAAGTAACACGATATGTGTAAATTTATAGGTATAATTTTATTAGATTAAATTCCACTAGTGTCCGGTAATACCAATAAATTATATTAATTGCCTACATAGTTAAACTCAGTTTTACTTTTAAAAAATAAAAAAAAAATCTGGACTTAACAAAAATAAAATAAAATGTAATAGTTAAATCTAACCAAATAGCTACTAATATACCATTTTATTAAATGCATAAGTGATTTGAAAGTGTAAAAAAAAAACTATGAAAAAAATATACAATTAGAAAATCCTGCTTATTGGTCTTTCCTTTTTCTGCATATAAATTGAAGATGATACTACTGCGAACTAGTCAATCAATTAGGTTAGAGGTGAATTGATAAGATCGTATTAAGAATTGGATGATATCAAATTGAATTTTAAAAAATATTAATATTTATAAATAATTTTATAACATTAAAAATATAAATAAAATATCAACATATCTCTCATCCTATTAAAAACAATATCAGCATCAAAATGAATAACGAAATCAACGATAATCTAATATTCAATTTCTTATTTTATTGAATATCAAAGTTACTTTCTTTTAATTAGTTTTTTTCAAAGAAATTTGTCATAAAAAAAATGTTATTTATACCACTTTAAAGCAAAGCGAATTTTATAACTTTGTTTATTAATTTATAATTATTTATACTGACAAATAATGCATGAATAAAAATTGTTAGAGGTAGTATTATAAATTAATATTCACTTTCAGTTAAAATAATAAAATATAAAAACTTACGAGCTCACCCCAAATAATAGTAGTATTTCTTTGTTTAATTTTCTCATTTGACCTAATTTTTATGCCATAATAATTGTAGCATTCTTTTGTTTCATATTTTGACTAGACTCAATTTATAAATCCACAATAATTGTAGCATTCTATTGTTTAACCCTTTAATTAGGCCAAACTTTTCACATCCAAATAGATAAAAAGCAAAAAAGGCCCATTGGCCTAATGTCAAAATAAAAAAAAATGAAACAGTAGTGTATTTCAACTCATTATTATTAGATAGGACATAACTTTAATATATTTATTATTCAGAACATTAGTATAACTTTGATATTTTATATATCAATAAAATATTTTGTTATCCTTTATACCACTTACACATCATCATATGCTCAAACAATATTTTCTGTCCTTTTTTTCAAAGATCGTGAGTTGTATATTTCCCTCAAGGAAAATGATGGTTTTTTCTAAAAATTTTAATTTCTTATTATTTTGCTACAAATAATGAAATCACATACTTTTAGTAATGTTTGGTGCAAAATATGGATATAAATAAATCTCGTGGGATCGCTAATTTAAATTCAATCCTTAAATCCTTCATTCACTTGATTCCATTTTTAATTGTGGACGTGCGTCATGGGTTTAATTTTTATGATTAACAAGAATTCCAATATTGTCACATTTGATATCTATCAACATTTTCGTTTGGATATGTATTTTGTTTTGAAAATTAGAAAAAATGAGGTTACGAATTGCATTTTATGAAAAGTTTATTTTTTATAATAGAATTGAGTGTTTGGATTGATAAATTTTATTTTTATTGGTTTTTTTGAAAAATAATTATTTTATTAAATAAATTTTAAAATAAGAATTTTGTTTTTTTTTCATTTGTTGGGGTTGACCTGAGATTGTCAACGTTGAACTGCCACCAGTCAATGACATTGACCATTGACAGACCGAATTCCAGTCAAATTGTCGGAATCTAGCCGACCGACGGTGGTCGGGAAGTGTTCAATGCCATTAACCAACGATGGTTCGGCGTTGTTTTAATACAAAGTTTTTTTTAAAAAAAAAACTAAAATGTCCTCACCTTTTGTTTTGAAAAAGTGAAATTTTTTGTTTTGAGAATTGATACAAAACAAACACACTATTTTACGAAAATATGAGAAATAGGCTAAAATAGCCTAACCAAAAAGACTATATTGTTTTAAGAAGATTTCACACTTATTAAGAAATAAGTAAATTGACTTAAAAAACCTCTAATGAATGATAATCAATATCAATGCATTACAATACAGTATAGATAAATACAAAGGAGTAAATGTGTAGATGAGGATAAACTTATAACTAAAAGGTAAAAATGTTACTTATTTTATAAAATGAAATAAAATGTAGGACGTCAATTAATTAGAATGAGATGGAGTATTTTTTTTTAAAAAAAAGTCAAAAAGATTAAATTGTCAATCAACATTTAGACCAGATGGCAATCAAAAATTGACCGTGTCAGTCAATCCAAAGAAATTTCAAAATTTCTCTTTTGTTTTTAATTTTAAATTTTATTTAGTAAAATAATTATTGAACACAGAAATTAATAAAAAACAATGCTTATTAATCTAAACATTTAATTTTCAAAACAAAATATTCATTTTCTAAAATGCAACTCAAAATTTTTTTTTTTTACAATTTTCAAAACAAAACGTGTATCTAAAGGACCCTAAATTAGGGACATAAGCAAGTTAATCCAAAACATTCACCATTCAATTGTTTATTACAACATTCCTATGAAACACAATCAGCCACTGTTATTTCTAGTGTTATTTCATTGGCAGGGGCTAAGGGTCACTATAAGCAATCCACTCACAGTTTTTTTTTTTTTAAATGGTAACGGACCTTTTTCGAGGGTCGCCACTCCCTCTTACATTAATATAATGTTTGGGAGATGGAATTACCTTAAAATCCCCCTTACAAAGATGAACCAATTTGATCCCCATACCATTTACAAGCCAAGGCCTAATGGCGAGTGGATCAAGCGGAGAACACAAAAGAGGAGTACTACTCCTTTTACATAAGCTGAGCATAGAATCAAAACGATTAATGGAGAATAAATGTGGAGTACTTCCTCCATTTACAAACAGTCCTATAGACAATCTACGGAACAAAAAACTCTTTAGATCACAAAGAGTGACAAAAGACTCCCTCTCAAAGGGATAGATGAACCTATGGGTCACAAATATTATCCGGACCTGTCTGTATACCATACTAGTGTTGCTTTTGAGCTCCTTCCAACAGGCAGGTTCAGTGAGTTGGCGGCTGCAATTGGTTTGTTTCCCAGTCTTTCTCGCATTTGGTTTGTTTATGTAGGGGCAGAAACCAAGAGTGCAGTTTAAGACCTGCAGTCCAGTTTTAAACTCAGCAGGCTGGGCCCTTTTAGTCGAAGTTTCTCTCTTCAGCAGCCAGGTAATTCTTGTTTCTCCAGTGGCCTCATCTTGCCCAAACTTACCTCTTCTCCACTTAAGATGCAAACAGAACCACTTCCGAAGAGATAACAGAAACCAGTCCAATATAACAAGAGGGTGCATAGATGTAGACAAACCAGCCCTAACATCTGCAAGCTGGGGTCTAACATGATCACATTGGCAAGCCAGTCCTAACATCGGTAGACTGGAGCCTCCACACATACCTGTTTTCTCAGTTACTCCCTGTTGCAGGTGCTGGATCATCTTCCAATAGAGGTTCTTTTGATGCAGGGCATTTGAGATTTGTCACATTGAATAATCTTCCTGAAAGTTTTCTGATCTGCAGCACAGTCCATCCCAAATTCAGCAATCCAGATAGCTGCTCTGTTTTCTTCTGCAGGCCTCATGGAGAAACTGCAGTGGCGTTGTAGCATTTTCAGTTTCCATCCTTGATGAAAAATGGACCAGTGGTTTGCAGTCCTATCCTCCGCAATCTTGTGGAATTCGTGATGAGAGGTTTCTAACACTATGTTGTTCCAGCCCTTCTCCTTACAGAATTTGAAGCCTTGGTAGGCAATATCTAGCAGTCCATTCAATGAATCAATACTTGTAGGGTTAATCCAAGCATATTTTGAATGAAAAATTTGCAGAGGCTCACCTTGGTGGTTTCTAATTATTCCCCCAGCTGAGAGTGAGCTCCTGGCAGACTTATGAGCTACATTCAATTTAATCCAAGGATGTGCTGGGAGCTTCCAATTAAGTAACTGAATTCGAACTCTGTTTTTGTAAGAGAACACCATGTTCCAGAAGCAGCCCCAGTCATTTGTTTCCCATTTACAGTGAGGAAACTTAATCTGAAGAAGCCTAGCTGCCATCAGGAACACTTGATGAATTATGTCTGAAATTTCCACCTTGCGTCCCTCAAATACTGTCCTAACCCTGCACTTCCAAATTTCCCAACAGATGAGGGGGGGCAGAATAGCTAGGAGTTGTTTGTGAATAGCATTGACAGCTGGGGTTGCCCACCACTGCTTACAAACAGTTCTGATTGCATTAGACTGGTTTACAACTCTCATCTCTGACTTAAAAACTTGCCAAACCTGTCTCACAATAGGGCAACTAGCAAAGGAGTGATTAATTTCTTCTTCATTGCTTAAATAGAAGAAACATATTAAAGGACCAGTAAAGCCAAATCTGTATAAGGTTTCTCCAAGTGGAATCCTCCTTTTCAGCATGCAATAAGAGAAAAGGAAATTTTTAAAGGAATCAAAGGACTCCATATCTCTTTAGACATGTTTACATGACCTCTTCTCTGTCTAACCTGGTGAAAGGCTGAAGTGGTTGAGAAACTACCACTTCCACAGAGGGTCCATTTGAGTACATCTCTTCCAGAAAGAAGGGGGCAGGCAATGAGAGAATTCTGTCTTGAATATCAGTGGGTAACTCTGCCAATTTTTCTCTATTCCAGTCCCCCTCCTTTATGAAGTCTTTCAGTCTCTGAACTTTTGATGATAGGCTGTTTAATGGCCCACTTCCTAGCCAATTGTCCACCCAGAAGTGGCATGAAGCATCCCCTACATTAACCAATATGAACTTTTCCACCATGGGGGCCACCTTCAGCATCTTTTTCCAGGTTGAAGAGTCTCCTCTATAGGCTGAAATTTGGGCAGGATGTAAAGGGCTGCAATACTTTTGTAACATGAAATCAGCCCACAGGGACTCCTGTTTTCTGAAGCTCTACCATAGCTTCCAACTTTGGGCAGTGATTATGTCGTTTAGGGCCCTAAAGCCAGCTCCTTCTTCATTGGTGGGGTAGCAAAGCTCTTTCCACTTAATCCAATGATATGCTTTCTCCTTGCCATTCAGCCATAGGAACTTGGCAAAGATGTTTTCTATTGTTTTCACAACTCCCTTGGGGGGGGATAGTGCCATGGTGGTGTAGATGGACATGGAAGCTAGTACACTCTTAATCAAAACAATTCTGGCCCCTCTGGATAGGAAATTGGTGTTCCATCCCATGAGCCTGGCTCTGATTTTTTGGATCAGTCCTTCATAGTGACTAGCCTTTATCTTGCAATAGTGAAGGGGAATACCCAGGTACAAGAATGGCCAAGCTCCAGGCTGAAATCCAGTGCATCTGGCCACCATATTCCTCTTCTCATTAGACAGGTTATGGTGAGTGAGGAAGCAGTTTTTGCTGTGGTTGATTTTCTGCCCTGATACTTCTTGGTAATGCTCCAATACCTGCATAGTCTGAAGAATAGTGCTAGAATTTGCAGAGGAGAAAATTATAAAATCATCAGCGTACGCTAAATGTGAAAACCTTAAGCTGATTCTAGGCACAAAAAAACTGGCAGTTGTATCAGATAATTTGTTTAGCAGTTTAGAAAGATATTCAGAACCAATAATAAAAAGTAGAGGAGATAGCGGATCTCCTTGCCTCAGCCCCCTAGTCATATTAAACCAACCTTTTGGAGCTCCGTTTATGAGTATTGACACCCATACGTTGGAGAGCAGTCTCCAGATGTTGTCTAACCAAATTTCCCCAAAACCCATTTTCCTCATAACTTGGATCAAGAAAGGCCAATGAACGCGATCATATGCCTTTTCCATATCCAACTTTAAGGCAATGTTCCCATTCTTAGACTTACTAGGCATGGACTTCATTAACTCATTTCCCAACAAATAATTGTCTATAATCTGTCTGCCTTTAACAAATCCGCTTTGATTCCTGCTAATGATGTTTGGAAGGAATTTGCCTAATCTATTTGCCAGTAATTTGGATATCACTTTGTTAGCGAAATTACACAAACTAATTGGTCTATAATGAGAAAGCGATGAAGGATTGGGGATTTTCTGTATTAAGACAATGGAGGTGGCCATCAAAGCTTTGGGGGGGGTTTCTCCATTAAGGAAACTAATCATAGCCATTAGGAGATCATTTTTAATTATGTCCCAAGTCATTCTATAAAAGTGGCCATTGAAGCCATCAGGTCCAGCAGCGTTGTTTTCTCCTAATGAGAAAACTGCTTCTTTAAGCTCTTCTATTGTAGGATCAGCTTCTAGACTCTCACTCATTTCCCTGTTAATGACTTGTGGAATACGGTCAGATTGTAAGGATCCAACCATCTGGTCCATAGAGTAGAGTTTGGAAAAGAAATTGACTGCTTCCTCTCCAATATCCTTATCTCCCACTAACCAGGTACCACTTTCATCTTGGATCCTATGAATGTGATTTCTTTGGTGTCTTTGTTTTACCATAGCATGAAAGAAGGCAGTGTTGCTGTCTCCCTCTTCTACCCATTTGACATTGGCTTTTTGGGTCCAAAACCTTTCTTCCCTAATAGTTGCAAGTTTCAACTTGGCTACTGCCTGGTTAATGCATTCTCTAGGGAGGGGATTTATCGAATCTTCCAATTCTATTCTTTCCATCTCTATTTCAGCAGCCTTAAGGGCGGATACTACGTTTCCAAATGTTTCCTTATTCCATGTTTTCAAGGCTTTCTTAGTTGTTTTTAGTTTTTCTACCAGGACTCGAAGTGGAGCACCACTTACTGGGCTAGACCAGGCTGTCCTAACTACATCCATGAAGGAAGGATGATCCGTCCAAAAGTTTTGAAACTTAAAACTTTTGGCCTTATTGATATTCTGGAGACCTATATTCACTATGAGGGGGGAGTGGTCCGAAGGAGACCTAGTGGCATGTTGGACATTTACATGAACATCTGCATTCAGAAGTGCATAATTAAGCAATACCCTATCTAACCTTTTCCAGACTCTAGCCGCACCCCTACGATTATTGCACCAGGTGTACAGGGAACCCTGAAATGGGGGATCAATCATATTCTCTCTATCTATAAAGCTGGAAAGTTCAGTAGTCTCTCTTTCGTTACAAGTTTTCCCTCCTTTCTTTTCAGAGCTATCAGCAATACAGTTCCAATCACCCCACAATAGCCATGGGGTGTTGGGGTTAGAGAATTTAGCTAAAGAATCCCAAAGTTCTACCCTCTCTCTCATTGTATTTTTAGCATATATGGTAGACACTGTAATGGGGGACTGAAATTCAGGATGAGTGATACTACATGTAATATGTTGGGTAGAGATTTCCTGCACTAAGCAATTAAAAGGCTGGCGTACTAACAACCAGATTTTCCCTCCTTTTTCCTGATTAGAGAAGCAGTGTGCAAAATTCGGCCTACGCCTAATTCTATCCATCTTATCAAGGCCAACAAAGAGTTCAACTATAGCCAACAAATTCACGTGATGTTTTCTGATGAGTTTTTTGACTCTATGCATTTTGCCTTTAGCCAAAATCCCTCTAACATTCCAGTATAGTGTACTAATCATTAGACCTACTAGCCTTGTGTGCAGTCTTTGATATATTTGACCTTAGGGACATCTTTGGCTTCTCTTTGATCTTACCTTTGCTACCTGAAGTATTGATTTTTCTACCTGGTTTCACCAACAGTGGTTTTGGATTCTGAACTTGGTTCGGAGTTGTTGTAAGATTGTCCACCACCTCTACCTCATCTAGGGATGCTGCAGCAATCCACTCACACTTAATTGCCCATTGAAACACACTTAAAAAATCAGACCATGTTACTATCCAAAAATGGCAATCAAACAAAAGAAAAGTCATTATTCATGGCCTCATTCATACACTGGTACAATTAGTAACACAGCCCAGTGCAGTCTGACTTTCCCTATTTAAAATTTCATCTGCTAATGAAGCCTGCAGGGAAGACTTTCCTGTATGGCTGAATATGTTCATGTCTGCAAAAGAGAGGAAAAAAAAAAAAGAGTAGGCCACAGGCAACAATTTATAGCAAGGGATGACCCAGCCTATTTCTTCTCTTTCCCTTTCGAAGGAAGGAAAAAATACCAATAATTAGAGTCATAACACAGTATTAAAAGAACCCCAGAAAAAAAAAATACGAACTAATATGCCTTCATAATGCACAAAATTGATATTGAAATGAGAAGAAAAAAAACAGAATCTAGCATCACAACACCAAAGAATGCATCAACAACACCAAAGAATACATCAACAACACTCCATTCACAAAATCCTCAAAGGTGAATTTACATCATCTGAAAAAGAAAAACAAATGTAATCCATCAATACTAATATCCAACACTTTCATTTACCATATTGACATTGAAAAACATCCTTCACTAGTAAAACCATAATCGCCCATACTCCAACAAAACTTTTATCAACTACCCAACAAAAATGCATTAAAACCACAAACATCCAAATCAAAACAACCCCACAAAATCCCACAATTAACATCCAAACTAAACCCACCCCACAAAACACCATTAGCCCACAAAAACTACCCCAATTCTCAATATTCGTGTGCATTCAAACGCCTGCCAATCTCAAAGGACACGAAGGCATCAACACAGGCATACTGCACTTGTTTAGGAGTCAAACAAGTATTATCCCATCTCCCCATAGTCACCCGCCTCGGCTTCTCCATTTCCCTTTCAAGAACTAAACTAGCCAATTCTTTTAGCCCAGCATTATACAACCTCTTATCACTATACTCATAGACAGCCAAATCCCTTAAATCAACAAGCTTCCCATTCACGGACAACCCATAATCCTCCTCAAGTTTGTCCACATCTGCTTCAACCCCAACTCCAACGAAAGTGAAATCCTCGTTGCCTAGGAAATCGCGGAGAGTGCTGGGGATGTCGCACTCTCGGGAACTACAGAGGATTTGGAAGACGATGCAACGGTGGCCGACGCAAAGTTGGAGAGTGGCGACTGGGTTTTGGTAATTGTTGAAACTGGGACGCCATTCCACGTCGAGGCCCACGATGAGATTTTGAAGGCGGCATTGGTGGATTTTTTGGGTGAGGGAGAGCCAGTCTGAGACCTTGCCGGTGTCATGAGTGACAAGGGTGTTGATGCGATCGTTGTAGAAGTATACGTCGTAGTAGTTGTGGGAATCGTGGGGGAGTTCGTGATCGACTATTCTCACTTCCATGGTTTTAGCTACTGTGTGACTGTGTGTAGAGAGTGCGTGACTGTGTGCAGAGAGTGCGTGACTGTGTTTCTTTTTTGGGAGTGATTGAGCGGTTTTTGAAGTAGTCGAAGAAATGAGCGGGAAATGATTAGGGAAAATAGCCAAAATCTTTAGTGACATTCCCCTATAATCTTATTTTATTAACCACATTATTATAATGCATTTTAGTCACTTATATAACAAAAAACGTACCAAATTCTCCCTTTAACAATACTCAAGTCTCTAACAACCTTTTTAACTAAAAATAATACACTCTAACATCAAGGGTAGACATGACTACAGATTTGAAACTGTCAGTCTAGATTTAGTTCAAACCGCCAGGAAGTGGTTATGCTTTGATTCCAATTCCAAATATGATTTTGTTCCACTTTTGGTTTTTGTTTTGATTTTAAATTTTGATTTCGATTTTAATCTCACTTTTAATTTTGATTTATATTGAAATAATAATTGAGAACTATTAGTTAAAATTTAAATATTTAAAAAATAATATAATTAGAATAAAAGTGGAAAGAATAATGGTATGCGGGTGAAAAAATTAGAATGAATATCACAAGCCCTTTTGCATTTCCTGTCTTGTTAATTTAAAAAAGAAAAAGTTATTAATTTAAAAGAGAAAAAAAGATGGTAGTCCGAGATTTTGGGTAGAATATAGTCAACTAACTAAATGAACCATCAAAACTAAGTACTCTATCCCAAAAATAAATAGGGTCTTAAATGAGTTATTTGTAGCTAAACTATTTTTCAAATTGGACCTTAGATCAGGTTACCACTAAATCATAATGAAAAGAAAATGAATTGAAAAACTCTTGTAAGGCGGTCTAATATATGAGAAGTATTTTATATATGAAATGAATAATTAATTGTGTTTGAAATCGTAATTTTAATTTTTTATCATTTTTATTATGCGTTAAAATTATGATTAAATTACGTCTCATATATAATATTATGAGAAATGAAAGGGGGAGTGAAATTCTGGAGTGAAAAATGGGAGTGACTGAAGTAGCAGTGATAAAAAGACAACCTAATCCCTTATCCATTAGGGTTCACTCATCATTTGGTTAGGGTATTAGTTTGTCTTTTTATCACTGTCACGTCAGTCACTCCCATTTTTCACTCCCCCTATCATTGCTCTAATATTATTTCATAGAGTTGCTCTCATAATTGAAAACTTTAGATAGACATAAAACAACCTTCCATTCAAGTTTGCAAGGTCTTTTTGAGGTTCTTTATGAATATATTTTAAACCCTTTCCTTTTGGCCCATTACTAGACATTATAGTTCTAGCTAGAGGCGAACCTAGGCGAGAGTTGGAGGACTCTGAAGCCTCCGCTATGAGCATCGGAAACTATGGAGAGGTAGGTTTGTTGCCGTTGCTGTAGACATGACCAAATTGCTTTCCGGTTTCGGAACCGGAATCGTGGCCCCGCAAAATCGAAACCGGACGGTTCGGTTCCGGTTCCAGATTTTGTGGAATCGGAATCGGAACTGGCGGGTCCGGAATCGGAACCAGAACCGGCCAAAAAAAAAAATTAATTCTATGAATATTTCTATAACACTTCATTTTCATCACTTAATTTCTTAGTTTTCTAATCTTTATATAGTAAGTTTTAACGTTTATAGTTTAGGGTTTAGGGAATCAAAATTTTTAATTAATTATTCTAATTATATTATTATATTGTTCAATCATTCTTTCAATACTCTTATCATTTATATATTTTTCTTTCTCACTTATCTAATCCTTCATAATTCTATTTTTCTAAAACCTCCATATATTAGTTCAATTTCAACTATTAATCTAATTATATTATGTATTAACTTAATTTTCTAATTTATATTATCCTAATTTTATTATTATATTATGCTAATATACTATTTGAATTCCAATTAATAATTCGATCATTCTCTCAATACTCTTATTCTTTTTATAGCTTTCTTTCTCACTTATCTAATATTCATAATTCTACTATTCTAAAAACTTCATATATTAGTTTAATTTTAACTACTATTCTAATTATGTTATTATATTATACTAGTTGAATTCTAATTAATAATTCAAATATTCAAATATTCTTTTAATATTCTTATTATTTTTATATCATTGAGTCTCACTTATCTAATTCTTCCTATTTCTATTATCTAAAAACTATAACTTGTTTCTAATTATGTTATTATATTATACTAGTTGAATTCTAATTAATAATTCAAATTTTCAAATATTCTTATTATTTTTATATCCTTGAATCTTATTTATCTAATTCTTCCTAGTTCTATTATCTTTCCAAATTCCAAACCCTTCCCATCTCCCCCAAATTCCCAAATCTAAACCCTTCCAATTTGGCTATCTCCCAAATTTCCAAACTCAATTTCCAAATCCACTAATAAACAAACTTTTTTTCTTCCCTCATTGTCTCTTTTTCTTTATCTCCATTTTTTGTATTCATGATTCAAGAAAGGTTAGTTTTACTTCTTCTTTTTTTATTTAGAGTTTTGTTATTTAAATGTTGTTAATTGTAAGTTAATTCTAATTACTAAGTTAATTTGGAAAATTTTATTAAGAATTTTATGGATTAAATATTAGTGATTTTGAATTTAGATTAGGGTTTTTGAATGTGAACTAATATTAGGAATTTTGAATTTAGACAAAATATTTTAGATATAAATATTTTCTTTATAGATTAATAGTGAATTGTGATTGAATTATTAATTTATTTAATTATAAATTAATTATGATTGAATTAATGATTGTAATGAATTTATTTTCAATTGTTTATTTATGTAGACACGTAGAATACAATTGCCTCCTCTTTGTTACGCGACGAAAACTAGTTTATCAAGTGTCAACCAATAGTGCAGTTATATATATTTATACATTTTTATCATTTTTATTATTGTTTTTAGAAATTTAATTGTTAAATACATTTATTTAATCACAAAAAAAAAATTAAAGTAAACCCCCGATAAAATTTCTTTCTGGTTCCGCCCTGGTTCTAGCAACTACTGCTACAGAATATGTTGATGCACAGTAATTAAATGAGAATCTTCAGAAAGCTCAGCAATGTATGAAGTTCTATGTTGATGCTCGTAAGTCAAAGAGAAATTTTTAAATGGGCGCATAACTCAAGCTACAAGCCTATAGACAAACTTCAATAGTTGTACGAAGTTAACTTAACAAATATTCCCTGTCATTCTAATTGAAAATACTACTATCATTTATTTGTTATCCTAAATATTCCCTGTCATTATAATTCCCTGTTAAATATTTGTTTGTTATCCTAAATAAATACTGCTATCATTTAACTATAGTTATCCTTATTCCTTACCTACTCATTAAAGAATAGTACTGTTTCGAAACCCATAACTCATTAAACGATAATAATGCTTTGTCCAAAACATAAAATTTTCAATCTCCCATAACAATTACCTGCCATTAAAACAATATCGCTTTTAATTTTCAAATAATAAATTCTTGTTAATTTAATAATTTTCCCAAATAGAATCAATTAATTAAATAAATTTTCTAAATATATTAAATTTTCTAAATATATTAAATTTCCTAAATATACAGTCATTCACTCATATTAAATTCAAACACTTTCTAAATATATTAAAATTTTTCTTTTCCTAAATAGAGACTATTATAAATAAATTTCTAATAATATTATACTTTCTTAAATAAAAACGATTAGTTAAATAATCCTTAAGTTCTCTTACAACAAATATTAGGTTAATTTAATAATTTTCTTAAATAAAAACGATTAATTAAATAAATTTCTAAATATATTAAAATTTCCTAAATAAATAATCAATAGTTCCTATTACAACTTATATTAACTTCAAACACTTTCTATTACAACTTTAGAAATTAAATTAATTAAGTTAACATTAGGGAAGTTATGTTTATTTACAACTCTATATTAACACATCCTAAAATAGCATAAATTTCTGATTGATCAAGAAAATTTATAATTGAATTTTTTTTATAAATTTCTATTGGATTATAAAATTTAGATTATAATTATAAGAAAATAAATCAGACTTTTTGAAAGAATTAAATCTACTAAATAAAAACGATTAACTAAATAATCATCTATTATTAACTGATAAGGTCTAGTTTTTACTAAATTTTTATTAAGTTCAGACATCTAGGGTACTAAGGTGTACTTTTTACTAAATTTTTATTAAATGCAACATTCTAGTACCCTAATAGATTTTAGGGTACTTTTTACTAAATTTTTATTAAATGCAACAGTAGAGTACCCTAATAGACTTTAGGGTCATTTTCATGTGAAACAGTCTAGTCTAATATATAAAACTTGCGTATTAATTCACTTTAGCGTATAAAATATAAAAAATTATTATATAAAGTATAAAAAATTAGTGTATTATCGTATAAAATATTAAATATTAATGTATAACATATAAAAAAATTAACGTATTAGCGTATAAAATATAATTCACATATCACCTTTTATATCTCATACGGTCTCAGTCTCACAATAGATTTTGAGACTTTATTATGAGAGGAGAGAGAAAAAACTTTTACTACAGTAGTAGTTTACAAATAGTCCAATAAAAATTAATGTGCTCATTAGTAATGTTGATTTTCATTAATTAGAGATTTTTTAGTTAATTTTAGATTAGCATTAATTAGAGATTTTTTAGTTAATTTTAGAACATCCCCAAGTCCCAAATGACATTGTGAATATCTTACAAATGATACGTGTCATTTCATATAGTCTTTTCCATATATCCTTCTTAAAGAAGAAGGAATGTGTGGATTTGATGCACAGCTACTTATAGAACCAGAACCAGACCAGAAACAGTCAGTCCTTCAAAGGAAAGGCCATTTCTAGGAAGAAAAATATCCATGTCCTTCAGGTTTTGATTAAGCGGACAAATCTGTTTTTTTTTTTAATGACCCAATCCCACTTTAAAAATAGAAGGGGATTTTTTGTCAGAGGTCAGGAATTGAACTCTCCTAGGCACTTTGATGACCATTGAGTCAATGGCGAAGCTACTTGGGATGAGTTTCCAGATTTTATGGAAAAACATATATTATAGCTGATTCAAGAACTCTGCAGCAATTTGTATTGTTGAGGATCTACAGCCAAATCCCTCCAATCCCTCAAATCCCTCATCAAATCCAATGTAATAAAATTAGAGAGAATAATCTTATTGAGCTGTACAAACAACTTTCAACTTCTTTTTCCCTATTCTACCTCACTTCTTGATCTCTCTAATCTGATTCAACACAAAATCACTTGCTTTATTTTAACTCCAAACCTTTAACATGTTTCCATAATAAACTAATCCACAAATAGAAACACCCTGCTAATTATGCTAACATGTTTTCATAATGCACAAAATCCAGTAGGGAAAAAACAAAATCTAAGCATCATAGCACCAATGAATGAAATGAAAGAATGCAACAACAAAACTCCATTCTCATCAAAATCCTCAAACGTAAATTTTAGATCATCTAAAAAAGAAATAAAACAGAAAAACAAATGCAATCCATCAATGCTAATATCCAACACTTTCACTTACCATATTGAAATTGACAAAACATCCATAAACGCCCAGAATCCAACAAAAAGTTCATCAAATCCCAAACCCCCAACAAAAATCACAAACATCTAAAACAAATCAAACCCACAAAAACACCCCATTAACATCCAAACTATGAACTCACCCGACAAAACCCCATGCCAATATCACAAGACACGAAGGCATCAATACAGGCATACTTCACTTGTTCAGGAGTCAAAAAAATATTATCCCAATTCCCCAAAGTCACGCAGCTCGGTTTTTCCAATTTCCTGCTAAGAACCAACATAGCCAACCCTTTCAGCCCAATATTCTTCAAACTAGTATTGTTATACGCCCAGGCCACCAAATCCCTCAAATCCATAATCTTCCCATTCACAGACAACCCATAATCCTCCTTAAGTTTCTCCACGTCCTCCTTAATTCCAACCCCGACGAAAGTAAAATCGTCATCGCCTAGAAAATCGTGGAGAGTTCTAGAGATGGTGTTGTACTCTCGGGAACAACGAAGGATTTGGAAGACGAGGCAACGGTGGCCGATGCAAAGTTGGAGAGTGGCGACTGGGTTTCGGTCACTGTTGTTGAAATTGGGACGCCACTCGACGTCGAGGCCGACGATGAGATTTTGCTGGCGGGGTTGGTGGATTCTTTGTGTGTGGTAGAGCCAGTTTGAGACCATGTCGGGGTCGTGAGTGACAAGGGTGTTGATGCGATCGTTGTAGAAGTATACGTCGTAGTAGTTGTGGGTAACGCCGGGGATTTGGAGATCCACTATGCTGGATTCCATGGCTTTGGTTACTGCGTGACTGTGTGTTTTTGGGGACTGGGGTGGGGAGCGATTGAGAGCGGTTTTTGAAGTAGGGTTAACAGACGGGTAATGATCGTCTACATCGGCTGCTTTAGTAGACCGGATGTGTTTAAGAAATTTTCAAGAAAAAGGAAAGACTTTCCGTACTGGTGAGGAAATGATTAAGACCACAGCGCAGGGTATTGCGCGTGGGCAGGCAACATGGATGATGTAACTTGAAATTTGAAATACCTAAAAAAGCCAGATTTTTTCCCTTTTCTTAAGTAAAACATATTAAGAAAAGATTTACAAAACCTAAAAAGATAGATTGGATCATCTATCTAAAATTAAAACATCTCTTGATTTTAGTGATATTTATTTTTTTAGTTCCTAATTTTAGTTAAACTACATAGTTTTAAACATTGGACATAATAAGACTGGATAATTTTGGACGAAGGAGACGTTTTTTGCATTCTTTTTTAAAAGATATTTATGAAACATAAATTTTATAAAGTAAACCATTAATGTTATAAAAATCTAATGATTATTTATGCCATTTAATTTCTTTTGAAAAAATCAATGATTTTATAGAAAGACATGGTGTAATTTACTTCAAATCAATCATAGAAAATTATACCTACGTATTGGACTAAATAAATATATAAAAATAATTAACAATCAAACTAACAAACAATTAACTATCGCACTAACAAACGGTTCTCGATTCATTCGATTTTTCTAATTTTTAAACGATTATACAGTTCCCAATTCATTCGATTTTTTTGATTTTTAAACGATATTAACTATCGAACAAACAAAGCGTTCTATTCTTGATTTTCTAGATTTCGATTCATTCAATTTTTCTGATTTTTAAATGATTATTAACTATCGGGCTAACAAATAGTTCTTGATTCATTTGATTTTTAAGCTATTATTAACTATCGGACTAACAAAGTATTCTCGAATCATTCTATCGATTCTCAATTCATTTGATTTTTTTTATTTTTAAACTATTATTAACTATCGAACTAATTTTTCTGATTTTTAAACTATCACAAAAACTCCTATGCGACTGTCGCATATATGCAACGGGACTAATTACGCGCCCCCACTCGCATGTGTGTTGTGATAGTTTGTGTATAACGTATCATCATAGTATAATTTACTTCAAATCAATAATATAAAATTATACATGCGGATTGGACTAAACAAATCTATAAAACAAATATTTCAAATGCATATATTTTATGTATTTTTAAAACAAAAAAAAAGAGTATCAAACTAAAATAGAGTAAAGTGTAGTCTTTAAACAAGGGGAAATTGCAAAAAACGTCGCTCACATTTGCTTGAAAATATTTTTTGAAATGTCAGGGATGAAAAAAGTTTTCCAAGCAAATGTGAGGGATGGATTTGCATCATTTGAACTGTTGGGGATAAAAAAGTTTTTCAAACAAATGTGATGGAAGCTTTTTTCAATTTTTCCCTTAAACAATAAGGCGATAACTTTACAATTTCTGAAACCACGGGGAGGTTTTTTTCTAATTTATCAATAATTT
Source organism: Ophiorrhiza pumila (assembly GCA_016586305.1). Classification (NCBI taxonomy): domain Eukaryota; kingdom Viridiplantae; phylum Streptophyta; class Magnoliopsida; order Gentianales; family Rubiaceae; genus Ophiorrhiza; species Ophiorrhiza pumila. The sequence goes on from BLIW01000006.1 coordinate 14,546,294, forward strand.
ATGATGTCCAGTTTTAAGCACATCCAAAACCCTTGCTTAATTTTTCCCCTCCAAATGGAAAAATTGTAATTTGTACCTCACGTTTCTTAATAAACACAAAAATTCCGGTAAAACCTATTCATATCTATGCGTGTGTATATATATATAAGAGATTGTTAATAAATAAAAAGTAGAATTGATCACAATTAAAATCATAATTCTAATTATTCTACCACTTTTATCGCGCGTTAAAATCGTGATTAATTTGTTGTTATATATATGAACCACCTTCAAACACATCAGGTGTATTATAAAAGCATGAGTTTCACAACGTGTGGGTTAGCGTGAAGGTTTCTTTGTCTTCACGTTTCTTTGTTTCCATAGTTACCAGGAATTTTGGTTCTTTAGTTCCTCAATTAGTTCCGTAAACATATTTTCACACACTTCACATATTTATTAGAAACTATATACATTTTTACACATTATAAATATTTACACATACAATACATATTTATACAAACTATACACATTTTCACACACTATGTATTTACACATACAACACACATTTTCATGCACTACATACATTATACATTTTCATGCACTGCACATTATACATACTACACACATTTTTAAACACTACACATATTTACATATACTACTTAGATTTTTACACGCTATATATATTTAAGCATTTTTTACATATTTACATATATTATACATATTTTTATTTTTATTTTTTTTAGTTGGCAAACCTTGTTCACCGAGGGATGCCAGCCTCAATTTTATAAATAAAGTAAAAGAAAATTAGTTACAACTCTATCAAGTAATAAATTGTTCAATTCAAAAGAAAATACCACTAGGGAGTGGCATCCTAGCAAATATACAATCATCCATAATAAATAAATCTAGAGTTATATTACTTACACCTTCTAACTGAGAGGAATATTCCTAATCTATCAACTCTAATAGCACCGCTAACTTTGTTCGGTAGAGCCATTTTATTAGTATAACATATTGATGATTCGATTTGTCTACCATAATTAGCTAGGCTATCTACCGAAATATTTGATTCCCTCAAAAAGTATAGACATTTCAAGTTTGGCAGCAATTGGTGCATCATTTCAATATTTGAAGCAATAGTCCATGGGCACTTGATTTTTCCCTGTAGTAACTATATCAAAATAAGCGAATATGTGTATAATCTACGTATTTATACACACTACACATATTTTAATATATTGTACACATTTTTATATGTTATACACATTTATGCATACTTCACATATTTGCACACACTTAATATATTTTCATATTATATGTACATTTTTACACACTATATATATTTACACATATTACACATATTTATATGTATTACACACATTTTCACACACTATATATTTTACGCATAATCCATATTTTTACACACTAAACCTATTTACATGTACTACATATATTTCACTCATATATATTTACATATATTACACAAATTTTCGTATGAGATATATTTTTACATATTATATTTTCAAAGGTAAAAGTTGGTTCGGCTATCAAACGCGTATAATTAATGAATTCAACAACGTATTAGTTTTTACATCTAAATTAGTTTTTAGTTTTATTAAATGAGCCTTAGTATCCAAGTTTTCAACAATTAGTTTCATGAAGCAACTTGTTTGCACCATCTTTTTTAGTTCAATAATCTTCAATGGGAAAATTGCCAAAATAGACACTTTGTACAAAAAAAATTCTTTTGTCACCTATATTAAAAATGATACGTTTTAGTCATTGACATTTAAAAAATGTACCAAATTAGTCACCAACAAAACTTTATTAGATTTTTTAACAAAAAAATCACACTCTATTAGCCTTTTTAACTGAAAAAATGAACGTTCATATTATATACACTTAATAAATGGGTAAAAATAAAAAATCGATTTATTTTTCTTATTCATACTCCACCGTTAATAGTAGAAAAGTGCACTGGTAGAAAGCGGCAAATGATCAATAAATCGATTGTAGTGAAGGATTTGTGTGAAAAATAATTCGATTTTCCAATTTTACTCTTTTATTAAGTGGCCCGTGATGTAAACATGCATTTTCTAAATTAAAAAAGCTAACATAGTTTGATTGAGTGACTATTTTGATGCATTTTTTAAATATTAGTGATTAAAATGCATTATTTTTAATGTAAATGACAAAATAATTTTTTTTATGTAATGTGAGTGACTATTTTGGCAGTTTTTCCATTTCAATCTCAACTTCTTGCGACTGCATAAGTTATTCTTCCATCTCGTATTCTTCAAGCTGCTTGCCCGGATTGTTGTATGCTTTTTGGCCAATTTCAACATATAACTAAGTTCGTTAAATTTAGTGATAGAAAATTGACTTCACCTAAAGAGATTTTGATTATCCATTTTGACTCTAAAGGGGTTAAAGACTGTTAATTCCTTTTTATACTTTTAAAAAATTCAGATGACAAGTTCTTGTGTTTGCATTTGACAAGTTTCATAACATAAACCTAAAAAAGGGAAAAAAACAAATTACATTTTGAAAATCTTTCTCTCATCAAATATCATTATTTTAAGAGAAGAGTAATGATTGGAAGAGTGAAAAATTAGAATGAAAACGCAAAGTGACGTGGCAGGTATAAAAAGACAAACTAACCCATTACCCATTAGGGTTCACTTATCATTTGGTTGACAAATTAATTCATTACCCATTAGGGTTCACTTATTATTTGGTTAGGGTATTAGTTTGTCTCACGTGAGTCACTTTGGGTTTTCACCCTAATTTTTCACTCCCGAGAATACACTAATCCCTTAAAAGGAGCATACAGAGACAGATTATTTATCTATATAAAAAGTCTACTAATTTTCAGATAAGCAAATTTTATCCATATAAAAAATCCCACCAAGTTTTATCCATATAACAAAACTACTAATTTGTTGATAAGCAAGATCGGCTTTAGCTTGGAGAGTCTAATCTAATTCATAAACCATACTCGGAGAAACAGATCAAGAGAGATTAAGAAGTTCTCGTAGACATCCTAACACATTTCATAATGTACAAAATCGAGAAGAAGAAAAATAATGACAGAATCTTAATAGCATCGTAACACCAAAGAACACATCAACACAACTCCATTCACAAGATCTTCATACGTAAATTATACACCATCTAAAAATGACATAAATTAGAAAAACAAATGCAATCCATCAATACTATTAATATCCAACACTTTGATTAACCATTATTGAAAATTTGAAAATGAAAAACATGCATCCTTCACTAATGAAACCATAAACAACGCCAATAATCCAACAAAACGTTTATCAAATCCCAACCCCAACCACACACACACACACAAATCCATTCAAACCACAAACATCGAAAACAAAACAACCCCATAAAACCCCATTAGCCCACAAATACTGAAATACTAGTACTAAACACGCCTGCCAATCTCAAAAGACACGAAGGCATCAATGCAGGCATACTGCACTTGTTCAGGACTCAACCAAGTATTATCCCAATTCCCCGTAGTCACCCAACCCGGCTTTTCAACTTCCCTACGAAGAACTAAGCTAGCCAACTCTTTCAGCCCAGCATTCCTCAACCTTGTATCGTCATACGCACTGGCCGCCGAATCCCTCAAATCCACAATCTTCCCATTCACATACAACCCATAATCCTTCCTAAGTTTTTCCACGTCCCCTTTAATCCCAACCCCGACGAATGTAAAATCCTCATCGCCTAGGAAATCGTGGAGAGCTCTGGGAATGTCGGACACTCTGGAACAACGGAGGATTTGGAAGACGAGGCAACGGCGGCCGACGCAAAGTTGGAGAGTGGCGACTGGGTTTTGGTAACTGTTGAAACTGGGACGCCACTCAACGTCGAGGCCGACGATGAGGTGTTGCAGGCGGCGTTGGTGGATTCTTTCTGTGTGGGAGAGCCAGTCTGAGACGACGGAGGGGTCATGAGTGACAAGGGTGGTGATGCAATCGTCGTAGAAGTATACGTCGTAGAAGTTTTGGAAATCGCTGCTGCTTCCGTGATCCACTATTCTGGCTTCCATGGCTTTGGCTACTGCGTGACTGTGTGTTTTGGGGAGTGATCTAGCGGTTTTTGAAGGAAATAAAAGAACCGAAGCTTAGTAGACCGGATGTATTTAAGAATTTTAATTGGTTTGAAAGTTGAGTAATCTTAGTAGACCGGATGTATTTAAGAAATTCTCAAGACAAAGGGTAGACTTTCCGTACTGGTGAAGGAAACGATTAAGACCACATCGCAAGGTCAAAGTATGCATGTTTTATTCATTTGCCTAATATTTTCACTATTTTAGTATAAAAGTTTGCATACTTTATTTATTTGTGTAACATTTTCATGTACTGTATCAAAATATGCATACTTTATTTATTCATGTATCATTTTCATTATTTTATGCATACTTTATTCATTCGCATAATATTTTTACAATTTGTGTATCAAAGTTTGCATACTTTATTCATTTGTGTAACGTTTTTCACTATTTACGTATAAAGTATGCATGCTTTATTAATTCATTCGCGTAATATTTTTACTATTTACGTATCAAAGTATGCATACTTTATTCATTTGCGTACTATTTTTAGTATTTGCGTATAAAGTATGCCTACATAAACGATAGATTTTCACTATCATCGTATAATGTATAATGTAAATTTTTTAACCGATAGAGGGTAACTTGAAAATATCCAGAACCACCGGGAACTTTTTTTATAGTTTTCCCTTTTTTTTTGGTTAAGTTTTATATTAATACATAAATTTCTACATTTTCAAAGACATCCGTGTGCCAAAAAAGTTTCACTTCATCTAGTATATCAAGAGTAAGGTAATTTTGAACTCTATATTTAAACTGTTTATAGTCAACATATACGAGTAAGAGTTTTTTTCCCCTCCAAAAATAATTAATTATGCAATCCCAATATATCTTTATTAATAAAATCTGTTATTTGAATAATTAAGTTAAACTGAGAGAATCTTGACAAACCACTATTAGTCATATTCACACTAACTTGTTACTTTACTTCTAACTCTTGACTTTTTCATACCAATGTCCGCGACTTAAAGCCCTTATCATATTGGCCAAAGTTCAATAGAATTGTTGAACCACCAGTATTCAGTTTTACTTAATCTAATTTTGGAAAAATTTAATGTAACATTCTTAAATCCTTTTGTGGTGTAAAGGTAGGAATAAAGTTGAATACATGTAGAGCTTCGTAGTATTCTCTTTAATTAGTTTCATGCGCTCAAATGTAGACATAGTAATAACTTCATGAATGAACTTTTTATGCCAATATATACTCCCTTTGATCTTTTTAAAGTGAACACACAAGATTTCACACTTATTAAGAAAAGGGTAAATTAACATAAAAAAACGTCTAATAAATAATAAACAACATCAATATATCACAATAAATAATGGATAACTACAAACGAGTAGATTTGTAAATGAGAATAAATTTGTAAGTAAAATCTATAACGTCACTTATTTTACAAAATGAAGCAAAATATAAGACGTCAATTAATTTAAATTAGAGGGAGTGCGGCAAAGAGCAACACCTTTAATTCTAGTGAACACAAATTTTGCAACTCCATTTATTGCACAAAATTTTGCCATATTAATGAAGCCTAGGTGCAGTCCCACTGAACAACGTAAATTAATATTTCTAGATGGGAGTAAAAAATTGGACACATATAATCCAAATTTTTCTTTAGTTCTCTTTTGTCTCCCTTATTGGGAGTTATGTGTCTCCTGTCATGGGAGTTTTCTCCTCTCATGAGAGGATTTGTCTCTTTTTTTGGACTTTTTTTTTTTAAATAAAAAAAAGAAAAAAATTAATAAACAAAGAAGATCTATTATTTCAATGGAGATTTATGGCTTCAATAGAGTGTGGATCTGATTAATTTGAAGAAATTGAAAACTTGGTCTTGCGCAGCTATTAGGGATGAAGATTACTCTGATTCAACCTTGCTACTAAGAAGAAAATCACTTCACTTTTAGCTTTGTTAGGAAGGGGATCTAAATCTAGTTTTAGCTTTGGATCAAGTATGTACTTGTGATAGATTTTATTTTGTAAAATTCAACCTGATATGACTTTAGGTCATTTACTCATTGCACTTCATCACGCTTGCTAAATGGGTTGTTTGTAATATTTTGGATTTTTTTACTCATTGCACTTCATCTCGACTAGTTAGCCATATTTGTATATTTATTCTAATATTAATGAATTTATCGATTTTAACTAAAAAAAAGAATATGTATATTGAATTGTAAAGCTGTTGTCATCATAAGTCTATCATGACGCAATAAATAGCTACAATGGTACATTACATCTATTTGGCACTTTCGTGTTCATAGTCGTCTCCAATTTTCCACATTCACATATTTTAAACACCTATTCAATAGGTGATTATATGTGGAATATTTAATTAAAAACTCAATCGATTTTGAAAAATTCTAACGGATTGTGTCTGGATTGATAGATTGATCAGCAATTGCAAAGCTTATGTAATTTCAACACAATCGAATTTGGTAAAATATTAACAAGAATTTATGGATGATCATGATTTTAGGTGGGATAGCTACTTTTTATGATATGAAGACACATAATTTTTTTACTCAAAAAATGCTTCTTTGATGTGCTTTTCTTTTAATTAAATCAAGTTCTATTAGCATGTACAAGTAAAAGCTAAGTGGGGGACATCTTCTCTCTAAGAATGCTCCAACTTCTCTCTAAGAAAACCTTATCTTCTCCACTCTTCACTAAAAAGACCCTAGCTGCCAACAACAATCTCACGTCTCTCGGTACCGAACACTACAAAAGTCCGGCTTTGGCCTTTGGCCGGAGCCAGATCTGCCATCTTATCCTTTACATTCAGTTTAACCACAAGGTACAGCAACCTTTGCAACCTATCAGACCGACTTACTCCCGCCGCCGGAATCAGTGGATCTGGTCATGACGGCAGCCTTCTCTTATCGGGATGCACTGAACGGTCATAAGGCCACCATGGTTGAACTTAGTTGCACTCCAAAAGGATCAGCTCCTTCCTCAACAGAGACGACCCCCAATAGTGTCGTATCTATCTCTACCCTTTTCTCAGAACAAGTACGAGCTCTGGCGTCTCCTCTCGGAACTCACAAAGGTGAACTTGCACTTATCTTATCAGAGCATGAAGAGGCTACCATTGCTGAGCCTTTCAAATACACATTAATAGGAAAATTTTCGTGGGGGCAACCAGCGATGATCACAATTCGGAAAGAAATTCAGGTAGCTGGCTTCAAGGGATCTTGTTTTGCTGGATTAATCGACTCGCAACATGTTGTTTTTCGGTTTGAGTTGGAGGTTGATTTTCAAAGGATGTGGCTGAAGAAGGCATGGTCTTTCAGGAGATTCACAGCGCGAATGTTTAAATGGTCCATTGACTTCAGTCCCGACGTGGAATCTCCGATCGTGCCTATTTGGATCAATTTTCCATTGTTGCCGCTTCATTGTTTTAACAAGAAGGTGTTGTTCTCTATTGCCAGTGCTGTTGGGAAGCCGTTGAAAACGGACATGGCAACCGCCGCCGCCCTGCAGACCATCCGTCCGGGTGTAGCAAGAGTGTGCGTGGAAGCGGATATCACTAAAGAAATTCCTGCCCGAATATGGATTAGCAAAGGTGATAAACGCAGATGGCAAGAAATTCAGGTGGAGGACAAGCCACAATACTGCACTCTCTGTTATAAGCTTGGACACTCACCAGGTAATTGCACGAATGACTCTGAACATTTGGAAGAAAGGACTAGACAAAAGTAGGTGTGGACTCAAAAGGAAAGTAGGCCTTCTGGTCAAGGTCCTCAAAAGCTTTCTAGTTGTAATGTTATTATGAATAACCAGGGTAAAGGAAAAGCTGTTATGACTTCTGATAATGCAATCCCGTCTTCATCCCGGCAACAGCTCACTATTGAAGTAACCTCATAAGCTGCAGTGAACGAAATACCGAATGCTAACTTGACTGATCCCAAGTGCTCCAAAGTGCGTCAGGATACAATTAAGTTGGTGAGAAGCAGGCCACGGTGGAAAAGAGGAAGTAAGGAAATGGTGAAGTGGAGGAAAAGAGGTCTGATCCGAGAGATGAGGGTCATTTAAGCTAGTCCAATGATGAAAGTAATCTTGCGCAATTCCTCGCAATTGTTGGTGAGAGTCAAACAGCAGCTGACCTTAGACCAAGTACTCAACATAATGAGGATGGTGAAGGAATCAGGTAACCAACAAACTCATGGAAACACCTAATTGGGAGGTGGAGCACTCTATGCCCGCTCCAAAAAATGATGATAATAATTCTGCCCATCTCCTTCAACCTGTTGTTGGACACAAAGGTTACCCAGCTGCTCTATCGCCAATTGTTCCACATCCGGATGCTGCTATCCTTCTTCAAACTGAGGAATACAGGATACCTTTCCACATTGAAATGCAGATTGAACAGGATCCAGTGGGAGGACAGGATGCTCCTTCAGCAGGTGATGAAGGTGGAGGGGGTGTCTACTCCCAATGCCCAAGATCCCTTCAGTTTCTGCTCTCCATAGGATGCAACTCATCACCACGGAGTCTGAAACGGACCATCAACAATACGGTGGCAGCTCAGAATGGGAGGAGGATACTGACAGTGTTACTTATATGGAAATCTTGCCTAAAAGCAATCACAAGCCAAGGAAGTCCAAAATTAAGAAGCTGCCAGCCCCAGCATCGAGCCGAAAGCTTAGGAGTAATAAATCTGTCAATGCATTTGGATACGAAAGTAGGTAAGAATGGCAGGTAGTAGGCCCCTGATTGCTGGTATTAGTATCAGTTTGGCCAAACTGAAAACTTGATGTAGTGATGTTTCTGGTCTTACTGTGATGATTTCCACTAGTCTCATATGTTGGTAACATGGCCCTTTTGAAAGTCTGGGAGTGCTAGGGTGAATAATGAACAAATATATAGGATTGGATTGTTTGTAGATAATTTCACTAGGGTGAAGGATGTATCTGAAATTTGGCATACAGGTTTGGTTTGGATTTGGTTCGTGTGGCTTGCTATGATAAGGTGGCTCGGGTAGGCAATTCAGTTGATCCTTCTGATTGATTGAGTGGAAGTACAAGGGCTGCTCCGGGTCTTCCTGTGTTTGGGTATGTTATTAAGCCCCTGCCTACCAAAGTTAGGGCAGGTTAGCTTACTTGATATCTTGCTTATTTTGGTGTTGTTTTCAGTTGTTTCTGGTGAGAGTTTCTGCGAGTGGCATATGGTCACTGTACTCAGGATGGATGATCAATTAGTCTCTGATGATGGATTTTGAACATATAAAAGGCTAACACTTTTTGTACAATGTACTAACTATTAACAGCCCAGGTGATCATCTGATTAGGTTTGTAAACTGTTGACTAAAGCCTAGATTTTATGCTCTTGACAAGAAACTGGATGTAAATGGAGGAGTCCTCCATCGAATCTCTCCTTGATCCTCCTTCCATTAGGCTTTATGCATGTAAATGGGATCTGAATCAAGAAGATCTTTTGTTGTAAGAGTGGTTCTTTTACCACGTATGGTATTTTGAATAAAATGGGAGTGGCGCCCCACCTCGTCAGAGGTTCTGCCAAATAAAAAAGTTATATTAGCATGTGAACCGCTAAATGAATTTAGCAATCCTTTTTATTGGTCTATAAAACAAAAAAAAAACTCATTAATTAGACTCATACTTTTGTGAATTAAGCTATAGTGACCTAAATATTAATATAATTAAGTAAAATATTATTTTAAAAAAATACAATTTTGAGCTAAAAGAAATAAATGATGAATTTATATGAACTTTCTACATTTATCACCACATTTTTTATGAATTATTAGCTTCAAAATAATTAATAGTCTGTATATATATTTTTAATTATTTTTAGAGAATCATAAAAATAAGTAATAATAAAAGATCCATAAACCAAAAACTAAAACCTTTCATTTTATTTCTTTTGCCTAATCACCATTGGCAATTGGCAATTGAAGAAACTCATATGATAATGGTTGAAAATTGATGAATTTTGGTATAGTTTATTTCTATCCCTATTAGAATTGAGGTTCTGCTTATTCCTAGGGCTGAGAATGAACACGAATTAACGTTCATGAACAAACTCGAGTAAGCTCGATTTGAGCTCATTTATTTATTAAATAAATGAACACGAACAAGATTTTAGGTTCGATTAATAAATGAACACCTGAGTGAAAGCTCGTTTACGTTAATAAACAACTCGTTAAAAAGCTCGTTCATAACTCGATTAAAACTCGTTAAAAGCTCGGTTAAAATATTAATTATATACTATATATATTGAACTTATATACTAAATAAAAATATTAAACAATATAAATAATTATGTTTTTATATATATTTCTTAATATACAAATCACACAATACGAGGTGAGAACGAACACGAACGTTCATGAAAAAAATTAGAATTGGCTCGGTTAAAACTCCACTCGACCTCATTTATTTAATAAATAAATAAACATGAACATAATTTTAAACTCGATTTATAAATGAACAATAAATCAACTAGTGAGTGAAAGCCCATTAAGAGTTTAATTAAAATATAAATTATATAGTATAAATAATATATATACGCTAATTAAAACTACTAAATAATAGGGAAAATTAGTTATATATATATATATATATATATATATAGATACACACAAATCATAATATATGAGTTTGAATTAAATTTGAATATTTGTATAAGCTGAAAAAATATTTTATTTTAACTAAATTATATCGTTTTATGCTAGCGGCGAAGTGTTCGCGAACAAAGTTCGAACTCGTTCATTTAGTAAATAAACGAATACAAACAGAATTTTAGATTCGATTAATAAACGAACAGAGGCTGAACACACCAAAGTTCGGGCTCGAGCTCTGCTCGATCACACCCCTACTTATTCACAATACATTTTCCTTTTTATCATCTAAAATATTTCTTGGGAAACTTAACTGATAATAATTGGGGGCCTATAATCATTATAGAGCATTTAAGGTTAGGTGATTTGGATTGCAATTGTTGTATAATTTTTTATTTCACTTTTTTTATTAGATAATAATGTCTTCAAACTAAAATATTATAATTTAAAAATCTACTGATTATTTCCTGATGATTTAGGCTCCGTTTGGATGAGGTATTTTTTGATTATATCATGAAATTTTTTTCTTGGGATTTGTTATGAGAAAGAAATATTTTGAGAGTGTTTGGAATGAATGATTTTGTTTTGTTGTGATTTGTATTGAAAATTTTTTTATTAATAAAAGTTTGAAATTTAAATTTGAACTAGTATTTTATTAGTTTGTTTTGGTGGGAATTGTGTTAGAAAGAATTGTTTATTATTAAATTTTAAAATCAAATTCAAAATTAATATTTTATTTATAAAAAATACTGTAGCAAAAATAAATACTGTAGCATTGTTTTTTGTTTTAAAAATTTTGATGAAAAAGTTGAAAAAAACAAACAACTCATTTTGCATTTGTGAAATAAATCACAAAAATGGGAGCTTCCAAACAGATCCTTAATTTCTTTGGAAGAAAGATGAAAAAATTGATGATTTTAGAAAAAGACACTACGCAATTTACTTAAATAAATGATAGAAAATTATACATACGATATTGGACTAAATAAATCTATAAAAATGAGTATTTCTTTTTTTTTTTTTTGGAAAAAGGGAATTTATACATAACTAGAGCAAAGCAAAATACAGTGCCGGCTATACCCGTCACACTATTACAGAGCAAATGCGGGGTATTACTCCATTACATGAAAGATCTATTTTAATTTATGTAAGAAAAATAGAGATAATCTACTTGAAAATTCTAGTAGATAGGCTCTATTTCCCTCTAGCTTGAAGTACTAATCTATGTACTAATCTAGTAGATAAAAATAAGTATTTCAAATGCAAATATTTTGTATATTTTTCAAAAAAAAAAAAAAGGGAGTAACGTGTAGGCCTTTAAATTATGAGGAGATAACTTTACAATTTCCAAAACTACAAGGAGCTTTTTTAAGTTTATCCAACTATTAATGATGCCCTCTTTTATGCACAGGCTACACAGCCAAAACCCTTCTCTACGATTTTCCCTCCAAAATGGAATTTGGGCATCACGCTTCTCATAAAGCGTGAGTTTAATAACGTGTGGGTATACAGAATCAGAGTCAGCGTGAAGGTTTCTTTGTCTTCACGCATCTTTATTTCCTTAGTTCCAAGGAATTCTGATTCAATGATAAAGCTGTTCTTTATTTACTTAATTAGTACCCAGATATAATTCAATGATAAAGCTGTTCTGTATTCCTTACTTCCTTGGAATTCTGATTCAATGATAAAGCTAGTGCTATAGCCAGGCTAGACAGGTTTTAGGTGCCTATAGTCAGCCATAATTTCTGCCTTTCAGTCATTTTTGTTCTTTTCTCTGTTCAAGTGCCCTGGAAGGCTAGAAGTAATAAGGTTTGTTTGGATGTACCAAATTTTATGATTTATTTTACAATTACAAAATAAGTTGTTTGTTTTGTTCAAATTTTTTCATCAAAATTTTAAAAACACAAAACAATGCTACAGTAATTATTTTTGCTACAGTAATTTTATAAATAAAATATTTTATTTGAATTTTAAATTTAAATTTTAATAATAAACAATTATTCCTAACACAATTCTCACCAAAATAAACTAATAAAATACTAATTCAAATTTAAATTTCAAACTTTTATTAATAAAAAAATCTTCAATACAAATCCCAACAAAATAAAATCATTCATTCCAAACACTCTCAAAATATTCTTTTCTCATAACAAATCTCAAGGAAAAAAATTTCATGATATATTCAGAAAATAGCTCATCCAAACGGAAAGTTTTAGTACTTTGGATTGTCTGGCACCCTTTCTGTATCAGTATTAGTTGTGTATTACTCTATATAAATGTGGTATATGTATTTTTAATTAATTATATTATTGTTCAAAATTAAATTAAATTAAAATTTTAACTAAGTAATTATTGAACCCTAAAATCTTATAATGTGATAGATTTAAGAAATGATTAGGAATGTGATACAAAATATCCATTGACAAGTTTTAGTAAGTTTTACGGCTTTGGATCTTCTGTGCCATTTGATCTTGTACACGTGTCAAAATTTTATAGAATGATACTCAAAGTGATAGAGAAGATCCATTACCAAGTTTTACTAATTAATGGTATACTTTTGATATAACACCATCTTTTTTAAATTTCAATTATAATCACTTACAACAATAAATGGATCGGATGTATGGATCACACTTACTCACTATATTGGGTTATCATTTTACCATATATATTTAAATATCATATATATATTTTATTAAAAAATTCTTTTTTTGTCTTCTACTTTCCTTTCTAATTTTAATTAATACGTTTTTTTCCACACACTAACCATCTCTAAAGGTCTTTTATATACATGTATCCAAACCATTTTAACTGTGTTTTTATCATTTTTTTCGTATATTGAAACTGGTCATATTGTCTTTCTAATTCATTTATTACTTATTTGCCTAGTCTAAATTGTTCACACGTTCATCTCAACATTTTCATATGTTATTTACATTTAATCGCCCAATACTCAAAACTGTAAACCATTAAACCATATCAGCTGTCCAATATTCTTCTGTCTTATTGTGTCTAATATTCAAAACAACGTAGTTTCACTAAAACTATAGACTAAAAGCATAATTATTACTAAAATCACTTTACAATTATTATACCTTAACTAAGATATAAATGAACCCTACGTAGTTTTAATCTAAAACAAGACAATTTTGGATAGAAGAACCCATCTGCTAGTCTTATGGTTGTTTTATAAAACTTTTCCTTCAATTTGCACTTCGTCGTTTGTTTTAACTTGCTTGAATCCTATATATAACATCTTTATTAATTTTACCATTTTTTTTCATGATAGAGTTTAAATATTTAAAACTTTTGAAATGCATTTAATTCATATCCGTCAATATTAAGTCACTTTTTTTTAAAACCAAACCAGAACTTTATACCACCATGAGCAAAAAACAACGATTCCGGATAAAGTTTAATTATGTAAAATCTAGATGTTGTCCTTCATTTCTCTTTAAAGTTTAGATTTCAATTTTTTTTGTTTGGCACCATTTAAAGTGTAATTTGTTGGCATAAATTTATATTAATATCCACTAGTGTACCACTAAATTATATGAATTACTTATATTTTTAAATTCAATTGTACCCTACAAGACAAAAAAAAAAGAACTTAACGAAAAAAACAAAAAAACAGTTCTTATATTTAATGGAAGTGTCACAAATATATCATTTTTATTAAATGAGGTATTTGTCTTTCCGTTTTTGTGCATATAAATTGAAGAACTGGGTACATACACTCATGATAGACAATATATATTGAGAGAAATTGCACATGAAAGTTGTTAATATCAAAACAAATATTAGATTTCATAGTAACAAATTACTCATTTTTTTAATTTACCTTTAATCAATCAAAATCTTTATCTTCCCTCTCTACCTTATCACTCCAACTTATTAATTTTTTATAATCTTTTCTCCTATGGATCTCCAAAATTTTTTTAATCTATCTCTCCCTCCCCGACCTCTACTACACCCCCCTCCCCACCCCACACACACACCCACCCAAAAAAAAAAAACTAATGATGACGCGGCTTGGAGAAAGGTCCAACTTGGAGGTTATTGGATTGAATAAATTTTATAGAAAATAAAGTTATTGGATTGATAGAAAGAGTTTTAAAGTTCAGAAAAAAATTATTAGATTGAATCAATTTATAGAAAGAGCAATGATAGGGGGAGTGAAATTCTGGAGTGAAATTCTGGAGTGACTGATGTAGCAGTGATAAAAAGACAAACTAATACCCTAACCAAATGATGAGTAAACCCTAATGGGTAAGGGATAAGTTTGTCTTTTTATCACTGCCACATCAGTCACTCCAAAATTTCACTCCAAAATTTCACTCCCCCTATCATTTCTCTTATAGAAAATAAAGACAATTAAGTGAGGGTACTTTGTTCAACTAATATTTATAAGGGATGATTCTATCTTTTCATAATATAATTTCTATTAAAATGTAGTATATTATAAAAAAGTAATTATTAAGGGTGGTAAAGTTCTATAATTAAATGTTTAAATAGTATTTTACAAATCACAAAGTTGAAGAGTATTTTTTGCAATTAATTCTAGAACTAATTATGAAAGCAATGTTGTAGATCCCTTCAAAACATGTGATATTTGTTATAAAAATACTACAAACTTGTAGTATTATATTATGTAACAAATTATTATACCACTTATTAGAAAGTAGAGATATAATATTGTTACTATTCCTACCAGATTAATAGACTACAACTAACAAATATGAAACAAGTATATTAGAAAGATGGAGAGAAAAGTAGAATAAAGTAGAGCCAATGTAGTAATTATTCAACCATCACATTTCTTTCACATAAGCCTCTATTTATAGGATTGAACTTCACACCTCTACCTTGTAGGTTACAATGTCCTAATGTAAGTTATATAAGTTACATAGGTAGTGGTGATTATGATGAAGAATTGTGTTATATGAGTTACATGGAATAATGTGAAATAATGGGGTAGAACATGAAGTATATGAATGGACATTCACAATTGTTCATAACACTCTCCCTTGGATGTCCATCTTTAAAATAAATGCCTCGTTAAAACCTTATTAGGAAAAACCTAATGGAATAAAAACCTAGTGAAGAAAAAAGAGTATATTTTTCATATATAACATTGTCTCGTTAAAACCTTACCAGGAAAAACCCTAACGGGAAAAAAAATTATTGGTTAAGGAAAAAAGAGTACAATGTATAATAACTCCCCCTCTTAAGCACATCATTTGACATCTTTCACTTTACGCATTCCAATTTTATAAACCAACTTTTCAAATGTTGAAGTCGGTAATGATTTAGTGAACATATCTGCCAAATTGTCACTCGAGCGAATTTGTTGTACTCGAATTTCACAATTCTTTTGAAGGTTATGAGTGAAATTTTTTTTTGGTGAAATGTGTTTTGTCCTCTTGCCTTTGATGTATCCATATTTCAATTGAGCAATGCATACATCATTATCTTCGAATAAAACAGTGGGAACTTTTTTGTTTAAATATAAACCACATGTTTCTCGAATAAGGTGGATCACTGATCTCAACTAAAAATACTCTCAACTTACTTCATGAATTTGTCAATATTTCAGCATGATTTGAAGAAGTAGTAGCTATAGTTTATTTCATTGAACACCAAGAAATAGCTGTATCACCGCATGTGAACACATAATCCGTTTGTGAACGAGCATGATGAGGATCAGATAAATATCCAGCATTTGCATAACCTATTAAATCAAAATTGATTGCCTTAGAATAATAAAGACTCATATCTATCGCACCTTGAAGGTAACGAAATATATGTTTTATAACATTCTTATGCCTTCATGTAGGTGAAGAACTATATCTTAGTAGTAGATTCACATCAAATGAGATATCAGGACCTGTATGACTATTAAGATACATTAATGCTCTAATAGCACTAAGATATAGTACTTCTGGACCAAGTAATTATTCATCATTTTCACGAGGCTGAAAAGGAACTTTATGCACATCAAGTGAGCTTACAACCATAAGAGTGCTCAAGGGATGTACTTTTTTCATATAGAATCTTTTAAGTACTTTAGTTGTATAATCTGATTGATGCAAAAATATGCCATTTTTCAAGTGCTCAATTTGCAATCAAAGACAAAAAAAATTTTCCAAGATCTTTCATTTCGATCAAATGATTGTTTCAAAGAGTTAACAGCTTTTTCGAGCTCTATCTTCAGGAGTTTCAATAATATTTAAATCATCAACATAAATTGCAATGATTGCAAATTCGAATGAAGATCTTGTAATAAAAATACATGGACAAATGGGATTATTCATATAGCCTTGTTTCATCAAATATTCACTAAGGTGATTATACCACATGTGTCCAGCTTGTTTTAATCTATATAAGGATTTGCACACTTTAATTGAATAAAGTTCTCGATAATTAGAATTATGTTCCTTAGGCAACTTGAATCCTTCAGGAATTTTTATATAAATATCATTATCAAGAGAGCCATAGAAATAAGATGTTAAACATCCATTAAACGCATTTCAAGTCGTTTATTTGCTACTAGATTAAGCAAATAACAAAAAGTTGTTACTTCCACCATGGGAGAATATGTCTCCTCATAATCAATACATGGTCTTTGTAAAAACCTTGTGCAACAAGTCATGCCTTATATCGCACAATTTCGTTATTCTCATTTCGTTTTCGTACAAAGACCCATTTATAACCCACTAGCTGCACATCTACAGGTGTCCGTATTATTGATCCAAAAACTTTACGTTTTGCCAACGAGTCTAACTTTGCTTGAATTGCGTCATTCCATTTTGGTCAATCATTTCTTCGTCTGCATTCATCAACAGACTTTGGTTCATGATCCTAGATTTCATTCATAATAGTATTTGCTGCAGTATAGGCAAATTTATCATCAACGTCGATTGTATATAGATTCCACCTTTCCCCAATCATGATATAATTTATTGAGATCTCATAATTATCAGAATTTTCAGGTTCCTGAACTTCTTATGGAAGTTTATTATCTATCATGTAGAGAATTTTTATTTTTGAAGATTCTTTTGGAACCTCAATTACCTCAATTTTGCCATCATTATTATTTGTTGATTTTCTCTTTCGAGGTTTTTTGTCTTTGGAACCGATTGGTCTACCACAATTCATGGGTGCCTTTAATTTATTACCAGTGGTAGAAGGTCCTTCAGGGATATCAATTCGAATTGGAGCATTAACAGCCAGTATATGTGACTTAGTCACACGTTTTGGGTTAGTAAAAGTATCTGGCAATTGATTTGTCAAACGTTGCAAATAAATTATCTTTTGAACTTCCAGTTCCCATTGATTTGTATGATGATCGAAATGAGATAATGATAATTCATTCCAACTAATTTTCTTAACCAACTGTTTATTTTCTCCCCCTAATATTGGAAAAACTGATTCGTCAAAATGACAATCAACAAAACGAGCCGTAAATAAATCTCCAATTTTTGGCTCAAGATATTTCAGTATAGATGGAGATTCATACTCAACGTATATTTTCAACCTCCTTTGAAGTCACATCTTTGTGCGCTGTGGTGGAGCAATTGGAACATAAATGGCGCATTCAAAAATTATAAGATGGGCAATATTTGGTTCCTGAACAAAAACTAATTGTTGGGGAGAGAATTCATGATAATTTGTTGGCCTTATGCGAATTAGTGTTGCAGCATGCAAAATAGCATGTTCCCAAGCAGTTGTTGGGAGTTTAGTTCTCAAAAGCTTGATTTGTTTTCCCAAGTAGTTGTTGGTCTATGCTATCCTGATTTGTTTTCTTCTTCTCTTGCCTCAAGACTGGTTTCGTTTATCTGGTTTGCCGCTGATATTTCGTTGAATAGTTAAAGATGGAACATCAAGATTCTTTGGAAGATGGAGCAATTGAAGATGGAATGGATGACCCGCCTTTTTATGATGTGCATACTATTTTACCCCTGAAAAAAGTGATTTTCGTTTGCACAGACAGACTCAATCGACGGGAATGACCAAAAGTCATACGTTTAAAGAGTTTGATGACCTTTTTGACCAACTTAATAGTTGAGTGACCAAAAGTCAGATTTGAAAAAAGTTGAGTGACCATTTTTGCCTTTTGCTCTTATATATATTTACAAATACTACACATATTTTCACATACCATACATATTAACACATACTACATGCATTTTTTACATACTATATATTTATACATCAACACACATTTTGCACTATCCACATTATACATACTATATATATTTTTATATACCACACACATTTGCACACACTATATATTTTTACACAATACACAATTTACACATATTTACACACACTATATAATTTTACATACTATACATATTTATGTATACTTCATGTATTTACACACACTACATATTTTTACACGGTAAACAATTTACATATTTTATACATACTACATATTTTTACACACTATATATATTTACACATACTTCACATATTTACACACTACATATATTTATATAAACTACACATATTTTTATACACTATACATATTTACATATACTACACACATTTTCACACACTACATATTTATGCACTCTACATTTTTACACACTAAAAAAAATATACTACATACATTTTCACAATACACATATTTACATATATTACATAAATTTTGTATGCTATATATTTTCATATATTATATGTTTAAATGTAAAAGTTGATTGGATTATCAAACATATATAATTAATAAATTCAACAACTTATTATTTTCAAATTTTAGATCTAAGTTAGTTTTTAGTTTCACTAAATGGACACTTAATATCCAAGTTCTCAACAATTAGTTTCATGAAGCAACTTGTTGTACCATCTTTTATAGTTCCATAATTTTCAATGTCAACTTCTTTCGACATTGGACAAGTTATTCTTCAAACTCACTTATTTCAAGTTGCATGCCCGGATTGTTGTTTGCATTTTAGCCAATTTCAACGTATAAGTTTGTTAAATTTAGTGATTAGAAAAGTAAATTACAGTTTTTTTAAACATAAATATAAGTAAATTCACATTCATATACATCTCATATTCACAATAACACCTAAGATGCTTTCAATTATACCTACCTTAACAAAGTTTCAAAATAAATTTTTCATAATAAATTCATGTTAGGAAATAAAGTCCAATTCATATGCGAAACTAAATTGACAAACTAATAACAAATACGAATAACAATAATAAAACACCGAACGCCAATATTTTAATGAGCAATGATAGGGGGAGTGAAATTTTGGAGTGAAATCCCATAGTGAATGACGTGGCAGTGATAAAAAGACAAACTAATACCCTAACCAAATGATGAGTGAACCCTAATGGGTAAGGGATAAGTTTGTCATTTTATCACTGCCACGTCATTCACTATGGGATTTCACTCCAGAATTTCACTCCCCCTATCATTTCTCTATTTTAATATGGTTCGATAGATATAGCTGACTTCCATGATTAAAGAAAAAAAAATTCACTAATCAAAATAGAAGCATCACAAAAATGAAAACATTCCACAAATTCAGGTAAGAAGCCAAACTAAGCCCAAACTAACAAAAGAACCCAAACTATCCAAAGAGACTCACAAATTGTTGCACCTAAAATCCTGTTTGGTTGCATCCAAAATCATGTTACATATCAAATTTTTATAAAATGTGAAACGAATTTTCATAGTCCACAAAAATCAAAATGGATTGCTATAATACATCATCAAAGTCAGTTCCACTATTAAACTCTTATAATTTTCAATTCAGGCATTTATTATTTTTAACTTCGGATTTTAAATTTCAAATTTAAAAAACAAGGCCTAATAATTAACAGTAATGCAATTTATGATGAGATCGGATTTGTTTTATTCTGTCTAATAATCAAAATGACATCGTTTCACTAAAATAATTATTAAAACAACTTTATATATTTGATCTGTTTTAGTCATAATTATAGTGGAACAATATGATTTTGATGTATTAGACAAGAGTAGGTTAAACAAATATTGAACAGAGCATTTGATTTGATTTATTATACCCTTTCTAAAACATGATTTATAGTTTATCTTTTCTAATTCCTCTCACTAATAATATTCAAAAAATTATTTTCCATTTACATCTTTTTGTAGAGTTTTTTTTTAACCAAAAGCGATAATTTCATTAAATTAAATGAAGATAAATTACAATACATTATAGCTAAATAGCTGATAATAAGTGCCCTGAGTTGAGATAGCTAAACTCATCTACTCAGTGCAAGCAAGTGACCTTCAATACAGGCCATTAAACCAATGATCTAATGCCAAACAAATTTGAGTATAACAATACTCAAAATCATTAACTAGTCACAAAAAATGAAATATTCACTTGGTATTGAGAGCTAAAACTGGAGATTCTTTACTTCTCAAGCCTAACTAAAACTGGAGTAATTTCTTCTCCCTAATAGTAGAGCTGGACTGAAGTTCTTCACTCCTAGTAGCTATTCAAAATCAAACATTAATCCCCAAACAAAATTAACTAACCACAGAGTCTTCTCCATCCAAATTCATAATCAAAATCGATCTATCTCTAATGACCAAAGCCAATAATTGAGAAAGAAAATATTGGTGGAAGAGAAAACTTTGAGTTCCAAACAAGCCGATAAAGAAATATCCTGTATTTCTTCTCTATTTTTTAACTCTTCTTGAAAATAGAACCTTCACACGTGTCCAAGCTCTGTCTCCAAGTTTGACACTTTTTTTTTTCTTCACGTGAGATTACTCCAAAATGGAGATTTACTCTCAAATACAGAGAAAAAAAACTCCCATATGGGAGATCAGAAACTCTCATAAAGAGAGAACACCCTCCCACAAGAGGAGACAAGGAAAACTTTGGTTTAAATTTGGATTTTGAGGGGTGAGATGGTGGGGAGGGGCAGATCTGCCGGCTCCCCTTTCTATTTTGTAGAGAGGAGCTTTTAGGTTTAGAGAGGAGAGAGGAGAGGAGAAAAAAAAATTTTACGTTGAAAATCATCTTTTTGTAGAGTTAAAAGTGAAACTTTAATAAATACTTAAAAATTAAATATGCCAAAATATCATTCATCGAGCATTAAAAAAATTCAATGGCCAAAAAAAAAAAATACTTAAGTGCTTGGGTGGGGTAGATCACAAGACTTACTTGAAAAAATTCAATGGCCAAAAAAAAAAAAAATTCAAAGTGCAAACCCTAATAAAGCACGGTAAAAACCACTTTATTAATTAGTTTCTTTATTATTTATATGATCTCTTCTGCCTGCCTACACGCGCCGATCAAAAACCCTAACTTAACCCACTTTCTCTCTCACACAGTCACACACTAGAAATACTCTTTCACCAACACACTTAAGCCTAACTTTTTTTTTTTATTCTTTCTCCCCTTCATTTGACTTCTCTTTAGCAACGACAACGACGACAACAACAAAACAATGGCCGTGAAAACGAGCAAAGCGACTAGGAAGATTGCTTACGATAACAAACTATGCAAACTCTTGGACGACTACCATCAGGTCCTCATTGTCAATGCCGACAACGTGGGATCAAACCAGATGCAGAATATTCGCAAAGGTTTACGTGGCGAGTCGATTATTCTTATGGGAAAGAATACTATGATGAAAAGGACCATACGGGTTCATTCTGAAAAGACTGGCAATGAGGGTATCCTTAGTCTCATACCCCTTCTTGTTGTAAGTATGATGTCTTGCTAGTGCTTTAAAAATTTAAAGTTTTTTTTTTGTTATTATTTTTGTTTGGAGTGGGCGATGAACATGGTGCGGTTGTGGTACAGTTTACCCATTTTTGGGTTTTACAGAGGATTTTCGGTTTTGGGGTTTTGAAAATGATTGATTTTGATGGAATAATTGTGGGGTTTGTAAAATTTGTACTGAAGTTTAACCTTTTACAAGCCTTTTGTTGTAAGGATAACGCTTTTAGGTGTATAAAGTTTAAACCTTTTTGTTATCATGACAATGATGTTGATTCTTTGTTGAAATTTAATGAATACGTTGGTTTGGGAGGATTAAGTTTTGGGTTGTTGAGATTTGTTGATTTTGAAAAGATTCATCATGGGATAATAAAGTTGTAATACAGTTCATACTTTTATATACATTTGTGTGAGGCTGCTATGTCTTAATTTATTCGAAAATTTATCAAATGTTTAGTTTAATTTTTTGGGATTTTTAAAGCTTAAATGGTTATTGATTTTGATGGGATCGTCATGGGCAGGTATAAAACTTGTGTAGAAGTTTAAACCTTTTTATAGTTATATATATGTGTGTGTGTGTGCATGTATATGTATATGCTGGTGAAATTTGATTAACAGAGAACTTTAAATTTTGCAGGGAAA
Organism: Ophiorrhiza pumila; assembly: GCA_016586305.1. Lineage (NCBI taxonomy): Eukaryota > Viridiplantae > Streptophyta > Magnoliopsida > Gentianales > Rubiaceae > Ophiorrhiza > Ophiorrhiza pumila. The sequence goes on from BLIW01000006.1 coordinate 14,569,348, forward strand.
CGTGGGAATGATATTCACCAAGGGTGATTTGAAGGAAGTGAGTGAAGAGGTCTCAAAGTACAAGGTAATGCAGCATTTAAAGTATTTAGTTAAAAATGCTGAACCTTTTTTTTTTTTTGACTCTTTTTATTTATTTGTTCAAATTTTCTACTGTGATGCTTTTCTGTGTTGTGAGAAGTTGTTTCTGTTGAATAAACCAGACTTGAATATTCAGTAGCAGTGTTTTTGTTGGAATATGTATATTTGTGTAATGTTTTGATTGTACAACCTAATGCATGTAAGATTACCATTTATGTAGTGTATTCTAATAAAAACCTGCCACTGCTTTAATGCTTTTACTGATAAAGATGGAATGCATGTGGAGCTATGCTTGTGTATTTTATCTGTAATTGAGATGATGATGATCATGTTTTACAGGCTAATCTCATGATAAAATGCATGCACCAGTTTAACATAGAAAATGGTATACTGGACTAAATTGGAACTTTTTAAGTCATTCGTCTGGCTATTCATTAATGAACCAAGATTCTTGGGAGCTCTGTTTATATTTCGTACAAGACCTCATGAACTTGCAACTTGTGATATCATCAGCTTATTAGTAAGCTCAGACAGTCTTCTATTGAAATTGCTGGTTTTCGTTTTCTTTAATCGTGTTGGTAGTAAGAACCATGAGCAGATTGCAAAGAACAGATTTTCTTTCAAATTTTTGCATTCTTTGTAAAAAATTTGCAGTCTTTTCTTGACTTTTAACTGGTTAACAAATTGTGATTTGAAGTTTTGTTTTTATTGTTTTGTCCAACAATCAGATTTCGACCAGTTGTCAGGTTGTTGAAGTATTGCCAAATAGTTTCAATTCAAAAGTAGAAAGTCATAAAGCTACAATTTTCAGAACGTTAACGTATCACCTTGTCTGTGAAGAATCTATTAGTAAATAACTGCAAATGGCATACAAGGAAATAGTGTACTCCATTCTCTTGGCTGCCTGTGATGAGAAACTGCCTACAAATCATTTGGGATTTTCCTTATGACGTTCTTATTTTCCCTACATAATTCATGAACAGGTTGGTGCTCCTGCTCGGGTGGGTTTGATAGCTCCAATTGATGTTGTTGTTCCTCCAGGGAATACAGGTCTTGATCCATCCCAGACTTCTTTCTTCCAGGTGCCAACTAATTCTCTAACATCTGCGATTCAATATTATAGTACCGTATATTATGGCATGAAACTAGATAAGATTGTTCTAATGAGTAGAAAAGTCCAAGGGAAAACTGCAGTAAGAGTAATGAACTAAATCTTGACCAGTGTCAGCATAATTTGCCAATGATTTACTTTTAACAATTCAAATCTTTCAGGTTCTCAATATTCCAACTAAGATTAACAAGGGAACAGTTGAAATCATTACTCCTGTGGAGCTTATCAAGCAGGGCGATAAAGTTGGTTCTTCTGAGGCAGCTCTGCTCTCAAAGCTTGGAATTAGGCCCTTCTCTTATGGTCTTGTCGTCCTGTCTGTTTTTGACAATGGATCTGTTTTTAGTCCTGAGGTACTGAATTTGACAGAAGATGATCTGGTTCAGAAGTTCGCAATGGGACTTTCTATGGCAACTTCACTATCATTGGGAATCTCCTACCCATCCTTAGCTGCTGCACCTCACATGTTGATCAATGGCTACAAAAATGCATTGGCCATTGCAGTTGAGACTGAGTACTCCTTCCCACAGGCTGATAAAGTGAAGGAGTACCTCAAGGTATGACTTTCGTAAAAGACTTAATGATCTTCTATTTCACCCTGTGAAACATAAATTCTGCTTAACCTATGATCCCTTCATTCTGGGAATGGAACACATTGCAGGATCCAAGCAAGTTTGCTGTTGCAATAACTGTTGCAGCTCCAGACTCTGGGCCTACTGCTGCTACCAAGGAAGAAAAGAAAGAAGAACCTGTTGAAGAGGAGGAAGAAGACGGAGATTTCGGTCTTGGCCTTTTTGACTAAGATTGAATAAGTTCTTGAAAGCATCTTTGTTCTTTCTTGCATTTAATATCGACACAGTTTGTTAATGTTTCTAGATTTTTGTTTTGCGATTATCTTTGAACAACAGTAACCAACTTACCATGGCTTTGGTTTGTTTTTCATTAGACTTTTTTCTGCTGATTATTATGCTATTCACTGTTAGCATTTTCAAAATTCCCATCAGTTTGTTAAACTTATAAACTAGTATACGATTATATTAGAAGCATTAATTTTTTGAAAAAACAAACTCAAAATAAAAATAAAAATGAGAAGTAACAAGTATGATTATAATTCAAGTTCCTAACTATTAAATTTTTGATTTCGAAACTTAAATCTTCAGTTTATCCTTCAATATTAGTTCATCGTATGCCATTTAAACAAACTGAATAGGCAGTGAAGCACGCAAATGAATTCATATGGACAAGAACAAAAAATGCTATTACGAGAAACTAAAAATTATGTGCATTCCTCCATTTTTCCCTTGTGTGATTTAGGATCTCTCTATTCTCTTGTATGATTTAGAGTTTTTATATAGAAAAACAAATAAAATCATCGTCAAAATTGATTACATTATGCAAATTATCAGAAAATGTGAAATCCCTTAAGAAATGCAGATTATGCAAGTTAACTAATAGCCCAGATTTGTCCATCACAACTTGACACATAGGTGAACAAAATAGAATAAGAAAAAGTGGTGTTTTTTAAGTCAAAGTTGAGTTCAATATCCATAGTCCTTTTAACCATGAAGAATGATCAATCAATGAAAAATCATGGGTTTTGCTACTTGCTAATTACAGATTCCTTTGGTGTTAAAGCCGGAAACAGTCCTACACATTTGCTCCAGCACTGTCCCCTATGTTCCTCTAGCTACTATCTTATGAACTCCCCTCCACACACTACTACAAAATAGGCTTTTTAAACCACCCTTTTTAAAGCGGTTAAACATAATCCGGTGTAATTTATAAAAACGCGGTGGCATTATAGTAATATTAAACAAGGATAGTACATTTTTTACACCGGTTATAAAAAACCGGTGTAAAAGGCACATTTTTTACACCGGTTATAAGGAAACCGGTTTAAAAAGTGCCCTTTTTACACCGGTTTCATTACAACCGATGTAAAAAGTGTGCCTTCTACACCGGTTATTTTTTAACCGGTGTAAAAAGTGTGCCTTTTACATTTCCTACGTCATCAAATGTCCACATATTTTTCCTTCTGCTCCAGTTTAAGTCAGTATTATCTCTATCGTAAGATCTACGAGTTTTCCCCAAAAGCTGCGCACGAAATCTTTTTGAAGGCCAAATTTGAAGCATTTTATTAACTTTTGTTCATTCAACTCAACCATTTGAGGTTAGTGACATGTATATATAAACTGATAACTTTTATATAATTTCTCTTCTCATTCGTCAATGCATTGACATATATATGTATATAGATCTGCATTCCATTTTTTTAAAAAAGTTGTAAAATTGTAGTGAGGCCATGTATATGCTTTATATTTGTAATAAATGTAGTTAAAATGATGTTCTGAAATTTTATTTAGGCGTTCATGTGTATATTAATGATTTAATTTTGTGCTTCATTTAATTTGTGGAATTAAATATTTTTTGCAATGTCTGTTTTAATTAAATGTAGTCATGGATTGTATATAATTAGTTTTTTTAGAATTTAGGTTAACCACCATCCGTGTGGTGAATAAATAGTTTTTCTTCTTTTTATATTGTACTCAACCATGAAAACAACTTGAACAGCAATTGACGATGGAAGACACTCAAACTTCTGATGGACTTGATTCGTTTGTTCAAGATTCAATAGAAGCTAATGACCAACCAGAAAACATCAATCTCCATATTGATGATGGACTTGATTCCTTTGTTCCAGAATCAATAGAAGCAAATGACCAACCAGAAATCATCAATCTCCATATTGATGATGGACTTGATTCGAATAAAATACACTTTGCTGAAGGAGAGCTACATGCTGACCCAGAGATTCAAAAAGAAATTAAAACTACGCTGAAGATGTATTTTCCAAAATTTTCTAATCTGAAATTGGTGTAATCATGTATAAGTTTTATCATGTGCCTTCGTTCTCTGTCATGTGGCTGTTTTGTAACAACCTTATTTTTCCTTGTTAGTTGCTGGGTTTTGATTTGCATATGACAGTATGTTGTGCACTTCTAAAGACCTTTTATTATTGTATTAGCCTTTGAAACAGTGATTCTGATTTTGGAGTGATTTTTTATTGTTTACGAGATGAAGCTGACAAATTGTTGTTTAGGGGTTAAGGATGATTTAATATTAAATACATTTAACAATGAATTAATTAACTACCCATTAATGTTATCTTTTAACATGCACCTATCAAACAAAAATAAAACAATCCAAATGCTCCAAAACTTTTGTATTTGTTGTAAATGTCCAAATTGGTACAAGTGTTTTTATCGTATTCAGTTCACACATAAGCATTAATGCATTAATATTAATGTACTAAGGAGAACAATTTACACCGGTTAATCAAAAAACCGGTGTAATAGTTGACATATTTACACCAGTTTTTAAATACCCGCTGTAATGATTAGACAATCGTTTACACCGGTTATAAAAAATCGGTGTAATATGGGATTTCTTACACCAGTTTTCTTATAACCGGTGTAAATTTTTTATTTATTACACCTGTTATTTAAAAACTGGTGTAAATTTTTCTACTATTACACCGGTCATTGAAAAACCGGTGTAAATTTGTCTATTATTACACCGGTTATTGAAAAACCGGTGTAAATGTGTCTACTATTACACCGGGAATTTGGTTAACCGGTGTCAATAACAAGCATTTAAATGACCACACATCTCTCCATCTGTTCCATCTTAAGTGTGTATTATATCAGACGCAAAGAACTACTAATTTGTTGCAAAAGCTGCACCCGAAATCGAAGACGAAGGCCAAATCAGAAGCTACAACTCAACTTATATTCATGCAACTCAAACATCTGAGGTTAGCTATAGTTACATGTAAACTCATAACTTCTAAATATATGATATTTCCCTAGATAATTAACGTCGTTTACAATATGGATCTGCATTGTTTTGTTAACTGTAGTTGTAAAAATTGTAGATTTCCTTATATATGCTTTAAATTTGTATCCCGTGTAATAAAAATGCTGTTTTAATTTGATTCAGTCGTTCCTGTGTATATTTTTATATGCTGTAATATTATGAAAATATCAGTTAATGCATTTATTTTGTTGGTTAACTTATTATAATTATTTTTCTTATAATGTAAAGGATGCGGAAGTCATGGGTCGTAATGATATTATATTTGGTGATCGGACAACATCAGCGTATGAAGAAGAGGTTGAGAAATTTATTAGCTTTGCTTATAAAAAATCCAAGTACATCTATTGTCCATGTAAGGATTGTAAGAATTTTGCGGTGTTCGACCAACCTGACACTATAAGAGACCATTTGTATCGGAGGGGATTTGATCCGGCTTATAAAATATGGAAATGGCACGGCGAGTGTGAAAATTCATCGAAAGGAGAAGAATATGAGGCAGAAGATGATGTTGCGATTGAAAATGACCGATTTGATGCTTTGGTAGATGATATTGTCGGTAGCTTTGCCGATACGCCTGTACAACATAATTGAACCATGCAAGAACAGTTGCTGATGCCAATTTATCAGCAATTCTTAACTTCACACTGACATAAAAACCTAGAAAACTCAGTATCTTACTATATATTAAGCGCGAGTTGTAAAATTTTCTACCCCTGTGGCTCAGTATCAAATGTGGGTAGCCATCCGGTTGTTGTTTTGCTGTTTCTATCGTGTGGTGGGTCCAGTTTTTTTTTCGGTACCCTTTTCACGTTCTTTAGGTGATTTTGTGTGTATTTGACCGGCTTGGCTTTAGGGTTTGGAACGCCATATATAAATTCTAAACACTCAAGGATTGCAACACTTGACTTCTGCTCTGCCGCTTTATTTGTTGCTTTTTTGGGGGTCCGCTTTTCCTTCTGTCCGTCGCTTTCGCTGTCTTGCTCAGTTGCAAAGTTTGGCCTCTGCTGCTTTTTGTTTTTTTGCTTAGCTTTTATTTTCTCCTTTCCCGTCTTTAGCTTTCTTAAATCGACTTTTTTCATGTTTGCTTCCTGCTCTTGTGCCGCCGGCAATTGTTGTGTTGGGGTTTTCTCCCTCGGTCTTTAGTGTCTGTTTTTTTCTGCTACCGTGCCCTCTCTGGTTTTATACATTGAATGTTATGAATCATGTCTGCTGAAGTTGTTGTTTGTTTTGGCTTGCTATTGTTTCGGACTTATGAGAAAAGTAGCTTCGCTTTTTGGCTGTTTTTAAACAGCTTTTTTTAGATCTGTTGTTCTTGCTCGGTTTTCTGCATGTCAATGCTTTTTAGTTCCAAGGGTTGACATAATCGAACTTTGCTCGGAATTCTTAAAAAAAAAAAAACCTCTTTTGCTGTTGGAATGCCTTGGAAAATTAGGGAGTTAGAAAAGGAATTTTTCCTCTTTATTGTTTTCAAACATTTTTTCACAGGCCTTTCTTTTTTATTCAGCTTTTCCTATGTGAATGTCGCTTATTTTTGGAGGACCCTGCAATTGAACTTTGTCTGAAATCTTAAAAAAAAAAAAACTGCCCTTTGCCGTTGTAATGGCCTGGAAAATTGAGGCCTCACCTGTTGTTTTCAATGTTCTAATTTATTTTTGTTGTTTTCAATGTTCTAATTTATTTTTGTTGTTTTGGGATATTTCGGCTTTTCTGCTTTTAAAGGTCCTTTTTTTGTTTATGGGTATGAACCGTGATTATTAATTTGTTGCCTTTCTTTATTTAACACAAAAGGAACTCCTGTTTCTTATTATTTATAAATAGCTCATTTGGGACCTTTGCTTCTTGCCCGGTTTCTTGCATGTGAATGTCTTACATTTTAAGGGAAAGTTGTAACTGAATTCTGTTTCGTTTTCTTTCAAAAAAAAAAAAACCTTTGCTTTGTTCTTATAATGACATGGAAAATTAGAGTGCCGCCTTTGCTTTTCAATGCTTTAGTAGACCTTGGCTATTTGGGAATACTTGATTATTCTTATTGTTATGGTTTTTTTTGGGTTTCTAGACGTGGATTGGGATTATTGCTTTTTGTGCTCTGTCTATTGATACTGCTTCTATCTTTGTGTGTCTGTATGTTTCTGTTTTGTATCTCATGCTTGCTGTGCTTTTATTGCTTTCAAACTTTGGATTATATTGGAAGGGTTTTTTGCAAATTGCTTTTTGTCTCTTGCAAGTTTATTTTCTTGTGAGCTTGTTGTTGCTTTTAGAATCAGCAAAGCTGTTTGATGCTTGGTTTTTCCATTACTTATAAATATACATATTTTCGAAGCTTACTATTGCTGATTTTCAGAAACTATCTTGTTCTTACTCTTTGTTCTGAAACTTTGCTTCTGTACAGGATTATCAGATATTAACTTTTTTATTATTTTAAAGAATTGCTTGGAATATGTTTAATGTTGTGTGTTTATTTATTTATTGCCATTTAGTGGGATGATTCATGTTTTTTTGGTGCCTGTTAACTATAATTTTGAAATCTTTATTGTAGTACTATTTTTAAGGTTTAGTTAGCTTTTGGGAATATTCTGATTTGTCCATTTTTTGAAATCTGTGTATTTGATAGCCATAAAAATGCCAAAGCTTGTTCTTTAAAATATATATACATAGCCATAAAATCAACCTTTTAATCGTAAGTTAAGACATGAGCTTAGAACCACAAAGGTCACAAGAACGACAGCAAAAGATCAAATCCTAAGATCAAATCCTACTAAAATAATGCATCCAATGAAAACGCCATAGATCTGGCAAATGAAGCCATATATAAACCAAACAAAAAAAAAACAAGAGCATATAACTTAAAAATAACACATCTAATGAAAACCCCATAGATCTGGCAAATGAAGCCATATATAACCCAAACCAAAAAAAATAAGAGCATACAACTTAAAAATAACGCATCGAATGAAAACCCCATAGATCTGGCAAATGAAGCCATATATAACCCAAACCAAAAAAAACAAGAGCATACAACTTAAAAATAACACATGAAATGAAAACCCCATAGATCTGGCAAATGAGGCCATATATAACCCAAACAAAAAAAACAAGAGCATACAACTTAAAAATAATGTTCACATATTAATCTAAAAGCAAAAATTAATAAGCATACGATATTACAAATCACCAAATAAGAAGCAAAGCAAGAAGAGGAAAAATAAGAAAGAGACGGAGGAAAAAAAGGAAAGAAGAGAAAGAGACGGCGAAGGAAAAAAAAAGATGGAACAGAAGCAGATAATGAAATCAATAAAAAAAACATTTATATTTATACCAATCTATTTCCCAAAAGCCAAAAAATGAAACCAATAAAAAACGTGTAATAAATATAGCAAACCCACCAATCTACAAACACCAACAAAATATAAGTAGATAAAGAACTTGTTTTTAAACTATGAATATGCAAAACTTATGCTTAATAGTATAAAAAAAACCTAATAAAGTACTACACAATATGTGCGAACCCAAGAATATATTTTGGGTTTAGTTAGAATTTTAATATATTAAGAAAAAACATTAAATTAATCCTGTTTATTAAAAAAACTTATTTTAAATTATAATTAGAACTAACTATTATCTAAATTATTATTCTTATTTAAGAAATTTTAAACTCTTTTACTTATTTATTGCCCTAATTTTTTCCCCCTTTTTTTTCGAAAGCAAAACAAAAAAACCTTAACTAATAAAAGTAAAAAAATAAGACTCCACTATCATATAATTTTTTTCCCCTTTCTTATTTATCCACTTTTATCATAATCTTTTTTACAAATTATATTTCTGTATATAACTAAACCATACATAGAAATATTAATAATCCATATTAAAAACAAAAAAAAATTCATAATAAACAATCAAATAATTAAGAAAAATATTTACTTATAATAAGTCCAGTTTTATTATTTGGTATTTTATCATTCCGATTAAAACATCCATTAAAAAATATACTAAAAAACTTCCCACTTGTATTAATTACATTATAATAGACAATAAAAAATTATCTATTTAAATAAAAAAATTACAAAATAAAAGAACAAAATTTAGACTAATTAAATATTACCCAAGCAACAGCGTAAAACAATTTTTAATTTATGACTATCATATAAAATATCTAATAAAAATCACGCTAAAAATGGCAAACATTTAACCAAAATATGAATTATCCCTGTAAAAATTAATCAACTTTTTTTTGGCAAAAACAATAAAAACAATTTTTTCCAATAATAAAACTCCTGGGTGCCGCACCTTGTGCGGCGTACCCAAAACTAGTATAATATAAATTTGAAGTTTGGAATTATGGGAATGGCAAACTCAGAGTCAAACAAAGAGCATCAAATTTTCAGTTCTTGGGTTGAGAAAGTACTCAAGTATCAATGACAAAGCAACAGCAGCTGAAATTAAGGTGCTAAAAGTCAGAATTTTGGCTTCACTGAAATATAACTTCAGTTTAAGCAAAAAACTGAGAAAAGTGACATTGAAGACTTGGCAGGTTAGGGGATTACATCCCATGGAATGCAATATCAATGTTTAGATTGACAAAACCATATTTGACAGACGATTATAGCGTTATCGCTTTATCGGTTCTCTGTTTTATCTGCCACAGAATTAAATGACCATGACTCACAAGTTCAGCTCGAAGAATTTTCTGATGCAAACTGCATAATGTTTTTTAGTCTGTATCAAACAGAATTGAAGATTGTAGGAATTGATGAATCACAAATCCGAGTTTTAACATCTCATAATTCTAATGAAAATAAAAACAATAACAGTAGGCTCGTGAAAGATGAAGTATTTAAGCCTAATGCAATTTGCAATATCTGAAGCACATGATTAACAATTACACAAAGTTTACATCCAAAACATGTTTGATAAATCAAAAAGATTTCTACAGTATAAGTCGAGCAATAGTCAAAGTTCAAATGATTTAGAAGAAAATCCTAATTATTATTGCTTTCCTGTCCCCGTGATTCCAAGAAGAGTCTTACAGTTGAATAGATGAGAGAAGGTTCAGCCATTGCACCATTTCCATAGTCTCCACAAGCTAGCCTCTTGGTTACAGGTGGGATAAGATTGACGCCAAGGTCATCAATTAACATAAGATGTCTTTCTGTAAACGGGTTGTTCCACATCAATGTATTCATAGCTGGTGCAACAAATAGTGGCTTACTATAGTCCCATGCTCGCACTATGCAGGTAAGCAAGTTATCACACAATCCACCAGCAATCTGCAATGCAGCCAGGATATCAGGGCCGTGTTCAACTACTTAACAAATAATTAAATTGGGTTATGTGTACTTTTACGAAAGTAGTGCATATGCTTCAAACCAAATAAAAAAATCATTGTGTAAATCAGTACAGTAATCTAAGTTCACAAAGCTTGTTAATCTGAGAAGATGGTTAAAATCAAGCATGCTTATGACATGATGGAAGTTCCCTAGTTCTTTCCAAGTTCTGTAAACATGGCCATACACATGAAAATGTTTTTGAAAAGGAAGTCTTTCTATCAGATATTTATAGAATTCAACAAATGAGAATGTTAAGGAAAACTATTTTCCCAACTTCTCATCACATAAAACAAACTCTTGAAAAGAAAATTGTAAATATGGCTACAAAATAATACTGATGAGTAAACAAACAGAAAATTCCTTCTTCAGTTCTGGTTCTTATCTCTACTCATTAATTTTATCCGCATAAACAGCTTGTTTGGTTGGCAAGGATTCTGAGTTGGGAAAGTAATTTTTTCCTAATGATAAGATTCTGATGTTTGTTTCAAATTCGAAAAGAAATAATTTTCCTGACTATTAAATTCCTGCGTTTGTTTCGTTCTGGAAAAGTAAAAGGAACCATGAATCAGAATTAAAATCCCAAGAATCACATTCCTATTCAACTTAACTTTCCTGCTAACCAAATGAGCCCTAAAAGGTTTTCAGAATTTTGACTACTAGTATCAAATTCCATGCAGGGACTTGAGATATTTGCTAAACAGATTCTGTTCCACTTATCCAATTTTTTACAAGAGCTATATGCTTATTAAAACACAAATTTCAGTGTTTGTAAGCAACATAGCACATACATATCAGTAGCCAAGCAACAAGATCACACATTTAAAAATGCAAAGCCTGAAATTAAGTCAATCATAGTCTTAAAGAGAAACCCCAACATTTACCTTCCCAAGTGTGTTCGCGGATAAAGGTGCAATTACCATAATATCTGCCCATCTACGGAGTTCAATATGCAGAACATTATCTCCAATCTTTTTCCACGTAGACCATTCATCCTCGTCGGTATAAAGAGTCACATCCTTGGGAAGTGCTGTTTTATCTATGAAATGCATAGATGCCTTTGTAGCTACTGCTTTTACTTCTGCCCATTCACAAAAGGAGTGGCAAAGGTTTGCAAACTTTATAGCAGCCACACTTCCACTCGCTGCAAGTAGGATCCTAGGTTTTCTTCGAACACTATTACCCTTAAATTCTTCCATATTAATATCCAAAGCTTCTGCATTTTCCATAACCTGTCAAACAGTACAAGAAAATGAACCCTTCCTCTAAAAGAACCCTTTTTTTTTAAAAAGCTGAGTTCAAAAACTTGACAGACCAGACAAGGATGCGAACCGGCCAATCTATCAGGCTAGGGATCAATTCCTACCGGTACTAAAACACTGGATGATGTCACAATGATGCCATAAATATATATTAATTGTAAATATATTGATCAAAATACCCACATACACCTAGATATGAACATCAAACAAAATATTCCTATGTGTTTTCTATCACTGTTTTCCATATTTTCACAGCACTTCCTATATATAAAAGAATGACAAATTACTAAACCATTTACACTGAATACCCCAAAATTTCACAGCTAAGAGATACAAAAAAAAAAAAAATCCAAAAATAGTATGAATTATGATGGAGTAATATGATTCTGCACATTGGATATAATATTTTAGAAGATTCAACCAGAAACTCCCCTGAAAAAGGCAATAAGGAACTCTCAGCGGGCCTAGAAGGCTAGAATATTGTCAAAACTATGTGAATTGTGATGGAAATTTGAACCCTAATAAGCATATTATGCACACTTACCCCAAACCAGTGCTATATCTTGTTGGAAATACCAACATTTCTGATGTCTACTCAGCTAGCATCACTCAATATCAATCTGATACATCTGGATGCACCACTTTATTATTTTGAGAGGGTCCAATCTTAGGTGGAGATATGGTACCAAATAAAGTTTTACAGTGTGTGCATGCAAGCATAAGGGAGCAAGGGACTTGTCAAGATAAAAGAAAACAGGAAAGAGGATGTGTGTGCCACGAGGTCAAAAACATGCTCTAACATCATCCAGGTATCCAAGGATTGACGATAAATGAAGAAGTGGCTAATGAAAGATTGAGTAAAGCCAAAACAACTGAGCATGATGATGTATTTGTATAACATCATAAGTAGACTGAAAGCTTCAAGAAAATGAATTGAAACAGAGCAATGCTGTAATTTATGTATGAAGTTCCTTTCTCCAATTTCTGTTTTGCAATGTAGGTAAAATTTTCTTATGGATTCTTAAACTCTTTATGCAAGGACAAGGTGATCTATACACACCTAGCCTCTCTAAGGACCTTCTACTTTGACAACTTACTCTGAAGTTAGTATCCACTTTTAAGTCAGTCATAACATTTTTGTTCTTCAGTTGAGTCTTGACATCAGCCAAAAATAACTCAAAACTTCTTCGATCATGATGATGAAATGACCTGAAAATAGAGTGCAAATACTTGTAATATATAGTCTCAAAGCCTAAACCATAAAGGCAGAGCAAGTTGCAGCATGCAAATGACAAGTATATTACACAAAACTCCAATTGCAGCACAGATATGTACAAACATGTTAACACTAAAAAAGCACTAGATTGTCTCGATCGCAGGTTTAACTGCTTTTTCAGCTAATCAGTCTGACCATATGCCACAACAAACAAGGAAAGCTAAAATGAATATTGGAGTAATCAATTCGGTTTAGAAAATAAATGGAAAAAATGAATCAAATGCACTTCGCTGCAATAAGCTTTCCGAAGAGAACCAAGAAGCTGCATAAGTGCATATAAAACTTAAACAGAAAATTTGCAGTAAAAAAACCCACCAATAAAAACAATAAGATATATATATATATCCCCCTCCCCCTTTCCTTTTCCCCCCTAAAATGAGAATGGTAAACCAAGAAAACTAAACTCCCTTCCTTTCCATCTTCAAGACACATCAAATTCATAACTGAGAACTCCTCCAAATCAATAATTCAGAAGAAAAGAAATCATAACTGCATTTTGATATTCTCCTCTGATAATTTGAAAAAAGAAAGAAAGAAAAACAGTCCTTATACTCCCACAGTAAACAAAACCAGAAAATAAAACATCTTTTCACATTTTCTGATACTTTCAATCAGTACAACAGACAACCCAAATATATTCAGAACCCCAATTCGCTGAATTTCTCATAGTCCGTCAAAATACACACTCATATACACAATTCCACTCACAAACGCGGAGTTTTTTCCTCTATCATAACCCAATCATTCACTAATTTTAAGTCAAGAAAAACCCAAAAAGAAAATCATACCAAATACATCACCAAAATTAGTCCAGATTTCGACACGGGATTGTCTGAGACCTCAACTTATTCAAGGGAATGGTAACGGTGACGGGACAAATGATGCGTCTGAGGCTCCCAACTTGCAGTGGAGGAACTCAACGAGCTTCAGGGCATCGGCTACGTTGGTCGATTCAAAAAGTTTGCGTCCGCAATTGAGCTTCGTCCCAAGAAACAGTGTTTTCAAACTCGACCCGAATGCAACCCGGTGAAGAATTGGGTAAGGTTTAACGGATAAAATATTGGGAAACTTTGTATTAAGGGCTATTATTAAGAGTACTAGTTGGCAACACCTTGTGCGGTGTAATTATATGTTATAACTCGCTATAATTTTGAATCAGTGTAATAGGTATAAGTAATATATTTAGATACAGTGACACATATTTTGACATACTGTATTTTTACATAGATTACACACATTTGTGCACACTACATATATTTATACATATTATACACATTTTTACATACTACATACATTTTCACATAATATACATTTTTACATATTATACATATTTTCGCACTCGTAATATATTTATCAATTATATTTTTTCATAAATTATAGATATTTGCACATAATACATACATTTTCAAATTTTTTACACATTGAATATATTTACATATATTACATACATTTTGACACAAATCATTTTACACATAAACTATACATATTTGAACACAATATATATATTTTCACATTTTTACATATTGAATATATTTACACATATTACATACAAATTGTGTGTAGCATGTATAAATATTGTTGTGTGTAAAAATTTCGTAGTATGCGTAAATATGAATAGTGTGTGAAAAGTATATTATTTGTGGGCTTAATCATGACCATTATTTGGGAGAATTTGTAAATGAACTTGTGGTTTTGTAGAAAATGTACTGTTTTGAAAGAAGTAATTTTTTCTTTCAAATAATTTGTTTTTTGGAGTTTTACTTCAAGAACAAGACTGCATCATATTGTATCGGGACATGAATAAGTTAAATAATACAGTAAATTAGTACGTTTAAACACCAAAAAATTCTTTCCCTTCCCCCAAATTCTACTAAACCCCAAAAACCCCAATGGATCTTCTTTCACCCATTTTAAAATTTCAACCAATCAATAGTTTTGCTTAGTAATCTTCTTTTCCTTCTCTATTTTCTCTTTTTTGTTCTTCTCCAAACTTCAATTATTGGGAACACTTTGACTCATTTTCTTTCAGAAATCTTGCAAGTTAAAATTTTTTTAAATGCCAATTTTAATTCAACAATAAATTTTAATATGCAATCAAACACAAAAGATTTAGATTGATAAGGATTTTCATTTTAAAACAAATTTTAGAGTTTATTTGAAAATGGACTCACGTGACTCACGTTAAATTTATAGGATAAGATTTTTTTTATATTGGAAAATTACATCAAATTTGAAAAACATGAAATGCAGGGGAATGAATTAATCCAATTGAAACATAAGGGGGCAGCTACGATATCGGAGTACAGTAAGAGAAGGGAGACAAATAATTCATTAAAAGAAATCAATCCTGTCTATCTAATGTTTATTCGACAGGGGATCACAAAATTTTGATATCTTGTCTATCTAATGAATAGGGAGTCTGCTTTAAAATAGTTCTCTCTACACTCACCCCCGTGGGTATGGTTCAACAAATATCATAGATTCGCATTAGACATTCCAAAAATGGGTACTATCAGGTTGGGTGAATTCAATAATAGATGTCTATTGGTATTTCAATCTTCATTCTCCTTTCAAGGTATATTCAAAAGAGATGAGAATCCAGTACTTATTGATTATGAATATCAGAATTGGTTCGCAAAAGTAAAACTTACGGAGTGCAATATACTAATGAATTAATAAAATTATTCATTAAATGTTCAAACAATGATAATGTGTTAAATATATGTGATATGTGTAAATATGTATAAAAATATATAGTGTGTGAAAATGTGTAAAACACTGTAAATATGTATAGTGTTTAAAAATGTGTATAATAAAATTAAATATGTATAATATGTGAGATATTTTAAATATGTATAGTAGATGTAAAAATGTATAGTGTGTGAAAATGTGTATAATAGATGTAAAAATGTATAGTGTATGAAAATGTGTAAAAAATTGTATCCTATGTGTAAATATGTATAGTGTGCAAAAATGTGTAAAGTATATGTAAATATAAATATGTGAAAATGTGTATAATATGTATAAATACGTATAATGCGTAAAGCATGTGTAAATATGTATAATGTGTAAAAAATATGTATAGTATGTGTAAAAATGTATGGTGTATGCAAATATGTGTAGTAAGTATAAATATGTATATAGGGTGTGAGAGCATATGTAGTATGTATAAATATATGTAGCATGTGAAAAAGCGTGTAGTATATGTAAATATGTATAGCGTGTAAAAATGTGTAAAGTATGTGTAAATTTGAATAGTGAGTGAAAATATGTATGATATGTATAAATATATACAACGCGTTAAATATGTGTAAATATGTGAAAATGTGCATAGTATGTGTTAAATGTATAATGTGTGAAAATGTTTGTAATAAGTATAAATATGTATAGTGTGTGAAAACGTGTGTACAAAAGTGAGTAGTACATGTAAATATGTATAGTGTGTAAAAATGTGTAAATGTGAATAGTATTTGAAAATGTATATAATAAATATAAATATGTATAATGCGTGAAATATGTATAAATATGTATAGTATGTGAAAATGCGTATAGTACATGTAAAAATGTATAGTGTGTAACACTGTGTATAGTAAGTATATATATATATGTTTGTGTGAAAATATGTGTAGTATATATAGATATATGTAGTGTGTAAAAAAGTGTATAGTATGTGTAAATATATAAAATATGTGAAAATGTGTAAACATGCGTAGTATGTGAAAAAAAATATTGTGTTATAATTTGTAATGTATGTGTAAATATGTTTAGTGTTTGAAACATGTATAGTATATATAAATGTATATAATCGGTGAGGAATGTATAAATGTGTACACTGTGCAAAAATATGTATACTATATGTATAAATGCGTTTAGTAATTATAAATATGTATAGAGTGTGAAAATATGTTGGTACATATACATATGTATAATGAATGAATATGTGTAAATAATATATAGTACGCAGTAAAAAATGTATGTAGCTAGTATAAACTAAGATATAACGTGTCGGAAATATGTGTAATCACGTATATAGTATAAATAAGGTATAACGTATGAAAATATGTGTAATACGCATAAGTATATGTATTGTTTGAAAAATTGAGTAGTATAACTCAGGTGTAAATATGTATAGTGTGTGAAATTCAGTAGAGTATGTATAATTATGTATAATGTGTACAAATCTCTGTACTATGTGTAAATATATATAACACGCTAAAATAATGTATAGTTATATGTCGCATATGTAAATATATGTATAATGTAAAAAAGTGCGTAGTAGGCATAAAAATGCATAATGTAAGAAAATATATATAAAATGTGTAAATATATATATAGTGAATGAAAAAATATATAGTGTGTATAAATAAATGTAGTAAGTACATTTATGAAGGCATTAATTTATTAGTTTGAAATAAAAGTAATTATTAATTTTTAAGTTTGTTGTTTAATTTAACTCATTATGATTATTTTTAAATTGAAATGACAATTAATTATACTTTAGAAATGAACTATGAGCACTAATTGTTCAAAGTAGGCATTAGAGGATGAATCAAGTTCATTATTTATTGTGAAGTATGTAAAAGTTTGTGCCCATTAAAATGGTAGAATACATTTAAGTATACATTTCAATTTTTTTAAAAATAAACATTTAAAACGGCAGAATACATTTAAAGATATATTTCAACTTTTAAAATAAACATTTCAACTATTTCCGCGTTAAGAATTTGAGATTCAAGGGACACAAAGTCTGCGGATATACATGAAATCCCAGATTCTAATTCAAAACAAACTGCATATTTTTTGTATCCTAAAGAATCCATACACTGAATAACAATCCTTACAAATGCATGCTTCTTGATTAGGGCTTTTTCGGCCCAATCATTAGATCCTACATTAACCCCAACAACAGCTGGCAACTACGCAAGGTCCCTTTCCCACCGAATCATAAAATTCCAATTTCTGCCAATTGTCATAACTTTGCACCCCTCTCGTGTAATTTGACCCAAAGACAAAATCCTCTGCACAAACTTTCATGAAGAAAAATGAATATTTACAAAATAAACCGACACAGAAAAAAGCCAGCTCAGAATTTGACTTTCAGAATACTGATTAAAGCAAATATTACAACAACTAAAGAACTATAGCAAAATTAAGTTAGCACAGAGAATATGAGAAAGAAACTTCTTAAAATGAATCCAATCAGTAAACAGAAAACAATAAATTTACCTTAAAATTGTATAATAAATTCCATTCCATGTCAATTGTTCATCATGATTGTACCACAAACGAAGATCGCACGTGACCCAAAGCTTGTGGGAGCATGTGCCGCGGTCGTTCAGCTTAGAGACCACAGTTTTCGTAAAGATCTTTTAACAAGAAGCCTTGAGGTCCAAATAGGTAACATTCCCACAAATGCAACAATTGAACCTTAAGGCGTAACGCATAATAATGGAAGACCTACAATCACAGCCCTAAACATCAATCTTTGAAGAAGTTCATTAATTTCTCAGAAAGGTAGAAGACTAAAGATTACAACAAAAACACATTTATCATGAAAACTCTTGTATATAATCTCAAGCACAAAGAGAGTGCAAAATACCTAATGCAAGAGAAAGCAAAGCAGTTAATGTAAAGAAAAAGCTTACGCTGCAATTTTCCTAATCATAGACTGGGCTGAAGATTTAGTATTTATGGCCAAACATGGATATAAACAGACACAAAACAAAAAATGCACAGCGGTGTATTAAATCCACAAGTATCACCTTTTCTTGTGATCTTGTACCATAGATATGTAGGCACCAATGGAGTGGCCAACCTTCATAGAGAAATAATGTTCCCATGAGAAACTCAACTATGTAATGATAACCAGAAAGAACCCAAAATAACTTAAGTCCTACAGGCAAAGAAGCTATTTTGTGTATGGAAGCCATGACATGCAACATTTTAACGAAGGAAAAAATGGGCCAAGATATCCATTTAATCAAATCAAGAACATATTTCCATGATAAAGAGAAAAAATTTAAGTATTATTCGGCAGAATTATTTTACAATAAATTTGAACCAATCAATAACACAAGAATTTGAGTAAGACAGGAAGAATGTTGTACAACACCAAACTTCAATGTTGGAGGCAAACCAAATACACAGATATAGACAGACAAACATGTAGATTTTTAACATTCCCATCAATTGTTTAGAATTTACCTTTAGTTTTCAAACTTGATATGGATATCCTGCTGAAATCATGATAGCTTCTCTAGGGTGTTGCTCAATGGTCCATTGCTAAATGCCTGAGGGAAAAATAGATCAAGTATTAAGGAATTAGTGATTCATGTTAGCTCTATGTTACCACTGAAATAGAAATACAAACCATAATCAATTTTAAAAGAATTAAAGGAACAAATTCCATATCATTTGCACTTTTGAGTTCTGTATCAACAAGACGAAACACAACAAAATTTTCAAGAAGTGCCCCTAAAATTATCAGTTTCATCAAGTAATATAGAAAGAGTCAATGAACAAGTTATATTTGAAACCCATGACATCAAGTCAAACACATGTTGCATTTCAGCCATTAATGTGAAAATTTAACATTTCAAATATATATACATAACAAAGAACACCCACTTAGATAAGTACATTAACTGTCCTATCAAAAAAACTTATTAGGGTTAATAAAAATGAGTCAAATTGACATTTAAAGAACAAAAAAACCAACCAAAACCCAAAAACAAATGTTTAAATTCAGAGTTTTATTTACCTGTAGGCTTGACATAGTCCAGAAAAACCAAGCAAAAAGAGAGAGATAAGCAAAAACAGAGTTAACTATGTGCATAACGCTGGCGCCGCAGTGCATTTTTATCCATCTAACAGCAACAACAGAGTTAACTATGATTTACTATGATAAAGCATAAGTAACAACAACCAACAAGTGAAAAACTTTACACATAACCAACTACTTGCAGAAAGTACCTCAACACACAAACGAAAGTTTCCGTACTTTTAAAGATGTCTTGATAAGAAGGATCGCCTACTACCACAACTTCCTTTACTTAATATTAGTACACAATCCATGAATCCAATGAAAAGTGAGGCTTGGGATTATTGGACCATTTCTGACAACTTAACATAGTTGAGACAAATATATGGTCTGATTGAATCTTTTTAAAGAAATGGTGAAGCTCTATATTCTCATACCCACTTATCTCCATTAGCTGAGATCGAATGCGTTCCATGTCTACAATAATATTTCTATCCAAATTGTGAAACAAAAGCTCAATGAGAATGCACCAATAAGTCATAGCTATTTTATAAAAAATCATCAGATGTCACGACAATCTTCCTTGAGGGAAGCACCATTGCAGCAACTGGATTAGCTCTCCAGTCCACCACCTTCATCGATTATTAATCTAAGGCCTTCAACATGAAGCTTTCCCATGATGGCCGCTCAACACAATTGTCAGTGTTTTAGCAAAGCTCCTAATGAAGAATTTAGACAAAACCAAAGGCTAGTAACACTTCACAGTAAATGTTTTAGAAACTTGAATATCTTTGAGAGAGAAAACTGAATATTATGACTATATCTAATCTAAATGGAATTACCTTGGGGATTTCCCAGACATTTTTCTCCCACTGAGAGCTTCCACATTAGAAAATTCCTTGTGTGCCTTAGTTTTCAAAGATTTTAACTATTCTACAATACCCTTATCTTTCTCTAAGCCAGCATGTACAACAATCAATTTATAGTTTTTGATTCCTTCCTCAGTCTCTATGCTGACATTATCCTGAAATGGTCAATTACAAGCATGAATCAAACAGAAGATCCTTAAGTCACATTGAGTTACAGTTGTAAAATAAGGGGACAGGAAGCTGTTTACAAGGCAGCCTATTACAGGGAAGTCAAAAATGGATCGGCCAACACGATCAGCTTACCTCCTCATGGACCCAAGCCAAATCAGCAAGGAACCTTTTGTGCTCATCAGGAACAGCCCGCATCAATTCTGCAGAACATATAGCCACACTCTTTGCATTACAAAATCCCACAAATTTTGAACCAAAGAAATGAATGAAAAAAGAATAAAAATGAGGGCCAATAATCATCTCCCCTGCATGATTAATTAGCCAATAAAATTGATTCTTATATTGCTCACTAATCATGGTAAACATGGTTAGATTTCAAAGTTGAAAGCTTGCTTGCTTGCTATGGATAATGTTTTAGCTGATCATAGGTTTATATATTTAGGAAAATTGAGATTGCATCAAATGAACTTGCACTTAAAGTTAGAAGTTGCCACTCTCTTCTTTTTACCACCAGAAATGCTTCTCATCACGGCACTTATAAAGCCCAAGAATCTCAAAAAGAGCAGCACACAGTCAGATGATCAAGCATAAACTGCATTTTAGATTGAGTTTAGGAAGATGCAAAGAATTGTGGGATACATGCTATATATGCAAACAAACAAACCCAATGCTTCTAATTAAGATGGTGTATGCAGTTCATTGGTTGGATCTTTATAGACAAAATTACTTCGACACATATCACAATTGTTTGAGAAACCGAATGCTAGTTCCCAAATATATAGATTAATGATGTAATGCAAGAAGGTCTGCAAATTTTGATTTCAAGTTTAACGTTTGGAATGCGCCTGAAGAAATCATTGACCATGATGTGCATTATTCAGCAAATTAAAATAAGGGAATATGCAATCAAAACACTCTTATTACCTTCATTTAAGTGTCTATGTCTGGATATGTCTTGCTTCTTTCTATGGATAAGCAGAGCCATAATTTCTTGTTTGTTTGTAAAGTGTGTCTTATGAAGCTTGTATTCGTAAATATTATCGTTTGAAGGATTGAGGTTACATGATTGGATTCACAATAATGAAATGTTTGCACAAAATGAGATACCTTAAAAACTGGATTAATATCTTGGAATATATGTAACAGAACCCCATCCTCAAATTCTAAAAATAGTTGTCAAAATGCCTAGGACAGTAGAACAATATTGCATGTACTTTTTGATACAAATATACAAAATGATCAATTACAAAAGTAATCAAAGGAAATTTTTGGAGTAGAGTAATCGGTGGAAAGTATTTTTGAGGCTATGATATTGTTTGCAGCTTCAGTATAGTGGATTCCATCCCAACTTATATACTTTGAATCTTCACTACAAACTTGAAACCCATGATGACCACAAGCCACCTTGCTATTGTAATTGTATGGAGGACCTCCAAATCCACAACATGCCATCAATGGATTTGAAAACCCTGCATGAGTGATGATAGAAAACACAAGTAATTATCACTAAAGATATCAGTGGTTAAAAGACTCGCAACGCTATAGAAGTTTATTTGAGAACATGCAGTCTTTTCTTATAAAAGATTGTCCAGCAAATTCATACAAGATTTATTATATGATTATGTTGACGAAGATTTCTTTAAGTTTAGGAATGTTTCAGTAACTAAAGGAATTTATGGTTCTTCTGAAAAAAGGAAACTAAAGAAGAAATGGGAATAATCAATAGTCTCAAGTTAAGGTTACCGTATTTGGCAGAGTTGGCTATCAGGTCATATTTGATGGTGTATATGTCTATATAAACAATAGTAGCATCCTTCATTTCAAATCTCAATTCTTGGCATTGATGTAGCAGGGCCACATTGAACAATCTTGCAGCAGCATTATAGGCGGAAAGACAGCCATGTTGATCAAGATCATTGGGATGTTTTTGCACTAAGGAGAGCTTTTGAGGAAGACATCCCAATGGTCCAGTATTATGGATCCAAAATTTCCTGCCACCTTGAGCATATATGGTTTGCATTGAATAGAACTGCAGTTATGACTGATCACTGACCTAATCACTGCTTAGACAATACACAAACTCTTTTTACCCACATTTCAACACAAAGCAATTTTGCATAAGCCTATATCAGAAAGTAATCAAGGACAATTCTTCTAAACAAGCCTTTTGAGTCAATTAGTGTACTTCCTGGGATTAGGGAGTGGAGAGGTTAGCAGAATGACTCCATAGGCAAAGATATATAGGCTAATTTTACATAAACTCACCTGAACAGCTTGTTTGATCTCCATAATTATTGAGGAAATCTTCTTCACAACTTGCAGATAAGATAAATTCTTAGCAAATGAATCAGAAAGGTCATTATGTTCTATATTAATCATATAAAGACCATTGCTGAAACCTTCATGACCAATAAAATGCGCCGAATTACCTGAAACAACAATAAGTTCAAACTATTTTGCTAGCATATTCCACAGTTTTAAGATGCAGACAGCAAAAAAAAGGGACAATTAATGATGAAAGGAATCACAAGCTCAAATTTTTTTTGACACATACTAAGAAAGTAAAGATGATTCTATAATCTTCACATTTTCATGCTACTTCTTTTCAAAAAGAACAGAATTCAAATATCACATCCAGAAACGTCGAATTAGATAAGAGTAATACTGTATAAAAACTAAATAAGATGAAAGTTATCTGCAGTAGCAATTTGGATTGAACGACACTTGAAACGCAGGAATTGCATGATCTGTATATTTAACGAAAAGGGTACGAACTTAGGCAAAGTGAAAGCACCAACAATTGCAAAATTAACACCATTTGAGAAAGTGGATGCTGTTGAATCCAGGTATGGGTTCAGAAAAGCTGTGTTTACACTCTGACCTGCATGAGTAGAATTTTTGTAAATAAGCATAACTATATATAGAAGAGAGACATAAAAGTATTAATAGTAGTATTAATTAAGCAGTATAAAATCACAAGAATGACTTTGAAGTGGTCTAAAAGATCAGTATTAATAGCCAAAATTTATTAACATCTGAACCAAAATCTGTATAAATTACCATACAATGGCACATGATCAAGCATACATTAGTACAGAGAAGTTACAAATTGTAACTTGCGAGATTTCAGAATCCAAATTTGACGATAAAAGATCACATTTTGGTGACCTTTTGCTCTTCTACAAAGTGATATGCATGGCTAGAAAAAATTAATGATCTTATCCAGGCAATATGGTTTCTTCGTGATGCCTGTCTGTGGCTTTCCTTATTCCATTTTATTGTTTGATTTTCTGCTTACATGATTACAACAGCAGCATCAATACAAATTGAATATGCAACCAAGATTAATGATACTTTTACAGGATATATCGCAAAAACAAAGCTCCAAGTCTTTCACGAACAACAGTTGAAGTGAAATCTAAGTGTATAAATGATCATCAGTCCATCCCAAACCTATCTTGCTCTCCACCTCAAGCCAATGATACAGATCAATCACCTCCATGGCCATGAACATCAGCAAAATTTAAATGAACAGAAAAGTCAAAGAAAAATAAAGAAATGAAGCAAAGAGAAAAAGCGGCCAGAGTCCAAGCAAGAAAGTCCATGAGAGAACAAGAGCATTATGAAGAAAGTGAGCTAATATTGTATATTCTTTGTAGATGTTACTTGGAATTGCCAATTTTTTGGGATAGTTTGACTAATGGAATTGGAATACTGACAGGTTTTACAATGATGGAAAACATGATCTTGATGGAATATTTACATGTCTTACAATGATAAAATGACCAACATAACATAACCCAAAAAAGATGTTCTGCATTTCCGACTATCTTTTCATCATTATACGGATTGGGAAATTGTATGAAGAAGTTTGAAGGTAGCACAAGATTAAACTCAAAACAAATATTCATCTACGTCAATGTCAACTCCAAGGGTACTGTTGCGAGAAAACTTATTTGTTGCAAATGGAAAAAGGAAACATAATCAAATTTGGTTTTTACTCCAAATACAAATAAATAAAATTACAAAGCAAAAAACATCCATGCTTCAGAGAAATCTTGACATTTAAAAACATAAATTGCAATGTAAAAATGGGGCTTACCAATGGTGATTGTAATGGTGCCACTATTACAGCCATATCAAGATAATCCTTTCCTTTGAACACATTATTTCTTCATAATCTTTCAATCTCATATCCTCCATCTAAATTATGAAAACAACAAGATTAAAAATTCACTCCAAAACCACACACATAAAAGCTTCATATTATTGAACCTATTAAAACAGGCAATGAAAGAAATAAAAAAGTATCACTTTTCCACCATTCCATCCTACCAGGTAAGTATCACAAAACAAGTTTCAGTAAGCAAAATCAAAAGAACAATCAAAATAAATGATATTCATAAGAACAGCCACTACCAAGGCCAACCAACAATGTCAGGGACATGAGAAAATGTGGTTCCTAAAGCAGCTCCGAGGTAAAGCACAAAACTACCATGTTTATTTTCAAAATTAAAAAAAAAGTGGAGGTTTCGTGAGCTACATATCAAAATAAAATTTTAAATTTATAGAAAAACAGTAAGCGTGATAGACAGACTTACCATCCAACTTATCAACTCTACCAAGGATACCAGCAGCCAACTTAGATCGGAGTGGGTTCCATATTCTGTACTCAACTTTGGTCCCATCCTCATTCTAAACTTTGGTGCCATCCTCATTCAGATTCTGAGAAGAATAGAAATGAGTCAAGAAATAGTTAGCTACCTACAGAAATCAATAATTGCAGTGAACTTTGGTAACAGATAATAATCAAAACAGCAATTCAATCCATAATTCATTATCTTGCCACAAAATCAACCATCTTATATAATTTAAAAAGCTTTGAAAAAAAAACAAACGTTTGCAGTCTAAAATCCAACTGCAATGGAGGGACAGTAAAAAGAAGTGTATCACCATATGTATGTCCTACGGTATCTATGTCATTGTTTGACTTTCTTGCAATGGAGGGGCAATTTCTTGAGTTTAGTTCCACCAAACCCATATTCAGAAAGTGACATACAAAAATATACGATACAATAAAAACTAAGGCTACTAACTAAAACAAACAAATACATTCAAAATAATATAATAATAGTAATTAGAAGGAAAAAAACCATATGTATGAACAATAGATAAAGCAAAAAGACGCATCACTTACAAATCTGCTAATTTCCCCGTACATAATCTTTACTTCGAAACTTGTATGTAAAACA
This sequence comes from Ophiorrhiza pumila, assembly GCA_016586305.1. Classification (NCBI taxonomy): domain Eukaryota; kingdom Viridiplantae; phylum Streptophyta; class Magnoliopsida; order Gentianales; family Rubiaceae; genus Ophiorrhiza; species Ophiorrhiza pumila. The sequence continues at coordinate 14,595,321 of BLIW01000006.1, forward strand.
AACAATTTGACGTCCAAACTTACTGGGTTAAGTGAGTGAGTGAAATCAGGATCTAAGATGAAGAAGAAGAAGAAGGAGGAAGAAGAAGAAGGAATATGTCATTGTTTGACTTTCTTGCAATGGATGGGCAATTTTAAATTTTTACATTAAAATTTTTTCCACGAGATCTCGTGGAGAAAAATGAAAAGTGACAAAATTTACTCCACGAGGTCTCGTGGAGTAAAAACCAGATGGAAAATTTTGCCCACGAGATCTCGTGGGCAAAATTGTGTGATTCGAACGAGCAAAAATTGACTAAGTGTTGGTTTGTGTTCTCAGGATGCAGCAAGTGGATGAAGGCGTGGTAATGGCTGGCCCGAAGGCGCATAAAAGCTGAGTTCAGTAAGGAGAGTTGCATTGGTTGCCCGAAGGCGTGCTCTTCTCCACTTATAAAGGCGTGGTGTTTGCTGAAGAAGAAGAAATTGTGGCAGATTCTTGAAGGCGCAGATCCTTTGGCTCAAAGGCACTGGCGTCGTTTTGAAACCTTCTACTTTGGTTTTTGTCATTTACATTACTTAGGCATTTTTAGTAGTGATATTTTAGTCATTGAACGTTTGCGTACCATTTACGTTTCTTTTGTAACCTCTATATATAGAGGAATAGTCAACATATTAGGGGAGGATTCTAGATTTTTAGAATTATCTTTTGAATTTTAGCGGGAGCTTTTCTCCCTCTCATTTTCTCTCTCTAGATCTACTTTCTCTCACTAAACATTTCTTCTCGGATCTCAACTCCGATTGTGAATTTGGACTGGATTTGTCTTTCTTATTCTCAATTGACAAAGGATTCTACAATTCTCTCGACTTAAGTGGTAAATTCTTCCAATTAAATGAGAATGAGCTTATCAATGTTGGAATTTGTTGATTTTGAAATGAGAAAGATGTTTTCTGGCTAAATCTATGATATCTTAGGATTCTTAATGGATGAATACGTGTTTTAGTAAATTGAATGCTATGCAATTTGATTTAATTGTTGAGTATTAAAATCACATTTGAACTGAGCATAAACATATGTTGAAATTCATAACTCTTAGCTAATCTTGAATAGATCAAGCTTCAATTGTGGTTGACATGCTAAATTGAGGAGTGATTAATCAAAGTTAGCGAAGATGCATGAATTGAGAACTAAATTGTGATTGTATAAGCCTTTGTACTTGTTTTCTGTAATCGAATCAATTCTGAAACTCAGGCCTCACCATAGGAAGTGTTAATGAATTGAATCCTTAGGAAAAGTGTCAAAGGAGCTTTCTGTGTTAACAACAATGATATGTGAACCTTAGGATGGGCCTCGCCATGGGAGTTCTTAGGACTTTGCATGTTAGAATAGTTAACTGGGAGAGTTGAGACTTTGCGGAGCTTCTTCCACCATTCTCGGGCCTCGCCATGGGAGAGGATAGTGATTTGGGGGTACAAGCAGTGGTGTGGTCGCCATGCTGACCACAGCTTGGACTTCTAGGCAATTTTGGTCTCCATTGCATTTAATTGTTAACTGATTGCATAGCATAGATTTACTAAGTCTGTGTTCATCCAATTTAAGAATCCTGAGATATCTGTTTCATCCTTGCTTGTTGCTATATTTTGCATCCTTGTTGTCGTTCTTCTGTGTTGTATTTTCCTCTTTCCAGTACTTAAATTCTGTGACAAGACTTTTAGAACAATTTGCTCACTATTCTTGACCTACGCCTTCCCTGTGGATTACGATCCCTACTTACGCTACTACATTAGTGTTTAGGGTAAAATTGACGAGGTGCGACACTCGATATCAATTTTTGGCGCCGTTGCCGGGGAAGGCAATCGGTTCTGGAATTTGTTGGATTGTTCTTGATTTTTACTTGTTCTACTCTGTGTTTTTGCGTGTGATATTTACTTTAGCTTTCATTTTGGTGTATGTTTTGTTCTGTGCATTGTTTTGAGTACGTGTTGAGATTTGTGGTCTATTTCTTTGTTGCATATTTGAAGTTTGTGTTTCTTTGTTATTATACTCCACAACTGTGTGTTGTGTATGTCAAGGTCTAGCAGGTTTGCAGGAGAACCACAATTCCTATTGGATCTTGAGTTGGAGAAAACTTTGAGAGCACAGTTGAAGCAACAGAGAGAAATGGCAGCTCAAGGAGCACAAGCACCTAGGTTTGGAGATCATTACGCAGTCAATTTCGACAACAGATTTGGGCAGCAGGACATAGACGTAGAAAGTTACCATATACCTCCCCAAATTGTTTCCATGATCACCCAGGGCCAATTCTTCCAAGGTCTTGACAACGAGGATCCTAACGATCACCTCGATTGGTTTCTCGGATTATGTAGCACTTTCAAGCTGCCAAGAATTGATAGGGGTGAGGTTCACAGGATTTTGTTTCCTTTATCTCTGCGTGGAAAGGCTAAACACTGGTTTAAGAGCATTGGAGGAGCCAATGCGGATATGTCATTTGATGATCTACAGAAAAGATTCTTGTCTAAGTACTTCCCTCCTGCCAAGCTTGAAAAGAGAAGGTTGGAAATTATGAATTTCCAACAACAAGACAGTGAGTCATTTAGGGAAGCTTGGGAGAGATTCAACGACTTGATTAGGCAATGTCCTAACCATGACTTGGGCGAAATCAGGGAACTAAATACATTCTTCAAGGGCTTAACTCCTGAATCTTCCATGATGGTCAAGACATGTGCTAATGGGGCACTTAAAGATAAATCTGTGCCGGAAGTTCGTGAATTGTTCAACCAAATTGCTGAGGATGAATATCTATTTCCTGAGACAAGGAAAACTCATGGCAGAAAGCAAAGAGGAGTCCTGGAGTTAGATGAGGAAACCTCACTCAATGCAAAGGTTGAAGCCTTAGCTAAACAAATGCAATCTCTTAAAGCTACTCAAGCCAAGACACCTGTGTTGTCTTGTGGAATATGTAAGGGTGAACATTATACTGATGAGTGCTCTATCACCACGGAATCCATTCAATACGTGAATAACTATGGCAACAGGCCACAGTACTCAGAAAACTAGTCAGGAGGGAACAATAGAGGCTTTGGAGGTAATCAAGGTACTTGGGGCCAACAAAACCAAAGCCAGGGAGGCCAATACACTCAAGGGAATGAGCAAAGGAGAGCTTCCAATCCTCCACCGGGTTTTGAGCAACAACCAAGTGCTCAGGAACAAAGTAAATCATCAGTGGAAGACATGCTCCGGATTCTTATTGAAAAGGTAGATAAAAATGAGGAGAGATTTGTTGCTTTGGAGACAACTGTGAGACATCATGATGCTTCATTTAAAAACATTGAAATGCAATTGGGTCAACTTGCTAATGCTGTACATCATAGGCCTAGTGGATCTTTTCCCAGTGATACGGTGCCAAATCCAAAGAAGGTGGGTATTAATGCCATTATGTTGAGAAGTGGTAAAGAAGTGCAAAAATCATCTAAGCCTGAGGAGAAGGAATGTGTCATTGAGGAGGAAAGTGTTAAAATTGAGGAAGAGAATGTTTATGAGGAAATGGCACCAAAGAAGGTTGATGAACAGGAAACGATTGCATTGGAAAAGAAGGATGAGCAAAATGCTACAAAAACTATGAAGAAGGAAATACCAACTAGAGTGGGTAATGAGATCACCAAGAACTCCAATCCTTTCAACTTCCCTGAGTATGCCCCTAAACCTCCTTTTCCAGAGAGAAAGAAACCACCTCCAAAACAAGGCCCTCAGTTCAAAAGGTTCCTGGATGTACTCAAGCAGGTGAATGTGAATCTTCCTCTGATGGATTTAGTGACATCAATGCCAAAGTATGCTAAGTATCTCAAGGATCTCATCTCCAACAAGGAGCAAATATTGAGATGTGATGTTTCAATGATGGTTTCTGAGTGCACTCAAGTTTGGATGGTTCATGATCTTCCTCCGAAGCTTAAGGATCCTGGGAGTTGCAATATCCCATGCAAAATAGGCACGAGGCATTTTGCAAAGGCTTTGTGTGATTTGGGAGCTGGAATAAACTTAATGCCATTGTCCATTGCCATTAATGTTGGATTGGAAAGCAGGATTCGGCCAGTTGCAGTCACACTCCAATTAGCAGACAGATCATTAGTGACTCCCACAGGTTTGGTAGAAGACGTTCTGGTAAGTATTGATAAATTCACTTTGCCTGTTGATTTCATTATACTTGATATGGAAGAGGACCCTGAGGTACCTCTCATTTTTGGTCGTCCTTTCTTAGCCACTGGTGATGCATTAATCGGTGTTCGAAACAAAACGGTCACATTTAGAGTCAATAATGAGGAAGTAGTTTTTGATGTGAACTATGCCATGAAACAACCCATGTACACAGAGTCTTTGTGTTCCATTCAAGTTGTTGAGTGTTCTACAACTTTAGTTGATGAAGGTATTAAGCATGACTACATTTCTGTTGATAAATTTGTTGATAATGAAGAAATTGATTTGGACGAGCATGATAAGGAAGATTGCATGATTTTACCTGACAATGCATCTGTGGTAGATTGTTGTTCAATTTGTCCAATAAAAGAATCAAACGCTGAATTGTCAAGCCAGACTTTGGTAGATCATACCTCACAGGAAGCATGTGTTAAGAATTGTTCAAGTAATAGTGAGGGTCATGCTATACTTGATGAAGATGATGATTGTTCTTTTCTTGATGTCTTGATTAATTGCATAGAATCTCATCTGGAAGGACATTGCAACACAATGAATCAGGATAATGTGGAAATTGTTGAATCTCTTTGTGACACACTAATTCTTGAAACTGTGAATGAATCTATGTGTGTAATTGGTAACTCACCACAAGTGCACGGTGAGCAATTTTTGTTAAAAGAAAACAATGCTGTTTTTGTTTGTGGTGAGAACATTGGGAAAACTTGTGACGATCACCATTTTATCTTGGATGATGAGGATGAGAAACTTTTTATTGACAGAACTAACATGGTAACAACTTGCTTATTTGATGCATCTATGTTTGAACGTACTGATGGGTTTGTTGAGACCAAGGATGAAAAACCTCTGGTTGAGCCTTGTAGGATTCAAATGGTTGATGTGGTGGAAGAGCCGGATAATGTGTTTCCAACAAGAGAAGATTCACTGAAGGTGTCAAGTGTGGGGGAGTTCCAATGGTTTAAGGTGCATTTTGTGGAGGATGTTCCTAATGTCCATGAGCTTGAGAGTGTACTAGATGTTACTCCTCCAGTGTCCTACAAAAGGAATACGAGTGCTTACGAGTTTTCATCTTTCTTTTGGTGGGAAGATGGATTCACCGAGTTCACTTCATGAAGAGAGTTTCATAAATAAAGTCTAGCTGGAGACTATAAAAACCCAGAACTACTTCTTTCCTTTTATCTTCCATCGTTATGTTCTCTTGTTGTGTGAGTAATTTCTCATAAGTCTTGTTTCACTTTGTGTAGGACGTGTTTTTTCATGCATATGAGAAAGATGGATAAAGACACTTTACCGTGCAAGCATTGGACTTCATGACTTACCAATCCCAGGGAGCTCCTAAACCTATCTTTTCTTTACATTGAGGACAATGTATGTTTTAAGTGTGGGGGAGTGTATGTTGGCTATGGTTTGTATCTCTTGGACTTTAGATGATTATTTGTCTTGTATTTGACTTGCATGGGTGATGAAATTTTTTGTGATGAAATTTTTTGTGAACAAGTATGCTATTTTTTCTAGTTTGTCGGGTAAAGTTGTGTCGTTTGCATATTATTTCCCGTTACATGTTGTGTTTTTCATTGTTGTGCAAAATTTTAAAGTTTTTGGTAAAAAATTTGAACTTTTTTAATAAGTGATGGAGTTGATGTGTTTCAATGAAATATGATGTTAGTATTGGTGAGTGTTGTTGTGGAAAAGGTGTCAAGAGCTTGAGTGTCAGACTGGAAAGTGAATAGCGCACACGTATTTGAAACTTTGTTCCTAGTTCACTATGGCTTATTCCAAGTTCATCACAAATAAACTTTTTGATCTTGCATGTGAAAACTTTTGTTCTTGGTACTAAGTTTGAAGAAATTGGCATATTTTGCTGGCTAAAGCCCGATGTTAAGGTAAGATAGATATGCCATGCAAGAACCCAAATGACATAGGAGGTAATGTGGATGGATTTTTTTTCGTTCTTTTTGTTATGCATTTATCTGGTGTTTCCAGAATTCGTGCATGTTTAGTCAAATTGGGATTCTTATGAACATGTGCTTGCACAAGAGATGATATGGGAGAAAAAGCCATATTGGCAACTGGGAAGGAAAAAGCCATAAGAACCTGGCAATCAAATTTGGAGAAAAAAGCCATAAAACTCAGGCATTATTTTAGTCATCAATATGTGAAGCACATGTGCACCAATTTGCAACACTAACGTGCAGAATAAGGGCAATGTCCCATAGAGTACCAATGTACGCATAGGTACCATTGATCTTGTGATTGCATGTTCATAAGAGTGGACAAAGAGATTGGCATGTATTGAATGGGTCGTGAAACCAGCTAGATGGTGTATAGCAAGAGAATAAATGAAGTTCATGTTCCTCAGCACACACTTGCACGCATGACATTTTGGTCTTTATTCATTGTGCCTTAGTTGATAATTTGTGCTGAAATCTAAAAGCTGGGTGCCAGGAACTTTGGAATAAATTCTTGTGTGGAAAATGTTTTGATGGACTTGGATGTGGCAATTGTGGATGAAAGAACAAATGTGTTAGATACGGGTGATAAAAAATGAGTTTTGAGTGTACAATTTGCTTGAGGCCAAGCTATTGTGAATGGTGTTGAAATGGATAGGGAAGTGTTCTTCAAAGCATGGTGTGTGTGTGGCATGGTTTTGTGATTGAGTTAAATGGTTTCGTTTTGTGTCTTTGCTTGAGGACAAGCAAAGGTTGTTCAAGTGTGGCGGAATATGATAAGTTGGTTTTATACCAACTTAAATGTATTATTTCACTTGGCTTTTGCCTTGATTTTCATGCAAATGTGTGGTGCAATGTGCTATATTGTGTGTTTATTTGGTTTGCAACTCATAGTGTTAAATGGTGAAAAAAAAGACCAAAAATGTTGTTAAAATTGGGAAATATATGCTTGGTGTCAAATGACAAGGTTTAGAGTTTGAAACAATGAGAATGGTGAGTGGGAATTTAAGAAAAACCGAAATGAGCTTATTTGGCCAAATTAGGGTTTGGGCAGAATGTTGGTGCAACTTGTTTTGGGTATAACTCTTTCAATTCTTGTCCGAATGATGAGATCTTGCATGTTCTGGAAAGCCCTTTGAGTGCACTACATTTCTTGTGTTTTAACTATTTTCTAATTCTGTGTGTAAACATGAGAAACGGGGGCTTCTTTAAGATTGCTACGTTCAGGATTTCTGTGTTAAAGTTCATTGCCACAGTTTGACAAAATGTGTATATCTTGAGTTACAGAAAATCTGTTACAAAAGAAAATCTGTTACTAAAAATCTAGAATCCTCCCCTAATATGTTGACTATTCCTCTATATATAGAGGTTACAAAAGAAACGTAAATGGTACGCAAACGTTCAATGACTAAAATATCACTACTAAAAATGCCTAAGTAATGTAAATGACAAAAACCAAAGTAGAAGGTTTCAAAACGACGCCAGCACCTTTGAGCCAAAGGATCTGCGCCTTCAAGAATCTGCCACAATTTCTTCTTCTTCAGCAAACACCACGCCTTTATAAGTGGAGAAGAGCACGCCTTCGGGCAACCAATGCAACTCTCCTTACTGAACTCAGCTTTTATGCGCCTTCGGGCCAGCCATTACCACGCCTTCATCCACTTGCTGCATTCTGAGAACACAAACCAACACTTAGTCAATTTTTGCTCGTTCGAATCACACAATTTTGCCCACGAGATCTCGTGGGCAAAATTTTCCGTCTGGTTTTTACTCCACGAGACCTCGTGGAGTAAATTTTGTCACTTTTCATTTTCTCCACGAGATCTCGTGGAGAAAATTTTAATGTTTTTGTTTTCTCCACGAGACTTCGTTGAGTAAATTTTTACATTTTTTCTTTCTCCACGAGATCTCGTGGAGAAAATTCATGAAATTGGCCGTTTGTTTCCTTTGCCAATGTGTGTGTAACATGTTTAGAGTGGGCAAATGTTGTGCCAAGAATGCATGAGTAGTGTGCCAAGAGTGATGTGTTGTGCAATGATCTTGTGGCAAGGTATGTTGGCATGACTTGGCAAAGTTTGGCAAAGTTTGTTGTGCAAGAATGGTGTGTAATGTATTCGGCTAGGTAAGTGCACTCGTATGACAAAGTGTGGCAAACGAATGGCAAGGTGTTGCCACAGCTAATGTGAATCAAGTGTGACACATGAGTGAACGTGCCATGCACAAACCGTGTCCATGTTGTGCCAATATGCTTATGGTTTGTGTGTTATGTGTTGTGAATACTTGGCAGAAATGATTGCATGAGTGTTGTGTCAAGAGTGTGCACGTGGTGTGCCAAAACGTGTGCATATGCTGTGCCAAAGAGTACACGGCAAGGTGTTGTGCATGTGTGCATGCATTCGGCAAGGTTGTGGCATGTGTGCGGGCAAGATTCGGCAAGTCATGTCAAAGTGCTTGGCAAGGTCTTGGCATAGTCTTGGCAAGGTGATGGCAAGGTAGGTTGGCAAGGTCTTGGCAAGGTATTGGCAAAGCCTTGGCAAGGTGTTGGCAAGGTTATGTTGGCAAGGTTATGTTGGCAAGGCTTGGCAAAGTTGTTGTGCTCGACGAGCTCGTGCAAGGATGGCATGCCAAACGGTACAATGCAAGACCATGTGTGACTTAGTGTTCATTCCAGCACCAAGCTCCACTTCCATGCCAGCTTCATGTGTCTTAGCCTCTGAATTAGGCCCAGTGGTACACATAAAAGTTCTCGCTAATCCTCTTAGCTTTCCACCAGTTCAAGAATCAGCATCATTGGGTACCTGTAACTCAAGATATACACATTTTGTCAAACTGTGGCAATGAACTTTAACACAGAAATCCTGAACGTAGCAATCTTAAAGAAGCCCCCGTTTCTCATGTTTACACACAGAATTAGAAAATAGTTAAAACACAAGAAATGTAGTGCACCCAAAGGGCTGTCCATAACATGCAAGATCTCATCATTCGGACAAGAATCGAAAGAGTGATACCCAAAACAAGTTGCACCAACATTCTGTCCAAACCCTAATTTGGCCAAATAAGCTCATTTCGATTTTTCTTAAATTCCCACTCACCATTCTCATTGTTTCAAACTCTAAACCTTGTCATTTGACACCAAGCATATATTTCCCAATTTTAACAACATTTTTGGTCTTTTTTTTTCACTATTTAACACTATGAGTTGCAAACCACATAAAGCACATTGCACCACACATTTGCATGAAAATCAAGGCAAAAGTCAAGTGAAATAATACATTTAAGTTGGTATAAAACCAACTTATCATATACGAAAAATTAGGCGTATCATTAATCCCGCCGCATAGAAGTTTTTGTGAAACTATAGTGTACCTCTCAAACTTTTAATTTTGGCACTTTACTTCCTTAAATTATTATTATTTTTCAGTTTAACTTAATTGAATAACTTCAATTAATTTTTTTTTAATATTTGGCTAACCTCTTTGTGAGGGTGGGCGCCACTCCTAATTTATTAGATAAATGGGTGGATGATGGACATACCCTAAAATCATCCATACAAAAGAGCCCTTTTTGAGGGTGGATCCATTTACAAAAACCTACACTCATGGATCCAACCTCAAGAGGGAGTAGCGACAATAAACTTGGAGTACTTCCTCCATTTAAATGTGATAGCATACGTGCCATATACATCATCCTACCTTTACAATGCAACAGTAAATTTGGAGTACTACCTCCATTTACAAATTGTAGGATCACTATGTTAACCAAAAGACTCCTATAATCACAAAGAGTGACAAAAAGTCCCTTATTATTTGGACTAGGCAAAATTATAATAATTAGTTCAATAATCAAAAGCGGCAACAACCTGAATGAGCTTCTTCTCCTATATTCAAAATAGGCAGATTGTGCTGCATCAATCCAGTGGTACTGTAACTGTTCCTCAGATGTCTTACATTTCAGCGTGTTTCCCACTAGTAAGCACTCAATGATAGCAACCTTTCCATGTTGTGCTTCACTTCCCATGGTTATCTTATAGTGCAGCAAGTGGAATTCCTCAAAAGTAGCCTCCTTTCCAAGCTGAACTTCCACATCCAGAACTTGGGACTCAAGGTTTTCAGATGCCCCAAGCAGTATCCGTGTAGCAGGTCTCATTTTACAGTGTATGTAACAATGGATTAGTAGGTAAAAATTAGGCAAACCAGCTCTAACATCAGCAAGCTGGGGCCTATTTTCAGGGTGGCAAAACAGACTGAGACAAGATAATTCATTTGGCAAACCAGTTCTAGCTTCAGAAAACTGGGGCCGCCACAGGAGAAATTTGCAATCCAGCCCTAACATCAGCAAGCTGGGGCAAGGGAACTTACCTGAGATTGGCGACATATGGATAAAAGGATCTAGAAGCATTCCTCTGAATCTCATAGGCATTACCTCTTTTTAAAATCAGAGCTGGTGTTTGTTCCCTATCAATCTTGAGCAAAGCTAATAGATGTGTGGAATTTTGGGACCCCTGTTGTAGAGCTAGCATCCTGGCTGGGATGTTAGCTTCTTTTGGAATCAAAGACATACGAGCTAGTTGCTTGATTTCTTCAAAGATATGTCTTATTTGCCAATTTTTCCAAGAGGTGAGTCCCTGGATCAGCACATTAGAGTCTGATTCCAATATAATGTCTTGATAATTCAGCTCCCTGCACTTGGATAAGTATCTGATACCTGCCAAAGCCTCCACCTGCAATTTTGAAAGAGTTAGAGGAAACAGAAAAATAGGAAGAGAGAAGAGTAGGTTACCCTTATAATTTCTAGTGATTCCTCCAGTTCTCCAGTGCTCCCCCACCCTGACTACTGCATAGTTGAGCTTAATGGAAGGGGGATCCGGGGGTTCCATTTGATACAATGAGGGACAGCCTTCCTTCTGATTTTCGTGCAAGCCTCCCAAAATGAGTTCCATTCTAGTTCCATAAGATGTACTCCTTGGAACTTCATATGACATATTTCCCTTATTGATTTAAAGATTCTTAGCACCAGAGTCTCCAAATCAGGTTTGGCATTATCAAAAGTAATATTGTTTCGCAATTTCCAAAGCCACCAGCAGATGATAGATGGACATATTCGAATGAGAAAGCCTCTGCATTCAGGAATATGAGGAAGACTTTGCCACCAGGTGTTCAATGTACCTGCAAGACTTAAGGAGTTGCACAAAATGCTAATCTCTGCTTCAAATACCTTCCATACCTTCTGAGCAAAGTTGCAAAAAACGAAAATATGATTAAGTGTTCCTTCATCAGCACAGCACCATGGACAACCGAAGGGTCCGAATATACCTACCTTGAATAGGTTGAGACCAATGGGGATTTTATTTCTGATAATCCTCATCATTAAAAAAGATATCTTAATCGGAACAGCAGGATCCCATATATGATTTATGTGAGGGTACAAGGGACTATGCCTCCCTTTTATTTTTTCATATGAAGAGGCTAAGCTGAAGTTACCATCTGATGTAAGATTCCATATCAACCTGTCTGACCCTTCTAGCATCACAGAAGTTTCTGAAAAGATTCCTCTTGGGATATGAGGGAGGAGGAGTTGGATTTTATCCCAGTCCCACCCTTGTCTCCCCAGCACATCAGCAACTTTAAAGCTACCTTGACAGTCATATATGTCTGCTAACTTCCCTCTTGGGCTCCATTTGTCAAACATCAGGCTACAGTCCCCCCTACCAATTTGAAATTGGATGTGTTCTTCGGCGGCCTCAGCTATCTCACAAAGTCTCTTCCAGGTTTGAGAATCTCCTCTCTTAGCCCTAACCTGTAATGGATGACAAGAGCTGCAGTACTTTGACCAAAGGAATTTGGACCAAAGGGAATTCTTCTGCCTAAACCTCCACCACAGTTTGTAAGTTTGAGCTGTGACTAGCTGGTTTAGATATCTAAAGCCTAGCTCTCCCTCCTCCTGACTGTAACATAATTCAGACTATCTAATCCAGTGATGCTTTGTACCCTTTTCCATTTCAGACCATAAAAAATTGGCTAATATGGACTGAATCTGGTTGAGGACTCTCTTGAGAGGGTTAACACTCATAGTGGTGTAGAGAAGGAGTGAAGAAAGAACACTTTTAATTAAAGTGATTCTCCCACCTGTCGTCAGAAATTTAGAACTCCAACCTCTGATCTTAAGGCTGATCTTTTCAATTAGGGGGTCAAAGTGTGCAGCAGGTATTCTCTTGTAATGCAATGGTATCCCTAGATAATTTGAAGGGAAGGATACTCTATTAAAGCCAGTAATTCTACCAATAAGGTGTTTCCTAGCAGGGGACATCCTTTCATGGGTTAGGAATGCACTCTTAGTTGGGTTAATCTTCTGCCCTGACACCTTCTCATAATGTTGCAATATCCCCATGATGGTTCTAATGGCTTGAGTCTTTGCAGAGGAAAAGATGATCAGGTCATCTGCATATGCGAGATGAGAGATCCTTGGGCAATTCCTAGGGACACAGTAGTTTAGGCCCTTCTCTAACTTGGTGTTCAAGATCCTAGACAAATATTCTGCACTGATGACAAACAATAAAGGGGAGATTGGATCTCCTTGTCTTCTTGAGGCTTTGAACCAGCCTTTAGATGCCCCATTTATAAGCACAGAGAACCAAACATTCGAAATCAGTCTCCATATAAGATCAATCCAAACCTCCCCAAAACCCAAGGCTCTCATAATCTGCAGCAAATAAGGCCAGTAAACCCTATCATACGCTTTTTCCATATCCAACTTTAGGGCTACCTTACATTCCTTACTCTTCCTATTAATCGTAGAAATCATCTCACTTGCCAAGAGATAATTATCCGTGATTAGTCTACCAGCCACAAATCCACTTTGGTTCCCTGAAATAATCTTAGACAGAATTAGAGCTAGTCTCAAAGCAAGCATTTTAGACACAATTTTGTTAAAGAAATTGCACAAGCTGATAGGTCTAAAATGTTTAAAAGAGGATGCGTTGGGGACTTTCGGAATGAGCACTATTGCTGTTGCAGTTGAAGCCTGATTCAATTCTCCACCATTGAAAAAGGACTGCACAGCCTTAAGTAAGTCTTGACTGATTATTTCCCAAGCAAAATTGTAGAATAAACCAGGGAAACCAACTGGACCTGAGGCACTGTCAGGATTCATGCTCTTAACTGTAAGACTTAGCTCCTCCATATCAGGGATTCTGGTGAGGTCATCTATTTCTCTATCTGAAAGGGTCATGGGCAATAGTTCAGTGTCAATTCTGTGGTTCACCTGCTCTGCTGAGTACAAATTAAAGAAATACTGGATAGCAAGTTCAGGAACCTCAGCCTCTCCTTCCAGTCAATCTCCCTCCTGATTTTGTATTTTATGGATATGGGATCTGGCATGCCTATTTTTCACATAAGCATGATAAAACTTGGAATTTCTATCTCCCTCTTTCGCCCATTTTATATTAGCCTTCTGTGACCAATATTCCTCCTCAATGCCCAAGTGATATTTTGCCCTAGCTGCTGCTTGGTTCAGGACTGTTCTAGGCACTGGACTAGTCTCATCCTCTTTTTCTAACTTAAGGAGTTCATCTTCAGCCTGTTTAGCCTTTGAAAAAATGTTACCAAAGGTTGATCTATTCCAGGACTTCAAGGCTTTCTTAACTAGCTTTAATTTCTCAGTGAAAATCCTAATATCGCCTATGACAGCCGTATCCCAGGCCTCTCTAATAACCGGAAGACAATCAGCATGCTTTATCCAGAAAGACTGAAATATAAAGGCTTTAACTATGTTTGCACTACCGTTCTTTATTCCTAGGATGAGTGGAGCATGATCAGAGGGTGATCTAGCTAGATGGGATATATTAGCCAATAGGTTGCTACTTTGGAACTGATTATTTACCAATGCCCGATCCAATCTTTTCCAAATCCTAGCCTTCCCTTCCCTATTGTTACACCATGTGAATTTGGCTCCATTGAAATTTACCTCATCTAGACCTAGAGAGGACATAAAGCTTATTAGTTCTCTAGATTCTCTTACATTGAAAGCTTTTCCCCCTTTCTTCTCCTCCCTATACCTAATGCAGTTCCAATCCCCCCATAAAATCCAAGGCTTATTAATCCCCTGCAAATCAGAAAGATCCTGCCATAGAGCCTCCCTTTTTGCCTCTGTACATTTCGCATAGACACTAGACATCATTATGGGACAGTGTAATTGAGGATGAGACACTTCTAACGTGATCTGTTGGTCTGAGATAGCAATGATGGAACAAGCAAAAGGCTTTCTAACCATAATCCAGAGGGAGCTACAGGCATTGGCATATGCTACATCAAACTTGAGTCTTCTTTTTAGAGGTTCTAATTTACCTATTTCAGCAAAAGGCTCTGCAATCATTAGTAGGTTGCTACTGTGTGTAGACAGAATTTTTCTAAGTTTCCTAAAGTTAGGTCTTTTGTTAATGCTCCTAATATTCCAATATGTGCAACTAATCATTATACACTTTACTCTTGGACCCCGTATATGTACTCTTATCTCTAAGTTGTCTAGTGGATTTGAATTTAGGCCAGGACTTAGGATTTTTCCCCTCTAATGCACTTTGTTCTTTATCAGAATGGTACCCACGCTAACTTGGCTGAGCCTGTAAGTCTAAGCACTCCTCATTTCCGCCTCCTCCCTCCATTAACGGCAGTACCTGCACATCATCAGAAGAAACTGTATCAATAATAGTGTTCATAATTTCATCCCAAAAAACATGTTCTTGGATACTTTGGCATATTGCTTTGTCCTTGTGAGCCTCTTTCTGTTGCATCTCCTGGGATGTTTCTTGTGTGGATGGTGCCCCCTCATTCACAGTTGCAGGTTGAGCGGGTGAGCTAGGCTCCTCATTCTCATGGTGACTTTCCAATGCTGCAAATTTATTGCTGTTTATCTGTATGGCCTCCACAGTAGCATGGCCTCCGCTATGCTCCTGTTCTAAATTTACAGTTAATACCACGGTTGGCTCTGCTGCCACTTGTTTACCAGAAGACTCCGGGATTTCCTGTGAGGAGCAAATGATGGGCAAACTATTAACATCCACCTCCTTTCCTTTAGCCTTTCGAGCCTCAGTCTGTGTATCCTTTTTCTGATTAGCCGGTTTCTTTGAGACCAAGACCCATTCTTTGTTACCTGATTTAGTAGCAGGGACATCCTTTCTAGTTTCTTTCAAATTTTCTTTAGGCATCAATCTCATCTGCTTTTTGAGTGGGTCACAATTCTTACTATCATGACCCATTTTTCGGCATTTGGAGCAATAGTTTGGCCGATCTTCAATTTCTAAATCCTGCCACTTCCCCTTATCCTTACTCCCGATCCAGATGCGAGAAGGGATGACTTTGTAAGATCCATTTCAACGCATAGACGAGCTTCACTAGGTCTTAGCAGGTCAGAGGCTGCTGCTGTTGCCGCGTCGAGCTTCAGTGGTTGTCCGGCAGCCGATGCTAAGGAATACAGCTTCTCTTTTTCAGATAGATGAATGAGAAGCATGGGGAAGCGTATCCACACCGGAGCAATGGAAGGTTGCACTGCCGGGTCAAAATCCTTCGACCATTTGAAGATTCGGGCCTGAAAGCCCTGGAAATGCCAAACTTTTCGAGTCCAAAATCTCTGAAAGTCAGCTTCCTTTGCAAATTTGAATAATACGTGCCTATTGTCTAGTAGCCCAGCCTTGCAATCTCCCAGGAATCCCGCAGCAATAATCTCTTTCCTTATCTGTGCCATAGCTGGTCGGCCCCAAGAGAACTTCCCGATGAGTGTCCATTGATAGTCTAGGGCTAGCAAGTCTTCTTCCTCCTCTGTAAGAAATAGGGCCGGTTCTCCCTTGAAAACAGAGAGGGGATTTCGATTTTTGATAGAGAGGAAAGAAATCGAAGATTCCCTAGTGTAATCCGAACTCCCCACAGCTTTTGCATAGGTCGTTGGGGGAGGAGGAGGAGGAGGAGGATCTACCCCCTCCTCCATAGACAACGGTATAGAAGTTGGGTCAATTGTCCGTTAGATAGTACAACGGTACTATTTTGTCCTTGTCCACGAGAGATATTCAAAAAGGTCTAGAGAGCTAAAAAATGGAATTGTTTCTATGCGATAAATTACATTTGTGTGTTTGATTTATAACAAAGGTAAATTAAACTTCAATTAAAAATTAAAATGAAAAAGATGTCAATAACCTTTTCTATTATACTTTTGAGACTTGTGACGACTCTTTTCTAAATATTATTTGTTCAACAATAACTACTAATCTTTTCAGTATGTTTCTAAGAAAACAGTTTTTAGGGTGTTTTCTTTGCTTTAGTTTTATCAAATCTTCGTAAAATGAATTTCTTCATAATTTTTTTGGTTAATTAGAAAGAACCTAATATAACAGTACCAAGAAAGTGGGTGATTTTGCGATAAATGCGAATGATTGATATTTAAACTCTTGTAAGGTAAATAATAAATATAGATTAGTATAAAATATTTATTTTTTACCCGCAATAAAAAACATTATTATACTTTGCAACACAATAACATTTTAAAGAGGTGAAGTATCAAAACTATAAGTTTTAATAGTATGTTATAATTCAACTATAATTCAAAGTGATATTTTGCAATTTACCCTGAAGAAATAATATCAACTCTAAAGTTAAAAACAAAACAAACCATAAACATAATATTCAACTTTTTATTCTATTGATCTCAAAATTAACTCTTCAAAACTTCTTCGTTCATGATCCTGAAATGACCTGAAAATAGAGTGCAAATTCTTGTAACGTATACAGTCTCAAAGCCTAAAATGCAAAGGCAGAGCGAGTTGAAGCATGCAAATGACAAGTATATTAAACAAAGATCCAATTGCAGCCAGTGTTATTAAACTCGGACCGGACCTGGAACCGGCAAGGTGTTCGGTCCAAGTTAGTATGAAAAATCGGTGGTCAGAAAACCGGTCAAACCCGGTCAAAAATCGGAAACCGATTTTTCAGGTTTTTTTTAATTATTATTTTTACATTTATATTTACATCTAATCAATAGTAGTTAATGCTTTTCTATTAATACACTCCAATTGTCATTAATGATTCCAATTTACCATAATTTAATATATTAAAATTTGAATACATTCAATTGTCATAAATACTTTAATTTACAATTCAAGATTTTTTTTTATCATTAATAATTCAAATTTACCATATTTCAATATTTTAAAATTTGAATACATTCAATTGTCATAAATACTTTAATTTACCATATTCAAGATTTTTAATATCTTTCAATTATCATAAATGCGTCCAATTTACCATATTTTAAAATTTTTAATAAATTCTAATTGTTATAAATACTTCCAATTTACCATATTACAAGATTTAGAATGAATATGAAAATTATGTTTAATATCAACTCTAAAGTTAAAAACAAAACAAACCATAAACATAATATTCAACTTTTTATTCTATTGATCTCAAAATTAACTCTTCAAAACTTCTTCGTTCATGATTCTGAAATGACCTGAAAATAGAGTGCAAATTCTTGTAATGCATACAGTCTCAAAGCCTAAAATGCAAAGGCAGAGCGAGTTGAAGCATGCAAATGACAAGTATATTAAACAAAGATCCAATTGCAGCCAGTGTTATTAAACTCGGACCGGACCTGGAACCGGCAAGGTGTTCGGTCCAAGTTAGTATGAAAAATCGGTGGTCAGAAAACCGGTCAAACCCGGTCAAAAATCGGAAACCGATTTTTCAGGTTTTTTTTTAATTATTATTTTTACATTTATATTTACATCTAATCAATAGTAGTTAATGTTTTTCTATTAATACACCCCAATTGTCATTAATGATTCCAATTTACCATATTTTAATATATTAAAATTTGAATACATTCAATTGTCATAAATACTTTAATTTACAATATTCAAGATTTTTTTTATCATTAATAATTCAAATTTACCATATTTCAATATTTTAAAATTTGAATACATTCAATTGTCATAAATACTTTAATTTACCATATTCAAGATTTTTAATATCTTTCAATTATCATAAATGCGTCCAATTTACCATATTTTAAAATTTTTAATAAATTCTAATTGTTATAAATACTTCCAATTTACCATATTACAAGATTTTGAATGAATATGAAAATTATGTTTTTCATCAATATTTTCAATCAATCACATTAATACAATTTAAATAAATATGAATTTTAAATTTTATCATATAATATTTATTGTTTTTTATTTAATTATTATTTTATAGCACACAAAATTAAATTCAAAGTGTGATATGTCATTAATTTTTTTAATTCACAAGTTTAAGTTTTGAAATAAATAAATTGTGTATTGAGAACTATATTTTCTAGCTTATTTTAATATGATCGATTTGATATTAAATTAATTAATACTTTATTATATCTCACGTATTTTAATGAAATTTTATTAAATTATAAACAAAATAATTATTAGCATTATTAAACAATACGATCTATGATTTTTTTATGGATGAAAAACTAAGAATTTAATTGAATATTATTTTTTTAATAGTTTGGTCATTTTATTTTGACATAAAATGTGAGATATGTTAATATTTAATTAATATATTTATATTAAATATATTTATGACGTCATCTAGTTCTTGACACCGGTCCGACCAATTGACCCCTAACCCAATAGCTCTATCGGTTCACACTCCGGTCCGAGTTTTAAGATTAAGTATACATGTCTAGTATGCATCCTAGTTTACACGAAACTTAAAAGATTATATATAAAACTAGACATGGCGACGATTCACGAACCATCGGTTTATGGTTACGGTTTGGAATTGCAGATCCACGGTTTCGTCCCCATTCCGATTTTAGTACGGGTTTTTCTTGGTTTGATTTTTTTAAAATAAACTTTGACAAAAAATATATACAAATTTCATATAATTGGAAAGTAACTCATTTATAGATATATAATTTTTTGGCATATATATGAATTACCATATACATACAAAACATAATAAAATGAAACATAAGTAAAGTTATATGTTTTATAGTAAGTTAAAAGTGTTTTTTCCATGTAAGCCTTAACGCGTCAATGTAACGACTATGGTCCATAACCCTATAGCATTAGCTAAGCAATAAAATTTTTTTCGACAATTTTGATTCGAGATAAGATTAAAGTCATATACATTGCATTAGCCAATTCAAGTTGGTTGGAGTATTAAAATAAAATAATTGAATAAATAGAAATAATGATAACTAATAATATAAATTAAAAAATACTACCTATGGAATTAGGTAAAGAATGGAAAAAATGAAATAAATAATATTACTGATAATTGAAAAGTTTAGTTTAACTGTTTAAGATATTATGAGAGCATAGAGTATTTGAGAAATTTGAGACTATCAAAATTAAGAAAATATTTTTTGGATATAAAAGGGAGAAAATTTTGAAAAACAAAATAAATAATTTTTTTTGGAACCGGCAATTCACAGTTCGGGCCTGGTCGTCAGTTCCGGTTTCAGCTCGGGCCTGACGAGGGCTGGTTCCGATTTCAGTTAAAACCAAAATCGTGGCCATGCCTATATAAAACATTTCATCTGTAGATTAGTAAAATTTGAAGGGCTATGCATCCAAAAAAAAAAGAAAAAAATCATAATTACAATCAAAATTAATTAGACGATGTATCACACTATGTGATGCAATTATAATGACTTTGATCTTTTATATCATTTTATGTATCACTCTCTATAAAATGTAATACTTGTCCTTTTAGTTAGTTATATAAATTTTAAAAATTGAATTAAAACTCTATCAAGTATAAGTGATTCTATACGTGTGAAAATCTTATACAGTGATACATAAAGTAATACACAAAACCGATACAAAAGATCCATTATCGATACCTTGCAAAGAGAGTTTTTAGCCAATAACTACGGAGAGAACAATCAACTGAATTTTGTAACACTAGAAATAAGTCAAAGTTGGGCATTCATGGAGGCTGAACTCCATAATATGATCAACTTTAAAAAGAGTCGTGGGCTGCTGGTGCGAGCAGTGTTTTGAAACTCAGACCGGAGTGCAAACCAGTATAGCTACTGGGTTAGGGGTCAATTGGTCGGACCGGTCGAACCAGTGTCAAGAACCGGATGACATCATAAATATATTTAATATAAATATATTAATTAAATATTAACATATCTCACATTTTATGTCAAAATAAAATGACCAAATTATAAAAAAAATAATATTCAATTGAATTCTTAGTTTTTCGTCCATAAAAAAAAATCATAGATCGTATTGTTTAATAATGCTAATAATTATTTTGTTTATAATTTAATAAAATTTCATTAAAATACTCAAGATATAATAAAGTATTAATTAATTTAATATCAAATCGATCATAGTAAAATAAGTTAGAAAATGTAGTTCTCAACACACAATTTATTTATTTCAAAACTTAAACTTGTGAATGATAACTCCGTTTTCTATGTTAATTATTTTTATGGTTTTAGTATTTAATTGATATGTTTTTATGCATTAAGAATTGCTTTTAATGCAAAATTTGATAATTTTGGAAAAAAGGATAATTGTGCTTAAAAGATATGGATGAAGATCAATTTGTGTTGGATTTGGGCAATGGAGATTTACGTACAAGAAAATTTGGAAAGATTTGGAGATTACTTGAAGTCTTGAAGAGTTTGATTTGGAAGAGAAGATTGCCTTATCATATTTTAGTCCATATCCAATTTGGAAAATAAGATAATTATGAGATTTTTTATTAAAGGGTTGCATCCCTATTTTTAATAAGCCGTTTGTGGCATATTTTAGGATTGATTTTATCTCTATATTGTTTTTATCATGTTTTAGGAAGAGTTCTAGATTAATTCAATTTCTTTAAAGATTTGTTTCTTAAATTTAATAACCTTCTCTATATAAAGAGAAGGAGTAGGGAATAAGTAGTAGGTACGCAGTGAGTAGTTTTTTTTAATGTAGTTTTAGTAGGTAGAAAAGTAATTTTTAATAGGGCTAATTTTATATTCTTACGTACTTTATTAAGAAGAATTTCCTTTTGATTCTAGCATTGTTTTAGTTTTATTTTAAGCGTCTGTTTAAGTTGTGTCTTTAATTACATAAGTTTTATAAATGGCAGGTTTGCGGATTCATTTTAATTTCTATTATCACATCTTTTTTTTTTGGTTCAAAAGCGATAATTTCATTCCAATAAGAAATGAGATTACAAATTCAGCTAAATAGCTGCAGATCAGATTGCACAATAGTCTTTAACCAAGTTGGGAAGTGCTCTTCCCAAGCCTGTGACTTTAGTGCATTACAAGCAATTTTTGCAAATGTTAAGCTAGCTCTATTGAAATGTCTATTTACAAAAGAGAACGTACATTCACAGAACAGTTACTTTAACAATAAGATGTCTTCAACTATTGGGGTTGTATCACCAGTTGGGGCTGTGCTTTTGTTGAGTTTGTCCACAATAGTTTTGACATCTAATTGTATATCAATTTTCTTCCAGTTCTTCTGTGCTGCTTTGAGTTGAGCTAATCTAATTCCTTCAAGTTCTGTTGCCACTGAGGATTGGATGCTCCCCCTAGCATCAGCCCATGCACTTAATATACTGCCTTCATAGTTTCTAGCAATCAATCCAATTCCAGCCTTTTGTTCTTGCTGCTGTGATATGGAGCAAACATTTATTCTGATAACATCTGTTCTTGGACATTCCCAGCATTTCTCCCTTTGTGTTCCTGTTATCCTGACCTTCATTTTTTCCTGCATTTTGTTAGAGTGTTTTGCAAATTCAAACCATTCCTGGATAGCCATGTTTACTGTGACTGCTGCCGTACAGGATGGCCCATCAAATATTCTTCTGTTTCTTTCCTTCCAGATATGCCAGAACAAGTATGCAGTTAGTTCCTGTCGCCTTTCAATTTCATATACACCCTTCACTTTGCATAGTTCAGACCACCAATCTGAGAATGATGTTGTGTACTTTGATAGTCCGTCCCACTCGATTGGGGCAGTCTTCCATATGTGCTGTGCTTTGTGACAGTGAAAAAGAATGTGTTCCAGGTTTTCATTTTGCTCACCACAGCTCTTGCAGATGTCATCCTCTATGATTCCCTTCTTTTTTAGCAGTGACTCTGCTGGCAAGCAGTTATGAACTCCTCTCCGTAAGAAATACTTTACTTTGCCTTTCACCTTCAGGTTCCACAAAGTCCTCTATGTTTGTCTTTGTTCTTCTGAATTTTTAATGGTGCCTTCTTGCTTTGAGTGGTGTCCAAGGAAGTTCTGAAGCATGTTGTAGCCAGATTTAACATCATATGTTCCAGTTGTGTTGAAATGCCAAATTAAGAGATCTCTAGAGCCTATCATGCTTATTGGCATATGAAGAATCATTTCAGCTTCTTGGGGATCAAACAGGCTTTTAACTAGAGATTGATTCCATTCCTTATTTGAAGGTAACATCAACTCTGTTACCTTTTGGATTTTACATCCTGACGGCTTTTTGGAAAAGGGCTTCATTGGTAAATGGTACGGCATCCAGCTATCTTCCCAGGGGTTTATAGAGCTTCCATTGCCAACAACTTTCCTGCATCCCTTTTCCAGTACAAATTTGGCCTTTATCCAGCTCTTCCACAGCCAAGAGGATTGACTTTTGCGTCCGCTTCTAACACTGTCGTTTGTGAAAAATACTTGTGTTTAAGTACTCTACTCATTAAGATATTTGGTTTGGTCAGCACTCTCCATACTTGCTTTGCTAACAAAGTATCGTTGAAAGCCCCTAGGTCCCTGAATCCCAGTCCTACTTTGTCCTTTGGTTGCGCCATTTTCTTCCAAGATATCCAAGGAATTTTTTTGGTGTTCTGATTAGTGTTCCACCATAAATGTGTCATCTCCTGTGTGATTTTTCTACATATGTGGTCACTTAACTTAAAACACGACATTGCATATACGGGAAGCGCCATTACCACAGATTTTAGTAGGACTTCCTTCCCTGCTGGAGAAAGGAATCTGTTTTTCTAATTGGAGATCCTGTTCTTCGTTTGCTCCAAAATGTAGTTGAAAACCTGTTTTTTGGATCTGCCAATCACCAGTGGTAACCCAAGATATTTGCTGATTTTTTCCTCCTTGACACCTTCCAGCTCCTGACATAGGTTTTTCCTTTGCTCTTCTGGTGTGTAAGCTAAAGAACACTGATGATTTTTGTAGGTTAACCACTTGACCTGTGTTTACAGCATATTTGTGTGGCACATTTTTTATGCGTCTTATATGCGCAGAATCTGCCTTGCAAAACATCAAAGAATCGTTAGCAAACAATAAGTGAGTAACCACAGGACCACCTTTGCTAATTCTCATACCAGAGAAACAATTACCCATCATCTCAGCCTGTTTTATTAAGTTAGACAGACCTTCAGAACAAAGCAGAAACAAGTAAGGTGACAATGGATCTCCTTGTCGAATCCCTCTCGAGGGTTTAGGGAATCCATGTGCATGCCCATTGATATTAAAAGAGAACGAAGCAGTGCTTACACAATTCAATATCCACCCAATGAAAGTATGAGCAAAGCCCATTTTATGCATGATCCTTTTAATAAAACTCCACTCAACTATCATATGCTTTGGACATATCAAGTTTCAGGGCCATGAAATGATTTCTCCCAGTTCTCTGGTTGTTTAGGTGATGAATGAACTCATGTGCAATCACCACATTGTCTAGGATTTGTCTTCCAATTTCTATTATCACGTCAAAATTCCATGTTTTCATCAGAATTAATTGATTGTTTCCATAAGTGCAATTCTTATCATTAAATGATCAAATTAAGTTCTAGAGTTTCGTTCTTTAAGTCTTCATCTTTTAGTTTATTTCTTTTTAGTTTCCTCCATTACACAAGTAATTTAGTTAATACATTAATTACTTTTTATACATGCATCTCTCTAGTCTTAGTTTAGTTTCTTTTTAGTCTGACTAAAGATTTTAAACTTTAATCTGAATCAAATTGACGTTTCTTTATGTTGAATTCATGTCATTAAAGTTGAGTTTAAATTGAGTCTTGTGATTGGTTTCAATTTTAGTACGAGTAGTTTTTATTAGACTAGTTTTCATAGAGTAATTTATGTTAGAAGTAGTAAATAGTTTTAGTTTTTATTTACGTATTTTTAGTTGGAGTAATTAATTGCTTTTCTATTTTTCAGTTTTCCTTTTTAATTAATTTCCTTGAATGAGTTCTTTTTAGTCAATAGTTTTTAATAATGTAGTTTAGTCTTTAATTTTCAGTTTTACGAAGATTTTAGTTTAATCTTTAGTTTTTAGATTTCTAATTTTAAGTGCAGTAATTTATCAACTTTAGTCTTAGTTTGAGAGTCTTGTAACTTTTGGGTTACAATAGCTTAAGAGTTTTATTAGTTTTATTTTCTTTTAACTTTGGTTTTGGATTTTTTATATTAATTTTAAGTACTTGGTTATTACGAATTCAAGTTCCCATATTTTTTGCATCAGTTTAATTCCATTTGCAATCGAAGATACACGAATTTCAGCTTGAATACGTATTCAATTAGCTACTTGGGAAGCGAAGTGCACATCGTCATTAGTATCAATTTCTTTACTTTCATTCCTTATATTTCTCTTTATATTATGCCTTCGTTTAATTTAACTTGTTTTTGTGATTATGTCTTATAAATCGTTTTATTTTCCGGCATTAAAGTAATGAAACTCTAATTATTATTTTATTGTGAGATCAAAATGTGCATGCTAAATTAATGTTTCATAGATTCCGAAAAGTTCTCTGTGAATAACTGTAGTTATTTGAATTATTTAAATTTTGATCAAATTTATTTAATTTGAATAGAGCCAATTAATCTCCCATTAAGTATCTGTATTTAGTGGATATGATTGATTAGTGGTAAAGCTACGGTCAGGTAGACGAGAACAATAGGTTAATAAATTACGACTGCTGATTCTGATTGTGATTTGTTAAAATTGGGTTCCTTTAATTCTTAATGCTGTTAGGACATTAAATTTGGTGTTGGCTGATTCCAACCGAATTGTGTCTTAATTAGAGAAATAATTAGTTTAAGCTGATTCTTGCTAATTATCGAGAAATTAAGAAGGAATTGGATTACGTCAGAGCTGATTCTCGGTAAACTGTAACTGGTTGGTTTATGAACGTTAATTAATTATTGAGTCAATGATCGATGAATATTTAATTAGTGTGGATTTACTTATTTGCCGGACTTTTAATTTCTTGCGTTTTTATTTTGATCCTTTTAGTTAAATTGTTTGATTTATTTTAAGTTTAATTATCGTGATTTGATATTTAAAATTGAGTTGTGACAAATTGTTGAATTAACTAATAGACTGTGCTCCGTTCTCCGTGGGATTCGACCCTACTTCCCCCTTTACTATTTTAAATCCTTTGAAGTAGGTATTTTAAATTTGGTATAAAAACGACCGTACCAGTGAATTAAAAAAATTAATGACATATCATATTTTGAATTTAATTTTGTGTGCTATAAAATAATAATTAAATAAAAAACAATAAATATTATATGATAAAATTGAGTGGAAGCTGTCGCTACTTCCCAATTTACCCAAATTCACTCAAATAATGCAGAAGTGATGAGTGGGATCGAATCCTCAGGGAGTGGGATCGAATCCTCAGGGAGAGGGATGTATCACAGAGTTGATTGATGATAGGATGAACAATTAAATGTTATGACTTGAACAGATCTAAGAATCGAGAGTCTAAAAGGAAATCGAATCAATTAATGAGAGGAAATTGTATTGCCTTGAGGGGTACAATTAACATGGATCTCAGCTCATAATCATCGACTTGTGTGTGCTCATGTGAGGGGATTGAACATCTAGTGTCCTAGACTCGATCAACCTGGTGGTTCTCACGACTCCATTTCATCAATACTCCTTGAACTTCCCTTGGTAGGGCAAGACCTAGGCACGAGTTGAGATCCTAGATCCCTATCTTACAGAACAGACCTAGTTCTATTCCCAGTTACCTCCCTTGGTAGGGCAGCTAAATGAGGCAAGCGTTTAGACTATTCTATACAGATATTCTCAAGTCATTTCCCTAGAATCGATTCTAAATGTCAGTGGGTACAGCACAAGTAAAATCAACAACATATCTGATCTTGAGACTCACAAGAGTTTGACCTTCAATTCAATTCATGTAGTTCCAGTTGCCTTCGGTAGATCCACACAGACCTCAGTGGGTATCGCAGACCAAATGTGGACTTAAAGGAATTTATGCAAACACATGGAAGCAAAACATGTAATGAATATCAATCAAAGATAAACACAGATAATTCTAATTCAAATCTCTCAAACGAGCTAAAGATCCATACAACTGACCCTCAAGACAACACCCTAAATCTAGCCGATCATGTTGATCGGCTGATATCCCATAATTCCAGAAGAGAAATTCTGAATGAAAGCTATTTTAATCCTGATCTAAGGTTTCCTTCTTCTTTTTGATTTCTTTTCCTCTTTTTGCTCCCCGATCCTTCTCTCTCTCTCTTTTCTTTGTGCTGCCTCTCTTCCTTTTCCCTCTTCTTCTTCCTCTCTTTTTTTTCCTTTTCTTCCTTCCTTCTTCTCCCGTTCTCTGCTTCTGTCTTTCTTTTCTCTCTTTTCCTTTCTCTTTTTTTTTTCCTTTTCTGCCTCTTTTTCCCATTCTCCCTTATTCCTTTTTGTTTCTTATTGAGGCGGTGGCAGCTTGCATGCCTTCGTGGCTCACAAATTTGCCACCTAGGTAGCAAGAGCCATCATTTTTTGTTTGTTTGGTCCTTGAATTTTGATAAATGCTAATTAAGCCTGAATTGCTAATTATTTAATGCAATTAAGCCCTTTTAATCTTATAAAGTTCGTAATTTATTATCTAAATTTATTAATTAACTAAAGTTCTTACTTCTGGAATCTTAATCCTCAAAACAATGCTTATTAATGATGTCGTATTTCAACTTTAAAATTATGATAACCTGCTTGAATTTAATATTAATTAAATTGTTCACACGTTAATATTTTGGGTTCTCACACTCTCCCCTCCTTAAAAGAAATTTTGTCCTCGAAATTCTTACCAATTATCAGGGATGTTTAGGGTATGATTATAGCATGTTTTCCTAAATTTTTTTCATCTAGCTTTCTCAACAACAAGCTTTCCCAAATGACCTTAACAAGTGAGATTTTCTTATATGGAATACGCATAAATTTTCGTATCATGTATGTCCTAATCATCTTTATTTTCCTAATAAATGATACTGCCAAATAAAATTGTTTCCGCAAATAATTACTTTATATCAAATATACGTATCAACTAAATGCCTTAGTCACCAGTAATTTATTTCTAATCAACGTTAACTTGTTAACTTGAAAGAAAATATAGATACCTCGAGCCATATTTGATCATAACTCTAAGCCACTATATCCTTCATATACATTAATCTGCAAAAGTTGTCCCTTCAAAATTTTTTTAATCCTTTTTAACCCTCTCATTTATTCTTCAAAATCTCCAAAACTTCAAATTCATTATAATATCTAATTGTTACATATTGACTAGTTAATATAGTATTCTAAATCTTTTGGTGGGATTTTCCCAAAGAGAAAAGTTCCATATTAGTGTAATACTATCCATAACTTCTTACTATTTAGGTTATCATACTTGCAAAGAATCATCATATTTGTATGCTAATATCTTACTCTTCAATTTTTAGAAATTGATAATCTCCAAAGTGTTACAATTAACAAACAATTGGTACCAATGTCTTATACTCAGGGAACAACAACATCAATATCCTTACTTTTTGTAAGGTTATTCGTATTTTCACTATATTTTAATTAAGCATTTCATGCCTATATCATGCAAGTCTCTTATAGTTACTCCAAACTCCATACTTGTTATCTACTCCCACCATTCGTTTCTCCCTCTGATTTTTATATCGCCATGGCTTGAGTTATAGGATTGAAAAGATCCAAATCTTAGGTTGATCATTCCTAAGAGGATCAATTAAATTCTAAAATCGAGCCAATGGCATCCAATTGAGATCTCATCTTCGAGTCTTATTCCTTGCAACTTAATCCGATAACTTTCACAACACCTTCTCAAACTTAACAAATAATTTCAAACATGATCAGAACTTAACGAAATACCATTCCATAACAATCAACTCTATAACTTTCACAACACCTTTATAGGTTGTAAAATAATTTCCTAGTCGAATTGAAACCTAATGTTATAGTCCAAAGATCTTATCCTGGCTTATGAGCACAAAGGCTCTGATACCACCTGTGACGCCCCGACCCACCCTCTAGTTGGATAGTGGATCGGGTCGTCCAATCAGTCAAAAGTCCTAAACATATAGTAAAACCTCGAGGAAATATTTTCTATTTAAAAATTTCTTCTCAACATCAATAACCATCACAAGTAAAAGGTAACCCCACATTTTTAACATTAGATTACAATTTAATCTCGACTGCAGGGTTCAGTGCCACAAGTCTCACAATCTGACAGTGATCCCACTCGTCCATCCTCCTCGGCCTTTTCCTGTCGCTTTACTGAAAACATTTAGGAAAAATGGGGTGAGCCTTTATCGCTCAGTGGGTGGGGAATTGGATATAGTTTTTGCAAACGGTGAATAATTTAGAACTATATTTTCAAAATATGAAGTGTCAAAATAATTTATACATACCAAGAGAAAGCCACAATAAAAATCATAGAAAAACTAACAATAAACAGTCATAAAGACTATTCAACTCAGGTAGCACAATGTCCCAAAAGGGAGCACATAATAGTTTAGATTTGGTACCTGTGGTCAGCCCAGTTGACCTCCAGTACCAGCCATATGACTCCCGGCAAATTGCGCGCCCGACTTAGAGCTACCTTATCCTTTACAGTTAGTAATTGCCCCGCAGGCACAGTATGATATATCCGGATAATCAGTACCCTTTCTCATGAAACTAAAACCTCCTTAGTTCCACTTGACAAGGGTTAAACGTCACGGTGGACTTATGATGAACTCGTCGACCCTTGCCTTCCCGACCATCAATAAGCCACTCATGACTGGGCTCCAGTCAGTCAGGCAGTCGCAGTATAGGCAAACTCATGCCATACACAAATATTTCACACCATGTAGGTGTGCTACAATCAATAGCGGCATATGTGGATTCTAGAGGTGGCTCTCGCATTCATATCAGCGAAGCACTTAGTTCCACACAGCACCAAACCAATATTTCAATCATATCACATCATATTTAACAAATTCAATATATGCAAGATCACAATGAATTATAAAAATTCATTCATCATGGAATATCATTTTATAATATAAGAAAGGAGATTGTCCATAAATCAAATAATGCCCTATCACCTTCAATCATTATAAGGACATGTAGACACAAAATCATATAATCCAATTATCATAAGGATAGGCAAATAAGCTACATATGACGGGGTCCAAAGATTTTAATAATTCCAGACAGTCCAATCTTTACAAATAAATAACCGGATAAACAGACAAGACGCCTATACATTTATAGGGATACAAGTAAATTATTATGTTCTCATTTATTATTATATTTACTACCATTTTTATCGTTATTATTTTACTTGTATCATTATGATTACGAATATTATCAATAGTATCAGTATTATTTTCCCTTCTTAATATTGTCATTATTAAAACAAGAATTCTTTTACAAAAGAGATGTAACGTAAATTTTCATTTAAGGTTGGCTATAAACTTGAAATAAAGCATTAATGTTAAAGGTTAAGACTTACAATTAAATAACACCACCAAATCCCATTAAAACTTATTTAGATTATTAATTCTATAACCTATAGCCCAAACTGATAGTGTATAAAAGCCCATTCTTAAAAGGTTCACTTCATATCAAACTCTAAAACCCCATTCTTGTTACTCCCATTCATTTTAATTCTTGATGAGCTGAAGCCCAACTTGAAAGTGCAGAAGGCCCACCCTTTGTCAATTAAAATTACTTTAAGAAGTTGTATATTTAAATAACTGATCCAACTAGAGCCCATTTCCCCTTGTATTTAAATACCTGATCCAACTAAAGCCCATTTTCACTTGTATTTAAATACCTGATCCAACTAAAGCCCATTTCCACTTGTAGCACCAGATGGTTAAAGAATAATAGAATGCAAATTTTAGTTTAAAGACTAGAAAATAAAACTCAACTGTTGACATACTTGCACAGCAGCAGGAGTAGCTTTTCAGTCCTACAATTGAGCAACTTATGCTCACACAGTTTCAGAGCATAGTGGTTCAACCACAATTAAAGGTGGAAATCTACATATATAAAGCACCCTGATAACTTATCTTAGGGTCATCTAAATGATTGTGAATCTCACAGTATATTATGAAATAAAAATGAAAACTTTGGTTCAGCGAATTTCAACCAACTCTGCAATGATCATGTCTTACTAATGAACCAAGTTTATAACAGATTGAAATTTATTTCGATCTCATCATCAAGAATTTCATGGCGATGAATTTGTATAGTATACCACAGGTATAATTAAATGAAAACCATCCAACAATTACCACCAATTGTGAGTCTTGGGACTAAAACATTAACCAACAGAAGTATGAAAGTGGCCACATTGATTCATGTTTCAACTAGCATGTTGACAACCTTCTTTATACAATTAACAAATATATTGATCACTACATCACCAAGGTGAAATTAGTTTCATAAACATTAGTCTCCTCATCTTTCTTAAGATAAAAACTTCATCTTTCTCCCTTTGCCATCACTGCCTACATTGAAATCTCCAACAACAACAACCACATAAAGAAACAATAAAAGAAACAAAAGTCCCATTTGACACAAACATCAAAGGACACAAGAGAAAAGGAAAAACAGAGATTAGAAGCATTAATAGCCAAAGGGCGGCAAAATGGGTAGTGAAAAATAGTGTTGAAAAACCAATAACTCATCAAATCCATAACTGTTTAGGCGATGAATTGCAAGCAAGAATACAATTTCTTCTCTTTTTTTTCGCACCTGATCGGTTTTTTTTTTCAATTCAAGATTCAAACACAAAATTTCATCCATATTTCTCTTTCGCTAGTTTAACATCTAGCTATTAACCAGCTTCACCCAAATTCAAGTAGAAATCAATTAACAAAATATTCCCAAAACACCAATTTACAAATTAAATACAGACCCAAAAGTAAGTTTATCTTTCTTTTTTTTTAAAGAACTTGAACACCGTTGCAAAACTCAAATTCACCCACAAAAACAACATTCTTTAGAATATACTAATTCAATCCAACAAGAATTTAAACAATTCATCAAGCCATGAAAGAAGCTCCACAAGAAAATCAAGTTCGTCATACAACTTTAGCTAAAGTTTTAAAACTAAAGCACACCCACCTTTCTCAAGTTTTCACAATTTTCTCCGAATTAGCAAAAATAGAGTTGCCAAGCCTTTCTTCCTTCTCCTTCCAGCTTTTCCCTCTTCTTCTTCTTCCCTTTTCCCTCTTCTTCTTCCTCCCTTTTTTTCCTTTTCTTCCTTCCTTCTTCTCCCATTCTCTGCTTCCGTCTTTCTTTTCTCTCTTTTCCTTTCTCTTTTTTTTCCTTTTCTGCCTCTTTTTCCCATTCTCCCTTATTTAGAGGTGGCAATTGGGCGGGTTTGGGCGGGAGCGGGTAGTTAACGGGTATTGAAAAAAGGGGCAACTACCCCCTCATACCCTATTTTGTTGATGGGCGGGTTTGGGCGGGTAATAATAAATTTGAGGGTACCCGCGGGTACCCGTGGGTACCCTAATGTAGTAAATTATGGGTAGTTGTAGGGTAATTCACGGGTAGTTTGCGGGTAGTTGCGGGTACCCATAATGGGTATTAGTTAAAAGGAGTAGCAATCATAAACCTTGACCCGCGGGTCCAACCCAACACAACACTATACAGTTTTTACACATACTACACATTTTTTCACACACTACACACATTTTCACACACTACACATATTTTACACTTAGTACACATATTTTCACACACTTCACACATTTTCTCACACTACACACATTTTCACACATTACACACATTTTCACACACTACACATATTTTACACATAGTACACACATTTTCACACACTACACACATTTTTACACACTACACATATTTTACACACACTACACACATTTTCACACACTACACATTTTTTCACACACTACACATATTGTCACACATTACACATATTTTACACATAGTACACACATTTTCACACACTACACATATTTTATACACACTACACACATTTTCACACACTACGCATTTTTTCACACACTACACATATTTTACACACCCTACACACATTTTCACACATTACACATTTTTTCACACTACACACATTGTCACATACTACACATATTTTTCACACACCACATATTTTACACATAGTACACACATTTTAGACATAGTACACATATTTTCACACACTATGCATATTTTACACATACTACACACATTTTCACACACTACACATTTTTTCACACACTACACACATTTTCACACACTACACATATTTTACACAAAGTACACACATTTTCACACACTATACATATTTACACACACTACACACATTTTCACACACTACACATTTTTTCACACACTACACACATTTACACACACTACACACATTGTCAAACACTACATATAGTGTGTGAAAAAATATGTAGTGTGTGAAAATGTGTGTAGTGTGTGTAAATGTGTATAGTGTGTGAAAATGTGTGTACTATGTGTAAAATATGTGTAGTGTGTGAAAATGTTTGTAGTGTGTGAAAAAATGTGTAGTGTGTGAAAATATGTGTACTATGTGTAAAATATGTGTAGAGTGAAAAATGTGTGTACTATGTGTAAAATATGTGTAGTGTGTGAAAAAATGTGTAATGTGTGAAAATGTGTGTAGTGTGTGAAAAAATGCGCAGTGTGTGAAAATATGTGTAGTGTGTATAAAATATTTGTAGTGTGTGAAAATGTGTGTACTATGTCTAAAATATGTGTAGTGTGTGAAAATGTGTGTAGTGTGTGAAAAAATATGTGTAGTGTGTGAAAATATGTGTAGTGTGTGAAAATGTGTAAAATATGTGTAATGTATGAAAATATGTGCAGTGTGTGTAAAAATGTGTACTATATGTAAACTATGTGTAGTGTGTGAAAATATGTGTATTATGTGTAAAATGTGTAACTCTTCCCTTTTTTCTTTTTTCACTTGAAAATTAATGAGGGTAATTTAGGGTAATTAATTAGGGTAGTTTAGGGTACCCGTTGATACCCGTTAGGTACCCGTTAATACCCATTGATAGCGGGTATGAGGGTACCCGCGGGTACCCTGATACCCGCCCGCATATTACCCGCCCCCATTATTACCATACCCAATAATACCCGTTGCCAAAATGTAGCGGGCTTTGACGGGTAATTTGAAGGGCGGGCTTGGGCGGGTAATGGGTAGCGGGTAATTTTGCCACCTATACCCTTATTCCTTTTTGTTTCTTATTGAGGCGGTGGCAGCTTGCATGACTTCGTGGCTCACAACACACAACACACACAAACACTCACACAACACACACACAACACACACACACTTATTGTGTGCAATGATGAAGACTTGTGAGGCAAAAGGTGGAGTGTGTGTGCATGTTTTCCACAATCAAATAAAACTCACAACATATTCACCACACTTAGCTATTTCCCTCAATTGTAAATTCATGAGCATTTATGTGCACAAGTTTTTCAAAAAGCATTCCTTTCACTCGATTTCTATATAAAAGGTTAAGTATGTAACGCAAATAAGTCGGTACAAACCCGACTTATCAAAAATTTAAAATTCATATTTATTTAAATTGTATGAATGTGATTGATTGAAAATATTGATGAAAAACCTAATTTCCATATTCATTCAAAATCGTGTAATATGGTAAATTGAAAGTATTTATGACAATTAGAATTTATTAAAAATTTTAAAATGTGGTAAATTTGAAGCATTTATGATAATTGAAAGATATTAAAAATCTTGAATATGGTAAATTAAAGTATTTATGACAATTGAATGTATTCAAATTTTAAAGGGTAAATTACAAAACACCTCCTTGTGGTTAGGCAATATTTTAAGTTACCTCCCTGACATGTTAAAACCTATAATTCGCCTCCTCGTGCTTTGGATTTTTTTGAAAAATGGATAGAAATGAGCAGATGTGACGGAGTTAGTATAAAATGACAATATACCCCCTCAAACAAAATTTTACCCACTGGTTTTTTGACCAATTAATCCAAAGCCTTTTATTTTATTGTTGGAAGCCTTTTCTTCTCTCCAGATTCGCATCGCACTGCTCCAGATCCGAGCATGAAGATCCGGTGGAAACTGAAGGCTGGATCTGAAGCGAGAGCTCAGATTTGTCTTCACCGAGCTTATTGTCTTCACCCTGCTCTTCTTCCCCTCTTCCCACTCAGACCAGTTTCCAGGGAAGCCAAGACGATTGGACCCATTTTGGATTAATCCTAGTTGAAATTGAAGATTTTGGGGGAGGTGTAAGTCGGAAGTATTTTAACAGTATAAATTTCTGAAATGTGGAGTGATGAAGCTCAAAAATGTACCTCGGGCAAATTGAGATTGACCGAGCTGAGGACACCGAGCTCCACGCAATAATCTTC
Organism: Ophiorrhiza pumila; assembly: GCA_016586305.1. Lineage (NCBI taxonomy): Eukaryota > Viridiplantae > Streptophyta > Magnoliopsida > Gentianales > Rubiaceae > Ophiorrhiza > Ophiorrhiza pumila. The sequence continues at coordinate 14,630,110 of BLIW01000006.1, forward strand.
AATTATCTGTAAAATAAACAATATTAGAGAGAAATCCCGAGGTGGCCCCCGGGGATTCCACTCCGATGATTAAGTCAGTAATTGTATGAATGAATGAATCAATCAATCAATCCATCCCTCTAGCTCCCTCTAATCAGATTCCTATATATGAAACATATTACCTATTGTTATCGTTGAACTATATCCGGGATTTTCTCCTGGATTATCGGTCTGCTATGATCTTGTTTATTTTATCCCTTTTTATTAGGAAGTATTTGAATTATGTTATATCAATACCTCCTCAAGTCGGTATATATATTTATATCCCGACTTGACGATAACATTTCAATACCTCCGAGCTCATCGTCTTACTTTGTGAAGTAAATTCTGATGCTTCGAAATTATCAAAAACAACGCTTGGCTGCTAAGAATAAACGTACGCCTCGGTACCAACAAAGGATAAATGATAACCATTAATTCTCGCACGCGTTTTTATTCAAACGCAATCATTACCTCTCACCATATACGTTATCCGAAACGGTTCGAATTAATTCAAATTCACTATAATCTTCAATTGTGAATAATTTCCCACGCAACCTGCAACTCTCTGGCGAACCGTCATCAGCAACTTCATCATTTATCCCTCACAAAGCTAAGCACTCGCTTAGGCTCGCTTCCATCATTTCCAGAATTTCCTTTTGTTCAACTTCAGGTATGTCTTCTGAAGAACATTCTAATTCCTCAGAGCGTATTAAATCTGCTTCCTATGTTGAACCTTCTGTTTCTCCTTCTCCATCAAAGGATATCAGTACAGAATCTGTTGGTAATTTGAATCCTTTACCCTCTGTTCACAGTACTGCACCTCCAGTTAGCGATAAGTCTCCAATTTCTTCTAAAACATCTACTCCCCTCAGAAGATCAGTTAGACAAACTCTCAAGGCTAAACCTCTTAATAGCCTTAAAATAGAAATCAACCAGATGGACACCGCTGAACAAGCTAGTAATATTAAACTGCCCGAACAGAGTAATGAAGTAGGAACTTCTGAACCAGAAAATGTTGAAGTAGAGGACATTACGGGAGGAATTCTTGCTAACTCTATCCCTTCTTCTTTGAATAGAAAGAATATCGATCAAATACTATCAAAATATTTTATTCCAAATAATTTGCCAGTTAAAGCTCCTTCAGAAGATGACCGAGCTAATAATCCTCCTCAGGGTTTTATAACCCTTTAAGAACATCAGTTCCAGGCCGGTCTTAGAATTCCCATTAGCAACTTGCTGTCTAGCATCTTAGACTATTATAGAATAAACCTGAGTCAGCTTACCCCAAATTCTATTAGAACAATTGTAGGGTTTGAGCTGCTTTGCGTACATCACAGAGTAGTATATAATCTTTCTTTGTTCAGACGCTTTTTCTCTTTAAAGACTGTCCCCAACGAACTGGGGTGGTTTTACTTTAACCGACGTCCAAGCACAACTCAACTCCTGGAAAAATTTCCAACTTCTATTCATAATTGGAAGAAAAGATTCTTCTTCCTCCACTCAGAATTTCTCAAACAGCAATACCCATGGAAAATTGTTAATAGCATAACCGATAAACAACCTCAAAAATCTTACAATCTAAGCGGAGAGGAAACACTTATATCCTTAGGAGCTACCCTTGATGTATCCCGCCTTCCTGAGAGGATTCTGATTCAGGGTAAATTAAGCTCCGCCATCCTTGATTCTAAGTACAAAGGTTCCAAGGATAAACTCGGTGTTGAATGTAAGTATTTCTTTTCCTCTAATTACCTTTGAAAGTTCCATTCTAATATCTTCATTTTCTGATGTTTTCTGTTATTACAGTGATGAATATTGCACAGCTACTTAAAGCAGGCAGAGCTGCCAAAACTGCTTCCTCCTCGGGCAAAAACAAACCAGAGGATTCTGTAGCGGTTGCAACCTCCGCTGAGAAAGTCATCCCTCCTTTGAAGGATTTAATCTCCACTGTCGAGCCAAAGGCTGTCAGCTCGGGTTTGCCTCCATTACCCGAGGATAAAGAAAAAGAGAAGAAAAGAAAGAATTACAAAAGAAAAACACCGAGCTCAGTAACTGAAGTTGCTCATCCGAGCAAGAAAACTGAGAGAATGTCGACCTCAGATGTTGACGCTGCTCCTTCAGCTCAAGAAATTTCGACCTCGGTAGCTGACATTGATCCACCGAGCAGAGAAATAGCTGAACCCATCCCTTCAGCTCCACCTACCGAGGAAACTAGCCAAAACATACCCCCTATCACAATAACATCCATCCCAACTCCTCCTTTTTCTAGCATTCCTTCCAATTTTTCTCAGGATTCTGCTTTCGGCTTCCTATCCCGAACCAATCCTTCTCAAGTTCCCATTTCATACGTTAACATCACGCACCCCGGAGACTTCTTTTGCCCGGGCTGGGGTTTTAATCGCAATTCTAGAATTTTAACCCCAGCCTTGGCTCAACAATGGTTAAGTGAGAGCATCCTGCCTCGGGACCAGGATTCTCTAAAACAATTAAGCAATGAAGAATTGCTTAATATTTTCTATTTGCACTCTGCTCAGGTATTTCGCCTTTGAGAATTTACTCTGTGCTTCCTTCTGTTAGTTACCTGAGTTCACCTTCATCTTATAATTTCTCTTTTATTTATGCAGGGTGCGGCGTTATCCAATCGAGCTGCAGAAATCATTCATGGTGCATCCGACCTCCGCTCCATGTTTGATAATGAACAAAAGAAAGTGGCCGAACTGGAGGAAGAGAATAAACGACTTACCGACCTACATTCCAGATTTGAGGGTGATCTGGAGATGGAAAAGAAAACAGTTGCCGCTCTTCGTTCTTCCTTGGAGACCGAGCAAAAAAAATCTGAAGACCTGCGCTCTAAACTTGAAGCTGAGCTGGAAACAGAGAAAAAATCATCTGCTGATCTTCGTTCTTCTTTAGAGACCGAGCAGAAAAATTCTGAGGTCCTCCGCTCCCAGGTCGGTCAGGTCACCTCCAGCTTTGAGGTCGAGAAAGAAAAGACTAAAGATCTCCAATGCACCATCCAAAGGCTTATCTCTCATGCAGAAAAAGAACAGAGGAGATACGATGACATCCGCTCTGAGAATGAAAGACTCTGCTCTACCGTTTTAATGTACGAAAGACATTCGAAGGCTAAGCAGGTACAATACAATCGTCTCAAAGAGCAGTATGATCATCTCAAAGAGACTGGCTCCAAACAAATAATAGAGAACTTTTTGAAATCCAAAGACTTTGCTGAACTCGTCTCCAAGATCAACCTACCAGTTGAACAAATTGGATATAATGAAGCGGTAGAAGCAATTCAACGAGATCATCTGCCCGATAAGAATTTGAAGGAACTGGGCTTTGAAGATGATGCCGAAGATAAAGTCAACGCCGCTTTTAAGGAGATAACTGGAGCTGAGCTTGATTTCTCTGTAAGGCAGTTTGTTCCTTCCACTCCTATCCATGAAAATCCAGAAGTGACTATGCCTGAGTTGGAAAACCAAGAGAGAAATGAACAGCCTTGAAGGCTTTTAATGTACTGGAGACAATTTAATTCTTTAATCTTATATTTTGGGTTTTCATCCCTGTTATTTAACAAGAATTTCTATTATCTTTTTCCGGAATATTGATAATCTTCTAGAGTTTTTATGAATTAGATAACTTTCTCGAGATTTATTTTTACCCAGAGCTTCAGCTCAGGTTTTTCCTTGTGATTACTTTTTATTCACAAAGTCTTATGACAATAATTGACATTCCAGATAACTTGCTTCCAGAAATTTATTCATTTATGAATTAAGTTACCCCAGAGCTTCAGCTCGGGTTTTCCTTTGCCATTCTTTGATAACTTTAAAGAAGGAAACAAACAAATACTTCCCAGAGTGTATCTCCAGAATCGTCATCCAGGAAACAAGTTACCCCAGAGCTTCAGCTCGGGTCTTTCTTAACCATTCTTTAATAACTTTAAAGAAGGAAACAAACGAATACTTCCCAGAGTATATCTCCGGAATCGTATTCAAACGAATATTTAATGAAAACAAATTCGCTTTTATTACATTATCAAAAGTTCATTCAGCAAGACAAGAAACAGATGTAACGAGCTAAAACTGTCTCTCAAGAGAAAATCAGAACTGAAAACTAATAACAACCAACCCGACATCAGTGATATTTTCTCAAATTCTGAAAATTCCATGTTCTAGGAATAATGGTCCCATTCAACCGAGATAATCTACAGTACCCAGTTGGATATGCTTCTACCACTTGATAAGGTCCTTCCCATGTAGGATCAAGTTTACCAGTTTTTCCAACTCGGCTTGCTTCCACCTTCCTTAACACTAAATCTCCAATCCTAAAATTTTTATTCTTCACCCTTTTGTTATAAAATCGAGCTATGCCTTCTTTGTATTTAGCATCTCTTAGCTGAGCTCGTATCCTCTTTTCTTCAAGCAGATCAAGGTTCACCTGAAGTTCATCCTGGTTACTCTCTTCTCGGAAGAGTAGAATCCTAGGACTGGGTAGCCCTATTTCAGGTGGAAGAACTGCTTCAATACCATATGCCAGACTGTAAGGTGTTTCCCCAGTCGCTGTTCTTGGTGTAGTGCGGTATGACCATAACACCATTGGTAAATGTTCAACCCAATCACCACTGGAGCGTCCCAAACGTGTCTTCAATCCTTGCAAAATTATTCGATTAGATACCTCAGCTTGACCATTAGTCTGGGGATGCGCTACAGATGTGAATTTCTGACGAATTCCAAGTGACTAGCACCAAGATTTGAAGGGTTCCTCAGCAAACTGACGACCATTATCTGAAACAATTACTCCAGGAATTCCATAGCGACAAAGAATATTTTTCCAGAAAAAATTTATAACACTTCTTCCAGAAATATGAGCCAAAGGTTCTGCCTCTACCCATTTCGTAAAATAATCAACAGCCACGATAAGGTGTTTGCACCGACCTCGAGCTTCAGGAAAAGGCCCGAGAAGGTCTACGCCCCATTGATAAAATGGCCAAATGGAGTCTGATGATTGTAGAGGAACCTGAGGATGATGTGTTTTTAATGCGTATTTTTGACACTTCTCACAAGCCTTTACCAATTGAGCAGCATCTTCACACATTGTTGGCCAAAAATAACCGAGCAGAAGAGCTTTTTTTGCTTACATTCGAGAACCAACATGTGATCCACATATTCCTTCATGGATTTCATAAAGTATATATCGAGCTTGATCAGAAGTTACACATCTCAATAACGGCTTCAAATACCCCTTCTTATACAAAATATCATCTTCTATAACATACCGAGCTGCCCTTATGCGAATTCGCCGAGCTGCAGCTTTATCATCTGGTAGACTCCCCGACCTCAGAAAGTTATAAATCGGGGTCATCCAATTCTCAGAACTTTCAATGTCCATGACTTCTTTAACTACAATACTGCGTTCAGGAAGTGTTTCAACCCATACCTGTTTATTCAAATGAGATGAAGTAGAAGAAGCCAGCTTACTTAGTGCATCAGCTCTACGATTCTGAGCTCGGGAAATTTTCTCCATGTTGAAGCCCTCGAATCTTTTGGTCAAACTCTGTACTACGTTCAAGTACTTCTTCATCATTATATCTTTGGTTGCATACCTTCCAGTTAGTTGTTCGACAACCAACTGAGAATCACTATGAGCTCTTACATACCGAGCTCCTACTGATAATGCTAGCTTCAGCCCAGTAATGAGTGCCTCGTACTCTGATTCATTGTTAGATGCAACAAATTCAAACTTCAAAGCATACGCTAATTCATTACCTTCTGGGCTTACCAACACTAAACCAGCACCTGCTCCTTCTCCGGCTGACGCCCCATCAACAAACAACTGCCACTCCTCCTTGGCTTCTGGCGATAATAGACCGACCTCCTGTGATAATTCCTCCTCCTTCTTTCTCGGCATCTCGGCAATAAAGTCAGCTAAAGCCTGACCCTTTATCGCCGTTCTGGGCTTAAAAGTGATGTCATACTCTCCGAGCTCAATGGCCCATTTAGTCAGCCTCCCGGAAGCTTCTGGTCGATACAATATTTGTCTAATGGGCTGGTCTGTCAAAACGCAGATCGGGTGACCTTGAAAATACGGCCTCAATCTACGAGCTGCGAAGACTAACGACATTACTAACTTCTCAATCTCTGAATACCTCTGCTCCGCTCCATGCAAAGCTTTACTCACAAAATACACCGGTTTCTGCACTCCTTCCTCTTCCCGCACAAGAACTGCGCTGATAGTTAACTCAGATACTGCCAGATACAGAAATAGGAGTTCACCTGATGTTGGAACAGACAAAGTGGGCAACTGCTTCAAATGTTCTTTCAATTCCTCAAAGTACTTTTGACATTCCTCATTCCATTCAAATTTTTTGGCAGACTTCAAAAGCTTAAAGAAGGGTAATCCCCTCTCAGCTGCTCGTGATAAGAACCTATTCAGTGCTGCCATACAGCCAGTTAGCTTTTGTACTTCCTTTATATTCTTGGGGGCCTCCATAGCAATTATTGCTTCCAGCTTCTTAGGATTAGCCTCAATTCCTCTCTTTGACACAATGAATCCCAAAAATTTTCCCGAGCTGACCCCAAATACACATTTCTCAGGATTTAATTTCAAACCGACCTGGCGTAGGGTGTCAAAAGTTTCCTTCAAGTCAGTCAGCATATCCTCTTCTACCTTACTCTTAACTACCATATCATCGATGTAAGCTTCCAGATTTCGACCTATCTGCTTATGAAAAATCTGGTTCACCAGGCGTTGATAGGTAGCGCCGGCGTTCTTTAACCCAAATGGCATTTTCCTGTAATAGAAAGTGCCCTGGTCAGTTATAAACGCAGTCTTTTCAGCATCTGCCGGGTTCATCAAGATCTGATGATATCCCTTATAGGCATCCAGAAAACTTAAAACTTCGAAACCAATTATAGCATTTATGATCTGATCAATGGAAGGTAAAGGATAGCAGTCCTTCGGGCAAGCTCTATTTAAATCTGTAAAATCGATGCACATTCTCCATCCGCCATCAGCCTTTCTAACCATGACTGGATTTGCGATCCAGGTCGGGTATTTAACTTCTCCTAAAATGCCGACTTCCAGCAGCTTTTTCACCTCCTGTTGGATAACTTGCTTCCGCTCAAGCGCAAAACTCCTCTTCTTCTGCTGCACAGGTTTCACATCTTCATGAATATTTAAAGAGTGAGTTATCAGCTCAGGAGATACACCCCCCATCTCTCTTGAACTCCAAGCGAATATATCCTTATATTCCTTAAGGAGTTTAAGCAAACCTTTCTGAGCTCGGTCTGACATATTTCTACCGATCTGGACTGTCTTATCCGGGCTTGCGCAATCTATTGATATTTTTAATATCTCCTCATCATTGAATTCAAAATCCACACTTTTAACGGGATGTTGTTCCCGTACTTTCGCTGGGCCCCTTATTCCCACTTCTCCCTGTACGCAATTTACTCGGACATCTCGACCAAGCTGGTGTTTTCCTCTCATAGCTACCATGTAACACCTCCTGGCTGCTTCTTGATCCCCCCTTATTGTAGCTACTCCTGAATCAGTGGGGAATTTCATTACTAAATGATAGGGCGACCATATGGCCTTAAGCTTCACTATTGTAGGTCGGCCTATGATCACGTTGTAAGGAGATGGTGAATTCAGCACAGCAAAATCTGTGTATACTGTTCTGCTCTTTGGGTACTCGCCTATTGTAACAGGTAGCGTGACAATTCCCATTGGCTGAACTGCCTCCCCCGAAAAGCCAACCAACGGAGTTGGGCTCCGCCGGAGATATTTTGGGTCTACTTCCAACTGTTCAAATGCACTGATGTACAGGATATCTACTGAGCTGCCATCATCCACATACACCCGGTACACCAGCTTATTCGCAATATTGGCTTTAATTATAAGGGCATCTGAGTGAGGGAACTTCGTCGGTACCGCATCTTCCTCAGAGAAAGTGATCGTCTCCAATGGTTTGAACCTTTCCCTATGGGCTCCTGCTCGGGTATTCGCCTACATCGGTTTTTCCTAACCGAATTGCTTTCTCCTCCCTCTAAACCTCCAAGGATGGCATGAACTTCACCTGTGACATCCCGAGCAGGTGGATAATTATTAGGTCGATGACGCTTATCTTCATTTTGGCCACCTCTTCCAGGTTGAGGTCGGTAAGGAGAGCGCCTTTCTGAATACGGAGGCCTTCGCGACACCTTATAGGTTGTCTTGACAAACTCCTGTAGATACCCCTCACGCACGCAATCCTCAATTTCTTTCTTCAAGTCGGTACAATCTTCAGTATCATGTCCGTGCTGCTGATGAAAATTACAAAAGAGGTCCCTGTTCCTTTTATGGTTGGGCGCATTCATCTTGGCTGGGACTTTCAAGATACCCTGTCTACCAGCGATGGCTAAAATCTCTGTCCGAGTTCTGTTGAGGGGGGTTGTTATTCTGTCTCTTACGGATGATTCCATAATGCGACGTGAAGGATTAAGCCGATCAAAAACTCTAGACCGCCTCTCTGGGGCTACGTTCTTTTTCCCTTCGTCCCGGGCTCTTACCCCTCGCTTGTCATTGTCTTTCTTCCTCTGATCAGCTTCTTCTCCCTTGGCATACTTCTCAGCCCGGTCCATCAACTCCTCCATGTCGGCCGGTGGTTCAGTGGCCATTTTAGTGTAAAAATGCCCAGGTCGTAAACCATTTAAGAATGCTCCAACCAAAACGTCCTCAGAACAATTTTTAACCTGCAGGCTTTCATCATTAAACCTGCCCATATAACTCCGAAGGGATTCGGTATCTCCCTGGCGAAGGTTCAACAATTCTGCCGTGGACTTGTCAAATTTCTTTCGCTGCAAAAATCGATTGAAGAAAAGGTCACACAGTTGAGAAAACGAATCCACACTCCTTGGCCTTAATCCTTCATACCAGAGGCGGGCTTTCCCCTCTAGGGTAGTAGGGAATGCTTGGCACTTTGTTTCCTCTGGTGCCTTCAAGAAATCCATCGTGGACTCAAACCTATGGATATGATCATTGGGGTCTGAGTCTCCAGAGTAGGCCTGCAACTGCGGCAATTTAAAACGATGGGGTAAGGGAAAATCTGCGATCTCTTTAGACAAGGGACTTTCCCTTCTTGGCCTTCCTTTTCCGGGATTGTTACCTGCTTCCCGGTTAGCGTTTTCCGCTCCTCCAGTCAGAGGGAAAGGCAGAGTCTCAAATCTCCCATCATTCTCGCCATTAGACTCTTCACTAATCACAAAGGGTCCTTTTCCTCGATCTTTCCGTTGATCATCTTTCTTCTTCCGAGACTCCTTTAAGACAGCTTCCATCTAATCATAATGTTCTGCGAATATCTTCATTAATTCAGGGGTGATACGATTGTTCCCCTGTTGAGATCCTTCACCACCTTGTTGAGATTTCTCCCCACCTTGATCATGAGGTTGTGAGGGAGGTTTCCGTCCTTCCTGTCGACTAGTTTGGCCCGCTCCTCCCATCGATCTTGTGTTTGCCATCAAAACACCACTTTCTGGTGAGAACCTTTTGTCAGTTTCCCACAGACGGCGCCAATTGATGAAGCTCAAAAATGTACCTCGGGCAAATTGAGATTGACTGAGCTGAGGACACCGAGCTCCACGCAATAATCTTCAATTATCTGTAAAATAAACAATATTAGAGAGAAATCCCGAGGTGGCCCCCGGGGATTCCACTCCGATGATTAAGTCAGTAATTGTATGAATGAATGAATCAATCAATCAATCCATCCCTCTAGCTCCCTCTAATCAGATTCCTATATATGAAACATATTACCTATTGTTATCGTTGAACTATATCCGGGATTTTCTCCTGGATTATCAGTCTGCTATGATCTTGTTTATCTTATCCCTTTTTATTAGGAAGTATTTGAATTATGTTATATCATGGAGTACGTTTTTGGGGTTTTTGTTGTTGATAGTATGATGGTGCGAAAATTGATTTTTTTTGTTGTTAAGTGGTGGTGGTGGAGGGATAGACTGCAAGTTTGTGGAGGTCGCCGTCGTCGTTTGCCGTTCGGAAAATTCACCGGAGTTAGTATAACCCACGATCATTATCCATTGTTTCCGGTGTCTTTCTACCGTAAGATTCCTAAAGGGAGTTATGGGATTCGGAAATAGAGGGGTTATTGGTGATAGATGGTCTTCAAAGATTCTTTGGCTCTGTGCAATTGGAAGTGCAATTGGCTTTTATATGGTGGCCGTTGAAAGACAAACACAGAATAGCGCAAAAATGATGGCTGAATCTTTGGGGGATGCGGGATCGAGTGGAGATGCAGGTCAAGAAATTGGATCATAGCTTTTCAATTCCTAGGTGTTTCAATTGTTAAGTTTATCAAGTGTTTTGTTTCCCTGTTGAGATAATATGGTGGGTTCATATTTTGGCATGCATCATTTCTGATTCATGCAATAGATGCCCAGAACATGAATGTGATATCGCTATGGAGATTTTGTGATCTTCCGCTTTCCTGTAATTAGTGAACCGAATTATATGGTTTATTCGAATAAAGGGTTCTTCTTGGCTATGATTTTGGTGATTTCTCTCCTGTTCAAAGGGATCAACGGATGAAATTGGGATATAGGTTTGGTCTTGGGGTGTGGGCTGCAAAGAAGAGTTGTACACACTCTGAACTGAATGTTAAAATTTGTGGAAATTACTTTTGATGTTAGGGTTATATTTGTCTTTTCAGTATCATTTTTTAATTAAAAATAAAATTTTAATTGTGATAAGTCATGTTATCTACAAAAATCCGTCAAATCATTCAAATTCTGTTACTTTTCAAAAAAATCCAAAGCACAAGGAGGCGAATTATAGGTTTTAATATGTAAATGAGGTAACTTAAAATATCGCCTAACCACAAGGAGGTGTTTTGTAATTTACCCAATTTTAAAATATTGAAATATGGTAAATTTGAATGATAATTAAAAATATTGAATATAGTAAATTAAAGTATTTATGACAATTGAATGTATTCAAATTTTAATATATTAAAATATGGTAAATTTAAATTATTAATGCCAATTAGATGTATTGATGGAAAAATATTAAATACTATTGATTAGATTTAGATTTAAATGTAAATCTAAATGTAAAAAAAAAATCGGGTTTCCACCGGTTTTCGGTTTTTCCAGTTGAACCCGATTTTTTACCGGGTTTGACTGGTTTTTTAACTAGCGGTTTTTCATAGTAACTCGGACCGGACACTTTGCCGATTCCCGGTCGAACCGGCCGGTTTGGTCAGAGTTTAATAACACTGGTTGTGAGAAGTCTTTTTTAGCATCCACATAAAGCAATTCAACCATATCTCAGTGTCGCTCTAACTTTGGGAGTTTATGTTACTTTTGTTTTCGATCTTTAAAAAATTTATTTTTATTTTTTATGTTACCATTCGGGTTTCAAAATTGTAATTCTCCATTTTCTTCACTTAAAGTATAATTTAAACAATTATTTAACAAAAATATGACAAATAAAAGGGTATAAAATTGATAAAATTGAACATATGCTTGTCAAATTGTGAGCGAATTGGATTTTTTTTCTTTATATAAAAAGTGAATAAAAAACTATCGAAAACCAAAATCGTAATGGGATCAATGCGAAAATGAAACTTTTTGAAAATTAGCGAGGAAAGCAAAATGAGCCACCAAGTTAATTAGAGAGCATTTAAAGTTACCGTAAGAGTTATTTCTCAAAGTTTAGCAAGATCTAAATTTTTATTATCACATCATGTAATAATTAGAGCGCATTGGCTATATAATTAAGGTAACTAAGTATCCGTTTGATAAAACAAATTAAATATGAACTTTAATTGGTTAAACTCTGAATTAATTAAGTTTATTTATTAAACACACACTGCAAATTTTATTTTAATGGATTAAAAAAGTATGAACATGTAGGTAAAATGGCAATACAATTTAAATAGATAAAACTTGCTTTAATATGCTTGATTTGAAATCATGGTCAATTATACAGTTTTATACTATTTTTAATGTCTTCCAAAGATTTATAAATTCAAAAGAATTTGAAAAGAAAAGTACAAATTGAGAATACAAACCAAGAAAAAAAAAAGTTGCCAACTAACTATAATAACTGCAGCTAAGTACCCACATTCTCTACAAAGGACAGCAATGGTGGCTTCTCAACAATAACTTATTTATATATGTCATTCTCCTTTTAAACTATCTTATATATGATACTTGCGTATAAATTTCACTTTACCATATAAACTGTAAAAAATTAGTTTATAAATTATCAAAAATCAACGTATAAAGTACAAAAAATTAGCATATTAATGTATAAAATACCAAATATTAGCGTATAACATATAAAAGAATTAGCATATTAGCGTATATTTATATGAGACGGTCTTACATGAATTTTTGCATATTTATATATTTTGGATGCCACAACGTTATTTTAATTAAACTATCCTAAATTATTAGTATTTATTCAAATATGAAATCATACATTTTTTTCGTTCAAAATTTGTCACCGTCCAAATAATATAATTTAATGTTTGCTATTGACTTTGAATTCTCCTATTGAAATTCAATTCAATAGAAAAATTGTAGCAGCCTCTTGAATACGAACAGTTACTATAATACAAGTTCATGAACCATTGAAGAACGCACACGAATTATTTTTTATATATAAATTATCTGAATATCTTCTTCTAAACATTCATTGACTTTAAGTTACCAAATTAATATGGTTTTTGTATAATTATAATGGTAATATTACAGTGTTAATTTCAATATAATTGGGGAATGAATATATTTGCTGTGATGCTTGATCGATTTGCCATGCTATACTAATCCAATAAGTACTCCTTCGGATCTAGGATAAATTTCTAGCATACTTTTTTCTCCATTTTTTTTCTAGGAGTTTTATTTCTCTCAGGCTTTCAAATTATTTGTACGCTTCTGGATACAAATTGTCGTGAAATTCTTAACCGTTTTCCATTGCAAATTTGCAATGGTTGGGCTTATCTTTTATAACATGAAGGTAAAATATGTTGGAGAAAAAGCTATTATTGTGAATGAGAAATTAGTTTCTCAAGTGGTTGGGAAAAAAGAATAAACTTGCGGGCCTGATCAACCCCACGTTTTGTTGGATTGACATTTCTTCAGAATAAAACAGATTCAATGAACCGAATTTAATTCTTATTGAAATCTGAAGAGTTTATGAATTTAATTCATTATTGAAAATTGAAGAGTTTATGAATTTAATTCATTATTGAAAACTGAAGAGTTTTCTTGAAATCTGAAGAGTTTCTTTGAAAATTAGAAAGTTTCTTGGAAATATAAAGAGTTTCTAGTCAATCCAAAGGTTTCTTTTCTCATCTATAAATATAGCTTCTCCAGAGACAAGAACCTAACTTTGAAAAACTCATTCCTTATTAAATCTCCCTGCATATTTTCGGTGTTCATCATACCTACAAGTTCTAGTTCGCTGGTGAAGCTGTTAGGTGCAAACAAACTTCACGAATCCGTTGTATCCTGGGAAACAGACGCTCGTATAAGCTCCAGCACTCATACGGGAGGGAGTAAATCTGTTTTAAGGAAATTGTGGTTAACACAAGCCTCGGATCTTCATCTTCTTTTCTATTGTCATTACGATTATATTTTGTACCAGGCCCAACAAATTTATAACAATCTTAAAACGGAATTTACTTTTTGTAATCGTGATGGCAACTAGATCAGAAACTGCCATACTTTCTACAGTTCCAACTAGTCATGTGGAGAGACCAGAAAAATTCAATGGTATGAATTTTAAAAGGTGACAACAAAAGATGATGTGCTATTTGACTGTTTTAAATGTGGCCAAATACTTGATGGAGGATGCTCCCAAACTACCTGAAGGTAATGTTGATACACAAGCTCATACTGCTATTGAAGCATGGAATCACTCTGAATATTTGTGTCGTAATTATATATTAAATTGCTTGCATGATTCATTGTATAATATTTATTGTGCATGCAAAACGGCTAAAGAATTATGGGAATCTCTGGAACGAAAATATAAGACAGAAGATGCTGGCACAAAGAAATTTGTTGTCGGGCGTTTCCTTGATTATATGATGTTAGATTCCAAGACTGTAATTAGTCAAGTGCAAGAACTTCAAGTGATTCTGCACGAAATCCATGCTTAGGGGATGAGTTTGAGTGAGACCTTCCAAGTAGCTGCTATAATTGAGAAGCTACCTCCTGGTTGGAAGGATTTCAAAAAACTACCTCAAGCATAAGCGTAAGGAAATGACCTTAGAGGATCTTATTGTTAGACTTCGAATTGAAGAAGACAAGCAAAACTTCCGAACTTAAGGCATTGAATCCTACGGATGCAAAGGTAAATGTTGTGGAACATGGCAGAAGTCAAGGTTCCAAAAACAAAACCAAGAACTATAACAAGTTCAAGGTAAAACTTGGGACAACTGGAGGTGTCTCAAAGAAGAAGTATAAATTCAAAGGAAAATGCTTCAATTGTGGCAAACAAGGTCACAAGTCGACTGAATGTCGAGCTCCGAAAAAAGATCATGAAATGAACATGATTGATAACATCACTAAAGATGTGGAAGAAATGAATTTGATTGCTGTGATATCCGAAGTAAACTTGGTCGGATCCAATCAAAATGAATGGTGGATTGACACTGGTGCCACCAGACATGTATGCATCAATAAAGATCATTTTTCCACATTTGAATCAGTTCAAGAGGGAAGAATTTTTATGGGAAATTCTGCCTCTGCTGCGATTGAGGGGCAAGGACAAGTGCAATTAAAGATGACTTCTGGCAAAATTTTAACATTGAAAGATGTGTTATATGTGCCAGAAATTCGTAAAAACTTGGTATCTGGATTCCTTTTGAACAAATATGGGTTTCGCATGGTGTTCGAATCTGATACAGTTACTTTGAGTAAATCTGGAATGTTTGTAGGAAAGGGATATGCAACCAATGGGTTGTTTAAATTAAATGTAATGACTATCGTCAATAAAGATATCTCTTCAGTTTACATTCATGAGTCTTCTAATTTATGGCATAGTAGACTAGGTCATGTTAATTATGATTCAATGCGTCGAATAATTAATTTAGACCATATACCAACATTCCAGATTGATTCAAAGTATAAATGTGGTATTTGCGTTGAAGCAAAACTTACAAGGTCATCTTTTAATGCAATTGAAAAACGCACCGAACCACTCGAATTAATTCATAGTGATGTTTGTGATTTGAAATATGTTCAAACACGAGGAGGTAATAAATATTTTATTACTTTCATTGATGATAGCACGAAATACTGCTATGTGTATTTGCTGAAAAGCAAAGATGAGGCTATAGAGAAATTTGTTCTCTATAAAACTGAAGTTGAAAATCAACTTGGTAGAAAAATCAAAAGATTGAGAAGTGATAGAGGTGGCGAGTATGAGGCACCTTTTGGTGACTTCTGTGCAAAGCATGGAATTGTCCATGAAATTACTGCACCGTATTCACCTCAATCTAATGGGGTTGCTGAACTTAAAAATTGAACATTGAAGGAAATGATGAATTCAATGTTGATAAGTTCAGGACTACCTGCAACCATGTGGGGTGAAGCTATCTTGTCTAGCAATTATCTTTTAAATAAGATACCCCGAAAGGAAAAGGACAAAACTCCATATGAATTATGGAAAGGGAAAAGACCATCCTATAAACACTTGCGAGTGTGGGGGTGTTTGGAAAAGGTGGTTGTACCACCACCAAAGGCAATAAAAATAGGTCCTAAAACGGTGGATTGTATTTTTATTGGCTATGCACACAACAGTAGTGCATATCGGTTCCTTGTGTATGATTCTCAGATTTCAGATATACACAAGAACACGATTATGGAATCAAGAAATGCATTTTTCTTTGAAAATGTATTTCCTTGTAACAGTATTACTGGATCTAGTTCATCAAAGCGAACTAATGATCAACGTGAGGTTCAGGAAGTTGAACCAAGACGTAGCAAAAGAGCTAGAGTGGAAAAATCATTTGGTGATGATTTTATAACTTACTTATTGGAAAAAGAACCACAAACTTTTGCTGAGGCTGTGAGTTCCTCAGAAGGACCTTTATGGAAAGAAGCCATAAAGAGTGAAGTTGATTCTATTTTGCAGAATCATACTTGGGAGTTAGTGGATCTCCCACCTGGCTGTAAACCTTTAGAATCCAAGTGGATTTTTAAAAGAAAAATGAAGGCTGATGGTTCTATTGACAAGTATAAAGCCAGACTTGTGATTAAAGGTTACAAGCAAAAAGAAGGCTTAGATTACTTTGATACATATTCTCCTGTGACGAGAATAACTTCTATAAGGTTGATACTTGCTATTGCAGCCTTAAGAAAATTAGAAGTACATTAGATGGATGTCAAAACAGCCTTTCTATAGATGAAGAAATCTATATGGAGCAACCCGAGGGTTTTGTGGCTCCAGGTACAGACAAAAAGGTCTGTAAATTGGTAAAATATTTGTATGGTTTGAAACAAGCACCTAAGAAGTGGCATGAGAAATTTGATCATACAATGATTACCAATGAATTCAAAATCAATGAATGTGATAAGTGTATATATGTCAAAGAGACAAGAGATGACTATGTCATTTTATGTCTATATGTGGATGACATACTCATTGTTGGTAGCAATGATAAGATTGTCAAATCTACCAAAATCATGTTGAATTCAAAGTTTGACATGAAAGATATGGGACTTGCTTATGTGATTTTAGGAATTAAAATCATTAGAACAGCTGAAGGTCTAATTTTGAGTCAGACTCATTATATAGACAAGATTCTTGATAAGTTTATCAAGAATGATTCTGGGATTGCCAGAACACCATTAGATAATAGTCTCCATTTATCCAAAAATCACGGAGAGGGTATTTCTCAAGTAGAATACTTAAGGATAATTAGGAGTCTTATGTATCTAATGAGTTGTACTAAACCAGATATTGCTTATGCGATAAGCAAGTTGAGTGGATATACGAGTAATCCTAGTGTTGAGCATTGGACTGCGATTACTAGAGTATTACGATATCTTCGTTATACTCGTAATTATGGATTACATTATATCTCATATCCGGCTGTAATAGAAGGTTACACAGATGCAAATTGGATATCTGATGTAAAGGATTCAAAATCCACTAGTGGCTATGTGTTCACACTTGCCGAAGTTGCTATAAGTTGGAAATCTTCAAAACAATTGTAATAGCCAGATCCACAATGGAATCCGAGTTTATTGCATTGGATAAATGTGGAGAAGAGGCAGAATGGCTACGCCATTTCTTGGAGGATATTCCTAAATAGGCGAAATCTGTGCCACCTATTTGCATTCATTGTGATAGTCAATCAGCAATAGAAAAAGCACAGAGTGCCATGTATAATGGTAAGTCTAGACATATTCGTCGTAGACATAATACCATTAAACAATTGCTCTCAACTGGAGTTATCTCAATTGACTATGTAAGGTCAAAAGATAATATTGCGGATCCGCTAACCAAAGGGTTAAATAAAGATGCAGTTGAGAAATTGACAAAAGGAATGGGAGTCAAGTTTGTGGAAAATACAAGTCTTATGAAGGAAAACCCAACCTAGTTGACTGGAGATCCCAAGATCTAGGTTCAAAGGGACAACCTACTTATAAGACTTAGTTTGTCACTGTGGGGGTAACCTCAACTCATTCCTGTCATGAAACAGTGACGTAATGGATAAGGTTAGCAATTATTGCTTTAATGATACTTAAGGAAGTAATTTTTATTACTATGGACTTAAGGAATCACCTATGTTGGAGAGAAGTGGGGCCGCTTCTAAGTAGAATTGTTCATACTCAATTCTTCAGAAACTCCCGCAGAACCAGGACATGTTCATGGCCAAAATGAACAAAATCATGAGAACTGAATGCAGGAAAAAGATTTTTGTGTAATTTATGTGGACTCTTTACTGTTAATAGCAGGACAGTTCAAGGACATCGCGTCTACTGGATAGCTGGTAAAGCAAACCTACTTTACAAGGGAGAAGTTCAAAGAGTAACAGCTACTTTTCCTATGCAGGAATCTATTGTTGAATACCAAAGTCGAGTCAAAACAATTTTTCATTCATGTGGGGGATTGTTGGAGAAAAAGCTATTATTCTGAATGAGAAATTAGTTTCTCAAGTGGTTGGGAAAAAAGAATAAACTTGCGGGCCTGATCAACCCCACGTTTTGTTGGATTGACATTTCTTCAGAATGGAACAGATTCAATGAACTGAATTTAATTCTTATTGAAATCTGAAGAGTTTATGAATTTAATTCATTATTGAAAACTGAAGAGTTTTCTTGAAATCTGAAGAGTTTCCTTGAAAATTGGAAAGTTTCTTGGAAATATAAAGAGTTTCTAGTCAATCCAAAGGTTTCTTTTCTCATCTATAAATATAGCTTCTCCAGAGACAAGAACCTAACTTTGAAAAAGTCCTTCCTTATTAAATCTCTCTGCATATTTTCGGTGTTCATCATACCTACAAGTTCTAGTTCGCTGGTGAAGCTGTTAGGTGCAAACAGACTTCACGAATCCGTTGTATCCTGGGAAACAGACGCTCGTATAAGCTCCAGCACTCATACGGGAGGGAGTAATCTATTTTAAAGAAATTGTGGTTAACACAAGCCTCGGATCTTCATCTTCTTTTCTATTGTCATTACGATTATATTTTGTACCAGGCCCAACAAATTTATAACAAAATATTGCAAAATACCACCATAAACTATAGTTGAGTTATAATATACCACTTTTTAATTTTGACACTTTTTCACTTTTTTTTCATGTTAACTAAACTTAATGACTTCAGGTTGAAAATTAAAATGAAAATGGTACGGCGATATTCTATCAAAATTAAATTCGCTTCTAACACTACTAAATAGTATAGATGAGTGAGATAGTTCCTACAGAAAACAACAATTTTATTCTAAATCAGTTAATTTGTAATAAGTCACACCAATTCAATTTTGTAACGAAAACAATAAGCCAAAAGAAATAAAGCGACAAAATTAATAAGTAGCAAAATACGAAAATTAATTCAATTAAAGAAAAATCCGGCAGACAAGTAATTCCACACTAACCAATTATTCATTGCTCATAGACGTACAGATAACAATTTCATATAAACCAGCTAGTTAAAGGCTACTGAGAATCGGCTCCAACATAGCCCAATTATTCCTTAATTAATCTATAATTGACAAGTATCGACTTAATCAATTATTTTCCTGTTCATAAAATAACCCGGCTGGAATCAGCCAACACCCGATTTAATGTTACAAAAGCATTAAGATTTAGAAAAACCTAACTCTAACAAATCGTAAAATCATGTTCAGCATGTTGCAATTTATTAACCAATTATTCCCATCTACTGAGACAATAACTTCGCCACTAATTAATCTTACCTACTAAATCCAGTGATGTAATAGGGTATTAATTGGCTCTATCTAAATCAATTAAAGGTGATCAAACTTTAATAAATCTAGATAATAAACATTAAGCTTAGAGAACTTTCAGAATTAAATATGAAAAAGTTTAATTAGAACAATTAGGTCTCACAATTACTTAATAGATTAGTGCTTCCTTACCTTACTGCCAGAAGGAAAACTACTCACCACACATAATTAAAACAATAAAAAATATATAAGAAATAAAACTGATAAAATTAAATTAACCGAATTCGATCGCCGTTTGGACAAACGTCGGCAAGTCTGCAACATTTATGAAATCTGAAAAAAATGAAAAAATGGAAACAACAAAAAAAAGAGAGAGCTAACCTAATTAATTTGTTCTCTTATATAGGAAAAGAATATTAACTTCCTAAAACAACTTAAAGATATAAATCCTTCTTGTTTCCAAATTCATATGCCACATGTGCCTAAGATATAGCTTGCAAGCCAGTTTCATAATCTGACCCTTCTTCCAAATTGGTAAAGGAAAGAAGTTCTTTTTCTTCCAAAAGTCTTCATTACTTTCCAAACTAATCACTAAAATCTATTCTTCACCCCGGCATATGTTCTTCACGTAATTCCGTCCAAAAAGCTTCCAATTCCATATTCTTTCCTTCTCTCTACCTAATTCTTCATTCAACCAAAATCTCAAAGAAATCAGTAATTAAATATAGAGTCTATTCAATTAAAGCACTAAAAGATTATAAGATAGACCATACATTTAATGTCTATCAGAAAAAAATACATAAATAACCTTTTTTATTGTACCTCTAAAACTTAGGATCACTAACAACTCTTTTTGAAATATTCAGTATTCATCTGCGTTATTTACTTTTGCTTTAGTTTTACCTAATCTATGTGAATGAACCCATTCCTTTTTTTTTTGGTTTTTTTTAAAAAAACGACCAGTTTTATATACATAATGGGCAAAGAGTAATAAGGAGAAGTAAATGTGAATGATTCCCATTCCTTTTTTTTGTTGACTTAAAGTTTAAATAATACAAGAGTAATAAGGAGAAGTAAATGTGAATGATTGATATTTATTACTTTCTTGTAAGGTATTTTTAAAAAAATATATAAAATGAATAATAACGATAGATTGGTCTAAAATATTTATTTTTCACAAAATTATTGTATTTTGCAAAAAAAAAAGTTTAAGGAAGTAAAGTTGGGCGAAGTTAAAAATTTAAGGGGTATGTTACAAGCTAACTATAGATCATAATTGTATTTTGCAATTTTCCCTTTATATAGTCTCTCTTTTTTTAGGATGACTTGGTTGGTTTCCTAATTTGAAGGTTATTATCATTTTGGTCCTTCTTTTTTAAAAATTTACATAATAATCTTTCAAGTTAAAATTTGCTAAGTGAAAAATTAAATCTATTTTTCAACAATTGACTAATTATTCTTTTTGTCATTCTGATAATAGATAGTGTTATTCGAATATTAAGCACCATCACATAACAAAAGGATCAGCTTGAAAATTGAATAAAAAATGGTTCGCATTACAAAATTTGAATGTAGGGGCCATTATATACCTTTTTAAAAAAGAGTAATGATACTCAGTAAAATTTTAGAGTGAAATCATATAGTGACTGGTGTGACAAGTATTAAAAGACAAAATTAGCCATTATGTACGTATAAAAAGACAAAATTATGCACCAACTTATAAAAAATTGATAAGTCTACGATCACTTACCCCTTAGGATTCACTTATAATTTGGTTAGGGTATTAGTTTAATTTTAAAAAATGAGATAACCAATTAAAATGACATGTGTCAATTTTTTATAAAATGCTACATGAAAATGATACAACAGACCAAATTTTATATTTTTTTATATGCTACATCAGTCACTATGAATTTCACTCTATCTATTATTACTCTTTAAAAAATAGGATCAAAACCATATTTACCTAAATTAAAGAATCATTAGAGTCACTTAGGCAACAAAAAATACAAAAAAGGAAAAGACGATTGGAAGTCAATGTTGACCTTAAGAATAGAAAAGCATTTGTCTCAATGGCTTTTATGCTAAATTTAATTAACAAGTCTAATTAATGAGTTTGTTCATCAGCATGAATTAAGACTTGCATTTATTTCATCATTCTTTTTAAATTGCTGACTTTTTCTTGATAAGTTGTTAATTTCTTTGTTTCATACATTACCAAACTTATCATCGTCGTGCAAAAGTAATAAGTATATCAAGCCAAGGGCGGAACTAGAAATTATTTTTATCAGGGCTCACTTAAAAATAAATTTTTTTGCGCGATTAAATAAATTATTTAATAATTAGTAAATTCAACTAAATTAATAAAGTTTTTAATTTTTTTATAGATAAAATAGAATTTTTTAAATTTTGGGTATCATAAATGTTACAAGTGTCATTCTCCTGTGAGACCGTTTCATATAAGAGACTTGCGTATAAATTTCACTTTTACATATAAAGTATAAAAAATTAGTATGTAAAGTATAAAAAATTAACGTATTAGCGTATAAAGTATCAAATATTAGCATATAATGTATAAAAAATTAGCATATTAGCATACATTTGTAATTCGCATATCACGTCACTTATATGCATGAGACGGTTTCACAAGAGTTTTTGTAATATTACAATTTGCATGTCACTTATGTAAAATTTTTTAAAAATATGAATTTTAGGGTGTAGATGAGTTTTTTAAGGATATAATTTTTATAACAACAATAATAAAACAAATAATTATTCAAACCGTTAAAATCCATATGAAATCATATAATTTTTTCAACAAGGAAAATAAACAATAACAAGAAAACAAAAATCAAAATCAAAATCAAAATCAAATTATGCCCAACAACTTAAAGAACTAAACTATATTGTTGGACTAAAAAATTTCATGAAAAACACATGAATTGTTTAGCTTGGAATGCTTTTTAATTTGTTAAATGTTGAAAAACTTGGTGAGAGATAAATTAAGTTATTTGGCCAAATTTGGATTGAATTTTAATTTTTCTAACCTATTAAATGATGATTTATTGAACTGGGTGGGGGCTGGAGCCCACACCAGACCCCTTGGTTCCGCCTCTGTATCAAGCTATAGATAATCAAGAAATCTTGCAGAAAAGATTTGAAATGAACAGGTAAATTAAACTCAATTGCTCAATACTTTTCATAGATGATAAACTCATCCCCCAATCGCTCCATCAAAACAAGAAGTAAAAATAAAATAAAATTTGAATGACATTACAAGAACATGCATGGCTATGTATTTCTTGAGCTTTAATAATTAGCTTATTATTATTGGTAATTCAAACTTTTGGGGTGACAAGAACTGTTGAAATTGAAGGCTACTCAGTGTCATCATCTTTATGGTATACTCTTTGTGGAATCAGTAACATAACAGGCACAGTAACAGCACGGCGGCGGCACTCGTGTTTGGCAGCATAGACATGGAGGGCAACTGGGCTTCTGCATGAGCTCTGCTTGAAGGCAAAAGACAAGAAAAAATATTAATAAGAACATTAACAAAATTTACCATTTTTATATCAAAATAAAAAGGGGCACAGAGAATTGGATTTACCTCGATGAGTCAATCCAGTTTGAGCTGCATGGGACGGTAACGTGGATGAAAGAAGGATTGTAAAGATAACAAATGCGGCCAATAGAGAGTTTGCGGAGGATGAGGAAGAGTTTCTTGCCATTGTAGAAATTTGTTTATTAGTGAGTTCTTTACCTTCAATGATCGATCGAACTTGGCATGGAGGCAGTTGGGGTTTTCCTTGATTTATAGGAAGTTTGTTTCATGGAGTAAACGGTCTGCTAGTTTCGACGCAATTCAGGAGTCGACGCCATTGATGACCCCTGTATGATTCTAGCGTTTACTTGACTCGTTATATTGACTGGCACCTTGTATCGTTATCGTGGAAAATAATTCCATTTGGAAAGGTTTACCAATTTCGATGAAATTTGGTCAAGGAACGTGCTTTTTGTGTTTGGAGAAAAGAAAAGAAGAAGTAAATGTTGAATTGCATTTTTAAAAAAAAGAATATTTTTATTCAATTATTTGAATTCATAAATTTTATTTTTTAAGATTTTATGTTGGAGAATTATTTTATTAAATAAAATTTAAATTTAAAAGAAAATTTCTTTTTTGTTTTCGAGTTAAAAATCTATGATCGATTGTCACCAAATCACAACTAACTTGTTGAATTCCGACTATATTCTAGTTTTGTTGTATGAATCCAACCCATGGTAGTGTTGACTGTGATGATCAAGAGTTGTCATGCAAATTGGTGACCATTGCTTGTCAACCCTTTTTTCTTAAAACAAATTAAAAGAAAAGTTAGAAATGTTCATTTCTCTAAAATGAAAATAGATATAAACTTTTCGGTTGGTTTCCAAGTAATGAATCACTTTCAGTGCAGCTTCCTTTAAAAAAAAGGTGAAAAATTGGGCTCCAAGTAATTAATCGTCAATGGAGGAACTCCTCCAAGTTTCATTTTTGTATACCTTATGAATTTCGTTCCATTAGTCCGAGGGCATGTAAATGGAACTAGATTCAAAAGGTGTTATATGTGTAAGGGTGGTACTAAGGTAAGTCTATCACCCACCAAAACTTTTAATAAAATCAGGAGTGGCGACCCAGCTCAAAAGGAGGTTATGCTAAATTTAAAAATAAAATAAAATAAAAAAAGTTAATTAATCCGTCAATGAATCCGGATTTGATTGAAACATTGAATTTATGTGAATCCCTTAGGTCCTGTTTCCCGTTGTGGAAGCATTCGAGTGCAAATTGAAAAGGAAAATACGGATGTGCGACTAAGTCAAATCTAAGTTATGGACATTTATATAAGGTCAACTTAAATAATAATACTAAATTTTGGATGGTATATTTTGGGTAGTTACTCTATCCTTTTTTTTTATTTGGTCACTAATTTTTAAACAGTGGTATAATAGTAACTATTCTGTTAAATTCAGCTATTATTTTTTGATTTTTTCTTTTAAATTCAATGTTTTTTAAATTTTTTAAGGTAATATTATATATAAAAAAATAGGTAAAATGATAGAATTTACACTTTAAAATAGTGGATGTTCATCTAACAAAGTTGCGCCAAAATTTTACACTTAAAAATATGATTTAATTAAAAAAATAGTTGAATTTAACAAAAAAATTTCAAAATAAGTGTTGAAATTATCAAAATAGCCATTAATATAACATTTTTCATTGATGAATGACCAAATTAAAACTAAAAAAATAGTTACAAAAAGCATACAATCCAAATAGTTTAGTGCCCCAAAGTAGTTTACCCTTTATATAATAATGTTAGTTAATTGTTACTTCTTCCTTTCTTATAGTTTGTTTTTTTGGAAAGTTGTGAAAAACTGCTTTCATAACTAGTTGAATTATTATTTTTTAAATCAATTACATTTTAAATGACGCAAATTAAAATAGCGTAACAAAATTGATCTTTCTATCCATCACCGTTTCTTTAATAGAAACAATCTACTTACATGTTATGTGATAATTTTTTTAGCAGTAAAGTTGGAATCAGAATTCGTTGATCAAATTCTTCATTAATGACACAATCATGGTATAAGAATCTCTTTCATACACTACTCTTCTACTTTTAGATTGAGTTAATTTACCCTTGATAGAAAATTTTTGTGTATCCAATTCAAAATTAATTGACAATGAGTGAATTAACAAAAAATCTTATTAATTAGTTTATAATGATTTGTTATGAAATCAATGGGCAACCGTCATTAATACATAAAAAGTTACAATCCAATTCTTCATATTGCCATAACTCCAAAGATTCAAACTAGAGTTGGTAAAAATACCCGCATCCGCCTGCAATATAATTTGTCTAAACCGGCAAAATTTTGACTGCAGATATTATTGGATAAGGTAATAATGAGCGCAGATAATATGTGGGCGAGTATGAGAGTACTTGTGGGTACCCACATACTCACATACCCGCCGTAAATAGGTATTAACGGGTATTATTTACTACCCTAAACTACCCTTAATAATTCTTTTATGGAAAAAAGAAAAAAGAATGAAAGAAAAAAAGAGAAAAAAAAAGGAAAGAGTCAAATGCTTCTAATGCACCAGTAGAAATTGAGCCTAGATCTATGTAATGGCGAACCACTAATTTACCACTAGACCACTAATGCTACATGAAATAAAAAAAATGAAACAAATATTAAAAAAAATTTAATGCACTAACAAGAATCAAACCAAAATAAGCATAACAATAGAATAACATTCTACCACTAGACCACCACTATTATTGTGTAAATTATAATGTTGAAAAATTTTAAAACTAGAGAGTAATCAAATACGGGTACTTTATTTCAAAAATTTTAAATACATTACTTTTTTCATTGGGAAAACAATTTTCCTTGATGAAATTCTAATGATCGCCTTCTTATGTCAGCCCAAATGTTTTTTTTTTCTCATGGCAATTTTGAACAACTTTAATTCTTTCTCATATTTACCAATCTTGTCAAGAATATTTTATACAATTTCTTGTCCACGTGGTTGTCTTTCACTAACTTTATCTCAAAACAAAGAAAACCTACGCTTCCTTCCATATAAAACTTCCTATGGAGCAATAACGGTACTATTATGTAAACTATTATTATAGGAAAACTCTACAAAGGTTAAATGTTTATCGTAACTGCGCTCGAAATCCAATTAACATACACTCAACATGTATTCCATAATTTAAATAGTTCTCTCGAACTGTGCATTTGTTTAAAAATGATAAGTTGTATTAAGATGTACTGCTATACCAATATTCTTTTAAACATTATTCCAAAATTGTGATACAAACCTGGAATCCTTAACAGAAATAATACTTATTGAAACTCCATGAAATCTTACTATATTATCAATATACAACTCCACCATGTTCTCTATTGTTATTACAAGTTTCATTGGAGTAAAATGTCTTGTCTTAGTCAATCTATCAACCTCCCAAATAGTATTATTCTTCAATTTTGTTCTTGTTAATTAAACCCATTACAAAATCCATAGTTATTTGCTCCTATTTTCATTTGGGATTTTTCAAGAGTTCAAGCATACCTCTGGATCTTTAATGTTCAAATTTAACTCTATGACATACCATACATTTAGATATGAATTCAACTATTTCTCTCTATATTTCATTCCATCAATAGTGGGCTTTTAAATCCTTATACATCTTTGTATTTTCTGAGTGGATTGAAACTTAGAGTTGTTTGTTTCTTTTAATAAATCTTGCTTTAAATGTTCATCTTTACATTTGCATAATCTTTTATCTTTCCATATTGTAGGTTTTCCAAGAAACTAACCTGGAAATGCAGAAGTGAGGATCTTGTTCTTCTCCACGTCTTTACTACATACCAAGAACTCACGCTAATAGAACCTACTAGAGATTCTATTGAGATCCACCAAATAAGTGCTAGGAATATGAGTACTCATACTATACTATTCAAATAAATATCCAATGGGAATTATGTTAGGGTCCCACTTTGAATTTCCTTAAGTGTACACATAAAGATTTAAAATCTTTTAAACTTTAAATTCTTAATCTTTATTTCCTAATTTGATCAAAACACTTTTTTTTTGTATTTATTCATCCATACTTAAAATAGGAAGAGATATATAAGTGTTTCCTATCAAAATTCACACTTATGGAATTCTTTAATCCTCGAAATAGTAGTCTTACTAGTTTCTAAAATGAAGGCCTAAGAATCTTTCTCTCTGATACCACTAAATGTAACGCCCAGATTTCTGAGGACCGAAACACGCCTTAATCTCAAGATTTAGTTTCCCTACTCTTGAGATTACAAGGCACACCTTATTGTCATTTCTCTATAATTTCATACTTTATTAATAATAAAACTAATAATTTATAAATCATCCTTACAAGATCAAAGTTAATAATTATCCATCCTAAAAAAAAAACATAGTCATGGGTCTACAACCCATTACTTTATTTAAAAGTTCCTATACTAATTATAAGATCCTTTCATCCTTCACCATTCCCATATCCCGGTCTCATCCTTGTTTACTTCATTAACTTCATCTGTAAAGTATTATATATATAGAAAAATGAGCGAGTTGCCCAGCAAATAAACTCTAGATCATTTAAACTAATCATACTTTGAAAATATTATATTTTCCAGATAAACATTCAAATAACCAATTTCAATAATCAACATACAATAACATTAACTTGACATCACTTGTACTTTCACATATTCTAAACATCCATAAACATTTATATAAATATACATATACATACATAAATTATCTCTTGGGGTCATATACTTGACTTTCATTATCTCTTGGGTCAAGTACATGCCTTTCATTATCTCTTGGGCCATATACATGACTTTCATTATCTCTTCGGCCATATACATGACTTTCATTATCTCTTGGGTCAAGTACATAACTTTCATTATTTCTTGGGTCATGTACATGACTTTCATTATCTCTTGGGTCATGTATATGACTTTCATTATCTCTTGGGTCATGTATATGACTTTCATTATCTCTTGGGCCATATACATGACTTTCATTATCTCTTGGGTCATGTATATGACTTTCATTAAGACTTCGTTTTTAAATATATTAATCAATTGTATTAAAACAGTTTAATTAACTTCATACAGTAATATGTTTTTGATATCTTTAATCATTCCAAATTTATTTACAATCACAGAATTATCAGACTTGATTACAATCAATATAACTAACTTAATTCTATGAACACAAAACGATCAAGTAAGCCCAAATTAATAAAATCATCAAACATATACATATGCATGATACTAAAATCCTTCATGATCACTTTATATTGAAATCATCATTGATTATGATCATAGGTTAAATCAGAATAATCACTATATATTAAATGTCATTAATTTATGATTACAGATTCAATAAGATTAATCACCACATATACAAATATAGTAAATAAAACACTTTCATGTTTACAAGAAACTTTTTTTTTTCCATTCATTATACGTACTATCACATAATAGTGTATAATTTTCATACCATTATTACTAATCATTATATATATGATTGTAGTATATTAAATAAGCTTTAATACAATTTTTCTCAATCATCGTAGTATAATCACAATGTATTAAATATATGTTAAATATATTTTATGCAATCATTCTTTAATCATTGTACACATCATTATTGTATTTTGACTAACTTTTACACAATTATTACTAATCATTATTGGTATGATTGCTACATATTGCATATCTATCAAAGAATTTTCATAGCAGTTACTTTTCCCAAATATATTAAATGGTCTTCATACTTACTGGTCCCTAATAACTACATACACGAATCATCAGACCCATCATCACAGTATTTTAAATAACTTTCATATAATTATTACTTAATCATTATGCTGATGATTGCTACGTTTCAATATATATCAAAGAACTTTTCATACAGTACTCTCATCCAGGATTGAATAATTTTTCATGCTTGCAGGTCCCAATCCTTACATACACAATCACAGAATAATTGACATATTTCTTTAATACATAGGAACCATTAAAATTTCTTAACATGCTTAATAATTTCATGATCAATCCGTAATCGTACTACTATAATTGCAATATACATATAGGTATCGTTCCCAATAATTGAAAGAATATTAATTTTTTTTTTATAATTTTTGGAAGGGATCTAGAATTTATTTACTGATTATTGTAGTTCCTATAAGCCTTTTCTCTTGCTCCAAAGTCAGCTTTTTCTCTTGCAACAAAAGTCGTTACGTGAATTTTCTGATGTATTGAAGGGTTCTATTTATAGTGTTTGATTAGGGTTTACATGTAATAGTTTCCTTATCCCTCAAGTATTCTGTTTCCTAATTTTTAGCCTTGTTTCTCTAGGGTTTACAATTGTTAGATTCCTTGTACATAAAGTATTTTGTTCCTTTCCTTGTACGTAAAGTATTTTATTTCCTTTTATTTTTGATAATAAATTTCCAATTAATTTGTATCTTATTCTATTTCTTTTAAATAATTCCCTAAGCTTAAAACTATTTAATTCCTCACGTATCTTTATTACTATAAACATAATCTATTAAATAGTTTCCTATATAAAAATAATACATAGAGATTTTAATTTTACTAAAATCTCTGGGTATTACATTCTTACCTCCTTAAAATAAGTTTCGTCCTCGAAAGTTGCTTTGTCCTATTCATGGAACGATTTAAAAAAAAACTTATTCTTTCATACATTATTTATCCTCACTCACTCTGAGATATTACATTCTTACCTCCTTAAAATAAGTTTCGTCCTCGAAACTTGCTTCGCCCTACTCTTCGAATATCTGAGGATATTTTTCTCGCATCTTTTCTTCTAATTCCTATGTGGCTTCCCTTGGCGTGTGATTTGTCCATTGAACCTTTACGAATGGGATGCTTTTATGTCGTAACTCTTGTATCTTGTGGTCTAAAATTCTCAGAAGGTATTCCTCATAAGTTAGGTTGTCCTCCAATTGAATGTTATCGTCTCTCTCCAGTACATGGTTTGAATTATGTATATATTTCCTAAGTTGCGATACATGAAATACATAGTGGACCCTAGATAGGTTTGGTGGTAATGCTAGTCAATAGGCTAAGTTCCCAATTCGCTCAAGAATGTCATAGGGTCCTATATATCTTGGGTTCAACTTTCCTGATCCTCCAAATCGCATGACTCCTTTAGTGGGCGGAACCTTAAGGTACACTTCATCGCCTATGTTGAATTCCATTGGCCTTCTTCTTAAATCTGCTCAACTCTTTTGTCTATCCTGTGCAGCTTTCAAATTTTTTTTTTTCGAATGATTAAATTTTGCCAATTGAGGTAATTTAGGATCAATGATTTTCTTTTTTCAACTTTATCCAAATACAATGTAATCGGCACTTTCTCTTATAAGATGCTTCATAGAGTGACACACTACTATGATAACTATTGTCATAAGAAAACTCTACCAATATAATATACTTGCCTTAACTCCCATTAAAGACCATTGTCATAACTCTTTGCATATCTCTTCTAAGCTTTGAATGGTTTGTTCAGTTCGACTATCTGTCTGTAGGTAATCTCAGTGCTTAAATTTATTTTCGCTATCATTGGTCTTATGAATTCCTTCCAAAATAGTGAGATAAATATTGGATCCCTATTTGATACTATACTTATAAGAACATTCTAAGATCTTACAATTTGATTAGTGTAGAGGTGAATCAAGCTATATATCTTTTCCTACTTTGTATTTAGTAATTAGAAAGTCAGTCAAAAAATTTTTTTTTCCAATTATCCTCTGTCAACCATATAGTATCATTTCTGTCTTCAATTCTTGGTACACTCTCAATAAATTGTCTAAAACTTTTCTCCTATCTCCATGTAGGTATATTGAATGGTTATAGAAGTTTTTCGAGTCTCTAATGTTCAATTTCAAGTTTCTAGCATATCACAGTTTCAACTATTTGTCTCTTCATTAGGCGTGTATATCAAAATATTTCCTATAAATACAATTATATACTTATCCAAAAACTCTTTCATAACTGAATCCATCATATTCATAAAAGCTCTAGGAGCATTAATCAATCCTACGTGTATCACCAAAATTCGTAATGCCTATATCTCGTCCTAGATACACTCTTTAGTACATCTTTAGGATTTATCCTTAATTGGTAATATCTTGAACACAAATATATTTTAGAAAATATTTTGACTCCTTTAAATTGATCGAATAAATACTTTAGCATTACAAAGAAGTTCTTATTCTTACTCAATCAAAACCTTAAACATCAAGTATTTTTTTTTAAAACAAAATATGTGCGCCCTATAGCAAAATATTTCCTCCAATAAATTTTGTGTATCAAAAAGCCCTTGTAATCAATTTCTTTACTTTAACTCTTCAATTCTAGAGGGCATTTTATGTAGTGCTTTCAAAATTAATTTCCTTATTAATTTGAATATACCTCAAAATCAATTTCTTTTTCTTTGTTAATCCTTATAATTTTCTAGGGAATACTTTCACAAATTCATTTACTATTTGAAGATTATTATTATTATTATTATTTTCCCTCATTAGTTTCATTTATATGCTAAGTATCCTTCACAATTTTATTTTATTTTTGTATAACTTTGAAAACTATTTTTTTAAACCTTATCACCTTATAGTTCTCATCTCCCGTATTTTGCAAGTGAGGACTCTTCTAATATGTCAACTTTATGGTCGTTATTCATCCCTAAAAGATTCACTGTCCGTTTCAACCCTTACTAATATGATAGTAAGGAGGAATTGAGTACTACGTACGTCTTTTTCATTAAAAGTACTTAGTCTGATATTCTATATATAAAGACTAGTAGACTCTTATCCTTGGACTACAAGAAAGCCTCAAGATATGGATAGTTTTCTTATCTTTATCAGAATATGATATGCGTACCAAAATAATGATATTGCATATAACTTTATCTCATACTTTGAGATAATGTCACACTAATCTATTATGGGTGTATTTATCCCATATGCCAACACCTCTCACTCGCACATGATGGGAAAACGTTTCTTACTTTATTTCTTAACTTACTAATGATATATGTCTATACTAGTAAATAATTGGTGCGATTGCGGAGTTTACCAGTTTTTGAGAGCTCTATACTAGAAACCATTTTAAGGCCAGCATAGAGATATCAATCACTAAAATAGAGAGAGGACTATCGTGACTCAGTATACCCGAGACTTATTTGATTATATTAGGTCAAGTATCTCTAATCCCTCAAAGAGCATACTTGTACCTCTATTAGCTACGTTACACTCATAATTATGTCACTTATAAAAAAGCGTCATAACCCGTCGACGAATTAGTACAGTGTAATGACATAATCCAAATAGTCTTCCTTTGCCCTAATATCATTCAACTTAAAATTAGCTGCTTTTCCAGACATGCCCCATCCGGCCGAATTAATGATGACCACTGGTAGTCATGCTAAAGTAGCAAACACTAACTTTAAATTTCATGATACGGTTTAAAGTCACAAAGGGTATTCTTAATAAGGAAATTTAATATCCTTTAGGACTCACATGGTGAGGAAGCAGGGACCCATTCACTCATCTCCATCCATAGTCGCAAAGAACATGTTGCACAAACAACACGTTATGGCATATAAGTATTACGTCATACGGATCTTAGTCAAGTCGCTAATCAAGTGCCTTACTTGAGACTTATGTTGTCCTCTAGTGTAATTCCAATTACACTTACAGGTCTCACACCCGGCTATAAAACATGCTTATATGGATTTTGGGTTATCCATATGCAATCTTAGATAAGATCTTATCTTGACCAAAGTCAAGACAACATGCTTAGTGTCTCATCTTTTACTCGTTATCACCCGTACCAAAAGTTTGCTTGTGTGAGTAAGCAAATCAGCCTTTTCATGTATATTACAAAAATATACATTTATGTATATATGTATGTATATGTGCTATCATTAATGCTACATAAATGTAAATTAAACACAAATATGCACAAAGAAATGATATTAAATCAAGGTAATATTTCATTACAAATATCAATAGGTTTTAAACATTACAAACTAAATTCTACGCAATCCTAATGCTTTGACATGAGTCATAAAAACATCCCTGGGTATAAGCTTCGTCAACGGATCAGCCACCATTTGATTCGTAGAAATGTGTTTTAAAATCACTACTTTTTGTGCAACTGCTTCTCATATAAAGTTATTTCTTATATCAATGTGTTTGGTTCTTCCATGATATTTGGAATCTTTGGTAAAGTCTAAAACAGCTGTATTATTACAATAAATTGTAATTAGCTCTAATACTTTATTAGCAATACCAAGATCCTTGAATAACCTTTTTAACCACATTGCCTCTTGTACAACTGATGTACAAGCAAAAAACTCTGCTTCCATTGTTGACAATGATATACATGCTTGCTTTTTACTCATCCAAGTTATGGCACCATTATTGAGTAAAACTACATATCTTGAGGTTGATTTACACTCATCTAAATCACCAGCCCAATCGGCATTACTATACCCAATGAGTCATAAATCAGAGCCTTGGTATCATAACATGTAATCTAAAGTCCCTTTCAAATAGCGGAGTATCCTCTTGATGACTTTCTATTGATTTAAACCAGGATTTTCTTGGAAACGATTGACAAAGCCTACTGCATAATAGATATCAAGACTAGTGCACATAGTTGCGTACATTAATTTTCCTATAGCACTCCTATATTGAACACGACTCATTTGCTCATTTTCTTTAGGAGTTTGAGGACAATCTTTGAAACTTAGTGATTCACCTCTAGCTATAAGAGTATCGATAGGTTTTCAATTGTACATTCGGAATTGTTTGAGAACACTAATAAGGTAAGTGGCCTGAGACAAATCAAGAAGTTTCTTTGAATGATCTCGAAAGATCTTCCCCAAGTACATAATTTGCTTCGCCCATATCCTTCATTTCAAAATTTGAGGACAACCACATTTTTATGGCATCGATCATCTCCTTATTGTTTTCGGCTAGTAAAATGTCGTTCACATATAATGAAATGATAATGAAGCTCCTTTTGGAATACTTAAGATACACACAGTGATCTTCTTCAACCATCATGAACCCATCATTTATGATGGCTTAATGAAATTTTAGATACCACTGCTTGGATGATTGCTTCAAATCATAATAGATCGGTTGAGCTTGCAAACTTTGTGCTCTTGTCCTTCTATAACAAAGCTTTCTGGTTGAGACATATAAATCTCTTCATCCAGTTTTCCATTGAGAAATGCAGTCTTAACATCCATTTGGTAGAGTTCCAAATCAAGATGTGCAACAAAAGCCAGAATTAGTCGAATTGAGGCAAATCTCACTATAGGTGAGAATGTTTACTTATAGTCTCTCCTCTCTTGCTGAGTATACCCTTTGGCTACTAATGTAGCCTTATATCTATCAATGGAACCATCAGCCTGATGTTTGATTTTGAGAACACATTTATTTCAATTAGCCTTTCGCCTAGGAAAAAGGTCAACCAAGTCCTAGACTTGATTGTTCTTCATAGATTCCATTTCATCTTGCATCGCAATAATCCATTCCTTACTAGCTTTGGATGAGATAGCCTGTTGAAAATTCCTTGGCTCATCTTCATTATGAGTAGCAACCATGAAGGCTTCCCTATCAATCTCAAAGAGACGACAAGGAATATTTCCACGTTCGCTTCTTCGAGGTTGATCTTGCTCAGAACTCTTATTGGTTTGTATTGAACTATTCAATGGAATTGTCATGCCACTATCTCCAAAAGTTTGAGAATCCATTTTCTCGATCTCCATTGGAATAATAGAATCACCCCATTCAGTACTTTCCATTTTATAGAGTTCTAAATTATGGGAAATCCTTCTCTAGAAATTCTACAGCTCTGGACTCAATTTCAATTACACTTCCATCCTGTTACTCACCAATGAATACATAACATTTTGAGTGTAAAGAGTATCTTATAAAGATGCACTTTTTACCTCTAGGTCTTAATTTCCCATGATTATGAGAAGAATTATGTATAAAGGCAGCACACCCCATGGCGTTAGATTATCCACATTTGGATTTCTACTAGTCCATAGTTCATACAGAGTAGAAGTAACTATTTTGGAAGGCACACGGTTAATTACGTAGGCGGCAGTCAGTAATGCATCTCTCCAATAGGAAATTGGCAGATTTGCCTGCACCATCATAAATCTAACCATGTTTAGAAAAGTACGATTCCTTCTTTCCACTAAACTATTTTGCTGCGGAGTGTAAGGAATTGTTAATTGTCGAATAATTCCCTTTTCTTCACACAAGTGCTTAAATTGTTCTGATAGATACTCGCGGCCTCAGTCAGTTCTTAAAGCTTTAATTTTGCTGTCTAATTGAGTCTCAACCTCATTTATATCGTCTAAAACATTCTAATACTTCAGACTTGTGGGAATTCAAGTAGACATGACTAAAATGCGTATAGTCATCTATGAATGTGATGAAATAGGAATTCTTATGTCTTGCCTTTACATTCATTGGTCCGCAAATATCATAATGAAATATTTGTAGGGGTAACTCAGCTCTTTGAACCTTTTTAAATGGTTTTCTGGTTAATTTTCATGCTAAGCAATGTTCACATGTTGGCAAGTCTATTTGAGCGAGTGAGCCCAAAAGGCATTCTCTAGCTAATCGTTTCATTCTATCTTGCCTAATATGACCGAATCTTTTGTGTCATAAAAGTGAATCATCATTTATTTCATCAATGGATGTAAGCAAGGAAAAGAATTATCATGCGAATTGGAATTATTACTAATGTCCAAAACCATAAAATTATCTCAAACATAACCAGAACCATAGTAAATTATTCCATAATGAATATCCATTTTATTTCCCTCAAACAGAATAGAAAACCTAGCTAACTTAAGCAAAGTAAGAACTGATAGTAAATTTCCTTGAATGTCTGGAGTATAAAAAAACATCATGGAGATTTAATGTATGACCATTTGGCATCTTCATTTTATATGTGTCAATGCCTAACGCATCTACACTAGAGTAGTTCCCTATATATATCTTCTTGCTGCCACGTGGTATTCGACAAAATTCAATAAAAACTATTCTATCTCTCTTCACATGATCTGTTGCCCTTGAATCTGCAATCCACAAATGAAGAGATTTAGCAACTAACACAGTAGAAGCTACATTACAAGTAACTTGAGAGATATACTCAAAAGGTACCTATTTAGGCTCAGTGTATTCACGAGCAAAATGTTCTTTTTTTCACAATTAAAGCAGGTCATTTCACTTTTGTTTTTCTTGCCAGCTCGTTTTCCTCTCTTGTGTTTGGCTTTCTTATTTGGCACAAATCCCTTTATAGGAGCACCCCAGTTCTTTTGCGCTTGATCTTGGGAGTTTTGCCGGCATTGGACTGAGTAACTAACATACTTAAAGGTTTGGCCACCATCAGGCGCTCTTCCTCCAACTCCAAATTATGTGCAACCTCCCTGAAGGTTTTGATGTTATCATTGTGTGTCAAATTGACTCGCATGGGCTCCCAATTGTCAGGAAGTGAAAGAATCAATGCCTGGATTTGTTGCTCATCAGTGAGATTACTTCCTGCCTCATTAAGCTCGCGTATCATGCCTGACATGACCCTCAGATGCTTCTTCATCGAGTGGTCTTGATACTTTTTATAGCTATCAAATTTCATTGTCAAGCTACACAGCCTAGTGGGTGAAGTCCTACCAAACTTCTGGTTGAGAGCCATCCACATGTCATGTGCATTGTCAAATTGCTCATACTCACACAACATATCATTGTCCATACTACTTAGCAACGTGATGCGACCATTACTATTCTTCCTTTTTCCAGCTATCATAAGCCTCACACTCATATTGTGCCAGAGTAGAGGAGCCTTCGTTGGGTATTGCCATCACAGAGGTCAAGGCTTCCAAGACCTTTTGCTCCTCAAGCATATATTGAACCTTACGGTGCCAAATGTCAAAGTTGTCACCGTTAAGTTTCTAACCTTGTTTAAATCTGCAATAATTTGTTTAGTAGCCATCTACAAGAACATTGCACAAAAATATCTTGATAAGCACACATGCACACATAAATTTATATAGATTTTGCAGCAACATGTGATTTATTATAATTATAATAAAAAATATTCATGTACAAAGGAAATTGCGCTATGCTAGGAATCACATTATAATAAAAAAATATTTTAAATTATAATTATACAAATTTTGTGCAAACCAACCCCCCCCCCCCCCCCCTTAGATTAGTGTTATCTTTAATGAATAAATCTTATTTATTCAACTTAAAAATACTTGCATGCTTAAATAATTCACTTGTATATTCATGAATTATTATCAATAAATAAACATGGATTAAAAATAATTACAGGTAGAAAAATACATGATCAACATTCTGGAACATTAATTACACCTCAGAATATTAATGTAATTTTTCTAGATTTTTCTGTAATTCAATTCTATTTATTCCATTGTGTTCAAATTCACAAAAATAATAAATAGGCATGCAAAAAATATATATATACAGTCATAAAAATTCAAGTATACCATTCTGGAACTAAAATTAATACTCAGAATATTAATTTAATTTTTCTGGATTTTTTGTAATTTAATTCTACTTATTCCATTTTGTACAAATTCACAAAAATAATAAATAGGCATGCAAAAATTACAAAAATATATATATAGTCAGAAAAATTCAAGTATAACATTCTGGAACTAAAATTAATACCTTAGAATATTAATATATTTTTTCTATATTTTCTGTAATTTAATTCTATTTATTCCATTTTGGCAAATTCACAAAAAATAATAAATTGGCATTAAAAAATTACAAATATATATATATATATATATATATAGTCATAAAAATTCAAGTATAACATTTTGGAACTAAAATTAATACCTCAGAATATTAATTTAATTTTTTTGAATTTTCTGTAATTTAATTCTATTTATTCCATTTTGTGCAAATTCACAAAAATAATAAATAGATTAATACACATGCCATATTAAACTACAAAATATAAAATCAAGACACTTATGAGTATGAAAATATTCTGTAGTTGCAAGAACATTTTTCTTACTTTCTGGATTTCTTGTTTATTTATTTCATATTTTATGAATATTCACAAAAAATTAATTTAATAACATATGCATATAAATCATATAAGACTGTGTTTTACGTACATAATACTTTTATGAAACAACTATTTAGATCACTTTTATTTTTTGATTATTTATTTTGTTCACCTATTGTCTGATTTACCATTTTCCAATATTAAACAAAAATATTAATAATATTATGTTCATTATGAAAAATTAGAAAGTAATTAAATAATCAGAAAATAAAAAAAACAAAATAAAAAAAACGTCAGCACCAAAGCGGGCACGCACTGACACGCGTCAACCAAGGCACTGTCAGCGCGTATTTTTCACGCGCTGCAATCTTGCAGCTTTAATATCTGTCAGGTGTGCTTAAGGAGGTGCGTCTGCCATCTCTGGTGATTTTTCATCACCTTTTCTCGCCTTTAATTTTTGTTCTGTTTTCAATGGTGGCCTTTGTTTTCTGAACGGATATTCCTATGAACGCTGGTGACTCTCAAACTCTGTGAGTGAGAGTAGGATTTGTCAGTCGTCTCTAACCTCCAACTCCCTTTTTTTTCATAAAACATTAAAACTTAAAACAATCATATCTTATTAACCGTATATCTAATTTTCACATATTTTATACCGTTGGATTCGTTTTGAAGTCTAGCTTCTAACCATGTATTACTTACCATTTAATTCATAAAATAATTGGATAAAAATGGCAAGAATCATATCTGAAATGTAACTTAGAGTTTCATTTTTCTCTCAATTCATAGATCCGATCATCATGAAATTTTCTAGGTATGTTGTTTATATATACATCTACCTACACTACGAATTTCATGATCTATTTCTATGAAAAAAAATAAAACCTCAAAAGTTCATACATGCCATTTAAAACTCAAATATTAAGTAATTACATGTAAAAAAATGAGAAGAACATAACCACGTCTCTGATACCACTGTAGGTTTTTCTGGAAACTAACATGGAAGTGCAGAAGTGAGGATCTTATTCTTCTCCACGTCTTTACCACGTACTAAGAACTCACGATAATAGAACCTACTAGAAATTCTATTGAGATCCACCAAGTAAGAACTAGGATAGAAACTAATATGATAATAAGGAGAAATTGTGTATTACGTACATCTTTTCGTTAAAAGTACTTAGTCTGATATTCTATATATAAAGACTAGTTGACTCCTATATTTAGGCTACAAGAAAGCCTCAAGATAAGGATAGTCTTCTTATCTTTATCAGAATATGATATGCGTACCAAAATTATGATAACGCATATAACTTTATCTTATATTTTGAGATAATGTCAGATTAATCTATCATGGGCATATTTATCCCATATGCCAACACATATATATACTTCCACTTTGCTGACTTTGAATCTTATGATGATGTCAAATATCACCAAGTGCTGTGAGGTCTCTCTGAGGTCACGTGCTCCTTGTATTGTCTCCTGAAACCTAGAAGACCTGTAACACAAACGTCAGAAATACCCCCGAGCTGTACCGGGGAGTATGCTCTGATGCTTAAGTCAGTTTGGGTCCCTGAGCAATAAGCTTAATACGTAATAAAAGTTGCAGAGGAAGTAACCCCTTACCAGGTGATAATAAGGTTACTTTTATAGAGTCGTACCTGGTAGAGTTCCAGTAGGATTGGAACTCTCAGCTCATCAGTAGACTTATCCCGAACAACTCGGGTTCAAATAGGATTTGCACAAGGAGAGTCCTAGTACAATTCAACCATTATCAATTGCCCCTCAAATCGGTTGAGATTCTTCTTATCTTATCTGATCTGATCAGTGTCGTCTCCCTCCTCTGCACACATTATACATTGTCCGATCTCCGTACGCGTTCTTTGCCATACAAGCCTCAAGTACATTAGTCAATATTTCCGGAGCACATTTCCGTGGACGAAAATGACGAACTCCGTAGGTCTCTGAAAACGCAATGTGTGTGCTTGTGCCATAGGACTATTTGGTGGCAAAACTGCCTCATCGCTATGTTGTATATTCCCTCCGACGTCCGGAAATATACAATCAAGTATGTCACAGGTGCAACCATTCAAGCTCCCAAAACGACTTAACTTTAAGTCTCATCCGAGCTCCGCAAGTTATCACCTTATCAAGCCCAAGCATGTTAGAACTATCTTGATCACCAACAAGAATTCTGAATTCCATAGTTCTCACCCATGATCGTTGCACTGGTATCGTAGTTCTTACGCGAACTCAGACCGATACATAATTTTGCTAATATATTGGTTTTGAGCTGGGGAAACATCCAAGTACGTGTCCTTATATGCTGTATCCGAGCTTCAAAAGTGTGTAAATGTAAACACCACATCGATGTGTGATAGCCCACCATTA
This sequence comes from Ophiorrhiza pumila, assembly GCA_016586305.1. Taxonomy (NCBI): domain Eukaryota; kingdom Viridiplantae; phylum Streptophyta; class Magnoliopsida; order Gentianales; family Rubiaceae; genus Ophiorrhiza; species Ophiorrhiza pumila. The sequence goes on from BLIW01000006.1 coordinate 14,670,624, forward strand.
TATAAAGGATGGCCCAGTTCGGTATTGATTTGTGTAATTTCTTCACAGCAATAAAATGTATACCGAACTCCAGTTCCGTACCTTGTCATATCACATGAGTTCTGTTAAGTTGCTGCCAGCTATTCACTCATGAATCTCAAGATAAGATCAACAGCTAAGATTCGTCTGCCCATTAGCCCATAAAACCCCTATAAATAGCCCCAGCTTCGAATTCAAAAAGTTCACTTTCTGCAATCTTGCATCTCTAAGCGGTCTGACTTCCTAGCTCGGATTCTACATTCCTCCGAACAGAAGCTTAAACCTGGACTCTGCTTATCATCCTTAATCAAGTAAGTATATCTGCCTCTGAACATTCTAATTCCTCTTCAGCTATTATTTCTGCATCTAGGTCCGGAGAATTAGGTAGTCCTAATTCTTCGAACTCAATTGCTAGTTATATAGGAGAACCTAGATTAGTAGAGAACCGAACTGCAGATCGGAATACTGCGACCTCAAGTCACTACTTGGCTGACCTCCCAATAAACTCGTCTGCAACTCATACTGTAAACGAGAATACCGACCTAGAAAACCCTTCTAATGCTCATAAAAATACCGTATCTAAATTAGATACTTTAGATTCTATCATTTCCTATCATGAAGTGGAAAACATAGCAAAACAAAGCTTTATTCCAGCCGATGTGGGAGCCCAAACTCCATTGCCTGGTGAGGTTGCTAGCCGACCTCCGGAAGGCTTCATTAGTGTATTTGTAGAACAGTTCGTGGGGGGATTAAGATTTCCCCTTTCTAACTTCTTCAAGGATATTTTAATTGAATATGCCATTTCGCCCACTGGGCGAGAGGTGCACCTAACCCACCTACCCGCCCAATTCACTCCCAACGCCATCCGAATTCTAAGAGGATTTTAGATGATCTGCCAACACTTAGATATTCCATGCACTGTGCTGTTATTCAGATACATATATAGTTTAAAAACCTCAGGTCGGGACGTCGGGTGGTTTTATTTTACCCGTTGTAGAGATCGGATAGATCTCTTTGAGGGAAATCCGAGCTCAATTCACGATTGAAAAGATAAGTTCCTTTTCGTTGGAGCTCGGGCGGTTGGTGAGGAAACTTTTTGGCGTCCTAACTAGTCGATCTCAGATCGGTCACCCAAAAGTACCTCCAGTATCAAAAAATCGTTAGCCAAATTAGAGACCTTAGTGAGTGAACATGGCAAACGGTGTCTTGCTAACATCCCAGACGAGTGTTAGTGTCTTTAAGATTGAGCCTGCCGAGCTGGGACCTGACCATCAAGATGAGGTGGACGAACTCGGTCATAAGGGTGCATGTCTTACGCAATTTATGACTTTTGACATCACTGCTAATTTTTAAACATGCCTAACTCTTTCTCTGTTCGAATGCAGTTATGCAGCTTAAGGATATGCTCGGTGGCTTCAAGCCCAAGAAACTCCGAGCTACGAAAACAAAAGTGGTAAATCTAGTTGTCATTTCGAACGACAAGTGAGTGAACATGGCAAACTGTGTCTTGCTAACATCCCAGAACGAGTGTTAGTGTCTTTAAGATTGAGCCTGCCGAGCTGGGACCTGACCATCAAGATGAGGTGGATGAACTCGGTCATAAGGGTGCATGTCTTACGCAATTTATGACTTTTGACATCACTGTTAATTTTTAAACATGCCTAACTCTTTCTCTGTTCGAATGCAGTTATGCAGCTTAAGGATATGCTCGGTGGCTTCAAGCCCAAGAAACTCCGAGCTACGAAAACAAAAGTGGTAAATCTAGTTGTCATTTCGAACGACAACGCTTCTCCCCCAGCGATATTAGCACTTCCTACCCAGGAAGGAAATGTCAGTGCCGAGCTGTCCCTCTAAGGCCCCCAGCTCGTGGAAGCTCCTTTCGGACGAACTTCAGGTCCCTCGGAGAAGTCTCAACGTTCTCTTGTTACCACTTCGTTACCAAGTGGCAGTCGCAAGAGGCGATATGAGGAGGCGTTATCGCATGCTAACAAGCAGAGGAAGAGCCTCGCCGAGCTGCCAGGTCCGTCCTTATTTGGAGAACTAATTGTCCCTAGACAGACTTTTGGGAGTGGTACCAAGGAAGTTCCAGAGCATTACTTGCTCCCGAGCTGGGGTCTAACCGGCAATGATAGACTCTCTGTTGAAACTGCTCCTGAGTTTGTTAAGGAATGTGTCCCACCTCGGGATAAGAAAGCTCTATAGAGCTTCGAAAAGAAGGAAGTGAGGAGATGAACTGCCCTTGGGGTTGCTCAGGTTATTTCCTTTTCACTATTTTATTTGTATATATATGTTTTAGAACTTTATAGTGAACCAATTTTTATGTTGCAGACTCTTGCTCTGGTCAGGGAGTGGATGTCCCACTCTGAAGAGGACGATTCCGAGCTCATGAAGCTTCAAGCCAACCTAAAGAAAGCTGAAACTAGAATCAATGACCTGGAAAGCTTCAATTAGGAGCTCGGATATAGAGAGCAGCATGCCAAGTCGGAGCTCGGGAGGGCTCAAGTAGCTTTGACATCTTTGGAAGACGAAATTGTTAGGCTGGGTGCTTAGAATCATGCCTTGAAGCAACAAGTTGTTGCCAAGAAGACGAAGCATGAGTTCTTCAGAGGTGATGGGGCCTCACAAATAGTGAACCGAATGTTCAGATCGGACGCCTTCGGTACTTTCCTTGGAAAGTTGATCACGCCCGCAAAGAACTACGGGTATCATATGGCTCTAACCCACTTGCACCCCTTGGCTTGGATGATGAAGAGGGTTATGCCGAAGAAGCTGAAGCTGATATAGACGTTCCAATCGACGAGCTGAAGAGTGGAAAGATCACTCTTCCAATTGAATCGTTCATTCCTTCTTCTCTGGAGGTCGGCTCGGTCCCTGAGGGCGAGGTTCTTGCTTCTGACCATGCCAAGGAGTCTAGCCAAGCTGAAGGCTCTCCTGCCCAAAGCTAATTGCTGAGGGTTGTAATAGTTTTAGGGCTTCAAGTATAGGGCAGCTCGGAACATTCTTGTAGTTTCGTATTTTGACAATTGTAATCCAAGAACAACTTTTAGCTTGCATATATAAATATATATTTTGCTTCAAGTATTTCGCAGATCAGAATTCTACGCAGATCGCTTCATTTAAATATTTAATATTTTCGTCTTCCATTGTTTATAATGAAAACAAACTTAGCATATTTTCAGTCTTTTCGCAGTTCGGGGAAAATATTTCCGAACTCTGTTTCCTACATTTTAAGACCGTTCTGCTTTATTGCCCTGTTTTTGAACTTGAGTTCTTTAAACTGGTTTTTTTTCGTAATGTAATATATTTAATTTTTCTTTAGTTCAGAACTTTGGAGGTCGGGAGCATTTTGCTTATGGATTATGAATCATTTCGAACTCTGGTCCCTTTAAAGTTTTCAGAACTTTTTATCGTCTGTTTTGTAGCTCAAACGAAGTTTTTGACCATGTTGCAGTATTGCATTCGATCTTTGAGTTGTACTATTTTTCCAGAACCTAAGTTCTTTAGGCTGGTTTTTCTGAGGTTGCGACCCTCTATTTAATAATTAATCTTGTAAATGAGCTTCTGCTCATTTTTCGGATTTATCTTTCCCGAGAACATCTGGGATTGTGATTCAGATATGAATGTGTTCATCTCCGTTCTATGATTCTCAAAAACATTTTGAGATTTGAATAGCATGCTTTTTTTTCTTTCTTTCCGGAATTAGAGTATTTGGCAACTCGGCAAAAAATAAGAATAAACGAAATTCGAAGAGATAAAAAGGAGTGTCAATAACTAGCACTTTTGATATGCTAGGAAATAATGGGACAATATGAAAATCCGAGCTGCACATCTTATTTACTATATAATCGGTCTAAAGCGAATTGTGCAGCTCTTTATTGCTACCATAGTATTTAAAATGACTATATATAAAACTTTCTCAAATGAGCAATGTTCCACATTCTCGGAATCATCTTCCCATCTAGAGTTGAAAGCTTGTAATTCTCAGCTCGTCCGGCCTCGACCATTTGATATGGTCTTTTCCAATTTGAGTCTAACTTTCGAGTTCCTTCTGCCTTGTTTATTTCATTTTTCCTCATCACCAGATCACCGGGTCAGAAATACGTGCTCTTAACCCGTTTATTGTAGTATCTCGTCATATCTGACTTGTACTTTGTTTCTCGAAGAACGCGGCCTCTTTTTTTTTCCATTAGATCTAGGCTAAGGAGTAGAGCTTCATTATTCGTGTTTTGCTCATGATTAAGCACTCTGGTACTCGAAAGGCCTATCTCGGCTGGGATGACTGCCTCAAATCCGTACATCAAGCTGAATGGAGTTTCTTGTGTAGCTGTTCTCGGAGTAGTTCGGTATGCCCACAACACATTCGAAAGGTGTACTATCCATTCTCCTTTTGCATTCTCTAACCTAGTCTTTATCCCTTGAATGATGATTCTGTTCATCACCTCGCTTTGACCATTGGCTTGAGGATGAGCTACGGAAGTGAAGTGCTGATGGATCTTGAGCTCTTCACACCAACTCTTAAATGGATTGCTTGCAAACTGTATTCCATTATCAGATACCACAATCTTTGGTATTCCATACCGGCAAACAACATTTTTCCAAAAGAATTTGAGTATATTCTTCCCATTTATTGTTGCTAATGGTTCCGCTTCAATCCACTTCGTAAAGTAATCAACTGCCACTACCAAGTACTTGACTCGTCCCTGAGCTTCTAGAATGTCTATCCCCCATTGCATAAATAGCTAAGGACTTTGCATAGCAACTATTTCAACCTGAGGTATGTGATGAATCCTTGTGTGCTGCTGACACTTAACACATTTCTGAACCAAGTCATGTGCGGCACGATGAACAGTGGGCCAATAATATCCTGCTTGGATAGCTTTTTTATCTATCGTTCAAGCTCCTTCATGACTGCCGCATGACCCTTCATGGATTTCTCTTAGCACATATTCTGCCTGGTTCGGACCTAAACACCTCAGCCACGGCGTTAGATATTATTGTTTATACAGAACTCCATCCTTTATTTCGTACCTAACAGTTTGGATTCTCAATTTCCGAACTACCACTTTGTTGCTTGGGGTTTCTCCCGAGTTGAGGTACTTCATGATTGGGGTCATCTAACTTTCTTCTTCCTCTTCGATGAGCTGAACTGTCAGTTCATCAATACCCCGAGCTCCCAGAACTTCTACCAATACACCCTTAGTCAAATGTGCATAAGCTGTCTATACTAACTTGCTGAGAGCGTCAGCTCGTTTGTTCTGAGCTCGCGGAATTCTATCAATTGTGAAGAGATCAAATCCCTTAGCCAATTCTTCAACCTTTTCACGATATCTTTTCATCATTAGGTCTCGAGCTTCATATCCCCAGTTACCTGGTTTACAATGATTTGAGAATCGCTGTGCACCTGTAATTCTCGAACTCCCATCTTATTTGCCAACTTCATACCTATTATGAGTGCTTCATACTCGGCTTCATTGTTAGTGGCTTGGAAATTAAAGCTGAGGTCATTTGAAGTTTGAACTTCATGGACATTCCGATGTGAGGTCATTTTTAGAATTGCCTCCACCTTTTCAGGATTTGCCTCGATACCACACTTTGAAACCATATATCCCAAGAATTTTCCCGATCCAACTCCAAAAGTGCACTTCTTGGGATTTAGCATTAGACCTGTAGATTTTAAGGTATTTTTTCTTTGACTTCAGCTAGCATATCTGCCATTTTCCTACTTTTAATGAGTAGATCATCAACATATACCTCCATGTTGCGATCGATCTGAGAATCGAAAACTTGTTCATCATTCTTTGATAAGTTGCTCCCGCATTTTTTAACCCGAAAGAAATTTTCACATAACAGTAGATGCTTTTTTCAGTTATGAAAGCGGTTTTCTCAGCATCTGCTTCATTCATGAAGATTTGATGGTATCCCTTGTATTCATCAAGGAAACAAAGCATCTCATACCCTGCAGTTGCATCGACTTTCAGATCAAGCTGAGGTAAGGGATAAAAGTCCTTCGAACATGCCTTGTTCAGGTTTGTATGATCAATACACATCCGCAATCCTGCGTCTTGTTTCTTTACCATGACTGGATTAGCAAGCCAGATCTGATAGAAGACCTCCCGGATAATTTTAGTGTTGAGAAATTTATCCACTTCGTCACAAATAGCTTTATTCCTATTCGGAGCGCATGACCGTTTTTTCTCCCAAACTGGAGGTATCTCGAAATCTACATTCAACTTGTGTACTCCAATAGTTGGCGAAATACCTTTCATATCCTCAGGTCCCCATGCAAAAACATCCTTGTACTACTGGAGTAAATTGATGAGGGATTGCTTCACTTCTTGAGGCAAAGCCGCGCTTATCTTCACAGTCCGATCTGGGAGTGTTGAGTCAATGATTACTTCTTCCAGGTCATTCGTCATCATTCCATGATCTCCGGAGTTCATCAACTCTAGCCCAACTTAGGATTCATCATCTGTAGGCGGTAGCTCTCCAGCAATACAATTTATCTTTGATGCATTGGTCATTTTATTTGCGTCCCTCAAAGCAATAATATGATATTCTCTTGCCATATTTTGATCACCCCGAATGGTAGTGATCCCCCCAGATGTAGGGAACTTCATCACCAAATGATACGGCGATCGGATGGCCTTGAGTTGAACCATTGTTGGTCTTCCAAGAATAATGTTATACGGGGAGGTAATATCAAGAACTGCAAAATTAGTGTATATTAACCTATCTTTTGGAGCTTCTTCCAAGGTCACAGGTAAGGTAATTGTACCAATGGATTGCATTGCTTCTCCCAAAAATCCAATCAGTGGGCTAGGACATTTCTGCAGCTGCTCTCGCGGAATTCCCAATTTTCAAAAAGCATTTTGATAAATAACATTTGAAGAACTGCCATCATCCACATATACTCTATGGACTTCCTTATTTGCCACAACTGTTTTTATTAATAAAGCATCGCAGTGAGGAAACTTACTTGGAATAGCATCATCCTCCGAGAAAGTAATAACTTCGGAGTGCTTGAAACGCTTATGAACTGGCTCCTGCTCAGGAATTCGTCGTGACGATAATTTTCGTGTCGATCTAGATTCACCAATCAGACCTCCCACAATGGTATGAATTACACCCGTTACATTCTTGTCTTCCTCATTGGGTTTAACATACCCATCCTCCTTAGGCTTTTTATCATTGTCAGATCGTCCTCTATCCTGAGATCGGCCTCTTTGGCATCCTTTCTGATATGCCTATTTCACAAAATCCCAAAGATGATCACTTGCGATGAGTTGATCTATTTCCTTCTTCAGATCTCGGCAATCTTCAGTATCATGTCCCGTTTGATCATGGAACTTACAAAAAAGTCCCTTATTTCTTTTGCCTTCAGGAATAGTCATCTTGGGATATAATTTTATCAACCCTTTCTTTTCCATAATAGCTAGCATCTCAGTTCGGGTACGAGGAGCTGAGGAACCTTTGTAATTATTTGATTTTTGAGATTGAGGTTTATCAAAGGATAGCCTATCAAATACTGGAGTTCGCTTACCTCCAGCTCCAGATATGCTATTATAATTATCCTTTTTTTTCTCAGAACCTCGACTTATATCTCGTTTTGTTCTGTCTGCGTCTTCTCCTTTAGCGAACTTGTCGGTTTGGTCCATCAGCTTATGCATATCCTTAGGTGGGTCAGTGACTAACTTTCGATAAAGCTTTCCAGGTCGTAACCCGTTAATAAAGGCACCAACCACCACATCTTCAGATTAGGTTTTGACTTGCACACTTTCATCGTAAAACCAATCAACGAATTCCCAAACTGATTCATTTTCACCTTGCCGAATATTCAAGAGCTCGGTGGAGGACTTGTCAAATTTCTTCCTTTGCAAGAATCTCTTATAGAAGAGCTGAGAGAGCTGCTCATAGGAAGAAATTGAATTGGGCTTGAGACCTTCAAACCAACTTCGCACTTTTCCAACCAGAGTTATTTCAAAGGCCTGACACATAGTCACCTCCAGCGCTTGCTCAAATTTCATAAGTGACGTAAAACGTGCTAGATGATCCCTTGGGTCAGTATCTCCGGAGTACATCTCTATAGACGGAATTTTGAACTTTCGTGGTTTAGGAAATCGGCTGATAACCTCCACGAATGGTGTCACCGTTCTATAAGCTCCCCTAGCTCCTACCCTCAGAATATTGTGGACTTCATTACGAATGCGATTCATAATATGAGTATCCTGATCATCTTGATGATCATGATTATGATGTCGGCAATGTCGCTCGGTAGAAGGATTTAAATGCCGATGTCCGTAGCTATTATTTTTCTGACTCCGAACTGGAGATCAGTTCAGAGGTCGTCGGCGATCGGGGCCATTATCACCCTGAGATTCCATATTATAAGATGGAGAAAGCTGCATTTGGTCATACATATCCGAAGCTCGTTCTAATTCCTTGTCAGGTCGCTGACCAGGTCCTTTTACGATCGTCTTGATATGCTCAAAATTCTCAGTAAGGAATTTAACCATCTCCGGAGAATGAATGTCAATGGGAGGATTGTTACCTTCAACAATATGCAACGGGGGATTTGGTTCGCGTCGCGGAGGATTGTTACCTCCTCCCAGGCGCATTGGAGGATCTTGTTCACATTGTGGATTCTGTAGATCTGCACCAATATTCCCCTCCTTACCAGTAGTTGTTCCTCGTGGAGGTCTACTGGTAGTAGCTTGAGTATTAGGGATGTCTTTGGTGTTCCGTTGTGAACGAGTGAGCATCATCGAAAAAGGCTTGTAATCGACGTTTCCCACAGACGGTGCCAATTTGATGATGTCAAATATCACCAAGTGCTGTGAGGTCTCCCTGAGGTCACGTGCTCCTTGTATTGTCGCCTGAAACCTAGAAAACCTGCAACACAAATGTCAGAAATACCCTCGAGCTGTACCGGGGAGTATGCTCCGATGCTTAAGTCAGTTTGGGTCCCTGAGTAATAAGCTTAATACGTAATAAAAGTTGTAGAGAAAGTAACCTCTTACCAGGTAATAATAAGGTTACTTTTATATAGTCCTACCTGGTAGAGTTCTAGTAGGATTGGAACTCTCAGCTCATCAGTATACTTACCCCGAAGAACTCGGGTTCAGATAGGATTTGCACAAGGAGAGTCCTAATACAATTCAACTATTATCATCTTACTAATATATTATCCTCAATTGTTCTTTTATAGTTGTATCTCTTCGTTTATAACTTTCTTCTCCTTGATTTTCTATACTAAAATTGGTTGCAAGGTAATAAAATATAAAATTTCTTATATTAAATCTAATTCTTGTGACTTCAATTCTTCCATTTATTAAGTTAACATACTATTCACATTGTTAATATTTCTTTGCCTAAAGCATAAGTTACCTTATTAGATTTTCAAGAATGATAACTACATTTTTTTAATCATAATTTTTAATTAATTTCAACTCTCTAATTTGTCTAGCGTTGGGTTCTATTTGAGTACATAAAAGTACTTTAATTGATACTTATGATATGCACATATTTCACATGTAATATCATAAATTTTTTTTATAGCTAGTGGCTAGTGGAATTAACTCCAAAACACAATAGAAGTAAGATAGTTTTACTTTTAAGCATTGTTTTGAAACTCGGACCGGAGTGTGAACCGGTAGAGTTACTGGTTTAGGGGTCAATTGGTCGGACCGGTCGAACCGGTGTCAAGAACCAGATGACGTCATAAATATATTTAATATAAATATATTTATTAAGTATTAACATATCTCACATTTTATGTCAAAATAAAAAGACCAAATTATAAAAAATAATAATAATAAATAATATTCAATTAAGTTCTTAGTTTTTCATCAATAAAAAATTCATAAATCGTATTGTTTAATAATGCTAATAATTATTTTGTTTATAATTTAATAAAATTTCATTAAAATAAGCGAAATATAATAAAGTATTAATTAATTTAATATCAAATCGATCATATTAAAATAAGTTAGAAAATGTAGTTCTCAATACACAATTTATTTATTTCAAAACTTAAACTTGTGAATTAAAAAAATTAATGACATATCATACTTTGAATTTAATTTTGTGTGCTATAAAATAATAATTAAATAAAAAATAATAAATATGACATGATAAAATTTAAAATTCATATTTATTTAAATTGTATGAATGTGATTGATTGAAAATATTGTTGAAAAACATAATTTCCATATTCATTCAAAATCCTGTAATATGGTAAATTGGAAGTATTTATAACAATTAGAATTTATTAAAAATCTTAAAATATGGTAAATTAAAAGCATTTATGATAATTGAAAGATATTAAAAATCTCGAATATGGTAAATTAAAGTATTTATGACGATTGAATGTATTCAAATTTTAAAATATTAAAATATGGTAAATTGGAATCATTAATGATAATTAAAAATCTTGAATATGGTAAATTAAAGTATTTATGACAAATGAATGTATTCAAATTTTAATATATTAAAATATGGTAAATTTGAATCATTAATGACAATTGGGGTGTAATATTGATGGAAAAACATTAGTTACTATATTATTATTATTTTTTTTATTGAAAGGTTTCTAATGCAATTCATTTGCTTTAAGCAAAATAATGTGAAATGTTAAAAGCTGATTCAAAACATAACTAACCAAACTATTACACCAAAGTTGAAAATCAACTTAAAAAAAAAAAAACAAACAAGAAGTTCAACAGAACCAGTTGATACACCAACCAAGTTAAAGTTGAGGTTGAGGGGTGGTGGTGGTTCTTTTAGTTCTTTTGATTCTCTACTGCCAATTTGTTGTTGTACACTTCCAATTCCTTCTTATATACCTCCGTGGCTTTTGCAGCTTTGTTGTTCAAGCTTTGTTTCTCTTCATCATTTAGTTCCTTCCATTAATTTAACAGAAATGAGTGCGTTAAGGGTGGAGTTATTGATTCCGGGCCTTTCTTCCACTAAGGTCTTCCTTGCCTCTTTGCTAAATAAGAGGAATGAAGAAGCTGGCTTCTTTGGCTTGTTAGGATCAACTTCCTTCTCTTCTTTCTTCTTCTTTTGGCGCTTCTCTTTTGTTTTCTTAATAATGTTTTCTGTTTTCTCCTTCTTTTTAAGCAATTGCAGAGCTTCTTGCTTTTGGAGTTTCATCTGCTCTTCTTTTTCCTTTTTTAGGCTGGCAGCTTCTTCTTCTTTCTTCTGCTTGTAAAGCTCCATTTCATGCACATACTGCTCCTTATTCTTGTTTGCCATCTTTTGATAAGGTGCTCTCTGCTTCTCAGACATGTTCTTCCATTCTTCGCCTAAGATCTTAGCAATCCCCAAAACATTTTTGTTCTCTGCCAGCATAGTTGGGCGTCGCTCATTTGAGTACAGGAAGAAAGCAGTCATTGGTTGCTTTGGTTTCCGGTTTTAACCGGTGAGAGAAGGGAGTAGGCGTAAATGTAAAAAAAAAAACAAGCTGAAAACCAACAATCGGGTTTTAATTGGTTTCCGGTTTTCCCGGTTGAACCCGGTTTTTGACCGGGTTTGACTGATTTTTCAACTTCCGGTTTTATATACTAACTCGAACCGAACACTTGGCCGGTTCCACCGGTCCGAGTTTAACAACACTGGTTTTAAGATCTCATTTGCCTTATAAACATATGCAATGACTTTGCATTAACATGCATTTTAAATCATTTCTAGAGGCCTTGCTATAAATAGTAAGTACTTCTTTTTAGTTACCGAATACTAAAACCAGTATTAAATCGGTCTCTTCTTTAACCCTTAAAACTTTCTCCACATATTTGTATCTATTCAAACTTAACTCTCTTTTGATTTAATTTAGTTAAAAGTGTAGGTATTTTTAAGAAATTCTTTATAAAGCTACCGTAATATGTAGTTAATTCCAAAACTTCTTAATTACTTTGATAGTTTTTGTTAGGGGTATTGAAACTATGTTTTTAGAAAAGAGAAAAAAGCATTTTTAGTCCCCAATGTTTACCTACTCAACACTTTTAGTCCTCAATATTTTAACCTCAACATTTTTAGTCCCCAAACTTAAAAAAATGGCACACTTTCAATCCACTTAACAGAATTAAAACAGCAACAAACGGAAGAGTTAAATTTAGGGCCAATCCACAATTAATCATACTCTAATGTCTAATAATTAATTTTTAAAATTTTTGCCTCAAATAATTTTTTTACCCAATTTCTCCTTTAGCTATGCAAATACGAAAGAAACTATCTTCTCTCATTACTTTGCAACTTCTTGCGTTCTTTCAATTTAGGGTTTTTATTCAGTCAAGGAAGCCTTCCAACTAGAGAAAACTAGAGAATATGAGGGGAGGGGAGAGGCCTAGTGTGTATAATGTATAAGTTCTAGTTACAAGAGAAAATCTCAGACCATAAAGAACAGAACGAGAGAGAAAACTCAAGGTGTCAATAACATTTAGTAAAGAATGACTAAGATGTCAATAATCCAAAACACAATGTGCTTCACTATGTCCGGGGCATACAAAGGATATGTACAGATTAATTATGTTACAGGCCTATCCTAAACTCTCCTCTCCTAGCTACAGCTCTTGACAATTTTCTACCGAATAAGCAGCAAAAGCACAAAATTGTCTATCTCTATTACATCCAAGAAAATGTGAACCACAAAAAAGAAAAAAAAAAACTTCAACTCATTTCTCTGGCTCGAAAACCACACATGCGTATGAAAAAAAAAGATTCATCCCATTTCTCAGCTACATTTTTTGAGCCAATCTAGCAGATAAACATAATCCAGTACTCTTTCTTGTGTGCATATCAACTTTCTTCAACTAGAGACCTCAAGGCCATCTCCACATCCTGTAGTGGTTGCCCAGCATAAAGCTTAAGTTGCCCCTTCTTCACCACAATTACCCTGAGATTTTACTCTTTCACTAAGTTCCTGAAAAGAGAAAAAATTATTCACAATTCCATGTCAGTTGAAAGGACAATAAGAATACTCTCAAATGGATTTTAATAGCTCAAATTTTTTCACATTCCCTCAGCAATAACATTTTGGCTTGTAAGTAATTTATATTGCTGCAAACCATGCCGGCCAAAAACTCAAATGGAAGCAGTTGGAAGTGGTCACCAAGTGCTGAGTGGAGAGAAGTTATTACTTATTCGAGACAAGTTATTGTTATTTTAAGTGTAAGGTAAACTTGGTCACACTGCATATCTCCCACCCAAAAATACAAAAAGAAACCTAGACAGGAATAAATAACAGAACAAAAGGGAAATAAAAGAGGGAACTAATGAACCGATATAATAGACTGTAGCATCAGCAAGGTCCTTACTTTGATCGGTAAAGGAACAATTTCAGCACTAAAATCTTCAAGATCTTCGAAAAAAGATTGCACAAGATAACAGAAATTGGTAGCATCACCACGATCCTCAAATGCAACAGTGCGAGATAAGTCACTCTTATCATAAGAATTGTTCCTTAAGGTAAATAATCCTGTTCTGGTACCATCAAGTTCTCCATGCATTACAATAACCTGAATAAACAAAGCAGTAAGAAACGAAAATTAAATATATTTAAAATTGTAGATAACTAGAACAAAATTTCCAACCGAGCTTCTTGTAGTTTTGATTTTACTGTCACCATCCACATGGTTTTACTACTTTTACCATGACTACACAGTAAAAGGATCTCATGAAATTGCATAAAAATCAGTTAGCCTTAAAACATTGTGCCTAAGAAAAAAAACTGCTCTACACATGGTTGAATAGCTGACAAATAGCAAAGTCAAACATCTATTAAGTTTAGTATAAGACAATGCATCAAACTAGACAGGAATCCAGTGCAATGATATTGAAAATTTTGTATGGAAATGTTTACAGAGTGATCCGTGCTTCAATTTCATTTGTTATGAAAAACAGTAATTTACATCAGTGTTGGAAACAATCTTAATCTCTAGAAATGAGAAGTAAACCATGTATTGCTTGATCCTAACTTGAGTCTCAGAACTTAACTTCAATCAGTTCTGGGTAACATAAAACACTTTGACCAATGAAACATCAAATGAAAGAGACAAAGCTAGGAACGAGAAAGACAATTGAGCAAATATAATGTAAGTCACATACTAGAACATAAGGAAGACTCGACCACCAAGGTTCAGTCTCACTTTCTGATTTCTTATGCCCAAGTTTATATGTTGATTGACTGACTTCAATTTTTCTGCTTTTCAAATTGCCAGTTTTGTTCAACTCATCGTGTTTTGGATACATCACTCAACTTATTTCCTGCTGTTCTTGAGGATTTAGTTGCTTCCCGTACTTGTTTCCTGCCCCCATCTTCCTCCGAATGCATGGAAATGCCTGTTCCAGAATCGGCACCTTGGACATTCATCTTCAATACATTGTCCAACAAGTCTTCAACATCATCACATTCATCATCTCCATTCATCAATACTTCACTCCCACCATATTTACCATTTCTATCATCAATCGTATTTAACTAGTAAAGAACTCTCAACGCCAGTCCAAGTAAAGGTCTTAATACTATTCATGCATTCTTGGGCCAGTACACTACACTTCTCATATTTAACTAGTAAAGAACAATACCCTAGGAAGCCAAATCCCTCACAAACCAATACAAACATGTACTAGGATGTTTCATATATGATTGCAAGCTATGTAGAGTAGCATTTAGAAGCAGAAACTTCCTTGAGACATTTTGTCAAACACCTAGGGTGCATCTATTGTTCATGTCCATTCTTATGAGAAAGGTAGTGGTTATGCACACCAATCAACAACACAACCATTTCATTACACTTACTTAGCACAATACAACACAATTCAAGCACAAATTTACAACGTAAATTGCAAAAAGAAATACATGGAAACTACATGTTATATAAAAACTGTACAAGAACACATTCTCGCACTCCAGTTCCAAACAATCATATAGCATAAAGTTTAGCTGCACTAAATTACTGCTTGAATAGCAGTATGTCTCCAGTATGCATCAAGATTCTAAACAGCATATATCGCCATTAAGTGCAAGAGAAACTAATTCTACAGTAGGCAAGCCAAAATATTGATTTATTATGAACATCAAGAACAATACGAAGGAGATACTATCATGTTAATCCTTTAATCTGAAACCAACATTTTTCTTGAAAATGGAAATTCGTAATTTTGCTACTGCAAAGATTAAAACTTGAAAATTCATTCCAAAAACTCAAAAAGACGATTCAATTCTCGAGCTGTTTCAAAATGATGCCATCCCTAACATATCTGATATGGGTAGTAATTCAATTTGAATGAAAAAATCGCTGTCCAGAGAATATACAGGCATAACGAGTTGTATGCAAACATATCCAGAAATTTGTTTAAAAACAAAAGAAAATGACTAGGAAAGCAGCAATGAATTGCAGTAAACTTACTTGGAAAGTAACAGAGGCAAGAGGAGCAGCCATGCCTCTATAAAGGGCAAGCGGTCCTTCTTTAGAGACAACATGGCGAAGGATGGTGGTGGCCGAGCCTTTGATAGAATTCTGCTGCCATACAATTACGATTGCTGTTGACGTTGAGGAAATGTATAACAGAAAGGGAACTTGAAGAAATTTGGCAAAAACTTAAAAAATTAATTATTAGACATTAGAGTATGATTAATTGAGAATTGACCCTAATTTTAGCTGTTCCGTTTGTTTATGTTTTAATTCTGTTAAGTGGATTAAAAGTGTGTCATTTTTTTAAGTTTGAAGACTAAAAATGTTGAGCTTAAAACATTGGGGACTAAAAGTGTCGAGTAAGTAAACATTGGGGGACTAAAAATAGTATTTTTCTCATTTAGAAAAAGGTGCATTCTTCAACCAAAATTCATACTTACTAAACTTATGTATAATTTCTCTTTCGTTAAAGCGTCAATCAATAATCTTAAACACTGCTTTGAGTCTTATCATCAAGAAAACGTATAAAAATATTGTCTATGAATAATACTACAAAGTCATTTAAATACTTTTTTTCATGATTTGATGTGTTAACTTTATGAAATTAATAAGGTTACTAATTATTTCAATGTTATCACCAAAAATTCAAAATGTTCGTTTTCTACTATGAATATATGTATTGGCCTATGAATTAAAATTGAAATTCATACCTACTAAACTTATGTATAAATTTCTTAAATGTTGTTGGACTTAGGGGTGTTAATATATTTATACTCCATTGTTTAGAGCCAAAATTTTAATTAATTACCACTAATTCTACTATATAATTTATCCCCAAAAACTCTGTTTTTAGATACGTTACTAGATTTATTGCAAGATAATTAAAACAATGATTTTAGAAATTTGCTGTATTTTACCCCAACAAGAACCTTCCATCTCAAATGCAGCAGGCACCCAAAAAAATCGGGTGGTGGAAACATTTTCATCTTCAAGTGACACATCAATCCACAATAACATATATGATATATCCAACAACAAAAATTTGAAAGACACGTACTATAAATCCCGTTAAAATCTTTGAATTTGAAACTAACTTTTTAATTACGTATATGATTTTAATTTGAAAAATAAAAGCCAGCCATAAATAGAAAATTGTTAACGTAGAAATCGGTTGAGAAAGCTGTTGTGCCAAAATCTTGAAACGCAGAGATTTATAAGAGAATGTATCCCAACCTTGAAAGGCTTGGGATATTTTTATGAACAAGAAAAAGGGTTGAAGGAGAAGAGGGGGGTATCGTTTCTTAGGAAGTTTTCGGTAACGGAATAATTCGCTCTCCCGTTGCCGTTCGTCTTCCTGAATGCCTCACCAGCGTTCAGGGTTAGTTTCTTGGCTTCATTTGAGTTTTTCTTTAAATGGTTTTTGTTTACTGCTTCGATTTTGTTTTTTTTTTCCCCTCGGATTCTATGGTGTTCGTTTTGGACGATATATATTCTTTCGTTTGTATTACTGTTTTGTGAAATTTGCATCACGGATTTGTGGAGAGGAAAGGAAAATGTTTGTATAGAAAATGGAGATCTAGATCTTGATACATGTTGGTTGTACATCAGGAAGAATCTTAGGAATTATAGAGACAAATGTTCTTCCGTTGGTTGTATATAAGAAATAGTATTAGGAATTATAACAATGTTGTTGAGATTGCAGCATTCCTTAGTTTTGTCGATTTCGTCCATTGTCTTGAAAATGGAAAACAGACAAATGATTACAGCAGAAATGTATGCATTGGAAAGTTTGTTCTTTCCTAGAATTGTTGATATCTTGATCCTAGAATTTGTACCATTAAGGGATTCATAAAATGTAAGAATTTTATACATTTCTTTTTCATATTAAATGAATATTGTCCATAATGGTTTGGAATTATCATGACTGCTGTAACACGATCTATTTTAATTCAACTGGCTCAAGTTATAGTGTATGTTCAACAGTATATAATAAATCCATAAACTTGTAAAGCAATTTTTTTTTTTATAAACTTGGTAAAAAATTCGGCAGATTATGTAGCTTTTTGAGGAATTGACAGTGATAAATGGAATATTCCATTCCCTCCTTTCTTCATATATTCATCAAGATACACAACAATAACAAACGTGTGCGATTTCACTCTATGTTGCAGTCATTTGTGGCGACTTTGAATCGGAGGAGCGGAGGAAAATAAGATGGTATGTCTGAATTCTACTGAGATTCATGTTTCTTTTTGGTTGATGGATATATCAATCATCAGATAAGTTGGTTAACTTGTTCTAGGTGTTCGGAGATTAGCAACATGATTCTGGTTATTGATATTTGCAACCTTGTGAAAGCGAATTTCAAGTAAGTTCTCTCTCTGCTGTTTTTTTGTCATTCTTTTGTGATACGTCATATAAAGTATAAAAAATTAAAGTATAAAATATTAAAAATTAACGTAAAAAGTATAAAAAAAATTAGGGTATTAGCGTTTAAGTATAATCCAGGTATGACGTAACATATCTGAGAATGTCTCACAAGAGTTTTTGCGTTTAGTATATGATTCAGTTGTGCTCGTTTTTCGAAATTGATTTATACCATTTAAGAGGTATGAAATGCAATCCAAGTAGTTGTATCTTATCATAAAGCTTCTTTATGAGTATAACTCTGCAACATTAATTTTTTATGCATTATCGCTTTCTACATCTTGCTGGATTGATTATCCCAATTAAGAGGTATGGAATGGATTACAAGTTGTTGTTTTCAAATCTAAAAGAAGTATGCTCATCGTCGTACTATGATAGCCTTTAATGATCATAATGCTGCTGTTCTGCTGAAAATTTATAATGTTGAAATGATTGTGCTATCTTAATTGCAGAAATGAGATGGCTAGCTAATCTCCCAGGTTAGACAAACCCTCTAGGGATCCTTTAAGAAGCTGCCCTTAGCATGTACTATAGTTGTTCTGAATTGCACGGAATTGTTCAACATGGCAGTTGCCGTTGATCAACATCATGTCTTCAAGCCATTTGGCCGTCCTCCAAGATGTAAACTCCCATCTTACTCTCAAATTGATTGCACAATGTTGGAATCTACCCCTACAAGTCTCACGAAATCCTTTAAGAATGCCTTAACTTCCATTCACAAAAGCTTCTCCACCCCATGTCTGTCTCTTTTCACTCCATTGGAGGAGGAGTTTGATTCAAGGATTGAAATTATTGCTGGAAATGGAGCTCCAAAAGTGCGTGCTCTCGTAGTTGAGGTCGCGATAGCTATGGCCTCTGGTATCATTCCTGAGCCTGTTTCAAGTGGATTAGGTGGTGCCTATTTCCTACGGTCCAGAAATGGTGATACTATTGCTGTTGCAAAACCCATTGATGAGGAACCTCTAGCTTTCAATAATCCAAAAGGTTTTGCAGGCCGAATGCTAGGTCAACCTGGCATCAAGAAATCCATCAGGATAGGTGAAACAGGACTTCGTGAACTAGCTGCTTATCTTCTTGATCATGATGGCTTTGCTGGAGTCCCTCCAACGGCACTAGTTAAGATGCCGTACACCAAATTTAATGTAAATAATTTAGATACAACTTCAAATCCACCTTATAAAATTGCCTCACTTCAACGATTTGTGGAACACCAGTCTGATGCTGCGGATTTAGGCCCTTCTGGATTCTCTGTTAATGCTATCCATCGGATAGGGATATTGGATTTAAGACTGCTTAATCTTGATAGGCATGCTGGGAACATTTTGGTGATGAAACAGCAAGAAGCTTACTGCAACGGAGCAGCTGATCTTGTGCCTATAGATCATGGATTTTGCTTACCTGAATCACTTGATGATCCGTATTTTGAATGGTTGCATTGGCCACAGGCCTCAATACCCTTTTCAGAGTCTGAGATTGAGTATATATCCAACCTTGATCCATTCAAAGATGCAGATCTACTAAGAACTGAGGTTCCTTGTATTAGGGAGTCATCCATCCGAATTCTTGTGCTTTGCACCGTTTTTTTGAAGCATGCTGCTGACTTTGGAATGTGTCTTGCTGATATTGGTGAAATGATGACTCGAGAGTTCGATGGAGGAGAAGAAAATTGGAGTGCATTTGAAAGTTTCTGTCTCGATGCAAAGACAAGTTTAGGCAGTAGACTTAGTTATGATCTTACTAGTAAACAGGTTGAAGAAGATATTGATGGTTTCCAACTCGACAACAAAGATGATAGCTCCACAGATAATATCGACCCCTTGCAAAGCACTCTTATGGAAGGTAAGCCATCAAAAATTCCAAGGTTTTTGTCTGAAACTTTGATATCTAAATTAAGCGAAGACGAATTATTTTCGTTAGAAGAGGAAGATAACTATGGAAATCATGACAACGATAATGATAACGATAACAATTCACAAGACATTGTGACAGAAGATGCAGACGTGAAAGAAAATGATAACAATGCTGCTAGTGAGAATCACAAGTTAAGTGGGGTGTTAATGAGGAGCATAAGTTTTGGAGTACCGAATCATTGCAATGATAATGCAGAAATTTGTTTTGGAGATATGAGTAATGATGAATGGGATTTGTACTTGGATAATTTTCAGAAGCTTTTGCCCGAATTTTTTGAGGGAAGAAAGTGCATGTGCTTGTCAAAGCAAAGGCTTGGAACTTCTTGTCAGTTTTGAAGAAGTTTTTACAAGTATTAAGAGCTATACCTGTGGCTGTACCACTGTATGTAAGTAAGTAGTACCTGATGATGTATATTAAAAAACCAAGCATCCACTCGATCTACTGAGATTAAATGTAGATAAAAGCCAACCGTAGTATGTATGGAAAAGCGATTGGCGATTTAAGAAGCCATCCTTTCCA
This sequence comes from Ophiorrhiza pumila, assembly GCA_016586305.1. NCBI lineage: Eukaryota > Viridiplantae > Streptophyta > Magnoliopsida > Gentianales > Rubiaceae > Ophiorrhiza > Ophiorrhiza pumila. The sequence continues at coordinate 14,690,909 of BLIW01000006.1, forward strand.
GCTATATTTGTTCTGTTATCTTTTTTTCGTTTCTTTTTTTCAGGTATATGCTTAGTTCTTCTCAGGTAAACAAACATATGTATGGAGGAGGAACTGTCTTGTATATCTTGTTGTAATGATATACTTTTGGCACTTGAAAAAAAAATCAGCCAATTTGACAATTGAGAAGTACTTGAAAGTTGCAATTGCGAACTCTTGATCAGTTGTGTTCTTGAAGTACTGGCAAACAACATTTTGTCAAACATATATGAGTCTGTTAATTTGTAGTTGTTCTGCAATTGTTTTGAGTTCTTTCTGCATAATTAGAGATGATAAACAATCTGTTAAATCATATCATTGATATATCAGAGACTCAGCGCATTACAGGTTTTTTTTGCCACAATTTAGCCTTGTAATGGCAATAAATTTGAAGCATATATGTTAGTTACACTACTACAGAATTCACTTTCTAAAACGGGTAAAAGTAGTTATTTAAAACGGTTTTTAGATTTTCCAAACCGTTTTAGATATGGGCGGACTAGAAAGTCGTACATTTTTTAAAACGGTTAAGACACCGTTCTTAATACTGTTTTTTACAACGGTTTATAACCGTTCTAGATATTTTAAGTTAACCGTCCTTAATGTTGGTTTTAAAAACGGGTTTCTAACCGTGTTGAAAAATTCTCGGTTACAGTACGCCGATTGTGAAATGTTTTTAACACGGTTGATGAACCGTTCTTAAAAGTCTGTTTTCTAACACGGTTGATGAACCGTTCTTAATAGTGTGTTTTCTAACACGGTTGATGAACCGTTCTTAAAAGTTTGTTTTTTAACACGGCTGATGAACCGTTCTTAAAAGTCTATTTTGTCTTTAAAATCAAATATATATTTAATGAATTTTTTCTTATAATTGACTGTTCCCTAAAGTTCGCAGCACAGCCAAATATATACATATGAATAACACATCCATTTCAAATTGAAAAAACAATTGCCGTACATACAAGAAATAAACTATATATATACAACAAATATACTAATATCTACAGAAAAAATACTAACATATATAGTAATGAATAAAAAAAATAATACATAATTGCAAGTATGTTCTATCAAAATGACGGGAGAAATCTATTAAATTGCGAACGCTTGGAGCTCACATTTCATTACATAATTGTCCTATATTTCTCGAACCTCATCCAAATCTTTGTTTTGAAATAGTTTCGCGTCCTTCTTGAAGCACTAAAACATTAAAAAAACTATAGTTAATTGTAGTTGATTGAGATATTAAAAAAATATAATAACACATGCAACCATTAATAATGAAATTGAAAAACAAGACGAATACCTTATTGAGACTCAAGTGATCTATGCCTGGACGGAGTGCGATCAATCGCATATAGCACATGACATAATATCCACACTCCCAATCTCCCGATTGCCTCTTGTGCTACAAATAAAAAAAAAAGCATTTTTTTAGATAATAAAATTTCTTACAAATATATAACAAGTTGACAAAATAACATGTTTACTTTCATCTCTATCCATTGAATTGTTCTATGTGTGGTTGAGCTATCTTCACACATAGAATGATATAACCTCGCAAAGCTGCAAAAAGAAAAAGAAGAAAAAACGGGCATCAACTATCCACGTGTATGAACATGTAATAATGCGTGTTATATAATATTTTAAAAAATTAATCACAAATATAACCTACATGCTCATTAATAACACAGCATCATCTCGGGGGGCCGAATGTACAGGATCAAACCAATAAACAGACATATCCCGTGGCCTTATAGCCATTAACATCCAGTGATCACTGTTTAAGAAAATGTAACATATATACCAATTATTAAATTCATTATAAGATTGACAATAAATTAAAATGATATAAGTTTAATTACCCTAGAAAATATGGCGCAAGGTAGATGCTGTTGTTGCCATTCTTCATGGCTGATGCCATATATTGTACCCTATCCGTGTCATTATTCCCAATTTTTGTATATGGTCTGGGGATATGAACCTTACTCCAGTCTGACCCTGTTCATTAGCCAATGTATAAAGTGCCCTATACAATACATTAAACAAACATAACAGTCATATTTATTAATCTGTAGAGGTTGTAAACAAAATGGAAATTGCAAAATATATAAGTAAACTATTGAAATAAATTCTAACTTACTTAATGAACACTTGCATGCAATGACTTGTCACCTTGTCGAACCATAAAAATTCGTTTAGGCTCTCCTTTGGAATATATATATCATATGCTAGGCCCACAATTTCTGGTATCATCTCTATTGTGTAAACAATGTCATTCGCATGGAATTGTACCCGGACATATAATTCTTGTAAAGAGCCCACCAATTTTGTTATTGCGTCTTGTTGTTCTCCTGTGTGGGCATCTTTCGAAGTTTGGGGCTTAGGTGTTTGCTTTGCCTTTTCGGAAGTGGAAACTTTTATCCCCTTCTTCGGCACCTGCGAAAAAATTGTAGTGTAATTAGAAAGATTGACAGTTGTAAGGTATTAAAACTATAATGGATCTTATTTAATTAAACCTGAACGTGTAGCCCTGAACTAAGCTCAACTAGTGATCTAGGCCATAGCAAAATCTGTCTGATTGCGCTCCCCACTGTCGTGGCCTCATCGTCCGGAAATGGTACCAAAGCATCGGCAACATAAGAGGTCAATATGGTGACCCTCACTTTATTAGCCGTTACATTCTTTCCATGATGAAGTGATAAAGTATACGCTCTGCCGGTGGCCACAAAACACCTCTCATTAAGTTCATTGTTAACAAAAAGTCGAACTTCAGCTCCGTCCTACGATAAAAGTCAATAATAACATAAATTATACAGGGATAAAATAAATCTTAAAGCCACGTATATCAAAAGAAAGAATACATTACCTGAAAATCTCCGAGTGAATCTGGATTGCACGAACTGGAACAACTCACAATGTTCTCTCTCAAGACTTCCTCTCCCACTGTCACAGGCGTCGGATCCTTTTGGGCATTCAGGTTCATGGCTGATTCAACAGTGTGGCTCGTATTGCTCGAGTCAGCCTTAAGCCGTCCCTTTTTATAAACTGGAACTGGCTTACCCATTGCCTGAAATAATTTTTTGACCGCGTCCAAAATCGGATCTCCTCCTGGCAATCCAATAGCGCATCCGACTCCGACATAACAGTATTGGTAGAGGACGGGGATCCAAAGACGTCTTGCACTCGCTTCCGACCACCAACACCACTAATACGGCTGGGGTGATCCTTTTTCCCCATCGCTACAACAAGAATGTCTTCTTTTCCCGACGCAATTGTCTCTCCTTGACTTTAGCGGAGCGTCAAATCATCCTACGAGATGGCAATAACAGTCCTCAATTAGTAATGACATTTTATAAACTATATTAAAATATATAGTTTAATTTGGAAATGGGTGAATTATACTTACAATCGCACTGCTAACATTTCTAGCCTCGTCGGTCGAGTATTCACCACTCTTCTTTTTGTGCCCTTCTTTAAATAGCACATGGCGGGGAATTGGCGAAGGTGGTGAAGTTGTCGCGCGTGCCTCCTCTTCGGCCATACCATTCTCAATATTCATCTGTACTTTCTTCTCCCATTTCTCAGCAGTTAATCTGTTGGCAAGCAAAGAATATCCACCACGAGACATTGTGTGATGGAGTTTGTTCTGATTGGAGCTCTCTAAACTAGCACTGCGCCTCCTCTATTTGAAAAAAAAGAAACCAAAATTGTAAGTGTGTATTTGTTAAATATTGAATGAACAATATATTAAAATAAAACAGAATTCCATTACCTGCCATTCGTCAGTGGACCGATTAGTACAGAATAAATTCCATGAATCCTTATTGAGAAAAGGATAATCTACACATGGGTCTTTACCCTTGTTCGAACCAGAAATATATCGATTTAGGCTCGATTTCCAAGACCGCCAACGTTCTCCCGCAACTGATAACCACTTTCTTTTTAGTTTCTCTGTGGTCTGAAATTCAAATGTTGCCTACACCAAATAACATATAACATTAGTATAAATATAACTACAAAACAATTAAAACCTATAAAAGTGAAACAAACAATTCAAACTTAGGCAATAAAATCTATAACACATACCATTACTTCTTCCCATATGTTATCCTTTATCTGCTGTTCAACAGATGGCCAGTCTTCGAATTTGACAATATCTACTTTACTGCGCGCCATCAATCCAATGAAGCTAATCCATTTGGTTCGCGCGTCTGATGTCAAGGGTTCGCCATAGTTATCAAATTCGATCGGTACTTTTTTTCCCATGGCCCTGATGGTCATCAGTTCTTGGCAAATTGTCCCTTTCCTACCAGCTGATGGTTGAGGTTCATCATCATTGGACTGAGTGCGTGAGCACCTTTTGGGTCCCATTGAATAAATTATACTATAATGTACAGGAAAAACCAAAAGTTGTTAGTTATTTCCAACATAAAACACTTGGAACTTTATATAAAACAACCAAATAACACAAGTTTCGCCATAATCAACCTAAAATAGTCCCAAAACAGTTGTAAATTCAAAAAAACAACCAAATAACAAAAGTTTTGACATAATCAACCTAAAACAGTCCCAAAACTATTGAAAATTCTAAAAAACAACCAAATAAGTGAAGTTTCGACTTAATCGTCACAAAACAGTCCTAAAACAATTGAAATTTCTATAAAACAACCAAATAACACAAGTTTCGCCATAATGAACCTAAAACAGTCCCAAAACAGTTGTAAATTCAAAAAAATAACCAAATAACAAAAGTTTCGACATAATCAACCTAAAACAGTCCCAAAACTGTTGAAAATTCTAAAAAACAAGCAAATAAGTGAAATTTCGACGTAATCGTCACAAAACAATCCTAAAACAATTGAAATTTCTATAAAACAACCAAATAACACAAGTTTCGCCATAATGAACCTAAAACAGTCCCAAAACAGTTGTAAATTCAAAAAAACAACCAAATAACACAAGTTTCGACATAATCAACCTAAAACAGTCCCAAAACTGTTGAAATTTCTAAAAAACAACCAAATAAGTAAAGTTTCGACGTAATCGTCACAAAACAGTCCTAAAACAATTGAAATTTCTATAAAACAACCAAATAACACAAGTTTCGCCATAATGAACCTAAAACAATCCCAAAACAGTTGTAAATTCAAAAAAACAACCAAATAACACAAATTTCGACATAATCAACCTAAAACAGTCCCAAAACTGTTGAAAATTCTAAAAAACAACCAAATAAGTGAAGTTTCGACATAATCGTCACAAAACAGTCCTAAAACAATTGAAATTTCTATAAAACAACCAAATAACACAAGTTTCGCCATAATGAACCTAAAACAGTCCCGAAACAGTTGTAAATTCAAAAAAACAACCAAATAACACAAGTTTCGACATAATCAACCTAAAACAGTCCCAAAACTGTTGAAATTTCTAAAAAAACAACCAAATAAGTGAAGTTTCGACGTAATCGTCACAAAACAGTTCTAAAACAATTGAAATTTCTATAAAACAACCAAATAACACAAGTTTCGCCATAATGAACCTAAAACAGTCCCAAAACAGTTGTAAATTCAAAAAAACAACCAAATAACACAAGTTTCGACATAATCAACCTAAAAGAGTCCCAAAACTGTTGAAATTTCTAAAAAACAACCAAATAAGTGAAGTTTTGACGTAATCGTGACAAAACAGTCCTAAAACAATTGAAATTTCTATAAAACTGATGATCTTGCCATTCTGTTTTTGTGAAACTCCTGTTCAGCAAAAAGTCAAGCAACATTAAGGCGACGGAGCTCAATCAACCACATCAAAATACAACTCAAAACACCATTATACTAGTATAATCTAATGATGACTTTAGTACTCAGGAAAACAGTAAAAGGAGAAAAGAAAATATAAACAAACATAACAAAGGCAAAAAAGAAGAAATATTAACAAGTGGATTATATGTTCTTTAACAAGTAACCAAGAATTCACCAAAAGAAAAAATTATCCTTGTTTACATATAGTCTTCACAATGGATAATAAACAAATACAATTCAACTACCACAATTATGCAGTTCAAAGTTAACCTGACAAACAAGTAATGAAACTCCAAAAACTTAACAAGAATCAAATTTTCATTTATTATTCCAACGTTATTCATCAAATTTCAGAAATTACCAACAAGTGCAATTGTAACAATGTTCCCTGTAGTTTAACATCACCATTTCCACAAAGAAAACATTTTGTTCCACATACAACATAAACACTTAATCTATCAGACAACTGCAAGTGCAACAAGATTGCCACATAGAAATATATATAGTACACAATGCACCCAAACAAACTCAAAATAATTGAATTTCATAACATCAGTTGCATTTAAGGTCAAAAGTAATAAATTTCAGCTTTTTCTTTGTCGGGCAGATTATGCAGTTAATGCTCACTTTATTTTTTTCATCAACAAGCTACACCAAAACTTTACAATAACAGAAAAGTTTTTCCAAAATTATTAGTATAATACACTCTTAATCACCCAACTAACATAATTAATTTCATAAACAGAGTAGGCAGGCAGTTCAAAAAGGATGCATTTAAGGGACAATGAAGAGTAATCATTCAATATTTTTTAAAAAAAACAAATGCAGCTAACCTTTGTTTTGTTAGGTTCAGAGAATTGCCATTGAAGGTCTGGATTATTATCAGGCGCGTCCAAGTGCTTCACAAGTAGATTAGCAAATTAGAAATCCAATGAACTGTAATTAATTTATTCTATCATAAACGAAATAAAATCGTTAAGAGAAATGAACTTCACAAAATCTTAACTTACATAATTTAGGGCAGTGGAAAATGATCGAGAGGTCTGGAGAAGAAACAGATAGAATTAGAATTGGAATTAAAATTAAAATCAACACTGTATGTATATATCATCTTATTTATCGTTATTATTTAGAAATGCAAAAAGACAACAAAAGAATCAAACTTAAAAAAACCCTAATTTGTTGTTCTAAAACCAAACACTTAAACACACCTTGTATCCCACATAAACAATTAGAAAAAAAACCCTGCTTTTAAACAAAATCCGAACTCACCTCTTTTTGGTGACTTCAGGGGATTGGCGCCGGTGCGAACGGCGGCAAACTTGGGACTGTCACGCGGCGACGGAGGCGACGACGACTATTGGCGACGGCGACGGCGGCGACTAAGGTTGGGACAGGTGGCGAACGGCGATGAGGTGAAGTGAATGGCTGTGAAGATAGTTTGCGTGAAATGAAAACAAATAGGTGTTTGAAATTTTTTTCAGTTTGTTGTATATATGTAAAAGGCTAGCTAGAATGGTTAATCTACTCCCGTTTTAGAAAGGGAAAAATTTTCAATTTTCTAACACGGTTACACGCTAACCGTACTAAATAATTTAAAATTTTAGTTTTCTAGAACGGTTAAGCTCATAACCGTGTTAGAAAACTGAAATTTTTCACTTTTCTAACACGGTTCAAGTGCAACCGTACTAGAAAGTCGGGAAATCTGATTTTTTTTAATTACTTGTCAAAAAAATAAAAGAGCAGTTTCATTAATCAAAGCTGCATTTTCTCATACATGACCTGCTTTGAAGTTGTCTTTCTTTTAATTTCAGGATGGACTCATTGCATAAGAACACATAATTATAATACATAACAAGTCCACAATGTAAATACACTTTAATAGTAAAAATTAAGAGCAGCAATAGAATTATCTTGGAAAAATTGAGATGCTGAAGAATCTAAAAGCCACCCAAAATATCAACAAATAAAAAAATAAAACAATGTGTTTCAGATTAAATTCCAGATAGTAAATATTTTGGCAAATGTTCCAATGGAAATTTGCCATTTTGTGGCACTTGACTGAAGTCCATTTAACATTACCACGAGCATGGTGGTTTAGATGCACCCTAATTCATATTAATGTCATGATACAATATCAAGTATCAAATAGCAAGAATAAGAAACATTGCTGGGAACTACATTTTTCTTTGAACGAAAATTTGTTAACCCTTTCTCTGGCTCAAGAAGTTTTGTTTCTTTTCTTAGAAAATGGATCGTCAACCCATATGCCTTCCACATGGTCAGTACGAAGTATGAATTCATCCATATTACGATCCTCTTCAACAGGTCTAACTAAGGGTACACCTAAGGAAAATGGCGGGCACTTCATTACCCACATCATTATCAATCTCAACCCCAAAGTTTTGTTTCTTTCCTTGTAGAACAACGGACCATTTTTTATCACAAGGATCAGTGACATAAAACACCTGTTTTGCCTGGGATGCAAGTATGAATGGTTCCCCCTTGAAACCTTCCCGATTCAAGTCAACAAGCGTAAATCCCAATTCATCAATTCGAATACCATTGTTGTTCTCAACCCATTTGCACTTGAATACGGGTACTTTGAATTTAACATAGTCAAGCTCCAATATCTCCTCAATCACCCCATAATAAGACATATTGGCATATACTGGATTTTTATCCTTCGAACTAGCCACATGTAATGCCTCAGACACTAATGTAACCCCACTATTTTGCGTTGTACTCTGATCATCTTGACTCTTGATAGCAAATGAAAATCCATTTATGTCATAGCCCAAATATGATAACACAACATGACAGGGGTTATATGCTAACCATCTCAACGTCTCTGACACTGTTTCCCCCTCATCAATAGTACTACTGAACCAGTTGACGAAGGTCCGATTGTGTTCATTGAGCACATATTTGTCAGTCCATCCCCGATTACACCCTCTTATTTGACTCATATGAGCCGTCACATATGGCACTACTTCTTCAGAGTTGCGGAGGATGTAAAGGTGTGCATTTTGCTATTCATCATTCAGGTGGTGCACAACTTGGCAACCGATGTCCCTTTTCCTTTCATCCTTCCCTCATGTCGAGATTTAGGTAGTCCAATAGCATTGATGTCACACAGATACCCAGTGCAAAACTCAATAACCTCCTCAGCTATATATCTTTCAACAATGCTAGCATCTGGACGATAGCGATTTTTAACATAACCTTTAAAAACTTTCATATACCGCTCAAATGGATACATCCAGTGCAAATATACAGGACCACAAATCTTAATCGCCCTCACCAAATGAACCACCAAGTGCACCATAATTTCAAAAAAAGTAGGTGGAAAATACATTTCAAGTTGACACAAAACCACGACAATTTCATCTTGTAACTCATCAAGTCTGTCACGATCAACAACCTTGCTACATATCGCATTGAAAAAGAAACAAAGTCTGGTTATGCCAAACCTGACATGTTGTAAATTCAAAAAAAACAACCAAATAGGTGAGGTTTCAACATAAGCAACCCAAAACAGTCCTAAAACAGTTGAAATTTCCAAAAAACAACCAAATAACACAAGTTTCAACATAATCAACCTAAAACAGTACCAAAACAGTTGTAAATTCAAAAAAACAACCAAATAGGTGAGGTTTCGACATAAGCAACCCAAAACAATCCTAAAACAGTTGAAATTTCCAACAAACAACCAACTAACACAAGTTTCGATATAATCAGCCTAAAACAATCCCAAAATAGTTGTACATTCCTAAAAACAACCAAATAAGTGAAGTTTCGACATAATCAACCAAAAATGGTATATAAACAAAGTCTAGTTATACCATACCTTACATGTTTTGGCAAGATGGATCGAATAGCTACAGGTAACAACTGCTGCATCAACACATGACAGTCATGGGACTTCAATCCAACAAATTTTAGATCTTTCATCGAAACAGTTCAGCTTACATTTGAAGAATATCCAGATGGGACTTTGATGTTATGAATACTCTAACACAAACTCTGTTTCTCTTTACGTGACAACGTATAACATGCAGAGGGTAGGTACGTGCGCTGTCCTCGAAGCTCAGGTACTAGATAGGCCCGTATGCCCATATTGACCAAATCAAGTCTCGCTTTATAACCATCCTTTGTTTTTCCAGGTATGTTCAACAGAGTACCCAACAAACTATCACATATGTTCTTCTCAATATGCATTACATCGAGACAGTGTCTAACATCAAGTTTCTCCCAATATGAAGATCAAAAAAGATAGATTTTTTCTTCCAACAACTCTTATCCTTCTTATGAGACTTTGTTTGTTTGCTGAATTCTACATTGATGTCCTTAACACGAGAATAAATAGTCTCACCACTCACTGCAGATGGAGCGTTTCTAAAATCTTGCTTCCTATTAAAAGCTCTTTTCAATCGGCGATACGGATGAGAATCAGGAAGAAATCTACGATGTCTTGCTTCCATGCACAAGCTGGCAGGAATCTATACTCTCCTCACATATAGGGCATGCATTGTGTCCTTTGACAGAAAATCCGGATAAATTACCATAAGCAGGAAAATCATTTATGGTACAGAATACCATGGCACGCAAAGTGAATGACTTCTGACGATATGCATCAAACATCAACTCCCCTTCATCCCACAACCTTTTCAAATCATCAATTAATGGGGCCAAATAAACATCTATGTCATTTCCTGGCTGTCGTGGACCTGAAATTATTAATGACATAAGTATATACTTGCGTTTCATGCACAAGTAAGGAGGTAGATTGTAAATAACCAACATCACTGGCCAAGAGCTATGTGTGGTGCTTAGATTGCCATAAGGATTCATCCCATCTGTACACAATCCCAGTCTCAAATTTCTTGTCTCTATGCCAAATGACGGATACATTGAATCAATCTTTTTCCACTGATCCGAGTCAGTAGGATGCCTTATCATCTTGTCCTCCAGGGGAATATTCCGATTTGCATACCACGTCAAATTTTTAGCATCTTCTGAATTGGCAAACAATCGTTTAAATCTTGGTATTATAGAGAGATACCATAATACTTTTGCTGGAGAAGCTTTCCTCAGTGCATCACCATCGACACAAGTTATTTTTTTGAAACGAGATGTCTGACACTTAGGACATACCTGTAGATTCTCGTACTCATTTTTGTACAGTATGCAATCATTTGGGCAAGCATGTATCCTTTTATACTCCATGCCCATAGGACACATAATTTTTTTAGCCTCATAAATGCGATCAAGCAATTCATTTCCATCCGGTAATATGTCCTTCAGTAACTTCAATAAAGCTGTAAAACTTGTATCAGTCCACCAATTTGCCCCTTTCAGATGGTACAATTTCAAAACTCCAGACAACCGTGTGTACTTTGTACACCCAGGATAAAGAGGCTTTTTGCTATCATTTAATAGGGAAGCAAGCACTTCGGGCTTATCACCAAAATCACCGACCACATCATCCACCATGTCATCCAATCGATCATTCTTAATTGTATCATCATCGTGTGCTTCATAATTTTCTTGAATTGATGAACTTCCACTCTCACCGTGCCATCTCCAAATTTTATACCCAGGATCAAATCCTCTCCGATATAAATGGTCCCGTATCGTATTAGGGTCGTCGTATACGGCAAAATTTTTACAATCTTTACACGGGCAATATACGAACTTAACATCCTTAAAAACAAATTCAATAAATTTCTCAACCTCTTTTTCAAATGCATCTCTTGTCCGATCACCAAATAGTATATCTTTGCGGTCCATTACTTTTCGAAGCTTTAGAAGTTCACGCCATCACTGTATGTGTTGTATCAATTCCAACAACAAACATGTCCTAATCAAGGTTATGCCACAAAATTGATTGGAAATATATTTGAAAATTTTCCTCAATAAAACAATTCAACCAATTAAATAAACTTTACATCTTGCACAAAGTAATTTGAAAATATATCTGTGCGTGCAGCCTGAGTGAGTGTTAGTGCAGGAAGGAAATTCTTACCAAATTCAGAGCTTAATTTGAGAGTATCTTGTTCAACATCAAAATCAGTCAAGTGTTCCCTCTTAACTTCAAGTAGAATATCCACAAAATCTGAGCTTCTTGGATCAACACTTCTATCATCATCATTGTCATGGATTGACACTGTTTCCCTGTTCTTGTTCTCCTCAATCACTTTCTCTAAAAATTCATCAATCTCTTTAATTACATGTTTGCTTCACTCTAGTATCCAAGCCAAGGAATATAGTCGGCTATATTCAAATCCCTCAATAATTCAACAAATTCTGCTAGAGTTTCCTTAGTCTTCCTCCCACTTTCTTCATCACCATGCTTTCTCCCTAAGGTTATCGTACAAATTATATTATTTGTAAGATCTACATATATTTGACTCAAGTTCACCAAAGAAGATAAAGAGAGGAAGAACACAAAATTATTGACCCTTTTATGACTCAGAAGCTGAAGAACACAAATGTGTCTTACTTGAATCCATTCATCGATCTATAGATCTGCTCTACAAGAGAATAAAATGCATTATCAATTTTTATCGGTACATTTTCTAAAACGGTTAGTTAGAAACCGTTCTTAAAACGGAGATGATAACTGTTTCTAAAACGGTTGTCTCCCGAACCGTTTTAGAAACTGGCATCAAGAGACTTTCTAAAACGGTTGTCTCCCGAACCGTTTTAGAAACTGACATCAAGAGACTTTCTAACACGGTTATAATGTAACCGTTTTAGAAAGTTTGCATTTTCCTAATTCTTATTACAAAAATGTCACCACCCCAATTATCTAAAACGGGTTATTAATAACCGTTTTAAATAGACCGTTTTAAATTATATATTCTGTAGTATTGCATTCCCCACTTGTTGTGGCATTATTGTTTGCTTGAGAGCTATTGGAAAATGAACCAATCGAACTAAGAGTTTAAAGGTCATTTGATCAATTTGATCAGAGGGTTGACTAATTCAATCCAATTTTTAATTGAACCCTAATTTTGACCGATTTTTAAACAAAACAAAGTCCTTGATATCTTCTCTTATATTCTCTATTTAAATCGGTGTCAATCTATAAATGCATGACACGTATATTTAATACTTATTCCTTAAAGTTCACTAATCACTTAGGATTTTAGTAAAATATACGTGACTTTATAAAATGAAATAGAGATTGTTATGTGTCACGCATATGATAGATGTAATATATCTACACATGGACAGAAAATAGACCGATGACTATTTAAAATTCAAAATGCAAAATGAATGACTAAAATAGAACGTTTTGAAGTTGATGAACAAATTCGAAATCAACCACTAAATTAAGGGATGATTGGTGTGATTTACCTTCTAAATAATTATTGATTACTTATAAAATAATTTACAACTATAAATATTTACTTAACACACGAATATGTGTGGAAGGAAATAAGTAAAATCACATCACATGTATAGCACAACCACCATACAATATTATTACATTAACTAAATAATTATTCATTACTTATTAAATAATGCTAGAACTATAAATATTTTTTAATACAAGAATGTAATAAATTGTCTGCACCAATTCACCCACCATCATAATGTTTCTCTTGACCTTTCATTCAAACCTGCACAAACAAATTGAAGAGGGATGGAACTCCATTCGGCTGACTTGATAAGAAGAAGGGGCTGCATTGGTTGTTGTGAATCATTATCCAAAATTTCCCTATAAATAGAGGCCTCAATGAAGCACCGAAAGCATCCCAAAAAGCATTCAGCAAAAGGCATCAGCCTAGAAAGCTTTTCTCTCCATCCTTTTCTTTTAGGGGGCGTTTGGTAAGGGGGAATAGAAGGGGTCAATGGTAATCAATAAAAGTGGTTGTCATTGTTAATGTTTGGGAAGGAGTAATGGGAATAACTATTCATCAATGATTACCTTAAATGAGTCAATGGATTGGGTAATCGATTACCTTAAATAACTCCCCCCATTAATCATCTATTACCCTGTATTGGGTAATCGATTTTATCCATCTCTACCAAAAACTCTCTACTCCAATATGTACTTTAATAATAATAATATTATTATTATTAATTAAAATAATAATAGTAATAGTAATATTAATAATAATAATAATATATTAATAATAATGTTATTAAATAAATAATATTAATATTAATAATTAATAATAATGTTATTAAATAAATAATATTAATATTAATAATTAATAATAATGTTATTAAATAAATAATATTAATATTAATAATTAATAATAATATTATTAAATAAATATTATTAATTATTAATATTAATAATTAATAATAATGTTATTAAATAAATAATATTAATATTAATAATTAATAATAATAATATTAATAATAATGTTATTAATATTGATAATATTAATAATAATATTATTATTAATAATTAATAATAATATTAATAATAATATTATTATTAATAATTAATAATAATATTAATAATAATATTATTATTAATAATTAATAATAATATTAATACTAATAATTAATAATAATAATTATTAATTAATAATGATAATAATTAATAATATTAATAATAATAATAATTAATAATAGTAATAATGATAATAATTAATAATATTAATCATTAATGATAATATTAATAATTAATAATGATAATAATATTAATAGTTAATAGTAATATTAATAATATTACTAACTAATAATGATAATAATAATATTATTATTAATTAATAATAGTAATAATGCTAATAATTAATAATAATAATAATAAAGATATGAACTCTGATAAGAGTAAAATAGAAATTTTGACTGATTCCTATTACTATTGTTGATTTGAACCAAACAACATCAATCATAATAATACCCATTATAGGGTTTGAACCAAGAATTAACAATGCAATCATAATTTCCATTGCCATTAGCCCCTCAATCAAACCCATTGTAATTGCCATCGAAGAATTTGAACCAAACCCCCCCTTAGAAATCCTTTTTTCATTTCCTTTTTTTTCAGAAAGGATTTGTAGAACTTTGGTGTTCCACCTTTGTAATTTTGTTTCCACATATTAGTAAATTTTGGCACTGCCTCTGGCAGTGGACGTAGGTCACACTGATCGAACCACGTAAATCTTTGTGTCCATTGTCCCATTTATTTTTCTCGTTACTGTCTCTATTATTATTTTAGGCTATTAGATACAACGTGAGATTCGATATTCCCCCAACAAATTGGTATCAGAGCCATATCTCATTTTAGATCTTTTAGCCACCATGACAGTAACTAAGACCTCTGTTGAAAGGTTTGACCGGAGTGTCAACTTCGGTACATGGCAACTCAGAATGGAAGCCATTCTTATTCAGGATGGATGTGAGTTAGCACTTGAATGCGTAGACAAAAAGCCACCATAAATGTCGATACAAAGTTTTCAAGATCTAGATAAAAAGGATAGATCATGTATTATATTAAATATCTCTAACGAGGTTTTGTAGGAAGTTGCCGGTAAAAAGACAGTCAAAGGCATGTGTGACAAATTAAAGGCCATATATATGAAAAAAAAAAGTGGAGAATCGGCTCTACTTAAAGCAAAAGTTGTACATGTTTTTTTTTATTTTTTATTTTTTATTTTTCTTTTTTTTTAATTTTTTTTTCGAAAATTTATCTGTCTTTATATAACCATGAGCAAAAAGCAGAGCTGGATATACCCGTCACCCTTTTACAAAGTGGAAAAGCCATAAAAATGGAGTACTACTCCATTACATACCAAAAGAGAAAATCTACTTTACATAAATCTAGAAATCCAACTAGCAGTATATGAGGGGTTTAAGAGTCTAAATAATTTGATCACCACATGGGCAAGTCAAATTATATCAACTCTCAATCCCTATTTAAGTATGCCCTAAACAAATGTAAACAAAAACATATGAAATTTCACATATGAAATGCCCTTCACAACAGTCTTAAATAATGCATCCACGGGCTCAGGAGTCAATTTGAAAAATTTGGGCAGTATAACCCCTACATACAGCCTCCTTTCATAATCCACATCACAGAATAATTCTACTCCAAACATAAGCTCCTATGAGGCATCCACTTAATTCAAAACACAACAGCAATTACCATAATGTGAGTCTCACATCAATGGCAGAAGTGTCACAAGTACCATATGTTAGCGGCCAAAACTCCATGATTAATCAATTCTGACAACTGGTAGCAGCCTTTACTCGCCAGATTCCCTACTTGCATTGCAGCACATGTTTCAAATCCTGAGACACCACCATGTCTTTACCCAACTGATAGTCTTACCAATTAATTCCAGGCCCTGTATTTACCTTCTGAATAGCAGATGCAAGGGTTTCTCTCCCTTAGTTTTCTCCCAGAGTAGGCAGATGCTTTGGGACTAACTAAAGCCTCCGGATATTTCGTTTGCTTATGAGGTTTCCTGGATTTCTCCATTTTTGAAAGGAACTTAGAAAATTCATCTTCCGGTTCCTCCTCGTAACTGTTTTCAGTCCATCGATCAACCGCATCTTCATCAGCCTCAGATTCTAATTCCGTGGCATTCTGCAGCTGAACTAAATCTGAGGTTGACTTAATTCTGAATATTGACGAGGGTTCACCTTCCTCTCATCTGATGTTAACTTTGATTGTTTCCATTTTGGAGAGAATTTCCAAGTCTGATTTTGACTGTTGGAACCGGTACATGTTAAAAATGAAAGAAGGTACATATATAATCTCATATCTTGATAAATTTGATTCCATGATTATGGATTTGGAGAATGTAGATGTTAGGATGCAAGATGAGGATCAAGCTATACTTTTGTTGTGCTTCTTTCCCCAGTCATTTAAACATTTTCGTGATACCATGATTTATGGAAAAGACTCTATCTCATATAATCATGTAAAATCTTCATTAAAATTCAAAGAGCAAATTGATAGGGATATTACATGGAGACTAGTGAAAATCAGGCTGAAGGATTAATGGTAAGGGGTAGAACTGAAAATAGAAATTTTAAAAGTGGTAGATCCAAAGGAATGTCTAAATCTAGACACAATAATAAAATTTGTAATTATTGCAAGAAAAATGGGCACATTAAAGCTGACTGCTATAAATTGAAAAATAAGAAAAAATATAAAAATGAGCAGAATAACAGTAACACTATCTAAGCTAGTGTAGTTGCATATGAACATGATGGAACTTTGTTTGTAGCAACAACAAATAAAGTTAGGTCTAAAGATGAGTGGATTCTAGATTCTGGTTGTTCTTACCACATGAATCCTGAAAAGAATTATTTTTCCACATATGAAAAATGTGACGGTGGAGTTGTTTTGATGGTTAATAATGCTCCATGTAAGGTTGCTGGTAGAGGTACAATCCAGATCAAATTGTATGATGGAATTGTCAGAACACTCACTAATGTTAGACATGTTTCAGATTTGAAGAAAAATCTCATCTCTTTAGGTACCCTTGATGCCCTCGGGTACATGTATTCAGCTGAAGGTGGAGTTCTAAAAATTTCTCGAGGTGCCCTTGTACTAATAAAAGCTTGCAAGTCTGGTAGTTTGTATATCTTGCAGGGATCTACAATTTCAGGTGCTGCAGCAGTCTCCGTATCATCAGATACCGACATCACCAAGTTATGGCATATGCGATTGGGATACTTGAATGAGAAAGGCGTAACGTTGTTAAGTAATAGGGGCCTACTTTGTGGTCAAAGTACCGGAAAGATGGACTTTTGTGAACATTGTATTTTTGGAAAATAAAAAAGAGTCAGTTTCAATTCACCTGCAGTCCATAAAACAAAAGGTACTTTGGATTATATTCACTCTGATCTTTGGGGTCCTTCTCGTGTTCCCTCTAAAGGTGGTGCAAGGTATATGTTAACCTTTATTGATGATTATTCAAGAAAGGTTTGGGTATATTTCTTGAAGAACAAAAATGATATTTTCTTAACATTTAAACAATGGAAGGCTTTGATTGAAAAACAGACAAGAAAACATGTTAAGCGGTTGTGGACTGATAATGGTTTGGAATTTTGTGGAAGTGAATTCAATGAGTTTTGCAAAAATGAAGGAATTGCTCGATATCGCACTGTCAAGATGACGCCTCAACAAAACGGTGTATCCTAGCGTATGAACCGGACTCTTTTGGAAAAAGTTCAGTGTATGATCTCAAACAATGGACTGACTTTATATTTCTGGGCAGAAGCCATCTCTACAGCTTGTTATATTGTCAACCATGTTCCATTTGCTCCTCTTGATTTCAAGACTCCAGAGGAAGTTTGGTCAGGTGCTCCTACTGATTAATCCAATTTAAGAATATTTGGGTGTCCAGCTTATATGAATGTTAACGAGGGAAAGTTAGAGCCTAGGGCTAGAAAATGTGTTTTCCTCGGTTATATTTTAGGGGTGAAAGAATACAGATTATTTTGTCCTGATCCCAAATCACCTAAATTTGTAATTAGCAGAGATGTTACATTTGATGAGTCATTTATGTTGAATTCTGAAAAAGAGTCTTGTAATTTAGGAAAAGAAAATAGCATACCAAAACAGGTGGAGATAGAGATCACAAATTCCAATCCTTCTCAAAGACCCTCTACAGATCAAGGTGATGAACCAGAACCAGATCTAGAATTTGTTGAAAATGAACCAGTAGAGGAAGAATATTCCATAGCCAGAGACATACCAAGAAGGGAGATTCGACCACCACAGAGGTATGCAAGTTTGATTGCATATGCTTTATCTGTGGCACAGGAAACAGATGGAGACGGAAAAACTTCCTCATATACAGAGGCAATTTTAGGTGCTAATTCAGATAAGTGGGTGGTGGCCATGAATGAGGAGATGGAATCTCTACACAAGAATGATACTTGGGATCTTGTGATGCCGCCGCAAGGAAATTAAAGAAAATTTTTGGTTGCAAATGGGTCTTCAAAAGAAAAGAAGGTAGTTCAGGTATTGAAGATGCAAGGTATAAGGCACGATTAGTTGCAAAGGGCTATAGTCAAGTACAAGGTGTCGATTTTAATGATGTTTTCTCACCTGTTGTGAAACATAGCTCTATTCTTGTATTGCTTGCATTGGTAGCCATGTTTGATTTGGACTTAGAACAGCTTGATGTTAAAACGGTGTTCCTACATGGCGAGTTAGATGAACAGATCTATATGAAACAACCTGAAGGCTTTGAATTTGAAGGTAAGGAAGACCATGTTTGTTTGTTGAAGAAATTCTTGTATGGATTGAAGCAATCTCCGAAGCAGTGGTACAAAAGGTTGATTCATTTATGTTGGGTCATGGTTTCTCCAGGAGCATGTATGATAGTTGTGTCTACTTCCGGAAGTTAAATGACAGTTCATTCATTTATTTGTTGTTATATGTTGATGACATGCTCATTGCGGCTAAGAATCTTGCAGAAATTCACCAATTGAAGACCTTATTGAATGGTGAACTTGAAATGAAAGACTTGGGAGCAGCTAAGAAGATTTTTGGTATGGAGATAAGACAAGATCGAGAAGTTGGTAAGTTATATTTGACCCAAGAAAGTTTTGGAGAGATTTGGCATGTTGGATGCCAAACCAGTCAATACTCCTCTTGCTAGCCATTTCAGGCTATCTGCTGCTCAATCACAACAATCAGAAGAAGAGGAAGATGATATGGCACGTGTTCGTTATTCTAGTGTCGTTGGTAGTATTATGTATGCAATGTCTGTACTCGTCGAGATATTTCACAAGCAGTTAGTGTTATTAGCAGGTATATATAGTAAATTCAGGCAAAGAACATTAGCAGGCTGTGAAGTGGATACTATGATACTTAAAGGGGTACTTCAAACTCTTTGGAATTTGTTAGAACCAACAACACTTTAGTTGGTTTTGTAGATTCAGACTATGTCGGTGACCTAGATAAGCGCAGGTCTCTTACAGGCTATGTATTTTGTATTGGAGGTTGTGCAATCAGCTGGAAAGCTACTCTATAACATGTAGTGGCTTTATCTACTACTGAAGCAGAATATATGGCAGTCACAGAGGCAATCAAAGAAACTTTATGGTTGAGAGGTCTATTCGACAAATTAACTCTACAACAAGGAGTTACTACCATTTACTGTGATAGTCAAAGTGCAATTCTTTTGACTAAAGACCAGATGTATCATGAATGTACAAAGTATATTGATATCAAGTATCATTTCATTCGAGACACCATTGCGGAGAAGAAGGTCCTTATTCAGAAGATCAATACTAAGGACAATCCTGCCGATAAGTTTACGAAATCTCTTCCAGTATACAAGTTTAGGCAATGCTTGGACTTGATTAGTGTTCATTGTTGGTGATTCAGCCCATTGGGGCTTTGCCGGAGATGGATGACCAAGTTACTACTTTTGGAATGCAGACCAAGGTGGAGATTTGTAATAAATGGTCTGCACCAATTCACCCACCATCATAATGTTTCTCTTGACCTTTCATTCAAATCTGCCCAAACAAATTGAAGAGGGATAGAACTCCATTTGGCTGACTTGATAAGAAGAATGGGCTGCATTGGTTGTTGTGAATCATCATCCAAAATTTTCCTATAAATAGAGGCTTCGGTGAATCACCGAAAGCATCCCAAAAAGCATTTAGCAAAAGGCATCAGCCTAGAAAGCTTTTCTCTCCATCCTTTTCTTTTAGAAATCCTTCTTTCATTTCCTTTGTTTTCAGAAATGATTTGTAGAACTTTGGTGTTCCACCTTTGTAATTTTGTTTCCACATATTAGTAAATTTTGGTACCACCTCCGGTCGTAGACGTAAGTCACACTGACCGAACCCTGTAAATCTTTGTGTCCATTGTCCTATTTATTTTTCTCGTTACTGTCTCTATTATTATTTTGGGCTATTAGATACAACGTGAGATTCGATATTCCCCCAACAAAGAATATGGTCAAGCATATATTCAAGAATATGCTTGAAGATAACTAAAATCACAAGATTACATGTACATCTATGCCATACAACATCATCATACATCACCACATCGGCTAGTTCTCCAACCCCCTCTATTTATAGCAACTTTGGATCTCTTGTTCGATGTATCATGTGTCAATTTATAAAAAACTAACTTGTTATTTTAGTTAGTTATATTATTTTTAAAAATTAATTTAAAACTCTAACTAATGATATGATTAGTGGAATAAGCTACTACTATACATGTATCAATTATCAATTTTTTATAAACCGACCCATAGAATGACACATATATAGTGGATCAAGAAACTCAATGTGATTTATAGCCCTCTATATATCTATAGTTTAAGCAAACTAATTTGACACAATCCCTAATCCCTATCCATATTTATTTCCTAATTTGACAAAAATCTTACTTAAAATTTAATTCTTAATATTGAGATTAATTCTACAAATAATAGTATATTGTAAAGAATATTGCAATATAAAATATGCTTTGTTAATTATGTACTACTTCTCTAATTTTGATATCTTCATCCAAAAGATACAATTAAGTTTTGAGGGAAAAAAAAGAAATTCTACTTGAATAGAAAAAAAAATAGAAACAAAAATCTTACTTAAAATCTAATTCCTAATATTGAGATTAATTCTACAAATAATAATATATTGTAAAGAATATTGCAATATAAAATATGCTTTGTTAATTATGCACTACTTCTCTAATTTTGATATCTTCATGCAAAAGAAACAATTAAGTTTTGAGGGGGGAAAAAAAAAGAAATTCTACGTGAATAGAAAGAAAAAAAATAGAAACAAACGACAGAAATCCCTCTAGTTGATATGAGATAGGTACTATTACGTTTCCTAAAAGAATTCGAATTGTATTCCAATTATTGATCGATAACGAAATCCAACCAAAAATAGGATTTTGGTCCCTTTTAAATCCTTTATAAATACATCGATTATGTTATGTGGGCATAGTCAGAAAAAAAAAAGGAAAAGAAAAATCTCCAGAAAATTAAAAGTTTCTCATTCTTTTTCTTCTTTTTGAACTCATTGATTTTTTTTGAACTCTGAAATTGATCAAAAACAAAGAATGGCTAATTCAAGAGAAAGAACGCCTCAATTCTTGCCATTCTTGCCATCTTATTCAGTGTACACCCTTCCCGAAGCCCTGTCCTCATCCTCTTGTGTCGTTATGCCTGATCCTGATTTGATGAATAAGAAGATTTGCAAAAGCAAATATTGTGGTGCGTTTCGTTCCAGACAGCACAAGATTCTTCACAGCACCAACAGCACAAACAGTATAAGCAATAGTACTAAAAGCAATAAGCAGAGCTCTACTAATGGCGAGAACGACAGGTTGAGGCGATTGGCAATGATGAACTCCATCTTGAAGGAAGGAACTGTCGGGACGAAATTGGCAGAGAAAGCAGTGAAGTTCTGGTTAAACAATTGCCAGCACAAGCGCCCCCCCGATCAAGGGAGTTTCAACTACCATGCAGTCGGCTATCTCTTATGTCGGCATGAGAGATTATTGAACATATATATTTTTTATTTTTAAGAGTCAGAGATTTGATGTAAATATTTTGTCTTTAATATATTATAAAGAATTTGAATTTGGTATGCAAAATTCTTTAGCAATATGGATTAATATTTTTTGAATATGATCTAAGAAATTTTGAATTTGGTATACAATTGTTGAGCAATTTACATGTGAATTTCAATTTGGTATATATGTACGTAATTGTTGTACAATTTACGTAAGAATTTGAATTTGGTATCCAATTCTTGAGCCATATGATAATTAACATCCCACCAGTATATATTCTTGAATCATTCAACTAAAATTAATCCCAGTATTTTTCAATCTTTAACATTGTCTTACTGAAGTTTAATCTTGTTGAAATTGACAAATCGATTATTAATCATTAATTATATTGAAAAGTTGAGAAATTGATTGTCATTTATATATCTTTGATTAGTTTCAAAGTTGTAGGTTAAATTTGAGAAAACTGTAAATTATTCTGGAGCAGCTTTAAATTTTATCCTGAAGCAGTTTCATTTTTAATTTCTCGATTTCTTTCTCTATTTTTTATGTTTCTGAGTTTATAATTTTTCTAAGCTCCAATTTTTTGTTTGTGAGTTCATAATTTCTCTAAATTCCAATTTTATGCCGTTGCAAATTGGTGTGCATGAATATTCTAAATTTCAATCAATAGAGGACGATGAAATTAATTTATTTTAATTTCATTTTAAGAGAAAAATTAAAATAGATTAAATTAAAAAGAAATCTTATACCCTTTTTAGAAAGGGGCTCTACTTTCACTAGAGTACAATAGAACTTGTAGTTTATTTGAACCGTAATGAAATAAAATTATTTTATTTAATTTTAAGATTTAAAAGAAATTAAAATTAAAAAGCAAACCTTATAGCCTTTAAGAAAGTGTCTGTTAAGATTGAGATACTGTCAATTAAAAACTTTAATTTTAATTTTCACTATCATTGTCGATTGATAGTGGCAGGAGATAAAGTACAACAACAGGATAATGGCATGGGATCATATGATTCATATGGGCACTAAGCTCGATCTAAGAACCTTTATCGATTTATATTTAAATATATTAAATATAACATATTTCTTATAATTTTTTATAATTCTTTTTTATCTTACTCTTCTCCTTTTAATTTGAATTAATAACATCATTAAGACATATAGAGATTTCTTGTATACATGTTCAAATCATCTTAAACTTATTTCTCTCTTATTATTATTATTATTACTAATAATTCTCTTTACTACACACTTTATTTGGGCATCTAAATGTTTCTTATATACACATGTCAAAACCATCTTAAATTTGTATTTCTTCTTCTTCTTCTTCTTCTCTTCTTCTTCTTTTTCTTATTATTATTATTATTATTATTATTATTATTATTATTATTATTATTATTATTATTATTATTATTATTACTATCAGGGTAAATGACCCCAATGGTCTCTTAACTTTGGGGTTAGTTACGCTTTAGTGCCCATTCTTTCAAAAGTTTCAGAAGTATCATTGTTTAGATGTAAACAGTTCCAAATTCATTTTTCATCCACTTGTTTAACAGTTTTATTAATATGTAACAACATAAGTTACACACGTGCGAGTGAAAAACTACGTGTGTAACAGTTAAACAAGTGAATAAAAAATCGATTGGGGACTGTTCACATTACAAAATTCGAGTTAAATGAAACTTTTAAAAGAACGAGATCAAAACGTAACCAACACCAAAATTGAGAACCATCCAAGTCATTTACGCTATTAAATTCAACACCATGTATCTTCTTATTTAATAGTGTGACCATGAATGCAATATCTAACCAAATACGTACCATACATTAAAGCTACAAAACTTAGAATATACCAACTTTTACTCTATGATCCAAAATTAATATTCTTAAAAATCCAAAAGTTTATTTTCACAGGTACTCTTAGGCACTTGAATTGAACAACGTGTTCTGGTAGGGTGGAGAGCACCAACAAGGAATTCAGTATTCTAAATTTTATGATTGACCTTAATGCATTAGTTATTGTCCAAAATAGGGAAGAAGTCATCAGAAGATTACAAATGACAAAAGCAAAAACAATGTGAAATGCAATAGAGCAGCGTCTACGCTATTGAGGTATGCATAACTTGCCGGGTCCTCAAGGCTGTCCATTTTCTTGCAAAATAATTCAAATTGGACAAGCATAATGATCGAAATCCCTGGTAAAATCACAAGGAATGAAGTCTATAAATAGCTGCCTCTCCACAGGGGAATGCAGTGCTCCTTCTAATTTACATCATTTCAATATCATAGTAGCATTTCAGGCAATGGCTTTGACATTGAATGGGAAGCTTATTTTCTCTGCGTTCTTTGTGCTGGCTATGATGGCTTGTCAAGCCTCATCCCGCAGCTTGAATGAAGCCTCCATGATTCTAAAACACGAGCAATGGATGGCTCAATATGGACGCGTTTATAAGGATGAGGCAGAGAAGGCGAATAGATACAAAATATTCAAGGAGAATGTTGAGTTCATCGACTCTTTCAACAAGGCTGGAACAAAGTCTTACAAGTTAGGCATCAACAAATTCGCAGATTTAACAAATGAGGAATTCAAGACTGGGAATAAATACAAACCATGGAAAGTTTGTGAATCAAAATCATTTATGTATGAAAATATTAGTGCCGTTCCTGCTACAATGGACTGGAGAAAGAAAGGAGCTGTTACAGGGATTAAGGACCAAGGCCAATGTGGTAAGTTCAATTATAGCAGTAATCTTTGATTATCAAAGGTTATTATTTATTGATCCTTTTCTTTGAGGAGATTTCTACTAAATTAATTAATCCCAATAACATCTTTCAACTTGTGGCCATTGTATGGAAAAACGGAAAATAATTAACAATTTTGAAAATTCCAGGATGCTGTTGGGCATTTTCTGCTGTTGCAGCAATGGAAGGAATCAACCAACTCACAACTGGCAAGTTGATCTCATTATCCGAACAAGAGCTTGTCGATTGTGACATAAAAGGCGTAGATCAAGGCTGTGGAGGAGGTCTCATGGATGATGCATTCAAGTTCATTATCAAGAACAAGGGACTCACAACCGAAACAAATTACCCGTATAAGGGAACTGACGATACTTGCAGCGCTACCAAAGAAGCTAACCATGCTGCCAAGATTACAGGTTATGAAGATGTTCCTGCTAATAATGAGGCTGCACTTCTAAAGGCTGTGGCCAACCAACCAGTATCAGTTGCCATTGATGCTGGTGAATCTGCATTCCAATTCTACTCAAGTGGGGTGTTTACAGGCGAATGCGGGACTGACTTAGATCATGGTGTTACAGCAGTTGGTTATGGAACCGCTGCAGATGGGAGTAAATATTGGCTAGTTAAAAACTCCTGGGGAACCAGCTGGGGTGAGAATGGTTACATAAGAATGCAGAGAGACGTTGCTGCCAAGGAAGGCCTTTGCGGCATTGCCATGCAAGCTTCTTACCCAACTGGTTTAAAATGTTGAAGTGTAGGACGAGGCATCCTAGAAACAACAACGTTTGCATATGAATAATAGTCTGGTGTACGTTTTGGTAATTGTGTGCCTATTCTCTACATGGATATGTCCATGTGTACATGAAATTATGTAATTAATGATATGATATATAAACTTAAAAGAGATGTTCATTAGTAAAATAATACTTAGTTAATGTAATAATTACTTATATTTAAAATATTATTAACTTATGATATATAAATATACTTATGTATTTAGTTAATGTTCTAATTACTTATATTTAGAGTCTAATTTACTTATAACCTATAAATATAATGTATTTAATTAATGTACTAGTTACTTATATTTAAAGTATTGTTTATTTATGATCTATAAATATACTTATGTATTTAGTTAATGTTCCAATTACTTATATTAGAGTCTAATTTACTTATAACCTATAAATATAATGTATTTAGTTAATGCACTAATTACATATATTCATTAACTTATAGTATTATTTAAAATTTAAAATATACCTATTTTAATTGCTTGTTATTATTATTAATTTTAATAATATAAATTACAATATGATAGTATTAATGTTTATTTGTTGTCTTCTCACTATTATATTTCGGCTTATATACTAAAATTACTATAAGATCAAAATATAAGTTAGAATATACTTTGATTTCTTTCTTAAGTTATTTATGGAGTTTAATTTTTATAATAGTAGTGAATTATAATAGAAATTATAATAGTTACATATTAAATTTGTAAATCATTAAAGCATGTTATTGTTAGCCATGATACTCATGTGTTAAAAATTATAATATACTATTAATATTGTTGGTTTTACATTATAGATCATGTATTGTTAATTATAATTTATAAATTATAAGTTAATTAACAAATTTGAATAATAAATAGCTTAACTATTAAAATTAAACTATATTAAAAATAATATTTTAATTATAATATATTATTAATTATCGGTTTTATACCAGTTAACCGGTTTAAACCGATTAACCGCTTTATACCAGTTATCCGGTTTAACCATTTGGAAAATTATTCCAACCGAAAACCGGACCGATTATCTGGTAAAATCGGATAACCGGTAATAATTGGTTAACCGATTCTGATTACCACCAGTTCCGATCTAATTTTTTTGAATAGCCCTATCATACGTATGTAGATTTGCGGATCTAGCAAAGAAATTCACCACCAAAATTATTATAAAAACTATAGGAAAGAGATATGGAATGAGCAACCCTGAATATATAAAATCCAAGACCTCTAAATAAGGTTTGTTCTCAATTATGAACACAAAACTAACTCAAAGAGTCACGCCTTTGAAATTAGGATTTTCTTTAGCACATAACTCAAAGAAGATCAAAGAACAACTGTTCTAAATTTGCAAATCTATCAAATCTGATTAAAAAAACAAAACTAAAATGCCTTTAAATAGGCTACAAGTTTAACCCCAAAGGAATAATTAAACTAATCCAAATTAGGATTTGGAAACACTTAAAACTACTATTAAAATATTGGCTCTTGACATGTTTTAGATCCCTAACACATAAGGAACATTCTAAAAAAAAGGCCATAACAAAACAGACCTACAAAGATAAAAAATTTAAACTAAAATACATTTTTCATGAAAGAGATATGATCAAAATACTAATATGTGGTAAAATCTCTTAGCATATGATTTTTTATGCCTCTTGTCGAGGTTCACTTCGTTATTCCGTCTTGAACTCTCAGACCTCCATGGACCAACTTGAGCTTCGTTTTCCTTAATATCTCAATCCTCAATATATAGGATTCATCACATACAAATAGGATAAATACCTTAATCTTTTTGGATTTTGCGTAGCAACATTATTTGCTATCAAATAATTAAAAAAAAAAACAATTTTAAGATGCCTTGGACATGTATATCAAAAACCTTTAGATGTCCTAACCAGATGTGTAGGAAATAAAGCATTTATAGTTTAAATTCTCCTTATGAGATATAAGTGTGTGAGTTCAAAAATAATAATAACTTCAGGTATAATTTAAGTATATGTATTTTAAAATAATAGTAATAAGCTGGAGTATGCATATGGTCTAAATGTATATTAGCTAAAAAAAATAATTAAAAAAAGACATGTATATAAGAAACTTGTGATTTAAGTGTGCGTGAGTTAACAATAATAATTAAAAAGAGAGAAACAAGTTTATGGTGGTAAATAGATACTTATTAGTTCAAATTCCCTTTCTATGATGTAACTGTGTTTAAGTTAAAAAAAATAAGGGTAAATGACTCCAATAGTTCCTCAACTTTTGAGTTTGTTACGTTTTACTCCCCATTCTTCTAAAAGTTTCATTATGCCCCTTGATTTGGATTTTGTTATGTGAACAGTCCCCAATCAATTTTTTATTCACTTGTTTAACTGTTACACATGTAGTTTTTCAATCACGTGTGTAACTTATGTTGTTTTATGCACAATACATAATTAATAGAACCGTTAAACAAGTGAATGAAAAATGAATTTGTTATTGTTCACATTAAAACATATAAGTTAAGGGACCATAAATGCATGACGTTTTTTAACTCCTCCTTGTCAACACTAAATTTGTATTTCTATCTTTTTTTTTTAAGATTAAGGTTGCTCTTCTAGAAATAATGCCAAACTTGTAGAACACAAGAGAATGTATTTCACTTGTGTGAAGGTTTTTTAAGATGTAAGAAGTTTCCTATTTATCAATGTGTGATATTATGAGTGAAAATTGTGAGAAAATTAATTATTGTTTATTTTAATTGGAATGAAGGGGTGTGTTAAACTGTTTTGAAATAGAAATGAGTTTGTTGGTAAAATGGTGATATTCAAATCCAAATTGTTGTTCATTTTAGTTAAAGGCACTATTTGAGTCGTCTATATTTTTAGAGTTTTTTTAGCTATTCGGTGTAAATGTATTTGTTGTGTTTATGAGTTAAACATATTTGGGACACGCATGATCCAAGTGTGGGGGATTGATAGTGTCAATATTTTGATATCAATTGATATTTATTTTTATATTATATTTATGCTAACAGTTGAAAAAGTATTAGAATTTAAATTGATAATGTTCTCGTTGAGATGATCCACCTTTAGGGGAATTGACAACCTTATTTATCCACAGGAGAGGTCTAGCTTGGAAAAGTCCACCAACAATCAACTCACAAAGAATGAACACAAAGGAAAGAGACAAGATAAAACAGATTAGAACAACAATTAAAAACAAAAAAAAACAAAGAAAAAGGATATGGAGCACGATTCAATGAAAACTTGTCCAAAGCCCCAACGCTATTACAAAACCAACTTAATGCGGGCAGCACCTAAATAAAATTAGAATTGGCTGTTCTCAAATTTAGAACAAAAGCAAGACTAATGGTCTTAATCTCACTTTAGGGTTTAGAATTCAAAAGCTCACACTTAGCTTAAGGCTTCTAAGGGTTTTGGATTCAAATTTTGCTACGCAAAATAATGATCTTTCAATTTCAAAATTCAACAATCAAATTTGTGGCTTACAAGTTTCTTTATATAGGAAGAAAAGTTGCCAACAAAAACAAACCTTAAATACCGAAAAGGTAGTTTCATAATAGGATTTAACTTCCTAAAATAAATAACACATGCCTCAATCATGTAAGATTTTTGGCCATGTGAATCAACATAACAATGTTCATGCAAGAATATTAGATCATGTTTTTTATTGAAAAGATTAAACAAAACGATGAAAAATTGAAAACTTAAAAAGCTTTGAAAAATCCCAACGTCGCGACGTGGAGGGTCTGGACGTCGCGACGTGCGTGGATGTCGCGACATGGGATGTCGCACATTGCGACGTGTGGATAAAACACATATTTGCGAATTAAATTAGATTTTAATTCCAATTTTTCAAACCTCCAAAACAGTGAGCCACGTCGCAACGTGGAGTCCTCTGGACGTCACAATGTCAGTGGACGTCGCGACATGGGCTACGGATGTCGCGGCGTAGAAGCATTGGCAACCAACACTTGCCCAATCTTGCTCTCCATTGATGTATTATCGTGTAGTGTCAAAACCACGAGGTTCCAAGGCTTCAAGTCATACTTCTCTTCACCAAAACCTTGTTTCAGCAACTTGTATGCATCGTCCACAATTTCCAATATCAAACCCTTAAGAGCAAGCTTGAACTTTTTGGTTCTAACTCGAGTCATTGGCCATCCAAATCCATGTAAAGGGTCAACAAACTGTTGTTCATCATCAAGCGCGCCAGGTTTGGAAGGAATTTGAAGTGCAAAATAACAAAGGGAGTGATTTTTGTAAAAGTTCTGAAGAATTCGTGAAGTTGTGAGAAGATTGAGGAAAAGTCAAATTTGGACAAGGGAGTAACAATCAAGGAATAAATTTGAATGACTTCTACTTTGTTTGGAAAAGAAATGTCCTGTGAAGATTGAGATGGTGATTGAAATTAGTTTTTATGGATTTATTTCAAAAAAATAATTATGTTTTGATATAATTAGATAATTGTAGCCATCAAAGATAATTTCAATTTTTAGGGATAATTTTCACTTTTAGGGAATTAGATTAATATTAGAGAATTGTTGATTAGCTCTATAAATAGAGAGTTGAGCTACAGAATAAAGGAGTACCTTCAGTGTAGTTCAGTAGCTATTAGTTTTAGTTTATTTTCATTTTTAATACTTTAAGTTTCTAAAACAACAAAGCGAAAAATTGAACTGAATTTGAGAAGTTCAAAATCGAATTTTAAATTCGGATCGATTTGGTATTCAATTTTTGGGTATTATATGAATTTCTTATTGGATTAAAAAAATTGCAATCCAAAAACATATTATTACAAGACCCAACAAAAAAAATTACAACCCAATTAAAAAAACATTTCGCATTCACCCCAATATTAAATGTCATATCATAAACGAATATGTTTAAAATCCAATCAATTGAATCATTTATTTTTTTTGACATTAAAATAATTGAAGATGTAATTAGAACTATATTTATATTTCTTCAAGCAGATGAGAGAATTTTTAGAAACTTTTAAAAAATAAAAACTTAAATATGATCACTTTATAATAAGTAAGAATAATTATATATAGTTTTATTTTATTAAAATCAATATTTAAAAGGGATATTTAACATTATTGAGATTATTGAGTAATAAAGAATTAAAATTTGAAATTAAATTGATTATTAAATTTGCTTCATGGTAGAGTTTGAGATTAAACTATTTTTAAAATGTAAGAAATGAGAGTTTGAGTTTTTGAAACTAGATTGCAATTAGAGTTTTAGATTAGATTGATTATTGAGGAATAAGAAACTAAAATTTGAAATTAAATGTATATTAAAAGAAATATACATAGTTTACGGATATAAATTGGTTGAAAAATATTTTTATTATTATGAATTGCGTAAGTTAAATATCACGTATAGTTTAAAATTAATTTAGAATTTGAGATTGTTGACTAAAATAAAAATTGTATATAAGGAAATATGAAAAATATTGAATTATAAATATGAAATAAACTAAATTAATTATTTAATATGAATTTATGATAAAAATGTATAATTATATGTATAATTTATTAATTAAGTATGGTTGTTTTACTTTAAAAAACAATAAACACTACTACAAAATGAGCCTTTAGCAACACCCATAAAGTGTTATTTTAAGCCCTAAAAATGTTGCTATAAGCCTAAACCAACACTTTACAAAGTGTGTTATAAAAAGGTATCGCCTTAGATCTATAGCAACACTTTTTCCATTTGAAGCAACACTTTTTAGATTTGTTGCAATTTTGAGAATATGCAACGCTTTTTTATATGCAACTCTTCTTTTTCTCTAAATGCAACACTTTTTTATTTATTACCTTTAAGCAATTGCAACACTTTATGCTACAAAGTGCAACACTTTTTACAAATTTTTAACCCCATAATACAACACTTCTTCTTGTAAAATGCATAACTTTTTAGTACATAAATAACACTTATATTTGAATTTTGGCAACACTTGTTTTTTTTTCACCAATATATTGTTGCAAACCAATTCAATATCATCCATTCAAATGTAATTCTAAAATAGATAATGCAAATTGATAATCATATTACAAAATTATTTATAATGTCTAATATAAAAGTAATTCATGAATTTAGTGCCAAACTATATACCACTAAGAGTTTACTAAATTTAACCCAACTAATGGTGTTTTCAAAAATAGCACTACAAAAAGTACCTTCTATCTAGTTCTCCTTGAATAAAGTCTTCTTCCAAGGAATTTCTGCTGTTCATTACCAGTAAGCTTCAGTAATATTCGATCGATCTTAACTATTTCCTAATCTATTTTTGAACTTCTTGGCTGCTGTTGTTACCAGTGGATATGAATGGAATGAACCAGCAGTGCACGACTGCACTGGGTAAACCAAGCAAATCGAAGGAGCAGAGTACCCAGGCCAACAATATCCAGGAGAATCAGTGGTCAAGAGCGTGCTGAATAATATCACAAAGCCTGTATATCTGCTAGACATCACATTGCTTACTCAATTAAGAAAGGATGGACATCCATCCAAGTATGCAAATAGAGGTTTTGATTGTAGTCATTGGTGTCTCCCTGGTGTTCCAGATACCTGGAATGAACTCCTATATACAATGCTTCTTGATAACTAAATCTGCCCTTTCCTTTTTAAAGGTGTCGAGGGCACGACATTGCTTCGTTTCTTCTAACTTCTAAAGATTCAACAAGATTCTGTCAAGAAATGTAATTCTCATTTCACTTGTTTTGTGCCTTGTTAACAAAGTGAAAATCAGACAGAAAGTAACTAATCAACTGGCATAATTTCAATAAGTAAACTCAACAAAGAATATGCACAATAGACTTTTCAGCCTTACTGAAAATACTTTGCCTTTTCTAATAGCTTTCAAGTTAACAAACAGACATATATATGCTTTAACCATGGAGCAGGCAGTATCAGGTAAATATGTTTTCAGAATTAGTGAATCTACAAAATCACCTCAAAAAAGGTTTTGTATACAAAGCATACAGACTGTATAATGAAGCTGCCAGACATATATATGCAACACATTCTGCTATACATGACAGCAAAAGTAAAGGTCACCATTCAGATTTGCCCCGTCAATCAGAGACGGCTAAACCAGACAGCCATCTATCTAAATACGCATTGCCAGAGCTGGTTTATCAAAACCCCCTATGTATTCATTCATTCCAGGTTTCACAGCAATGCAGGATAAAGTTTCCAACAAAATTGAATTTCTAAGGTGAGCAAAAATGGCCAAACTTCCAGCTGATCATCACACGTGAACCACCACTGATTTGTCAAAGCTGGTCTTCCAAATCCATCATATGTACACACTAATTCCAAATCACAGCCGACCATAATCCAGGATTAGCCAAGTCAAAATTAAAAGGCCATTACACATGAAGCAAGCAACTACCACATTCCCGTCAGAATTATCTGAATCTATTAACATGATTAATTTTCCAAATTTGGTTCATCAGATTCAGAGCTAGCACCAGATTAACTCCAGAGCAACCAAAAGTAAATGATCAATAATCTCACAAAGTAAACAGCCCGGATATGCCATTTGCAGAACCATCAGTAGAACAAATTATCATAAAATTCCAACAAGCAACTTTCACACCCTTTGAAGTACATTGAATTATTCCACGTTAACAGCCGCAAACTCCAACAAGCAAATATAACGACCACAAAATCCAAGCCACCAAATCACCAATGGGTCAATTTAGAGCAATTAGTTTTATATCCCCAATAAAACAGCCAGGCACAAGATTCATCAATTTGGGCAATCAGACCATAGATCCCAATTTAAGTTCACCACAAATCAAAAGTACTTAGAAGGACCCTCATCTCAAATCTAGAATCCATCTTACCTCCGGGCTCGGCTTAGGTCATTTGAGTGTGAGCATTTGCTGAAATCTTCCCTTGAAACTTCTAAACAATAGAGAGCGATTTGGGCCTGGAGTATGAGCAGCAGCCAAACAGCTTCAAGGAAATTATGTTGAGCAAAGCTGAATAGTAGCTGAGCTGTGAGAAGTTTGAGAGATTGAGCTGGAACCTTGACAAGTGTGTCTGTCTTGAGCTAGATTTCTGATGTGGTCTACCTTGAGTTAGGGTAGCCAATTTAAGAGCCGATCTGCAGTGTAAAGCTGCAAACTTTCCCTCCTAGCAACTGCACTACACAAACAACATTTATTTATGCTACACTATCCACTCTGCGGGAAGAAATTCTGATTCACAGAAGGCGAAAAGACTTAACTGCCAAATACAAACTGGAGAAGAACCTACAAACCTCAATACCTTTGGCATTTAATTCCCAACAAAAATAGAATAATACAGATAAAGATTATAAAGAATTCAACTATTCCTAACGTATAATAAACCCATTGCATTTCAAGTATCTGAAATCATCCAAATTGACCCTCAAAAACATCCTAGACCTTCTAGAAATGCATATATTGCATTCTCCACGAACAAAGTTTCATGCAGCATTTTGTTAGCTTACCAGAGGCGGTCTAAGGAAGCCCACGTTAAAATTATGTTCCCAAGGACTTCCAAGATATGAAATCCTTGATCAAGACACAATCTTTAAGCATAAAAGCAAATAAAAAATCAATCCCTTTTGAAAAAATCATTCTCTTTTCAGAAAATAAACATATTAAAAAAAAGATACTATCTTTGAAAACAAAAACACCAAAAAAGAGTAAA
This sequence comes from Ophiorrhiza pumila, assembly GCA_016586305.1. Lineage (NCBI taxonomy): Eukaryota > Viridiplantae > Streptophyta > Magnoliopsida > Gentianales > Rubiaceae > Ophiorrhiza > Ophiorrhiza pumila. The sequence goes on from BLIW01000006.1 coordinate 14,725,445, forward strand.
ATATACAAACGGCAAGGAAATATTTTTACAGGGCCATCGATTTCAGATTCTTCAAACATCCATCTTTGGTCTGCAGGGATGTGTACAGAAGCTGTTTTACTTTGGCAACGAACAGGGATGGTTCGATTGGTCCTGTTGATGGCTGGTGTTTGAATGGACGACCTTCCTGATGAGGAGGAGGCAGACAGTGAGAATCCCAGAAAAGGGCTCTTCTTTACAGAGGAAGAAGAAAACGGTATTTGTGAAGGGGAAGTGAGAAAAAGCGAAGAAGAAGAACACTGTATAGCCATTTAAATCTGAGTTGATTTGAGTGTGAAAATCTTGAATTTAATTCATACAAATGCTCCCTTTGTGTCTACATGAATCATGGTGTGAGGATTTGTAGTGAGATTTTGGTGATTTGAGTGAGTTGTGTGGAGTAGGTTAGAAGAAGATGTTAATCTGTTGAAGAGAGAATAGGGCAGGGCAAGTGAAAAATGGAAGAAAAATTCGATTTTTTTTTTTGCCTTTTGTCTCTTTCTCCTAGTTTTAAACAAGTGTTGCCTGATGACAAGCGTTGCATTATTATTTAGAAGTGTTGCATTAAATTATGCAACACTTATTTTAAAATTTTGTAACTTTCTTCAAAACTTTGTCTATTGTAATAGTTTTTAAAGTGTTGCGAAAGTGTTGCTATAGCCTCATTTTGCAGTAGTGAAAATATTACATTTATTTTGAACACTATGTTCAAATACATTTTTCAACATATTAATGATTAAATTTGATTTTTGATTGAAACCGAAATCAAAAGTAAAAAATCAAAATCCGGAAAACCGAAACTGAAAAACTGAAATCATTTCAATTCGATTTGATTTTTGGTTCAAATCGAGTTTTGCTCACCCTTAATTCCAGTAGTTTAGAGAAACACTTGAATTGCAATGTAATGGATAGCTTCTGATCTAAAAAGAATGTTTAGCTCTGATTGTATATATGTTACGATTATTAAATGATATCCAAGTGCCTCCATTTAACTACAGCCTTAAAACCACTAGAAGCTCCTCATATATTAACACTCTCAATTTTATTATTATTATTATTTTTTTTTTTTGCATGAGAGCTTTAATGACTGGTTGCCCTCCTTTCATCAAAACTGCCTCAATACCCTTGTTGCAACCATCAATTTTCACAACAAACTCTTTCTTAAAGTCAGGCATTTTAAAAATAAGTGCAGTAGTCATAATCTGTTTAGGGAATTGAAAACCATTTCTGCCTCAGAATTCCAAAGATAAGCATCTTTTTTAAGCAAATTGGTTAAAGGCTTAACAATAGCTGCACAACCTTTGATGTGTCAAGATTTATGTCAAGATTTGCATATTTAGAAAACAAAAAAAGGAGAACAACACATAGAGAATTCATTCATAATGAAAAATGGAATTGTCGGATGAAAAGCATTGTTCAAAAGAAGCAGATTTTTTTGCGGCTAGGTTATTACAAACATATATATACTACAAGTAGGAAAATGACTAATCTATCCTTACGACTAAATATATCTAAATATATCTAAATATATCTAACATACCCCCTCAAACTCACGATGCATCAGGAGAGAGCAGCGAGAGTTTGCTAGTGAGAAAACGAAAGCGTGAGATAGGATGCGACTTGGTAAACAAATATGCAATCTGTAGAGATGATGACACAAAAGGTAAAGTAATAGTGCCATTTTGAAAATGATGTCGAGTGAAGTGACAATCAATCTCAATATGCTTGGTGCGCTCATGAAAGACGGAGTTGTGTGTAATCTGAATGGCACTCATGTTATCATAGTACATTGGAGTCGCACCAGAGAGAGATACACCCATATCTGCAAGTAGCCAACGCAACCAAATTATTTCTGCAGTGGTTGAGGCCATAGCACGATACTCAGCTTTAGTGGAAGAGCGAGAGACAATATCCTGTTTTTTACTCTTCCAGGAGATAAGAGAATCTCCTAGAAAAATACAAAACCCGGTAGTAGACTTACGATCCTTAGTATCACCAGCCCAATCAGCATCTGGGTATGCACGCAATTCTAAAGATGAAGAAGAAGGAAATAGAAGACTCCGAAATTGAGAGCCACGAAGATAACGAAGAATACGAATAACAGCTGCCCAATGAACCGAAGTGGGAGAAGCAACAAATTGACTGACGACATATACAACATAAGCAATATCAGGTTTGGTGATAGTGAGATATACCAAACTGCCAACAATAGTACGATACAAGGTGGAATCCGACAAAGGAATACCATCAGATGTAGTATACTTAGCATTAAGCTCAAGAGGTGTGTCAGCTGTCCGATTATCAGTAAGACGAGCTTGATCAAGAATACTGGCAATGTATTTAGATTGAGACAAAAGAAAACCTCTAGGACAGTGAGCAACTTCAATCCCTAAAAAATACCGAAGGGTGCCTAAATCTTTCATCTCAAATTGTTTGGCTAATTTCATTTTCAACTCTGCAATCCCACTAACATCATCTCCGATAATAATCATATCATCAACATACAAAGAGAGCAAAATATGGCCATGAGAAGTGCACCTTAAAAATAAGGCAGAATCATGTGAATTAGAATGAAAACCAAGAGATGTAATCACAATGGAGAATTTTTCAAACCAAGCTCGAGGAGCTTGTTTGAGACCATAGAGAGCCTTCTTTAATTTGCAGACTTCACCAGGATTATGTGGAACACCTGGTGGAGGAACCATGTAAACTTCTTCTTGAAGATCACCATTCAAGAAGGCATTTTTAACATCCATTTGGGATATATGCCATCGACGAACAGAAGCAACTGCTATAAGAGTGCGAATGGTAGTCATTTTGGCAACCGGGGCAAAAGTTTCATCATAATCCATACCATACTGTTGAGAAAACCCCTTAGTAACCAAATGAGCTTTATATCGTTCAACAGACCCATCAGACTTGGTTTTGATTTTATATACCCATCGAGAACCAACAGCAGTTTTTGTTGGAGGAAGAGAGACAAGATCCCAAGTATCCGTCTTCTGTAATGCAGAAAGTTCTTCTGCCATAGCTTGCTGCCAAAGTGGATCAAGAACAGCCTCTTGATAGGAAGATGGCTCAAACAGATTGTGAATAGAAGTTAAGAAAGAAGCAAAACTATTTGAGTAATTAGAATAAGCAAAGTCTGGCAAGTGAGTGGACTTACGATTACGATGAGGATAACGAGATGGTGGAGGTGAAGATGCAGGAGGATGATCCACAATCACAGAAGATTCTGGAGAAGCAGTAGGAGCAGAGGAGACATTATCAAAAGAAGTACCTGGATCAGCAGATCTACTATCATCAACCCTGCAAGACTCTGTGCTAGAATTATTTGGCTCATGAATCAGTAAAGGAGATACAGTATCTAAAGTTGCATGAAATGGATCAATGTAGATGATATCTGTCTTTATAAGACTGTGAGAGGTAGAAGGAATAGAATAGAATGGAATATGTTCAAGAAATACTACATGACGTGAGACATAGAGTTTTTGTGCACTAGGATCATAACAACGATATCCCTTTTGACATTCACTATAACCAAGAAAAACACAAATTGATGAACGAGAGGATAATTTATTACGTTCTACATGAGGACGAAGAACAAAACAAGTAGAACCAAACACTTTCAATACAGAATAATTAGGAGTATAACCATACAATTTTTCAAAAGGAGACAATCCAGAAGTAACAGATGATGGAATTCTATTGATAACATAAGTAGCAGTAAGGACAGCTTCTCTCCAAAACTCACGAGGAACAGAGGCAGACAAGAGAAGAGAGTGGCGCAGTTTCAATAATGTGACGGTGTTTTCTTTCAGCAACTCCATTTTGTTCAGGAGTGTCAGTACAAGAAGTTTGAAAGAGAGTTCCATCAGAAGCAAGTAAGTCAGAAAACTTAGTAGATGTGTATTCACCACCTAAATCACATCTAAAACACTTAATAACAGCATTATGTTGAGTTTTTACACGAGCACGGAACATTTGATAAACAGTAAAAAAGTCAGAACGATGTTTCAAAAGATAGACCCAACAATAACGAGTACAATCATCAATAAATGAGACATAGTATCTAGATCCACCTTTGGTGAAAACGGGTGATGGCCCCCATACATCAGAATGAACCAAATCAAAAGGCGCAACAGAAACAGATACACTTTTGTAAAAAGGTAAAGCAGAAAATTTTTCAAGTTTACAACCACAACAATCAGAAATATCGTGAGTTTGCAATTGTCCTAATGCTCCTGTAGAAACTAAAAACTTTAAACGAGAAAAAGAAACATGTCCAAGACGGGAATGCCATAAGTAGAAATAAGAGGAAGATGGGCTCAAACGAAAGGATGACAAATCAACACTAGAATCGTTTAGCTCATCCAAAATATAAAGTCCCCCCTGCCTACGGCCAATCCCAATCAACCTCCTGGATTGTAGATCCTGCACATAACAAGCATTTGAAGAAAACCAAACTAAAAAACCAGAGTCACATAATCGACCAACAGAAGCAAGATTTAGTGTGAGATTAGGAATGTAATAGACATTTAAGAGAGAGAGAGATGAGGTGTAAAAATAGACCCAATGCCTACTGATGGCATGGGAGTGCCATCAGCAGTCATAACAGACACCAATGAATTAGAACGTAGATTTACAAAGGAACTAAAATCAGATGACATATGATGAGAGGCTCCAGAGTCAATGATCTATGTAGAGGAAGATATACCTGATGGACCAGAGGAAGGCAAACCTTTGTTTATAGAGGCCGTCATGGCATGTGGTTGGGTAGCAAGAAATTTCTGAAATTGCTCTGCAAGTGTGGCTACAGTAGGATTAGGGGTAGATGCATTTCCAGAGAATGGTACATGTCCAACATCAAATGTGTCCACTGGAGGGACAACTGCAGCAACATTTGGTGGTGGTGGTCTAAAATTTCGCTGCTGAAATTGATAAGGAGCTTTCAACTGATTAAACTGCTGAGTTTGGTGCTGTGATCTGTTTAACAGCTTAGGACACTGAGCTTTCCAATGACCCTTCTGTTTGCAAAATCTACATTCATCAGATTTGTTCTGATTGTTAAAGAATGGTTTAGAAGGAACAGCCAAGACAGATGCATTAGGAATCGGAAGAATGCCTTTGTCTATATTTCCTTTTCCAGTCTGAGACTTAAGACGAATTTCTTCAGCTAACAACTCATGAAACACTGAATCAACTGTTGGTAGAGGGTTACGATGTAAAATCGTTCCTCGAAGTCCTTCAAAATCATCCTGAAGAGCCATTAAAAATTGGACCAAACGTTGTCTTCTCTACGAGCAATGTATGGTCCAAAAGCTCGCAACTCTGCAGATTCAGTGAGAGCTAACTGATCCCACAAATTAGTCATGGCAGAATAAAATTCTTGAATGCTCATGTTGTTTTGCTGAAGAGCGCGAATATCTATCTCTAACTGATATTGTTTTGCAAAATTTGACTGCATATACAACCTTTCTAAATGATCCCAAACTTCTTTGGCAGTTTCATATTTGGCTAGTTGTACTCCTATTGATTGCAAAACAGAGTTATTAATCCAAGTGATTATTTTCGAATTGTTTGCATCCCACATTTCGATTTTCTCAGCAAATTTTTCATCTTTTTCATCTAGAGGCTTGACTATGATTCCAGAAATATAACCCCACATTCTTTTTCCTTTCAAGAAATTCCTCAACACATAACTCCAATAAGAATAATTTGGTCCATTTAATTGTACACCAATAGCTTGAAGTGAATCATCCTTTTCACCACCCATTGTAATAAATATTAAAGAAATCAAATATCAAGTCAAGAAGACAGTAGAATAACACAAATACCAATTCAGCAGTAGAAGAAACAACAAAGAAAACCCAATAGCCACTTCAAATTCCTCAAGAAGACAGTAGAAGAAAACAAATACCAATTCAGCAGTAGAAGAAACAACCGAAGAAACCCAATAGCCACTTCAAATTCCTCAACACAAGCTGCCAACTCACCGCAAACAATCCACAAAAGCTATGGATTTAATTAGAGGCTCTGATACCATGTCAAGATTTATGTCAAGATTTGCATATTTAGAAAACAAAAAAGGAGAACAACACATAGAGAATTCATTCATAATGAAAAATGGAATTGTCGGATGAAAAGCATTGTTCAAAAGAAGCAGCTTTTTTTGCGGCTAGGTTATTACAAACATATATATACTACAAGTAGGAAAATGACTAATCTATCCTTATGACTAAATATATCTAAATATATCTAACATGATGAACCTTCTATAGTATCTAGATAGTATCCAGTGAGGTCCAAGAAACCTCTAGAAGGCTTTTACATCTTTGGGAGTACTGCGCCAATCCATTATGTTTTGAACTTTGGATGAATCCATCGATCTTAACACCTGCAATTGAAATTATGTGTCCAAGGGTATTCTACATTTCATTGGGAAAATGCACATTTAGACCTCTTGGGGAAAAGTTAATGTTGTTTCAAGGTTTTCAATACAATTTGAGATGTTGTATGTGAGATTGAAAATCAATACTATATATGAGGATATCATCAAAGAAGACTAGCTAGCATAAATTTCCGAAAGAATGGTTGGAATATTTGAATCATGAGGGCTTGAAAAGTAGTTGGTGGATTCGTTAAGCTAAAAGGCATAATTGAGAATTCAAAATGACCCTGGTGTGCTTGAAATGCAGTCTTATTGGGGTTGACTCTAATTTGGTGATAGCGGGATTTCAAATCAATATTTGAGTGAAAATTTGAACCAAAAAGTTAAGCTAAAAATACTTCAATATTAGGAATTTGATATCTGTCTTTAATAGTCAAACATTGACATGCCTAGACTGATTACAGTTCACAGCTCGGGTTTGGCAATGGCCAGTTCTTCGGGTCAATTACAGTTAAAATCGTAACTGTGAGCATGACTAGTTTAATGTGTCCACATATCTATCTCATTATTCTAATTTGAACTACCCTTATTTTCCTTTCCTATTCATTTTAAGTTGTTCATCACTTTTAACTGTAACTCATCATCACTGGTTTTATATCGTAATAGGATAAACTAACAAAAGAAAATGAACATCTTCTTTCAACATGGAAGTTTCATATCATATCATTAAGTACATAATTTCATGTACACATGGGCATGTCCATGTAGAGAATAATATGCACACAATCAACAATACAACATGCACCAAACTATTACATATACAAACATTATGTTCCTTGGATGCCTTATCCTGTATTTCAACATTTTAAACCAGTTGGGTAAGAAGCTTGCATGGCAATGCCGCAAAGTCCTTCCTTGGCAGCAACGTCTCTCTGCATTCTTATATAACCGTTCTCACCCCAGCTGGTTCCCCACGAGTTTTTAACTAACCAATATTTAGAGCCATCAGCAGCGGTTCCATAACCAACTGCTGTAACGCCATGATCCAAGTCAGTCCCGCACTCACCTGTAAACACCCCACTTGAGTAGAATTGGAATGCAGATTCACCAGCATCAATGGCCACTGATACTGGTTGGTTGGCCACAGCTTTCATAAGTGCAGCCTCATTATTAGCAGGGACATCTTCATAGCCTGTAATTTGGGCAGCATGGTTAGCTTCCTTGCTAGCACTGCAAGTACCGTCAGTTCCCTGGTAAGGATAATTTGTTTCGGTTGTGAGTCCCTTGTTTTTTATGATGAACTTGAATGCATCATCCATGAGACCTCCTCCACAGCCTTGATCTACGCCTTTTATGTCACAATCCACAAGCTCTTGTTCGGATAATGAGATCAACTTGCCAGTTGTGAGTTGGTTGATTCCTTCCATTGCTGCAACAGCAGAAAATGCCCAACAGCATCCTGGAATTTTCAAAAATGTTTAATTATTTTCTGTTTAGTCATACAATGTTAAGAACGGAAGGAACAAGAGCGAGGCAGGGGATATTCAACACCCTTCCCTACTAGCCTTACAAGCATTAATTTAGTGTTCTACCAATAGCCACAGGTTGAAAGATGTTATTGGAATTGATTAATTTAGTAGAATTCTCCTGAAAAAAAAGGTCAATACATAATAACATATCGATAATCAAAGATTACTGCTATATGTTATTGGACTTACCACATTGGCCTTGGTCCTTGATCCCTGTAACTGCGCCTTTCTTTCTCCAGTCCATGGTAGCAGGAACGGCACTTATATTTTCATACATAAATGATTTTGATTCACAAACTTTCCATGGTTTGTATTTATTCCCAGTCTTGAATTCCTCATTTGTTAAATCTGCAAATTTATTGATGCCTAACTTGTAAGACTTTGTTCCAGCCTTGTTGAAAGAGTCGATGAACTCAACATTATCCTTGAATATTTTGTATCTGTTTGCCTTCTCGGCCTCATCCTTATAAACGCGTCCATACTGAACCATCCATTGCTCATGTTTTTGAATCATAGAGGCTTCATTCAAGCTGCGGGATGAGGCTTGACAAGCCATCATAGCCAGCACAAACAATGCAGAGAAAATAAGCGTCCCATTCAGTGTCAAAGACATTGCCTGAAATGCTACTAAGATATGGAAATAATAATGTAAATTAGAAGTGGCTGCATTCTATTGTGAAGAAGACACAGGTACTTATAGACTTCATTCCGTGTGCTTCTACCAGAGATTTTGATCATTATTCTTTCCCACTTTGAATTATTTGGGAAGAAAATGGACACCCTTGAGAACCCGGCAAGTTATGCTTAAAATGGTGACAGTTTTTAGACTTCAATTGCGTAGACGCTGCTCTATTGCACTTCACATTGTTTTTGCCGTTGTCATTTGTATTCTTCTAATGGCTTCTTTCCTCATTTTGGACAATAACTATTGCTGTAAAGTCAATCATAAAAGTTAGAATACTGTACTCCATCTCCATGGTGGTGCTCTTCACGGCTCCACCCTCTACCATAACATGTTTGTTTTTTTTATTTATTTATTTCAAGACATTAGAGTTAAAATGGATAGATCGACTTAACAAACCAAGTGTGCCTAAAACTCTTCAATGAATTGAAGGATTAAAAAATGGTGGGAATCATTAGAATGGGATAATAATTCTAACAGTAAGGATGCCCTCCTACCATTTTTTTCTTCCATCTATTGATGATTGGGATGTGACTCTCACTTGATTTTTTTTTTTTAAGGCAAATTACACAAATCATCATTTAACTTAGTGGTTGAGTTTGAATTTGTACTTCAACTTAAAACGTTGGATTTTAGTTCCCCATCTTGCATTTTGAGTTTTAAATTGTATGCTTTATTTATTTTACGGTTATTGTTCCTTTACTTCATATTTTTTATCATGTATCACGCACGTGAGAGACGTAATCTGTATACACATGGATGAAAAACACATCGAGGATGATTTAAAACTTAAAATGCAAGATGAGGGAATAAAATGAAACGTTTTGAAGTTGAGGGCCAAATTCGAAATTAACTCCTAAGTTAAAGGACGATTGACGTAATTTACCTTTTTTTATTCACTTTGATTGTTGTAATTTATGAGTCCAGATCCTCTGTCCAATATTTATCCAGTCCTATTCTGTCTAACGTTTAAAACTACGTAGTTTCATTAAAAGTATGGACTAAATGCATAAATATCATTAAAATTAGTTAAAAATTATTAGACCCTAACCAAGAGATTAGTGAACCCTACGGCGTAGTTATAATTAGGACAGAATAAAACAGACAAAATCTTGGACAGAAGATCCTGTGTCGTAATTTATAGGGTAAATAATGTCAATCGTCCCTTAACTTAGGGGTTGATTTTGAATTTGTCCTTCAACTTTAAAACGTTCCATTTTAGTCTCTTATCTTGCATTTTGAGTTTTAAATTGTCCTCGATCTGTTTTTTTGTCCTTGTGTAAATAGATTACGTCTCTCACGCGCGTAACACATGACAAAAAAAATAAATTTAAGGAACAATAACCAAGAAATAAATAAAATATACTATGAAATAAATAAATGATAAGTGAAATCGGTTCATATTGCCCTTCGATTTGTATATATCATGCACATGAGAGATTTAATCTGTCTACACATTAACAGAAAATAGACCAAGGAGTATTTAAAACTCAAAATGCAAGATGAGGGACTAAAATAGAACATTTTGAAGTTAAAGGACGAATTCGAAATCAACCCCTAAATTAAGGGACGATTTGTGTAATTTACCCTAATTTATATTATTCTCTCTATATTTAATTTTTCTTTATTCTTCTTTTTTTATTAGATTGTTAAATATATAGTCTATCAATATTCTCTATTAATTTTGAACAGATTAATGCACTCTCTAGAACCTACACTGAACATTTTTACTTAAAGCCATTATAAATATCACTATGCATGAGCATCACAGTCGTTAATAAGTTCAACACTAAATTTGTAAATTATGCTCAATAACTTTCAATTACTGATTAATATAGACTTCAATGATCTTTCAAATTTTCTCTTTTGGTATTTTAATCTCAATCTTTCAAAAGATAATATTTTTAGGTCAAACAACTAATTAACCAAAAATATAATTCATGCTTGAATAATTTTATTTACTTTCTTTTTTTCCCCAAGTGTTAGGCATTGTAATTTTATAATTGCTTTTCACCAATATTATAAAAATTCTTCAAGAAGTAATATATAGATATATATATATCTTTAAAATGATTATTCTTGTAAAACATTATAGGATTAGCAAAGGGTAAACAAATCTTTGATTTTTTTTTTTCCATTCTATGATATAACATTGTTTCTAATTCAACGGAGAAAGTGTAAATGAATAGATTATGATAAAAAAAGTGAAAAATGTAATAATTTTGAAAATCTTCACCTAAAAGTCTTGCGTATTAATTAGGAGAAAATCGCGATTCCTAAAATACTATGTAAGTTATGGTTATGCTTTTAACCGTTTATTGTGGAAATATTTGCCATCCTTTGGGAATGAGGTGGCCACCATATTCGACATCTTGAAGTCTCCAATGCAATTCTCCAGTTATATTGCATCTTCATCAAGTGTTGCACCTTTTCAATCATATCTATTCTTAGTGCTCTTCCCATATCACCTTTTCAATCATTTAATGACTAAATCTATTTAAGTAAATAAAGCTCTGACTACAAAATCATCCTAGAGTTTTAGCACAAAATTACAATGTCCGTATTTATCAATCACGACTGCCATATTTCTGGAGATTGTTTCATTTCCCAACAAGAACTTCACCTAAATTTCAATAAAATCAAAGGAAATTAAAATAAATCCAATTGGTTCCTTACAAACGGTTAATTTAACCAACAAATGGAAGTCGTTGAATACATGAGCTACAAGAAGATTTATAACTGTATAATTTTGTACAAAACTTATATCATGCATATAATTATAGGGATTCATAAAAGAGCTATAGGTTGTTGGTTTCAAATGCTCAAAAAGGATTATCTAAGAAAATGCAGAAATGAAGAGCCATAGGATGTTGATCTTTATCCACCATTTGAGATTTTCACCTTTGGCTGTCTGGGTTCAAACTTCTGAATTATCCTCAGAAGACAAATATGACTTTCTTTTGCTGGGAGCAAATCTAGTAGAGTGGAAAAAATATACGAATCAAGTGAAAATCCCCTCCTAGCCATTTCCTCGAGAAACATCTCTGCTTCATCATATTCACCTGTCCTAAGTAGTCCTTGGGCAATAACACTGAAAGTGATGCGATCGGCCAAACAACCATTCTCTTCCATTTTCAAGAAAAGCTCTTTAGCTTCCTTTAGCAAACCCACAGCAGAAAGGCTAGTTATCATCGTGTTATATGTTACAACATTTGGAAATAATCCTTTAAGAGAGAGACTATTGAAAAGTCCTCGAGCAACATCAAGTCTTCTAGTTTTGCATAATCCATCAAGGATAATAGTGTACATAGCTATATGAAGATTTGCAGCTTCAATCCTATGCAGTAATTCCAGTGCTTCGTCAACATGTCCACTCTTGCATAAGCCATCCAACAACACGCAGTACGTATGGAAATTAGGACTTAGGCCGGCAGCTTGCATCTCGTTGAAAACTTCTCTTGCAGTAATACATTTACCCATCCTAAATAACCCTTTCAAGACAGTGGTATAAATACCAGTATCAGGTGTTAATCCTTTGCACGGTAACTCGCGAAAGAGATTCATGGCCTCATCCATTTTCATTTTCCCAAAGTATCCATTGATCAAAATACTATAGCTGAGAAGATTGGGAACAAGGCCTTTAGCAACCATAGTAAAGAAAACTTTTCTTGCTTTATCTATTTGGCCCTGCAAGCAGTACCCATCCATCATTGCATTATACGTTACTATATTGGGAGTCTCACCTCTCTGAACCAGGATCTGAAACACGTCTTCAGCATCTCTCATCAATCCTTCCTTGCCAAATGAATCTATCATGATAGTGAAAGTAACTATATTGGGAGCAATACCATAACCAATCATCTCATTCCACAAGTTTTTGACCTCTTTCCATTTGCCTAAACTACAAAGGCCATGAATCAAACAACTGTAAGTGACAACATTAGGGGGAATGCCCTTTTGAATCATCTCGTGCAAAAGGGAAAGAGCTTTATCCAGAACTTTATCCTTGCACAGACTGTCAATAATAGTGTTGTAGATAACGGTGTTGGGTTCCCAATTTTTAATTTCCACGAGTCTCAGGAATTCAATGGCTTTACTAGTGTTCCCCGCCTTACACAGCCCATTTATTACAGTTCCATACATAACTAGATTCGGTTGACAGAGTTTTTCATAAATTATCTTGAGGAACAATACCTGAGCCTCAGAAATCCTACCAACTAGAAAAAGCCCTTTAAGTAAGGTACAAAATGTGGTTACATCAGGCATAAAACCAAGCTTGAAGAAGCTCCCCAACAGAGAAAACCCAAAATCGACTCGACCAATATGGCAATAACAGTTGATGGCTATAGTCAATGTGAACTCGTTAGAAGGGGTGCCCTTTACGCACATATCTCTGTAAATGGAAATGGCAGTTGAATAATAGTTCATCTTAACTAGGCCCCCAAGAAGTTGGGTGAATTGGATTACACTAGGCAGAGGTCTCATTCGGAGCATATTATTGTACAAATCCACAGCATCATCAACATTCTTGATTTCAACAATATCATTCCTCAACCCAGCAGCAAGACTACTCAAACTACGACTAGTATACATTGCACAATGAAGAACAAATGGGTTTGGTTTTGGGTACGGAGACCAAAGAAAATCAAGAACATGGGGGTTTGGTTTTGGGTCGGTACCTCGTTTCAGTGCTTTCCCAATCTGAGCTCTATCCATAGAAAAAGCTCCCCACTTTCTCATCGTCAAACTTGGCCAAATTGCAACTGCTCTTCTTACTGAATAATGGGGAAAATTTTCGCGAGCAAATCACTGAATCGCCCACAACGAAACATTTGAGCGAAACGGAATGATGAATGAACAGTGCTGATATCCTTTAAACGACGTTGTTTCTAACCTCCACTACTTCGTAATAGACTTAATTTTCTTGTTTTTGAATTTGTTTGAATAATAGGAAATTTAAAATTTAAGAATGTACACAAACTTGTATTTCGATTGAATTTACAATTATCTAAAAAAAATTAAAATTAAATATGTGCTAGAATTAGGCATGCAAACTTATATATTGATTAACTTTAACCTTACAAATGCTCATCTTTTATATCACTTTTTTGTATCATTAATATGATTATAAGATTTTGACAATTGTATAATTATTTATGATAGGTTCACTAATTATATGATAGAGTTTTACTTTTATTAAAAATGACATTTATCACATTTATAAATATTTATAAATAGTGTTACACAGAGTGATACAAATAGTACAGAAGATCCAAAATTTGCATAAACTCATTGATTAGGTTAGGGAGTGACAGGGAATATTGCCAAAATAATCACTGATATTTCAACAAAAAAAAATATTTTGTCATCGACATTAAAATTTATGCATTTTAGTTACTTTTTTTTAATACTTAAAAGCAAAATTTCATTACTAACAAATTAAATTATAATACAATACTGCTAAATAGTTGATAATAACTGCATTAAGATGAGTAAGGTAAACTCAAATCATCAGTGCAAACAATTGACTGTAAGTCGCATTTAATCCAAAAATTTGAAGCCATACAAATTTGATTAGAACAAAATTCAAAATTGTTCACAAGTATAGAAAATTAAAAAATTGATTTGGTTAATTGAGAGCTAAAACTGGAGTCATTTCTTCTCTCAAGCAAAGCTAAAATTGGACTAGTTTTCCTCCCTAGTAGCAAAATTTAACAGAAGACTTTTTCCTCCCTAATAGCTAATCAAAACCAAACATTTAACTCCAAACAAAAATTCCTAAAAACAAAGTTTCTCCACCAATTCAAAATTAATAGCAATCAATCTCCAATGGCTAAAGACAAGATGTGAGAAAGAGAGTTATGATATGGGGAGAGAACATTGAGTTACAAACCAACCGATTGAAGAAATCTTCATTCTCCATTTTTTTAAACTCTGTCTGGAAATGAGGTTTCATGTTGCCCACAAAGCTCCATCCAACCTCATCCTCCAAATAGGAGTTTTTTTTTCACTATGCATTTTAGTTACTTACTTTTTAAAAAATACACCAAATTAGTGTCTAGCCAAACTCTACTAGTTTTTTTTCAGAAAAACGTACGTTCATATCGTATACCACTTAATAAAGGCATAAAAGTGGAAAATTGATTTATTTTTCAAACAAAACCTTCATGATTTATTCATTATCTGTCGTTAATGGAGAAAGAGCCCCCAATAAAAGTCGACGGATGATGAATAAATTGATTATTGCGAAGAGTTTTGTTTGCAGAATAAATTAATTCTCTACTTTTACCCTTTCATTAAGTAACTCGTGATATGAACGTGTATTTTTTAATGTGGATGCACTACTACAGAATTCACTTTCTAAAACGGTTAAAAGTAGTTATTTAAAACGGGTTTTAGATTTTCCAAACCGTTTTAGATATGGGCGGACTAGAAAGTCCTACATTTTTTAAAACGGTTAAGAAACCGTTCTTAATGCTATTTTTTACAACGGTTAAGAAACCGTTCTTAATACTATTTTCTCTCTTCCGTATATAACCCAGAACAGCAGAGACAACATCACTGCTACGGCAACCATCACCAGCCCAACGTACACCCATTTACTATACCTCTGCGTCCCGTATATCTCCGTGAATGCTTGTCTCACGAATGAGCAATCTTGCAGGCTCACCAGATTTTAGTCACTAAATTTCATAACCCACTTCCCACTTCTTACAATAACATTCAAAATCTAACATACATGCTCACAAAAGTAGAGAAAATCCCTTTATGAGAGATTTCATCAAACAGTTAATAAGCATTGAATATAAACGCATATAACAATCACATTTCGATTAACTTTCTGAAATCGAAAGTAATTTCATACACACCAGCATCATTCCTTCAGTAAACTGATAGGTTACATAATCCATTCATCAAATTATCAAACAAAAGTAGTGCGTCAAAACGCACACAAGTAGTGGGTTGCAAGTGCCAATTTTTTACAGTTAAAATTTTATAAACATGAATTCTATAATCGTACTGAGTAAAAGGAAAAAGGGTACGTTTTTTTTCAGTATCAACTGCGTAAACAACAGCTCTTTATCCAGTTCTGCGGCGCTTCGGTTCGTTTCTTCTTCTACAGCAAAGAAACTAATTAGAAAAAGAAACCTTGCTTTTAAACACCAATTAACGCCGTATTTCCAAAATCTGAACTCACATCTCTTTGGTGACTTCGGGGGATTGGCGACGGCGCGAACGGCGGCAAACTCAGGACTGTCACGCGGCGACGGAGGCGACGACTACGATTGGCGACGGCGACGGCGGCGGCAAAGGTTGGGACGGGTGGCGAACGGCGATGAGGTGAAGTGAATGGCGGTGAAGTTATTTGCGCGAAATGAAAACAGATAGGTGTTTGAAATATTTTTGTTCTACAGGAGAAGAAAATGCTGGGGGAGATTTTTATCGGTACATTTTCTAAAACGGTTAGTTAGAAACCGTTCTTAAAACGGAGATGATAACAGTTTCTAAAACGGTTGTCTCCCGAACCGTTTTAGAAACTGAAATCAAGAGACTTTCTAACACGGTTATAATGTAACCGTTTTAGAAAGTTTGCGTTTTCCTAATTCTTATTACAAAAATGCCACCGCCCCAATTATCTAAAACGGGTTATTAATAACCGTTTTAAATAGACCGTTTTAAATTATATATTCTGTAGTAGTGATGACAAAATAATTTTTTTGGTGTATTGTCAGTGATTATTTGGCAGTTTTCCCACTGTAATATTTCTAAAAATTGAACTTTTTTTTAATATAATAATATCAAATCTTTAATAAAATTGATAGTATGCAAATTAGTTGGGAATGACTATTGAAACTCATTCATTAGTGTTGATTCTCCTTTACCAAAACACCTTATAATATCAAATAAGAGTAAATTACCGCTATCATCCCTCAAATTTGAGGTTCATTCTGTTATTGTCTTTATTTTTTTAAGGGCGAATTCCATTTTACCCCCATGTGGTTTGAGCGAGTTCTCTTTCACCACCTCGTGGTTTCAAAATGCCCACATAACCTTCTCGTATTTTAAACTACTGTGAAAAATCGATATAATACATCTAAATTGACGGATGTGAGCGAAATTATAATAACACCCTTACTTAAACAGTCAAACATTGATGACTTCAGACGTTATCATTTATTTTTTGAACCCTTGTCTGATCACACAAAAAGGGGTGAATAAAATTTGTTGAGTTATTGTTGATAGATCAACTCTGGTTGAACACGATGAACTAAACTCGAAATCAAACATAGTAGAAGATTCAAGTGCATTGTTAAACATGTCAAAGAGGTAAAGAAAGCCATAGACCCACATTGTTTTTCTAGGTGCAAGGAATCAAATCACGACACAAAATAAATTCGTAGGCTTCGAAGGTGTCGAAGGTTTCGAAGAATAAAGTGGAATCAGGTAATAAATATTCCCTTCAATGTTGGTATTAAAGTCAAAATATGGTATTTTAGAATTCAAACATCTTTATTTTAAAATGTGATTTAGGATTTAGGGTTATATCGATTTGAAATTACGATTAGGGATGTAGGTTTAGCAATTTCATATCAAGATTTAGAAAAAGGGATTTGTGATTAATCTTGTATGTTGATATATAAAGCGAAATATAATGAGTTATCATCATAAGTAAAGGTCCCACAAATACAACAATATATTAATATAATGTGTTGGGTATAGAGAATATTGTTGTATTGTCTGTTTATTTATCATTGTTTATTTATACTTTGCTTTTTACTGAATAAGAATACATTGATTTACAACCATATTTATTGAAAATTGCAATCTGTGTGTAGTCTTGTATCTTATATTTTGTGAATTTCAGATCTGGGTGGTCATTGCCTAAGTTGGTTTATATTCATTCACATTATTGAGGAATTTTTGTATGGAATCCACGAGTTGTGTATATTGGTGGAAAGGTGGAGGTTTTTCCGCAATGTAATCCAAATGAGTTATCATGCCATGCACTGATTAGACTGCATAGGATAGTGGACAATGCAACCAATCTTAAGTTTTATTACAAGCTGCCAAAGAGAGAGATAAGTTATGATGTGATTTCTATACAAGATGATGAAGACATCATATTGTTAACAGCTGGACATGATGGATTTCTGTTATGGATATCTATGCTGAGAAGGGTGCAGAACCAATTGAAGTGGTGTTAGCAGATGGGCACCTATTATATAAAAAAATGGACGAACCATTACTTTTGACTTATTATGGTGAGTTGAATAATGTGGAAAATACAAAAAATGATAAGGGTACTAGGGTAAATGACCAAAATTTAGTATAGAAAAAGAGTGCAAACCCTAGTACAGGAAAAGAGTCTGCATTCAGATCTAGAAGTGTTAAGCAGTCTGCAAAAAAGTCTGTTAGGAAAGCTGTGAGAATATATGTAAATATCTATCAACAAGGTTCTAGGACAAGTGAACATCTGCTCAATGAATCTCAGGAGCAATTGTCTGTAATTAATGAAGTAATTCAAGGAGAATAATAAGAAGATTTGCTCCAGAATACACTAGAATAAGTACATTAGGATCTACAAGATAGGTAAAAAGGTATTGTGAACAACAAAGAGCAAAGTCTGGGGAGATTTGAACATCTAGTCAATGAATTTCAGGAGCAGCTGCCAATGTCCAAATCCAATTTGGAACCAATTCTCTCCGTAGAACGACAAAGTTTCAGAGATGTTTTACTCCTTAACTATTCTCAACTCTCGAGAGAAATCTCAATTCATGTCTTTTCTTTTTGAAAAAACACCTGGATAATCTTTCTAATTCTTTCGTATAATCTTCCTACATTGTAAAACATTGGAAAACACCTGGATTTTCCTATGCCCCATGAACAATCAAAACATTTAGCAGAAGACAGTTTAAAAAACTTCAAACTTGGTATCTAAAAGGAGTGGCTCAGGCTGAAAAAGATTAGTTACCGAAGAAGACTCCATTGAATCAAATTTTCTTGAAGCAGGCATGATATATAAACTGAACAGTTGATGCTATGGTTAACAACTCAGAATAATATTTGACATTGCCATGTAAAACTTTGGTCCAGCACCCTTACAACAAATTCACTTCTTTCTGCTCCCATTATCTGCAAGAAATATCTTGATGAACCTGAATGCCTGGAATATAAAGTAGACAATCAAAGGGACTAAGGGGTTTTGAAACATCGCCCAAACACTTTCAAATTATATAAAAAGGTCCAAAATGATGCAAACAAGTCTTGCTTATATTAGTTGGCATTCTGAATGTGATACTTGTGAACAAATTAAGGGCCAATTGATAAAGAATTCGGGGCGTGACACTGTATCTATGAAGGATAAAGAACTAACAACTAGATTACGAAACCAAGGATTCAAATTCATAGTATTGAAATGAATGAACTCTACAACTAATTCAATGCAACAATATCGAAATATATACTGTACTGAAATAACTAAAAGAACTGCCATTCCTCTCATCAAGCAGGAAGGAAGTGAAGGAAAATTTTTCACACAAACTTTTCGCAACAATAATCCCATTAAGTTTGATTTCTATACAAACACAGACAGCTTTTGTTGAGAATTTTTACATTCTTGATGCACAAAGGCTTTCCAGGTGGAAACAAGACCAGATATACATCCATCCATGCCCAAAGACACTCTCAAAAGTTCATTGGCGTTTCAAACTCCAACAATTATGTCTTGAACTTTCCACAGTGAATCAAGGAGGAATCTTGAAGCTCAAGCAGAGAGGCCCACAAGATGCCAAAGAGAGAATTAAAATGTAAAGCAAGCTCAGCAGTGAAATTCACTTTTAATTTGAACAGCATGTACTATCCCGCAAAGAAGCATCTGGGACCAAGTTACTTTGTAACCACAAAAGATCCAAAGAGTTGCAATGTACCAAATGATCCTCTTTAATCCACCATTTATGATTTCAGCTTTGATCCGTTGGCTTCAAACTTCCGAAGTATCTTGGTAAGAGAAGGATCATTTCCTTTTTCTGGAAGTAAATCCAGCAAAATGGAAACGGTAGATGAATCTAGTGAAATGCCTCTCTCATCCATTTGTTCAAGATAGATGAGTGCATCATCATATTTCCCGACCTTGAGAAGCCCTCGGATCATAGCACTGTATGTAATATCTGTTAATGCACACGTGAGTTGGCATTTATTTTAATTGGCATTGATTTTTTTGGCAAAGATAAGGAAAGCTTTTATTGAAGGCAAAATCAAATAAAATCAATCTATGCAAGGAAGATTGATTTGATGATTAATGCCATGTGGATAATTATGGAACTTATCTTGGTATTCTTGGAAGCTATCCTACTTTGGAAAAGATAAGTTTTGTAGGCAGAAGAGTTTCCATCTTCTTATTTAAATTATTTTGGAAATTACCTTGAAGATAATGATGGGACGATTTGGTGATTACGTCCTTCCATTCGAATGGTTTTGGAAATAATCTTGGGATAAACATGGAAGGATTTTTGAGTGCCTATATGAAGCTTTCCATCACACGGTTTTCATGTGTGAGTTTTGTGATTTTTTTTCGGTCTTTCTCTAAGACTGTGAACACACTCCTTTGGTGAATATCTTTTATTAAGAGTGTGTTGGCTGGTGCATCGAAAGGTTATATTCTTGAAGGTGTTATCCTTGTGTTTCTTGATTCAAGCATAGAACTCGAGAGGAGTTCAAACGTGGGCAAGGGGATCTTGCTTAACCACGGATTCCGGGAGGAATCAACATAAGTCGAGGGGAGCTCGCACAATCAGTTCACTGCAGAAGTTAGGAAGCAGCAGTACTTAAGATAAGATGGCGTCTTACCTTTTGTCATACTGAATGTCTTGTAACTTGTGAACATAGTGGATTGTTTTTTCTGGGCTCGGCCCTGCAGACATAGGCAATTGCTGAACTGCGTTACCAACCTCCTGTCCATTTATTTTCCGCATTTTTTAATACTGTCCATTTGCATTTTATTATCGGTGTCACACCCAGTGTCACTCACCCAATGGGACACCGCGCTACTAACCTAGATCTTTCAATTGGTATCAGAGCGGGTCGTCTTTGTTTCTTAGGCGGGATCTGCAGGACTTGATCTTGGTTGTTTGGTGCGATGGACTCTATGAAGGATGGAGGTTCAACAATGCGTCCACCTCTCTTGGATGGAAGCAACTATGCATATTGGAAGGCAAGAATGAGAGCCTTTATTAAAGCTATTGATGAGAAGGCTTGGAAATCTATTCTGGTTGGATGGGATCCTCCAACGACTACTGATGCAAATGGTGTCAAATCACTCAAGCCTGAAGAAAGCTGGTCGCCTACTGAAGATGCCTTGGCAAACAGTAACTCAAAGGCGCTTAATGCCATATTTAATGGAGTAGATCCAGCACAGTTCAGACTTATTTCCACATGTGTGATTGCTAAAAAGGCATGGGAAATTCTGCAAACTACTCATGAAGGAACCTCAAGTGTAAAGTTATCAAAGATGCAAATTCTAACTACAAGATTTGAAAACTTGAGGATGCTTGAAGATGAAAGCATTACAGAATTCAATGTCAAGCTGTGTGATATTGCCAATGAAGCATTTGCCCTTGGTGAAAGTTTTTCAGAAGAAAAGCTTGTGAGGAAAACCATACGATCTTTACCTCAACGCTTTGGCTCATAAAGTTACTGGCCATTGGAGGAAGAACAAGATACTGCTTCAAAGAATGAAGCTGGAAAAGAATTCGACTGGGATCCCCTTATACATTGAGATGAATCTGGGAGTAGACATGGAAGCAAAGAAAAACAAGGAGCTTGCTTTAAAAGCAGAAATGCACGAAGTTGGACCCAATTCTGCGAGATGATGACCTTGGGACACCTTGGCTTTAATATCTAAAAACGTCAGCAAAATACTGAAAAAATATGGCAGAAGTAATCCTGGTGTCAGAGCAGTGTCAGTAACACAAGAATGAGGTGGCAAATAATAAAAAGAACAGGGAAGAAATCATATGTCTATCAATCATTCAAACTTAAAGGAATTAAGTGCAGAGAATGTGAAGGTTATGGCATGTTCAGGCAGATTGTGCTAATACACTGAGAAGGAAGAGGAACCACTCAACACAACTTGGAGTGAAGATGATTTAGACAAAGAAGATGATTTCAGAACAACCATGTGGCTCTTACCACTAAGCAGAACAATCTGATTATGACAAGAAAACGGGTGTTACACAGAGTGTCACTGGAAATATGTCAACCTATCTAGATGAAGATGAAGATTATGTTACAGAAGAAGATATTCTGGTGGAATTCAAGAATCTTCATGACAAGTGGACTGAAGCTTTCTAGAGTGAATCAACAACTTCATACACAGGTTGGAATCAGCAAAACGAAAGGGACAAATCTTCAACAATCTCACACTGATCTGGTTATCAAACTGAGAGTAAGCCAGAGGAAGTAAAGACATTGACCAACGAGTAAATCACTTAAAGAAAGGAGTTAAAGATGCTAAATTTAGGTGCTTCCAAGTTGGATGAAATTCTTAAGGTTGGTCATCGAGTGGTGACTACACAGGACTGGGGTACAAAGGAGAAGCTCCGTGTCACAGCCCATGTCACAAATGATGTCACAGTCAGTGTCACTGTCAGAGAATAAATCCAAAGGGGTACAGGTTGCTATGAACAGGTCACATTCTTATTACTATCATGCTCATAATGAAAGAGGTAATAGATTTATACCTGTTTGTCCATTACTGCAATCGTCGTGGTCATATTCGTCCCTAGATGTTTTATCTATCTTGCTGAGTTAAGACAGGTACCGTTAGAAACTCTACTTTTCGCAGAAATACACAACAGAGCTGGGTGGTGAAGCCTAATTACCGTGCAATTTCACATACACATTCACTAAAGGCTGCCACAACAGATGAGTGGTATTTTGATAGTGGATGTTTCCAGGCATAGACTGGTGAAAATAATTTTTTGAAGGATGTGGTGTCTGGAAGTATGGGAAAGTGACTTTGGCAATGGTGTCACACGCTCGTGTCATTGGAAAAGATACTCTAAATGTGCATTGGTTACCAAAGTTAGATGATGTACTGCTGGTAGATGACCTCAAGGCAAATTTGCTCAGCATTAGTCACTTGTGCGACCAAGACTTGGATGTAAATTTCACGAAGAAAAATTGCAAGGTGATTGATCAAAACAACAAATGTATCATGGAAGGAGTAAGATCAAGGGATAATTGCTATCTCATCTCTGCCACATCAACATGTCTTCGATCAAGTATGGAGGATTCAATTCTATGGCATCGAAAATTGGGTTATATGAATATACGAATGATGCAGAACATAGTTACTAAAGGAGCTGTCCGTGGGATTCCTCAACTGCAATTTGATGAAAGAAAAATATGCGGACCATGTCAGATTGGTAAACAAACAAAGGTGTCACATCCCAAGTCACAGACACCCGGAACAACTCGTGTGCTAGATCTGCTTCATATGGATTTGATGGGTCCTATGTCTGTAGAAAGCATTGGAGGAAAACGATATGCATATGTGACTGTTGATGATTTTTCTCGTTATACATGGATTGAATTTCTTCGAGAAAAGTCCGACACATTTAATGCATTAAAGCATTGTGTCTACGCCTTCAGCGTGAAAAGGGATGTGCTATTCTGAAGATTGTACGGATTCGTAGTGATCATGGAAGAGAATTTGAAAACTCAGATTTCTCAAATTTCTGTAATCAGCATGGAATAGGTCATGAGTTCTCTGCACCTAAAACTCCTCAGCAAAATGGAGTTGTGGAAAGAAAAAATCGGACTATAGCAGAGATGTCACGCGTCATGTTACACGAAAAAAATATTCCACAGAAATTCTGGACTGAAGCAATGAACACAGCATGCTACACTATAAATCGTGTATATCTCCGTGGAGGACTGAGAAGACGCCCTATGAAATTTGGAAAGGTAGAACTCCAACTGTTAACTATTTTCATCCTTTTGGTAGTGCTTGTTATGTGTTGAATGACAGGGAATATAAAGGGAAGCTCGACCGCAAGAGTGATGAAGCTATATTTCTTGGATATGCTATCAATAGTCGAGCTTATTGAGTTTACAACAAAAAGACTCGAACTGTGATGGAATCAGCAAATGTTCAAGTCGATGACTCTCTGGGAGTAAGTGCTGTTCCTAATGAAGATGTTACAGATTCTCTACCTGAAGTAAGTTCCAGTGTTCCAGACAATGTTTCACCCAGTGTCATAGGTGGTGTCACTGATAGAATGCAGAAAATGATAATGTGAATGAGGTCACCTTACCTCACAGACAGCCCTCTACTCGAGTACAGAAGAATCATCCTACTGCTGAAGTTATTGGAAGTTTGACTGATGGTGTTCGTACAAGAGAAAACCACGAGTAAATTATATAGATATGATTCAAATGGCTTGCTACACTTCCTCTATTGAACCAAAGAATGTGAAAGAAGCTCTGGAAGATGAATATTGGATTGGTGCAATGCAAGAAGAACTTGATCAATTCACTCGCAATCAAGTTTGGGATCTAGTTTCATGTCCTCCTAATGTGAATGTTATTGGCACCAAATGGATATACAAGAACAAGAGTGATGAGCATGGGAATATCACTCGCAACAAGGCTCGATTGGTTGCTCAGGGGTATACGCAAATTGAAGGAGTTGACTTTGATGAGACATTTGCTCCAGTTGCTCGCCTTGAGTCTATCCGATTCTTGCTGGCCATTACATGTGTATTACGATTCAAGTTGTATCAAATGGATGTAAAGAGTGCTTTCCTCAATGGTTTTCTTAATGAGGAGGTGTATGTTGCACAACCAAAGGGTTTTGAAGACCCTCATCATCCCGAGTTTGTCTACAAATTGAAGAAGGCTTTATATGGGCTCAAACAAGCTCCTAGGGCTTGGTATGAGAGGCTGACTCAGTACTTATTAGCCAAAGGATATGAGCGAGGGGGAGTAGATAAAACCCTTTTCATTCGTCAAGTGAAAGGTCAGTTTTTACTTGCTCAAATTATGTTGATGATATAGTGTTTGGCTCCGTGTCACAGGCCATGGTGGATGAGTTTGTTGCTCAAATGACTGGAGAATTTGAGATGAGCATGGTTGGTGAGCTTACTTACTTTCTTGGACTTCAAATTCAGCAACGACATGATGGTATCTTCATTTCTCAAAGCAAGTATGCAAAGAATTTACTAAAGAAATTTGAATTGGAAAATGCTCGTCCAAGAAGAACACCTATGGGAACTCATGAGAAGATCTCCAAAGATGAGAAGAGAACCCCTGTTGATGCAAGTCTTTACAGAAGTATGATTGGCAGCCTCTTGTACCTAACTGCTAGTCGTCCTGATATCTGCTTCAGTGTTGGATTATGTGCTCGATTTCAGGCAGAACCTCGCGAATCACACCTGGTGTCAGTCAAAAGGATTTCTCAAATATATTTGTGGAACAACTGATTATGGAATTTGGTACTCCTTTGATACAAATACCAACTTAGTTGGTTATTGTGATGCTGACTGGGCTGGAGAGTTCAGATGATCGTAAAAGCATTCTGGTGGATGTTTCTATTTGGGAAATAATTTGGTGTCATAGTTCAGCAAGAAACAGAACTCTATCTCTCTGTCTACCGCCGAGACAGAATATATTGCAGCTGGTAGTTGTTGTACTCAGCTCATCTGGATGAAGCAAATGCTGAAAGATTATGGTGTCACACAGGATGTCATGACACTCTACTGTGATAATATGAGTGCGATCAATATTTCAAAGAATCCTGTTCAGCATTCAAGGACAAAACACATTGATATTCGACATCATTTTATTCGATCTCTTGTGGGAGGATAAAACCATTGCTTTAGAACACATAGGTGACAGAAAAAAACAATTGCTGATATTTCACTAAAGCATTGGATGGGGCAAGATTTGAAGAACTGAGGTCTTCTCTAGGGCTTTGTGTTATGTGAAGAGACTCTTCAGTATTGTAAGTTCTTCATTGTATTGTATTTATATGTACAGCAATATTTATAAAATATATACAAAAAACACAAAAATATAGTAGAATAGCTATTTTGTCTTTTTCTGCTTTCCCGCCTAATGCTTTTGAGAAGCCTGTAGTAGCAGATTTGGTGGTTTATGATTTTTGGGAATTTCAGCGATTCAGCACTCCAAGTGACATCTGGCATTTTCGGAATTCTCGGTCAATTACATGGAATTGAAGAGTTGGCTTGGAATACGCAATATCTGACTGCTGTATTTTTGGCAATTATTTCGCTGTTTGAAATTCAAGGGTTTCTGGTTTTCTCAACTTCTACAACTCATAAGTGTTTGAGCTCTATCCAGCCGTCTTCACTATTTTGAGCACAATCAGAATTCCTGAAAATATTATCAAGTCAAGAGATCAAAATTTAAGAGATGTCTCCGAGAAAGTCTTCATCACGAACAAGCAAGGTGACTCCTCTGATGATGAAGAAGAATCCTCAAACAATGATGGATCTCCTGTTGATGATGATTCCTCTAAGGATGCTGAAATTCATGACCTTTCAGATTCTGACCTTGTAAAGTCACCAAAGCCTAAGCGACAGAAGGCAACCACTGCTCCCATATCTCAGAGAATGACTCGCTCAAGGTCAATGTCAAAGGGCAAGTCACCTGCAGGTTCAAGTAAGTCATCTGTTTTTGATGTTAACCTTGATGATTTTAAATCAGAGTACAATGCTGGCTTGTAGTCTAAGGTGTCTAAGAGAAATATCTGGAATGAGAGAAATATACATGAGGGGGATTTAAAGAGTGTCAGAAATTGGTTGATCAGTTAGTTAGTCAAGGGCTTGGCAGGACAATCAAGGGTATTAAACCCTATGTTAGAAGGGTAGTGCAGGATTTTTACTGTAATCTTGACTCTAGTATAAAGGATTTTGAACACCCGGATGGTGGTCGTGTATATGTGAGGGGGAGAGTGTTTGATTTCACTCTTTTTTTTTTTTGGAAAATATATATATATATATATATATGTGGGCAAAATACGGTGCCGGATATACCCGAATACACTGTTACAAAAGTGAAAACAAGAAATTTGGAGTACTACTCCATTACATGTGGTTCGAAGTAAATGCCATAAGTTTACTGTACTATGCGATTGCATGTATATCAATATTCAAGACATGATAATCAAATGCCCCTTGGTAATGTACTTGGGGAAGAAAACAACTGCTTTGGTAAAAACTAAAGTAGCAGAATTCTTCCCCCAAATAACGCAATGAAAGCACAGGGAACTAAATATATGTACTGAAGCTGTCCTTTGCTCAGAACCACATCACAAGACCAACACAGGAATGACTAACCAAGCAATTGATAATTGAATTGAGCCAAACTACTAAGCCATTGGAAAATGTTCACACAAGCCGGCTACTCACCAATCACAAGGTTTCAATCAAGTGAAGCCATCATCGAGACCCATAAATATATGCATTCAGCAGCAATTCCATTGGCGAAAATCAGAATAAGGACCAGGATAAAAATCCTTGTTTCCTTTAAGGACATGTCCAGCAAACAAGCTCAAAAAACCGTCCAAAACAAATATGATTAATTGGAAGTGAGAAGTAACAGTCCACCCTGATTATATACGAAAGCAGCAAAATTCGCATCAAAGTCTTTGGGTGGTTCCGACTGTGGGTGTCCAGAGCAGCTCATCATCACTAAATCTTCAACCCAAGCATATGAGATTCAACAAATTAAAGTACAAGAACAAGCAGATGGAAGATTCAAATCCATTCGATGCCTTAACAGCACAAACACACCAATAAGCATAACAAGGAGCTAAAATTTTGAAATGAAACCCGATTAAATGCAAGCTTAAATTCATATATTAACATCTGAAAAACAGCCAACCATCATCACCAGTTTGAGTTGGGAAATCCCGCTTGGATCCGTTGAAAGCCACAAGTGAATCGAAAAAGATCGATGGATCTGGAAATTGAGCTATTTGAGATCTGATAAAATCGAGCTATTGACGCTGTCGTCCAATGAACACCAGGGTGTGTGACAAAGCTGCTCGGCAGCCCCACCACTACAGATCCATTCAAAATCGAGCAAGTGAAAGTCACGCTGGTGCTGTAGAGATCTGAAAATCGAGCTAATGAAGCTACTGTTTGATTCCGATGAACAACAGGGTATATGACAAAGCTGCTCGGCAGCTCTACCACTGCAGATCCAACCAAATAACCTCCGGTGCTGCGGGGTTCTTCTATTGAAATAAAGACAGGTCCTCCGGCCTGCTTGACGCGCAGCTCCCACAGGTCAGCTGGTCGCCGGAGCTCTTGTCCGCTCGGACTATATACGTCCGGCATGAAGTCCGCTGCTCCGAGAACCGTCCAGCTGGTGAGAGAACTGAAAATGTGGTCGGGATTTTTAAATCCCGTTGAAGATCTGAGAGAAGGCGACATCTTTGAGCTTGACTTTGAAGCCCCCTTTTTGGAATCTGAAAGAGATTAGAAAACCTTGGAGCTCTCGTATGATATCTACAAATGCAAAATGGTGGGATCGGGCCTTTCAGCTGAAAAGCTGAAAGGCCCGATCGAAAATTGGCTTTTTGGTTTAGAGAGAAGGTGGAGAAAATTTCTAGAGAGAGGCAATCTAATGATTAATCTGCAAACAACACGTGTTTGATTTCACTTCAAATGTAATCAATACATATCTGGGAAGTCATTGGGCAGAAGTAGAAGACTTTACACCAGACTATAGTGTGATAATTTCTGATGTCACTGGGGGTGTTAGACGTGTTTGGCCAAGGGGAAAGATTTTCCAGTTTCCCAACTATGGGTGAAGTATGCAATCTTGCATAAGATTGCTATGAGAAATTGGCTGCCAAATTCCCATGGAACTGGTGTGAATAAGGGAATGGCTACCCTGCTGTACAAGATTGGAAATTTTGTTGAGTTTGATGTTGGGCAGTTTATATTTGATCAGATAGTTAAGCATGCAGATTGTAAGAACGAGAGGTTGGCTTATCCATTTCCTAGCTTGATTTATGCAATTTTGTCTTCACAACATCCATTGATTAGAGCAAGGGAAATCCTGGAAACTGACAAGGAGGTGATCAGGATCAGTTACAAGCTGTTGATAGGTGATCATATCAATGACATGGAGGATGTCACGCAGGATGTCTCTGACACTGATGAGCTTGGCAACACTGTGCTGCTATCACACACCATTAAGGTGCTAGAGGATGAGCTGAGAGTGCTAATGGGTCAGCAAGCTGAGATTGAAAGGAGAAGAAAGGAAATTTCTGCTGTCCTTGATGATCTAACAGCTGTAAAGACAGCCAGAGATATTGCAACTGAGAAGAAGAAGAATGCTGCTGCCAAGACTGCCACTACTGCAGACAATCCATCTGATGTTACTCCAGAAGTTCCAGCAGGTATAAATCAAACTCTATCTCCTGTACTTGCAGAGACAGAAATGGATGCCGAAAAGCCCATTGTTGAAGAAGCTGATTATTCTGATCCTGATGAGGACATGATTGAGGCAAACACTGCAGTTCCTACTACTGTATTTGATGATGTCCCTGCTAGTGTCACACCTGATGTTCCTGACAGTTCTGTCCCTTCCAGCGCCCAATCTGGTGGGTTTGATGCTGGTAAAGATGATAGCATTCCAGAAGCTGCTGCAGGTGTTCAATTACTTGTAGATTCAGTTGGCCTTGTGCCTGATGATGAGGAAAATTCTGCCTAATTACCTTGATATTTCATTTATGCTGATTTTTGAAGACAGTTTATTATGGTTTTATTATTGCGTTTGTGGCCCTTTTGTCTTTTTATGGCAAAAAGGGGGAGTAATTTTGGATTTTGGATATTTGATTAGTAATTCCTAAATCTATGTATGCTGGGAAACTTGGTGTCTCTTGCTGTGTCCCGCATAATGTCTTATGCAGATGTTTCTTTACCAAGTGCGTATTCAGGGGGAGTTTATATCAACACATCCGATTCAGCATACAGGGGGAGATTAGATTTTGCCAAAAATAGTCAAAGGGGGAGATTGTTAATGCACACGTGAGTTGGCATTTATTTTAATTGGCATTGATTTTTTGGCAAAGATAAGGAAAGCTTTTATTGAAGGCAAAATCAAATAAAATCAATCTATGCAAGGAAGATTGATTTGATGATTAATGCCATGTGGATAATTATGGAACTTATCTTGGTATTCTTGGAAGCTATCCTACTTTGGAAAAGATAAGTTTTGTAGGCACACGAGTTTCCATCTTCTTATTTAAATTATTTTGGAAATTACCTTGAAAATAATGATGGGACGATTTGGTGATTACGTCCTTCCATTCGAATGGTTTTGGAAATAATCTTGGGATAAACATGGAAGGATTTTTGAGTGCCTATATGAAGCTTTCCATCACACTGTTTTCATGTGTGAGTTTTGTGATTTTTTTTCGGTCTTTCTCTAATACTGTGAACACACTCCTTTGGTGAATATCTTTGATTAAGAGTGTGTTGGCTGGTGCATCGAAAGGTTATATTCTTGAAGGTGCTATCCTTGTGTTTCTTGATTCAAGCATAGAACTCGGGAGGAGTTCAAACGTGGGCAAGGGGATCTTGCTTAACCACGGATTCCGGGAGGAATCAACATAAGTCGAGGGGAACTCGCACAATCCGTTCACTGCAGAAGTTAGGAAACAGCAGTACTTAAGATAAGATGGTGTCTTACCTTGTGTCATACTGAATGTCTTGTAACTTGTGAACATAGTGGATTATTTTTTCTGGGCGTGGCCCTGCAGACGTAGGCAATTGCCGAACTGCGTTACCAACCTCCTGTCCATTTATTTTCCGCATTTTTTAATACTGTCCATTTGCATTTTATTATCGGTGTCACACCCAGTGTCACTCACCCACTAGATCTTTCAATATCATTCGCCAAGCAACCGTTCTCTTCCATTTTCACAACAAACTCCTTAGCTTCCTCTATGAAACCTTCCGAACAAAGACCACTTATCATTGTTCTATATGTTACAGAATCAGGATACAATCCTTTAAAAGGAAGATTGTGAAAAGATCTTTTACAGTATGAAGTTGACCACTCTTGCACAATCCGTCAATGATGATAGTGTACATAGATATATGAAAATCTACTCCATCTGCCTCAACCAGAACTCAGGCTCAGACATATTATGTTCATTCCTTCTCCAAAACCCAAATTGGGAATTGGGATTTGGATTTGGATTTGGAAATGGAAATGGAAAATGAAATGGAAGAGCATAAGCACCAGTAGTTAAGAAACCTGAAGATGATGATGATGATGAATTCTGAATGTGAGCAGTAATAATAGTTGAAAAAACACCAAAACCAAAAGCTCTTCTATTCATCATCATCAGAATTAATTATTTGTTGAAATTTGAATAGATGTTTCATCATCATCAAAATTAATTATTTGTTGAAATTTGCGAGAGGCTGAACATTTGCGGTTGATTAAATTCTTGCCATTTTATTAAAGATTTGGAGGCTAAATGCTTTAAAAAAAACCTCTTTCTTTTTCTGGTTATAAGGATTAACTAGGCTAATGCCTAAATGTTACAAAGCTATTAAAACCATTTTATTTTTTGAAAATATCATATGAATTCTTTCTAAATAATGTTAACTGAATGACATTAAACTTATTTCAATTGGTCATTTCAAGCTGCAGTCCTAAGTTCAACGAGTTTACTTACCAATATCAATTTCCAAATTTGAACAAATCATAGAGCTTGATGTCGGAAATGACTTCATAAAAAAACAAGTGAATCCCTTTCCAAAAGGACATAAAAAAGATGAACAAAGAGAAACAACTAAAATGTTGTTCCAATTTCCTAAAAGAAATAAAATTGCTTCAGATCTTGATCATATTTCCAGATAGGCACTCATGTCAAAACCATCGCTTTTGATCATGACATGGCTGCTGTTATTACAAGCATGGGACCTTCGTCTTCTTACGTCCATTTTAGCATTCCTGTTAGATTATTCACTGTATAGCAAAACTAACGCGAAATATAATCCATATAACCGAGCCCACATAGTGGGATGTTGTATCACATACACCAACACAAGAATGGCATGTCATGTTGGCTGCCAGGTTGGTAATTCATATTATTCTTATGCTTACAAACAGGTGCCTCAAACTAATGAGATTGGTTGTTTCTAACCATCAATGCCCCTCTTGTTCTTCTTTAACTTGTATTTCTTGATCACTATCCAAGAATTCTTCATCTATCTTATAACACAACTGCAACTTATGACAAACCACCAAGCAATTGCAGTACCCTACGCCAAAGATATAGTAACAAATGGTATTTATGCAGATAAGATCTCACAAGAGGAGGTACTTGTGAAATATGATTTCATGTTTGCAAGTAGGAGTGTTTATTGGCCATCAATTGACATCGCAAAACATGCTTGAATGCATAAGAACAACTGATTTAATACACACAAAAACAAGAACCTAGTTAGTTTTCTTGGACTATTCACTGGATTATTTTATTTGTTCCATTTGTTACAACACAACCAAGGAAGTAGTATGAAACCAATTTTAGAGATTTATGCACCAAATGATCCCTAACTAAGGTTATTCCAAAACACTAACTCACCTACAGCTGCAATTCCTGAAATAACGTAATGACATCGAGGAAATCCTCATTCATGCTGCAGAGGAGTTGATATATTTGCAGTCACTTGAATCAAACACAAAACTCTGAACATTAATAAAAAAGACAACAAAACAACTAGAACAAAAAGAATTTACCATTTTCATTAGTGAAAAATATCAGTAACAAAAGCTGCAACAAATAATAAGCTCCAAATTACCAAATGATCTTAGCTCAAATGGTATCACAAGTGGGTTTGAACCATGACAACCATGGTTCAAATCCCACTTGGAATAATCTTCACCTATTTATGGATAAATAGGTGGAGAAGGGGTATTTGTGAGATGCTCTAAGTCTCCCCGGGGCACATACACAATGGAGAACGATTATGGTGGTTGTGCGCAGGAGTGAGGCAGTGTGGGGTAGGAATTCCTCGGAGGAGCATCGTCAACACTTCGGATGGGGAGGTGTATGACTTGGTGACCAACGACTGAAGGCTGGCCCTGGTACCCAGCTTGGGCTGCTACCGTAAGATTAGTACCCATTGCGTGCACATCCCGCGGTTTACATCCTCAGCTGGCTAGGGGACGGTTGGTTTGAGGCCCAGAATTTAGTCTGACTCAACAACAGTGAAGTGGTGGGAAGACACAGAGTTGTAGTGTTAGGAACCTGAGATATAAAAAAAAAACAATAATAATAATAATAAGCTCCAAATTAGGCATCATTAAGGTATAATCACGCTACAAAAGTTGGCAAAATAAAGAGGCAGCCAGGCTGAAAAGATTCATTACCAAAGAAACATACCATTGAATCAGATATTCTTGAAGCAGGCATGATATATAAACTGGATAATTGATGCTATTGTTAACATCTCAGAACAAGATTGATATCGCCATCTAAAACTAGGGGCCGACACCCATATTGACATCTCAGAACATGAGTTACCATGACATATAAACGTGCATGCAGACATACAGAAACAAATATAAACCAATTAAGTTGAGAACCACCCACTTATCTTTTATATAGATCAACAGTAAGTAAAAGTTCCAAACTGAACAGCAGAAAAAAATCAAACAAAAGGCTTGGCAGAGAATTGTTACATTCTTGACATATAAAGGCTTTACAGATATACATCCATCCACGTCCAAAATACAATCTCAAGAACTCATTGGTGTTTCAAAGTTCAACAACTATGTCTTGAACTTTCCAGTGTCCAGGAGTAACCCTTGAAGCTCAATCAGAAAGGCTCAACAGATGACAAAGAAAGAAATAAAGTTCAGAGCAAGCAAGATTTGCAGTGAAACTTAGCTTCAAATTTGAACAACGTGTACCATCCCACAAAATAGCATCTGAGGACCAGTTAGTTTGTAACCCCAAAAGATCCAGAGAGTTGCAATCTACCCAAAAGATCCTCTTTAATCCACAGTTTATGATTTCGACCTTGATCCATTGGTTTTAAACTTCTGAAGTATCTTGACAAGAGAAGGATCATTTCCTTTTTCTGGAAGTAAATCCAGTAAAACAGAAAAGTAGATGAATCTAGTGAAATTCCTCTCTTATCCATTTGTTCAAGATAGATG
The DNA here is from genome assembly GCA_016586305.1 of Ophiorrhiza pumila. Taxonomy (NCBI): domain Eukaryota; kingdom Viridiplantae; phylum Streptophyta; class Magnoliopsida; order Gentianales; family Rubiaceae; genus Ophiorrhiza; species Ophiorrhiza pumila. The sequence goes on from BLIW01000006.1 coordinate 14,759,286, forward strand.
AGCACTTCATCATATTTCCCAACCTTAAGAAGTCCTCGGGCCATAACATTGTATGTAATCTCACTTTCCAAACCATTCTCTTCCATTTTCACAACAAACTCCTTAGCTTCATCTACTAAACCTTCCAAACAAAGACCACTTATCACTGTTGTATATGTTACAGAATTAGGCTCCAATCCTTGAAGAGTGAGACTGTTGAAAAGATCCTGTGCAGTATGAAGCTGACCACTCTTGCATAATCCATCAATGATAATATTGTACATAGATATATGAAGATCTACTCCATCAGCCTCGATTGTTTGCAGTAAATTCTTCGTCAACATGTCCAGTCTTGCATAAGCCATCCAACAACACGCAGTACGTATGGAAATCAGGACTCAGGCCATCAGCTTGCATCTCGTTGAAAACTTCTCTTGCAGTAATACATTTACCCATCCTAAATAACCCTTTCAAGACAATATTATATGTATCAATATCAGGTGTTAATCTTTTGCGTGGTAACTCGTGAAAGAGATTCATGGCCTCATCCATTTTCATTTTCCCAAAGTATCCATTGATCAAAATATTATAGCTGAGGAGATCAGCGACTAGGCCTTTAACAACCATTGTCTCAAAAATTTTCCTTGCTTCGTCAATTTGGCCCTGCAAACAGTACCCATCCATCATTGCACTATACGCTACTATATTAGGAGTCTCACCTCTCTGAACCATGAGCTGGAACACATCTTCAGCATCTCTCATCAATCCTTCCTTGCAAAATGAATCTATCATGATAGTGTAAGTAAAGATATTGGGAGCAATACCATAACCAATCATCTCATTCCACAAGTTTTTTAACTCTTTCCATTTGCCTAAATTACAAAGGCCATGAATCAAACAACTGTAAGTGACAACATCTGGGGGAATGCCCTTTCTAATCATCTCATGTAAAAGGGAAAGAGCTTTATCCACCACTTCATCCTTGCATAGACTGTCAATAATAGTGTTATAGATAACGGTGTTGGGTTCCTAATTTTTAATTTCCATGAGTCTCAGGAATTCAATGGCTTTACCAGTGTTCCCCGCCTTACAAAGACCATCTATTACAGTTCCATACATAACTAGATTCGGTTGACAGAGTTTTTCATAAATTATCTTGAGGAACAATTCCTGCGCCTCAGAAATCCTACCAACTAGAAAGAGCCCTTTAAGTATGGTAGCAAATGTGGTTACATCAGGCATAAAACCAAGCTTGAAGAAGGTCCCCAAAACAGAAAACCCAAAATCGACTCGACCAACAAGGCAGTAACAGTTAATGACTAATTCATAGTATAGTCGCAAGTTAGAGCACCCCTTACGCGCATCTCTCTGTAAACGGAAATGGCAGGTGAATAATGGTTCATCTTAACTAGGCGCCCAAGTAGTTGGTTGAATTGGATCACATTAGGCAGAGGTCTCAAACGGAGCATCTGAGTGTACAAATCCACAGCATCATCAAGATTCTTGATTTCAACAATATAATTCCTCAAACCAGCAGCATTCCTACTCAAACTAACACTAGTACTAGTGTACGTCGCATAATAAAGAACAAATGGGTTTGCATTTGGATTTGGAGAGAATAGAAAATGAAGATTAGTACCTCGTTTCAGTGCTTTAAAAATCTGAGGTCTAGCCATAGCAAAAGCTCCCCTTCTCATCTTCGTTAAGGCTGGGGCTAATCACAAATGCTCTTTCTTCCTTGGGAAAATTCTTGCCATTTTATCACTGAATCCCACAACGAAACGTTAAAGCCGAAAGATTAGAGCCTTAAACGACGTGGTTTCTACTTTCTAACTTCCACTTCTTTGTAATAAACTTGATTTTCTAGTTTTTTTAATTTGTTTAAGAATAACTTGGAAAAATTAAAATCTAAGAATGTACGAGAATTATGTACAAAAACTTATATATTGATTAACTTTACAATTATTCCAAAACAAAAATTAATTTAAACATGTACAAAAATATGTATGATGATGAGTTAGTTAGACATGACCACGATTCACGAACCGCCGGTTACGGTTCGTGAACCGCCGGTTACGGTTCGTGAACCGCCGGTTCACGGTTCCACAAAGGGTGGAACCTGAACCGACCCTTGGAGTCACGGTTACGGTTACGGTTCGTGAACCGCCGGTTCACAGTTCGGTCCCGGTTTCGGTTCCGGTTCCGGTTTTGGTACGGTTTTCTCACGGTTCGATTTTTTAAAAAGATAACAATATGAAATGTGATATATTTTACAAAATTTACAAGATGAAGAAAAAGAAGTTTGGTATAATTTACAATGTGAAAAATAAGAGAAGTTTGATATAATTCACAAATTTACAAATTTATAAGATGAAAAAAAAAAGAAGTTTAGTATAATTTACAATGTAAAAAATAAGAGAAGTTTGATATAATTCACAAATTTTACAAATTTACAATGTGAAAAGTAACAAGTTTGATATAATAAGTACAAGTTCACAAGTTTGATATAAATGAAAAAATACCTCATTTTATTATTGAAATATAAAATTTTGGCCTAAATATCGAATTTCGAGTTGGCCATTTACATATATGAATAATGTATCAATACAACATTTACTAAAAATAAAAATTTTCATTCATAAAAGTAATTTGAGTACAAGTTAATCTTCTTCAATGTCATCATCGGGATCGAGTTGAACGAAATCCGTGAAATAGGAAACTCCGGTTGAAGATCCGCCACTAACATTGCTCGTTTCGGAAATGTCGGTGTCGTAATCTAAATCAATGTCATCCGCCTTGTCCATTTCTTGTGCTCTCAAAAATGCCTTGTGCCAATCATCCACTAATGCTTGGATTTCTAATGATCTTGGTAATAATCGGGACCGGTGCTCGTCTAAAATGATTCCTCCCGCACTAAAAGCTTGCTCCACAGCTACGGTTGATGCCGGAATTGCAAGAATATGTTTTGCGATAATAGAAAGAATTGGATAATCCTTCTCCTTTCCCTTCCACCATTCTAACACGGACCACTCGTGAAAATCCTTATCTTCATCACAAACTTCAAAAGTAGTTGTTAAATATCTATCAAGTTCCGTATCATTACCGGATCTTGGTTTTTTGTGTGAAGAATATATAGACTTACCAAGTTTACGTGGTGCTATAGAAAACATTGATGGAGTACTAGTATTTTGATGTGATGCACTACTAGTAGAACCATCAATATTAGATCCGGTACTAATAGGAACTTGACTACCATATTTAGAAAGAAATTCATTAAATAAATCACGAAGAAGAAATATTACTTCTCCTATAATTTCCTTAGTATCTTGAGGTTTATAACCTTCATTGCCAAGAAAAAATGAATCTATACAACTATTATATGCAGTAATATATTCTTCTAAAATATTAATTTTTTGACGTGGATCAAAAACAGAAGCAATTAAATATGTAGGTGGAATTCTTCGGTAATAGTTAAGCCATTTGATTAACATATCATATATAGGAAGTGATAAAACATGGTCATTTTTAAATTGTTGTAAAATACCAACAACATCACATGCAATGTGAATAAATAGATGAGAAGTAGGATAATAAATACCAGATAAAATTTCAGTAGCATCTTTAAATACCTTTAAAAGTTCTAATAATTTACAACAAATTTCCCACATATTAGGATGCAAAGAAATATTATCTACTTGATTTTGCATAAAAAAAGTACATAACAAAGTACTATATTGTGTAGATGCATTCAATAATTTATAAGTTGAATTCCACCTATTAGGAATATCTTTACTAAATCTTTTTGGTTTGCGTCCATTTTCCATACAAAATTTTACCCATAGTTTCATTAAATTTGGACGGATCTATAAAAGACTAATTGCCTCTTTAATAGGCGTAATATGCGTATTTAGTATTTTTAAACCATCTTGTACCGCTAAATTTAATATGTGGCATGCACACCTAATATGAAAAAATTTTCCACCTATTATTGGTTGACAAAGAGTTTTTAATTGATTAATTGAAGCCGTATTAGAGGAAGCATTATCAAAACCAATTGAAAATTTTTTTTTAGATAAACCATATTCATCTAAAATAATATTCAACAAATTAGATATATTATTTGCGGTATGTCTTGCTTCAAAATGACGAAAAGCAATAATTCTTTTTTGTATTTTCCAATCACTATCAACCCAATGACAAGTTACTCCCATATAAGAATGCACTTGCCATAAATCACTCCAAATATCGGAACATATAGAAACACTACCATTTAATTTTGAAAAAGTTTCAATTAAAATTTGTTTTTCACCTTTATAAATTTTCTTTAATTCTCTTGTTATTGTTGTTCTAGGCATTCTTTTAGCTTGTGGATTTAATGCCTCTTGACAATAATAATTAAATCCTACTTTTTCACCAAAACCAAATGATAAATGTTCTATGGCAATCATTTTAGCTAATTCTTTTCTATTTTTTTCATCCGAATATTTAAAAGGAGGAGTAGTAGAGGGAACAAACCCGGATAATTACGATTGGTTGGTGGAAAGGCCGAGTTCGTGTGGATGTTTTTCCTTCAAATGTCGCGCCAAAGTTCCATAGCCCGATCCTTTCTTGAAAGCATAAAATTTATTTCCGGGACAATAATTGCATCTCGCCTTGATTGGTTGTTGGTTGGAATCTAAAATCTTTGTGTAATGCTTCTTGAACATATCCGATTTTAGCCTTTCTTCAACGTTGGGGCTTTCGGTTTCTCCACCACCACTAAAAATTTGCTCACTTTGGTTTGCACCAAATTGTGAGCTACCAACAATATCTCTATTATAACTATTCATTTTATAGTAAATTCAAATTAAGTAATTGAATAAATATAAATAATTAGATAAATAAAATTATAACCTTATAAGTGTATAATAAAACTATAAAAGTGTTTAAATAAATTAAAATAATTAAAATAATAAAAATTATTAATGACATAAATAATTTGAATAAAATAAAATAATTTAAAGTAAAATAAATAGCTAAAGATTTGAATAAAATAAAATAATTTAAAGTAAAGAATTGAATTTTGAATATAATGAATTAATGAGTAAAAATAATTTAATGATAAAAAAAAAGTAGATAATATAAATGATAATTGAGTATTGAGAGAATTGAGATGAAGAGAAAGGTGTGAAAATGAATTTAGAAAATTTTAGGTATTTATAGAAGAAAAATAAAAAAAAAAAAAAGGCATAAGCCTTAATGGCTTAATCTAAGAAAGGCCACAAAACCGTTGGCAGACAACGGCCCAATTTATGGCCGTTGGACTGCCAACGGTAATGATGGCCGTTGGCCACTTGGACCTAGTCCAATGGCCATCACTTTTTTTTTTATTTTTTTTTATTTTTAAAAAAAAAATTTTTGCTGAACCGGCGGTTAACAGCCGGTTCTAGCCGTTGGATCATCCAACGGCTAGTGAATCCCGGCCGTCCAATTTTATTTTTTTTTAAACCGGCGGTTCACGGTTCAATGAAAGTGTGAACCAGAACCGGCCCACGCCCGGCATGGGTCGGTTCCGGTTTCGGGCCCGGCCCGCAGGGCCGGTTCCGGTTGCCATGACTAGAGTTAGTATTTAATAATGGTCGTGATTCTAATTTTTAGTCACTTTTTATTATTGTGACTTGAAATTGTGATTAACTCAATTTTCATATATAAAATCGCTTCAAATGGGACAACTAAATCATACTACAATAGTTGTGATCATTAGAGATTAATTATGGAAATAACTCCTTGTTTATAATCAATGATGCAGCATGGTTGGAATTAGAATGAAAATACTATAATCATGCACCTATTTTGATTAATTATTCCTCTCATCAATCCCCCACAATCATTATTTTTTTTTTTCAAAAAACTCTCACACCTCTCCCTTGTACACTATACAAATTGACACATATTACACTAAAAATATTATACTATACTAAATAATACAAGAAGATGGAGATTACCACTTCTGAAAGCACTTTTTCCCGGAATATATCGTATAAAGCATTCTTACAATCCATGTACCAGAGATGCAGTATATTGGTCAATGGAGGAGAACGGAATATACACTATAAAATTAGAATACCATCTAGCATGTTTGAACAATATTGGGTCACAGTTAAGTTCCACTTTGATGATATCTAAGGATAATGTGGTTTTTTGGAAGAAATTGTGAAACATGAATATACCACCAAAGTTGCAATTCTTCTTGTGGAGATTGTTCAACAATGCATGTCCTGTGAACCAAGCTTTATCAAGAAGGAGCATTATTCCTCATTCAGGATGTCTAAGGTGTGGGCAAAAGGAGGAGACATTTTCTCATCTCTTCTTGGAATGTGCCACTTCAAAAATTGCTTGGCAAATTGTAAGAATTTTTCCGATGAAGAATGCCCAACACAAGAACACTCACATCCTACCCCAATATGCAAGAGTTGGAATCGAAAAGCACCTCAAGTCATCTGGGACCACACAACAGTATTAAAGATCACACCGTTCTACTACATAAAAGCGGATGTGGCATTCAAGATTGGACAACTAGTGGGTATGATAGCCTGGATCACAGTCGATTCGGAGAATGTGGAGCTAGAACAACAAGTACATCGGGTTCCAACGGCATTAGCATTTCAAGCTGAAACTCTAGCATGTCTATATGCCTTACGAAGTGCAATAAACATGGGTCTCAGCCATTTTTACATCTTCACATATTGTAGCAACCTCCTCAAGCAAGTTGAAAATGATAAAGTTGGTAGTGTAGAAATTAACATCATAACAGATAGAGCCTTGCGCGGTCAACATGTTTACTTTGTAAAAGGGTCTAGGAGAATAGTTCACCAAGCTCATATATTAGCCACATCTGAGTTGGCTAAATTTAGATCTCCCCACTCTTTTCCAATACTTTGCTAATATATACCATGTATTACCAATATTAACAATGAAAGTGTGTTCTTTTTCAAAAAAAAAAAAAGACACATATTACAATGCGGTTATTTTGACTTTTTTGTGATGATTTTTACACCCGCCTCAGTTGTGAACACGCATTGGAGTGAATGTTAATAGAAAAAAATGAAATTTGAAATTTTCACCAAACCTCCATTTTTCACATGTTTTAACACACGTATTTTGGTAAAAAAAATGGTAGTGTCAAAAAACATTTTTATTTTTGCTTTTTCCCTACTATTTTTTCACTCACCTCAATTGTGAACATGCATCTTTGACAATAGTGTTAAAAACAAGTCAAATTTAGATTATTTGTTTTTACCAAAATTTTATTTTTCATGGGCTATAACATACGTATTTTAACAAAAAAATGGCAAAATCCAAAAAAACGTTGATTTTGACTTTTTTCATATGGGTTTTTTTGCACCCACTTCGATTGTGAACATGCATCTTAGTGAATATTTTCAAAAAAGTGAATTTTAAAATTTTCACTAAATCTCCATTTTCAATGGGTTATAACACACTTATTCGGGTAAAAAATGACAAAGTAAAAAAAAGTGTTGATTTTGGGTTATTCCCTAATGTTTTTTAAACACACCTTAATTGAGAGCATACATTCTAATGAACGGTAGTAAAAAAATGAAGTTTACATTTTTCACCAAATTTCCATTTTCATAGGTTATAACATACGTATTTTAGGCAAAAATGACAAAATCTAAAAACGTGTTGATTTTGGCTTTTTTCCTTGTTTTTTAGGCTCGCCTTGATTGTGACCATACATTCCAATTAATATTTTCAAAAAAATGAAATTTAAGGGTCTGTTTGGATATGTATTTTGTTTTGAGAATTGCGAAAAAAATGAGGCATCGGGTTGCATTTTACAAAAGGAATATTTTTCTTTTGAGAATTGATTGTTTGTATTGATAAGTTTTGTTTGTATTGGTTTTTGTGTAGAAGAATTATTTATTAAATTAAGTTTAATTAAGAATTTTTTCTATTAAATTATTGGGTTAACCATCGGCAATCAACTTTTGACCGCCACAGATCAAATCAAACAAATAAAAATTTAAAAAAAATTAAAAGATGTTGAAAAAACTAATATGCCTTGAGTTTTGAGAATTGAATATAAACAAACATGTTAAATTGGAATGGAATTAGAAATGTGCTAAAAACCCTATCCAAACATGTCATGAGTTTGGAAAAAATTAATATATATGTATTCATTGAATTGGATTTTTGAAAACCGAAATAAATTGAATTATGTCAAACAAATTCAATTCGTTTTTTCAGTATCTTGAGAAGATCAATAATAAAGATTACCACTTTTATTTTCACTCAGAAAATTATGAAATTAAGTGATAATAATGGATATTTTGTATTACTTTTGTGTATTATTTGCTATATCACTCTATAAGATTTTGACACTTGTCACATTTATAAAAAGTGATACACCAAGTGATACAGAAAATCCAAAGCCAAATTAAGATAAAAAAGTTGAACTTCAAAAAGACGATAGGAATATAAACAATGGCATATTCTGATATTCAGAAGTATAATTTGTTCGGAAAATTACATGATATTATTAAGAAAAAGTTATATTTTAATTTTTAAAGAGATCAAAAATTTAATTTTGTTAAAAATTATTAATTTTTTATAAGGACAATTGTGAGATGAATCAAGAATATTACTATTACTCTGTTCCAAAAATTGCTTTCTATTTGTTACTACAACTAACAATGTTAATATGTCAAAAAAAAATATACATATATCTTCTTTAATCATCATGTTCAAAGAGTTTGGCTTACTGCTCATCCCTCCCTCATCCCTCATCCCACATCCCTCATCCCTCTCATTCTTTTGCCATTGGAAGTTAACATATCTGAACACAAAAACACCATTTCATTCTGAATCTGTTTGGTCTCTATAGGCTTAAATACGATGGCTTGTCGACCGTCGTTGCTCCGGTCAATCAGAAAGTTATGCTGCATAAACCACAAATGAAGTGTGTATAAAATGGATATTGCCACTCAGAAACAGCTTGCCTAGCCAGTCCAAAGCAAACTCCATGCATTATTCCAGTGTGAATTTCTTTGAGCGTTCAAAATGTAACTTCAGTGGCAATTCAGCCTAGTTTCTTGTTCCTTTTCCAAAATCCTCTGCCTCCTTTTCCCTTCTCGATTTCTTTGATGAATCTTTGTCATTCAACTTAATCTTCATGGCATCAACCAACAATTTGGTCCTTGGCTCAGGCACCATTCCTTTAGATGTCATATCTTGAAAATAATTCAGACCGTCCTTCAACAATCCCTTGTCAAAAAGGCCATGAATCATAATTGTGTAAGATCTCTTATCAGGTCCAACTCCAGTCTTCTCCATTTCTAGCCAAATAGCCTGCACCCTGTCATCCACACCCCATTCCATAAACAATCTCAGAAGCATATTGTAAGCATCTCCATCCAACTTACACCTGTTCCGTTCCATCCTCTCCAAAATCCCATAAACTTCCTCCTGCTTCTTTGCACAATTCAACAAATAACCGTAAGTTCTAGCATTTGGCAAAATGCCCTCCCCCCTTGTCTCCATTTCATCCAAAAGCTCATAAACATTTTCCATCCTCCTAATCTTACACAAATGCTTAATAAGTGAGTTATAAGTGACAACATCCGGTAAACAATCTCTCTCATTCATCTCGCGAAAGATCTCAAGTGCCTCAGGAATCCTCTTCTTGAAGCACAAACCATCAATGATTGTATTGCAAATAGCAACGTCCGGCTCACAACCCTTATTCCACATTGCCCGAAACAATTTCACAGCAGTGCTTATCTTTCCCGCCTTGCTCAAGGAATTAATGAAAATCCCATATGTGAACTTATCCGGTTTGCACTTTGAAGTCACAATCTCATTCCAAAACCGCTTCGCCTCACGCAAATTACCCAAAACACACCATCCATTTAAAATGATATTCCAAGTCTTTATATGATCCTTAAACTCATTCTTCTTGTTGTGGAACAAAAACTCAGCTGCTTCTACATGCTTGTACCGACACAATGACATGAGAAGAGTTTGAAATGCGATCAAATCAAGCTCTAGACCGAACTCTTTCCTCTTATAAAAGAACCCAATAGCTTCTTCAACTTTATGTGCTGCAGCATACCTAATAACAACAACCCCGTACGTCCTCTCGTTGATCAAGATCTTTCTCTTAGACATATCGTCGAGCACATGGCAGAGTTCATCAAACCGATGCATCCGGCCAAGAATATCGAGCATTGCATTGTATACACCAGTTCCAGGTGAATACCCGTTTGGAAATTTTCTTTTGCAAACCCATTTGAAGAAATTATAAGCTGGTTTCCAATCAGAACGGTGCCTTTTAAGCACATTTAGAACCAAATCTTCAGAAAAAGACACGGAGGATTCACTCAGAGATTGCTCAATTTCTTTAACTGATTTATCAAACTTAAGTTTCAGAAGGGTTTGGATTTTGAGTGCATCATCATCTATGTTGGAATTCTCATCTGGGATTTTCAAGTCTTGCTCATCTACTGTAAAATCATCTAAATCTTGGTGGGTTTGATTCCCATAGCTTTGAATGCTTGCAAATGAAGGGATGATTCCGGGTAAAAAAGGGTTGTAAAAGAGATTATTTCTTCGCTGAGTTGAGCATTGAGATTCGCACAGTAATTGGATTTCCCGGCGAAAATTTCTTCCCAATGGGCGGACTCTAGAGAGCATGTTCAATTGGGGTGCTTCTTCAAGGAAAAAAAAAAGTATAAATAATAAAAAAAAACTATTGCTTATTCATAGAATAAGCCCTATATTTGCAGTCAATTGTACTTTGCACATAATAGAAATACAAAATTCCAAGCGTTTCTAGTCAAGAAGCAAATGTTAATAGAACCAATTTATATAGAAAAAGAAGTCAAAATAATTTATGAAATTTTGTATAAATTTGATAAATAATTAGAAATTTTATATCTAATCCAATAATTAAAAATAGGATTACAAGAATCATCATCTTGAAATATAATTTCTTTTTTTTTTGTATCGAACAAAGCAAAATAATTAACAAAATGTTTTGAAAAATATACAATTATAATACAAAATTGCAGTTATTCCTCAAAGTAATTGATATAATCAGAGGAATTGTTTTGGATTATCCATCGCACTCATTTGGTGGAGTTCAAAAAAGGTCTTCTCGAAATCATTAGAATCTTAATAGATTTAATCCTTTCTTTGTTGATAAATTTAATTTCTTATTATTTTAGTTTTTAACTTTGTGTATTTTGTGTTAATAAAAAATGAAGTCGTTGATGAATTAGACACTAATCGAAAATTTGAGGGGAGTTTCCCAAAATGTGCTGGTTTTCAAAAAAAAATTCATGTTTTATGCTCCTTTAAAATATAGTTCCCAAACTATTAGAGTTCGCATTTGTCAAATGCGACTTCTAATTTTTTTTTTTAAAAAAAAATCCGTATATCAGCGTATATTAGCGAGATTTAAAAACATATCTCTCCGTGGCACCAATACTAAGTACACTATGGTTCGGGGCTTTAGCAGGTCTATTGATAGAGATTAATCGTTTTTTTTCGGATGCGTTGACATTTCCCTTTTTTTCATTCTAGTTGAAGATTAAAGATACAATCAAATATCCGCGACTAACCCCCCTTTTCTCTTTCCTCCCTTTTTAGAATAAGGTAGGAAAGAGAGTATATTGTATGTATGATAAGAGAGTTCGCATTTGGCAAATGCGAACTCTAAATTAAAAAAAAAAAAAAACAGAGTTCGCATTTGGCAAATGCGACTTCTAATTTTTTTTTTAAATCCGTATATGTATATTGTATGATAAGAGAGTGCGCATTTGGCAAATGCGAACTCTAAATTAAAAAAATTAATAAACAGAGTTCACATTTGGCAAATGCAAACTCTAAATAAAAAATAATAATAAATAGAGTTCGTATTCGGCAAATGCGAACTCTAACCCTGTAATTTTAAAAGAAGAAATTCAAATAGATTTTGCATTTGGAAATTGTTCTAACAAATTTATGCTAAGTGTGAATTAAAAGAATTTTAAAAATTTTTAATTTTTTTATTGAAGATAATTTATTTTTTTTCAAATTATACTAAATAAAAATAAATTTATATATAAAAGTTTAATATAATTAATTAAAAAATGTGGAGTCTATTATATTATTTTTAATTTTTTGACCGACATTTGCACTTGGATGAATATTCATTTCATTTATAGTTTATAGTTTAGGGATTAGCATTTATGTTTAGCTTTAGGTTTAGGGTATCAATTAATAGTTTAATTATTCTTTCAATATTTTTATCTTTTATATATTTTTCTTTCTCACTTATCTAATCCTTCATAATTCTATTTTTCTAAAACCTCAATATATTAGTTCAATTTCAACTATTAATCCAATTATATTATGTATCAACTTAAATTTTCAAATTCTATTAATATATTATGCTAATATACTATTTGAAAATAGTTCGATCATTCTCTCAGTACCCTTATTCTTTCTATATCTTTCTTTCTCACTTATCTAATTTTCATAATGCTATTATTCTAAAAAATCTATATATTAGTTTAATTTTAACTACTATTTTAATTATATTATTATATTATACTAGTTGAATTCTAATTAATAATTTAAATGTTCAATTATTCTTTCAAAATTCTTTATAATAAATATATATACGTTATTATATTCAATTATTCTTTCAAAATTCTAATTATGTTATTATATTATACTATTATCCGAAACCGTGGCCATGCGTAATTGTGATGTATAGTAAATATATATATATTTCTATATTCGTGATTGTGTTACAAACAGAAGTTAAATCCAAATTTGATGGCGGTTTTGCCAAAAAGAAAAAAACTAGCTTATCACTTAAATCTATTTCATCGATAAGTTGGTGTCACAAACTGAAGTGGTTAAAATTGGATAATAAGGATGAAATGGTCTCAAAATAAAAAATTATAAACCTAAACTATTAATAAATTTCTATAGAAATTTGGGTAGAGTTTCCTCTATTTATAAACAAAAACTCCCTGCCAAAACCACAAGAACTAGCCAACTAAAACATCAATCAAATTTTTGTATGATACATTATAAAGAACACGAAACCATAAGAACACGAAGTTGCTTCTGATATGTCTCAAGCAAAATCTATGATATGCCGCTGGCTCCTTCCAATCATCCAACTGTGTCATGGCGTGAACAATACCTTTGTGTCTATCTGATAGAACACATATCGGATACCTATCATGTGCAACATTGAGCCGAATTTGCTCCATGAACCAACACCAACTCTCTATTGTCTCTTCATCAACAATTGCAAAGGCAAGTGGCAAAACTTGCTCATTAGCATCAACTCCTTAATGATATACAACTCAGCAAAATAATGTTCAAACTCACAAACCAACTCATACATTATCTCCAAAGTTTCATCATTTATGATTTGTGTAGCACCATAAGAAAGTTGCTTGTTAATGCATAATGGATATCAAAGAACGATTTTCAACTTCACAACATTCTTATCAACCTCCATGCATTCGCAAATTTTGTCAACCAACTCATCGTATTGAAACTTATTCCGAATTGTGAACATTCGATTAGCATAAGGAGGTTCATAGTAGAACGATGGATTTCCAAAAATAATTTTTCCTCCCCAATATAAGCTAATTCGAATTGGACGATTAAGAGACATGTCACCTAGTAACAAGGAAATTTATTTTTAGTATTGATAGTAACTCCTTAACAAATAAGAGATGAACATGCATACACTATTTAATCAACATATTATGTATGTATGAGTAAAACGATAAAAATAAGGAAAAGAACTAGGCAATAATCATCCGTGAGATGCAAGCAACAAAAAGTATGCACTGGTCACATAAAAGGGTTCATGACAACTTGAAATGAACGCAACAAAATTCCCATACTAAAATGCTTATTAAAATGTATTTGAATTAAGTGCTTAATTGGATAAAAAGCTCAACTATATATATTATCCACTTTACTGGAATTTTCAAATGTCATTGCAAGACGTATTTGATTCCTAGGTTCTTCCTATATTATGCATTATAAGTTTGGAGTTTTGGAAAACTAAGTTTGTGTAGTATTCTTCAAATATGAGTATGTTAATGAGATTTTGTGGTGCATTCTGATGCAATATGCCTGGTTCATGTTATAAAATGCAGACAAGCATAAATACTACTGCTGAAGTACGTAATGCAAAACTAAGGGACTGCGTGATATTTTAGCAGCACTCATCATGTTCTTAAAAGGTTTACAAAACTTTTGCCCATGAATATATCATTTGGTTTGAATTATTTTAGTTGATAACAAGTCCAGCAGGATTTGGTTGATAAAAGGGAATAGAATTAATTATCAGATAATGTGTACTGCATGAGTACATGAATATATGTGCAGATTTTTTTTTTCATGCTTCTTTATGATGTAGAATGATCCCCTTGCTTCATGTTGCTCCATTTGTCTTTTTGTTAGTGGTTCCTAGATTAGTACTGTAGATGAAAAAAAATGTCTCTCCTTACCTAAATTATATATGCACTTGTCAAATAAAAATCCCAAATTATAAATGCAAACTCTCAAATCATTCAAAATATTTCATGATAATATTGAAACAACTCATGTTCTCATATATGCATATATCTATATATATATCTCTCTTCTAAGCCATTTCCATGCCATTCTCAGAGTCATGAACAAGAAATCGCATTTGGCAAATGCGAACTGCACATTCTGGGAAACATATTTTAGAAACAGCATAAAATCTGAATTTTTTTTGAAAACCAGCACATTTTGGGAAACTCCTCCTCCATAGATAAAAGCACCAGCTCGACAAATATTACTGAAATATCATCATAAACTACAGCTGATCTTTCCAGCAATTCAACATCATTAAGCAATATTCAAGACCAAAACTAGCAAAACCATCAAAGATGCACTAACACTAACAAGATTACATCTATATTCTCAAAGCCCCACCAGTATTTTCTTGTTGACGTATAACATTCAATACACAGTCTCAGTTGCCATCAATTGCGAAGTAGCAGATTGATCAAGGACTACAATCAGGTTGCAGAAACTCAAATTGTAAATCTTAAACATTTCTACATCCGCATCCACAATGCAAATATAACTAAAAATGAAACCAACAAAAAAAGAAAAAAGAAAACTATAGCAAAATCAAATGAGAGAAAATAGAGTTTAACATAGTTTACCTGCTTTAGATTATGGACTGAAGATAACCATTGATTACAACCACAGAATACTCAGTTAATGCAGTGGAAGCAAAATCTTCAAGCAATGTCCTTTTTGATCCAAACCCATACATTAAAAGCCCAAAACCACATCTATGGTCAAATCAAGCATGAACTATATCAAAACAATGCATTTACATAATCACATTCTAAATTAGCACTTATAACAAATTAACTTCAAAACCCATTACATAAACCTTAAATCACCTTAATTCACAAACCCATTCTTGATACAAACTCTTGTAACTTTTTATCAATTCATCAATTTCTTTTTCATGTTTTGGCTCAAAATTGGCCACTGCTTCTCTGAGCTCCTGTCATTTTACCAAAAAAGTAAAATAAAGTTCACATTTTTCGATAGTAATCAAATAAATAAAGTTAACAAATACCTTGCATCAATTTTCTGGGCAGTTATGATATGAAAAATTTGAGGTTTGTAATGCATTGTTTTTGTTAAAGTTAGGAAGAAATTTGCTATTTTATCAAAACTACAATGGCTGTAAATAACAATTACCCTTTTCTATTTGCAGTGAAGCAATTAAACAAAAACATTTTTAACTAAAAGTTTTATTTTGTTTGAGATGAAGCATCAAAAGACAAAATAAAGAAATGAAATTGACTTGCACTGGAACTACAATGCAATGCAATTCTTTGGTGATAAAAGTAATAGCAGCAAAAAAAAAAAAAATTAATAGCAGCAGCAGGGGAAAAGGATTCATCTCTAAATTTTGTCAAGTTAATCTCACTAATTTCAATATGAAATACCATTCTTTTCTTCTCCCTCTCTCTTTTTTTTTTTTTTAACACAAACAGCATAGCATAATAACAAAGTTAAACATACCTATTAACTCAAACAAAATTGAAAATTCTTTACCCTATTCACACTTATACTTGGAGCCACAAACTTCACAAGATACTGATAGCAGGCCACCGAATAATATCACCTAAAAGAAAACTTCTGAATCCGGGAAAAGGAATAAGATACATTGATGTACAACAAGGGAGACAATCTGTAATGGGTTGAACATGATACCTCAATCTTTCATTAAGTGTTCCAGATTATGAGCTGCAAACCACTAGAATTACTATCAAGCTAGAAAGATAAGCATTGAAATATGGTTCTAAGTCGTCGATATCATGCAGCTTTCCACAGATAGTGTGATTCAGAACTATATTACATGAAATGAGACATCCACAGCTCCAGAAAGTTGCAATTAACGAAAAACGTTAGGACTATCACCTTTGACTGTCAAGTTCAAACTTCTGAATTATCTTCAGAAGAGAAATATCATTTACTTTTTCTGGGACCAAATCTATTATAGTGGAAAAAGTAGACGAGTCCAGTGAAAATCCCCTCCTAGCCATTTCCTCAAGAAACATCTCTGCTTCATCATATTCACCTGTCCTAAGTAGTCCTTGGGCAATAACACTGAAAGTGATGCGATCGGCCAAACAACCATTCTCTTCCATTTTCAAGAAAAGCTCTTTAGCTTCCTTTAGCAAACCCGCAGCAGAAAGGCTAGTTATCATCGTGTTATATGTTACAACATTTGGAAATAATCCTTTAAGAGAGAGACTATTGAAAAGTCCTCGCGCAACATCAAGTCTTCTAGTTTTGCATAATCCATCAAGGATAATAGTGTACATAGCTATATGAAGATTTGCAGCTTCAATCCTATGCAGTAATTCCAGTGCTTCGTCAACATGTCCACTCTTGCATAAGCCATCCAACAACACGCAGTACGTATGGAAATTAGGGCTTAGGCCGACAGCTTGCATCTCGTTGAAAACTTCTCTTGCAGTAACGCATTTACCCATCCTAAATAACCCTTTCAAGACAGTGGTATAAATACCAGTATCAGGTGCTAATCCTTTGCGTGGTAACTCGCGAAAGAGATTCATGGCCTCATCCATTTTCATTTTCCCAAAGTATCCTTTGATCAAAATATTATAGCTGATGAGATCGGCGACTAGGCCTTTAACAACCATTGTCTCAAAAATTTTCCTTGCTTCGTCTATTTGGCCCTGCAAACAGTACCCATCCATCATTGCACTATACGTTACTATATTAGGAGTCTCACCTCTCTTAACCATGAGCTGGAACACATCTTCAGCATCTCTCATCAATCCTTCCTTGCAAAATGAATCTATCATGATGTTGTAAGTAAAGATATAGGAAGCAATACCATAGCCAATCATCTCATTCCACAAGTTTTTTACCTCTTTCCATTTGCCTAAATTACAAAGGCCATGAATCAAACAACTGTAAGTGACAACATCTGGGGGAATGCCCTTTCTAGTCATCTCATGTAAAAAGGGAAAGAGCTTTATCCAGAACTTTATCCTTGCACAGACTGTCAATAATAGTGTTGTAGATAACGGTGTTGGGTACCCAATTTTTAATTTCCATGAGTCTCAGGAATTCAATGGCTTTACTAGTGTTCCCCGCCTTACACAGCCCATTTATTACAGTTCCATACATAACTAGATTCGGTTGATAGAGTTTTTCATAAATTATCTTCAGGAACAATACCTGAGCCTCAGAAATCCTACCACTAGAAAGAGCCCTTAAGTTATGGTACCGCAAATGTGGTTACATCAGGCCTAAACCAAGCTTGAAGAAGGTCCCCAAAACAGAAAACCAAAATCGACTCGACCAACAAGTCAGTAACAAGTTAATGATATATTCATGGTAAATGTTAGTTGGGGTGCCTTTACGCGCATATCTCTGTAAATGGGAAATGGCAGGTGAATAATGGTTCATTCTTAACTAGGCGCCCAAGCAGTTGGGTGAATTGGATCACATTCAGGTCAGAGGCCTCATCCGGAGCATCTGATGGTACAAATCCACCAGCATCCCAAATTCTTGATTTTAACAATATAATTCCTCAACCCCATATCAGCATCAGCCGCCCCAGATTTTTTACGACTACTACTCAAATTACTACTACAAGTGGATGCAAAAGCAGCATAATGAAATGGATTTGGAGACAAAAAAAGGAGGAGCAAAACATACGGCAGTAGTATTTGTACATCGTTTGATTTATTTCCAAGTTGAGTTCTACCAACAGCAAAGCCTCCCGCATTCTTCATGTTTCATCCAAATCGAAATTCTGCCACAATCGCGACGGCTCTTCTAACCGAATTATACGGTAAAAGTACTCTGGTGAATCAGGGATGAAATGAAGCCGACCTATTAAACGACGTTGTTTGTGAACATTTCAGTGCTGATGTACTTAAACGACGTCGGTTCAAACTTCACATCTTTATATTATTATTATTATTATTATTTCTTGCATGCATTATAATTAGGGTTAAATGCAGTTTACCCCTCAACTTGTACATGAGATGCAATTTGCCCCCTCAATGAAATAAATAAGCAGTGTATCATTTTCATTTAAATTAATTAAATATAAAATTAATACAATATAATTTTTAGTATAACTTTATAAATGATATTTTTAGTAGTAGTTGATTTTTTTGTTATCATTTAGAATTTCACTAAATATTTATATAATTCTAAATATTTATAAAATTTTCTTTAAAAAGTTCTTTAAAAGATTTTAGACATAGTTATACTTTTTTTTTGTAACAGTATGAGATATTTGACAATGATGAAAATTTTTGACTAAGTGAATACGGAGATTTTGGTCTCGTTTATATTTAATAATAATTAATTTTAAGTTTTTTCAATTATTATTATTGAGAACAAGGTGTTTTCAAATCCATAAATTCTAAAATATATAAATAAAAAAAATTTATCCTTTTACTAAATGATTTATATGGCGAAATAGTTTGTTGAAAAAAATTATACACATAATCAACATCATTTATATAGAATATAGAAAGTATATGTTTATGAAATTCGTAAATGTATAAATAGAAGTTAAATAACTACAATTCCAAATATAGTAAAAGTATTTATCACATTTTTTTTTGTTATAAATAAAAGATGAAACTTTTAAAAATACCAAACGAACTTATCACACTATTTTATATTTCTTATAAATAAAATATTAAAAGAATAACATATTAGAATCTTTTAAAGATGTTGCTAAAAGAAAATTCTTATAAATTTAAAAGTCTACAAATGTTTAATGGAATACTAAATGATAACAAAGAAAATTAACTAACGCTGAAATGGGTATTTATGACACTATACTAAAAAATTATGTTATATTAATTTTGTAGTTAGTTAATTTAAATCAAAAGGGGTAAACTATTTATTTTATTGAGGGGCAAATTTCACCATATACACAAGTTGAGGATGGTAAACTGCATTTAACCCTTATAATTATTTTGGATCATTTGAGATATAGTCGTGTAAGATAAATAAATTTAATTTTGTTTGTAAATTTGAAGTGTTTTGAAATATATTGTTTCTTTATCTGAATTTGTTAAATTTGCAAAGGGATGTAGTTTGAACAATTTTTTCAACTAATGTTGCTATAAATCATTGCATTTATAATTTATTTATACTTTTTTAATGAAATTGGAAATGGATGAGATTTTTAAATATCCTAATGATATTCACATCACTAAATATTTTTGGACGCACTTATCGGTGGAATTCATAAAAGATTTTCTCGAATATTCATTAGACTCTTTCTTTGTTGATAAATTTAATTTCTTATCATTTTAGTTTTTAACTTTGTATATTTTTTGATAATAAAATGAAATCATCGAATATTCACTGCTACTATTGGTGTTTGTGTTTGGACTAAATGCATAAATATCATTAAAATTACGTTAAGACTGATAAAATTTTAGATAGAAAATCCCGTGTCAATTAGACACAAGTTGAAAATTCATTCTTTAGTCATTGAACAAAAAATTGCTACTAGAAAATTTTGGGTCTTGAAATGCATTTTTTTTTTGGCTAAAGTTAGGTGACAATTTGCTATTTTATCAAAACTACAAGGGCAGTAAATAACAATTACCCTTTTCTATTTTGCATGAAGCAATTACACAAAAACATTTTTAACTAAAAGTTTTAATTATTTTGACACTCAAAACCCAAAAATAAAACACTATTTTTTTATTTAAATAAAATAAAATTAAATATTATGAGAATCATTGCCTTTGGGATGAAGCATCAAAAGAAAAAATAGAAAAATATACACTACTACAGAATATATAATTTAAAACGGTCTATTTAAAACGGTTATTAATAACCCGTTTTAGATAATTGGCCGAGTTGAGCATTTTGTAATAAGAATTAGGAAAACGCAAACTTTCTAAAACCGGTTTACATTATAACCGTGTTAGAAAGTCTCTTGGATGTCAGTTTCTAAAACGGTTCAGGAGACAACCGTGTTAGAAAGTCTCTTGATCTCCGGTTTTAAAAACCGGTTTCTAACTAAACCGTTTTAGAAAATGTACCGATAAAAATCTCCCCCCAGTAGAACAGATCTATAATATATAGATCGATGTGTTTCTGAATGGCTTTATTGTGTGTTTTACTTTATACAGAACCGATTTGTTTAAAACATAAAAGAAAGCCCTAGCTGCACCTCGCTGGCTGTTCTTCCGCCTGTGTTGAGATTCTCCCGTCCACCCTTTCTTCGGGATTATAAAAAGCACAATGGCCAATGATCCTACCAAAGATCCTGCCTTTATTTGGGCAAAGCGTTTGTCTGCAGGTCTCATAGGTTTGAGTATATCTGCAGGCTATGGATTTGGGAGCTTGTATGACTTCAAAAAATTGTTTTTTCTTTGTTTTACCCCCCTTATAGTATGACGGTCTTAATTTTTGTATTTTCAATTTTCAGTTTGGCGGATGTGGACGCCTGATTTCCGAACGGTGGCTGGAGCTGACTGAGAGGTATAACGAGAGGGAGAGGGAAGAGCAGAATGAGAGGGAGAACGAGAGGCAGATCAAGATCGGGGCGAGGGGAAGATCTAATTGAAGTTGATAAGGATTAATAATTGGTTGCTGTGTTGGTGATGGTATCTATGTAATTTTGCTGTGTTTATCTAATTTGGTGTGTTTTTAAGATATTCATATGGGCATGATCGGTTGTGTGTTTTTTGATATGAACATATTCATATCCGCACTGCATGAATCCATCTCCCATCTAATTAATTTGTATTAATTTTTGATTTTGTTTTATATGAACATATTCCTATCAGTGATGCGATGGTATCTAATTTGTGATGTTGTTAAATATTAAAATCAGTCGTGTGTTTGTTATGAGTGAATTAATATTCATTGTGATCTTTTCATGTATGGTCGGCAAAGCTTTCTATTGTTTGATGTGGTTTCCTGTGGTGTAGGGGAACCAGAAATGGTGCTTTGCAACTGGTAGTAAGAACGGTTATTAAACCGTTGTAAAAAACAGTATTAAGAACGGTTTCTTAACCGTTTTAAAAAATGTAGTACTTTCTAGAACGCCCATATCTAAAACGGTTAGGAAAATCAAAAACCCTTTTTAAATAATTCATAATAACCGTTTTAGAAAGTGATTTTTGTAGTAGTGATATATTAGTATGAAAATTAATTATGAAGAGCTCAAAGAACTACCCCAAATACTGACTGCACAGGAACTAAAATGCAATTCTTTTGGTGATAAAAGTGACAAAAGGGATACCACAGACAATAAAACTGCTTCAATCAATTTAAGGAACCTAATAGTAGCAGTGAAAAAGATTCATATCTGAATTTTGGTATGTTGATCTTAAGAATTTCACTATGAAATACTATTCTTTTCTTCTTCTTTTCCAAACACAAATAGCATAATTGACAAAGTTTCAAGTGATTCAAATTAAACATTTCTATTAATCCAAACAAAATTCTCTGAAACTGGAAAAGGGAATAAGATACATCGATGCACGACGAAGGAGACAATCTCTAAAGGGTTGAACATGATACCTCAATCTTTCATTAAGTGTTTCGGATTATGAGCTGCAAACCAAGAGCTACTTCAAGCTAGAAAGATAAGCATTGAAACATGCATTGTTCTAAGTCATCATATCATGCAGCTTTCCACAGATGGTGTGATTCAGAAGTACATTACATAAAATGAGACCTCCGCGGCTCCAGAAAGTTGGAACTAACGAAAAACATTAGGACTTTCACCTTTGGCTGTCAGGTTCAAACTTTTGAATTATCTGCCCAAGATAAGTATCGCTTACTTTTTCTGGAAGCAAATCTATTAGAGTGGAAAAAATATACGAGTCCGGTGAAAATCCCCTCCTAGCCATTTCCTCAAGAAACATCTCTGCTTCATCATATTCACCTGTTCTAAGCAGTCCCTGGACAATAACACTGAAAGTGATATGGTTGGCCAAACAGCCATTCTCTTCCATTTTAAGAAAAAGCACTTTAGCTTCCTTCAGCAAACCAGCAGCAGAAAGGCTAGCTATCATCGTGGTATACGTTAAAACATTTAGATATAATCCTTTAACAGAGAGACTATTGAAAAGTCCTCGAGCCAATGGCGGAACTAGAAAAAAAATTGAGGGGGTGCTTATAAAGAGTATAAAATAAAAATATAAAATTTCTTGTGAAATCGGTTTATATATGAGACGTTTATTATATATGAAACGGACGCGTTGAAATTATAATTATAATTTTCTATCATTTTATTGTTTGTTAAAATCGTGATTGATTCTCATTTCATATATAATCCGGCTTCACATGTTATAATGTGAAATAAAAATTTTTCATTAAATATATATATATATATATATATAATAAAGTATCAACTTAATAAACATAATATGAAAATATAAATATATACACATAATAAACTTTGCAAAATTTATTCATTTTAATCATATCTTCAATGTATGCTAAATTCGTGGTACAATAAATTTTTATTATTAAAAGAAATGCCTTAATAATTACCCCTAATAAGAAAAAAACTCATAAAATAAATTTAATTTAGTGCTTCAATGTATTCAAAATTTTGAATTTTGAGAAGATAGACAAAAATAATTCGAATTTAACTTATGGGCATATAGATTTATTATCAGCTTGAACATTTTGATTAGGTTGTTTATTTTTCTAAATTTGGTAAAGAAAATTAACTTGTTTATTTTATGATAAGCCAACTAGTTAAAATCAAATTTGACTAGCACTTTTCATTATCGTGAATTAAAATATAAATGAGAAGAGGAGACCACATCCTATCTCTCAAATTCTAATCATCCAACTAATTACAAACTAATTCATAAGATTCACTTCCTCCTTTTATCTCTACAACGTTTGCCTATATACAATCACCATAGATCAATTGCAGAGATGTTTTTGTCGCATTTTTTACTATATTGGTGGGCTGAGGGGCGAATGTCACCGGTGCTAAACCTGTAAAAATAATAACAGTAACCCTTAATTTCGGGAACAACGGGGGGCGGCCGCACCGGCTCGCCCCCCTTTAGTTCCGCCCATGCCTCGAGCAATATCAAGTCTCCCAGTTTTGCATAATCCGTCAAGGATAATAGTGTACATAGCTATATGAAGATTTGCAGCTTCGATCGTTTGCAGTAATTCCAGTGCTTCGTCAACATGTCCAGTCTTGCATAAGCCATCCAACAACACACCAATGGAGAACATGCAAATAAATAGATTATGGTAAAACAATGTAAAAACTTTGAAAATTGTTATGAAAATATTAAATATGGATGTTCATTATCCATTCAATGGGTTTATATATATACCCTCTAAATTCGTCCCATTGTGTTAATGTCTAGATTCAATGAATCTCAAATTTCAAGACTAATGGATAACAATCAGTTATCATCTCGAAATACTAAATTAATAAATAATTCAGCTACCTGGTTTCATCTATAAATAAAAGCTATTGTAATTCATTTCAGACAACCATGTAGGAACTCTACAAACTTGTAAAAACAGAGAATCTCTATTGTAGTAACTACTCTTGTACTGTAAATTGCTATCAATAAAAGTTAGTCAATAGAGCCATAATTCTACCTACTTTTTTTGTGTATTTCTCTTTATTGTAATTTTCTTTTGTACTGTTATTTAGTTGTATTGTACATAGAAGTAGTAGTTTTACAATATGTTACCAGCACGAGAGCCTACCACTGGAGCAAGTCAAGTTCAAATTCAAATTTTGAAGCAATTTTTGGTCATGTATCTTTGTTAAACTCTCAAGGTAATATTTCTCCCCTTTTTTCAATTATACCTTTTCCACTATGTCTAATCTCACAAAACAAGAATTTCTTCCTCTTGATATTTCTAGAAAAAACTATTTATCATGGATACTGGATGTTGAAATCCATATTGAATCAATGAGTCTTGGAAATACTATTGTTGAAAATAATAATGCATCAAGCCAAGACCGTGCCAAAGCTATGATATTCCTCTGACATCATTTGGATGAGGGGTTGAAAATAGAATATCTTACTGTCAAAAATCCACTTGAGCTTTGGCAAGATTTAAAAGAAAGGTTCAACTACCTGAAGTTGGTTGTTCTTCCAAAAGCCCGATATGATTGGCTTCATCTGTGGCTTCAAGATTTTAAATCTATCAATGAATATAATTCAGTAATTATGTTAAAGATTACTTTTCAATTGAAATTATGTGGAGAAAATGTTGCAAATAATGATATGCTGGAAAAGACATTCTCCACCTTTCATGTCTCAAATTTGCTCCTACAGTAGCAATATCGAGAAAGAGGATTCAAGAGGTATTTTGAACTTATTGCATGTCTTCTTTTGGCCGAACAAAATAATGAATTATTGTTGAAAAATCATGAATGTCGACCAACTGGTGCTAGTCCATTCCCTGAAGTGAATGTGACCCAATCTCAAAATTATGGTCGTGGTTATGGAAATACCCATGGCAGAGGCTGTGGACGTGGACGTGGTCGTGGCCGTGGTCATGGACACAGTCGTGACAAATATATGCCTTATCATTATAATGATCATTATCATTGCAAGAAACAAAATAACCCCCAAAAGTGGGTTGAAAAGAAATTGAAGGAAAGAAAAATTGAGAAGATAAATGCTATCGATGTGGCATAGAAGGTTATTGGTCTAGTACCTGTCGTACGGTAAGCCACCTGGTTAAACTTTATCAAGCATCATTGAAAAAGAAAGACCAGAATATAGAGACAAATTTCATCGATAAAAAACATGATCATGCTGATGATGATGCTTATATGACAAATCTCGACGTAGCAGATTTTCTTGAATACCCTGAATGTACAAAAAACTATGAAGGTGTAATGTGATCAAATGATAAATCTTTGTTATTTATAATTTTGAAATTTTCATTTCTTTTGTGTAATATCCTGTCTAGTTATGATCTTTTGTGTAATTTTAATTTTCAGTTATGAAATTTATGTATTTCATTTTGTTCACTAATATTTATTTTTATTTATTTGCCACATTTATTCTTGACGAAGAAATTTGATACCTATCTTGCTAACGAAGAAATTTGATACATTTCTTCATGACGAAAAAATTTGATATCTTTCTTGCTGACAAAGAAAATTGATACCTTTCTTCATGATGAAGAAAATTGATACCTTTCTTCCTGAAACAGAAATTAATATATCTTCCTAAAGGAAAAATAAATGCCAAACACATGGGATTAAATAATGGTGACTATATTTGCCTTATTGATAGTGTCACTACGCATACTATCCTTAAAAATGAAAAATATTTTTCTACTTAGAGATGGAAAAAACTAATATTAGTACAAAAAGTGGTAGTGCTAAACTAATTCAAGGCTCTGGAAAAACTACTATATTTCTCCCTGAATGAACCAAAATTGTTATAAACAATGTACTACTATCTACAAAGTCTCAAAGAAATTTATTGAGTTTTAAAGATACTCGCCAAAATGGATGCCATATTGAGACTATGGATAAGACAAATGATGAATTTTTATTAATTACAAATACCATTTCTAGAAGAAAACTTGTATTAGAAAAATCGCCATCTTATTCATCTTGTTTATATTATACCAAAATAAGTGCAATTGAAAGTCATCACCTAGTAGACCAGAAGTTTACAGATCCCAATAATTTTATAATATGGCATGACCGTCTTGGACATCCTGGTTCTATAATGATGAGACGGATAATTGAAAATGCACATAGGCATTCATTGAAAAATCAAAGAGTTTTGAACTCTAATGAATTCTACTGTGTTGCTTGCTCCCAAGGAAAGTTAATAATTAGACCGTCACCATTAAAAGTGGAGACTGAATCTCCTGCATTTTTAGAACGAATTTATGGTAATATATGTGGTCCAGTAGATCCACCATGTGAACCATTTAGATATTTTATGGTGTTGATCGACGCATCAACAAGATGGTCACATGTAAGTTTATTATCTACTCGCAACCTGGCATTTGCGAAATTACTTGCTCAGATAATTAAACTATGAGCACAATTTTTAGATCACCAAATTAAGAAAATTCGTTTAGATAATACTGATGAATATTCATCGCATGCCTTTTATGATTATTGCATATCGATTGGAATAAGTATTGAACATCCTGTAGCTTATGTTCATACACAAAATGGTCTAGCTGAATCATTTATTAAACGATTGCAATTAATTGTTAGACCATTACTTATAGGGTCTAAACTTCCTTTATATGGTTGGGGACATACTATATTACATGAAGTAACACTTTTGAGAATCAAGCCAACAAGTTATCATATTTACTCCCCCATACAATTAACTTTTGGCTATGAGTCCAATATTTCTCATTTGAGAACTTTTGGTTGTGCAGTTTATGTCCCAATTGCATGATGTCGATTATTGTGTGTCGGTCAATTTATCCCTAATTAACTATAGCAGTGGTGGTAGGGTTTCATTCCATAGAGAAGAGTTGGTTTCAGAATTTTACGAATTACTCACAACAAAATTAACAAAGACAAAACAGTAAGAACAACAGTTAAAGTGTAAATGCAAAAAGAGAGAAGATGTCATAAGTTCCTCTACCGGATAAATACTCACCTAGACATCTCATGCAGTACAATTAACATGCAAGCGAAACCAAAGGAAAACTAGTTGCCTAAAAACCTAACATACAGTCAGCATGATGACCGCACTGTATCTTAGATTTCCTGTCATCATTCTTTTCCCATGATGAGGCCTAAGAGTGATGCATTTATCCTGCAACTTCTCAATTCTCTGTTTCTAATTACTCTAGCATTCACTTCCTAAAGACTTCCCATGGTGAGACCTGAATTTAGGTTTTTATGTCTTCATTAGCACTAGAGAATTTCCTTACATTTTGATCTAAAGATTCCGGGATCCAAAATCAACATGATGATTGTATTTCAAAAAACGAACAAGTCAAAACAAGTGCAAAGATTTCATTTCATACTCCAGTTCTCATTTCACAAATTCTCAACGAATATTCATGAATCTAGCTTCAATTCAGCATGATGACCGCAACTAAAGTTTAATTCAACAATACCGGTGCAAATTCATGAAATTTAACACGATTAATTGAGCAAAACAGAGCATGATTTCATTCTTCATAGATCATGTTAATCGCACCACATAAAATTGCCTAAATGGAGTATTTATTAATTGGAACCCTAGAATATCGCGGATCTGGCTGGAAGAAGTCATTCTCAAGTCGTAATCAATAAAGCGTAGTATTAAACAATTCATCTTCATAAATTGGAAGAATTTACAGATTAAATTGCCTAAAAAAACACAAGATCACAAGAGAATTGTTCAATGCTTCTTTAATTGAGAATTGAATTCAAACATTCGGTCCAAAATTCTGAATAAAATCGCAATCGGAGAACAAATTCTAGAGAGAGAAAGTTCTAGAGAGAAAAAATTTCCCGCTCACGAGTCTCTAAACTAATATCTCAAAAATCATCTTCTAGAATAATGAAAAATCCCCATATTTATAGAGGTTAAAAGCTTAATCTACACGCAAACGCAAACGTAAACTAAACATTTATTTACAAAAATGCCACTGTGAGAAAGAATTATCCCAAATGCATACCACTCCACGTCAGCAGTCCATTCCAGTACTTCACGCCTTTGAGCCAACACCATTCACGTCTCCATTCTGCACTTCACGCCTCTGAGCCTCTACTTTACGCGCTTTCACCATCTACACAGCAAAACAAAGATTCCAACACTTAGAAAAAATTCATCACCAGAAGATCAAGAATGCACAGTGTGGCCGCGGGCTGCGGCAGCACCATTAAAACTTTGTGCATGGTGTGTGCGTCAAGTGTTGTGCAGGGGTATGCTAGTGTTGTGTGGTGCGAAGGTGCATGAGTGTGCAAGTGTTGGTGTTGATGTGCTCATGCATGCTTGTGCCAGAGTTGCTCACTTATGTGCTCATGTTCATGTGTTGAGTAGTGTCCATGGTCATAGCAAAAGTTGTGAAACAATTGTGTGCTAATGTGTGCCTTGATGTTCATCTTGTGTGCCTTAGTGTAGTGCGTGTAGTGCATGAGTGTGGTGCATGTAGTGTATGTAGTGTACTTGAGTGTAGTGCATAAGTGTAGTGTGAACAAAGGGAGACAAAGGACATGCAGCTCATGTGTTGGTGTAGCCCCGCGTATGCGCACACGGCTTGTGAATTCGTGTGCTGCTGCGCGCATACGCGTGCCGCTAGTGCAGGGCTGCTGTACGCATAGCTCATCAGCGTGTGTATGTGTGTGTGTGTGTGTGTGTGTGCGAGGGCTGCTCGCACCTCTTGTGCATGTGTGTGCACACTGCACACATGCGCGCGGGCCGTGTGCGAGGATACTGCTCACACTATGGGCATAGCTAGTGCTTGGGTGCTGCAAATGTGTAAAGTGTTGTGTATAACATGTGGGCATCAACTTGTATAAGATAACCAACAAATGTGTCCATCAAATTTAGCTTAAAGTTGCAAGGAAAACACATGCATACATGACAGAGGTATGAGATTGAAACATTTCACATCTCGAGCTTCCAAAATAACAAATTGTGATCTTGAAACACAAATATGTACTTGCTGTATTGTGAATTCGGAAAAACCGACAACATAAACTTTGTAGCCCTATGTCTTAGCTATCCACAACATTTTGAATAACTCAATTCGAAGCTTGGACGGCAAAGTTATGGCAAAACTACTGAACTGCGCCAAGGTTAAACTTCATGGTGCATCCGCGGGGTACGGACATGCCGTGCAAACCTTCCTATGGTGTGGCTGCAGGGTGCGGGCGCACCGTGCATGGCTTCTCATGATACGACCGCGGGACGCGGGCACACCGTGCAATTTTCTCTCTCCAGCGCATCATTCGATTTCTATACAATATATGTATGTCTTCACTTTATTGGACTTTGGGGTAAACATAAGAGTTGTAGAGCTTTCTTTTGGCTTTCCATAGGTTGAAGAATCATCAACGTTAGAGGTCTGTAGCGCAAAATATTAGCCTTCTACCAAACTGTGGCAGTAAAACTCAACACTCAAAACTGGAGTGATCAAAAAGATGCCCACGTTGCTCATACTTGCAAACTGAATTGGAAGAATGTCAAAACATAAGAATTGAAGTATATTCAAAGAGCTCTTCAGAACATCCAAAATCTCCTCATTTAGATTATTATTGAGAAAGTTACACACAATTGAAGTTAAGTATCTATTCTGCCCAAATAAGAAATAAGCATGTTAATGGATTCTTCAAATTCCACAAGCATCATTTCAAACTTTTTCGAACTCTTTCCTTGTTCTTTAACCTAAAACACATATTCGTCTCATTTAATCAATATTTTTTTGTCTTTTCCTTTATTTTAGCACTCCAAGTTGTAATCCACATAAAATGCACAAAATGACACATAACACTACAAAATTGCATGAAAAACAAGTCAAAAGTTAAGTGAAATAGCACATATAAGTCAGTATAAAACCGACTTATCATTGCACCACCACAACGTACTAAATTGGGCCCCCAAACAAGTGTGGAGATATATGTTGGGTATGAATTACTTTCTATAATTAAATATGTTGAACCATTAACAGGTGATTTATTTACTGCAAGATTTGCTGATTGTCATTTTGACGAATCACATTTCCAGATATTAGGGGGAGATAAAGTTCAACCGAAAAGAAATTAAATGTAAAATATCACTTGATTTCCTTGATCCTCGTACAAAAGAATGTGAACTGGAAGTTCAAAAGATTATACATTTGCAAAAAATTGCAAATCAATTACCGAATGCATTCATTGACTCCAGAAGAGTTACTAAATCACATATTATTGCTGAAAATACTCTGGTTAAAGTTGATATCCCCGAAGGACAAATTACAAGTGCTAATGAGTCTCAAACATGCCTGAAGCGTTGTAGACCTCTTGGTTCTAAAGATAAAAATCCCCGAAAGAAAAGAGGATTAAACGATAGTCAAGAATTCCAAAGTAATATTAGTGACAAAAATTTAACATCCTGAAGAGGTAGCTCCCGAAGAGAATAATATTATGGAAACTTCAATAAATTTTGTCACTACAAGAAAATGTTGGAATAAAAAAGAAACAATTATTGATAATGCTTTTGCATATAATGTTGCACTTGATATTATGGAAGAAGACGAGGATCATGAACCTAGATCGGTTGATGAATGTCAAAAAAGAAATGATTGGCTAAAATGGAAAGATTCGATCCAATTTGAATTGGATTCGCTGGCAAAACAAAAAGTATTTGGACTTGTAGTCCAAACACCAGAAGGTGTAAAGCCAGTGGGATTTAAATGAGTATTCGTGCGAAAAAGAAATGAGAACAATGAAATTGTGAGATATAAAGCACGACTTGTAGCCCAAGAATTTTCACAAAGACCTGAATTTGATTATGTTGAAACATATTCACCTGTAATGGATGAAATTATATTTAGATATCTTATCAATTTAGCAGTGTATAAAAAACTTGATATGCGCCTGATGGATGTAGTCACTGCTTATTTGTATGGGACATTAAAAAATGATATCTATATGAAAATCCCTGAACCATATAAATCAAATTCCAGAGAAAATTATTCTATTAAATTACAAAGGTCTTTGTATGGATTGAAACAATCTGGACGTATGTGGTATAATCGTCTTACTGAATGTTTAACTAAAGAAAGTTATACAAATGACCCGGTATGTCTATGTGTTTTTATAAAGAAAAATGGGTCAAAATTTGTAATCATTGCCATATATGTTGATGATCTCAATTTAATTGGAACTCATGAAATGATCCAAATGGAAGTTGAAATTTTGAAGAAAGAATTTGAGATCAAAGATTTTGGAAAGACAAAATTTGCCTTGGTTTGCAAATTGAACATTTGCAAAATGGGAATTTTGTTCATCAAACTGCATATATCTAGAAGGTATTAAAGCGATTTTATATGGACAAGGCACATCCATTGAGTACTCCAATAGTCGTTCGGTCACTATATACTATTAAAGATCCTTTTAGACCGAGAGAG
The DNA here is from genome assembly GCA_016586305.1 of Ophiorrhiza pumila. Lineage (NCBI taxonomy): Eukaryota > Viridiplantae > Streptophyta > Magnoliopsida > Gentianales > Rubiaceae > Ophiorrhiza > Ophiorrhiza pumila. The sequence goes on from BLIW01000006.1 coordinate 14,790,909, forward strand.
GATGATGAAGAAATTCTTGGTCCTGAAGTACCATATCTTAGAGCAATTGGTGCACTAATATATATTGCTAATTGTACAAAACCAGATATATCATTTGCTGTAAACTTATTAGCAAGATTTAATTCCTCTCCTGCAAAACGACATTGGAATGATATTAAACATATTTTTCATTATCTTCAAGGAACAATTGATCTTGGACTATTTCATCCATATGATTCTCAACATGAATTGCTTGGCTATGCTGATGCTGGGTATTTATCTGACTCGCATAAAGGTAGGTTTCAAACTAGATATTTATTTACATGTGGTAACACAACTATTTCGTGGCGATCCACGAAACAATCAATAGCTGCCACTTCTTTGAATCATACTGAAATTATAGCAATTTATGAGGCCAGTCGAGAATGTGTTTGGTTAACATTAATGATCCATTATATCCGGAAGAATTATGGGTTATCTCTTGAAAATCTTCCAACTTCATTATATGAAGACAATGTTGCTTGTATAGTGCAATTAATGGGAGGATATATTAAAGGAGATAGAACGAAGCATATTTCACCAAAATTCTTTTTTACTCATGATTTGCAAAAGAATGGTGAAATTGATGTGCAACATATCCGGTCAAATGATAATTTGGCAGATTTGTTTACCAAGGCATTACCGATTGCAACCTTTGAGAAATTAATAAGGAATATTGTAATGCACCGGTTAAAAGATCTAAAATGATCTTCGAATCAGGGGGAGAAATAAATACACAAGAATGATGTACTCTTTTTCATTCACTAGATTTTTTTTTCCCAACTGGGTTTTTTTCTATTAAGGTTTTAACGAGGCACACTCTTTGTATAAATGAACATCCAAGGGGGAGTGTTATGAAAATATTAAATATGGATGTTCACTATCCATTCAATGAGTTTATGTATATCTCCTTTGAATTCATCCCCTTATGTTAATGTCTAAATTCAATGAATGCCAAACTTTTAGACTAATGGATAACAATCAGTTATCATCTTGAAATACTAAATTAATAAATAATTCAGCTACCTGGTTCACCTACCTAGTTCAACTACCTGGTTTCATCTATAAATAGAAGCTATTGTAATTCATTTTAGACAAACCTGTAGGAACTCTGCAAATTTGTAAAGCCAGAGAAAATCTCTGTTGCAGTAACTCTTGTACTGTAAATTGCTATCAATAAAAGTTAGTTAATAGAGCCATAATTCTACCTACTTCTTTTTTGTATTTCTCTTTATTGTAATTTTCTTTTGTACTGTTATTTAGTTGTATTGTATAGAAGTAATAGTTTTATAATAAAAATGTCCATTTTTATGGGATATAGGCTTGCGGTTTTTAAAAAAAATCACAATTTTTCAAAAAACTATTCAAGCATGCTTTTAAGTATACATGGCCACCCGATGGAAAAAATATATAATAAAAAGGTCAACTCACAACTGAAAATGGCTGCATAAAATAATTTCCCAGTTGCAATCTTTCCTGTCATATTGATTTATATTATTACAATATTTGATTTTTTGTGAAGTGAACTGTTCCTAGTCAATTTGTAGCCTCTCATGACATTAATTTTGTTTTTATTTCCCTTTTCCAAAAGAATTCGGGGGGGGGGGGGGGGGGGGGGGGGGGGGGGGAAACAAGCTGTATTTGCTGGTTAAAAGGCTTTCGTGTTCCTCTACTTCGAATCAAAGCAAAACAAATTTTTTATTTTCAAAATATGGGAAGTCTCTTGTGAAAAAGTCTTATATATACAACAAACACATGCACGTATTTTTTTTCGTATCAATTTTTATTTTATAATAATACTTAATATTTCATATATTATACGCCGATCATAATATCTTTATACTTCTTCATACTTCATACTTCAGACTTCATATGCTAATCATAATACATTTATACTTCATATATTATATATCAATTATAATACCTTCATACTTCATAGTCCATACGCTAATCATAATGCCTTCATAAGTTATACAATCATAATATCTTCATACTTCTTCATATTTCATATGTTAATCATAATGCATTCATACTTGTTATATACTAATTATAATGTCTTCATATTTCATATGTAAATTATAATGCCTTCATACTTTATATTTCATACATTATACGCCAATAATAATACTTTATACGTGAAGTGCATTATAGGTACACGTGGGGGCGCGGCATTAATCCCGTTGCATATATAAAATGATCGCACAGGACTTTTTGTGCCAAGATGTATATAAATTAAGGGAAGTATGTGATCACTTAATTAAATTAATTAATCCACCAACATAGCCTTCCTAGAAACTCGACAAATTTCCAATTATTTGGTGCTTTTTTAAAATTCTTTTTCTATTTTTATGCTAGTTTTAATTGTGGTTAGAGTTGGCATTTGCCAAATGCGATCTCTTAGAAGTTGCATTTGGCAAATGAGAACTCTAATTTAAAAAAAATCATAATTCCTTCATATATGTTGAGTAGAATAATATTTATAAAGATAAAGTTCACATCAGTCAAATCCGATTTCTAAACCAAGCATTTAAAAAAATTCATACAGATTTTATATTTGGCGAATTGAGATTTAACAAATTTTTGCTAAGGGTTAATTAAGTTAATTTAAACTTCTCAATTTTTTTTTGAAGGTAATTTATTTTCTTTCAAATAATAATAATAGAAAGTTTTGTCAATAGATATTATAAATATATATTTTTAATAAATTTTATAGCAACATGAGAAGTCAATAAAATCTTTTTGACCGACATTTTTACTTCGATGAAAAGTTATTTATATTCTTAAAAATATTGCATTGTGTATCAAAAGATATTCATTTTTTATTTTCATTTTTTTCTTGTTAATGTTTTCATATTCTTTCACACGTGCCTCTTAACCCTGTAAATTTTTAAGTAAAAATAAAAAAAAATAAAAAAGATTTTGCATTTGGCGAATGTGAGATCTAACTCAAATTTAAACTTATATATATGAATTATAAAATCACATTTTTGTTAAGTGTAAATTTTGTTAATTTAAATTTTTTAAATTTCTTTTATTGAAGATAACTTATTTTCTTTCAAATAGTACTAAATTGAAATACCTTGAATAACAAATATTTTAAATATATATTTTATCAATAAAATTCAAAATTTTAAATTATATATTTCCAATTACAAATATTTCAAATATATATTTTGGAAATATGTTTTGAATAAAAAATATATTTAAAATATTGTTATTCAAAAACTTCAATTTAAGTACTATTTGAAAGAAAATAAATTATCTTCAATAAAAGAAATTTAACACTTAACAAAAATTAAAAAGAAAAAAATAGATATTAAATTATAATGAAATAACTTTCGACATTACCGTACAATATTATCAAAAATATGAATAACTTTTCACAAAAATGCAAATGTCGGTCAAAAATTATAAAATGAAATTTTAGTGACTTCGCATTTATGAATTTTATTAAAAATATAAATATAAATATTTGTTGTTCAAAATTTATTTGCAATATTATTTGGAAACTAAATTATCTTCATAAATTTAAATTAACGCTTAAAAGAATTGTTAGAGCTCTCATTTACTAAATGCAAAATCTTTTTGAATTTTTTTTATTTTAATATTTAAGAATGGAGTGTTTAATAATTGTTTAATTTAGAGTTTTATTTAGAGAATGCGACTTCTATTTTTATACGCAACATATACAAAATTTTGATTTTTTTTAATTTAAAAGTCGTATTTGCCAAATGCGAACTCTCTTTTTATACGCAACATATATATACGGAATACATATACAAAATTTAATTTTTTTTAATTTAGAAGTCGCATCTTTTAAATGCAATCTTTTAGAAATTGCATTTGGCATATGAAAACTCTTAGAAATAGCGAACTCCACAGTTTGGGAAGCACAATTTAAATCAGCATAAAATAGAATTTTTTTTTAAGAATCGGCATATAATGGGAAACTTCTCTAGAAATTCAACTGAAAATGACTGATAAAATATGTACTTAACATTGCCTGACTTCTCCAATTTTTTTATTTATTATTTTTTATTCCATTTCCAAATACACTTAAACAATGTCCTAGTTGCCATTCTTCCTTGTCATCTTCATTTCACAATATTGAATGATCTTCTTCTTCTTCAACCCTTGATCTTCTTCACTTTTGCCCTTTCACATTCTTTTTGCTTCTCATTTGCCTTTTTCCAAAGAATTCAAGCCAAAAAAAAAAAAGAGTTGAATTTGTGGGTTTGGAAGCCTCTTGTCTTGTGTTTCTCTACTTCTTGGAAACAAGGCATAACAAATTTTGGATTTGCAAGATATATCATATATAAAGGTAAACATAATTTATTTTTTTAGAGTTCCTTTTAATTTTCTTAGCAAATATCAGATGATAATTTGTGGAATCATCAGCATGAAATATATATATATATATATATTGGAGTTCCTTTTAATTTTCTTAGCAAATATCAGATGATATCTTTGTGGAATCATCAGCATGAAATATATATATATATATATATATCCTGATGTGTGTTTTGTCTCTTGCAAAACTTATTACTTTTTCCTTTTTCTCTTTTATTCATACAATTATATGTTTTGATAACGTTTTAAAATATTGTTCTTGTTAAAATATGGTTATTGTAAGTTCTTAATGGCTGCGTTACAAATTGAAAATTTCCGAGTAAACTACTAAATTATGGAGAAAGAAGAGAAATAAATATTTAAGCAAGGGCAATAATCAAGAAGAAAAAGCAAAAATCTTGATATCTTAATTGTTTCTGTTTTTCCAAATTATTAAATTCATCGAGTAGTAAGGTTTCATATGAATCACTTCCTATTTTCTTTCTTGTTGACAGCAAGAAAAAAGATTTATAGTTACATTACAACTTCAAAAGTTGAAGGAAATTGTTTTACTTTGTTAATGCGCACGTTGGCATTATTATTAATTGGCATTGATTTTTTGGCAAAGATAAGGAAAAATCTTACTGGAGGCATAAATCAAATTAAATCAATCTATGCAAGGAAGATTAATTTGAAAATTAATGCTATGAGGATAATTATGGAGCTTATCTTGGTATTCTTGGAAGAGCTATCTTTGGAAAAGATAAGCATTAAAGGCACATGGTGTTTCCATCTTTCCATTTGAATTATTTGAAAATAATCTTGGGATAAACATGGAAGGATTTTTGTGTGCCTATATGATCTTTCAACCATACGATTTTTGGTGTGTGGAGAGTTGATCATTCTTTCGGTCTTTTACAAGACTGTGAACACACTTCTTTGTTGGAGATCTTTGATCAAAGTGTGTTGGCTTAAGCATCTTAATGCAATAATATTGAAGATGCAATCCTTGTGTTCTTTATTATAATCCAGCCTCGGGATAAGGTTGTTGAGGAGTTCGGGAAAGTTCAAACGTGGGCATGGGGATCTTGTATCAACCACGGATTCCGGGAGGAGTCGCCATTGACAAGGGGATCTTGTCTTCATTGTGGGCAAGGGGACTTGCATTAACCACAGATTCCAGGAGAAATCAACACAAGTCGAGGGGAGCTCGCACAATCCGTTCACTGTGGAGTTAGGAAGAGGCGGCGCCAAAGATAAGAGGGAGTCTTACTTTGTGTCAGACCGAGTGTCTTGTAACTTGTGAACTTAGTGGATTGTTTTTTAGGGCGTGGCCCCACAGACGTAGGCAGATTGTCGAACTGCGTTACCAACCTTCTGTCTCTTTACTTTCCGCAGTTTATTATTGTCCATTACTGTTTTATTATCGGTGTCACACCTAGTGTTTCTAACCCACTGAGACACCGCGCATCTAACCTTGATCTTTCAATTGGTATCAGAGCGGGTCGTCTTTGTTTCTTAGGCGGGATCCACAGGACTTGATCTTGGTTTATGTGCGATGAACTCTATGAAGGAAGGAGGTTCAACAATGCGTCCACCATTATTGGACGGCAGTAATTATGCTTATTAGAAGGCCAGAATGAGAGCATTCATCAAAGCCATTGATGAGAAGGCTTGGAAATCAATCCTAACTGGATGGGACCCTCAAATGACTACTGACGCAACTGGTGTAAAATCTCTCAAGCCAGAAGAAAGCTGGTCTGTTACTGAAGATGATTGGCAAACTGTAATTCAAAGGCCCTTAATGCAATTTTTAATGGTGTTGATCCTGCTCAGTTCAGACTTATTTTTACATGTGTGACAGCAAAGAAGGCATGGGAAATTCTCCAAACTACCTACGAAGGAACATCAGCTGTGAAATTATCAAAGATGCAAATTCTTACTACAAGGTTTGAAAGTTTAAGGATGCATGAAGATGAGAGTATTACTGAATTTCATGTAAAACTTTGTGAAATTGCTAATGAGGCGTTTGCACTTGATGAAAGTTTTTCTGAAGAAAAACTTGTAAGGAAAACTCTACGATCTCTACCTCAACGGTTTGCTTATAAAGTTACGGCTATTGAAGAAGCAAAAGATATCTCACAGATGAAGCTTGAAGAACTGATGGGATCTCTCAGAACATTTGAGATTAATCTTGGAGTAGATTTGGAAGAAAAGAAAGTCAAAGGGATTGCCTTAAAAGCAGAAATGAAGAAATCAAATAATCCTGATGAAGATGACCTTGAGGACTCTTTTGCATTAATATCTAAGAATCTCGGCAGAGTCATGAAGAGATTTGGCAGAAACAATCCAGGTGTCAAGGCCAGTGTCAGTAACTCCAAGGATGAACTTGCAAGCTATAAAAAATTCAAGGAAGAAAATCAAACATCTGATCAGTCATTCAAGAACATAGTAATTAAGTGTAGAGAATGTGATGGTTTTGGGTATGTTCAGGCAGATTGTGCAAATACATTGAGAAAGAAGAGGAATTCTCTCAACACAACCTGGAGTGAAGATGACTCAGATAAAGAAGATGATTTTCAGAATAATAATGTAGCTCTTACTTCGAAGACTGAACAATCAGATTATGGTGGGAAAAAGGATGTTACACAGGGTGTCACTGAAAATATGGATGAAGATGAAGATTATGTCACAGAAGAAGATATTCTAGTCGAATACAAGAATCTTCATGATAAGTGGACTGAACTTTTTAAAGTAAATCAGCAACTTCATATGCAGATTGGAGATTTACAGAAAGAAAGGGACACTCTTCAACACTCTAATACTGATTTGGGAACCAAATTGAGAGTAAGTCAAGAGGAAGTGAAGACTTTGACCAATGAGTTGAACCACCTAAAGAAAGGTGTCAAGATGTTAAATTCAGGTTCATCCAAGCTGAATGAAATTCTTAAGACTGGTCAACCAGTGTCACAATCAGTGTCACAACCAGTGTCACAATCAGTGTCACTACCTGTGGATAAATCTAAAGGGAAGCAAGTTGCTGTAGAGACTGTAATGAACACAAAAAGGTCAAATCCTTATCATTCTTATCATGCTTCTAGAAGCAAAGGTAACAGATTTATTCCTATTTGCCATTATTGCAATCGTCGCGGACATATTCGTCCTAGATGCTTCATTTATCTCGCTAATTTGAGACAAGGTACTGCTAGAAAGTCTTTTTTTCGCAGGGATCCACAACAGAATCGGGTAATGAAGTACAATTTAAGGTGCAACTTCACATATACCTCACTAAAGGCTGCCACAACTGATGAGTTGTACTTTGACAGTGCATGTTCCAGACATGTGACTGGTGATGAGAAGTTTTTGAAGAACACTGTATTCAGAAATATGGGAAAGTAACATTTGAAAATGGTGTCACAGCTCGTGTCATTGGAAAAGGTACTCTAGATGTGTCATGGTAACCAAAACTAGAGAATGTTCTTCTGGTAAATGGTCTGCAGGCAAATCTGATCAGCATTAGTCATTTGTGTGATCAAGATCTGAATGTGAACTTCACTAAGGGAAAGTGTAAGGTAGTTGATCATAACAACATGTGCATCATGGAAGGAGTAAGATCTTCGGACAACTGTTATCTCATCTCTACCTCATCTACGTGTCTTCGATCAAGCATAGAAGATTCTCTCCTATGGCATCGAAAATTGGGTCATGTGAATATAAGGATGCTGCAGAAAAGTGTCTCTAAGGGAGTTGTTCGTGGGATTCCAATGCTGAAGATTGATGAAGAAAGAGTGCGTGAACCTTTTCAGATTGGGAAACAAACAAGAGTGTCACACCCTAAGTCTCAGACACTAGGGACAAATCGTGTGCTCGAGCTGCTTCATATGGATTTGATGGGTCCTATGTCGGTAGAAAGTATTGGAGGAAATCGAGTATATCTTCGTGGAGGAACTGAAAAGACGTCCTATGAAATATGGAAAGGAAGAACTCCAACTGTTAACTATTTTCATCCGTTTGGTAGTACTTGTTATGTGTTGAATGACAGGGAATATAATGGAAAGCTCGATCGCAAGAGTGATGATGCTATTTTTCTTGGTTATTCTGTTAATAGTCGAGCTTATCGGGTCTACAACAAAAGAACTCGAACTGTCATGGAATCTGTAAATGTTCAAGTCGATGACTCACTGGAAGTAATTTTTGTTTCTCATGAAGATGTTACAGAATCTTTACATGAAGTAAGTTCCAGTGTTCCAGGCAGTGTTCCACTCAGTGTCACAAGTGGTGTCGCAGATCAGAGTATCGAGGATGATACTGTGGAAGATGTCCTCTCATCTCGCAGGGTGCCATCCACTCGTGTTCAGAAGAATCACCCTACTGAGAAAGTTATTAGAAATTTGGATAATGGTGTTCGGACGAGAGAAAAATCGAGAGTGAACTATCGAGATATGATTCAAATAACATGTTTTACTTCATCCATTGAGCCCAAAAATGTGAAAGAAGCCTTATTCGTTGAATATTGTGTTGGTGCTATGCAAGAAGAACTTGGTCAATTCACTCGCAATCAAGTTTGGAATCCAGTTCCGTGCCCCCTAATGTGAATGTCATTGGAACGAAATGGATATACAAGAACAAGAGTGATGAGCATGGAAATATCACTCGTAACAAGGCTCGATTAGTTGCACAGGGGTATACACAAATTGAATGAGTTGACTTTGATGAGACATTTGCTCCGGTTGCTCGCCTTGAGTCTATTCGGTTATTGCTAGCCATTGCATGTGTGTTGCAATTCAAATTGTATCAAATGGATGTGAAAAGTGCTTTCCTCAATGGTCTTCTTAATGAGGAGGTATATGTTACTCAACTAAAGGGTTTTGAAGACCCTCATAATCCCGAACATGTCTACAAGTTGAAGAAGACGTTATACGGGCTCAAACAAGCTCTTCAGGCTTGGTATGAAAGACTCACGGGATATTTATTGTCCAAGGGATATGAGCGAGGGGGAGTAGATAAAACCCTTTTCATTCGCCGTGCTAAAAGTCAGTTTTTACTTGCTCAAATATATGTTGATGACATAGTGTTTGGCTCAGTGTCACAGGCGATGGTGGATGAATTTTTTGCTCAAACAACTGAGAAATTTGAGATGAGTATGGTTGGTGAGCTTACTTACTTTCTTGGATTTCAAATTCAGCAACGCAATGATGGTATCTTTATCTCTCAAAGTAAGTATGCCAAGAATTTGTTGAAGAAGTTTGAATTGGAAAATACTCGTCCAAGAAGAACACCTATGGAAACTCATGAGAAGATATTTAAAGATGAGAAGGGAACTCCTATTGATGCAAGTCTATACAGAAGTATGATTGGCAGTCTCTTGTACCTAACTGCTAGTCGTCCTGATATCTGCTTCAGTGTTGGTTTATGTGCCCGGTTTTAAGCAAATTCTCGCGAGTCACACCTGGTGTCAGTCAAACGAATTCTCAAGTACATTAATGGAACAACTGACTATGGGATCTGGTATTCTTTTGATACAAACACCAACTTAGTTGGATATTGTGACACTGACTGGGCTGGAAGTTCAGATGATCGAAAGAGCACTTCTGGTGGATGTTTCTACTTGGAAAATAATTTGGTGTCATGGTTCAGCAAGAAGCAAAACTCTATTTCTCTGTCCACTGCTGAGGCGGAATATATTACAGCAGGCAGTTGTTGTACTCAACTTCTGTGGATGAAGCAAATGCTGATGGATTATGGTGTCACACAGGATGTTATGACACTATACTGTGATAATATGAGCGCTATTAATATCTCTAAGAATCCTGTTCAACATTCTCTAACAAAGCATATAGATATTCGACATCACTTTATTTGATCTCTTGTGGAGGATAAAATTGTTGCTTTGGAACATATGATGGCTGAAAAACTAATTGCTGATATTTTCACCAAAGCTTTGGATGGAACAAGGCTTGAAGAACTAAGGTCTGCCTTAGGCCTTTGTGTCTTATGAAGAGGTTCTTCAAGTGTTGTAAGTTTTTTTGTATTGTATTTGTATTTATAACAATATAAAAAAATATTATGAAAAACACAAAAATATTGTAGAATAGCTATTTTGTTTTTTGTGGTTTCCCGCCTCACACTTTTAGGCGGCATTATAGCTGTGGATTTCGTGTTTTGAGGATTTTGATCGTCAGCACCGCAAGTGACACGTGGCTTTTAGGGATTCCTCGGCTGAATATATGGAATTGAAGAGTTGATCTCGGTTACGTAAACTCTGACTGCAATAATTTTGGCACTTATTTGTCTTTTTGATATTTCAAGGGTTTTTGGTTTTCTGAGTATCTACTACCCAAAGTGTTCAATTATTCTCAGCCATCTTCATCAGTGTGCACATAATCAAAGTCTCTGAGATTTTTTGTAAGTAAGTGATCTAAAATTCTCAGGATGTCACAATCAGAGTATTCATCTCAGGCTAGAAAGGTTGTTGAAACTATGGATGATAATGAAGTTCATGTAGTTGTCAACCCTGCATCTCCAAGTTCGTCAAGTAAAGATGGTAATACTTCTCACTCAAAGGAGAAGTCTTCAAGTTCTGAGGTTGACTTGTCGTCAGAAGCAGAGATGGCCACTCCCATTCAATCAGTCGATCCGTCAGGAGTAAGAATGAGATTTGGGCAATCGAGTGGTGGACAATTCAAGATGAGTATTGTACCCCCTAAAGCACCTGTTGCATCCAAGGTTACTGTGGAGCCTCAGAGAAAGCGCTTTCGGATTGTGGATGAAGATTCTTCAGATGAAGTTTGGGGCTAAAAATGAGAAGATGTCAGAGATGATGTTCCTTCCGAGGATGATGATCAGAACCTGTCTGATCCAGAACCAGTTCAGTCACCAAGGGCAAAGAGCCAGAGGAAAACTCTGGTCTCAAAATCTCAGCGAGTCACTCGCTCAAAGGCAATGTCAAAGGGAAAGTCTCCTGCTGTCTCAAGTAAGTCATCAGATTTCTCGGTAAATCTGGATGATTTTAAGTCTGAATATAATGCTTGTTTATGGAGTAGAGTCTCTAAGATGAATATCTGGGGAGAGAGGAATATTCATGAAGGGGACTTTAAAGATTGTCAAAAATTAATTGATCAGTTGATTAGCCAAGGTTTAGGAAGGACAATCAAGGGGATTAAGCCCTATGTCAGGAGAGTGGTACAAGAGTTTTATTGCAATCTAGACTCTACTGTGAAAGATGTTGGACACCCCGATGGTGGTCATGTATATGTGAGGGGTAAGCTGTTTCAATTTTCTCCGGATGTGATTAATACCTATCTAGGTAGTCACTGGGCTAATGTGGAAGATTTCAGTCCTGACTATAATGTGATAATTACTGATATCACTGGGGGTGTCAGACGGGTATGGCCGAGAGGAAAAGACTTTCCTGCCTCTCAGTTGTCTGTTAAATATGCAATTCTGCACAAGATTGCTATGAGAAATTGACTGCCTACATCTCATGGTACTGGAGTGAATAAGTCTATGGCCACGTTGTTGTTCAAGATTGGGAATTTTGTTGAATTCGATGTTGGGAAATTTTTATTTGACCAAATTGTGAAGCACGCGAACTGCAAAAATGAGAGGATTGCTTATCTGTTTCTATGTTTGATTTATGCTATTCTGTCTTCACAACATGCTGTGATTAGAGCAAGAGAAATTATGGAATCTGATAAGGAAGAAATCAGGATCAGTTACAAGCTGTTAAAGGGTGATCATGTCAATGACATGGAAGATGTCTTGGAGGATGTCTCTGACACAGAAGAGCTGGGTAACTCTATCTTGCTGTCGCACACCATTAAGGTGCTGGAGGATGAGTTGAAAGCTTTGATGGCTCAGCAAATTGACATTGAGAAGAGAATGAATGAAGTCTCTTTGATACTTGATGACCTAGTTGCTTTAAAAGCTGTTAAGGATTGCAGCTGAAAGGAAGAAGAAGTTTGATGCCCAGGCTAAAACTGCAGCTGATAATGTCCCTGGATCTTCAGATGTCCCACCTGATGTCACTTCAGATGTTACTGCAGGTATACTTCAAAATTTATCTCTTATTTTTACAGAGTCTGAAATGAACCCAGACAATCCTATCATTGAAGAACATGTTCATTTTGATCCTGCTGAGAAAGCTGTTGCAAAGAACACTTCTGTTCTTTTTTCTATTACTGGTGAAGGCACTCATGTCACTCTTGGTGTCACGAATGGTGTCACTGACAGTCATACCCCTTCCAGCGCCCAATCTGGTAGGTATGATGCTGGTAAAGATGATAGTATTCTAGAAGCTGCTGCAGGTGTTCACTTACTTGTAGATTCAGTTGGACTTGTGCCTGATGATGCAGAAGATTATGCTTAATATAACTATGATATTTTTATGATGCATTGATTAAGACAATTTCATATGTTTTATTGTTGTATTTATGCCCTTTTGTCTTTTTGTGGCAAAAAGGGGGAGTAATTTGGATTTTTGGGTAGTTGTTTTGTAATCCCTAAAACATTTGTATGCTGGGATCTTGGCGTCTCTTGATATGTCATGCACAGTGTCTTGTGAAGTGATGTTTTGTTGGTAAAATCTGATGCAGGGGGAGTTCGAATCTAGATGTCTTTTGATGGGTCTTGTGCAATCTTTTGTGCAATGATGTTTCTTGTGCAAGTTCCAATTCAGGGGGAGCTTCATCGAACTTCTATCCAGCATACATGGGGATTTTGGATTTTGCCAAAAAATGCCAAAGGGGGAGATTGTTAATGCGCACATTGGCATTATTATTAATTGGCATTGATTTTTTGGCAAAAATAAGGAAAGATCTTATTGGAGGCATAAATCAAATTAAATCAATCTATGCAAGGAAGATTGAATTGAAAATTAATGCTATGAGGATAATTATGGAGCTTATCTTGGTATTCTTAGAAGATCTATCTTTGGAAAAGATAAGCATTAAAGGCACATGGTATTTCCATCTTTCCATTTGAATTATTTGGAAATAATCTTGGGATAAACATGGAAGGATTTTTGTGTGCCTATATGATCTTTCCACCACACGGTTTTTGGTGTATGGAGAGTTGATCATTCTTTCGGTCTTTTTCTTTGTTGGAGATCTTTGATCAAAGTGTGTTGGCTTAAGCATCTTAATGCAATAATATTGAAGATGCAATCCTTGTGTTCTTTATTATAATCCAGCCTCGGGATGAGGTTGTTGAGGAGCTCGGAAGAGTTCAAACGTGGGCAAGGGGAGTATCAACCACGGATTTTGGGAGGAGTCGCCATTGACAAGGGGATCTTGTCTTCATTGTGGGCAAGGTTGACTCGCATTAACCACAGATTCCGGGAGGAATCAACACAAGTCGAGGGGAGCTCGCACAATCCGTTCACTGTGGAGTTAGGAATAGGCGGCGTCAAAGATAAGAGGGAGTCTTACTTTGTGTCAGACCGAGTGTCTTGTAACTTGTGAACTTAGTGGATTGTTTTTCTGGACGTGGCCCTGCAGACGTAGGCAGATTGCTAATTGCGTTACCAACCTCCTGTCTCTTTACTTTCCGCAGTTTATTATTATCCATTACTGTTTTATTATCGGTGTCACACCTAGTGTTTCTAACCCACTGAGACACCGCGCATCTAACCTTGATCTTTCATACTTGTTGATGCTAATTGCTAAACATCATATCAATCAATTATTCAGTAAGTTTTTGTGCGCATTAGCCAATTATATGCCTTTATTATTGTCATTGCTCTTACCATTTCAACAGTTTTGACACTACTAGCATACTTCTTGGGAAAAATGATGGAGGCATTTGCAAATATGGCCATACTCAAAGGGAAAAACATTTTGAACTTGGAAGACAACCTCAACACATTAGAGACTAAACTGAAGAGATTGAGTTGCCGTGCGACTGATTTCAAGCAGCAAGTTACAAAAGCAGAACAAACTGGGAAAAAGAAAAGAAAAAGTGAGGTTGAGAATTGGTTTGAGGAGAGGTTGAACAAATGAATGATGAATTCAACGCATTAAAAAACACGATACAAGATGGGGGACTTTTGATGAATGTATCCAGTGGGGATAGTGTTGCAAAATTTGATGCAAAAGTTGAACAACTCATGCAGCAAAGTCAACATTTTGATGGGCTTTTGCTGGATGATCATGACAACAGTGGTGAGCCACTGGTGACAACAAAATTGTTTGGTGAAAAATTGCAGAAGGTTTGAAAAGAATATGGAATTGGTTACTCACGGATAATTTATCCAACATTGGGATTTACGGGCAGGGAGGAGTAGGTAAAACAACACTCCCCAAGCACATCCACAATCATCTCCTAAAGAAAACGAATTTCAATGTTCATTGGGTAACTGTGTCTCAAGAATTCAGTATAAAAAGGTGCAAGATGACATTGCCAAACTCGTAAACCTTGATCTTCCTAGTGAGGATGATGAAGATCGAAGGGCTGCAAGGTTATCCAGGTCATTGGTTCACCAACAATCTGTACTTATAATGGATGATGTTGTAGAAATCTTTAGGAGAGAAGTTGTACTTTTATTACTTCCATATTTACGTGTAAATATACAAGGTTTAGCCCCAATAATAGGAACAATAACGACTACACCAACAAGAGAGTAACTAACCTAAAGACCAGGGAAAAGAATAACAAAAGCTAACAACAATAAAAGTATTAACACTTATCAGCTAATGACTCTCAAAGTTCTCGTAAATAACACTTCTGAAGACATATTTCTACACTCCCCCTCAAGCGTGAGAGTAGATGTTTGTCAATTCAAGCTTGTTGTACATGTCCAAGAAGTTTGATTTTTGAAGTGGCTTCGTAAGGATATCTGCAACTTGGTGACGAGAAGGCAAGTAGTTCATGGATATAGACTTTTCTTCAATTTTGTCGTTGATGAAGTGTCGATCAATCTCGATGTGCTTTGTTCTATCATGCTGCACGAGGTCCTTGGATATGCTGAGTGAGGCCTGATTATCACATAACATTTGAGTAGGACCATTCACAGTAACTTTGAGATCCTTTAGCAATTTCTTGAGCCATATTCTCTCACAAACACCATGGGCAAGTGAACGTAGCTCCACTTCCGCACTGCTGCGAGCTACAACTGATTGTTTCTTACTTCTCCAAGTCACAAGATTCCCCTAGACATACGATCACATGCCGGATGTTGATTTTCGATCAGTTATAGAGCCGGCGAATCTGTATCAATATGCACCTTGACATCTCGGTTATTAGTCTTCTTGAATAGCAACCCTATCCCAGGTGATGATTTGAGGTATCTAAGGATTCGCATAACAGCTTCCATATGAACCTCAGATGGATTGCTCATAAACCGACTCACCATACTCACTGTAAACCCAATATCGGGTCTAGTATGAGCTAGGTAAATAAGTTTCCCAACAAGACGTTGGTATCTCCCCCTATCCACTGCTGCTTCAGAAGTTCTGACTTGTAATTTTAGGCTAGGATCCATGGAAGTGTCCACTGGTTTGCACCCGATCATCCCAGTCTCTTTGAGCAAATCCAGTGTGTACTTCCTCTGAGATATTGAGATTCCTTTGCTTGATTGTGCTATCTCCATCCCTAAGAAATACTTCATGTGTCCGGGGTCTTTAACCTCAAATTCAGAGAATAGAATAGCCTTCAACTTCTTGATACCCTCGGAGTCGTTTCCTGTAATGACTATATCATCCACGTAGACACTCAGAATAGTACACTTTCCATCTCCCTTATGTTTGGTGAACAATATGTGATCGGTATGACTCTGATGGTTGCCATGATGCTTGAGCACAAGCGAGAACTTGTCAAACCATGCTCGCGGGGATTGCTTAAGACCATATAATGATTTCCTGAGCTTGCAGACTTGATTGTTCTTGATCATAGATTCAAAACCTGGAGGAACATCCATATATACTTCCTCCTCAAGTCCCCATTAAGGAACGCATTTTTTATATCCAGTTGGAACAAGGGCCACTCAAGATTCGCAGCAAGTGAGAACAACACTCGCACGGTGTTGAGCTTGACAACTGGTGCAAATGTTTCCCCGTAGTCTACCCGATACGCTTGTGTGTATCCCTTCGCTACAAGTCGCGCTTTTAATCTCTCCACGGATCCATCCGCATTATGTTTTACTATGAAGATCCATTTACAACCTACTGATTTCTTCCCTGGCGGTAAATATGAGATTTCCCATGTACCATTCTTTTACAAGGCTTGGATCTCATCATACGTGACTGCCCTCCACTCAGGTACCTTGAGAGCTTCTTCTACTATGTCTGGTATTTGAATTTGATCAAGGTGGGATACAAATACCCGATAGCTTGAGGAGAGGTTTCTAGAGTAGATGAAGTCTTGAAGTTGGTATGGACCACATGACCTGGTATATTTTCTCAAAGCAATTGGCAAGTACAGATTAGGGTGATCAGGTACATTAATAGGTGAGTTAAGAATGGTACCTTGTTCATGAATATCAGGAGCAGTAGGAGGTGAGTCTTGTACATGAGCCTGTGTGCTATCTGTGCGGACTTCAGGTTGTGGTGAATGGATTAATGGAGTAAGAATGGGTATTTCAGGTGTGACATGCGAATTATCTGTTGGTACATACATCCAGTTTAAGGATTCCTCACATGTTGTCTCCCCCTGAATCCTTGAAGTGGGATAGAAGGGTACAGATTTCTGGAATGACACATCCAAAGACACATAATATTTTCGGTGGGATGGGGAGTAACATTTGTAGCCTTTCTGATTTGGGGAGTAGCCAATAAATATGCACTTGAGGGATTTGGGATCCAATTTGCCTTGTCCATAGAGATGAACATACACAGAGCACCCAAAGACTTGTGGTGTGAGGGTAGAGATGAGTCTTGTTTGTGGATAAACTTGGAGTAGGGTTTGGCATGGTGAGGAGAAGTTTAGAACTCGAGATGGCATACAGTTAATCAGGAAGGAAGCAGTGAGGACAGCTTCACCCAGTATTGTTTGGGAACATGTGATGTGAACATAAGTGATCGGGCTACTTCGAGGATGTGGCAATTTTTTCGTTCAGCGATACCATTTTGTTGTGGGGTTTGGACACATGAACTGGTGTGGACAATACCGTGTGACTTGAAATAATGACCAAGTTCAAAATTGAAGAACTCACCAGCATTGTCAGAGTGGAATACTTGTATGTGGGCTTGAAATTGAGTGTGAATCATTTTGTGGAAGTCTTTGAACAATTTTATGGCTTCTGACTTTTCCCTCATGAGGAATACCCAACTCATCCAGGTGTGGTCATCAACAAATAGAAAGAACCATCTCGCACTATTGATATTTGAAACTCTAGAAGCTCCCCAATCACAATGAATCATAGAGAAGGGTTTTGATGCAGTATATGGTCTAGGTTGATGACACGAGCTGTCGTGGGCTCGTCAATTTAACCCTGACTCGATAACTCTGTAGAAGCAGTGAGTGGGTATCGTATCCTCAGGGAGAGGTGTGTGTCCTAATCTTGAAATGTGATAGTAAACAACAAAGAAAATAGTGTGACAAAGACAGATATAAGGAATTGAAATGTCAACTACACAAAATGTGATCAAAAACAAGGAAATTAAAGGCAACAACTAAATTCAAATGTAATCAAGAGAGTCTAAACGTATGCCTTGGGGAAGATTCATTCAATATAGATCTAGTACTTGTCATCATCGAATGATGTGGTGGTTTTGTGAGGAGACTTAGCTGCTAGTGATCGAGAATCGATCTACCGGGTGGTCTCACGATTCTATTTCACAAAACCCTGAGCTTCCCTTGATAGGGCAAGCCTTCGGTACTCACTTAAATTCCCAGATCTCTATTATGTGAATTAAACCTAGTCCTATCCTCAAACCTCTCCCTTGGTAGGGCAGTTGTTTAATTCAAGCATTCAGATCTCATCACAATAATTATCTCAAGTCTTTCCATTAAATTGATTTCACTTGCCCTAGGTTACTGCACAAACAAAATCACACAATAAGCAAACCTTGAAACTCACATAAATTCAATTCCCGATTCAAATCATGATATACCCAATTATCTGTGGTAGACCCACACCGATCTCGGTGGGTACCGCAGATCGATTATGGATTTTGGTGATTTTGTAAAAGCCCATCGAATTAAACATGAAGAAACAGATAACAGATAAATCGTTACAAATATCTCAGACAAGTTAAGATCCACATCTATGAAATCCTCAAGACAATACTGTGAAATTAGCCGATCGTGTTGATCGGCTTATACCCACAAATTACAAAAAGTAGAATATGTGATATATCTATGGTGATTTCTCTCTTCTCTACAATTGTGGCCTTTTCTCTCTTGTTCTTTGCCAGAATCTCCCTCTCTCCTCTCGCCCCCTGATCTGGTGTTCATCTTGTAGTATTTATAGCTCCCCCTCGATGAGTCTCTTTTGAATGGTTCCTGGAAGCTTCCTTTCTCTGTGGAGATGTCGCTACGTGTCTGCAATTATTTAATTAAAGTTGAAGTGAGGACACGTGTCTAGTACCAAACTTAATGAACAAGAATTCTTAATGCAAAACATCAAACGTGTGGCGTCCATGAGAAAGATGTATCATTTGTGCTTTGTGTGAGCTAAAGCCAGTGTGTGCTGAGTGCAAAAATTGGAAGAGGTGAGTGTTCATGCATGACTTGTGCAAGTGTGCAAGTGTGAAAACAAGAAAATTGTATGAAAGTGAAAATGTGCGTGCGTGAGAGTGGACGGGCGCAAGTGTGTGAGGGAGAGTGGACGGGCTGTGAGTGGGTGTGGACGTGTGTGTTGTGTTGTGTGTTAGTGAGTGAGTGATGTGTGCTAGTGAGTGAGTGATGACATGAAATGAAATGAATGTGTCAAGTGTTTGCATGCAATTGTGAATGTTTTGTATTATGTGCATGAGTGTGATCAGTGTGTTCCATTTTCCAGAAAATCATAACACATTCAATGTATTGCACAATACTTAAACACAACTAAGCAAATTACATGTTATGAATATCATTGCATACAAATTGATCATTAAGCACCATTTTCACCCAAAGATCTATACCAAAGTTTAAGCAAAATGAAGAAATAAGTCGGTGAAACCAAAACTTATCAGTTGATATGTAGCACGAGTATGTTTAGACAATTTGCAAATATCACATGAAAAATCACTTGCGCTTTTATTGATAAATAAAGATGGAAACATATGTGATGAGAATCCATCCAAGCAATCTACTCCAAATCCTAACGGGAATAGGATTTCCAAGTCAAATCCTAATGGGAATAGGATTACCAAATTCAAATCCTAATGGGAATAGGATTACCAAGCTAAATCCTAATGGGATTAGGATTTCCAAGCTCAATCCTAATAGGATTAGGATTCACCAATGATCATCTTATCCGAGTTCCATAGAAGCAAATCCTAATGATACTAGGATTCACAATCCTAATGGGATTAGGATTCATTTGTTCATGGACTTTATTAAAGACCAAGAAGGCGTGCTTGGGCTTTGCCATTTGTTGGATCACGTCTTTACTTAAGTAATATTAGGGCTTAATTTGTGTTTTAATTAATTAAATCCAATTGGTAATTAGTGGGCTTATTGATTTCGGGATTAAATAAATTAATTACATGGCCCAAGTTATCTTGCATGATAATGGCATGTAATGGGCTTATGGGTTAGTTAATTAGATTATGAAGTTTCCCCTACTTTTTAGGAGATGTTTGGCAATTATCCCACATCGGAAAAATACCAAACATTGGGTCTTTTTGTAGCCTATATAAAGGCAACCCCTTTAACGTTTTTAATACATGTTGAAATTTGAGAAATTTAGCTTTGCTAAAGTGTTTGTGCAGCCCTAAAAAGTTGTGAAACAAAACGTGAATAATTCTTCTAAGTTTAGTAGAATTTTCATAAGAACCGAGATCCTTAAGCTAAGACCTTTAGGTGATCTTACTTGTTCTTGATTTAAAGAACACACCAAACTGAATTAATTCAACGCCTTGATTCACATAGGTTAACTTTAATCTTGCCTTTGCGTTTCATACTTTCTTTTCCGCCAATTTGTTCTTGTCGTGATTGAATTTGGTGCACAACGATCTCAAGTATTTGTGGAAAATTCGTGTGGATTGGGACTTCATCCTACTCCATTCATATCAATATGTTTGAGATACATGAAATTTGGGTGACCTAATTGATAATGTAGCAACATAATATCACCCTTTTTATTCGATTTAAAACAAAATAAATGATTTGTGGAAATTAGCTTGCATTTGGCCTTTGATGGTGGATGTTAGTTTTGAGGAGGTATAGTCCGGCACACAGCTCACCACATCCAATCTTCACGCCCGTGCCCTGGTCCTGAAATGAACAGGTATATAGAACACAGAGTCAAGCTGTAGTTTGTGTGATATGTAGACTGTCCCTATCCCAACCATCATTGTTTGTGAACCATCTACTACAGTGACTGAGATGATTTGTTTTCATGGAGTGTAGGTAGAAAACAGGGATATGTTACTGGTCATGTGGTCAGAGGCTCCAGAGTCAATAATCCAGGATGAGTTGTCAGTTTGAGCATGAAGAGCATGTGAGTGGTTACCTTGTTGAGCCGTGTTGCTGGAGCAAGTGGTCGTTAGTGGTGTTGGAGCCACAGGAGCTTTGTTGATGAGGTTCTTTACCAGGTCATGTAGTTGTTGGCTGAAGGGCATTGTGGTTGCACTATTTCCTTTGGCTTCAGTTTCACCTAAATTTGAGCCTCGTGGTTTCCAGCTGCTGGTTTCCCATTGATCTTCCAATAGGAATCACGTAAGTGTCCAAGCTTGCGGCAATGATCGCAGTATGGTCGCTTTTTCTTCATTCTGTTGTCACTTGTTGCTTTTGCAGTGAAGGGCGAGGCATCTGCAGTGGAAGCTAAGGCTGATCCATCAGAGTGTGATGTAGAGAGAGTTGATGAATTGCCACCTAGCATGACTTTTCTCCGACTCTCTTCGTGGCGGATAGTGGAGAATGCCTCTCAGAGAGAAGGTAGAGTTTGATTCCGAGCACGCGTCCTCGGACTTCATCCAAATCTTTATTGAGACCAGACAAGAATTTGAACACTTGTTTGGTTTCGATGGTCTTGCTGTAGAGAGCTCTATCATTGGGACAAGTCCATGAATGAGTGTCATAAAGGTCTGTCTTCTGCCATAGTCTTATCAAAGTGTTGTAGAACTGTGTCACAGATGATTCTCCTTGGTTCAGCTCATGAAGAGTACTCTCTATTTCGAAGAGTTCGGCTGTATTATCTGCACTGGAATATGTCATCTGAGCTTCATTCCATATGTCTGCCGCAGTATGACACAATAAGAAGTTTTCTCCTATTTCAGGTAGCATGGAACTGATGAGCCATGACTTAACCATGCTGTCTTCTGTCTTCCAGACCTTGTAAGAGGGATCTTTGATCTTTGGGGATTTGACAACACCAGTGAGGTAATCATCTTTTCCCTTTCCACAGACGAACATGAGAACTGATTGTGACCACTATAGATAGTTGTGGCCATTAAGTTTGTGGCTCGTGACTGAGTAGGTGAATTGATCTTGATGATGGGCTGGTTGTGCCGGCTATGAAGAGATCACTGGTGGGTCGGAGGTTGAGGTATATCCACTAGGATTACCATATTTGGTCATGGCTATTGTGTTTCTACAAAGGTCTCTAATACCATGTAGAATTCTTTAGGAGAGAAGTTGTACTTTTATTACTTCCATAGTTACGTTTAAATAGACAAGGTTTAGCCCCAATAATAGGAACCATAATGCACTACACCAACAAGAGAGGAACAAACCTTAAGACCGGGGAAAAGAATAACAGAAGCTAACAACAATAAAAGTATTAACACTTATCAGCTAATGACTCTCAAAGTACTCGTAAATAACACTTCTGAAGACATATTTCTACAGATGTTTGGGAAGAATTTTGTCCAAAAAAGGTAGGAATTGCTCTTGCCTCTTGGTGCAGACAAGTGTAGACTGATTTTGACTACCTGCTCATTGCAGTTGTGTCACAGAATGCATTGTCAAAGAAAATTTGATGTGAAAACTTTGGATACAGATGAAGCTTGGAATTTTTTCAAGTACACTCTTGGACTTGAGACAATACTTACTCCTGAAGTAGAAAAGATTGCCAAGAAGGTTGCAAGAAGGTGTGGTTGCTTGCCTCTTGGTATCATCGCAGCTGCTGGGAGCATGAGAGGGATGATTGACATCTATGAGTGGAGAATTGCATTGGAACAATTGAAATCATCTTCGATAGGATACAAAGAAATGGAAGACAAGGTATTTCCCGTACTAGAATGGAGTTTTAATCGCTTAAATGAATGTGAAAGACTTTGTTTCTTGTATTGTTGCCTATATCCTGAAGATTGGAATATAGAAAGAGTGGAGCTAATCGATCTCTTTGTTTTGACAGAGGTGATTCCAATAAGGAACAATAGGGAATTAGAAGATGATCATGCTCGCGCGATTTTAAACAAGCTCATTAAAGCTTGTTTGCTAGAAGAAACTCGAATTTTTCATAATGGCTATGAATTTGTGAAGATGCATGATTTGATTAGAGATATGGCAGTAAGGATAACCAGCAGGAAATCCACGAGTGATCAGTTCAATGGAGATGTGCCTAGATTTTTGGCAAAGAGCATAGAAGCTAAATCAAATGTAATACTGGAGCAAAATGAGTGGACAGAAGATCTTAATGCCATTTATTTTTTTCATGTGTGATCGTGGCAGTATAGAAATTCCTCCAGACATGTCACCGAAATGTCGGAATATCTCAACCTTGCTTTTCCGATATGCCAAAATAGAAAGAATTCCAAATTCAGTCTTCATGCACATGGACGGACTCAAGGTTCTAAATCTATGCAAGTGTTGGTGTCTCAAAGAGTTGCCTAATCGTATCTCAGATATGGTGAATCTCACTGCATTGTTGTTAAAATGTTGTGGGGAACTCGAGTCAGTTCCATTGGGAAAGCTTAAGTAACTGAGGGAACTTGACCTGTTCGGTACTAAAATTGATGATATACCTCAAGACTTGGAGTTATTGTTCAAACTCGAACGCCTTAACATGTATGGGACGAAATTGAAGGAGAAAATAATACCAAAAGGGACATTTTCCAAATTCCACCGTCTTCAACATCTTGAATTGCCCACATAGGTACACATTTGCGATCCAGAAGTATTGAAGAAATTGCAAGTATTTGAAGGAGGTTTAACTTTGATTTATGTGTACAATGAATTCATGACATCTCGGCGTTGGCCTAAACACTACAATATTACCGTCGTGGAGAGACCGTCTAGTCATTTTGAAGATTTTTCATATTCTAGTTTTGACAATAATTATGCAAACAAGTTGGATTTTCAGAGGTGCAACTTACAAAAGGTATTGGATGTTGTTTTGCTACCCAAGGACATCCAAGTATTAAAACTCGGTGCTTGTTTTAGGTTGTCAGAAGCTAACTTCCGACGTTTGATTCATGAATCAAAGGACTTGTTTCATCTACGTATTTCAAGTTCAGAAAACGTAAGGTTCCTCTTGAACTTGTCATCTCCTCCTCAACATGAACTGGTAGCATCAAATTTCTTAGGTCCCCTGCGAAATTTGCAACGGTTAGTTCTCAAAAACTTGCCAAATTTTGTGGGACTTGTGAATTCGAGATTATGGTCGTCATCAGAAGAAGAAACAACATATTTTGGAAGGACTCACCAGCAGTTAATTACATTGGGCATCATTATATTCTAGTATAATGACGAGTAAGCTCGTCTCCCAAGGGAACAGTAGTTTCTCTTTTTCCTTCACAGAAATTGTCACAAATCAGATGTTGAGAATTAGTTTCCACAAATCAAAATTCAAAGAAAAAATGAAGTAAAGTAAATTCCGGTTAAAGTTTTGAATTAACATTAATATTATTCTTGATCATTGATGCAATAATGTAACTGTTTAATTAAATCAATTGGTTATAGTTATCAGAATCCACTGACATAACCTTATTCCTTCTTAATTATTAGTAATTAAAAGAATCCTTATTAATTACTTCCTAACAAATAATTAACCTAAGAGAATCCTCATTAAATTTAAATTATTGATTGTATTAATATTTAAAGGAACCCAATTCTGATATACCCGTATGAATTCATATGCCCGTATCAACCCTTTGTGCCCACTATCGATGAATAACAGTTTTACCACTAATTAAAAGTAAATGGACAATTACGGATGCACCCTTTTAATTGGTATTAGATTATTCTATGTTTAATCAAATATTGTACACTATTTAATTACCATAGAATAGCCTTAATTAATTTTATCACTGAACACAAATAGGAACTTAATTAATACAGTATTTTAGTCCAATTTGATCTCACAAGATATTAATATTATTCAATACTTTAACCGAAATTAAATAATTAGCTACTAAACATAACTGAAAATAAGACTATTAAATTGAAATTGAATGTCATAAAAGAAACGTACCTGGAATGAATAAATGAAATAAATCAAGAAAAGATAACCTTGATGTTGATAACTTCTTGATAGGAATTGTGGTTGAGTTAATCCAAATCCAATAGCAAATGAATAAGATTTTGATTGTCCACTAACCTTATCAAGTCTTAAATGCACTAATAGAAAATAATGATAGCTTTATTAAATTCCAAAAGATAAACTTAAATACTTAAAGTTACGTTAAAACAAAATAACACTTAAGAATTATTAAGAAAAACTAAGCTACTAACATTCTCTCCTTTTACACTTCACAACTTCCACTATTTAAAGACTTCCCCCCAACAACTAACTCC
Organism: Ophiorrhiza pumila; assembly: GCA_016586305.1. Classification (NCBI taxonomy): domain Eukaryota; kingdom Viridiplantae; phylum Streptophyta; class Magnoliopsida; order Gentianales; family Rubiaceae; genus Ophiorrhiza; species Ophiorrhiza pumila. The sequence goes on from BLIW01000006.1 coordinate 14,816,076, forward strand.
TAAAAATCCTTCAATAAATAATTCCTAACAAACTCCCAAATCATAGGAGATTTGAATAGGAAAAGAAAATATTCCTTTACATAAAATGCTAACATCATCCAAAATATCCTCAAGCTTCCAATAAAATCTCTTCTTCTTTCTAGTAAAAACCCTTCCAGTAAAATCTTCTCAACTTCTTATCCAATCTTGCATCATTTCAGCTCTTTTTCAACATTCCACACATTTTCCTCATAATCCTAAAAACATTACAAAAACCATGATTTCCAATATAAAAATGCTAAGAAAAAGGCATAAAATTATAACAAATAAATATAAAATATTAACTCTATCAAAACAACATATTTTGGAAGGACTCACCAGTAGTTGATTACATTGGGAACCTTTTACTCACTTGCTCATTTGTATATTGGTGGATGCCACATATTGAAGAAGCTATTCACAGTGCAGTTGCTGCAGCAAAGTCTACAAAATCTTGAACGATTACAAGTCATGAATTGCAAGCAACTGGAGGAGATAGTAATGGAAGAAAATGTATTCCAACAGTCTTCCAAGTGCTGCCACCACACAAGTACGACTTCCAAAATTACTGCACTTGTCCCTTAATCGTCTGCCGCTAGGGCTGAGAACGAACATGAACGTTCACGAACAAGCTCGGGCTCGACTCGATAAAAGCTCGGCTCAAGCTCGTTCATTTAATAAATGAACGAACACGAACAATATTTTAGGCTCGATTAAAAAATGAACAATAAATGAACACATGTGTGAAAGCTCGTTTACGTTCATGAACAGCTCGTTAAAAAGCTTATTCATAACTCGGTTAAAGCTCGTTAAAAGCTCGGTTAAAATATTAATTATATAATATATATTGAACTTATACACGAAATAAAACTATTAAACAATAGAAATATATAATTGGGTTTTTATATATATATTTATTGACACACAAATCACACTATAAGGTGGTGAGAACGAACATAAACCTTTATGAACAAGACCGAGATTGGCTCGGTTAAAGTTCCACTGAATCTCGTCTACTTAATAAACAAGTGAACAAAAACAAAACTTTACGTTAGGTTAATAAATGCATAATAAATCAACAAGCAAGTGAAATATTCGTTTAGGTTGGTCAACAACTTGTTAAGAATTTAGTTAAAGTATAAATTATACAATATAAATAATATATACCCTAAGTAAAACTCTTAAATAATAGAAAAAATTGATTTTTTTATACATATAAGCACACAAATCACTACTACAGAATATATAATTTAAAACGGTCTATTTAAAACGGTTATTAATAACCCGTTTTAGATAATTGGGGCGGTGGCATTTTTGTAATAAGAATTAGGAAAACGCAAACTTTCTAAAACGGTTACATTATAACCGAGTTAGAAAGTCTCTTGATGTCAGTTTCTAAAACGGTTCGGGAGAACCGTTTTAGAAACTGTTATCATCTCCGTTTTAAGAACGGTTTCTAACTAACCGTTTTAGAAAATGTACCGATAAAAATCTCCCCCAGCATTTTCTTCTCTTGTAGAACAAAAATATTTCAAACACCTGTCTGTTTTCATTTCGCGCAAATAACTTCACTGCCATTCACTTCACCTCATCGCCGGTTGCCACCCGTCCCAACCTTTGCCGCCGCCATCGCCGTCGCCAATCGTCGTCGTCGCCACGTGACAGTCCCGAGTTTGCCGCCGTTCGCAGCTGCGGTAAGAATATCTACAACAGATCTGCGGTAAGAATATCTCCAGGGTTGAGGATTCTTATGTGTTACTGAACGATTTTTCAGGTGGCATTCAGATAAAGAGTCTGGCAATATCTACAACAGATCTGCAGCTGCGGTAAGAATTATTTGTTTTAAATTTTTATGTCGTATATATTTCAAATCCTCAACCCTGGAGAAGTTGTAAAAACTATAAAGATAGCGTCTTGTTGTTTGAAGGGCTGAAGTTGGTTGCTGACTTGTTATGTGATCTTATTTTTGTGTGAGACCCTACTTATTAACATGCATATTTGCCATAACTCCAAAAGCTGCCACAGGCTGTTGTTTGACATGAAAATGAAAGCATTTTAGCAACTTCTTGCAAGCTTAACTCCAAATTTTCAAACTTTGTCATTCTTGTTGCATTCTGAAAAGATTGCTCCATTAGTTTGAAGCAATTGTTTGTCCAATCAGTGTGAGCTTTAGTAAGAGTTCTCTTACGGTGGTGAGTTGCTGGGAGATTATGATATGAAAATTTGCTGGGAGACTTTTAAGAACGGTTATAAATCGTTGTAAAAAATAGTATTAAGAACGGTTTCTTAACCGTTTTAAAAAATGTAGGACTTTCTAGTCCTCCCATATCTAAAACGGTTTGGAAAATCTAAAACCCGTATTAAATAACTACTTTTAACCGTTTTAGAAAGTGAATTCTGTAGTAGTGAATCATTATATATGAGTTTGAATTAAATTTGGACATTTATGTAAAGAGACAAAATATATTAATTTAACTAAATTATACATTTTTATTCAAGTCGGGAAATGTTCACGAACAAAGCTCGGGCTCGTCTCGGTTCGCGTAAAGCTCGACTCGAGCTCGTTCATTTAATAAATAAACGAACATGAACAGATTTTTAGGATCGATTAATAAACGAGCCGGGTCTGAACACCCTAAAGCTCGGGCTCGGCTCGGCTCGATATCACCCCTATTTGCCTCAACTCCAGAATAAATGTAAGGCAATCATAATTTGTAATTCCATCAAACAAATTCGGGTATTAAATTGTCCAAAAGTTAAAAGGCTACCTTTGTTGATTCCCACTAATTCCATCAATGGTCAATCATCTCTTGAACGCATAGAAGGATATAAAGAATAGTGGGAATCATTAGAATGGGATCATAATCCTAGCGCTAAGGATGCTCCCCAACCATTTTTTCATCCATGGATTGAGGATTTGGAAGTGACTCTCACTTGACCCTTTTTCTTCACTTTGATTGCGTTAAAATAATGTATGACATTTTTTATTTGTTCTCCTTTTCTTATTATTCCATTTCACTGGATTGGTGAAATAATGCCAAAACTGATATCGCATAGCACCAATGCGACTTGAATTGGAAAAAAAAGTTCAAAAACAAAAAATTCAAATTATTAAAAATATGAATTAAATATAATGATAAAAAAGGGTAAAATACACTAAACCCCTCTATACTATTGCTTCGTTCCACCTTTATCCCCTATAGTTTTAATTACAACAATTAACTCCATTAACTTTTCAAGTTAAAGAAAATCAATAACAACGTTAAATATAGTCAATGAAAAAGATAATTTTAATCCGACTAAAACTCTTTAATACATATAACAACTAATTAATTTATGAAAAAAATGAATAGAGCTAATGTAAATATAATTTTAACCTTATTAGAATTATTCAATCTACAACACTAATTGTAATGCTATTACAATTGTTCAATATTTAAAACACCCAATTAAACTTTAAAAAATATAAAATATAGTAAATTGACATGAAACTAACCAGCAATGAAAGAGATTTTTCAAAATATATTCTACAATGTTTGTCATTATTTCTCCTTAGAAAAGCATAAAAGAATTCCTTCTTATTCTTTCGTTAGAATTTTAGATTTTCAGTTATTGATTACTTTAATTAAATAATTCTTTGTTTTGAAGTTAATCTTGTCATTTTATTATTTTATAGTAAAATCATGTGTCCAATTTCATTTAATTATTTAAGTAAAATTAATATATTAGACTAATTATTCTAAAATTAAAAAATTAAAGGAGTTAAATATTTCAATTAAAATAATAAAGAGTGATTGTGGAAGGAAACAATAATATAAGAGAATTTAATGTATTTTACCCAAAAAAAGAAAAAAAAGAATTCTTCAAAGTAGCTGCTGCCTACCGATGATAATTGAAAGCGTGCACTCATCCAGTATCAAATTTTAATTCAAACAGAAAGACTCTAATAATTTCATTAAAATCCGAATGATAGACCAAATTGAAATAATCAAGCTAACATTGTCTGGGTTATATTCATTTCTTTTGAACCACCAATAGGAGGAGTATTGTAATCGTGTACTCATCCGTATTGAATTCGGATCCATATTTATACTAAACCCAATTGGCTGATAGGAAATTACCTTTACTCATCCGGTAATATCGTCCGGATATGAAATTTTAAACCGTAATAACATGCGTCCGAATACTAATGTCTCTACATCTGAATCTATAAACTTCTCATCCGATTCTCATCCGGTTTGTGTAGATTGCAATCACATTGAAACTCGCATTTATGCAATGCGAGTTTAATTAAAAATTGTATTATTATATTTTGTTAAATTGTTTAAAGATAAAATGATATATTATCATTTTATTAAAAAAATCTTATCCAAAACTCGCACACAACCCAACATATGCGAGATAATTAACTACAGCCCTATTTTTGTGAAGGGGTGCAAAATTAGTAACATATTTAGAATAAATTTTGAAAACAATCCTATTTTTAGAATTAGCTCTCATGTCTGGCATTCCCCATCACTACTCTCTGAGTAGTGAAACTCTAACAACAGCAAGAAACTTTATTCTTGAAGTGATTGTCACTGACTAATACTCACTTTGGCTATGATCAAGAATATTGCATTGATAGTTCTTCAAGAGTCTCTTGCAATGATTGATGAAAACCCTGTTCTCTGTAATGCCAATCTCAGATGCGCACCTTGCTCCTTGTAAAATAAATAGGGCCACAAACTTGTAAAGAAATCAGGATGATATCAGTCATTTCTAGAGTTATTCAATGCTGGATTAACAATAAATGTATAGAACAATTTTACATTAACTTTGGTGGGCTCTAACAGAATCACATTGCATTCTTAAAATGAGATAGGAATCAAAGGATCATTGAGATTGGAAAAATTGTTCCAAGCATCAAATAGCTGATCATGTACAATCATGCAAAGGTTGAAAAGACAAAATATCAGTTTGCAATGGCATTGTTTGTAATCTGTGTAACATTTAAGGCTACAAAATTGTTGCAACTTTCAATTATGGTAGCTGAAACTGAAAGCCTAATCTAGAATTTATGCACTGCAGGGAAATTAATTAGTCTTTGTTTTGGATGTTTAAGCTAGTGAAAGATAGTGAACATGTTTTGGCCATCTTTGGTAGCTCAAGGGGCTCTAATAATAGAGTAACCGTGTTTAACATGCAGTAGCAATTATGATGTCAAGAAGGCCAAGTCTATTCAACGGCATAAGAACTACAGTGCAATGAAACAGGTCATATGCAGCAGTGGGAGAGGAAAACAAAATGAAAACCATCATGAAGAGGAATTCGTTTTTTAGTATCAACAAATAATGAAGACTCAAGAGATTGATCCATGGCAGAAACATCATTCTACTGACTTTGATTTTGTTGAATTATCTCAAACAAATTTAAGGTTGCTCCTTGTTAATAGGGCTGATTTGTATGATATTGTATTTTATATTTTCAATTTATTCATAGTGAGTTTTTGAGTTATTTATAGTTTACTCACTGGATTGTACGTGTTTTTGTAGGTACTTGTATTCTAATCCTGTTGGTAATGTTGTGTAACTGTTAGAGTTTATCTTATATCCTTTTGGGATTATAAAATTTTCTAATTTTGCACAAATCCCTTGTTGCATATTGATTTTGTAAAGGAGTTGTAGCTTCTTTTGAAACTAAAAATAGAGTATTTAACTTTGGAGTTAAATGCACCCGTATATAACCACTTAAATTGAAATTAGAAGAGTTTGGGCCTTCAAGTCAAGGCCATGTAGACCTTTTGTGAACAAGAGACGCTATATAATATGTAAACCCAAATTTTGGGGTTATTTAGTGATTAAATAAAACTAAAGAGGTTTTTTTAGCAAATTGATTAATTTTCTTTTAAAACACACAAAGATAAGGGTGTGCAAAAAAAATCAAAAAATCAGTAACCTGATCGGGTTTGTCGATTAACCAGTTTCACTTAACTGGTTATTCGGTTTTATTGGTCCCAATTACCAATTAGAACATTTTTTTTACGGATTAAACTGGTGGATAACCAATATATATTTATACCGGTTATTCAGTTAACCAGTATAAACTAGTATATTAATAATAATATTATAATTAAACTATTATTTATAATATAATTTTTATTTTAAGAGTTAATCTATTTATTATTCAAATTCTTAACTAACTTATAATTTATAAATCATAGTTAACAATATATATTCTATAATATAATACCAATAATGTTAATAATATATTATAATTTTTAAAATTATGAGTATGACTAACAATAACATGTTTTCTATGTTTCATATATAATTATTGTAATTTATATTATTATTTACTACTATTATAAAAGTTAAAGTATAAAATTTAAATCCATAATTAACTTAAAATAGAGAACAAAGTATATTCTAAATTTTATTTTGATCTTATAGTAATTTTACTATATAAACCGAATTATAATAACAAGAAGACAATAAATAAACACTAAAACTGTTCTATTGTAATTTGTATTATTAAAACTAATAACTAAGTAAGTAAATAAAATAACTACGTTGTAGTTTATAAATAATACTATGAGTCTATGAATGTATGTACTTTGTACATTAATTAAGTACATAAATATATTTATAAGTTTTAAGTAAGTAATACTATGAATCTATTAATAAATTATAAATAAATAACACTATAAATATATATTTATTAGTACACTAACTAAGTATTTTTTTAACACACACCCTTACATCACATGGATTTTATAATTTAAAATGTTAAGTTATATATATATATATATACAAATTTATAATTTGAATATATATATATATATATATATATTCAAATTTAGATTTACAACATAGTTAACTAGTTATTAGTTTATATTTTAACTTTTAAGAGAAAAAAAAAGGATTTCCGATTTAACCAATTAACCGACTGGAACTAGTAGATACCGGTACCGATACCGATTTTTTTACTGATTAAGAGAAAAATTAACAAAATAGGTACAAATCAAAATCGGTTAGCTGACTAGTTGAACACCCATGCACGAAGAGATCTTTTGGGTTCCTTATTTCATTCTCTCATTTTTTTTCTTATAACATTAGGGTTTGGGCAATGAGTAAATAGTGAAGGATAGAAGCGAATTTCCACTCAATTGGAGGTAAAAAAAACTATCCAATCCATCTATTCTACGTTAATTACTTCATTTGTTATTTTGAAATTGGTAAAAACTTGAGATTTTGATGTAATAGAGGATGAGTCAAAGGTAGTCAAGGGAACTCTACAATGGTTCAGCCTCACAACTCTTCGCGGGATGGTAAGAATTGTGCCTACCAATCAAGATAGGAAGTGGGACGTCACGTGTTCAGCTGAATTGCAAGGATAGTCCTGACTGGAATAGAAGACTTCGAAAACTAGACGGGAGACAAGTCTTATTGTGAAAGAAAAAAGCCACCCCGCTACTGTAGGCGGGTTGCTTCCTTTGTCGTCGCCACTTTTCATGATTAGGAAATTTTTTCTTGCAATGTATCTTGAAAAATGAAAAAGAAAGTCATCATTATCATTTAATTGTAAAAAAAAAACACCTTATCCTGACCATGAGCCTTGGCTCAATGGTCATCACCTAAAGCAGGTGACTACTTCCAACAAAAATCCCCTCCTATTTATGAAATTAGGTTGCAAATACCGCGCCAGCGCGTGTATTATTTTTAATATCCTGTTATAATTTAAATTTAGTGTAATAGATATAAAGAATATAATATTTGTTATAAAATATATATATATTAATATTTATTGTTCATATTAACACAAAGTTATCATTAACTTTACTTGGTACATATGTATATATATATATATATTTAAAGAGTTTCACAAGATAGGCAATTATTGTACACACATATTGATACATATACATATATTTATATACTATATGTATTTCTGTATATTTGCATATATTAGATTTATTTTAATATTATTGACTTGTACATATTTGCACGTAGTGTGGACAATACGTATTCACCCATACTATATATATTACTACACATCATAGAAAACCGGGGAATTACATGTTTCTTATATTTTGCAGACATCTACATTGGACATGTATTACACATTAACACATTTGCTAATCCTATAGTTATTTTGATATTATAAAATTAAATTTGTAGACATTACATTGTACATGTATTACACATTAACACATTTGCTAATCCTATAGTTATTTTGATATTATAAAAATTTAACACGTTATGTCTATTTTGCATATTACATATATACAATGAGTATATATTTTATATACCATAATATTTATTAACACACACCAATGTCTCTTAATACATATTATATGCATTATATATACATTATATTTATTTGCACAAATTATATATTATATTTATTAAGATGAGAATCACTTCATAAATTTAAAACAATGAGAGTAAATTAGATGTATTTATATATGCGAATTAGTTTACATATTAAATGTGGATTAGTTTACATATCCATTACACAAAAACTTGCTAAAACAAGAGTCTTTTTCTGCCAAAAGCTACAATAAGAGTGACGCAAAATTATTCTACAAAATAAGAATACTTATAGATGATTTGTTTAAATAGAATAATACTACAATGCCTCAATGACCATAGTTCCCTATTAAGATTTTTGATTAGGAGAAATATGGACATCCATAGCAAATTTCTTTGGGCTGTCATCAGCAATTTGAAACTCACATATGTCTCAAACTTTGATTGCATTATCAATGATGAATTGTCTCCATCCACCAGCAACACAAAGCATTTTCTCTTGCATAAGATAATTAATGGTCCATTGTTGATCATTAGTCCTGATGAAAATACTTTTCTTCGCCGACCCTTTTTGGCATGTACAATACGGTGCCATTGGGTATCTCAAAAGTCTGCACTTTGATAAAACATTCTGTTAGTGGCTGATCATATTAAAAACAACCAACTTACAAATACTATGATGTAGTGATTAGTGTTTGATCCCATAGTAACCAGCTAATTGCAAAACTCACTTATCACAAGCCTGGTTAAAAAATAAAATATAAATATTCCTAATAATGGGATTTAGAATCCAGATCATTAACATTATGGGGCCAAAACAATATCAATTAGATCTATTATCTAAACAGTATAGATTATAGGTATGTGCGATTTAGGTATAATGAAATAAATTACCCAATCGTAAAGACCCAACTGATACAGTATGCCACCTGGGAACAATAATGTATGATCAGTTATTGTGCGCTGTTTTCTTCACGATTATTTGTAGTGTCGTTCGCCAGTGACCCTGTCTTTGGATGTTTCCTTACCATGGCTGCAATGTTTCCCTTCTCATAAACTTTGACAAGAAAGCATCAAAACAAGGTAAATGAGTTAAATTTAATGTAAAGAGCACGTAATAGAGAATAAACTAATTGAGGATTATATACATTATACAATATACCTTTCGTTATAATTTTAATTCAAGGTAATAGTATAAGTAATATAATATTTATTACACAATACATTTACAAATGTTTACGGTTAATATTCCGTCAAATCTACCAATAATTTTACTCGCTATACATGTCTATACATATTTAAACATTTTTATAAGATACATGGTTGCCAATACTGTACATCACACTTCTATACAATAACATATATATGTATACACTAACGCACTTTTGTATATTTGCATATATTACACTTATTTACACTATAGATTTGTAACCATGATCTTGCACATAACGTGCACACTACCCGTATATATATTACTATAAACATTTTCACACATTATAAATATTTTGCAAATTCTTCTTAGCATATGCGCACGTTACAATGTATACGTGTTGCATACTACACATAATTATACATACGTATACACACACTTATATATACTACGCATATTATGTATACACTAAACATATTTTTCATATATTGGCACATATTTAATTATTATCACACTTATAATTTTTTATTTATTTTTCACTATTTTGAACGCTACATGATATTGCACATAATATTTACATTTGCACACTCTTTACATATTTGCACATTCTTCTTACATTTTAACACATTTCATATGTGCACATATTTACACATACTTATAGACACAGTTATTCATAATACACATACTATTTATACACTATACATACTTTCACATATTTTACACAATTTCTCATACACATATTTAAACATGCTTCACACATTTTTACACACTATACACATATACACATACTGCACATATTTCACACACTATTTATTTTTACACGCTATATATATTAATACATATTACAAACAATTTCACAAACTCGACATATTTATACATAATACGCATATTTCACATATTATACATTTATGCACATTTTTCACAATATAAATATTTACACATAATACGCATTTTTTGAAACACTATATTTGTACACATACTCGCATATTTTCATATGCTACATATATTTATACATAATTCATACATTTTAATACACTTATGCATATGAACACATATACACATACTGCACATAATTATCACACACTATACATGTTTACACATCAGTACACATATTTTACTCACTACACATACATATACATATTACACATATTTCTCATACACTATACATCATTTACATATATCTACACATTATAACACACATTTTCACACACTATACATTTTTATTACATACTGCACATATTTTTGTACAGTACATATTTACACATACTACATGCATTTTTCACACACTATACATATTTGCAAATAATGTATACATTTTCACATATTGTAAATATTATACATACTACAAATATTTTCAACGGCTATAATAATTTATACATACTATAGATTTTTTCATATACATATATCTACACATATTACGCACATTTTCACATACAATACATATTTATACAAAAACTTCAAACATTTTCTCACACTATACGATATTTAACATTATTTTTCACACATTGCACCTATTTATATATATTACCTATATTTTCACACATTATTTAGTATTTATATATACACATTTCTCAACCACTATACATGTTTACAAATACTTCACATGTTTTCAAACACTACATATTTACACACAGTACACATATTTTCACACATTATATATATTTATACATACTACATTTATTTTCACACACTATATATATATGCATATATTTCATACACGATATGTATTTTCACATAATACACATATTTTCACATACTATAAATATTTTTACACGCTATATATATTTATACATACTACACATATTTTCACACACTATACATATTTATACATACTGCACATATTTTCACCCACTATATATATTTGCACATATTACACACGTTATACATTTTTATACATATTACACACATTTATGCACATGTAATCTATTTACCAACACTACATACATTTCCACAAACAATATATATTTACAAATATTTCACACATTTTCAGAACAATTTTCATATCTTTCTTTTTCGATCATTTATTAATTCCTAATTCTCTTTATAACAAAACTTTATATATTATTTCACTTTCTATAATTATTCTAATTATATTATCATAATATATTGTTTGAATTTCGTATTATATACATTTTCATACTCTACTATTGTTACAATTAAACATTTATCCACTATTACAATTTTAATTCAGTTTAATAGGTATAAGTAATATAATATTTATTGTATAAAACATGTATTAATATTTACGGTTAATATTATATTACTTATATATAAATAATATAATATTTATTATTTTAATATAATATTTATTGTTTTAATATTTACGGTTAAAGTAATATAATATTTATTGTTATAATATTTACGGTTAAAAATCTCAACTGACTTTTCATTGTTGCATTCTTTTACTTCACAGTCATTCACTTGCATTCTCTTCTAACAGATTGGACTGAACGTCCCCGTTGACATGCTGAAATTTCTGCATAGTATCATAATTTGACTCGGTGGAACTTCCACCGTGGAAGCACCACTCGAGTATGTTTCTACAGAATCTGGTTCTTTATCCATATAAATATCAGTAACTTCCATGTCCATTTAACTGTGAAAGCTTTAGCATTTCAATTAGAAGATTAATCAATTCAAACATCCTGTCTTTCAACACAATCAATTATGACTGATTAAAGCTAATATGTAGTCTTCTATGTATATTTACAAGAGCCTTACCAAGCTTTCTGATATCAATCCTACATGTCAGCAGTGAGGTAACATAAGGACAATATTATCTTCATCATTTATTAAGATGATTAAGAGTTTAAGTGCCATGAAAAGACTATATGGATTGATATTCTATAACGACAAATAATCAAAGGCACAACATATTTCCAAACAAGTTTATAGTTATTTGTCATCTTAAAAGAAAGAAAAACATACAGGAATTCAATAATCAGGTTAAATCATCATTCAATTCAATGATAACAAAAAAAGGGCTTCGGTAAAATCAAGACAAGATCTAATGAATAAAGAGAAACAACCAACAAGATAATTCTTTTCTCTGGTTCTTGTAACAATCCAGCTAACACAAACTATAAACCTGGAAAAGAGAACAAATACATATAATCAGACACGTTTGACCCCATCCGTACAGGTCATTAAATGCTTGATGAACATGCACAAACAAAAAAGATGCATACTTAAAATATGTTTGTGCATATTTGTCTTGCATTAAACACTTCTAATAGGAATCTAAAAAAAATTAGCTGAAGCATTCTTATCGACTCAGGGAACAATTATAATGGCTGCAAACCACTATTAAACTTGATTATTTTGGTCAATTCCACCAAAATTTTCTTTGGAGTTCCTCTTTCTTATCCTGAAAGTGGAAATCATGCGGCAAACTGTCATGATAGGTACACAACACTTGTTTTACAAGCAATAATACGCAAAGTACCAATAAAACTTGAATAGAATTAAATAGGAGACAGAAATACAATATAAGATTGGTTAAGAGCAATACTCAGTGCGGAAGTTGTTAACCACGTGTCTTATATTTCCTTCCCTGATTTCCAAGGAGCTTGTTCTTGTTATATTATATCGTGAGACTATCTTTCATTAGTTTCATAAACGTTGATTAACAGTTAGGCCAACTCTGTATATTCCTTTAAATATTTATGCATTTGATTAGTCTCACAATCCTTCCCCTGACCCTCATATATTCATCATTCTCTCCTTTTCTGGTTCCCTTTGTCGCTGACATCCTTCCCCTGACCCTCATATATTCATCATTCTACTCATGCATTGATCAGTCTCAAACATATTTATACAGCAATTTATTTTGGATTCTGGCAAGATGCCAGTGGGGTCAATGCTCGTTGACCGTGGCAGTCCATGTTGGCAGACAGAAATACGTTTTTCTCAAAACTAAAAAAGTAGAATGAACACCATTGTAGAAACTAATGAAACAAAAGAACCAAAAAAAGGGCTTGTTAGCTTTTGTTATCTATCTATTAATGGCAAATATTGCCATTTAGTAGATGTCCGATATATTAACACCCAAAGAGAAAAAGAGCACCAATGACAGACAAACATATATATATATATAATATAGAGTGGGATTCTTGCCCAAACCATGTCCGTTTTGAAAATTTATAAAGAAGAAAAGGTTTATTCCAAAGATAATTATAATATTCTTACAAGGAGTAAAACCATCCTAATGCTGTATTCCTTGACAGTTAATATACACAATTCCCCCATGTGTAAGAATGTTTGACCTGAGTGGAAAAACCTAAAGAATTGAGTAGAATCCAAATCCTAATACATACCCAATGCAACACCCAAATTATCCTCTTCATTGTGCAAGACCTATAAAAAGAAAAGCTTATATTTCAGATACGCAAAATTACAAAACTTCTATGCTTTTGATGTAAGTCACAACTTAATGGCCTCATATTTTTCACCCACTGCACCACCTCTATCCTTTTGGAACTGGATGAAGCGTAATGTACTTGCAAAGAAGGCATCTGCAGTTGCATCTGGTGTTGCATTCTCACTTTGCATTTCGTTTGTGATCAATTCAATCAAGCTCTGAACTGAAGCAATGGTGATCTGTGTGATACCTTTCTCGAAGAAATACAGATACCTGAGATTTTTATAACAAACTTGATAGAGTTACTTGAATAAAACAAAATTTGTAGAACTCAATGCACAGGTCTCAGGAACAGCAACTCAGTTAGCATCGATATTTTTATCCATGTGAGAGATGAGGACTGTCAACTGTCATTAGATGCTACCATCTTTTAACATTCAAACTGATTCTAAGCATAAAGTCCTCAACTTAAACTACATGTATGGTAATTTACCTCTCCCCATCCTTGATATTATCTTGATCATCAACCCAGAAGAGGTGTGAACAAGCATATACAGCTCTGCACTGACCGGGCTTCTTCAAAAGTTTTGCTGAATACTACATAGACAAAAGGAAGACATAAAAGAATAAGCTCAAAATTAATACTTAATAATAAAGTCCAATGTACTTATAAGGAAATTGTGTCATAATTGTTACCCCTGTGGTCTTGTGTGTCAAGGTATCCCTGTTCTCAACACCAAAGACAAGCATCCTCTGAAGAGTCCCAATAATTAGGTGTATTGCAGTTACTTGTGCCTTAGAGTCCTATAACATCAACCAAAACCAAGAAAGGAAGAAGAGAATTAGCATCACTTACAATAACCTTCTTACTTTAGGCACAAAGTTGATTTTCAGGCACATTTTAAAACAAGGTGTAAACAAGTGAAAGAAAAGTAACACGTTTTCTTTGAAGAAATAATTAAGTTATTACCAAAATTTCTTCTTCATATAGTAAATAAGCCTGAGTGAAGAACTCATAAGCAACAGGTTCTAGATCACAATCATCAGCAGCCTGAGAATCAATCATCCATAAACATGTCAAATGAAAGCACGCAATTACCATCTAAACTGCAATGTGTCAATCAATATGTACCTCAGCACACTGCAAGTATAGTCGCAGTGCTAGTTCAGGCACTGAAGACAGAGACTCAATTATCTGGAACAAAACAGAAAATTAACTCTCATTGAGTGTCAATCATGCGAACCAAAAGTAAACCTTTTAACAAGTGAAGATAATTAGGATATTGTAAAATAAAACAATATAGAAAAGAATCTCAAAAATAACAAACACACAGATAAGTAAGAACATGATACATGTAGAACTTGAAATTAAATAGAGGAAAGTCATCACTTGGCTAAATCAAAATGAGGCTCCTGAAGCCCCACTAAGCTTACTTACCTGGTTCAATAATTGGAAGATTTTCTTAGGTGTAGCAAGTGCATCTTCATCAGCTGCATTTTCATCCTGATTTTATAGTCATCTGATCAACTGTATTTTCCAAGCAATATAAGAGCAGGAAAATGAGGTGATGCACAGATAAGATAAAAGCACAGAAGAATACAACTCCTGAGACAATGTTTGACAATAAATACCACACTTCTACTTGGAACAATTATTATTTAGCTTGTTTAAATAGAGAGTGCCATATAACAATCCCAAATTTTGTCTTCTTCTCACGCTCTAGCCTCCGGTTTCTCTATTTCTTGAAGTTACAGAGCCATACTTTGGTTTGCAGTTGACAAATTTCATTCTTATAGCTATTCTAATTGGATTCCTGTGGCAGCTATAGTACTAACCATTTACAGTAATTGCAAAATTAAGCGGTCCAAATCGGGCATGTAAAAGATGGACAACTCGATCTATAAACAGAAAGAATAGAAACTTCCAAACAAGATGATTCAAGTCTTGTGTTAAGTTTAGCAGACAACTTTTTCAAATAGTTCAACAAACCAATCAGTTTCCACTACGTGCAGGCAGCACTCAGTTTAAGTGATAACAACTATGACCATCTACCTAATCATGCTCTATTGAAATTCTATAGATGGTCAAATCACATTTCAATAGTAATGGAAGTTATAAAAATTTTGTCAACAAGTTGAATTGCCATGTTATACCTTCTTTATCCAAACCAAAAATGGCAGCACGTACCTTCAGACAATTAAAGATTAGGGGAGGGACTGTAAAGGGAAGCCTCTTCAGCCCTCCAGTTGAAATATGCTTCTTCACATTGCAAATAATCTGAAAGAAGAACAATATAAGAGTTTACATGTTCTACATTGAAATGGAAGTAAAATATGAACCATTAAGTGCATAGATGGGTTGTTTTTAAGAAATCACCTCTGAAAAAAATTCAAGATTGTAGCCCACAACCTAAGAGCATGCAATTTTCTCACTGAATTAAGGGCAAAAACAACCACCAACCTAAAGCACAATCACGGTTATCTTTTTAGAAATGGCAGAAAATCTAAATTTATTGCCAACAAAATGGAGGTTTTTGAATTTTTTACTTTTTCATTTTCTCATCACAATCTGAGTTTACATGTTCCTGATTGAGTTATGAGCAAAAAAACGAACCATTATGAACACTCATGGGATGTTTTTTTAGAAATCACAAATTTCTCTCAAAACCCAAGATTATAACCTATGCAAAATGGAGATTCTTAAAAAAATTTCTTTTTCCATTTTCACCACAATCAAAGAGTTTAACTTGTTTCCCATTGAGTTGGAAGCAAAAAACAGACCATTAGGAACATTCATAGATCAAGAACAATAAAGCATCACGGATTGCAATTTGAGCTTAAAAAGTTTAAAAAGTTTAGAAAAGTTTAAAAAGTTCAATTTGAGCTTAGATTCTCAATAAGTTTAAAAAGTTATCACCTTCAGCATTTCTTCAGGATCATCGTTATGAAGCATTTGAATAAGACGTGCAACAGAATTCTGCTCCTCCTGAAAGTCTTCCTCATCAAGCTGCAAATCGAGGTGTGAGGGACCAAAATAGATTATATATAGCATTAAAAGCACAAAACTCACAAACTGTTGAGAGAAAAAACTTCTGATTACCTCAGAATGAAGATTCTCATCTAAATCTCTAATCAAGCCCTTTATTAATTCAAACAGCGCTTCGATCTACAGAGAATATTTTCAAGTCATCAAAATGTAACTAACAAGAACATGACAAATTTTCATTTCGGGAAACATGACAACAATAAATAAAATAGCTAAGACAAAATTTATTTGGCATCAAGGCTTATGGAGCACCATCACTCCACCTTTCAGTATTGTCCCTTTCCACTTTGATCATACAGGCAAGTTAATTTTTGCACATTGTTTGGTTAAATTTGGATATTTGACATAATGTTTTATTGCTATCTTAATTTCTCAAGGTTTGGAAGTTGTTCTCTGAGCTTTGGTCAAGCAATTGAGAGGGAAATTGGTTGTGAAGAAATCAAGTTAGCTCATTTATAATTTTTATTAAGATTCCTGATGAAAATATTATGTTATGGGAATGATGGTCAACTAAACTTGGATGATCGTGCTTCATAATTTTGTGTAAATTCCAAATTAAAATCAAGTTTATTCAACCAAAATTCAATCAAAATTAAAGCATAGATGAAACTACCCCGAATCAGAGTTTGATTCAGCACATGCAACTGCATCGACACTGCCTTCTCCTCATTTTTTCTATTGGGCATAGCTAAGGTGACGGGGAAGTACCATAATTCATAGTTGACAAGAAACCGTAACTAAAAACTCACCAAGTGTGGGGATTCTGAATTATCGTACTTCAAGTACTCAGCAGCCAGTTCATCCAAACTTCTTTTGATGACAATACGACCCTGTATCCTTAATCAAAAATCTGTAAAAGCAATAATCTAAAAAGCAAATTTATCTACTCATTAGATGCAGAAATGAAACCTGCACAGGTATTCCATGCGGTTTATTCACAACAATGATAGCCGGATCCTGAAACGTTTTCAAAGTTAGTAAGAAAAATTTATGCGATGATATATAAAATCATCTCTAAGCACTGACCTTATAACTGGCCTTATAAAGTACAAGGCTGTGAAGAAACTTAATTTCTTCTTCACTGAAAGTACACTCAGCTTTTGCTGAGGAACGTTTTCAACTGTTACAGGTAAACATATCCTGTCCCCAGAATTCATCAAATCCTTAGCTGGCACCTATATACACAGAATACAAGAAAACAAATTCCCACTTAAAATTAACCAAAGAAAAACAATATATGTACTAACAGTGAGGAAAAAAAAACAATAAAATGAAACTATTCAACACACAAGGCTAAACAAATTCAAGAATCAAAATCCTTTGGAGAAGATCACAATCCAAAAACACCAGTCAAAGCAGTACCTTTTGTTCAAACTATCAAGTGCAAGTATGCCAAAACGAATTACAAATTCATCGAATGTCTTCCGGTTAGGGAAACCGGTGCAACTTATCCTGATTGCTTCCATGACTCCCTAGAAACACAATTTTCTAGTTCACAATCCAGATTCCGTTTTGTGTACTATCCGTAAGATCATCTCTACATATGCGAAAACAACAAAATTCATAATGAAGAGGTAATGAAACAAATGCTATAGAACATAGGACAATACCCAGGTAAACAAATATGCAAATCCTCCAAACTATTGTCTATGAACACCGATATGGCTGTAAAATCCGGTCCAAACTATTGTATATGAACACCGATATGGCTGTAAAATCCGGTCCAAACTATTGTCTATGAACACCGATATGGCTGTAAAATCTGGTTGCATATTCATATGCCATCCAGCATGCATGCCTAAATACGGGTTCATAGAACAAAGTATTGAAGGAAAGCATCATAGGTAAAAAAAAAAGTAAAGTAAAAAAGGAAGCATGCGGCTATGGTTTGAGAAAAAGAGAGAATATGAAATATGAATGACTGTCTGCTAGGGTTTGAAGAAAGAGAAAAAGCCAAGAAAGCTGCAAGAAAGGGCAATGAGTATTTTTGCTCAGCTTTCTTGAGCAACACAGCGGGAAAATTTCCCATCCGCAAATGCGGCAAAAAACGGCAAAAATGTTTCCAAACGTTATCGTTTTGAAGAAGAATTTTTTTTGCTTTGATGGCCGCACGTGACCACAGGCTAGGGGAGCATGCGATGGTCGCAATCCTCTCGGTGGTTATAAGGTATCTTTAACAATGATTTCCTAATATCAATGAATAAACCTCTTGAAGCAATTGTAACACTAAAATAGTGTTTTAGCATAACATAATTTCCATCAAACACATAAAAGCTTCTTAAAAAAAGTTTAATCTCTAGCTATATCTTTTTGAGTTCAGCCTTGGGTTGTGGCCCATCGTGGTAGAAGCTTGGCATTGGGCTTGCCTTAAATAACAAACTTCTTCTGAATTGCTTCATAGCTACTCCTTTCTCTTCCTGAAAATGTTGAAAAATGGGGAAAAGAATAGAGTGAACATTAGACTCAATCTACCTAGAAACATCAAGATAATTAAATGTAATAGGAACAAAGTGTGACCTCAATCTTAGATGTTGTAAAAGACAAATAAAGGAGATTTGAAGTAGTGAACTGACATGGTAAAGGATTTACCTTTGTCCTCGCCTCTGCCTCAGTTTTCTTAGCTTCCAGCGCTTGATGTTTCTCTTCTAATTTTGAGTAAAACTGGTAAAATTGGAAAAGAAAATAAGAATGAATTTTTTTTTGAACAATGACTACCCAATAAGATTTAAAAGTACTATCATTTGTAAGAGATAATTTATATACCTCCTTCCTTCTCTCTGCACGTTCAGTGCATTTAAAGACCGGGACTGACCCAACGGTATTCCTGGACTTCCTTGTTGATGATAATATACTTCACATAGTTGAGGAATTAATTTAAACAAAATGCAAGAAAAAAAAGGTTAAATAGAGAAAAATAGTGTTATATAGATGGAATCCTGGCAGGGAAAGGATACGAAGAAGCAACAGAACATGAGTCTTCTTCATCATATTGCTTCTTGTTATTAGGCTGCAAAGGCTTCTTTTTTACCAAAGATGGGACTGGCTGCAAGAAAGCAAAAAAGCAACTTAATTAGTGATTAGCAGAAGACCAACAATCAAAATCCATAAACTTCCCTAGCTTTAAAAGTTTTTCTCATATTGACATACAAAATATTTTGTGGAGTAGAAAGGAGAACAAAAGGTAACATATTAGATTTATATGCACATGAACTAACTTATTCTGTCTCATAGCACTTGAGTTCTTTGAAGTGCCCATGCTAGACTGTTTACTAACAATTGCATTGTCAGGTTCAGCCCCAACGGGCCGAGTTCCAAATGAAGCACGCTTTGTAGTGGCCAAGGCAAATGGCTGTGGTATAGTGCAGTTAGCTTTACAGTTTCCAGAAGCAGATTTCACCTTAGGTTTTACCGAAGCTCTTAACTTCTTATCATCCTTCACTTCTTGTAGAAACTGTAGAAAAGAGGACAATTTGAATACACTGAAAAATAGGTCAGGATAAGGCCCAAATCAGAGCTAGAAACACCACTACTACCTCTAATCCCTAACAGATTGAATGATCCAGCATAAACTTCCCCTTCATATCCAATCCCCCAATCTGTTAATTGCAGCATTTTAAGGCTTTCACTTGCTTTTGCATTAAATACAACTAAATTATCCCAGTCCGACTTAGCATTCCACTCCATCTTAGAAGATAAATTGATAGGAATCCAGACGCACTTAATGGTGGACAGCATTCCGTTGACCCGTTACGTGGAATTGGTGGACCAATGACTCGAGCTAAAACCAAACAGTTCAAGATGGCTCTTAATGGTTTGATCATGGAAGTGTTGGACGATGCGTCTAAGTTGTTGGAACAAGGCTTTGATGGAGATACGACTGATTTTAGGCCTTGGAACTTCGTGGTTTTGACATTACATGAAGACAATTCGATGGAGAGCAAGATTGGACAAGTGTTGGAAGCTGAGAACTCCACGTCGCGACGTCCACAGCTTCACGTCGCGACGTGCACCGACGTCGCGACGTCCACCGACCTTCAAGTCGCGACGTGTGTCTCTGAGAATTGAGTTTCACGTCGAGGGTTTTCGCACGTCGCGACGCGCGACGTTCCACGTCTCGACGTACACTGACATCGTGACGTCCAGATACCCCACGTCGCGACGTGGATAGCTGTTTCAGTTTTATTTTGGTTTTGTTTTTAATTCGTTTTTGTTTGATCTTTTCAATAAGGAACGTGATCTAATATTCTTGCATGAACATTGATATGTTCTATATGGTATTTTCACATGGCTAAAGATCTTGCATGATTAAAGCATGTGTTAATTACATTTTAAGGAAGTTTATTCCAATTAGGAAACTAATTTTAGGAAAGTAGGGTTTTCTTTGTTAACAAGTCTTTGTGCCTATTTAAAGGCTTGTAAACCCACAAATTTCAGTAGATGATTATTGATATTGAAGCTCATTATTTTGCAAGGCAAAATTTGATCCCAATACCCTTAGAGACCTTAAGCTAAGTTTGAGCTTTTGTTCTTCTAAACCCAAAGTGAGATTAAGCCAATAGTCTTGCTTTTGTTCTAAGTTTGAGAATAGCCAAATCTGGTTTGATTTAGGTGCCGCCTGAATCAAGTTGGTTTTGTAATAGCGTTGGGGCTTTGGACCAGTTTCCATTGAATCGCGCTCAATATCTTCTTTGTTTCTTTGTCTTTCTTTTGTTCTTTCTTTGTTCTTTGTTCTAACCCTTTTCTTTGTTTCTTGATTCTTTCTTTGTGTTTATTCTTTTGTGTTGTTGGTGGGATTTTCCAAGCTAGACCTGTCCTGTGGTTAACATAAGGTTGTCAATCCGCCCAAAGGTGGATCAAATCAACGGGAATCTTATCAAGTGGTATCAGAGCATTTTGTTGCTTGAAAAAATTCAGGTTAAATTTTCCGTCTCATAAACTTTTCAATCTTGATTGAATCTCGTGAAATTGGATTGAATTTTGTGCTGCTAAATATTGAGTGATTGAATTCTCTTGCTGATCTTCAAAAAAAAAAGGAAGAAATATGTCAAAAAAAAAGAGAGAGAAAGTGTTGCAGCAAAAGTTGAAAACGAAATTCTGGTTATACAATCACTGTTGAAATCTGTTCTTGATATTCGATATTAATTCTTGGTGTATCTATTTCTTTTCTTGCTAACTTGTCCAAAATTGTGCCTTAACGTGTTCTAAATTGCAATCCTTCATAATTTTTTCCACAATTCCTTACTTGATTTGTGTGGTATTTGAGTTGAGCTATTGATAGGCGGTTTAAGAACTTAGTACTTGCAAAGCAAACTATGAGGGACCCCACATTTGGATTTGGAGAGTAGATTAGGGAGAGCAATTATACACGAGAATAACCATATTAAAAGGAGTGAAGTGACCCGACCATACCTAAAGTGAGAACCCATGAGAAGCCGTAATTTTTATTATTTTCTCTTGTGTTGTTTTATCTAACTTGCAGGTATCTTAAATGGCGGAGGAAACTTCAAAGAATCAATCTGAACAAATTTCAAAGACTCAATCTGAACAACAATATCAGATTGATACCCTTAAGAACATGATGCAAAAGATGGCTATCCAATTACAAAATCTGACAGAAGCTCAACAATCAGCCCCTAGGCAAAGGCCCTCAAGGAGAATTGAAGATGAATTTGATGAGGCCGATTTTGATGAAGAGGAGTTTATGGAATCTGAACAGTCAAAGAGCAAGGGCAAATCCGAGTTTGATGTGGCTTCAGTTAAGTTGGATTTCCCAAAATTTCATGGCACTTCAGATCCTGACACATTTCTGGATTGGATTTATACCGTGGAGCAAATTTTTGCTGGAAATTCTTATTCTGAAGATAAGAAAATACGATTGGTGACCATACACTTTAAGGATTATGCAGCTCATTGGTGGACTCAATTGGTGAAGGAAAGACAGCTCAATAGGGAGCGTCCAATTCGAACTTGGAGAGAGATGCAATCAATTATGAGGAGGCGATTTGTACCAGCTTATTTCGCCAATAAATTGCGGATGCAAGTTCAAACTCTCACCCAAGAAAACCGATCAGTTGATGATTACTTTAAGGAAATGCAGTTGCTCAAGATAAAGGCAAATATTGTGGAGGAACCTGAAACAACAATGGAAGGTTCTTGGCAGGAATGACTCCCGCATTGGCATACAAGATGGGTTTTCAGAAGTCCTATGATTTGACAGAGATGTTGCATAATGCTATTCAGATAGAGCGTCACATGAAGCAAAAGGGACGACTTACATCTAGTCAACCTCCTTGGCAAAAGAACAACCGTCAGCCTCCACCTAATCCAGTTATGAAGAACAAGCCTTTTGGAGGTAATGCTACCCCCAAGCCGGTAGAAAGAACACCACCATTTGCTCAGAAGTCAGCCCAAAACACACCTCAAAGATCTAGTGAGGTTAAATGTTATAAATGTCAAGGATATGGTCATATGCAATCAAATTGTCCCAGCAAAAAGGCTATTTATTTCCTTGACAATGGGGATGTAGCTAGTGTTCATTCAAGTGATGATTAGATGCCCGAGCTTGAAGAAAAGACTTATGGTGAAGAATATGATGAAGATACTCCAGAAAAGTTGGAAGTTGCTGAGTCTCTTGTCACCATGAGGACCTTGAGTACACAACCACAGTTGGATGGTGAAACAGTGCAACGTGAAAACATTTTCCACACCAAGTGCATTATTCAGAAAAAACAGTGCAGTTTGATTATTGATGGTGGGAGTTGCGCTAATGTGGCGAGTACATTGTTGGTAGCCAAGTTGAAGCTTACTTGTTCAAAACACCCCAAACCATACAAGCTTCAATAGTTGAATCAAAGTGGAGAGGTTAAGGTAAACAAACAGGTGCGCTTATCTTTGTCTATTGGAAGGTATACTAATGATATTCTTTGTGATGTTGTTCAAATGGAGGCAGCGCATGTGTTACTTGGACGTCCATGGCAGTTTGATAGACATGTCATGCATGATGGACAGAAGAATTACTACACCGTGGAGAAGGATGGTAAGAAGTATGTTTTGGCTTCTTTGAAACCATGGAAAGTATATGAAGATCAAGCCAAGATCTCCAAGGAATGTAGGCAATTGGTGCAAGCTGAGCAAATGAAACAAGAAGTGGGAAACACCTCTACCCCTTCTAGCAATAATGCCAAGAAATTAGAAGGCCAAAAGATGAAGCAAGAGGAGAAAGAAAAGAGATTAACAGTTTTTGCAAAAAAAAAGTGAAGTTAAAAGCGCAATACTAGGTAGGCATGAGATGTTTGTATTAATTTACAAAGACTTATATTTGCTGTCTAGTGATCACCTTTCTACTTTGCCTAGTGCTGTGATTTCTCTTATACAGGAATTTGAAGATTTGTTCCCCGAGGAGTTACCAATTGGTTTACCTCCGATTCGAGGAATAGAACATCAAATTGATTTCATTCCTGGTGCTTCAATTCCCAACAGACCAGCATATCGAGCAAGTCCCAAGGAGAAAAGGAAATCCAAACACAAGTGGATGGACTCCTAGAAAAAGGTATTGTTCGTGAAAGCCTTAGTCCATGTTCTGTGCCTGTTATTCTTGTTCCTAAGAAAGATGAAACATGGAGAATGTGTGTTGACTGTAGAGCCATTAACAAGATAACCATTAAATATCGTCACCCTATCCCTAGGTTAGATGACATGTTAGATGAGTTATATGGTTCTAAAATCTTCACAAAGATTGATTTGAAAAGTGGCTATTACCAAATTTGCATGAAAGAAGGTGATGAGTGGAAAACTGCCTTTAAAACTAAGTATGGTCTCTATGAGTGGTTAGTTATGCCTTTTGGATTGACTAATGCACCAAGCACATTTATGCGTTTAATGAACCATGTACTTAGATCTTTCATAGGGAAATTTGTGGTAGTTTATTTTGATGATATACTTGTTTACAGCAAAACACTTGAAGAGCCACATTTAAGAAGAGTGTTTGTTGTACTTCGTGAAAATCAGCTTTATGCAAATTTTAAAAAGTGTGAATTCTGTACTTCATCTGTTATCTTTTTAGGATTTGTTGTAAGTGTTGATGAAATTTCTGTTGATGAAAATAAAGTGAAAGCAATTAGAGATTGGCCCACACCTAAGTCAGCTAATGATGTTAGAAGTTTTCATGGTTTAGCTAGATTTTATAGGAGGTTTGTTAAGGACTTTAGTACAATTGCAGCCCCCTTAAATGATCTTGTTAAAAAGAATGTGACTTTTGTTTGGACTGATGCTCAAGAAAAGGCTTTTAATACTTTGAAGCAGAAATTAACTAATGCTCCTGTTCTTATGTTACCTAATTTTGAGAAAGCTTTTGAAATACAATGCGATGCCTCCGGGAAAGGTATTGGTTCTGTTTTGATGCAGGAAGGCAAACCCGTGGCATATTTTAGCGAGAAGCTTAATGGAGCAACATTGAATTACCCCACATACGACAAGGAGTTGTATGCATTGGTAAGATCTCTACAAGTTTGGCTGCACTACCTTTGGCCGAAGGAATTCATCATTCATTCGGATCATGAGAGTCTTAAGTTCCTTAAGACCCAAGGTAAGTTGAATAAAAGACATGCTAAGTGGTTGGAGTTTATTGAGACTTTTCCTTATGTTGTTAAATATAAAGCTGGAAAGGAAAATGTGGTTGCTGATGCATTGTCGAGAAGGTATAATTTACTTACATTCTTGCATACTAAACTGCTTGGATTTGATGTCATGAAAGGATTGTATGCTGAAGATGCTGATTTTAAACTTGTATATGAGAATTGTTTGCATAAATCCGAAGGAGAGTATTATTTGCATGATGGTTTCTTGTTTAAAAAAGACAAATTGTGTGTGCCTAATTGCTCTATTCGTGATTTATTGGTTATTGAGACGCATGGGGGAGGACTGATGGGACACTTTGGTGTTAGCAAGACATTACATATTTTGCAAGAACATTTTCATTGGCCTCATATGAGAAAAAGTGTTCAATCTGTTTGTCAAAGATGTATTGTTTGTAAACAGGCAAAGTCAAAAATAATGCCTCATGGTCTATACACGCCACTGCCCGTACCTTTGCATCCTTGGTTAGATATTTCAATGGATTTTGTTTTAGGGGTGCCTAGGTCACCAAGTGGTAAGGATAGTATCTTTGTGGTAGTTGATAGGTTCAGTAAAATGGCACACTTTATTGCATGTTCCCGAACCAATGATGCTACGCACATAGCAGACCTTTTCTTTAAATAAATTGTGAGATTGCACGGTATTCCTCACACTATTGTGAGTGATAGGGATGTCAAGTTCCTTAGTCATTTTTGGCGTACTCTTTGGAGTAAATTGGGAACTAAATTGTTATTTTCTACTGTTGCACACCCACAAACGGATGGGCAAACTGAGGTAGTTAATAGAACTCTATCTGCATTATTGCGTGCTATCATACAAAAGAATCTAAAGAAATGGGAAGATTGTTTACCACACATTGAGTTTGCTTACAATCGTACTATTCACAGTTCTACTTCTTTTTCTCCCTTTGAGATTGTATATGGCTTTAATCCTTTGACGCCTTTGGATATTTTGCCTATTCCTATTAACGAGTTTGTTAATGTTGATGGTGCAAGCAAAGTTACTTTTGTTAAGGACCTTCATGCTAGGGTTCGAGACAACATTGAAAGGAGGAATGAACAGTATGCCAAACAACCCAATAAAGGTAGACGCCGCATGGTGTTCCACCCGGGAGATTGGGTTTGGGTACACTTGCGTAAGGAAAGATTTCCTGAGCGACGGAAATCAAAGCTTCACCCAAGAGGCGATGGACCATTCCAAGTTCTTGAGAGCATTAATGACAATGCATACCGCATTGATTTACCCGGTGAGTATGGAGACGTTAGTGCTACTTTTAATGTTTCTGATCTCTCTTTGTTTGATGCAGGAGATTCGAGGACGAATCCTTTTGACGAGGGGGGGAATGATAGGAATCCAGACGCACTTAATGGTGGACAGCATTCCGTTGACCCGTTACGTGGAATTGGTGGACCAATGACTCGAGCTAAAACCAAACAGTTCAAGATGGCTCTTAATGGTTTGATCATGGAAGTGTTGGACGATGCGTCTAAGTTGTTGGAACAAGGCTTTGATGGAGATACGACTAATTTTAGGCCTTGGAACTTCGTGGTTTTGACATTACATGAAGACACTTCGATGGAGAGCAAGATTGGACAAGTGTTGGAAGCTCAGAACTCCACGTCGCGACGTCCACAGCTTCACGTCGCGACGTGCACCGACGTCGCGAAGTCCACCGACCTCCAAGTCACGACGTGTGTCTTTGAGAATTGAGTTTCACGTCGAGGGTTTCCGCACGTCGCGACGTACACCGACGTCGCGACGTCCAGACACCCCACGTCGCGACGTGGGTAGCTGTTTCAGTTTTATTTTGGTTTTGTTTTTAATTCGTTTTTGTTTGATCTTTTCAATAAGGAACGTGACCTAATGTTCTTGCATGAACATTGATATGTTCTATATGGTGTTTTCACATGGCTAAAGATCTTGCATGATTAAAGCATGTGTTAATTACATTTTAAGGAAGTTTATTCCAATTAGGAAACTAATTTTAGGAAAGTAGGGTTTTCTTTGTTAACAAGTCTTTGTGCCTATTTAAAGGCTTGTAAACCCACGAATTTCAGTAGATGATTATTGATATTGAAGCTCATTATTTTGCAAGGCAAAATTTGATCCCAAAACCCTTAGAGACCTTAAGCTAAGTTTGAGCTTTTGTTCTTCTAAACCAAAAGTGAGATTAAGCCAATAGTCTTGCTTTTGTTCTAAGTTTGAGAACAGCCAAATCTGGTTTGATTTAGGTGCCGCCTGAATCAAGTTGGTTTTGTAATAGCGTTGGGGCTTTGGACCAGTTTTCATTGAATCGCGCTCAATATCTTCTTTGTTTCTTTGTCTTTCTTTTGTTCTTTCTTTGTTCTTTGTTCTAACCCTTTTCTTTGTTTCTTGATTCTTTCTTTGTGTTTATTCTTTTGTGTTGTTGGTGGGATTTTCCAAGCTAGACCTGTCCTGTGGTTAACATAAGGTTGTCAATCCGCCCAAAGGTGGATCAAATCAACGGGAACCTTATCATAAATTCATCAATTCATTTCCCTCAATCTGCTTCAGCATGAGACATACAGGAAACTGGGCATCATTAGATCATTAAATTGGCATAAAAACAACATAACACATACTCACACAGAATATACTTCCAGATTAGAAGGCCAACATAAAGTGAAAAATTAATCAGGAAAGACAATGGAAATAAAAAAAAAAGAACTGGAGATGAAAAGTGACAAAGTAAAAACAACCACCTCACATCTGATTCACCCCATGAAATAGCCGCAGAGTCACTATTGTAGAAGATTGATGGCAGCACACACTGTCAATTACTACTCTGTCTTCCTAGAGAAGCAAAGGATTAATTGACTTTTGAAATTTCTGTCGGCTCCAATTCCACAAATTAAGCTAAGCAGATCAACTAAAGCTTCGGAACACTTAACAAGCTCCAGTCACAATAATTAAAACAAAAAGTAGCTAAATCCAAAAAAAAATCAATAGTCTCAGCTTCTTCACCTTCCACAATTTCCCATTTATTACAATGGAAACCAGCATCCGCTCAATATCATATTCGTGCTCTGCTACATCGACAAAATACATCATCAAAGAAAAAAACAATCAATTGAAGCTTAGCGTTTTCTAGTGGAAAAATAAACGGCTAAAACCACAGGAAAAATGGGAAAGCAAAAAGAGAATAAACGGCTAGGGAAAACAAAGAAAGAGGGAAGAAAAAAAATATTTTGATTTCCAAAACTTGATTGTCAGAGGCGGCCGTTTATTAGGAAAGAGCAAGAGGAGAGAAAACCCTAAACCAACCAAATGAAGCATATAAAAGAGCATCCAATGAGAAGAGAGAGAAGAATAAGGGATGAGGGGGTGAAAATGGGAAAACGGCGTCGTTTGAAAAAATGGGGGTCTTTTCTTTGATGCCCGCACTTGACCACAGACTGGGGGAGCATGCGATGGTCGCAATTCTCTCAGTGGTTATAAGGTATACCAGATAAATAGGATGGAGGAATATTTGTGGAATATCAAGTCCCCTCGGGGCACAAACGCTAGTGGAGAAAGATTTATGGTACTAAAGCGCAGGAGTGAGGCCGTGTGGGGCCGGGATTCGCTGGAGGAATATCGTCTAACACTTTGGAGGGAGTGTGATGACTTGGTAACCAAAGCTTGAAAACTAGCCCTGGTACCCAGCTTGAGCCGGTACTGTGAGAGTAGTATCCATCTGCGTGCACATCCCGCGATTTACCTCCTCAAGTGGCTAGGGGACGGTTGCCTTGAGGTCCAGTATAGTACAATGTAAGTTGGGATCTGGGTCATAAAAAAAAAACACCTTATCCAAGAGTATTATGTTTTATTTTATTGCTTATGAAATATAGGTTGATGAGTTTGAATCAAACTGTGATGATATTTGGTTAAAGAAAAATTAAAAATGTATTGTTAAATGGGTTTCATGGAGAAACAATTCTATGAACTTATGTCACATGTCAAGTGGATTCCACAAGTGTAGAGAATTGTCTAAGTGGCTTTTAGGAACTTGTAAAAAATTCAAAATTGTCCCTAAATTCAAAATTTTCCCTTTAAAATATTTTAGGGATAACTTTGTCAGCACCAACATTTTGAAACATAGTATGTACCGTATATATAAGGATTTGGGGTTATTTACCAAACTATTGTGATTTTGGGACTTTATTCCCAAAATATGGTGATTTTGAAAATTATTCTCAAAATATGCCAAAATTCTTTAGCTATTTGAATTTCAGTCCTTCAACTTTTTGCATATCTTACAAGAGCATAAATATTTTAGAATTCAATTAATTTTAAATTCCCTAGGTACTCATATAAGCATAATTATAAAACAATATCTATTGTATCTTAGCAGTTCAAATTTTTTGGTCTTATCTCGCTTCCTTTAAGTTGTTCGTTCTCCTTCCTAAAACCTCATCAACCTCTTGGTTTCACCGTTCGGGCAATGATTAATGGCATTCCACTTAAAGACGTCAGAATCTTCACACCTTCGGACTTCTTAACGGCTAATGGCCTCCTGTCTCAACGCGTTCTCGTCCTCAATAGATTCTTCTGACTGGCACAGCTCCTCCCTTGGGTACAGAATTAAATTCTGATTTGGGCTTTAAGAATTGAAACAATGGAAATATATGGCTCAATTTCTTAAAAGGAAACGTTTTTTTTTTATTGAATTTGAACAAACAAATTTACAATAGAAAATAGCTTTATTCAGCTCATTCCTAAGCTTATATTTTCCCTATGGGAAAGAAGAGAACTTAGAAAATCATTTCTTTCTATTACACTCTCGGGTAAGGGTTTTTCTAAGAATGTCTTCCATCTTTCAAGACGTTCTCTTTTTATAGGCTTCAAATGCGTTTGAGAATCCGCGTAAAGAGATAAGCCTTCTCTTCTATTGGTTGATCCATGATAAGATTCCATTGCCACTAGATGAGTGGGACGATAAAGTTATCTCCACTATCACATGGGTGTGGACCATTGCTATCATTTTCCAACAATTGCTTCCAATAGTGGTAGGAACCACTCTTCACATGCTGCTTTATGAGCGTAGTGGTATGGACTACTCTTCACATGCTGCTGTCCTTTTCTGGCGAAGAATCCCATGAGTGCATGTGCTGGCTCATCTTGCACGCCATTAGTAGAGTAGAGGATCTGCCATAAAACTTGTCGTTTTTGAATTTTTTCACCTTTTCTTGCAGAATTAGTGATCTTTTATTTCCTCCTTCTGTTATAATCATCCAGCTGTCTGAGCTGTCAAGGACTTGGAAATTTTTTACAGAGAAAGTCTCCATTATTCCTGCTATAGCTTTAATTCCCATAGCTCGTCTGTATTGTTCCCATTTTTTATTGAAGAATGGAACTTTTAATTTTTGCTCATTAACTCTAAGACTCACATCTCATTTGAGTTTGGCGATATGGACTAGGTTAAAGCAAGGGTATTCTTCATCTTCATCATATTCGAGTGCTATGCTGTACATACGAATAAAAAGCTTCTTGCCTTGTGCATAATTTTCAAGGCTCTGAACAAATATTGGATCGAAGAATTGGAATTCCTTTAGCTCCATGCTTGGATAAATTCGATCACAGAACCCGAATTTGAAAAGTCGATATAGGATTTTTGGTGGAACTCCTTCAATTGTAGTTATCCTTGGATATATACTAGATCCTTCAAGTCTAAAGAAGGTTTCGCCATTATTCAAATTATATACCTGCAAGGCAAATTCATAATATTCTTTTTCGTTTATATTTTTTGAATCCAAAGATCCTTTTGTCCGAACAACTTTATTTTTTCCAGCAATAGAAGAGCTGGGTTGCTCGTTGTTGATTTTGAGATTTATATTCTCAAGATTCTCCATGTGAATGGTAGAATCATCATATGCTGATTTGAATTCAACATTTTTATTTTTAGTGGATTCACCACTATAAGTTGGTTTATCACCCAACGTTCCATGAGCGTCCAAAGACTCCTCTACCAGTTCATAGAGATCTGCAAATTGTTTCAGTATCTCTCCCTGTTGTTCAACAAGACTTTTCATCTCTTGCTGTAGTTGATTTTGTTGCTCTATGAGGTTCATTGTTTGTTCTCGAACAGAAAATAACATATTAGATTTTTCCACTATGCTTTCATCTAGCAGAGTTATTTTTGTAGCTAAAGAGCTGCAAAGTTGTAACATTTGCTATTTTTTATCCCTCTCCATGCTCGGGATTCCTGGATAAGAAATCTGCATAGAAATTGTCAGTTCCTTTTATATAATCAATTTGAAAAGTATAATAAGACAACAATGATTGCCATCTTAATAATCTTCTAAATTGAGGCTCTGAAGGTAATTTATTAAAAATCAAGCTACCAACTTTAATATTATCTGTTTTTACCACAAAGGGCTTGTTTGGTTGGCAGGGAATCTGGGTTGGGAAAGTAATTTTTTTCCTTTCGGATTTCTGTGTTTGTTTCAAATTGGGAAAGTAATCATTTTTCTAATTATTAAATTCCTGCGTTTGTTTCATCCAAGGAAAGTAAAAAGAATCATGAACCAAGGAAAATAACTGCAAGATTCCAGGATTATAAATCCTCTTTAAAAGTTGGTATTCTGATTCCTCTCTTGAGGATTTTGACTATGTAGCTCTTTGTTTATGTTTATTATTTATATTTTAAGTTTTATATGCTTCTTATGCTAAAGTCTAATTCATTTGGTCAAATAATTTTATTTTATTTTTAGTTTGATATTTTTTTATTGACTTTACTACTTAATTGAAATTAAAATTTTAGTAGTTGTAAATGTCTTTATATTGACTTTAAAAAGTAATTCAATGTAAAAAAAGTTAAATAAATTGATGGTATGTTGTTTTTTTATTATTAAAATTATTAACATTATGGGGGTTTTATATATTTTTTTCTAAAAACTCAAAATTGTATTTATGTTGCTTTAGACTTTTTCTATCATATTTTTACTTAATTAATTTTCAATACTTATTGTTTAATAAATTTTAGCTATTTTTTTAATATTAATTTGTAAATTTATTTTTCATTTATTTAATAAACTATTCTTTTTTTAATAATATTAACAAAGAAAATTTTTATTTTAACACTGTTTTATAAGTTGCAGTTAATAGTTTAATTATTTAATTAAATTAAAAATGATAATTTTTACAATGATGAAAATATAAAACATAATATTAAAACATTTATTATAAGGTAAAAATACATAATTAAGTTTCATGATATGATTTAAAATAAAAATATAAAAATGGTTATGTATAAGTATAACATACAAATGGAATTCAAATAACATTATTTGGTTCAATAATTTAAATCAAATAATAAAATAAAAATCATACTAACTTTTTTAAGAATCTATCCAAACACAGGGTAAGTATTCAGATTCCTCACAATTAAATTCCTAGGAATCAGATGATCAGGAAAAATATTCATTTTCCTCAAAATTAAAATCCCAAGAATCACATTCCCATTAAACATTACTTTCCTGCAAACCAAACGAGCCCGAAGGGTTTTGGTAATAAGAAAAAAGAGAATTTTCTTATTCCTTTTATTATAGCTAATAATTCCTTTTCGTTTGTAGAATAATTAACTTCTGCTGTTTTAAATGTACCACTTGTGTACCTGCATATCTCATTGATGTCAGTTTTTAATATAGCCGCCCAATATAAATCAGAAGCATCAGTTTGTAAAATAAGATTATCTTCTGGTTCAGGCATCCTGAGCTTTGGAAGTTCTTTACATTCTTCCTTTAGAGATTTTATTACTTCAGTGTGATCGTCTGACCATCCACTAGTATTATTTTTTCTTAATAATTTTTGCAATAGAGACCTTTTCTTTGTAAGTTACGGTATAAATTCTCCTGCGTAATTTAAACATCCAAGAAATTGTTCTATTTCTTTTTTAGTATTTAATTTATCTGGAAAATTACATATCTTTTGAGATATATGACTTTGTAATTTAATACCATTAGAGGTTATTATCATACCAAGAAATTCTATCTCAATTTTACTAATCTCAGCCTTTTTCTGACTTA
The DNA here is from genome assembly GCA_016586305.1 of Ophiorrhiza pumila. Lineage (NCBI taxonomy): Eukaryota > Viridiplantae > Streptophyta > Magnoliopsida > Gentianales > Rubiaceae > Ophiorrhiza > Ophiorrhiza pumila. The sequence goes on from BLIW01000006.1 coordinate 14,849,602, forward strand.
GAATTATTCCATTTTGCATACAAATTTTTGCAAATTCATTTAAATGTTTGATGTGTTCTTGATATTCATTAGAACAAATTAAAACATCATCAACATAAACAATCATATATGAGAAAATAGAAAATATTTTATCCATTTTTCTCTGATATATTTGTGGTGTATTTTTTAAACCAAAAGGCATCACTAACCATTCATACTGTCCGTTAAGTGTACTAAAGGCAGTTAGAGGTATAAATTTTTCTGTAAGCTTTATTTGCCAAAATCCTGATTTACAATCAAATTTAGAAAAGTATTTCTTTCCTTTAGCTAAATTGATTAAATTATTTTTGTTTGGAAGAAAGTATCCATCAAAAATGCTATATTTATTTAACTCTTTATAGTTAACAACCATTCGTGCCTTTCCACGTTTTTCTTCAGCATGATTTCTAACCATAAAAGCTGGTGAACTATGTGGGCTATTACTTCTTCTAATTAACTTTATATTAAGTAATTCTTTTATTTGAGTTTTAAATTTAATTTTATCTTCTTCAGAATATATCATTGGTTTAACACTAATGATAATATTTGGATCTTTTAACTCTATTACAGCTAATTCTCGTTTTATATCCCATTTTGCTATAGGATTTTCACCATAATTGCTAGCTATCAAATCTTTAACTCTGTCTATGTCTAGCATTTTAAGATTAAACTTTCTTATCTGGTTTTTGTTTAACCAAATTTTGTCATATCCATCACCACGCGGTGCTGGCTGAACTCTATAAGGTGTATGGATTCGCGAAATGCGTATCCAATGTCCACAAGGGGTTTTTAAACTAATCATATAGATTGTTTGGTTATATGTCTGAAACTGTTGGACAAAGTCATTTCGTAACAGTAAATCAACATCTAATCCTTCATAAGCATGTAGTTGCTTTATAGCTATTATTTTGCTTCCTAATATAATCTTAGGTTTAAAACATACCTTGTCTAAAGAGTGCTTATCACCTGTTACTCCTTGCATTGAGACTTTTATTGGATTATTTATCCAATTTTTGAATAAGAATTCTTTTTCTAGACTTATTTATGCATCTGTATCAATCTGAGCACAAGTGAGAATTTTCTTTTCATAACAAGTAACTTCTACGAAAATACTTACAGAAAATCTCTGTTCACTAGGCATTTTCTTTTTCTAAGAAAATAGTTTTTCCTGCAAAAGAAATTTCAATTCCATATTTGTCAATAGTAAAATCATCTAGACTATCTAGAAATGATTTTCCTAGGATTATATGATGGTTTTGTTTTCCATCTAAAGCATCCAAATAACAGTTAATGTTTAATTTGGTTTCTTGAAAGGTTATTGGGACCTTAACGATTTCGTTAATTTCATTTGTTTTACCATCATTTGATACATATTTATATGTGTCTTTATATTTCTTTGTTAACCCGGCATCAAAATAACTATTAAAGTGATTTTGTACTCTTTTTGTATCTATAAGAATATTATATCCTTCAACATAATTTTCACCATTAAAATATTTACAAAAAACTATTAAGTTATTTGGTGAGTTTTCACTTCTTTCTTTTATAAATCTTTGTAGATTGATTGAAGAATAACTTCTTCTACCTTTTTCTATCAAAATATTATTTTTATTATATGAGACTATATCTCTTGAAGTTCCTTCTTCTAGATTCTTAGAAGTTCCGAATTCAATTGAATAACTATTTGGAATAGTTAGATTATTTCTAGTTGGTTCTAGAATTCTTTCTATTTCTAGGCATTCTTTATCCAATTCAACTGCTGGTTTTTTATCAAAAACACTTCCATAATTTGAATTAGTAAGACTATATAATGCACAATAATATATGCTCATTATATGATTGCCTGGTTTGAAAATCCTTTTCTTAAAATTTGAAAATGTAAACTCAAGGCATCATTGAAATCTTTATCTTTTAAAAATATACAATATTTTGGATAATACGTGAAAAGTAGTTTTTTATAGGCTAAATTGCCTTATACTATTCCAAGATTTCCATCTAAAGCATTTGTAAATCTTTCATCAGATAAATTGATAACTAGAGGACAATCAATTCCTTCTTGAAAAGTTGATTTACAAAGAATTTGTATGCCTGCAAGATAAACATATTGCATTTTGTCTTTCTTTTCTTTATGCATTTTATTTAACAAATCTGTTACAGTTTTTGTTGTTAACAAATTTAATTTTCTGTTTCCAGAGATTTCTTGAATAGGTATAACATTTTCAATTTCCATATATTCATGGTAAACGTATTTCTTTCTTTTGAAAGCATTTCCTATTTGACTTAATATATTTTGATTAGGTCCTTTTAGATTTAACTCTAAGTTCTTAATCTTTTCATATTTAGAAGGGTCAAAAGATGCTCTAAGTGCATATCCTTCTATAGTTTCTTCTTCTCCTTGTATGAGGATACCTTCCTCTTCCTTTTTACTGATTTCTATTTCACTCATTCTGATTCAAATTCAGTAAATACTTCAAATATTTCCGTCATTTCAGAATCAAATGATGACACAGTTTCTAAATCAGATTCTATGTCTTCTATGTCAAGTATAGAGACTTTAACCTTCCTTTTATTGCATTCATAAGACTTATGTCCTTCTTCACCGCAGTTATAACATCTACAACTGGTTGATTTTTTCTTTTTATCTTTATCATTTTTCTCGAATTTATTTCTTTTATAGTATTTTCTATCCTATTTTTTATTCTTTTTAAAGAATTTTTTATGCTTTTTGTAAATCTTATTTTTTGATTTACGTTTTTTAGTTTTATTGGTGGATCCATGACATCCCCAATTGCCTACCTCGTCTACTTCTTTGCAACATATGGCTTCATTAACCCTTTTTGCTTTAGAAAGTATTCTTTGTTTTGCACAAAGATCAGATAATTTTTCTTTTAAGAAAACTATTCTTGCTCCTAGTGTATTTGAATATCCTTCTGTTTCATGATTTTTTGAAAACTGAGTCAAAAAATATGAACTCCATATTCCTGGTAATTTTTGATATAGCATATCAGCTATTTTAGTCATATCTTCATTACTATCAAAGTACTGATAATAATATTCTTCGAATTCACACATATATGAATTAATATCACACATATTACAAATTTGTAATTGACTAAGCTTCTTTAAAGCTTCTTTTTTTCGGCTATTCTAGATGAATCTGTTCTTGAATTCCAATTATATCCCATGAATTCATCTGCTATATAATTTATAAATGTACTTATTCCTTCAGTTAAGAAGGTTTCCATATGTCTGATTACATTAACCCTTACTGTATTTCTGGCTGAATCTGAACATCCTTGATACCAGTTTTTAACATTTCCATCCAATGCTGCTACGCATATTTTGTATTTTTCTTCTGACGAAAAGTTGGATATTTTATCAGTCAAAAAATAGAGACCTATATCTTGTCCCCATTGTTGTAAAGTTTTTGACGCATTTAACTTGCAGTCAAGGTTTAAGAATCTAAATCCAGAACTTGTAATTACTGGTGTATGTCTATTAGGTATATACTTTCCACTAGGTGAATAAGTATATTCTATGGCTGCTTTATCAGGTTGAACTCTGCGGGTTCTTCCTTGATTTATGGGTACTGATGAAGTGCTAGGTTTATCTGTTTCTAGTTTTACAGATGTATCTTTATTCATTTTTACATTTACAGGTTCTTCTATTATTAAATCTTCTAAAGAATATATTAATTCTTCTATTTCTCTATCAATTTATTCCTTTGAATCTATATTTTCTTCTGAGGTTGAATTTTCTTCAATTGAAACTTTTTGCTTCATTTTTTCTTGTTTGATTCTTTTCATTTCTTTTAAATGAACTCTTTCATCTAAACTTCCTTTTTCATATGGTCTATATCCTATAGAAGCCTTTTTCATCCAAAATTCTTCAAAAACCTTTTGTTGGTTTTCTTGGAATATTTTACTATCTTTTACCTTATTAGGTATCTGGTCTTCTACGGATTTAACCATAATTTCTATTGTATTAATCCTGACTTCTAGTCCTTTGATTAACTGGATTAGCATTTCTATATTTTCTTCTTGTTTAAGAAGAATTAATTCTATTGATTTAAGTTTACTCATTTTTATCCATGAGTGCCATGAAAGTCTACTTTTCCTTGCATATATAGAATCTCAGATTCTAAATTTTTTATAACAATTTCTTGCCTTTCTAAGGCTTCTGGTTTTACTCCTGCTATAAGATTTTCTTGAAATCTTTCTTTTCTTATTTTTAATTCTTTATTAGCGTCTTGTATTCTTTCTATAAAATCTATGCAAACATAGCATTTTTTAGTTGATTCAAAAACTTTTGAAGTAGTTCTTCTATACATTTTATTTTATTAATCTGTATCTGGCCAAGGCCAATCTTCTGAATTCCATTCATATTCTGTTTCAGAATATATTTTTTCTTCAAATTCTTTTATTTCTATTTCAGAATTTGTAGAATCAAAGTTTTTTATTATTTTTTCATAAATGATCTTTCTAAGATCTGGTATTATACTCATATTCATTAATTCTTTCAATATTCCAATAATAATTGGAGTTTCTATAGTTAACCACAATTCTAAATTTTGTTTATGAAAAACAAAGTTATGCATGTTATTTTCTTCATAGAAGAAAACAAGTATATAGTCCTTTTCCATTAGGAAATTATAAATTTTTATGAGCACATGGCTCTGATACCAAAATTGGACGGGTTTAAACTAAGGTTATACTTAGACTCGAAGGGATCAGTGCGGAATTATATTCATTAAAGAATATATAATTTTTATATGAACCTATTAAAAGTTTTGGGGTTAATTTATAAATAAGATAAACTTATTTGGTTATTTTGGAAATGCCAATTTTTTAAAGTCGAGGTTGGAGTCCTCGCTTTCTCTAGTTTTGGAAACAAAGTGAAATTGAGAGTAGTTTTGGAAATTTCTTTCAAAAGGACAATATTTTGGTAAAGACCCTAAGGATTTGAATAACTTTGGCTTGGAATGATATCTAAATATTATTAGACTCTACTTAATTATTTTTCATAATTTTATATTTTATGGAAAAGAAAATTAAATAGTTGGTAGAACTCCCTTAGATCAAGTACTAAATTTGGAATTAACTTCAAGTGAGTGGTTCTGATATTCATTTATATTTTATATATATATATTTGCTAAAGTATACTTTGGAAAGTTTATTTATTTTATTATAATAAATGAGAATGACCATGGATATGACTATGATTTTGGCACCTATAAAAATTGTATGCAATGGCTTTATATTAAAATACACTATTGTAAGACAATTGTTTAAATGACTTTTGTGAGGAGCTCTTGGATGCTTTGTACACTGTCGGTAGGAATATATTCCAACCTAAATTTAATGACCTATTTAACGGGATAATTAATAGATAAGAACCAATAATGTAATGGGCTATTTGATGGGATAAACAGTTAGAATTGAATCTAATAAATGACCAATAGTAACTCTGGCTATTCATGAGCTTAAATAAGGACAAATACCCAACGATTAAGTAAATGTTTGTTAAATAATCATGTCACATGCTATATATATATGTATATATATTGAAATAAATGTCTTCTAATGTTATCTTCTATTTCAATGTTTTATGACAATTATGTTTAAAACAATGTTTTTGAATGTAAATTTATTATATATAAACTGTTCAATCCAATATGGGAATACCCAAATTACTTACTAGACATTATTCGCACATACAATATTGGTTATTACTCTTGCAGATCATAGTGTTTTGGGTGCAGATCAAATGGACTGTTTTGGGTGCAGATCAAATGGACGACTGTAAGTTAAAAAAATTATTACATCTATGTTTAAGGGGAATACAATGTTTAAGTGTGTTAGGTCGGTTGGGATTGATTAAATATTGTAACTTTGTTGTTCTTCTTTCTGGAAGCTATGAAAATTATTATTGTGTGATGCTTATGTTTATGTAGAGACAATATTTAAGTGTGTTAGACTTACTTGGGTTGAGTAATGTTGGAGTATTGCTCTTCTTTATTTTGGAATAATATACTCCTAAGACACCTATTTAAATCGAATGATCTTGGAGGTTGACAATGGAATTTCAGTTATGAATTTTATATAATGAATTGTGTAGTTCTCTACTTGTGTTTTTGGGAGAGTATGCTTTGATGAGATAAAGACTTTATACTTTTGGGAATTATTCCTAAAGGTGCGACTGTGCAATGTCTTGAATTTGGGGGTGACACACCAACCAATTAAACAGCATCTAGATCTTCCAATATTTGACTTTGGGTCTCTAAGCTGTTTTATGTCTCTACGAAGAGTGTTTAGAATTCTCTATGCGGGACTCTCTTGTGCAAGGATTTTAGGTGTCACAAAAATGGAAAATCGATTTATTTTTTAAAAAAAATCTTTTACTATCTTCATCAACGATAAAAAAAATTTTTTTTTTTTTTTGTCGAGAATGAAAATAGTGAAGAGTTTCGTTTAAAAAATAAACCATTTTTTTTTAACGCTTCACTAAGTGGCACGTGATGTCAGAGTGCATTTTCTCTATTCAAAAAGTTAATAGAGTTTAAGTGAATGATTAATTTGATATATTTTTTTAATGTTAGTGACTAAAATCAAACATTTTTTATGTAGATGATAAAATAATTTTTTTATTATAATGTGGGTGGTTATTTTGGACATGGGATCTTCTGTCTAAGATTTTGTCTGTATTATTCTGTCTTAATTAAAACTACGTCGTATAATTCACTAATCTCTTGGTTAGGGTATAATAATTGTAAAGTAATTTTAGTGATATTTATGCATTTAGTCCATACTTTTAATTAAACTACGTCATTTTGAATATTAGACAGAATAAGATAGTATAAATACTGGATAGAGGATCCGATCTCATTATTTTGGTAGTTTTTTCAAGTAATTAATACTCATTTTCAATATCACATCGGACTAAAATTATTCACTAAACTTTAAAACAAGCGAGTTATGTGTAATTTTCCAAACTTGAGGATAAGTCTCCGTAATTCTCATAAAGCTCAAGCGAGGTAGACGAAATTATCCCAAAATTTGTCCACCAACATCGGGCCTTCCTGGAAGCTCAACTGAAAATGACTGCATTGACTGACTTCTTCAATGTTTAGTTCAGATTCGATTTCCAAATACAATAATTTCCCATTGAGAACTGATCACCTTCAACCTCAGCCTCTACATATTTTGATCTATCTTTTTTTAAAGAATTTAAGCAAAAAAACAATGAGTTGAATTTGTGGGTTTGGAAGCCCGTCGTGTTTTCCTGGGTTCTTGGAATCAAAGCACAACAAATTTTGGATTTGCAAGAGTTATACAAAGGTAAAATGAATTTCATTTTTGGGGGTTCATTTTATTTTTCCTAGCAAATGTCAGACGACATCTTGGTGGGATCATCACCATTGATTATATATCTTGATCTGTGTTTCGTTTCTTGCAAAACTCGTTGCTCTTTTCCTTGCTCTGTTTCGCTCATATGATTATGCTTTGATAACGTTGTATAAAAAGTAGATAACTGAAGTAATATATGGAACCAGAACCTGGAATGTCAAAGGTTCAAAGTAAACTATTATTCATGTTAAAATTAGTTGATTGTAAGTTCTGAATGGCTATGTTCCAAATTGGAAAATTTCCAGTAAACTACTAAATTATGGAGAAAGGGCATTCTATTGTCAGAACGTATGCCTATAAATTTCACTTTTAACGTGTAAAATATAAAAAATTAGGGTATTACTGTAAAATGTATCAAATATTAGTGTATAGCATATAAAAAATTAGCGTATTCCCGTATAAAGTATAATTTGAATATCACATCTCGAATATAAATAGTTTGACACGAGTTTTTGCAAAATAAGAGATATAAGCACTAAAGATGGGACTTTCATCTATGTCACTGGATGTTGTTAGTAGTTAATTTATATACTTCTTGATTCTAAACATCTTACTCACCAATTATTATTATTCAGTTAGTTTAAAAATGCATTCTTTATTGTCATTGTTCTGGCCATTTCAACAGTCTCACACTAGTTAAATACTTTTTAGCAAAGAGATGGAGGTACTTGCAAATATGGCAAAAGATAAATTGGAAAACATTTTAAACTTGGAAGAAAATCTCACCAAAGCTGAGACTAAACTCAAGAGGTTAAGTTGCCGATGGGCTGATTTCAAGCAGCAAGTTACAAAAACTGAGCAAACTGGAAAAAAGAAAAGAAAAAGAGAGGTTGAGCATTGGTTTAAGGAGGTTGAACAAATGGAAGATGAATTCAAAGCATTGAAAAACAAGATACAAGACGGCGGACTTGTGAAAAAGGTATCCAGTGGGGATAGTGTTGCAAAATTGGATGCAAAGCTGGAACAGCTTTTGGAGCAAAGTCAAAGTCAGCATTTTGAGGACCTTTGGGTGGATGATCATGATAACAGAGGTGAGCCACGGATGACAACAAAATTATTTGGTGACAAGTTTCAGAAAGGTTTGGAAATAATCTGGAATTGGCTGGTTACGGATAGTTTATCCAACATTGGGATTTATGGGCAGGGAGGAGTGGGTAAAACTACACTGGCCAAGCACATCCACAATCATCTACTAGAGAAAACTGATTTCAATGTTTATTGGGTAACGGTGTCTCAAGAATTCAGTATAAAAAAACTGCAAGATGACATTGCCAAATGCGTAAATCTTGATCTTTCTGGTGAAGACGATGAAGACCTAAGGGCTGCCATGTTGTCCAGGTCACTGGTTCAACAACAATCTGTGCTGATATTGGACAATGTCTGGGAAGAATTTTGTCCAAAAAATATCGGAATTGCTCTTGGTGCAGACAAGTGTAGACTGATTTTGACTACCCGCTCATTGCAGTTGTGTCACAGAATGCATTGTCAAAGAAAATTTGATGTGAAAACTTTGGATACAGATGAAGCTTGGAATTTGTTCAAGTACACTCTTGGACGTGAGACAGTACTTACTCCTGAAGTAGAAGAGATTGCCAAGAAGGTTGCAAGAAGGTGTGGAGGATTGCCTCTTGGTATCACCACAGCAGCTGGGAGCATGAGAGGGATGATTGACATCTATGAGTGGAGAATTGCATTGGAACAATTGAAATTATCTTCCATAGGATACAAAGAAATGGAAGACAAGGTATTTCCCGTACTAGAATAGAGTTTCAATCGCTTAAATGAATGTGAAAAACTTTGTTTCTTGTATTGTTGCCTATATCCTGAAGATTGGAATATAGAAAGAGTGGAGCTAATCGATCTTTTTGTTTTGGCAGAGGTGCTTCCAAGAAGGAACAATAGAGAATTAGAAGATGATCATGCTCGCGCGATTTTGAACGAACTCATTAAGGCTTGTTTGTTTGAAGAAACTCAAGATTCGAATGGCCGTGAATGTGTGAAAATGCATGATTTAATTAGAGATATGGCATTAAGAATAACCCACAGGAAATCCACGAGAGAGATCAAGGGAGATGTGCCTAGATTTTTGGTGAAAAGCATAGAAGCTAGATCGAATGTAATAGTGGTGCAAAATGAATGGACAGAAGATCTCAATGCAGTTTCTTTTGTCGGAACTTATACTGTTGATCTTGGCTGCATACAAATTCCTCAAGGCATGTCGCCCAACTGTCAGAATCTCTCAACCTTGCTTCTCCAAGATGTAAGAATAGAAAGAATTCCATATTCATTCTTTGCGCACATGAACGGACTCAAGATTCTGAGTCTAAGAGACTGTAGCTGTCTCAAAGAGTTGCCTAATTGTATCTCAAATATGTTAAATCTCACTGCATTGTTGTTGCAACGTTGTTGGGAACTCAGGTCAGTTCCACCATTGGGAAAACTGAAGCAATTGAGCGAATTGGATTTGTCCAATACTAAAATTGATGATATACCTCAAGGGTTGGAATTATTGTTCAAACTCGAACCCTTAACATGGGTCGGACGAGATTGAAGAAGAAGACAATACCAAAAGGGACATTTTCCGGACTATGCCGTCTTCAACATCTTGTATTGCCCACTTGCATAAACGTTTGCGATTCGCAAGTATGGAAGCAATTACAAGTATTTAGAGGACGTTTAACTTTGATGGAAGTCTACAATGAATTGATGACATCTGTGCGTTGGCCCAGACACTACAATATTAGCATTGTGGAGGAGACACCACCATCTAATGATTTTGCAGATTTTGATTTTGAGACTAATGATAGAAACAAGTTGGATTTTGAAATGTACAAGTTTCAAAGAGGATTGAATGTGGTTTTGATTCCAAGAGGACATCCAAGAATTAATACTCAGCAAGTGTTTTAGTTTGACAGATGGTAATCTCCAGAATTTGATTCATAGATCAAAGGGCTTGGTTTATCTAGAAATTATACATTCAGAAGAAGTAAAGTTCCTCTTCGATCTATCCTCTCCTTCTCATGTTGATGATGATGATGAACTGGTGCTGCTACCAAATTTGCAACGGTTATTTCTCAGGGATTTACCCAACTTCATGGGACTCATGAATTCGGGATTATCATCTTCATCTTCATCATCAATTCATCATCATCAGGAGAAGAATTAATGCCACTTTCCTGTCTTACTCATTTGACTATTTCTGAATGCCACCAATTGAAGTAGCTATTCACAGTGCAATTGTTGCAGCATAGCCTAAAAAATCTTCAATATTTAGATGTCAGCCATTGTGAGCAACTGGAGGAGATAGTATCCCACCCATCTTCTTCAACTGTACGGCTTCCTAAATTATGCTACTTGTCCCTTCTTAATCTGCCGCAACTTGAGTGTGAGTTTGAGAATAAATGTAAGGCAATCATCATCATTTCCGATTCCATTCATGAAATTTCGGTTTTAAATTGTCCAAAGCTGAAAAGGCTACCTCTGTTTATTCCCATTAATAACACCACCAATGGACAAACTTTTGCTCCTAAAACTCTTCAACGGATCAGAGGATCTAAAGAATGGTGGGAATCATTAGATTGTGATCATAATCCTAACGCTAGAGATGTCCTCCAACCATTATTTCATTCAACAAATTATAGGATTGGGTTGTGACTCTCGGGTTGATTTTTTTTATTTTTTTTCATTTTCACTTAGATGGTTGTAATTTAGGATATTTTTTTTCTCTATATTTAAGTTTTCTTTATTACACTTTTTTATATTGTCTTACCAAATATATTAAGTCTATCGATAAATGAGCTGTTACACTTGATTTGCCATTATACAATATTTAATGAAAATCACGATAAATATGAAGATGACGTTGAATTTAATATAATGCATGACGTTTTTTAACTCCTTATCAACACTAAATTTGTATTTCTATCTACTTTATTTTTTGTTTAATTTTTTTTTAAGATTAAGGTTGCTCTTCTTGGAATAATGCCAAACTTGTATGTATTTTGCCGCTGTCTAAGTATTAAAACTGATAGATATTTAAGGAAACTGAGTGATTCTTCCCTAATCAACCCACACAAAATGGTTGGTTCAAAATCAACCATAATTTTATATATTTATCATCTTCACTTGGTTCAAAAGCAATATTAATTTTATCTATTTCTTGTGTTGAATACCTACTGCAATGGAATTCAGTAGCTAATTACTCTATCATTCCTGTAAAATGCATGTGTGGGTGTGTGTTATAAAAAAATAATAATAATAATAATAATAATAATAATAATAATAATTCCTCTATCATTCGCCTAGTGCTATATAAAGCATGCAATTTCACGTGAAAATATGCTGTGAAGATCCCGAAATTAATTTTAGAAAATAATATTAATTGATAGTATTTTAGGAATTTAATGACATATTTTTAGTTAACTAACAGTCAAATATTAGTTGAGAATGCTATTTGTCATAATTATGTAATCCACATGATCCGATTCTACTAGTTTTTGTCAAACCTGAAGAAAAACGAAAGGAATTAACAGTTTTGAGTCTGTTATACCACTTTTATATAATACTCTATGTATCACTTTATAAAAAAATTGACACGTGTTTTTTTAGTTGGTTATCTAATTTTTAAAAATTAAACTAAAACTCTTAGAAAATTATTAGCGAATTTTAAGGGATAAGTGATGGTACATGATTAAATTTTTTATAAAGTGGTGTAGGAAACCATTGTCGTAATTAATATCACATTGGACTTAAATTATTCACTAAACTATAAAACAAAGGAGTTATGTGTAATTTTTCAAAACGTCAGGAGAAATCTCCGTAATTCTCATAAAGCTCAAGGGAGGTAAACGGAGTTATCCCGAAATTTATCCACCAACATCGTTCCTTCAAACAAGCTCAACTGAAAACATAATTGCATTGACTGACTTCTCATCAATATTAAGTTCAGATTCCATTTCCAAATACAATGAACTGATCGCCTTCAACCTCACCCTCCGCATATTTGCTATCTAGCATTATTTTGTTTCTCATTTGCCTTTTTTCAAAAGAATTCGCTCAAATAAAAAAAGAGTTGAATTTGTAGTTTTGGAAGCCTCTCGTGTTTCTCTACTTTTTGGAATCAAGGCATAACGAATTTTGGATTTTCCTGAGATATACAAAGGTAAAAAGAATTTCATTTTTTGGGCGTTCATTTTAGTTTTACTAGCAAATATCAGACAATATCTTGGTGGGATCATTAGCATGGAATATATATATATATATTGATATGTGTTTTGTCTCTTGCAAAACTGGTTGTTCTTTTCCTTATTTCTGTTTTGTTCGTATGATTATGTGTTTTGTTCATATGATTATGTTTTCAGTCACTGAAGTACTATATATGGCACCGAATTGGAAAATTATTATTCATGTTTAAATTAGTTGATTGTAAGTTCTGAATGGCTATGTTCCAAATTGGAAAATTTCCCAGTACAATACTAAACTATGGAGGAATAAAGATATGCGAAAACTCCTGTTCAACCGTCGTATGTATGGCCACCTGATATACAAATTTTTTATATTTGATACGCGAATCTTTTTTTGATATGCTAATGCTAGTATAGGTAATATTTGATACGAGTGTTACATTCATATTTTATATTTTATACGCTAATTTTTTATACTTTATACTCTAAATAAGTTAAAATTGATATGCTAATAGGCTTAATTTTTTATACTTTATATACTAATTTTTTATATTTTATTCGATAAAGTGAAGATTGATTCACTAATGTTTTTTATACACTGATTTTTTAATTTCATAGAATGCCCCAAAAATATATGAGCACTAAAGATTGGACTTTCATCTATGTCACTGGATGTAGTTGTTGGTGCTTAATTTACTTCTTCATTCTAAACATCTTGGTCATCAATATTATGTAAGTTTAGTGTGCCTTAGGCACTGAATATTAGTAAAAAATGCATTTTTTATTGTCATTGCTCTTACCATTTCAACATTCTGAAACAAGTAAAATACTTACTAGGAAAGAAAGAGATGGAGATACTTGCAAATGTGGCAATAAACAAATTGGGAAACATTTTAAACTTGGAAGACAATCTCAACAAAGTAGAGATTAAACTGAAGAGATTAAGTTACCGAGCGGCTGATTTCAAGCAGCAAGTTACAAAAGCAGAGCAAACTGGGAAACAGAAAAGAAAAAGAGAGGTTGAGAACTGGTTTCATGAGGTTGAACAAATGGAAAATGAATTCAATGCATTAAAAAACATGATACAAGATGGGGGACTTTTGAGAAACGTATCCAGTAGGGATGAAGTTGCAAAATTGGATGGAGAAGTGGAACAACTTATGGAGCAAAGTCAGCATTTTGATGGCCTTTTGCTGGATGATCGTGAGAACAGAGGTGAGCCACGGGTGACAACAAAATTGTTTGGCGACAAGTTCCAGGAAGGTTTGAAAAGAATATGGAAGTGGTTGGTTATGGATAATTTATCCAGCATTGGAATTTATGGGCAGGGAGGAGTCGGTAAAACCACACTCGCCAAGCACATCCACAATCATCTCCTACAGAAGACAAATTTCAATGTTTACTGGGTAACTGTGTCTCAAGAATTCAGTATCAAAAAGCTGCAAGATGACATTGCCAAACTCGTAAAACTAGATCTTTATGGTGAGGATGATGAAGATCGAAGGGCTGCCAGGTTATTGAGGTCATTGGTTCATCAGCAATCTGTATTTATATTTGACGATGTTTGGGAAGAATTTTGTCCAGAAAATATCGGATTTGCTCTTGGTGCAAATAAGTGTAGATTGATTTTCACTACCCGCTCATTGCAATTGTGTCACAGAATGGATTGCCAAAGAAAATTTAATGTGACAACTTTGGATACATATGAAGCTTGGAATTTGTTCAAGCACACACTTGGCCTTCACACAGTACTTACTGCAGAAGTAGAAGAGAGTGCCAAGAGGGTTGCAAGAAGGTGTTCTGGCTTGCCTCTTGGTATCGTCACAGTGGCTGGGAGCATGAGAGGTGTGGTTGACATCTTTGAATGGAGAAATACGTTGGAACAATTGAAATCAGCTTCTGTAGGATATAAAGAAATGGAAGAGAAGGTGTTTCCCATACTGGAATGGAGTTTCAATCGCTTAAATGGATGGGAAAGGCTTTGTTTCTTGTATTGCTCCCTATATCCAGAAGATTGGGATATAGAAAAAGAGGAATTAATCAATCTCTTCATCTTGGCAGAGGTGATTCCAAGAAGAAACAATAGGGAATTAGAAGTTGATCATGGTTGCACGATTTTAAACAAGCTCATTAAAGCTTGTTTGCTGGAAGAAACTCAAAATTTCAGTGGCAAAAAATGTGTGAAAATGCATGATTTAATTAGAGATATGGCGTTAAGAATAACCAGCAGGAAATCCATTAGCGAGATGACGGGAGATGTGCCTAGATTTTTGGTGAAGAGCATAGAAGTTAGATCAAATGCAATACTGGAGCAAAATGAGTGGACAGAAGATCTTAATGCAGTTTCTTTTGTCGAAAATTATACTATTGATCTTGGCTGCTTGGAAATTCCTCCAGGCATGTCACCAAACTGTCAGAATCTCTCAACTTTGCTTTTCCAAGATGTAAGAATAGAAAGAATTCCAGATTCATTCTTCAGGCACATGGACGGACTCAAGATTCTTAATCTAAGAGACTGTAGCCGTCTCAAAGAGTTGCCTAACTGTCTATCGAATATGGCAAATCTCACATCATTGTCATTGCGAAGTTGTAGTGAACTCCAATCAGTTCCACCATTGGGAAAGTTTAAGCAATTGAGAGAATTGGATCTGTCCCATACTAAAATTGATGATATACCTCAAGGCTTGGAGTTATTGTTCAAACTCGAACGCCTTAACATGGATTGTCCAAGACTAGCGAATAAGATCATACCAAAAGGGACATTTTGCAAACTCCACTGTCTTCAACTTCTTGTATTACCCACGTCGCTACATGTTTGCGATTCACAAGTTTTGAAGCAATTACAAGTATTTAGAGGACGTTTAACTTTGATAGATGTGTACAATGAATTCATGACATCTCGGTGTTGGCCCAAACACTACAATATTAGCATTGTGGAGACAACATCCAGTGATTTTGATTCTAAATTTTATCTTAATTTTTACTTCGGCAACAATGATAGAAACAAGTTGGATTTTCGTATGTGCAACTTTCAAATGGGATTGGATGTGATTTTGGTACCAGAGGACATTCAAGTATTAATATTCAATAAGTGTTTTAGTTTGTCAGATGTTAATCTCTGGAATTTGATTCATAGATCAAAGGATTTGGTCCATCTAAATATTATACATTCAGATGTAGAGTTCCTCTTCAACTTGTCATCATCTCCTCCTCCTCCTCATCATGATGATGATGATCAACTGGTAGTGCTATCAAATTTGCAAAACTTGTTGCTCAGTGATTTGCCGAATTTTATGGGACTCATACATTGGGGATTATCTTCTTCTTCTTCATCATCATCATCAGAAGAAGCAGCCTGTTTTGGAAGACATCACCAACAATTAATTCCACCAGGAACATTTTCTTCTCTTACCTTTTTGTACATTTGTAAATGTCACAGATTGAAGACGCTATTCACAGAGCAAATGTTGCAACATGGCCTACAAAATCTTGAGCATTTACATGTCATGAATTGCAACAAACTAGAGGAAATAACAGCAGCAAACGATGGTAATGATGATGATCAAGGAGTGGGAGAAGAAATGGCATTCGAGGCATATTCAAGTGGTGGTGCCAGTGCAGCCACTCAAGTTCGACTTCCAAAATTACAGCAGTTGTGGCTTCTTAGTTTGCCGCAACTTGAGAATAAAAGTAAGGCATTAGCCATGATTTCAGATTCCATCCAAGAAATTTGGGTATCTAATTGTGCAAACTTAACAAGGCTACCTCTATTTATTCCCATCGCTACCACCGATGGACAAACATCTGCTCCTAAAACTCTTCAACGCATCGAAGGATCTAAAAAATGGTGGGAATCATTAGAATGGGATAATCCCATCACTAAGGATGCCCTCCAACCATTTTTTCGTCCATCAAATTAGAGATTTGGGATGTGACTCTCACTTCTTTTTTTTTCACATTTTGATTGTTGTAATTTAGATTATTCTTCTCTATATTTAAGTTTGAAAAAATTGCGCAAACCATTCCTTACATTCATTTGATTGAAAAACTTTTTTGGCAACTTTCATCCAAAATGAAGCAAATTGGTCATTACAATTAAATAGTGTAATAGATGGATCATTCCATCCATCTCCCCACATGCACATCAATATTTGACAATTTTTGTAAGGAGGAAAATTAGAATTAAAATTCATTCTCACATTGTTTCACTAATGACAAAGTTAGTAAACAACTTTAATTTGATTTCAACTTTGCCCCTCAAAAAATTGTCCTATTATACGCAAGCTTGTTTTAATTAAAAAAAAAATACGAAAATGAATGAAATAACCATTTTGTTATCGTATTTATATGTCAACGACTAATTTCCACCATTTCAATTGTGAGTAATGAAAAATGTTTTTCAATACATGTAAGCGATATTTTTCTCAATTTTCCCTCTAAGTTTTTCTTTATTTTACTGTTTTTATTATCTTACCAAATTTATTATGCGTGAAATATTAAGGGCATGTTTGATTAAATTAAAATTTAAAATCTGAAGTACGAAATTTGAAAGCTGAAATAATTAATTGTTTGAAACTCAAACAATCAATTTTAAATGTCTGAATCTTAATATTGAAATAATTAAACTTATTTCATAAATATATTGATATGATAATTGAATGAATCTATAGTATGATTTTGTCCTTCAATTATTTATTATTTTAATAATGTGCAATATATTAAGTTTTAAACAGCTAATAAAAATTATTAAAGAAATGAATACAATATAATTTTGTTAAAAAATAAAATTACAAAATTTAATAATTTTGGATATAAAAAATATTATCATAAAATGCATATATTTGTGAACTCTACATATTCATGATGTTTTACTATACTTGATTTTATCTTTTAAACATTTTGAAAATTAATATAATTTTTAATTAACTAAAACTTTATTTAAATAAAAAAGAGAAGGTAGAAAAGATTAATCAAATTGTAAAACATAATTTTTTTTTTATCAAATAAAGTATCTTAAAAAATTATTGAAATATAAAAAACAAGGTATATTGAATAAAAGTATTGGTACATTAAAGGAAGAAAGAAAGAATAATGAATAAAAAT
The DNA here is from genome assembly GCA_016586305.1 of Ophiorrhiza pumila. NCBI lineage: Eukaryota > Viridiplantae > Streptophyta > Magnoliopsida > Gentianales > Rubiaceae > Ophiorrhiza > Ophiorrhiza pumila. The sequence goes on from BLIW01000006.1 coordinate 14,867,312, forward strand.
ATTAGAATATAGAAGTAAAAAAGTAAATTGAGAGGGCAAAATAGATTAAAGACATATTAAAGAGATATTATGGATAATTATAGTATATTGATTTTTTTTTAAGTTTAAGTATAAGTGTGTTATGATTATCCACTCATTTTGCTCTAGTATTACATTTGATCTAGCTTCTATACTCTTAACCAAAAATCGAGATACATCTCCTGTTATCTCTCTCTTGGACTGAAATTTTTAGTTTCTTCCAGCAAATAAGCCTTATTGAGCTTGTTTGAAATCGTGTGAGCATGAATGCAATAGCTAACAAAATACTTACCATACATAAAAGCTACACAACTTAGAATATATCAACTTAATTACTCTATGATCCAAAATTAACATTCTTAAAAATCCAAAACTTTATTTTCACTGCTCTTAGGCACTTGAATTGAATAAACATGTTATGGTTGATGGTGGAGAGCGCCAACATGGAATTCAGTATTCTAAATTTTATGATTGACCTTAATGCATTAGTTATTGTCCAAAATAAGGAAGAGGTCATAAGAAGAATACAAATGACAGCAGCAAAAACAATGTGAAATGCAATAGAGCAGCGTCTACGCAATTTGAGGTCTAATAATTGTCACCATTTTATGCATAACTTGCCGGGCTCTCAAGGCTGTCCATTTTCTTCCCAAATAATTCAAAGTGGAAAAGCATAGTGATGAAAATCCCTGGTAAAAGAACGAGGAATGAAGTCTATATATACTTGTATCCTCACAATGGAATGCAGCCACTTCTAATTTACATTATTTCTATATCTTAATTAGTAACATTTCAGGCAATGGCTTCGACATTGAGTGGGAAGCTTATTGTCTGTGCATTGTTTGTGCTTGCTATGATGGCTTTTCAAGCGTCATGCCGCAGCTTGAATGAAGAATCTATGATTCAAAAACATGAACAGTGGATGGCTCAGTATGGACGTGTTTATAAGGATGAGGCAGAGAAGGGGAACAGATACAAAATATTCAAGGATAATGTGGAGTTCATTGACTCTTTCAACAAGGCTGGAACAAAGTCTTACAAGTTAGGCATCAACCAATTTGCGGATTTAACAAATGAGGAATTCAAGACTGGGAATAAATACAAGCCATGGAAAGTTTGTGAATCAAAATCATTTATTTATGAAAATATCAGTGCCGTTCCTGCTACAATGGACTGGAGAAAGAAAGGCGCTGTTACAGGGATTAAGGACCAAGGCCAATGTGGTAAGTCCAATTATAGCAGTAATCTTTGATTATCGATATGTAATTATGTATTGATCTTTCTCTTTTCTGGAGAATTCTAGTACTAAATTAGTGAATTCCAAGAACATCTTTCAACCTGTGGCCACAGGCCGAGCACTAAATTAATGCTTGTAAGGCTAGTAGGGAAGGGTGTTGAATATCCCCTGCCTTGCTCAGGCTCCTTCAGTTCTTGCCCTTGTATGAAAGAAAAACAGAGAATAACTAAAACTTTTTGAAAATTCCAGGATGCTGTTGGGCATTTTCTGCTGTTGCAGCAATGGAAGGAATCAACCAAATCACATCTGGTAAGTTGATCTCACTATCCGAACAAGAACTTGTGGATTGTGACATAAAAGGCGTAGATCAAGGCTGTGGAGGAGGTCTCATGGATGATGCATTCAAGTTCATTATCAAAAACAAGGGACTCACAACCGAAACAAATTACCCGTATAAGGGAACTGACGATACTTGCAGCGCTACCAAAGAAGCTAACCATGCTGCCGAGATTACAGGCTATGAAGATGTTCCTGCTAATAATGAGGCTGCACTTCTAAAGGCTGTGGCCAACCAACCAGTATCAGTTGCCATTGATGCGGGTGAATCTGCTTTCCAATTCTACTCAAGTGGGGTGTTCACAGGCGAATGCGGGACTGACTTAGATCATGGTGTTACAGCTGTTGGTTACGGAACAGCCGTTGACGGCTCTAAATATTGGTTAGTTAAAAACTCCTGGGGAACCAGTTGGGGTGAGAATGGTTATATAAGAATGCAGAGAGACGTTGCTGCCAAGGAAGGGCTTTGCGGCATTGCCATGCAAGCTTCTTACCCAACTGGTTTAAAATGTTGAAGTATAGGACGAAGGCATACATGATACACCCTAGAAACAACAACGATTGCATATGTATAATTCTGGTGTATTGGTAATTGTGTGAATATTGTCTACATGAATATTTCCATGAAATTATGTAATGAATGATGTGATATTAAACTTCCATATTAAACTAACCAAAAGTTAGTTAGACATAAATGAGAATGTTGAAATAAATGTGTGGAAACATTAGATTATAAAAAATAAATAATGAATACATTAAAAATAAATTATAAGTAGATATAATAAATAAGAAAATGAGATAAACAAGTGCGTTATAGAGGGATCACTTAGATTCCTCACGTCTACACTTTGAAAACCTATAGGGTATGTGTGTGATGTAAGTATGTGTGATAATAAAAAAAATAATTTTCAGATGGCTTAGATGTAGACATGGGCACGGTTCCGGTTTTAACCGGAACCGGCCCGGCCCCGAACCGGAACCGGGGCCTGTTGGGCCCAACCCGTGAATTGGAACCGGCCATGGCAGGCTGATTCCGGTTCCATCTTTTCCGAACCGTGGAATCCAAAAAAAATAAAAAAAATATATATTTTTTATTTTACTTTTACAAATATATTATATTTCATTATTTCACACAAATTTCTTGAACTTTTTCACATATTCTCTCATAATTACTTTAATATATTTTATTTCATTCACTTTGTTATCTAATTCTCATAGCTAGTTGTTTATTTTGTTAATTGTTATTATTAGTTTAGACGTAAGATTCTTAAATTTAATCACTTATGGTGTGTTTTACATTGAATTATGTATATTGATTTTCTTGTGAATGAAAAAGGTGATTACTAACATATTGAATTATTAAATTTTTTCATTATCTAATAGTATTAATTGTTGGTTATTAAACTATAAGTATATTAAAATAAAAGATTACTTATGATTAACCATATTAACTTGAATTATCGCGTGTTCTTGTATAATGAATGAATAAATTCATATAAACACATGATTAAACTCATAGTTTAATATTCAAATAATATCAATTATTATCCATATTCATTATGGTACAACCATTAGTAACATGTTAATAGTAATGAATATTTAATTACTAACAAATATAGAGTATTTTTCATTTTATTATATTTTGTATATACATGATACGTCAATACATCTACGTGGTAATTCAAGTTACTTTTCAATTATATCAAATATGTATATATTGTATTTATTTTTTTCAAATTTAATGTTAAAAAATTCGAACAGTGAACAAATCGGAACCGGAACCGTGACGGAACTATGAACCGGTGGTTCACGAACCGTAACTGTAACCGTGAGGCCAAGGGCTGGTTCAGGTTCCACCCTTCGTGGAACCGTGAACCTGTGGTTCGTGAACCGTGGTCACGTCTACTTAGATATGTATATAAGAAACCTTTAGATGTCCTCATGATATGCGTAGGAAATAGAGAGTTATTAGTTTAAATTCTCCTTATGTGATATAAGTGTGTGAGTTAAAAAATAATAACAAGTTGGGGTATAAATTCCCCTTGTTATGAACAAATTGTGAAAGTTCATCTATATACCCATGTTCTACCCCCTTTATATGTCATTATTCCATATAACTCATGTAACTTCATTATCATATAATCATCCACTATAACTTATGTAACATATGTATGTAACTCTTGTAATTCTCATTTAGGACATTGTAACCTACAAGGTACCTCAAACCTATAAATAGAGGCTTATGTGAAAGGAAAATGGAAGTGAATTCTTACTACATTTTGCTCTACGTACTTTTTATCTATGTTTCTAGCATTATTTCATACTTGTTTTATATTTTATAGTTGTAGTCTATTAGCCATATAGTAATAGTAACATAACATTGTATCTCTATTTTGTAGTAGTGGTATAATAACTTATTCCATAATATAATACTACAACTTTTGTAGTATTTTTATAACACCCTTACGTGTAATGTAAGTGTATGGTGTTAAAAGTAATAATAATAACTTGGGGTATATTTGATGTAAGTGTATATGAGTTAAAAAATAATAATAATTAAAAAAAGACATGTATATAAGAAACCTTGTGATGTAAGTGTGCGTGAGTTATTAAAAATAATAATTATTAAAAAGGTAGAAATAAATTTAAGATGGTAAATAGAGAATTATTAGTTCAAATTCCCCTTCTGTGATGTAAATGTGTTTGAGTTAAAAACAAAGGAAAATTTGTATTAAGGATGCGCTCCAAACCCTTATTACTCAAGAGAGCGTAACTTTAACCTATTTATTACTAAGGGCATGAAAATAATTCAATCAGTTTATATAATTAGTAAAAGACTTTATTATCCCTTTATAATCTGTAATCTTTTTTCTATCCTAAGTTTCCGTATAAGTAAATTGTCTGAAACAAAAGATAAAAAAATGCATAGCGTTCTATTTCAATTCCACAACTATAAAATAAATAAAACTATGACAATAAAAAAATTAAAACGAAGAAATAAAATTTAGAAAAAAAATAAAAGAAAAATAAACAAATTATTAATCATATTAATGTTAGAACTCTATCTCCACAATTATCAATGAACATAAACTATGACAATAAAAAATGAAGAGAATTAGAATTTTTTTTTTAAAAAAAACAAAGAATGATAAATAAATTATTAATCACATTAATGTTAAAACTCTACCTCAATATAAAATGGTAAATGAATAAAATTGTAAAAAAAGTAAAGAATTCAAACTGAAATTCAAGAAAATAAAATAAAAATAAATTACGTTTCAAATTGAAATCATATTACTGACACGATTATTCATTCAATCTAAAACAAACAAAAAAAGTAAAATTTGGACAAGAAAAAAGGAAAATAATTATCAGTGAAATTGAGAAAAAATTTAAATGAAAGATAAATTATGTCTCAATTTAAAGTTATATGATTGTCAAAATTCTATATTCAATTTAAAACAAACAAAATAGCAACAAGAAAAAAAATAGAACTAATTTAGAAAAAAATGTAAATTTATCTCAAATTAAATCATAATATTACCAATGATGGGCAGTTCAAATCCTCTAGTTCAAATTTATTTATTTTTTCAAAAAGGGTAAAAGTATTAGAATTGAGTGTATAATGTTCTTATTTATTTTTCCTTCAAAGCAAATACGGAATTAATTATTTCTATCTATTATATTCAAATATTCAAATTCTTTTTCATTTTCTTATACTAATATAATTACTTTTTTAATTTATGACTATTGTGTTTAAACTAATGGATAATGTATTCTAAATTTAAAGAAAAAAAATTAAGAATAGAATTGAATCAATCAATGGCAAATATAACTAGACAATTTAAGACTGGATGAGTTTAAAAGAAGAATTGATTGAAAAGAATTAAAATTTAATTGATTGAATGACGTCGTTTGGATGAGTGATTGAAAATAATTAAAAGTGAATTAATTGGATAATTGTTGTTTGTTGTTTGATTTTATTCATGGATAATAAAGTCTTTTACTAATTATATAAACTAATTAAATTATTTTCATGCCCTTAACAATAAAGAGGTTAAAGTTATGCCCTCTTTAATAATAAAACTTTGGAGCACGCCCTTAATACAAATTTTTCCAAAAAAAAATAATAACCTTGGGTGTGTGATGTAAGTCGATCTATGTGAGTTAAATAATAATAATAATAATAATAATAATAATAATAATAAGAGAGCGAAAAATAAGTTTAAGATGATTTGAACATGTATATAAGAAACATTTAGATGCCCAAATAAAATGTTTAGAAAATAGATAATTATTAGTTTAAATCTCCCATATGTAAGTGTGTGAGATAATAATAATAATAATAATAATAATAATAATAATAATAATAATAATAATAATAGAGAAATAAGTGTAAGATGATTTGGACATATATATTAGAAATATTTAGATGTCTTAATAATGCTATTGGTTCAAATTAAAAGGGAAAGAGTAAGATTAAAAAGAATTATAAAAAAATTTATAAGAAATATGTTATATTTAATATATTTAAATATAAATCAACAAATGTTATTATATCGAGTTTAGTGCCCATATGATCCCATGCCATTATCCTGTTGTTGTAGTTTGTCCCATGCCACTATCCCAAATCTATATATACCCCTTTCTAAAATTGTATAAGGTTTTCTTTTTAATTTAATATATATTTTTAAAATTTTCTCTTAAAATTAAATTAAAATAAATTTATTTTATTGATTGAAATTTGGAATATTCATGCACACCAATTTGCAACAGCATAAAAATTGGAACTTAAGAAATTATAAACTCACAAACAAAATTGGAGCTTAGAAAAATTATAAACTCGGAAACATAAAAATAGAGAAAGAAATCGAGAAATTAAAAATGAAACTGCTTCAGGATAAAATTTAAAGCTGCTCCAGAATAATTTACAGTTTTCTCAAATTTAACCTACAACTTTGAAACTAATCAAAGATATATAAATGACAATCAATTTCTCAACTTTTCAATATAATTAATGATTAATAATCGATTTGTCAATTTCAACAAGATTAAACTCCAGTAAGACAATGTTAAAGATTGAAAAATACTGGGATTTAATTTTAGTTGAATGATTCAAGAATATATACTGGTGGGATGTTAATTATCATATGGCTCAAGAATTGGATACCAAATTCAAATTCTTACGTAAATTGTACAACAATTACGTACATACCAAATTGAAATTCACATGTAAATTGCTCAACAATTGTACACCAAATTCAAAATTTCTTAGATCACATTCAAAAAATATTAATCCATATTGCTCAATAATTGCATACCAAATTCAAATTCTTAATTTGTAATATATCACAAAAAATAATCCATATAAAAATTGCTAAAGACTTTTGCACACCAAATTCAAATTCTTTATAATATATTAAAGACAAAATATTTACATCAAAATCTCTGACTCTTATAAATTAAAATTATACATGTTCAATAATCTCTCATGCCGACATAAGAGATAGCCGACTGCATGGTAGTTGAAACTCCCTTGATCGGGGGGGCGCTTGTGCTGGCAATTTTACCAGAACTTCCACTGCTTTCTCTGCCAATTTCGTCCCGACAGTTCCTTCCTTCAAGATGGAGTTCATCATTGCCAATCGCCTCAACCTGTCGTTCTCGCCATTAGTAGAGCTCTGCTTATAGCTTTTTCTATTGCTTATACTGTTTGTGTTGTTGGTGTTGTTAAGAATCTTGAGCTGTCTGCAACGAAACTGATCACCAGGATTAGTTCTTGGAGAGTTCTTCACGAAATCAGGATCAGGGATAACGATACAAGAGGATGAGTAGCGGGCTCCGGGAAGAGTGTACACTAAATAATTAGATGGGAAGAATTGCGGAGTTCTTTCTCTTGAATCAGCCATTCTTGCTGTCTCTTGATCAATGAGTAATTCAGGGTTTAGAAAGAAGAAAAAGAATTAATGAAAACAACGGAGAATATTATGTATGTTAAAAAATTTTAATTTCATGACTATGGCTGATTGCGTATGATTGCGTATGTAATTCAAAGAATTAGCGTATCAAAAAAATTAATGTATTAATTTTTACTTTAGTGTATAAAGTATAAAAAATTAGTGTATAATGTACCATCCGACAGTGTCTTATGTCCACACGAGATTCTTCAACACAGTAATTTTGATTTATAAGAGTCAGCGATTTGATGTACGTATGGAATATTTTGTCTTTAATATATTATAAAGAATTTGTATTTGGTATGCAAAATTCTTCAACAATTTATATATGGATTATTTTTTGTGAATATTTTGTAAAGAATTTGAATTGGGTATGCAGTTCTTGAGCATTATGGATTAATATTTTTTAATATACTCTAAAAAAATTTGAATTTGATATACAATTGTTGAGCAATTTACATGTGAATTTCAATTTGATATGTAATGCTTAAACAATTTACATATGCATTTTCTTTTGTATGAATATATCACAAAGAATCTGAATTTGAATTTGAATTTGGTATCCAATACTTGAGCCATGTTAATTAACATCCCGAGCAATTACATGTGAATTTCAATTTGGTATATAATTCTTGAACAATTTACATATGAATTTTGTTTTGTGAATGTCTAATAAAAATTTTGGATTCGGTATATATGCAATTCTTAAGCCATGTTAAATAACATCCTAGCATTCTTGAACTCAATAAATCTTATGACATTTTGTGTTTTATTCTCTATTTCATTTATGAATAATATTTATACCTTAAAGCTTTTTTTTTTTTTTTTTTGGCAAGAATCTGGTTTTGAAAAGTAATATTTTTCTTGATTTTTAAATTCCAACATTTGGTTTATTTTCAAACTTTTGGAAAAGTAAAAAGGATTCTACACTTAAAGAAAGTTAGTACAAAATTTGTGGATTCTTAATCCTTATTCTAACTTGGTATTTTGATTACTTACTCTAAGAAAATTAGTCATCTCTCATTAATCATTTATCAATACAACTTCGTCCCTTATCATAGAACTGACGTGCATAAATAATGCATCCTTATTGAACTTTAATTAAATAACTCACTAATTTTTATTACAAATCTAATTCTTATTAATTGTAATTTTATATATTTGTTCATCAAACGTTCATTGCGAAACTAACTAACTCACTCTTAAAATATAAAAAATCTAAATAAACAAACACATTAATTTTGAAAACAATTTTGTTTCATTGTGGAAATAATCACTTTTAAGATGTAAGAAGTCTAAATAAATAGACAATATTAATTTAAAAAAATTTATAAATTTATATGTGATTTATATAATAGCGTTAATACGATTTACATTTGTCACCATTTTGGATTATTTTTATTTATTTGTTTGTTATAACACATAAATTATACGGTAATACTTATTTGTGACATTATAATTTGCAAACATTTTATATTTTGGTGGATACTAATTGTTTATTTCACGTAAATGAAAATTTTTGAAAAATAATTTTGTTGTATAACTGTGTATATCACAAAGATGTTTTTTTAAATAATTGAAGCAAAAATACATTGCATTTTTCGGTTCATTAATTTGAACCAAACACCGAAATATGAATTTTGATTAATTTTTCTATTAGCATTCCGTGATACATATTTAAATATAGGAAAGAAAAGTTGTGTATTTATTTTTATCACAGTAAAATCCTAGAAATCACATTCCTAAAACACTTTACTTTCGCACTGACAGTGTTGTTTTTGCTACCAAATAAATTACTTACTCTAAAAATAGAAAATAGTATAATAATAGTAAGATCGATCCCACGAGGAATGGAAATACTATCTCTTCTAGTTAATTCAAGAAAATTGTCACAAATAATATTTATTAATGATTAAACTAAAATAACTAAAACAAATTAATGGAAAGAAATACACAAAATAGAAAAGCCCGACAAACAAGTAAATTCATATTAACTAATTATCCATCGATCATAAATTCAAGGATTAATTAATATCATGAATCAACCAGTTATAGGCTACCGAGAATCAGCTCCGACGTAGCCTAATTTCTCATTAATTTATCGATAATTGACAAGAATAAACTTAATCAATTATTTCTCTAATTCTAACGCAATCCGGTTGGAATCAGCCAACACCAGATTTAAAGTTAAAACAATTTTAAACAATAGAGAAACCCAAATCTAATAAATTACAATCGTGATCAACATGTCACAATTTATTAACCTAATATTCCCGTCTATCGAGACAGTAGCTTCGCCGCTAATTAATCATATCTACTAGATTAGATCTAGTGAAATAATAGGAGATTAATTTGCACTATTTAGATTAATTAAACATGGCCAGTATCTAACAAATCCAAATAATTAACGCTATGCAAAAAGAACTTTTGGGACTCATAAAATATTAATTAGATTAAAACAATTCGGCCTCACGAGTAAATAACAGTTAATGCTTCATTACTTATATGCCGGATAAACAAACTACTCAAGAAATATAATTAACAACGAAATTAAATTAAAGAAATAAAAGTAAGAAATATAATATTTTGTGGAATTAACCACCGTCGTTCGCCCGAATTGCGGCTGAGTCTGGAACGGCAAAACAACAAACGAATTAAAACCTAAACTACTGCTATAAACTACAACTACTATCTACTATTAGTCTACCAATTATTACTAATTAACTTGCTCTCCTTATATAGGAAAAGCAAACTTTATTCTCAAGTAATAAAAGCAACTAAAAATCTTCTAAAACTCTAATAGAGAAATAACTTTTTTATTTTCAAATAAATATGTCACATGTCGGTCAATAATTAAGGCATGTAAAGCCTTTTCCTTTAGTTTCGCAATTGCTCTTCTTTTCCAAATTGGCAAAGAAAATGAGTTCTTAATCTTCCAAAAGTCTTTATTATTTCCAAATTAGATTAAAGAAATCTTTTCTTCCAAGAATTGTTCTTTTCACGCCAAAACAGCCCAAAACCTTTCAAATTCATCTTCTTTCTTTCTTTCGAGGTAGATTGCCTAAATATTCTAATTACCTTAATTCCTGCATATAATTATTCAATTAAGTGTAAATCTACTCAAATTATACCACAATAAACTCACAAAATATATCACAAATACGTGTTCATCACGCGCCAATCAAACGATCCCTTAGAATTCACCAATCAGTTTATATGGTTTTAATTAAACACACGTCGTGTGTATCTATAAAATGAAACAAATGATGAAACAAGAAATGAAAATAAAGATTCCAAATGACTCTTGAATCTTTAAAATAAAAATAAAAATTAAATCCAATCTTTAAAATTCCTGAAAATTAAAATTAAATCCCAGTATTAATCTTGAGAATCTTTAAAATTCTCAACTGGAGTTTAATCTTGTTAAAGTTGACAAATCGATTACTAATCATTAGTTATCTTGAAAAGTTGACAAATTGATTGTTAATCGTTAATTATATATCATGATTACTTGCAAAGTTTTAGGACTAAATTTGAAAAAAATGTATCCTGAAGCAGCTTAAAAAGGTTCGATGCTTGATTTATAATTTCTCGTCTTCGATTTATAATTTCTCTCTCAGCTTCATAGCTAGCACTCTGAATATTCTGTTTCATTTCCTTCCCTATTTCACTTTATAAATATACGCTACATATATTTAATTAAAACTCTATCAATTGATTAGTAAACCGTAAGAGATAAGAATTAAATATGTGATATGAATTTATAAGAGTGAAACATGCATGGAAACAATGAACGAAACAAAAGATCATGCTTCAATAGGTACGATGATCATAGTCTTTGATTTATATTTCTCTCTCTTGTTATGTTAGTGAATTTATAATTTTCTCTTATTTTTTAGAAGGCTCCAATTTAAAGCTGTTGCAAATTGGTGTGCATCAATATTCCAAATTTCAATCAATTTAGGACAAATAACTAGGAAATTTTTCAATCAATATAGAATATAGGACAAATAACTAGGGAAAATTGGGTTGGCAAGAGAAATCACTTAAACCCTTTTTTACTCCCCAGTCTAGAGTAGACAAGGGCACAACCGGAACCGGCCCTGAACCGGCCCGGCGGGCCCGACTTAGAACTGTAAACCGGGCTTGTCAGGCCCAAACCGTGAACCGGAACCGGCCATGGCCGGCCGGTTCCGGTTAAATGTGCTACGAACCGTGGAACCGGCAGTTCCGAACCGCCGGTTCCAAAAAAAATAATTTAATTTTGTTTTGCTTTTAAAAACATATTATATTTCATTATTTCACATAAATTTCTTGAATTTTCTCACATATTCTCTCATAATCTCCTATTACTTTTAAAATTATTTCATTTTATTCAATTATTTACTATAATATATTTCATTTCATTCACTTTGTTATCTAATTCTCATTGTTAGTTGTTTATTTTGTTATTTGTTATTATTAGTTTAGAAGTAAGATTCTTAAATTTAATCACTTATGGTGTGTTTTACATTGAATCATGTATATTGATTTTCTTGTGAATGAAAAAGGTGATTAACTAATATATTGAATTATTAAATTTTCTAATTATCTAATAGTATTAATTGTTGGTTATTAAACTATAAATATATTAAAATAAAAGATTACTTATGATTAACCATATTAACTTGAATTATCACGAGTTCTTGTATAATGAATGAATAAATTCATATAAACATATGATTAAACTCATAGTTTAATATTCAAATAATATCAATTATTATCCATATTCATTATGGTACAACCATTAGTAACATGTTAATGATAATGAATATTTAATTATTAACAAATATAGAGTATTTTTTATTTTATTATATTTTGTATATACATGATACATCATTACATCTACGTGGTAATTAAAGTTACTTTTCAATTATATCAAATTTATATATATTGTATTTATTTTTTTCAAATTTAATGTTAAAAAATTCGAACCATAAAAAACCGTGAACAAACCGGAACTGGAACCGTGACGAACCGGAACCGTAACGGAATCGTGAATCGGCAGTTCACGAACTGTAACCGTAACCGTGAGGCCAAGAGCCGATTCAGATTCCACCCTTCGTGGAACAGTGAACCGGCGGTTCACGAACCGTAACCGGCAGTTCGTGAACCGTGGTCATATCTACGGTTCACGGACCGTAACCGGCAGTTCGTAAACCGTGGTCATATCTAATCTAGAGTAAAAAACTTGGAGTCTAACTGTGGCTGACGGTTCACGAACCGTAACCGGCGGTTCGTGAACCGTGGTCATATCTAATCTAGAGTAAAAAACTTGGAGTCTAATTGTGGCTGTTGTAAATTGGTGTGAATCAATATTCCAAATTAAGTTTTTTTTTTTTTCCCACTAAGTTGCGGTAACCACCATGTTTGGTTGAAACTCATTTTCTAATGTAATATGCTTGGGGGTCTAATCGTGGCTATTACAAATTGGTGTACATCAACATTCCAAATTAAGTATTTTTTCCACTAAGTTTGGTCAGTTGCCACCATGCTTTGTTGAAACTCATTTTTCTAATATTGCACGATTTATAATGTGATCTATATCATAAGAAATGACAAAATTTTATGATGATTGCCAACCTATTGCACATTTTTACCTCTTCTCGGATTTAAAATCGACTATTCACAACTTTCATTCTTTTGTCGGGTTTAGAATCACCTGCTTATAGATAAACAAGTTACTTATAATTAGGTGAAATTCAATATAAGAGAAATAAATGAGGAAAAAATGGATTGGCCAAGAGGGATCACCTAGGCCTGTCCAACCCTTAAGTTTAGAGTTCAAAATTTGGGGTGTGCCGGTGTGCAAGTGATGTAAGGGTGGGGATGGTGGGTTAAAAGAAACTAAGGGAAATTTACAATTTATAATTTTATTCTTGGGCAGTAATTTGAAACTTAAATGAAATAAAATTATTTTAATTTAATTTTGAGATTTAAAATTAATTAAAAAGAAAATCTTATACCCTTTTAGGGAGGGACGCTACTTTCACTGAGTACAAAGAACTTGTAATTTATTTGAACCTTAATTGAAATAAAATAATTTTATTTTAATTTAAGATTTAAAATAAATTAAAAATAAAAAGAAAACCTTATAAACTTCTAGAGATGGGAGGGTATATTGTCAATTAAAAAACTTTAGAACGTCATTGTTGATTTAGAATAAAAATATCTTGCAAACACAAGTTAAAATTACTTAATCCTGCACAATTTAAATGCAAGCTAGTATACACCATCTCCATCAACATGTAGTACACGAGAGTAGGACCAATCTTACGAGGAAGGAGTTTTGATTTCAACTTAGTGCATAAATCGTGATCAATAGACTAAATTACCTAAACGATAAATGATGAATATAAACTGTCAAATAGAATAACAATAAAAGACATAAAGCAAGACCACTAAGTCTAAGTGGGGTTGCTTTTATATCCCATTGAGTAGTATTGCCACCATACTCAATATAAGTTCATTGGTTCATTTTTATTTAAATATATATTTATTGGTTCTTTATAATTTTGTTGGTCTATCTTTTTTATTTTTAATTTGAACTAATAATTCTCTATTTTTTATATACCTCACTCGCGCATTTAAAGAACTCATGTGTATATGTCTAAACTATTTTAAGCATGTTTTTCTTATTTCTTATCTATTAGAATTATTTTATTTTTTTTAAAACATTAATTACTTAATTTATCTAGTTTAGTCAAATTCACGTATCCATTTCAACATTCTCATTTTCATTATCTCATTTTTTTTTATATTCAAATTTAGTTGCTGAATACTTTAAACTATAAAGCATAAGTAGAATTATAGTTGACGTGGGATAAATAATTTCATGTACGTACACATGGACATATCCATGCAGAGAATATGCACAGAATTACCAATACACCATACTATTATACATATGCAACGTTGTTGTTTCTAGGATGTCTGGTGCTATTCTTCAACATTTTAAACCAGTTGGGTAAGAAGCTTGCATGGCAATGCCGCAAAGTCCTTCCTTGGCAGCAACGTCTCTCTGCATTCTTATATAACCGTTCTCACCCCAGCTGGTTCCCCACGAGTTTTTAACTAACCAATATTTAGAGCCATCAGCAGCGGTTCCATAACCAACTGCTGTAACGCCATGATCCAAGTCAGTCCCGCACTCACCTGTAAACACCCCACTTGAGTAGAATTGGAATGCAGATTCACCAGCATCAATGGCCACTGATACTGGTTGGTTGGCCACAGCCTTCAGAAGTGCAGCCTCATTATTAGCAGGAACATCTTCATAACCTGTAATCTTGGCAGCATGGTTAGCTTCTTTGGTAGCGCTGCAAGTATCGTCAGTTCCCTTATACGGGTAATTTGTTTCGGTTGTGAGTCCCTTGTTCTTGATAATGAACTTGAATGCATCATCCATGAGACCTCCTCCACAGCCTTGATCTACGCCTTTTATGTCACAATCCACAAGCTCTTGTTCGGATAATGAGATCAACTTGCCAGTTGTGAGTTGGTTGATTCCTTCCACTGCTGCAACAGCAGAAAATGCCCAACAGCATCCTGGAATTTTCAAAATTGTTAATTATTTTCGGTTTTCCCATACAATGGCCACAAGTTGAAAGATGTTATTGGGATTGATTAATTTAGTAGAATTCTCCTCAAAGAAAAGGATCAATAAATAATAACCTTTCAATAATCAAAGATTACTGCTATATATTATTGGACTTACCACATTGGCCTTGGTCCTTAATCCCTGTAACAGCGCCTTTCTTTCTCCAGTCCATTGTAGCAGGAACGGCACTGATATTTTCATACATAAATGATTTTGATTCACAAACTTTCCATGGTTTGTATTTATTCCCAGTCTTGAATTCCTCATTTGTTAAATCCGCGAATTTGTTGATGCCTAACTTGTAAGACTTTGTTCCAGCCATGTTGAAAGAGTCGATGAACTCAACATTCTCCTTGAATATTTTGTATCTATTCGCCTTCTCTGCCTCATCCTTATAAACGCGTCCATATTGAGCCATCCATTGCTCGTGTTTTAGAATCATGGAGGCTTCATTCAAGCTGCGGGATGAGGCTTGACAAGCCATCATAGCCAGCACAAACAATGCAGAGAAAATAAGCTTCCCATTCAACGTCAAAGCCATTGCCTGAAATGCTACTATGATATTGAAATAATGTAAATTAGAAGGAGCGCTGCATTCCCCTGTGGAGAGGCAGCTATTTATAGACTTCATTCCTTGTGATTTTACCAGGGATTTCGATCATTATGCTTGTCCAATTTGAATTATTTTGCAAGAAAATGGACAGCCTTGAGGACCCGGCAAGTTATGCATACCTCAATAGCGTAGACGCTGCTCTATTGCACTTCACATTGTTTTTGCTGTTGTCATTTGTATTCTTCTGATGACTTCTTCCCTATTTTGGACAATAACTAATGCATTAAGGTCAATCATAAAAGTTAGAATACTGAATTCCTTGTTGGTTCTCTACACTGTTCTCAATGATGATATCTAGTGCAGACATAACAAACCAAGTTGTGGAATTCTTGGCTATAGTTCTCTTCTTACTTGTTTGTTTCTAATTAATCATCGTATTTATGTCAGATGAACTGTTTCAATTCAATTACACTGTCATCAAACAGGAATTAAAATGAACTAGCAGAGCATCATATGATCAACGACAATAGCACGAACCAAATTGCTGGACAATGGATGATGATGGGTAGTTCTAGTGTTGGGTGCATTTCCAATAACTTTACATTCAGCCAATCAGACAGGGACGTATACTCACAAATTAGAAATAGTGTGCCTTACCGAAGCATAAGTAAATCCCACCTATTATGCAACATCTAATTCAGGCATTGGATCAAAGTACACACTTTTGTTTTTTTTAGGAGGGGGCACTTTTGAATCATCATTTATTATATGTGAATTAAAATAAACATTAGAGCTTTTACAGGATAGAATCCCTGAAGAATTCTCAATGTTGTCAGTTTTACAGATAATACATTGCATTTCGAAGATCAAGTACACTGAAACTTGGACAGGAACGAATTTCCAACACTCAACAGCAGGCACATAATTCGTTAAAAAAGTAATGCTAAAGTGTGTGTATTTTTCTCACTTTCATTGAGAAATGATAACACTCCATATAAATGATCATCCATCCAAAAATAATGTCAATTCATTGCGTGATAATAAGACTTTTAAGTAGGGGAAGTTCTCAAATCCTGCAAACGTATTGATGCTCTTGAACATTACTCTTATTAAAAAAAAAAGAGGAAGAATAAGCAAACGATTTCGTGCAGTCTCTGCTACAATTTTGACTCTCGTCTCCTGAAAAAGTACACTTATAAAACTATGTCAAATCTTTCATTATTATCTAAAAGAATCACATGTCGCTGGTAAATGCTTGGATAATTAAACCTTCATGTATTTATTTTATTCTTTCATTCCAGCAAGCCTCCTCCAAGTATTCTCCAGGTATTGCCATTAAAATTATTGCACAAGTAGTGTTACTTCTGGACAAACAATTAACACCGTGGTTTAAAAGAGGATATGACGGTCGTACATATGAAACTCGAGCGTTAAAATTTAACCAATAGTGTATCAAACAAAATCAGAGTATTAAAATTCACTTTTGCGTATAAAGTGTAAAAAATTAACATATAAAACATCGAAAATTACCATATAAAGTATCGAAAATTAATGTATTAACTATCAATTTTAAATTTAACATATAAAATATCAAAAATTAGCGTATAAAATATAAAAATTAGCTTATATCATATTAAAAATTAGCTTATAACATATAAAAAAATAGTGTTTAACGTATAAAAAAATACGCTGACGTAGTGCAATGGTCACATAAGAATTTTTGCCAAAGAGTATATGTTCTAAGAAAAATATGTTCACCAAAAGAAGGCAACAAAATATCATATATACAATAACTGCATTCTGGAAGTTTTCAGAAAGTCATACTTTGCTTATTCTGCTTTACTTCTTTTTGTATAAAATGATGTATTCATTCATTAAATACATTTATTATTTCCAGTTGATTGGAAGCAAAATATATATGAGAGAAAGAGTGGAAGACAGACTTCACCACTGGAAGCCTCTTCCAGTATGATGCAGATACTATATTTGGTCATGAAAATGTTAGATTCCAGAAGGAAAAAAAAAATCACAAAACTGCTACAGTTTCCTTCTTAGAAATTCCATTTGTCTGGATTGCCTGGGAAACCATTTCCAATCCATTTGTAACCTGCTGCTTTTCTTGAATGACACCTTTTTGAGACACTTCAAGTTCCTGTGATGGGTATGATCTCCCACTGCCCCGCACGAGATCTTTGATAGTTGTTATAAGATCTTTATCCTTCAGCAAGGACTCTAATGTCACATGAACACCTGTGAAGAATCAAGAATGGAAAAAGGATTTCAGCAAGTTAGAACGCAATCTTCGAGCAATCTGACAAGAAAAGGAAGGCAAACTAGAAACTTGAACGACACTCCTGACACTATCAGATAAAAGATAAGGTTGCTAAAATTCTTATCAACAAAAAACGACAGCAGAAACAACTAAGCCTTTATCCCACTATGTGGAGTCGGCTACATGGATCAAACTTCGGAATCATATTCTATCCTGTTTACCGGAACAATGATATTGCTTGCGCCTTTAAGTACAACCATAGTGAAAATTTTGATCACATAAACAATTACAAATCAAAAGAAAAATGTACAATCTCAAATAAGCTATAAAGACGAAAATGTCTCATACAAAACTTCTGCCATCATCAAAACATGGACACTCTGGCTTTATTTCAAGACACTTAAGGTTGGCAAGCAAGTATCCTATAATTGGTGTGTGAATCACTACCAATGACCGACAAATGATCTTAACCATTTAAGCAATAACGAAATCCTACCCATGTAAAATGATCATGCATAAGAAACTGCTACATTCACTAATTGATTTAAGACATCAACAGCAAGACTTGGAGCAAAGGGTAGTGACTTGTCGTTGAGCTATCCCCAGTGGCAACAAGGAGTTGACAGACTGGAGAGATGTCAAGGATTACATACTTATTTGATAATCCAAAATAGTTGACTGGCCAGAACATAACTCATTATAATAATTCAGGGGACCCCATAATTTTTTTTGCTTTCTTTTAAAAATGTTCATATATGAGTCATTAACTAAATAGACAACTGCATAATTTCAATGGAAAATATGTTTTCAACAAAACATACAAAAATAGGTTATCTTTTCAATTGCATGTTATTGAAAGGCAAATATGGCGTTCTGTAATAATTCATTCAAGAAATTACAAGATGATTCATTCTCAGCACCTTATGAAAAATTCATATCAGACCAACTAAGTGAAGTTGATCCTGAAGGGATTAGTTTGTCATTCTATTACAGAGCCTTAAGAAAAATATTTACCAATTGATTGAAAGAAGAAATCTCCCTACACATACCCTTTAAAAGATAAAACTTTTAGATACATATAAAGGGCACCAAACCATAAAATATCTACATTTCTTTCTTTTTCTGTATGCTAAAAGTGCGTCTAATAATTTCTTTTATCCTCTTGATTCACATTTTCTGGATAAGAAATTCTCATTCAAAAAACTATAAGCAAAATCACAACCAAATTTCAGCTTCAGGAAAAAAGTGCCAATAATAGATAGAATTAAATTGCCTACCCTTTAACTGGGTTACTACTTCGATACCCCAAAAAATGGGAATAAAGTGCATGTCATTCAAAAAGGATTTGCCACTTCCATACCATAAAAAAGGAATGACAAGCACAGAAACACAGAAAAGAGATGCTAGAGAATGCACTTACGATAGCGCCAATAGTGTTTTGGATTAGTAGGGTCATTGATCGTCTCTTCTTTGGCAGGGCGAGTTGTGTATTCTTCTTTCAATGCTAACAAATCCTGCAAATAAAAACCATGATTAGACTATGTAAACACCAAAACACCAACAGGCACACTGAACTTTACCATGACTCCATTTATTCCCTTAGGAATGTCGTCATTCTGACTAGCACAAATCTAAACGAAACTGGCCTATGAGTCATGTCTTTCCTAAAATGGCCTTAAAAGATAATATGTAATGTCAAAATAGAGTTAGCTTAGTAGTAGGGAAAAAATGTAGTTTTTCATAAAGAAACACAAGACAGAGAGTAATATTCTCATTGTGCCACTATAAGAGTCCAATATGACCTATGCAACTTCGCTTAGGCCTTTTACAATTGCTTAGAAGAAATAAATCAGAAACAGACAGGTGTTACAAAATAACCCCACTACCCAAACACTGTCCCTTTCCTTGTTATCTATGCAGAACTTTGCAGTGAAACACAGATAAATTTTGACAGTGAACTCCAAATACCACTGCACATGGATTGGAGCAGTATCTGAAACCTAGATTCTGTCCTGAAACACAAGCAAACAACCCCCTTGAAGTCACATGATAGAAAAAAAATCATCTAGTAGATTGCCATTACTATCATAGAGCGAATATTTATATGTGATTATTTACACTCAGTTAAATATGCATTACAGTTCTTTGATTATCTGTATTTTTGCTCTTCCCCTCTTTGGAAATCATTCAACTTCAAATGCTTTTGAAATTCCAACAGAAATATAAGACAAGAGGTTTCGCTCATCCGTGTTATGAAAAAAACACTTTGTAAACAAAATTCATGTCCAAAATGGATCTGACAAGTAAATAAAAAAATTCTAAATGGAAGTATGGATCTATTGGGTTGCTTAGAGATATTTATCACTTGTTGCAAGTCCTTGGATTAGACCATTGCAAGAATGTTTTCAAAAAGCTGGCCAACAATCGAAAACACTAATTTATGCAAACCTGGAGAGGAAAAATCGACCACATTGAAGGTGCTTCAACATGCTGCTGTAAAATGAAGTATGCAATTTCAGGGATACACTGATCTGCAGGTAAATTGTTGGATCCCAAAAAGGTCTGGAAAAATTGCCGTCTTCTTTCTTCATCTTCTTCCCACCAAGCACGAAGTGTGGAACAGTCATGGCATGATGGAGCACATACCTATAGCCAAGAAATTGTGAAAAAGAAAAGATATACACCAAAATTCAGCTAAGAGGAACTGTAATCAGGTACAAAATCTACTCTGGTACAATACATCAGGATTCCTATATGATAGAGTATACAAAAGAAAGAATTTGTTGTCGGACTTCCCTTGAAGAACACAGAAAATCAGGTATATCATAAGATCCATTTCAGAAGCATCCGAGCCATTACAAACACTACAATGCAAACGTACGTGCCCTTTCCTCAATGCAATCAGACATCAATATTTAAGGTGGCAATACGCATTTTCTAAAAAAGTAAACCACTACCAGAAGTTTTATTTGCAATCACTGGAAGGATTCTAGTTGCCAGTAAAAAAATCAATTAATAAAGGATGATGAGGTTCTCTCTTCTCTAATATCATCTCACATTTACTTTCTAATAGTGAAAGAAATGTACCACAGGGAAACATATTTGTGAGGCAAGGACAAGTTCTCAAGTGAAGATCTCTGGAGAACTATCTTTGGCTTTGATGCCAAACTGATGTAGGAACACTTTGAGTAAAATTTCCCACAATCATTGCCAGCAGAAGATTAAGGGATCCATGAGCAATGCCCGGGAACAGTAAAGACGGAAAGAGGTTAAGAAGAAGAGGAAATTTTGGGGGATTTGTGGAAGAACAGATGGAAAATAGAAATCTAATATCTCTATTAATTAGCTGATTCATTCTGTGTAAACTAAGCTAAGCTATTCCAAGGCACATTCCTAAAACTTAAATCAAACTGAATCTACTCAAACACACATAAGTAATTAATACTAAGGAGAAAAGGGGAAAAAACGGGGAGAAAAAGGTCTTAATTTTCTATTTTGGAGTGGGCTGGGGTTTTGCAAGAGATTTCAAAGAGAAGAAAGAGGCTGTCACTAGCCTATATACACACAGAAATTACTGGAAAGACTTCTAACATAATTTAAGATTGTATAACCATACCATTTAAATACAGGAAAGAGCAGAGAAAAACCAAACATGCAAAAGTACAAGACTAGAGACAATTTTTTCACATAACTGATGAGATGAGAACAGCATATTGTTAATGTACACTTAAATATGAATAGAAAATGGATCCACCTAACTGCAAGGATATATTTGTTACCAGACAGTTATACCAATAAAGGCGTTTTTGCTACAAGAGAATGACACTTCTGGGTTTGTTAATAATATAACAAGTGAGTCAAAGAGCATACTACAAAGATGTACATTGAGATGAGGAAAGCTATCCACAGATCTTAACATTTGATATCAAGCAAGTATGCATTGAAGAGTACATACAGTAAAGAGCTTACTGTCATATAGGCATATTGTGAAGGAATGCCAAATTCAAGGCCTGGTTCATTCGGCATGCGTTGAATGCGCAGTCCTATTAAACCTAGTTCCTGCATGACCTGCATCATTCTCTTTAATCAGAAATCGTCTTAGAGTAAGAAACGTGATTTTCGTCAAAATTCATGCAAGGCTTAACAGGTGGAAGGGGTTTGGCATATGTTAAGCAATAAATGCAGTTGAAACATCATACCGGATGGACACAAGAAGGAATGAGGCCAAGATCTTCCCCACAAGCAAGCATATCTGATGAGTTCAAAAGAACAGGCAGAGTCTTCATTGCGTTTTGACGCCAAAGACTTTCTTGCCGATGGAAGTAATAATCATAATAGAGCCTTTTAAGAACATTTTGGCTGGATCACACCAAATCCCAAAGAGATAGTATACCATTAGAATATGAAATCTACTAAGAGAATAAAAATTTCTATCACTTTCTCACTTTGTACTGGAAAAACAAGACAATTAGAAAGAGCAAAGTACATTGCATAAAACCTATTCAATAACACCAATTTTGAACATTACGAAATCAGAGTGATAAAGTCAATATTCCTATTAGCAAAATGTATTAGATACCTGTGCTGGTCTAAATCCTTGAAACTTGATGTGTCCTCCATATTGAAACGGGGATAAAATTTTCTTGAATCTTCTGGATCTCTAATGAGCACTATATCCTGCCAGAGAAAGTATTGGAATCAAATCCGTGGACTAAACAAACAAAGGAAGATAAAGGACAGGATCATTTGGTTATCATTCTACACAATTGCTAAAGTAGAAATATAGTGAATCTCAAATGAAACTGTATATATAATTTCAAATATACTTGCCTTCAGAAGGTCTAAGAGCTGGTGTCGAAGTTTCTCTTCACTCCCTAACAACATGGACTTTTCTAAGCATGACTTCAACTTGGATGCAATCTTTCTCTCTGTATTGCATTCTTCTTTGAACTATTTAAACCAAGCGACAAGTAGATGAATAAGTTGAATGGATACATCCTCAATGACTTTCAAATTTCAATGATATTGCCAAGGGATGTTCAAGAAGAAGATTCATCAGGACAGCAACAAGACCATTGAGATCTTGATCAAATAAGAAAAACAGGCTAACTACATTCAAAACGAAAGAGCCCTCTTCTTCCTTAACTGTCTAAAGTTTATTCAAGGGAAATTTGCAGTGTCAAATAACAGTTGCCTTCATTGGATGTCCATTAAGTTTGATTATCAAGCAAGCTATAAAGTACCATAAAGTTGGAGAATAGCATGTCCATAGCTCACAGCCCTCTTCTTCCTTAACTGTCTAAAGTTTATTCAAGGGAAATTTGCAGTGTCAAATAACAGTTGCTTTCATTGGATGTCCATTAAGTTTGATTATCAAGCAAGCTATAAAGTACCATAAAGTTGGAGAATAGCATGTCCATAGCTCACAAGTAGCCAACTAAATAGCTGAGAATGCTGACCGATATTAAACCGGAGTTCACTAAATCATATACCCTCCCTCATTTCCTTTATTTCTTGTTCTTGGGTCAATAACCTAGTACTAAACAACTGTAAATCATGCAAAAATAGGCAAAACTCTAGCAACCAGCTATCTATCATTGCCAACTACCAGAAACTACCACCCAGTCAAACCAAATGTCTTCAAACTCCTTTATTTCATGTCAATTCCAATTACTGGTCAAAATTACAGAATGCAACCAGGAAAAGGCCAACCTCTGCCAGCAAAGGTGGCTGCCACCTCAAGCAAACTAACACAAGTAGTCCAAAATTGATATTTCAAAAACTGACCAAAAACATTACAATAAGCGATAAAAGATTTACTCAGTTTAGTTCCTAAACCAAGCACATTTTTAACTAACATACTCATGAAGTTAAGAGGCCCCCAATTCCACCGTACCAAGGTGAAGAATACCCCATATACTGGACCAAAAAATTAGCATTTACTACTGTCAACAAGCATCAAGTAAATTTTCTTTTGACTTTTTCAATTGAACTTTTCTCCATTATCGTTTTTTGAGAACAAGCTTTGATGGCTTAGTTGTCTTTTTCGCCTAGGAGAAAGGATCACAGAGTCCTAAATTCACCTAGGAGAAAGGATCCCAGTGAAGAGAGCAACAACTAAGCCTTTATCCCACTATGTAGAGTCAGCATCCAATTGAAGAGTAATGAAAGAAATTCTCGTATGCAGAGAGACATGAAACCGTAGTTCCACCACAGATGAAAGGGAAGGTGTAACTTTTGCATCTGAACACTTTACATAATATCTCATCTAATTCCACATCAAACTCAGACAAAACTTCGGGCAGAAAAACTGGATTAGATACCATTCTGCAAACTTTATGGGAATGTAAACTATTGGCTATTCTTAAGAGAATAAGGGTATTCTTGCAAAAGCTAGCCACATTTCACAAATATAATACAAGTAGGTCACCTATATTGAGTAGACATTGTTCCCTCTGGCTACTTTGACAATTATGAAGTTTCTATTCCACGGTCCCCAAAACAATCACAAAGAAGGGAATGGAAAAACATGTTAGCCATTCCAACGACACGTTATGGAAATCTACAATCACCAAAAGTTGAGGATTCAAATTTTTTTCTAGCAAGAATAGCTATAATTGCTTCCTACGAGCTGATCAGTCTAGAAGATTTTCATTAAAGATGTAGCTACTTGTACGTTTGAAACTCATTTCTTTACATTTTCCAGTGCATGGAAGCATTATCATATCGAAGTCAATCTCAATACAACTGAAGTTTCCTCCATGAAAATTACTGTTTTATACAAATCAGCTATCCTAAGTATTAAAATTTTATCATCCATTATTACTTTATGTCAAAAAAGCTCACAATCATATACAAGCAGTCCTCAATTGTACATACAATGAAAGAAAGCATAGAACACCAAAAGAAAAAAAAGCCGCTCAACAAGGATTACCACCTTATAATGGTCTTTCTGTCCTTCTTCCATAAAGGTAGAAGCTACAATGGTCCAATAAGCACCAAATTTATCCTGAAAGAGCACAAGGAAAAACTTCACTAAGACATTTTCATGAGAAGAAATTATGTAATTTACTTCACTCGTAAGAACAATAGAACACTATACCTCCAATAAATCCCGCTTAATACAAGGACAGGTCAAGCGATCAAAATCCCATATTCCTTCCATTTCAAGTTCTTCCTAGGGATACATTATTTGACATACAAAACAGCATAAATACTTCTCTCCATGTAATGATCATTTTTTTTTTGACTTGGCAATCCATGGATAAGGAAAACAGCACCTTTTACGTAGTAACTACAGCTTTACCTGACTTAATGGAATAGAAGGTCGGAATTTTCCACAGAGACCAGTCATTGCATGATCTGGGAGCTCCCAGATTCTAAAAAACCCCAAAATATGATCAATCCTGTAAGCTGTAAAGTATTTTGCCATCTGTGAATTAAAATAACAAGTCATTGAGGTATTTAGCAATGTTCAAAGATATGGAAGCTTTGTAATGGAATGAAAAATGCCTGAAATCAATGCATTACTAGTGAACCTGTGTTAGACGAGCACGCCACCAAGCATAGTTGTCTTTTGACATTTCTTCCCAATTATATGTGGGAAATCCCCAATTCTGTCCATTTTTATCAAAATAATCTGGAGGAGCACCAGTAGATGTATTCATGCGAAATAAATTTGGGTAGACCCAAGTATCGACACTATTTCTGTCAACACCAATGGGAAGGTCTCCTTTAAGAACTATTCCCTTCTTTCTAGCATATTCCGCAGCTTCTGATAGCTGTTATGATCACAATAGATTGTAACATGTTCGCAAACACAGACACTATAGAGTTCAAAACCTAGCATTGAGTACAGAAAGTAAATGCACTCACTTGCATGTTTAAGTGGAACTGGATATAGTAATGGAAGCAAATTACTTCGTAGTGCAAGCTGTCTTTTGAAACAAGTTTCTCAAGCTGAAGAAACAAGAGTTTAACAGTGAGGTGGCTAACATCACAAAAACTTTCAATACCTAACAAATAAATTTTTGAAGAAGAAGAAAAATAAAAGCACCTTGGTCTCTGAAAAATGAGCATAGCATCCCCATTGGCTGCGTTCTGATGTCTCAAAGAAGTCTCTAAGGAAACAGAAGGCTGCATAGGGTTTTAACCAATCCTGATCCAGATAAGATAAACAAAAAAGGAAGGAAAACTTAGGTTGCAGAATCAAAATTATATGTATCAGGAGTAGTCCCATTTGCACGAGAATATTAAAAAAATTGTTATTAAAAAAGAAAAACAGAGCTATCATGTCTTTTCTTAACAAAGTGGCAGGATTTCCAATTTCACGAAAACTACAAATTTCAATTTCAATAAAATGAAGTCTCACCTTATTCTCAGTGAAAAATGTCTGGAAAGAATTCGAGTTGAGAATCATTTCCTTCTCCAGATGGAAAATTTTCTTAGCAATTGAAAGCTTTGTAGCCATGGTAGCCTCATAATCCACGTCCTGATATGAATAAGGGTGAGTAAATAGATATAGTCAAGTTATATAGGCATATAATACTCACCTCATTATTACCAGCATTTCTAAGAGCAATACAAATCCGACACCTAAATTACAATGTAAACTCCCAGATTAGTTTCCAGCATCCAATCCAACCAAGTCAGAATTTCAGTGTACTGTTTTCAGTTTTTCATGCACCAACAAGTCAAGGTGTTATCAACGTGGTTATTTAGCAGGTATGTTGTTTTTAGTCTAGGACCTTTTCAGTTTAGTCTTAGTAGCAATGGAAGAATTTCCTCCATCTCTATACTTGAGATTTGGGTAAAAACGCAGTTAGCAATTGTACAGTTTTTATACCAGAAAATTTATCTGCTGTCATTAACTATGTTAAATACCTGAACACAGTGCCACTCTCTTGATTATACAATGTGTTATGGCCATACTCAATCCTGGAAAGCAACTTTGAAATGCTTCCACGATCTTTAAATAAAATTTCCTCTAGAATACAATAGTATAATAAGAAAACGCATTTGTAAGGCAAATGCACTGCAATCTTGCACAATGTTATGAAAAAATACTGCCATGTACTATGCATACACATGGGTCGAAGAAATTTTCTTGTGTCTCCACACAAGAGAAGGTTTTAGCTGGCAATAAAACTTTGTGCATTAGAGGTAGACCATATTTACATTGCATTCAGGAAGCAAGGACAACGATTGGACATAAAGAAATTCTTATAACAGTTGAAACTCCAAAGTGTTCATGAAAGAAAAATAGCTAATCAATGAGAAGGTAAAACATAATACAATTTGATGGAATCTAATTGTATTGCAGCCTCCTGAGTGAGCATCTAGCTCCTCAGAATAGCACTAGAAATAATCTCTAAAAGGTTAATTAATAGTCATTGACAGCACAAATCAACCAACCCAAGCGAACAGAGCATCAAGAATGGAGAAATATCTGGAAGGGCATGGTCCAAAAATAGCAGACAATGTTGCATATCAAACCATCTCCCAGACCAAAGCCCAGAAAAGAGGCCAACCCATCACTCATGGTACTAAAGTCCTTTAAAGCAAAGTCCACTGGTGAACTTTGAGATATAAGGTAAAAAGATTAGACCTAGTTAGCAACAAAAATGGTCATTAACAATGTAAAAGTACAGCTGCAACTGAAGATAATGCAATCTTGGACCAGAGATCCAGACAGAGAAGGCGTAATGTCAATTGACAGCCTCCATCCCTTCCTTCCAAGCATTTTTTGTGGCATATTGTTTATGTCCTAGTTAATGAAATAATGTGACCTCAGATTTAATCATGAAAAGATTTTCCAAATTTGTCAGAAACGCCCCTTAAATTTTTACACAAACTTAGAGCCATTTGAGAAAGTGTTAGGATCTGTAACAGCCAAATCATTCTGTCATTAATCCGCTTCCATCCAATTATCCTATATTTGCAGTCCTCAGTCAAATCTACCTTAGAATTGGTTTTGTATAGTGTATAGAGCAAATAACAATTTGTTGAGTGCCACAGGTCAATCAAACATCTAGAAAACAGAGAGAGAGAGAGAATTCTCAAGGAAAAGAAGAAGAAGAAGAAGAATACCTTTCCATCCAGTTGTAGTCTTGCCTGCTCTATCTCTTGCTTCAAAACCAATGAAAAGAAATATCAAGATAAAGTGATCATGAGAAGACAAATATAATGCAGAACATAATTTAGGAAGAATTACTCCTCATTTCTATTTCATGCAACAGGAAAAAGAATCAATTACAATCAAAACCTTGATATCCTCTGGAATGTTTTCTGAAAGTGCCTGGACTCTTAGGTACAATGGATGCAATGCAAATACTGAGAGGGAACTGCAGAACAAAACAAATGCAGAGAAGATGATGTCAACAATAGTTCAATCCAGAACCAAGTTTGAATTTGCAGCATGTCAGGTAACTGGTATAGGATCCGCAGATAGGAAAACTTTCTCTATATCCTAGCAGAACAAAAAAACCAAAGAACAAATATTGGAGCAGAAGTCCTATGATTATTTAGTTTTTATCCCGACCAAAGATTATTAGCAAATTCATGGCCTTGTTTGCTGTAATGTTTAATATTATACACTGAAAAATAAAGATTTAAAAAAAAAAAAGCCAGAAAGAAAGGAGAACTAAGATTGGAGACTGGTGTCAAATAATAAAAGTCTGAAGATATTTCGCTATATCTCCTCACATCATATAGCATTCATGTAATAAACTCACCTGTATGGATATGAATCCCACCACATTCCATGGACTGATGTATCGTTAATTGGCAAAAGCTGAACCAAATGGAATCCAGACTCAACTGCCCAATCTGCAAGTAACTTCAAATCTAGGAACTCTCCCACCCCTAAATCTTCCTCTGATCTAACAGAGAACATAGGAATTGAGACACCAGCTCCACGCCAGGGCATTTCCTACAAACATAAAATAAGAAACTTTGCATAACTCTTAAGTTATCAGTTCATTGATAAAGAAAATGCAGTAGAGTAGTTTCTTGCAGTAGCTTACTCGCATCAAGCCATCCCAACAAACAACGTACTTTGGTTGACTGTGAGAGAAATTAACAGTGGTCTCCCTGTTTGGACCAGTTTCCACTGATAATTTTCCAGCCTTGTCACATTTAGCATATCTATATGTGAATGGTTGTTAAGGCCACAAGAGACAGAGAGAGAGAGAGAGAGAGAGAGAGAGAGAGAGAGAAAGAGAAATCAGCTTCCATAAGTGCAAAAAAAAAGGTAACTAAAAGGATATTTAATAGGAAAGTCATCTTTTTGCAGCACACAACTTGCTTGCCAAACTGATTCTCCAGTGTAATTAAGTTTAAGTCCACCTTGAGCCTTCCATTCTCCCAGTTTCAATGGACTACCAATTACATGAATCTACAGAAAAGTATAAAGCATGAATTAAATTGCTTAGCCACATTCATATTTACAGTCAGAGACAATTTGTGAAGAAACACATTCAATGCATGTAAATTAGCAGAAAGGTGACAAGATAACATACTGATGCTCCTTCTACATTGGGGCAGCAGATTTTGAATTGTACAATAACTGAATCTGTTGAAAAAGCTAATTGACAAACAAAAGGTATTAAATACAATCTAGAAATTTCAGTAACATCATATAAGAGCAAGGCTATATCGGATTTGTAAACGATACCTTCCTGATCCAACTCATTCTGAATCACCCCAACAGGTTTGTCAATGTCTGAACTCCAGCTTCTGCGAAAAATAACATTCTTAAATGCACTTCTGAAAGGTAGACTATCAGACCCATTCTGCATCAAGAGTGTGACATGATGTCAAGATTCTAAACTTTGAAAAAAAATGAATTTGAACAATTCTTTATATTTTTGGCAAACCAAATCAATGGCATAAGCAAAATAGTAGTACCCGACTCGAAATCAAATTGAAGAAGTGGAAATGGCCTAAGCTCTTTATTAAAAAAGTTTAGGAACTTTGGGTAATGTATTTGAGAAATATTTAAACACTCCCCCAAAACAAGTGATTTAAAATTTACAAGATAGTGAAGCTACATTGAGAACAAGGCCCTTGAGATGAATGACAATTGAAAAGATAAAACAAGAACCAAGGTCACTACATTCAAGAAAATTTGTCACTTGTAAAAGGCGAAAGCCCAGGTTTAGCTATAATACCATGTCAAAGAACCAGTGCATCAAAGTCAAACTAATTGGTATTTGATTGAAGTGTCACCATATTTTCTCTTGACTTGACCAAAAAAGAATTGGAGAGAAACCATAAAAAAAAAGATATGTTATACTTAAATATAAATGAGGAAATGAGCTTAGACCGAGTATGGTGGAGAAGTGTGATCCATATAGCCAACCCCACTTAATGAGAAAAATGCTTAGTTGTTGTTGTTAAGGAAACTTTTGGAAATCCATGTAGTACAATCTGAAGACTCCAAAACTACTAGTTTCATTGGAGCCATATTCCTCTAGTTTTGCTTAATATCATCTCAAGAAGTGAGAAGAAACTTTGAGTAACTGTCTGATAGATTCTACAAAAGGTAATGGCAAAAAGTTGTCAAAACAGTTCCAACAAGAAAACAATGATGACAGCTGAAAATCAAATTTTCAATTTGAACCCTTGTATCCATAACACAAGCAACTCAATGAAAGAAAACAAAAGAAAGACGCAATTTTACCCATCATTTTGGTAACTAATTTCTTAATTAAACCTCTTTTTGTTTTATAAGACAACATACAACCAGAAATTTTCCATGCCACTGAACTATAACACCACAGTAAATATTGACCGGGTTTCTATCCAGAACTAAAAAATCTAAAAATTCACAAGTTTCAATAGTTATTTGATTCAAAATCCAATAATATCCTTGATACATTTGTATGTTACATCTTCTAAATTGCTCAGTAAATAAGTAAGAAACACAGCAGAAGCACATTACGTGAAATGAGAACGATGTGTTTCAAAGATAGTGATTAGGAAAAGGATGTCAAAATCTCTCTGTTCCTCTTGCTGTGCTGTTGACCAAACAAATGAGAATCTATAGAAACGTTGTAACTACACCAAATAAATGACCTTTAAAACAGTCAGGCTAACCTTTCAGCACATACTTCATTTATTGGAACATTTTTGTTCACACAAATGAAATTCAAATCATACTCACAGTAAGTCGGTATCATAGATCAACTATGAATTGCACAAGAGTTTAAGAAAGTATCACTACATCACAATTGTAAAAATGTCTACGTTCAGCATTCACAATGTTCTCCATTTGGTTCTACAGAAGATATTGGCCTCAGAAAGATAGCAGATACCTAATTTATCAAGTAAATCTAATGAAATGAAACTTATGCCATCAATTGTGTTCTCTTCTTCACACATGGCCACTCCTTATTATTAGAAAAGCAAACAAACATTTAATAATGAGAAATATAAAACACAATGCTCACTTATACACACCTGCCAAAGATCATGAAGCGCAACCCACTGTCCACTCTGAATCCCATCAGGCAGCAATAGCTTCCTTTTGTTTCCAATTTCCCACCTCAAGACATTTCTCTCATCATCCACCACGTAATAGCTGTACTCACATGTGAACTCAGCAGGAACAGGAATGCTCCCAGACCATATGAGCTCATCGTTTTGGTGAGAAGGGCTCAATAAAAGACCTTTCTTTACATTCCATGAACCAAGAATTGGTTCAGAACCACACACCAGAAGATGCTGTCCCCAATGAGTAAAATACGGTATTCTAAAGCTCAGAGTAACCGACTTCAGATTCTTGGTTGCAGAAAGCAGACCCAAATTCAGATTCACCATTTTTCACCAAGACCACACTTGCACCCTGGTTGAACTCTTGAAGATATAAGTAAAACCAATCTTAAAATTATCACACACTTTAAACAAACATCGACACTACAGTCCCTCCAGTTCAGGACTTCCACATGACTAGATTCAAATTTACATGATCTCATTTACCAAAAAAAAACCTTAGGAAAGTTGAGTTTCCTTTACTCAAAAAGTATTCAGTAATAAAATGCTTTACAACTCAACTAAGTCACAAAGAATTTAAATGCAATAGAAATTCAATTAAGTCAGAAGAAAATGCACAACACTGAAGTACACACAGGTTGACCAGTACATCACACTTCAGAAATTACATAATCAATTCAAAAATCACACGTACAATCACAAATTTAAGTTAAGAAACGAAAATTTGGTTGAACCCTCCATCTCAGGACTCCTAAACAATCACAAATGAAATGGCATAAGTTACTTACACAAACTGCTCGACAAAGTTGAGTTTCTTTTACAAAAAAAGAAGTGGAAATTAAGTCAAGACAGAACTCTCAGATTAAAAATGCATATCACTATAGTACTTAAAGAGTTTACACTTTTACACCATATTGCAATAACAATAAAATAAAATTCAAATTCCCATATGAAAAAGTCACATGGTAGATTCACAACATACTCAAAAGGTGACCCTTTTACACTGGCTGAAAAGTAAAGATGGCATCTTTACAGAAACCCAAGGAAAAAACGCAACAAGACTGGATATTTAGCATCAAAAAGTACCAATTTCAATGACAATGCACTCAAGCATTAACAACAATTGCTTAAATACACCAACCAATACCAAAAACAAACAAAACCCGGATCAATAGTTCAATACAGAGCCATATTAACATACCTTTGCAGCTAATTGCAACCCAGTTCACTAAACTTAAAAACCTTCCAAGAAAAAATGCACACTGAAGTTCTATCAAGAGGGTGATGAGAAGATATGAAATAAATGGAGAATGAAAAGTGAGCTACGTTTATTCTTTCATTTTAAGCACAAAAAACAAAAAGGGTAGGGAAATAAAGAAGATTATATGTGTGTGTGTCACATTCATCTACGAGATTTTTACCAAAAAAAGTGAGAAGTGAGCATGGACAAAAGGGTGAGATTTTTTCAAGGGGTGAAAGAGAAGGCAGTGTCATGTGCGTCTTTTGTGCGATGAAAGAAAGGCTGAAAATAGAATTGAGAATTGAATTGAATCGTTGGCTCTATAAAGTGCAAAATCACGAGAGAACTGAGAAATTGACGGTTGGGCGTGTGAGTGTGTGAGTGTGTGAGTGTGTGTGAACAGCTTCACTCGAATTCGTGTCTTGTTCTTGGGAATGTGAACAAAACAGTATTCTCGTTTTATTTTTTTATTATTAGTTAATTCTTTAATATTATTAATCATGGGGTATTTTTTTAGGGTAAACTACGCAATTAGACTATTCCAATATTATAATTTTGGCCGTTAAACTTTTTTTTGTTTCACTTTGATACTCATATCATATATTAAAGTGATATACTTTTGGTCATTATGTCTAAAATAGTTTAATAATTTTAATTTTAGTGTTAATTATTATTTTTTTAAGTTTATGTAGCATAATTAAATTAAATAAAATTCATCCAAAAGACTTTTCTAAACCAATTACTAATTGCAATAAATGTTATTTCATATCAACAATAATTCAATTCATTCATTCAATGACTGTCCTAACTAATTTGGAAATCAATCACTATGATAACACAAGATTGTTAGAATGAATCCATTAATTAATTATTTTTCTTAACTAATTAGAATTAAACCCGGATTCCCTTTTCTACAATACATAAATTGAACGACTTTCCCAAGTCAATTGATTTTTGAGATTTTAATGGCTCAATAATATTATAACCTCATGTTTTTGTAATTCTGACATATTCAATCAATTTTTATAATTTTCAAATGTAACATAAATTGAGATTTTTAAAGGTTTTACTTTTTTTATTTTTAAATCCACACGAATTGAGTTATTTTTAAGGTTCGGGCAATCTCTTGTGAAACGGATTCATATATGTGACATGCACGTGCATGTTTATTTATATGCCTATCACTTTTCAATATTCATGAATCAACCAATTTAATACTTGAAAAAATATCAGAATGATATTGATACTCGATTCGCAAAAGTTTATAATTCATAAAAGTATCAAATTAATATTTGATATGCAAAATATTGATACTTTATACGCGAGTCATAATAAACCTTGACAAAAGTATCATATTCGTACTTTGTCAATAAATATTGATATGCGAAAAATATTGATACTTTATTTGCAACAAATTGATACATTATACATAAAAGTTTATACTTGATAAAAGCATCAGATAGATACGTAATACGCGAAAAAATTGATACTAAATATGCGAATCAGAATGACACATGAAAAAGGTATCAGTTTCATATATGCTAACATTGATACTTGATGCGTAAAAAATTGATAATTTATACGTGAATCAGAAAACAAATGTATCAGATTCATATAAGCTAACATTGATACTCGATAAATGAAAACTTGATATGTGATATGCGAATCAGAATGATACTTAACAAATGTGCTAGATTGATACTTTTGAACTAAATATTGATATGCTAAAATTAATACTTCATACGCGAAGTGTTAGAATAGACGTGCAAGGAGGCTCACGTCATTAATCCCGCCGCATATATAAACCCATTACAACTGAGTTTTTGTGTTCTTTTTTATATTTCACTATCTTTTGAGCCAACCAAGTAGCTATGTATTTTATGATTAGAATTATGTTAACCTTAATCTCAAGAAAGCAATCTTTTTATTAGAAATATTAATTAATTTAACTAAATTAGATAATTTTAAAACAAATTGTTTCAATTTTTAATTATATTTGAAAAAATGAATCCAATTTCTTATCATATTTAATTATATTTAATATTTTTTTATTATATGGACTTGGATTTGGATCTTTATTAAAAATTTATAATCAAATTATAGAAAAAAAACTCAATTTGGTTTTTGAACTTCTTGATTTAATATATGCAATTAGGTTAAGTTTTTTTTTTAATTGACTCAATTTAGGAAAAAAATGAATTAAATTTTATTAAAGGAAAAAAATTAATAGATTTTGAACTTTTTGATTGAATTAATTTAGGAAACTTATTGAACTTTTTGATTGAATTGATTTAGAAAACTTGGTTAGCTTTTTTGATTGATTAGATTTTGGAAAATAATGAATTAAATTTTATGAAAAGAAAAAAGATTAGATTTAGTTAAAACTTTTTGATTGAATTGATTTAGAAAAGTGTTGGTTGAAATAAAAAAAAGATTTTAAAATTATTTATTGAATTAATTTATAAAAGTTGGACATGATAAATTAATGGATTCATAGTTGTATTATATTTGAAGTATTTGAAATTAAGGTTAGTTAGCTTTCTAAATTATTTTAGTTTCATAATTATAATTTATTTAAAAAATTTATATTAACCATGTTGAACTTAATTTATATTCATCGTGTTTTATTTAATTTGTCAAGAAAATCAAGATTAATTTTGTTTCTTAAATTGTTTAATTGTGTTTCCTAATTATAATCTATTTAAGAGATTTATTTCTCATGTGAAATGGATTCATGTATGCGACATACACGCGTGGCACGCCAAAGTTTATAATTCATAAAAGTATTATATTGATACTTAATACGAGAAACATTAATACTTCATACGCAAATCATAATGAAATCTGACAAAAGGATCATATTCATACTTTTTTAGTAAATATTAATACGCGAAAAATCTTAATACTTTATACACGAAAAATTTATACTCTATATGCATAGTTGATAAAAGTATCAGATTGATACGTAATGCGCAAAAAAATTAATACTTCATACGCGAATCAGAAAGACATATGACAGAGGTATAAGATTCAGATACTCTAATATTGATACTTGATATGTGAAAAATTGATATTTTATATGCGAATCAGAATGATACTTGATAATGGTATCAAATTTATATATGCTAATATTGATACTTGATACGCGACATGCGAAAAATTGATACGTGTTACGCAAAAAATTGATAGTTTATACGCAAATCAGAATGACACTTGATAAAGGTATTAGATTCATATACGCTAACATTAATATTTGATACATGAAAAATTGATACTTTATACGCGAATCAAAATGACACTAAGGTATTAGATTCACATATACTAACTGATGGGTCTCAAGAAGTCTCACGTCGTCTTCGGGATCCTCTGGTCGTCTGGACGCTACGAACATTCCGAAGACATGCACAAAGTCCCCGGGATTGGTCCCAGGGAGTAAACTCCAATGCCTAATCAATAACGAGCCTTAAACAAATTATCGATAAGTAATTGAGAATACTTGAATAGAAAAATCCCTTTCCAAAGTGATGGAGAGGAGGTATTTATAGAATACATACCTGAAGTAGAGTTGTACTAAAACTCTAACTAGTACCTTGTAAAGGGTTTGATGTAGTGTAAGAGTTGTAACAGGATTATAACTCTTAATACACATGTGTAATCAGAATATGTTCTGAGAAGGAATAGGATTCCTACGAGCTGAATGATAGTTGTTGTATTTGAAGTCTATCTTTGAGATATTATACTTATAGTAAAATTCAACCCTCATCAATAGCCCCTCAGATCGGATTGTCTATATACGAATCTGATCTAAATAATATTTTTGATATAATACCGATCTAACACGGACATGTTTCATTCTTTAAATTTCGTGCCCGGAAAGCACGCTTCCACGCTTCCACGTTCTGCACCACGCTCTCTC
The DNA here is from genome assembly GCA_016586305.1 of Ophiorrhiza pumila. Classification (NCBI taxonomy): domain Eukaryota; kingdom Viridiplantae; phylum Streptophyta; class Magnoliopsida; order Gentianales; family Rubiaceae; genus Ophiorrhiza; species Ophiorrhiza pumila. Next base: position 14,903,974 of record BLIW01000006.1, read on the forward strand.
TGACAAACATTTCAGCTTCACGTTCTCCAACACAGCTGTCACGTCCTTTCAAATTTCTTCGGCCTTTACCTATAAATAAGGCATTTCAGAATTCATTTGTTACTTCACTCATTCAGAGCTTTCATCCTTCAGTTCGGACTTTCAAAAATACTCGAGCATTCTACCTGCAGCCTTCTTACCTCCCAGTTCGTCTTCCTCATCAACAAGTAAGTAAATGTCCAATTCAGAACATTCCAACTCTTCATCTGATATTCGATCTGAAAATAACTTGAATCAAGAATCATCTGCACACAACTCCACTACTTCTAGCGGTTATTCTAATTCTTCTTCTGATTCATCTAGCAACTCTCATAATCAAGATAACTTAGCCAAAATTCTGAAAACCACTAGAAATTTTAATTCAGCTCGGTTAGGTATGGAAAACACCGAACAAAAAGGTTTGGATGCCTCTGATAGTCAAGATCCAGGGATTGATACTGATCAGCTCATATTCTATGTAATTCCTTTAGCAATAGAATTTCCTGAAGATGAACCTTCAACAAGCCGACTTGTTAATAAAATTCCTTAACCATCTAATCCGACCAAGTTAGAAACCCTGTGTTTAATCACAACCTCTTCTTCCTTAATTAATACCATTAGAGACTTTCATATCAGCCCCTAAATAGAAATTAGAGTTCCAGGAGAGGGAAACGTGGCTAGCCGACCTTCGAAGGGCTTTATAAGCATCTTTGTAGAACAACTCAGGGCTGGACTGAGATTTCCTTTATCTCAGTTCATCAAAGATATCCTTGCTGATTATATGATCAGCTTAACCCAACTTACTCCGAATGCGATCAGGATTCTGGTCGGATTCGAGTTATTTTTCAAGTTCATTGACCACAAAGTTACAGTCCCTTATTTTAGGCATTTCTTTTGTTTGAAAACATCTGGAAAAGATCCCGGCTGGTATTATTTCACCCGTCGATCTAAGAAACAGCAACTTCTAGGCGGAAAACCCAGTTCCATTCACGAATGGAAAGAAAAATTTTTCTATCTTAACCTCAGCTCCGTAGACCTGAAGTGGTACTGGAAAGACGCAAGTCGCGTTTCCGATCCCATTTCCATAAGAAAACTTCCCAAGGAACTCGTTGAAAAACTAGAAAAAGAAAAGCGAGTCCTTAACACTAACCTTTTCCCAGAAAGAGTTTTAGTGTCAGCTGGGATGAGTTCGGCCATTCTTCCATCCGACCACACTGATCTCGTAGTAAACGGGAAGGAGGGTATAACTTCTTTTCTCCTTATTTCTTCACATAATGTATTTCATACCATTCTGATCGTAATATTGACACGCTTTATCTTTTTCTAATTTTCAGTGGTGAATATTGGCGACCTCATGGGAGACGTTCCCGAACCCATAACAATAGACGACGCTTCCACCAACGAAACTTCAGTTCCTGAAAGCAGAGTTCTTACCGAAGAAGCCCCTACCGATGAGGTCAAGTCGGAAAAGAAAACAGATAAACCGACTTCCTCGTCAGGCAAAGGAAAAGGGAAAAAGATCTCCCATGGCAAAGGAAAAAGCCTTAAAATTGTGGATGAAGTTCTCAACAAAAGGAAAGCAGAGAGCTCAGCTGATGAAGCTTAAAAGAAACCCCGAATGGTGGATGTTGAGGTCGATAAAACCGAGGTGTCGGGTCCATCTCTTCTTGAGAGGCTATTCATTCCGTTTTCAATTGTCCCGGAGGGTGAAGCTTCTTATCCCTTATCATCGTTCCGTCCCGACCCGAAGATGGGCATCAATGACAGGCTTACCATTGACACCTCTCTTGATTTTGCCTACAACACAATCCCACGTCGGGATAGAAAATTGCTGAGGAAGATGGATTGTTCTTCCCTTCACCAAAGTCTCTCTCTTGGTGTTGCGTAGGTAATCATTTTATTTCTCTTCCTTTAGTTAAATTATCATTGTCATCTATTAACATTTGTATCTCAGGTCATGGGCTTAGCTTCTGAAGCCATCTTTCGCAATGATGTCGCTTTGGAAAAAATCGATGAACTGACGGTTCAGAAAAAGGCCGACCAACTTGAGCTTTCCAATATCTTGTCCTTGCTCAAAGAAGAAGAGAAAATATCTGCAAAGCATTTGAGGGAAATTGATCTCCTCAAGGATGATTTGGACGCTGTTAACTCTTCTAAGAAGGAATTGGAAGCCGAAGTAGCCTTTTTGAAGGGAGAGGGTTCTTCCCAGCTTATCTCCAACTTCCTATCTTCCGACGAAGGGCGCGACTTGCTCATTAAATTATGCGCACCTGCTCGCAACTTGGGTTATCACAGGGCCTTAGTCGCAATTGCTCCAAAATGCCCAGAACTGGTTATCACTTCCGAGAATGGGTATAACGCCAAAGCTGACGAGGCTTTAAATTAGGCTTTTGCCGACCTAAAGTTGGTAAAAGTAGATGGACGTCAGTACATACCTGAAATGCCTCGTGAAGATGATGAACAAGAGAAGAGCTGAGCCTGCGAGCTCATATTATTTGTAATAGTGCTGTAGGGTTTTTGTATATGTCCTGAACAGCAGTTGACCAATTTTTGGTCTTTTTGAATATTAATTTTGATTTCCAATCTTTATTGATTTCGTCTTGATCAATCGTATATTCATGTAATTCGATTTTAATTCGTAATAAATCCACGAATTCCATGACGCCAGATAATTCCAGCTAACACGATGTTGAATATAACGCCACGAACTAAAATTAAATAACCCGTTGTGCGTCGTGCTTTGATTTAATTCGATCTGAATTGAACTTGTTGGTTTAATTGAATTTGCACGTTTCCTTTTTGGCGGAAAAGCAATAATACAATCTGAAATCTGTTAATTTGAACTAAATCAAACTTAGATTTGCATTTGATCTGGATGTTATCCTTTTTGACGGAAAATCCATAAAAAGATGCCGTATAATCCGATCAGAACTGGAGTTTGTCAATACGACATATAAAATGAATAAACTGAAAACAAACTCAAGTTATAAGAATAAACTTATAAAGAGTTGTTTTATTTGTGTAGCTGAATTACACTTATTGAAGCGTCATAGCGCTTTGAATAACTGAAAAAGAACTAAATAGATAAACTATTGATAGTATCTTCGTAAGATGGAGATGTTCCACATCCTTGGAATGGTTCGACTATCAATAGTTTCCAACTTATAAATCCCAGCTCCTCCGACCTGAGTTACCTTGTAAGGTCCTTCCCATTTCGGATCAAGCTTCTTGAGGCCTTTAACTCGACTTTCTTCATTCTTCTACAGGACCAGATCTCCAGGTTGTAGCTGAGTTTTTCTGACTCGCCGATCATAGTATCGGGCCATATCAGATTTATACTTAGCTTCTTCAAGGTGTGCTTTTTCCCTTTTTTCTTCCAGCAAATCCAAACTCAATCGCAATTCATCTGAATTTGCTTCTGAGATGAAGTGGATTGTTCTAGGGCTTGGGAGTCTGATCTCTGCAGTATCACTGCTTCTGAACCGTAAATTAAGCTGAAAGGAGTTTCTCGAGTCGCTGTTCTTGGGGTAGTTCTGTACGCCCATAGAACGTTTGGCAGTTCTTCAACCCAATCACCTTTTGCTTTTCCTAACCTTGTTTTCAAACCTTGAACAATTATTCGATTTGTGACCTCGGTCTGTCCATTTGCTTGTGGATGGGCTACCGAGGTGAAATGCTGTTTGATATTCAGCTCTTCGCGCCAACTTTTGAAAGGATCATGAGCAAATTGGGTACCATTATTTGACACAATGGTGTTTGGTATTCCAAATCGGCATACAATCTGTCTCCAAACAAACTTAACCATACTTCTCCCGAAAATTTGCACAAGTGGTTCGGCTTCTACCCATTTTGTGAAGTAGTCAATAGCCACTACCAAGTGCTTAAGCCGTCCAGAAGCTTCAAGAAAAGGTCCAGCGATGTCAATTCCCCATTGGGTGAACGGCCATGGACTTTGAATTGTGACCATCTCAGTTTGTGGGATATGTCTAATGACGGCATGGATTTGGCACTTATGGCATTTTTGCACCAAATCGTGTGCATCTGAACTCATCGTAGGCCAATAATATCCCAACTGCATTGCCTTCTTTGCCAATGTGCATGCTCTAACATGACTCCTGCACGATCCGAGATGGATCTCTTTCAGGACATACAGCGCCTGCTCAGGTCCTATACAATGCAACCAAGGCATTAAATAACCTTTTTTTAAACAGTACTCCATTTCTGATAGTGTACCTGGCTGATTGCATAGTTAATCTCCGAGCTGAAGTTTTATCTTGCGGTAATTCTCCGTTCGTCAGAAATTTGATAATTGGAGTCATCCAAGTATCTCCCAGCTCTTCTACCACTAGAACTTGCAACTCTTCAATGCTTCTAGTTGGCAAGACCTCCACTAAAACCTTTTTGGTGAGATGGACATGTGCCGAAGATGCCAACTTCCTGAGTGTATCCGCTCGTTTGTTCTGAGCTCGGGGCACTCGCTCTAATAAGAATTCCTGGAAATTCCTTTTCAAGTCTTCAGTTTTATCCAAATATTTTTTCAAATTCGGATCTCGGGCCTCATACCCCCCAGTTACTTGGTTTACGATGAGCTACGAATCACTATAAACCTGTAACTTTCCATCTCCCATCTGAGAAGCCAACTTCATCCCAGTTATTAATGCTTCGTATTCTGCCTCATTGTTCGTGGCTTTGAACTCAAAACGCAAAGCATATGTGAACTCCTGTCCACTGGGGTTGGTTAATATTAGCCCAGCACCTGAACCATCTTCACTCGATGCCCCGTCAAAAAATAAAACCCAAAAACCTTCTGTTTTCTTACAAGGGTTCTGCAGATCATCTTCTTTCGCAAGGTTTTCTTCTGATATGGAAACTTCTGCTATGAAATCCGCGAGCACCTGGCCTTTTACCGCTATCCGAGGTGAAAAGGTGATTGCATATTCTTCCAACTCAATTGCCCATTTCATGAGTCTTCCTGAAGAATCAGGTTTTTGTAATACTTGCCTCAACGGTTTGTCAGTTAAAACATGGATTTCATGTGCTTGGAAGTATGGTTTCAACCACCTTGAAGCATTAATAAGCGCCAGTGCCAATTTTTCCATGGTCGGATATCTCTGTTCGGCTCCTTGCAGGGCTCTGCTCATGTAGTACATCTGTTTTTGTACTCATTGGTCGTCTCTGAGCAAAACTGAACTTATTGCTGCATCACTTGCCGCCAAGTACAAATACAAGATTTCGCCATGAACCGGGGTGGACAACACTTGGACATTTGCTAGATACACTTTCAACTCAACAAACGCCTTATCACAACTTTCATCCCATTCAAAATTTTTTGTCTTTCTTAATGCTTTGAAGAACGGCAAGCTTTGATCAGCCGGCCTCGACAGGAAACGATTCAAGGCAGCCAAGCGCCCTGTAAGCCTTTGAACCTCATTTAAGGTTCAAGGTGTCTTCATATCTAGAATTGCTTTTACTTTCTCTGGATTTGCTGCAATTCCTTGGCTTGAAACCATGTGCCCAAGAAACTTTCCTGAACCGACACCAAATGTACACTTCTTCGGATTCAACTTCAACCCTGTTTCTCTCAACTTTGTCAAAGTTTCTTTTACATCATCCAAAAAGGTTACTATTCTTTTGCTCTTAATCAGCATATCATCAACGTAAATTTCCATATTTCGTCCGATCTAATCAGAGAAGATCTTGTCTACCAATCGTTGGTATATAGCACCGGCATTTTTCAACCCAAATGGTACCTTTGTATAAAAATATTTACCCTTTTCGGTTATGAAAGCTGTTTTCTCCGCATCGTCTTCGTCCAACTGAATTTGATGATAACCTTTGTAGGCATCAAGAAAACACAAGACCTCAAAACCGGAGGTCGCATCTACTTTCTAATCAATTACCGGCAACGGGTAACAGTCTTTTGGACAAGCCTTGTTCAGGTTGGTGTAGTCTATATACATACGATTGAAGTGTCTGGCTTTGGAACCATAACAGGATTGGCAAGCCAGGTCGGGTAGAACACCTCTTTGATTATCTTTTCCTTCAACAATTTGTCGACTTCTTCAGATATGGCCTTATTACGATCTGGCGCATACTTCCTTTTCTTCTGTTTGATCACTTGAGCTGATCTATCAATATTCAACTTATGAACCATCAGGTCGGGTGAGACTCCTTTCATGTCATCTGTGCTCCAAGCAAAAACATATTTAAAATCCGACAAGAGATTTACCAGTCATTTTTTTGTTTCTATCGGTAATAATGATCAGATGAGAACTGTTTTATCTGCCTGAGATTCATCTAAGCATACAGCTTCTACCTCTTCTGTTAACATCACTGTTTCTGATCGGTTTTCTGTTTCTACGTAGTTCACATTTGCAACCAGCTGTTTTTTACTTCACTTCAAAGCAATCATGTGACACTCTCTTGCTAACTTTTGATCACCTCGGATCGTAGCAATTCCTGCTTCAGTAGGAAATTTCATAACCAGATGGTATGGAGACCAGATTGCCTTTAATTGCACTATGGCAGGTCGTCCCAGAATAACGTTGTATGGAGACGTGACATTAAGGACGGTGAACTCAATGTATATGAGTCTTTCCTTGGGATATTCTCCCAATGTCACTGGCAGGTTTATCGTGCCAATAGGCATTGACGTTTCTCCTGAAAAGCCGATGAGGTGTGAATGACAAGGTTTTAACTGTTTCTTGTCAATACCCATCTTTTGGCAAGTTTCGTAATAGAGAATGTCAGTCGAACTGCCGTTATCTACATATTTTCTGTGAACTTCCTTATTGGCGATGATTGCTTTAATCAGCAATGCGTCGGCATGTGGAAATTTGGTCGACACAGCATCCTCTTCTGAAAAGGTGATGGTGTCTGTCGATTTGAACCGTTTATGAACTGGTTCCTGTTATGGAATTCCCCTGTTCTTCGATTTCTTGGAGGTAATAGAATCACCATCATATGGTCTCCCAATAATGGTGTGAATTACTTCTGTGACATTCTTATTCACTCCAGGATTTCTATCATCACCATTCTCTCTCCTTCTCTTATCATCTGGAAGATCCGTATCTTTCTCGTTTTCAGATCGGTTTGAAGGATTTTTCAAAACAAACTCTTTTAGGTGGCCGTTCTGAATCAGTTCCTCTATATACTTCCTGAGATCTTTACAGTGTTTCGTGTCGTGACCATGTTGATTATGGAACTTACAGAAGTACTTCTTGCTTCTTTTGTTGTCAGGAGCCGTCATTCTTTGTGGATATCTCACATTTCCTCTGTTCTCCAGGATTGCGAGCACATCGGTTTGCCTTTTGTTCAACAAAGTGTAATTCCTATCTTCACCAACTGTAGACGAGTTGTTTTGCACTTTGTCGAATTTATCAAAATTTTGTTTGCTGTTTCTATTACCGGATGCCTTGTTTTTTTCTTCTTTCTTCTTTTCAGGTGCTCTGTCATTGTCTCGCTTTTGTTTATCCGCGTCTTCACCTTTCGCGAATTTACGAGCTCGCTTCGTCATCTCTTCAGTAGTGACGGGAGGATCTATGACAAAATCTTTGTATAGCCTTCCAGGTCGCAAACCGTTCGTAAAGGCTTCAATCACCACCTCTTCCGATCTGTGTCCTATTTCCAAACTTTCATTTATGAATCTATCAACGTATTGAGTTATTGACTCCGAATCTCCTTACTTCACGTTGAGCAGTTCAACACTTGTTTTCACAAACTTCTTTTTTTGCACAAACCTACTTTTAAAAGCTGCTCTAATCTCACTGAACTGACGAAACGCCCTAGGCTTAAGATTGTCATACCACAATCTGGCAGTTCCCGTCATAGTTATGCCAAAACACTTGCATAAGATCTGATCTTGGTAGTTATAAATTCTCATGCTTTGCACATAATGATGCACGTGTTTTTCTGGATCTCCTTCTCCATTATAATATAACAAAGTCGGCATTTTAAACTTATGTGGAAGAGGGTAATTTTCCACATCGTCCACAAATGGAGAATGTATCCCCAAATCATCATTGCGTTGTGGTTGTGAAGTGCATGGCAGGTTGTTTGGACTTATGTTGCCGAATTGCAAATTCTGAGTCCTTGACTGTTCATAACTTGCATACAGGTTATCATCAAAATGATCCTCTGTTCATTTCTGTTCGGTGATCTTGTGTCTCTTCGGCGAGATGAAACCGAAATATGATCTCGATTCTGATCTCGACCTTGATCTCGATTATTCTTGTTAGCACGCTCCTCTGCTCTTATTCTGAGCTCATCGGCTTTCAACCTGAGCTCGTGTTCTTTTTGAAACTGCTGTTGGAGATCGTGTTTACGAATTTCTTGCTCGCGATCTTTTCTTTGTTGTGTTTCCCAAATTTCTCGTTCAGTTAGATTACCTGGAGCATGACTTGCTATCATAGCCTGAATTCGTTGTCCGTTGTTAAGCGAAAACTTGAGCACATTTGGTGAATTCAAGTTAACAATGGGTATTGAACTTCCTTCTTGATTCCGAGGAACAGAACCTCGTCCGTCCTGAAGAGGAGTCCTGGTAGATGAGTTTGCGGGTTCTTCCCGCAGAGAAGGATTGTTCTCCCCAGGATTAGTAGGATCAGGAGGATTTTCACCTGGTTGCTTGTCGCGTTTTGATGACTGCAAACGAGTAGTAGGCATGTTGCTTTCTGCCCCACGGTTGTCGCCAATTGATAGGTCTCAAGAAGTCTCACGTCGTCTTCGGGATCGTCTGGTCGTCTGGATGCTATGAACGTTCTGAAGACCTGCACAAAGTCCCCAGGATTGGTACCAGGGAGTAAACTCCGATGCCTAAGTCAATAACGAGCCTTAAACAAATTATCGATAAGTAATTGAGAATACTTGAATCGAAAAATCCCTTTCCAAAGTGATGGAGATGAGGTATTTATAGAATACATACGTGAAGTAGAGTTGTACTAAAACTCTAACTAGTACCTTGTAAAGGGTTTGATGTAGTGTAAGAGTTGTAACAGGATTATAACTCTTAATACACATGTGTAATCAGAATATGTTCTGAGAAGGAATAGGATTCCTATGAGCTGAATGATAGTTGTTGTATTTGAAGTCTATCTTTGAGGTATTATACTTGTAGTAAAATTCAACCCTCATCACTAACATTGATACTTGATACTCAAAAATTGATACATAGCACGCAAAAATTGATACGTGATACGCGAATTAGAATACACTTACCAAAAGTATCAAATTCTTATATGTTAACATTGATATTTGATACGCGAAAAATTGATTTGTGATATGCGAATCAAAATGACACTTAACAGAGGTGCCAGATTGATCACTTTGGATCTTTTGTTTCATTATCTGTTTCATATCACTGTTTCAATTTATAAATACGTGCCACGTATATTTTACTAAAATTATATCAAGTAATTAGTGAACCATAAGGGATAAGTGTTAAATACACGTGACAGGTATTTATAGATTGAAACAAGGATTGAAACACAAAATATAACAAAAGATCCATTGGGCAAATTAATACTTTTGAACTAAATATTGATACGTTCAAATTAATACTCCATACGCGAAATGTAATCGACGTGCGCCATTAATACTGTCCCATATGTAAACCCATTTCAGAAGAGTTTTTGTGGTTAAGGTTTACTTGTTTATTTTTTAAATCCACATAAATTGAGATTTTTTAAAAAATTATGTTTTTCAGAAACCGCGAGTTTTTTTCATGTTTCACCATAATCTACTATTTTATAAGTTGCTGATTTGGTTAGAAAAAAAAACAGCAAAATCATATTTTCTTTGAAAATTCTAAAGCCATAGCCAACAGAAAAAATAAAACAAGTCATTTCATGCTTTGATGTTTTTTTGTTAAGGGTGAATAGCATTTAACTTCTCTTCTGGCAGTGGCGGAGACAAAGTGGGGGCAATGGGGGCAATTGCCCCCACTTACCCTACTTTGCCTCTATTCTATATAAAGAAAAATTATTTGATTTTTAAAAATTATGATAATTTTTGTACCTCTACCCCCATTATTCAAGATGTAGATAAATTTAATTAAATTATTAAAATTAAGCCTAAATCCACACACTTTATTCATATCATGTATGAATAAAAGATAATGTAATCTTTTAAAAATAGAATAAATTTTTTCTCTTTGAATCTATTAAAAAAGATACGAATAATTGAGCAAATTATTAAAAATAAATACTCAATATAATTGCACCATCACCATTAAAATGGCAAAATGAGAGATGAGATTTAACTAAATATAAGTTTCTCTCTGTCAACTCTAATAAAAATTTTATTAGATTTTGTGATAATATAAAATAATAAAATTTCTCTTTACTTGTGAGTTGTAAGTTTCGATTATTATAAGGGTTAATATCAATTTACCTCATGAAAGATCAGATTTTATCACTTTGCCCCATGAATTACTTTTATTATAACTTTACACCATTAATTATAATCCGTTAATGAATTTAATGATTAAAAATTAATATGGCTAACTTTTCTTAAATACAAAAATATATTGACAAATTTACCCTTAATATAATTCTAATTGTATTAAAATACTATCTTCAAGCCATGAAGCGCAACTTATGTGCTTTTGAGTTTTCTTTTTTTTAGGACTTTAAAGTTTATATTTATTCATTGTCTTATAGCAAAATTTTTCTTTTTCAAATAGGATTAGCCCAGCAATGTAAAATTCCTGCATATTAACATTGCTACAATTTATTTTGTGATTATAAATTTCGGGTAAGCGAAATTACTAAAATCATTCATTAAATTAATTATTTACAATAAATATTAATATATTGTTAAACAATTTAGGATTCTATATGAATAAACTTATCAAGTGAATTCAATTTGTTCTCAATTAACTATGTCATAATTGAAAAAAGTATATGCATACATACGTACTTAAAAAAAAATCTTCCTTGATCCCTCTCTTAACTCCATTTCTCAATTTGTGAATATGGTGAGCACTCATCACCACCAAACCAAGCCTCATTCAATCCTAGGAATAACTAAAAGATTTTTTTTACTTGATTATTATATATCTATGATGTGTAGAATGATTGATATATAGTACGTAAAAAATCTAACCAAAAACTACCACATCATTTCTATGGAATTTTAGAAATTCAAACTACCATCACCAAAATCTATATTTAAATATATAGAAAGCATTAAAAATCTAACCAAAAGCCACCAAACATGTTTGATGAAGTTTTAGCATATGCAGAAAAAAAGTGAGAATGTTCAAAAGTGTCTTTATTCAAGTAAATCAACATTTTCTGCATTTGATGAAACACTCTTGTTAAGATAAAGTAATAAGCGGCCTAAATGGTCGTCCAATTCACGTGACCCAGGCTGCGATCACGTGACGTCTCCAAGGCTTCTTTGCAAACGACGCCGTTTTCACCCCAAATGTTTTAGGGTTTCATCGCTAGCCACTCACCTTTCCCAATATCTTATCTAAATGCTTCTTCTTTTCCTCTCAAATCATCTAATGCTTCCTTCTTTCTCTCCTAGCTACCCGCTTCATCTCTGCTTCCCTAAATGATTTATTATTTTGCAGCGACAATTGATTTTAGTTGTTTTGATACACTTTGTATTAGCAAAATTTGTGTTCTTCATTTCTAAGTTGTTTTGATGCACTTTGTATTAGCAAAATTTGTGTTCTTCATTTCTAGGTGACTATGGCGATCATGTTTGACTCACTATGAGTGACTGACTGACTGAATCGGCTTGACTGACTGAATTGACTTGTGATATGTTTTGAATCTCTTTCTTTCTTTTAAATTTTGTTTGAAGATAGTTGCAGTTTCTGGTGGATTGCATTATGTATAGTCTTTATGCATGTTTAAACTGTGTAATTGATAAATTTGGTAATTGGATATTGATTGTACTTGAATCTTTGAAATCGTTTTTGTTCCTTCTATGGCCAGCAATTTAATTTGCTTGATCATTCTTTAATAGCATTTCTTATCAAAATTGTATTTTGGTGTATCAGGTCTTTGGGAAAATTAAGAAATTGGATATGGAAAGCTAAAAATGCCATTGGTATCTGGAGGAAGGTCTACTCTGAATCCAAATGCACCGTTGTACATTCCTGCATCAATACGCCAAATGGAGGATTTCTCACCAGAATGGTGGAACTTGGTGACTACTTCCACTTGGTTCCATGACTATTGGCTCAGTCAGCACCAAGGCGAAGATTTCTTGGGCTACGAAGAAGATGGGTTTGGAGAAGCTGATGTTGTTGATTTGCTGCCTGATACTATTGATCTTGGCATGGATAAGGAGGACCTGAACATGGAAGCTCAGTTTGAGGAATTCCTCCGCTCCTCTGAAGCCGGACTGGAACATGTGTCTTCCTTCCCCACTGTCAAGGGAGTGCCTGCAAATGGTATGAATTTTATGCTTCAGATAAGAGAGTGAATAAAGAGCTACAATTCGTCCATTTAACTTTTCCTTTTTAATGTGGTGTTGTATTGCAGTATGCCTCTTTGACCATCTTGATTTGTATGATAGGTTTTTCAAGGGGCAGTGAGACATTGATCAAGAGTCTTTTCTTACCACTGGAGAAAGGGCCTAAGTACCAAGCAGAGCAAGGCAAGTTCCAGGGGAAGCCATCAAAGCACGTCAGCCCAAAATGCAGCCCCCGTCGCATCCAGCAGCCTCGCTGAATAATTTGTTTTTTCGAGATCAAAATATCATCTTTAAATTTGTTTTGAAATATATTGTGAATTACATTAAATCAGCTCTTATTTGGGAATTTTCTTGTTTTCTGAAATGGCGAATCTTCATTCCTACTTGTTGTTGTTGATTTTGTTATGGGCACTTATCTTGGTCAGATCATCCATATTGTGTGAAATTAAGAATTAAATCTTTGTATGCCATGCATGTGAAAAATATTAGATCTTTCTTGATTATTTATTATCGTCTGAATTTAGTTGTTGCTTTTTTCAGATATCATAAACAGGACAAATAAACTTTGTGTTACTGGAGGTTTCCAAATATTTGGTTTTTTAGTTTATGTAATTAGACAATATCATGTTTAGTAGTGTGAGATATAATAAAAAAATCATCAAAACTTTGATCTTTCCATGGTTTACGGATGATTACAATTTTTGGCATTTATTAATTGACAGTTTCATGTTTAAGAATTATCAGAGCTATCACTGTACAACTCCTCAGAAAGAAAAGCAATGCTTATCTCCTTACTGATGAGATAAGGAAATAAGCTTGAAATTAACTCCATGGTGACATAAGGCTATCCAATGGCCTGTCCTTGACAATATATGAGAACTTTGTGGATTAATTTATTTTCCTTGAAAGCTTGATTTGGTTTAATGTAATAATCCTGCTTTGTTGGTAACTGAATTGAACTCTGAATTTGATAGTGACTTTTCATGCTGTCCAGAGATGCTCTTGATGCACTGGGTTTGGTTCTATATTGTTGTCGGAGGATGTTGATGACTCGCGTGGATCTTATAGAGAAGTTTCTTAACTACATTAGTACCTACCCTCTCTCTCTCTCTCTGTGTATATGTATATGTGTGCACATCATCTGTTTACATCCTCTTAGTATTATGGACTGGTAAAGGATATGGAGTGTATGTAATCTTGATATAATTAAAATGCAAGAATTAATTTGGGAGCTACTGTGTGTGTTTATGTGTCAATAAAAATCGTAATCGTAATCCCTGACCCTTTGCAGCAGCACCGATGAAAGGTATTTTTTTTTTGGGTTTGTAGCTCCATATATATAGCTTTCCAGTTTGGGGCTTTTTGATTGGATTTCCATTTTTGGTTTAATGGGTGACGTTATTGTTGTTTCGCGGTTTTCCATTGTAGGGTTCAAATGTTAATTTTGCGTTCTGATTTTTTTTTTCTTGTTTTTTAGTTTAAGAAAGGAAATTTTGAGGCAGTTTAAAGTGGGTTACTTTAATTGATTTTGATTAAGGTTTTTAGTTTCCTATTTTAAATTTTTAGATTTTCTCTGAATCTTTTGTAATGATTGTTTTGACAAATCTTTATTGAAGTTGAGGAAATATGGAAAGAGAAAGCTCGAGTTTGATCATGGATTTATGTTTATCAAATGCATAATTACTTAACTATTCAATGCACTTGGGGGATGTGTTTAATTATGTTTCCCTGAATATTGGTGCTGCTTACTTTGAATGAACGATGAAAAGGAAATAAATTTATAGTAAATGAGTGCATAATTCTCAATCATGATTAATTGTAAATCTTGGATTTTGGAAAATGGGTTGGAAGCTTATTAACTTTAATTACAGTATTTACATGTGAGGTTTTCTTTGTTTTCAACTGTATTCTGGTATTTTTCAAACATTTAAGTTAGTTCTGGATAAAGAATGATTTTTACTTCTTTCTAAAATGGGTTAGAAGCTTATTAACTTTAATTACAGTATTTACGTGTGAGATTTTCTTTGTTTTCAACTGTATTCTAGTATTTTTCAAACATTTAAGTTAGTTCTGGATAAAGAAAGATTTTTTACTTCTTTCTGATGAAAGACTTAATTTAAGTTTGGTCTGACTTCATTTACTCATTAGGCTAGACGCTCTTCTTCTAAGCTTCTGTTTGATGATTTTGCTGAATATGTTCCCCTCTTGCTTCTTAGGTTGTGGTCCTTATTAATCAGAGCATTACCATATAGGCACTTGCATCTTGATGATGGTGCAGAATAGAACTATGGTTTATATCATGGTAGAAGAACAGGCATAGTTTTGTGTGTGCGAGAAGGAAAATTTAAGTTGAACTCCATTCCCTGTGTTGGTGGTATGAGGGATATATTCCTTCATCTATTTTCAGGATTGAGAAGAAAGAAAAATAAAATCTGGATACATTTTACTACCTCATAATATCCACAGAGGTTTGAAGTCTAGCATTTCTAAAAACTTAGGTTGTTTTTGTGTGATATTTTGACAGATTTACATAAAATTTTACTTTATATATTTTACTACACATTGCATCCTTTCTCTGGTTGTTTTTGTGGATTTATGAGAAAGATGAGCTAATCTTGTGTTCGTCTTCTACATTTAGTTTATTGCAGTTGTTCTTATGCCATAGTTTTGCTTAAACTGAGCTGAAGATTTTCCATTTTCTTTCCCCCCTGATAAAGAAGAAATTTTTCTGACAAATGCTGTGATATAATGCGTATTTCACATGGATTCGGAGTGAAAGGTTTCGTGTTTGTTTTTTCTTAAGGTGGTTTTGATATTTTTTTCCAAATGGCACCTTCCTTTACCAAACAAAGTAAGACCTTCATTAGTATATTGAATTTCCTCTGACCGTCGATGTTTTCTACAATATATTAAGATTGGATTCCCCTTTCTTTTTCTGATGATAACTTGCCTGTCCTCGTGGAATTGGTAACTTGAGTTTTGTACTGTCTTCTTATTCACATTATTTTTGCACTCTTTGAATCTGTTAGGTAGATAATTCCATGCATGAAAAGGAGCAGAAGTGGGATGCTATGATTTTTGTATTTGGATGATCCCTTTAAATCCTTGTTAGTTGATCAGATGTGGCCGTCTTGCTCTAATCATGTTTCTGTTATTATTACGAATTTATTTTAATTGATGAAGAAAAGAAAGACGAGAAGGAAGAGAAGTTAGTGGTTAAAAAAACCCCACTACTAAGTTAATGGCTAAGAAAACCCCCATTACTATCAGCCTTAAGAAAGTGTGTAAGGTGAGCTTCCTTAACTTCATTGTATCTTTTTTCAATGATTTTGATTTTGATTATTATATTGATTTTTTCTATTGCAAGTGGAAGTTTAATGAGTAAGTTGTGGTTGTACTTGTACGTACTTTTGATTTGATTAGGTGTGCAAGAGAACAGGTCACGAAGCAGGATTTAAAGGCTCTACTTACATTGATTGTCCAATAAAGCCATGTTTTCTCTGTAAAATGCCTATATATATATATCCAACCCCCCAAGCAGGGGGTTGGGGGGTATGGCTGCTCCCCCAAGACTTTAAAAATTATACGTTTTCCTATGAAAAATTAAAACTCTTCAATTAAATCCTTCAAAAAATTAGAATTTTACCCCCTAAAAAATTAAAACTTTGCTTCTATTAGTGATGTTATACATTGGGCCATGTTCTGGAAGTTGTGTTGTTGTTTTTCTTTGTTATCCTGTGAGGCTTATCTTTTAATGATTTTCCAGTCATTGGTTTGAAAATTTGAAGAATTGTACATCTTGAGTTGTACTCTTTCACTTCTGTAGACTTTGTGTTCTAGAATTGCTAGAATTTTCTCCTTTCATGGTAACAGCTAATTGTTTCTTTTATATGATGCATTACTAGGAACACCTTTGTGAATGCAAGGCTAACAAGCACCGGCTTCCTCACCTTTGTGGTTGCAGATGGATCATGTTGACAAGTTGCTGTCTTTAGATCCTATATACCTTGCAATGAGTCTTGCCATCTAAAACTTAAGGTTGGGCTCACTTGTATTGTTAATTTTTTTTAATCTTTTCTTTAAGCCTCAATTTTCATCATTTATCATTGGTCGTTGTTGGTTGTAGGAATACCAACAAGAAGCTAAACAATTGATTCAAGAAATTGAGCAAGCCCTTGCTGTGTGCTCAATAGTTTCTGTAAGAAAATTCATTGAATTTGATGCCTCAACTATTTTTTTAGATTGTCATATTGAAATAATTTATTTCTGGTGGATGAAATGAATCTACAATTGTTATTATTACATTGTTGAATATACTATGTGTGTTATTATCTTTCATTTTAAGAAATAAACTGCTTCATTTTGTCTTACTTTCCCTTACTCCAAGTAATCTTTCATAATTGCTACCTCAGGTAGCTGAATGGGAAACTCTGTACTTGAAGAATCGTGACTCACCTATCTATATGAAAGAAAGTGAGAAATTATTTCACAAGTTGTCTTCAGTAAAGGTACTTTACTGATGTTTTGAATGTCTGTGTGATTATGTAATATTAGGAGACATTACTCAAGATGCTTGGTGTTTGGACATCTTAAATCACAAAAGATGTGTACTTTCTCCTTATTGGTTACCCAGATGCATGCACAACGAGTTAACTATTTATATTCTAAAGATTCTTGTCTGATTTGTCTTTACTCTTCTTTAACTATTTATATTCTAAAGATTCTTGTTTGATTTGTCTTTACTCTTCTCTCTACTACTAATTTTTTACTTGGGCTCGAATGTTCTGTGCTGCAATTTCAACTCAGATCAGCATGGACCATATAATTACTGAAAATTGGAATTCCAATATAAGTTTTGGAAAGGAAATTGATTTATAAATAAGGTCTTCTAAAGTTGACTTTTTGAATAATCTTATGAATTATTTTGTCTATCAGCTTGTACAAGGTGAAGGTAAAAACTTATTCACACGTTTTTGATAGTTTGTAGCCTGCTGCTGTAATTCTTGTATCCCATATCTTCAGGTTGACCAATTTTATAGTGGTTAGAACACCATGCACCTGATTTTGATATAACTGTTTACAGTTTTTTAGAGAAGGTGATCATTTAAATGATTTTCAGCAAATGTATAGTAGTTTTACAAAATTTGTTTTATGAAATGTTATTGGATAGTGTAAGCTCTTATTCTTAGACTGGATCTAAGTGGATACCTCTTTTATATCTTAAGCTATGGAAATTATTTTACTTCATTAGTTTTACAAAAAGACCATAGTATTGTTCTATTGGTTGCATTTTCCTTTTGAAACAGGTTTCCAAATGTGGTTTCTGTGTTATATAAGATGGTGCCTTCTTTTTGATCCATAATACCATTTCAAGCATTTTCCTCGAACAAATTGCATTTGTTTCATGGTGAACCAGTAAATCTGTTTCATTTTGGATGCTAATTATACTCTGAGACTTTACCGGTTTGTTGAAAATGCTAAAAAATGCATTGATGGGAAATCTCCTGGTAGTGTTGACTCAAATGTCCTCAATAGGTTGCAGGCTGAGGTAATATTGGCTGATTTTTGCATTGGTGCTACATGATACTCTCAATCGTGTGTGTTCAAATGTCTCTCTCTTTTGGTCTTTTCAGTTATTAGAGCTTGGAGTCCAACTTCCTGAAGGTGAAATCCTTTCAGAATTGTTAAACCAAGTAGAATCTTGTCGTTCTCGGTGCAGTGATATATTGAAAGATTCTATTTGCCTAAAGGTTACGCCTCTTGTGGATGCATTTTATCTCCTATATCCAGTGGTGCACTGGAATTGAAATTAAACAAGTCATGTGAATTTATTTTTGTGTAGAAACTTCACTTGTACATTCGTGAATTTGAGTTCTGGGATTGGGGTTAGAGTGAGGTAAAGCTAGAGATCACATACATAGATGAGAAGATCAGACTTGGAAAGGGCTCTAAGGGTTCTCTCTTCGTCTTCCAAAGTTGTCAATAAACCTTGTGAAGCATCCACTTCGTTTGTAAAGTACTTAGACGATGTCGGTTCTACAGAATTGATGAAGACAATTTACCTAGGAATTGAAGGCTAAACTTCACTTTTCTTTGTTTGTATCTGTCATTTGATGGAATAGAAGAAAATGTGTGTTGTTGTAAATGAACAATAACTATGGCCTACGGAGAGACAATTTACGGATGTCTTACTGGATTGAGGTAGACTTTACAGAAAGACGAGTATTTGTTAAGCAAAATTAGGCCAGGGCCAACTTCTGTTTTTGATTAGCTTGATTTTACATGCGCATATATAATAGGATTTGGATCTTTCATTTAGAACTGCAGTGATCCTTACTTATTGCTACAATGCATTAACCAGCAAGTCCTGTCCTCATTCTGCCTGCGAAACAATTATAGTCAAATGTATTACATTATGGAGAGAGAATGGGAATGAGTACAAAATTTGGATCCAATGCAGGTAAACATTACTTAGGCCTCCTTATCCATAAATTTTCTTTTAAAACCGAAGATTCTCTGTCATTGTACATTTTGAATTGTTTTTCTTTTTCAATTTTTGAAGAGCTACTTAAATAAAGAAGGGAAAAATGTTAATTGATCCATTTATTACAGTGGTTCTCTTTCATTTGCCATGCGTTTCATTTGTCATTTGTTCCCCTTCTAATTTTTGCATTTTCCTTTGGATCTTTGTCCACTCCCACTCAATCAATAATTTTTAGTGTCACTCTGAATATCTCTCGACATTTCCGAAACTTTTGCAAGCTTTTGAGAAATAAATTTACGAAACTTTTGCAAGCTTTTTATATCATAAAAATTTGCGCAGTTTTGCTAATTATATATATTTACCTTCCGTAGTTTATACAATTATATATTCTCACATACTACGTGTTTTTACACATACTATACACTTTTTCGCACAATATATATATTTATACATTTTCACACACTATAATTACACATACTATACACTTTTCACACAGTATATATATATATATATATATATTTATAGATAATACACACACTTTCCCACAATATACATATTTATACTTACTATACACATTTCACACGCTACATATATTTATACATAATAGGGAGTTATACCAAAAAAAATTAAATATATGTGTACTATATGTAAATATGTATATTGTGTGAACATGTGTGTAATATGTATAAATATATATAGCATGTGAATATTTGTAGTATGTGTAAAAATTAATAAATATATATATATATATATATAGTGTGTGTGTGTGTGTGTGTATGTAAATATATGTGTAGTATGTGTATATTTGTTAATAAGCACATAGTTTTGCAAAAAAAAAAAAAAAAAAAGCACATAGTTTTGCATATCACATATTGGAGACCAATCTTGAGTAGTTCTTTAACCTTTGATGATGCACTTTTTAGTTTTATTATACAAATTATGTTATCAAGTCTAATGCTATTTTTAAATTTATATATTTATTAGTTTGTATAATATTCTCTTATATCGTATTTATTTCTTTTATTAAGATACAAAAGAAAATATGTTATTCATGGGATAATTAAATTATTTATTTAAATGCAAAATTTACAATAATTATAAAAAAAGAATTTATATATAGAGAATAGGTGTACTGAGTATTAGTAAAGAAATTATAAAATATATATATATATATATATATTAAAACAATAAGGATATTCCAATAATAAGCATGTTATTAATATAAATAAATACGAAATTAATATGATAATATTATTGAAAATAGTAGTCACAATTTAATTAAAATATAGGGTTTTTATATAAAGAGGATTATGAAGGATTAATATTGGAAAATAAGTATATATAAAGAGTATTTTGCAAGTTTTTCAAAATTTGTAACTATATATTGTGTGAGGAAATGTATGTACTATGGATAAATTAATGTAATGTACACAAATGAGTTAATATGTAAGAGAATGCATAATGTGACATATATGTAAATATATATAGTTTTCGTAAATATGTATAGTTTGTAAAATATATATATATATAATATGTGTACATAAATATAATGCATATAAATAT
This sequence comes from Ophiorrhiza pumila, assembly GCA_016586305.1. Lineage (NCBI taxonomy): Eukaryota > Viridiplantae > Streptophyta > Magnoliopsida > Gentianales > Rubiaceae > Ophiorrhiza > Ophiorrhiza pumila. The sequence goes on from BLIW01000006.1 coordinate 14,924,468, forward strand.
TCAAAGTGTGTGACAATGCATGTAATATGTATTAAAAGATATATTGGCGTATGTTAATAATATTGTGGTATATGAAATATATATTAATTGTATATATGTAGTATGCAAAATATGCACAACGTGTTAAAAATCTATAATATGAAAATAACTGTAGGATGAGCAAATGTATAAAGGTATGTATAGTGTATATATAATGTGTAATATGCACAACTTGAAGAATATTACCTTATCCTTTTCATAATAGTGGACACCAAACTAGAAAATAGCCTCTTCAAAGTGAAACCTTTAAAAAAACACTCTCTTCAAAGTGAAACCTTTTAAAAAAACACCAATGTATACAGATATTCACTTTACAAGGAACTATTGGTGGAATAAGTCTATAAGCATATATGAAAAAGTGATATCATTCAATTTCAAAATGTGTGGTTGCCTATCCATTTCAGTTTTAGTTCTTTACAATGGCTATAATATTCTTTATATAATATTCATATTATTTAAACATTGTATAACGTTTATTAATGCATTTTTTTGACGAATTGAAATAATGTTATGAACAAAAGTATTTGGTACTATTCTAATTATAGTGTGTAAAAATATGTGAAGTACGTGTTAATATGTGTGAAAAATATGTGTAAAATGTGTGGAAGTATGAATAGTGTATAATACATGTGCATTATGAATAAGTGTGTCTATAAGTATGTGTTAAAATGTATGAAGAATGTGCAAATATTTAAAGTATGTGCAAATGTAAATATTATATGCAATATATGTAGCGTAAAAAATATGTGAAAAATAAGTAAAAAATTATAGTGTGATAAATAATTAAATATGTTTCAATATATGAAAATATGTTTAGTATAAACATATATGCATAGTATGTATAAGTGTGTGTATAAGTATATATAATATGTGTAGTATGTAACACATATACATTGTATTGTGTGCAGATATAAGAAGAATTTGCAAATATTTATAATGTGTGAGAATGTATATAGTATATGTATATACGTAGTGTGCACATTATGTGCAAAATGTGTACAAATCTATAGTGTCAAAATAAGTGTAATTTATGCAAATATACGAAAGTGCGTATAGTGTATACATATATATGTATATGTATAAGTGTGTGTACAAGTATTGGCAACCATGTATCTTATGAAAATGTTTAAATATGTATAAACATGTATAGCGAGTGAAATTATGGGTAGATTTGTGAAAATATTAACCGTAAATGTTAGTACATGTATTGTGCAATAAATATTATATTACTTATATCTATTATACTGAATTAAAATTATAACGGGAAATAATATATAATTACAGCGCGCTGGCGCGCAATTGCCAACTAGTCTTGATACACATGAACACAATTGCAGAAACTTGACTATAGAATTTGGCAGAACCAAATCTAGTGTTTTGGGTTTGAACCTAACGATAAAATTAACAATATATGTTTTATTAATCAGTATGCTGATAAAATAAACTAAGTTGCAAGATCAATCATCGTGAACAAACAAAATACCTGAACTTTTGGGACGTCAATGCCAATAATATGATTTTCGAACAAAACACTCCTCTCTTGTGAGATACTTGATTCCTGTGAAACCAAGTTTGAATAGAGATAATTAATAGAAAAGAAAAGGTACAACATGTAAAATTATTTATATATATATATATATATATATATGTAGTAGAAAATTATTAACCCCAATTCTATGCTGAACATAATCATTGCTCCTAATTGGTTCTCCTCCAGCTGGTGTGAAGTAACTCCCTGTCGAGAATCCTTGTCTACATTGACTTCTAAAATCTCTTGAAGTCCCACTTTCAGTTGTACTCTCAATCATACCTCTTCTTACACTTTTATCTGTACCCTTTCTTGCACTACTAACATTATCTTTTATTCTAATCTCACATCAACTCCTTTTAGCACTACCACCTTCGCCTCTTCTTTTAATATTTTTCTTACCTCTTCCTACATTATTACTCCACCTACCTCTACCTCTATTATTCATAACAATTTCGCTTTCAATGAGTTATAAAACTGACCACATCACAAAAAATTCTATGCAGACAACACAATTTGTTCTGCACACCTGTCCCTTACATTGATGCTAAACAAATGAATGCTCTATCACACGTGTCACTTAAATCATTTAAAATTACCATCTGTTACATAAACACAGTACTTCATGCAAAACTTTCAACAATTGTGTCAAATCGCCAAAAGTTTGATACACTGAGACAAATTGCACAAGTGATCAAAACTAACCCATCTCCAAGACAAAATACGAACATAGCATACAAGAGCTCATAAACAACCAATATACTAGTTATCATAGATTATCCAGAAAGTATGCATTTCCATATTTAATTGCATCTATCAAAAGGCAATACTGACTTAGCACAGCAGTCAGAAGTCACCACATTCTTGCAGCAAGAAATCAAATTAAGACGCACCGTAGCACATCCAAATCACTCAAGCAAACATGAACCATCCAATTCAATGGCAGTTGCAACAAGAAATCAAATTATAACAGTCAACAATTTACAAGGTGTCGACTATTATAATGGTAGTTGCAATTAAAACAAGGACAAATAGAGCAACACGTTAATTCAAGTCACAACAAGCGAAGATATTGACGAGGAAATGACACAAAACAAAATGAAATGTAAAACACAAATTAATTAATCATCTATATATCTAATAAAACCCTTTTAAAAATATAAACCAATTAAATTTTTATTGCAAGTTCTTCCCTATCCCTCATCTGGAACCAAATAAAGGTTGATTCAACAAATTTTGCTCCTATCAGAAGTAAACAGAAATAGCACAGAGCAGCCAAACAGCCTTACATGAAACCCGCATTCAAATATGTATATTGATTGTACATAAAAAGTAATAAATTAGCAGGACCACATTCAATTACAAGAAAAATAATGACTTCACATCTATAAAACATAGACCCACAAGCAATTTCAACTCCAGTAAATATATAATCATATCATACGACTCCTATAACCATAAAACTGGCCTGAAAATTGAGCCTCAATAGTTCAAATAAGTGGGAATCATTTAATTTGTCAATAGTTCTTCCAATCATCAATTAAATGGAGTAGGATAAGATGAAATTAATAAGATTTAATTGCTTTTTTTCCTCAAAAAATTAGAGTTCATTGAAGAAGAAAAGATAAAAGACGTGCACATCACCATTAGGGCACGTAATAATTTCCTAGAGGATAAATATGATTTGAGGTAATATAGTCTATACAAATATAATTTCAGGATAAATATGTCTGTGCAACAAATTTATTTAACGGTGTTAGTATGTTTTCTATTTGACTGAAAGTCATGATGTAAAGTTATAATAAAAATGATTCATGGGGGCAAAGTGATCAAAGGTGATCTTTCATGGGGGTAAATTGATATTAACCCTTATTATAAAGTAGGAAAGGTAAAATAAGATTGGCATAAAATAGTCAATTGATTGAATTTTTAGTGACTTTAAATTATTGAAGTAAAACTTATGATTATGGTTATTATGATTAAGATGAGAAAATAGCAGAAATATTAAAATTTTTAAAAAAGTAAACAATTGTAAATTTAATTTTCTCTAACTTCACCTATGTTTTATTTACTCTAGTTTACTTTTAAAAAGTTTAAGATATCAAATCCATTTTATTTTGTTCAAAATAATCATTAATTTATTTAGACACTAGTTTTGAGTACTTATTTAATAAACTTGCTAAACATCTAATTCTATTTCTCTCTGTTATGGATATATTTAAAAACAAATACGTTTAATCAATAACATCTATATGGATATAATTTGGAAGAAAAAAATTTACAAGACAAATTGTGTACATATTAATTAAGATGATTTATTAATTCAAAATTTAGAGAGATTTTACATTATTGAATTGATATACCAATAACTATATGTGATATCTAAAATTTTATATAGCATAGTTATAATACAAATTTTGTGTTATTTATTTGTTGCTTTTAGCAAACTTGAGAATATTTTTTTTTCTTTTGATACAAGTATTAGAGGATTTAATTATATATATTGTTTGAAAAGAACAAAAGTATTTGCTTTAATATCTCATATTTAACTAATTTAATTAAAGTTAGTTTACAAAACTAAAATATAACTATATGATATTGCCCCCACTAGAAAGATTTTCTAACTTCGCCATTGTCTTCTGGTAAAGTTATATTATAAATTAATTTTTGTAGCTTCACCGTATTACGATCATCCCTTTAACCTAACTTGGATCGACAGATCATAGATCTAGTGAAATTATAAAAAATAAATCCTAACTTATGATGAAAAGCTAATGCAATGAAATGTTTAATTATTTCAAGATTCCCTATGATGTAATTTCGTTTTAATCAAACTTTAGCAGGTATATCTAAAACACAAAAGCGTACATATATATCAAACATTATAGCACAAAATTAAATAAAACAAAACTTGTAAGATCATTCCATCTCACTATAAGTTGTTCTTGCTAAAGAATCAGCAAATTGAGAGCGATTTTCCTATGGACACACGAAGTTTATTGCAAATGATTCACGATTCCTGGCTTCCTCGTACTAATTAAGTTGTATGGTTTCCTTGAAGCATTTCGTGTGTAGGGAATCAATGTACATAAAATTAATCAATATTCTTTACAAATCTTTAAACACTTCATAAATATAGAACCAAATCAATTGATATTAAGGTGGAGGCAGCAGAAAGAGTAAACTGATAATTTAGCAAGAGAATGCAATTTCCATACAAAACCTGTGAAAAAGTTCATAAAAAATTATAGTAGGCTTACGAAAATTGTAACTCAGTTTAGAAACGTTGAAATCCGATTTCCACTGTTCCAATGTAGAACTGGGAAGTGCTTTACTAAGTTAAATTTCACCCCGATCAGAGAATGTTTTCCCTTATGATCATCCATTTGATCAAAGCTACTCAAACAAAAATTTGCTGAAATTGCACCAAAAAATGACCTATGGGTTCCACTCCTTTCCTCTCTTTGATTATGAATAAGATTTCTTCAAACACGTAAGATGAAGGCTTTGACACTGATAAAATCAAAGAGAAAATTAAGGATTCTTATTTCAATAATGACTTTATAATGAAATTATATAACAAGATGTGTTTATATAGCCACTCATCTATTTTATAAAGAGATATAAAAAAAAACTATTAAAGAGAAATAGGAAGCTACCAAAGAGAAATAAAAACTACCAAATTACTAATATAATCTAACAGGTTGTACTGGGACAAGAAAAGAATGTGTGTAAATTTGTTAAATGCTTGTATAGATTAAAATAAGCACCAAAATAATAACATCAAAAGTTTGACCAATTTATACTTGATAGTGGATTTAAAATAAATGAATCTCACAAATGCATATATAGTATAAGTATAATAATGGTAAATGAATGATTATTATATGAATGACATGCTAATCTTTGGTATGAACTTAATTAGAACAAGTTGTTAATACCGAAGATTTGAGGTCAAGTAAATTTGAAATGAAAAATATGGTTGAGGAGCGAATGTTGTCCTAGGAACAAGGATCAAAAGAGAACAAGTATCAATCTTGCTTTCTTAATCTTATTACATTGGAAAAATCTCTTCGAGGTTTAATTACTCAGATTGTAAACCATCCTCAACCCTATTAGATCCTAAAATTAACAATGTCAAAATTAAAATGATGGTGATTCAATATTTCAATTAGAATATGCACAAGTGGTTGGATATTTAATGTATGTCATGACTTGTACAAGAGCTTATATAACTTATGTTATAAAAGATTTGAGTAGGTATACAAGCAATCCAAGTAAATAATATATATGTGATTTATTATCATTTTGAGGCATTTGTTTATACAATAAATTCTAAAATAAAATAAAGTCTAAAAATTTTGACACATTTTCTAATTATTTTTTCCTTAATTTAGAATTATTATATTTGATATTAAATAATGTCTAATATTTACGTGAATTAATGGTATTTTATATATTTTAGTAATGATTTAGAAAGTATTTATAATTGGCTACAAGAATTTTGTAAATTATTAATATATTTAAATTTAAATTTATTTATGACGTCATGATGATGTCATTCAATTTTTTCCTTCGGTCCGACTGATCTGACCCAATGATCTCTGATCTCGTAGCTTGTCTCATTCGTACTCCGCTTCAATTTTCAAAACATTGACCGATCTGACCCAATGATATAGTAGTTTGTCTTGTTCGTACTCCGCTCCAATTTTCAAAACATTGGGTAAATCTCCAGTAACTCAAGGCATTATTTCTTATTCTTCAAGAATCAAGATCTTACCGCAATGTCGACAGGGAGTCAATGATCTAGTAGCTTGTCTCGTTCGTACTCCGCTCTAATTTTCAAAACATTGACCAATCTGACTCAATGATCTAGTAGCTTGTCTCGTTCGTACTCCGCTCCAATCTTCAAAACATTGGGTAGATCTCCGGTAACTCAAGGCATTATTTCTTATTCTTCACACTACTACAAAATGGCCTTTTTAAACCTTCCTTTTTATAGCGGTTAAACATAATCCGATGTAAATTCTAAAAACGCGGTGTCATTATCGTAATATTAAACAAGAAGGAGAACATTTTACACCGGTTATAACTGTAACCGGTGTAAAAAACAAGACAATGTCAAATATTTACACCGGTTATCAGAAAATCGGTGTAAAATGTGAACATATTACACCGGTTTTCCCATAACCGGTGTAAATGATGTTTTTGTTACACCAGTTATTAAGAACCCGGTGTAAAAAATTTAATATTACACCGGTTTTGGCAAAACCGGTGTAAAATGTGTTACATTTAACTTAACCACACATTTTTCCTTCTTCTCCAACTTGAGTCAGCATTATCTCTATCGTAAGAAATACGAATTTCTTCCAAAAGCTGCGGACGAAATCGCATTTGTAGACCAAATCAGTAGCTACAAATTAACTTTTGTACATTCAACTCAACCATCTGAGGTTAGCTAGTTTTATATATACTGATAACTTTTGTATAATTTTTCTTCTCATTCGTCAGAGCATTGTATATATATAGATCTACATTTCATTTTTTAAAAAAATTTTAAAATTGTAGGTTTCAATATATATGCTTTATATTTGTAATAAATGTAATAATGTGATGTTTTGTACTTCATTTAGGAGTACATGTGTATATTTTTTTTGGTTAACTTATTATAAATATTTTTTGTATAATTTAAAGGGTGCGAAAGTCATGGATAGTAATTAATTAGTTTGTTAAAATTAAAGTTATCCACCATCTCTGCGGTAATTAATTAGTTTATTTTCTTTTTTATATTGTACCCAACCACGAAAACAGCTTCAACAGCAATTGACGATGGAAGACAAAAAAACTTCTTCCGAAGCAGTGAAAACCCAAAAAACTTATATCTCTCAAGGATCAATAGAAGCAAATGACCAAACAGAAAACATGAATCTCCCTATTGATTTATGGACTTGATTTGAATAAATTACACTTTGATGAAGGACAGCTATATGCAGACCCAGAGATGTAAAAAGTTATCGATACTATGTTGAAGACTATGTATCCAAAATTTTTCTAATCTGAAATTGGTGTAATCAGTTTGAAGTCTTATCATGTGCCTTCGTTCTATGTCCTGTGGCTTTTTTTACACCCTTATTTTTTCTTGTTAGTTGCTAGCTTTTGATGGGCAGATGAAAGTATGTTGTGCGCTTCTAAAGTGCTTTTGTGATTGTATTAGGCTTTAAAAGAATTTAAAGTATGTGATTTTCTCATCTTAATGTATGTCTATTATAATTAAATTTAGAAACATATTTTCTTGATTAATGTATATGATGTAATATTATGCAAGCATCAATGCATTTATTTTTTTGGTTAGCTTATTATAATTATTTTTTGTATAATTTAAAGGGAGCAATAGTCATGGATCGTAATGATATTATATTTGGTGATCGGACAACATCTGCGTATAAAGAAGAGGTTGAGAAATTTATTAAATGTGCTTATAAAAATGCCAAGTACATCTATTGTCCATGTAAGGGTTGTAAGAATTTTGCGGTGTTCGACGACCCTGACACTATAAGAGACCATTTGTATCGGAGGGGATTTGATCCTGCTTATAAAATATGGAAATGGCACGGTGAGAGCGATATTTCATCGAAACAAGAATAATATGAGGTTGAAGATGATGTTGCAATTAAAAATGATCGATTGGATGATATGGTTGAGGATATGGTCTGGAGTTTTTCCGATAAGCCTGATGTTCTTGCTTCGTTGTTGCATGATAGCGAAAAGCCTCTATATCCTGAGTGTATTAAGTACACAAGATTATCGGTTACTTTAAAACTGTACAATTTGAAAGCTACACATGGGTGGACTGATACTAGTTTTACAGCACTGTTGAATTTACTGAAGGATGTACTGCCAACAGGTAATGAACTTCCGAATCGCATTTATGAGGCTAAAAAATTCTTGTGTCCTATGGGTATGGAGTATAAGAAAATAGATGCTTGCCCAAACAATTGCATACTATATAGGAATGAATACGAAGATTCATTGTCTTGTCCTAAATGTCAGGTTTCTCGTTTCAAAAATAAGCGAATTGGTGATGCCGTTGAAGATTATATAGATGCGAAGAAGAAATCATCACCGGTGAAAGTGTTATGGTATCTCCCTATAATACCGAGATTCAAGCGATTGTTTGCAAATGCTGGAGATGCAAAAAATTTGACATGGTATGCCAATCGAAATATTTCCCCAGAGGACAAGCTGATAAGGCATCCTGCCGATTCTGCTCAGTGGAAAAAGATTGACTCGATTTTCCCCTTATTTGGTAGAGATTTGAGAAATCTGAGATTAGGGTTGTGTACGGATGGGATAAATCCTTATGGTTGTCTAAGTAGTACATAGCTCTTGGCCAGTAATGTTGGTTATTTACAATCTACCTCCTTACTTGTGTATGAAGCGCAAGTATATTTTGATGTCATTATTGATTTCAGGTCCACGCCAACCTGGAAATGACATGGATGTTTATTTAGCCCCCTTAATTGAAGACTTGCAGAAGTTGTGGGATGAAGGGGAGTTGATGTTTGATGCACATCGTCAGGAGTCATTCACATTGTGTGCCATGTTATTCTGTACTATAAATGACTTTCCTGCATATGGTAATTTATCTGGATTTTCTGTTAAAGGACACCAAGCATGTCTTATATGTGAGGAGAATACAGATTCTTGTCAGCTTGTACATGGGAGCAAGACGGTCTATCTTGGACATCGTAGATTTCTTCCTGATTCCCATTCATATCGTCGAATAAAAAGAGCTTTCAATGGGAAACGAGAGTTCAGAAGTGCTCCAATTGCCTTGAGTGGGAAGGCAGTTCATGCTCGTGTGAGGATCTCAATGTCGAATTTGGAAAACATAAAAAGTCTCGCAAGTATGATAAAAACTGTTGGAAGAAAAAATCCATCTTTTTTCATCTTCCATATTGGGAGACACTAGATGTTAGACACTGTCTCGATGTGATGCATATTGAAAAGAATATATGTGACAGTTTGTTGGGTACTATTTTGAATATACCTGGAAAAACAAAAGATGGTTATAAAGCGAGACTTGATTTGGTTGATATGGGTATTAGGGCAAATTTAGCACCTCAGATTCGAGGACAGCGCACGTACTTGCCCCCCGCTTGTTATACATTGTCACGGAAAGAGAAACAGATTTTCTGTGAGAGTCTCCAGAGCATCAAGGTCCCATCAGGATATTCTTCGAATGTTAGTCGACTTGTTTCGATGGGAGATTTGAAATTGGTTGGATTGAAATCCCACGACTGTCATGTGTTGATGCAGCAGTTCTTATCTATTGCTATTCGATCTATCTTGCCAAAACATATCAGATACAGCATAACAAGACTTTGTTTCTTTTTTAATGCGATATGTAGCAAGGTAGTTAATCGTGATAAACTTGATGAGCTACAAGATGAAATTGTCGTAGTTCTGTGCCAACTTGAGATGTATTTTCCACCTATCTTTTTTGACATTATGGTGCACTTGGTGGTTCATTTGGTTAGGGAGATAAAGATTTGTGGGCCTGTATATTTGCACTGGATGTATCCATTCGAGCGATATATGAAAGTCTTCAAGGGTTATGTGAAAAATCGCTATCGTCCTTATGCAAGCATTGTTGAAAGGTACATAGCTGAAGAGGTTATTGAGTTTTGCACTGGGTACTTGTCTGATACCAATGCTATTGGACTACCAAAGCCACGCCATGATGAAGGGATCAAAGGAAAAGGGATATCGGCAGGTAAGTTGTTTACCCCTTCTATTGGTGAATTACTAAATGCGCATCTATATGTCTTGCGCAATTCTGAAGCAGTACAGCCTTATGTGAATGCTCATCTTTGTCAAATAAAGGAAAGTCATCGTGGTTGGACTGACAAATATGTACTCAATGAACACAACCGAACATTTGTGAATTGGTTCAGTGATGCAGTTGGGGACGAAACTGTTACAAATACATTAAAGTGGTTAGCTTATAAACCGAGTCACGTTGTGCTATCATATTCGGGCTATGACATAAATGGATTTTCGTTTGCTACTAAGACTCAAGATGAAAGGAGCACAACGCAAGATAGTGGGGTCACATTAGTGTCAGAGGCTTTACATGTGTCAAGTTCTAGAGATAGAAATCCAGTGTATGCCAATATGTCTTATTATGGGGTGATTGAGGAGATATGGGAGCTTGACTATGTTAAATTCAAAGTCCCAATTTTCAAATGCAAATGGGTTAACAACAACAATGGCGTTCGAACTGACAAATTGGGATTTACTATAGTGGATTTGAATAGGGAAGGTTTCAAAGGGGAACTATTCATACTTGCTTCCCAGGCAAAAAAAGTATGTCTTATTTTGTTTTGTTATGTGAATGCAGGCTTTAAATTAATTCGTATAAAAAATACATATTATACCGGGTATAAAAAACCTAAAGGAAAGAAATTACAACATGTTACACCGGGTTTAGAAGGAACCGGTGTAAGAAAGCAAAGCAATTTTTTTACACCGGTTATTTTTCAACCGGTGTAAATTGTCTCTTTTACACCGGTTAATAAAACCGGTGTAAATTTATTTTTTTACACCGGTTATTGTTCAACCGGTGTAAAAGAGACAATTTACACCGGTTGAAAAATAACCGGTGTAAAAGAGACAATTTACACCGGTTGAAAAATAACCGGTGTAAAAAAGACAATTTACACCGGTTTTATTAACCGGTGTCAAAAAAATGCACAATTTACCGCGCCTATATATACACCGGTTCATTTTTTAAATAACCGGTGTAAATAGGGGATTTTAACCGGTTAACAGGTTATTTTTGTACTAGTGATCAAGATATTCCCACAATGTTGATAGGGAACCGAGGACGTGATATATTGCTGTTAACCTTCATTGCCCACCCTATCAAAGCCCCAACTCCTCCACAAATCATGGCGATGACCCTAAGGAAAGCCACCGGTAGAACGGAAGAACGGCTTTCAAGAATGGCAAAGACATGTCGACGGCCATTGATTCCCAAGCGATGCACTAACAACACAGAATATTAGCGGTAGGATAAAAAGGATTAGTGTATGGTATGATTTGTTGGAGGAGCAATGAATTAATTATGGCTTTAACCTTAGCTAAGCAAAGAAGCGAATGGCTTAAATTTACTTATTAACGTTTTAATGTGCTGAAAGCATGTGCCACCAATGTCAATACATTGTGATTGTACATGACTAAGGTTTAAGTAATAAAACACTAAGAGGACAGTGGGTGCTTTATGATAAATATGAATGACTGATGTTTATCATCTTAGTATTTTAAAAAATAAAAAATGAATAATAAAGGCAAATTGTGCTAAAATATTTATTTTTCATTGGATGCAAAGAAATTAATTGTAATTTACAAATATATATATATATATATATATATATTTAAGGAGGTAAAGTGTCGAAATTGAAAGCTTAGATGTATATTACAACTCAACTATATGGTAGTATTTTGCAATTTACTCTTATTTATATGGAGTGTTTAAATACATTTTATTAAAAGGAGATTTATAAGATATACTAACAACTACAATTAATTGTTTTGAATTTACCCTTTCTGGACTGATCCGGGATAGTTCAAAGTCGGTTTGAAGTTAACAACATAATTTCGCATCTGATTTTGCATAATCAAATACTCATCGCCACCCTGTTCTCCATCAGGTAAGCTTTTTTGTTTTTTATATCCAGGATAAAGTTTGATTAAAATGAAATTACATCCTAGGTAATATTCAAATAATATCCTACAATTTGACCAAAATTTAGATACAACATAATTAATTCATAGATAACTCCAAACAAAATCAACTTGGTTTTTTGTTTTTGGTCATTGAGAAGTGAACATAAAACCAATTGTATTAATTGAATATCGAAAGCCTACTCAACCTCAGTACAAAGTCAGTAATTAATGGTGGCATAAACTCATCAATGTAATTAAAGCCACTGTAACAAACCAACCTACACTATTATTCAATGCAAGTTTGTATATATATGCAATGTCTATTCATCGTTGTGATCATCGATCCATTGCCAATGGAACTCTCATTTGTAATAGTACTGCTTCTAGTTTCTTTTGTTGCTCCATCAATTTCTAGCTTTTCTGTTGCTGAAATAAAACCATGGTGTGCCCAAGTTGTCTATCCAGATATATGTGTATACTTCTTCACTCATAGCTCAAAATATGGCAATATCCCAATCCAACAAAAATCTGATTTTCTGAAAATATCAATACAACTTGTTTTGGACCGTGCCATTAATGCCACAGAAGTGGCAAATCAACTGGGATCAAAGTGTCAAAACAATCATGAAAAGGCAGCTTGGGTGGATTGTTTAGATTTGTATGAAAAGACGACAACAATTCTCAACCAAACAAATGATCCCGACACCAAAACAACTCCGTTTGATATACAAACATGGCTCAGCACGACGCTGACGAATCTTGAAACTTGCAAACAAGGATTTATCGACTTTGGGATCACAGATAATGTAATGCCTTTGATTATAGACATTGTATTGCGGAATTTAACCATCAATGCGTTAAGCTTGAATTATGAATCCTCCAACATTAATGCTGCAAGTTATAATCAAAATGGATTTCCAGCTTGGGTATCATCCACGGAGCGGAGACTCTTGAAATCTTCATCATTAACGTCAGTTCCCTCTTTTCTGTCTAAGCGGATTGTAGTTGCAAAAGATGGCTCTGGGAACTACAGCAAAATAAACGATGCTGTTGATGCAGCATCAAAGCGAGGAGGAAATCAAAGGTTTGTAATTTACGTGAAGGCAGGCATATATGAAGAGTATATTCGTATTCAGCAAAACAATGTTAATGTTATGTTGATTGGGGATGGCATTGGAAAGACTATTATCACTGGAAGCAGAAGTGCAAGTGGGGGTTTGAGCACTTATATGTCAGGCACTTTTAGTAAGTAAAACCAAACGTACTGTTTATAAGATTTTTCTATTTGGGATTTTTCTTGAAGTGGTCATTAAGAAAATGGAAGTAATATATAGAAGGAAAAACAACTAATTAATGCTGCTATATCTTTATGTTTATCTTATATTTTTCTTATATATAGAAGGGAAAAGACGAAAAGAACTAGTGGTATATTTCATTTTGTATGAATATTACCATTAAGTTGGATCAAATTAATACATCAACAGATCAACTTACAAAAACTAGTGTTTTGAAACTAAGATTAATTAGTTTTTCTTTGTCTAATTTTAAATTTGACTGTAAAATATTTGTTGCTAGTAACTTAGTAACCTCTATAGTCCAATGGATCTTCTATTAGTTACATTTTCTATTTCGATTCCTATTTCAATCTATAAATTAATATAATACATGTGGCAGTGTTTACTAATTATTTTGACCGGATTTTAGCTAAATAAACGTATGTATCACCTGTATTTATAAATTGAAATATGAATTGAAATGTGACAACGTTTACTAATTATTTTGACAGAATTTTAGCTAAAGAAATCATGTAATATTTATAAATTAAAATATGAATTGAAAAGTGAAACGAAACAGAATCTCTTAAAGTGGCTATATAGTCATTGACTATTAAATATTGGAATCCAAAAGGAAACTTTGCAATATTAAATTTTGAGTACACAAAAGTTAAAAAAAAATGACAATTCTTCAATTTAGTCGCATATGTTTCAGAAATATTCTTTGATGAAATCTCCACATAATGCTTACTTCCAATTCTCCTTGCTACTTTTTGTATTTCTCCGTGAAGCAACACGTTTTTTTAATTTCATTTGACATTCATCGCAATTTTGGCTTTCACGTAGAAAATCTATATTCTTTTTCCCTCATTAATGAATTAATTTCAGTTGTTGATGGGAGAGGATTTATTGCTCGTGGTATCACATTCAGAAATACGGCCGGGCCTGAAGGCTCTCAAGCAGTGGCTCTTCGTTCCGATTCTGATTATTCGGTTTATTACAAGTGTAGCTTTGAAGGGTATCAAGACACACTGTATGTCCATTCTAATAGACAATTTTACAGGGAATGCGATGTTTACGGCACAGTAGATTTTATATGCGGAGATGCTACCGTTGTGTTTCAAAAGTGCACTATTCTTGCTAGAAATCCTCCATCCAAGACAAATACGATTACTGCTCAGCGTAGAGAACATTTGTTCAAAAACACTGGAATCATTTTCCAGAAATGTAAAGTTAAAGCAGCTCCTGATTTAAAACCAGTTCAAAAATCAGTGAGAACATATCTTGGAAGGCCATGGCGAGAGTATTCACGGGTTGTGTTCATAAGCAACTTTCTTGATAGATTAATTGATGGTAAGGGTTGGTTGACATGGGGAAGTACTCCACTCGATAAGTTATACTACGGGGAGTACCATAACAATGGCCCTGGTTCGTCAAAGTCTGAGAGGGTTAGATGGCCTGGCTATCGTGATATTCGCAACATTTCTGAGGCGTCAAAATTCAGCGTTAGAAGATTCATCAATGGAAATTCTTGGTTGCCAAACACCGGAATACCTTTTTTTTCTGACCTAATTTGATTTTGCTTTTAGGCAAAGAATTTTGTAGAAACTATCTTGATTGAATAATCCAAATTAATACAAAAATATGTTTTGTTGCTCAAATGAAGTCATGATATGATTTTCATTAATGGCACAGATTTATATAATTTCACTTAGATTTGTTAAAGGAGATAGTGTGACGGGAAGTCTGAATTCACAAGTTAACTTTTGGGTTCAAAATGAGTATAAACACTGAAAATACCATTCTATCTTATGTTACATTTAATATTTTATTCTATGAATATACATGTCATGTTTTTTTAACATTTATCTCTCTCGAAGTATTTAAATATTGTCCGAATTTTAACACACTTAAACAATTATCAAAGTGTATTGAAAAAAAATCATATTTATTACGAGTGATCAATACTCTTTATATAGAGTAATTAATACAATGTAATAGAAACTAACAAAAAAAATTCTTCCTAGAAATAGTAAGTCAATACCAAACAACTAACAATAAAATCCTAACTTTCAAACTTACTAAAAACTGAAGTTTATTCATTGCAATAAAAGATTTCAGTTTCTAACAAATATCCCAAAATGAAAATGACAAATTTATTAATGTGATGATTGTGATCCAAAGCACCCTTCATTCACACAATGAAATTAGTATATGATACAATCTTAATTGCGAAGAAAGAAGCGAATACAGCACTCTTTGCTTGTACGATTGTGCAGGGTTTTTATTCCTGCAAAAATGAATCCACCTGCAAAAATGAATCCATAGGCTTGTTGCATTTGTAATAACACAATCCATTAGCCTGTAAACAATGAAGCTTTCCTTTGTAATAATTCTCAGTCATTCTGTCCCTATTTATTGGAGATGTATGAGTGCATGAAAAGTGAACTAGAAACAATAACTCAGCTGCTAATAATATATAGCTTAATGTTTTTCTACACCTGCGCTTATTAAGCCGAAAACTTCATAGCGGCCATTGACTAAGCAGGAATACATAGCAATGTGCAGCTCTTCATGCCCTGTATATTTTCTACATTAATATTTACATCTGTCAACATTAATATTTACATCTGTCAAATTAATTGTTGATGATGTCAGATATCACCAAGTGCTGTGAGGTCTTCCTGAGGTCACGTGCTCCTTGATTTGTCACCTGAACCTTAGCAAACCTGTAATACAGACGTCACGGGCTGTACCGGAGAGTATGCTCCGATACTTAAGTCAGTTTGGGACCCTGAACAATAAGCTTAATGCGTAATAAAAGTTGTAGAGAAAGTAACTCCTTACCATGTGATAATGAGGTTCCTTTTATAGAGACATACCTGGTAGAGTTCCAGTAGTATTGGAACTTTCAGTTCATCAGTAACCTTATCCCGAAGAACTCGGGTTCAAATAGGATTTGTACAAGAAGAGTTCAAGCACAATTCAACCATTATCAATAGTCCCTCAGATCGGTTGAGATTCTGCTTATCTCACTCGTTCTGATCAAACTCATTTCCATCCTCCGTACACATCCTACGTTGTCCGATCTCTGCACGTATGCTTTGCTTAAAAAGCCCCAAGTACATTAGAGCTACACCGGCAATTAATATAGAAATGACAAACTCCATAGGTCTTCGAAATTGCGATGTGTATGCGTGTGTCATAGGACTATTCTGAACTCGCACCAGTTGTGACGAAATATATAATTGCCTTAGATATACTTTAAAAGACTTGGAGTCTCGGTTGATATATGTACTCTGTAGGTCTTCGAGTCTACCACAAGTACAATCATCCCGAACTTCCAAAGCTTGCATCAATGATCAGAGAATTATATTTTTGCATTGTATGATTAATGATTTAATGTCTTACTCGACCTCTAGAAGTCACAGCAAATATACACAAAAACAGTTACGGTTTATGGAATACATTTCTTCATAATATATTTAGGCCCCAGTTCAGTATTGATTTGTGCACTTCTTTAAAGCAACAAAATATTTACCGAACTCCGTACCTCAGTACATCGCTCGAATTCTGCTAAGTCGCTGCCAGCTATTCATTTACGAATCTTGAGAGAAGATTAACAGCTGAGATTATTCAGCCCATTAGCCCATAAAACTACTATAAATAACAGCTTCAACAGATTCTTGTTATCACTGTTTTTTATTTGCAACATCTCAGCTGACTATATCCTCAACTCGGACTTCCATCACTTACGAACTCCGGCTTATTCCCAAAACCAGTTCATCCTTTTGAATAAGTAAGTATATCTTCTTCCGAACATTCGGATTCTTCTTCCACTTTCAATTATGCATCTAGATCGGGAGAGTTAGGTAGCCCTAACCCTCCGAACTCGCGAACTTGTTCAGTAGAAAATCATAATAGCGTAGAAATCCGATCTGAGTAGCAAAATGCCACTTCATCTTGTCATAAAATATCTGGCCTTGGAACTGACATAAATCCAAATTTAGCCCATTCTCTAGATGAAAACATCGAACTAGAAATTCGTCCAATGTAAATATTGACATCTCGAAGTTATATACTCTTGATTCTGTTCTTTCTTATGATGAAGTAGCTAATGTGTCGAAAAAAGCCATATTCCAGCCAATCTGGGGGTCCGAACTCCGCTACCTAGCGAAGTTGCAAGCAAGCCCCCGAAGGATTTGTTAGTATCTTTGTCGATCAATTCGTAGCCAGATTGCGACTTCCTCTTTCTACCTTCTTAGAAGCTATTCTATCCACTTATACCATTACGATAGCCCAATTTACTCCAAACGCTATATATCCAAACTCTAGTAGGTTTCGAGATGCTTTGTAGACACTTAGACATTGTATGTACAGTACCCCTCTTCAGATATTTTACAGTTTGAAGACCTCCGAACAAGATATCAAGTTGTTTTATTTCGCCCGTCGTAGAGTTAGGTTACATCTATTTGACGGTAATCCAAGCTCCATTCACGACTGGAAAAATAGATTTCTCTTCGTTGGAGCTCGGGCAATAGGGAAAGAAGTTTTTTGGCATCCCGACGAGTTTGTCTCAGATCGAGCGTCTAAATGTACCACTTCCATTAAGGGATCGTTGTCGAAATTAGAAAACAAAGGTAAATTTTGCCTCACTAATTTCCCGGAACTAGTAATAGTGTCTTTAAAAATGAGTTCTGCCGAACTAGGACACGATCACGAAGACGAAGTGGACGAGTGCGATCATAAGGGTACACCTTTTTAAAAGGCTTACATCCCTTGTTTCAATGTTTGTTTTTTTTTTCATTTATGATCGTATTTTGTTTGCATTTATGCAACTCTAAGACATGCTCGGTAGGTTCAAACCCAAAAAGACCAAAGCAAACAAAGCCAAAGTTACTGAAGCTGTGTTGGCTCTGGAGGACGGCGCTATTCCTTCTTCTGCTTCTCTACCACCACCAACTGATGCCGAGCTACCGTCATTCGAACAGCCACAACGAGAATTGCCCCAGGTTGATGTGCCTTTCACAAGAACTGAAACTCCTCTCAGAATTTCTGAAGGGAAGGTCGTAATCTCAACTGGCTCCACTCGCAAGAAACGAGCTGAGAATATCTTAGCTCAAGTAAACAAGAGGATGAAAACCATCTCTGAGCTATTGAGTCCGTCACTGTTTGGCGAGCTGGTGGTTTCCCGATACACTTTTGGGGAAGGCAACATTGAGATCCCTAAATACCAGTTACTCCTGAACTGGGGTTTAACTGGTAATGATAGGTATCGGTGGACACACTTGTGGAGTTCGTCAAAGAAGTTGTCCTACCTCGGGACAAGGACGTGCTGCACAGCTTCGAAAAGAGAGAGCTGCAGAGACGCACTGCACTCAAAATTTCTCATGTTTTTTCCTTCTTAAGTTTACTTTTATTCTTTCTAATACAACTGCTAATATTTTCTTGTAATTGGCAGACTTTAGCTCTGGTCGGAAAGATATTGTCTCGTTCTGAAAATGACGAAGCCGATATGAAACTACTCCAAAACAAACTCAAGACTTCAGAGAAAAAGAGAGACAACCTGGAGAGCTTTAATCAGGAGATCGGTTATAGGGAGCAGAATATGAAGACCGAACTCAGTAAGACTCAATATGCATTGAAGGCGTCTGAGAACGAAGTTGCTAAATTGAAAGTGGAAAATATCCATCTCAAATAGCAAGTCTTAGCAGAGAAAACCAAAAAAGAGTTCTTCAGAGGTGAAGGAGCTTCTCATTTAGTCTAAGAGATGTTCAGCTCGGTTAAATTTGGTAAGTTTCTCGGGGAAATTCTCACTCCTGTGAAGAACTACGGATATCATCTCGCCTTGGAGCACCTGAACTCTCTGCTTCCCGATCTTCACTTGGAAGATAAGGAGGGCTACGATGAAGAAGCTCATGCTGACATGGATGCCAAGCTGGATGAGCTGAAGAGTGGAAAGATTTCTTTGCCAATTGCTGACTTCGTTCCGGCATCTCTGGTTGTTCAATTTTCTCTGCACAGAGAGGGTGAAGAGTACGACGAGATACCTATCCTAGTTGAAGACCCTTATGCAAAGAATAATCCTAAAATAGATTAGGACTCTTAGCTCGGAATATGTCTTAGTTCGTATTTTATTTTAGTTCGGAGTATATTTTTCCCGAATTCATCCTTTGATGCTTTGTTGGAATAGTGAATATTGTCAACTCTTTAATTTTGAGCAATGAATTACTCTTTCTGTTGTTTCTTCATCCCGTAGTTCGGAAACTTTAATCGGTAAATATAAGTCACTCAATTTTTGATCACTCCATAGTTCGGTCAACATTTTTGTTAACTTTGTGAACTTTGTTACCGACAGTTGCACCATTTTTTTAGAATTCGAATTCTTTAAACTGGTTTTATTCTGTATTGTTTCTATCTGTCGGTAATTCGGGATAATCTTTCCGAACTCGGGTCCTTACCTTTGACCATGCTACTTTCTTGTAGCTGGTTTTAAGGTAATGCCATCTTTTAGAACTTTAGTTCTTTAGATCGGTTTTTTCCGAGGTTGTGACCCTCAGTTGAATAAATAAGCTACTGCTACATTTTTTTTATTTATCTTTCCCGAGAACATCTGGATTATGATTCAGAGATAAATTTTTTCATCTCCGTTCTATGATTCTCAAAAACATTTTGAGATTTAAATAGCATGCTTTTTTCTGCTCTCTTTCCGGAATTAGAGTATTTTGGCAATTCTGCAAAAATAAGAATAAACCAAATTCGATGAGATAAAAAGAAATATCAATAAATAACACTTTTGATATCTTAGGAAATAATGGGACAATATGAAAATACGAGCTGCACATCTTATTTGCTATCTAATAGGTCTAAATCGAGTTGTGCAGCTCTTTATTGCTACGATAGTATTTAAAGTGACTATGTATAGAACTTCCTCAAATGAGCAATGTTCCACTCTCGCAGAATTATCTTCCCATCTAGGGTTGACAGCTTGTAATTCCCAGCTCGTCCAGCTTCGATAACTTGATATGGTCCTTCCTAGTTTGGGTCTAACTTTCGAGTTCCCTCTACCTTACTTATTTCATTTTTACTCATCACCAGATCTCCGTTCGGAAATAAGTGCTTTTAACTCACTTATTATAGTATCATGTTATATCTGACTTGTACTTTGCTTCTTGAATAAACGCGGCCTCTCTTTTCTCTTCCACAAGGTCTAAGCTGAGGAAAAGAGCTTCATTATTCATGTCTCGCTCGTGATTAATTAAGCACAAGGGTACTCGGGAGACCTATCTCAGCTCGGATAACTACTTCAGATCTGTACACCAGGCTGATTGGAGTTTCTTGTGTAGTTGTCCCAGGGGTAGTTCAGTATGACCATAGCACATTCGGAAGGTGTACTACCCATTCTCCCTTGGCATTTTCTAACCGAGTTTTAATTCTCTGAAACATAATTCGGTTCATCACCTCGGTTTGACCATTTGCTTGAGGATGAGCTATGGAGGTCAAGTGCTGATGAAGTTTGAGTTCTTCACACCAACTCTTAAATGGATCACTTGCGAACTGTGTTCCATTATCAGATACCACAATCTTTGGTATCTATACCGACAAACAACATTTTTTCAAAAGAATTTTAGTATATTCTTCCCAGTTATTGTTGCTAACGGTTTCGCTTCAATCCACTTCGTGAAGTAATCAACTGCAACTACCAAATACTTAACTCGTCCTGGAGCTTCTGAAAAAGGACCTGTAATGTCTATCCCCCATTGCATAAATGGCCAAGGAATTTGCATAGTCACCATTTCAACCTGAGATATGTTATGAATCCTCGCATGCTGTTGATACTTAACACATTTCTGTATGTGCGTCGCGATGAACAGTGGGTCAATAATATCCTGTTTGGATAGCTTTTTTAGCTATCGTCCGAGCTCCTTCATGACTGACGCACGACTCTTCATGGATTTCTCTTAGTATATACTCTGTTTGGTTCGGACCCACACACCTCAGCCACGGCGTTAGATATCCTTTTTTGTACAGAACTTCATCCTTTATTTCGTACCTAACAGTTTGGATTCTCAATTTCTGAGCTGCCACTTTGTTGCTTGGGGTTTTTCCCAACTGAGGTACTTCATTATTGGTGTTATTCAACTTTCTCCTTCTTCTTCGATGAGCTAAACTGTCATCTCGTCGATACTTCGAGCTCCCAGCACCTCTACCAATACATGCTTAGTCAAATGTGCATAGGTTGACGATGCTAACTTGCTGAGAGCATCAGCTCGTTTATTCTGGGCTCGCGGAATTCTATCAATTGTGAAGAGATCAAATTCCTTAGCAATTTCTTCCGCCTTCTCTCGATATCTTTTAATTATTAAGTCACGAGCTTCATATCTCCCAGTTACCTGGTTTATAATGAGTTGTGAGTCGTTGTAAACCTGTAACTCTCGAGATCCCATCTCTTAAGCCAACTTCATTCCTGTTATGAGAGCTTCATATTCTGCTTCATTATTGGTAGCTTTGAAATTGAAGCGAAAAGCATACATGAACTCCTGACCTTCTGTATTTTTCAAAATCAGACCTACCCCAGATCCTTCTTCGCTAGAAGCTCCATCCACAAACAATACCCAAACTTTGATAATCTTGTTTGCCACAATTTTCATATGTTCTTGTGCATGACCTGGTGTCTGAACATCTTAATCTTGTGGTGTTTTAGCTATAAAATTAGCGAGGACTTGTCCTTTTAATGCTGACCTTGGCACAAATGTGATATCGTGTTCACCTAGTTCAATTGCCTATTTCATTAAATTACCGGAATGATCCAGTTTGTCCAATACTTGTTTCAAAGGTTTATCGGTAAGAACTCAGATAGAATGAGCTTGAAATTATGGTCGCAGCCTCCGAGCTGCAATAATCAAAGCCAGCACCAATTTCTCAAGTCCCGAATATCGTTGTTCAACTCCTTGCAATGCCTTGCTGACATAATACACCGGCTTCTAAATATTATTATGTTCTTTCATCAAAACTTCACTAACCACTTTTTCAGTTGTAGTTAAGTACAGAAAAAATTTTCACCATGAACTGGAATAGCTAAAACGGACAGTTCACATAAGTACTACTTGATCTCTTCGAATGCTTTTTACATTCCTCTGTCCATAAGAAATTTTTTGGCTTTTTCAATGTAGCAAAGAACAGCAAACAACACTCATGGAATCTAGAAAGGAACCTATTCAACACGGCCAAAGGTCCAGTTAAAGTTTGAATTTCATGGACATTCCGATGTGAGGTCATTTTCAGAACTGCCTCCACCTTCTCAGGATTTGCCTCGATACCACGCTTTGAAACCATATATCCCAAGAATTTTCCTAATCTAACTCCGAAGGTCCACTTCTTGGGACTAAGCATTAAACCTGTAGCTCTAAATGTTTCGAAAGTTTCTTTGACATTAGCTAACATATCTGCCATCTTCCGACTCTTGATGAGTAGATCATCAACATACACTTCCATGTTGTGGCCGATCTGAGAATTGAAAAGTTTGTTCATCATTCGTTGATAAGTAGCTTCCGCATTTTTTAACCCGAAAGGCATCTTTACATAACAGTAGATGCCTTTTTTAGTTATGATAGCGGTTTTCTCATCATTTTCTTCATACATGAAGATCTGATGATATTCTTTATATGCATCAAGAAAACAAAGCACCTCATATCCTGCAGTAGCATCGACTTTCTGGTCAATCAGGGGTAGGGGATAAAAGTCTTTTGGACATTCCTTGCTCAGATTTGTATAATCAATGCACATGCGCCACCCGGAGTCTGGTTTCTTCACCATGACCGGATTAGCTAACCAGGTCGGATAGGAAACCTCCCGAATAATCTTGGCCTTGAGAAGTTTATCAACTTCGTCACATATAGCTTTATTTCTATCCGGGGCAAATGGCCTTTTCTTCTGCCAAACTGGGGTTAAGGTAGGATCTATGTGCAACTTATGTACCGCCAAAGTTGGTGAGATACCTTTCATATCCTCAGGTCCCCATGTAAAGACATCTTTGTACTACTGAAGTAGATTGATAAGTGATTACTTCACTTCGTAGAGCAAAGTCGCACCTATCTTTACTGTTCGATCTGGGAGTTTTGCATCAACACTTGCTTCTTTCAGATCATCTATTATCATTTCATGACCTCTGGAGTTCATCAATTCAAGGTCTTCGTGGAGCTCTTCCACTATAGGCGGCAGCTCTCCAGCTATGCAATTTACCTTCGATGCCCGTGCGGTTTTATTTGCATACCTCAAAACAATCATATGACATTCTCTTGTCATATTTTAATCACCTCAGATAGTAGCGATCCCACCAGATGTGGAAAATTTCATGACCAGATGATAAGGAGACCAGATAGCTTTAAGTTGAACCATCGTCGATCTACCAAGAATAATATTATATGGGGAGGTGATATCAAGAACCGCAAAATTTGTATATATTAACCTATCTTTCGGAGCTTCCCCCAATGTCACTCGTAAAGTAATCATACCGATAGGTTGTGTTGATTCTCCCGAAAATCAAGTTAGAGGGCCAGGACATTTTTGCAGCTGTTCGCGCAGCATACCCGATTTTTCAAATGCATTTCGATAAATCACATCCAAAGAACTACCATCATCCACATATATTATATGGACTTCCTTGTTTGCCACAATTGCCTTAATTAATAAAGCATCGCAATGAGGAAACTTACTTGGGACTGCATCCTCCTCGGAGAAAGTAATAATCTCTGAGGGCTTAAATCTCTTATGATCTGGCACCTGTTAAGGAATTCTTCGTGACGATGATTTTCGCGCCGATCTGGATTCGCCAATCGGACCTCCCACAATGGTATGGATTACACTAGTAACGTTCTTATCTTCCTCTTTGAGTTGAACATATCCCTCCTCCTTGAGTTTCTTGTCATTCTCAGGTCTTTCTCTAGCCTGAGATCGGCCTCTTCGTCGTCCCTTCTGATATGCTTGTTGCACAAAATCTCGAAGATGACCGCTTGCAATAAGCTCGTCGATTTCCTTCTTGAGGTCTCGACAATCTTTGGTATCATGTCCCGTTTGATGATGAAACTTACAAAAAAGGCCTTTATTTCTTTTACCTTCAGGAGTAGTCATCTTCGGATATGACTAGAGGTGTAATCGAGTCGAGTCGAGCTCGAGTACCCCCGTAATCAAGCTACTTGAGTTCTTTGAGGGTGGTACTCGAGCTCGATCGAGTACTGATTTTTCGAACTCCAGCTCAATTATTATATATATTTTTATATTTTATATTTTTTATTTTTTATAAAAAAATTAAAAAATTTAGGACATATTTGTAATTTTTTAAAATTTTATGTGGTCAAATTATAATTTACCATAAAAGTAAGGACTAAAATATAAATATAAGTAGGTTAAACTGTAATATAACATAATTTTAGGGACTAAAACTTAAATATAAAATATATATATATATATATATGTACTCAAGTAGCTCGCGAGCTACTCGAGCCTGCCTAATAAGAGCTCGAGCTCGACTCAAGCTCGAACTAGAGCTGCCCGAGCTCGAGCTCGAACTCGAGCCGCTCGAGTTCGACTCGAACTCGGTCAAACTGAGTTCGAGTCGAGTAGCTGACCGAACTACTCGCGAGTAGCTCGCTCGTTTAGCAGCCCTATATATGACTTTATCAATCCTTTCATTTCTATAATAGCTAGCATCTCAGTTTGAGTATGAGGAACTGAGGAGCTCTTGTAGTCATTTAATTTTTGAGATTGAGATTTATCAAAGTATAGTTTATCAAATATTGGAGTTCGCTTACCTCCAGTTCCAGATCTGCCATTATAATTATCCTTCTTTTTCTTAGAACATCGATTCATATCTCGTTTTGTCCTGTTCGCATCTTCTCCTTTAGCGAACTTGTCAGTTCGGTCCATCAGCTTATGCATATCTTTAGGTGGATCAGTGACTAACTTCCTGTAAAGCCTTCAAAGTCGTAACCTGTTAATAAAGGCACCAACCACCACATCTTCAGATCGGGTCTTGACTTGCACACTCTCGTCATAAAACTGATCAACATATTCCCGAACTGATTCATTTTCACCTTGCCGAATATTTAAGAGCTCCGCAGACGACTTATCAAATTTCTTCCTTTGCAAGAATCTCTTATAGAAGAGTTGAGAGAGCTGCTCATAAGAAGAAATTGAATTTGGCTTGAGACCTCAAACCAACCACGCGCTTTTCCAACTAGGGTTGTTTCGAAGGACTGACACATAGTTGCCTCCGGTGCTAGAATTTCATAAGCGACGTGAAACGTGCTAAATGATCCCTGGGTCTGTATCTCCGGAGTACATTTCCATTGATGGAATCTTGAACTTATGTGGTTTAGGAAAGCGGCTAATAGCCTCCACAAATGGTGTCACCGTTATATAAGCTCCCCCAGCTCCCATTCCCAAAATATTGTGGACTTCATTACGAATGCGGTTTGTAATCTGAGTATCCTGATCATCATGATGATCATGATTGCGATGGTGCTGATGCCGCTCTGGGGAAGGATTCAAATGGCGATGTCCGTAGCTATTATTCTTGTCATTTCGGATTGGAGATCTATTCAGAGGACATCATCGGTCAGGGTCATTGTCACCCTGAAATTCCGTATCGTGAGGTGGAGAGAGCTGCGTTCGGTCATACATATCTGAAACCCGTTCCATCTCATTGCCAGGTCTCTGACCAGGTCCTTTTACAATCGCCTTGATGTGGTCAAAATTCTCGGTTAGAAATTTAACCATCTCCGGAGAATGAATGTCAATAGGAGGGTTATTACCACCACCATTGCGCATTGGGGGATCTTGCTCACGTCGTGGAGGATTGTTACCTCCGTCAATGCACAGTGGGGAATCTTGTTCACGTCACGGATTTTGTGGATCTACACCAATATTCCCCTCATTACCAGTAGTTGCTCCGCATGGATGTCTAATGGTAGTAGCTTGAGTATGAGGAATGTCTTTGGTGTTTCGTTGGGAATGAGTAAGCGTCATCGCAAAAGCTTGTAATCGTTCCCACAGACGGCACCAATTTGATGATGGCAGATATTACCAAGTGCTATGAGGTCTTCCTGAGGTCACGTACTCCTTGATTCGTCACCTGAACCTTAGCAGACCTGCAACACAGACGTCAAAAAATACTCTCGGGCTATACCGAGAAGTATGCTTCGATGCTTAAATCAGTTTGGGACCTTGAACAATAAGCTTAATGTGTAATAAAAGTTGTAGAGAAAGTAACCCCTTACCATATGATAATGAGGTTCCTTTTATAGAGTCGTACTTGGTAGAGTTCCAATAGGATTATAACTCTCAATACATCAGTAACCTTATCCCGAAGAATTCGGGTTCAAATAGGATTTGTACAAAAAGAGTTCTAATACAATTCAACCATTATCCATTGTTGTACTGAATTTGAAAGGAATTGCCTACATTGCAGATCAATACGTTTGAGTTATGTGCTTGCTTCTTCAAGTAAATGAAGCTAAACACATAAAGGTTTCAAGCTTTGTTTCCGTTGTGTTTATGAACTGTTTTTAGTTGGGTAAACTGTGAACAAAAACAGTGACAAAACATGATTCTCTGTTGCTTTTGGTTTTATTTTTGAAAAAAAAAAGCACAAGTTTGGAAAATATATGTTATGAATTTTCTAAATCTATAGAGTAATTTACATCTATCACTATGTTTATGTCTATGGAATGGACTACAAAATTCAGGTAGTCTATCAATACTCCCAACAAATTTATATAGAGGCCTAGAGGGTGAAATGTGCATAATGTAATTTTCTAAACACAAGGACAATGATAGAATAACCGCCACCCCAACACCCCCCCCCCCCCCCCCCCTCTCCCTACACAACCAAATTGGTTAAAATCTTTGGTATTCAATGGGATAATGTCTTCCCCCTTCTTCATTTCATTTATGATCGTGAGGGACTACCCTACAAATTTGTGACATTGCCTCTTGGAAGTTAATTTGTCATATAAACAAAGCATAATGAGGATTCAGGAGGACCATGCTTTCTCCCCCTACCAATGACAAAAAAAACCATGTTTGTGATGTGAGTTGAACCAGTTTTTTCTTCCAGAAATGCATAGGTTAAGAGTGCAAATCTTCATCAATGCTTGTTTTTATTGCACCATCAACATCACAATTCACACAGCAGTGTCTTTGTCATTGTTCTTGTTCAATTTTTTAGTTACTTGATAGCAGACAGATTAAGCATGCCCACATGAAAATCCCATCATAATGTAGTTGATTGGTTTTACTTTGTAGCCTATCTGTACCAGTACAACAACCACCACCATGTGAGTTTGACTATATAGATCATATTTCATCGTCGTATTCTATCTATATATTGTGCGATTTATAGTATGATCCATATCGTTTGAGTAGCAAACTTTTACACCGGTTGCCAACTTATACGTCAATTTCTAATATGATTCATATCATTAAATTAGCGAACTTTTATACTAATTGCCAATTTAACGCAACTCTCTTCTTTGACAGTTTTACGCCTTTTACATTGGTTACCAACTTAACACAACTCTTCTAACCTAACGCAGCCCTACTCCTTGACGAAGGTTTACATTAGTTCTAGTAACTGAACATTTCCAACTGCAAGGAAATGGTGTTTCACTTTGCCTCCAAAATGCCAGGAGACTTTCCTCAGAGCATAAGACCTGAAAGTAATGTTTACAAGCTCGACAAGACAAAAAGTTGTAGATTAGTCCATCGATCTCACACACCACGAGCCTCTCTAGTTACATATCCCTACCAGAGAATCGACAACCTCGCACATTAACTTCACATTTACAAAGATAACAGGATGAAAGAAGAATACTTATGAACAGCTTTAGAATGAAAGCTAATTGACAGTGGACTCGGAAGAGCGAGCAAAAAAGGCAATGTTATACACTTGTAGTATTGCATAATACAATTTATGCAGAATAGAGATCATACACGTGACAGCATTGATGCATAATCTCATGGGCCTGTCACCTCTGTGACTTTGACCTGAAAATGCATCTTACTGCTTTACTTTAGATCAACTATTTACATGCACAAAACAAACATATGTCCACTTAGTTGTGAGGCATGCACTTTTTTGCATTTTACTCTCACAAGCGAAGCTCTTGCATCTTTGTGTCTATTTGCATCGAGTGATACCGCAGCAGTTTTCGTTCAAAACTTCCAACACTGGAGGTGATTTTGTGGGCGTGTAAAAACTTCTCATTTGCCTCTACAGATATAACATGAGAAGTAGAAACATGGGGAGAGCCCACAAGTTGCAGAACTTGATGCTAGCAGAAGCTGCAAGAAGTACAATAAGTATGTCAATGCATCGCAAAATGAAAGGTCAAACTTGCTAGATCATGTCAAGTCTATGAATAGTTGCTATCATATGACACAGAAGAATAATGACAGGAAAGTTGAAGACATGAACTCAAGGAAGAAGACATGAAGAAAATGACCAAGTCATGTGAGTACAGTCAAATTTTGTTTTTGTTAATTTTCGAATACAAATTAGCAATTGTTAGGGAATAACTGCAAGGAATAATTTCTGCTTGGTTTAAAGAAAAATACAATTTAGGTGTACTCACATGAAGATGGTGAATGTGCAATTGAAGGTGTTAAGTCAGGAGGCTCAGCATCAAATTCACTCTCTGATGGAGGTCTAACATGAGCGAAAACTACATTTGGCAATGGGCTTGATGCAGGAACTTGAGGCACAATTGTCGAAGGAGGATGTAATTGCTGCTGTGGTGAAGAAGCAGTGTGTGGTGCCAAAATTGGTGGTGAAATGGGAGCATGGAGGTTCCCATTCCCTGGGTACCTATGCTTGTTCCCAAAACGGCAACCAGGAGGCTTTGCCTTGTGACTTAATCCTTGCGCTGGAGTAGGAGCAGCCACTGGTGCAGATCGTGGTGAACGTTTAGCAGCCATAGATCCATGTTTTGGATTTCTTGGTGCAGGTGAAATGGTAGGAGAATAATTGGCATCAGGATGATGATGGTGGTGGTGATGGTGATGGTGATGATGGTGGTGGGATTGAGGTAGAGGAGCTGGAGACGGTGACCGGGAGGGGCCAAGAGAATGCTGCAACACGGATGAAAGTCGAACTTGTTTAACCCTTCCAAAAACTGTGTTATTTAGGCCTAGATTTTCTGCATGAGAACCAGTGATTGTTTGAGCCAACTGCTTGATCCTTGACATTGAGGGGTTAATACCAACAGCAAGAAGAACTTGGCATTGAACTATAGTTGGGGGAGCCACAGTTGAACCCTTTAGATTCGTCAAGCTTATATACAAGTTCTGCATCAAACAAAACATAGAAAGAAGACAATTATGAAATTGATGAACATCCATTGCAAGCAAATCTTAGTTGGAAAGCAACCTAAAGAGCAAGTATCTTGAAATCTAGTCAATATAGAACTAATATTTTCCACTTTCTGGAAATCCAGTGGATGTGCTACATGTATATTTGGTAGACCAGTTAGAAAGCATGAAGCACAAATGAGGGATCCATACGACGAAAAGAAAAGAAGTAACTGAGTACAAATATATATATAGGAAATTTGTATTCAAGAACTGAAAGTGCACAGCATTGCACTATCACTTGCATAATTCAATGAGCTCAAAACAGAACATGTGAGAATGGAAGAAAGCAAGCCACAAGAAAAAACAGTATACGAGTCAGAATAAATATAACGACCAAACCATCATATTGGTTGCACTCTGACAAATTATCAACTTCAATGTAAATACCAAAATCCTAATAAGAGTTGCAATCATTACTATGGTGATTGCAACTGAAACGCCCACAGAAACAGTAACATAGCAATCCTAGGAGAATTAAAAGTGTAAGGACACATGGGTTATCAGGCTCTCCTCTGTTACACTATCTTTTCTAATCGAACAATTCAGGCAAAGGATACTTTCTTCTATTTCTCGTCTCCCCACAATTAAATCTCTCTATGTTACACTATCTTCATTCTTGGACCTGTAACACTGAATAATGTATAACGTTGGTTATGTGTAGCAACTGTAAGATCACCAATTTCTTTCACCACCCCAAGCCAACTATAGAAATCAACTTCAAGGATGTTTGAAAAAGAAATCATATTGAATCTGTCGGTGATGATTAGTATTGGAAATAGATCAAAATGCATAGTTAATAAGCAAATAACCACAATAACCAGAAGAGAAAGATGAACAAAAGGGAGAGTTTAAGTCCAGACCCCTTGAACAAATTGGTGCGTCAATTAGCAATAACATTGCATGTATTCTAAATCCACTCATTTACGTGCTAAAGATGTGAATACCACATGAGGGTCTGAACTCTTCCCCCTTGAATAAAATGGGTATACTTAAACTCAAATAGCTGAGAGTCAAAGATTATACTGCACTTCCCAAGTTCTAAAAGATGAACAAAGTAGCTACTACTCTTATTAGGGAACAATCGAAATTGTTGATGAAAATCTATGTAACAATGTGACGAGTTTAAACTTCATAATGTACAGAGAGTAAAGGTCAGATGATAAACATACAAAATGATAATGTAAAAAATAGGTTTCCAATTTCTCTCTTCCCTTCTCACTCCTAAAGTGAGCACATGGAAAATACTTCAAATTTGTTTCGAACTAGTAACATACATTATACATGTTCTTTGGTGCTATATTCTTTTCTCTGCAGTTCATATAATTAGAACCATACTGCGATTATCCAAATTCGTGTAAAACATAATGTAGCTATTAATCCAATTTTTCATCAATTACATGTTACTAACCCTCGTTTCCATCAAATTCAGAGAGGCATTGAATGTTAGTTACCATGTAAGCACAAGGCAGCCAACGGATACTCTTAAGACCGAAATGAATTGAACACTTTAGTATTCCGATTTATAAAATTGTTATTGAATGAAATTACATAAGAAATATCAACTAGTGTATATTCACCAGACATGAAAGAAGAAGGATAACAAGATGAACCATATAACACAAGAGGGAAAGAAGAAGCAAGACTAATAAAGGTCAAGGAACAAACTTTAATAGCATGCAAAATCCAATGTTCCATGTCAAGATTAAGAGAAAGTCATGGACTGCATGTTACTTCCACAGTTCCATTTGATATGACGTTCCTTCTTTTTTCTATCTAATGAGTGAGTATTGCATATACTCTAATTTTGTTCACTCACAAGTTCAACTTTGAAATCTTCTACATGTAATATTCAACAAATTATCGAGTTCTATTACTAAGGCCACATAATTACTGTGAAATAAAGTGCATAACAGATAATAGGAACAATAATATTTAACAGGTGAATGAATGAAAACAGAAAAAGAACAAAAGAAAAAAATGGAAAGGCCATGGGCTTCAGATGACATGAAAATCATCCACAAACCTCGTATGGAGCAAGATGCAATCCTGACTTCAGCTGCTTTCTCAGTTCGTCAAAATTATTTTGAATTTGTTCAATAGAGAAGTTTAATGTAAAATTGAAAAGGATCTGCACTTTTTGCATAAGGAATGCACTCTGTCGAGGACTAACTGTAATCCCTCCCAAGAATTTCAGCACCTCAAATGAAGATGGGTCGCCAAACAAGGATTCAGTCAGGCGAAGAGGAGATTGATGTATTATAAAAAACACAAAAGAGGCCTTGATTAGACTTCGAGTTGTTACATCAGAATCAACTGCAAAGACTACTTTTGTTGTATTTGATTCAGCAGCAGAATCTAATTTTAATACTTCCACCTGCCAAAAATAGAGAAAAAGTTAAAACAGGAAAGCAGATAAGAACCCAACCAGGAAAGCGTAGAGACCGAGAAATATCAAGCAAAATAAGAATAGCATGGCAAATGGATGAAGGAAGTACTTTAGTGGTGGGAAAGCTTATTTCCTCAAAAATATCATCTTGAAGTTGCAAGACATATTCTTCCAAAAATGAAGCAGATTTATTGACCACGAAGCTTGCTACTATGGCATGACCTGGTAAACATGGATCAGAGAACCAAGTAAATGATTGATATAGGCACAAAAGTAACTTCAAAGTAATATCACCATTTAAACACAAAGAAATAACCTACATAATTTCAAGAAAAGAAGATGGAAGTTAGAACTTTGGAATTTTGCAATCAGAGCAGGTCTAGAAGTCTTAAAAATCAGCTGATAGCCTGGTCATTGGTTAAGTTTATATTAAACCATAAAGCTGCAAACTTGTGTTGGACCGATCTAAGATAAATGTAGCATATAATTCAACCACTCAGAGACTGGTAAGCAAAATGCCACAGGATAATGCCCAATAACTTTGACAAGATACGTAAGACTAGAAGGCACAAGCTCAAAGAAACCGCAAATGTCAACACAAAGTTTTCCCAGCTCAACTTTTTCTGAAGCCATTGCTCCCTTCCCTTTTCTGAGAGAAGAAATCATTCTCCTGATTTTCACTCTTATCCTCATAATTGACCTACCTTTCCATCCTTATAAGATTCATACATTTACATCATCTCTTCTCTTCCTTCTTAACTCCATGTATGTTTCACGTTTTCTATCTCTGATTTCTGTGTTTCATCAAGTATGACTGCAGAACTATGTCTTCATCTCTCCCAACTCAGTAGCACTCAAAATCTATCCAAGTGCTCTTTTTCTTACCAGCACACCAATGATATGAAAAATTCCACACTGGTAAGGATTCAAAACAAAAAATAACCCTCCAGAATCCTTGCTTGCAACTTATTCACAAATAGACGTTTATAAGGCAGGCAAGAGGCTGTAGAGTACACTGCAATTAATGACAGCCAACTAAAATAAAACAACCTCTCCAGTTTGCCCAATTATAAACACATCTTTTATCAGAGTAATATAGATGTGAACCATCAGACAAAGATACTCAACACACTTAATCGACATGGATGAAGTCATACTGCAGCCAATACCGAACTCTAATCTCGTCAAATACAGTGATAACTAAATTATCCCCTCGAAACAGTTGCAAAAGCATATCCAGAACTTCATAATCAAAACAAAAGACTCATATTCACCGTAATTTGCAAATATTTTGCTTCCCTTAGCCAAAACCCAATTCAAGCAATTATTTCCAGAAAACTCTGCTTAGTATTTAACAAGAAACAAAGAAATAAATTGACAATCAGAAAGAATTTATATTCATCAACTTGAGAAATCCTCTTAAAAAATGCCAATCAAAATCAGAACTAAAATCCCTCAAATTTAGCAACAATTTCAACTTCAGAAAGCCAAAAAACAATTCTCACACACAAAAACAAACACAAACTTCAAAATGCACCACACAATGAGTTAAACTCCAACCATATGTAGAAATGCAGAACACAACACACACCCCAACCCCCAAGCTAAAATTTTTTAAAAAAAGAAAGAAATCCTAAAAACCCAGAATCCAAACCCAAATAATCAACAAAGAAAGGAAACAGATCCACTTACACATCACAATGTTGAAAAGCTCAACTTCAAAAACCAAGAAAAGGGTATCCAAAATTCAAGAAAGGACACAATTTTGTTACCTCGAAACTCAGAATCCAGATCCAGATCCTTCTGATCTCCATAGTGAAAAAAAGGCAACCAAAACAGAGCTGAAACAAAAACAGCTACTCCAAACAACAAAGCAAACACACATCTAAAACTCACACCCCTCTTAAACCTACTACAAACTCTTCCATTACCATTTCCTACATTTTGCTCAATTCTTTGAGCTTCATCCACAGCTGAACCTCCAACACCCTCCTCTTCCTCTCCCTTCCCCATTGGGAACAATAATAACAATGTGGGTCTCTATTTTTTCTTTTCGTTTGTTAGTCTCCATTGCTGTTGTGGTTTGGTAAGAGTTTAGAGCACCCCATCATTTTACTTCTCCTTCAAAACTTGTTCTTGTTTCTCTCTTTTTCCCCTTTGTGGGAGAGAAAAAGAGAAAAAAAGGGTCTAAATAATTTTTCCTTTTTTCTTTTTTGGTGATGGAAAAATAATTTCAAGAATATTTTAGGGTTGAGGTGGGGATGATGATGGAATGGAATGGAAGGGGTGGAGTAACTTCTCTTGTCTGCAAAATCAACTACTTCTACTTAACACTGCCACTTTTGTGACCATTTTCTTTCTTTTCTTTTCTTTTCTTTTCCTTGTTTTTCTTTTAACTTAGTATGTGACTGTGTGTGTTTTGTTGTTTTGTGATTTCAAATTGGAATGGAGGTTAAGTGTAATTCATTTAGGATTTGTTTTTGGATTATGTAATAATTTTCATACAGATAAGGATACTGTTAGTTTGTACACTTTCAGTCAATTGCTTTAATGTTGGATAGTTGACCCACAACAAGGAATTAATACATCTATTTGATGTATTAACTTAATGATAAATCCAAGTGTGATATTGTTTGTTAATGTAGGATTTTGGGGAAAGATGAAGTGTACTATAATACTATAAAAATATAGCAAATTTACAAAAATTATCCATCATATTTTTTTGAAAAAACCTTTTGTGATCATTTATATTGAAAATAATATCTCATCTCCATGTAGCGGGTTCATATATGTAACGGCTAGTTAATCGCAATTTTAACCGATAATAAAAGTGATAGAAAATTAGAATCAAAATTTCGACGATAATTAATTATCCGTTTCATATATAAATCACGTTTTATATATAAATTTGTATCACAGAAGTATTTGTGTTAAAAATAATACAATTTGGTTCTCATGTTAAAAATTCGTAAATTTATCCTTCTATCCAATTATCTTTATGTGTTAACATAAAGTGTGCAATGGCGAATTTAAGAGGGCGCAGGGGATGGTGCCACCTCCCAAGAATTGAAAATTTATTCTATTTCGTTGTTTAAAAAATTAAAAATTTTCAATTGAATCATTAAGCAAAATAGAATTTCGCCTCCCTAAAAGTTAGATATAACTTCTATGGGTGTATAATTCGCCATTATATATGTGTATATTGTCTGATAATAAAATAATAGATAAACTTAGATAAAAATACCAATTTAATGCATATTTTTAGTATAAGTGACCAAATTATATCAGTAAATGTGAATAATGAAAAAAATTCAAAAAAAAAATATAGATGATGTTTTTCGTAATTTTTCCCAAAAATATATTCAAATTCATGAATATTAGTACTTTTTTTTTCTATACTAAACTACCACTATCAAAGTTGTTGATATTTTTTAATATGTAATAAAATAAAGGGTTAATTCCACTTTATCTCTTTATGGTTTTAGAAAATTCCTTTTTATTATCTCATGGTTTTATAATGTTTACATAACTCTCTTATGCTTTGAACTAAAGTGAAAAATACACAGAACCATTTAAAGTGTATAAAATTACTATATAAAATAAGGAGGTAAAGTGGAATTAACCATAAAATAAAATAAGTACTAAAAGAAAACAATGTCAAAATATACACTGTCACACTCAATAACAAAAGTAAGCCCAAAAAAAAAAAAAAGGAAAGAAGAGGCCAATATCTTATCCTAATACATAATCTTCTTTTGATGGCTATGGATGAGTTTTTCATATAAATACTGCTAATAGTAAAATTAAAACAAACTGCTGTCATTAAATATTCTTTTGTTTTTCTTTATTTTATTTTCAATTGCTTTATTGCATGTTCTTTTTATGGAGAACAATACAAATTCAGAATCTCAGATCTAAAAAATGTACTAAATTAAATTAATTTCCAAGAGGAATTTCTTTGTTACCTTTGAGTGACAAGCGGAAACTGTGGATCAGAATTCAAAGTCCAAGTGAGACAATTACCATTTTATGGTTATCCTTATTTTGGGTCAATGCTTACCAATTTGCTATAATGTACAAAATCTTCTTTGTCTTTTTTATGTTAGTTTTTAACAGCTTTCTATCTTCTGTTTTAAAATTATTGTATTATTTCGTGTTTCAATTTTATAGTTGGATCACAGCAATTAAAACAAATTAATTTAAATAAATTATGAAATAAATTTTAAGAAAATAAGACAAAAAAATGATATATTAATTATAAAATAGAAATTACCAAGTGGTCTTTAATTGTGTTTTACTCTCAAATTGAAAAATGATGCTCAAGTTTATTGATACATTTTGGAAATCCTTTTTCTCTAATGTAAAATTTGATATCCCTTGTCAAATTAACGAGTTGAGGCTACTAAGCTGGGGAAAGATAAAAATAAGGGAGGGAACTGCAAAAAAAAAAAAAAAACGCCCTTCACATGTTTTTTTAAAACATTTCTCGTAATTCGTATTTAAAATGGTATAATTTCGAGTCACACTAATTATACCTATTAAATTTGTCATTTTTATCTATATTTTTCTATTAATTTCTTTAAAAATATACATATATGTGCGTGCCATGCTTAGACAACAAACGCATGTATGCTTTTTTTTAAAGAAAAATTAAATAAAATTATATATAAAAATAAATTGCAACTTTTTAGTATGAGTGGTGAAATTGCGTCACTTTAAATGTGAATGATGAAAAAAAATATTTCAGCAAATGTAATAGATAATTTTTACTATTTTTCTAAAACTAAACGAATGAAAAATAGCTTAAGGTCTAAAGTCATGGTACTGATTCTTTTTTTTTTTTTTGTCCTAAAAGCATTATTTCGATTGTCTTACTAATTCTTGAGTTGTACGATAATAACAATTTTATTATACATTTATCTTCAATTAGTTAACATATTTTCCTTTGAGGAAAAAATATTGAACCGCACATATTTCAGAAATCATTCAATTAAAGCTTGTAAAATATTTCACCATTTTCAACTCTAAACAATTTGCTAACTTTAAGATAATTGAAAGTTTTGAGAATTATCCTCTAGTTGAGTATAAGTTTGAGTGATTTTTCTAGACAATTTAAATGAAAATATACTTGGATTTAGAATTATACTCTTTCAAAAGATACAAATATAATTTTCTAAAACTATAAAAGTATAAAATATATTTAGACTCATACACATACCGTATTTCATTGAATTTCTTAACCATGATATATTATTAATTGGCAAAAAATTAATTCGCATATGTTTTCTAAGAAAATTATCTAAGAAGAAAGCAATTCGTTTGAATACATTGAAATAGCCTCAAGCCTAGGTTTTTTTTTTTTTTTTTTTGTGTAGTGATATTTTTAATCTTTTCATTTTAATTTTGAGAAAGATGTCTTTATTAATTGATTTTTTTTTTCAACATCATGAATCCAGTTTCACAAATGAAGAAGGGGAGTGAAATTGTGTGCATCAAACTTTTAATTAATTAGTTTGTTCTTACAAAACTAAAACGTAACTTGACAATGGATATAGTGATTTATAAATATTATTAATTAGTTTATAAATTCTTACAAAATCTACTTAAAACTTTATTTTGTGGCATAATAATAGAGATAAAATTATACTAATGCGAGAAGGGATTATGCATTTTAATAGGATTAATGGAAAGTGTTTAAAACTATCCATTCTCTTAAGGCAGTCATCCAATAAGTAACTATGGCTAAAGTCATTTTGGTCGTGGTTTTTCATTTTGTATAGCAACTCACATCATGCAGAAAATTGGATGCTGAGCATAATAATGTGTATTTAAAGGATATTGATATAGGAAACAAACCATCATTTTCATTTAAAATTCAACAGTTTTCATTTGTTTTTTTTGGACAAATTACAAAAAAAAAAAAAATCCCTGTAGTTTTAAAATTTTTGAAATTATCCCCCTATGATTTAAAAACCTACATTTTACTTTTTTTTTCTAGTTTTTTTTAAACACACAAAATGTATAGATTTGCAATGTTTATTTTTGTAAATCTATTTAGTTTAACATGTACATATATATAATCCGTGGCCGATATAAAAATTGTACTATCTGTGTATGCCCCTTTAAGAAATTAAAAAATTTTAATTGAATCCTTAAAAAAATTAAAATTTTGTCCTCAAAAACCAAGGTTTGTACTTATTGAACTATTTAACTCTCCCCCGAAACCAAGGTTTGTACATCCTCTGCCGCATATAATTTTCTATTATTGATTTTAAAAACAATTGCACTATATATTTTTTTCCCAAATTTTTATAGATTTTTTCACATTTAAAAAAAACAAATCACACTAAAGTTAACAAAATATTAAAAAGAAGTTAACAAAAATAATCAAAAACTGAATTAATTAGGCTAGATAATGTCGTAGTTTGTACTCTTACTAGGATAATATAAGTAAATTTTCCTAAGTTCATCTATATATATATATATATATATATATTCATGAATTGTTAAAATGAATTTGCGTGCTTATCAGTATGCATTGGGATCCTGTTATCATTGGCTTACGCCCTTTTGGCATATTATAAAACTTGCACTATCTTAGTCTTAGTGAACACGACTCTTATCCTTTTACAA
Organism: Ophiorrhiza pumila; assembly: GCA_016586305.1. Lineage (NCBI taxonomy): Eukaryota > Viridiplantae > Streptophyta > Magnoliopsida > Gentianales > Rubiaceae > Ophiorrhiza > Ophiorrhiza pumila. Next base: position 14,963,469 of record BLIW01000006.1, read on the forward strand.
AAGGAAAGAAACAAAGAACAAAAGGCAACAAAAATTATCTCCTTTTCTGCCTTAAAATTAGGCATGAATCGGTGGAGTGGAGATAGATTGAAGATTCAACACTATGTTGCTTTTAACAAGTATTGAACCATCACTCCACCTCAGGTTCATCCCATTGAGTTTGAGCATGCATGTTTTTCTTCCAAAATATTTAAATGATTATATGATAGATCTCAATTATTATTCTTTTTTTATTTAATATGCACTGAAAAAAATATATATTACTAAACAAAAGAAAAAAAATTCCAAAAATCATTCTTCACTTTTTTTTTTTAATTTGTAAATCCAATACACTGGGAAGGATGTCAATCTCAAGTTTTATAAACAATAGAATTCAAAATGATACGCAATTCAAATATGCGTGATTCAAAATACATGAGAATATCATGTATATTCACTACCATGTTACTTTATTTATATTTTTTTGCAAGAGGAAAATCCTACTCTTTCTATTTTAATTGCACCCTTCAACTTAACTGGTAGATTAGTTTGTATAATAAAATATTCATAATGTTTCCTTTTGAGCTCCATGATTAGTGATGAGTCTCAGAAAACTCACGTTGTCTTCGGGATCGTCTGGTCGTCTGAACACTCCGTAAATTCCGAAGACCTGCACTAAATCCCCGGAGGGATTGATCCCAAAGAGTAAACTCCGATGTCTAAGTTAGTAACGAGCTTTAAGCAAATATCGATAAGTAATTGAGAATACTTGAATCGAATCCCCTTCCAAAGTGATGGAGGGGAGGTATTTATAGAATACATACCTGAATTAGAGTTGTAGTGAAACTCTAATAACATACCTTGAAGAAGGGTTTTCTATAATGTAAGAGTTGTAATAGAATTGTAACTCTTAGCATACATGAGTAATAGAAATAATTGCTGAAAAGGAGTTGGACTCCTATGAGCTGAGGAATACTTGTTGTATTGTAAGTCTACTTCTAAGGTATTATAATCTTGGTATAATTCAACCTTTATCAATAGCCCCTCAGATCGGATTGAAATTATTCATTCCGATCTGAATAATTATTCTGGTATAATACCGATTTGATGTGTTTCCACGTTTACACGTTTTTATCCACAACTTCCCTGCCAAACACTTCGAGCGGCACGTTCTACCATTACAGTTGTCGTGTCCTTTCAAATTCCCACACCTGTTAGTATAAATAGGGCGTTTCAAAATTTATTTGTTACTTCATTCAGAGCTTTCACTCTTCAGTTCAGCTATTCAGAAATATTCAAGCATCTACTCCCAGCTTTTCATCTCTCAATTTGGCTTCCTCCTTATTAACAACTAAGTAAATGTCCGACTCCGAACACTCCAATTATTCTTCTGAAATTCGATCTGAAGATAATCTAGATCAAGAGTCACTTACACACGACTCTTTAACTTCTAGTGGTGGCTATTCTGATTCTTCTAGCTCGTCTAGTGATTCAAACAGACAAGACAAGAAAGAAAATCTAGCTAGAACCCTAAAAACCACAAAGAAGTTTAATTCAGCTCGACTAGATATGGAAAACACTGCAGAAACAAACTTATGCCTCTAGCAATCAAGGTTTAGGAATTACTGATCAGTTCATCTCTCAACCTATCCCTTTAGCGATAGAGTTTCCGGAAGACGAGCCTTTATCAAGCCGTCCTACCAATGTAAATCCTCAGCCAGCCAATCCGATCAAAAAAACCCTTGCGTTAAAATTAGAATCCCTGACATCGACCATAACTACTTCTTCTTTGGCCGAGATTATTAGAGATTTTCATATCGCTCCCGATATTGAAATTAGAATTCCAGGAAAGGGTGAAGTAGCTAGCCGACCTCCGAAAGGTTTCATAAGCATTTTTGTAGAATAGTTTAGGGCCGGATTGAGATTTCCTTTATCTCAGTTCCTCAAAGATATCCTTGCTGATTACATGATTAGCTTAACTCAGCTAACTCCGAACGCTTCAGGATTCTGGTCGGATTCGAGTTATTTTTCAAACTCATTGACCATAAAACTTCAGTTCCTTATTTCAGGCATTTCTTTTACCTAAAAACATTTGGAAAAGATCCCGGCTGGTATTATTTCACCTGCCGATCTAACAAACAGCAACTTCTTGGTGGAAAATCCAGTTCCATTCATGAATGGAAAGATAAATTTTTATATCTTAACCTCAGCTCTTTAGATCTGAAGTGGTATTGGAAAGACGCAGGTCGCGTTTCTAATTTTTCTGCAAGCTCTTTGTGGTCGGATTGAAAACTTCCCAAAGAGCTTGCAGAAAAATTAGAAAAGGAGAAACGAATCCTTAATACCATTCTTTTCCCAGAAAGAGTTTTAGTATCAGCTGGGATGAGTTCAGCCGTTCTTCCATCCGACCACAAAGATCTCGTGGTAAACGGGAAGAAGGGTATAACTTCTTTACTTCTTTGTTACATAGTTTATTGTATAATTCTGATCGTAGTATTGATGTTCTCCTTTTTCTAATTCAGTGATGAATATTGGCGACCTCATGGGAGACATTCCTGAGCCCATAATAATAGACGACGCCCCAACCATTGAAACTTCTATCCCTGAGAACACAGTTCTTACCAATGAACTCACCAATGAAGCCCCCAATGACGAGATCAAGTCTGAACAGAAATCAAATAAGTAGACATCCTCGTCGTCTAAAGGAAAAGGGAAAAAAATCATCCACGGCAAGGCGAAAAGCCTTAAGACTGTGAACGAAGTTCTTAAGAGGAAGGCAGAGAGTTAGGTTGATGAGGCTCAGAAGAGACCCCGAATGGTTGATGTTGAGGTCGACGAAGCTGAGGTGTCGGGCCCATCTCTTCTTGAAAGGCTGTTTATTCCTTTTTCAACTATCCCAGAGGGTGAAGCTTCTTATTCCTTATCGTCGTTCCGTCCTGACCCAAAGATGGGTGTTAACGATAGGCTTACAACCGACACGGCACTTGACTTTGCCTACAATACAATCCCACGTCGGGATAGGAAATTACTGAGGAAAATGGACAGTCCATCTCTTCATCAGAGTCTTGCTCTGGGCGCCGCACAGGTAGACAGCATCTTCTTCTGTCTATATATAATCTTCATGCTATTATTGCTAACAATCCGTTTTTTCAGATCATGGGCTTAGTGACCGAAGCTATTGTTCGTAGTGAAGCGGCGTTGGACAAGATCGATGAGCGAATGCTCAGAAGGATGCCGATCAGCTGGAGCTTTCAAACCTCTCATCTTTGCTTGAGACCGAAAAGAAAAGGTTTGCTAATCATAAGGAAGAAATTAGCCACCTTAAAGATGACCTGACAGCTGTTCGCTCTGCCAACGGAGAATTGGAGGCAAAGAATGAGAAGTTAGAGGCGACAAACAAGGATTTATCAGCTCGGGTGACTTTCTTGGAAGGGGAGGGCTCTTCTCAACTTATATCCAATTTTCTTTCTTCCAACGAAGGGAGGAATTTGTTAATAAAGTTATGCGCTCCAGCTCGTAACCTTGGCTATCATAGAGCTCTGGTCACGCTTGCTCCCAGATTTCCCGAGATGGTCTTGACTTCAGAGAAAGGTTACAACGCTAAAGTTGATGAAGCCTTGAACCAAGCAATTGCCGAGATGAAATCAGTGCAAGTTGACAGTCGTCCATATATTCCGCCTGCCTCGCAGAAGAATGATGAAGAGAAAGGAGAAGAAGAAGAGAAGAGTTGAGCCTACGAGCTCAAGTATTTTGTAATAGCTGTAGGTTGTTTTTGTACGTCCTGAGCAGCAGTTGACCGATTTTTGGTCATTTTGAATATTATTCTCTTATTTCTAATGAAATCTTCTTTCGACGATGTCTTAATCACTGTATGTTTGTACAATTCAATTTCGTTTAGAAGTAATTTGAACTAAATTCGTTCCAATCAAACCAAGTTTAGTTTACCTCTGTACATTTTCTTAAATTTATATCGATATTCGAACAGAATCGACCTTGATATTTTTCCTTATTTGCGAAAAACCAACGATATTAAGTTAATTCGAACCGAACTGAACTTAACATGTTTAATTTGGTTTGTATCTTTCCTTTTTGGTGGAAAGGCAATAATTTGATCTGAAATCTGTCAATTTGAACTAAATCAAACGTAGATTTGCATTTGATCTAGGTGTTATCCTTTTTGACGAAAAATTCACAAAAAGACGTCGTATAACCCGATCAGAGCCAGAGTAGATAAATACGACATATAAAATGAGTGAACTAAAAACAAACTCAAGTTATAAGTATGAACTCATAAAGAGCTGTTTTATTTATGTGTAGCCTTTAGGCTGAATTACACTTATTGACGCAATAATGTGCTTAATTTTGACAAAACGAACTGAAAGACAATTTAAAACTACTGATAATACCTTTGCAATTTGGTGATGTTCCACATCCTCGGGACATTTTGTCCGTCTAGAGTTTCTAACTTGTAACTTCCTGCGTTGCCGTCCCGGGCAACCTTGTAAGGTCCTTCCCAATTTGGATCAAGCTTTTTGAGTTCTTCAACTCGGCTTGCTTCATTCTTGCGCAGAACCAAGTCTCTGGATTGAAACTGAGTTTTTATGACTCGCCGATCATAATACCGGGTCATCTCAGCCTTGTACTTAGCTTCTGCAAGGTGTGCCATCTCACGCTTTTCTTCCAACAAATCTAAGCTTAACCGCAGTTCTTCAGAGTTAGCCTCTGAGATAAAGTGAATAGTCCTTGGACTTGGGAGCACAATTTCTGCTGGTATTACAGCTTCAGAACCATAAGCCAAGCTAAACGGAGTTTCTCGGGTAGCCATTCTTGGGGTAGTTCGGTACGCCCATATAACATTTGGCAGTTCTTCTACCCAATCACCTTTAGCTTTTCCCATTTTTGTCTTCAAGCCTTGAATAATTATTCAATTGGTGACCTCAGTCTGTCCATTTGCTTGTGGATGTGCTACCGAGGCGAAACGCTGTTTGATATTCAGCTCTTCACACCAGCTTTTGAATGGATCATGAGCGAATTGGGTACCATTATCTGATACAATGGTGTTTGGTATTCCAAATAGGCATACAATCTGTCTCCAAACGAACTTAACCATGTTTCTTCCGAAAATTTGCACAAGTGGTTCGGCTTCTACCCATTTGTGAAGTAGTCGATAGCCACTACCAAGTGCTTAAGCCGTCCAGGAGCTTCATGAAAAGGTCCAGCGATGTCAATTCCCCATTGAGCAAACGGCCATGGACTTTGAATTGTGACCATCTCAGCTTGTGGGATGTGTCTGACGATGCCATGGATTTGGCACTTGGGGCATTTCTGCACCAAATCATGTGCATCCGAACTCATCGTAGGCCAGTAATATCCCAGCCGCATTGCCTTCTTTGCCAATGTATGTGCTCCGACATGACTCCCGTATGATCCAAGATGGATTTCTTTCAGAACATACAACGCCTGCTCAGGTCCTATACAACACAACCAAGGCATTAGATAACCTTTTTTAAACAAAACTCCATTTTGGATAGTGTACCTGGCCGATCGCATAGTCAATTTTCGAGCTGAATGTTTGTCTTGCGGTAGCTCTCCTTTTGTCAAAAAATTGATAATTGGAGTCATCAAAGTATCTCCCACTTCTTCTATCGCTAGAACTTGCAGCTATTCAATGCTTCTAGTCGGCAGAACCTCCACCAGAACCTTTTTGGTGAGATGAATATGTGTAGAAGATGCCAACTTACTGAGCGCATCTGCGCGTTTGTTCTGAGCTCGGGGCACTCGCTCTATCATAAACTCCTGAAAATTCTTCTTCAAGTCTTCAGTTTTATCCAAATATTTTTTCATATTCGGATCTCGGGCCTCATACCCCCTAGTTACTTGGTTTACTATGAGCTGCGAATCACTATAAACCTGTAACTTTTCAACTCCCATATGAGAAGCTAACTTCATCTCAATTATTAATGCCTCATATTCTGCCTCGTTGTTTGTAGCTTTGAATTCAAAACGTAAAGCATACATAAATTCTTGTCCCTTGGGGTTGGTTAATATTAGCCCAGCACCTGAACCATCTTCACTTGATGCACAGTCCACATATAAAACCCAAAAGCCTTCCATTTTCTTCCAAAGGTTCCGCAGGTCATCTTCTTTCACAAGATCTTCTTCTGATATAGAAACTTCTGCTATGAAGTCAGCAAGCACCTGACCCTTCACCGCTGTCCGAGGTGAAAATGTGATGGCATATTCTCCCAACTCGATTGCCCATTTCATGAGCCTTCCTGAAGAATCAGGTTTTTGCAAGACCTGCCTCAGTGGTTTATCAGTTAAGACATAAACTTCATGTGCTTGGAAGTACGGTTTCAGTCTCCTTGAAGCATTAACAAGTGCTAATGCTAATTTTTCCATGGTCGGATATCGCTGTTCGGCTCCCTGTAAAGCTCTGCTTGTATAATATACTGGTTTCTGTACTCCCTGGTCGTCCCTAACCAAAGCCGAGCTGATTGCAGCATCACTTGCTGCCAAATACAAATACAATTTCTCGCCATGAACTGGGGTGGACAATACTTGTATATCCCCGGCAACGGCGCCACAAAAATTGATATCGAGTGTCGCACCTCGTCAATTTATCCTAATTTCACTGAATATAGTAGCAGTGAGCTAGGTTTGTTCCGCAGGGAAATAGTCGATTCAAGAAGTTTGATATGCTCAATTATGTCACCAAAATAATACAAGAGTAAAAGAACACTGATTACAAAAATTAACAAGAAGTAATCTGGTTTGACTCCACACAATCACAAATTTAAATGAACACACAAGTAGGACTCAAGGAAGTAAGAACAAAGTTGTCAAGAAAATAAAGCTGATAATCTAGGCTACCTCCGGCTGAATGCAACTTCTCATACATGCAGTATTACTAACATACAAGTAAAGCAGATGAGGAGAATCACAATTGGAAACAGAAATAATAGCTAGCATGGTCACTACACTACAATTTTAGTCTCCCGACACCATCCTATCCTCTGGTCGGGCCTAAGGATGGTGAAGTGTGAATAAGCTGTCTCAATTCCCCACTCAAATTACTCAGGCATGAACACCTAGAATCTCCCATGGTGAGGCCTGATCCTAGCATGTAAATTCATCATTTGAGTTTGAGAATCTCTTATCACCTTGTTCTTAGGATGAAACAGACTCAAAGCTTCCTATGACGAGGTCTAGCCTTAAGATCTGTGCAAATTCAAACAGGTTTAAGAACTCAAGCATTCTCAGGTTCTTATTCATGATTTTCATCCAAATCTTACAAAAGAAGACTCAATTCAGCATGATGACCGCAATCGAATCTCATTTCATCAAATTCAGATCAAAAGCATTTACTCAACAAGTTTTTCCAATTCATAGCTGAGAATTTCCATTTCTTATAATAGATTGTTAGTTCTACTGCACAATTACAATTTCAACCTAGCATTCACCCTCAGTATCCTAGATTATCATACAACTAGCCAAGAATCTCTATTTCAGCTTCACAATCAACAAATTGGAAGATTAAGCAGTTAATAATCATTAATTGGAAGATTTTACCAATTAAGAGTCTTAAAAGCTTCCAAATGCCGAGAGGATTGTTACTTTTCTTCTCAATTTCAAGGAGATGTATATTGATGGAAGCAAATCTTTTATCGGAATCCAAAATGAAGCAACAATCTTAGTGAGAGAAAGTAGATAGAGAAAGTGGATCTCAAGAACACTTCCCGCTCTTCAAACTCAAAAGTCGGTTACAATATGGAAAATGAGAGTAGTCAAAAAGTTCTATCACATGTTAGCTACCTTCCCTATATATAGAGTTGGGAAAACGTAACTAATACGCAACGTAAAATGTATCAAATATTACAAAAGTGGCCTTAAGGGAAAAAACCAAAAATCAGCCAAAAATGTCAAAAATTCCAAGTTTGAAAAAGTAGTCCACACTCCAGCGCCTTCGGTGTTAATTTCCAGCGCCTTCATCAACCTCAGCATCCTACGTCACGCCTTCAGGCTCAGCTTCGCGCGCCTTTGCTGCTCACAGATCCAGGTGAAGAAATCAGAATTTCACCACGCCTTCAAGCCGCAACTGATCACGCCTTCAGCAACTCAGCGAGTCTTCAAGAATCCAGCGTTTTGAAATTCACGCCTTTCCGCCAAAGCAAACCGCGCCTTCAGTCGCCTGGAATTTCAGAAAATCAGAAGTTAAACACTTAGCCAATTTTTTAGAAACTCAAACACAAAGTATTTCATGGCAGCAACTTCCCACCAATATTTGATCATGATGAACTGTGAATTAAGGAAACCTTAAAACATGAAAGTTGTAACACTTTGTCTTAGCTATCCATAGCCATCAAAATTACCCAATTTGGAGCTAAACCGAGAAAGTTATGACCAAACTACTGAAGTGTGACAAAGGTTAAAACCTATGAAACAACACTCAACACTTTGCCATTTTTTTTCACAACTCCCACAATTTAGTCGTAGGCTAAAATTTGTTGTTCCAGAATTGGCCTACGACATGATTTCTTCTCCCAATTCATGTCGTGGGCAAAAAATCAACTTTTCAAGAATGGCCTACGACATGTCGTAGGCCATTTTTTGTCTTCTTGAGTTTGGTCTACGACATGTTCTTCTTTTTCTCGGCTGCCTAACTCTCTCTATACCAAGTTGTGTGCCTTGGTTTGTGAAGTTCATTGTGCAACATGAGTGGTGTACCAAGGTGCAAAATGTGTGGCATGAGTTTCATGGCAAAGTTATGGCAAGACTAATGCATAAGTGTTGTGCTTAAGTGTTGTCAAATTGGTAAGGCTTGACAAGTTTGATTGGCAAGGCTTGGCAAGTTCTTGGCAAGGTCATGGTACACTGGTTTTGACACATTGGTTTGGCAAAGCTCGGCAAGGTCTTGGCACAATGGTTGGCTGAATTGGCAAACAATGTTGGCAAAGTATCCATTCCAACACAACACCCTACTTTCATGCCAAATAAGTGTGTCTTAGCCTCTGATTCTGACTTGGTGGTGAACTTAAAAGTTCTAGATATTCCTCTTAGCTTTCCAATGGTGCAAGAAACAACACCATTGGATGCCTAAAACTCAAGTTATCATCAAAACACCAAACTGTGGCAAGCAAATACCCTAAAAAATCCTAAAACCCTAATGAATGGTATTCCGAAAAGAACCTCATATTTCATAGCCTTGCACACACAATTAGAAAATAGTTACAACATAAGAAATGTAGTGCATTCAAAGAGCTTTTCAGAACACCAAAGAACTCACCAATTGGATTAATATCAAGAAAGTTATGCCTAGATGAATTTCACCAACCAAATCTGCCAAAACCCTAAATTTAGCTTTACCAATTTCAGTTTCATCCATTTCCTAATTGGTTTGACCTCTCAACCTTACCAATTAACATCAAGCACACAATTGCCTAAGTTCATCATCAATTTTGGGTCTCTTTTAACCATTTTAGTACAACCAATTGCCAACCACATACATGCACCACAACAAACAAATCATTGCACTAACTCATGAAAAACAAGTAAAAAGCCAAGTGGATTAAGCCATTTAAGTTGGTATAAAACCAACTTATCATACTTCTTCAAATCTTCAAACGCCTTATTGCAGTTTTCATCCCACTCAAAGTTTTTTGCTTTCCTTGGGGCTTTAAAGAAGGGCAAGCTGCGGTCAGCCGATCTGGACAAAAATCGATTCAACGCAGCTAAACGACCTGTAAGTCTTTGAATATCATTCAAATTTTGTGGAGGTTTCATATCCAAAATTGCCTTGATCTTCTCCGGATTGGCTATAATTCCTTGGTTTGAAACCATGTGCCCAAGGAACTTTCCTGAATCGACACCAAATGTGCATTTTTTCAGATTTGACTTCAACCCTGTTTTTCTCAACTTTGTCAAAGTTTCTTTGATATCATCTAAAAAGGTTGCTATTCTTTTGCTTTTAATTAGCATATCATCAACATAGATTTCCATGTTTCGTTCGATCTGATCAGAAAAGATCTTGTCCACCAGTCGCTGATATGTAGCACCGGTATTTTTCAAACCAAATGGCATCTTTGTGTAACAATACATTCCCTTTTCAGTTATGAAAGCTGTTTTCTCTGCATCCTCTTCGTCTATCTGAATTTGATGATATCCTTTGTCGGCGTCCAGAAAACATAAGACCTCAAATCCGGAGGTCGCATCCACTTTCTAATCAATTATAGTCAAAGGATAACAATCCTTTGGGAAAGCCTTATTCAGATCGGTATAATCTATACACATTCGAAGTGAAGCGTCTGCTTTCGAAACCATGACAGGATTAGCAAGCCAGGTCGGATAAAATACCTCTTTGATTATCTTTGCCTTCAACAATTTGTCGACTTCTTCAGATATGACCTTATTCCGATCTGGCGCATACTTCCTTTTCTTCTGTTTTATCACTTGAGCTGATCTATCAATATTCAACTTATGAACCATCAGGTCGGGTGAGACTCCTTTCATGTCATCTGTGCTCCAAGCAAAAACATCTTTAAAATCTGACAAGAGATTTACCAGTGATTTTTTTGTTTCTATGGGTAATGATGTTCCGATGAGAAATGTTTTATCTGCCTGAGATTCATCTAAACACACAATTTCTACCTCTTCTGTTAACATCACTGTTTCTGATCGGTTTTCTGTTTCTACGTAGTTCACATTTGCAACCTGCTGTTTGTTACTTCCCTTCAAAGCAATCATGTGACGCTCTCTTGCTAACTTTTGATCACCTCGGATAGTAGCAATTCCTGCTTCAGTAGGAAATTTCATGACCAGATGGTATGGAGACTAGATTGCCTTTAATTGCACCATGGCAGGTCGTCCTAGAATAACGTTGTATGGAGACGTGACGTTAAGGACAGTGAACTCAATGTATATGAGTCTTTCCTTGGGATATTCTCCCAATGTCACTGGCAGGTTTATCGTGCCAATAGGCATTGACGTTTCTCCTGAAAAGCCGATGAGGTGTGAATGACAAGGTTTTAACTGTTTCTTGTCAATACCCATTTTTTGGCAAGTTTCGTAATAGAGAATGTCAGTCGAACTGCCATCATCTACATATATTCTGTGAACTTCCTTATTGGCGATGATTGATTTAATCAGCAATGCATCGGCATGTGGAAATTTGGTCGGCACAGCATCCTCTTCTTAAAAGGTGATGGTATCTGTCGATTTGAACCGTTTATGAACTGGTTCCTGTTCTGGAACTCCTCTGTTCTTCGATTTCTTGGAGGTCATAGAATCACCATCATATGGTCCCCCAATAATGGTGTGAATTACTTCTGTGACATTCTTATTTACTCCAGGATTTCTATCATCACCATTATCTCTTCTTCTTTTTTCATCCGGAAGATCTGGATCTTTCTTGTCTTCTGGTCGGTTTGAAGAATTTCTTAAGATAAACTCCTTTAGATGACCGTTCTGAATTAACTCTTCTATATACTTTCTTAGATCTTTACAATGTTCTGTGTCATGACCATGTTGATTATGAAACTTACAAAAGAACTTCTTACTTCTTTTGTTATCGGGAGCCGTCATCCGTTGTGGATATCTCACACTTCCTCGGTTCTCCAAGATTGCGAGCACATCGGTTTGCCTTTTATTCAACAAGGTATAATTTCTATCCTCACAAACTGTGGATGAGTTGTTTTGCACTTTGTCAAATTTATCAAACTTTTGTTTGCGATTTCCACTGCCAGATGATTTGTTTTTTTCTTCCTTCTTCTTTTCAGGTCTGTCATTGTCTCGTTTTTTCTTATCTGCATCTTCACCTTTTGCAAATTTACGAGCTCATTTCATCATCTCTTCAGTATTAGCGGGAGGATCTATGACAAAATCTTTGTACAACTTCCCAGGTCGTAAACCATTGGTGAAGGCTCCAATAATCACTTCTTCCGACCTGTGCCTGATTTCTAATCTTTCGTTTATGAATCTGTCAATATACTGAGTCAATGATTCAGAATCTCCTTGTTTCATATTGAGTAATTCAACACTTGTCTTCACAAATTTTTGTCTCTGCACAAATCTGTTTGTAAAAGCCGTTTTGATTTCACTAAATTTACGAAACCTCTTGGGTTGGAGATTGTCATACCACAATCTGGCAGTTCCCATCATAGTGATGCCAAAACATTTGCAAAGGACCTGATCTGGATAATTGTAAATTCTCATGCTCTGTACGTAATGATGTACATGTTCTGCCGGATCTCCTTCACCAGTATAATATAACAGAGTGGGCATTTTAAATTTTTGCGAAAGAGGGTAATTCTCCACATCATCCACAAAGGGAGATTTAATGTCCAAATCATCATCGTTTCGCTGTTACTGGTTACGCGGTAGGTCGAATGGACCTATGTCTCCGAATCGCAAATCTTGATTCCTTTGCTGGTTGTACCTCACGTACATATTATCACCGACATGATCTTCTGCTCTTGTACGCTGGCGATAATGTGTACGTCTTTCATTCCTATTCGGTGATCGTGAATCTCTTCGACGAGAGGAAACCGAAATATGATCCCGATTCTGATCTCGATTTTGATCTCGACTATTCCTGTTAGCACGCTCTTCAGCTCTCAATCTGAGCTCGTGTTCTTTCTGTAGCTCCTGCCGAAGATTCGGTTCACGATTTAAGTAACTTTCACGAATTGCTTGTTCCCGATCTCGCTGTCTTGCATCGCGAGCTTCTTGTTCAGCTAAATTATTACCTGGAGCATGTCCTGCTATCATAGCTTGAATTTGCTATCCATTATCGAGCAAGAATTTGAGCACATCTGGTGAATCCAAATTCACAATGGGAATTGAACTTCCTTCTTGATTCTGAAGACCAAAACCTTGTCCGTCCTGATGAGGAGTCCTGGTAGGTGAATTCGCGTGTTCATCCCGCGGAGGAGGGTTGTTCTCCCCCTGATGAGCAGGATCAAAAGGGTTTTCACCTGGTTGGTTGTCACGTCTGGTTGACTGTAAACGAGTAGTAGGCATATTGCTTTCTGCTCCACGGTGGGCGCCAATTGATGAGTCTCAGAAAACTTACGTCGTCTTCGGGATCGTCTGGTCGTCTGAACACTCCGTACGTTCCGAAAACCTGCACCAAATCCCCGGGATTGATCCCAGGGAGTAAACTCCGATGCCTAAGTCAGTAACGAGCCTTAAGCAAATATCGATAAGTAATTGAGAATACTTGAATAGAATCCCCTTCCAAAGTGATGGAGGGGAGGTATTTATAGAATACATACCTGAATTAGAGTTGTAGTGAAACTCTAATAACATACCTTGAAGAAGGGTTTTCTATAATGTAAGAGTTGTAATAGAATTGTAACTCTTAGCATACATGAGTAATAGAAATAATTGCTGAAAAGGAGTTGGACTTCTATGAGCTGAGGAATACTTGTTGTATTGTAAGTCTACTTCTAAGGTATTATAATCTTGGTATAATTCAACCTTTATCAATTAGCAAGAATATTTGCTGGTATATTTGTTTTTCTCAATTAGTGTAAAATGTGTTGGGCAGTAGTTGAAAATTTGTTTCAAGATCTCTTGCAATCTTCTACTGGTGTTTAATTTTTCCATACAATGACTTTATCAAAATAAGACAAACCGCTTCAACGAAAAAATTGTTTATACGTATAGAAGGCTATTGTTTCTGTCTGCAAACTAACACAATATCCAAAATTACAAACAAAATCATTTGATTCAAACATTGTACCAAATTTATCATTATATTTAATTTAATTTAATTTTTTAATAAAAAGTATATATATGTGTACATTGTTTGATGATAATACGTGTATATTTTTCGTCAAAAAAACAGTTGAAATTTGATAAAAGAAGCAATTTAGTGCGTATTTTTAATCTGAATAACGAAATGTTAGCAATATGAAACAAGTTTTTCAAAGAAATATGAACCGCGTTTTATGTCCAATTTTACCTAAACAAAATTTTAACGATCTTCTTGCTTTACTAACTCTCCTATTTTTTAGTGTCACTACTGTTAAAACTTAAAGACACCAATATTTACTCTACATTCATGTTTACAAGTAACTCTAACTATATATCTCTTTAGGCAAATATCCAACCAATGTCATAAGGACATACAGCCTACACATTCTTCTTATTCAAATTTCATTCACTTTGGTAAGTTGTCAAAATGAGTTTACATTTTTGGTAGCGGGATATGCATTGTTAATTAAAAGATTTCTCTACTTAAAGCAAAACATTGAAAAATCCATCAAAAATATTAATATGTTTGGTTGAGAGAGTTTTAGCCACAAATTTAAATTGACTGGTTGTTTTGTACTTTTTTTTATCAAAATTTTTAAAACAAAAATTTATACTACAACAATTATTTTTACTACCGTGTTTTTAATATTTTTTATAAATATAATATTAAATTTGAATTTAAATTTTAAAATTTTAATTATAAATAATTTTTTCTAACACAATTTTTAATCAAAATAAATTCATAAAATATTAATTTAAATTTAAATTTTAAAATTTTACTGCTAAAAAATTATCTAATACAAATTCCAACCAAAATAAATTTATCAATTCAAACCCTCTTCAAATATTCCTTTCTTATAATGGATTTTTTTTATAAAAAAATTCCATTATAAATACAGAAAATACCCTGTCCAAAACGGCAAAACCTTAACACATTTCCCCAATTCATGCATGCAGCTATCTTTGTATGACTATGAACCATTTTTTTTTTCCTTTTTGCAGCCTGGAAATCAAAGCAAGATAGCCTACCTACACAAAAAAAAAAAAAACCTTCATGACAAGCAAAATGAGACATGTCAAAATGCTAACCTTTACTTCTTTTGCGAGCTACATATTATATATACACTACTACTACTAGTCAATTCTTAGCATGTTATGGTTTAAACTTTAACGTTAACCATAGACAACTTTTCAATTTGTTTAGTTTTTCTTTTGAGGGTTACACTAAACCAACCTGAAAACTTTTTCTTGATGCAGAATGTTAGCCTAACGCTAGCCATTGTTGGTAAACCAAAAACCATGGATTATTAGGCAGATATACATTAGCTATATATTCTTCATAATATTCAACAATTTTGGTTGTCCATTTGAACATACTATTTATTCTAATTAAAGTTTTGGAAAGAGTGCTCAAGTCCCTAATCACATTAATTAATTAGAAAACTCAGGGTCCACTATGCACTAAGGCAGCATTTGCAAGTACAATTCTACTTAATATTAATTTGATGTGGGAAAATATTGTAAAACCCAAATTAGTTATTGGGGTGATTCTTCAACTATGATGATAACACTTGGTGGTATTCTTTTGTTTGCTTAATTTCTTTGTAAGTTAAATTTTTTTGGAAATATATTTATTTGTTTCTAATTTCTATCTTTTTAGCTCCTATGAGATTAAAAAGGATTGTTTGGGGAAAATTACATATATATCCTTGTTGTGCTTTTTAATAATAGATTTTTTTTCCCGTATAAACTTTGAAGAAAAAGTAACTTTCATATTTCCAAAAAGCTTAAAAAATCATAGTTAAATTTCTCTTGCTTTTACAAATATTTAGGAGAACGAAAATTTAGTTTTGAAGTAATGCATGGTACATCTACATATAGGATGAGGCTAAGTCTTTTACTTTTTTTAAGAGTAAATTACAAAACAAAAAACCTCTTTAGTTTAGAAAATTTTTAAATTACCCTCTATAATTTAAAAACCTACATTTTACTTGTGTTTTCTTTTAAAAAAGGTACACAAAATATATGGATTTGAAGTTTTTGTTTTTGTAAATCTATCTAATTTAATATGTTGGTATAGCTATTTATTATTCATTTGAAGTAAATTACATTATGTCTTTATTTTCAAAACTATCAATTTTTTTTTACTTTTTTTAAAAATAAATTCAAACCATAAGAAAGTAATTTGTAAATTTTTAAACTATAGGGAGGTAACTTAAAATTTTTTCAAACAACAAGGAGTACTTTTTTTTTTTTTTAAAAATTTATCCTCTTTTTAAAGAAAATTTGTGCAATGTGTGGTTAGGAGATGCAAGATGTACTCATTACCCACTCAATATATATATATATATATATATATATATATATATATATATATTTATATGGTTACTCTTTGAAATACACCTAAAAAGAACGTTAGAACTTTATAGGTGGGAATTTTTTTAACATTTGGTGCAAAAGAAGTCAACTTCAAATGCCAAACTCAATTTGATACAGCACCCACAAATTAGAACAGTCTTCATCATGGTGATGGAGAGATTTTCTATGGCTTTTTGGGATAAGTATGGTAAAAAATTGAAATGTGGTCCTATAACACCACTAGTGAATAAAAATTTGATCAAAGTGACTTTTTTCTGTTAGTGGGTGCTTAAGAAAATCTTCCTTGCCTTGTGTTTTGAATTTTGAGTTTTGCAATTTTCATATACTTATATATATCTTGAACATGAAAGCATTCCACACTCCTTATCTTAGTAATATGATTCTGGATTATTGAGTTAAAATGGAAAAGTTTGCCTACGAATCCTCTAAGTAATGTATAAGTGTTTCATGTATTTTGTACTTATAAAAGTTGCAAGGAGCTGAGGTTTATTTGAATTTAGAGTGCATAAAATGTAATTTTTGAATAAAGCATAGGTTTTCGAACAAAAATTGTAGTTTTGTCAATTGGAGGTTTTCTGTAAAAACCCTCTATTTTTGGGAAAATGCCCTAAATTGTATTTTTGGGGAAAAGATCTAGTGTGTTTTACAAAATTATAACTTTTGGAAAACTTTGATTGTGGCTTTATTCCGTTTATCGATTTGTACGTTTCATTCTTGTGCAGAGCCGACCATGTTAATTTTATTGTATCATTCTAATTTTATCGGATGTCCTCAAAGCGACTGATTTATGTCATTTTGATTCATTTGCTAGAAATGTGAAGATTACAAGCAGTTTTAGTTTATAAGTATCTTTTTTTTTTAAAAGTAAATGTAGGGTTTGTGTAAACCTTGAATTTGGGTAGTGAAAAATTAGTTTACATGAAATTGTGTGCTTTTGCAGTAAATGTTGTTTATCTTGTGATGCATTATACATTTATGCATGGATTTTGTGTTGTAATGGTCCGTTACTACATGTTCAAGTGCATGAGTTTATGTATTTGTATTGTCAATGTAAAGACTTTTCAAGCAGTGAAATCGTATCTAAATATTAGTTTTAGTTTTAGTTTCTTAGAAATCAATCCAAAAATGAAAAAAAATAAGGGGTAAACTATGCGGATAACTTTAAACTGGAGTAATTTTTTTCGTTCGAATTCAATATTGACCATAATTTTATAAAATCATAGAATTAGTTTGATAGCCTCAGAATGTCAAATATAATTAATCCTATTTTAAAATTCTCGACGAGATTTACACTATTAAGTGTAACTTTTAAGTCAAAATTCATTTGTTTCGATCCTCTCGATTTCAGTATGTAAATAAATTGTGGGAACTTTTTTGTGATAATCGAAGGTTTTACCTGCGGTGGCAATTGCTTCCAATGTGGTCAATGCTGAAATAGAAAGATGAAAAAAGAAATTGGTGACAAGTTCAAGAATTGTCCACAAAATAAAATACAATACATTGACCCGTCGGAACGTCACGGGAAATTGAGGGGTCGATTCAATGGTGTCCCAACAGTGCAATGCATTATTCGGTGCGGGCCGCAACTCTTTTTTCCCGTGACCAAATTCAATTCCATGGCGGTGTCTTAATTTGCGTGTACATTTAAAAAACAGGTATGGTTTCTTGCTATCTATTTGCAAATGGTGTCAAAAACAGTTTCAGCCCAAAAATGTTCGCAGATTTGATTTGGTTTTGGGTCATACTCACCATGGCTGCCATGTTTTTTAGGTAGTCCTCTAAAACAAATTCATATGCAATCTATATGTACGTATCGTTTTTTTACGTATTACTTTTATGTTGAAAAATGAAAATATAATTTAATATTTATTACATGAAAAATTTTAACAAATAACAAAATTTGTGTATTGCTTTTATGTTGAAAAAAAAATCTAATACTTGTTATATAAAGAGTTTTAATTAGTAACAAAATTTGTGTATCACTTTTATTTTGAAAAATATCAATATAATATTTGTTATGAGAAGACTTTCAACAAGTAATAAAAATCACGTTTATGTTGAAACGTAACAATCTAACATTTGTTACATGAAAACTTTCAACAAATAGCAAAATTCGTGTATCACAAATATGTTGAAAAGTAACAATGTAATACTTGTTACATGAAAATTTTCAGTAAGTAACAAAATTCACGTATAACTTTTATGTTCAAAAGTAACAATATAATACTTGTTACATGACTTTTAACAAATAATAAAATTCGTATATCACTTTTATATTAAAAAGTAACAATATAATACTTGTTAGATGAATACTTTCACTAAGTAACAAAATTCGTGTATCACTTTTATGTTCAAAAGTATTAAAAAACTAAAAAAATTCATAAGTGTATATACGAGTACTAGGCCCACATTATTGACTATTCATTTCGTATATGAATAACGTTGCACATGTGAATTTGTTTTATATGAGTTTTTACATTTTTTGTTTGTTAGTATGGTTTTCATTCCGCAGAGGAGTACACTCTTTGTGGCCTGCTATAAGAGAAATAATAAATGTCTTTCAAATGAATAAACAAATAAAAGGAAAATACAACAAGGACAGTATATAAACCTGAGAAGAACCCATACGAAATAAAAGGGAGCTTTAAAAAAAATTAACAATCTACATCTATATTTTTTACTTGTAATAAGGTTTTGGTTGGGGTGTAGTTAATCTATTAATTGTGATGTAGTTAATATGTTAAGGCTACCCCTAATATAGTAGTTATTAGATAACTGTCAATTGTAAATTGTGGTATTTTATTTCACTTCTATAATTGACTATTGACTAATTAGATTAAATTAAATTAATATAAAATAGGAATCCAATTGCTTAAACTTAAATAAAAACAATAAATTTATTGGTCTATAAAACACCTTTTGTTTATCATTTGGATAAATATATGATTAATTGAGTCATTAATGAGTTACATGGAAAATAAATTGAGAATTGTTCACTTTAACAAAATTCTAAGTTAAAGAACTACTATACAACTTTTTTAGAAATAAGGAAAAAAAACATATCTAACCACACCAATTGGAATCATTTACCCTACATTGTAAAATTCAAGAAGCATAGTGAACAAACTTGGCAAGAACCCACACAAGTAAAAGGGAACTGACAAAACTAACAATCTATATCTAAATTTTTATATATAAAAATATAAAGAAGTAAAAGATTCTAATCTTTTTAGTTGGAGTAGATTACAAACAACTCTCTTGTGATTGAGAAAATCTTTATGTTCCCTCCCATGTTTTAAAAACTTACAAATTATTTTTCTGAAATTTGAATTTTTCTTTAAAAAAAAATGAAGAATTGATGATTTTGAAAAAAACATAGAGTATTTTAGTTCAAATCAACAATAAAAAGTTAAATCTATAAAAATATAAATTTACTTATTATTTAGGTATGTACTAGTAAGTGACTTCTTCTTTGTTCACTAACTATATCACTTATTCACTAACTTTGTGTCGGGTAAATAGTTTTCATTTCCCATCTATTGGAAAATCCTTTTCACTCCGCTTAGCCTTATTCCTCTCTAGAGTATGCAATGGTGGATTCAAAAAGTAAGATTTGGGTGTGCGGAATTGTATACTATTAGTAATAGAAACTAAATTTTAATTTATTTATTTTGGGTGGGGTGGGGTGGGGTGGGGTGGGGGAGGGGGGATTCTAATTTTTGAAAAGATTTAATTAAAAATTTTAAATTTTTTATAGTTATAAAATACAAATTTTCAAATCTTGGGATTCCTCTCCCCCCAATTATCCGCCACTGATTCTATGGGAAGTGGACGATCCTATTTGGTCAAATACTTAGTGACAAACTCTTATGTTCCTTTAATTACAGTATTTATAAAATCATCTTAGGGTGATCCTTTTATCGATGGATACTGCTATTAAACTCGTAGTCTCTAAAGAATGAGGACCAACTATGTAGCATCTACATCAAGAATTCAAGTATTGTATACGTCATTAGTCCAATCCTTTGTAGGAACTACCCGTAGTAACGAACTTACAAAATAGATATGTTTATCATAAAGAGATTCGGCATTCTTGACACTGCTTCACCTTAATTGCTATTTGGGTTAATTACATCAATTATCCCTTAACTTAGCGGTTGATTTTGAATTTGTCCCTCATCTTCAAAATGTTTCATCTTAGTTCCTCATCTTGCATTTTGAGTTTTAAATCGTTCTTAATCTGTTTTTTGTGCATGCATAGACAAATTACATATCTCACGTGCGTGAATCATGACAAAAAAGATGAAGTTAAGGAACAATAACTATGGGATTTCTCTATTGGAAGTTGCCCCATTTTCATATTTCGGGCTTTCCTCTATTGATCCTCTATCCTTTCGAATTTGATTTCGTTTCTGTCAGCAAGTTAACTATTGTTATTTGATAGATTGGGATTTTGGGGGGAAATTGCAGATGGCGGACGGCGACGAAACTTTACCTCTCCCGATTAGGATGATGAATTTTGTCTCCGAAGATCAGTTGGAAGAAGCAAGGAGAAGCTGGGGGTCTAGGGTGGACAATGGAACTGCTCAGAGAGATAGGTCCCTCTTCGAGATTTTGAAGGAGAATAAAGACAGAAAAGATGCAGAATTCAATGAGCGTTTCAAGCACAGGCCACCTAAAGCACTGGATGAAGATGAGACCGAATTTCTTGATATATTACAGATGTCGAGGAGAGAATATGAACAGCAAATGCCTGATAAAGAAGCACATGAGTTGCAAAGATTTCAAGCATCTGTGGCAGCACATGGTAGTGTTATCCATGAGCAAAAGGAGATTCCTTCTATTCATAGAGACTAGGATGAAAAATCATCCAGGAGGAAGAAATTTTATCCTCACCCAGCCGGGATTGTTATCAAAATCAAGCTCTAAGCTAAGAAAACAAAAAGGGATGTGACCAGTCCAGTAGAAACTGCAAGGGCTGCGGAAACACCTGATGGTGATAAAGTTGGGTTTTCAAGCTTTATGAATGCAAGTAATGTTGGTAGGACAGGATCCGACCCTATTAAAACGCACCATTTTGCTGATAGTAGTGGTAGTTTGGTTTCGTATAGCGATGGAAGTGAAGAAGATGAATGACATTGAGGTTTTCTTTTGATGGTTTGTTTAAGTACCAATGTAGTGACTGTATTAGGATTCTGCTAGAACTCAAAAAGTGTCTGGGAAGCTTTTTCCCAAAACCCACGGGTGTGATTTGTATCAAATCTGATGCAAGAATCGCCTGTCATTACCAGTTTTAAGAGTGGGTGCCGCCGTAATACTAGCAAATCTTTTCACATTAAAAAAAACTATGAAATAAATAAAACGTACCATGAAATAAATAAATGATAAGCAAAATTGGTTCATCTTGTCCTTTGATGATGGTTGAATTTTACTACAAATATAATACCTCAGAAGTAGACTTACAATACAACAAGTATTCCTCAATTCATAGGAGTCTAACTCCTTCTTAGCTATTATTTCTATTTCGTGAATGTGTTAAGAGTTACAATCCTTGTACAACTCTTTCACTACAACAAAGCCTTCTTAAAGGTACGTAATTAGAGTTTCAATACAACTCTAATTCAGGTATGTATTCTATAAATACAACCTCTCACTCTCTTGAGAAGCGGATTCGATATTCGTACTCTCAATTACATATCGATTAAGGCTTAAGGCTCATAACTGACTTAAGCTTCGGAGTTTACTCCCTAGGAACAATCTCGGGGATCTTTGCAGGTATTCGACGTTCCCGACGACTTGAAGACCTACCCAGACGACGTGAGATTTTGAGACTCATCAATTGGCGCCCAGCGTGGGGCAGAAAACAACATGCCTACTACTCGTTTGCAATTATCGAAGCGTGACAAACAACCCGCTCGGGATCCTCCAGCTCCTGAACATCAAGAGGAGAATAATTCTCCATTAAGAGAAGACCCTGCGAGTTCGTCCACCAGAACCCCTCTTCAGGACGGAAGAGGTGCTGGTACTCAGAACCAATATGGTAGTTCAGTTCTCATCGTTGACTTGGATTCACCTGATGTACTCAAGTTTCTGATTGAGAACGGAGATCAGATTCAAACGATGATAGCGAATCATGCTCCAGTTAATCTAGCTGAACGCGAGGCTCACACAGCTCGACAACAAGAAGAGAGGAATCAGGGTATTCGTAAACAAGATCTCCGGTAAAAGCTTCTAGAAGAGCATGAGCTCAGGGTGAGAGCTGAGAAACATGCCAAGAGAAGGGATCAAGATCACATCTCGGTTTCGTCTCATCAAAGAGATTCAAGATCTCCGATTAGAAACGAAAGACATATACGTTATCGTCAGCGCACAAGAGCTGAAGATCGTCGTGATGACCTGTACATGCCATATGAATAGCCAAGAGACCAGAACTTATGTTTTGGAGATATAGGTCTATCCGATCTACCACACACTTCACAACCACAACTTAATGGCGATACAGATGTAGATTCTCCATTTGTGGATAATGTGAAGAATTACCCACTTCCACATCGTTTCAAAATGCCCCATTTGTTGCTTTATAATGGAGAATCAGATCCCTCAGAACATGTACATCATTATGTGCAGAGCATGAGGATTTATAACTACCCAGATCAGATCTTATGCAAATGTTTTGGGATAACTATGATGGGAACTGCCCGGTTGTGGTTGACAATCTTAAGCCTAAGGCGTTTCATAAGTTCAGTGACATCAAAGCAGCTTTTAAAAGTAGATTTGTGCAACGTCAAAAATTTGTGAAAATAAGCGTTGAGTTACTTAATGTCAAACAAAGAGATCCAGAGTCGTTAACTCAATACATTGATAGATTCATAAATGAAAGCTTAGAAGTGGGGCACAGGTCGGAAGAAGTGGTAATTGGAGCTTTCACGAATGGTTTACGACCTAGAAGATTATACAAAGATTTTATAATAGATCCTCCTGCAATTGTTGAAGACATGATGAAGCGAGCTCGAAAATTCGCAGAAGGTGAAGAATAAGTGAAAATGAGACAATAATAGAGGACCTGAAAAGTAGAAAGAAGAGGTTAATAACAGGGATGAAGTTAGCCTATCAAATGAGAGTGAAAAGTTACAAGTTTACAGTGATCCCAGCTCATCGTACACTAAGTAACTAGGGGGTATGAGGCCTGAGATCCGAATATGAAAAAGTATTTGGAGAAAACTGAAGGCCTCAAGAAAAAGTTCAACAATAAGTAACTTTAGTTGCTCTTTCAGTTCATTTTTATCAAGTCAAAGCACATTGATGCTTCAATAAGTGTAATTCAGCTTAAATGCTACACATCAATAAAAATAACTCAACTCATTATGAGCTCATTTTTACAAATCAAAAAATATAGTATTCAGCTCAATTATGATCATTAAGTTCGATTCAGGTCGAACTATTCGATTTAGATCATAAGATTCAGGTCGGGCTATTCGATTTCAGATCATAAGTTCGATTCAATTCAGACTATTCGATTTCATATCATATTGATTTTCCGTCAAAAAGGAAAGCATGCAAATCCAAGTTCGATTCAGTTCGGATTATGCAATTTCACATCATATCATTGATTTTCCATCAAAAGGGAAAACATGCAAATCCAAGTTCAATTCAGTTTGGATTATGCGATTTCACATCATATCATTGATTTTCCACAAAAAAGGAAAACATGCAAATCCAAGTTCGATTCAATTCGGATTATGCGATTTCACATCATATCATTGATTTTCCGTTGAAAAGGAAAACATGCAAATCAAATTTTGATTCAGTTCGGATTATTCGATTTCGAATCATATCATTGATTTCAGATCTTGCAAATCAAAGTTCGATTCAGTTTGCATTATTCGATTTCAGATCTTGCAAATCAAAGTTCGATTCAGTTTGGATTATCAATTCAGATCATATCATTGATTTCAGATCATGAAAATCAAAGTTTGATTCAGTTTGGACTATTCAAAAATTTGATTCAGTTCGAATTGCTTATCGATCGGATACAGTTCGAATCATTTGTTTATGTATCAATTCAAGTTAAATTGGATTGCTCGAATACATAACAAATATGATTCAAATGACATCAAAATAAGTTAGAAACTTTCAAATATTGAAAAATCCAAATATGTTAATAGAAAGACCAAAAATAGGTCAACCATTGTTCAAAACATGTACACGGCAGTTCGGTATTATACAGAAGTTGTTCAGATCGGAATGAATAAATGCAATCCGACCTGAAGGGCTATTGATGAGAGTTGAATTTTACTACAAGTATAATACTTCAGAAGTAGACTTACAATACAAAAAGTATTCCTCAGTTCATAGGAGTCCAACTCCTTTTTAGCTATTATTTCTATTTTGTGAATGTGTTAAGAGTTACAATCCTTGTACAACTCTTTCACTACAACAAACCCTTCTTAAAGGTATGTAATTAGAGTTTCAATACAACTCTAATTCAGGTATGTATTCTATAAATACAACCCCTCCCACTCTTGAGAAGGGGATTCAATATTCGTACTCTTAATTACATATCGATTAAGGCTTAAGGCTCATAATTGACTTAAGATTCGGAGTTTACTCCCTGGGAACAATCCCGGGGATCTTTGCAGGTATTCGGCGTTCCAGACGACTTGAAGACCTGCCCAGACGACGTGAGATTTTGAGACTCATCACCCTTCGATTTGTCATGTGTCGCACACATGAGAGATGTAATATGCCTACACATGAATGGAAAATAGATCGAGCACTATTTAAAACTCAAAATGTAAAATGAGAGACTAAAATAAAATATTTTAAAGTTGAGGGATAAATTCAAAATTAAATTCTAAATTAAGGGACTACTGGTGTAATTTATCATTGTTATTTGAACAAGAAAAAGTTGTGTTTTGGTTCAAGTGGGCATAGCATTTGTCTATATTTCTGCTTTACGAAAATGGTCTTTTTTGGGCATTTCTAATAATTTTCTAGTCTTATTCCTATTTTGGCATTTTTAATTTATGGAGTTTTAGCCCCAATTAGCAAAGGACCATATAAACTTTCTAGTTATGAATCGGGTATAGAACTAATGGAAGACACTTGGTTACAATTTAGAATCCATTATTATATATTCTCACATATTTCTTATTTTTCTACTATTATGTATTTTTTTTAAAAAAACATACTTATATACAAAATAGGCAAAATACAATACTAGATATACCAAAACGCATTGTTACAAAAGATGACAAACAGTAAATATGGAGTACTACTCCATTACATGATTTTACAAGTAAATAAAGATAGGCTAAGAAAACTTCTACTCTAGTACATACTAGAGTATGGTTTTCTAGGACCCAAACAAAATGACTTATGCAGAATATGTATTTGCACCTTTTCTAAGTATTCTTTTCTACCTAAGGCAGTCATCTAACATTTACCATTTATTCAACAGCTTATTATCTCCTCAATAATATTGATTTATCCATATTTTGAAATTAAGCAGTCAAAATCATGTTAACAACTTGATCAATTTCCACCAATCAAGGCTATAAAACATCACAACCCTTGGTGATTTTCCATGCATCATCAGCCATTCCAGTTCAAAACAGCAACACAACCAATGGCCAAGCTTATCTAACTTCGGCAATCAGGGCCAACCACACTTACATGCGTTTATAGCCAAAGGCATTTCGGATTTTGTGGCTCCGGAGGCTCCTTCCAGATTTGGACAACTCCTTTAAGCTACTGCATGACTTCTTAGTCTTCCGTGGTTTTGGCTTTCTTGTTCTGTGAATTTGTTTTGGCAGAATCTCCATGTATTGGGCAGCATCTGTGTCCTCATCCTCCTCATAGCTAATTCCCTCATCTTGGAGTTCCAATTCTGACTTAGTAGTGAGCTGCGGCAGATGCTTGAGGTTAGAGGATGATCTAACTTTGGGCAGGTGAAGATCTAGAACATCCCCTTCATCAGTATGCTGGAGGGAGCACATTGCCTCCCCTGCACGTCCTACCAAGGTCCCTTCTACCCCCACTTGCATAGGCCTCGAAATGACCACAAAAGAAGTGTTACAAACTAGTAGTTGCTGTATAACTGGTGATGGACTCGCGCTCGGGAGCTCGTTAGTTCATTCGGCCACTACAGGTGTGAGCTCGGCAATACGTCAGTGAGCTCGGAAGGAAGAGTGCGAGGTTCCTCCAACCCTACCAGGCCTTCAGGATGAGTGCGAGGACCTTCAGGAAGATCAGATTCCTTACCCTTTTGCTTAGAACTCGGCACATCCCCACAGCTGTGAGCTACGAGCTCGGCATATCCACATTGTGATCTCTACATGAGCTCGAGACCTCGTCAGTTCGTTCAGCCACTACAAGTGTGAGCTCGGCAGAGCTCGGTAGTGAGCTGGCCGTATGTCAGTGAGCTCGATAGAGCTCAGTAGTGAGCTCGATCGTTCTTCAGTGAGCTCGAAAAGAAGAGTGCGAGGTTCCTCCAACCCTACTGGGCCTTCAGGATGAGTGCGAGGACCTTTAGGAAGCTCAGATTCCTTACCATTTTGCTTAGTTCCTGTAGTTTTCCCTGATTTATCCAGCACCACTTCTGATTCCTCACCCCCTTCAATGGGGATTTTAATTGGAACCCAAGTTTTAAGTGAAGTAGGAGCCACTGATTTGAAGTTTGGATTGACTTGTTGCATCTTGCAGGTCGTCACAGAATGTCCAAGCTTCGAGCAAGATGTACAGTATTCCGGTAGATATTCGAACTGAATCGACTGCCATCGACATTCTCCTTGGATTCTATCCACACCTGATGGGGTAATTGCTTAAGGATATTGATGAGTGTAGAAAATCTCACATTGTTTGGGCAGGTCTTCAGGTAGCCCGGAACTCTGAATACCTGCAAAGATTCCTGGGATATGTCCCAGGAAAGATACTCCGATGCCTAAGTTAATTACGAGCCTTAAGCGTTATGTAATTAAGAATACGAGTATTGAATGCCCCTCCCCCATTGAGGGAAGGGTTGATTTATAGAATACATACCTGAACTAGAGTTGTAATGAAACTTTAGTAACATACCTTGAAGAAGTGTTTATAATGAAAGAGTTGTAATAGAATTGCAACTCTTATCTTATTCACGAGATAGAAATAATAGTTGAAAAGGAGTTGGAATCTTATGAGCTGAAGAGTACTTGTTATATTATGAGTATAGTTCTGAGGTATTATACTTATAGTAAAATTCCACCTTCATCAATAGCCCCTCAGGTCGGAGTGTATTTATCCACTCTGAACTGAATAATATTTTGGTATAATACCGATCTGTCACGTACATGTTCAATTCTTTATATTTCATGCCCGAGAAACACTCTTATATGTTTCTGACCATGACTTATCCAATCTGACATTTTGGCTGCAAGTTCTCCAATACAGCTGGCACGATCGTTCGAATTCCCACACACTTCGCCTATAAATAGAGCGTCTTCAGAATTCATTTGCACTTGTATTTTTCAGAGCTTTCAATCTTTCAGTTCGGATTTTAGAAATCTGCTTGCATTACTTCCAGCTTCCAAGCATTCCTGCTCAACTTCCTTAGATCGAGTTTATCTCTTCATTCACAAGTAAGTTATGTCTAATTCAGAACAATCAAATTGATCTTTTGAAATTCGTTCTGAGAATAACTTAGAATTTCAACTCAAATCTTCCACACACGAATCTGCATATACTTCTAGCAGTTATTCTGATTCTGTTTCTAGTTCATTTGGTAGTCCTCACAATCAACCCAACTTGGCCAAGGTTTAAAAACTACCAAAAAGTATCGTCTAGTTCAATTAGGAAAGAAAGGTATTGGAGAAACTTCAAATTCTGTGGAATTAAATAGTTCAATCCGAATAGAAGGTACAGATAACTTAGATATTTTAGTCGCTCATGCTATTCCCTTAGCAGTAGAATTCCCCGAAGATCAACCCTCATCTAGCCGACCAACAGATGAAAACAAACCAAGGAAACTGTGACTAAACTAGAAACTTTTAATTTAACCACAACTGCCTCCTCCTTAGTTAATATTACTAAAGACTTCCACATCAGCCCCCAAATTGAAATTGAGGTACTTGGGGAGTCTGATGTAGCTAACCATCCTCCAGAAGGCTTTGTAAGTATATTTGTAGAACAACTTAGGACCGGGCTGAGATTTCCTTTATCTCAGTTCGTCAAATATGTCCTTGCTGATTACATAATCAGCTTAACCCAATTAACTCCAAACGCGATCAGAATTCTGATCGGGTTTGAGTTATTCTTCAAACATATTGACTATAAGTGTTATGTACCATGCTTTAGGTATTTTTTCTGCTAAAGTTTTCTGGAAAAGACCCAGGGTGGTTCTATTTCACTCGCCGATTTAAAAAACAACAACTCCTGAGTGGAAAACCCAGCTCCATCCATGAATGGAAAGATAAATTTTTCTACCTTAGTTTGAGGTCTTTAGAGTGTGAGTGGTTCTAGAAAGAATCCGGTCGTGTCTCTGACCCAATCTCTATGAGAAAATTACCAACTGATTTGGCTGAGAAGTTAGAAAAGGAAAAACGAGTGCTTAACACAAATATCTTTCCTGAACGAGTGTTGTTGTCGGCGGGGATAAGTCCAGCCATACTTCCATCTGACCACACGGAGCACGTAATAAATGGAAAGAAGGGTATAGCCTTTCACCCCTTATACTATTTTTATAAATTTACACATGTTCTATTTTGATCGGATTTGTATTTTCTTTTTCAGTGAACAACATCATAGACCTTTTTGAAGATATCCCGGAACCTGTGGCTATGGATGACGAAACTCGTACTGAAGAAACTCCTGTGAATGAAGTTCCCACCAGTTCAGCCCCTACCAATGAGGTGAAATTGAAAGCTAAAACTTCCAAACCATCTTCCTCATCGGTTAAAGGAAAATGGAAGAAGCCTCCTCCTGGGACTGGGAAATCTCTTAAGCAAGTGAAATAGATGCTTGAAAAGAGGAAAGCAGAAAGTTTTGCCGACGAGACTCGGAAGAAACCTCATTTTGCAGAATTTGAAGTTGATGAGGCCGAAATAACTGGTCCTTCATTGCTTGGGGACGTGTTTGTCCCTTTTTCAAAAGCGTTGGAGGGTGAAGGTTCTTATCCTTTGCATTCCTTCTGTCCTGACTTGAAGATGGGTGGTAACGATAGGTTGACCATGGAAACGGCACCTAATTTTATCTACAACACATGTCCTCGTAGGGATAGAAAAATGATGAGGAGAGCCACTACTGCTTCTTTGCATGAACACCTGGCACTAGGTGCTGTTTAGGTACTGTATTTCTCTTCTGTCGTAGCAATTTTGCATGTTCTCCTTATTTACTGATTTTCCATTCTCATCTGCAGGTCATGGTTCTAATCTCTGAGGTCATAAACCACAGCGAAGGAGTTTTTGAAGGGTTGAATAAACTTTCCGTTGATAAAGATGCCAACACCGCAGAAATCAAAACTCTCTCTTCTTCTTTAGATGCAGAAAAAAAAATCATCTGAGCTGATGCTCAAGAACTATGAGCTGAAGCATGAAAATGACTTTTACAAGATGATATGAAGGCTTTCAGAGATTCCAATGATGAGCTGACAGCTCGATTACGTTCTAGCTTTTTTGATAGGAGAAGGCTCTTCTCAGTTGATTTCTAACTTCTTGTCATCTGAGGAGGCGATGAAGATGCTGGTCAAGTTGTGCACTCCAGCTCGCAACCATGGCTATCATATGGCTCTAGTTGCTCTTAAGGATAAGGTTCCCAAGCTTGATATAACTTTCGAAAAGGGTTATAATGTCAAGTCCGTGGAAGCTCTGAACCAGTCCTTCGCCGACTTGAAGCTGATGAGGGTTGAGAGTCGTCCGTATGTGCCTTTGCCTTCGTCCCCCGATGAAAAAGCAAATGAAGAGGGAGAGACCTGAGCCTACAAGCTCATAAGCTTTGTAATAGTTCTGTAGGTCTTTAATTATGTCATGAACAGCAGTTGACCAATTTTTGGTCTTTTTCGTAAAATATATTTGAATTTTTAATTCAAATCTTGCATTGACGTCGTCTATTTGATTCGATTTTTGGAACGAATTTAGTTATATTTGAGTCAACAAGCAATTTGAACTAAATCTGCTTTGGTAATATAAAAACTTTGTTTTGCATTCGCTATGAATTACTAGTGTGAGATGATTAGGAATCACATAATAATACGACCTGAAATCAAGTAATTTCCCGCAAATCGAATTTCAAACTGAATTCGAATTGAACTATAAGTCAATTCGAACTGAATTGAACTTGAGAAGTGTGATACTTTCCTTTGTGTCGGAAGATCATTAATATGACCAAAAATCGAATAATTCGAACTGAATCAAATTTTAACTTGTTATTGATTTGGAGGTTTTCTCTTTTTGGCGGAAAATCCATGTGACGTGAAATCGTTTAATCCGACCTGAATCGAACTTTGATTTGCATTGAATTATGATGTTTTCCTTTTTGGCAGGAAAATATGATATAAAATCGATTAGTTCGAACTGAATCAAAATTGTGAAATAAAGATATAACGAGCATAACGGAGCTGAACACGAGATCAATTTATAAAAATGAACTCATAATGAGTTATTTTATTGATATGTAGTTTTTAAGTTGCATTACAATTATTAAAGTATCAATGTGCAAATTTTAATAAAAACGAACTGAAAATAACTAAAGTTATTAATAATATCTTCTCAAGTTGGTGATGTTCCACATCCTCGGGATAGTTCGTCCATCCAAAGTTTCCAACTTGTAGCTTTTTGCCCCTCCGACCTATGTTACCTTGTAAGGTACTTCTCAATTCGGATCAAGCTTCTTGAGACCTCAACTTGGCTTGCTTCATTCTTCTGAAGAACCAGATCGCTAGGTTGAAGCTGAGTTTTTCTGACTCGCCGATCATAATATCGGGCCATATCAACTTTATACTTGGCCCCTGCAAGGTGTGCCATCTCTCATTTTTCTTCTAACAAATCCAAGCTCAACCGCAGCTCTTCGGAGTTTACTTCCGAAACATAATGGATTGTTCTTGGACTTGGGAGTCCGATCTTAACAGGGATTACAGCTTCAGAATCATAAGCTAAGCTGAATGGAGTTTCACGAGTAGCTATTCTTGGGGTAGTTTGGTACGCCCATAGAACATTTGGCAATTCTTTAACCCAATCTCCCTTAACTTTTTCTAGCTTTGTTATCAAACCTTGAACTATTATCTTGTTCATAACCTTAGTTTGCCCGTTTGCTTGAGGATGTGCTACTGAGGTAAAATGCTATCTTATATGCAGCTCTTCACACCAGCTTCTGAACGGGTCGCTAGCGAATTGTGTGCCATTGTCAGATATAATTGTGTTTGGTATTCCGAACCTGCGCACTATCTACCGCCAGACGAACTTAACCATATTTCTTCCAAAAATCTGCACAAGTGGTTCAGCCTCTACCCACTTGGTAAAGTAGTCAACAGCCACTACCAAGTGCTTAAGACATCCTGGAGCTTCTGGAAAGGGTCCGACGATGTCAATTCCCCATTGAGCAAATGGCCATGGGTTGTATTACTAAGTGGCCCACAACCCACTTGTGGCCAACCATTTTGTCTCACATTCCTTTGTTTTTTGTTGACAAAATGTTGCAGCAACTTTCAAACAATGTTGCTGAATGTTTTTTGTGAACTTTTGGCAGAAAAGCTTCAACAATTGTGGCTGTGTGAAATGATTCATTTCGGCAGCATTTCGGCAGAAGTGTAGAATTCACATTCAAGCATTTGCCTAGAAATAGAGGCAAATGCTGAAGTTTTAAAATCACCCCAACAAGAGAAAGCTTAAGAGCTTTATTTCCTCTGCCATTTTCTCTTCTCTTTTCTTTTGTTTAAAGTCTTGTAAAAATTAGTGTTCCACTTTTGTAAATTGTTTCCACATAATAGTGAACTTTGGAACCGACTCCGGCCGTGGACGTAGGTCACATTGACCGAACCACGTAAATCTTTGTGTCCATTGTCTCATTTATTTTTCTCGTTACTGTCTCTATTATTCTTTTGGGCTATTAGATACAACGTGAGATCTATTTTTCCCTTACAAATTGGTATCAGAGCCATATCTCATTTTAGATCTTTTAGCCACTATGACAGTAACTAAGACCTCCATTGAAAAGTTTGACCGTGTTAATGCACACGTGGAGTGGCATTTATTTCAATTGGCATTAATTTTTTGGCAAGATAAGGAAAGATCTTTTTGGAAGCATAAATCAAATCAAATCAATCCATACAAGGAAGATTGATTTGGAGATTAATGCTATCTTGGTATTCTTGGGCTTATCTTTGTATTCTTGGAAGCTATTATTAAAGATCTATCTTTGGAAAAGATAAGCATTGAAGGCACATGATTTTTCCATCTTTTCATTTGAATTATTTGGAAATAATCTTGGAGATAAACATGGGAAGATTTGGTGTGCCTATATGATCTTTCCATACCACACAGTTTTGAGTGTGCAAGGTGTGCGAATTGTTTGAATCATGTGGAGCCTTGATGTTTATTTGGTCTTCATTAGACTGTGAACATACTTCTTTGTTGGATATCTTTGATCAAAGTGTGTTGGCTTAAGCATCTTAATGCAATAATATTGAAGATGCAATTCTTATGTTATTTATTATAATCCAGCCTTGGGATGAGGTTGTTAAGGAGCTCGGGAGAGTTCAAACGTGGGTAAGGGGATCTTGTATCAACCACGAATTTCGGGAGGAGTCGCCATTGACAAGGGGATCTTGTCTTCATTGTGGGCAAGGGGACTTGCATTAACCACAGATTCGGGAGGAATCAACACAAGTCGAGGGGAGCTCGCACAATCCGTTCACTATGGAGTTAGGAAGAGACGGCGTGAAAGATAAGAGGGAATCTTACTTTGTGTCAGACCGAGTGTCTTGTAATTTGTGAACTTAGTGGATTGTTTTTCCTGGGCGTGGCCCCGCAGACGTAGGCAGATTGCCGAACTGCGTTACCAACCTCCTGTCTCTTTACTTTCCGCAGTTTATTATTGTCCATTACTGTTTTATTATCGGTGTCACACTTAGTGTTTCTAACCCACTGAGACACCGCACATCTAACCTTGATCTCTCAATTGGTATCAGAGCGGATCGTCTTTGTTTCTTAGGCAAGATCCGCAGACTTGATCTTGGTTTTGTGCAATGGACTTTATGATGGAAGGAGGTCTCTTCATTAGCTGATGATGTCCCTGGATCTTCAAATGTTCCACCTGATGTTACTCCAGATGTTACTTTAGTTGACTATGATTCCGCGGAGGAAGTTGTTGCAAAGGAAACTCCTGTTCCTTCTGTTATTTCTGGTGTCACTGCTAGTGTCACGCCAGGTGTCACTGACAGTCATGTCCCTTCCAGCTCCCAATCTGGTGAGTTTGATGCTGGTAAAGATTATAATATTCCAGAAGCTGGCTTAGTGCCTCATAATGCAGAGGATTCTGATTGATATGGCTCTGATGTTTGTTTATGATCCTTTGCTTAAGATAATTTTTATGTTTTATTGTTGTTTTTGTGCCTTTTTGTCTTTTTGTGGATAAAAGGGGAAGTAATTGGGATATTTGGGTATTTGTTTTGTAATCCCTTAAACAATTGTATGTTGGGATCTTTGTGTCTCTTATTGTGTCATGCACAATGTCTTGTGCAGCAATGTTTCTTAGGGAACTTGGTGTCTTTTGTTGTGTCATGCATCATGTTTTGTGCAATGATGTTTCTTTACCTAGTTCCTGTTCAGGGAGGGATTTCAAGACCTTCCGATTCAGCATACAGGGGGAGTTTTGATTTTGCCAAAAAAATGCCTAAGGGGGAGATTGTTAATTCACACGTGGAGTAGCATTTATTTTAATTGGCATTAATTTTTTGGCAAGATAAGGAAAGATCTTTTTGGAAGCATAAATCAAATCAAATCAATCTATACAAGGAAGATTGATTTGGAGATTAATGCTATCTTGGTATTTTTGGGCTTATCTTAGTATTCTTGGAAGCTATCATTAAAGATCTATCTTTGGAAAAGATAAGCATTGAAGGCACATGGTTTTTCCATCTTTCCATTTGAATTATTTGAAAATAATCTTGGAGATAAACATGGGAAGATTTGGTGTGCCTATATGATCTTTCCACACCACACGATTTTGAGTGTGCAAGGCGTGCGAATTGTTTGAATCATGTGAACCCTTGATGTTTATTCGGTCTTCATTAGACTGTGAACACACTTCTTTGTTGGAGATCTTTGATCAAAGTGTGTTGGCTTAAGCATCTTAATGCAATAATATTGAAGATGCAATCCTTGTGTTCTTTATTATAATCCAGCCTCGAGATGAGGTTGTTGAGGAGTTCGGGAGAGTTCAAACGTCGACAAGGGGATCTTGTATCAACCACGGATTCCGGGAGGAGTCGCCATTGACAAGTGGATCTTGTCTTTATTGTGGGCAAGGGGACTTACATTAACCACAAATTTCGGGAGTAATCAACACAAGTCGAGGGGAGCTCGCACAATCCGTTCACTGTGGAGTTTGGAAGAGGCGGCGTCAAAGATAAGAGGGAGTCTTACTTTGTGTCAGACCGAGTGTCTTGTAACTTGTGAACTTAGTGGATTGTTTTTCCTGAGCGTGGCCCCGCAGACGTAGGCAGATTGCCGAACTGCGTTACCAACCTCCTGTCTCTTTACTTTTCGCAGTTTATTATTGTCCATTACTATTTTATTATCGGTGTCACACCTAGTGTTTCTAACCCACTGAGACACCGCGCATCTAACCTTGATCTTTCAGATCGGAGTGTCAACTTCGGTACATGGCAACTCAGAATGGAAGCCATTCTTATTCAGGATGGGTGTAAGTTAGCACTTGAAGGAGTAGAGAAAAAGCCACCAGAAATGTTGCCATAAAGTTTTCGAGATCTAGATAAAAAGGCTAGATTATGTATTATATTAAAAATCTCTAACGAGGTTTTGTAGGAAGTTGCCGGTGAATAGACTGCCAAAGGCATGTGGGACATGTTAAAGTCCATGTATATGAAAAAGACGGTAGAGAATCGGCTTTATTTGAAGCAAAAGTTGTACATGTTAAAAATGACTGAAGGTACATCTATTATCTCACATCTTGATAAATTTGATTCCATTATTTTGGATTTGGAGAATGTAGATGTTAAGATGGAAGATGAGGATCAAGCCATTTTGTTGTTATGCTCTCTTCCACAGTCATTTAAACATTTTCGTGATACCATGATTTATGGGAAAGATTCTGTCTCATATAGTCATGTAAAATCTGCATTAAAGTTCAAAGAGCAGATTGACAAGGATATCACAGGGGAGACTAGTGAAAGTATGGCAGGGGGATTAATGGTACAGGGCAGATATGAAAATAGAAATTTTGAAAGTGGTAGATCCAAATGAAGGTCTAAATCCAGATATAACAATAAAATTTGTAATTATTGCAAGAAAAAGGGGCACATTAAGGCTGACCGCTACAAATTGAAAAATAAAGAAAAATATAAAATTGAGCAGAATAATAGCAACACTGTCAAAGCTAGTGTAGTTGTAAATGAGAATGATGGATTTTATTTGTAGCAAAAATAAATAAAATTAGGTCTAAAGATGAGTGGATTCTAGATTTTGGTTGTTTTTACCATATGAGTCCTAAAACTGATTATTTTTCAACATATGAAAAATGTGATGGTGGAGTTGTTTTGATGGGCAATAATGCTCCATGTAAGGTTGTTGGTAGAGGTACAATCCAGATCAAAATGTATGATGGAATTGTTAGAACACTCACTAATGTTAGACATGTTCCAGATTTGAAGAAAAATCTCATCTCGTTAGGTACCCTTGATTCTCTCGGGTACAGGTATTCGGCTGAAGGTGTAGTTTTAAAATTTTCACGAGGTGCTCTTGTATTGATGAAAGCTTGCAAAGTTTGGTAATTTGTATATCTTGCAGGGATCTACAGTTTCAGGTGCTGCAGCAGTCTCCGTATCATTAGATACCGACATCACCAAATTGTGGCATATGCGTTTGGGACACTTGAGTGAGAAGGGTTTAATGTTGTTAAGCAACAGGGGCCTACTTTGTGGACAAAGTACTGGTAAGATGGACTTTTTTGAACATTGTATATTTGGGAAACAGAAAAGAGTCAGTTTCAATTCACCTGCAGTCCATAAAACAAAAGGTACTTTACATTATATCTATTCTGATCTTTGGGGGCCTTCTCGTGTTCCTTCTAAGCGTGGTGCAAGGTATATGTTAACATTTATTGATGATTATTCAAGAAAGGTTTAGGTGCATTTTTTGAAAAATAAAAATGATGTTTTCCTTACATTTAAACAATGGAAGACTTTGATTGAAAATTAGACAGGAAAACACATTAAGCGGCTGCGGACAGATAATGGCTTGGAATTTTGTGGAACAGAATTCAATGAATTCTGAAAAAATGAAAGAATTGCTCGATATCGTACCGTTAAAATCATGCCTCAACAGAACGGTGTGTCCGAGCGTATGAACCGGACTCTTTTGGAAAGATCTCGGTGTATGATCTCAAATGCTAGGTTGATTTCAGACTTTTGGGCGAAAGCCATCGCTACTGCTTGTTATATTGTCAACCGTGTTCCGTGTGCTTCTCTTGATTTCAAGACTCCAGAGGAAGTGTGGTCAGGTTCTACTGCTAATTACTCCAACTTAAGAATATTTGGGTGTCCAACATATATGCATGTAAATGAGGGAAAGTTAGAGCCTAGATCTAGAAAAAGTATTTTCCTCGGTTATGCTTCAGGGGTGAAATAATACAGATTATTTTGTCCTGATCCCAAATCACCTAAATTTGTAATTAGCAGATATGTTACTTTTGATGAGTCATTTATGTTAAATTTGTAATCCTTATAATTTAGAAAATGAAGATAGTACACAGAAACAGGTGGAGTTAGAGATTATAAATTTCAGTCCTTCTCAAAGATCTTCTACTGATCAAGGTGATGAACCAGATCCAAACCTTACTGAAGATGAACCAGTAGAAGATGAATATTCCATAGCCAGAGATAGACTAAGACGAGAGATTCGACCACCACAGAGGTATGCAAATTTGGTTGCATATGCTTTATCAATGGCACAGGAAACAAGTGGAGATAGAGAGCCTTCCACATATACAGAGGCGATTTCAGGTGCTAATTCAGATAAGTGGGTGGTGGCCATGAATGAAGAAATGGAATCCCTACACAAGAATGGTACTTAGGATCTTGTGACGCCGCCGAAAGGAAAGAAAATTGTTGGATGCAAATGGGTCTTCAAAAGAAAAGAAGGTAATTCAGGTGTTGAAGATGCAAGGTATAAGGCACGATTAGTTGCAAAGGGCTATATTCAGGTACAGAGTGTTGATTTTAATGATGTTTTCTCACCTGTTGTGAAACATAGCTCTATTCGTGTATTGCTTGCATTAGTAGCCATGTTTGATTTGGAATTAGAACAACTTGATGTTAAGACAGCGTTCCTACATGGTGAATTAGATGAACAAATCTATATGAAACAACCTGAAGGCTTCGAATTTGAAGGTATGGAAGACCATGGTTGCTTGTTGAAGAAATCCTTGTATGGATTGAAGCAATCTCCAAGACAGTGGTACAAGAGGATTGATTCATTTATGTTGGGTCATGATTTCTCCAGGAGCATGTATGATAGTTGTGTTTACTTCTAGAATTTAAAAGGTAATTCATTCATTTATCTTTTGTTATATATTGATGACATGCTCATTGCGGCTAAGAATCTTGCAGAAATTCACCAGTTGAAGGCCTTATTGAATGGTGAATTTGAAATGAATGACTTGGGAGCAGCTAAGAAGATTCTTGGTATGGAGATAAGACGAGATAGAGGAGTTGGAAAATTATATCTGACCCAAGAAGGTTACCTTAAGAAAGTTTTGGAGAGATTTGGTATGTTGGATGCCAAACCAATCAGTACTCCTCTTGCTAACCATTTTAGGCTATCTGCTGCTCAATCACCAAAATCAGAGAAAGAGGAAGGTTATATGGCACGTGTTTCTTATTCTAGTGCCATTGGCAGTATCATATATGTAATGGTTTGTACTCATCCAGATATTTCACAAGCAGTTAGTGTTGTTAGCAGGTATATGGGAAATCAAGGCAAAGAACATTGGCAGGATGTGAAATGGATACTCAGATACTTGAAGGGTACTTCAAACTCTTGTTTGAAGTTCGGTAGAACCAACAACATTTTGGTTGGTTTTGTAGATTCAGACTACGCCGGTGACCTTGATAAACGCAAGTCTTTTACAAGTTATGTATTTTGCATTGGAGGTTGTGCAATTAGCTGGAAAGCTACTCTACAACATGTAGTGGCTTTATCCACTACTAAAGCAGAATATATGGCAGTCACTAAGGCTATCAAAGAAGCTTTATGGTTGAAAGGTTTATTAGGCGAATTAACTCTACAAGAAGAAATTACTACCATTTACTATGATAGTCAAAATGCAATTCATTTGACTAAAGACCAGAAGTATCATGAGCAGACGAAGCATATTGATATCAAATATCATTTCATTCGAGATACCATTGCTGAGAAGAAGATCCTTGTTCAGAAAATCAATACCAAGGAAAATCGTGCCGATATGTTTATAAAAGCTCTTCCAGTATATAAGTTCAAGCAGTGCTTGGACACTATTGGTGTTCATAGTTCATGATTTAGCCTATTGGGGCTGTGCCGGAGGTGTGTTTGATTAAGTCACTATTTTTCGAGTTCCATGCCAAGGTGGAGATTTGTAATACTAAGTGGCCCGCAACCCACTTATGGCTAACCATTTTTTCTCACATTCCTTTGTTTTTTATTGACAAAATGTTGCAGCGACTTTCAAACAATGTTGCTGAATGTTTTTTGTGGATTTTTGGCAGAAAAGCTTCAACAATTGTGGCTGTGTGAAATGATTCATTTCGGCAGCATTTCGACAGAAGTGTAGAATTCACATTCAAGCATTCGCCTATAAATAGAGGCAAATGCTGAAGTTTTAAAATCACCCCAACAAGAGAAAGCTTAAGAGCTTTATTTCCTCTGCCCTTTTCTCTTCTCTTCTCTTTTGTTTAAAGTCTTGTGGAAATTAGTGTTCCACTTTTGTAAATTGTCTGCACATAATAGTGAATTTTGGCACCACCTCCGGCCGTGGACGTAGGTCACATTGACCAAACCACGTAAATCTTTGTGTCCATTGTCTCATTTATTTTTCTCGTTACTATCTCTATTATTCTTTTGGGCTATTAGATACAACGTGAGATCCATTTTTCCTTTACATGGACTTTGTATGATGACCATCTCTGTTTGTGGAACATGTCTGACAATGGCATATATCTGGTACTTCGGACACTTCTACACCAGTTCATGAGAATCTGCGTTCATCGTAGCCAGTAATATCCTGATCGCATTTCCCTTTTAGCTAACATGCGTGCTCCAATGTGACTACCGCATGAGCCAAGGTGAATTTCTTTCAAAATGTACATAGCCTGTTCTAGTCTTATGCAACGCAGCCAAGGCATGAGATAACCTTTTTTAAACAAAATTCCGTCTTGGAGAGTGTACCTGGCTGACTGTAAGACCAATTTGCGAGTTGCACTTTTATCTTGTGGCAGTTCTCCATTTGTCAAGTACTTAATAATTTGAGTCATCCAAGTATCTTCCACGTCTTTAACCATTAAAACTTGTAGCTCTTCTATGCTCCTGGTCGGCAAAACCTCAACCAGAACCTTCTTTGTGAGGTGAACATGCACTGATAATGCCAGCTTACTAAGGCGTTTGTTCTGAGCTCGGGGTATTCGTTCAATAAAAAATTCTTTAAATTTTTTCTTGAGGTTATCAGTTTTTTCTAAATTCTTCTTCATATTTAGATCTCGAACCTCATACCCCCCAGTTACTTGGTTTACAGTGAGCTGAGAATCGCTGTAAACTTGTAACTTTGTCACACCCATTTGAGATGCTAACTTCATTCCAGTTATTAGTGCCTCATATTCTGCTTCGTTATTTGTTGCCTTGAATTCAAAACGCAAAGCATATGTGAACTCATGTCCGTTTGGGTTTGTCAATATTAGCCCAGCTCCTGAACCGTCCTCACTCGAGGCTCCATCCACAAATAAGACCCAAAAGACTTCTTTTTCTTTGCAAATGTTTCTTAGATCATCCTCCTTTAACAAATCTTCTTCTATAACAGAAACTTCCGCTATGAAATCAGTGAGTATCTGACCTTTTATTGCCGTCCGAGGTGAGAATGTGATGTCATATTCTCCCAACACAATAGCCCATTTTATAAGCCTTCCAGAAGAATCAGGTTTTTACAGAACTTTCCTTAACGGTTTATCTGTTAAAACATGAATTTCATGTGCTTGAAAGTACGGTTTCAACCTTTTTGAAGCATGAATGAGTGCGAGTGCCAGTTTCTCCATCATAGGATATCTTTGCTCAGCTCCTTGCAGAGCACAACTTGTGTAATACACCTGTTTCTGTGTTCCCTGATCGTCTCTGAGCATAACTGCGCTAATAGCTGCATCACTCGCCACTAAATACAGGTACAAGATTTCTCCATGAATTGGGGTGGATAACACTTGTACTTTTGACAAATATGATTTTAGGTCATCGAATGCTTTATTGCAGCTCTCATCCCATTCAAAGTTTTTTTACCTTTCTTAATGCCTTAAAGAAGGGTAAGCTTCGATCTGCCGATCTTGACAAGAAATGATTTAACGCAGCTAGGCGATCCGTACGTCTCTGAACATTGTTTAAACTTTGGGGTGGTTTCATGTCCAAAATTGCCTTAATCTTTTCTAGATTTGCTGCAATTCCTTGGTTTGAAACCACGTGACCCAGAAATTTTCCTGATCCAACTCCAAATGTGCACTTCTTTGGATTTAACTTAAGATCGGTTTTTCAAAATTTTTCCAAAGGCTCTCTCACGTCATCCAAGAAAGTTTCTATCTTCCTGCTCTTAATGAGCATATCATCAACATAGATTTCCATATTCCTTCCAATCTGATCAGAAAATATCTTATCCACCAATCGCTGGTATGTAGCACCGGTGTTCTTCAATCCGAAAGGCATTTTTGTATAACAATACACCCCCTTCTCTGTTATAAAAGTTGTTTTTTCTGCATCATCTTCATTCATCTGAATCTGATGATATCCCTTGTAAGCATTCAGGAAACATAATACCTCAAAATCGGAGGTCGCATCCACCTTCTGATCAATTATCGGCAGAGGATAACAATCCTTTAGGCAAGCCTTGTTCAGGTTTGTGTAATCTATGCACATTCTTAGAGAAGTGTCTGGTTTTGGTGCCATTACGAGGTTAGCAAGCCAGGTCGGATAAAATACCTCCCTTATTATCTTTGCTTCTAACAGCTTGTCAACTTCTTCAGATATGGCTCGATTACGATCTGGCGCATACTTTCTTTTCTTTTGTCTAATTACTTGAGCAGACTTGTCAATGTTCAACTTATGAACCATCAGGTCGGCAGATACTCCTTTCATGTCATCTGGGCTCCATGCAAAAACATCTTTGAA
Organism: Ophiorrhiza pumila; assembly: GCA_016586305.1. Classification (NCBI taxonomy): domain Eukaryota; kingdom Viridiplantae; phylum Streptophyta; class Magnoliopsida; order Gentianales; family Rubiaceae; genus Ophiorrhiza; species Ophiorrhiza pumila. The sequence goes on from BLIW01000006.1 coordinate 15,005,180, forward strand.
TTCTGACAAGAGATTTGTTAATGACCTTTTAATTCCCGCAGGCAATGATGAACCGATGAGAACTGCCTTGTCTGATTCAAATTCATCTAAGGAGACAACTTCTACCTTGTCTGTTAACATCACAGGTTCAGCTCGGTTTTCTGTTTCCACATAATTTACGTTTGCCACTTGCTTCTTCTTATTTCCTTTTAAAGCAATCATGTGACATTCTCTTGCCAACTTCTGATCACCTCGTATTGTTGCAACTCCAGCTTCTATAGGGAATTTCACAAATTTTGAATTTTTTGAATCGCAGCTCTGCATGAGTTCCAATTCTGAGAGGATGAGTTCCGAATAATGTTTGTATATGTGTTATCTAATAATTGTTTCCTCCTTGAAAATTGATTTATAGATGTTGAGAAATACTGTGATACTAGAGGCTCTTATGTTTAAACCTGAGTTTCCTCACTGAGGATCATTCTTATGATATCTCTTTTTGCCTAGAAATAGTGATATGGTTATGATCTTATAATGGTGATACTTTCAATTAAATTTTTACTTGTTTAGTCATGTTATACTATTAACTGCTTTGTTTATTTTTTAGATGAATTCTTACAAATTTTTATGATGCTTGTAGTTTAGTGAACTTAAAGCTGCTCTAGGTCCTCTATCTGGATGTGACTCACTCTAAGTCTCTGATGCATGCTCGAGGCGATATTTCGAAGATCGGGATTCGAATGTGACAAAGGAAAAAAAATGTTAGAAGAAACACTAAGGTAGAGGTCAACCTATATGTCAGAATACATTCATCGGGTAGTATATGCTTTTTATTGTGTGTGAAGATCTCTAATATGTACTTCATGTCCACAGATTCCCCCCTCTCACATCCACCTTAGCGGAATGCATATGGACTCCAAAATAACTCAAAAAAAACAAAAAACACATGAAACATTTCATGGAATGTATTGCCTTTGATTCAATAGAACTGTGCTACGTGGAAAAATTTACAAGCAATCTTATTACTGATTTTATGATCTTTTTATGTTGACTTAGATATAGTTGGTAATGGTAAATGACAGATAGTTTCTATCATTACTTGAATTATATATGCCAAGAGTCCTTGGAAGATACACTATTGGTAGTTTTCCTTTGCTGTACCTTTTGATCCATACATGTTTTATTGTGTTATTTAGTGTCCTTTAATGCTCTATGAACTTTATTAGTGGCATAGTACTTTGTGTTCTCTTATGGTAATCTTAAACCTGTTTTACTAGCATTACTTAATGATCTTGTCTTGGTACTTTACAAGGATTCTTTATGCAGAAGGACTATGAAATTTTCCCTCCTAATGTTGACTAGGATAATATCAATTTTGCTGCAAGGTGAGTAATTTTGTGCAACTTTGAAACACAGAAACCAACCACTATTTAGAGATGGCCATTCTTGGAATCGCCAAGTCTGGTTTCGGAACCGCAACTGCGGCCCCACAAAATCGGAACCTTAACTGAACCGTCTATGGGCGGTTCAGTTACGGTTCTCTAAAATCGGGATCAGAACAAGAATTGAAACCGAAAATTAAAAAAAATGTCACGTCAGCAGCTGTGAGCTAAGTGCACGCGCCTGAAAAGTTTTAAAAAAATATAGGCGCACGGGTCAAATGACCGTTGCATTAATATGCTGACCATTGCATTAAAACCAATTTTATAGAATTATAATTGACCGTTCCTCACTTCCTTTTTTTTATTTTTTTTACTTTTTTAACTTTTGCTAATCTATAGATACTTCCTTAATTTTTCATTTTTTTCCACACAATTTCTACTCATCTTTCTCAATATTCTAATTCTCTTATTCTCAATTCTCAAGCATCAAAATTCTATAAAATTTAATTCTAATTATTGTTTCTATTATAATTATTAGTTAAATTATTGTTTTTAATATATTATTCTTTCAATTTTTCATTTTTTTAATCTTTTTGAATTATTTTATAAAATGGATAGTTTTGGTTCTTCATCCCAACCAATTAATATTGGTGATGAAAGTGTAAATCCATCACCATCAAGTCACATCGTCCACCAATGAATCTAAAATCTAAAATGTTTGTGAAATATTTCACAAAACTTTTTTATGCCAATGGAGTTATTATTAGAGTAAAATGCACTTTTTGCGAGAAATCATATTTCACAAAACTTTTTTATGCCAATGGAGTTATTATTAGAGTAAAATGCACTTTTTGCGAGGAATCATACACCTTCAAAATTGGGAGCGGATATGGTACACTAACCAAGCATTTGGAGAAAATACATCATCAAGAAATCAGCCTTCAAAAGTCACAAACGCAATTAACCGGTTTTGCTCAACAAGGTTCTTCTTCTTCTAGTAATTTATATTTATTTAAATTTAGTGATTCAAAATGGAAAGATGGTATAGCTAGATTTGTTTGTACACAACATTTACTATTCTCATTTGGTGAAAAACAAAATTTTGTGAGATTAGTACAAGAAAATGCAAATCCACAAGTTAAACGTGTTCCTAGAACAACTTTAACAAGTGATATTAAAAAAAATTATAAAAATGAAAAAAATAACTTATCGGAATAATTTTTTTTAAATTAGATTCTCGTGTTTCAATATGTTTGGATATTTGGAGTGATCATTGGCAAATGATTAGTTATATGGGTATAACTTGTCATTGGGTAGAATCAAATTGAGTTCTACAAAAAAAAGGGTAATTATTTAGAATTTTTAATGATTCTCATACGGTTATAATTATATCTAGATTAATTAGTGTTGTTTTATAAGAATATAATTTGTATGATAAAATTTTTTCAATTGGTTTTGATAATGCATCGGCTAATAATGCATCTATTATAGAATTAAAAAATATTTGTGCAACAATTATAGGTGGGAAATTTTTTCATATTAGATGTGTATGCCATGTTTTAAATTTATCCGTTCAAAATGGTTTAAGCACATTAGAAAATCATATTAAACCAATTAAAGATGCAATTAAATATTTGACCGGACATTCAAGTTTAATGAAAACATGGGCAAAATATTGTATACAACATGGACAAAAGCCTAAAAGATTTAACACTACAAAAAAAAAGGTCTTTGGTGACTGAAATCTTAATGACGAAACTTTTGGTCACCAAAGAGTACCTTTAGGTGACAAAAAAAAGTTCAATCACTAAATTTTGGTAACAACTAAAAATTTGGTGATCAGAAAAAAAAATCGTTAATATTTGGTTTTATTTATGAAATGATTTTATCGAGATTTGTTATGAGAAAGGAATATTTATAAAATGATTAGATGTGTTTGGATAGATAAATTATGTTAATTTATTGAAAATTGTGTATAGAAAATTTGATTTTTGGAAATTTTGGTCAAACTCGATCTCCCCCCAATTCTGCCATTCACATTTTAAATGGGTCCCACCGACACTTGGATTTCTCTGATTGGCCTCTTCCACGCGTGGGCCTCTGCTGCTGTCCACCTTGTCTTCACCATATTGGTCCAACAATATTGCTGAAGTGGCAATGGGGCCATTCAAATCCTTGACCACTCCACATCCGGGGCCCACGACGAGGTGTTTGAGACCAAACAAATCCTGCTGACAAAATATGCTAAAAAGTGTTTTACAATTACGATTGCAATCGGTTGAAAAATATAGTGCCAAACAAAAATTATTTTGGTTTTACAAATAGATATAAATTTTGCCATTCCAAACGGACCCTTAGTGACCAGAAAAGTGGTTTCTAATATGAAAATGTTTAGTGACGATATTTTTGGTCAACAAAGGTCATAGGGAAAAGGAGATTTCCCTCACTTTTGAATATTTTGGTGACCAGAAAAGTGGTCACCAATTATTAATAGAATTAATTTGTTGTTTATCATATAAACTTAAGTTGGTTAAATAATAAGTGACTATTAAAATGGAAAAACATTTAACTTTTAGGTGTTATATTGAGAAAGTTTGGTGTTTGAATCTCATGTGCTATTTTATGATATCTAAAATAAATATTTCCATAAAAGTTATTGTCTTAATAAAATTAACAAAATGCTACACATTACATGTTTGAATCTCTCTACATTGAAATCCTTTTTTTTTTTGAAAATTAACAATAAATTATACTTTGGTCCCTCAAATTTATATCTAGATCTCTAATACATAAATAATAAAAATAGTCTTATAAATTTGAATTGGGGGATTTAACAAGAAATTGTACTTTAGTCTCTCAAATTTATATCTCTTCAATTAGATTTATAATTAAATAACAAAATAGCCTTATAAATTTCAATTTATCTTAATTTAGAGAAATCAGTTCTTTAATTAAACAACAAAAATACGTTGGGGTTTTTTAACAAGAAATTGCACTTTGATCCCTCAGATTTATAAATTTGAATTATATCTCTAATTAAATAACAAAAATGGCCTATTGATCTTAAATTAATTTAAGAATTCAATGTAGGCTAAATTAATTTAAGAAAGGCCACAATTATGTAAATAAAATATTAGACTTATAAATGTAATATTTGATAAGAATTCAATTTGGGCCAACTTAATGGCCTAACAATATAATATAGTGCCCAAAGGAATTGATGGGCTAAATTAAGGCCACAATAATGAATCATCATTTGTGTTGGACATATTAAGTTATTACTAATAATAGTAAGACACCCTAATATTTTTATTTTTGCCCCATCACATTTAAGAAATGATCTTAAATTAATTTAGGAATTTAATGTAGGCTAAATTAATTTAAGAAAGGCCAAAAATATGTAAATAAAATATTGGACTTATAAATGTAATATTTTATAAGAATTCAAATTGGGTCATCATAATGGCCTAACAATACAATATAGTGCCCAAAGGAATTGATGGGCTAAATTAAGGCCACAATAATGAATCATTATTTGTGTTGGACATATTAAGTTATTAATAATAATAGTAAGACACCCTAATATTTTTATTTTTGCCCCATCACATTTTGATCTTAAATTAATTTAGGAATTCAATGTAGGCTAAATTAATTTAAGAAAGGCAAAAAATATGTAAATAAAATATTGGAGTTATAAATGTAATATTTGATAAGAATTCAAATTGGGCCAACATAATGGCCTAACAATACAATACAGTGCCCAAAGGAATTGATGGGCTAAATTAAGCCACAATAATGAATCATTATTTCTTTTGAACCTATTAAGTTATTAATAATAATAGTAAGACACCCTAATATTTTTATTTTTGCCTCGTCACATTTAAGAAATGATCTTAAATTAATTTAGGAATTCAATGTAGGCTAAATTAATTTAAGAAAGGCCACAAATATGTAAATAAAATATTGGAGTTATAAATGTAATATTTGATAAGAATTCAAATTGGGCCAACATAATGCCCTAACAATATAATATAATGCCCAAAGAAATTGATGGGCTAAATTAAGCCACAATAATGAATCATTATTTCTTTTGGACCTATTAAGTTATTAATAATAATAGTAAGACACCCTAATATTTTTATTTTTGCCCCATCACATTTAAGAAATGATCTTAAATTAATTTAGGAATTCAATGTAGGCTAAATTAATTTAAGAAAGGCTACAAATATGTAAATAAAATATTAGAGTTATAAATGTAATATTTGATAGGAATTCAAATTGGGCCAACATAATGGCTTAACAATATAATATAGTGCCCAAAGAAATTGATGGGCTAAATTAAGGTCACAATAATAAATCATTATTTGCATTGGACCTATTAAGTTATCAATAATAATAGTAAAACACTCTAATATTTTTATTTTTGCCCCATCACATTTTGAGAAGGCCATAAATTATTTCTTATTAACTAAATTTAGTGTGAGTTAGTAACATTCAAATAATCTATTTTAAAAAAATATTAATCTTAGTATTTTGTTAAGGATATCTAACACTTGAAGTCCAACTAGTATTGTAAAAATATTTTTATATTATAATATTTGAATTCAAAAGAATAATTTACTCATTATTTCACTAATATCCTTAATCTTTTTATATTTTTTAAGTTAATCATTCTTTCAATATGCTTTATGATTCTATTTTATTAAAATTATGTATGTTATTTACTTTAGTTTAAATATTTTTTTTACAATATGGATGAACTATTGTTGAATTAGTTTAAACATTTTTTTGACAATATATGTGAGTTATAGCTGAATTAGTTTAAACATTAATGCAAATATAAAGCTTATATTAGCTGATTGGGCAAAGTAATGATGTAAGTGTCACCTTCAAAATGACCAAACTTATTACTAAATCATGTTATATTATTTTTGGAACAGTATTTTTAACATATTTATTCTTATTTATTAGTAAAATATAAAACTTAAAAATTAGAAATTTAATTTATTAAAAATAAATAATTTCTCTTAATACAATTTTGCACTATTAGTAAACTTAAAAAACTATAAGTATAAGTATTACTTATTATTAATTATTTTGTTGTACCTTTAATGCTCATGAAATTAAAAATAATAATCAAAGTAAAAAAATTGAAAACAAAATTAGAAAGACTTATTTAAAAAAACTTAAAAAATAGTTAGATATTACACACTAAATTTAGTTTTTTTTGTTATATTATCAAATAATAAAAAAGTATAAACTAATAAAGAAAAAATAAAAAAGAATATAACTATAAGTATTACAGGATGCATTAAATAATTAACTACTATGTTTATGAGTTAAATTAGTCATGTTTTATTACGATGATATTATATTATTACAAATATCTACCTTTACATGAATAATAATGTCATTATTTTATTATGTTTAATTATTCACTATTATTCATCCGTATTTAATATAATTAAACTATTTACAAAATAGAATATAAAAAAAAATATATGTAATAAAAACATTTATCAATAATAATAAAATAGAAAAAAATACACAAAGATTTATTTTTTTCATAATTAAAAACATAGTTAAATATTATTTTAATAAAGCAAAAAATAAAAAAGATGGCAATAGGCATATAGCGTAACCCTAAAACCCAATCCTATTTCTCGCCTCCATCTCTCGCCTCCCTATCCCCTCTCTCTCATCCTCCCTATCCCCTCCCTCTCCAGCCTCCCTATCTGCCGCCTCCCTCTCTGCTGCCTCTCTCTGCTGCTTCTCTCTTTACTGCCTCCCACTGCCGCCTCCCTCTGCCGCCTCCCTCTCCTACTTTCCTCTGCCGCCTCCCTCTCCTACCTCTCTAGCTGAACTTGCATCCATAGTCAAAACTTCCACATCTTAGGTTTCTGCAGACTTAGCGGCGGTGAAAGAGAAATGGGTTATCAAGTACTTCCGCAGGCAGTGCTTCAAAATCTGATGTGTTGCAAGCAGTGCTTCCGCAGTAATGCGAAGGAAATCGGCTTCATCAAGTACAACTAAGGTACTTGGTCTTTGTGCTGCAATTTGATTTCATGGAGCTCAATCTCTATTGTTTCCAACTTTACTTTTAGAAGTTATTCCTGGTCTTGTGGTTTAAATTGGACAGAGCAGTTAGTTCTGAGTTAGTATTCAGTTTGTTGCTTTGATATAGTTTGACTTAAAAAAAAATTGGGTTAATTACCAATGAACTCCATGTAGTTGAGCTAATTTCTAAATAACCCTCATGTGATATAAAAATTTACCAAGAACCTCTACATGGTTCTAATTTAAACGGAAAGTGGATGGAAAATAGTTGTAGTAACGGTACCGTCAAAAACTTCCGAAAATATCCTTTTTTTTTTCTTTTTCCAATTCAAAACATTAATCTTAAATTAGTAAAGTTTTAGGGCCAAAGTTGAAATTACAAAAGTTTAGAGGTAAAAAATAAATTTACATTTTTTTGTTTTCTTCTCTGTCGTTTTTTTTCTTCTTTCTTTCAGTTCTAGCACCACTCACCACCACCACCGCAATCACTCACCACCACCACCGCAACCGCAACCACAACCACAACAAGAGACTGAAAGGGAGAAATAGACAAGAGACTGAAATTTCAGTCAAAGTAAACAGGAGACTGAAAAGTTTTGATGTCTTTTTATGCTTCTTCTTCTTCGATTATGCTTCTTCTTTATCAGACTCCCAAACTTCCAAACCCGAAACTCATCATTACTCTGCGAACTAGCGTCGTTTGCTACTCCAAGGTCATCTTAAATTCCTGCAGCTTCAAATTCTGGCATCTCTGCGACCTCCATGCCTCCTGAATCCAATCCCTGTCCCTACGTCTCCTAGCTCCGACCTTTTAGTTAAATTATTTCTGTTTATTGATTTAAACGAAGTTTAGGGAATGCAGAAGTTTTGGGATTGTTTAATTCGATTTTGAAATTGAATGAAAATTCAATTTTTTTAGGAGCTTTAAGTTCAGGTTGTAATTTTTTGATTCAAATTTAATTGAGTATAACTAGGTTGATGATTCAAGTTTGATATGGTGGTTGTTGTGGTGGAAGGATTGGTGGTTGTTGTGGTGGAAGTTGACTTTGTTATTAGTTTGGCATTCCTTGGGGTGGTGGACTAGGGTAGTGGGTGGGAGGGTGGTAGTTGCGGTGGTGGAGGGTGGTTGTTGCGGTGGTGCTAGAAAAATAAATGGAAGAGGAGACAGCGATGACGATGAGACAGCGATGACGATGATGATGATGGTGAAGGTGGTGATGGTTCTGATGATGGTGGTGATGGTGATAGTCCTGATGACGGTGGTGGTGGTGATAGTCCTGATTATGGTAAGGAATGAGAAGAAAAAAATTAAGAGAAAATATGAAGAAAGAAAAGGAAAAACAAATAAAAAATATTAATTTAAAGTTAAGGGTTATTATTGTCCAATTATACCTTATTAAGTTTATACTTTCATTCACGCACGCGTTCAACTCACACTCCATTATTGGAGATAATTTTCATCCACTTTCCGCTTAAATTAGAACCACGTGGGGGTCCTTGGTAGGTTTTTATATCACATCGGGGTTATTTAGAAATTAGCTCGACCACGTGGGGGTAATTGGTAATTAACCCAAAAAAATTCTACTTTGAGGTGTGATTCATTGCATTTGGAAATTTATTTCTTGGTAAATCGCAATCCAAGGCTTTTTGTTAAAAAAAATACTCATTTTCCCCTTATGTTAATCGAGATTGGAAACTGTAGCAGTCAATACTAAGGCCAATTAGGTTGCCTCACTATTCAAGAGCTTTTCCTCTCGGTTTGCCTCTTTCTCTGAATCATTAAATTTTGATTAGTAACATATTGATTTTTCAATCTTACAAGTTAGCAGAATTGTGATGTGATTTAAGTTGATTTGATTAGATCTGATTTGATTTGAATTTAATAAATTTAGAGAATGTGCCGTGTATCCTATAATTAAAGAAAAGAATTAGTCAGTCATGAGTGAGAGTGAGATTTGAACTTGTTGTGTATTCTGATAATATAAAATAAAAACATTGAGATCTGTTGATGTAATTTACAGATTCCGTTATTGCTTCAATCAATTACTGAAAGGGGCAATTGCACCCTGGAAATTCAAACCGTTATTATGGGAAATTATTATTTTAGTTTGGAAGTCAATTGTTTGCAACATAGTAACTCGGGATTTCAACAATAAGTCAACCAATTACAAAGGATCTTTTGTTGTTACACGTCTTTTACCAAAAAAAAAAATCATGGGATTAGAGTATAAACTATTGTTTGTGCTTGTTTTCGTTAAGAAACTGCCCAGAATGACAGTAAGCTTTGACTGCCTCTGAATGTATTCCCCTTTTGGACAACTTGTTGATGGTTATGATGCATTATTTATAGCATGTTGAAATAGGGCCTTAACATTTTTCCTATATAAACTGACTGATGCACCCATATCTTTGTGTGTTTTGTAGTAAATGCATGTTTGAAACAGTGACAAAGTTTATACAATATAGCTCAATTAGTTGGAACAGATGGCTTGGATTCGATAGAGATGGAGCTATCAAATTTGGGAAGAAGCCTGAAATCCTCGTTGCAGCGTCTTAGCTCCAGTTTCAGGAGAAGTACTGTAATGATGGAAAGGAAGATAATGTGGATGAAGAAACTATATTGCACTGGGCTGCTATTGATAGATTGCCTACTTTTGAACGGTTGAGGTCATCTTTGTTTGATGAAATTGATGGAAATGAAGGCAATGGTAAGAGAAAACGGGTGATTGATGTTACAAAGCTTGGTGCAATGGAAAAATATGTGTTCATTGAGAAGCTCATTAAACACATCGAGTATGATAATCATAAGTTGTTGCAAAAAATCAGAAAAAGATTAGACAATTAAGGCTTCTTCTCCTTTTGATATCTTATAATTTACATAGTTTTATGTAAAAAGTTGCTTTAATGAAGTTCGCATGTTAGAGAAAGCTCAAGTTTGCAATGTCTTTTTTTGACTAGTGGCGCTGCCCATGTGATGCTATGAAGCAGTTCTACATTGCTTTATTTAAGTTTTCCTTTGCAATATTTTTCTGAAGTTGAAATTGAAATGAGATTAGATTAAAGGATATTAGTATATCTAATCTTTTCCTAAGTAAGCTTTTAATTAGTATTTTGGCTTATGGTTTGGAATTTGGATTGGCATTTTATATATGTTCTATATTTCTAATTTTTATGTGCACTATGTTCATAAAATTCAAGACAAACTCGCAAGTTCTTTGGATCCCAACTTTTAGGCTTGACAGTGTTTGGTTCATTACTTTGCAGATTCTCTCAAATGGAGTTTCTCATAAATCTTCCTTATCATTAAAGTAAGCACCTGTTCTTGTCTCAAAGGACAAACGAATTCTTTGGCTTTGTATTTTGCAATTTTTTTAACTTTTTCTTGTATTTCACTTGTTAGTTTTTGTTTTAGGAGTTTGATTTATGTACTCTATATCTTCAAACATCCTGAATCTAAACATACTAGGTAATCTTCTCTTTTTTCTTTTTAGATTTACATTTAACTTAATGGAAAATCTTGTTTTTAGCACAAGCTTCAATTCGAGACTGAATTATAATTTTGGTTACACTCAAGGGTAAATGTATGTTTTTTTGCAAATACTTGAATTTTACGGTGAAGATTGAATTTTATGGTTATACTGTGGAAATATAAATTGATTGGTTTATAATTTGTGAAACCTAAAAAAATATGCACGAACATGTCGTATGCGCATTTGCAGTCCAAGTCTTGTTTGATTTTGATTATAGTAATTATTGTAACTTTCAATAATTTAATGTGACTCTTGTGGCGCATTGTTGCTAATAGTTCGACTAAATCGTGAAGCTTTAGCTAAATTGGCACGGGTACATTTTGAATATACACTTTGATTGATTTAAAATGTGTTAAATCCAAAAGAATATGTATTACATTGTCTTATGTATACTTGCTGTCAATATCTTGGTAGTTAAATATTGCTAGTTTAAATGCTTGAATATAGTTCTTATAGCATATTGTTGCTAATATTGGAACTAAATTTGTAAAATCCACCATAATATGTATGAACATATCTTATGTAAGTTTACTACCCAAGTTTTGTTTAGTTTCGAATCATTCTTTTATCTTTAAATGCTTGAATATAACTGTTGTGGTATATTGTTGCTTTTGGTTGGACTAAATCATGAAACTTTGGTTAAATTGACATGGTTATACATTCAAAATACACTTTGAATGGTTTAAAATTTGTTAAACGTGTAATATTATCCATGAACATGTCTAATGTATAATTGATTCCCAAATCTTTTTTGGTTTCGAATGTTGCTATTCATTAACTTTAAATGTTTGAACATAGATTGATTTACTTTTAAATTGAGATATTATATTATTTCTTCATGTTTGTAATATTTTATAATGGTACATGATATGTTACAAAAAGTTTTTAACATGTTTATTCGAACTATTATGAAGGTTGAAGAAAACTAAAGAGTTGAAGTGTCAACTCTTCTAATGGATGTAGAAAGAAATGGTGGGCGTTCTTGACACTAGAGAGTTGAAGTATCAACTTTTTGTATGGTGGATTAGTACTTTTGTGTTATATTTCTTGGATATTAGAATATTATTAATATTATTGTATATTTCTTGGATGATACAATGTTAGATATTTGCCATGTATAGGTATATTTTGTGAACGGGTTTTATTTTAATGTTTGTTCGATATTTTGGTGAACATGTTTTAGTTTAATGTTTGTTCGATATATTGGTGATATTTATTGTTATTATGAACAAGTTTTATTTTCTTGTCACCAAATGAAAATGTTAAACAATATTTTATTCATTATTGACCAAAAATTTAGTCACAAAATTTTATAAATTGACCACATTTTTTGAATAGTGATGAACAATATTTTGTCACCATATAAAAAAATTGACCAAAAATTTGGTCATTATTTGGTGACTATCATACTAATCACCAATGCTTGTTCATAATATGGTCACCAATTATTCTTTGGAGACCACAATTTTAGTCACCAAAACATCAATTGTTTGCAGTAGTTCATGACCTTTGTTGACCAAATATTTAGTCACCAATTCGTCATCATTGGTGACCATATTTTTGCTCACCAAACATCACGTCACATGCTGTTTTTGGTCACCAAAAATTGGCACTTTAGTGACCAACATACAACTTTTGGTGACTAAATTGGTGACCACATTTTCAGTCACTATTTTGGTGACCGTATTTTTTCTAGTCACCAAAAATATACTTTGGTGACCACCAACAAAAGTCGTCACCCCAGTGACTGGGCATTGGTGACTAACGAGTGACAAAATATAATTTTGTCACCAAAGGCTTTTGGTGACCATATACTGCATGTCACCAAAGGCCATTTTTCTTGTAGTATTAAAAGGATATTTTAAATCGTTATGATTTACTTTGTGATTCTTCTAAATATAGTTCATTGTTATGTAATTTTTATATTGACAACTCTTGTCTTGGAATTGTATTACTTCTTAATCATTGGACTTTTTGTTTAAAATTGTTAGAAGTTTTAAAAGTTTGTAAGGATGTCACTTGTATTTTTTCACGTGTGTATTATCCAACTTCTGATTTATTTTTAGTTGAAGCATGTAATTTAGTTGGTGTGTTAAAAATTCACATAAATAATGAAACTTTGACGCAAAGTATTATTCACATGTTAGAAAAATGACTTAATTATTATAAAGAAATTCCAATTTTATATTTTGTTGCTATTGTTCTTGATCCTTGTTTTAAATTTAAAGGTTTAGAACAATATTTGAAGTTTTATTATGATACGTTAAAGAATGTTTTCCATTAGATCCAAACATTATACAATTACAATTAAATGTAAGTAAATACATAAATCAGACTAAAGATATAATAAATGCATTATATGAAGAATATTCTTTTAATTTTCATCAACAAGTTCCTACTAGTAGTACCATTAACACTAGGACTAGTCACAATAGTATTTCAAATTCAAATATTGGATCTTCGTCTTCCTTTATCCCTCTCGGTTTAGAAATGTTCAATCGTTAAAAAAACACGAGGGTACTACTAGTATGGAACTTGAGGAATATGTAACCACTTCTTTTGAGTTTAGTGATAGTAAGTTTGAATGTAATAGTATTGAGAATTTCAAAATATTGGAATGGTGGAAGAAGAAGACAACGATGTGTCCCGTCATCTCTTCGATAGCCAAAGAAATTTTGGCGGCCCTGACATTAACCGTAGACGTGGAACAAGCTTTTAGTCAAGATGGCAACATTTTGGATGAGACTCGATCACTTTTGAGCCCCCATGTCCTTGGAGATTCAAGCTTTAGTAGATGATTGGAATAAAGCCGCATATAGAGAACAAGAGCAAGGCATAGAAGAAGATTTTGATTTTGATTTAGACGCCGCAACCGATGGTAGCTCTACTTATACAAATAATTCACCTATCACCGATGCCAAGAGAGCCAATAATGACGACGACTATTAGTTTATTAAAATAAAGAAAAATTTAATATTGTACATTTTTCGATTATTGACAATTTGAAATAATTTATCATGTTTTTCAAATATTATAATTTTCATAACTATATATTTGTTTATATAAATGCCATAGTTTTATTTTTATAGACTATAGTTGTATTATTGTATATCATAATATATTTTCAATTGTATTATTGTACTATTCAAATTTAAATTTTAAACCATCAATTATGAATAAAATTTAGTATTTCTTCATTTATTAATTTCTAACTTTTAAATTTATGATTTAGAATCTCAACTTGTAAATATTTATATCCAATGAATAAAATTTAGTAGTTTCTTCATTTATTTGTAAACTTTAGTGTTTCTAAGTTGTAACTACTAAAATCTAAGTACCTAAAATTTAGTATTTCAAAATCAAATTCGGAAGTTGAAATTGAAATTGAAATTGAAATTCGAAATCGAATTCGAAACGGGAATAAAATCGTAATCGAAATTGAGACAAAATTCGAACCGAAACGTAACTAGAGCCGCCAAGGGGCGATTCGGTTCTGGTTCCCCTGGTTTCGGAATCAGAACTGGAACCGGTAGTTCCGAACCATGGCCATCATTATTCTTCAAGCAAAATTCTTGTAAATATTTTCAATTTTCTATTGATGGATTGACTTACTTGTGTCTGCATTGGCGGTGGAGCTTATGCGAAAATCGACATAAGATCAGGTAAAATGGATGGGCATGATGCTATTTTCCGAAGCCCACTTAAGTTTTTGGGAGGTCAGGCTCTCCAGGGATCCTACTCATGAATACAGCCCTTTATCATCTGAGATCTTCAGGCTCCATCAACTTGTAGGGGTGGGACACTTGATTTTGTCAATGGTGTCGATGAAATGGCAAGTGTGTCAATACAATTTTGCTTCATATTTTTCTTTGAACTCCTGCGTCTCTTTTTAGTTTGACTTTGTCCAGTACCATTTGATACAGGATTTTCTTTACAAAATTTTTTCCGTATTATTTTATCTTAATTAAAATTATGTTGTAGGATCTGCTCTCTTACTATTTATACAAGACTTGATATAATTAAAAGGGGAATAAAAAAAATGAAAAACTAGGGGATCTGGCCTGATTAAATTTAACTGAAGTTGAAAATTCAGCAATGCATAATTGAGTAGACAGTTCAAATAAGGTGGCTTGAGTGTTAGTTTTCTGTAAAGAAACATTGCATTATAAGCAAGAGACAAAATATGCTGAGGAACTTTGCAACAATAGTATACAAAAAGTGCAAGTAGTTGGTTTTGTTTGGATCAGGTATTTTTAGATTTTATGATAGAATCTTTTTTATTGGAATTTGTTATGAGAAATGAATATTTTGGGAGTATTTAGATAAATAATTTTATTTTGTTGGGATTTGTATTAAAGATTTTTTATTAATAAACGTTTAAAATTTAAATTTAAATTAATATTTTATTAGTTTATTTTAATGAGAATTGTGGTAGGGAAAATTATTTATTATTAAAATTTAAAATTTAAATTTAAATTTAATATTATATTAATAAAAAATACTGTATCAAAAATAATTATTGTAACATTGTTTTTTATTTTAAAATTTTTATAGAAAGATTGAATAAAACAAACAAGTGTGAAATAAATCACTAAAAGGGAAGCTTCCAAACAGAGCCTAATTATTAGGGACACTGGTTATAGATCTTAGCAATAGTTGGAGTTGAAATCAACCGCAAGTATTGTCCTTCAGTATCCACGAATGTTATCCTGTCTAGACAGCGAAAAAACTGAGATTAGGAATCTGGGATTGTGTTATATGAAGGATTAAATCCATAGTTGAATCATAGAAAAGTTAAGATTTTGCAAAAGTTCAAAATGAACTAAAATTGATGTCAAACCATTTCACTTATATATCCTCTTAACTATTGTGTAGTTTTTATTAGAAGTCACTAACTCTCTCAATCTCTAGAGTTTCCTTTTCTACGTTTCTCAAGCCAAAGTCAGCTTTCAAGCAGTAATACTATAATCCACAAGAATCAGTGACAAATATTGAGTAAATTGGCAAAGATAGGTTACAAGAGAACATAACTTAATTGAGTAGCTGACTGACAATGCCAATAAAATTGGCTATCTGGCAGTTAGCTGAACATATGGCAAGAAACAAAGGTATCATACAGTGAGGAGAGTACACAGAGTGACTTGAGTGGCTCAAGTATGTTTCATTGTGCCACGGGCACCAATATGTCAAATTTGGTTCTGTATACTCTGAAGACAAAAAATTTCAGATTAGCACACTTTCTCCCACGGGTACTGGTTGGTGCCTAGGGTGATATCGAGCCGAGCCGAGTCTGAGCTTTAGACTGTTCAGGCTCGGCTCGTTTATTAATCGAGCCTAAAAATCTGTTCGTATTCGTTTATTTATTAAATGAACGAGCTCGAGCCGAGCTTTACGCGAACCGAGACGAGCCCGATCTTTGTTCGTGAACACTTCCCGACTTGAATAAAAATGTATAATTTCGTTAAATTAATATATTTTGTCTCTTTACATAAATGTCCAAATTTAATTCAAACTCATATATAATGATTTGTGTGCTTATATGTATAAAAAATCGATTTTTTCTATTATTTAAGAGTTTTACTTAGGGTATATATTATTTATATTGTATAATTTATATTTTAACTAAATTCTTAACAATTTGTTGACCAACCTAAACGAATCTTTCACTTGCTTGTTGATTTATTATTCATTTATTAACCTAAAGTTTTGTTTGTGTTCACTTGTTTATTGAGTAGACGAGATTCAGTGGAACTTTAACCGAGCCGATCTCGGTCCTGTTCATAAATGTTTATGTTCGTTCTCACCACCGTATAGTGTGATTTGTGTGTCAATAAATATATATATAAAAATCCAATTATATATTTCTATTGTTTAATAGTTTTATTTCGTGTATAAGTTCAATATATATTATATAATTAATATTTTAACCGAGTTTTTAACGAGCTTTAACCGAGTTATGAACGAGCTATTCATAAACGTAAACGAGCTTTCACACATGTGTTCATTTATTGTTCATTTATTAATCGAGCCTAAAATCTTGTTCGTGTTCGTGCATTTATTAAATGAACGAGCTCGAGCTGAGCTTTTATCGAGTCGAGCCCGAGCTCGTTTGTGAACGTTTGTGTACGTTCTCAACCCTATTGGTGCCCCTTCCATCAAATGATTTGACTCCATTAATTTCATTTCAGAAGAATGCCAGGTTAGGATCTTTTGCTATTAGTCGCATGTGATAGTACTTTGTGTTCTTTTAAGTAAGCTTAAACCTATTTTATTAGCATGTGCTGGATAGGGTATTTTTTGATTTTATTTATGAAATGATTTTATCGGGATTTGTTATGAGAAAGGAATATTTATAAAATTATTAGATGTGTTTGGATAGATAAATTTAGTTAAATTATTGATGATTGTGTATAGAAAAAATGATTATTATATATATAATAATAATTTTATATATTGTTATATAATTAATTAATTAATTATGTGGGAACCACGTGGTGTTATTGCTTCAAAATACCGGTAAAAAAAACCAGTAAAAAAACCATTGGTCAACAAAAAAAACATTATGAAATTGTGTGGGATCCACGTGGTGTCATTGCTTCAAAATACCGGTAAAAAAAACCAGTAAAAAAATCATAATCACCTTTGCCATTTGTCAGCATATGCAGCATTTCGCAGAGTTTAATGGTGACAGAATATTGTTTATTTTTTTAATAATATGCTAAATGCTTCCACTGAAAACGTATTTTACAATCGTAATTGCAAACAAGTGAGAAACGATGTGCCAAACACATTTTAATTTGGTTTTACAAATAGATACAAAATTTGATTGTCCAAACGGAGCCTAATGATCTTGTCTTGGTACTTTACAGGGATTCTTTATGTAGAAGCACTATAAAAAGAAAATTTTCCCCCCTACAGTTGACTAGGATAATATCAATTGGTCAACCAGTACGGCCCAAGTGTATCTCCTTGTTTAGGTTGCCTATACAGTTACTTAGGGTATGTTTGGATGGTTTTAAATTTGTAATTTATTTCACAATTGCAAAATGAGGTGTTTGTTTTGTTCAACTTTTTCATCAAAATTTTTAAAACACAAAACAATGCTACATTAATTATTTTTGCTACAATAATTTTTATAAATAAAATATTGAATTTGAATTTTAAATTTTAATAATAAACAATTCTTCCTAACACATTTCCCACCAAAATAAACTAATAAAATACTAATTCAAGTTTAAATTTCAAACTTTTATTAATAAAAAAATCTCCAATACAAATCCCAACACAATAAAATCATTCATTCCAAACACTCCCAAAATATTATTTTCTTATAACAAATTATAAGAAAAAAAATTCATGATATAATCTAAAAATGGCTCATCCAAGCGAATTATTTATTTACTTATCTTATCTTGAAATTATCAGTGTTTTTGTTTTTCAAGAATGCAGGCAAGTTAAATTCTCTTGTATGCAAATCAAAGAAATCCCCAAGATAACAATGGTTGAATACTAATATTATGGTTTCGTGATAACTTAGCTCATTATATTACATTTTTTTTAATATACATATCCTCACATGCATTATCCAATACTCGAACACTAAACCCGAATATGTGTGAGGGGAATTCTAGTCATTGTCAACTTCTAGTTTTAGTTTAGTTTTTATGTGTTCCTTTAATACTTCAATTAATTAAAATCAGTTAATATAAGTCAAAGTTTCAGTTATTTGATTAGTTTTGATAGCCTCAGTCTAATATTCAATTGTGAAATTAAACTGCATCAAGGAAAGGATTTGTCCTTATCTCCACATTAATAAATCGAGGTCCAACAATTGCTATTTTTCTTTCGTTGGTTTTGTTTTATTTATTTTCGTTCTAATTAACAAGTAATCGTAAGTTTTATTTTCCTGTTAACAATGAATTTCACTTGCTTTACTTCTTTTGTTAAATTTAATTTTGTTTTCTTGCTAAATTATTTTTTTCGGGGTAAAGTATTAATAAAGCATTACTTAACGAGATATAATTGAGATTTAATAAAATCTTTAAAGCACGTGCCTTTTTATACTATGTGACAAAAGATTTAGTATTGTCCTTTTTGAAAGATTTAGGTTAGATGCGCGGTGTCCCAATGGGTAAGAAACACTAGGTGTGACACCGATAATAAAGTAATAATGGACAATATTAAAAATGCGAAAATTAAAAAGACAGGAGGTTGGTAACGCAGTTCGGCAATTGCCTACGTCTGCGGGGCCACGCCCAAAAAGAAAAATCCACTAAGTTCACAAGTTACAAGACATTCAGTATGACACAAGGTAAGACACTATCTTATCTTTGTTACTGCCTCTTCCTAACTTCTGCAGTGAACGGATTGTGCGAGCTCCCCTCGATTTGTATTGATTCCTCCCATAATCCGTGGTTATGCAAGATCCCCTTGCCCACGTTTGAACTCCTCCTAAGCTCTATGTTTGAATCAAGAACACAAGGATTGCATCTTCAATAATGTGGCGTTAAGATGCTTCAAGCCAACACGCTTTTAACTAAACTCTCCAACAAAGAAGTGTGTATACAGTCTTGTAGAAAACCGAATGAATAATCAAAAACCCACACATGACAACCGTGTGATGGAAAGCTCATATAGGCACACCAAATCTTCCCATCATTATCTTCAAGATTATTTCCAAAATAATTCAAATGGGAAGATGGAAACTCTTGTGCCTTCAATGCTTATCTTTTTCAAAGTTAGATAGCTTCCAAGAATACCAAGATAAGTTCCATAATTATCCATATGGCATTAATCTTCAAATCAATCTTCCTTGCATAGATTGATTTTATTTGATTTTGCCTTCAATAAACGCTTTCCTTATCTTTGCCAAAAAATCAACGCCAATTAAAATAAATGCCAACTCACGTGTGCATTAACAATCTCTCCCTTTGGCATTTTTTGGCAAAATCCAATCTCCCCCTGTATGCTGAATCGGAAGCGCTTGACAAACTCCCCCTGAATAATCACTTGGTAAAGAATCATCTGCACAAGACATTGTGCATGACACAACAAGAGACACCAAGTTTCCCAGCATACATAGTTTTAGAAATTACAAACCAAATATCCAAAATTCAAAATTACTCCCACTTTTTGCCATAAAAAGACACAAGGGACACAAAATCAACAAAAGCAGAATAAATTGTCTTAGAGCAATCACCATCAAACTAAATATCAAGGTAATTAAGCAGAATCCTCCTCATCATCAGGCACAAGACCAACTGAATCTGCAAGTAATTGAACACCTGCAGCTTCTTCTGGATTTCTTTCAACTAAACCAGCAACAAACCCACCAGATTGGGCGCTGGAAGGAGCCTGACTGTTAGGGACATCTGTTAGGACATCAGGAGTAACATCAGAAGTCTTTACACCAGAAACATGAATTTCCACTTCAGCCATTTCCTCATCAGGATCAGAATAAACAGTTTCTTCAGCAATAGAATTTTCAGTTTCCATCTCTGATTCTGCAATCACAGGAGATAAAGTTTGAGATATACTTGCTGAAACATTTTGTGTGACATCAGGTGGATTGTTTGAAGATCCATCCACATTCTCTGCAGTAGTGTCTGTCTTTGCAGCAACATTTTTCTTTCTTTCAACAGTTTCAGCAGTAACATCCTTGGCTTGCTTGACAGCTGCCAGGTCATCAAGAACAGCAGAAATTTCCTTTCTTCTCTTTTCAATCTCAGCTTGCTGACCCATTAGCGCTTTCAGCTCATCCTCCATCACCTTAATGGTGCGTGATAGCAGCACAGTGTTACCAAGCTCATCAATGTCAGAGACATCCTGCGTGACATCCTCCATGTCATTGATATGATCACCTATTAACAACTTGTAGCTAATCCTGATCTCCTCCTTATCAGTTTCTAGAATCTCTCTTGCTTTAATCACAGGATGTTGTGAAGCCAAAACACCATAAATCAAACATGGGAAAGGATAAGCAAGCCTTTCATTTTTGCAATCTGCGTGCTTCACAATTTGGTCAAAGAAAAATTGTCCAACATCAAACTCCACAAAATTTCCAATCTTAAAGAGCAAAGTGGCCATAGCCTTATTGACTCCAGTCCCATGAGAAGTGGGTAGCCAGTTTCTCATCGCAATTTAATGCAAAATTGCATACTTCACAGACAGTTGAGATGCAGGAAAATCCTTACCTCTAGGTCATACCCGTCTGACACCTCCAGTAACATCAATAATTATCATACTATAGTCAGGGATAAAATCTCCAACATCCGCCCAGTGGCTGCCTAGATATGTATTAATCACATCAGGAGAAAACTTAAACACTCGACCCCTCACATAAACATATCCTCCATCTGGATGGTCAAAGTCCTTTATTGTTGGGTCCAGATTGTAGTAAAATTCTTGAACTACCCTCCGTACATAGGGTTTTATCCCCTTGATTGTTCATCATAAACCTTGGCTAATCAATTGGTCAATAAGTTTCTAACAGTCCTTGAAATCACCCTCATGTATATTTCTTTCTCCCCAAATGTTTCTTTTAGAAACTCGACTCCACAAACCAGCATTATACTCAGACTTAAATCATCAAGATTAACCGCAGAAACAGAGGACTTACTTGAAGCTGCAGGAGACTTACCTTTTGACATCGACCTTGAGCGAGTCATTCGCTGAGATACAGGGGCAGGTTGAGCTTTCTGGCGCTTCACTTTGGGAGACTTTGCTAGTTCTCGGTCAAAACTATCATGGATTTCAGCATTCTCTGAAGAATCATCATCATCATCAAGAGAGTCATTATCATCAAAAGATCCCTCTTCACCATCAGAAGGGCCATCTTTTCCTTTATTGGACATACCTCCTCCAATATTCCCTTCGCCAGCCCAATCCTTATCTGAGGAACTCTCATCCACCAGTTTGAATCTTTTTCTCTTAGGTTCAACATTCACCTTAGAGACATCCGGTGCTTTAGGGGGTACAGCGCTCGTCCTGTATGGACCTTCATTGGTTTGTCCAAACCGTGTCCTAACTCCTGAAGGATCAATAGATTGAATAGGAGTAACAGTAATTGCCCTTGAAGCCAAATCAGCATCAGTATCTGGGACTTGCTCTTGTGGCTTAGTAGAACTATCATCTCCTTTTGACAATTCTGGTGTAGAATGAGTAATAACAACATGAACTTTATCATCATCCATTGTTTCTACTGCCCTTTCAGCACGAGATGAAGACCCGGGTTGAGACATCTTCAGATTGTTGGATCACTGAACTCAAAAAAATTCTCAAAATCTTTGATTATGTTCAAGGTGATGAAGACGGCTGAGATGAGTTCACAAACTTGAGTAGTAGAAGTTTAGAAGTCCAGAAACCCTTAAAATTTCAAAATAGGGAATTGATGCCAAAATTATTGCATTCAGGATTGGCGTAATCGAGGCCAACTCTTCAATTCCATATATTTAGCCGCGAAATCCCATAACTGCCACGTGTCACTTGGAGTGCTGAAGATCAGAAATCCATAAAAACACGAAATCACAGCTATAATGCCGCCTAAAAGCGTGAGGCGGGAAAATTCAGAAACAAAACAACTATTCTATCATATTTTTGTGTTTTTCATATTTTTATATTGCTGTAAATACAATAATAAAAAAAAACTTACAACACTTGAAGAACCTTTTCACATGACACAAAGGCCTAAGGCAGACCTTAGTTCTTCAAACCTTGTTCCATCCAAAGCTTTGGTGAAAATATCAGCAATTTGTTTTTCCGTCACCATATGTTCCAAAACAATAATTTTATCCTCCACAAGAGATCAAATAAAATGATGTCCAATATCTATGTGCTTTGTCCGAGAATGCTGAACAGGATTCTTAGAAATATTGATAGCACTCATATTGTCACAGTAGAGTGTCATGACATTATGTGTGACACCATAATCTTTCAGCATCTGCTTCATCTAGAGAAGCTGAGTACAAAAACTCCCAACTGCAATATATTCTACTTCGGTCGTAGACAAAGAAATAGAGTTCTGCTTCTTGCTAAACCATTACACCAAATTATTTTCCAAATAGAAACATCCACCAGAAGTGCTTTTGCGATCATCTGAACTTCCAGCCTAGTCTGCGTCACAATAACCAACTAAGTTGGTGTTTGTATCAAAAGAATACCAGATCCCATAGTCAGTTGTTCCACTTATATATTTGAGAATTCTTTTCACTGACATCAGGTGTGACTCGCGAGGTTCTGCCTGAAATTTAGCACATAAACCAACGCTATAGAAGATATCTGGACGACTAGCAGTTAGGTACAAAAGACTGCCAATCATACTTCTGTAACGGCTTGCATCAATAGGAGTTCCCTTCTCATCTTTGGAGATCTTCTCAGGAGCTCCCGTAGGTGTTCTCCTTGGACGAGCATTTTCCAATTCAAATTTCTTCAGCAAATTTTTTGCATACTTGCTTTGAGAAATGAAGATACCATCATGTCGTTGCTGAATTTGAAGTCCAAGAAAGTAAGTAAGCTCACCAACCATGCTCATCTCAAATTCGCCAGTCATTTGAGCAACAAATTCATCCACCATTGCCTGTGACACTGAGCCAAACACTATGTCATCAACATATATATGAGCAAGTAAAAACTGACCTTTAAGTTGGCGAATGAAAAGGGTTTTATCTACTCCTCCTCGCTCATATCCCTTGGCCAATAGGGTACTGAGTCAGCCTTTCATACCAAGCCCGAGGAGCTTGTTTGAGCCCATATAATGCCTTCGTCAATTTGTAGACAAACTCGGGATGATGAGGGTCTTCAAAACCCTTTGGTTGAGCAACATACACCTCCTCATTAAGAAGACCATTTAGAAAAGCACTCTTCACATCCATTTGATACAATTTGAATCGCAACACACATGCAATGGCTAGCAAGAACTGGATAGACTCAAGGAGCAACTAGAGCAAATGTGTAAGACCCCAAAATTTTAACATATTAATAACATTATTAATATTAAATATATGCAAATCATTTTGATTTTAAATTTAAAATACCGCATCTTTGGTAAGTGTTGTGCGAGAATTAAAATCATTCGATTAAGAATTTTAGTTAATTAATAATTTTAGAATTTGAAATATAAATTTTATAAGATTATAAGAGATTTAATTGCGTAATTTAAATGAATTTTGGTCCTTGTTGATTCTTACAAAAATTCAAGGGCCAATTTGCAAATAAGAAAAAAACAACTTTAAAAAAATAAAAATAAAAATAAAACAAAATAAAAAGTGTGAGGCAAATACGTAAGCCCTTAGGCTTACAAACTACCACCCCCAAAGTTAGCGGGGAAGCAGCAAAAATGGAAAAGAAGGTACAGAGCAGAAGAAAGTGGGGAAGCGGAGAAGAATAAACAAAGGAGAAAGAAAGGAAAAGCGAGGGAGAGAACAAGGCCCGTCAAACCAACCTTGGCTAATCCAAGCAAGTTTTGAAAATCTTTACCAGGTGGGTAAATTTTATTTTTGAATTCTGACTTACAAATTAAATTATGGTAAAGGAGAATTGTTCTTATTTGAAATTCTTGGCTAAATTATGATGAATTTTACTTGGAATCACTGGAAAGAAAATGATGAACTTGATTCTTTTTTTTGTATTGGCCTTATGAGGTACGGTTATGTATGAATTCAATGGATTATCTTGAAGTTTTGTGAAGACTGAATATTTGTTAACCTTGTTCACGGGAAATTTGACTAATCGGTGATTTCGTGAAATCATTTTGAAATCTTGCTTGTTTGGTTTACAGACCTAAGTATTTAATATGACCTGAAAACCATGATAATGATTCACTTTGTATATGACAAATTGTTGCTGCTTACTTGGTTTATGGTTTTATTGGAGCCTGTGTAAGAGAAGTAGAAAATAAAGAACAGGAAAATTAAAAGAAACATGAAGATGAATTGGGTAACAAAGTGATTCTTATTTTCTTTTTACCACTTGGAAGATACCTGTGGAACTTCTCCCTAGACCTCTAATTAAGCTACTTGTAGTTAGTGTTGCCAATCTTTTTCTGATTTCCTTTTTGTGCTGTTGTACAAACTCCTCGTTGAGACATGTTGGTATAATATATCAGATATGCACTTTTTTTTCTAACCAAGATCTAGGAGACCTTCTCTGTTTCTTAAATACATATTCATTGCTCAAAATCATGCAATAAAATATTCAGGGGAAGGCAAATTTTTACATAGATGACTCTAAAATTTGTAGCAACAAATAGTTATATCCAATATATTACCTTCCTTTTGCTTGCAGTCTCTTTCCAGTCAATAAACAATCGCTGCACTCTTTGGTCCAAACAGTACCTAATATGGATAGAATGAAAGGACACAAAGCCATGTTAAGAAAAGATAGAAAGAGAAAATCAAATGGTCTGAGAGTTATTAAACTATCTTCAATCATTATTGATCCATATCTGCAATTCTCATATCAGTAAGCTAAGGAACAAAAAAAAAAGATGGAATAAGAATAAAATCATTCCAAAGTTACAAATCTTCCATCAGTAATAGTAGCTAGGTCCAAGTTTCTGTATATAAGTTACTTCTTCAAATAAGAAGAATGTTTCCTATCAATTGGGAAGTCTAGGGGCAGGTCTTCAGTCATGATTGACAAAATAGAATCAATTTGGTTGGCCTCACAAGCACATATGTAATTTAAAGGAATAATGGCTTGATTTGAAGGAAAAATACCTCAATTTTCCATCAAAGCACAAGCATTTAGATCCCAGCAAATATCCAGAACTTGTTACTTGATTATATTGATGATCAAGCTATTTAATTGTCTTCTCTTGTTGTTAAAATTTGAATGAGAAACTGTATAACTTTTGAAGTATCAATTTGACATATTGGTTTATAATTGTCCAAAATGTTGACTTCACTTGGAATTAAATCTCACAAAAGAACAAGTGTAGATTAAAAATCAAGGGAAAACTTTTAATTGTAATGCTCCTTGAATAGAATTGTGCTTGCTGACACATGCAAATTCGGTAACAACATTATGGTCTATGAAACCTGATTCCTTTGCTCTGTGATCTGGTCCATTTGGTGCTTACTTCTGATGGTTTAATCGTTTTGTTTTCCATTTGGTTTTCACCAATCGAGATACTGAAATGTCCTTATGTGCTTTAGCAACATATAGAATCAGTCCAATGATCTACTCTTTTAGTTATTTAGACTAAATCTCTTCATAATACAATATGGTGAATAAGGTCTGGCCTACCACGGAATGCATCAATGATGTTAAGCACCCTAAGTTTTATCTGAAGCTTTTTGCTTCAGTGGGCTCATTCTTCTGTAAACTATTTCTCGTGTTTTGTTAGTGTTATTGGAATGATTGCCTGGATTGTATTCAATCCCAATTTGCAAGTTGCAAGGGAGAATGCCTTGTGAGGATTTAATTTCTTAATTTTGTGCCAATTTGATTTTGAATTGATGGTATTGAATACCTTGGTATAATTTGGACATCGGATTTATGTACTGTGGAACTAAGTGCTGTACGGAACTAAGTGCTATGTCAATTTAAAGGCATGAGCCACCTCTAGAATCCGTAAGAGCCATCTCTAGAATCCACATGAGCTTTGTTGACTCTAGTACTTTGACATTGTGAACCGTTAAAGTTTGGCACAAGTGGATGAATTTCCCGAATTAGTTTCCAACTTGCATTGATTGTATGTGATACATGTATTGTAATGGATTGTTTGGGCCCTAGTAGGTGTTGGCTTGGAGAGTAATCGAGACGATATCGAGCCGACGATTACGCCAAGACCACACCGGTGAGCCCCGTCACAGGATTAAGGAGTTTTTAATTCTGTTGACGGGAGTCAGAGTGGCAAATCCGGATGCCACGTTTAGGCCTGCGGGGCCGTAGTGGTCACTGACCACGAGGAAGGATAAGGTAGCTTCTCAAGTCGTGCACGCAATAATGAATTGTCAGAGGAAATAAGGTTGGTAAAGGTCGGCGTGGCCGATCGGGACAGGTACCGATTATATGATTAATAATTGACATGACATTCATGTTAAAGTTTTGCGATACATGATTATGTGTATTAAAATTGTATATTGGTACAAGTACCAAATATATGCTCAATGTTTAATTGGCATCCATGGTGAATTTGTTGGTACATGGTTTGTGCATTGGAATTTGTTCTTGGAACAGTATTTCGTTGAAAATTAATTTTTCAATAATAAAGCACTATTCCCACCCACTGAGCTATTTTAAGCTCACCCTTTTGTAAATTATATTTTTCAGTGATTCAAGATGGGTTAGGCGGTCGACAGAATTTTGGTTTACATACTTAAAGGAGGAGATGGGTGAACAGAAGTTCAGGATTTTTTTAATTGTCTTGGTTCGGATTGTAATTATGGTAATGAGGCAATTTGTGTATTTTTTTATGTATCCATTTTGGGATGAAACATTAATATATGTATATTACCTTATATAGTTTTAAATGTAAATTATGACGGGGCGTTACAAGTGGTATCAGAGCATATATGTTGATAAGCCAGGATTGGATTCTTGGACTTGGGTGAGATAGTCCATATATGGTTAAAAGCCAGGATATGATTCTTGGATTGTGGTATAGTGTCCACTAGGCTTTAATTAAATTCATAGTCATTTTGAGAAAAGTTCAACATAGGTTTTAGAAATTACAGACTCAATTATTGGAAATGAAAATCTTTACAGGAAAACACAATTCTAAAGCTATAAGTTTAACTGTAGGATTAGATTGATCCTCTTAGGACTGATCAACCTAAGATTAGGATCTTTTTAATTCTGTCTCTCAAGCTATGGTTATAAAAATTTTTTAAAAGAATATGCGAACGGTAGAAGGTATAAAAAAAAGTGTGATGATTTCTTGTATGAAACTATGATGATGCTAAGTGATGTTCTTGTTTGAGATTATATATTCTACATTGATTTGTGACTTCTATAGTGAATTTATTTATTTTTCTTTCAAAATGTTGATTTAAGAACATGTTTGTTTGGGTTTCACTAGAGTAGTTGTGTAACATGACTTGATGATAGCGTGTGTAAATTTACAGATTATGTGGGACACTATTGAATACTTATAGCTTAATGGCTATGTGTAAAACTAGATTTTTGAAATTTTCTTCAATTAAAAAAAAAATTGAACGTGATGTTCTGCTTTGTATTTACCATACTAATTGATACCCGCGCATGAATTCTACTTGATTTGTATTTGAAATTTTGTGGAAGTTTATCGACATGTGCTAAATTTGTGAAGAAGAAATGTGGGTGAGTTTGAGTTTTACAACTTTGTTTAAGTTCTTGGAAAAGAAGATGAATTTGGCTTCTTGTTCCATAAATTAATTCTTTTGTATATTATCTTTAACCGATTTCTACTGAAATCAGGTGAATCCTGTTAAGAATTGGATGCCAAATCAAAGGAAGTGAACATGGGTGAAACGGTTTTCAGATTGTAAACATTTTATGAGATATGTGCATGTGTTCTTTGTGAGTACATTATCTAAAGCTAAATTTTAGAATTTGTGGGATTACGGTTTATGACTTCAGACACCATTTTAGGGTGTTGTTTTCTATTTCAAATTTTGTGTGATAATCCGTTTTGTGGTTTTGATAAAAAAAAGGAAAAATATTGTGTGAGCAGTTTCAAATGCTTGACTTATTAACATGCACGTGTGTTAGAAAACTCTCTTGTAACAAGAGTTTAAAATTTCGATTACGAAATTTCTCTGAATGATAAAATGAAATTTTTAGAATCCTATATGTTGAATATACATATGATTTGGTGGCAAATAAAATGTTAAGGAAAAATAAGAGATTTAGAAGTGCATCAACCTAGGCCTTGCTGTATTGAGTGCTCAAAATGATATTTAAAGTATATCTATATAAGTGGGAATGCATACGTGAACATAGATCTCACATTATAAGATATAAGCTTTACATGTATGAAATGTCCATGACAGAATCATGTATAAGTTAACCTTAAAATGGATTATCAGACAAAATAAGTAAGATTATAAATTGGAATGAGTTTCAAAGCTAAATTCTTTTTAAACTATCCCTATTTTCTCTTAAGATACTTCCATTGCTTTTTTCTCTTCCCCTTTAATAATTTAAATAAAAGTGAGGCTACCAAAGAAAGTTAGAAAGCCTTATTTAACAAGATTTCATTGCAACTTCCAATTTTATTAGTTGACTTCTTGTTGTTAGTGGCAACTTTTTGGTCGTGTTTGTAAATTAATTTGTATATCATACCATTTACTTGTCCCGAAAAAAAAAGAAGAAGAATTTTCTAAACTAATTATATTACATACAAAAGTTTTCACTTCTTTTTCATTTTTAGTTATGAGCAAATTAAGTGTGAAATGGAACTTTTTCCTATGGCTTGCAATTTGTTAGTTCAAGTTAATAATGATTTGGAATTTGAATTAACTAATAGGAGGTTAAGAGGTTAGCAAGTGTACATGGGGTGAAGTCACAAGCATGTGAACTAATATTTCATACAAAAATAAAGACATGCTACTATAACCCTTATTATTGTTATTTTTTTTCCATAAAGTATTACAATTCGGTAAGAAAAGTTCATGAGTAACAATTTCATGATGTATGCCAATTTGTTACTTAGACCACAAAAAAAAAGAAAAAAAACCTTGTAATTGGACAACTGAGTGAATAAATTATTTTCATAATTGGATAATTGATATATGACTTATTTTATTTTATTTTATTATATGAGTTGTGAAACTTAAGCATGCAATAATAGTTCTAATTGTCTTTGGATCACATTGTATTCTTGGTTTGAATAGCAGATTTTGTCTCAACTAAAATGTTACTTGAATTGTTGTTGGTGTCACTTGCTTGAATTTCTTGGACTCATTTATGGATCTCTTAGTACAAAACATGGAGTGAATCAAAATGTCTTGCAAAACTTGTGAAAAAATATATATATATATGTGTGTGTGTGTGTGTGTGTGTTTGTAGATGTAGAGGCCACGACCTAAACCTGTCTTTAGATAAGTTCGAATACAAGTACCGTCAGAGGTGCGCAAGTGAAATACTTGTTTATATAGTCATTTAAGGTAATATCATCGGATAGTGATTTTGAATTGTGAGGACACAATTCTTTTAAGGAGGGAAGGGTGTAAGACCCCAAAATTTTAACATATTAATAACATTATTAATATTAAATATATGCAAATCATTTTGATTTTAAAATTAAAATACCGCATCTTTGGTAAGTGTTGTGCGAGAATTAAAATCATTCGATTAAGAATTTTAGTTAATTAATAATTTTAGAATTTTAAATACAAATTTTATAAGATTATAAGAGATTTAATTGCATAATTTAAATGAATTTTGGTCCTTGTTGATTCTTACAAAAATTCAAGGGCCAATTTGCAAATAAGAAAAAAACAACTTTAAAAAAATAAAAATAAAAATAAAACAAAATAAAAAGTGTGAGGCAAATACGTAAGCCCTTAGGCTTACAAACTACCACCCCCAAAGTTAGCAAGGAAGCAGCAAAAATGGAAAAGAAGGTACAGAGAAGAAGAAAGCGGGGAAGCGGAGAAGAAAAAAAAAGGAGAAAGAAAGGAAAAGCGAGGGAGAGAACAAGGCCCGTCAAACCAACCTTGGCTAATCCAAGCAAGTTTTGAAAATCTTTAACAGGTGGGTAAATTTTATTTTTGAATTCTGACTTACAAATTAAATTATGGTAAAGGAGAATTGTTCTTATTTGAAATTCTTGGCTAAATTATGATGAATTTTACTTGGAATCACTGGAAAGAAAATGATGAACTTGATTCTTTTTTTTTGTATTGGCCTTATGAGGTACGGTTATGTATGAATTCAATGGATTATGTCGAGTGTCGCACCTCGTCAATTTTACCCTAAACACTAATGTAGTAGCGTAAGTAGGGATCGTAATCCACAGGGAAGGCGTAGGTCAAGAATATTGAGCAAATTGTTCTAAAAGTATTGTCACAGAATCTAAGTACTGGAAAGAGGAAAATTCAACACAAAAGAACGAAAACAAAGATGCAAAATATAGCAGCAAACAAGGATGAAACAGATATCTCAGGATTCTTGTATTGGATGAACACAGGCTTAATAAATCCATGCTATTCAATCAGTAAACAATTGAATGCAATGGAGACCTAAATTGCCTAGAAGTCCAAGCTGTGGTCAGCATGGCGACCACACCACTGCTTGTACCCCCAAATCACCAACCTCTCCCATGGCGAGGCCTGAGAATGGTGGTATAAGCTCCGCAAAGTCTCAACTTTCCGAGCTAACTATTCTAACATGCAAAGTCCTAAGAACTCCCATGGCGAGGCCCATCCTAAAATATTGAGCAAATTGTTCTAAAAGTATTGTCACAGAATCTAAGTACTGGAAAGAGGAAAATTCAACACAAAAGAACGAAAACAAAGATGCAAAATA
The DNA here is from genome assembly GCA_016586305.1 of Ophiorrhiza pumila. Taxonomy (NCBI): domain Eukaryota; kingdom Viridiplantae; phylum Streptophyta; class Magnoliopsida; order Gentianales; family Rubiaceae; genus Ophiorrhiza; species Ophiorrhiza pumila. The sequence goes on from BLIW01000006.1 coordinate 15,036,576, forward strand.
TAGCAGCAAACAAGGATGAAACAGATATCTCAGGATTCTTGTATTGGATGAACACAGGCTTAATAAATCCATGCTATTCAATCAGTAAACAATTGAATGCAATGGAGACCTAAATTGCCTAGAAGTCCAAGCTGTGGTCAGCATGGCGACCACACCACTGCTTGTACCCCCAAATCACCAACCTCTCCCATGGCGAGGCCTGAGAATGGTGGTATAAGCTCCGCAAAGTCTCAACTTTCCGAGCTAACTATTCTAACATGCAAAGTCCTAAGAACTCCCATGGCGAGGCCCATCCTAGGGTTCACATATCATCGTTGTTAACACAGAAAGCTCCTTTAACATTTTTACTAATGTTTCAATTCATTAACACTTCCTATGGCGAGGCCTGAGTTTCAGAATTGATTTGATTACAGAAAACAAGTGCAAGGACTTAAAACAATCACAATTTAGTTCTCGATTCATGCAACTTCACTAACCTTGATGAATCACTCCTCAATTTAGTATGTCGACCACAATTGAAGCTTGATCTATTCAAGATTAGCTAGGAATTATGAAATTCAACATATGTTTATGCTCAATTCAAATGTGATTTCAATACTCAACAACTAGATCGATTGCATAGCATACAATCTACTAAGACACGTATTCATCCATTAAGAATCCTAAGATATCATAGATTTAGCCAGAAAACATCTTTCTCATTTCAAAATCAACAAATTCCAACATTGATAAGCTCAATCTCACTTAATTGGAAGAATTTACCGATTAAACCGATAGAATTGTTGATTCCTTTGTCAATTGAGAATAATCCAGTCCAAAGTCACAATCGGAGTTGAGATCGGAGAAGAAATGTTTAGTGAGAGAAAGTAGATCTGGAGGGAGAAAATGAGAATTCCCGCTCTTTAAAATCAAAAGTCGGTTAAATGTGAGGAGTGAATAATAATCCTCTTACATGTTAGCTACCTTCCCTATATATAGAGTTGGGAAAACGTAACTAATACGCAACGTAAAATGTATCAAATATTACAAAAGTGTCCTTAAGGGAAGGAACTAAAAATCAGCCAAAAATGCCAAAAAATTCCAAGTTTGAAAAAGTATTCAACACTTCAGCGCCTTTGGTGTTAACTTCCAGCGCCTTCATCAACCTCAGCCACGAGCCACACGCCTTCAGTCCTTGGATGTAGCGCTTTCATTGCCCAGACTTCCAAGTGAAGAAATCAGAGTCGAACCACGCCTTCAAGCCCGGACTCTTCACGCCTTCAGCGACTCCGCGAGCTTCCAAGCAGATCAGCCTTTAAAGATTCACGCCTTCTTGCCACAGACAACCACGCCTTCAGCTGCCTGGACTTTCAGAAATCAGAAATTTCAACACTTAGCCAATTTTCTGAAAACTCAAACACAAACATTTCATGGCAACAACTTCCCACCAATATTTGATCATAATGCACTGTGAATTAAGGAAAACTTAAAACATGAAAGTTGTAACACTTTGTCTTAGCTATCCATAGCCATCAAAATCACCCAATTTGGAGCTAAAACGAGAAAGTTATGACCAAACTACTAAAGTGTGACAAAGCTTAAAACCTATGAAACAACACTCCAACACTTTGCCATTTTTTCCACAACTTCTCCAACAATTTGTCGTAGGCTAAAATTTGTTGTTCCAGAATTGGCCTACGACATGTCGTAGGCCAAAATTTCATCCCCACATTTTTGCCCACGACATCAACTCTTCAAGAATGGCCTACAACATGTCGTAGGCCAAATTTTATGTCCTCAAAGTTTGCCCACGACATGTCGTGGGAAAAAATGTGTTTAGCTACCTAGTTCTCCCCTATGCCAATGTGAGTACAAGCATGTTTAGAGTGTGCAAATGTTGTTCCAAGGTAAGTGCATAGTGAGGTGCCAAGTGTGTTGTGCTTGCTGAACTCAATTCCAAGTTCCATGCCAAAGTGATGTGCCAATGAGGGTATGCTAGTGTATTAAGCTGTGAAGAGATGGTGGTCCAAAGTGTATGAATGGCGTGCCAAGAATGTTTGAGTGTCGTGCCAAAGTGTGCAAGGTGGTGCTTGGCAAGGGGTTGCTTGGCAAGGTCGGCAAAGTTGTGTTGGCATGGTTTGGCAATGTTTGATTGGCAAGGCTTGGCAAATTCTTGGCAAGGTCATGACACAATGGTTTTGGCAAAACTCGGTAAAGTCTTGGCAAGGTCTTGGCACAATGGTTGGCCGAATTGGCAAACAATGTTGGCAAAGTATCCATTTCAACACAACACCCTACTTTCATGCCAAATAAGTGTGTATTAGCCTCTGATTCTGACTTGGTGGTGAACTTAAATGTTCTAGATCTTCCTCTTAGCTTTCCAGTGGTGCAAGAAACAACACCATTGGATGCCTAAAACTCAAGTTATCATCAAAACACCAAACCGTGGCAGGCAGATAAAACCCTAAAAAACCCTAAAACCCTAATGAATGGTATTCTGAAAAGAAACTCACATTTCATAGTCTTGAACACACAATTAGAAAATAGTTAAAACATAAGAAATGTAGTGCCTGCAAAGAGCTGTTCAGAACACCAAAGAACTCACCAATTGGATTAATATCAAGAAAGTTATGCCCAGATGAATTTCACCAACCAAATCTGCCAAAACCCTAAATTTGGCTTTACCAATTTCGGTTTCATCCACTTCCTAGTTGTTTTGACCTCACAACCTTACCAATTAACATCAAGCACACAATTGCCTAAGTTCATCATCATTTTTTGTCTCTTTTAACCATTTTAGTACAACCAATTGCCAACCATAAAAATGCACCACAACAAACAAATCATTGCACTAACTTATGAAAAACAAGTAAAAAGCCAAGTGGATTAATCCATTTAAGTTGGTATAAAACCAACTATCAAATTCCCCCACACTTGAACTCTTGCTTGCCCTCAAGCCAAGATACACACAATTTACCCCTTTTCATCACCCATATGCAACACATTATTCATACATCCACCCTGACTACATCCAAATTCATCAAAACATTTTTTTCTTCACACACTCAACACTTTGATGGTCCATGGTACCTAATTCTCAGATTTCAATACAATTTATCAACTAAGGCACAATGAATAAAGACCAAAATGTCATGCGTGCAAGTGTGTGCTGAGGAACGTGCACTTCATCTATTCCTTTGTTATACACCCTCTAGCCAGTCTCACATACCATTCAATACATGCCAATCTCTTTGTCCACTCTTATGAACATGCAATCACAAGATCAATGGTACCTACGCATACATTGGTACTCTATGGGACATTGCCCTTATTCTGCACATTGGTGCACATATTGATGACTGAAATAATGCCTGGGTTTTATGGCTTTTTTCTCCATATTTGATTGCCAGGTTCTTATGGCTTTTTCGTTCCCAGTTTGCCAATATGGCTTTTTCTCCCATATCATTTCTTGTGCAAGCACATGTTCATAAGAATCCCAAATTGACTAACCATGCACGAATTCTGGAGACACCAGATAAATGCATAACAAACGGAAACGAATTCATACACATTACCTCCTATGTCAATTGAGTTTTGCATGGCATATCTATCTTACTTTTACATCGGGCCTTAGTCAGCAAAATATACCAATTTCTTCAAACTTAGTACCACGAACAAAAATTTTCACATGCAAGATTCAAAACAAGTTTATTTGTGATGAACTTGGAATAAGCCAAAGTGAACTAAGAACAAAGTTTCACATACAGGGTGATAACTCATTTTCTCAATTTGATCTTTCTTATTCACTCTCTTTTTGCACTCTTCTTCCTCTTATCAAGACTATAAGTTCAAAACATTACCAAATTGTTTTCTTCTCACCAACTCACATCATAATTCAAACCCTTGCACACAACACTACACACTTTAATTTCATTAATTCAAAATGTTGCACACAACCAAACCCGAGAGATATAATACATTAAAAACCCTTACAAGTAGCAAACTACATACTGCTTTCTAATCACTCAACAATACAATAAGAAAAACTTCACACTAAACTCTTAACATTTCCTCCTCCATGAAATTAGCAAATCATCATAGCAACAATCTTCAAAGAGACACTTCAAATTTTAGCAAAGCACCACTTCACAAGGTTCATCAAAGTATAACAATTCCATTCTTCAACTTCACAAAATTCTTCACTTCAAGAAACTTCACATAATCTTCAACTCAGCATATCTCAATCAACATGAAAGTTCAGAAATCTTCAAAATCACTCCCAACTTCAAATCCTCCTTTTCACAATATAAAGCACCCGCATGCATAAAAAAAAAAAATTTAATCAACACAATCAACACACAAAGTATCAGACAGCATAGCAACCACAGCACACATTACACAACATTCCACCCCCTCCTCCACACTTAAATTAAACATTGTCCTCAATGTGATAAGCTAAGAGGGAGGAAGGACTCCCTGAGAGGACGATGATGGAGTTGATGAAGAAGGAGATCCAAACGCAACTGGTGTGGAAAGAGATTGTCCATCCAAAGAGGCAGTAGCAAATGAGGGCACACCAATTGACTGTGGCACATAATGAAAAGGGCCATGCACAGGTCCTTGAAGAGGTTGGCCTGATGTTATCAATGGAAACCTTGCAGCGGGTGCAAACTCTGGATTTGGTATGAATGTAGGAGTATGAGGCATAAGAGGTATACGACCAAATGTGGGTAACGGATGTAAAGAAGGGCTTGCTGTCACTCCAGGTGGAAGCTCGTGCACGGCACCACTAACCATATCACATGACAGATTTGGGATTCGGTACCCTGCTAACTGTGCCGAAGTTGGAGTTGGCTTCGGGGGTCCTGAATCTGAATGGTAATACACCGTCATCTTGTTACACCTATCGAGCTCTCGCTGCATGCACACTTGCCTATGATATAACACTTCAAATTGCTGCTGAGCCACCGTGGATAAATCATCAAACCTATGCTCTATTTGTTCAGCTTGTGACGTCCACTCCTGTTGCATATTGTCAAAACCTTCATGCATACGTTCCATCCTTTCATCTATGTTTCTCACACTTATCCTGCAGCCGATCCATCCTATCCTCCATGCCTGAAAAACGATTTTTAACTGAGAGCTGGAAACCCTGAATTACTCCTTGAAGAGATACAAAATCAAAAGACTGCTGCCATTGATCTGTAACATAAGTTGGATTTCCACTCTCTACCCGAGATGCCTCTGCACTTGAAATCCTCGCTTGCTCCAATTCCTTGTCCTGTGCCAAGTATTTTAAGTAAAGTTGTTCAGGAATGGGAGACTGCATCCTCTCCCAAGCACCAAGCTGATCATCCACACCTTGTGACACACAAAGCTCCTGAATTAGTAAAGGAAAATACAGTGCTTTACTATTCTGGGCAGTTCCATCTTTGATGCTCGCAAGGATGATTCGTCCTACGTCGATCTTGCGCTTCATTCGGATTGCAGAAATTAAGAACAACCGATTCCGAATCACCTCGATTCTTTGTGAACTTGGCATGAGGCGAGACAACACAAATAACAACCATATTTTCATGTCACTCTTCAAGTATTCATTCCGAATATGCTTATGTTCCCCCTTTGAATTAAGCTCCCAAACTGCCCCAGGATGTGCCAACTCTTTTATCAAAGCTTCATCCAATGCCTCATTGGTTGGAAATTTGATCGGATCCTCAGGATAATCAGGTGTGCCCAAATGTGCATTGATAATCTCACTCGTGATTTGAACCCAAATGCCTCTCACATAGACAACTCCATCCCTCGGAGACCCTGGATTTGCGTAGTATTCCCGTGCAATGCTCACATTGCAAAACTCAGGGGCAACCGTAAGCTTCTCATGGAATTTGTAAAATTTTATCAACTTCTTAAACGGCCCTTTCTCCACACTGAACCCGCGTTCAATGTGTATATATTTCATATTGAACCCTTGTTCCCAACGTATCATGGCATCCTCATCAACGAACAGAGCAACCTCAGGGACTCCTTTCCTTTTCTTAGGTGTCGGAGCTGGCATCGTATATTGCGGAGGTTCCTCAAATATTTGCATATCATCCGGAAAATATTCTGGGTCAGAATCAATTTCATCGAGTGCTTGAGCTCTTCCTTTTCCCTTCTTTGAAGTTGTGCTTTTCTTGAAGTTGAATCTTTCTTTGGTGCCATTTCTGTTAAACAAACTTCAGCTTGTCACATAATACTCAAAGCAAAACCATTACATCAAGAACACTGCGAAACACTTGCATTTTCTTTTATAAACACATTCCCAAAAACTGAAAACCAACATTATAAGATCGTAAAAATCATCTAGGAAGCAAGCAGAATTAGTTCACACATAAAACATCAAAGTTATAGTGCACTCTTTAAGAGAAATTTGAGGACAAGGATCATCCCATTTGAAGTCAAAATGGCCAAGTTATGGCTAAAATACCGACAGTCCCAAAAATGTTCAGATTCAGCATTTTCTCAGATTATAATTCATAACGTAAGCACACATTGTCCTCAAAATTAGATCATGCTCCAGGCAGAATTATCAAAAGTGCCCAACAGCAAAAATGTAGCTCTTCCTCTTAGCTAAATTTCACCGCTGGAATCAACACATTTGGACATTCCATTTGCAAGTTATACCCAAAATACCGAGACTTGGCAATCCTGGCAGATTCAAAATCTCACTTTCTTGATTTCACATGTACTTCACATTCAAAGATTTTTTTGTCTAAGTTCCAGCCACAATTAGCAAAAATGTACAACATAAACATTGAAGATCATCATGTTAGCTACAAGATGCAACTGGAATCTCCTCATTTCATCATTCCTAACTCAAGTTATGTTTACAACACCGAATCATGGCAGTGCTGGAAAAATTGGAAATCGAAATGTTGAATCACCCCCACACTTATCATGCATTTATTCCCTTGGCTAATTAACATAATATCTTGCGTGTTCATCATTTCATGCTCTCAACTTCATTACTTTGCATGCTTATACAACTCTCAACAATTTACAAAGCTTTAAGAAAAGTGAGACATACCTTTGTGGAGAGTTAACAATAATATGCTCCTACTACCACCGCACTTGTGTGGATAACTTGTGATGTCTTGAAGCAACAAGCAATGTATTATGCATTTATAGAAAAAACAAGAGATAAGAAGAACTATGCCATTCACTCAATTACTCCATCGGTCAACCAACAAGTAGAATGAATATTCCCACCAAACACTAGCAAACATTCAAGTCATTCAAAGGTGGGACCCATTCACTTTCAATACATGTGAAGTTTCAGCTCTTTGTTTGGTAGCAACGCATTCATATCACACAAAGCAACAATGACAAAGCTATCTTATCACTTCGGTCAACCCACCATGAAAACAAAGCAAAACAAAGTCTAGCACTATTTCATTTTCAAGTGAATTTTTCTTGAACTCCACTAATTTTCTTTCATTGCATATCAATTTCCTATTCACGACTCAATAACAATCCAATCCCACTTCAATTTTTTTTCAACTTTTCAGAAAATTCAATTCATGTTCAGAAATGTTCAGAAATGCAGATATCCTTATCATCAATGCAGGTGTGTGAAATTGAAATCAAAAACCATGAATCAAAATTTGTAACAATCACACAAAAATATTTACACCAAAACTTGCACACAAATCTCTTCACTTTAACACTACACTCAAAAATATAACACAAACGCAACACAACACTCAGACCAAATGTAACATACTAAACATAATAATGAAATATTAACACTACTAATATTACACGCAATTCCATTATGACAACAATCTCCTTAACCATCATCATGGTAACCATACATATTCAGAATGTAACTAAAAATCAAGACATCTTGGCGAAGCCTTCCCCCACACTTGCCTATGACACGGTCCCCGTGAAACAAAATGAAACAATCAAGAACAAAGGAACCTGGCCTTCCACGTTTCACAAACCACGAGACAATCTCGCAATTCTTTCCTCCTCTTGAAGAGCAAGCCACTGAGGAGGTCCCAAAAGTCCTTCAGGATTTTGAGGATTAGCATTTGACGTGATATCAACTCCCTTGCTACGAGCCATGGCTGTTATCAGAGCTGGAAAATACATCGGTGCAAACTCACTTCTTTGTGCTCGCCTGATAAACTCTAAGATCAATTTCCCAACATCAATAGAGAAATCATGTCAAATAGCATAAATCAACAAAACTCGTTCCCTAGATGCTATATTGGTACGGTTAGTAGGAAGAATCCTGGAATTGATAAACATTAACCATATTTTGGCCTCGGCTGTGAGTTCACTAGTAGACACATATAAAGCCTCTTGTCGATCATTCCTCACCCATGTAGCACCAGGTAAAGTTACTGAAGCCAACAAATGATCGGTGTTCTCAGCTCTCAACAACCTACAATATGTGTTACGAGAAAAATCTTCAAGAAGATAAAGCCTATTAATACTATGGCGGGTGACCCTCAAATACTTTCCTTTCACGAACACTGAATGAACACCACTAGCTCGGGAATTAGCATAAAATTCCCTAACTATGTCCATATTCACCACAACTGAGGCTCTAGCAAAATGAGACCAAGACTGTCTGAAGATCACATCCTCAAATCTCCTAGAAGGCTCCTGAAATGGTCGCTCAATCCTGATTGATCTATTAGTAAAGCCATGATAAAAGTTTTCAGCAGAAGCATTAACAAAATGTGGACAAGAAGCTGGCTCAAAATCAATTACCATCTCCTCATCAGCTGAAGAAGATGAAGAAGGGAAAGATGTGGTTCCAGAATCTTCACTAAAGATAGCATATTCAAAAGGATTCTGGTGGGGAGAATAGTAATCCATATTTTGAAAATGAAAAATGACTAGCAAAGAAAGCACTATAGAGAGAAGAGGAATGAGCATGCAACACGAAGATGTGCAATTTATATCTATGACACCCTCACTATCCAACAAACACATGTGAATGACAGGTCATAACTTGATGTCCTTTCTTCTCAATAATTGAACCATCCAAACCAATCATGCATGAATGAACAACAATTCTTACCATCAGAGCTGGTATCTTATTTGTAAATAATGTAAACTCATTGTACCTCACATGGATGGAAAAAGTGAAATCGTACTCCCTGCTTCTATCAATAATGCCCAACATCTTTCTGAAATTCTACAGAAAATATACCCAAGTGATGTTATGAGATTGTGCCATAATTTGCTACTCAATACTACTCAAACTAGGATTAACAAAGGAAAGAAATCTCAACAAATAAAACAAAGGAAGAAAATCAGGGTTGCCTCCCAGCAGCGCTTGGTTTAAAGTCACAGCCCGACCGTGCATCATAGCTCAATTTGAGATGATGGGATCATCTAGGTATAGCTCATGTGGATCTCGTGCCACATTAGTGCTATCCTTGTCCAGAGAAGTTAAGTACGGCTTGAGACGATGGTCATTCACTTTCTACACATTGCCATTCTTGTCATTATTGATTTCAATTGTCCAATAAGATTTTACCTCAACCACTCTAAAAGGACCACTCCACCTCGATTTCAATTTTCCAGGAAACAATCTGAGTTTAGAGTTAAAAAGCAATACCAATTGCCCTGGAACAAAGACCTTGGATTGAAGCTTTGCATCATGGATTCTTTTAGTCCTTTCCTTGTACAACTTGGCACTCATGTAAGCATTGAATCGAATTCATCCAGTTCATTCAACTCCAACATTCTTTTTGATTGAGCCTCAGACAGGTTCATGTTTAAGGTTTGAATTGCCCAATACGCCTTATGTTCAAGTTCCACTGGCAAGTGACATTCTTTACCAAAAACCAATCGAAAAGGAGAAGCTCCAATTGGGGTTTTGTAAGCTGTTCTGTATGCCCACAATGCATCATCTAGCTTCAAAGACCAATCCTTCTTGCCTGGATTTACCACTTTTTCAAGAACCCTATTGATCTCCCGATTGGAAATTTCAGCTTGACCAGAAGTTTGTGGATGGTACGCTGTTGAAACCTTGTGAGTAACACCATATCTAGCCAACAAAGATTCAAAGAGCTTGTTACATAAATGAGTCCCTCCATCACTTATTATAGCCCTGGGTGCTCCAAACCTGTTAAAGATGTATTTCTTCAAGAAAGCAGTTACACTTTTGGCATCGTTATGAGCTAAAGCCACAGCTTCCACCCATTTAGAAACGTAATCCACTGCCACCAGGATATACTCCATTCCTCTTGATTTAGAGAAAGGCCCTATGAAATCAATTTCCCAGACATCAAAAATTTCTACTTCCAAGATGTTGTTCAAAGGCATCTCATTTCTGGAAGAGATGTTGCCAGTTCGTTGACATCGATCACATTTTCCAACCCAAATTCTGGCATCCAGGAAGATATGTGGCCAATAGAACCCACATTGCAATTTGAAGCCTGTCCTAGTTGATCCAAAATGACCACCACAGGGTCCTTCATGGCATGCCTTTAAGATGTCCTCCTTTTCTTCTTCCTTGACACACTTTCTTATCACTTGATCACTGCATATCTTATATAGAGAATTGTCTTCCCAAAAGTAATACTTAGCATCACTTCTCAATCTTTTCTTCTGGTCACTGGAATAATAAGATGGAATCTGGCCAGCAACCACAAAATTGACAATCTCAGCGTACCAAGGCAGTGTCTGTTCACCCACTTTGAATACCTGCTCATCAGGGAAGTGTTCCTTAACCGAAATGTCAGGTGAATCTTGCTCTTGAGATTCCAGTCTTGACAAGTGATCTGCCACAACATTTTCTGAGCCTTTCCTATCTTTAATCTCCACATCGAATTCCTGGAGCGACAAAACCCATCTAATCAAACGTGGCTTTGCTTCCTTCTTTGCAAGCAGATACTTCAATGCGGCATGGTCTGTATGAACAATGACCTTTGATCCCAAAAGGTAAGCACATAATTTATCAAATGCGAAAACCACTGCTAGCATTTCCTTTTCAGTGGTTGTATAATTCATTTGGGCCTCATTCAATAGCCTGCTAGCATAATAGATAGTGTGAAACACTTTGTCTCTTCTCTGGCCTAAGACAGCTCCTAAGGCATAATCACTGGCATCGCACATAATTTCAAAGGGTTCACCCCCAATGGGGAGTGACTATCACGGGGGCTTCCACCAATTTCGTTTTCAAAGTTTCAAATGCCTTCAACACATTCTGTTCCAACTCAAACTTAACATCTTTTTCTAAGAGACTGCACAAAGGTCTGGCTATCTTTGAAAAATCCTTAATAAACCTTCTATAAAACCCAGCATGTCCAAGAAAGCTTCTGATACCCTTAACATTGGTAGGTGGAGGCAGTTTTGCAATGACATCTACCTTAGCTCGATCTACCCTCCATCCCAGCATGAGAAATTTATGGCCTAACACAATTCCTTCTTGAACCATGAATTGACATTTTTTCCCAATTCAACACAAGGTTCGTTTCTTCACACCTCTTCAAAACCTTTGCCAAGTTCTCCAAACAACCATCAAATGTCATACCAAAGACAGAAAAATCATCCATGAATATTTCAATTATTGATTCCACCATGTCATGGAATATTGCCATCATGCACCTCTGAAAGGTAGCTGGGGCGTTGCAAAGACCAAATGGCATTCTTTTATAAGCAAATGTGCCAAAAGGACAAGTGAAAGTTGTCTTATCCTGGTCCTTGGGATCAATTGCAATCTGATTATACCCAGAATATCCATCCAGAAAACAATAGAAAAGGTAGCCAGCAATTCTATCCAACAATTGTTCTAAGAATGGGAGAGGGAAATGGTCCTTTCTAGTTGCCTTATTTAGCTTCCTATAATCCATGCAAACTCGCAAAGCATTTACCACTCTTGTTTCCAGAAGTTCATTAGCCTCATTTTTTATAACCGTCACCCCTCCCTTCTTAGGGACGCACTGGACTGGACTAACCCACTCGCTGTCTGAAATTGGAAAAATCATCCCAAAGTCAAGCAATTTGTTAACCTCTTTCTTCACAACTTCCATCATCTGGGGATTTAATCTTTCTCTGTCTATCCCGTACCGGCACAGCATTTTCCTCAAGCAAAATCTTGTGCATACATAAACCCTGACTTATGCCTTTTATATCAGCAATTGTCCATCCAATAGCCAACTTATGTTTTCTCAAAACTTCCAAAAGCTTCTCCTCTTGCCAACCTTCAAGCTTTGAAGATATAACAACTGGCAATGACTCATTTTCTCCCAAGAAAGCATATTTGAGATAAGGTGGAAGTGGTTTCAATTCGAGCTTTGGTGCCACCACAATGGAAGGTAAAAGCTTTTCATTCCTGCACAAATTCTCACTAGTCCTCACCTCAGTGGGAGTAAAATTTTCGTTAGCCAAAACAGTAGGTTCATGATCATGTTCCCCTACAGTTTCATGCATTTTAACTTCCACAACATCATTTTGCAATTCACAAATTGACTCTTCCAAATAACAACATTCAATGAAATCTTCAATTTCAGAAACAATTCTCTTATCCTCATCATCTAAATCAAGTTCATCAAAATTATCCTCACAAACACTTAACTCATCAACAATAGAAAAATCATGCATGTTGTTCACATTACTCAAAGAAGAACATGTTATAGCTTTGATAGCAAAACAAGACTCCATATTTAAAGGTTGCTTCATAGCATAGTTTATATCAAAAACCACTTCCTCATTGTTAATCCTAAACGTGACTGTCTTGTTTTTCACACCAATCAAAGCATCACCAGTGGCTAGAAAAGGTCTACCAAAAATGAGAGGAACCTCAGGGTCCTCTTCCATATCAAGTATAATGAAATCAACAGGCAAGGTAAATTTATCAATACTTACCAACACGTCCTCCACCAAACCTGTAGGAGTCACCAAGGATCTATCTGCCAACTGTAGTGTCACGGCAACTGGTCGAATCCTTCCACTCAAACCCACATTTATTGCAATGGATAATGGCATCAAGTTGATTCTAGCTCCAAGGTCACAGAGGGCCTTTGCAAAATATCTGGTTCCAATCTTGCAAGGTATGGTACAGCTACCTGGATCCTTAAGCTTTGGAGGTAATTTGTGAACCATCCATGCTTGACTGCACTCTGATAGCATCATTGGAACTTCACATCTCAAGATTTGCTCCTTGTTTGAAATGAGATCCTTTAAATACTTAGCATATTTAGGCATAGCTGTAACCAAGTCCAACAAAGGAACATTGACATTTACTTGTTTGATCATATTCAAGAAACGATTGAATTGAGGTCCCTTTTTAGGTGGAGGTTTCTTCCTCTCTGGGAATGGAGCTTTTGGAGCATAATCTGGGAAGTTATAAGGATTGGAATTTTTGGTGATTTCATTTCCCACCCTTGCTGGTATTTCTTTCTTCTCAGACTTATTTTCTTCCTGCTCACCATTATTCTCAAGTTCCACATCTATCTCAACTTCATCTTTTTGGTCCTCTTCTACATCATCACTCTTGTCTTCTACATGTTTGCTTCCAGGCAACAATTTTCCACTCCTCAAAGTAATAGCATTGCATGCTTCTCTCCCCTTGGGATTTGGTACTGTGTCACTAGGAAGAGCTCCTTTTGGCCTCTGGTGTACAGCATTAGCAAGCTGACCAAGTTGCATCTCGATATTCTTCAAAGTGGCTTCGTGATGCTTCACAGTGGACTCCAAACCTCCAAATCTCTGTTCGTTCTTATCCATCTTTTCCATCAGTTTTTGAAACATATCCTCCACATTTGGCTTCTTTTGTTCTGATGTGCTAGCCTGATTATCAAAACCAGGAGGTGGTTGATTCATTGCTCTCCTTGAGTCATTACCTTGATAGTAATTTCCTCTTTGGTTCTGCTATTGATTCCAGTTGCCTTGGTTTCCACCATATTGTCTGTTACCTCCATTATAATTGCCCCCAGAATAGTTCCCACCATATTGGGGTTTGTAACTGTAATTATTCACATACTGAATGGATTCAGTAGTGATTTTACATTCATCCGTGTGGTGTTCTCCCTTGCATAGTCCACATGAAAGTACTGGGGCTTTTGTTTGAGTCGCCTTTAAAGCCTGCACCTGCTTGGCCAATGCTTCAAACTTAGCACTGAGTGAAGTCTCCTCATCTACATCAAGAACTCCTCTCTGTCTCCTGACATGTGGCTTTCTAGTCTCTGGAAAAAGGTATTCATCCTCAGCTATCTGGTTAAAAAGTTCACGCACTTCAGTCACAGATTTATCTTTAAGTGCCCCATTAGCACAAGCTTTAACCATCAAAGATGATTCAGGAGTTAGGCCTTTGAAGAAAGTATTTAGCTCTAATTTCGCCCAAGTCATGATTGGGGCATTGCCTAATCAAATCGTTGAATCTCTCCCAAGCTTCTCGAAATGACTCACTGTCTTGTTGTTGGAAGTTCATAATTTCCAACATTCTCTTTTCAAGCTTAGCTGGAGGGAAGTACTTAGACAAAAACCTTTTCTGTAGATCATCAAATGACATTCCAGCATTTGCTCCCCCAATACTCTTGAACCAATGTTTAGCCTTTCCACGCAGAGATAAAGGGAACAAAATTCTGTGAACCTCACCCCTGTCAACTCTTGGCAACTTAAAAGTGCTGCATAACCCGAGAAACCAATCAAGGTGATCATTAGGATCCTCGTTGTCAAGACCTTGGAAGAATTGGCCCTGGGTAATCATGGAGACTATTTGTGGAGGAATGTGGTAACTTTCCACGTCGATGTCCTGATGACCAAATCGATTGTCAAAATTTACTGCATAATGGTTTCCGAACCTCGGTGCTTGTACTCCTTGTGCAGCCATAGCTCTTTGCTTTGCTTGATTCCTTAAAGTTCTTTCCAATTCAAGGTCCAATTCAAATTCAGGTTCTCCTCTAGAACTTACAGACCTGGGCATACACAAACAAGAACAGCAAATGATATCAAGAGAATAAATGGATCAATCTGTAAACCAAACCAATACAAGATAATAAAAGTAACAGAATCACACACAGTCAAGAAACAAAGTAACTAAATCAAAGCAATAACACACACAATCTAAGAACAGAACAACACAGTCAACAAATTCCAAAACCGATTGCCTTCCCCGGCAACGGCGCCAAAAATTTATGTCGAGTGTCGCACCTCGTCAATTTTACCCTAAACACTAATGTAGTAGCGTAAGTAGGGATCGTAATCCACAGGGAAAGCGTAGGTCAAGAATATTGAGCAAATTGTTCTAAAGTATTGTCACAGAATCTAAGTACTGGAAAGAGGAAAATTCAACACAAAAGAACGAAAATAAAGATGCAAAATATAGCAGCAAACAAGGATAAAACAGATATCTCAGGATTCTTGTATTGGATGAACACAGGCTTAATAAATCCATGCTATGCAATCAGTAAACAATTGAATGCAATGGAGACCTAAATTGCCTAGAAGTCCAAGCTGTGGTCAGCATGGCGACCACACCACTGCTTGTACCCCCAAATCACCAACCTCTCCCATGGCGAGGCCTGAGAATGGTGGAAAGAATGGTGGTAAGAGCCATCTCTAGAATCCACATGAGCTTTGTTGACTCTATTACTTTGACATTGTGAACCGTTAAAGTTTGGCAGAAGTGGATGAATTTCCCGAATTATTTGCCAACTTGCATTGATTGTATGTGATACATGTATTGTAATGGATTGTTTGGGCCCTAGTAGGCGTTGGCTTGGAGAGTAATCGAGACGGTATCGGGCCGACGATTACGCCAAGACCAAACCAGTGATCCCCGTCACAGGATTAAGGAGTTTTTAATTCTGTTGACGGGAGTCGGAGTGGCAAATCCGGATGCCACGTTTAGGCCTGCGGGGCCGTAGTGGTCACTGACCACGAGAAAGGATAAGGTAGCTTCTCAAGTCGTGCACGCAAGAACGAATTGTCAGGAGAAATAAGGTTGGTAAAGGTCGGTGTGGCCGATCGGGACAGGTACCGATAATATGATTAATAATTGACATGACATTCATGTTAAAGTTTTGCGATACATGATTATGTGTATTAAAATTGTATATTGGTACAAGTACCAAATATATGCCCAATGTTTAATTGACATCCATGGTGAATTTGTTGGTACATGGTTTGTGCATTGGAATTTGTTCTTGGTACAGTATTTCGTTGAAAATTAATTTTTCAATAATAAAGCACTATCCCCACCCACTGAGCTATTTTAAGCTCACCCTTTTGTAAATTATATTTTTCAGTGATTCAAGATGGGTTAGGCGGTCGACAGGATTTTGGTTTACATACTTAAAGGAGGAGATGGGTGAATAGAAGTTTAGGATTTTTTTTAATTGTCTTGGTTCGGATTGTAATTATGGTAATTAGGCAATTTGTGTATTTTTTTTATGTATCCATTTTGGGATGGAACATTAATATATGTATATTACCTTATCTAGTTTTAAATGTAAATTATGACGGGGCGTTACAAAATGTCTCATCAAAATCAACTCCTTCAATTTGCGTATACCCTTGAGCAACTAAGCGAGCCTTGTTGCGAGTGATATTTCCATGCTCATCACTTTTGTTCTTGTATATCCACTTCGTGCCAATGATATTCACATTAGGAGGGCATGGAACTAGATCCCAAACTTGATTACGAGTGAATTGATCAAGTTCTTCTTGCATGGCACCAATCCAATATTCATCTAATAAAGCTTCTGTCACATTCTTTGGCTCAATGGAGGAAGTGTAGCAAGCCATTTGAATCATATCTCTATAATTTACTCTCGGCTTTTCTCTTGTACGAACACCTTCAGTCAAACTTCCAATAACTTCAGCAGTTGGATGATTCTTCTGAACATGAGTAGAGGGCTGTCTGTGAGGTAAAATGACATCGTTCATATTATCATCCTCTGCATTCTGATCTGTGACACTTCTTGTGACACTGGGTGAACCACTGCCTGTAACACTGGAACTTTCTTCAGGTAGAGAAACTGTAATATCTTCATTAGGAACTGCAGTTATTTCCAGAGAATCATCGACTTGAACATTTGCAGATTCCATCACAGCTCGAGTACGTCCTTTTGTTGTAAACTTGATAAGCTCGACTATTGATAGCATATCCAAGAAAAATAGCTTCATCACTCTTACGATTGAGCTTCCCTCTATATTCCCTGTTGATAATGTCAATATTTTGATATTTATCTATATTTATTTTGGATTATATTGACATTATTAATTGGAAAAAGTGTTGATAATTGCAGATTTATCTGGAAGAAGTTGTTGGGAAATAAAAGTGCAAGAATGGTGGAAAATGGATCTAGACGCATTTTTTGGAAGATTCAAGGCATGTGCTTAAGGGATAATTGAAGAAGTTTAGTTGAAGAATAAAAGGCAAGCAAAGAAGTTGGAGAAAAAATCTCCTATTTATTTGGAGAAATTCTGTCAAAAGACGTGTGAAGATTGAAATTGGGATTGACATTAGCTTTATGGATTTATTTCAAATAATTATCTTTGTGATATAATTAGATAATTATAGCTTTTAAGGATAATTTCAAAATTTAGAGATAATTCTCACTTTTGGGGAATTTGATTAGTATTAGGAAAGTGTTTAGCAACTCTATAAATAGAGTGCTAAACTTACGAAATAAGGGAGGCCGAAGTAATATTTGATTTCCGATTTTCATTTGTTTTAGTAGTAGTTTAATGAGTTAGTTTTTCTTTCGGTTTTATATTAGTCAAGTTTTAGTTTTGATTTCAAGTAACTTAAGTTAGGATTTTATCGTGTTTTAAAGACTAGATTCCAAATAGTATTTATAAGTCAAGTTAATAAATTGTGGAGTAAGTTTTAGTTCAAGTTTCTGTTTCAGTAATGTGTTCACGTAATTAAATTGTTTCTTTGATTCTATTCTATATTGTTTTCTATTTAAATTAGTATTCTAATTTGATTCACTTAGTTGTTTACTCATTAATTAATTCGTCATGTCCTTGTTTCCAAATTAGACATTAATTTTTAGTGATTTCATATTTGTAGTGAATCTTTAAATAGTCAGTAAGTTAATTTTTGTCCTTGAATATGAATTTTACTTTTCTTAATTCCTATTTATTTGGTTTAATTATGTATTCTAGCTAAATTAATTTATCCGGTTAAGATATTGATGAAGCATTAATTAAAATTCTTGTGAGATCTAATTTGAATTTAAATGGATTTGTTAGATAAGTACTTTTTATGTTTTGTGATAGATAGTTTATGAATTTTATGTAATTGTTAAATAGTGTACATGTTTAATTAATTGCATGAAGTTCTAATGCCAATTAAAACAATGGATCCATAATTGTCCATTTAGTTTTAATAGGTGGTGATGCTATCATTCATCGACAGTAGGCATAGGGGCTAGTATGGGCATATAGCGTCCATGTGGGCATATTAGTATCAGGTTTCTTTTATCTTAATGCTTTTAATGAATTAAATCTAATGAGGCGTCCTCTTAGGTTGTTTATTAATTAGAGAGTAATTAATAAGGAGTCCTTTTAATTACCAACAAGTAAGAAGAAATTAGGTTATGTCAGTGGCGTTCCCGATAACTATAACTGATTTATTTGTCAAACAGATTTAATATTTGCACCAACTTTGGTAACCAAGGCACATCTAGAGAACCTTTTCCAATGACACGAGCTGTGACACCATTGCCGAAAGTTACTTTTCCCATACTTCCGGACACAACATCATTCAAGAAATTGTTGTCACCAGTCATATGCCTGGAGCATCCACTGTCAAAATACCACTCATCAGTTGTGGCAACCTTTAGTGAAGTGTATGTGAAATTGCACCGGTAATTAGGCTTCATCACCCAACTCTGTTGTGTATTTCTGCGAGAAGTAAAGTTTCTAGCAGTACCTTGTCTTAATTCAGCAAGATAAATAAAACACCTAGGACGATTGCAGTAATGACAAACAGGTATAAATCTGTTACCTCTTTCGTTAGGACCATGATAGAAGTAATAATGATTTGACCTATTCACAGCAACCTGCTTCCCTTTGGATTTATCCACTGATAGTGACACTGACTGTGACATGGTTTGTGACACGGGCTGTAACACTGAGCTTTCTCCTTTGTACCCCAGTCCTGTGTAGTCACCACTTGATTGACCAACCTTAAGAATTTCATCCAGTTTTGAAGCACCTGAATTTAGCATCAACTCCTTTCTTTATGTGATTTAACTCGTTGGTCAATGTCCTCACTTCCTCTTGGCTTACTCTCAGTTTGATAACCAGATCAGTGTTAGATTGTTGAAGATTGTTCCTTTCATTTTGCAAATCTCCAACCTGTGTATGAAGTTGCTGATTCACTCTAGAAAGTTCAGTCCACTTGTCATGAAGATTCTTGAATTCCACCAGAATATCTTCTTCTGTAACATAATCTTCATCTTCATCTAGATAGGTTGACCTATTATCAGTGACACTCTGTGTAACATCCGTTTTCTTGTCATGATCAGATTGTTCTGTCTTAGTGGTGAGAGCCACATGGTTGTTATGAAAATCATCTTCTTTGTCTGAATCATCTTCACTCCAAGTTGTGTTGAGTGAGTTCCTCTTTCTTCTCAATGTATTAGCACAATCTGCCTAAACATGCCCATAACCGTCACATTCTCTGCATTTAATTCCTTTATGTTTGAATGATTGATCAGACATATGATTTTCTTCCCTGTACTTTCTATTGTTTGCCACCTCATTCTTGGTGTTACTGACACTGCCCCTGACACCCGGATTACTTCTGCCATATCTTTTTAGTATTTTGCTGAAGTTCTTAGATATTAATGCCAAGGAGTCCTCAAGTACATCATCTCCAGAATTGTCCAACTTCTGCATTTCTGCTTTTAATGCAAGCTCTTTGTTTTTCTTTGCTTCCATGTCTATTCCTAGATTCATCTCAAATGTTATAAGGGATCCCATCAATTCTTCCAGCTTCATCTTTGATATGTCTTTTGCTTCCTCAATGGCAGTAACTTTATGAGCAAAGCGTTAGGCAAAGTATCGTAAGGTTTTCCTCACAAGCTTTTCTTCTGAAAAATTTTCACCCAAGCGACAAATGCTTTGTGGCAATATCACACAGTTTGACATTGAATTTCTGTAATGCTTTCATCTTCAAGCATCCTCAAGTTTCAAAATCTTGTAGCCAGAATTTGCATCTTTGAATAGCTTTACAACTTGAGGTTTCCTTCATGAGTAGTTTGCAGGATTTCCCATGCCTTTTTAGCAATCACACATTGTGGAAATAAGTCTGAACTGTGCTGGATCTACTTCCGTTAAATATGGCATTAAGCGCCTTTGAGTTACTGTTTGCCAAGGCATCTTCAGTAGCTGACCAGTTTTCTTCGGGCTTGAGAGATTTGACACCATCAGCATCAGTAGTCGTTGGAGGATCCCATCCAACCAGAATTGATTTCCAAGCCTTCTCGTCAATGGCTTTGATAAAGGCTCTCATTCCGGCCTTCCAATACGCATAGTTGCTTCCATCCAAGAGAGGTGGACGCATTGTTGAACCTCCTTCCTTCATAGAGTCCATAGCACAAAACAACCAAGATCAAGTCCTGCGGATCCCGCCTAAGAAACAAAGACGACCCTCTCTGATACCAATTGAAAGATCTAGGTTAGATGCGCGGTGTCCCAGTGGGTGAGAAACACTAAGTGTGACACCGATAATAAAGTAATAATGGACAATATTAAAAATGCGGAAATTAAAAAGACAGGAGGTTGGTAACGCAGTTCGGTAATTGCCTACGTCTGCGGGGCCACGCCCAGAAAGAACAATCCACTAAGTTCACAAGTTACAAGACATTCAGTATGACACATGGTAAGACACCATCTTATCTTTGTTACTGCCTCTTCCTAACTTCTGTAGTGAACGGATTGTGCGAACTCCCCTCGACTTGTATTGATTCCTCCCGGAATCCGTGGTTATGCAAGATCCCCTTGCCCACGTTTGAACTCCTCCCGAGCTCTATGTTTGAATCAAGAACACAAGGATTGCATCTTCAATAATGTGGCGTTAAGATGCTTCAAGCCAACACACTTTTAACTAAACTCTCCAACAAAGAAGTGTGTTTACAGTCTTATAGAAGACCGAATGAATAATCAAAAACCCACACATGAAAACCGTGTGATGGAAAGCTCATATAGGCACACCAAATCTTCCCATCATTATCTTCAAGATTATTTCCAAAATAATTCAAATGGGAAGATAGAAACTCTTGTGCCTTCAATGCTTATCTTTTCCAAAGTTAGATAGCTTCCAAGAATACCAAGATAAGTTCCATAATTATCCATATGGCATTAATCTTCAAATCAATCTTCCTTGCATAGATTGATTTTATTTGATTTTGCCTTCAATAAACGCTTTCCTTATCTTTGCCAAAAAATCAACGCCAATTAAAATAAATGCCAACTCACGTGTGCATTAACACTTTTTTTATTAAATATATGCCTAGTATTTAATTAATTATGAAAAAACCTAATACCAATATACAATTATTCATTAAATTTTAAATAGTAGTATGACTATCATCTGAGCATAAGAGGCTGATATGGAGGGGTTGATATGGGTATATGGGTATATGGGTATATACAGTGGCGGAGCCAGAACAATTTTTTAGAGGCTCAATTATAGTAAAAAAAAAATTTCCTCGTGAAATAAATGTATGTATCTGCTAAACTATCGAATTGAAAATTTATATATTCGTTTAACTACCATTAATAAACATTTAATCATAATAATAAATCACAAAAAATACAAAAAATTTTAAATATTATTAATATTAACAAAAAAATTAAAAAAACAACTCAGAACAAGAGACAATGCTGATGGCAATAGAATAGACTCTAATGAACTAAATTGATTTGGCTAAATATATGGAGGAAAGAGTCCAGAGAGGTGAAGTCGCGAGGAAGGAGTAGGCGTAATCAAATTTTACTAATTAGAGTTTAAGAATACATGTTTAGAAAAAAAATTTCAATTTATTTTTGTTTTACTCTTAAGTAAAACATCGTGATTTTACTTAAGAGTACTTTTTTTTTGTTTCACCAGGTAATGAGCAGAAATCATATTAGAAATCATTTAGTTGAATTATTTGAAATTTTTGTGAGTTAAAATATAATTTCTAAAACTTTCGAGCCAAATAATCAAATAAATAAATAAAATTTGGGGTTAATTAGAAATTAAGACAACAATTTCCTCAAATCTTCTCACTTGAGGTGTTTAAGAAAGAAGATATTTTTTTTAATTATTTAAATAAAATATATGGTGATGTAATGTCACATCATCATCATCTTTGTAAAACACAAATAAAAAAAGGGTTTTTGATCCCATTTTTCAATCAATTTAACTGACAATATTTTTCCTGACATCACATACCGACAGCCAGATCTCATTTGGCTTTGTTCCCGACTGGAGTTTTCTCGGTGCAAAGCCCTGAGAAGGCCGACTAATTTCTCTCTATTAGATTTTGGGTGCGATGGCGCAGGAGCAGAATCATGGAAATGAGGGGCAAAATTGATGAAGGATAATACTACTACCTTAATTCTTAGAACGAGGAAGGGGGGGAGGGCATTGGCTCGCCCCTTAGTTCTGCCACTGGATATATATAAGCATACCAGAATCGAAATTCTTTGATACTTAATGTTGTTGATAAATTAAATCTAATAAGGGCCCCACTTAAATTGTTTGTCAATTGAAGAGTAATTAGTAAGGGGCCTTTTAAATTATAAGTAAGTCGAAATTAAATTATGTGAGTGGAGGTCCTAATAGCTATATTTGATTTTTTTTTGCTTTAAAGATTTAAGCGTAAATTACGTAAATCATCCATTAACTTAGGGACTGATTTTGAGTTTGTCCCTCAACTTGAAGATGTTTCATTTTAGTCTCTCATCTTGTATTTTGGGTTTTAAGTCATCGTCTATATATTTTCGATTCATGTGTAGACAGATTATGTCTCTCACGTGCGTGACATATGACAAAAAAGATAAAAGTAAACAAGCCATAAAATAAATAAATTATAAAAGAAATTGGTTCATCTTGTCCTTCGATTTGTTATGTGTCACACACATGATCAGAGACGTAATCTATTTATACATGGATGAAAAATAGACTGAAGATGATTTTTAAAATCCAAAATGCAAGACGAGAGAATAAAATGAAATGTTTTGAAATTAATAGACAAATTTGAAATCAACCATTAAGTTGATGGACGATTGGTGTAATTTACCCATGATTTAATCATGGCATCAAGAATCAAAGGAATAACTAGTATGGATTGAAAACTTTAGTGGAAATTCCTTCTCTTATTGATTACTCTCACTTTTTGTTAAACTTTCTTAAGTTAGTATTGCTTCTCAATTGTCACTTCACAAATTTGTTTGGAAAAATTGTTACTGTTACCTTATTCATCCATGTACTGGAATTAATTCTAGTAAAATAGTACATTTTAATTTCCGCAACGTAACGACATCAACCAGACATCAACCCCATCGGCCAATGAGTAGTACCTAGGGGTGACCAAAGTTCTGGAACCTGCGGTTCCCGGTTCTGCCCAAGGTGACGGTTTCAGAACCGACGGTTCCGGTTTCAGTTCCGTCCCGGTTCTATTTTTGTTCCAATTCCGAATTTTTTTAATTTTTACTTTCGAATTTCGATTGTAATCCCACTTTTAAATTTGATTTCTATTGAAATAATGATTAAACTATTAATTGAAACTCAAATAATACAATATAGTAATATAATTAGAATAATAATAGTTACAATTGAACTTAATTAATATATAGTTTTTAGATAATAGAACTAGGAAGAATTAGATAAGTGAAATTCAAGGAAATAAAAATAATAAGAATATTTGAATATTTGAATTATTATTTAGAATTCAAATTCTATAATATAATAACATAATTAGAATAGTAGTTAAAATTAAACTAATATATGAATTTTTTAGAATAATAGAATTATGAATATTAGATAAGTGAGAAAGAAAGATATAAAAAGAATAAGAGTATTGAGAGAATGATCGAACTATTAATTGGAATTCAAATAGTATATTAGCATAATATAATAATAGAATTAGGATAATATAAATTAGAAAATTAAGTTGATACATAATATAATTGGATTAATAGTTGAAATTGAACTAATATATTGAGGTTTTAGAAAAATAGAATTATGAAAGATTAGATAAGTGAGAAAGAAAAATATATAAATGATAAGAATATTGAAAATATGATTGAACAATATAATAATATAATTAGAATAATTAATTAAAAAAATTGATACCCTAAACCCTAAACTATAAACGTTAAAACTTACAATATAAATATTAGAAAACTAAGAAATTATGTGATGAAAATGAAGTGGTATAGAAATATTTATAGAATTATAATTTTTTTTGGCCGGTTCCGATTCCGGTTCCACAAAATCAAGAATCGAAACCGAACGGTTCGGTGCCAGTTCCGATTTTGCTAGGCCACGATTCCGATTCGGAACCGGAAGTTTGGCCATCTCTAGTAGTACCTAGGATTCATCTCCAACTTGTTGAAATCGTTTGCAAGCACTTCGTGTTCATTCACAATATCAATACATGTCGTTCACAACATCAATACATGTCGCTATGTCAATGGCAAGCTGGTCCAATGCTTCTCCTATCAAAGGAAATTCTTCTGGTGCATCCAACTGCAAGATTTGATTTTCAAGTAGAAGCATGTTGATTTGTGCGCCTCGAACTGAGTTCAATGAAATATCCAAATCATGTGAAAATAAAATTCATCAGTTTTTTCTTAAAGAAAATAACCCGAGTTCCAGTAGTTCAATAGGTAATTCAAATTCCAATTTAGACTCTTCCAAAACTGTCGAAGTTTAATAAATAGTTCATACTTCAATCAAAGAAACCATTCAGTTCCAAAAAGCGTAATGTGTTGCCTTTATCTTAAGCAAAATTACCGGAATACACAGACATGCACACATGTCGAGGTACAAAAGCACAGCACCAATGTGTAATTACATGGCAGAATTCGCAACAAAAATTAGTAGACAAAACAATTACCATCCAAAATCATGAATTTATGAAAACACTATGTATTAATTGATGATAGCAATAATGCTTTATAACCCATAAATTTGTTGATTAATATTTTTCAAACATCTTTTTATTTTGTTACAACAGAAATTTTGATTAAAAAAATTTGAAGTTGAAGAACTAACTTCGATTATGTGTATGGGTAATAAAATATAAACAATATTATATAAAATATGAAATTTTTGCAAGTCTTTTCAACTAAAAAGTATTTTGGTGTTTTATACTCGGTATAGTAGTATATATATTTCAAAACATTTTTTTCAAACGTATTTTCAATTCAAATTTTATTTTATCCACATTTTACTTATTTTAAATATATTTTGTAATAAATATTTATTATTTTCAAATTTATTTTTGCGGTTAAATGAATAATATATATTAGTAAAACGATATTTAAAATAAAAATGTGTTTTTCAAATGTGATACATACATGCCTTTAATTCCTTAAACTTTATTCATTAAATTTTGTTAAATCTATTCCTTAAATTTAAGCTGGCAAGGTTTGAGAATTTTAATTCATTAAACTTTGTTATTCACGAAAACATCAATCAGATTTTAATTATATTTACACTTTTTTATGGGTAGATTGATTGGTTCATGTAGACATAAATAGCTATTTATATGCAAGAGAAGTTAGAAATTTCAAATAAGTTTATTTTAAACCAGAAAACACATAGTAGAATCTTCTACAAAATGATGGAAGATTCGCTCAATTGACTCTAAAAAGTGCCATGCAGGTTTTAAACATTAATATATTAATATAAAAATTAAACACAATTATATTTTATAACATGATCAAAGTTTAACCCACTTTGCTGATATATGTTGAAAACATTGATAATAAATAAATAAATAACTTCTATGAAGCAGATTCATATATGCGATGTTGATAACTCCAGCTTATAAAAGAAAAGTTTAGCACATAAAAGAAAGTAAAACATGATTTCTTGTTGATAAATCCAGCTTATCGATGCCCAATTCCTTCTCCACTTTAGAAACGGTGGATGGATGTTCAGTTTTCTGCCTCATTGTTTCAAAATGATCATACACTTTATCCCATATTTTACTGGTTTGGAGTCCTAACGAGTAACAATATCAAATAGAGGGGGAACTTTTCTCATAAGGAAGTTTTCCATCTAGGAAAGATGAGATCATAGAGTGCACGTTGTGGGTTTTGAAAGAAGAAGTGGGTTTTGAAAGAAGAAGAAAAATAAGAAGTGGGTTTTGAAGAAGAAGAAGAGAAGAAGATCGAAGAAGAAGAAGAAGCAGAAGAAGACGAAAATACCCCTCAAAAAGGTGATTTCCGTCTTCATTTACGGAGCTATTGGACGGAAGGACCAAAAGTTGTGTTTTTGAAGAGTTTGGTGACCTTTTCGACAACTTTAAAAGTTTAGTGACCAAAAGCCGGACATAGTGAAAGTTTAGTGAACTTCTGGGCAGTTTGCTCTTTAATATTATCAGTGATACTTTTTAAGTGTTATAGTAATGCTTGTAATGTTCTTCATGATACTTTTTAAGTGTTATAATGATGCTTTTAATGTTTTCAACGATACTTTTTAAGTATTATAATGATACTTTTAATAATATTAGTTGTATTTTTTAATATTATAGTGATATTTTTATATCATAGTGATAATTTAAATGCTATCAATGGTACTTTTTAATAATAGCGTGATACTTTTATAGGGAAAAAAATATTGTGCAATTTACTTTAAATTAACAACAGAAAGTCATAACTATGTGCTGGACCAAATAGATTTATAAATCTAAGTATTTCAAATTTGTAAGAAATAAATAGATGATTAAAAAATATTAATCAAAAAATTTATGGAAACATTATTGCTACTATTATTTTACATTAGTGATGTTAAAAATAAAATACTGAAATCTGGGCAAACACCTCAAGTATTGAGGTGATGGTACCCTACCTTTTTTTTTTTTTTTTTAACTGGAAATATATTCATAATAAGCAAAAGC
The DNA here is from genome assembly GCA_016586305.1 of Ophiorrhiza pumila. Taxonomy (NCBI): domain Eukaryota; kingdom Viridiplantae; phylum Streptophyta; class Magnoliopsida; order Gentianales; family Rubiaceae; genus Ophiorrhiza; species Ophiorrhiza pumila. Next base: position 15,063,641 of record BLIW01000006.1, read on the forward strand.
AGGTGTCGGATGTACCAGAACGCACCTGTACAAAGTGAAAGCAGTAAAATTGGAGTACTACTCCATTACATGTAATTCCAAAGTACATGATAAGATTAAGAATCCGTCTACTTTGGACCAAAAGGACCAAAATATGATATTCTTAATCTTCAAATAAATGACACCCTAGTCGATGAACAACTTTTGGATCCATGATCAAATTGGAGGAATTCACTGTCTCTCAAGTACATGGATGGTTTAGCAAGTAAATGACAATGTTGAATCTAGATCCTTCTGACTCCAAATACCATAACCAGCAGCAACCAAATGTGTATCACAAATTCATCCAAGTTCAACTACATAACATAGTTGCATGCCAAGTATATGGTTGGGTTACCAACAAATTCACCCAACATCAAGATGTACAACTAATAAGAAATGAGTCCGGGAGTTCTCTTCAAATGTATAACATTTAGTGCAACATAAGCTCCACAGCAACTTATCACAGTCATTCGAGCATTCAGAACTAACCAAGCACATGATTCTTCTTTGTTCTCACAGTCACAAGTAATTGACAACAAACAAATGCATTCAGCCACCTGACGCATTTCACCAAAATTATATGTACTGGATTCTTTGCCTCACCGCGAATAAAACCCCAGCAAGACAAAATCCAATCAACCAAATTCCAGAAGACATGAAACACATTGTTTCTGTCTCAAAATCCCCCATCAAAATTTCCACTTCACAATTCAGTGTTCACCACATTCCCACAAAGGGAACAAAACATTTAAGCATCTTATCAGCAAACGTTGTACCAGCTTATGTGTTTACGCTTCCATTTGCATCATTATCCCACCAAGAATGCAAACCGAAATCTTAGCAAAGAGAATGCAGAAGGCTGAAATCATTCAAGCATAAAAGCACAATTGTCAACCCGGCTATAGCCTTTCCTTTACTGCAGTACGGTTTAGTAAGAGGAGTACGCAAATTTCCACAAATCCCCCCAAAACATTGAGGTTGCAGAATTGAGAGTCCGCAATAGGATAAACAAATGTAATGCACCAGATGAATAAGTGCAGTAAAATCAACTTTGCAAAGCCTCTGCAGTCGAGGTTAGAGCTCTTGAATCCCGAATCAGTGGATCCACCTCCACACACTGGGTGTGGCCACTGCCCAAGCTTCCCAGTTCCTGAGTGACTCTCTGTTAGCCGCCATGATGAAAGATACCAGTTTACCTGCCCGTCGGGAAGTTGGATCTGGCATTGTTGAGCGTATGGAGCATTTGGAGCAGGGCAGGGACAATCGGGTATCCATCTTTATAAAGAAAGCACCAATTGTAGACTTGTTTTCTGTCAATATCTACTCGTCGAACCAAAAGGTTCATAGAGGTCGAAGGCATTTTGCGGGCGTTTGCCAAATATTTACATGTTTCTGGTCAGTCCAAGCCAAACTGTAAGATTAATTGGCATTTGGCAAAATGTTTGCGGTCGGTTTTGAAAACTGAGTTTAGTTATATCTTCCAGAAGTCAAGTAAAGTGTTTTTTTTTTCTTTTGTTGATTGGCTATCTGAACACAGTGTGTAGATTAATTGTATGTACTCAATTCTCTTGTGGCTTATCAATAAAATCCTAAGTTTGTTAAAATAAAAAAAGAAGAAGACAAGTTCATAGAAACTTCTCTCATAGTCAAATGGCAGACGGTCACTTTACATTTTAGCATTTTGCCCATATTTATTTTTGGGTTAATAGCATTTTACCAACAGGAAACCTTATCTTTGATCACTTTGCTCATAAAATTCTTGTGCACACAAATTTATTCTTAAATTATGCTTGTATAGACCATATTATCCTTATCTAATTGAAGAAATCTAAATATTATCAGACTTTGCTATTTTTTTCTATTTTTCTTCTCAAAAAAGCGCAAAGAACTTTTTTACCATCTCCTCAAAATCAATAAGTTAATAGTTTTATTCAAAAAAAAAATTACTTATTTACTGTTAGTATTTTATTTTTGCAAGTGTCTTGTTGTAGAACGAGCTTCGTTTTTTGGCAATTAATATTTAAATATGAGAAATAAATGTTATTTTGAGGTTACATACATATATATATATATATATAATTAAACTCTCCAATTCCTTAAATAAATTATTGGAGACAAATACCAATGAAAAATAATAAAGTAATACAGTGACGGCAATTACGAAGTCAGATCTTCTGTCCAAGATTATCTCGGTATTATTATGTCCAATATTAAACTACTTCGTAGGGTTCACTAATTCCTTGGTTAGGATCTAATACTTGTAAAGTGATTTTAGTGATATTTATGCTTTTAGTCCCTAATTTTAGTTAAACTACGTCGTTTTGAATATTGGACAGAATATGACAAAGATAATCTTCGACAGAGGATATGATCTCGGCAATTACCCCAATGACTCCACTTTCACCCTATTTATGCAAAGAAAAAAAATTAGCTAATTGCTTAAAATTTTGGTAATTTTTGTATGTTTGTCCCCATTGGTAAAATGAAAATAAATTTGATTAAATTATTAAAAATAAATACCATATATAAATGCACGCTCTCACCTTATATAAAAGAAAATGTAATATTTTAAAAATAGAATATTTTTTGTATTTTTGCCCCTATCAGAAAAGATATGGATTGATGTAAGATGAATTTTACCAAGATTGTGCGATCTCGGATAAGAAGGGATTAGAATATCAAAAGTATTCCTCATTTGATTTGAGTCTCTCTTACTCAACTATTGCTACCATATTGTATAAAACATGCTCTAATACTTGGAGTTCTACTACAACTATAACTCTAATTATGAACACTTGTATAATAAGAGTTACAATTTTACTTCAACTCATGTGTATATCATATATATATAAATATATATATACACCTTTAACCATCAAGTTAAGGGGGACAAATTTTTCTCTCTATTACAATTATAGAAATAGAGAGAAAATTATCCAAAGAGTGCTATCCTTTCCATTGATACTGAATACATAATTTATACAATCTTGTGATAACAGAAAAATCCTATAAAATTGAAATACGCTAGATTTACAGATAATAACAAAAGATACAAGAAATATTCAGTTTGAATTGATATCATAATCTCAGAGAAGATTATAATATAACTGAATTGCATGATATGCTCTAATATGCCTCCTCAAGTTTGGTCACTGGAAGAGAGACCAATCTTGGCTTTCAGTAATTGTAACTGTTGTCTGGATAGAGACATGGTAAGAGCATCGGCCAATTGATCATTGGAAGAGAAATGAGAGACACCAAGTTTACCGGCTTGAACTTGATCTTTAATAAAATGAAAATCTATTGCAACATGTTTCATTCTGGGGTGAAAAATGGGATTCGAACATAGATTAGTAGCACCAACATTATCGCAATAGATAACTGGAGATTGTGAATAGTGTAGACCCAAATCAGAGATTAAGTAAAGTATCCACTGAAGTTCAGCCGCAGTGGCTGCAACAGACCGATACTCAGCTTCTGTGGATGAGCGAGCAACAAAATTTTGTTTCTTGGAACTCCAGGAAATTAGATTACGACCAAGATACACAATATATGCAGAAGTGGATGAATAATCATCTTTATTGCAAGCCCAATCGGCATCAGAGAAGGCATAGAGATAAAAAGGAGATTGTCGATGTAGAACATTCATTAATTGTGCCTCGTAAATATCGAAGGAGACGTTAAACAAGTTCCCAGTGTGCAGAAGTGGGCTGATGCATAAACTCTGATAATTTATTCACCATGTAGGAGATGTCTGGCTGAGTTAAAGATAAATATTAGAGGCTACCCACAGCAGCACAATACTCAGTATGATTGGATAAAAGTTCGCCTGAGTGTAGGGAGATAGAGGTTATAGACGGCTATGGTGTAAGAACAGGTTTGGCTTCATCCATCTTTGTGCGATGTAGGAGATCCCTGATATATCTACGTCGTGAGAGTAAGACTCATTGTTTATGTGGGACAACCTCAATACCTAAAAAATAGGAAAGAATGCCAAGATGTTTGAGGGAGAATCTCTGTGCCTACTGTACAATAAAGTCATTGACAAATGAATTGTTTCCAGTTAAAATTATATCATCTACGTAAACTAGTAAATAGATAATATTGGAACCACTTTTGTAAATAAACAGAGAAGTGTCGACATGAGAATTTTGAAATCCAACAGCAACAAGATAATTCCTCAATTCATGATACCAAGCTCGAGGGGCTTGTTTCAACCCGTAGATGGCCTTTTTTAACTTGCAGACATATTGTGGATTGTCAGAGTCATTGAATCCTGGAGGCTACATCATGTACACATTTTCAGTGAGAGTACCTTGTAAAAAAGCATTATTGACATCCAATTGTCGCATATCCCAGCCTTTGGATACAATACTAAGTACAAGTCGAATGGTTGTTGGTTTAACAACAGGACTAAAGGTCTCATTATAATCCACCCTAGGGCATTGATGAAACCCTTTAGCGACTAGTCGTGCTTTGAACCTGTCAATAGAACAATCAGAGTGTCGTTTAATTCGAAAATCCACTTACAACCCACGACATTTGAGATATTGTCAGGTGAGACAAGCTCCGATATTCCATTATGAACTAATGCATCATATTCCTCAGATATGGCATGACGCCACTTGGAATCTTTTAAAGCTTGTGTCACTGTGGTGGGTTCTATATCTTTTGAGAAGGATAATTGGGTGTGGAGGTTAATTTTTTTGGCAGGTTTGGAGATGTTATTTTTTGATCTGGTAGTCATCGATGTGGATAAGGATGAGGTGCTGATGGTTTGGGCTGTAGTTCATGCGAGAGTTGTGGTGGATTGGTGGTAGATGTTATAACCAAAGGATCTACGCATAACTGCAATTCAGAAGAAACACCATTAGACAAAGTAGATGGTGGCAAATTATGGAGATTGGGTAAAGACACTTTGAGTACTGGAGGTATCTAATCAATGATAGTTTCAGTGCTGGGTCTTGACAATTGGGATTGAAGTTGAGAGTATGGGTAAACTGTTTCAACAAATTGGACATGACAAGAGACATAAATTTTTTCGGTAGAGGGTTCATAGCAAATATATGCACTTTGGATTAGGGAATAACCTAAGAATACACATGGTTTGGATCGTTGTTCCAATTTGAGAGTTGTATATGGTTGTAACCATGGATAGCATAGACAACCAAAAATTCGAAGTTTTGAATAGTCTGGTATTTAACCGAAAATTAACTCATACGGAGATGAAAGTTTGATTATTGGTATTGGCATCCTATTGATTAAATAGACTACCGTAATGAATGCATGCGTCCAAAAAATAAGAGGTAAGGAAGCATGGGTTAATAAGGTTAATCCAGTTTCAACGATATGAAGATGACATCTTTCAAAATAACCATTATGTTCTGGTGTGTGTGTGTGGTGGGGTGGTGTAGTGAGAAATTCCATTTGTAACTAAATATTCCTTTAGACCAATATATTCACCGCCATTATCAGAGTAAAGCATGGTGATTTTGCATTTGAAATAATTTTCAACAATGGATTTAAATCTAATGAATACATCCATTACGTCAGACTTGCGTTTTAAAGGGTATAGCCAAATGTATTTTGTGTAATGGTCTACAAAGATTACATAGTACTTAAAACTATTATGCGATTCAATGGGTGAAGTCCACACATCAGAAAAGATTATTTGAAGAGGATGTGAAGAAACTAGAGTTGAATTGGAAAATGATAGTTTATGACTTTTATTACACTTATAGGCAATAGGCATCACATGAAAAATCAAAAGACATAGATGACGAAATTTCTAAGTTGACTCTAGCTATTAAATGGCATAAGATAGGCATGGCGGGGTGTCCTAAACGATGATGCCATTGAGATGAAGTGGTTTTGACGCCGGAAAAGGCAAGAATTGGAGATGTTTTGTGTAACAGTCACTCATAAACTCCGTCTTTAGTTACTCATTTCATAAGATTTACAGTTGTATGAAGATCCTTCACCTAAAATGAAGATGGTGAGAATTCTACAGACACATTATTTGTTTTGCAAAACTGAGAAACTGAAATTAAATTTGTTTTCATGTTAGGAACACAAAGAATATCATTTAATGTAAAGGTGGATGAAGGAGTAGAGAGAGTAGTAGAACCCATATGAGTAATAGGGAGATTGGTACCATCCCCAATCATAATATCATCTGAGCCATTGTAAGGTGCATGAAGAGAGAGGTTGTTAATATTTGTTGTGATATGATGCGAGGCCCCACTGTCAAGAAGCCAGTTTTTAGATGCTGCATTGGTTGTGAAGTTAGCTTTTGGATGCCGATGTCGTGGAGGTGTTGGGTACTGGAGTTTGGTCGTTGTGGGTTTGAATTGGTATCATTTGATATGAAGGGCAACGCTTAGCTGTGTGTCCTTGTATGCCACATATCTGACAATAACCTAAGTAAGGTCGTTGTGGGCGATTTCTTTTTGAAGTATTGTTTGTAGGAAATCGATTGTTGTTGTTAAATGGTGGACGGAAGCTATTGTTGTTATTTGGTGAGGGATGCCAGTTGTTGGTATTTTGAGGTAGAAAATTAGTTGTTGTCTTATTGGTAGGATTTGTTGTAGCTAGGAAAGGGATGGAATCGTTGGTTTTATGTTGGAGTGAGGCTTCAAATGTGATAAGTATTTCATGAAGCTCGTCAAAAGAAATTGGATTATCATGAGCATAAATGGCATTGATGAGCTCTTTGTAGTCATCACTGAGACCATCTAAAATTTTTTCGGTAATGTCTTCACTATCCATTGTAGCAACAAGCATTGCGAGTTCATCTGTTCTTGACTTAACAGTTTGCAGGAAGTCAGTGATTGATTGACTACTTTTCGTGGTATTTTTGAGTTGAGCTTTCACTTGCTTCACTCTACCTCGAGACGGTTTAGCATATGTGTTAGCCAGGATGTTCCCTGCTTCTCTTGAGGTTTGTGCTCTTGCAACAAATGGTATGATTGTTGGGGATAATGATCCAACAATAGCATTGAGTATGAGTTGATCTTAACGAATCCAAATATTATATTTGGGGTTTGGGAGTGACTAATTGTTGTTGGTTATTGTAGCAAGGCTCAGCTGTTGGTACCATCAATATAGCCAAGTAAATCATATCCAATGAAGAGAGTTTGGAATTGAACTTTCCAAGAGATGTAATTAGTGGAGGTGAGTTTGCGTGGTGCTTGAGCAGACACATTAATGGTAATGAGTTGAAACTCACTAGTGTTGATGGTGCTTGATTGGCCAGTACTAGAATTAGTAGGAATAGTGTTGTTTGCCATTGTAGCATCTATTAAGAAAAAAAAAAACAAGAGTGGCAGGAAGAAGAGAAGAGCTCTCATTGATACCCTATAGAAATAGAGAGAAAATTATCCAAAGAGTGCTATCCTTTCCATTGATACGAGTACATAATTTATACAATGTTGTGATAACAGAAAATTCTATAAAATTGAAATACACTAGATTTATAGATAATAACAAAAGATGCAACAAATACTCAGTTTGAATTGATATCATAGTCTCAGAGAATATTATGATATAACTGAATTGCATGATATGCTCTAATAACAATCGCTACGTTTCTCGCTTAAGCCTCATTTTGTAACTTAAATTTCGGAGTTTAATCTCCAAACTATCTCGGGGTTGTTTGTTTTAGGTATTCCGCACGAGAGCTTGGCGAGAGGACGACCTTGGTGACTTATAATTTTGAGACTCATCATGAATCAAATTGAGCCATAACTTAGTCCAAGTTATATTGCATAGATGCACATAAATTTTTTTCTAACTGAGCAATAAAAATTATTCTTTGCTTTAATAAAAAATTTACTTAATACAAATTTTTCTTTAACTCAATTTTGAGCAATCCAGATTATTAGAAAAATACGATAACTTATCAAATATGCGAATAATTTTTTAATCTTTGCTTTTATTAGAAAAGATGCGAATAACTTAATTCAAAATTAGATGTAGATTTTACATTAGTGAATCGATCATACTTAATAACCTATGTGTGATATTTACAATTTTATATAGCATAGTTATAATATAAATTTTGTGTTATTTAAATGTTGCTTTTATCAAAATTGAGGAATTTTTTATTTCTTTTGACTCAATTGATTATAATACAAATATTTGAGGGATTTAATTATATATATATTTTAGAAGAGAACAAAGGAGTTTGCTCCAATATCCCATATTTAATTAGTTTAATTAAAATTAGTTTACAAAATTAAAATATAACTATATAATTTTTGCCCCCACTAAAATTTTATTCTAACTTCGCTACTGAAACTATGATATCAATATTTAGGGATTTTGATATTTTGCTAATTTTGTAAATTTCTTAAAAAATTACTCGACCAAAATCATAAAGTATGATATCTATATTTCATATTTTGTTTATGTAATAATTTTCTCTATTAGATGATTTATTGAAAATGTTTTTCTTGTTAAAACTAAATACGAATTTTTGTTCTTGAATAGATAAACTTGAATACGTGTTTTTTTTAAGAGATAAATAACATTTAAAATAAGGAGGAATTACATGAGGTATATAGTGTTTTAGTATAATTAAAATTAGATGAAAGGTAAAGTGTTCATATATCACTACTACAAAATGAAGCTGTTGCAACACTTTCATGGTAACACTTTTAAAAATATTACAATTGATAAAAGTTTTAAAAAAAGTTGCAACACTTTAGGATAAGTGTTGCATATATAATTTAGTGCAACACTTCTAAACAAAAATGCAACACTTCTTTACAAATGTTGCATTTACTGACGGGAGAGAGAAACAAAAAGGCAAAAACAGATTTTTTTTTCAATTTTTCACTTCCCCTTCTCTCTCTCTTCTCTTTTCAACTCATCTCGCTTCTCTCTTCATCAGACGAGCAAGATCTTCACCTCACCCACTTCATACACCTCACTCAAATCACCAAACTCTTGTTGCAATCCTCACACCATGACTAATGCAAACACTAAGGGAGCATCTCCATGGATTAAATTCAAGATTTTGACACTCAAATCAACCAAGATATAAATTTTCTTCACAAGAACCCTAAGGTATGAATTTCTAATTATTGCTTAAATTTGTGTTGAAATATTGTTGTTATGATATGGGAAACATTATTGAGCATATATGATGTGATTACATGGGACCAATATTCAATCTTTAATGCTAAAATTGTGAACCCGTGTTGCTTATATGATGATTTCTTTTCTTAAAAAATGAGCTCTTTTCTGCAAATTATTAATCCAATCTGATGGATGGTTCTCCATGTGTAGAGATATGTTTGCTTTAGTCCTGATTAACTACCTCACTACAGTCATGAATGGCCATGATAAGGATTGCTTAATAATTTTTAGAAATGAAATTGCTAAGCATTAAGGAGGGTGGAGAGACTGTCTCGTTAATTATGCTTGTCCACTTTATGCGTATTCGTCGAGGTGAATCGTTCTAGCCTAAAAACTGAAATTAGATCCTAATTAGCCAGAGACATAGCCTTAATGTCTATATGTGCCCATCACCACTGTTGTCTATCCTCAACTTCTTTCTTATTCTGACGATTTCAAATATTTTCAAATTAATTGATATCAGGTTAGAATTTCCTTGTTGCAATAAACTTTATAGTCAGTTTATTGAGCATTTGTGTTCTCTATTGTTTTCTTGCAAATTCAAGAACTATGAGAATGATATATATGGTCCTTGTCTGCAATTATTTAATAGTCAATATTATCTGTTGGCTTTGTTTTGTAGGCTGATGACATATTTGGTTTTCATACCAATACTCATATGCCAGTTGTTGTCGGTGCCCAAATGCGCTATAAAGTCACTGGTGATCCACTGTACAAGGTAAGCTTGAATCTTTTCTTCGTTTTCAGTTATTTATATTAAGCTTGAATCTACTATCTGGCATGTCATTGAAGGTAGCATACTCTTGGATTATCAAAAACTTTTACGATTTTCTTTGCAAATAAGTTGGCTTCTGTTATTGACATCTCTAATGCATAAATTATGTTCCCACAAAAATAGAAAAACATCAGAGCTGAGGCATGGACTTCGATTTCTCAATCAAGATGCCGGGATATTTTAGTTGTCTTAAGTGGAACAATGATTTGACTACTTTTATCTGTAAAGAGATAAACAAACTAGTTTTGATGATCCTGTCATTTACGGTATAGATTCGTTTATACTACAAACATCGTATGTGTAAATAACTAGTAGTCGTCACCAACAAAAGAATGTATGTTTATGTTTAAAACTAAAATTTTTACTATGTCAATTTCTTAGGAAATAGGATTATTCTTCATGGAAATGATCAATGCTTCTCACGTTTATGCGACTGGAGGGACATCAGTCAATGAGCATTGGTAGAAATCTTAAACCATCAGTGGAGTCAACAACTGAATTATTTTGCTGTCAACTTTTGGTTTCCTAGCTTGTCTCTCATATTTCATCAAGAGAGTTTTCTATTCTTTTTTTTTCATTTATTAATGTGTGAGCAGGTCGAATCCTAAGCGATTAGGTACTACTCTAGGGACCGAGAATGAGGAGACATGTATAACTTAAAACATGCTGAAGGTATGCTACAAAGTTCTTTTTCTGTTTACTTTATCTTATTTATGTTTGCCTTCAGGGTGGGGAAAGGGTAATGGCCAGGTAGTTCATCCTTCTTCATTTAATATTTTCATCACATCATTAAAAGAAAACAACAACAGCAATTACTAAGCCTTTTTCCCACTAAATGGGGTCGACTATATGAATCGCATTTTTCTACCGTACTCGATATTGGCACAGTTAGATTATTAAAAGAATGAACATGCAAAATGGTCAACAGTTTAGAATAGAATACAACTGGTGTACTTTGGCTTTTGTTATGATGTAGAATACTTATTATGGCCAATTTTGCCGCCTCTTGTAATTCTATTACAAGTCGCCCGCAATGTCTTTAGATGGACCAAAGAATTGAAGTATGCAGATTACTATGAGAGATCCTTGACGAATGGAATTCTAAGCGTCCAAAGAGGAAAGGAACCTGGAGTTATGATCTATATGCTTCCTCTAAAACTGGGTGCTTCCAAAGCTGTTAGCTACCAAAAATGGGGAACATTATTTAATACTTTCTGGTGCTGCTATGGCACATGTATACTGTTTGTTTTCATTTTCTTTTGGAAGTCTTTTTGATTAATTAGGGAACAATTTCTTTTTCTTGCTTTTTTTTTGTTTGCCAATTCCTGCATTAGGCTTGAATATACAATAGCATGAGACATGTTTTTTCTCTTCCTACTCCATGATATTAACTTAAGAATCATACTGAAGATCTTTCTTGATCAAATTGTCTTATGAAACTTATTCTGATCTAGGTGAGTCATTCTCAAAGTTAGGAGATTCAATATACTTTGAAGAGGAGGGAAAAGTGATACGAGATCGAGGTTATACGTCAAGTTTGATGAATTCAAAGTGCTCATTCCAGTTGTAGAAGACGAGTCTTTCATTTGGAAACCTGGGATTGAAGAAAACGACGTGGACAGTAATCTACGTCGCGACGTGGAGAGGCTCCGACGTCGCTACGTCCCTGAACGTCGCGACGTCCATCGTCGCGCGTCGCGACGTCCAGCAGCGACGTGATTTTTATTTTTAGGGTTTGTTCCCGACGTCGCGACGTGCGGGAATTTTATGCGTTAATTATTTTTCTGTTTTTTAGAAACTAGGGTTTTAAGTTATTTAATATTTCCTTTTATGTGTTATTTCGTTTAGGGTTTGTAATAAGCCTATAAATAGGCCTCTTTATCAGTTGTAATAGGGAGAGTTGAATTTTGAAATAAGAACACAGAGTTGTTTCTTTTATGTGAGTTGATTTCCGGAGGAGGGATTTTGATTTACTTTGTGAAGAATTTTCCTGAGGAGGGAGCTTTCTTTACGTGACTGTCGTGTTAATTGTATGTGAGGAGCATCCAATTAATTGTGCATACTGTCAGCCTACAGAGATAGGTTGATTCGACTTGTTCAATTTGATTTACGAAAAGATCAACACGTTATTCCGCAACAACTATCAATCTACGTGAGGAGCGTGGTGAGATCGTTTATCTCTGATACCACTTGATAAACGATCTCACCAAGCTCCTCACGTAGATTGATAGTTGTTGCGGAATAACGTGTTGATCTTTTCGTAAATCAAATTGAACAAGTCGAATCAATCTATCTCCGTAGACTGACAGTAAGCACGATTATTTGATGGCTCCTCACCAACAAATAACAAAACAGTCAAGTAAGAATTAATCCCCTCCTCAGGAACTAAAACCCACAACGTAAATTGAAATTCCTCCTCAGGAAAACAACTCACGCAAAAACAACTCTGTGTTTTATCTCAAAATTCACGTCTCTCTCTATTACAACTAATAAAGAGGCTTATTTATAGGCTTATTACAAACCCTAAACGAAATAACACATAAAAGGAAACATTAAATAACTTAAAACCCTACTTTCTAAAAACAGAAAAATAATTAACGCATAAAATTTCCGCACGTCGCGACGTGGGGGAGCCCGACGTCGCGACGTCGGGGAACAAACCCTAAAAATAAAAATCACGTCGCTGCTGGACGTCGCCACGTGAGACGATGGACGTCGCGATGTTCAGGGACGTCGCGACGTCGGAGCCTCTCCACGTCGCGACGTAGATTTCTGTCCACGTCTTTTTCTTCAATCCCAGGTTTCCAAATGAAAGACTCGTCTTCTACAACTGGAATGAGCACTTTGAATTCATCGAACTTGACGTATGACCTCGATCTCGTATCATTCCCTCCCACTTGAAAAATATTTGTCCTCAAATCTTATTGAATGGAAACAAGGAAAGCCGGTACAAAATCTGTAAAATCATGAAGACAAAAAGACAAAATATATGGAAATTCACACTCATTATTGTTCCCCTCTTTGCCTTTTTCTACAAACCTCACCGCAAGGCTTTTTCCAGTCAAATCATGAATCAATTCACTTTCTTGCTTATCATGATAACCATCATTAATAACAATTAAATTACAATCATTTAAAGCAATAAAAGAAATTAATTCTTCACAAGATTGTTCTTCAAGCACATCATGTGATACCTCCACCATGGGTGATTGAACTTTCTGCAAAGAAGCTTCATATTCCTTGGATTCATTCTCCTCAACGGTAGGCTCAATATCCTCCAAAATAACCTTTGGCCAAGGCATATCCGAAAGAACTTCTCCTTCACATTCAGATTCAATAATAATCTCTTCAATTGTGTTTGCCACCTTTGGCTGTGGAATGGCATCAACCCATGCCCATGTAGAAGGATCACCAATAACATAAGATTTTGGATCCTTAAATTTAGCAACCCCATCAACAATAACCATTCCCAATCGACTTGCGCATTTAATTTCAGTATGACCATATCCAAGACATGTACTACATCTAGGTATTTTTGGTGTAGTATTTATCCTCCTACCATGTTTTTGTGCAGATCGTTGTTTGTCAGCTAACATCTGTCGTAATTGTTCTTGTATAGTAGCAAGTATACCTTCTAGATTTTGATTAACACTAGCACCTGCTGCCTGTTTACTCATACTGACTCTTAACCAAATTTCCAAAAAAGTATATCCTCAACAATTGCACAAATATCCAATATGTTCAAACCAACAACCAATACTAATTCAACAATAATAAAGATATAATTGTTGTAACCTTATCACAATAACCAAATCATGCAAGGCTGCGAATAACAACAATTTAGGGTTTCAATTTTAAGGAAAACTGAAAAACCTGATTTCGAAAGTCCCTTGAGCTCTGATACCACTTGATAAACAATCTCACCACGCTCCTCACGTAGATTGATAGTTGTTGCGGAATAGCGTCCACGATCTTTTCATAAATCAATGTGAATAAAATCGAATCAATCTATCTCCGTAGACTGACAGTAAGCACGATTATTTGATGGCTCCTCACCAACAAATAACAAGACAGTCAAGTAAGAATTAATCCCTTCCTCAGGAACTAAAACCCACAACGTAAATTGAAATCCCTCCTCAGGAAAACAACTCACGCAAAAACAACTCTATGTTTTATCTCAAAATTCACGTCTCTCTCTATTACAACTGATAAAGATGCCTATTTATAGGCTTATTACAAACCCTAAACGAAATAACACATAAAAGGAAACATTAAATAACTTAAAACCCTAGTTTCTAAAAATAGAAAAATAATTAACGCATAAAATTCCCGCACGTCGCGACGTGGGGGAGCCCGACGTCGCGACGTCGGGGAACAAACCCTAAAAATAAAAATCACGTCGCTGCTCGACGTCGCAACGCGTGACGATGGACGTCGCGACGTTCAGGGACGTCGCGACGTCGGAGCCTCTCCACGTCGCGACGTAGATTTCTGTCCACGTCGTTTTCTTCAATCCCAGGTTTCCAAATGAAAGACTCGTCTTCTACAACTGGAATGAGCACTTTGAATTCATTGAATTCATCGAAATCAGGTTTTTCAGTTTTCCTTAAAATTGAAACCCTAAATTGTTGTTATTCGCAGCCTTGCATGATTTGATTATTGTGATAAGGTTACAACAATTATATCTTTATTATTGTTGAATTAGTATTGGTTGTTGGTTTGAACATATTGGATATTTGTGCAATTGTTGAGGATATACTTTTTGGAAATTTGGTTAAGAGTCAGTATGAGTAAACAGGCAGAAGGTGCTAGTGTTAATCAAAATCTAGAAGGTATACTTGCTACTATATAAGAACAATTACGAAAGATGTTAGCTGACAATCAACGATCTGCGCAAAAACATGGTAGGAGGATAAACAATACACCAAAAATACCTAGATGTAGTACATGTCTTGGATATGGTCATACTGAAATTAAATGCGCAAGTCGATTGGGAATTGTTATTGTTGATGGGGTTGCTAAATTTAAGGATCCAAAATCTTATGTTATTGGTGATCCTTCTACATGGGCATGGGTTGATGCCATTCCACAGCCAAAGGTGGCAAACACAATTGAAGAGATTATTATTGAATCCGAATATGAAGGAGAAGTTTTTTCGGATATGCCTTGGCCAAAGGTTATTTTGGAAGATATTGAGCCTACCGTTGAGGAGAATGAATCCAAAGAATATGAAGCTTCTTTGCAGGAAGTTCAATCACCCATGGTGGAGGTATCACATGATGTGCTTGAAGAACAATCTTGTGAAGAATTAATTCCTTTTATTGCTTTAAATGATTGTAATTTAATTGTTATTAATGATGTTTATCATGATAAGCAGGAAAGTGAATTGATTCATGATTTGAGTGGAAAAAGCCTTGCGGTGAGGTTTGTAGAAAAAGGCAAAGAGGGGAACAATAATGAGTGTGAATTTCCATATATTTTGTCTTTTTGTCTTCATGATTTTACAGATTTTGTACCGGCTTTCCTTGTTACCATTCAACAAGATTTGAGGACAAATCTTTTTCAAGTGGGAGGGAATGATACGAGATCGAGGTCATACGTCAAGTTCGGTGAATTCAAAGTGCTCATTCGAGTTGTAGAAGACGAGTCTTTCATTTGGAAACCTGGGATTGAAGAAAACGACGTGGACGCTATTCCGCAACAACTATCAATCTACGTGAGGAGCGTGGTGAGATCGTTTATCAAAAAGTTCCAGGGCTCTATATTATTCAGTACATATCAAACTCATTTCAATGGTTAACTGGAGGAATTCAGCTCAACCAAACAGTAACTACTGTCGTGGCATGGGACTATCGTCTTCAAATGACATTGACAATTACTTCAGGGGTATACTTTTCACTAAAGCTATATATTCTTGAATAACATTAGCTTCTTTGTTGTTATTGTGAAAGTACTTTTCAAATATTCCTCCTCTAGATCTTCCTGCCTGCCTCTTATAAGTACTTATGCTTCAATCCCAGATTTCTAATGCTCTTTGTCCGAGGGCGTCGGGAACTGTAGCTGTTTACTTAATTTTTGTATCAGAATAAAATCCTTTTTATACCTTGATGTACTACTTGCATGTTAAGAAATATTGTAGTGATGAAGTTTTAAGGGATTGATTTGATAGATCTTAACTGCTTATTTATATCTTTTGAGTTTCATTCTAAGGGACCTGACAAAGACATTTATTTACGTGTGTTGCTCATGCGGCAAGCAGCAACTGTGTAGTCCACCTTGAAGTTTAGAATACCATCTTGGACAAATACAAATGCTGCAATGGCACTACTGAATGATCAAAAATTAGACTTAGCAGCAGCTGGTGTGTTCATTATGTGCATCTTCACTTCATTTTATATCAATTGAGTTATGAACTTTCTCATTAGTATTCCTTCTTGTACTTTGCTGATGTATTTTTCTCCAACCATGATCGATCGATGAAAGTAAAAATATACCTTGTTTGATGGATAACTTCAAAATTTTTACGTTTTGGTAATCTTGTTGACAACATCCTATTATGGTTGCAGGAAACCTTCTCTCGGTTACTAAAAAGTGGAGTTCGGGAGATAAAATCAGTCTTGAGTTCCCCATGAGTCTTAGACTTGAAGCCATTTTAGGTATATTATCTTTTAGTGTTTCTTTAACACACTGTTTATCTATCACAGTTTTAACGGAATTATTCTGAATGGTGCTCCAGATGACAGGCCTAAATATGCTTCTCTCCATTCAATTCATTATGGTCCTTTCTTGCTTGCTGGTTTGACTACTGGTGAATGGGACATCAAACCATCTCCAGATGCACCTGTAACAGACTGGATTAGTCCAATTCAAGCAGATTATAATGACCAATTGATCACGGTTTCTCAAATGTCTGGAAAAACAAATTTTGTTCTGTTTAAGTCAAATGAATCGATACAACTGCAGGAGTTTCCTAAAGCCGGAACAAACGAAGCTGCTGATGCTACTTTTAGACTTATCTCAAGTGATCCAAGCACAAATTTTTCATCGTTCGGAGATGCTATCGACAAATCAGTCATGCTGGAGCCATATGCTTATCCTGGAATGGTTGTGTCGTATCAAGATGCAGATAAACCACTCCATCTGCTTTCAACTTCCTCAAACAAATATAGTGGCTCCAATTCTGTCTTCCATTTGGTTACTGGGCTGGATGGGAAGAATGGAACAGTTTCTTTTGAATCAGAAAACCATAAGGGATGTTACATTAAATCTGATGGAAGCAGCATAACACTTGGTTGTAACAACTCTGGATCTTCAAATGCTGATTTCTCTCAAGCAGTAAGCTTTAATATGGATAAAGGAATGAGTGAATACCATCCCATCAGTTTCTTTGCTCAAGGTGAAACTAGAAAGTTTCTCCTGGCTCCATTACTTAGTTTGAGAGATGAAACATATACTGTCTATTTCAATTTTTAGGAATGGAATCAGTGGAGTTAGATAGGAAGCCATTAGATATAAGCTGTTGTCGATCTATTTAGTTGGATGATATTTGTAAATTCCGGTAGGGGTATATAGTTTGACACTAGCTTTATCAATTAATTTTGTATTTGACACTATGAATACTTTTATAATAAAAAATATTATTTTGAATTATCAATTTTAAATAATTGCATTTGAATGATAAAAGTGTTACTTATATACAAAAAAGTGATGCTTTTTATGTGAAATAATGTTACATTATTGGGTTAAAAAATTGTAAAAAGTGTTGCATTTGATAAGATAAAGTGTTGCAATAGTTTAAAGGTAATACAAAAAAAAGTGTTACATTTGGAGAAAGAAGTGTTGCACAAAGAAAAGCGTTGCATATTCTGACAGTTGCAACACATCTAAAAAGTGTTGCCTAAAATGGAAAAAGTGTTGCCATAAATCTAAAGCGATACATTTTTATAACACACTTTGTAAAGTGTTGCTTTAGGCCTATAGCAACAATTTTAGGGCAAAAAACAACACTTTTTGGGTGTTGCTATAGGCTCATTTTGTAGTAGTGTATTTTAACGGTTAACACATGTTTTTTCATTCAAAAAAATTGGCTACATTAGCTTCATCCTTCAATGAAATTTGTGTTAAGCTAGGTAATCCATTCTCAGACATCGATGTCGACGAAATAACAATGAAACTTGACCGGTTGTCCCGATAATTTCTTAGTAGGCAGCGTCTTTTATTAACAAAAAAAACTTGCCATTCTTGTAAAGTTCTCCAGTTCTCCTCTTCAAGAGTGAATTTTTTCAACTCTTTCTCAACCCCGCAAATGAGTCCCAAGTCATTTCCCATATGATATGATATATTTTGACCAAACACACACAAAAACACACACACACACACACACACACAAGCACGCTATAAAAAGACAGAATCCTAAAGGGAAGGGAGAACTGTGGGAACATTGCTAATCACCTCAGTTCTCTCAATTCAAATGGCTTATCCTCCAAGAACAAATACTTCCCTCAATCCCTCATTGAGAAGATTCCCTCCACAGTTCAGTTTTCACTGCCATAATATAATTTGCTGCCAGTTTTACTTCTTACAACTGCAGGGTATGACTATTTTCCCCCATAACATTTTTTCATTTGCCATTCCTATTCTGCTTAACTTCCTTGTCTTGAAATACCAAAACCAGGATAAATCTCCATTCCAAACACACCCAAACACTGTTCTTTTTGGGATTCTCAGCTTGCTTCTCTACTGCTTGGCATGTGATTATCAGCGAAAAATTTCTACGCCCGATCGTTTATCAGTGCTGACTAGTTTATTTCATCACTGTATCCTGTTTTTCGGTTACATGTCATTGGCATCTTTAGCATCGCTTATTTTCCCTGATTCGGCTAGTCCAGCACTTTATGTACTTTATGTCACACTTTCAGTAAGCGAATTGCTGCATTTGGTATGCCAAAGAATCAGAAGACAGTTCAGGGGAACACCCTTTGAAGAATGGCAAAATTCGCCATTGTTGATTAGTCAATGGAGGATCATGACACAGAGAAATTCCAACCTGCAGAGGCATATACTTCCACTGTAGCCAAACAAAAATTGTATCATCTCAAATGTTGTATATACACTCGTATTATTTTTCTTAATCAAGTAATCCCACATTAGTATAATGCAATACTGTCCTCTTGAGGTAGTGGGATCAACTCTGTAACCTTTATTTTTCGGCTTCTTTCATGACAGATTCAGTTACTTTGGTGTTAATTGATCATCCTTATGTATAGTCAGTGCCTAAGATGTGGCATTCAATTGCTGAATTATCAAAAACTGGTGGGCTGATGTTCAAGTCTTCTTCTTGATAAAAAGAAAAGGACTTCTTATAAGTAGTCCTCGAATAGGCTAATACAGATGAAAATTCAGCTGCATGCCCATTCGCTCCATTTCCAAATTCCACATTGTATCTTGTGTTTTATTTTGTGTTTCTATCTCTTCATTCTATCAATTGTGTATTTTGTTAGAGTTTTAGGTCAAGTAATTCAATATGCAATTTCTTGAAGCATTACACCCAGGTATCTAATGTGGAATACTCAGCATGCTGCCTCCAACTAGCATAAATATAGGAATACACTAGAGTTAAAACCAGTTAATGGACTTTTACCCATTTAGGCCCATTACAAAGGTTAATTATCTATTGGGCTTATATTAGAACATATTATTAGATTATATTAAATATCCAACAATCTCTTCCTATGTTCTACATATAGCACAATCCAATAGATAGATAATGTAATGTTCAAAACAGATGATTGAATCATTCATCGCACAAAAGATTCATTACTCAAAATTATAAATTCTTTAACAACAGTTATGAGTTTTAGAAAACAATCTAAACTCAACCAAACACAAACAAAAGTATTACCAAGATCAAAGTTTTAGAAATCTCTAAACTTCGAACACAAGAGTTTTAGAAATATTCTAAACTCAAACTAAATAGGCAAAGCATAAGTAAGTGGACCAATTATTCAAATAATAGTCCCCCACAGTCCATAGCTCTAGAGGAATTATCCATCAAGTAGATCATCCTCTTCAGGATTCCAGTTCGAATCAGCTCCTTCATTTTCATCATTTTCTGTAAGTTACCAAATATGAATTTAATCATTTGTGTAACAAAATAAAGTGTCTAGTTCAAACAGAAGAACTTAGCACAATATCTCAATGATTGAAAATATATATATATCAATGTCAAAATGCATCAATACCATATTCCAATAAGCATCAATGTCCAGTTTCTTTATAAGAACAAGACCTAAATAGTTTCTTTTTCAAAAGAACCATTTCCAATATTTCTATGTGGAATGTTACAGCTGTCAAGCCCAAATTTAGTTAAGTAGCATCATCAAATATGGAATGGTACTACCGCTCTAAACAGAACATCCAGAATGAGTAAAATCACCTCATCATATGTGGAATGAGATAACGCACCCAAAATAGATATATCATCAGACGTGGAATGATATATTGACAACTATAATCATCGGCGAAATATTATCAAGTGCTTATCTTATCAAGTGCGAAAAATTCAAAATTAACATGAATGTAGATTAAGATATATCTATATAGTCTTAACCCCAGGAATGTAGGTTAAGACATATTTATATATTCTTTAACCCATATCCCCCACAATTTTGAAGATTTGAGCTTTGTTCAGTCCCTTGGTTAGAGCATCAACCAGATTATCCCTCGATCTCACATTGACCAAAGTAATAATACCATGTTCTATGAGATATGTCAGCATGGCATGTCTCAGTCTAACATGTCTCCTCTTACCATTAAAGAGTGAGTTTTGTACTACTGAAACTGTAGCCTGATTATCACAGAACATACTTAAAGACGTAATCTTTAAGCGGGTCAGTGGAATATCCAGGATCAGTTTTCTTATCCACTCTGCTTCTCCTCCTGTGGAAGCTAGAGCAGAAAGTTCTGATTCCATAGACGACAAAGCAATGCAAGTCTACCTTTTGGATTTCCACGCAATAGCTGCACCACCCAGTGTGAAAATATAACCACTGGTAGACTTACTATACCCTAAGGATGAGCACCACGAAGCATCAGAAAATGCTTCCAAAATAGGAGGATGACCACTATAACATAGTGCATGGTTAGCGATTCCCTTCAAATATCGCATAAGTCGCGTGAGGGCACGCCAATGTTCATGGTCGGGATTACTAGTGAAAGACTCAGCATGCCTACAGAAAAGTCTATGTCTGGTCTAGTGCATGTCATCGTATACATGAGACTACCAATCAATTTAGAATAAGCTAATTGATTCACGCTAGCTCCCTCATTGGTGCTCAGCTGTTTATTAGAATCATACGATGACTCTACCACGATATATTCACTGTATCCCCATGTAGAAAGCAATTTGTCAGTGTAATGAGCTAAGAGTAATACCTTGCTCTGTAAAACGTACTTTCAAACCATACAAAGATTTGTTTAACTTACAAACTTTGTTCTCGAAACCTTTCATGACAAATCCTTTAGGTTGGTTCATGTAGATCTCCTCAGTCAGATCTCTATTTAGGAAAGCTGTCTTTACATCTATTTGATGCACAACATAGTGCTCAATAGATGCCAAAGCAAGAAAAATTCTTATCATAGTCAAATTACAAACCGGGGAGTAGACATCAAAATAATCTATCCCATATACTTGGGTATAGCCCTTAGCTACTAAACGTGCTTTATATCGAGCTATAGATCCGTCAGAATTAAGTTTCTTCTTCAAAAATCCACTTGCATCCGATAGTCTTAACCCTTTTCGGCAAATCGACTAGATCCCAAGTTTGATTTTGTAACAGAGAGCTCATTTCATCATCAATGGCTTCTGTCCATAATAGGGAGTCCCTAGATCTCATCGCTTCATTATAGGTGGATGGATCATCTTCTAAATGGTAAGTGACAAAATCCTCACCAAATGTATTGGGAACTCGTTGTCTTGTAGATACTCTTAAAGGTACAGATTCAGAAAGGATCCGAGTGTCAGAGGAAGTCAATTCAGGTTCAATAAGTGTCTCTGAAATGATTTCAACAGTGCATGATACTGTCCACCCTTTATCTCGAAGAAATTTATCTTCAAAGAAAACAACCTCTCTAGACTCTATAACCACATTGGTTGATAGATCCAAGAACCGATCAGCAGCACTATCCTCTGCACTACCTAGGTACACACAAGTGTTAGTCCTAGGCCCCATCTTAGGTCTTCTAAGGTCTGGTATCCTTACATAAGCAATACAGCCCCAAGTCTTAAGAGTATTATATTTACAAGGATGTTTATGCCATATCTCATAAGGAGTTGAAGATAACTTAGAGTGCGGCAATCTATTGAGGATATGATTAGCAATCAAAGCTTTCTTTCCCAATAACAGAAAGACATGCCAGCTGTCAATAACATAGATTTTAACATTTCTGTTAACGTCCTGTTCATACGTTCAGCTATGCCATTTGATTGAGGTGAGTAAGGAGCAGTAGTTTCAAGGATTATGCCCTCTGAAGCACAAAATTCCTTGAACCCTGTCAATGTATATTCTCCTCCTCTGTCACTTCTCAACTTTTGATTTTCAAAGTAAATTGGTTTTCAACACGATTCTTGAAAATTTTAAATTTATCAAAAACTTCATCTTTTGATTTTAACAAATAAATATGACAATATCGAGAAAAATCGTCTATAAAAGTGAGCAAATACTTTCGACTACCTCTAGTAGGAGAACTTTTAAAGTCACAGAGGTCAGAATGTATTAAGTCAAGAAGTTGTGTACTCCTAGAGACCGGACGAAAAGGTCTTCTAGTAATTTTAGTTTGAGCACAGACTTCACATCTGTTAAATCTAATCGAAGTATCGAGAGGTATATTATGACTTTTAACTAGTCTAACCATTTTCTTGTAGTTCACATGTTCTAACTGATTATGCAAAATCATTGGATCAATTAGAGTTGAACTAACTTGGCTGACTGTTTCAGTTCCAGTACTCAATTCATACATACCACCATTCAAGAATGCAAAACAAAATAATGAGAGTTAACGGATAAAGTGACTCTACCACTAGAGAAAAATAAATTCATACCAGCATGTTCTAAGCGACTAATAGAAATTAAATTCTTTTGAATCGCGTGAACTATTTTAACATCTTTTAAAGTTAAAAATTTACTTGAAGAGAGGTTGATATTTTTAGTACCAGTATGAGTCACGATCTCCGTCGCCCCACTAGCCACAACAATAGTTTCGTTGGCCTCATCAACATCATCAAATAACTTTTTAGTTTGGCAAACATGACATGTTGCCCCAGAATCTAACCACCATTCTGTAAAAGTTTTGAGGCTCAGTCTTTTGTACCATCATATGTGCTTCCAATGGTGTGTCAGAATTGTCCTTTTTTTGGTAGCCTACAATCTGCTACAAAGTGGCCCTATTCCCACAATTATGGCACTTGTCCTTCTTTTCCTTAAAGATAGGCTTTTTGGCCTATAATTGTTGAGACTCACTTTTAGGAGACTTGGATTTCTTAAGAAATTTATTGGGATATATTACCACGTTAGCAGCTGACTGTTGCTGTCTAACCATCTCCAATGTATTCCTAACCCTATTCTTATCCTCGATTCTAATGAATCATTTAAAATCATCCAATCTCACCTGAACTTTCTTCCTGTACATCTCAGTTTTGAAAGAAAGTCATGCAGATGGTAATTTATAGATAATAGCACAAACGAGAAATGATCACAAACATTAATGTTTTCAGTAATCAATTTAGATATCAAGTTTTCTAGATCAGTGACTTGAGGAGTGATTTCCATATATTCCTTGAATTTGAAATTCATGAATTTGTTAACAAGATTTGTTTTTGACAATTCCTCCTCATTCTTAAACTGAGTATTTAAATTGTCCCAAATTTCTTTAGCAGTCAAAATTTCTTTAACATACTCAGTGGTATCAATAAAATTACTCATAATAGTATAAAAATTATTTTCATAATTTAAACCAAACTGAGTCTTTCGTTTTCAGGAATTAAAATCAGACCCACTAAAAGATTGAAATTTAACAATATTTCAGTGGTTTCAACAAAAGTACTCATAACAGTATAAAAATTATTTTCATAATTTAAACCAAATTGAGTCTTTCGTTTCCAGGAATTAAAATCAGACTCACTAAAAGACTGAAGTTTAACCATCTCAATTGGCAAATTTTTTTTTCATTTTTTCTAAATAAAAAATTGGAAGGAGTGCACTTGATAAACAGTGACGGAACAGTGCCGCTACAGTGCTGGAACAGTACCCGCTACAGTACGCCAGAATAGTACCCGAACAGTACCTGCTACAGTACCCCGCTACAGTCGGAATAGTGCCACTACAGTACAGCTACAGTGCTGCCGGAACAATAACGCCGCCTCCGTCGGAACAGTATTCTAACTTTTTAATGCTTCAAGATTGTTAGAGTTTTAGGTCAAGCAATTCAATATGTAATTGCTTGAAGCATTACACCCCAGGTATCTAATGTGGAATACCCAGCACGCTGCCTCCAGCTAGCATATATATAGGAATACACTAGGGTTAAAACCAGTTAATGGACTCATACTCATTCAGGTCCATTACAAAGGTTCATTATCTATTGGGCTTATATTAGAACATATTATTGGATTATATTAAACATCCAACATATTTAACACTTATTCTTTAAGTTTTATTAATAAATTGATAGGATTTTAATTAAATATACATTATATGTATGTATTTATAAAATAAAATACACAATGAAATCGAAGATTCAAAGTGCCCAAAATCCAATATACATGTGTCTCATGATTGAGGTATAGAAAAACGGTTGGTCCATTTGGATTCTTGAAACTTGGCTTGCTTAAACTTTGCTACACGAATATGAAAATTCTTTTGGCAAATTTAGTCCCACAACAGGCTGTTGGCTTTGTGTGATTCATTCTCTTTATATTCCTTGAAAATTTTGTCAATTTATAACTGCAAAATGTCAACGTATCAAGTGAGAATGAATGATGTTTCTTTGCGTTTTGAAGAAATGCAAACCTAAGATGTTCTTTAATTACTTTTGTTCCTAAGAATTTACGAGACCAAATCCTCTGTTCAATATTTATCTTGTCCTATTCTGTCTAACGTTCAAAACTACGTAGTTTCATTAAAAGTAAAGACTAAATGCATAAATATCATTAAAATTACTTTACAAATATTAGTTTCATTAAAAGTAGGGATTAAATGCATAAATATCATTAAAATTATTTTACAAATATTAGATCCTAATCAAGAGATTAGTGAACCCTACGACAAAGTTTTAATTAAGACAAAATAAAATAGACAAAATTTTTGACATAATATCGTGTGTCAAGAATTCATCAGTACTAAATTCAAAGGGATAACAAATCTTTTGTTTGACTGTGTGTTCAGTGTCAAGGATTATATTAAATAATTGAACAGAAGCATATGAATATTTTGTAATGATAGATTTGTAAAAAAGGAACGCTAATAGCAAAAGGCGCAAATTCAAAGAATTTTAAAAGATTTATTGAATAATATTAAATTCATATTAACGAAAATAAAAGCTTATAAACATTAATAAAGTTGTAGAAATTTTCCAAGCGAAAAAAAGTAAAAAATAATTAAAAAAATTTAAATGAGTTCTAAAGTGGGATAAATAAATAATTTTTTCTTAAAAATGCACACACCATACGGCTTCACCATATAAGTCTTATAAATTTTGCCAAGAAATTTGAAAGATAATAACATAACGGTGATTTTGAATTTGTACAAGAAAGTTACGCTCGTTTAAAATTAATGCTGCGATTTACACTACTCAATGTACATTTCAATCTGTTTCACATCATTTTGGTTCTTAGAATTAGGTTAATTTTGTTAAAATAGAGAACTTTTTTTTAATTCCCATGTAAGAAAAAAAATTGCCATTCTCCTACGAGACCGCCTCATACATGGAACTTGCGTATGAATTTTATTTTATCGTACAAAATATAAAAAAATTATCGTATAAAGTATAAAAAATTAGAATATTAGTGTATAAAGTATCAAATATTAGTATATAATGTATAAAAAATTAGTTTATTAGCGTATAAAATAAAATTCATATATCACGGTCTCACAAGAGTTTTTGTGGGAAAAAAAAGTACTCTCCCCTAATGATTCATGAGGCAAAAGATGATTATGTACTTGATTAATTTTGAGATGTGCACGAGTTTCCGTTGTTAACGAAGTCAAGAAACAGTACTTTACTACAGTGGCTAGCGATATGGAACATGGAAGGAAAAACTGAGATGGGTAAAACCGGCAACTGTCATGCGATATTATGTTCTGGTTCATGTGGAAATATTAGTGGCTTATTTTGGCTTTAGTCTGCCCAGACTTTTGTGCAACATCTTGACAAATGGTAGCTTATATTGTGATGTGATATTGTCGGTTGTGGAACAAACATAGAAAACCGACCTATTACAATTTCAAGGGTTAATTTCATTTGCTCGTGAACAAATTTTAAAATTAATTTGTTATATTATAATTTCCCCTTTACTCAAACATGTGTTAATGAAAATAGAGAAATAACAGAAAATATTTAGATAAATTTTTGAAAAAAAATTTATATATATCTTTCTTATGGTTAAAATTTATTTTGAATATTTTATGAATTTCATAATAAAAATTTTGTTAACCCAATTAGTTAATTGCTACTTACCAAATAGTAGAGAATATTTGTGTGATATATTTGACCAATTAAGAGGGCGATGCTAATATTTACAAATGTAAAGATGGTTAGTAATATCGCTAATCTCAACCGCCCAATATTATTAGTAATATCACTAATCTTAAAGGAAATAAATATAATTAAATCCAATGAAATGTAGAACATGGATATAGAAAAGAATTCCACAATAAAGTCCAAATGTCCACAAAGTTTCATGACGGTGGTTGCCCAAAATGTCACGGTCATGTTATTGGGAATTTGAACCTTTTGAATCCTTTAAGTTTCGGCCCAAATTGACCAATTGCCCAAAATGTCACAGTCGCATTCATAACTTAGTCTCCGTTTGGTTTCATAAAATTTCAATTAATTTGTAAAACAAAAAAAAAAATTGTTTTGCACTCCATAATGCCATGGATTGCAATTACGATCCCAAAAAAATTGTACAGTAATTGCATCTTCAATATATTATTAAAAATTGCACAGTAAAATGTCAATCGCACGTTCAACTTTGACTGATCATTGCAAAGTGAGATGACAGAGACAGCAGCAGCAGCAGAGTGAGATGACAGGTGGAGTGGTGGATGTATGCTGTTTATAAATAATTACTTTTGTGGCAAATAGTATGCTGTTTTTGACTTCTTCAATGGTTTTTTGACTGGTTGGGTCCTACATCTCTTAAAAATTAATTATATAACAATATATAAAATAATCATTACATATATATAATAATAATTTTTTCTCTAAACAATCTTCAATAAATTAACCAAATTTATCAATCCAAACACATCTAATCAGTTTATAAATATTCCTTTCTCATTTCAAAACCCAATAAAATCATTTCATAAATAAAACCAAAAAACACCATATCCAAACGGAGCCAATTTTTCAAAACCCGATTTTGATTTGACTTAACTTCTAGATATGGTTACATGTTATTGTCTTATCTGAATGAGGAACTTTTCTTGTTTAGTTTTGCCAATGAATTTTTTCATTATCAGTTTTCCCCTTTGAATTAAATTAATGTTACTTGTGACACTAAGATATTGAAGAATGAGAGAATTACCAGTAAAAGCGGTAAAATTACTGAGATCAGATCTTTTATCTAAGATTATCTTTATATTCTGTTCAATGTCCAAAACGACGTAGTTTAACTAAAATTAGAGACTAAAAATATAAATATCACTAAAATTACTTTACAACTATTAGACCATATCCAAGGAATGAGTGAATCCTACTACGTAGTTTAATTTTGGTCATGATAGGACTGATATAATTTTGGACAGAAGATTTCATCTCAAAATTACTCATTATTATTATTATTATTATTTGGAAAAATTATAAAAATCATTCTTCACAATTGATTTTTTTTACTGCTCACATCTTAAAATGATGTTATTTCATCAATCACATTAAAAGATTATGTCAAATTCATTATTTTATCTAATTCTTTCTAATTTTTTAACTGAAAGTATGCACGGGCACATAGTCTAACCATGACCACTAGTGGATCTAGGGGGGTTTGGGCGCAATAGATCCTCTATTGCAGAGCCTATATCAGTGCCTCTTCTAATGCTTTAATAACAATAGCACATGTCATTTTATTAAAAAAAAAATTATTTACAATTTCAGTATTTTATTTCCTTTTTCAAATAAAGTATGATAATTTTTTTTCTATCAATGGAAAATAAATTTTTAAAACAATCTTCCCTTACTATTTATTTTGTACTTCTTGAAATATCCTACTGGAAATGACACTTAAATTTTAGCCATTTCATTTTTCTTTTATTGTTGTATGTTTTTAAGCCTAAATTGACCAAAAAAATTAAAAAAGGGTAGATATGACCATTTGCCTCAAATATGTTAGTTTTGCTAAAAAATCCAAACCACAGGGGCTAAATTGTAGGTTTTCAAACCGTAGGGAAGTAACCAGCTTTTTCGTTAAACCACGGGGAGGTATTTAACAATTAACCCTATTTATAAAGCATGTAACAGGTAGTGATACATGCAATGTAACAGAGGATCTGCTTGTGAGTTTGGGTGTTGGACAAGGGAAGATGGGATACTCTATCCAAAATTATACTATCTTATCATGTTCAAAATTAAAATTACGGGTTCACTCATTTCTTGGTTAGAGTCTAATAATTGTAAATTGATTTTAGAGATATTTATATTTTTAATCCATAATTTTATTTAAACTACGTTGTTTTGAATATTGGACAAGATAGTACATGATAATTTTGGACAGAGTATCTGATCTCGACTGAGGATGTGTGGCTGCCCACTCTTAAAATTTGAAAAATTATACTATTTTCTTTTTAATGATTACAAATTTTCAATTAGTTTCTTAAGAAAATTAAAATTTTGCCCCTTAAAAATTAAAATATAATTTTTCATCCTCCAAACATTTCGCTCTGATTCCGCTACTGATCATAACATATGTATATTTTTGTTAAAAAAATAAACAAAATTAAATAACATAACCAATTCAGTGCGTGTTTTTAATTTAAATGACAAAGAATTTAAAATGATGAAAAAAGTTTTTCAAAAAATTTAAAACATTTTTTTACGCAGTGCAATCCTATTTATGGACAAATAAGTAAATGAGTAATAATAAGATTTTCTGTAGAAAAAAAATCATATTTCTTATCATTTTGCTTTTAGATCCATCTATCTATGTATACTATAATTGTAAAATGATGTTCTTAATAGAAAAGACAAATAAACAGATAAATAAATAAAATACTTCTCAATGGGAAGAAATGTTGGCAAAGAACAAACAAGACAACAAATGCAAAAAGGTCTAACCACTCGGACAGGTTGAAGACACAAATTAAATACCCAGCCTACCTTGAAGGCTTGAACTATTGTGCCTCTTTGAGCACACATTTTGCAAAGCAAACCTTCATGAACTATTGTGACCCTTTTGAACTTTCTTGTGCCTCATTTCCTACTCATTTTTTAACTTCTATGTGCAAATGTAGGGAACCTTCCAAGTTATTCAATGAAGGTTATAAAAGACCCCACGACGCAAGGAAAATTAAGCAACAACTCTTAGTTATTGTCACTCCAATGGCAGACGATTCAACAACGACCAATACCAGCTATGGCAGAAATAATTACATCAATAATATCAATTTTGTTGTTATGAGATTCCATTTTTCTCAAAATCAACATCATCATAATCATCACACTTCATCTTCTTCCCACTCAATTGTCACCTTCATTGCAGCTGTTTTGGTTAACTTCCTAGAGGTGAAGTATCAAGGAAAGAATAAATCCCCATTTGAAACTCACCCCAAAACGATGTTTTTGGCCATCACAAGTTTGCTTCTTTATTGTTTAGCTCATGATGCCAAATCAAGATTTCCTTCATATAATGTATGCATTTGCCGGACCATGATGGCATTCTTTGGTCCTCTATCATTGGCATCTTTATGCTCAATTCTATTCCCACAGTTGCTTTGCCCTGTTCTATATTTTCTCTCCATTTTGCTCTCTTTGTATGAATTGCCATTCTTCAAAATTAGTAATTTCTGGAAATGGATTAGAGAAGTCGTTCGTGTTGATATTCTTCCTACGCATCACCAGCAAGGCAGACCCAGAAGATTAGTATCTCCAACAATTTATCTCTTGAGGTTCTTAGACAATATCCTCATGGAGGAAGAAAACAGAGACATGCTTCCAGTGTAATAATGAGAAATTTTTTTCGGAAAAAGATGCATAGTTTCAAGTCCTTCAGACTTTGTTTTGGGTAAAATTCAATAAAATCACTTTTCACTATGACAAGAGACAAATGATCAAATATATAACGAATCTTTTGTATGATGTGTTTTCAGTTTCAAGGATTAGATTAAAGAATTGAACAGAATTATATGAATATTTTGGTTCTTAGAATTAGGTGAATTTTGTCAAATGGAGAACTTTTTTATTCCCATCTAAGAAAAAACAATTGCTCCCCTGATGATTCATGAGTCGAAATATGCATGATTATTTACTTGATTAATTTTGAGCATTTAGAAATTGAATTTTATTATGTACAAGAGTTTCCACTGTTAAAGAAGTCAAGGAATAGTACTTTAATAAAATGGTTAACAATATGGAACAAATTGTGATTGACAAATCGGAAACTGTTATTCAAATATTGTTGGATATTTAATATAATCCAATAACATGGAGGGAAAAACAATTGGCCAGACTGGTGTATTGCTTGATGGGGAGAATGGAAAACTTGTGGTGTCTGTCATGGATGAACAACCTTCTAACTTGCCTACGGGGGATGTCTCTACTGAGGTTGTTATGGTGATAGGAGATGATGATGGTATTAAAGGTGATGAAGTCAGGGATGGGGAGTTGCTGGGGAGTGTCACTGATGCTACTCGGGAAGAGAGATTGGTGGTTCTTCCCAGTCACGTTGATGTATGTAATGAGGGTAAGGTTGTTCAAATACCAGAATCTCGGAAGTGTGAGGGTAAGGTTGATCAACTATCGGAATCTTGGAAGTGCGATACGGGATCATTGGGTACGGATACTATGGAAGTTATAAATGTGAGTGAGGCTACTAGCCTAAATCCACCGGATGTAAATGAGAATCTGAATCAATTAAATGTGGTGGAGTTACCGATAGGCGACGAACTGGTCAAGCTGCAACAGATTGCTGATGATATAACTAGGCAACTGGGGGAGGGTATTATTGAAGGGATCGCGGATATGGTAATGAATGAATCTGAATCTGGGGAAGAGTTGGAACCTGCTGAATCGACAAAATCTGCGGACAGAGCAAAGAGTCGTAGTGAAGCCTACTCTACCATAATCCAAAAGGTCACGGACAAACTCAACTTGGATTCTGTAGTGGAACTCTTGCCGGTGGTGAAACGAGCTTCGCCGCGTACTCTTCGATCTTCTAAGAAGAAAGCTCTAACTCAGACGAAGGTTCAAAATGACTTGGTTGTATTGGAACGCACGGGGGGTCGGCAATAAGCCCATATTGTGTAGGCTTCGTAGGTTGGTTCGAGATCATAAAGTTGATTTTCTATATATTGTTGAACCAAAGATTGACTCATCAAAATTGGGGAATGTGGCTGGTTATTTGGGATTTCCTGGTATGTTGGCAAACTCCTCCAATCGTATATGGATTTTCCATTCTGCATTTCTTACGTGTAATATTATTGGTCATGAAGACCAAGTTCTTTCTCTATGTGTGAGTAATAGTAATGGAAATAATGATCTAATGGTATCGTGTGTGCATGGATTCTGCACTAGACGAGCTCGGCAACAATTGTAGGAATCTTTACGAAATTTAAATGTTGGGAATTCTCCTTGGATTATTTGGGGGGACTTTAATACGATAACGGGTGCTGTGGAAAAGAAAGGGGTCGGTCGTCCATATCGTGATTGTGAGGCTCAGGATTTTTGTACCTTTATTGATGATATGGGGTTGGAGGACATTGGTTTCACAGGTCTGAGGTATACGTGGTGTAACAATTGGAAGCAACATCTGCGAATCTGGAAACGTTTGGATCGGGCGCTGGTGAATGATAAATGGCTGCAGGTATTTGTTTCTTCTTTGCAACATTTGAGTATGGCATCTTCAGACCATTCTCCATTATTATTGAGTTTTGATCAACTGGTGGTAAAGCATCAGTCCCAGTTTAGATTTCTAAATTTCTGGACTAGCCGAAAGGACTTTCTGGAAGTGGTTCAGAAGGTATGGCAGGAGCCTGTTTTTGGCCGCCCTTTGGTTGTTGTGTGGTTGAAACTGATGAAGGTCAAGAAAGCTTTGATTGAATGGAACAAACAAAAGGTTGGGCGATTTGAGGTGATGATTAAAGGGGCGGAGGACAGATTAGTTTCCCTTGAGATGGAACTTCAAAATTCTCCATCGGTTGATTGTAGAAGGGATTACAGTCGTACCATTGCTGAGTTGAATCAGGCTCTTGCTGAGAAGGAGGATTTTTGGCACTAGAAAGCGAACCTGAAGTGGGCAACAGATAGGGACTGTAATTCGGCCTTCTTCCATTCACATGTTCATCTAAGGAGGAAACGTAATGTTATCCAGAGTGTGATTGGTGCTAACGGGACACTTTTGGATCGTGCTGAGGATATTGAACAGGAGGCTGTTCGGTTCTTTGAAGCATTACTCTCGACTGATGTGGCCTCTAATCCCATTGTTTTAAATCCGGCTTTTCCAAACTCTCAAATTTCAGCTATGGAGTGTGAGAAGATCCAAGAGTTGCCGCAGCTGGAGGAGGTACGTGAGGTAGTTATGAGTTTAAATTGCAATAGTTCAGCTGGGTCGGATGGATTTTCTAGTAAATTCTTTCAAGTTACATGAGATATCGTTGGGGTAGATATTAATCAGGCGGTGATTGAATTTTTTTGTGGTGGTGTTTTTATCTCGAGGGTACACGTCTACTCTCCTGGTTCTTATTCCGAAATGTGATAATCCACAGTCATTTAGGGATTTTCGGCCTATCAGCTTATGTACCGTACTCAATAAAATTATTTCAAAGTTGCTAGCTAACAGATTGGTTATGGTTTTGCCACATATTATTTCTAAGAATCAGACTGCGTTCGTTAAAGGGCGGTCAATTGTAGAAAATGTGGTACTAGCTCAGGAATTGGATGGTGATTTGTTGCCGAAGGCATAGGGAAAGAATGTTGTTCTTAAGCTGGATATGGCTAAGGCATATGATAGGGTCTCATGGGCATTTTTGTGTCATATTTTGCGAAGATTGGGTTTTGGTGAAATCTGGATTGACATGGTATATCGCTGTATCTCTAACTGTTGGTTTTCGATTATTCTTAATGGTGGACAAGTTGGTTTCTTTAAATCCTCGCACGTGGTATCCGCCAAGGGGATCCGTTATCCCCGGTATTGTTGTTATTGTCTCGGAGTATTTATCATGGCTGCTGAATGATTTGCTGAAGTCTCCTCGGTTTGAGGTTTTTGCTAAGGGTGGAGCTCCAGTAACTCATTTGGCATATGCAGACGATGTGTTGATTTTCTCCTCTGGTACACGTCGGTCGTTGCAGCAAGTTATATGGGTTTTGAAGGAGTATCAGTCGGTATCTGGGCAGCTTGTTAATGTGTCTAAAAGTGGCTTCCTCATTCACAATAAAAGCGGGTTAGCACGTATTCTCGGATTACTGGCTTCACTAAGCGTAATTTTCCTATGACATATTTGGGAGTTCCACTTTACCTGGGAAGGAAGAAGGTGAGCTATTTTCAGCAGATGATTACGCAGGTTCGCCGTAAGTTGGGAGTTTAGAACTTGGGTAAATTATCGAGTGGGGGCAGACTTATCTTATTAAAGTCTGTTCTTATGTCGATTCATACACATCTGATTGCGGCATGTGACCCCCTGATGGCGATTATTCATGAGCTTCAGTGCATTTTCTCATCCTTTTTGTGGGGTGTTGATGATCCAAAGCATAGGCGGGGAGTAAGATGGATTAGATGGGATACAGTCTATCGTCCGGTAAATGCTGGGGGTTTGGGTGTTCATAGGTTAGAACATATTGTGAATGTTTTCTCAGCTAATCTGTGGTGGCGTTTCCAGAAAGGAGATTCGCTTTGGTCAAATTTTCTTATGAGGAAGTACTGTCATAAACTACATCCTGTGGTGGTTCCTCTCCGTCATTCGGCCTCGGGTGTTTGGAGACGGATGTTGCGTATTCGGGATAGTGTGGAACCACATATTGGCTGGTTTGTTGGGGATGAGAGAGTTGATTTTTTTTTTGACCGTGGGTTGGTATCCGGGACTTTAGCTGAATTTGCTCCCTCATTGGAGTTTTGCCCGCTGAGTGCTTTCAGACAAGATGGTGATTGGATGGTAGAGAAGTTGATACTTTCTTTTCCTATGGATCGGGTGACGTTGATTTTGAAACATGTCTTTACTAATGTAACGTTACCATATTGGGATTTGGAGTCTGGAGGGAATTTCTCAGTGGCGTCTGCTTATAATTTCTTTTCTGGACCTTCGGTCACACATCTATTTTTATCGCGTGTATGGTGCACAGGTTTGCCTATCAAGATGTCAATTTTCTTGATTAGACTTTGGTCGGGCAGATTGCTGTTGAGTATGTGGCTTACAAGGATTGGTTTCAATGGTCCGTTTCGATGTTGCCTTTGTGAGGAGGAAGAGGAATCGGGGAAGCATCTGTTTGGATGTTGTAGGGTTGTTTCTTTAGTGTGGAAGCATTTCTCATCTGGTTTGGGTATTTTAGCGGGGTAATTGGACTGGCGGACGCGATGTCTTAATTGGTGGGCACTTGGTCAGTTGAAGGTTGGAAGGTTTGTTTGTAGGGTAATGCCAATCGTCATTTGTTGGAATGTTTGGAAAATGCGTAATTCGTTGTTTTTTGATGGGGATAGGATCACGGTAGAAGGGGTTGTGCAGCGTATTACAAAGGAGATTCTACTCCTTCTTAGGGTGCGATTTGGGAGTGGTATGGTTTGGGGTTCATGGTAGGAGATTATTGATCACTGTGTTGAGGGGACGTTATCTTTTCATTCGATATTGGTTCGTTGGGTTCCGCCAAGAGAGGGTCGCATAAAACTTAATGTCCTCGGTTGCGTAAGTGGGGGATCTGGGAGTGGTGGTGTTGTTGTGAGAAATTCGGTTGGGACGTTCCTTGGTGCTCTTGCTTTGGGCTGGAGTGGGAGAAGCAGTAGTTTCGAGGCTGAGGTGGAGGCTCTGGTGGAGGGTGTTCAGTTCTGTAGGCAATGGCCTTTTCCTATTGATGTGGAACTTCACTCTCTCTTGCTGATGCGAATTTTACAGCGTATTGCGGGTATTCCTTGGCGCATAAGGTACTTGGTGGAGGAAATATGACGGGCTTTTTCTTGGTGATATTTCTCGTATATATGTAGAAGGTAATGGCCCGGCGAGGTCGTTGGCAAGGATAGAATTAGATTTGGGTGACAGAAAGGAGTTTCTTCATGTTCATTTGTTGCCAGCTCGAGTGCGCGAGGCTTATTACATATGGAGTGGTTACATTTACCTTCCTTTAGATTTGTTCAGTGTTAGACTAATTGTTCTGTTTCATCAGTTTTTTGTAAAAGGGATAGTATCCCTCGTTGTCTGTGAATTTTTAATTGTAATGGCTTCGGATATTTTTAATAAAATTCTGGGACTGGCACCCCCAACCTGCTGAGAGGGACCTTTGCCTTACAAAAAAAAAAAAAGAAAATAACATGTTCTAATATAAGCCCAATAAATAATGAACTTTTGTAATGGGCCTAAATGGGCAAGAGTCCATTAACTGAGTTTAACCTTAGTGTACTTCTCTATATATGCTAGATGGAGGCAGCATGTTGGGTATTCCAAATTAGATACCTGGGGTGTAATGCTTCAAGCAATTGCATATTCAATTTCTTGACGTAGAAACTCTAACAATCTTGAAGCATTACACCCCAAGTATCTAATTTGGAATACCTAGTATGCTGCCTCCAACTAGCATATATAGAGAAGTACACCGGGGTTAAGACATAACTATATAGTCTTTAACCCGATGAATGTAGGTTAAGAAATATCTATATAGTCTTTAACCCCATATCCCCCACAATTTTGAAGATTCGAGCTATGTTCAGTCTCTTTGTGAGAGCATCAGCTAGATTATCCTTCGATCTCACATCGACCAAAGTAATAATACTATGTTCTATGAGATACATCAGCATGGCATGTCTCAGTCGAACATGTCTCCTCTTACCATTAAAGAGTGAGTTTTTAACAACTGAAACTGTAGCCTGATTATCACAAAATATACTTAAAGACGTAATCTTTAAGCGGGTTAGTGGAATATCCAGGATCAGTTCGCTTATCCACTCTGCTTCTCCTCCTACGGAAACTAGAGCAGAAAGTTCCGATAGCTGTACCACCCAGTGTGAAAATATAACCACTGGTTGACTTACTATCCCCTAAGGATGAGCACCACGAAGTATCAGAAAATGCTTTCAAGATAGGAGGACGACCACTATAACATAGTGCATGGTTAGAGTTACCCTTCAAATATTGCATAATCGGTTAGGACATGTGAACTACAAGAAAATGGTTAGACTAGTTAAAATTCATAATATACCTCTCGATACTTTGATTAGATTTAACAGATGTGAAGTCTGTGCTCAAAATAAAATTACTAGAAGACCTTTTCGTCCGGTTTCTAGGAGTACACAACTTCTTGACTTAATACATTCTTACCTCTATGACTTTAAAAGTTCTCCCACTAGAGGTGGTCGGAAGTATTTGCTCACTTTTATAGACGATTTTCTCGATATTGTCATATTTATCCATTAAAATCAAAAGATGAAGTTTTTGATAAATTTAAAACTTTTCAAGAATCGTGTTGAAAACCAATTTACTTTGAAAATCAAAAAGTTTATGAGTGATAGAGGAGGAGAATATACATTGACAGGGTTCAAGGAATTTTGTGCTTTAGAAGGCATAATCTTTGAAACTACTGCTCCTTACTCACTTCAATCAAATGACATAGCTGAACGTAAGAACATGACGTTAATAGAAATGTTAAACTCTATGTTATTGAAAGCTGGCATGCCTTCATATTATTGGGGAGAAGCAGTTTTGACTGCTAATCACATCCTCAATAGATTAACGCACTCTAAGTTGTCTTCAACTCCGTATGAGATATGACATAAACATCCTTGTAAATATAATACTCTTAAGATTTGGGACTGTATTGCTTATGTAAGGATACCAGATCCTAGAAGACCTAAATTGGGGCCTAGGACTAACACTTGTGTGTACCTAGGTAGTGCGAAAGATAGTGCTACTGATCGGTTCTTGGATCTATCAACCAATGTGGTTATAGAATCTAGAGATGTTGTTTTTTTTGAAGATAAATTTCTTCGAGATAAAGGGTTGACAGTACTAGGCACTATCGAAATCATTTCAGAGACACTTATTGAGCCTGAATTGACTTCCTTTAACACTCGGATCCCTTCTGAATCTGTACCTTTAAGAGTATCTACAAGACAATGATTTCCCAATATCTTTGGTGAAGATTTTGTCACTTACCATTTAGAAAATGATCCATCCACCTATAATGAAGCGATAAGATCTAGGTACTCCCTATTATGGACAGAAGCCATTGATGATGAAATGAGTTCTCTGTTATAACATCAAACTTGGGACCTAGTAGATTTGCCAAAAGGGGCTAAAACTATAGGTTGTAAGTGGATTTTGAAGAAGAAACTTAATTCTGACGGATCTATAGCTCGGTATAAATCATGTTTAGTAGCTAAGGGCTATACTCAAGTATATGGGATAGATTATTTTGATGTCTATTCCCCGATCAGTCATTTGACTACTATAAGAATTCTTCTTGCTTTGGAATCTATTGAGCACTATGTTGTGCATCAAATGGATGTAAAGAAAGCTTTCCTAAATAGAGATCTGACTGAGGAGATCTAAATGAACTAACTTGAAGGATTTGTCATGAAAGGTTTCAAGAACAAATTTGTAAGTTAAACAAATCTATGTATGGTCTCAAACAAACACCTAAATTATGGAATCAAAAGTTTGACAAGGTAGTAATGAGTTTAGGATTTCGATCCAGTTATTCAGATAAATGCCTTTACTATCGTTCTATATCAACTAAAGTTGCGCTTATTTGCTTGTACGTAGACTATATGTTAATACTTGGTTCCGATCATTCTACAGTGAGTGAAGTAAAAACTGAGTTAACAAACACATTTAACATGTCCAATCTTGGTATGGTTGATACCATTCTTGGTATGAATGTACGTTTTACATGGGGATACAATGAATATAACGTGGTTGAGATATCGTATGATTATAATAAATGGCTGAGCCCCAATGAGGGAGCTAGCGTGAATCAATTGGCTTATTCTAAATTGATTGGTAGTCTCATGTATTCAATGACATGCACTAGACCAGACATAGCCTTTTCTGTAGGCATATTGAGTTGTTTCACTAGTAATCTCGGCCATGAACATTGGCATGCCTTCACGCGACTTATGCGATAATTGAGGGTACCTCTAACCATGCACTATGTTATAGTGGTCGTCCTCCTATCTTGGAAGTATTTTCTGATGCTTCGTGATGCTCATCCTTAGGGGATAGTAAGTCAACCAGTGGTTATATTTTCACACTGGGTGGTGCAACTATTACGTAGAAATCCAAAAGGCAGACTTGCATTGCTTTGTCGTCTATGTAATCGAAACTTTTTGCTCTAGCTTCTGTAGGAGGAGAAACAGAGTGGATAACAGAACTGATCCTGGATATTCCACTAACCCACTTAAAGATTGCATCTTTAAGTATGTTTTGCCATAATCAGGCTACAGTTTTAGTAGTAGAAAACTAACTCTTTAATGGTAAGAGGAGACATGTTTGACTGAGACATGCCATACTGACGTATCTCATAGAATATAGTATTATTACTTTGGTCGATGTGAGATTGAAGGATAATCTGGCTGATGCTCTCACAAAGGGACTGAACAAAGCTCGAATCTTCAAAATTGTGAGGGATATAGGGTTAAAGACTATATAGATATGTCTTAACCTACATTCATGTTAATTTTGAATTTTTCGCATCTCCTTTTGCTAGCAAAGATAGGCACTTGATAATGTTTCGACGATGATTATGGTTGTCAATATATCATTTCATATATGATGATATATCCTTTTTGGGTGCGTTGACTCATTCCACATATGATGAGGTAATTTTACTCACTCTGGATATTCTGTTTAGAGCAGTAGTATCACTCCATATTTGATGATGTTGCTTAACTAAATTTGAATTTGACAGCTGTAACATTCCACAGAAATATGAAATGGTTCTTTTAGAAAAGAAACTGTTTAGGTCTTGTTCTTATAAAGAAACTAGACATTGATGCCTATTGGAATATGGTATTGATGCATTTTGATATTGATATATATTTACTTTCAATCATTGAGATATTGTGCTAAGTTCTTCTGCTTGAACTAGACACTTTATTTTGGTACACAAATGATTAAGTTCATATTTGGTAACTTACAAGAAATGATGAAAATGGAGGAGCTGATTTCAACTGGAATTCTGAAGAGAATGATCTGCTTGATAGATAATTCCTCTAGAGCTATGGACTGTGGGGGAGTATTATTTGAATAACTAGTCCACCTACGTACGTTTTGCCAATTTAGTTTGAGTTTAGAATATTTTTATTTCTCTTGTGTATGAAGTTTAGAGATTTCTAAAACGTTGATCCTGGTAAAACTTTTGTTTGTGTTTGGTTGAGTTTAGATTGTTTTCTAAAACTCATAACTGTGTTTAAAGAATTCATAATTCTGAGTAAAGAATCTTTTGTTCTATGAATTATTCAATCATCTGTTTTGAACATTACATTATCTATCTATTGAATTGTGCTATATGTAGAACATAGGAGAAGATTGTTGGATATTTAATATAATTCAATAATATGTTCTAATATAAGCCCAATAAATAATGAACCTTTGTAATGGGCCTGAATGGGCAAGAGCCCATTAACTGAATTTAACCATAGTGTACTTCTCTATGGTATGCTTTAAGCAATTAGATATTCAAAATTAGATACTTGGGATGTAATGCTTTAAGCAATTGCATATTCAATTGCTTGACGTAGAAACTCTAACAAATATTATATTCAGAGTTCAAGTAGAACATTGGCCTATTTATTTTTGGCTTTTGTGTGCGCAGAATTTTATTCCAATAAAGTGACGGGCTTTTGCAACGACGGATATGACAAGTCAATGATAATTTTTTTTGTCAGAACATTGTTTTGTAATCCTGTGGATTGTGGAACAAACACTGACCTTGATGAGGTATAAAAATCAACAAATGCCATGATGTCTTCCAGCATGCACGTGCCTACGGTTACATTGATAGAATACGCAAAAATTTGCAATGTAATTGTTAGACAAACATTGTGATCTATATAAGAGAGTCTACTCTGATATTTAAATCAGTAAAGAGTCTTAGCAATAAGCTTAATGCCAAAATTGTGTATTGTAAATTGTATCCCCAACACATGGTGTTGTGGTTGTTTTATAGTAATCATACTTGATAGAGTTCTAGGATTGAGTATCGTTGTAAGAGATGAATATCTATAGTTTAATGATGCGGTAGAGTTTGTATAGGAAGTGAACTCCTTAGAACACCAAAGCCCTTGTTCTGCATAACTCGGGAAGAGATTGAATTTTGAGACTTTGAATCCTACTATAACTCAACCCTTATTAATAACCCCCATGTCGGTTGAGATTTATTTAAGCCAACTTGGAAGATGCGACCTGTCCCACGACTGCAAGAGCTCTTCAATATACGAGCTCCCTTGCATCCTGAGGTTTATTTCTCATCAGAACTCAAAGATGTTCTCTCGCCTTCTTCCAGTTTGATAAGTCAGTTTTATACTAACTTAATGATATTGTTTTCACTTGGCTTTTATATGTTTTAGTGCAATTTATGTGGAGATTATGTGGAAATTAGTGAGTTGTGCAAGGCATGGTAGGGACTTCTAGTTGGCAAAGAACGAGCTGAAAACGGTAAAATATGATATTGAATTTGATATAGTTCTTGTGGGAGTTAGTGGCAATTTTGATGAGGCCTTGTTTGTGACTTATGAGTTATGTGAAGTTATGTGTGAAGTGTTATGATGAATTTCTGTGAAAAATGTGTGGGAAGTGTGCTAAGTAGAAGAGGAGCTCAATTTGCGTAAATGAGTTTGAGGTGTTAAGTGTTTTGGGGAAATTGCATAAAGGCATAACACATACCCAGTTGTGTACATTACACTCACGTCGTGGCTCACATCGTCGCACGTCTCACACGAGGTCGCCGCACGCACTTGCTGCATAATCACATGCATCGTCGCACACTCTCTCACCGCATTGCTTGCACATAGCACACTACTGCACGCATCGTGCGTGCTCACATCGCGCACCACACTCACAATCAGTGCCGGGTTTCGGCACAGGTCGCCGCACCACAGCATCACATCATCTCGTACACAAGCACAGGTCGTCGCACATATGTAATGCATCACTTGCACGGCGCTGGTACACGAGTCCCGCGTGGATGCACACATCGTTGCAAGCTTGCTCGTATCGTCGCTGGAGGTCGCCGCACATCATGCACAACACTCGCTGTATCGTCGCACACACTATGCAAGAGGTCGTCGCATGGTACTTGGCCACAACTTGCACACCACACTCGCACGGTGCCGCGCGACAGTAACACAACACATGCACTTCACTGCACATTCTTGCACACCTTGTGCACTACAGATCTCATACCTTTTAACACTCTTAGTTACACTCAGTCACACACATGCATTTCACAGCACAAATTTTATATGCATCACATGTTTCATCTAATGCACACTACTCATCACTACACAATAAGGTTTGAACGCATAAGGCACATTTGCACGGCGATGCATCGTAGCGATACGTTGCCATAGAAAGTGCTACACGGCGACGCATCGTTGTGATGTTTCGCCATGAGAGGTGATTGCACGGCGATGCGTCACCATGGAGGATTTTGCACTGCAACACATCACTGCGCAACACATCACTGCGATGCGTCACTGTGTTAATCATGCAATCGCTTGGAATTTTTGGATAAGTATGGAATTCGTCTTCTGATGAAGTGGTTCTTGAAGACGTGGACTCTGAGAGCACTGAAACGTGGAAAGCATGGTGAGTGTGTACTGGGATGATGAAGACGTGAAGGTACAAGGCTCAAAGGCGTGGCATGATGTATTGCACGAGTTGGTTTGAGGACCTTTGATATGGGCTGTGGCATTACTATAAATTAGTGTTTAGTTTACATTTACGTTCTGTTTACATTTTGTAACCTCTATATGTAGAGGGTTTAGCTATTATTTTAGGAGATCGATCATTCTAGAATTTTAATAGACCTTTGATTTTCTTGAGCGGGAATTTTCTCTCTCTAACTTTTGCTCTCTAGAATTCTATCTCTCTAGCTTTTGAGCTTCGATCAAGACTCAGATCGCACTTTCGATTCGATCATTATAATTCTCTACTCAATTAAGGAGGAATTTCACTGTTCATTTGTGAATTAGAGGATTCAAAGCAATTTAATCGGTATCATTTTTTCATTTTATAAGAATGAATTACTTATTGACGCATTTTGACGATCGTGAATTAGAAAAAGAATTTAGTGGCTAAGCTGATGGTGTTCTAGGGTTTGAACCAGACGATTGTGTAATTAAACGATGACGTACTATGCAATTGACGTAAATTCTAAGAATGAAATCATACATATTCTTAATACATGTAATTGTCAAGTTTCACAATTTTTGCACTTTCATTGGTTGAACTGTACCTTGATTGTGGTCGCCATGCTAGGTTGAGGCTCAGTTAATCAATTTGAGTGAGAATTGCATGAAATAAGGACTGAATGTATAAGTATGGAGTTTCTTCACTTGATTAAGTCTGCTCATGATCCGAGATGTGGTTGCCATGCCAATAAGAGGTCATTGAGTCACTAGAAGAGAGTGTAGAATGATTTTTGATGCTAATGAAAGTACAAAAACCTAGGTGGGGCCTCGTTATGGGAGACTTAGGGGTATTGCATGCTTGGGGAGTTAGTATCAAGAGTTGAGCCGTTACGAATTGTATCCCTCATCCTTAGGCCTCGCCACGGGAAAGAGTGACGTTAGGGAGGGCAGAATGTTGCGCGGTCGCCATGCTGGCTACATTCTATAATCCTAGGCAGCTTTGGTCTCCTCCTGTTTTGTATGTGTGTCAGTTGCATAGCATGAGTTGTTTAACTTGCAATTATCCGGCTTCCAAACCCTAGGACATCTACGTTATACCTGATTCACTTTACTTTGCTGATTTTTGTTGTTGCTACATTTCTCTTTCATTTCCTGAGTCTGTTAGTCAGCATTTGTTCTTGTTATCACTATTTTGTGACACTCTACAGAACAATTTTACTAAATTCTTGAAACCAATCCCCCCCTGAGGAACAAAACCCTCTTACCATAACTACGCTAGTGAATAGGGATAAATTGAAGAGGTATATGACTAGCCTGTCAATATTTGGCATCGCTGCCGGGGAAGGCTTGGTTTTCTCTGTTTTGTTCTGTTTCTTTTGTGTACATTGGAGATTCTTGTTTCTGTGTTTTTGTTTCTTTCCTATCATACTTCACTTGTGGTGTGTTGTGTATGCCCAGGTCTCTAAGGTCTTCTGGAGAACCTTAATATTCACTTGATTTTGAATTGCCAAAGACCTTGAGAATTCAACAAAAAGAGAGAAGAATGGCTAACCAAGGAGTGAGACCACCAAGATTTGGTGATCACTATGCGATTAATTTTGAGAATGGTTTTGATCAACAGGATATTAATATAGAAAGCTACCACATTCTAACTCAGATAGTATCCATGATCACTCAGGGCTAATTCTTCCAAGGTCTAGACAATGAAGATCCTAATGAGAATCTT
This sequence comes from Ophiorrhiza pumila, assembly GCA_016586305.1. Classification (NCBI taxonomy): domain Eukaryota; kingdom Viridiplantae; phylum Streptophyta; class Magnoliopsida; order Gentianales; family Rubiaceae; genus Ophiorrhiza; species Ophiorrhiza pumila. Next base: position 15,107,774 of record BLIW01000006.1, read on the forward strand.
GATTGGTTCTTAGGCCTTTGTAGTACTTTCAAGCTTCAAAGAGTGCCAATGAGTGAAGTTCGCAGAATTCTATTTCCATTGTCCTTGAGAGGTAAAGCAAAGCATTGGTTCAAATCCATTGGGGGTACAAATGCTGTGACAACTTTTGAGGAACTTCAAAAGAAATTTTTGGCCAAATTCTTTCCTCTTGCCAAATTGGAGAAGATGCGTATGGATATAATGAACTTCCAACAGCATGATGGAGAGTCATTTCGGGAAGCATGGGAGCATTTTAATGAATTAATCTGACAATGTCCAAACCATGATTTGGGAGAAATCAGAGAACTTAACACATTCTTTAAGGGACTCACAACTGAATCTTCCATGATGGTTAAATATGCTAATGGTGCATTGAAAGATAAGAGTGTTCCTGAAGTGAGGGAACTCTTTGACAAAATAACTGAGGATGAGTATCTATTCCCTGAAACTAGGAAGGCACATGGTAGAAGGCAGAGAGGTGTCTTAGACCTTGATGAAGAGACGTCCCCAAGTGCTAAGTTTGAGGCTCTAGCTAAACAAGTGCAAACATTGAAGGCTACACAAACGAAGGCACCAGTGTTATCTTGTGGTTTGTGCAAGGGGGAGCACCATACGGATGAATGTGCTATCACATCTGAGTCACTGCGGTACGTTAACAATTATAACAAGCCACAATATTCTAGAAATTACAATGGAGGCAATCGACAGTATGGTAGAGGCCAGAGTAGTTGGGGGAATCAAAATCAAACTCAAGGAGGCCGTACTATCAAGGCAATGAGCAAAGAAGATTTGCACAACCACCTCCTGGTTTTGACTGTCAACCTAATGCTTCAGAACAAATAAAACCTTCTATCGAAGACATGTTCCATAAGTTTATGGAAAATATGGATAAGAATGAACAAAGATTTGGTGGTTTGGAAACAACTGTAAGACATCATGAGGCCACACTTAAGAATATTGAGATGCAACTAGGACAACTTGCCAATGCTATGCATCATAGGCCTAGTGGTTCACTCCCAAGTGATACAATTCTAAATCCAAAAGGGAATGAAGTGTGTAATGCTATTACGTTGAGAAGTGGAAAGCAAGTGCATAAAACCACTAAGCCTGGAGATGATGCTAGTGAGGTTGATGAGGAGGTCATTGTGGAACCTGAGAAAGAATGTACTAATGAGGACATGGAACCAGAGAAGGAGGGGGTGAAAGGCAGTGAGGACAAGAAGATAACCAAAAAGATCAAAGGACCTTCAAGCCCTTACAATTTTCCAGAATATGCTCCAAAGCCTCTATTCCCTGAAAGGGTGAAACCAAAGCCAAAGAGATAGCCACAGTTTGATAGATTTTTGAATGTGGTTAAACAAGTAAATGTAAGCCTGCCTCTTCTCAACTTGGTGACTGCGGTGCCTAAATACGCAAAGTTTCTCAAAGATCTCATATCAAATAAAGAACATATTTTTAGGTGTGAGGTGCCTTTGACGCTTACAGAGTGAAGTGGAGTTTGGGTTGGGCATAATTTGCCACCAAAATTGAAAGACCCTGGTAGTTGTACCATACCTTGCAAAATTGGCACTAGATTTTTTGAGAAAGCACTCTGTGATTTGGGGGTTAGAATCAATCTCATGCCTCTCATCATTGCTGTTGATGTTGGATTGAGTAGGAGAATTCATCCTGTGGTTGTAACCTTACAATTGGCTAATAGATCATTGGTGAAGCCTACAGAAATGGTGGAAGATGTGCTTGTGAGGATAGACAAATTCACTATGCCAGTCGATTTCATTGTGTTGGATATGGAAGAGGATCCTGAAGTGCCTCTCATTTTTGGAAGACAATTTCTAGCTACTGGTGATGCTCTGATTGGAGTATGAAGTAAGACAGTAACATTCCGAATCAATAATGAACAAGTTGTATTTGACGTAGATTATGCTATGAAACATCCTATGCATGTTGAGCCCTGTTTTGTCATTAAAGCTATAGCATGTTCTACTTTGCATGGAATGAATGAGAATGTTAAGCATGATTTTTCTTGTGTTGATGAATTACATGTTTGTGAAGAAGAAGTTGATGAGTTTGAGTTAGATGAGGAACATAGAAAATTTGTATCTAAAATTGAAAATGTTGTTGAATGTTGTGTATTAGATGAGTCTATTTTGAGATGCAAAACGAAGTTGTTGAAGTAGAAACTGAATGTGCAATGAAAGATACGTTGGAGAAAGCATGTGTTAAAGACTTGAATGAAAATAATGAATGTGAGTTTTCAACTAAAGAAGTGTGTGCACCCACTGAGGTGAAGAGCAAAGAAAGTTTGTGTAGGAATGTGGTGCCACCAAAGCTGGAACTCAAGGCATTGCCTCCATATTTGAAGTATGCCTTCCTAGGTAATAACGAAACTTTCCTAGTGGTGATTTCTTCCAAGCTAGAGGCTTGGCAAGAGGAGAAGCTATTAGGAGTCTTGAGACAATACAAACAGGCCATTGGGTGGACTATCGCAGACATCAAAGGAACCAGTCTAAGCATTTGCATGCACAAAATTTTGCTAGAAGAAAATTCTATTCCAGTACGTGATAGATAGAGAAGACTTAACCATCAGATGATGGAGGTAGTTAAGAAGGAAGTAATCAAATTGCTGGACTTTTGTATGATTTTCTCCATTTCAGATAGTGAGTAGGTAAGCCCGGTACAATGTGTACCGAAGAAAGGTAGAGTTACAGTTGTGAAAAATGATGCAAATGAGCTTCTTGCGGCAAGGATAATCAGTGCATGGAGAGTTTGTATGGATTACCGCAAGCTCAACAAGGCAACCAGAAAAGATCAATTCCCACTTCCTTTTTTAGAGCAATTATTGGACAGAATTGGAGGCTTCGTTTTCTATTGTTTTCTAGATGGATACTGGGGCTACAATCAGATAGCAATCGATCCAAAGGACCAAGAGAAAACTAACTTTACTTGTCCCTTCGACGCTTTTGCATACAAGCGCATGCCTTTTGGCCTATGCAATACTCCTGCAACTTTTCAGCATTGTATGATGGCTATATTTCATGATATGGTGGAGTTTATCATTGAGATTTTCATGGACAGCTTCTCTGTATTTGGCATGACATTTGATGGTTGTTTAGATAATTTGGCCAAGGTGTTGCAGAGATGTGAGGAGACACATCTGGTGCTTAACTGGGAAAAGTACCAATTCATGGTGCAAGAGGGAATAGTCTTGTGACACAAGATCTCCAAGAAGGGAATTGAAGTCAATAGAGCAAAGATTGATGTAATTGCAAAACTTCCTCCTCCAACCAATGTGAAAAGAATTAGGAGTTTCCTTGGACACGCGCGGGGTTCTACAGAAGATTTATCAAAGATTTCTCTAAAATTACAAGGCCCTTGTGTAGTCTCTTGGAAAAGAATGTGAAGTTTGATTTTAGTGCAGAATGTGTTGAGGCATTTGATTTGCTGAAAGCCAAGCTTATGGAAGCACCAATCATAGTCACTCCACAATGGGGTGAACCTTTTGAGATAATGTGCAATGCAAGTGATTATGCACTGGGTGCTGTCCTTGGGTAAAGAAGAAATAATGTTTTCCATACCATTTATTTTGCAAGTAAATTGCTGAATGAAGCTCAATTGAACTACACAACTACTGAGAAGGAAATGCTGGCTGTTGTGCTTGCCTTTGATAAGTTTTGGACCTACTTATTGGGCTCAAAAGTTATTGTGCACGCAGATAATGCAGCATTGAAATATCTGTTAGCCAAGAAGGAAGCAAAGCCAAGGCTTATAAGATGGATTCTTCTTCTTCAGGAGTTCGATGTTGAAATTAAGGACCGAAAGGGATCTGAAAATGTAGTATCGACAACCTTTCAAGGTTGGAGTCGAAAGCTCAAGATGAACATAAAATTTTGATAAAAGAAAATTTCCCTGATGAGCAAATCTTCAAAGTGGATAAAGAAGGCTTGCCATGGTATTCTGAGATCGCTGATTTTGTGGTGGCCAGACAAGTTCCTTCTTACTACTCGCATGAGTAGAGGAAGAAATTGAGGAATGATGCAAAATACTTCTTTTGGGATGAGAATGCTTTGTATAAAGTTTGTAGTGACCAGGTCATACAGAAGTGTGTGAAAGAAGAAGAGAAAGACGATATTTTAAAAGCTTGCCATGAAGGGCCTTGTGGAAGACATTTTGGTGACACGAGAACTGGTTTTAAATTTTTGCAATTTAAATTCTATTGGCCACACATCTTCTTGGATGCAAGAATTTGGGTTGGTCATTGTGATAGATGCCAAAGAAGTGGTAACATTTCCGTATGAAAAGAAATGCCCTTGAACAACATCTTGAAGGTGGAGCGGTTTGATGTCTGGGGTATTGATTTCATGGGGCCTTTCCCAAGATCATGTGGGATGGAGTATATCTTGGTTGTAGTAGATTACATTTCAAAATGGGTGAAGGCCATTGCACTCCCGCACAATGATGTTAGGAGTGTTGCTGCATTTCTCAAGAAGTTCATTTTCAACAGATTTGGAACTCCAAGGGCAATCATCAATGATGGAGGGTCTCACTTCTGCAACAAAATCTTTGCATCTCTTTTGGACAAATATGGAGTAAAACACAAGGTTTCAACTGCATACCATCCCTAGACAAGTGGCCAGGTTGAGATATCTAACAGAGAGATCAAACGAGTCTTAGAGAAGGTTGTCAATCTAAGTAGGAAGGACTGGGCTTTGAAGTTGGATGATGCTCTCTGGACATATAGAATAGCTTATAAGACTCCAATTGGTGCTTCACCTTTCAGACTAGTATATGGAAAAGAATGTCACTTGTCAGTGGAGCTGGAGCACGGAGCATACTGGGCGATTCAGAAACTCAATTTGGATCTTAATGGGGCTCAGTCGAAAAGAATGATAGAGTTGAATGAATTAGATGAATTCAGGTTTAATTATTATGTGAATGCAAGGATGTACAAAGAGAGGACAAAGAGATTCCATGATGCAAAAATTCAATCAAAGAGCTTTGCACCAGGCTAGTTGGTCTTGTTATATAACTCTCGACTCAGACTTTTCCCAGGAAAGTTGAGATCATGCTGGACTAATCCCTTTTGCGTTGTCAAGGTCATGCCTTATGGAGTAGTTGAAGTACAAAATGAAAAGAATAGCAATACATGGCGCGAGTAAATGGCCATAGGCTTAAACTGTATACAGTACGTGAGGATCAAGACATGTTGAAGGAATCCCAACCTCCACAAGAATTATTCTTGGACGATCCCATTACTTCACATTGAGTTAACACATGGTCGGGCTGTCGACGTTAAAACAAGCGCTCTTAGGAGGCAACCTAGTTCTTCTTAGTTGTTTTCTATTTCAATTTAATTTTCGTCTTCTTCATTTTGTATTCGTTCGTGTTAGTTAGTATTATATTGTGTTGATCAAATTTGTCAATGAATTCTGCAGAGATTCACTGCAAAGGATACAAATGCATAGGATGACGCAATTAGATTTGCAGTTATGCAAGGTGGGTATAAATCAACTGAGAAATTAGTAAGCTTAATTCGGATTTTACTGCAACCAAGGTAAAGGAATTAAATCCCGTGAAGTGTTTCTGTAGGCTAGTCACATGATTGCAAGGTAAGACCCGTGAAATTTATTCTTTCATAGAATAGTTACTGGTAGAGATGGCTTTTGCTTGAGAAGACAAGATGTGCATGAATTGGTGTATGTATGTTATCGCGATGTGTGTTGTCTGCAAAGATTCAATCACATGTTTCTGTCTTTTAGTTAGCCCATAGCCAAACTATGCTTGAACATTTCACTATGAATACCATGCACTTTGCTTGATATTATGCATTCTATGCCTGAGCTTCTATCAGGTGGAAGTTTACGAGAAGGAATTTCCATTTCTTCACTTACACATTCACTCTACTTTGTTTTTGCATCCTCTTTCATTAAAGCACATGGGATACAGCGACGACCAATACCCCATGCTCTCACCAGTTGCTTCGGATGGTTCTGATTCTTCCGATTCAAATTCGAATTGTACTCCAGCAGAATCATCACGATTTGTAAACACTAGAGCGGAGCAACAATTCCACAGATCTATTTTTCGGTACGTTCTGATTGAGTGACAATTTGAGGCTTCGGCCCCCCATCTTTGAAGACATTATTCGATTCCACAACTGGGAATTCTTAACTTCAGCCCTAGCTGAGTCTAATGTGGAGATTGCTCGAGAATTTTATACTAATGCTAACATATTCACTCGAGTGACAACACCCAATATTTTTGCATGGAATCTACCTGGAAGTGACGCACCACAGCATTAATCAGCACTATCTCTTGCCTGATTATCCAAATGATGAGTATAGTCAGTTGGTGGAGACGGAGAACACGGATTACTTGCTACAATTTGTTGGGTTACCTGGTGCTACATGGGTGCGGAATGCAAGATCTGAGGCTCTGTATGTCCTAGAGAGAGAAAATCTAGTGAGAGAAAGTAGAGAGAGAGAAAGTGTTCCCGCTCAAGAGTTCTAAAAATTTGTTTCAATTCTAGAATGATCGATCTCCCGAATCTATGACAAAATCCTCTATTTATAGAGGTTACAAAGAAACGTAAACAATACACAAACGTAAAATGGCTAAGATATTACAAAAATGCCACTGCATTATAGACAAAGTCTAAAAATCAGTTTATGCAAGCCAGCGTTCCACGCTTTCAAGCCACGAGAGCCTTCACCATCATCAACACGCCTTCGAGCCTACTGTGGACACGCATTCGCAAATCTCTGCACAAAACCCAAAATCCCAACACTTAGCCAAAATTTTCAGTTGAATTTCACAACTCACTTGCGACATATCACCACGATGTGTCGCAGTTCAAACCTATCTTCACCACGATATATTGCTGCGATGCATCGTAGTGAAATTTCTCCTTCACCACGATGCGTCGTAGCGATACATCGTAGTGCAAGCCCTATAAGGGCGATGCATCGTTACTATGCATCGTAGTACAAAATGGTATACATGCGATGCATCGCTACGATGCATCGCAGTATAAGTGTAGGTGTTCAACATAAGTGACGAGTGTTGTGAGCTAAGTCTGTGGAATGTACGTGTTGTGTAGTGTGCTTAAGTGCAAGTGAGGTGTGTGGAGTTGTGTGCAAAGGCTTAAGCTAAGTGCATGTGTTGCTAAAGTTGTGTGCATAAAGTGTGTTTTTGTTTTGCATAAGTTGTGCATGAAGAGTGCAAGAGTTGTGCATGAAGTGTGCTGTGATGTGCATGAGTATGCTGTGAAGTGCTCATGTGTGTGCATGAAGTGTGCTGTGAAGTGCCCATGTTGCAGCACACATGCGCGCGCTGGTGGGAGCAAGAGCGCGACGACGTGCAGCAACGAGCGACGATGCGTGCGACGACGTGCAGCAGCACGTGACGACGTGCTCGACTGTGCAGCAATTGATGCGGCGACTTCATGCATGATGGATAGAGTGTGTGCGACGATGTGGATGGCTGTGCAAGCGAGTGTGTGCGGCGATGTGTAAATGTGTGCATGAATAACAAACCGTCACTTTGCAACCAAAATATGGCCCTGATGTGTTGTGAATTTGGTAAACCCTAAAACATGAATTTTGTAGCCCTAAGTCTTAGCTTTCCATAACCTTTTGAATCACCCAATTCGGAGCTTGGACGAGAAGGTTATGGCCAAAATACTGAAGTGTGGCGAGGAAGAATTTTCATGGTGCCACGTATCGCCGTGCAATATGTTTCAGGGCGATGCATCGCTGTGCAAATGTTTTCATGGCGATGCATCGCTGTGCAATTTACCCTTTACAGCACAGCATTTTACTTCTATGCAATATATGTGTGTCGGTCTCTCCGAATTGGACTTTGTGGTAAACATAAGAGTTTTATAACTTTTTCTTGGCTTTTCAAACGTTTAAAAATCAGCATCATTGGAGGTCTGTACCTCAAGATATTAACAATCTACCAAACTATGGTAGTGAAGTCAACAATGAAAACCTGAAGCAGCAATTGCAAAGATGCTCTCGTTTCTCATACTTTCGCACAGCATTAGAAGAAAGTTAAAACATAAGAATTCAAGTACACTCAAAGAGCCTTTCAGAACATCCAATATCTCATCATTTGGATTAGTATTGAGAAAGTTACACTCAAATGAAGTAGCACGACCAGTTCTACCCAACTTCAAACTAAGCGAAATAGGCATGTTTAGGTTTTTCTCAAATTCTTCAAACATCATTTAAGCCCTTTTTAACTCTCTCCTTGTTATTTAACTTAAAACCCACATTTGTTTCATTTCATCATCATTTTTAGTCTTTTTCACTATTTTAGCACACCAAATTGCAAACAACATAAATGCACCAAATAACACATAACACCACATAAATGCATGAAAAACAAGTCAAAAGTTAAGTGAAATAAGACATCTAAGTTGGTATAAAACCAACTTATCATTTAGCACAAGTGAGAATTTTCTTTTCGTAACAAGTAATTTCTACGAAGATACTTACAGAAAATCTCTATTCACTAGGCATTTTATTTTTCTAAGAAAATAGTTTTTCATGCAAAAAAAATCTCAATACCATATTTGTCAATACTAAAATCATCTAGGCTATATAAAAAAGATTTTCCTAGAATTATATGATGGTTTTGTTTTCCATCTAAAGCATCCAAATAACAGTTAATGTTAAATTTGATTTCTTAAACGGTTATTGGGACTTTAACAATTTCATTAGTCTCATTTACCTTTCCATCATTTGATACATATTTATATGTGTCTTTATATTTCTTTGTTAATCCTGCATCAAAATAACTATTAAAGTGATTTTGTACAGCTTTTGTATCTATAAAAATGTTATATCCTTCGATATAACTTTTACCATTAAAATATTTACCAAAAACTTTTAAGTTATTTGGTGAATTTTCTTTTCTTGGTAGATTGAGTGAGGAATAAATTCTCCTACCTTTTTCTATCACAATATTATTTTTATTATATAAGACTATATCTCTTGAGGTTCCTTATTCTAAATTATTAGAAGTTCCGAACTCAATTGAATAACTATCTGGGATAGCTAGATTATTTCTAGTTGGTTCTAGAATTATTCTTATTTCTAGGCATTCTTTATCTAATTCAACTGCTGATTTTTTATCAAAAATACTTCAATAGTTTGAATTAGTAAGACTATACAATGCACAATAATATATGCTCATTATATGATTGCCTGGTTTGAAAAATCTTTTTCTTAAGATTTGAAAATGTAGACTCAAGGCATCATTGAAATCTTCATCTTTTAAAGATATGCAATATTTTGGATAATACGTGAAAAGTAGTTTTTTGTAGGCTAAATTGCCTTCTAATATTCCAAAATTTCCATCTGAAGCATTTGTAATTCTTTCATCAGATAAATTGATGACTAAAGGACAATCAATTCCTTCTTCAAAAGTTGATTTACAAAGAATTTGTATGCCTGCAAGATAAACATATTGCATTTTATCTCTCTTTTCTTTTGGCAGTTTATTTAACAAATCTGTTAGTGTATTTTTTGTTAATAAATTCAATTTTCTGTTTCCAGAGGTTTCTTGAACAGGTATAACCTTTTCAATTTCCATATATTTATGATTCTTTCTTTTGAAAGCATTTCCTATTTGACTTAACATATTTTGATTAGGTCCCCTTAGATTTAACTCTAGATTCCTAATCTTTTCATATTTAGAAGGGTCAAAGGATGCTTTAAGTGCATATCCTTCTATAGTTTATTCTTCTTCTTGCATGAGGATACCTTCCTCTTCTTTTTTACTGATTTCTATTTCACTCATTCCGATTCAGATTCGGTAAATACTTCAAATATTTCTGTCATTTCATAATCAAATGATGACACAGTTTCTAAATTAGATTCTATGTCTTTTTATGTCAAGTATTGAAACTTTGACTTTCCTTTTATTGCATTCATAAGACTTATGTCCTTCTTCACCACAGTTATAGCACCTAGAAATGATTGATTTTTTCTTTTTATCTTTATCTTTTTCTTTAGATTTATTTCTTTTATAGTACTTTCTATCTTGTTTTTTATTCTTTTTAAAGAATTTTTTTATGTTTTTTTGTAAATCTTATTTGTAGATTTACATTTTTTAGACTTATTTGTGGATCCATGACATCCCGAATTGCCTACTTCATATAGTTCCTTGCAACATATGGTTTCATTAACCCTTTTATCCTTAGAAAGTATTCTTTGTTGTGCACAAAGATAAGATAACTTTTCTTTTAAGAAAACTATTCTTGCTCCTAGCGTATTAGAGTATCCTTCTATTTCATGATTTTTTGAAAACTGAGTCAAAAAATATGAACTCCATATAACTGGTAATTTTTGATATAGCATATCAGCTATTTTAGTTATATCTTCATTACTATCAAAGTACTAATAATAATATTCTTCAAATTCACACATATATGAATTAATATCACACATAGTATAAATTTGTAATTGATTAAGCTTTTTTAAAGCTTCTTGTTTTTCAGCTATTCTGGATGAATCTATTTTTGAATTCCAATCATATCCTGTGAATTCATCCGCTATATAGTTAATAAATGTGCTAATTCCATTTGTTAAGGAGGTTTCCATATGTCTAACTACATTAACCCTTATTGTATTTCTAGTTGATTCTGTCAATCCTTGAAACCAGTGTTTAACATTTCCATCTATTGCTGCTAAGCATATTTTGTATTTTTCTTCTGACAAAAAGTTGGATGTTTTATCAGTCAAAAAATAGAGACCTATATCTTGTCCCTATTGTTGTAAAGTTTTGACGCATCTAACTTGCAGTCAAGGTTTAAAAATCTAAATCTAGAACTTGTAGTTGCTGGTATGTGTCTATTAGGTATATACTTTCCACTAGGTGAATAAGTATATTTTATGGCTGCTTTATCAGGTTGAACTCTACGGGTTCTTCCTTGATTTATGGGTACTGATGAAGTATTTGCTTTATCTGTTTATAGTTTTACAGATGTATCTCTATTCATTTTTACCTTTACAGGTTTTTCTATAACTAAATCTTCTAAAGATATATTAATTCTTCTATTTCTTTATCTATTTATTCTTTTGAATCTATTTCTTCTTCTAAAGTTGGATTTAATTCCTCAATTGAAACTTTTTGTTTCATTTTTTCTTGTTTAATTCTTTCATTTCTTTTAAATGAAACCGTTCATCTAAACTTCCTTTTTTATATGGTCTATATCCTGTTGGTGCTTTTATCATCCAAAATTCTTCAAAAACGTTTTGTTGGTTTTGTTGGAATTTTTTACTATCTTTTACCTTATTAGGTATTTGATCTTCTATGACTCCTATTGTATTAATCCTGACTTCTAATCCTTCTTTGCGAGCATATGTTGGAATTTATCACTAAAACAATCATCAAAATATGCTGGAAAAATTCAATATAATAGAAACTAACCACAAAAAATCTTCTTAGAAATCTTCCCTATAAATTTCTTAACAAGCGATAAAATAAAATACTAAGTTAACATCATATAACTAATAATAAAACTCTAACTTTCAGTTTTAATATAAACTGAATTTTATTCATTCGAGTAAAAGATTTCAACAAATTCTATTTTCTTTCTTAATTTTTCAAATCTTCCTTTAAAGATTATGATCAGTAAAACTTCTTAAAGATTGTCATTACTGGTATTTCCTCCAAAACAAGATGCTACAAATAACTGTTTTTTTATTCTTGATGTAGTAACTGAACTTGTTGTTTATCTTGTTTGTTTTTGCAAGCGTTTTCAATATGATATATTTTTTTTTACAATATCTGCATTCAAGATTTTTAAACCAACAATACATTTCAAGATCACCAATTCTATTGCAGTGTTGACAAATATGATAATTTTCAGTCTTACTTTTATTGGATATGCTTTCACCTTCTTTTTTGTTCCATTGATTTCTTTCTTTGCTACATTGCTCATTTGACTTTTGTCTTTTACTTGCAATACATTTTCAACTATTTTCTCCTAGTGAATAGCTATCATTTGTTTTGTGTTTGCATTGCATTCGTTAACTCGTCTAAAATGATTTAGGAAAGATCTCTTGAATCTTCAAGAGAAGATATATTTGCCTCAAATCTTTTAGGCCAATTTACTATGACTTATTGTACCACCAATTGATCAATTGATCAGGAAGTTGCTCACCAATCCGTCGAATTTTGATAACCACATTCAAGAGTTTATTTCAATATTCTTGAATGGTCTCACTTTCTTTCATTGTCAAAAGTTGAAATTCTCTTTTAAGGGTTAATACTCACATTTGTCAAGTTCTTTCTTTACCTTGAAAATTTTCTTCCAAAACATTCCAACCTTTTTTGGAGTATCACAAGTCATAATTCTTGTGAATACCTCATCTGAAATTACTGTGTAGATACATATCAAAGCTTTACTTTTTTTTCTCATCTCTATGCTCTCTCATATGAGCTATTGTAGGATCATTAGGTAATGATTGTTGCTCATTTTCAACAATTTCTAAAAATTCGTTAGCTTCCAAATAGGCTTTTATTTTAATAGTTCATATTTGGTAATTTTAGGCATTGAAAGATGGAGAGTTTGAAACATAATGGCTAGGCATGATGTTTAGCTTCTTCTTTTTTTTAAGTGAAAATAGTTTTTCTCAGTTCACTCACTGTTTTTTTAATCACACATGCCCTTAAGATCAAGGGAGATCTGATACCACTGTTAAAATTTTAACACTATAAAACAATCATCAAAGTATGTTGGAAAACTTCATATTTATTATGAGTTATCAATACTCTTTATATAGAGTAATACAATAAAAACTAACCACATAAAATCTTCTTAGAAATATTTGTAAATATCTTAAAATAAGATAAAATAAAATAAAATACTAAATCAACACCAAAAAACTAATAACAAAATCCTAACTTTGAGTTTTACTAAAAACTGAATTTTATTCATTGCTAGATCAAAATATGTAATCATAACAAATAAAATCTTAATGGATTTCAACATAGAAATTGGTGAAATGTTTGATCTTAGTAAATACTATAATTTTATGTAACCTTTAATGATCAATATTTATGTTTTATAGGTAACAATATTACCATCTATGTATGTTTTCTTTTGAAAACCCACTTACACCTATGATTTTTATCCTTCAAGTAGATTGACTAAAGTTTATATCTTATTGTCATACATGGAATCCATTTTAGATTTTATGATTTAAAAAAAGTTTTATAGTTCTTATCAAATAAAACTTCTTTATAGGTAATAGTGATACAAAACCCAAAATGTCTCGCATGAATATTGGCTCGGTATATCATGAAAGCAAAAATGATAGGACCAATTTCGATTAAATCAATAGACGTCGAGCAATCTAAAGATGTATTTTTTTTTTTAATTTTTTTTTTTTTTCAGGCTAAGCATCCCATTTGCGGGGGGGGGGGGGGGGGGGGGGGGCGCCACTCCCTCATTTATTAATAAACTCAAAATATTACAAACCATCAATTAATAGGAGAACTCCTCCCTTACATCGTAAACTCATCAGACATTCTATCACCTATAACTCCTGGATAACGAAGGCATCGACATACCATCTAAAGTAAGAGACCCCCTCACACACTGAGGAAGATCCGAATGAAGCAAATAGATTGTACATACTTGAGAGTCACAACCCAATCTTGCTAATAATTGTGCTGGATTATTCCTTGTGCGATCAACCAAATGTACACTAGAAATACAATTTAATTGATGTAACCTTTCCATAGTGGACCTCAAAAACCATGGCGTATTTCCTCGATCATGTAACATACCACTCAAAACTGTAGACGTTAGCTCCACCATTACCTTTAAACCTCGTGCCGCACAATGTTTTATACCCTCATACATGGACCAAACCTCCGTTTCAATTGCATTAGTATCTCTGAACCCAATTGATATAGCAACCACCAATCTACCATGCGCATCTCTAACCACCACACCACCTCCACTAAATTCCCCAACCTTAGTAGTGCCAATATTCATCTTAACAAATGAATCTGGCGGCCTCTTCCACCTTATCCAACTTAAAGTTCTTTTTCGCGACCAATGTTGTGCCGAACTCACCATATGCGGCCAATCACATCTTTGAAAGTCATGCCGTGGAAATTTAGCTGTTACAGCATTATAGATACCAGTCATGATTCTCGATTTCACCAAGTGAACATCCCCTAACTTATTATCAAACCATGCAACGTTCCGCCTCTTCCACAAATGCCAGCAAATCATCAACGGCGTTATTCTGCACAAATATCGAAAAAGAGTCGACCCCTTACAATTCCACCAGCCGTGCCACCATCCACGCCAACCTGGCCCTCGTCTCCGAATGCCACAGTCATTTGCAAAGTATGTCCATACCTGATTAGCAAAAGGCCCATCACTAAACAAATGAGAAATGGACTCCATATTCGAAAATCCACAACAAAGGCAAGGGAAAGGACCCGCCATCCCAATTTTCATCAACCATTCAGCTAACGGCAGTCTACCAAACGAAAGTCTTAACCCAAAAAAAGAAATCTTCAAAGGAATATAAGCATCCCACAAATTAGCTAACATCAGATTAACTCCTTGTCTCTGTCGTATCACCTCAAATGCCGACTTAGTCATAAAATCCCCTGCATCAAGAGGCATCCATACCATGGTATCTTGTTTGCCTAGCAATGGAATCGGGCAAGTCACAATTTGATTAATGACTTCCTGTGGAAACAAATCCTCCAGAGCCTCAGTATCCCATGAGTCTCCAATAACAAAACTCGCTACCTTTCTCATCGTGTTATCCGCCCAATCAGTCAGAGGTCCACTACCTAACCAATTATCATAACACATATCCATATTCCCATCACCCATAATCCATCCAATGTGCTCCTCACATACATGTCGTGTTCGCAGCATCCGTTTCCATACATAAGAATCCACCAATCTTTCTCCAACGGTCATAGGGTGCGCGGATCCACAATATTTGGTATGCATGAATCTAGCCCACAAAGACTTAACGATACGAAATTCCCACCACATTTTAATTGAGAATGCCAAAACCACATCATGCAAATCTCGAAAACCAACACCGCCCTCATCTTGTGGGAGACACAACTTTTGCCACGCAATCCAATGAATACCTTCATCCTCACGACTGCCACCCCATAGGAATTTTGCAAATAACATATGCATCGTATGTAAAACTCTTCTAGGTGGATTTAAAACTGCCAATAAATGTATAGCCATAGATGAGAGAACACTTCTAATAAGAATAATCTAAAGATGTATATTTGGCCTTAAAAACCAACTAAACAACCACCTGGCATAAACAGTTCAATTATCAAGGTTGTAATATTGAAACCCATCACAGGAAACAAAATTAAAAAAGAAGAAATCAATAGCTAAAATTTCTTATTATAACAAACTTTTAAAAACGTTCTTTCTCCATTACAACAAATAAATTAAGGTGCTAATATAAAGGTTTACGCAAACCCTAGCATTTAATTTATAAACATAAAAAATTGTAACAGTCACAATTGTTGCGAAGTGGGTTATCCTATGTCGTGAGGTAGAAAACAAACCATAATTTTATAAAAATTTGAAAATGCTCTGCGTCATGAGGTAAAAAATTCTGCATCGTGATGTAAAAGTTCATTGCCCAGCATTGCAACACACAGTTTTTCTGCATCACGGGGTTGGTGAACCTACAATAAAATAAAAAACTAAAACAAAATTGCCAACATCGTGATGTGGGCTATCCTGCATCACGACGCATACTACTAGTTCGAGCTCATTCTTTATTTTGCTATCAAGTAGATTTATCGTTTTTAATGATAAATATATAATCTCATATAGATAATATATCCTACTAAATCTGCAGTTTACTTGTGTAAGTGAGTTTCATGTCCTACCGTATCACCATGAGGGTGTGTTTGTTGTCCAGGAATGGTAATGCATAAACGAGGATATGATGTCTAGATATGAGATAGCCAATAGTAAAGGAATCTGAGATTCTCTTTCCTATGTTTGGACACATCCAATACAATCACGAATGAAAATATTTGGAAATTATAATATAATATTAAATACATATTTTTTTATTTTTTTATTTTTTACAAATTATAAAAACGTGTAACAAACCTATACACAATATATTAGTAGATTATAAATTATAATAATAAAGATATAAAATCATTAATTACAGTCGAATGAAATTAGAAAAAAAATTAGATAATAAAAAAAATTCATATTTAATATTAAGTTACATTAATATTTCTATAGTTTTTTATAAAAAAATAATTAAGAGAAAGTTTATAAAAATCTTTTATTTTCTAGTTTCATTTATTTGTTTGTTAATTTACAAAAAAAAATTGTATATTTTTTTCTTTTAACTTTTAAAAATTTATTTTCTCTATTTTTTGGGTTGTCCACCATTGATATAAAATTAATAGTACCACTTATATATACTCCCTACATATATTAATAAAATATTTTTAATATTTAAAGCCAAATAAGAATGCGAAGATGAGAGAGAAAATAACATTTATAAATTAAAAAGTGAATAAAAAACTATATTGTGAGAAATGAAGAGTTTTTTTGTTTAAAATTATTCATTTTTTACACGGGAATCTTAGAATACCACCATCCATGTGGTTTTCTGATGACCTCTAATAACAGTCATCTGATTACTGTGTTAATGAATGTCCATTCCTTTAATGAATTTAAGTTCTAAACCAAAAATGGGAATGATAGGAATGGCAATAAAATGCCCATTTCTTTTCATTACTAAATTATAATTCAAGAATTTCATCAAGTTTTATATTCTCTCATTTATCTTTTCTAGAATAAACTTTTTTTTTCCAGAAATATGATATTTTCTTATAAAAACATTTTTTTCTCAGTGGGATTATAGAAATAATATCCAAAATTTTCTTTTCACCATTTCACAGAATAGTATATATGAAAATTAATATCAAACTTAGTGATTTCACCTTTAATAAACACAAGACATCTCCAAACATTTTGATCTTTCCTATGCCATATCTCGTATAAGGTAAAATTGATAACTTTAAATGGAACATCATAAGATAAAGAGCAAAGTGACAATTTGGTCACCAAACTGTCACAAATTAGGAGTTTTAGTCACTTAACTATTTTTTCAGCAAAAAAAGTCGCTCAACTAATTTCTTTTGGCCAAAAAAGTCTCTCCATCCATTTAGGACATCTGAGCTAATAGAAATGCTCTCACGTGAGTTCCACAAGCCTATTTGTAAGGATAATCGTGTCTAAATCTTCATCGCCGTCCTCCACCTAAATCTTCTAAATACTGCCACCACATGAATCGACTTTGCCATCTCCACCGCCGCCCTCCACCACCCCTAATCTGCCTAAATCTTTATTAAACCATCCGCCATTGTCACACTTCTCCATCTCCCACTACCCTTATTTCTCTCCCACTCTCAGACCTCTCTTTCAAGTCCATGGTTTTAGACCTTCTAACAAATTAAACCAGTGCTGGTCCCAACTGAAACCTCTCTTTAATCCCACTACTCCAACCTATTTTCGCCAGCAATTATTTGACCATAAATTTCCCTCAAACTCCATTGTCATCTTCTTCAGATGGTCACAACACGGTTTCCAAGTTTCCCATTCGTTACAACATTTGTGCAAATTGTTAACTTTATTAGCCTGTGATAAGGAATACTCAAAAATCCTTTATTGCTTATTTATGTGAAAAAATCATAACCCTTTTCGAATTCTTCATTTTTTCACTCTTTATTGAATTGTAGTGATGATTTTTGTGGTAATTATGTTATTGTCGATATCCTGCATCACGACGCATACTACTAAGTTCGAGCTCATTCTCTATTTTGCTATCAAGTAGATTTATCATTTTTAATGATAAATATATAATCTCATATGGATAATATATCCTACTAAACCTGCAGTTTACTTGTGTATTACGAGTTTCATGTCCTACCGTATCACCTTGAGGGTGTGTTTGTTGTCCAGGAATGGTAATGCATAAACGGAGATATGATGTCTAGATATGAGATAGCCAATAGTAAAGGAATCTGAGATTCTCTTTCCTATGTTTGGACACATCCAATACAAACAGGAATGAAAATATTTGGAAATTATAATATAATATTAAATACAGAATTTTTTATTTTTTTATTTTTTACAAATTATAAAAATGTGTAGCAAACCTATACACAATATATTAGTAGATTATAAATTATAATAATAAAGATATAAAATCATTAATTACTGTAGAATGAAATTAGACAAAAAATTAGATAATAAAAAAAATTCATATTTAATATTAAGCAACATTCATATTTTTGTAGTTTCTTAAAAAAAATAATTAAGATAAAGTTTATGAAAATGTTTTTTTTTCTAGTTTCATTTATTTGTTTGTTAATTTATAAAAAATTGTATATATTTTTCTTTTAACTTTTAAAAATTTATTTTCTCTAATTTTTGGGTTGTCCACCATTGATATAAAATTAATAGTACCACTTATATATACTCCCTACATATATTAATAAAATATTTTTAATATTTAAAGCCAAATAAGAATGAGAAGATGAGAGAGAAAATAACATTTATAAATTAAAAAGTGAATAAAAAACTATATTGTGAGAAATGAAGAGTTTTTTTGTTTAAAATTATTCATTTTTTACACGGGAATCTTAGAATACCACCATCCATGTGGTTTTCTGATGACCTCTAATAACAGTCATCTGATTACTGAGTTAATGAATGTCCATTCCTTTAATGAATTTAAGTTCTAAACTAAACATGGGAATGATAGGAATGGCAATGAAATGCCTATTTCTTTACTAAGATGCCTAGCCAACAAACACACCCTCAGGTACAAACTCTAGTTCCATCTCTTTTCATTACTAAATTATAATTCAAGAATTTCATCAAGTTCTATATTCTCTCATTTATCTTTTCTAGAATAAACTTTTTTTTCTAGAAATATGATATTTTCTTATAAAAACATTTTTTTCTCAGTGGGATTATAGAAATAATATCCAAAATTTTCTTTTCAACATTTCACAGAATAGTATATATGAAAATTAGTATCAAACTTAGTGATTTCACCTTTAATAAATACAAGACACCTACAAACATTTTGATCTTTCCTATACCATATCTCGTATAAGGTAAAATTGATAACTTTAAATGGAACATCATGAGATAAAGAGCAAAGTGACAATTTGGTCACCAAACCGTCACAAATTAGGAGTTTTAGTCACTTAACTATTTTTTCAGCAAAAAAAAGTCGCTCAACTAAATTCTTTTGGCCAAAAAAGTCTCTCCATCCATTTAGGACGTCTGAGCTAATAGAAATGCTCTCACGTGACTTCCAGAAGCCTATTTGTAGGGATAATCTTGTCTAAATCTTCACCGCCGCCCTCCACCTAAATCTTCTAAATACTGCCACCACATGAATCGACTCCGCCATCTCCACCACCACCCTCCACCACCCATAATAAGCCTAAATCTTCATTAAACCATCCGCCATTGTCACACTTCTCCATCTCCCACTACCCATATTTCTCTCCCACTCTCAGACCTCTCTTTCAAGTCCATGGTTTTAGACCTTCTAAGAAATTAAACCAGTGCTGGTCCCAACTGAAACCTCTCCTTAATCCCACTACTCCAACCTATGTTCTCCAGCAATTATTTGACCATAAATTTCCGTCAGACTCCATTCTCATCTTCTTCAAATGGTCACAACACGGTTTCCAGGTTTCCCATTCGTTACAACATTTGTGCAAGTTGTTAACTTTATTAGCCTGTGATAAGGAATAGTTAAAAATCCTTTATTGCTTACTTCTATGAAAAAATCATAACCCTTTTCGAATTCTTCATTTTTTCACTCTTTGTTGAATTGTAGTGATCATTTTTGTGGTAATTCTGTTATTGTCGATATGTTGATATTGGCTTGTGTGAGTAATGGGAAATTGGATTTAGCTTTACAGGGGTTCAAGAGGGCCTGAGATTATTGGTTTAAGTTTTTTTTTCGGGGAATATCCGTCCCTGCTGGTTGGGGTCGCCACTCCCATTATTTTATTAAAACTTATTAATCCAACACAAATAAAGTTACAATAAGACAGAGGGGGCTTGTGAAGAATGGAAATGTTGGGAATGTAGAGTATGCGTTTGGGAGATGATTAAGAGGAGGGTTATTGTTGAGGATATGAAAATTTAAGGCACGGGCAACTGCATAAGGCACGGGCTATTGTTGAGGATATGAAAATTTGGGGGATTTACCCAATGTGGTTACTTATAACACTTTGATTGATGGGTTTTGTAAGAAGGATGGGACTGGAAAGATGTATAAGGCTGATGCACTTTTGAAGGAAATGGTGGAGAAGGGGGTGTATCCGAATGAGATTATATATAATGTTCTTGGATAAGTTTATCCCTACAAATACGTACGCTTGTGGAAGTCACGTGAGAACATTTCCGTCAGCTCAGACAGACTAAATGGACGGAGGGACTTTATTCGCCAAAAAAAATTAGTTGAGTGATTTTTTTGGCTGAAAAAATAGTTAAGTAACTAAAACGCCTAATTTGTGACAATTTGGTGACCAAATTCGCACTTTGCTCTAAGATAAAATTCAATATTTATGGTATATAGCCAAAACAATTTTATAAGAATTGTTTGCTCATCATCAATCAAATAATAAATAATAAAATTCGATTATTACTTACATATAGAAACAATTTCTTTTAAGATAATCTTAAAATTATTGATTTAAATATTTCCTATCTCGATCTAATCGAAATATTTTAATACTTTTATCAAGTTATTTTTTAACTTTAATTTTGTATTTTTTGAACTTTTCAAAGCATTCAAATTTATACTTAAATACGTAGAAATCACCATATATAATATAATCATTTGAAGTATGAAAGACCTCATCTAACTAGAATTAACATAGCTCTATATATTAATATGTATTAGACTTAATAATTCAGTAGATCTTTTACCTTTTCTAGTTAAAGGTGAATTTGTCATTTTTCTAATAAATAAGATTCACATTTATCACATGATTCATAATTAGGTAATTTCAAATAAAAATCATTATGTAATTTGGTTATGCATTTCTCATTTATATAACCATATTTATAATATTAGAAATCTGGATTATCCAAATCAAATATATAACAGTTGTTATTCAATTGACTAGCACCATGAAACATCACTACAATAAAAAGACTACATTCATTCATTTGTATTATTATAAATCTATTCATGTAAAACATAAAAAGAAATAATGTTGTAGTCAGTACTGAAAATAACAATCATTTATATTAAGAATTAATCCTCCAATTAAAGAAAAATCTATATTCTTATGGTTAATGTAGCAACTTTTGCTCAATTTAATTACCACATTTAGATATATATTTTCATTTACTAGCCTTCTACTTATTTTTAAATCTTGTATATTTATATAGATATGAGATCTAAATTTTGTATCTAACATCCAAGATTTTATTTTATAAGTAAAAAAAAATTATTTCAATTATAAATGTACTTGAAGTAGAAACTTCACCAAGTAGGTAATTCAATATACTGTGTAAGTTTATATTAAAGTTCAAGTTCATTAATTCAAACTCATATGACTTCATTTATGTGTCTACAAATGTGTAAAAAATCTATTTATTCTATTATTTAATAATTTTATTTAGTATATATGTATATATCGCTTACATTACCTAATTAATATTTTAATTGAGCTCGTAATGAATTATTCACGAATGTAAATAAGTTTTCACCCACTTGTTCATTTATCGTTCATTTATTATGGCTAAAATTATGTTTGTATTTATTTATTTATTAAATAAACAAAAACAACCTGAACCCAACTTATTCATGAATTATTCATGAATAACAAGCGTAGTTTAGCCTAATATTTTTATTCAATATGCATTCCTTCTATATTTTAATATTTTTATTTAATACATATGATTTGATAAATATTTTTTATATTTTACAATTTAATTAATCTTTTCTACATTCTCTTTATTTTTATATCAAATTTTGCTTAGTTAAAAATTATATTTCTAAAATATTTAAAAGATAACATCGATTAGAGTAGAACACCATGAATATATATATATATATGTAACTTGTTCTTAGCAAACCTCCCTCTTGGTATCAGAGCCAGAGGGGGAAGTGGGCTGTAACTTTTTGTTTCATAGGAAAATAAGTATATCGACTGGAAACCAAGACTGTCAGAAGAAAAGGAGATTTTTAATCTCCGTAGACTTGGTGTAAACAAAGTCCCGTACTTATTTTCTGTATTTAGATTTTGCAGATCTGCTAACTTGCAGGGTGAATTTGAGCTTAAACTTGGTGCCTGTTGTTTACCAACACGGATCTGAAGCTGTATTGAGATTGAAAGGTGAAAAAGATCGTGTTGAGGGTACCAGATCTGATCTGGTATGGTAACAAGTAAAAGTATGAAATTCACACTGTGATTTACTAGATCTGCAAAATCTCCGTCCAGAAACCATGAAACACCAGGTTAGGTCTCATGGATCCCGACGGTGATGTGCCAACCGGAGGGATATTACAACTGATTTGTTAAAAGCTTTTATTATTTGTTTATCTTCCGATCATTTAGTTCATATTTTTGTTTAAACATTTATTACTTCTATCTTTAATATGTCTTCTATTTTCATTCGTTTTTCAAGAGGATCTTCTAGTTCCTCTTCAAACTCTTCATCTTCAAACTTTTCAAACAATGTTATTTTCAAGGAAGAAGTAAATCTTGAAAATATTGAACAATCAATTGATAATTGGAAAATTCCTAAAATACCATCAAGTGAAGTTTATAAAGATAAATGGAACTTGGTATCTGACTATACTGTTAAAACAGTAGAACAAGCTGTTAATCTTAATAATGATTATGAAAACATAAAATTGCTCTCTAAAAGAACAATTGAAAAACATAGGCAAAAATATAATTATTTGCATTTTAGAATTGTTCAAGTAGCCGCAAAACCTCTAAATAGAGAAGGACTGGATACTTCTTTGCTTCTTTGTCTTAGAGATTGTAGATTTTTGAATTTTGACGATTCTTTGCTAGGCATGATTGAAACTAGCCTATGTGAAGGTCCTGTTTATTTTGATTGTTTTCCAAACTTTACTGTTTCTTTACAAGATAGAAACACACTTGATGCTTTAACTTTAAATGTTAAAGTTGCAAACTTTAAAGCAAAAACTGGAACACTTCCTGTTACAATCTTGTTTAGAATTCAATAAAAAGCTATGAGTTCAGCCTTCAACACAGGAGCAGTTAGTGCTTCTAAAAAAGGTGAAACGGTTATGTTCCAAACAGATTTGGCTAAGTCTATGTTATCTATTCCTAGAAACATAAAATGGAGTCAAGTAACCCTGCCCGAAAATTGGTTTTTGCCAGAAGCAAATCCACCAGTACCAGTCCAAAATACAGCGGTATCAAATATTAGACAATTTCCTAATGGAGGAGTTCAGATCACTTTTGATAGAACTCAAAGCCTTAGGATCTCAAACACAGTAAATAGTCAAACTTGTAGAAGATCTTTTGAAGCCCAATCTTCTAGACAACCAGCAAGAGCCTCAACATCTTCTGTTGATACACGTATCCATGGTTTAGATAATTCATCTAGGATACCACAAGCTAGATATACAGTAGAATCTCAAATAGATTCCCCTGAGCAAAGTGAAAGTAATAGCCTTCCTAGATCACCTACATATTCTACTATGACAGATAATGTAGGAGAATTAAGGATGCTCAAGCATGATTTTACAATAGACAAAGAAATACTCAGAAAAGAACTTTATAGTAAAGAAAACCAAGAAAAAAGAAAATGGTTTTTTGAAAACTATAAAAATGAAAATAAAAAAGAAATACAAGAAAAATATTATGATTTCTTGAAAATAAACGAGTTGCATTAAGCATTTTTTGCATGGTTTGAACATTATGCAACTAACAATTGTATAGATTATCCTTTTTCAAATGAAAAAGAGATATGTGTTACAAAGACTTGGCAGGTTATTGATGGTGAGACAGTAAGGTCAGAACTTTCGCCATCATCATCATTCACTACTTCATACAAGTCAGTGGAAATCAAAGCAATTCCTTTCAAACAAAAGGAAGCAAAAGATACAGGTCCAGTAAGTGCAAGAGATATTCAGAGCATTTACGAACAAAACAACTACACTAACAAATATCTTCAAGCTATTGGAGAACATCTCCTTTCCAAGCCTATCCAAACTACATCTACATCTCCACATGTACCAAACACTTTCCCAAATAAACCTCTGTTCAAACCACATGA
Source organism: Ophiorrhiza pumila (assembly GCA_016586305.1). Classification (NCBI taxonomy): domain Eukaryota; kingdom Viridiplantae; phylum Streptophyta; class Magnoliopsida; order Gentianales; family Rubiaceae; genus Ophiorrhiza; species Ophiorrhiza pumila. The sequence continues at coordinate 15,132,147 of BLIW01000006.1, forward strand.
GATACTGTAAGGTCTAAGGCAACCTAAGAGGGAGGAGTGAATTAGGTTTCTAAAAATTTCTTGTACTTTCTCCAATCAAGTTCAATACAAGTGAGTAAGTAAAGTGAATTATAATGAGTGAGTGATACAAAGATGTATATTAATAATCCAAAAATGTAATCAATAAACCCAACAATATGATTAATGAATTAAAGCATAAGTAAATCAAAATAAGTGCAGAAATAAAAATAATTGGAATCAAGAACACAAGAGATTTAGAGTGGTTCAAGTCTCCTTCTTGGAGCACTCTACATCCACTACCTAAGTTTCCCAACTTAGGATTTCAAACCTTTCCACTATGAAATAATCTCCTTACAAGTGGTGAGATCAAAAGAACCACTTTTACAACCCAAGCATCACAACTTAGGATTTCACCCAAGGTTCAATCTTAACACAAGCTATCCCAAGCTAAGTGTTCAAGGTTTTTACTCTCACTTGAGAAACCTTTTACAAATACTTACAGTGATTGATTGAAGAGATACACAAGCCCTCAATTAGGTTTGATAAGATGAAGTGAAGCTCACAATATGATTCCTATCAATGCAATTACAACTCAAACTATATATCCCAAAGAAGAAGTGAAGAACTCAATTGAAGGCTCAAGGAACTTTTTAATCTTTTGTTTCCTTTGAAATCAAAATGAATAATGTGAGTTGTAGATGAAGATTTTCAGATGTAAAGCTTGGGAATCAAGTGTTTTCAGGTATGCTAACGTTTGTGTGTTTGATGGTATTTATACTATCAAAGAAAAGACAAGAAAACGTTCATGTTTGACATTTAAAAAAATAGCCGTTGGGACTTTCGGACGGGGGGTTCGGACGTCCGAAACTCCCTTGAGTCGTCCGATCTTTTAGCTTCTGAAAATCAATTTTTCTGTCCAGTTTCGGACGACAGTTTCGGACGGCCGAAACTTGGCCAAGGTCGTCCGATCTTTTAATCTTCAACTTAATTTCAATTTTTGTTTTCCACATCGTTTGTACAACTTCGTACGACTTAGTGCAAGTGTGTACTTCATATTTTGAAGTTCTTTTGAAGACTAAAAACATTTTGAAAACACTTTTTCTTGAGCCTTAAACGAGTAAATCACTTTCTTGTGCTATTTTACAAATTAGGGTTTAGATTTGGGGAATTGACCTAATTTACCATCCTTTTGTTTCTTTTGCGATTTCAATTCTTTTTTCGCTTGATAAATCTCCATGCTTGGCTTCTTTGAATATCTAACATATTGAAACACTTTTTAAACCATTAGCATAAACATAATTGTTTGTTACTCATCAAAATAAGTAAGATTTTAGACCCTAGGTCTTCACAATCTCCCCCTTTTTGATGATGACAAACTAATTATGCAAAAGAATAAATAACAAGTGTAATAACTTACTTGTGAATAGAAAAATTGATATAAGCTCCCCCTATGTGTATATTTCCATTTTCTTTCAATTTTTCTCCCCCTATGTATATACTTCTACTTTGTTTTTCTCTAAATATTCTTCTCCCCCTTAGTTTTTCTTTCACTATATTTCTTTATAGAGTTCATAAACTGCACTCTTTTCTTCCACTCTTTTCTTTTGCTTTATATTTCTCTTTTCTTCTCCCCCTTTTGTCATCATTAAAATAAGATAGTGAGATTATCAAATAGAATTCATAAACGACATAAAACGATACTCATTTCTTACTTGGTTTCTTTTACCTTTATTTGTGGGGAAATAACATCACATTTTAGGACTACCTTTCCACTCCTTGCAACTTAATGGGTGGATAGGCAAAAAAAATGGTTAAGTGCAATAATTTTTTAAACGTTTTGACAGAGTTTCCTTTGTAATTTGACCATTTCCACCTGTCAACAACCCAACAAAAAACAACACAAGAACAAAGAGGCACAATATACAACATTCCATTCAATATCACCATAATCCAATGCCATGAACATGAAGTGCCTCAAAAATATTGAAATCATCAAGCAATATATACAAATTAACCATAAGATTCACACAAATGGCAAAATCCTCAAAACATCAAAAGGCGAAACATCAAAGACATAAAGGTCATAAAACTGTCAAGCATATCAAAACAACCAAAAAGAACTTAAAAACATGAAAATGAGTGATCATCCTAGTCTATTACATAGGATGTATCAATCACGAGCCGGTGCCTTTCCCTTAAGGCGTGCTTGAGCAAGGGCGTTCTTTTGCTCATCGGTCATGAGAACCTCATGCCCGTAGTGAATCTCACTATTTAAGTCATCCACCCTAACGGTTAACGCATCCAATTTTTCTATTATTTCTGCCATTCTACTATCCAAGCTAGATTGCACACCGGCAATGCCACTATCGATGCGATCAGTTAGAGAGTCGAGGTACCCTTGAATAAGGGTCTTGAAGTCGTCATCGATGTAAGGTGCTCGGACAGGCTCCGGTGGTTCTTGATCTTGAGTATCGTGACCTTGATCTTGACCTTCCTCCTCATTACCTTCTCCCTCCATTTCTTCATCCTCTCTTTGGCCTTCAATGGGTTTCTCGAATGTCCAAACCCCATTTACCACATTATACCCATTGACTTAAGAAAGGTCAAATCATAAAGATTACGAGGGGGTACAGGGTACATCGTGGCACCCTCAAGGGATATGCTATTATGCCTTAGGATCTTTGTAATGAGCATGCCATATGGTAAACTACGGCGTTGATCCTTAATGGTAACTTCTATGTACTTAAGCATTAAATATCCAAAATTTACGAGAACTTGCTTAAGTAAGGCATAGAGAAGATAAAGATTCATGGTGTTGGGATCGGTCTTATGGCCATGAGTTGGAAGAATGTTTTTGGCAATGATATGGAACAAAATGCGGTGCTTAGGGCTCAAATTCCTAGTTGGTGCTTCACTTGCCTTAGTGAAAGTCTCTCCATTGAAAGCAATCGCAACTAGGTCACGAAAGTTAAAACCATGTGATGCATTTGACCAAGAGTGAAGCTTAAAATATTTCATGACTTGTTTGCCATCTTTTGCTAAACCATATTGATGATAACATTTAAACAATATGTTAAGGTTCGCAGGGGTCAATGTGATATCCTTGGAGTTAACCCTAGTACACAGTGTATCATCACTTGATTTTAAGCCTTCAGGATAATGTAAATTGGCAAAAAATTCATGCACTAACAAGGTAGGTATTGGCTCATTAGCATACAATATGTCTTCCCAATCTTGATACTTAAAAAGCTCTAGAATATCTACGTTATCACCAAAATTATCTTTTCTCACTATCCTAGGGACAATTATCTTCTTCGAATATGTAAGATAGCTAGTATACTTAGCTTCACATTCAGCATTGATGAATGGAGGGAGTGGAGGTGGAGATGCACCCAATGAGCCATGTTGAACGTGTGAAGGTGCCGTACTTTTTGTCCTCTTGCGTCCTCATGATGTGCTCATGTTGTTCACGACCTTGAGTATCAAAATGAGAGTGAACTTTGAAGATAGAAAACTCAAGAATGTCCAAAATTGAGTTTTACCTAATTTCTAGGGCTATGAATCAAAGGACGAATTTTGATGTGGAAATTTTGAGTTTTGAATCGGTGAAAGTGTTCTCTAGATGCCAAAGAAGGATTCTAATGGACCAATTTGAAGATTAATCGTGTAGAATTCAAATTGAGAATTGGCGGGGAGAAAAGGGTTTGAGAAAAGTGAAGAACAATTGTGAAAATCGCGTAAAGAAATCTGGAATTTTAAGCCTGAAAAGCAAGTTTCGAACGGCCGAAACTTTAGGGGTCTTCCGATCTGGTCGTCCGGACCTCAACAGAGATTGCGCGCTTGAAACTTAGTTTCGGACGGGTAATTCGAATGGGTAAGTCGTCCGATCCTGTCGTCCGAAACTCAGAAAATTTTGAAAAAATGAATCTTTGCGAAATAAACTCAACGTTTTTAGCTCACTTAAGTTGGACTACACCAATATTAAGTCTTAATAGAGAGAATTGATCTTCGGGAAGTGATACGGATGGAGTAGCTTTTGAGCTCTATTCCACACGTTTTCCACAACCTTTGGATCGTTGTTTCTCAATTAATCCGAACAAGCACGAATCATAGAAGAACAATGTGAAAACAAGACAACAAAACAATAAAGGATATTGAACGAGAAGGATTGGAAGGAATCAACCAAACCCCAACGTTAACACGAATAGATTCAGCCCAACTAATGTAAATCAAAAGTTAAACTTCCTCAGTTCGGCGTGTTCTATAAATCTAGACGGGTAAGCTCAACCTAAAGCTCCTCACTTAAGGTTTTCGCGGGTCTTATGATTGTTCAACTAAACTTAGAAGAAGTCTCACGTTTTCTCTCAACTTATCACAGCTGGAAGAAGGTTTTAGCAAAGCTAAACTTTATCAAATTTCATCATCCTTTTAACGTGTAAAAGAATGCCTTTAAATAGGCTACAAAACAAAACCGTAATGTTGTTTTAGGAAACTAAAACTTAAAAAGAATAACTTTCCTAAATTACTTTCCTAATTATCATGTAAGATAATTGGACAAGTAAGTTTCCTAAAAACCGAAACTAAAGCCCAATTAATTAATGTTAATGGACTTTAATTATTACAAGTTAAAATAAACCCAATTAAAACATTAAAAGTGGCGTGAACATTAATGAAGCCCAATACGCCATTACTTGGTCTTCAATGTAGTCCATGGATTCGCGACGGTAATCTGCCAGAATCACGTCACTCATCTTGGTAGGCATTTTTGACGATGCTAACTTCTGAATCTCGTAAAATGTAAAACATAAACGTTGTAGCCCTATCTGTTATCGTTCTGGGGCTTCTTGAATCACGCAATTCGGAGTTATATTGAGTGAGATACGTCCAGAATACCAAAATGTGATAGAAACTTTCAGGATGAATAATTGACTTAAACACCATGGACATGGACACGGGCTCATTCTCATCATTCCCTCCCTCCTTGAAAGGATTCGTCCTCGAATCTTGAAATTGAGCTCTTGGATCAAACACCAATATTACGAACCCCACAAGAATCAAGTCGAGTTGGAATGACTCACATCTCGGCCAACAATGCATTATATTCTGCAAGATCAAAACAAGTGTATAAGATAAACCTTCTTTGGCAGAATATTTATGTATGCATGAAGCATATAAACACGATATTGTTAAAGAAAATTCATAACAATTATGCAAATAAACATCATGTATTAAATGCAACAAGTTATTCTGATTTGCATCATGAAACAATATTAATACTTCATGTAAAAACGAATTTAGTAATTTTTTCAATATGGAAGTATTTAAGATAAACTTAGTAATAATATTCATGGACACATTAACACTAACAAAGAAAACAATTGCACTATTATCATGTAAAGTAAGAAAAGAACATATATATATATGAATGGAATTACAAGGATTATCCAAAGATACATAAGAATATTCATAGCAACTAAACATATATGCATCTCGGATAGAATGTAAATCACAAAATCGTTGGACATAATTTTCAAACATGTGAAAGTTATCAATTATAAAAATACAATTCCTTAGATTAAAATCAAAATGTAAACAATCTAATAAATAGATGTTAACACCATACTTTACCTTTTGGAATTGAAAAGAACTTAAGAATGTCGATAACTTACCAGACAAGTGTTGAACTACTTGATTACCTCTTGGAATTTGATGATTTTGGCTAAGGAACGGGTTGACAATGACTAGTACAAACTCACGAACCAAAAATTCAAAGGAAAAATCATTCCAATAAGTATAATCAATATATTTAACACCTTTATACACAAGGAATTGATTAAGCTCGAAATGATAAACATTAAGATCAAAATATAATTCATGTATTAGATAAGCAACATAGCATGTTAAGAAACTATACATAAACTCATTCAATACAAAATAGTTAGATTTCATAATCGAAGAATTATGTGAAAGAATTTGCTTACTAAAACACAAACCATCAGACTTTAATTCACATGGTAAAAATTTTCGAACTAATGTTTCAAAGGTAGGTGAAAGACATTGAAATTGATTCAAAACAGGATTTAAACTTTGAAAATCAATGTGAATGACGTTATCAAAGTTCTTGTCATATAAACCATTGAAATCAATCAAAAAGCTTTCATACTTACCTAACTTACCTTGCTTACCTTGTGGAAAATAAGCTAAGGCAGATTGGACTCCTTCCAATTGATAATGAGTTGTTTGCAACTCCATTATATGTCTAGGAACTCCATAAACCTGCAAAACAAAAGAACTAGGCAGCAAACAATGTAAATCGTGATCACTAGAATTCATAAGTACAAGATGTTGTTGTTTAGCTCTCAATGAACTCTCATGCTCACTCTTTCTATTACACTTATTTCGCTCACAGCCTATGCTAACTAAGTCACTCTTTTGACTTTCTTTTTCATTTTTTTTCTTTCAATTCTTTTTCCCTCTTTTGCTTTTCCAATTCACACTTTTCTTTCTCTTTTTCTTCTCTCAAATCATTACAAGCTTTAGCAATTCTAGCTTGATCTTCAGAAACTTCACAGAGCGTTAAAGCACGAAGATTAAACTTTTTACTATTCTTCATGAATGAATAGCAATTTTTGAGCTCTTTATAAACACCCTTACAAGCAAGTTGCCATGGTTTTCCCAATAAAAGATGGGCTGTTTGCATAGGAAATATGTCACATAGTACCTCATCTTTGTAATTCCCCACGAAGAATGCAACCTTGACTTGCATGGACACCCATACTTCACCACAATTATCGCTCCATTGCAGCAAGTAAGGATTTGGATGTGGAGTGGTTTGCATATTTAACCTTTCTACCATTAGCTCACTAGCAAAGTTAGAGCTTCTTCCACAATCAATCACCACAACACATACTTTATCTTGGACTTTACACCTTGTATGAAACTCTTTTACACATGATGTAGATGCGATTTTAGACTCCTCCATTTGTACCTACAAGGTTAGTAAAGAAAACAAGAAGAAAACAGTATATAATCCTCTCGGGTTCTCACTATTTGGGTGAGTAGATGCTCTCCTCTCTAGGCTTTTCTCGTGTATACCATAACTAATCTCTCAACAATGTTTCTCTCAGACTAATTGAAACTTACCGTTCAACAATTTATATAACAAATCTCAACCAATTTAGTTCAACAAGTCAATTCACACAAGTTAAACCAAAGAAGTTTGAAAAGAAACACGTCACAATAGTATTTCAAAGATCACGTATGGGGTATAACTTGGGTTATTTCAGAAAACTACGAAAGTAGCAACTAGGCAAGAAAGCAAGATGAATGATTTTGATTTCACCCAAGCAAGATTTGTCACGATCAATATTGATGATTTTCAAACTCAACTTAAGAACACTTAGTTCTTTCAAATGGAAATTAAAGCAGCATATAAGGACAAGTCCGAAGATATATATATATTATTTATTTATTTTTTATTTTTTTATTTTTTTTTCTTTGCCGAGTTTCGGACTCTAGTTTCGGACGACTGCTTTGGTTTCGGACGGCCGAAACTTAAATTCCTGGAACGACGACTTTTCTGTTGAGTTTCGGACGCTAGTTTTGGAAACTTTTGATGAAACCCTAGCAAATTTTTTGACGTGCGACTCAATCAACGAAAACACAAAGAATTCAACACTATGAAGACAATTCAAAAGTGTAGAATGTAGACACCAAAAGAACACAAAAGAACAGCAAGAAAACAACACAAGAAGCACAAAACAGCAAGAATGTAAACGGATTACCTTGAATTTAGAAACAACCTTTGCTCTGATACCACTTGATACGGATGGAGTAGCTTTTGAGCTCTATTCCACACGTTTTCCACAACCTTTGGATCGTTGTTTCTCAATTAATCCGAACAAGCACGAATCATAGAAGAACAATGTGAAAACAAGACAACAAAACAATAAAGGATATTGAACGAGAAGGATTGGAAGAAATCAACCAAACCCCAACGTTAACACGAATAGATTCAGCCCAACTAATGTAAATCAAAAGTTAAACTTCCTCAGTTCGGCGTGTTCTATAAATCTAGAACGGGTAAGCTCAACCTAAAGCTCCTCACTTACGGTTTTCGCGGGTCTTATGATTGTTCAACTAAACTTAGAAGAACTCTCACATTTTCTCTCAACTTATCACAGATGGAAGAAGGTTTTAGCAAAGCTAAACTTTATCAAATTTCATCATCCTTTTAACGTGTAAAAGAATGCCTTTAAATAGGCTACAAAACAAAACCATAATGTTGTTTTAGGAAACTAAAACTTAAAAATAATAACTTTCCTAAATTACTTTCCTAATTATCATGTAAGATAATTGGACAAGTAAGTTTCCTAAAAACCGAACTAAAGCCCAATTAATTAATGTTAATGGACTTTAATTATTACAAGTTAAAATAAACCCAATTAAAACATTAAAAGTGGCGTGAACATTAATGAAGCCCAATACGCCATTACTTGGTCTTCAATGTAGTCCATGGATTCGCGACGGTAATCTGCCAGAATCACGTCACTCATCTTGGTAGGCATTTTTGACGATGCTAACTTCTGAATCTCGTAAAATGTAAAACCTAAACGTTGTAGCCCTATCTGTTATCGTTCTGGGGCTTCTTGAATCACGCAATTCGGAGTTAGATCGAGTGAGATACGTCCAGAATACCAAAACTTGATAGAAACTTTCAGGATGAATAATTGACTTAAACACCATGGATATGGACACGGGCTCATTCTCATCAGGAAGTGGTTTGGTAAAAATATCCGCCAATTGTTCTTTAGTGGAAACATATTCTATGTGAATTTCCTTATTTTGAACAAGATCACGAATGAAGTGATGTTTAATATCAATGTGTTTAGATCTAGAGTGTTGGATAGGATTCTTAGTAAGATTTATGGCACTTGTATTATCACACTTTATGGATACACATCCAAAATCTAAACCAAAGTCAATAAGAGTATGTTTCATCCAAAGAATTTGAGAACAACAACTTGCGGCGGCTATGTATTTGGCCTCCGCCGTTGACAAAGATACGGAAGCTTGTTTTCTACTTGACCAAGATACAAGTGATTTTCCTAGAAATTGGCACGTTCCACTTGTGCTTTTCCTATCAACCCTACATCCGGCGAAATCGGCATCGATAAACCCTACTAAATCAAAGGTGTTCGTCCTAGGGTACCAAAATCCATACTCTATCGTTCCTTTTAGGTATCTAAGTATTCTTTTTACAGCCAACAAGTGTGATTGTTTAGCACATGATTGAAATCTAGCACATAAGCACACAGCATACATAATATCCGGCCTACTAGCTGTCAAATAAAGCAAACTTCCGATCATTCCTCTATATTGTGTTTCATCAACTTTTACGCCATTTTCATCTTTGTCTAACTTAGTTGAAGTACTCATAGGTGTTCCGTTAGGTTTAGAGTCTTCCATTCCAAATTTTTTAAGTAACTCCTTAGTGTATTTTTCTTGGCTTATGAAGATCCCTTCATCCATTTGTTTAATTTGTAATCCAAGAAAGAAAGTTAATTCTCCCGTCATACTCATTTCAAATTCATCTTTCATTAGTTTTGAAAATTCTTCACACAATGATTCATTAGATGCACCAAAGATGATATCATCAACATAAATTTGCACAATCAACAAATCATTATTATAATATTTGGTAAACAAAGTAGTGTCTATTATGCCCTTGTGAAAGTTCTTTTCTATCAAAAATCTACTAAGTCTTTCATACCAAGCTCTAGGTGCTTGTTTTAGTCCATATAGTGCTTTGACCAATTTATATACATGATTAGGAAACTTATTGTTTTCAAAACCGGGAGGTTGTTCTACATATACTTCTTCTTGGATATAACCATTTAAGAAAGCACTTTTAACATCCATTTGAAAAAGTTTAAATCCTTTAAAGCAAGCATATGCAAGTAACATGCGGATAGACTCAAGCCTTGCTACAGGAGCAAAGGTTTCATCATAGTCTATGCCTTCCTCTTGCCTATATCCTTGAGCCACTAACCTAGCTTTGTTCCTTACTATGCTTCCTACTTCATTAAGTTTGTTCCTAAAAATCCATTTAGTTCCTATGCTTGAAGTATCTTTAGGTCTTTCTACTAAATTCCAAACTTTACTTCTTTCAAATTGGTTTAATTCTTCTTGCATAGCTACAATCTAATTATCATCTTTTAAAGCTTCATTTATATTTTTTTGGCTCAATTTGTGAGAGGAAGACAAAGTTGTTATCTAAACGCAATGATGACCTAGTGTTGACTCCTTTAGATGGACTTCCTATGATTAAATTTTTAGGATGACTTTGAATAAATTTCCAAGCTCTAGGAAGATCATTTTCTTGTAGACATTTATCTAATGTTTGATTATCCTCTTTAGGGTCATTTTGCGGGGAAGAGTTATTGTCTATTTCATTTTTATCTTGTTCATGTAATGGATTTTCTTCTATTCCTATTTCTTCATCACTTTCTTTATGGCTTTTACTTGTTTCACCTTCATCAAACTTTACATGAATTGCCTCTTCTATTATCATGGTTCTTTTGTTATAAACTCTATATGATTTTCTAATTTCTGAATATCCTAAAAATAATCCTTCATCCGATTTCTTATCAAATTTTCCTAAAGTGTCTTTTACATTTAAAATGAAGCATTTACAACCAAAGACTCTAAACTATCCTATATTTGGAGTTTTCTTATAGATTAATTCATATGGAGTTTTCTTCAACAAAGGTCTAATCAAAGTGCGATTCATGACATAACACGCGGTGTTAACCGCTTCGGCCCAAAAATATTTTGGCAAATCATTTTCACAAAGCATAGTTCTAGCCATTTCTTGAAGTGTTCTATTTTTCCTTTCAACTACTCCATTTTGTTGAGGTGACTTTACCACTGAAAAATTATGTGTAATACCATTTTCATCACAATGAGTTATAAAGCTTTCATTAACAAATTCGGTTCCATTATCACTTCTAATTTTTACTACATTTAAGCTTAACTCATTTTGAACCTTTTTAAATAATCTAACATACTCTTGAAATGTATCACTTTTATGTGCCAAGAATATTACCCAAGTGTACCTAGAATAGTCATCAACTATTACAAACACATATCTTTTACCACCTAAGCTTGTGGTTTGTCAAAGTCCAAATAAGTCCATGTGGATTAACTCTAAAGGTTTTGAAGTTGTTACCATGTTTTTAGGTTTGAAACTACTCTTGGTTTGTTTTTCAAATTGACATAAATCACACACTTTATCTTTCTCATATTTTTGTTTAGGTAGCCCTCTAACTAGTTCTTTAGCTACTAGGTTATTTATGTTATCAATTCCAACATGAGCTAGTCTCTTATGCCATAACCAAGTAATATCATGCACCACACTAAGACATTGCATATCTTGTTCCATAATATCACACAAATGCAAAGTGTATACATTGTTATGTCTAGATCTGGTGAGAACAATTTTACCATCGCTAGGATCAATAACAACACATTTTTCACGTTTAAATAACACATCAAGATCTTTATCACATATTTGACTTATACTAATCAAATTGAATTTCGAATCATCAATCAAAAGTACATTTTCAATCACATTGCTATTGTTGTTTGCTACATTTTCGATTCCAACTATTTTCCCTTTTTTGTCATTTCCAAAAGTCACATGTCCCTTATTTTTGGATTTCAAGTTGTTAAGCAACAAGGGATTACCGGTCATGTGTCTTGAGCATCAACTATCAAGGAACCATTTGGTGTCCAAAATTGTATTTTTTAAACATACCTACATTCGAGAATCAATGTGTAAAGTTAAGCTCTTACATCATTGATATCTTTTCTTTTCCATGTTTTTGATCCATTTTCTACTTCCATTCTAGCAAAACATTTTCTAGAGGTATGTCCTTTTTTACAACAATAGTCACATATTACATGGTATTTAAATGAATGTGAAGTCTTATAGTAAGGCATAGCATTGTGAAATCTAGGTTCAAAGTTGTACCTCTTATGTCCATAATGTGGAATATACATTCTATGATCATTATGTGTGTTATGCTTTTTATATCCATGATGTGGGTGAGGTCTATTTTTAGAGTCTTCAATCCTTTTATCATGATTGTATGATGTGTGAGTCATTTTTATCGATTTGGATTTTGAACTTTGACCTATTTCATGTGAGTATCCTAATCCAAATTTGCTATTTCCCATCCTTTGATTTCCTAGAAGTATTTCTAAGTTATTCTTACCATGAGTGAATTTGGCTAAACAATCACTAAGGTCTTCTATTCTCTTTCTTAACCCTATGTGTTCTTTCTTGACTTCATCATATTTTTTATCCTCTTCTCTAGCCTTGTTACTATCTATTGTTAGTTTTTCATTTTCAGTTTTTAAGGTACAATTCTCTTTAACTACACTATCATATTTAGTGTTCAACTCTTGATTACTAGAGGTGATTTCTTCCATTTTGGCTTTAAGCCTCTTATTTTGAGTTTTGGTTTTCTTTAACTCATCTACCAATCTAGCAATGTACAACTCAAGTTCATCTTGATCATTACAATTATCATCATCATCATCACTAGAAGAAAGACTTACCTCATGTTCTTCAAATCCCATAAAACACATGTTAGCAACTCCTTCTTCTTCTACGTCGGTTTCCTCTTCAGATTTGTCATCATCCCATGTGACCTTGAAGCTTCTTCCTTTGCCTTTCTTGTCTTGTTTGAACTCCTTCTTTCTTCTTGGGCAATCTGCAATAAAATGTCCAGGTTGGTTACATTCATAACATTTGTTAACCTTGGAGGTTTCTCCCTTCTCTTTCATCCAATCTTTGTTCCTAAAATTTCTTCCTTTGTTAAACCTGTTTTTCCTACTTTGAATCATCCTAGATAACTTTCTAGTGAGAAATACAAGATCATCATCATCTTGTTCATTTATGTCTTCTTCATCTTCCTCAACATCATTCTCATTCTTTGACACTTTAAGTGCTATGTTCTTTTTAGCCTTAGTATCTTCTTCTTTTTGAGTTTTAGACTTGATCTTCAATTCATATGACATAGGTGAACTAATTAGTTGATCTATGGGAAGTTCTCTCAGATTTTTAGCTTCTTCAATAGCTATAGCTTTTGATTCCCATTCCTTAGGTGGAGAGTTTAAAATCTTTCTATTTTGCTCACCTAAGGGGTAAATTTTACCTAGGTTATCCAAATCTTTAATTATGCTATTGAATCTACAAAACATTTTATCAATAGATTCATTACCATCCATTTTAAAGCTTTCATATTGTGTTACCAACAATGATTTCTTTTCCTCTTTTACATCTTCGGTTCCCTCGTGGATTTCCCTAAGTTTTTTCCAAATGTCATGTGCATTTTTACATCCTTTAACTCTACTTGATTCATTAACATCTAGTGAGTTATATAAAGCATTAGTGGCTTTAGCATTTAGGGTGAGGTTTCTCCTATCGGTTTCAGTGAGTTCACTCCTATTCTTTTCTCTAATTTCATCACCTATGATTATCTCAACCTTATAAGGTCCTTCTTCTACAATATACCACATCTCAATGTCAATGGATTTGAGATAGATTTCCATCCTATCTCTCCAACTGCTGTAGTTGGTTCCATTAAACATTGGAGGCCTAGAGATAGATTGTCCATCCATAAACAAAGCATTGTTTGTTGCCATAATCTTTTACTCTAAGGTTGTTAAGCCTAAGCAAGTAGAGACCAAGATCTGATACCAATTGTAAGGTCAAAGGCAACCTAAGAGGGAGGAGTGAATTAGGTTTCTAAAAATTTCTTGTACTTTCTCCAATCAAGTTCAATACAAGTGAGTAAGTAAAGTGAATTATAATGAGTGAGTGATACAAAGATGTATATTAATAATCCAGAAACGTAATCAATAAACCCAACAATATGATTAATGAATTAAAGCATAAGTAAATCAAAATAAGTGCAGAAATGAAAATAATTGGAATCAAGAACACAAGAGATTTAGAGTGGTTCAAGTCTCCTCCTTGGAGCACTCTACATCCACTACCTAAGTTTTCCAACTTAGGATTTCAAACCTTTCCACTATGAAATGATCTCCTTACAAGTGGTGAGATCAAAAGAACCACTTTTACAACCCAAGTATCACAACTTAGGATTTCACCCAATGTTCAACCTTAACACAAGCTATCCCAAGCTAAGTGTTCAAGGTTTTTACTCTCACTTGAGAAACCTTTTACAAATACTTACAGTGATTGATTGAAGAGATGCACAAGCCCTCAATTAGGGTGGATAAGATGAAGTAAAGCTCACAATATGATTCCTATCAATGCAATTACAACTCAAACTATATATCTCAAAGCAGAAGTGAAGAACTCAATTGAAGGCTCAAGGAACTTTTTAATCTTTTGTTTCCTTTGAAATCAAAATGAAAAATGTGAGTTGTAGATAAAGATTTTCAGATGTAAAGCTTGGGAATCAAGTGTTTTCAGGTATGCTAACGTTTGTGTTTTTGATGGTATTTATACTATCAAAGAAAAGACAAGAAAACTTTCATGTTTGACATTTAAAAAAATAGCCGTTGGGACTTTCGGACGGGGGGTTCGGACGTCCGAAACTCCCTTGAGTCGTCCGACCTTTTTGCTTCTGAAAATCAATTTTTCTGTCCAGTTTCGGACGACAGTTTCGGACGGCCGAAACTTGACCAAGGTCGTCCGATCTTTTATTCTTCAACTTAATTTCAATTTTCGTTTTCCAAATCTTTTGTACAACTTCGTACGACTTAGTGCAAGTGTGTACTTCATCTTTTGAAGTTCTTTTGAAGACTAAAAACATTTTGAAAACACTTTTTCTTGAGCCTTAAACGAGTAAATCACTTTCTTGAGCTATTTTACAACTTAGGGTTTAGATTTGGGGAATTGACCTAATTTACCATCATTTTGTTTCTTTTGCGATTTCAATTCTTTCTTCGCTTGATAATCTCCATGCTTGGCTTTTTTGAATATCTAACATATTGAAACACTTTTTAAACCATTAGCATAAACATAATTGTTTGTTACTCATCAAAATAAGTAAGATTTTAGAACCTAGGTCTTCAGAAATACCCTCCAAGATAGCTAACCAGCTAGCAAACAGACCTCTAACCGAGTTAGAAAAAAGGATAGCAAAGATTGAAGAAACCTTTACTACCCCAAAATCGAAGAAAAAATCAAGTGATCCTGCTTCAGCATCTGCTTCGGTAAATCAAGCTATGTGTGTCTTGGACAAAAGAGAAATGTCTGAAGATGAACAATCGCAATCAGAATCTCCAGTGGCAGAGATTGCTAAACTAAGATATCGAAGTTCACTTGGTGACAAACAACTGTCAAACTGGAAAAGGCCTCAGAAGTTGTACTATCCCAGGGCAACATACCCAGACATGGTGTTGGAAGAAAGACCCAACATTCTCCAAAATAGCTACAATGCCAACAATATCTATGAGTGGAACATAGATGGACTGACGGAGTACAGTATGATGACTATTCTCCAACAGATGACAATGGTGGCATCATACAGAACATCTCAGGCTTGTACAGACCAATTGGCAGCACATATTTTAGTTGCCGATTTTACAGGGCAATTAAAAGGATGGTGGGATGAACATCTCACTGAAGATGACAGACAAAGCATCATGCACTCAGTTAAGACTGATGATCAAGGAGAACCAATCCTACAAGATGGTGATACTATTTCTGATGCTGTATCTACTTTGATATTTACTATTGCCAAAACTTTTATTGGTGATCCAGGTTTTTTCAGAGACAGATCATCAGAATTACTGAACAATTTGAAGTGCAAAAACTTATCGGATTTCTGATGGTATAAAGATACATTTTTCACCAGAATATATGGCAGACCTGATGGTAATCAAGCTTATTGGAAGGAGAAATTTCTTGATGGACTTCCAAAGTCTTTAAGGGATATGGTTCAAGAAGAACTCAGAAACACATATAATGGAGTGGTTCCATATGAACAAATTACATATGGACAGCTGACAACACAAATCCAACAGGTTGCCTTGCGAATCTGCAGGCAAGATAAAATGCTCCGGCAACTGGCAAAAGACAGGGCACAAAGGAGGAAGGATCTTGGTTCTTTCTATGAACAGTTTGGACTTCCCAGCTGTAGCCAAACCCAGAAACCTAAACATCATAAACACATCCAAACCCAGATATGCCAAACATTTCCCCAAACGAAGACTTCCATATAGACAACCAAAACCTTTACCACAACCAATCAATCCACAGCCTAAACCATACAAATGCCATAAACCGGGACATATAGCAAAATATTACCGTCTCAGAAGAAGAATTCAGAATTTGGAGATAGATGACAATATTCTGAATCAAATATCAAACCTTCTTGCTGAAACAGAGGATGAAGAATCAGGATATAGCGAGGACAATCATATCAATTAGATGGAAGATGATGATATTAATAGTTCTTCTTCTAGCGATGATTCACATCTAGAAGGCCCAATTATTAATGTTTTAACCAAAGAACATGATTTACTTCTGGAAATGATTGATAATCTGGAAGATCTAGAACAGAAAAGGTACTATCTCAGCCAGTTCAAAAAAGCAGCCAGTGATCAACCATCTACTTCTAAATTCAGAAGTGATCATCCTGCAAATCACCCGAAGGTATTCAACACCTATAACCTTACTAATATCTTGAATAAATTTCCTCAAAAATCCTCCAAACAGATAACAATACAAGACTTGGAAACTGAAGTTACAAAACTCAAAATGGAAGTCAGAGAGATCAAAGCTCATCAGGAGCTTGATCAATTGGTTTTGCAAAACCTGACAGAACAGTTAGCACAAACAAATAAGGGTAAAGCCAAGGAGGAAGAAGTAGAAGTTGAACAATTCCTCGAACCCTTAAACTCTGAAATCCCAAAGATTCTGTCTGCTATCACTTTTAGGAGACATGATGTTCGGATTAAATTAGTGGTACAAAATAATTTTGTATTAGAAACAGCATCATTATGGGATACAGGAGCGGATCTTAGCTGCATTGATGAAGGAATCATTCCGTCAAAATTCTTTGAGAAAACTAAAGAAGGACTTCGTTCAGCAAACGAGTATAAGCTCAACATATCCTATAAGCTTACTGATGTTGAGGTAAAGTTTTCTTCAGCAGCAGTTAAGGTATCATTTCTATTGGCTAAAAATCTTACTCATCCAGTTATTTTGGGTACGGATTTTATTATACAATTGATGCCTTATATGACAATATTCGAGGGAATTTTGCCACAAAATCTGGGAAAAAATATTCTTCTTCCTTTTACCAGGCCTCCAGTACACAAGGAGCTGAATCCTTTATCTAACAAGATCAAACAGATTAATTTCTGAAAAGAAGAAATTGAGTATAAAAGAATCGAGGCACAATTGGCTCAACCACTGATTCAGAACAGAGTCATTCCAAGAGAAAATTGAGCAGCAAGATTGTGCTGAAATACCAACTGCTTTCTGGAAGAGGAAGCAACATACAATTTATCTTCCCTACGAAAAGGATTTCAAAGAGAAAGATATTCCAACAAAAGCTAGACCAATCCAGATGAATCAAGAATTGCTGGAACATTGTAAGACAGAAATCAATGATCTTCTAAAGAAGCAGATCATCAGACCAAGCCAGTCTCCCTGGAGTTGCCCGGCATTCTATGTGAACAAAAGTTCAGAAATTGAAAGAGGAGTGCCAAGACTGGTAATAAACTACAAAGCCTTAAACGAAGCTCTTCAATGGATCAGGTATCTAATTCCAAATAAAAGAGATCTTTTGTAAAGGCTTAATACATCAAAGGTATTCTCTAAATTTGACATGAAGTCTGGATTTTGGCAAATTCAGATTAACCCAGCTGACAGGTACAAAACAGCTTTTACAGTACCATTTGGACACTATGAATGGAAAGTTATGCCTTTTGGCTTAAAAAACGCTCCATCAGAATTTCAAAGGATTATGAACGACATATTTAATCCTTACTCAAGTTTTACTATTGTTTACATAGATGATGTCCTAGTCTTTTCTAACAACATAGATCAACATTTTAAACATCTTAACATTTTCTTACAAGTTGTTAAAGAAAATGGTCTAGTTGTATCAAAAAAGAAGATTAGTCTATTCCAGACTAGGATTCGATTTTTAGGACATTATATCCAGTTAGGAACAATTATTCCTATAGAAAGATCTATCCAGTTTGCAGATAGGTTCCCTGACCAAATTCTAGAAAAACAACAACTACAAAGGTTTCTAGGATGTTTGAACTATATAGCTGATTTTATTCCTGAATTAGCTAATATTATTAAACCTTTGTATGACATGTTGAAGAAGTCACCCCCACCATAGACTGATGTCCATACTGAGGCGGTAAGAAGAGTGAAAGCCCAAGTCAAGGCCCTGCCTTGCTTGATTCTGCCAAACCCAAGTCTTCCAAAGATCATTGAAACTGATGCATCTGATTTGGGTTATGGCGGGATACTTAAACAAGTACAAGACAACAAAGAAAGAATTGTTGCCTTTACTTCTAAACATTGGAATAGTGCTCAACAGAACTATTCCACAATAAAAAAAGAAATGTTAGCTATTGTTTTGTGTATTTCAAAATTTCAGTCTGATCTGCTTAACAAGAAATTTCTTGTTAGAGTAGATTGTAAATCTGCAAAAGACGTTTTGAAAAAAAATGTGAAAAATCTTGCTTCTAAACAAATTTTTGCAAGATGGCAAGCTATTTTATCTATTTTTGACTTTGATATTGACTATATTAAAGGAGAAACAAATTCTTTGCCTGACTTTTTGACTCGTGAATTCTTGCAGGGTAGGTAATGCCTCCAAGAAAGAAGAAAGAAGAAGAACCACCCCCAATGCCTAAGCGTATTGTTCAAACCCTTCAATCCAAGCAAACTGAAGCCTCCACTTCAACCAAACAAACCCCTGCACAGATATCTGCAGGCAAACAGCCCAAAGACTATGCTTTGAGCCCAATCCAGTTGGAAACCATAAAAACAGAAACTTCAAACTTGCCCATTTCAATCGTCAACCCAAAAATTTGGGCCGAAATGGTAGAAGACAATGAAGCGGTCGAATTGGAGACTGTCCAGAAATGGGCTGCATCTGTAGGATTTCAACTCGTGAAATCCCCACAAACTTCAGTAGTGGTTTCAAACCTTACTAATTTGAAAAATACTCAAACTTCTGTAGTGGTTGCAAGCCCTACAAATTATTCAAATGTGGTGGCATCTAGCTCCGCAAACACAAAACAAATTTCAAAAAATGTTTTGCAAAAAACAGTTTTGAAACAAGAATATTTCAAAAATCAAACTTATGTTTTTGTTAGCCAAACAGAACCTGATTTCTTTGTAAATAATCCAAATGAAGTAGCTGAGGCTATTTTTCCAAAAACTTCAAATTTTATTGAGCAAACACCACACAAAACCCAAAATTTCTATGAGTTTATTCTTGTAGATATTAAATCGATTGCCTTAAAGCACTATCTTGACCAAAAAGATAGAACATTGATTACTCATTCAACCGCCCAAATCCTCAAAATCTTTAAACCATCAGATTGGGGAACCAATTTGAATACACCTCGAAATTTTTCACAACCTTTTTCTCCTCCAAGATTTACATATTGGGATTATAGGCAAGCTTGTTTTAATACCTTTTCAAAGCAAAACCAGATAAACAAACACCCCTGGTTTTTCTATTTCAAAAGAGGAACCAAATACGATTTTCCAATCTGGTTTATTCAATGGTGGAATTGTTTTGGACCAAATCCACAAATTCTCCCAGCAGAAGCTCAGTTGGGATTACAAAAATTTTCAGAAAAATTTACAACTACTGAAATGCATATTCCAGTATTACTGCATTTCTATTCAATCTTTTCTTTGTCATGGATTTATGCTTGGATGTTTGAATTTTCTAAGCAGGAGAACAAATTTCCTCCACTCTTAATCAGACAAGGATACACAAAGTGGTGGAAGGATTTTGACATTGGATGTTCGCATCCACACAAAATTGATGCATGGTTTCAGAAGAATCCACAATTCCTCTCATCAGCAGATCCAAAGATATGTCAATTTCTTCAACAGAAATCCCTTACGGCTTCCAAATTGGAAGCAATTTCAAACAAAAATGACTATGTCAAACAACTTGAGAACTTGTTGGCCCAATTTAAACAAGCTAGCAGTTCTACAAAAGAAGAGCCCAGTACATCAAGCACTGGCCCAATTCAAGCAAGCCCAATCTTGGGAACAGATGAGGAAGACTTGCTATTTGACCAAGATCAAAATGAAGATGACTGTTATGGTATATATTCTCAAATACCATAAAATTAAAGACTTTGACTATACAGATATTGACTGTAATAGTATAGTCAAAATTAAATAAAAAAAACTGCTATAAGTATCCCCACTTTCAACAGCAGGGGCAGACTTTGGAGACCACTACTCAAAGTTTTGGAAATTTCCTCCCGTAGCAAACTTTCTTTCATTCCTTTCTTTCCTTCTTAGCTTTTTCATCTTCTTCTTCTTCTCTTATTTTCATCTTTTCTTGGAAGATTTCCTAAGATTGGAATACCTTTGCTTGGATCCCTTGCTTAAGAACTTATTGGAGTTTGATTAAGGACCAAACTTGTGTAAGGACCTTAATCTTATGAACTTGGATCCCTTGCTTGAGCATCCTTAATTCTCCTACATTATCTGTCATAGTAGAATATGTAGGTGATCTAGGAAGGCTATTACTTTTGCTTTGTTCAGGAGAATCTATTTGAGATTCTACTGTATATCTAGCTTTTGGTATCCTAGATGAATTATCTAAACCATGGATACGTGTATCAACAGAAGATGTTGAGGCTCTTGCTGGTTGTCTAGAAGATTGGGCTTCAAAGATCTTCTACCTGTTTGACTATTTACTGTGTTTGAGATCCTAAGGCTTTGAGTTCTATCAAAAGTGATCTGAACTCCGCCACTAGGAAATTGTCTAATATTTGATACCGCTGTATTTTGGACTGGTACTGGTGGATTTGCTTATGGCAAAAACCAATTTTCGGGCAGGGTTACCTGACTCCATTTTATGTTTCTAGGAATAGATAACATAGATTTAGCCAAATCTGTTTGGAACATAACCGTTTCACCTTTTTTAGAAGCACTAACTGCTCCTGTGTTGAAGGCTGAATTCATAGCTTTGTATTGAATTCTAAACAAGATTGTAACAGGAAGTGTTCTAGTTTTTGCTTTAAAGTTTGCAACTTTAACATTTAAAGTTAAAGCATCATGTATGTTTCTATCTTGTAAAGAAACAGTAAAGTTTGGAAAACAATCAAAATAAACAGGACCTTCACATAGGCTAGTTTCAATCATGCCTAGCAAAGAATCGTCAAAATTCAAAAATCTACTGATTATTTTGGTAAAATAGGGAGTGATTTTCTAAAATATAATTCATTGTTTAGTTTAGTATTGTAGTCTTCTTGTTGTTATTTTAAGTTTCTGTTTCGTTTAGTTTTATTCTTAATTTTAATTTATGTTGGATTTAGTGTGAATCATATTTTTCAGTTTATATTTGTAATAGTTTAGTTTACTATCATTACTTTTTGTAAGTTATATGCTAGTGTTAGATGTGATGTATTTTATATTTATGCATTCTAAAATTTTAAATGTTAAATTGTGTGTGTGTGTGTGTGTCTTTTATAAAATTAGTGAGATAATTTTAAATGTCAACATTTATTTGGTAATTTAATATTTTAAAAAGTCAACATTCATTTGGTAATGTGATTATATTATTGGGGAGGTAGATATAGTTATCCAAACATTTTAAAAGAATTTAGTTTGTATTTTAGGTTTCATAATAAAAGTCAAACCTATTTAGTCAATCATCAGCTGATTAAAGATAAAGGGTATTTGTTAAAGTTTTGAATGGTATAAGAACTCAATTATTTTGTTTTGAATAAAGGAAAGAAAATTAGTCCTTTTTTAACATCATATTAGCTTACCATAACAATTTTGAGTAAATAATTTTAATAATCTCTCAACTTGACAATAAGAATATGGATTTGGTCCCCACTTTTGAAAACGTTGCATTTTAGTTTATCAGCTTCAATTTTATTATACAAATGATTATTAACTCATTTTTAATTCATTTGCCAAATAATATTATTAGTCATGTAGTGTAAAACAACAGACGAACAACGTTATTTGTTAAATAGATAGAAAATGAGTTAAAAACTGTTTCTTTAAAAAAAATCCAAATTGAATAACCAAAATATAATTTTTCCAAAGTTCGGAATCAAAACCTACTAACCTCCAAGTTCGGGATCAAAATATAAAATTATAATATATAAAATAATTAACGATCATTAATATTATGGTTGAAATACATTAAAAGGAAACGACATCGTTTCAATATTACCCAATCTTAATGTTCAAAATGACATCATTTCACTAAATTCAGAGATTAAAACCATAAATATCACTAAATCAAATTTGTAATTATGAGATTTTAAACAATATATAGATCCCCTACTATTTGGGAATACAAGCCATAAAGAATTTCAAATGGGTCATTTTCAAACTAGAGTGGAATGCATTATTGTACCTCCATTGGGCTATAGCCAGAGGCGGACCTAGGCGGGGTCTGAAGGAGACTGAAGCCCCCGCCAAGCTCGCCGGAGACTTTACAGGGGTAAGATTACCACTGTTGGGCCGCCTCCCACCACGAGGGCTGAAGTTGAAGAAGACTATATAATTTCAATTTCTTTTTTGTTTTTAAAAAAATACAACCACTTAACAAAACGACGCTATTTTGTTTATTTATTTGAAAACTAGACTTCTAAACTGATTTCCTTCCTGGATCCGGGACAGAAAACTCAAAGCTCAAAATTCAACTTTCAAGTTCTAACATTTTTTTTTTCTAAATTCTAAACTCTTCCCATCTCCCAAATTTCTAAATCCTATTTCCAAATCAAAACCCTTCCCATCTAGCCATATCCCAAATTTCCAAACTCAATTTTCAAATCCACTAGTAAAGAAACTTTATTTTTCCATTTCTTTTTCTTCCCTCATTGTCTCTTTTTCTTTATCTCCATTTTTGGTATTCAAGAAAGGTTAGTTTTACTTCTTCTTTTTTTATTTGGAGTTTTGTTATCTAAATGTTGTTAATTGTAAGTTAATTCTAATTACTAAGTTAATTTGGGTAATTTTATTAAGAATTTTATTGATTGAATATTTAGTGATTTTGAATTTAGCTTAGGGTTTTTGAATATGAACTAATATAAGAAATTTTGAATTTAGACTAGATATTTTAGATATAAATCAAAGTTTACAAACTCTAGTTTGTTTAATTAATTTTCTTTATAGATTAATAGTGTATTGTGATTGAATTATTAATTTATACAATTTATTTAATTATAAATTAATTATGATTGAAATAATGATTGTACTGAATTCATTTTCAATTATTTATTTATATAGAATATGGAGAGATTTTTTAAACCTAAACGAATTCGTAGTGGTGAATCTTCCAATGAGCATAATGTTAGTGAAAATATGAAAAATTAATCTCGTGTATAATTAAATTTGGATGATGTTGTTAGTGATCCGGAATTGCGAAAACTAATTGAAGAGTTTGATGTTGCTATTCGATATCAAATACGAAGAGAGTATTTGACTAGAGGACCTTGCCAACCAATTGGTCACATGTATAAAAAAAATGGCATTCAAGAAATAAGTTTTCAAGACATTTGGTATAAATAGTTTGCATGGCTAGAGTATAGCATATCAAAAGATGCGGCTTTTTGATTTTGGTATTATCTTTTTAAAAGATCAAATAAAGAAAGTTGAAATGCAGAGGATGCCTTTACAAAAACAAGATTTAATAATTGGAAAAAGGCAATAGAAAGATTCAATTTGCATATTGGGGCTGTGAATAGTTTTCAAATTGATGCTAGAATATAGATTGAATCATTTCAAGATCAAGTACATAGTGTGTCAAATGTGTAACGAGCAAATGGGCGCGAGATGGAGGTTACTTATCGCACCCGTTTAACGGCGATGTTGGATGTGACACACTTTCTTTTGAATCAAAGATTGCCTTTTCACGGACATGATGAGTCAACTAGTTCTTTAAATAGAGGTAATTTTCTTTAATTGCTTCAATGGTATAGTCAACAAAACGAAGAGGTTTTCAAGGTTGTCAATTAAAATGCTCCTCGAAACAATCAAATGACTTCCCTATAAATTCAAAAAGAATTAGCACATGCTTGTGCCATGGAGATCACTCTTGCCATAATCAATGATATTGGAGACAATATTTTTTCTATGTTGGTTGACGAATCTCGAGACATTTATGTGAAAGAGCAAATGGGAGTATTTTGAGATATATGAATAAAGAAGAGTGTGTGATTCAGCGGTTTATTGCTCTTGTACATGTGCCCGATAGTAATTCTCATTCTTTGAAAGATACTATTGATGCTTTATTTGCACAATATGGTTTATCATTATCCAAAGTGAGAGGCCAAGGGTATGATGGAGCTTGAAATATGCGTGGTAAGTTCAATAGGTTGAAATCCATCATATTGCAAGAAAATCCATATACAAGGTATGTTCATTGTTTCTTTCACCAACTCTAATTAGTTCTTGTTGCCGTTGCAAAGGACAACATATTTGTGAGTGAATTTTTTTGCCATGTCACTATGATTGTGAATACTGCGGGAGCATCTTGTAAAAAGAGAGACCAATTTAGACAACTTGAATATGATAGGATAGTTGCTGAATTGGAGAGTGGAGATATCACTAGTGGAAAAGGAAAAAAAATCAAGAAACTAGTTTGGCAAGGCCTGGAGATACTCGTTGGGGATCGCATTACCTAACATTACTTCATCTATGCATTATGTGGTCTTCAGTGATACAAATGTTGGGGAATATACATGATGACACCACTTCTCGTGACAATAAAGGTCTTTCCATGAGTTTGATTGATAAAATGGAGAATTATGAGTTTGTTTTTGTGTTGCGCTTGATGAAAAATTTATTGGGAATTACAAATGATTTGTCACTTGCCTTATAACAAAGGGATCAAAATATTGTCTAAGCCATGAACTTGATTGATAATATTAAATATAAATTACAAAACTTTAGGGAGGATGGATGGAAAGTTTTTTTGGTTCAAGCCAACACATTTTGTGAATTGAACATGATCTCAATACCTGACGTGAAAGATAGTATGACAGACGTAGAGGGCAACTCATTACTAATTTTCATCATTATCGTGTAGAGATTTTTTGTAAGGTATTATTTCTAAAAATCTTGTTTTATTTTGTTTGCTGAAAGATTTTTTGTGGTTATTAATTTTATCATGGTTGTAATATCAGGTTGTTGATTTAATTACACAAGAGATGAATAGTCATTTTTCAAAAGTTGGCACGGAGTTGTTTAGTTGCATTGCATGTCTTGATCCGAAAAATAGTTTCTCTCAATTCAATGCTCATAAACTCACCCGTATTGCTGCTTTATATCCTGGGGATTTCTCGACTAGTGATTATTTATTTCTTGAACAACAACTTGACAATTACATTTATAATGTGCTGCATGATCCTCAACTTTTTGCAATTGAAGATTTGGGAAGTCTTGCTCAGAAAATGGTTTAAGTTAGAAAAAAATACAGTGTTTCCATTAGTTTATCGTCTGATCGAGTTGGTATTAGTTCTACCAGTTGCGACTGCTTCTGTTGAAAGAGAATTTTCTGCAATAAAGATTATCAAGAATGATTTACGTAGCAGAATGGGAGACGAATGAATGAATGACACTCTAGTTGTATATATCGAAAAAGATATTTTTTCAGCAATTGAAAATGAGCAAATCTTGCAACGTTTTCAATAGATGTAGACACGTAGAATACAATTGACTCCTCTTCGTCACACGACGAAAACTAGTTCATCAAGTGTCAACCAATAGTGCAATTATATGTATTTATACATTTTTATCGCTTTTATTATTTCGTTTAGAAATTTAATTGTTAAATACATTTATTTAATCGCAAAAAAAAATAAAATAAAGTAAGCCCTCGATAAATTTCTTTCTGTTCCCGCCCTGGCTGTAGCTAACCATTGCATCCACTAATTAGTTCTTGCAATTGTCATACATCTTAAGCAACTTTCTATACATCCATTGAGCCAACTAACTCAGTATAGAAGTAATATTTTGTATAATAGAAATTCTATTTTAGATAAGAGTATTTGGTTTCAGTAAAAAGAGGTGACTTTAAAATTTTAACATGCACACCACTAATTCTAAGGGCGTAGCTGATTCATTTAGTGACGTGAGAACAAGTCAATTCTTTATAAAAGATTAATTTGTCACATTTTCTATTTCAAAAAAGAGGACGCGGTTTTAAATGTTAGTTAGGAACATGCCATTTTAACGGAAAATCCAATGGTTTGAAGTTAGTTACCGTAGCTGAAATTCTATTGATTGATAAATGTTATAAATGTTTCAACTCTCTGTCCCAAAAGTAATTCCCTTTCTAGACCTATCCTTCTGATCAATTAGTCTTTCTGTTCTCAATTACGTTATTTAGATAATAATTACTTGATCCAATCACAATTAAAACCTCAAGTTTCTATCTTTAGCCTTTAATACCCAAAAGGTTGCTCCCATCTGTCCCTCCATCTAACTCCATCCAAACTCTAACATTTGAGAGGTGAATGCCATCTTTGATATAATCTACAACATATTAGATGGATAATCTTCTTAAAAGAGATAGAAATCTATCAATTGTACGTTTTTATAATATTTTTCTGTTTTTCCTTATTCCTTTTTCCTTTTTCATCCAAATTCAAACATTTGACAGTGAATGTAAAAATTTTAGGTAGATAATCATTGTAAAAGATTGAGAAATTTTTCAATTTATTTTTACAATCTTTTTTCTATTTCTTTTTCTTCGCTACAAGAGCAGCATCCTAACTTAATTAATGAAAGAAGTAATTGGTGTTGTTTAAGAATCTTGGATGGTACCATAGACAGAAGAGCATTGAAGAAAACATCAATGCATATATATGGTCTTCAAAACGCTATAGCTAAAAGATGAAGAAACGTTATTGCTGAAAGATGATGAAGATGATGAAACATTATCGATCAATAGTTCAAAAATGATAATACTTTATTTCATATTTGAAAAAAAAAAGTAATTTACTTGTTGGAAAAACTTTTTCAACAGTCAGGCTTCGTGAATGTACCGAGATATGAGTATTTCAATGAGCATGATGGAAGGTTTCTTAATTGTCTACGCTAATTGTAATAGTTAAAGGGTTAGTCTACTTGTGTTTGTTCACATTAATTGAAGTTAAATGTTTTTCAAAAGTGATTTAGTTATATTTAATTAGAAAATTTTGGAAGAAAAGCGTGTTTCAAGCCATTATTATAAAATAGATTGTAATTTGAATATATTTATATTAAAAGTGTTCAAATAACTTTATTATTTTTTATAATTAACAAAAAAAAAAAACCTTTGTTATCTTCACAAATGCCTATATATACCATAGCATACACTCAAACACTATTTTTTTTTAAAAAAAATATTATCACTAATTTAAATTAAACTAAAAAATTAATCACAAAAATAAATTTCTATAACTGACGGGTTTAAATTAGTGATGAAACCATTAAGGAAATTGTGAACCAAAATAATTTTAGGGTTATTTTCAATTTACCCCCATGAAAGATGATCTTTAATCACTTTGCCCCTATAAAAGATTTTTATTAACACTTTGCACCGTTGACTATCAATTAAATATACTGATGAAGCTCAAATTCGCACGTCGGGCAAATTTAGAATGCACCGAGCAGGAAACGCCGAGCTCCAGCAATGATCACCAACTTAATCTGCAAAATAGAATAGCGTTAGAGCAAAGTCCCGAGGTGATCCCCGGGGATTCTACTCCGATGCCTAAGTCAGTAATCTTGTATATCCCTGTTATATCTTAATGAAATATCTTAAATAGCATTACTTTACCGTTCGCAAGATTCCAGCTATTTCTCCTTAAATCTCGGAAATTGGTTGGGATTATGCTTGACTCATTCTATGCTGATCTGGAATATTTAAATTATGCCACATCAATACCTCCTCAAGTCGGTATAATATATATACATATATATTTATATATATATTTTTTTACCGACTTGATGATTGCATATAAATATTCCCGAGCTGATCTTCTTGGACTTTTAAAAAAACCTGATGCTTCGATATCATCAAAGATCACTTCTAATCATAACTCATAATCCAACGCCTCGATTTTGAGAAGTAAAAAATCCCTAATCATTAATTTGCACGCTCTTTTGTTCAAAAAACGGTCATTATCCTGCTCACGTATACGTTATCTGAGATAACTGTCAAAGTTCCTAAAACTCCCCTTTCTCAATTCAAACTTGACCTAATCCTCGTTTCTGCGTTTTCCATTTTGAAATTAAAATTCAATTTCAGGCAATCAGAAACGTTGATTTCCTTATCTGATTCTTCATAAGTTAAACCAAGTGCTTGGACTCTTCTTCACCATCTCCAGAATTTCTTTCAAATCTACACTCGTCATCAAGTATGTCTTCTGAAGATCATTCTAATTCATCTGGACCCATCAATTCTGCATCCTATGTTGAACTTTCTTCTTCTCATACCCCATCGATGAATGTCAGTATAGAATCTGTAGGCGAGGAAAATCCCTCACCATCTATTCACAGTGCTCCACCTCCAGTCAGCAGCGAGTCTCCAATTTCTTCTAAATTAACAACTCCTCTTAGAAGATCACTTAGACAATCTTTCAAAGCTAATCCTTCGAATACTCTTATGGCCAAACTTGTCGAGACCAAAACCTCTGAGCAAGTTGTAATTGAGTAGAGCAGTGACGTAGAAACTCCCAAACAAAACGATGAAGGAGATATTACTGAGGGAGTTCTTGCAAACTCTATTTCCTTTATTTTGGGTAGGAAAAATATTGACCAAATATTGACAAAATACTTTATTCCAGAAAATTTGCCTGTTAGAGCTCCATCTAGAGATGACCGGGCCATGCACCCCCCTCAGGGTTTTATAGCCCTCTATGAACACCAATTCCAAGACGGTCTTAGGATTCTTCTTGCTAGCTTGCTTTCAGATATATTAGATTACTACAAAGTGAACTTGAGTCAGCTCACCCCAAATTCCATCAGGACAGTTATATGCTTTGAGCTGCTCTGTGTGCACTGTAAAGTGGTTTGCAGTCTCTCTTTCTTTAGATGTTTTTTCTCTTTAAAGACAGTTCCTAATGAGCTAGGATGGTTTTATTTTAACCGACGTCCTAACACAGTTCCCTTTCTGCAAAATTTTCCTAGCTCTATTCACCACTGGAAGAAACGATTCTTTTTCATCAATTCTGAGTTTCTCAACCAAAATCATCCTTGGAAAATTGTCAGTAGCATAGCTGATAGGCAGCCTAAAAAATCCTCTAATACAAGTGGAGAAAAAACACTAGAATCTTTAGGAGCTGTCCTCGATGTGTCTCGACTATCTCAGAAAATTTTGATCCAAGGCGGGCTAAGTTCTGTCGTACTCGATTCTAAATATAAAGGTTCTAAGGATAAATACGGAGTTGAATGTAAGTGTTTTTCCCTTTCATTTCAGAGCTTCTGAAAATTTACTCTGATATTTCTTCTTTCTGATGCCTTCTCTTATTACAGTAATGGATATCGCACAATTGATTAAGTCAGGCATTGCTAAAACTACTACGACTACTTCCTCCTCGGGTAACTCCAGTCCGGGAACTTCCACACTTCCAGTGAGCCTTACCATGGATGCTACTCCTCTATTAAGTACTTCAACATCACCCAATGTCCCTAAAGTTGTCAGCTCGGGTTTACCTCCATTACCCAAGGAAAGAGAAAAAAAGACAAGAGGTTCCAAGAGAATTTTACCGACCTCAGCTAAACAGGATATTCCCCCGAGCAAGAGAATAACTACTCCAACCACACCGACCTCCTCTACTCAGGAAATTAACCAAAACATACCTCTTGATACAACAATTACTATCATAACTCCTACTTTTTCCACCCTTCCTTTCAATTTTTCCCAGGACTCTGAATTTGGATTCTTGTCCCAAATCAACCCAGCTAGAATTCCAATTTCCTATGTCCCTGTTACTCACCCTGGGGACCAATTTTGTCCGAGCTGGGGCTTCAATCGCAATTCTCGATTACTCACCCCAGCACTAGCTCATCAGTGGTTAGGTGAAGGAGTTTTACCTCGGGGTTTGGATTCACTGAGGCAATTGGACAACGACAGCTTGATTAACGTTATGGCTTTATATGCTGCTCAGGTATGTAACTAGGTGTCCTCCTCTTTACTTCATTCCTTTTTATCCAATTCATACTCACTCTATCTTTATTTGGCTGTATAGAGTGCAGCTTTATCTACTAGAGCCATTGAAGTCATTCGCTCTTCAGAGAGTTCATCTACTCTTCGGGCCGAGCTGGAAAACGAAAAGACGAAAGTGGCAGAGCTGGAGAGCAGGATCCAACTTTTGGAATAAGATGCTCGAAAATACCAAGACTTGGAAACCCAAGCTAAGCGAGAATTGAATACAGCCAAGGCTGAGCTGGAGACAGAAAAGAAAGACAAAGCCTAGGTTCATTTCAAATTGACAGCTGAGCAGAAGAATTTTGAGGATCTCCGCTCCCGGTTGGCAACAGAGGAGAAAAAATCTAGCGACCTCCATTCGAGAGTCGAGACGCTTAGCTCCTCTATCCTGGTTTGGGAAAGACACTGTAAAAATATGGAGCGAAAGTATAACTTCCATAAGAATGAAGGCTCGAGCCAGACAGTGGGGAACTTCTTGAAGTCAAAGGATTTCACTGAAATGGCTGCTAAAATGAATATTCCGGTGGCTCAACTTGGCTATAATGAGGCAATCAAGAGTCTTCAGCAAGCATATTTACAAGACAAGAGCTTAGAGGAGTTGGGTTTTGATGCTAAAGCGGGGGAAAGGGTCAATGCTGTTTTTAAAGAAATAACTTGGGGAGAACTCGAATTCTCTATGAACCAGTTTATTCCTTCTACTCCTCTCTCTGAAACACCCGAGGTGGATCTTACCGAGCTGGAGAAGGAGGGTGATGACCATTAGCCTCGACATTTATGTGTTCCTTTAACGACTTTATTTCTTCCTTTTATTGGCTATATTGCCTTGTAATAATTTCACTGGATGTTTTGAGTTTTTATTCTCAAATCCATGGACAATTCATCTTGGGAGATTTTATCTGTTAAGATGAATATTTTGTTTCCCGGAATGTTATTCTCAGGATTATATGGATATTTTGCTTTTTCCTTAGATTCTTCATTTCGAAGTTTTAATGACTTGCTTTTCCAAAGAATTTGCAAAGTTAATTCCTTCTTTTCCCGGGCTCTTGTCCTCTGGATTTTATACGACTTGTTTTTTCTAGGGATTCTTTTCCCAAAATTTGCAAAGCATATATCGGGATTTTTCACAGGGATCAATCTCCTCTGGAATTTATCGCCAGAATATATCTTATTTAAAAGAAAACTGATTCCTTACATAATTGAAAATAATAATAAAACTGCTGAGCTCATAACATTTAGAAACTTTCGAGCTAATAGTACTTCCTTAAATTTTGAAAATTCCATGTTCTTGGAATGACCCTTCCATCTAAATGAGACAATCTGCAATATCCTGCTGGGGAAACATCTTCAACTTTGTAAGGTCCTTCCCATGTGGGATCAAGCTTCCCAGTTTTTCCGACTCGGCTAGCTTCCACTTTCTTGAGTACCAGGTCGCCAACTTTATGGGATTTACCCTTCACCCTTTTATTATAGAACCGAGCTGCTCCTTCTTTGTATTTCGCGTCTTTTAACCGAGCCCACATCCTTTTTTCCTCCAGTAGGTCAAGATTTATCTGAAGTTTGTCCTGGTTGTTTTCCTCTCTGAAAAGTAAAATTCGAGGACTTGGTAGCCCTATTTCAGGAGGAAGAACAGCCTCAGTGCCATACGTAAGGCTATAAGGTGTCTCTTCAGTAGCAGTTCTAGGTGTGGTTCGATATGACCATAATATCATAGGCAAGTGCTCTACCCAATCTCCACTAGAACGTCCCAATCGCGTCTTTAAACCTTGCAATAGTATCCGGTTAGATACCTCTGCCTGACCATTAGTCTGCAGATGCACTACAGACGTAAACTTCTGTTGAATCCCCAGAGAACAGCACCAGGACTTAAAGGGTTCCTCAGCAAACTGCCTACCATTGTCTGAAACAATCACCCCGGGAATTCCGTATCGGCAAAGAATACTTTTCCAGAAGAAACTAATAACATTTTTTCCCGAGATGTGCACTAAAGGCTCTGCCTCCACCCACTTGGTAAAGTAATAAACAGCTACGACGAGATATTTGTACCGACCTCAGGCTTCTGGAAAAGGCCCGAGGAGGTCCACACCCCATTGATAAAATTGCCAAATAGATACAGAAGATTGTAATGGAACCTGGGGGTTATGTGTCCTCATTGCAAATTTTTGGCACTTCTCGCATGTTCTCACCACTTGAGCAGCATCTTCAAACATTGTTGGCCAAAAATAACCGAGCAAGAGTGCTTTGTTTGCCAGCATCCTAGATCCAACATGTGACCCACAAATTCCTTCATAGATTTCGTAAAGCACGTACTGAGCCTGTTCAGAATCCACACACCTCAACAAGGGCTTCAAGTACCCCTTCTTATATAGAACTCCATCGTCTATCACATACCTAGCAGCTCGCATTCGAACTTGCCGAGCTGCAGCTCTATCATCTGGTAGGTTTCCCGGTCTTAGAAAATTGTAGATCGGGGTCATCCAGTTTCTGGTGCTTTCAATATTCATTACCTCATTTGTAACAAAGCTACGTTCAGGAAGTGTCTCTACCTGTACTTGTTTATTCAAATGCGACGAAGTAGAGGAGGCAAGCTTGCTTAGTGCATCAGCTCTGCGGTTTTGAGATCGGGATATTTTCTCTATATGAAAAATTTCAAACTTCTTCATCAAACTCTGCACTACGCCCAGATATTTCCTCATTATTATATCCTTAGTTGCATACTTCCCCGACAATTGTTCAACCACTAATTGAGAATCACTATGAGCTCTTAGATGCCGAGCTCCTACTGATAGTACTAATTTCAGCCCAGTAATTAGTGCCTCATACTCTGATTCATTGTTAGAAGTGACAAATTCAAATTTCAAAGCATATGCTAACTCGTTACCTTCAGGGCTTATCAGCACTAAACCAGCTCCTGCTCCCTCACCAGTTGAAGCTCCATCAACAAACAGCTGCCACTCTTTATCTGCTTTTGGTAAAACTGCTCCTACTTCGGGTAGTTCTTTCACCTCATTTTTCCTTGGCATTTCTGCAATAAAGTCAGCCAGAGCCTGGCCTTTTATCACTGTTCGCGGTCTGAAACTAATATCATATTCTCCGAGCTCAACAGCCCATTTAGTCAATCGGCCTGAATTTTTTGGTCGGTATAAAATTTTCCTGATAGGTTGATAAGTTAAAACGCAAATTGGATGACCTTGAAAGTACGGTCTCAACCTCCGTGCTGCAAAAACTAGAGACATTACCAGTTTTTCTACTTCTAGGTACCTTTGCTCGGCTCCTTGCAAAGCTTTACTCACAAAATAAACTGGCTTTTGTATTCCTTCATCTTCCCGTATTAGAACTGCGCTGATCGTGAATTCTGACACAGCTAAGTATAGGAATAACGGCTCACCGGAGGTTGGTACAGACAAGGTGGGTAATTGTTTCAAATGCTCTTTCAATGCCTGAAAACACTTCTGGCATTCTTCATCCTATTTGAAATTCTTGGCGGACTTCAAAAGCTTAAAGAATGGTAAGCCTCTCTCCGCTGCTCGGGATAAGAATCTATTCAGGGCTGCCATGCACCCTGTCAATTTCTGCACTTCCTTTATATTCTTGGGAGCTTCCATTTCTATTATGGCCTCCAACTTCTTTGGATTAGCTTTGATTCCTCTTTTTGACACCATGAACCCGAGAAATTTTCCCGAGCTAACTCCAAAAACACATTTTTCTGGATTAAGTTTTAGACCGACCTGCCGGAGTGTTGTGAATGTCTCCTTTAAGTCATCCAGCATGTTTTCCTCCGCCCTGCTTTTAATCACCATATCATCTATGTAAACCTCCAAGTTCCGACCTATCTGTTCATGGAAGACCTGATTCACCAGGCGCTGATATGTGGCCCCGGCATTTTTTTAGTCTAAACGGCATGTTCTTATAATAAAAAATTCCTTGGTCGGTCACGAATGCTATCTTTTCGGCATCTGATGGGTTCATTAGAATCTGATGGTATCCTTTTTAAGCATCTAAGAAACTTAACATCCCAAAACCCACTATGGCATTGATGATCTGATCGATAGATGGCAGAGGCTAACAATCCTTCGGACAAGCTCGATTCAGGTCTGTAAAGTCAATACACATCCGCCACCCACCATCCACTTTTCTGACCATCACTGGATTTGCTATCCAAGTCGGGTATTTAACCTCTCCAAGAATTCCGACCTCCAACAACTTGTTAACTTCTTGTTGAATGACTTGTTTGCACTCAGGAGCAAAACTCCTCTTCTTCTGTTGCACTGGTTTTGTATCCTCATGGATGTTCAGGGAATGAGTTATCAATTCAGGAGAAACTCCGCCCATTTACTTTGGATCCCACGCGAATATATCCTTGTACTCCTTGAGAAGTTTCAACAAGCTACGTTGAATGCGTTCAGAAATATTTTTACCAATCTGGATTATCCTCTCAGACACAGCACAATGAATTGAAACCTTTAATATTTCTCCGTCGTTGAAATCAAAGTCTACGCTTTTCAAGGGATGCTGTTCCTGTACCTTCATCGGGCCTTTAATTCCAGCCTTGGGTATGCAATTAACACGAACATCTCGAGAAAGCTGATTCTTCCCTCTCATGGCCACCATATAACACCTCCTAGCTGCTTCTTGATCACCCTGTACTGTTGCTATCCCGGCTTCGGTTGGGAATTTCATCACCAGATGATAAGGGGACCGTATTGCCTTTAATCTCACCATGGTAGGTCGGCCTATTATCACGTTATAAGGGGATGGTGAGTTCAACACTGCAAAATCCGTATACACCATTCTGCTCTTTGGATATTCTCCTATGGTAACCGGCAATGTTACAATCCCCATGGGCTGTACTACTTCCCCAGAAAATCCCACCAATGGAGTTGGGCTCCTTCGGAGGTACCTGGTGATCTACCTCTAGCTGTTTGAAAGCATCGATGTATAAAATATCTACCGAGCTGCCATCATCCACTAAACCCGAAGTACTAGCTTGTTGGCGATGTTGGCTTTTATTATAAGAGCATTTGAACAAGGGAATTTGGTAGGAACAGCATCTTCTTCAGAGAAGACAATGGTCTCTGAAGATTTGAACCTTTTCCTACAGGCTCTTGCTCGGGAACTTTCCGGCATCTGTTTTTGCGCACAGAATTGCTTTCTCCTCCTTCTAATCCTCTGAGAATAGCTTGAACTTCACCGGTGACATCCCGAGCTGGGGGTAATTATTAGGCCGCTGACGCTTATCCTCATTTCGAGCAGCGTTTCTTCCAAACTGAGGTCGGTATGGTGAACGTCTTTCAGCGGATCGGCCTCTCCGGGATACCTTATATGTTGTCTTAACAAACTCCTGCAAGTATCCTTCACGAACACAATCCTCAATTTCCTTCTTTTGGTCGGTACAGTCTTCGGTATCATGCCCATGTTGCTGATGAAAGCTACAGAAGATATCTCTGTTTCTTTTATGGTTAGGAGCGTTCATCTTGGCAGGGGGCTTCAAGATACCGTGCCTACCAACAATAGCTAAAATCTCTGACCGAGTTCTACTAAGGGGGGTTGTTATTCTGTCCCTTATCGTTGGCTCCGTAATACGACGGGGAGGGTTGAGGCGATCGAAAACTTTTGACCGCCTATCTGGCATCACATTCCTTTTTCCTTCATCCCGGGTTCTTACTCCTCGCTTATCATTGTCTTTTTTCCGTTGATCTGCCTCTTCTCCTTTGGCATATTTCTCAGCTCGGTCGATCAATTCCTCCATATCACCCGGTGGCTCAGTAGCCAATTTAGTATAAAAACGCCCAGGTCGTAAACCATTAAGAAATGCTCCCACTAGAACATCTTCAGAACAATTTTTCACTTGCAAACTTTCATCATTGAACCTCCCCATATAACTCCGGAGAGATTCATTATCTCCCTGACGGAGATTCAATAACTCTGCTGTAGACTTATCGAACTTCTTTCGTTGTAGAAAACGGTTGAAAAAGAGATAAAAGAGTTGGGAAAAAGAATTCACACTTCTTGGCCTTAAACCTTCGTACCAAAGACGGGCTTTTCCTTCCAGAGTGGTGGGAAAGGCCTGGCACTTTGTTTCCTCTGGTGCCTTCAAGAAATCCATTGTGGATTCGAAGCGATGAATATGATCATTGGGGTCAGTATCCCCAGTATAAGCTTGCAACTGAGGTAACTTGAACCGGGGTGGCAAAGGAAAATCAGAAATCTCCTGGGATAAAGGGGTCTCCCTCCGGGGCCTTCTTTTCCCTGGATTATTACCTATCTCTCGATTTACATTCTCTCCGCCTCCAGTTCGAGGAAAAAGTTGAGTCTCAGACTTTCCATCATTCTCTCCGTCAGACTCACCGTTGATCACCAGGTGTGCTTTTCCCCGATCTTTTTGTTGCTCCTCTTTCTTCTTTCGGGCTTCTTTCACCATAGCCTCCATTTCATCATAATGTTCAGCAAATATTTTCATCATCTCAGGGGTAATACGATTATCCCCTTGTTGCGACTTCTCAGGATCTTGTTGATGAGATGGTGAGGATGCTCTCCTTTCCTCTTGTCGACTAGTCTGACCCGTTCCCCTCATCGACCTTGTGTTTGCCATCACAATTCAAACTTTGTTGCGTGAACCTTTTGATCAGTTCCCACAGACGGCGCCAATTGATGAAGCTCAAATTCGCACGTCGGGCAAATTTAGAATGCACCGAGCAGGAAACGCCGAGCTCCAGCAATGATCACCAACTTAATCTGCAAAATAGAATAGCGTTAGAACAAAGTTCCGAGATGATCCCTGGGGATTCTACTCCGATGCTTAAGTCAGTAATCTTGTATATCCCTGTTATATCTTAATGAAATATCTTAAATAGCATTACTTTACCGTTCGCAAGATTCCAGCTATTTCTCCTTAAATCTCGGAAATTGGTTGGGATTATGCTGGACTCATTCTATGCTGATCTGGAATATTTAAATTATGCCACATCATATACTAATAGATAACATCATTAATTATTAACTTTAAATGACAATTTTATCCATCAATAAGAAATAAATTAAATTATATTTGTCCTTCTTATATTTAAACATTAATTTCAATTTATCTACTCCA
The DNA here is from genome assembly GCA_016586305.1 of Ophiorrhiza pumila. Classification (NCBI taxonomy): domain Eukaryota; kingdom Viridiplantae; phylum Streptophyta; class Magnoliopsida; order Gentianales; family Rubiaceae; genus Ophiorrhiza; species Ophiorrhiza pumila. Next base: position 15,169,668 of record BLIW01000006.1, read on the forward strand.
AAATTTTGTATTAATGCTTAAATATTATTAGTTTGAGGCATAAAATATTTGATCCATTTTTTTAACAAATTAAGATACATGTTTTTTTCATCTTTTTTTCTTTCCTTTATTTCATCTTCTTTTATATAAATAAATATGTTAAGTTTCTTATAATTTATGATTTTTTTTACTCATTTTTGTTTGTTGTGTCTTTATAATATGATTATTTATCTTATTTGTATTATTGACAATTTAAAGCATTGATTTAATAGCTTAAATTTTTTATTATATTATTTTATATATTAAAGTAATCTAATCAACATAATAAAATTATATAATGACAAAATAAATAAATAAAATAATTATTTACTTATTAGTTGTAAGGTGTGTATTTATTATAAATATATATATTTTCCTAATAGGGATATCTTTTATACTTAATAAATTTAATAAAAAATTCATTCACTCTAAATTAAAAATTCATAAATATCAGAGTGGTAAAATAAAATGTTTCATTAATTTTTTATTAAAGAATTAAAAAAAATTGGACAAAGTATGTATTAGTTTATTACATTCTAAAAAATTAAATAATTCATATGATGTTTTTATTGATTAAGTACGTTAAAAATAGTTTTTAAAAAAAGTACGTTAAAAATAGTTAACAAATTAGTAAACCGTATCCAAAATCTAATTTTTTAGTAAGATTATATATATTATTTTATTATTTAAAATAATAATAAAAAATTTAATTTGTTAAAGTATATATGAAGCAAAAAGAAAATAAAATGATGATAAAGTAGGACAAGATTTTGAGAATTAAATTTAAGGGCAAAATAGTCTAAAAAATAAAATAAATAAAAAAAAAAATTTTTAAGGCAAAATTTAAACTTTTTATTTAAATATAGTAACAGAATATCCTTATCGGTGCAAAGTACTAATAAAAAACTTCGATGGGGGCAAAGTGATTAAAGATCATCTTTCATAGGGATAAATTAAAGATAACCCATATTTTTATTCTCAAGGTGAGAGACTATTGAGGTTAATTACCCAAATTTTTATTGTAAGCGAAATAGTCAACAAGGGTTATTTCATTTCCTCCATTAAATTGACCAAATTCATTATGATCAAAATAAGCATGTTTCTGTCTAACAAAATTAAATATTTCTCTACTATTGCAATTCAAATCTAATCAAAGAAAGTCCTCGAAATTTTGGCCATTAAATGTTGACATAAGATAGCAAGGAGCGATACATTATGTCAATAAGATCAAATTTCCCAACATGTATCAATCATTTAGAATAAAATTATGCCTAAATTTGTGGATAAATTGATACATAAATCCAAATCAATTAAGGAAACCATGCTAGCTTTCCAACAACAAGGGAACAATTTTTCGACACAATGGACAACTTCTATTGATCGCCAACCATTCCTTTATGCATTCAGAATGAAACATGTGTTGGCATTCAGGAATAATTCTCCACACGCATCGCAACGATGGAATATCTTCTTTGGGATTAGTATAACATATTGCACATTCATAATCATGTTGATTTCCTTCAAAACAGTTTTCTTTTGAATCTTGTTCTTCATCTGGAAAAGAAACTCCTTCATTGTTGTCATGGCGTTCATCAATTGTGTTGTTGATCATTTCAACAACAAGAACATCGTCTGAATTCGCTTGCTCCTGCTGCTCTGGTTGTGTTGTTGTTGAATCCTCTAGTACTTCTTGATCGAGACATGATCTTTTCCACCTCATCCAAATTATCCATGATAACATTGCTGAACAAACAATTGTCAGAAAAATGACAATGACAATAGTATCAGACGAAATACTGGCGGCAGAAATGGTAGCCATTGTTCAATAATCAGAGCTACCAATTAACTAACGCAAAGGGACTAAAATTGTCCCAATCGTTCAATGGTCAAGATTACTATGGAGAAAAAGCTAGCCCTCCTTTATTTTGAAGTATAGAACCATATGTATTTGTTGCCATTACATTAGTGTCAAAAAAGGATATGTTTGTTCTCGACAAATATAATTTAATACAATAACAATTAAGCACTTATTCTATTAAACATTTATTCTACTATATGAGCTCGGTTATATGGATCATAAAGGGATTTTTTCCAGTCATTTAGGGTCCATTTGATAAAATAAAAAATTGACTGAATTTAAAGTTTGAAATCTGAATGTTATAAATTGCTGAATTCATTAATTTTTAATGTTTGATAATCCAACTAATTTTTAAATTTGAAAATATAGTTTGTGAAAATATGCAGTGTAAAAAAATGTATAGAGTATATATATAAACATATGGTATATAAATATGATAATGTATGAAAATATGTGTAGTATATATAAATACATGAAGTGTGTGATAACGTGTATATTATATGTATATTTGTAGTATATGAAAATATGTGTGGGGTGTAAAAATGTGTAGTATTTATAAATATGTATAGTGTGTGAAAGTGTGTAGTAGATTTAAGTATTGTGTGTGAAAATACGTGTAGTATATGTAAATATATATAATGTGTGAAAATGTGTGTAGTGTGTAATTATGTGTGAAATGAAAAAAAAAAAATCATGTGAATCATGTCATATTAAAAATATTTTAAAAGTCTATATTTAACCATACTCTCAAATTGAGCAAATTAAACAAGATTTGCCTAAAAATTCTACCATAATTTTGTCTGTGTTTTCATACTCTCTTAATCCATTAAGATCGTAATTTGTGATTATAATAAACAAACTTAATTAGTTCATATTTGAATCAATTTATTTTCATACTCAAATGTAATTATCAAACAAGCCCTTAGTTTCTGAAAAATATTTTCAAAATAACATACTTTTAGACAATATTCCCTTATACTTTTTTTTTTTACTACGTAACTATCATATGATTAGTTTGGAAATCAAACCATTGCAAATCAATCTAACGTTCCTTATTCTTTTGCTTCATTTTTCCCTATTGAAGATAAATTACTGTAATTCGATCTGCGATTCCTTATTTCTTTTGTTTTTATTCACCTTTAAAAAGAACAACGTGGTTTACGTAATTTTGTTGTTTCCTTTCTATAGTTTAAAAACTTATAATTTACCTTTATGCGGTGTGGCCTTTTTTTGAAAGAACATTGAAAAAATCGATTATTTTTTTTTAAAAAAAAAGACAGTGTAATTTAGTTTAATTAACAATGAAAACGATGCATATATATTGAGTTAGATAGATTTATAAAAATAAGAATTCAAATCTTTATCTTTTTGTGTTTAAAATAGAAAAAAGAAACCACAAATAAGTAAAATGTAGGTGTTTAAACTACAAAGGAACTTGAAAATTTAAGAAACTACAAGGGTGTTTCATTTGTAATTACCCCATTATTAGTTATAGCATAACTCAAAACAAGAGGAAAAAATGCGTGAACAATTGCTGAAATGGATGAATGCTATCCATCTTGAAATGGCTGAATAAATTAAGTGAATGTCGGAAGGCATCACAAACAGAAATTTAATCCTCTCTAGTTACACTGTTACAGTAACAGGAGTACATGCATTGCAAATGTCATAATTAGAATTTGCATACATTGACATTTTGGTGGAGATTAAACCAGTAAGCTGAAGGTTTCAATCTCCCCCAGCTGGCCCCTCTCCCCCTTTCTCTCCCAACAGCCCCTCAACCCACTAAAACCCTAAGGGAGGCGGCACAGCCGTCTCCCCCACCAAACCACCCCTAAAAAATCCAAATCTTGTGTTTATTTCTTCTTTTGTCTCCTTCTTTGGAATTTTGTCTCCTCTTGTAGGAGTTTATTCTCTCTTTTGAGAGTATTTTGCTCCTTATTTGGAGTTTCTTAGTCTCCTTCTATAGGAGTTTGTCTTCTCTCTATTTTGAGAGAAATGGTCTCCATTGTTGGAGGTTTTTTTTTGACAAATTCGATCTGTTTTTTTTACTCTCCCATGTGTGCTCATATCCAAAAAATGACTCTTCATCTCCTAATGGGATGGGGTTGAAGATGAAGAAAAAATAGGGAAGAGGAAAGAGATGAGATGGAGTGTTGTTTTCTCCATCTTTAGCAGATTTGTGCGAATACAACTCTAGTTCCTTTTAGTTACACAAGAAAAGTCTTGGACTAGTGATGCGGTGCAAATTTCCTGTGACGAAATATTAATTTTGGTTCATCTATTGTGATATTCTAATTCAGTTTTAGCTTTTACTTCTAGGTTGAAGAATCTTCCCAGTTTTTAGTTGAATTGAAATATTAACATGATAGATATGATAACTTGTCATTAGCTGTCCAAAATCTTGTGGTTTGTGGCTGGTTTGTCTTTAGGCCAGTTGTCAAATGATTTGTAATGCATTGTATTGCTAAAGTCATTTCAACACTAGTCAATTTGTTTGTAATGCACATAGTCAGTTTGGAAAATTTTATTTTCCTATCTTGTTTATTGACTATTTGTGCAATCTGATGTACAACTATTTAGCTGAATTGTAAGATCATTTCTTGTGGAATGAAAATATCGCTTTTGACAAAAAAAAAAAACTAGTAAGCTGACGTGTCCAAGAAATTTTGCACCTTCGGGTAGACATTAACGGGAATTGACCCATTACCGGATCGTCAGTTTGGTTCCAAAATCGAATCGCTCTCGTCGGGCCTAAATCGTGAACGAGCGTTTTTGCACCGCCGGTTCCAAAACATTTTTTTTAAAAAAATCTTTATTTGGAGTTTTTAATTATATTCCATTTTATTTTCACACAATATTTTCTTAATTTTCTCAATCTTAAAATTTTCACATTCTCACTATTTAATATCTTTGACTTTTAAATTCTCAATAATATTATTTACTAATTATTTGTCAGTATTACATATTTATTTCATTTTATTTACTTTAGTTTATTTCATTTTTTTCATTCTCTTCTACCTAATTCTCACGGATAGTTATTCATTTTAATTTATATTATTAGTTATTAGTATTTTAATTATTTTATTTTACTACTCAAAGAGTCCAACCAACATGAATTGACTAATGCAACTTATATGACTTTAATCTTATCACGGATTAAACTTATCGTAAATATTTTTATTGTCTAACTAGTACTATAAGATTATGAACTATAGTCGTTAACCGACGTGTTAAGACTTACGTGAAAAGAAAATACTTTATTTTACTATAAAACATATAGCTTTATTTAGTATTTTGTAAATTTGTATATAATTTGTTTTATTTAGTAATATTTTGTATGTATATGGTAATTAATATTTATGCCAAAAAATTTTATATATCTCTAATCAATGAGTTACTTTCCAATTACATGAAATTTTTATATATTGTTCTTATTTTTTTCAAATTTTTATTTAAAAAATTTGAACCGTTACAAATCATTAAAAAATCAGCACCGAAACTGTAATCAGAACCAGAACTGGCAGTTTCGAAATCGTAACCGAAACCAGCCACCCAAGGGCTGGTTCTGGTTCCACCAAGTGAACTGACGGTTCGTGAACTGTGATCATGTCTACATTTGTGAATTCGGAATATTTTTGCAAGACTTTCTAATAAGGCACCACCTCTTCAAATTTCATCTTCAGGTTTTATGCTTTCTCCAAATTTCATAACCTCATGTTACTTGATTGAGAATGAGTTGAGAATCACCTATACACTTGCATCAGCTTCTTCACTCCCATGTCAAACTTAATTTTCATGCCCATTAACAAAGTTTCGTACCCCGTTTTGTTATTTGTAGCCTTGAACTTGAACCTCAAAGCATACATAAATTTTTTCCCTTTAACATTTTTAAATATCGGCCCAACCCTGAGCCTTTCTCACTTGAACCTCCATCTATGTATAGCATACAAAAATCTCATTTCACCACCTTTTTCACTTCATCCTACTTAACATCTCCCGTTCTGGGTAGCCCATCCCAATGTGAAGGAATTTTAGCAATGAAATCATCCAATACCTAACATTTCATAGATGGCTTTAGGAAGAAAGTTAGGTCGTGTTCTCCCATCTTAATAGCCCATTCCATCAGCCTCCCAGATGACTAGTTTATGTAATATATGGTTCAAAGGCTTATTGGTCAAGACATGAATTAGGTGCACTTTAAAATATGATCTCAATCTTCTGGCATCATTTACTAATGCCAAAACCAACTTCTCCATTATTCGGTAGTGCTGCTTAGCTCCCAAAAGTGCCCTACTGGTATAGTAAATAGGCATTTGAGCCTTCCCTTCGTCCTTTACCAAGACAACACTTACTATTATCTCCCACAACTAAGTATAAATATAATGTTTCTCCTTGATTGGGAATAGACAACGACAACAACTTATTTAAGTATTCTTTCAACTCCTCGAAGGCCTTCAGACACTCTTTATTCTATTCAAAGTTTTTAACCTTCATGAGAACATTGAAAAAGGGAAATCTTCGATCGGCTGATCTGGACAAAAATATGTTCAAGGCAGTCAATCTTCTTGTCAACACTATCACATCTCTTACATTCTGTGGAAGCTTTATATTTACAATGGCTTATACCTTTTTGGGATTAGCCTCAATACCCTACTTGAGACTACATGACCTAGAAATTTTCTTGACCCTACTTCAAATGTGCATTTCCTAGGGTTCAGTTTCAGACTTGTTTGTCTAAACTTACTCAATGACCCCTCCAAATCTGCTATAATGCTCTCCAATCTCCTACTCTTGATAAGCATGACATCTATAGAGACCTCCATGTTTTGCGCTATCTGACCTTCAAAAATTTTGTTCATCATTATTTGATAAGTGGCACCTGCGTTTTTCAACCCAAAAGGTGTCTTCTTATTGTAATACATGCTATCCTCCGTGATGAATGCTATTTTCTCTGCATCCTCCCCATCCATCAAAATCATGGTACTTTTTATGCATCAAGAAAACATGAAACCTCATACCCAACAATGCCATCAATCTTTTGGTTAATAAGAGGCAAAGGGTAACAATCCTTTAGACAAGCCTTATTGATATACAAATAATCAATACACATTCTCCACTCCCCTTTATGTTGGTTACCATAACTGAATCAAAAGGCCAAATAGGATAATAAATTTCCTTGATTATATTAGCATGTAGCAACTCCTTCACTTCCTATATAATAGCATTTTTCTTTGGAGCCATTGCCTTTCTTTTCTGCTTAATCGGGAGATAGAGGAGCCAATGTTTAACTTATGCACTACAAACTCCGTAGCCACACCTCCCATGTCTTCAGTACTCCAAGCAAACATATCTTGATATGCTTTCAAAAGTTTAATCAATGCTTCTTTTGATTCCTTTGGTAATGAGGCTCTAATCTACACCATTCGTTTAGGTGATCCCTCATATATATAAACCTTATCAACCTCATCAGTGAGTTGCGACCGTTTCTCTAGTTATTCCTTAGATGGATTTGGAGCAATTGATCGTACGTCCTCATTCCCTTTTTCTCTTGTCTTTCAACATGATCATATGACATTCTCTCATGCTTATCATAGTTATGTGCTTTTCAAAGGGGAACTTAATCACCAAATGATATGGTGCCAAATAACCTTGTGTTGTATCATTTCCGGTCTTCCCAAGATCACATTGCATCTATATATAGAAAATGGGTTGGCATTGCATCCTCTTCTGAAAAGGTAAATTTTTTCTAAATGTTTAAACCTCTGATGAATAGGCTCCTGCTGACGAGAATAAGGGAAACCTCAAGGTGAACGTATTCATTACTAGCCTTATACAAGGGATTCAAGAGTAAAATATGACTAGGATCACATTTATAAAGAAAACTTTGAATATTTTGATCATGCATACTGATGGCATAGAGGTGGTTCAAGGATATCTCAATAAAGGTGATGAGGAAACACTCCAATCCAACAACAATGGGTCGAGACATGTGGAGGATCCATTACAAGGAATCGGGGATCCATTAACTCATTCGAGAACCAATTAACTGAAGGCGGCATTATACTCGTTGATTGTGGAACTCTTCAATCTTGCATCAGTTCGTGGAGTTTGTGAAGAAAATATATCATTCGTTTCATGCTTGGCAATATTTCAAGAGGAGTACATTGCGTTGGGGATCGAAATGGAGCCTTTGAATAATGAAGAAATCATAATGCACTAAAAGATGCTCAACGTCACGACGTCAGATTGTGAATGTCACGACGTTCCTCTTCGGCGTGATGCTTAACATGTGTCCATTGTGATAGAGGTCTCTCATTAATCGTTAGAAAAATTGTAAAAAAAACTCCAACGTCGCAACGTTCATGATTCATCGTCGCGATGTTCATTGCTATTAGGGTTTTTATAATTTTTTCAAATAAGCTCTACTTCGCGACGTTGAGTTTAACTTCGCAATGTTCGTGATCTGTGGCCGAATTTTTATTATTTTCATATTTTCTATTTTATGTTTTCTTTAATTGTTTCGTATGCGAACCAAATTAGCACAATAAACCTACAATGATTAGCAATTCAATTTAGTGGCTAGGTTTTGGTAAAGGGTTCAAGGACCTTGTCTTGAACTAAGTGTTTCCAATTGTTTGACATTGTAAGCCTTTTTAAAAGGCAAAACTCATTATGAATGAGACAAGATTATTGTTTCTTTGGTTTTAACTTATTTTTAGAGAGTTTGAAAACTTTATTTTGTTCTTTGCGAAGAACATCCATTCTGACCATTCGAGGTGCTGGATAGGTTATGATTTGATAACGAGGGTTCTAAGGGCGGGTTTCCTTAGGGTGTTCATTCCTTAATTGATAGGTTAGTTTTAATTCATCGTTTTGAATTAGGGCTGCCTCCTTATTAAATTGTCTTAATTCTCAAATTGATCATTGGGCCTTATGTTCTTAGATTCTCTACTGTTCTAGGATCGTATTAGATTGGTATCAATGCCAATTTGAGTGATTATTCATCAAAGACTTTCATCTTTCAAAATTTCCTTGTATGTGTTATGTTTTGATTCTGTATTGTTTGTATTGTTTCCTTTTCATTGTTTGGCAGATTGTGGCCAAGAAGAAGAAGAAAAAAAACGCAAAAAAATATTGCGTATTGAAAAAATATTGTAGAAAAAAAAATTGCATAAAAAAAGAAGGCCAGCAGACGTTCTTGAAGACCGTACAATTTTTGAGGTAACAACTTCTTGTATTTCCATTCTTGAATTTGTTACAAACTAGTGAAAAAGTTGCCTGGTTTATAATCAACACTTGTTGTTCTCTTTTAATCATAAAAAAAATTGTGCAATTTTGTTCTTTGATTAATAGAAGATATTTATTCGTTGTGCTGAAAATTTGTGGGAAGTGTACTTTACAATTGTAGAATTTTGTTGTTGGCTTAAACCAAGTCTTACTGCCACAACATTTGTTTATTTCAAAATTTTTATATATTTGTATGAATCATTCGCGCTCTTTTGTAGAATCAAGCTTGTTCTCTATTATGTAATTCATACATAGCTCTACAGTCTTAATTCATTCTTGTTTCTTGCTTCCTAAACATTTCTAATTGATTTTGTGTCTTGGGTGGTATATTGAGTAGTTGTTTAACTCAAAGAACTTACAAAGAAAGTTTAGAGAGTTTCATTCTTTTTTAGTGATACACGAGTGTGAGTGTAAACACTAAGAGAGTGGTAAAGATATATAAAATTTGTTTTATCACTAACCTTTTTGTTGCAGACATTCAAAATGAGTTCTATTACTATAATAACCAATAGAGCTGAACGTGAAATTGTTAAAAAGGAGTATGAAGGGCTTTCTAAAATTTTCTCCAAGATGATAGACCAACTTAAGTACACATCAACTTGCCATTCAGTTGGAGAGTTCAAAAAAAATTCCATTGTCTCAATAGGAGAATTTAAAATAGATGTTTTGTTGGCAAATCATGATCCTCATGAAATTCACAAAGAAGATTTGTTTCCAAAGAAATTAGTTAGGGGGAGTGAGCAAAAACAAAGTATTGAAAGTTAGAAATGTTGTAAGAAAAGTAGAGAGTCAAAAGATAATTCATTGAGAAAATAGGGGAAGCAAGAGTGTGGTTGTACAAAGGTTAGTGACATTCAAAAAGTTAGTAGTGAAGAAAACGAAAAATATCACAATTTTGATAAAAATAAAATGAGTGTTTATGCAAGAGAAAGAGACGAGAAAGAAAATTTGAGTGACCTTGACTGTGTGAATTTCTCTAACACTCTTCATAATGTGTTTCCTAGTGTATTTGTATATTCACTTTTGCAGATTTGTAGAGGTGCTCCAAACAACAACCCACTTCAAGGGATGATTTTCAATGGACAAGTTATGCTATAAAGGTCTTGCATTAAATTTCTATAATAGAAATAATTTTCTACCAATTGGGCAATATGAAATGTTAAGTAATTCTTCACAACTCTTAACAAATTTTGATTATAATTTGTTGAAGTACAAGGTTGAATATTATTCAATTGATAGATTTGGTCTACGACATATTTTCATGTTTGGTAGTTTAAGAGATTCTACTCACCTTATACAATCCAAAATACTAATTGATGTTTTGGCATGGAGCGACAATCATTTATGTGATACAGTTGTTTTAGCAAACCTTCAATAATTTCACTTGAGCTTAATAGATGATGCTTACATGTACAATTATTTTGTTCAGAAGGATGATACTTTTACTCACAATTGTTCAAATGGCATTGATTCGAGAAGGTTGTTTTTTATTTCTTATATGTTCTATAGCATGAATAACACATACCTTGATGGTTTTCTTATAGGATTTGATTTTTGTGGAATATTTGATAAAGCTGCCCAACATGGAAATTTTGTGAATGAATTTGTTTATAGTGAACTACAATTTGTTGTTGCATAACACACATAACGTTTCCTTGGGTATAGTGTTTGTTTTGTTTTGTAGGGTATGATAATTTGTTAGTCTAGAATGTTACAATTTCTAATACAATTAAGTCTTACCAAGATGGAGTTCAAAGTAGAGGTTTTTTATCAAGGTATCTTCAAGAAGGCGCAAGATTCGAGGTTGAATCTTCTTGAGGAGTGGAGGAAAAATGAGAATAAGGGCAACCTCAAGGAGAACGTATTCATTACTAGCCTTATTCAAGGGATTCAAGAGTATAATATGACTAGGATCACATCTATGAAGAAAACTTTGAATATTTTGATCATCCATACTTGTGGCATAGAGGTGATTCGAGGATATCTCAATAAAACTGATGAGGAAACCAAATAATCCAACAACAATGGGTTGAGACATGTGGATAATCCATTAAAAGGAATCGGCGGTCCATTAACTCAGTCGAGAACCAAGCGAATGAATGTGGTATTATACTCGATGATTGTGGAACTCTTCAATCGTGAATCAATTCGTGGAGTTTGTGAAGAAGATATATCACTCGTTTCATGTTCGAAAGTGTTTCAAGAGGAGTAAATTGCGTTGGGGATCGAAATGGAACCTTTGAGTAATAAAGAAATCATAAGGCACTGAAAGATGCTCAAGATCGCAACGTTAGATCGTTAACGACGCATAACATGTCTCCGTCATGACAGAGATCTCTGATCAATCATTGGAAAACTTATCAAAACACTCCAACGTAGCGACATTGGTCATTGACGTCGCGACGTTGGTCATTAACATCGCAATAATCCTTATCGTCCCGACATTCGTTGCTATTAGGGTTTATAATTTTTTCAAATAAGCTCAACTATGCAACGTTTTGTGATGGAAATCAACCCATGTCCATCTTGCCGAAACCAACTTCACAAGATCCATTGGCAAATATTGATGGTCCAATGACAAGATTAAGGAGATCAAAGATGAAGGCAGCCTTGCATTCATTAATGGTGTCAACTTGTGAAGGACATGAGGAAGATCTTGCAACATCTCATTCACATGAAGTTATTTGGCACGTTTTTTCAATAACAATTCATGATCCACCTTGAAGAAATTGCATGGCCGAATTGAAGTCCAATGAAGAAGGCATGTCCTTGGGCTTTGGAATGGATCACGGCATTCTTATAATTTTTAGGGTTTATTTTGTTGTTAATTAATTAAGTCCAAAACACTTAATGTGGGCTTTAATTAATTCATTAATAAATTACTTGGCCCAATTATCTTGCATGATAATGGCAAGTAAAAGTTTAGGAAAGTAAACTCCTAAATCTTAGGAGCTTTACACGTTTTGGTCAAGGTAGCAAAAACACGTTTTGCTGGTTACCTTTTAGGAAACTAAGTTGTTAGTTTGTTAGTTGTTAGTTTCCAATTCCAATTTGGAAAGTTTCCTACATTGTAATTGGTTAGCTAGGAAGTTAAGTTGTATTTGATAACCATTAGGGTTTCATGTTTTTGTAGCCTATTTATAGGTGAGTTTTTCACGTGAAATAAGAAGAAGAATTTTGATAATTTTAGCTTTGCTAAGAACCTCTTTCAGTCTTGAAAAGTTGTGAGAAAAGCGTGAATGATCAATTGATTTCACTTGAATCTTCATAAGACCCGTGATCTTTAAGCTAGGACCTTAAGGAGAACTTACCCGTTCTTGATTTAAAGAACATGCCAAACTGGTTTTTATTCAACTCTTGATGTACATAGGTTGAACTAGAATCAATTTTTAATAACTTGCGGGTTTGATTAGTTAATCAATTCTGTCGTTTTTCATATCTTCTTGTTGTTTGTTTTTCCGCATCTTTGTGTTGAGTTGTCTTGTTCGAATTTTTGGTAGAACAACCGGTCCAAAAGAGAGGGTATTCGTGTGGTTGAGGACTCCAATCCAAGGCCATCCGTATCAATTGGTATCAAAGCAAAGGTTGTTGTCGTCCAAAATTCAGGTTTTGTTCTCTTCTCAGTTTTCTTGATTTTTGGCGTCGTTCTTGCTGTTTTGTCTAGCGTCCAATTTTGCAGTTTGTTGCATCCATTTCCTTGCCGTTTTTAGAGTTCTCTTGCTGTCTTAGGTCGTCATAGGTTCGTCCAATTAATTCGTAAAAATCGCATGCAATTTTGTTGCTGAAATCTGTCCAAAACCGTGTTAATCTTGCTCTCGGTTTTTGTTGTTTTTGAGTCGTCATATTGCTGCTGTTTTTCACGTTGTTCGTGCTGATTCTTCTAGCGTTTTGCTGCTGTTCTTTATGTTTAAATTATGCACTCTTTTGTTTGTCTTCATAGTGTTGAATTCTTTATGTTTTCTTTGTTGAGTCTCACGTCAAATTAGGGTTTCTCTAAAACTAGGGTTTTCGGTCATAATTTTCTAGATTCCTTGGTTTTGATCCGTTTGTCTTGCTTTCTTTTGTGTTAGTTTCTTTGTCTCATTGCCATCAAAGTGTGTTTTAATCAAACTTTTATCACATCCGAAAAAGACAAGTTCTTGAACACTTTCTTGAGAATCTTGATTTTCTTGAAAATTCAAAAGTGCTAAAATTTGATTGTTGAAGCATATTCTTGTTCTTTGTGATATTTCTTGAATCTCTTGTCAAAGTGGTAACTTCAAATCCCGAATTCTTGTTGACTTCTTGATAAATCATTGTGGCTGAAATTAAGATTAAGAAATCAACCTTAAAACCCTAGCAAAGTACTAGGTTATTGTCCGAAAAAAATAGTCCTACAAAAAAAAGAGAAAAGAGACCAAGTAGAAATCAGCCCAAAGACAATCGGTCTAAAGTGAAAAAAAAAACAAAATTTTTTTTTAAAAGTTTCGGATGCCACTTTCGGACGCCTTCCACCGTCCGAACCAAAATTTCAGAGAGGTCACAATTTTCACAAAGTTTCAGACGCCACTTTCGGACGCCTCTGACAGTCCGAACCTATTCTTCAGAAAGGTCAAAATTTTCACCAAAGTTTCGGACGCTCCTTTCGGATGCCTCTGACCGTCCGAACCTAAAATTCTGAAAGCACTCAATTTTTACAAAGTTTCGGACGCTCCTTTCGGACGCCCTACCCGTCCGAACCTATTTTCTGTTTATTTCTATTCTTTAGTTCCAATATTGAAAGTGCCATATTTTGTTCAATACAACTCGGAATCAAGTGATTCAAATTACATTCTCTTCGTCTTAGAGTCTACTTTCTGAATCTTTAGTTTCTGTAACTAATCAAGTTGTATCCACACGTGATCTTAAATACTCTTGACATGATTTGCTTGAACTTCTTTGGTTTTACTTGTGCAAATCTTGTTGTGGAATTTATTGGTTGAGGTTGAGACGTGTTATTATAATCAATTGAATCAGTAAGTTTTCATACTTTGAGAGTATTAGATAGGATATACACGAGAAAAGCCTTCATATTAGAGAGGAGTGTACCTACTCACCCAAATAGTGAGAACCCGAGAGGACTACTTTTGTTTGTTCTTGTTTTCTGTACTAACTAGCAAGTACAATGGAGGGTGGTGATAACAAAACACCACAAGAAAAACCCCAAGTGGATCAAAAGTTCACGAATGATGTAATTTTTGATATGATCCGAAAACTTCAACTCCAAATCGATAATATATCTTCCATATCTCGGCCACCAAAGGGCTCTTCTTCACGGAAGATTGAGTTTGATTTCAATAATGAATCCAACAATGATGATGAGGAGGAGGAGGAGAACATGGGTTCTTCTAAGAAAGGTGATAAATCGAAAATTTCAATTGGTTCTGTTAAACTAACAATTCCTACTTTTCATGGAAAGGCAGATCCTGAGGCTTATTTCGATTGGGTTCGGGAACTTGAACACTTCTTTGAAGACCATGATTACCCCGAAAAGGAGAAGTACCGTCTTGCCTTTATGCACCTTAAGGATTATGCTAGTCTATGGTGGGATGAGGTTATTCGATCTAGACGTCAAGATGGTGAAAGGCCAATCAAGACTTGGAACCAAATGAAAGTGCTTATGAGGAAAGAAGTATATCCCTTCTCATTACAACCGTGAATTGAATAGAAAATTGCACTCTCTTGTGCAAAGTAGCCGTTCGGTTGAGGAGTATTACCATGGGATGGAATCTTTGATGATTAAAGCCAATGTTCAAGAGGATCCCGACTCCACTATAGAAAGGTTTTTGAGAGGTATGCATTTGGATTTAGCTTACCATGTTTATTTACAAAGTTATGTTGATATTAATGAGCTTGTTCACAAAGCAATTAAGATTGAAAGACCCATGAAAGGAAAGGATAAGTTCTCACAACCGCCACCACCTTGGCGAAGGGAACAAAAGCCGAATGTTGTCCCTTTCACTCCACCAACCAAGCCGCGACCATTCACTTCGATTCAGCCTTCAAGTGCGCCTCCAAACATTCCAAAATCAACTCTAAAGGCTGCTGATTCTGCTCCCAAATCGGCGTCAACCTCCACTTCTAGATTGAGGGATATTCGGTGTTATAAATGTCAAGGTTATGGACATATGCAATCTGATTGTCCCACTCAAGAATTGATGATAACTCTTGATAGTGGTGAAGTTGTAAGTGATGATGATTGTTCCGACATGCCACCTCTTGAAGAGAAGCACCAAAGTGAATCGAGTGATGATGGTGAAGCGCTTGAATCGTATCAATATGATGTTGGTAATTATTCTTTAGTTTCTCGCCGAGTTCTTAATGTTCGACCTTTAGTTGATAATGATGATTTGATGCAACGAGAAAAAATATTTCACGCACGATGCATGGTTCAAGTGAAAATTTGTAGTGTGATTATTGATAGTGGTAGTTGCACCAATGTGGCGAGTACTTTGTTTGTGAATAAACTGAATTTGACTTGAATGAAACATCCAAAGCCTTATCGTTTACAATGGTTAGACAATTCGGTTGATACACAAGTTACAAAACAAGTTAAGTTTTCTTTAACCATTGGGAAATATGTTGATACTCTTTTATGTGATGTTGTTCCCATGGAAGCAAGTCATATTTTACTTGGTCGTCCTTGGCAATTTGATTGTGATGTACTTTATCATGCCAAGAAAAATTTCTACATCTTTGTACATAAAGGAAAGAAGTTTAATCTTCATGCCTTAACTCCCGCACAAGTCTTTGAAGACCAAACAAGGATTATACAAGCTAGTAGAGATTTGAACGCCGCAAAGAAGAAGAAAGAACAAGAGAAACAATGTAATAGTGATTCGAATAGTCGAGAGATAGTTGTTTCAAAATCTTGTAATTTTGCTTCTTCTATTGAGATTAAGAAAGCATTGATAGATAGGCAGTCATTGTACTTGATGATTCGCAAGGATTTTGTACTTATTATTGATAGTGATAACCTTGCTTCTTTGCCTAGTGTTGTTTACTCTCTTTTGCAGGAATATCAAGACGTGTTTCTCGAGGAATTACCAATAGGCTTACCACCTATTAGAGGTATTGAACATCAAATTGATTTCATACCTGGAGCACAAATTCCAAACCGTCCAGCCTATAGAGCTAACCCCGAGGAAACAAAAGAGATTCAACGTCAAGTGGATGAACTTCTTGACAAAGGTATTGTGCGTGAATCTCTTAGTCCATGTTCCGTTCCTGTCATTTTAGTTCCTAAAAAGAATGAGTCTTGGTGTATGTGTGTTGACTGTCGTGCCATAAATAAAATAACTATTAAGTATAGGCATCTAATTCCTAGATTAGATGACATGCTTGATGAGTTATATGGGTCATGCATATTTACCAAGATAGATCTAAAAAGTGGCTATTATCAAATTCGCATGAAAGAAGGTGATGAATGGAAAACAGCCTTTAAAACAAAGTATGGTCATTATGAATGGTTAGTTATGCCTTTTGGTTTATCTAATGCACCCAGTACTTTTATGAGGCTTATGAACCATGTTTTTCGTCACTTTATTGGCAAATTTGTTGTAGTCTATTTCGATGATATCCTTGTGTATAGCAAAACACTTGATGAACATGTTGAACATTTAAAACAAGTGTTTGTTGTTTTGTATGAGAACAAATTATATGCTAATCTCAAAAAGTGTTCTTTTTGCATGGAATCAATTATCTTTTTGGGTTATGTTGTTAGTTCTCAAGGTATTTATGTTGATGAGTCAAAAGTCAAAGCTATTATGGAATGGCCAAGACCTATATGTGCTAGTCAAGTTAGGAGTTTTCATGGACTTGTAAGTTTTTATAGGAGATTTTTTAAAGATTTTAGTTCTATAGCAGCCCCTTTAAATGAACTTTTCAAGAAAAATGTTGTTTTTGAATGGAAAGATGAGCATGAAAACGCCTTTAACAAGTTGAAATATATGTTGACTCACGCTCCTTTACTTGCTTTGCCTAATTTTAATAAAGCTTTTGAGATATACTGTGATGCCTCTGGGATTGGTATTAATTGGTGCTGCTTTAATGCAGGAATCAAGGCCTGTGGCTTATTTTAGTGAAAAGCTCAATGGGGCAGTTTTAAATTATGCAACTTATGACAAGGAATTGTATGCTTTGGTAAGGTCATTACAAGTTTGGCAACATTACTTATGGCCAAAAGAGTTTATAATTCATTCTAATCATGAAAGCCTTAAATTTTTTAAAACTCAAGGTAAATTGAATAAAAGACATGCTAAATGGTTAGAATTTATTGAAACTTTTCCATATGTAATTAAATACAAATCTGGTCAAGAAAATATAGTAGCCGATGCACTATCAAGGAAATACACTTTATTTACCTATTTGCATGCTAAGTTACTTGGGTTTGAATTGCTTAAAGATTTGTATAAGGATGATCATGATTTTCACGCCAACTATGATCTTTGTTTGACTAAACCGAATAAAGACTTCTATGTTTATGATGGTTTCTTGTTTAAGAAAGATAAACTTTGCATTCCCCAATGTTCCATTCGTGAATTACTTTTTAAGGAAACCCATGGGGGAGGGTTAATAGGGCATTTTGGTATTGCTAAAACACTTGCTGTTTTGAATGAACACTTTTATTGGCTTAACATGATTAAAGATGTGAAAAGTGTTTGTGCTAAATGTATTGTGTAAGCAAGCAAAGTCAAAAATAATGCCTCATGGTATGTATCAACCTTTGCCTGTTCCTAGTCATCCTTGGATTGATATTTCTATAGATTTTGTACTTTGATTGCCTAGATCACGCAATGGTAAGGATAGCATATTTGTAGTAGTGGATTGATTTAGTAAAATGGCACATTTTATTGTATGTTCCAAAACTAATGATGCTACACATATTGTTGATTTGTTCTTTAAGGAGATTGTAAGATTGCATGGAATTCCTAAGAGTATTGTTAGTGATAGAGATGTCAAGTTTTTATCTCATTTTTGGCGCACTCTTTGGAATAAGTTAGGCACTAAGTTATTATTTTCTAATGTTGCACATCCACAAATTGATGGGCAAACTGAGGTAGTAAATCGTACTTTGTCTCCTTTATTTCGTGCTATCATTCAAAAAAACTTAAAGAATTGGGAAGGATGTTTACCGCATACTGAGTTTGCTTACAATCGAACAATTCATAGTGCTACTAATTTTTCACCCTTTGAGATTGTTTATGGTTATAATCCTATAACTCCTTTAGATATTGTGCCTCTTCCTATTAATGAGTTTGTTAATGTTAAAGGTAAAAAGAAAGCTAATTTTGTTAGGGAGTTACATGAAAGGGTTCGAAATAACATTCAAAGGCGTAATGAGCAATATGCTAAGCAAGCCAATAAAGAAAGAAGGCAAGTGATTTTCGAACCAAGAGATTGGGTTTGGATTCACTTGAGGAAAGAGAGGTTTCCCGACAAAAGGAAATCTAAACTTCATCTAAGAGGAGATGGTCCTTTTCGAGTCTTGGAAAGGATTGGAGATAATGCTTACAAGATCGAGCTTCCTAGTGAGTATGGCAATGTCTTATCTACATTTAATGTTACTGATTTAGCTTTGTTTGATGTAGGTGATTCGAGGACGAATTCTTTCGAGGAGGGAGGGAATGATGGAAATCAACCCATGTCCATCTTGCCGGAAACCAACTTCACAAGATCCATTGGCAAATCTTGATGGTCCAATGACAAGATTAAGGAGATAAAAGATGAAGACAGCCTTGCATTCATTAATGGCGTCAACTTGTGAAGGACTTGAGGAAGATCTGGCAACATCTCATTCACATGAAGTTATTTGGCATGTTTCTTCAATAACAATTCATGATCCACCTTGAAGAAATTGCATGGCCGAATTGAAGTCCAATGAAGAAGGCGTGTCCTTGGGCTTTGGAATGGATCACGGCATTCTTATAATTTTTAGGGTTTATTTTGTTGTTAATTAATTAAGTCCAAAACTCTTAATGTGGGCTTTAATTCATTCATTAATAAATTACTTGGCCCAATTATCTTGCATGATAATGGCATGTAAAAGTTTAGGAAAGTAATCTCCTAAATTTTAGGAGCTTTACACGTTTTGGTCAAGGTAGCAAAAACACATTTTGATGGTTACCTTTTAGGAAACTAAGTTGTTAGTTTGTTAGTTGTTAGTTTCCAATTCCAATTTGGAAAGTTTCCTATATTGTAATTGGTTAGCTAGGAAGTCAAGTTGTATTTGATAACCATTAGGGTTTCACGTTTTTGTAGCCTATTTATAGGTGAGTTTTTCACGTGTAATAAGAAGAAGAATTTTGATAATTTTAGCTTTGCTAAGAACCTCTTTCAGCCGTGAAAAGTTGTAAGAAAAACGTGAATGATCAATTGATTTCAGTTGAATCTTCATAAGACCAGTGATCTTTAAGCTAGGACCTTAAGGAGAACTTACCCGTTCTTGATTTAAAGAAAACGCCAAACTGGTTTTTATTCAACTCTTGATTTACATAGATTGAACTAGAATCAATTAGTAATAACGTGTGGGTTTGATTAGTTAATCAATTCTGCCGTTTTTCATATCTTCTTGTTGTTTGTTTTTCCGCATCTTTATGTTGAGTTGTCTTGTTCGAGTATTTGTTAGAACAACCGGCCCAAAGGAGAGGGTATTAGTGTGGTTGAGGACTCTAATCCAAGGCCATCCGTATCATTTAGTTTAACGTCATGATGTTCTTGATTTACGATAAAATTTTTATTAATTTCATATTTTCTGTTTTATGTTTTCTTTAATTGTTTGGTCTGCGAACCAAATTAGCACAATAAACCCACAATAGTTAGCAATTGAATTTAGTGACTAGGTTTTGGCAAAGGGTTCAAGGACCTTGTCTTGAACCAAGTGTTTCCAATTGTTTGACATTGTAGGCCTTTTTAAAAGGCAAAACTTATTATGAATGAGACAAGATTAGGGTTTCTTTGGTTTTAACCTATTTTCAGAGAGTTCAAAAACTTTCTTTCGTTCTTTTCTAAGAACATCCATTCTGACCATTCAAGGTGCTGGATGGGTTAGGATTTGATAACGAGGGTTCTAAGGGCGGGTCTTCTTAGGGTGTTCATTTCTTAATTGATAGGTTAGGTTTAATTCATCATTTTGAATTAGGACTGCCTCCTTATTAAATTGTCTTGAACCAAGTGTTTCCAATTGTTTGACATTGTAGGCCTTTTTAAAAGGCAAAACTTATTATGAATGAGACAAGATTATGGTTTCTTTGGTTTTAACCTATTTTCAGAGAGCTCAAAAACTTTCGTTCGTTCTTTGCTAAGAACATCCATTTTTACCATTCAAGGTGCTGGATAGGTTAGGATTTGATAACGAGGGTTCTAAGGGCAGATCTCCTTAAAGTGTTCGTTTCTTAATTGATAGGTTAGTTTTTATTCATCATTTTGAATTAGGGCTGCCTCCTTATTAAATTGTCTTAATCCTCAAATTGATCCTTGAGGCTTACATTCTTAGATTTTCTAGTGTTCTAGGATTGTATCAGATTGGCAACAAAGCCTGTTTGAGTGATTATTCATCAAAAACTTTCCTTGTTTGTCTTGTGTTTTGATTCGGTATTGTTTGTATAGTTTCATTTTCATTGTTTTGCAGATTGTGGCCAAGAAGAAGAAGAAAAAACATGTAGAAAAAAATATTGCATATTGAAAAAAAATTGCAGAAAAAAGTACAGAAAAAAAAATTTGCATAAAAAAAAGAAGGCCAGAAGACGTTCTTCAAGACCGTACAATTTTTGAGGTAACAAGTTCTTGTATTTCCATTCTTGAATTTGTTACAAACTAGTGAAAAAGTTGTCTGGTTTATAATCAACACTTGTTGTTCTCTTTCAATCATAAAAAAAATTGTGAAATTTTGTTCTTTGATTAATAGAAGTCGATATTTATTCACTGTGCTGAAAATTTGTGGGAATTGTACTTTACAATTGATGAATTTTTGTTGTTGGCTTAAACCAAGTCTTGCTGCCACAACATTTGTTTATTTCAAACTTTTTCTATATTTGTATGAATCATTCGCGCGCTCTTTTGTAGAATCAAGCTTGTTCTCTATTGCGTAATTCATACATAGCTCTAGAGTCTTAATTCATTCTTGTTTCTTACTTCCTAAACATTTCTAATTGATTTTGCATCTTGGATGGTATATTGAGTAGTTGTTTAACTCAAAGAACTCACAGAGAAAGTTTAGAGAGTTTCATTCTTTTTAGCGATATACTAGTGTGAGCGTAAATACTAAGGTAGTGGTGAGGACATATAAAATTTGTTTTATCACTAACCTTTTTGTTGCAGACATTCAAAATGAGTTCTATTACTCGAATAACCAATATAGCTGAACGTGAAATTGTTAAAAAAGAGTATGGAGAGCTTTCTAAAACTTTCTCCAAGATGACAGAACAACTCAACTACACATCAACTTGCCAGTCAGTTGGAGAGTTCAAGAAAAATTCCATTGACTCAATAGGTGAATTTAAAAGAAATGTTTTGTTGGCAAATCATGATCCTCATAAAATTCACAAAGAAGATTTGTTTCCAAAGGAGTTAGTTATGAGGAGTGAGCAAAAAGAAAGTATTGAAAGTTAGAAAAGTTGTGAGAAAAGTAGAGAGTCAAAAGATAATTCATTGAGAAAATGAGGGAAGCAAGCATGTGGTTGTACAAAAGCTAGTGACATTCAAAAAGAGAGTAGTGAAAAAAAACAAAAAGATCGCGATTTTGATAAAAAAAATGACTGTTTATTCAAGAGAAATAAATGAGGAAGAAAATTTGAGTGACCTTGATTGTGTGAATTTCTCGAACACTCTCGTAATGTGCTTCCTTGTGTATTTGTAAATTCACTTTTGCAGATTTGTAGAAGTGCTCCAAACAAAAACCCACCTCAAGGGATGACTTTTTCAATGGACAAGTTATGCTATAAAGGTCTTGCATTGAATTTCTATAATAGAGGTAACGCTCTACCAATTGGGCAATATGAAATGTTAAGTAATTCTTCACAAATCTTAACAAGTTTTATTTATAATTTGTTGAATTACGTGGTTGAATATTATTCAATTGATAGATTTGGTCTACGAGCTATTTTCATGTTTGGTAGTTTAAGAGATTCTACTCACCTTATACAATCCAAAATACTAATTGATGTTTTGGTGTGAAGTGACAATCATTCATGTGACACAGCTGTTTTAGCAAACTTTCAATGTTTTCACTTGAGCTTAATAGATGATGCTTACATGTATAATTGTTTTGTTTAGAAGCATGATACTTTTACTCACAATTGTTCAAAGAGCATTGATAAGAGAAGGCTATTTTTGATTTTTTATATGTTCTATGGCATGAATAACACATACCTTGATGGTTTTCTTATAGGATTTGATTTTTGTGGAGTATTTCATAAAGCTACCCAACACAGAAATTTTGTGAATGAATTTGTTATAGTGAATTACCATTTATTGTTGCATAACACACATAAAGTGTCCTTGGGTATAGTGTTTTATTTTGTTTTGCAAGATATGATAATTTGTTGGCCTAGAATGTTACAATTTCTAATGCAATTAACTCTTGCCAAGATGGAATTCAAAGTAGAGGTTTTTTATCAAGGTATCTTCAAGAAGGCGCAAGATTCGAGGTTGAAGCTTCTTGAGGAGAGGAGGAATGATGAGAATAAGGGCAACCTCAAGGAGAACGTATTCATTACTAGCCTTATACTAGGGATTCAAGGGTATAATATGACTAGGATCACATCTATGAAGAAAACTTTGAATATTTTGATCATGCATACTTGTGGCATAGAGCTTGTTCGAGGATATCTCAATAAAGCTGATAATAAAACCAACCAATCCAACAACAATGGGTTGAGACATGTGGAGGATCCATTACAAGGAATCGGGGGTTCAGTAACTCGTTCTAGAACCAAGCGAATGAAGGCGGCATTATACTCGTTGATTATGGAACTCTTCAATCGTGAATCAATTTGTGGAGTTTGTAAAGAAGATATATCACTCATTTCATGTTTGGAAGTATTTCAAAAGGAGTACATTGTGCTGGGGATCAAAATGGAGCCTTTGAGTAATGAAGAAATCATATGGCGGCTCTAAAATATGCTCAACTTCGCGACGTTAGATTATGAACGTCGCGATATTCCTCTCCGATGTGACGCATATCATGTTTCCGTCGTGACATTCATCTCTGATCAATTGTTGGAAAAATTGTCAAAAACCTCCAATCTCGTGATGTTCGTCATTAACGTCGCGCGACGTTCCTCATCGTCTCGACGATTATGATTCATCGTTGTGACATTCATTGCTATTAGGGTTTTTATAATTTTTTTCAAATAATTTCAACGTCACGATGTTTAGTTTAACGACACGACATTCATGATTTGTGGTAGAATTTTTATTATTTTCATATTTTATATTTTATGTTTTCTTTAATTGTTTGGTCTGCAAACCAAATTAGTACAATAAACCCACAATGGTTAGCAATTGAATGTAGTGGCTAAATTTTGACAAATGGTTCAAGAACCTTGTCTTGAACTTAGTGTTTCCAATTGTTTGACACTGTAAGCCTTTTTAAAAGCCAAAACTCATTATGAATAAGACAAGATCATTGTTTTTTTGGTTTTAATCTATTTTTCAGAGATTTTGAAAACCTTTTTTCATTCTTTATGAAGAACATCCATTCTGACCATTCAAGGTGCTGGATAGGTTAGGATTTGATAACGAGAGTTCTAAGGGCGGGTCTCCTTAGAGTGTTAGTTCCTTAATTGATAGGTTAGTTATAATTCATCGTTTTGAATTAGGGATACCTCCCTATTAAATTGTCTTAATCCTCAAATTGATCATTGGGTCTTACGTTCTTAGATTCTCTAGTGTTCTAGGATTGTATCACTTGCTCAGGTATTTTCCTGCACATGACGCTCCTTATTGAGTTGGAGTCCTCTCCAGTGAGTCCTCCAACAATGACATGTATAACCTCAGTGATCTTTTGGTGGTCCTCACTTATGGGAAGATAATTTCACTTTCTTCTCTTCTTCTCATTCTGATTAAAGTTTTTGTATCTTCTATTTGGTCCTCTTTTTCTTAAGACCGTTCTATCCTTACTCCTTGTTGATATGCCACTTTCACGAATTCTCTGAGGTGTCCATTTTCATTGAGCGCCTCCATCTCCTTCTTCATAGCACAACAATCCTCCATATTGTATCCGTGCTGCTCATGAATTCTGCAGTATAGCTCTTTGTTTAATTTCTCATTTGGAGTTATCAATGTTTGAGGCAGATGAAAGACTCCCTTATTGGCAAAAACTGTCAATATCTCAGTTCGGGGCTTGTTTAGTAGTGTGAATCTCTTATGATCTTACAAATGCGCATATCTTCCTCCTCTACCACGATGATGACCACAATTCTTGAGATTGTTTGGATATTATCCCCCATATAGGGCATAACCTTCTTCTTTCTTTTTGCCCAAACTTTTATTATGGTCTCTTTTTCTCTTATCTGCTTCTTCGCTTTTAATATACTTTTTTACCCGATTCATCAATGTCTGCATATCTGTAACAGGATACATAACCAACTTTATGTAAAGTTTTCTAGACCTCAATCCATTAATGAATGCACCAATCACGACCTTTTCTGATTGGAATTGTACTTGTAATCTCTCATTATTGAACCTATCAATGTAAGCTCACAGTGACTCCTTTCCCTGCTTGATATTCAAAAGTTCAGCTATGAACTTTTTAGACTTCTTCCTATATAGAAAACAAGTTTGGAACAAATAAGACATCTGAGAGAAAGATGAGACAGAACCAGGTCTTAACCCTTCA
This sequence comes from Ophiorrhiza pumila, assembly GCA_016586305.1. Lineage (NCBI taxonomy): Eukaryota > Viridiplantae > Streptophyta > Magnoliopsida > Gentianales > Rubiaceae > Ophiorrhiza > Ophiorrhiza pumila. Next base: position 15,194,690 of record BLIW01000006.1, read on the forward strand.
AACCATGCTCGGTCATTCTTCTGAAGAATTGTAGAAAACGTTGGCACACTATTAGCTCAGGAACCACTATTAACATATCATACAATACTTGAATCAATGTAGATAAACCTTTGGATCAGAGTCTCTAGTATACGTTTCCAATGCGGGACCTCTAAACCCAGGAGGAATAGGGAAGTTCTATATCTTCCTTGTAAAGGGAGAATCCTTACACATCATTGTCATTCCTCCAACTCCCCAATACGGCCTGTTAAACGTCGGGTTATCTTCCATTGAGGTTGGGCAATATCTTCATTCTGATAACTATTGAAAGTTTCACCTCTTTCATTTCTCATCTCAAAACTTCTATGCATCCCAAGATATGAACAGTCTTGAGTTTAGTAAGGTCTTTCTGGAAACCCTTTCATATCCTTCCTCCTGACGATATTCTCTTCCTCCATGTTCATATGGTTGCTTATTTCTGAGCTCTCTTAGGGGAGATTTGATTTCCCTATTTAGAGTCTTTTCTCTCTCATGCAGGCAGTGGAGAATCCAGAAACTAGGCAAAATTACATAGTATTGTTATTATAAATTATATTCTATTTTTTAGGGGGGATTCTAATTGTCTTAAAGATTCAATTAAAAATTTAAAATTTTTTGAAATGACGAAATACAAATTTTCAAATCTTGGGGGCCCTCCTGCCCTACCGTGGACCCGCCTCTGCATACAGGAGAGTTAAGTATACTATAACACACTTTTTGTTCGGGTTCTTATCTTTCTTCAACAAAGCAAGAATTTCCTCAAAATGCTCATTCAGGAATGTTATCACTTCAGGGGCTTCTGCATGCCTAGAAGGTTGGGAAGCCTCCTTCTTTCAAGGGAAGGACTAAGAATGGTGATCATCTCCCTGTTTTAACATGGGTTGCTTAACGTTCCTCTGTTCAATCTACCGCTGAGATCGTATCGTAGTCATCAAACATTTCATTCAAGTGGTTTTCCACAAATAGCGCCAATGATGATTCCAAGAAATTTTGCACCTAGTGGAGGTTGAGATATTATCGCAATACTTTCTAAAAAGGGACCAATTCCTCGGCTTACTATTAAATATAAAATCACTAATATATATCTTCCATGAACCTATACCCCACATCAAAATGGTTTGACCTGCACTAGATAAGGCCTTAGTGAAAAGTTTTCAAAACATCTTGGAGAGATCACTCTAATGCTTAAATCAATCACTTTGATAATAATAAATCTCTGGTAAATAAAAAGAGTACATCCCCTTTTTAGACTTAATCAAATATTATTTACACTAAAAAATACATAGTTGGGTGGCCGCGTCATTATGCCACCAAAATTAAAACCTACTCTTCACTAGTATAGCAATGGAGCAAGGTCGTCTCCCAAGGGAATAGGTGTATCTTTTCCTTCAAACTTTTCACAAATAAATATTAAAAACAAATAAACAAAATAAAGTACTAGAGAATTTAATCAATAAGAAAGAAAATCCAGTTAAATCATTGAATCCACACTAATTAATAACTTGATCCTTGATGCAAAAATTAAACATGTAATTTAAATAAACCAGTTATAGTTATCAGGAACGTCACTGAAATAACCTCATTTCTCCTTACTTGTTGGTAATTAAAATGACGCCTTATTAATTACTCTCTAATTAATAAACAATCTAAGAGGACGCCTCATTAGATTTAATTCATTAACAGCATTAAGATGAGAGAAACCTGATTATGATATGCCCATATGGACGCCATATGCCCATACCGACCCCTTATGCCCACTGTCGATGAATAACAGTCTTACCACCTATTAAAACTAAATGGACAATTACGGATCTACTGTTTTAATTGGCATTAGAATTTTCTATAATAAATTAAATAATGCGCATTATTCAACAATCATAGATATTTCATAAACCCTCTATCACAGGACATAAAAAGGTACTTAAATTACATATTTATTTAGATCTCACAAGAATTAATTAGTGTTTCTTCAATAATTTAACTAGAAAACTAATTTAGAATGAAGACATAATTAAACAAGACATAAAAGAATTGAATAAAAATAGATTCATAATGTATTAAAAAGAAAACCTGTAGTTGACAATCTCTTGGTAGTAGTTATGGTTGAAGATAATCCAATCCAATCCAAATAGCAAAGGAAATAGATAATGCTTGTCCAAAAACTTGTCCACTCAATTGTCTTAACTAAGATTGCTTAAATTTGAATACTTGAATTAAATAACGAAAGTCTAATTAAATTCAAAAGATGACTTGAATGAAATATTACGTGAAAGCAAATAAATTCCCTACTTCTTAAGAAAAACTAGGCTGCTAACATTCTACTCCCTTATTAAAAACTAAGCTAGGATAGGATGCTAACTACTCTAAAAACCCACTTATTTATAGACTTCTCCCAACAAACAATGCTACAATTCCTAACATAAAATAACTCTTAACAACTCCAAAATCTCAATCTCCATAATATTAGGAGATTTGATTACAAAAATTATTCCTTCCCAACTAATATAACCAAATCTTCCAATAAACTCTCTTCCTTTTTGTAAAAATCCTCCTTGGAAAAATCTTTTCCTTCTAGTAAAAATCCTTTCAATAACTTCTTCTCAACATCTTCTCAACTTCTTGCATCAATTTAGCTATTTTCTAACCATTCCATTCATTTTTCACATAATCCTGAAAATATAACAAAATCATGAATTCCAAAACATGAATGTTAATAAAAAGGCATGAAATTATTACAAATAAATATAAAATATTGACTCTATCAACTCCCCATACTTGGACCATGCTTGCCCCAAGTATGGTTTTATTCCAAATAAAACACTAAAAAGACAAAACACTTAGACTCAACATCCTAATGTCCTTAACTAAATAACCAACTAGATATAAATGGTAGCTCAACCATCTTACCACTAACAAATCCTTATTCCAGATAATGCAAACATGCCCCTTCATTTTAGTTACAAATTGCAAGAATAAATTTAAGCTCACAGTTTTCACTCAATAAAGGCACACTAATTAGTAGGGCAATACACACCATTCAAGCAAGGTATTATCATAAACTTGCAAATCAGTCACATCTCCACCATTATTCAATAATCATACACATAAATCAAAAATGTCTTTTTGGGTTGTAATATGGCTAAGGTGAGAGGTAGGATAAAAGGATAAATATGGGCTAAAATTTATCAAAGAAAATGTTAAACTGCAATTTATTTTCACAAAATACTTCTTACATAGCCACACTTTCAACAACTTCTTTCAATCAACAATACTTCACTTTCTTTTTCTGAGAATTTTCTCTTCTTTTTTTTCTTCTTCTTTCTTTCTTTATTTTTTTAAAATTCAAATTTAACTTTCAAGCAAAAATTCTGCACAAATAATAGAAGTGTGGCTATATATTTTTTCAAGAAGTATTTAACTATCTGAAATATAATGAACATATTCTTTGATAAATAGGTTGAACAAGAAAGATAAGAGCAAGTTTTAATGGATAATATTTTTTGGGTGTTTAACAAAGAAAAAGTTTAGGCTCAAAAATGGTTCACTAAGGGTAAATTTAAAATGGTAGGAAGTGTTTTAAAAAGCTGAAAAATGTTTGTTCCTAATTTTCCTTTATAATTTTTATACATATAATCATTTATGGTCTTAATATGTACTTTAAAGCAAGCTCTATAATACCGAATGCATTTTAATCAAACTCTCACAATAAAATTCAAAAGTACCAAGAAAGTTGTTTCTTGTGTACTTTAGGCTCGAAAACTCACTTTAGTAGGTAAAGAAATAAATTCTTGCAATTTTATCATTCTAAAATATATATGGGGCAATTACATTAATCAAAACAAAGATATCCCCCAAACTGTCCAAACATGTTCATAAAGTTTAAGGCATTATGATTTTTTTTTTATTTTTAAAAATCAAGACCAATATGACTAATTAAATAAACTATCCTAATCATGCAAAAACAGAAATTAAAATGAAAACAAAAACTTAAACTTAAGCTCCTCTATACTTACACAATACATGATCCTTCATGTATATAAGAATATAATTAAAGCACAATATAAAGGATAACATAAAGTGAAAGAAAAAATGAGAGGAGTGTAAAAGAAAACTCATGGCTTTGGGTGTTTAAACCCTTGAAATTGGAAATATGCTTGAATGGATTGCTCCAAAATCGTCATTCATTCATGCATCCTATTCATAGATTCTTGGAGTGTGGCAATTTGAGCAGATGAAGCTGGAGACAACGATGAAGAATCAAGAACATCACGTTCAGTACCTGTGGAAGGTGGAATAGAACTACTCGGTGGATTAACCCTCGGTTCACAAAATTTGAAAACACCATTAGAATCAATAGAAACTAGTTACCAAAGAAGGAGGATCTAAACACCGTGGTCGTTTAAAATAAGTTAAATGAGTGGAATTGGGATGAAAAATCTTCAACTGTATTGCAATATGAGTAACCCAAGATTTTAAACACAAGAGTCGACTAGAATCATTTGCAACAGTTTTCAATTGATGTGCAAGCATTGCACCAAAATTCAAACGCGTTATATTGATCATGCACCATAAAATAAACAACTTAGTATTTTGAACAATGTTGGTTGAGTAATTTCTTCCAAAAAAATTATAAGCTAATATCCTATGACACAATCGCAATGCAGCATCTTTTAGTTCTACAGCTTTAGATATCCCAATTTCATAATTATTCCTAATTGATAACAACTCCCATGCTTGTTCTATAATAAATGAATCAGCTTTGCACACAAGGAATTTACATAATCAAGAGACACTAAATCAACTGGTAAAATAAATTCCAATAACACATTAAAGTCATTAACCGAAAACCCAAGATCCCTACCTTTAAGCTCAAAACAAATAGCTCTAGGAGTATTTAACTTAGCACCACTAGGTTTCTTCAAATTTGGAAGATTATCAGCATTATAGGTGGCAAAAAATTTAGCACACAATTCTCTATAAGCTGACGGGGGCTTATTCAAAAACATAGACCACCCAATGTTAGCAAAGTATTCACGGACTTTATTTTCAACATTTAAATCAGAAATCAAAGGCCAATCGAAAATTTACCACATACGAGTTTTCATTGGAAACAAGTAACATACCAACTTCGCTGACCTGGTTCCTTGATATTTCGTTCTGGTTGAGTTACCTTGACTGAAGGCTTTTGGCGTTTTGAAGTGCGTGTTTCTTGAAGTTGTTCATCTTGCCTTGGTGGTGGTTGTGACTCTGATTAGGATGCTGCCAGAGAAGATTGAACCTGATCTTGCTGAGGTGTAGATGGTATCTCTCCCTGATCTTGTTGGGTTGTAGACTTAGAGAGCTTCTTCAATTTCTCAAACAAATACGTTTTATCATATGAAACTGATTTGGTTGCCATCTTTTTAATTCACCCTAGCTATGACTTATTGGCAGGTCGAGGTTTGAGATTGGAATAATGGGGCCCTAGACCATGGTAAATTGAAGATGGAGCTTTGGTGGTGGGTGGAGGCATATCAGATTTCATTGGAGAACTTGACTGTGAATTTTTACGCCCTGAGTTGGTGTCTTCTTCATCTGAAACAACAATCCGAGTACCATGTTAAATTTTGTTTCGAAGTTTGGCTCGTGTTCTTACCATGATGACAAATAAGAAAATCAATGTTCTTAAAAAACACAAGAAGTTGCCGCACGATTTTCTGTCAGAAGATAAAGAGTGAAATATGAGAGAACAATCTACAGATATGAAACTAGATATAAAAATAACCCTAATTATTTTCCGTATATAAAGACACAAAAATTTCTTTTTGACTGAAAAAAAAAACTCTTTTTTTAACAGCAACGTCATTATCGACATCGTGACGTGCATGGTTGTACGTCGTGACGTCCACCCATGTCGCGACGTGGGAAGGGTCCTGATATCGCGACATGGCCCACTGAAAATTTTCCAAAAATTTGCCAAAAATCGCACAAAACATTGACGAAAAATTGACGAAAAATCACAATTAAATCATCTTTTCCTTGTCGTGAAGTGCATGGTCGCACGTCGCGACGTCCACCCACGTTGCGACATGGGAGTTTCCCGACGTCGCGACATGGAGCATATTTTGCTTTTTGTCACGATTTTCTTCAAACTCAATAAGACAACATAAAAATCAATCTTAACTTCTTTCTTACCTGCAAAAGATAAACGAATGAAGTCAGTTATTATACTGAAAACTAAAAAGGAATGTAAACTAATTAAATGCAAACTGAAATAACATGGGTTGCCTTCCATAAGCGCCCAGATTTAAGTTTTAGGCCAGACCGTATTTATTGGAAATTAAGAATTTGGTGGAGACACCAAATGAATTTCCTCTATTTCACCTTGATGGACAATTTCATAAAATGGTTTCAATCGGTGTCCATTCACTTTAAACAATTTGCCTGTCGTTGGACTCACTAATTCAATCATACCAAAAGGGTATATGAATTTAATTTCAAATGGTCCTATCCACTTTGATTTCAATTTCCCTATCATAATTTTTAAACGAGAATTGAACAACAATAAATTTCAAAGACTATCTTGTATGGTGACATTCTAATGGGGGTTTTGTAGGCAGTTCGATATGCCTATAGCGCATCCTCTAAGTACAAACTCCAATCCTTTCTCCTTGAATTCACCATTTTCTCCAAGATACCTTTTATTTCTCTATTATAAACTTCCGCCTGACCACTGGTTTGTGGGTGATATGCAGTAGTTACGTGGTGGTGCACACCATACTTCCTTATGAGTGCTTTTATGGTTTTGTTGCAGAAGTGCGTGTCTTGATCACTGATGATAGCATGCGGTACACCAAACCTTCTAAGAATGTTGGATTTAAGAAATCCTACAACAACTTTAGCATCGTTAGTACGAGTAGCTTTTGCTTTCACCCACTTAGAAAAATAATCAACTGCAAATAAAATATAAAGATTGCTAGAAGAACTTGGGAAAGGTCCCATAAAATCAATGCCCCACACATCGAATATTTCACAAAAAATTACAGGCATATGGGGCATTTCATCTCTTCTTGAAAAATTTCCAACATGTTGACAATGAGAACAATTCTTACTAAACATGTAAAAATCTTTAAATAGAGTTGGCCAATAAAATTCACAATCTAATATTTTTCTTGCTTTTTTCTTAGGTCTAAAATGTCCACCACAAGCATAAGAGTGACAATAAGATATGATCGAATGCATTTCATTATCAGGGATACATCTCCTTATAACATAGTCAGAACAAATTTTCTATAAGTATGGTTCATCCCAAATAAAATACTTGCAATCATTTCTAATCTTATTTTTTTGGTGAGTGCTGAAACCTTTTGGAAATATTCCCATAGCTAAATAATTAACTATATCTGCATACCATTGTTCATTGAGCATTAAAGAATATAAATTCTCATCTGGGAATGTCTCTGTGATGGGCAATTCGTCAGTTTCTTCATCAATAATTTAACTCAAATGATCTACAACATAGTTCTCAGTTCCTTTTTTATCTCTGATTTTCCAATCGAATTCTTGGAGCAAAAGTATCCATCTGATGAGTCGTGGTTTGGATTCCTTCTTTGCCAATAAATATCTCAATGCTGCATGGTCAGAAAATACAACTACTTTAGAACCAAGTAAATATAAACGGAATTTTTCAAAAGCAAATACTATAGAAAGAAGTTTTTTTCTGTTGTGGTGTAGTTTCATTGAGCTGCGTTGAGTGTTTTTTAGGCGTAATAAATTACATGACTTCTCTTCCAATTTTCTGTCCAACTACCGCACCCAATGCATATTGACTAGCGTCACACATTAGTTCAAAAGGTAAATTCCAATCCGGTGGTTGGATGATAGGAGCGCTGATCAATTTTTGTTTGAGCAAATCAAATGTCGTCTTGCACTTGACTTCATATTCGAATGGCACATCATTCTGCAATAATCTAATGATAAGCTGAGCAATCTTCGCAAAATCCTTGATAAAACGCCTGTAAAAACCTGCATGGCCAAGAAAACAACGAATCTGTTTAACAGTTGAAGGATATAGCAATTTATCAATAATATCTATTTTTGCTTTATCAACTTCTATGCCCCTTTCAGAAATTATATGCCCTAAAACAATTCCCTCTTTAACCATGAAATGGCATTTTTCATAATTAAGCACAAAATTATGTTCAATACAACGTTTTAAAACAATTTCTAAATAACAAATGTACTGATCAAATGAATTCCCATAAACCGTAAAATCGTCCATGAATATCTCAATGCATTGTTCAATAAGATCTGTAAAAATGCTCATCATGCATCGTTGAAATGTCCTAGGAGCATTGCAAAGTCCAAATGGCATACGACGATATGCGAAAGTTCCAAATGGATATGTGAAAGTTGTCTTCTCCTGGTCTTCTTGAGCGACAAAATCTGAAAATATCCTGAGTATCCGTCAAGAAAACAAAAGAATAATTTCCAATCTAAAGGCTCTAGCATTTGATCAATAAAGGGCAAGGGGCAATGATCTTTTCTAGTGGCAGATTTTAATTTTTTATAATCAATGCATACTCGCCATCCCGTTTGAAGTCTCATTGGCATAAGTTCATTTTTTTCATTTTTAACAACTTGGACACCAGATTTCTTTAGTATAACATGAATGGGACTAACCCATTTACTATCAGATATTGGGTAAATAATTCTCAGTTCTAGTAATTTCAAAATTTCTTTCAAAACTACTTCCTTCATTGGTGGATTTAATTTTCTTTGAGGATCACAAACAGGCTTTGAATCACTTTTAAGCAAAATACGATGCATACACATCGTTGGGCTTATGCCTGTAATATATGCTAAAGTCCATCCAATTGCTAATTTATTTACCTTTAACAACCTTACCAATTTTTCTTCTTGTGCCAATGTAAGATCCTTATTGATAATGACTGGAAGTGTTTCCCACCTAGGTAGGCATATTTCAAGTGGCCCGGAAGGGGTTTCAATTCCAACTTTGGCTCCCGCAAAACAGAAGGTAGAATTTTCTCAATATTTGTAGAATCAGGAATATGAAATGTTTTTGCATCTTTTGAAATTTCTTCCAAAGAATAAAGACTCATTATTGTCTCCCTTAATTCTTTATTGTCTTCTTCTTGAGCATCTTTATCTGTTTTTCCTTCTTTTAAAACCCAATCCAAGGAATCCTACACAAAAGTTATTTCAATAAACCCATTAACTATTGGTTCAAAAATATCTAAATTACAAACATACTATGGATCATATGGACATTTCATTGCATAAAAAATGTTAAATATAACAATATCTCCATCAGATTCACACGTTAGAGTTCTTTTATCCACATCTATTTTCATTTTTGTTGTTTTCATAAAGGGCCTGCCTAATAAAACAACAGAACTATGAGTGGATGAAGATATGCCCATATCAAGAATATAGAAATCTGCAGGAAAAATGAATTCATTAACTTTAACCAGCACATCCTCCAGTATTCCTGAAGGATAAGCAATTGATCGATCAGCCAATTGAATTACAACTTGAGTTTCTTTAAGAGGCCCCAAATTCAATTCTTTGTAATCGACATTGGCATAACATTAATTGACACCCCTAAATCAAGCATTGATTTCTCAATTTTTCTGTTTCCAATCAAGCAAGGAATAGAGAACATACCAGGATCCTTGCATTTATCAGGTAATTTTTATGTATTATGGCAGAAACAATTTCACCCACAATTATCTTTACGTCTTCTTCATGTCTCACCATCTTTGTGCAAAGTTCTTTCAAGAACTTAGTATATTTGGGTACTTGACGAATAGCCCCAAGAAGTGGTATGTTTATTTCTACCTTTCCAAAAATATTCAAAAGATCATTTGTTTCCTTCTCCTTTTTCTCATTTGCAAACCTGCCAGGAAAAGGGGGTGTCAATATAACTGCAGGTTTAATAACTTTATGTTCAATACTTACCTCAGGATTTTCTTTTGAGTCTGATTTGGGCACACGGTTGGATTCTTGCTTTTCAAGGTCTGACACGGGAACAGAATTATTTTGTTTTTCTGGCTCTTTTATTTCCTTCCCACTAGTAAGAGTCATGTTGATATGAGATCAAGGTCATATGTCAAGTTCGTTGAATTCAAAGTGCTCATTCCAGTTGTAGCAGACGAGTCTTTCATTTGGAAAATTGGGATTGAAGAAACGACGTGGACAGTAATCTACGTCGCGACGTGGAGAGGCTCCGACGTCGCGACGTCCACCCACGTCGCGACGTCCAGCAAGTTTGAGTTTTTATTTTCGCGTCTGTTTCCCGACGTCGCGATGTCGGGCTCCCTCACGTCGCGACGTGCGGGAATTTTAGGCGTTAATTAATTTTCTGTTTTTAGAAACTAGGGTTTTAAGTTATTTAATGTTTCCTTTTATGTGTTAAGTCGTTTAGGGTTTGTAATAAGCCTATAAATAGGCATATTATTCAGTTGTAATAGACAGACGAGAATTTTGAGAATTGAAAACACAGAGTTGTTTTTACGTGAGTTGTTTTCCTGAGGAGGGAAATTCAATTTACTTTGTGAAAATTATTCCTGAGGAAGGAGTTCTTTTCACACGACTGTCTTGTTATTTGTTGGTGAGGAGCCATCAAATAATCGTGCTTACTGTCAGTCTACGGAGATAGATTGATTAGATTTTATTCACATTGATTCTCGAAAAGATCGTGACCAATATTCCGCAACAACTATCAATCTACGTGAGGAGCATGGTGAGATCGTCATCAAGTGGTATCAGAGATCAAGGGATTTTCGAAATCAGGTTTTTCAATTTTCCTTAAAATTGAAACCCTAAATTGTTGTTATACGCAGCGTTGCATGATTTGGTTATTGTGTTAAGGTTACAACAATTATATCTTTTGTTTTTGACTCATTGGTAATGTGTGAATTGATCCGGTTGAATTGGTGACTGTTTGTTGGTTTGATTATTTTGGGTATTTGTGGGTAATTGTTGCTGAAGTAATTTTGTGGATATTCAGTTGGAATTTGGTTAATTGTCAACATGAGTAAACAGACAGAAGGTACTAGTGTTAACCAAAATTTAGTAGGTACGCTTGCTACTATCAGTGAACAGTTACGACAGTTATCAGCTGATAATCAATAACATAGGCAGCGGATTGAACAGTTAGAGTCGAGATCTAGATCAGGTATTCCAAAGAGAACTCTATCTAAGAATCCTTGGGTTGAGGGTTTGAAAGAGTCTAAGCCAAAACCAATCCGATGTGCTATATGTATGGCTATAGGTCATAATTCTGTTAGTTGTCCAAGATGGTATGATTTATATGTTGAACCTCCAAAGGAAGACCCAGCTGTCAAAGTTGTTACTATACCATTGTTGGAATGTGTTGAAAATCATGGGGATATTGAATTACGTCCATTGGAGATGGGGCAAGCTCATGAAATTAATGAAGCAATTGTGGAGGCCATTAATGAAGATCCTTTGTTGGAGGAAGCTTTGTCATCAACAAAAATAAATCCAAAGGAAGATGAAGCTTCTTTGCAGGAAGTTCAATCACCCATGGTGGAGGTATCACATGATGTGTTTGAAGAACAATCTTGTGAAGATTTAATTCCTTTTATTGCTTTAAATGATTGTAATTTACTTGTTATTAATGATGTTTATCATGTGAAGCAAGAAAAAGAATTGAATGATGATTTGAATGGCAAAAGCCTTGAGGTGAGATTTGTAGAAAAAGGCAAAGAAGGGAACAATATTGAGTGTGAATTTCCATATATTTTGTCTTTTTGTCTTCATGATTTTACAGATTTTGTACCGGATTTCCTTGTCACCAATCAACAAGATTTGAGGTCAAATCTTTTTCAAGTGGGAGGGAATGATACGAGATCAAGGTCATATGTCAAGTTCGTTGAATTCAAAGTGCTCATTCCAGTTGTAGCAGACGAGTCTTTTATTTGGAAACCTGGGATTGAAGAAACGACATGGACAGTAATCTATGTCGCGACGTGGAGAGGCTCAGACGTCGCGACATCCACCCACGTCGCGACGTCCATTGTCGCGCGTCACGACGTCCAGCAAGTTTGAGTTTTTATTTTCGCGTCTGTTTCCCGACGTCGCGACGTCGGGCTCCCCCACCTCGCGACGTGCGGGAATTTTAGGCGTTAATTATTTTTCTGTTTTTAGAAACTAGGGTTTTAAGTTATTTAATGTTTCCTTTTATGTGTTAAGTCGTTTAGGGTTTGTAATAAGCCTATAAATAGGCATATTATTCAGTTGTAATAGACAGACGATAATTTTGAGAATTGAAAACACAGAGTTGTTTTTACGTGAGTTGTTTTCCTGAGGAGGGAAATTCAATTTACTTTGTGAAGATTATTCCTGAGGAGGGAGTTTTTTTCACACGACTGTCTTGTTATTTGTTGGTGAGGAGCCATCAAATAATCGTGCTTACTGTCAGTCTACGGAGATAGATTGATTCGATTTTATTCACATTGATTCTCGAAAAGATCGTGACCAATATTCCGCAACAACTATCAATCTACGAGAGGACCGTGGTGAGATGGTCATCACATGTAACTTACATTTTTCTTAGGATTTACCTCTACTTGGGAGGGTAATTTTCCCTGGTTCGCTTCCAACCTTGCTATTGCATTTGCCATTTGAGTGATTTGTGTTCTCACATTAGTAAAACCCGCCCTTGTCTCTTGTTGGAATGCCTTTGGCTCTTGTTGGAATGCCCTTGTCTCTTGTTGGAATTTGAGATGATCTTGGGCCATCATTTTTACAATTTCTTCTAGACTTGGGCCTATTTTTGGTGGTGGTGGTGGTGAAAAAGTCATATTGGACTACTGTTGATAACCGTTTGGTCGAAATTGGTTAGATTGAGCATTTTGGAATCCAGGAGGTTGTCTATACTGCCAGCCGGAATTTTATTGATTATTGTATTGTCTTTGTGGCTGGCCTATAGCATTTGCTTGTTCTGGATCTCCTTCTTGCATTGTTGGGCATAAATCAGTGGGATGCCCATTCTTGCATATTCCACAAGTTTTAACTTGTTGCACTTGCACCAAACCTGAAACAAGTTTTTCAACAGATTTAATTAAATCATCAATATGAGGATCCTTAACCATTCATACCTCAATCATGCAACGAGATTCATCAACACCAAATTGTTGACCGTTAACAGCCATGTTGGATATTAGAGTCTCAGCTTCTGTGGTTGTTTTGTTCATCAAACTTCCTCCACTTGCTGCATCAATTGTGTCACTAGCTGTGGGTAGAAGACCTTCATAAAAGTATTGAATTAGTAACTATTGAGAAATTTGATGTTGTGGGCATTTAGCACACAATTTTTTAAATCTTCCCCAATACTTATGAAAAGTTTCCCCAACATGATGCTTAATCCCGCATATTTCTTTTCTTAAATTTGCAGCTTTTGATGCAAGGAAAAAATTTTCTAAAAATTTTCTTTTAAGCTCATTCCAAGTGGTTATTGATCCAACTGGCAAATTAAACAACCAATCTCTAGCATCATCATGCAATGAAAAAGGAAATGACAACAACTTAACATATTCAGCAATAGTTCCATTATGTCTCACAGTTGAACAAACAAGTTGAAAATCTTGCAAATGTTTATGGGGGTCATCTCCAGGTAGATCATGAAATTTAGGGAGAATTTGAATCAAACTAGATTTTAACTCAAATTGTTCAGTTATGGTGGGGAGTGTTATGCCTAAAGGTTGCAAATTAATATTAGGATTAGCTAACTCCTAAGGGTGCATTCAGGTTCTACCATGATTTCTTCTTGATGTGTTTCAAGAACTTGTTTTGCTCTTTTGGTTTCTTTCTTTCTCCTCCTTGCAGATTTTTCAATTTCAGGGTCTAATAACAATGAACCTACAGGATTAAAACGGGTCATACACCAGAAAAGAAAAAGAATATTTATGAAGGAAAAAATAATAATCAAAACCGCTCCCCGACAGCGGAGCCAAAATTTGGTCGCGTAGTTATGCCACCAAAATTAAAACCTACTTTTCATTAGTATAGGAATGGAGCAAGGTCGTCTCCCAAGGGAACGGGTGTATCTTTTCCTTCAAACTTGTCACAAACAAATATTAGAAATAAATAAATAAAATAAAGTACTAGAGAATTTAATCAATAAGAAAGAAAATCCAGTTAAATCATTGAATCACACTAATTAATAACTTGATCCTTGATCCAAAAATTAAACATGTAATTTAAATAAACCAGTTATAGTTAGCGAGAACGCCACTGACATAACCTCATTTCTCCTTACTTGTTGGTAATTAAAAGGACGCCTTATTAATTACTCTCTAATTAATAAACAATCTAAGAGGACGCCTCAGTAGATTTAATTCATTAACAGCATTAAGATAAGAGAAACCTGATTATAATATGCCCATATTGACGCCATAGTCCCATATCATCCCCTATGCCCATTGTCGATGAATGACAGTCTTACCACCTATTAAAACTAAATGGACAATTACGGATCCACTATTTTAATTGGCATTATAATTTCCTATAATAAATTAAATACTGCGCATTATTCAAAAATCATAGATAATTCATAAACCCTCTATCACATGACATAAAAAGGTACTTAAATTACATATTTATTTAAATCCAATTAAATCTCACAAGAATTAATTAGTGTTTCTTCAATAATTTAACTGAAAAACTAATTTAGAATGAAGACATAATTAAACAAGACATAAAAGAATTGAATGAAAATAGATTCATAATGTATTAAAAAGAAAATCTGTAGTTGACAATCTCTTGGTAATAGTTATGGTTGAAGATAATCCAATCCAATCCAAATAGTAAAGGAAATAGATAATACTTGTCTAAAAACTTATCCACTCCATTGTCTTAACTAAGATTGCTTAAATTTGAATGCTTGAATTAAATAATGAAAATCTAATTAAATTCAAAAGATGACTTGAATGAAATATTACGTGAAAGCAAATAAATTCCCTACTTCTTAAGAAAAACTAGGCTGCTAACATTCTACTCTCTTATTAAAAACTAAGATATGATAGGATGCTAACTACTCTAAAAACCCACTTATTTATAGACTTCTCCCAACAAACAATGCTAAAATTCCAAACAGAAAATAACTCTTAACAACTCCAAAATCTCAATCTCCACAATGTTAGGAGATTTGATTACAAAAAATATTTCTTCCCAACTAACATAACCAAATCTTCCAATAAACTCTCCTCCCTTTAGTAAAAATCCTCCTTGGTAAAATCTTTTCCTTCTATTAAAAATCATTCCAATAACTTCTTCTCAACTTCTTGCATCAATGTAACTCTTTTCTTATCATTCCATTCATTTTTCACATAATCCTGAAAATATAACAAAATCATGAATTCCAACATATAAATGTTAATAAAAAGACATGAAATTATTACAAATAAATGTAAAATATTGACTCTATCAATAGCTCCATAGATAGTTCAAGTTCCAATGCGGAATAATAAGTATGGATCATATTATGATTTCAACCCCCGTCATAAGCCATAAATGTCATAAAAAATATCTATGTTGCTGTTTCACATTAACAATAAATACAAAAATAAATAAACTAATTTTGTAGATGGTATTAGAGTTTTTCATTTTTAGCTCCAAATAGAATTATTAGTAATTATATTGGCATTTTGACTTCATGGTAATTACACTTTGATTACTAATGATTGGTGATTGGGTTGTATCATTGGTCTTTTTCCTTGTAAAATTTCATTTGCAGACTCTTGTAATTTTGGTTCTTTTCTTGGGGTTCATTTTGAATACGATTTTTAATAAACTTTGGGGTGACATCTCTCCCTGTACTGAGTTTGTCTTAAGAAAAGGATGATTGTGTGCTAGAAGGCTTTCGCTTGTCAATAATTATCTTGCCGTACTTTTATTATTACTTATATTTAATGACATTTCTATTTCATTATTATCTTGCCTTCTCCATTTTAATTTTCTTGGTTTTACTAAATTTCAAAACTTTGAAATTTGAAGCATGTGTTCAACTATTTTTTTAAAAAATGTTTATATCACTCACTAGTTTAATAAAAATAGTCACTAGTGACCATCTTATCAAATTTAATTGTTACTTTTTATATTTTTCATTAAAGACTCGTTTAGTTGGCAAGAAATTAAAATTATTTGAATATATGATTTCTAAAAGTTTGATTAATGAAAAACAAATAAATTTTTGTGTGTGAATAGATTATGAAATATTATAGAACAACCTCTTAGTTAATTTTCACTTTTATCCTCTTAAGATTTAGAATGTATATTTATCAAATAAGTTTAATTGATTTAATTAATTAATTTTCCAATTTGAATTGGTGATGTCAAACATGCTCATAGATTGAAAAAGGCACGTTTATTTTCTGTTAAAAAGTAAAGTACAAATTCGCAGTACATATGGATAACAACCTGTTCACACATGCTAATTTGGATGCTTAAATTTTGGCATTACATTACTAGCAAAGAAAAAGACAAATTCAAGATTGATTGTCCACATAAACAATCACTTCCCAACAAACTTACAAAAGTTAAATTTCTTTTCACGTAAACAATGCATAAATCCTTACTAATGTAACGCACTATCATTTTTCCCAATGAAAAACGACAGTACATTATCATTGAAGATCGAGCACCACATGTGTATCACTCTTTTAACTTTTTATGACGAAGAGGATATGCTCAAGATGGAAATTTAACCTTAAACTTTAGAAGCCGCTTATTATTTGTTCGTTATTAGTTGAGCAACCGCCTCAGGTTACATTAGTTCTACTTCAACTTCAATGAGAGATTTTCCTCGAATAAAATGGCCTGTTTGAAATATTCATAAGTGGTGCGATATACTAATTTAGTTTATGAGGTGAGTTTTTTTTGTTCCATTCTACTTAATCCAGTTGGGTCAAACCCTAAATAAATATAGTGTATGAGTAAAATAAAATATATTGTTAATCGCAAAAAAAATAAAAAAAGTTTCCTCAAAAGTTGGGCTAGGAAGGACATTGAAAGAAGGAAAATCATGCATAGCAGAAAGAATACATATGGATGATTTTCTCCTCTAGATGGCACTATTCTAACCTTACATGTCCTGCAATATTTGTTTCTTTATGTGCAATTTTATATATAGGCAAAATAGTGAGAATTGAAGCAAGGAAAGATTTTTCCATTTCTGGCATTGATCATACACATATATCAATCCAAAATTTAGTTATCATAGTTGTGAAGCATAACGTGACTGAATGGTTATTAAAAACCCTGTTGTAGAAATTCGGCACAAAGCCATGAAATCATGAAAACAAATGACAATTTCAGTCCAACCACGTTGAAGTTGTACGTGTTCTTGGCAAACTTCTTGCTTTGGTTCAACTGCATTATTGATGAATTCTGTGGTTCGATAGAAGAACACGTTAATTATGTTCAAATTTTTATTTGCTTCGTTGCGATCTCCTTTGTGTCCTTATGGAATAGAAATGAGACTCACAATTAATGTTGGCATTACAATTGTATTTCTGCCAGCTAAAAGACTATTATATTCTTCCCATTAAGCCATGAATGCTTTTCGATTAATTTTGCTTCAAACACTTCTAACCTAACTTTTCCGACTTTGTTCCAAAAATGATAATTGTTGCACATGGTTTGCCCATTGAAAGATTGATTTTGGACCTTCGGTTTGATGGTTAGTCTTTTGTGGAGAGGAAGGGATAGCAATGAATAGTAATTTGAAAATTTTATAAAATTAAAAATTTACTATTTAATTCTTAAGTAAATTAGAATTTCAACATTCTAAAATTAAAATATAATTTATACTAATAATATATAATATGATCGACATCATTTGCGCTTCGGATATCTTATATTAAATTAATTATTTCATTCAGTGTTTCATTCTATAAATATATACACGCCACGTGTCTTTAAATAAAACACTATCAAGTGATTACTAAAGCATAAGTGATAATTGTTAAAAGACTGTGGCCTGTATCCATAGAATAAAAGACTTGTGGCGTGTATCAATAGAATAAAACACTGAATATAAAAGAAGATCAATTGGGTATTATTTGAATGGTGAAATTTTAGTCTGCCAGTCAAACTAACGCTACTCTGCTCATTTTCTCATGCTTGGGACCAGGTATTTATAAGTAGATAACCGACTTATAGGCATATAAGTAAGGAATGCATTAGAAATATTAAAATAGTGGTAAGTTCTATGGTTAAAAAAAATGAGAGAAGCATAGTGAAAATGGTTTGAACATTGGCATAGAGACATTTAAATGCACTAGTATGACGGGTAAAACAAATAAATAAACATTAATTAACTCAAATTAAAAGGAGAAGGGGGAGACATATAAAGAATTTGTAAGAAATAATAAAAAATAATATATTTAAATATAAATAAAAATATGTATATAAATAAAACACATTGACGAAATATGACCGATCCACATAGTGGGATATAGACATGATGTTAATTGTGTACATATGCAATTGAGAATCGAACTCCCAAATTCACTTTTGGATTTAAGAAATAAGTTTCTTAAATTAGAATAGCTATCTAAAAATATTCAATTTATTTATTTCCCAAATTTCCTTTACAAGTTACTACTATAGGGTGCCAGTAATATTGTGTTGAAATGTACAAATTAATTAAGTTATGGCCATAATCTATTAATCATTGTACATGCTTGCTTTGATTGCCTTCAAAATAATGCACATATTGCTCAAGAGCTAACTTAATTTCTATGTAAAAATGAGTAATATTCAATCATTGATAGAATGACAGGGGAGAAAGTTTTAAAAAACACAGAGGTAAGGTCAACAAATTGTTGGGGAACACAAAGAATTGATAATTAATTACATCATTTCACATTATATATTTATATAGCATCATGCATGGGAAATTATATATATATTTGGCATAAAATATATGTGCAGTTTCTCCAATTAATCAAATATCAACATGCATGTGTATAGCACAATTTGATCAAATTAAGGGAACAAACCGAACAAAAAACTACAACAATTTTTACCACCACATAATAATACAACTCATGATTAGGCAATATGAATGTCCATGCATGTATACATTAATTTACAGTGTATCATTGCCATACATCACACTAATTCCTATACCCAACTTTTCTACCTTGTTAACTACTGTGCACTATTATAAATAGGATTGTAGTGTGTTTTGTTTCTTTAAGTTCTCTTTTGTTGATTCTATACTAGCTAGAAAGACATTTTGATCTAGTGCAAATTAAGCACTCCCACCAAACATATAAATGGCAATTTTAAGCGTTGAACAGTTGGCCTTCATTTTTGGCTTATTGGGTATTGATCACAAATTCATTTATTTTATGCAAATTTTTTTGCATATTTACTATTCTTAATTTCATGTTTTGTGCATCTATAATTTTGTGAATCGTTGACAACTTTAGTGGCTATATATGAAACTTTTTTTTTCTAATTCTTTTTCTTTTGTAAAGGAGTGATCATTTTAATGTTTATGTCTTTCGTTTAGTTTATGTCATTTGCTTCTATAGTTAAGTTAAACACATCTAGTTCTAGTTAAGTTAACCTTGAAATGCTGATAAACAACAATACTCATTGGATCACAGAGTTAATCACAATTTTAACAAACAATAAAAATAATAGAAAATTAGAATTACGATTTCAACTGTCATTATTTCCCGTCTTATATATGAAACGCATATTATGTATAAACCCGTTTCACAGAAGTTTTTGTCATACTACTGCTTCTATGATTTAGCGTGAGATTTCACTTCATTTTTCTAACATAGGAAATTTTCCTCAGGTAACATTGTATCATTCTTGGTGTTCCTTGCTCCAATGTAAGCTCTAACTTTAAAATGCTTTCATTCTCATTGAATATTTAGCATAAAAACTCTTGTATCTTTCACCCTTTACACTGTAGATAATCCATCATTCGATTTGTTGGTTGTTGCAGGCCAACGTTTTACACGATTTGCAAGAAGAAAACATCTGGAGGGTTCCAATCCATACCTTACATAATTGGATTCTTCAGTGCATCACTATTGTTGTATTATGGTTTTCTGAAGACCAATGCCTATTTGATCATAAGTATCAATGCGTTTGGATGTGTCATCGAAACAATTTACCTATTTTTGTTCATAATGTATGCATCAAGGAAGAGTAAGGTAAGTTGACGTCTTTAATTCATGTCCAAGACAAGATTATATACACAATATTATGTTTGATCACTAACAGTGATTATGTTTCTGCAGATGTTGACATTGAGGTTGATACTCCTGTTCAACGTAGGATGCTTAGGTCTTATCATGGTAGTTTCAATTGCATTTACAAAAGGTGCCAAGCGAGTCATGCTAGTAGGATGGGTTTGTGCTGCAATCAACGTGGCTGTGTTTGCTGCTCCTTTAAGCATCATGGTATAATCCTCTAGAGAAAAACTACTCTGAGACGGTTTTATGTATGAGATGCGTTTCATATACGAAATCAACGTAATTTTAAGTTTTTACTATTTTTATTGTGCGTTGAACTTGTGATTAAATCTCATCTCATATATGAAATCATTTCACATGAGTTTTTCTCAACCCTCTACCATAATTATTGTTAAGATGGAATACTGTGACATTAATCGTAGCATTCGTAACCGCTCTTGTTTTCTTTTTTGCAGAAGCAAGTCATAAGAACCAAGAGCGTAGAGTTCATGCCATTCACTTTGTCTTTTTTCCTCACACTTAATGCCATATGCTGGTTTCTCTACGGTTTTTTCATAAAGGATTATTACATTGCTGTAAGTATGACATGATAATAATCATCGAACTAATTAAGCTATATTTCAATCCCTCCTAAAGAAAATACTAAAATCCCAATAACAAAATTGATCTTTTTGATGCAGTTCCCCAATGTATTGGGACTCTTATTTGGAATTGTTCAAATGATTCTCTATTTCGTTTACAAGAATGCGAAGAATGAAAAGGAAGGTATTGAAATGAAGATACAAGAGGTTGAAGACATGAAATTTAGCTCAATGGAAGGTCCTAAATCTGGTGTCCATAAACAAGAAGATATGGAGATGGGAAAGGTGTGAATTGGGAAAATTTTGTAAAAATAGAGGACATGCAATTGTAACACAGCAAGAAGTTTCATTATTTATAAGTTTCTATGTTTCAATGTGGTATTGATAATTGTTATTTTCATGAATGAGAACAAGACTAAAAAATAATTGTACAATGAACAATTAAGGAAAAACAACAAGAACACCTAATTAATACTGAAAAACACAGCACACAGTAGTACAAAAGGGAGCACCAAATGCTGTTCAATTTCAGATTTAACAATCACATTTTCAGCAACATGTGGAGATATAAATGGTTCAAAAACCTTTAGCATGGGCCTTTTACCAAAATATTGTCATTTTTATAAAAAATTACATAAATATTGTGCATTTCAAAATCTTTCCAAAACTAGAGAAAGTGAGGATGCCAATCTCGACTTCAAAAATTAGAATTTCAAAATTGACCAAATAAGTTTGTTTTATTTATAAATTAACCACATAACTTTTAATAAGGTTCATATAAAAATTATATATTCTTTAAGGAATATAATTCCGCATTGATCCCTTCGAGGCTAAGTATAACCTTAGTTTAAACTCGTCCAAAAATTGGTATCAGAGCCA
The DNA here is from genome assembly GCA_016586305.1 of Ophiorrhiza pumila. Classification (NCBI taxonomy): domain Eukaryota; kingdom Viridiplantae; phylum Streptophyta; class Magnoliopsida; order Gentianales; family Rubiaceae; genus Ophiorrhiza; species Ophiorrhiza pumila. The sequence continues at coordinate 15,216,417 of BLIW01000006.1, forward strand.
TGTGCTCATAAAAATTTATAATTTCCTAATGGAAAAGGATTATAAACTTGTTTTCTTCTATGAAGAAAATAACATGCATAACTTTGTTTTTCATAAACAAAATTTAGAATTGTGGTTAACCATAGAAACTCCAATTATTATTGGAATATTAAAAGAATTAATGAATATGAGTATAATACCAGATCTTAGAAAAATCATTTATGAAAAAATATTAAAAAACCGTGGTTATACAAATTCTGAAATAGAAATAAAAGAATTTGAAGAAAAAATATATTCTGAAACAGAATATGAATGGAATTCAGAAGATTGGCTTTGGCCAGATACAGATTAATAAAATAAAATGTATAGAAGAACAGCTTCAAAAGTTTTTGAAACAACTAAAAAATGCTATGTTTGCATAGATTTTATAGAAAGAATATAAGACGCTAATAAAGAATTAAAAATAAGAAAAGAAAGATTTCAAGAAAATCTTATAGCAGGAGTAAAACCAGAAGCCTTAGAAAGGCAAGAAATTGTTATAAAAGAATTAGAATCTGAGATTCTATATATGAAAAAAAGGGTAGACTTTCATGGAACTCATGGATAAAATGAGTAAACTTGAATAAATAGAGTTAATTCTTCTTAAACAAGAAGAAAGAATAGAAAAGTTAATACAATTAGCCATAGGACTAGAAGTAAAAATTAATACAATAGAAAATATGGTTAAATCTGCAGAAGATCAAATACCTAATAAGGTAAAAGATAGTAAAAAATTTCAAGAAAACCAGCAAAAGGTTTTTGAAGAATTTTGAATGAAAAGGCTCCAACAGGATATAGGCCATATAAGAAAGGAAGTTTAGACGAAAGATTTCATTTAAAAGAAATAAAAAGAATTAATCAAGAAAAAATGAAACAGAAAGTTTCAAATGAAGAAATCAATCCAAGTTCATAAGAAGAAATAGAATTAAAACAATAAATGGATAAAGAAATAGAAGAGCTGATATATTCTTTAGAAGATTTAGTAATAGAAGAACCAATAAAGGTAAAAATGAATAAAGATACATCTGTAAAATTAGAAACAGATAAACCAAGTACTTCATCAGTACCTATAAATCAAGGAAGAACCCGTAGAGTTCAACCTGAAAAAGCAGCCATAGAATATACTTATTCACCTAGTGGAAAGTATATACCTAATAGACATATACCAGCAACTACAAGTTCTGGATTTAGATTTATGAACCTTGACTGCAAACTAGATGCGTTAAAAACTTTACAACAATGGGGACAAGATATAGGTCTCTATTTTTTGACTGATAAAACATCTAACTTTTCGTCAAAAGAAAAATACCAAATATACGTAGCAGCATTAGATGGAAATGTTAAAAACTGGTATCAAGCATTGTCAGATTCAACCAGAAATACAATAAGAGTTAATGTTATCAGATATATGGACACTTCTTTAACAAATGGAATTAGCACATTCATTAACTATATAGCAGATGAATTCATGGGATATGATTGGAATTCAAAAATAGATTCATCAAGAATAGCTGAAAAACAAAAAGCTATAAAGAAGATTAATCAATTACAAATTTGTAATATGTGTGATATTAATTAATATATATGTGAATTCGAAGAATATTATTATCAATATTTTGATAGTAATGAAGATATGACTAAAATAGCTGACATGCTATATCAGAAATTGCCAGGTATATGGAGTTCATATTTTTTGACTCAGTTTTCGAAAAATCATGAAATAGAAGGATATTCAAATACTCTAGGAGCAAGAATAGTTTTCTTAAAAGAAAAATTATCTGATCTTTGTGCACAACAAAGAATACTTTCAAAAGTAAAAAGAGTTAATGAAACTATATGTTGCAAAGAAGTATCTGAAGTAGGCAATTGGGGATGTCAAGGATCTACCAATAAGTCTAAAAAACGTAAATCCAAAAATAAGATTTACAAAACATATAAAAAATTCTTTAAAAAGAATAAAAAACAAGATAGAAAATATTATAAAAGAAATAAAAAAGATGGAGATAAAAAAGAGAAAACCAACTAGTTGTAGGTGCTATAACTGTGGTGAAGAAGGACATAAGTCCTATGAATGCAATAAAAAGAAAGTCAAAGTTTCAATACTTGACATAAAAGACATAGAATCTAATTTAGAAACTGTGTCATCATTTGACTCTGAAATGACAGAAATATTTGAAGTATTTACTCAATCTGATTCAGAATGAGTGAAATAGAATCAGTAAAGAAGAGGAAGGAATCCTCATACAAGAAGAAGAAGAAACTATAGAAGGATATGCATTAAAAGCATCTTTTGACCCTTCTAAATATGAAAAGATTAGGAATCTAGAGCTAAATTTAAGAGGACCTAATCAAAATGTGTTAAGTCAAATAGGAAATGCTTTTAAAAGAAAGAAATACGTTTATCATGAATACATGGAAATTGAAAAGGTTATACCTATTCAAGAAACTTCTAGAAACAGAAAATTAAATTTATTAACAAAAAAGACAGTAACAGATTTGTTAAACAAACTGCCTAAAGAAAAGAAAGATAAAATGCAATATGTTTATCTAGCAGGCATACAAATTCTTTGTAAATCAACTTTTCAAGAAGGAATTGATTGTCCTTTAGTTATCAATTTATCTGATGAAAGATTTACAAATGCTTCAGATGGAAATCTTGGAATAGTAGAAGGCAATTTAGCCTATAAAAAACTACTTTTCACGTATTATCCAAAATACTGTATATCTTTAAAAGATAAATATTTCAATGATGCCTTGAGTTTACATTTTCAAATTCTAAGAAAAGGATTTTTCAAACCAGGCAATCATATAATGAGCATATATTATTGTGCATTATACAGTCTTACTAATTCAAACTATGGAAGTATTTTTGATAAAAAAACCAGCAGTTGAATTATTAAAGAATGCCTAGAAATAGGAAGAATTCTAGAACCCACTAGAAATAATATAACTATTCCAGATAGTTATTCAATTGAATTCGGAACTTCAAAAAATTTAGAAGAAGGAACCTCTAGAGATATAGTCTCATATAATAAAAACAATATTGTGATAGAAAAAGGAAGGAGAAGTTATTCCTCACTCAATATATCAAGAAAAGAAGATACACCAAATGACTTAAAAGTGTTTGGTAAATATTTTAATGAAAAAAATTATGTTGAAGGATATAACATTCTTATAAATCCAAAAAAGTGCACAAAATTATTTTAATAGTTATTTTGATGCAGGATTAATAAAGAAATATAAAGACACACATAGGCATGTATTAAACAATGAAAATGAAAATGAGATCAATGAAATAGTTAAAGTTCCAATAATTTTTCAAGAAACCAAATTTAACATTAATAGTTATTTAGATATTTTAGATGGAAAACAAAACCATCATATAATCTTAGGAAAATCATTTCTAAACAGCCTAGATAATGTCACCATAGACAAATATGGTATTGAGATTTCTTTTGCAGGAAAAAATATTTTTCTAGAAAAGGAAAATGCCTAGCGAACAGAGATTTTCTGTAAGTATTTTCGTAGAAATTACATGTTACGAAAAGAGAATTCTCACTTGTGCTCAAATTGATACAGGTGCAGAAATAAGTTTAGGAAAAGAATTCTTATTCAAAAATTGGATAACTAATCCAATAAAAGTCTCAATGCAAGGAATAACAGGTGAGAAGCACTCTTTAGACTAAGTATGTTTTAAACCTGAAATTATATTAGGAAGCAAAATAGTAGCTATAAAACAGCTATATGCTTATGAAGAATTAGATGTCGACTTACTGTTAGGAAACGACTTCGTTCAACAGTTTCAGACATATAATCAAACAATCTATATGATTAGTTTAAAAACCCCTTGTGGACATTGGATACACACTTCGCGAATTCATACCCCATACAGAGTTCAGCCAGTACCGCGTGGTGATGGATATGAAAAAATTTGGTTACATAAAAACCAGATAAGAAAGTTGAATGTTAAAATGCTAGATATAGACAAAGTTAAAGATCTAATAGCTAGCAATTATGGAGAAAATCCTATAGCAAAATGGCATATAAAAAGAGAATTAGCTATAATAGAGCTAAAAGATCCAAATATTATCATTAGAGTTAAACCAATGATATATTCAGAAGAAGATAAAATTGAGTTTAAAACTCAAATAAAAGAATTACTTAATCTGAAATTAATTAGAGGAAGTAATAGCCCTCATAATTCACTAGCTTTTATGGTTAGAAACCATGCTGAAGAAAAATGAGGAAAAGCACGAATGGTTGTTAATAAACATAGTATTTTTTATGGATATTTTCTTCCAAACAAAAATAATTTAATCAATTTATCAAAAGGAAAGAAATACTTTTCTAAATTTGACTGTAAATCAGGATTTTGGCAAATAAAACTTGCTGAAAAATCTATACCTTTAACTTCCTTTAGTACACCTAATGGACAGTATGAATGGTTAGTGATACCTTTTGGATTAAAAAATGCACCACAAATATATCAGAGAAAAATGGATAAGATATTTTCTATTTTCTCATATATACTTGTTTATGTAGATGATATTCTTATTTGCTATAATGAATATCAGGAACATATAGGACATTTAAAAGAATTTGCAAAAATTTGCATGCAAAATGGAATAATCTTAAGTCAGAAAAAAGCTGAAATTAGTAAAATAGAGATAGAATTTCTTGGTATGATAATAACCACTAATGGTATTAAATTACAGAGTCATATATCTCAAAAGATATGTAATTTTTCAGATAAATTATACACTAAAAAAGAAATAGAACAATTTCTTGAATGTTTAAATTATGCAGGAGAATTTATACCGCATCTTGCTAAGAAAAGGTCTTTGTTGCAAAAATTACTAAGGAAAAATAATACTAGTGGATGGTCAGATGATCATACTGAAGTAATAAAATCTTTAAAGGAAGAATGTAGAGAACTTCCTAAACTCAGAATGCCTGAACCAGAAGATAACCTTATTTTACAAACCGATGCTTCTGATTTTTATTGGGCAGCTATTTTAAAAACTGACATCAATGAAATATGCAGGTACACAAGCGGTACATTTAATACTGCAGAAGTCAATTATTCTACAAATGAAAAAGAATTATTGGCTATAATAAAAGGAATAAGAAAATTTTCTTTTTTCTTATTACCAAAACCTTTTGTGGTAAAAACAGATAATACCCAAGTTGGTAGTTTAATTTTTAATAAATTACCTTCTGAACCTCAATTTAGAAGATTATTAAGATGGCAATCTTTGTTGTCTTATTATACTTTTAAAATAGATTATATAAAAGGAACTGACAGTTTTTATGCAGATTTCCTATCCAGGAACCCCGAACATGGAGAAGGGTAAAAAACAGCAAATGTTAGAACTTTGCAGCTCTTTAGCTACAAAAATAACTCGGCTGGATGAAAGCATAGTGGAAAAATCTAATATGTTATTCTCCATTTGAGAGCAAACAATAAACCTTGTAGAGCAGCAAAAGCAACTACAACAAGAGATGAACAGTCTTGTTGAACAACAGGGAGAGATACTGACAGAATTTACAGATCTCTATGAACTGGTAGAGAAGTTTTCGGACTCTCATGGAATGTTGGGTGATAAACCAACTTATAGTGGTGAATCCACTAAAAATAAAAATGTTGAATTCAAATCAGCATATGATGATTCTACCATTCACATGGAGAATCCTGAGAATATAAATCTCAAAATCAACAACGAGCAACCCAATTATTCTGATACTGGAAAAAACAAAGTTGTTCGGATAAAAGGATCTTCAGATTCAAAAAACTTAAAAGAAAAAGAATATTATGAATTTGCTTTGCAGGTATACAATTTAGATAATAGAGAAACTTTCTTCAGACTTGAAGGATCCAGTATATATCCAAGGATAACTAAGATTGAAGGAGTTCCAGCCAAATTCCTATACCAACTATTCAAATTCAGTTTTTGTGATCGAATTTACCCAAGCATGGAGTTAAAAGAGTTCCAATACTTTGACCCAATATTTGTTCAATGTCTTGAAAAATATGCAGAAGGCAAAAAACTTTTCATTCGAGTGTATAGCATTGCACCGAAATATGATGAAAATGAAGAGTACCCTTGTTTTAACCTAGTTCATATCGCCAAGCTCAAAGGAGATGTGAGTCTACGAGTTAATGAACAAAAGGTGAAGATACCGTTCTTCAATAAAAAATGGGAACAATACAGGAGAGCTATGGGAATCAAAGCCATAGCAGGAATAATTGAGACTTTCTCTGTAAAAAATTTTCAAGTCCTCAACAGCTCAAAAAGCTGGATGATCGTGACAGAAGGAAATAAAAGATCACCGACATTATAAGAAAAAGTGAAAGAATTCAAAACCGACAGGTTTTATGGCAGGAGCACAACTTTGCAAATGGCATGCAAAATGAGTCAGCATATGCACTCAAGAGATTCTTCACTAAAGAAAGATAGCACCATGTGAAGAGTGGTCCATACCACTACGCTCAAAATGGAGCATACGAAGAGTGGTCCCTACCACTATTGGAAGCAATTGCTGGAAAATAACAGCAATGGACCACATCCATGTGATGATAAAGATAACTCTTACCCCACTCATCTAATAGATATGGATTCTTATCATCTATCCACCAATGAAGAAAGAGGCTTATCTCTTTACGCGGATTTTCAAACGCGGTTGAAGCCTATAAAAGGAGAACACCTTGAAGAATGAAGGCATCGAAAATTCTATCAGAAAACCCTCAACCAAAAAGTGTTAGAAAAAGAATGAGTTTCTAAAGTTTTCTTTTTTCCCATAGGGAAAATATAAGCATAGGAATGAGTTGATTAAAGCTCTTTTCTATTGTAACTTAGTTTGTTCAAATTCAATAAAAGAAAGTTTCCTTTTAAGAAATTGAGCTATATATTTCCATTGTTTCAATTCTTAAAACCCAAATCAGAATTTAATTCTGTACCCAAGGGAGGAGCCGTGGCGGTAAGAAAAATCTATTGAGGACGAGAAGGCGTTGAGGCAGGAGGCCGTTAGCCGTTAATAAGTCCGAATGTGTGAAGATTCTGACGTGTTTAAGTGGAATGCCATTAATCATTGCCCGAACGGTGAAACCAAGAGGCTGATGAGGTTTTAGGAAGGAGAACAAACAGCTTAAAGGAAGCAAGGTAAGACCCGAAAAATTTGAACTGCTAAGTTACAATAGATAGTGTTTTATCATGCTTTAATTATGCTTATATGAGTACCTAGGGAATATAAAAATAATCAAGTTAAAAATAAATTACTTTTGAAATATTCAAGGCTATTGTAGGATTTTAAATAAGTCTAAGGACTAAATACAAAATAGATAAATATTGATAACAATATTTTGGGAATAAGTGCCAAAATGACACGAGCTGTCGTGGGCTCGTCAATTTAACCCAGACTCAATAACTCTGTAGAAGCAGTGAGTGGGTATCGTATCCTCAGGGAGAGGTGTGTGTCCAAATCTCGAAATGTGATATTAAACAACAAGGAAAATAGTGTGACAAAGACAACAAATATATGTAAGGAACAGAAAAGTCAACTACACAAGATGAACTCAAAGACAAGGAAACTAAGAGGGCAAGCCTTCGGTACTATCTTAAATTCCCAGATCTCTATTATATGAATTAACCCAAGTCCTATCCTCAAACCCCTCCCTTGGTAGAGCAGTTGTTTAATTCAGGCTTTCAGATCTCGTCACATTATATTTCAAGTCTTTCCATTAAATTGATTCCACTTGCCATGGGTTAATGCACAAATAAAATCACACAGTAAGCAGACCTTGAAACTCACACAAGTTCAATTCCCAATTCAAATCATGTTATACCCGATTATCGTTGGTAAACCCACACCGGTCTCAGTGGGTACCGCAGATCGTGTACGAGTTTTTGGGGATTTTGTAAAAGCCCATCGAATTAAACATGAAGAACAGATATTGAACAAATTCACAGATCAATCGTTACAATTATCTCAGACAAGTTAAGATCCACATCTATGAAATCCCCAAGACAATACTGTGAAATTAGCCGATCATGTTGATCGGCTTAAACCCACAAATTACAAAAAGTAGAATAAGTAATGAATCTATGGTGTTCTCTCTCTTCTTTGCAATTGTGGATTTCTCTCTCTCATTTTTTGCAAAAATACTCCTAATTCAATATCCTCACGGCCGACTCGATGCCCCCTTTAGGGTTGCTTCCTTTTCCCTTTTATACTTTCTCCTTCTCCAGTAACTTGATCGTGAACACTCAGCTTCTTTCTCTCGCTTTTTGATTCATCCACGTGTCCCTAAAAAATGGCATTCAGATAATAAGTGAAACAAATGAGGCAATTGTTCTACCCATGACTTAAGCGTTAAGATTTAGAAATACAAAACTGCGACACATTGTGATCGTGTGATTTAGCCGTGTCTATGCCTTGTGTGTGTGAAGAAGTGTAAGAATTTTTAGAGCATTTGTGCATGAGTGTGTGTTTCGTGGTGTGTGAGTGTGTGTAGTGGCGGGCGCCCCTTGTGTTTTGTGCGTGCATGTGAATGATTTGGTGTGAATGTGAATGTTAATGTGTGTGGTGTAAGTGGTATGTGAATGTAATTGAGTGAATGGATAAATATGAATATGAATGTGCAAATGTGTGCATGAGTGAATGAATTTTGTGGCGGTGCAAGTGAATGAATAAATGTATGCTGAAATGTTATGCATGTGTGTATGAATAAATGAATGAATATGAAAGTGATTGTGCAAATGTAGTGGAAGAATGCATTTGTGAGGTGAGTGCTTGTGAGGTGTGTGCTTGAGTGAATGAATGAATGAATAAATGTGATTGATAAAATGATAGACGAATTTGATGAATAACTTGATGGATGAATTGGTGAATAAAATGGTGAATGGATTTTGAATAAAATGATGAATGAAATTGATGAATAAAATGATGAGTGAATTGATGAATGAATGAATTTATTGATGGATGGATAAACTGATGGATGCATTTCAGAATTAAAGAGATGGATGAATTGATGAATGCATAAACTGATGGTGGATTTGGTGAATGAAATTGATGAATAAAATGTTGAATGAATAAACTGATGGTGAAGACAATGCGTGCAGTGGCTATGTATGCAAGTGTTATGTGTGTGAAGTGAGTGTGTGCTAGTGTGTGTAGTGGCGGTCGCCCACCCTAGTGTGTGTAGGTGAGCGTGTCCTAGTGTGTGTAGGGGCGACCGCCCCATGTGTTTTGTGCATTTGTGTGAAATGAGGTGTGTGCTTGTGATGACTGAATGTGATGTGAATTTTGTGTCCAGGTGCATTGGTGTGATGTTAATGATACATATGTGAAGTGAGTGTAAGTGTAGTGTATATGTGGAGTGTAAAGGGTATGTGGAGTGTAATGAATGTTTGTGCGTGAGGTGAGTGCAAATGTATGCAAGATTTTATGCGTGCAAATGTAGTGAGTGGAGTGTAAATGGGGTGGCGGTCGCCATGCCTTTTTGTGTTTGTGCTTGGCGACCGTCAAGCCATTTTTTTGTGTAGTGTGTGAGGTGAATGTTGTGCGCGCAAGAATGTTGTGGCAGTTGCGTGTGAATGAATTGGATAAATATGAATGTTATTGTGCATGTAAATGATTGAATGTGATGAATCAATAATGTGATGCATAGATGAATTAAGTGATGAATGGTGTGCTGCGTGTTTGTTTGATGATGCATGAACAAGTGTGTTCCATTTTCAAGAAAATCATACACATTACATGTATTTCACAATACTTGAACACAACTAAGCAATTTCCGTATTATGAACATCATTGCATACAAATTGTTCATCAAGCATCATTTTCACCAAAAGTCTATACAAAAGTTTAAGCAAAATGAAGCAATAAGTCGGTGAAACCAAGACTTATCACAAAACAACCATACTTTGGGAATAAAGTTCTAAAAGCACCATAGTTTGGTAAATAACCCTCTCAGCATAGCAGTCACCTTCTGGCAGTCTATCATTTTTTTTATGGGTAAATTAGTTCAATGTCTCTCAACCTCAAGGTTCATTTTATTTTTGTCCATCGTGTTACAATATGATTTAAAATATTCATTGGTACATTTTTTTTTCACTTAAAATTCAACTTAAATAATTATTTGACACATATATGACAAATAAAAGTGTATGTAAATTGATAGAATTAGATATATGCATGTTTGATGGTCATCAAATTTGAATTTTTATAACATGAAAAGTAAACAAAGGATCATAGAAAACTAAAAATGTAACATAATGAACAAAAATGAAACTTTTTAAAAATTAGAGAAAAAAATGAAATAAACCCTTAACTTGAGAGACGTTAAAGTAATTTACAGACGAACAATGGATTAATCCCATGCGAGAATTTTAGTTTCAAGTATGAGATTTCCATGCTAAACACATATTAAGGTTGTAGCATACTTTAATTACATATTCTTTGAGACAAAGATGATCCTGCAAATGACAATTAGCAACTTATAAGTGAAAAAGTAAATCAATTTTAGCTAAGAGTTTATTTAATTTTTAGTGAATTATAACACAATTATTTTGACAAAAAATAGAAATACTAAAATATTTGTCGATAAGGGCAATTTTTGCTACTTACTCGAACCCATACCAATGGAGAATGTGAAATTTATTGAAATGTGTGAAAAAATGGAAACCTTAAATTTTTTTAAAAAAACACCATTTTTTGGTGAATTATAACACACGTGTTTAATCAAAAAATAGAAATACTAGAATATAGGTGGATTAGGGGATCTTTTTGCTCCTATTTTTCACCTATCCTAATTGAAAATATGCAATGTAACGCCCCCACCATAATTTACATTTAAAACTATATAAGGTAATATACATATTACCGTATCATCCCAAAATGCATACATAAAAAAAAATACACAATACATAAATTGCCTCATTACCATAATTATTATCCTAATCAAGATAATTAAAAATCATGAACTTCTATTCACCATCTCTTCCTTTAAGTATGTAAATCAAGATCCTGTCCACTGCCTAATCCATCTTGAATCACTAAAAAGTATAATTTACAAAAAGGGTGAGCTTAAAATAGCTCAGTGGGTGGGGATAGTGGCTTCATTATTGAAAAATTAATTTTTAATAAAATACTATTCCAAGAACGAATTGCAATGCATAAACCATGTACTAACAAATTCACCATAGATGCCAATTAAACATTGGACCATATATTTGGTATTTGTACCGATATACACATTTTTCCAATTCAAATAACCATATGACAACCATTTTTCCAATGCAAATAATCATATGACAAAGTCTCAAATATCTCATAAAACATTGTGCAATGCACATAAACATATATCACATAACTTTGTTGTTAACTCCATATAAAACATTGGACATATAATCGGTACCTGTCTCGATCGGCCATGCCGACCTTTACCAACCTTATCTCCCCTGACAATTCGTTGTTGCGTGCACGACTTGAGAAGCTACCTTATCCTTCCTCGTGGTCAGTGACCACTACGGCCCCGCAGGCCTAACGTGGCATCCGGATTTGCCATTCCGACTCCCGTCAACAGAATTAAAAACTCCTTAATCCTATGACGGGGCTCACCGGTGTGATCTTGGCATAATCGTCGGCCCGATGCTGTCTCGATTACTCTCCAAGCCAACACCTACTAGGGCCCAAACAATTCATTACAATACATGTATCACATACAATCATTGCAAGTTGGCAATTAATTAGCGAAATTCATCCACTTGTGTCAAACTTCAACGATTCATAATGTCAAAGCACTAGAGACAACAAAGCTCATGTGGATTCTAGAGGTGACTTTTACGGATTCTAGAGGTGGCTTATGCCTTTAAATTGACATAGCACTTAGTTCCGCATAACACTTAGTTCCACAGTACATAAATTCGATATCCAAATTATACCACAAATATTCAATACCATCAATTCAAAATCAAATTTGGCACAAAATTAGGAAATTAAATCATCACATATCATTCTCCCTTGCAACTTGCAAGTTTGGATTGAATACAATTCAGGCAATGATCCCAATAACACCGACATAAGCATATTACCATATTTCATAATTCCGAAACATTCATGTTTTACAAAGTTTCAAATTCAATATGAAACTCATAAAGAAATAATCCGTTAGTAAAACTAAACGACAGCAAGCCAAGTAGCAATTTCAGTTTTGACCCCATTCCTTCAAACCCTTATATAAAATAGAAAAATCCATCACTTCTACTATATGAATATGTTAAAATACAAAACCTTTTACTAACAAAATAATTCATAGAACTCCTTCCTGTTTTGAACTCTTCTAAAACCCAAATACCATACATATAAACTTTACACATTAATTAACTCTGGAGTCTGGACTTTTGCCTTCCCAAAATGCAGTAGAACATTTTTTCCAACATGAATATCAATTAAAATGGAAAAGATGGATAATTCTCACTGGTCAGGGCAAAAGCATATTTGACTTTAACAAAACTGACAAGCAAGGGCAAAGGCTTTCCGAATAAGAATTTTCCAAGAACTTAAATTTCTCAAAGTACTAATAAAACTTGATAATAATGATGAAGCATTAGCTGCAATCCATAGTCCTTGGAAAATTACGAATGTACAAGATTTAAAACAAAACAAGTTCTAAGATGGTTTCGGAACTTTTAGAAGAGAATTGTATTACACAAATACCAAAAGATAATTTGAATTACCATAATGTGATGGAAAAGCTATTCATCAAACTTTGTTACCTCTACTTCAACCAACAACAGTATCCAAAAATATAAACCATGGACATGTATATAATTAGTGAACTTCTGTAATAAATAAAGTTCAAACAATAATTAACCATACTTCTTCCAGAACAAGTATCACAGACCCTCAACAAGGCAGTTCCACCAATGAAAGCTTCTAACACCTTACTACTTCCAACAGGAATTATCATTATACTCAACTGGTGCTTTTATCCAATAAAATGAGCACGTTAACATGGAAATTCAACCTAGACTCTCCAGGAATTTCAAGATATCCTCTTGGAACACCAATAGGCATTAAATAGAAAGAAAAAAAATAACTAATGCGGAAACATACCAAAATAGCAGATATTTGCACGTCATAGTTATACCTTAAGTGCACATTTCTTGGAAATAACAAAATCTTTCAGAGAGGAAAAGCAGATTTTTATTTATGCAAAAGGAGAAAAATCAACAAACTTACTTCACGTCTGTGTTCCACACCAAAACAATAAACATGTTTCAAGAATTTTGACAAAATCCACCAAGGAGATACAATGCAATTCATCTATGGAAAAATTCCAAGTAAGATGTCTAGTTCTTTTGCAACAACTAAATAGTATTGGAAGACAAGTGCTTTGAGACAACTTCACCCACACAATAAATCAAAACCTGGTCATCAAAATTAACTAGAAAATAGAAAACCAGCCTTTCAAAGACTTTCCAAATTTTGAACCTTTCCCTTAATTGATTTTCGGAATGGGACTAGAAGCTGCATAAATTAATTTATTTATATGAAATGGACTTGTTTCTTTGATTTGATGAATAAAAAACCAAATTAAGAAAAATCCATGATCTATTCACAAATTAGTTAATCAAAACTCCAAAGAAGGGAATTGTAAAACGAACCAAGTAGCAAAGTGCCAAAGTGGTATAGTTTCACATATAGTAGTTAATTTTGGTTTAGCAAAACATGAAATGAATTAATTCATCACGTTAATCCATGTAAAATTCCAAATAACGTATCAAGCACTTTCAATCAAGATTTCAAGAACACAAACCAATCACCAAGATTATTTTTAAAATTGAAAATCCTTTTTACCCACCGATTAAGGGGCTTCTCTTGGGATTCTCCTTACGGGTTAAGTAAAAGTTGGACAAGACTTTCCTCTTCTCCTTCCAGCTTTCCCTCTAGTTTCTCCAGCTGCCCTCTCCTCTTCTTCCTTCTTCTTCTTCCTTTTTTTTTCTCCCGTTCTGTTCCCGTTTCCCTTCCTCTCGTCTCTGCTTCCCTTTTAACTTTGTGGTGGTAATTTGTAAGCCTAAGGGCTTACGTGTTTGCTGCCTTCTTTTTTTTTTAATTTTATTTTTCTTATTTGCAAATTGGCCCTTGAATTTTAAAAAGAACCAACAAGGACCAAGATTCATTTAAATTATGCAATTAAATCTCTTATAATCTTATAAAATTTATAATTAAAATTCCAAAATTATCAATTAACTAAAATTCTTAGTCGTATGATTTTAATTCTCACACAACACTTACCAAAGATGCGGTATTTTAACTTTAAGATTAAAATCACTTGCATATATTTAATATTAATAATATTATTAATATGTTAAAATTTTGGAATCTCACATGCAATCTATTGAAATGTATGAAAAAATTAAAATTTAAATTTTTTAAAAAAAATCATCATATTTTATGAGTTATAACACACGTGTTTTGACTAAAAATAGAAATATTAAAATATTGGTCGATAGGGGACTATTAATGCTCCTATTTTTCACCCATCTTTAATTGAAAATGTGCAATATATTGAAATGTGTGAAAAAAAATAGAAACTTAAATTTTTAAAAAAAATCACAAGTGTGTTATAACACACGTGTTTTGACCAAAAATAGAAATACTAAAATATTGTTTGATAGGAGGCTTTTTTTCCTCCTTTTTTGAAGCCAATCAATTAGAGAATGTCCAATCGATTAAAATGTCTGAAGAAAATGTAAACCTAATTTTTTATTAAAAAAATCACATTTTTTGTTAAAAAAATCACATTTTTTGGTGAATTATAACACACTTGTTTTGACCAAAAATAGATATACTAAAATATTGTTCATTATGGGCTTATTTTTGCACCTATTTTGAAGCCATCCAACTGGAAAACGCCCAATCTACTGAAATGTGTAAAAAATATGAAAAAATAATTTTTTAAAAAAAAACAAATCTCCATTTTCGATGAATTATAACACACATTTTTGATAAAAAAATCAAAATACTAAAATATTGATCGTTATGGGTTTTTTTCAAACTTATTTTGCACACATCCCAGTAGTGAATGTGTAATCTATTGAAATGTGTAAAAAAATTGAAAACTTAATTTTTAGAAAAAAACACTAATTTTGGTGAATTATATCACAATTGTTTTGACAAAAAAAATTAAAATATTGGTTGATAGGGTTAATTTTTTCTCCTAATTTGAACTCATACCAATAGAAAACGTGCAATCTATTGAAATGTGTGACAAAATGAAAACCATAGTTTTTATAAAAAATCATAATTTTTTGGTGAATTATAACATACATGTTTTGGCCAAAAATAGAAAAACTACCATGTAGGTCGATATTTGACTCTTTTCGCCCTTATTTTTCACCCATCCTAATTGTGAACGTGCAATATATTGAAATGCGTGAAAAATAGAATTTTAAAGTTTTAAAAAAAATACCATTTTTTATGAGTTATATCACACGTGTTTTGACCAAAAATACAAAAAATCACCATTTTCCCTCATATGTTACACCCATTCCAATTGAAAACGAGTATTCTATTGAAATGTGTAAAATAATTTTTTTACAAAAATCACCATTTTGGGTGAGTTATAACACACATACTTTAACTAAAAATAGCAATACTAAAATATTGGTCAATAGGTGCTCTTTTCGCTTCTATTTTTTTGCGCATCCTAATTTAGAATGTGCAATCTATATAAATATGTGAAAAATTAGAAGTTTAATTTTTGTTCAAAAATCATTATTTTTGGTGAATTAAAACACACGTGTTTTTAATAAAAATAGAAATACTAAAATAGTGTTCGATAATGGCTCTTTTCCCTCCTATTTTGCACCTATTCCAATAGGGATACTACAATTTATTGAAATGATTGAAAAAAGAAAAAACATAATTTTTCAAAAAATCACAATTTTTAGTGAATTGTAACACACATTTTTTTTACTAACAATGAAAATACTAAAAATACAGGTCGATAGCCACTCTTTTGAACCCATCGCAATAAAAAACGTCCAATCTATTGAAATTTGTGAAAAAATGGAAAATTCATTTTTTTTTAAAAACATTTACCATTTTTGGTGAATTATTAAACACATTTTTTGACAAAAAATAAAAATACTTAAATATTGGTAGTTAAGGGTTCTTTTCTCTCCTATTTTGCACCCATCCCAATAGTGAACGTGTAATCTGTTGAAAGGTATGAAAAAAATGGAAACTTAATTTTTTTATTTAAAAAAACACAATTTTTGGTGAATTATAACGCAATTCTTTTGACAAAAACAGAAATACTAAAATAGTTGTGGATATGGGCAATTTTCGCTACTTATTTGAACCTATACCAATAAAGAACGTGCAATCTATATATTGAAATATGCGAAAAAAATGGAAACCTTATTTTTTTTAAAAAAAAATACCATTTTTGGTGAATTATAACACAAGTGTTTAATCCAAAAATAGAAATACTACAATATACTTCAATCTGGGGCTCTTTTCGCTCCTATTTTTCACCTATCCTAATTGAGAATGTGCAATCTATTGAAATATGTGAAAAAAATAGAAACTTAATTTTTTTTAAATCACCATTTTTTGTGTTATAACACATGTGACCAAAAATAGAAATACTAAAATATTGGTTGATTGGGGCTATTTTCACTCCTATTTTTCACATCTCCTAATTGAAAATGTGCAATCTATTGAAATGTGTAAAAAATGGTAGCTTAAATTTTTTTTAAAAAATCACTATTTTTGGTGAGTTATAACACACATGTTTTGAGCAAAAATAGAAATACTAAAATATTGGTCGATAGGGGGCTATTTTTGCTACTATATTTCACCCATCCTAATTGAGAACGCGGAATCTATTGAAATGTGTGAAAAAAATAGAAATGCATATTTTTAAAAAAATCACAAATTTTTGTTGAATTATAACACACATGTTTTGACAAAAAATAGAAATACTAAAATATTTGTCGATAAGGGGCTCTTTTCGCTCCTATTTTGAACCCATCCCAATAGAGAACACCTAATCTATTGAAATGTGTGAAAAAAATAGAAACTTAATTTTTTTAAAAAATCACCATTTCGATGAATATAGCACATGTTTTGATCAAAAATAAAAATACTAAAATATATTGTCGATAAGGTCCCTATTCGCTCTTATTTTGCACCCATCCAAATAGTGAATATGTAATCTATTGAAATGTGTAAAAACTTGAAAACTTAATTTTCAGAAAAAAAAACACCATTGTTGATGAATTATAACACAATGTTTTGACAAAAACAATACTAAAATATTGGTTGATATGGGCAATTTTTGCTCCTAATTGGAACCCATACCAATCGAGAATGTGGAATCTATTGAAATATGTTAAATGAAAACCATATTTTTTATAAAAAAAATCACCATTTTTGGTGAATTATAGCATACGTGTTTTGATAAAAAATAGAAATACTACAATATAGGTCGACAGAGGACTCTTTTCACTCCTATTTTTCACCCATCCTAATTGAGAATGTGCAGCCTATTGAACTTTGTGAAAAATGGAAATTTAATTTTTTTATAATTTTTTTTTTGTGAGACATAACACAAGTGTTTTAACTAAAATAGAAATACTAAAATAGTGGTTGATAAGGGCTCTTTTCGCTCCTATTTTGCAGCTATCCCAATAGAGATAGTGCAATCTAGTGAAATGTTTGAAAAAAAATGAAAATTATTTTCAAAGAAAATCACCATTTTCAGTGAATTATAACACACGTATTTTGACTAAAATGGAAATGCTAAAATATAGGCCTATTTTGAACCTATCGCAATAAAGAATGTCCAATCAATTGAAATTTATGAAAAAAAGAAAAATGAATTTTTTAAAAATAAATCACCATTTTTGGTAAATTATTAAATATGTTTTTTACCAAAAATAAAAATACTTAAATATTGGTCATTAAGGGCTCTTTTCGCTCCTATTTTGCACACATCCCAATAGTGAATATGCAATTTGTTGAAATGTGTGAAAAAATAAAAACTTGTTTTTTTTTTAAAAAAGCAATTATAACACAATTGTTTTGACCAAAAATAGAAATACTAAAATATTTTTCGGCAATTTTCGCTACTTATTTGAACCTATAACAATAGAGAACGTGCAATCGATTGGAATGTGTGAAAAAATGTAAGCCTTAATTATTTTGAAATCACCATTTTTTACGAATTATAACACACGTGTTAAATCCAAAAATAAAAACACAACAATATAGGTCGATTGTGGCCTCTTTTTGCTTCTATTTTTCACATATCCTAATTGATAATGTGTAATCTATTGAAATGTGTGAAAAATGAAAACTTAAATTTTTTAAAAAAATCACCATTTTTGATGAGTTATATAATACACGTTTTTTGACAAAAAAATAGAAATACTAAAATATTGGTCAATATGGGGCTCTTTTTTCTCCTATTTTTCACCCATCTTAATTGTGAACGTGCAATCTAGTGAAATGTGTGAAAAAAAATAAAAATTTAAAGTTTTTAAAAAACCCACTATTTTTTGTAAGTTATAACGCACGTGTTTTGATAAAAATAGAAATATTATAATATTGGTAAAAAATCACCATTTTCCGCCATATGTTGCACCCTTTACAATTGAAAACGAGCATTATATTGGAATGTGTAAAATGAAGTATAAAATATTTTTTTTACAAATACTACCATTTTCTATGAGTTATAACACTCATACTTTAACAAAAATAGCAATACCAAAATATTTTTCGATCGGTGCTCTTTTCGCTCCTTTTTTTTGCGCATCCTAATTTAGAACGTGCAATCCATTTAAATATGTGAAAAAAAGTAGAAACTTAATTTTTGTTTAAAAATCAATAGTTTGGTGAATTAAAATACACGTGTTTGAACAAAAATAGAAATACTAAAATAGTATTCCATAATGGCTCTTTTCTCTCCTATTTTGCCTCTATTCCAATAGAGATAGCGCAATTTCTTAAAATGTTTGAAAAAAATAGAAACTTACTCTTTTTAAAAAATCACCATTTTCAATGAATTAAACACACGTCTTTTGACTAACAATCAAAATACTAAAATATAAGTCGATAGGGGGCTCTTTTAGCAACTCTTTTGAACCCATCGCAACAAAGAACGTCCAATCTATTGAAATTTGTGAAAAAATTGAAATTTATTTTTTTTAAAAATTACCATTTTCGGAGAATTATTAACATGTTTTTTTACCCAAAATAAAAATACTTAAATATTGGTTGTCAAGGGCTCTTTTCGCTCCTATTTTGCACCCATCCCAACAGTGAACATGCAATCTATTGAAATGTGTGAAAAAAATGGAAACTTATTTTTTTTAAAACACCATTTTCGGTGAATTATAACACAATTGTTTTGACAAAAAATAGAAATGCAAAAATAATTGTCGATAAGGGCAATTTTCGCTACTTATTTGAACCCATACCAATAGAGAGCGTGCAATCTATTGAAATATGTGAAAAAAATAGAAACCTTAATTTTTTTTAAAAAAATCACCATTTTTGGTGAGTTATAACACACGTGTTTTGACGAAAAATAGAAATACTAAAATATTAGTCGATTGAGGGCTATTTTCGCTCATATTTTTCACCTATCCTAATTGAAAATGTGCAATCTATTTAAATGTGTGAAAAAATGAAAAATTAATTTTTTTTAAAAATCACCATTTTTTGAGTCATAACACATGTGTTTTGACCAAAAATAAAAACAATATAATATTGGTCGATAGGGGGCTCTTTTCGCTCATATTTTGACCCCCAACCCAATGGAGAACGCCCAATCTATTGAAATGTGTGAAAAAATGGAAACTTGTTTTTTTTTTTAAAAATCACCATTTTCGATGCATTATAACACTTGTTTTGATAAAAAAATAAAAATACTAAAATATTGGTTGATAGGGGCTCTTTTTGCTCTTATTTTTCACCAACCCAGTGGTGCATCTTTAATCTATTGAAATGTTTGAAAAAAATTGAAAACTTAATTATAAAAAAATACCATTTTCGGTGAATTATAACACAATTATTCTGACAAAACAAATACTAAAATATTGGTCGATGTGGGCACTTTTTGCTCCTAATTGGAACCCATACCAATAGGGACCGTGTAATCTATTGAAATGTGTGAAAAAATGGAAACCATATTTTTTAAAAAAAATCACCATTTTTGTTGAATTATAATATACGTGTTTTGACCAAAAATAGAAATACTACAATATAGGTCGACATGGGGCTCTTTTCGCTCCTATTTTTCACCCATCCTAATTGATAACGTGCAACCTATTGAAATTTGTGAAAAAATAAAAATTTATATTTTTTTAAAAATACTATTTTTTGTGAGATATAATACACGTGTTTTAACAAAAATATAAATACTAAACTAGTAGTCGATAAGGGCTCTTTTCGGTCCTATTTTGCACCTATCCCAATAGAGATAGTGCAATCTATTGAAAGTTTTGAAAAACAATATAAATTTGTTTTCAAAGAAAATCACCATTTCTAGTGAATTATAACACGCATATTTTGGTTCTCTAGAGGAACCACC
Organism: Ophiorrhiza pumila; assembly: GCA_016586305.1. Lineage (NCBI taxonomy): Eukaryota > Viridiplantae > Streptophyta > Magnoliopsida > Gentianales > Rubiaceae > Ophiorrhiza > Ophiorrhiza pumila. Next base: position 15,237,043 of record BLIW01000006.1, read on the forward strand.
AGCCGTCCACCTTCACCGGCTCTGGCCTTATGGCCACAGCCGGTCAACTGATCTCTACTACTCAACTACTCTTTTTCTTTTCGTCCCTACTTCTCGAAAGCGACTCACCAAAGCTCTCTTGATACAACTCATTCATTTTTTAGCTTTCTTTATCTCACAGCCTCACCATTCTTCTGCTCCCTACCACCGGCTATCAGGCCAGCACCAACACCACCCACCACTTTCTTTATCAGCATAACAGAATCTACAAGGATTGGCGCACAACTGACCTTTAACGAGAGTAGATCTCTGGCTGGAGACGGGAGCTCCCAAGGCATTCTCAGATCTCAAACCCCTCAATCGGGAGCTCCAAACCCCTAAATCAGGAAATCTTCAAATCCGTCTTCTGCCGAAGAAGAAGCTGCCAGATCTCCCCAGGTCATCTCAAGGAGCTCCTCGACCAAGCTCATCCCAAGACTCACCTTGGAGCGGACCACGCTACTCCAGCTCCATCGTGCAGATCGGGGGACAGCCCGCCTCAGAAACTGTAGCTTCGGCAGCTACAGAACTGACTCGGACCAACTACTTCCCATCTCGATAAGCTACAGTGGAGAGAGAGCTGACCAGATCGGGAGAGCTCTGCTTGCTCTCCTACGAATCATCCAGCTGACCATTGCCACCGCCGGAAAAGGAGTAGCCAACATTGCAGAATGGTGGAAATCTCCTTAGCACAGTTCAAATCGGGTTTCCTTCTAGAACCGGTAATATTTCATAAGCAATTTCGAAATCCCTCACTTCAGCTCACTATTCTCTTTCGTGAGCGGCAATTCGGAGCCACTGTTGAAAACTATGTCCTTGACTTGATGAATGTGGTAATTAACTTGATTGTGGGTCTTAGAGTTTTGAATTGTTTGATCTGATTATGGTGAATCCAACATCTAGAGATATTTCAACTGATTCTAGGAGATGTCCATGTTTTGATACAAAACTGATTTATTGGAGATTTTAGGGGCTTGATCACTCATTTACTTGGATTTCTTTGCGTGGTGAATTTTGGGCTTGCTGGTTTCCAATTGCTGTGTAATGGTTTCGTTCATGCTCTATGGGGAATTTTTTTACATTCATCTACTTGGAATATGTGATATCTTTGATCCGGAGGTGAAGAAAGAATTGGAACATTGATTTGGTGAAGAACCTCTTGGATAATTTTGATATGTTCCTTGTAAAGTTACATTTGCTGTTGAACTGGTTGATTAATGCTTTTTGGAGCTAATTTTTTCGCAAATCCTTTTGTGTTTGGATGAGATAATTCTGATAAGTTGCTGTGGAACATTGATCTGTGATTGTGAGGCCACTTCTTGGTGGAATCCTTTTGGTTTTTCATATATTGGGCAGCTTTTGGAACTGAAAATTGCATTGCATTTTGTTAGGAGAATTTTTGAACTAATTGGACTTTGTTGGATCCTGTTTTTGAAAATGGAGGCTAATGATCCCAATGCTAATACACTGGACTTGTGGACCTTTGATCCTTTGATTTTAAGTCTAATGATCTAGAGTGTTCAAGCTACACGTAACCATGACAGCCTCGCTCTCTCTGTTTCACTTTATCTACATGCTTGTTGGCCTGTTACCACCACACCTCATATGCGTTAGCTGCAGTTTTGTTGATCCTCTAATATCTTGAGGAAAGGAATTTATTGGACTAGAGTGATTGGGAGTGCTGCACTGAACGACACATGAGAGTCTAGGGATGAACTAGGGCATCGTTTGATTGATATAGACAACTTTTGGAAAGGGGCGTAAATGATATGTCTCAGTGTATCAATGAAATTTTGCCTTGGAATCGAACTGGAGAGTGGTATAACTTGGTTCTAACAGCTGACGATAGAACTTGACAGAGTTTGAATGCTGTAAAGTCTATGCCTTATAGCTTCAGTTGCTATTGTCTTATGCCCCTATATTTAGTAAAGGCGGAAAATTGTTGGGGCAGAATGATGAGAGGAGCTGGATTGCCGTTTTGCATAGGAAAAGTGGAGGTCACCGTTCCTGGGCATTTTCAGGGCAGAAGCGACAGGCAGCTTTTCTCTTCTCCTTATCTTTCGGAAAGGTGGTCAATAGAGTAGGAGAGACTAGTTTCGTCCAGGTAGCTTTTTAATGGAGAGGCTCCCGGGTTCGAGGGCACGAGTATGGCTTCTGTGGGCACTAATGGATGCAAGGACATGATTTAATTTAGAAATGAGGTTCACGAACAACCACTGTGTAAACATCTACTACACTTATGAATTCCAAGAGAGAAGGTAACCCCGAATCTGTAGATCTCTTGTTAAAACATTTACTGAGACACTTCATTTGGACTGGAGATAAGAGAGGCACTACACGTCGATGGGCAGTTCCTTTCTTATCTTTCACGAATTATTTCAATTAGAAATCATGTAATGGAGTAGTACTCCAAATTTACTGCATTTACTTGTGTTAACGGTGCCTGGGTACATCTAGCTCTGTATTTTGTCTGACATATATATATATATAGCCTTTTTATTAAAAAAAAAATAAAAAAATAACACACATATTTTGACTAAAAATGGAAATGCTAAAATATAGGCCTATTTTGAACCTATCGCAATAAAGAACGTCCAATCAATTGAAATTTATGAAAAAAAAAGGAAAAATGAATTTTTTAAAAATAAATCACCATTTTTGGTAAATTATTAAATATGTTTTTTTACCAAAAATAAAAATAATTAAATATTGGTCATTAAGGGCTCTTTTCCCTCCTAATTTGCACACATCCCAATAGTGAATATATGCGATCTATTGAAATGTGTGAAAAAATAAAAACTTAAAAAAAAAAAAACACCATTTTCGATGAATTATAACACAATTGTTTTGACCAAAAATAGAAATACTAAAATATTTTTTGATAGAGGCAATTTTCGCTACTTATTTGAACTTATACCAATAGAGAACGTGCAATCGATTGGAATGTGTGAAAAAATGGAAGCCTTAATTTTTTTTAAATCACCATTTTTTACGAATTATAACACACGTGTTAAATCCAAAAATAGAAACACAACAATATAGGTCGATTGTGGCCTCTTTTCACTTCTATTTTTCACATATCCTAATTGATAATGTGCAATCTATTGAAATGTATGAAAAATGAAAACTTAAATTTTTTAAAAAAATCAACATTTTTGGTGAGTTATAATACACGTTTTTTTTGACAAAAAATAGAAATACTAAAATATTGGTCGATATGGGGCTTTTTTTTCCTATTTTTCATCCATCTTAATTGTGCACGTGCAATCTATTGAAATGTGTGAAAAAAAATAAAAATTGAAAATTTTTAAAAAAACCACCATTTTTTGTGAGTTATAACGCACGTGTTTTGATAAAAAAAAATAGATATATTATAATATTGGTAAAAATCACCTTTTTCCGCTATATGTTGCACCCTTTCCAATTGAAACGAGCATTATATTAAAATGTGTAAAATAAAGTATAAAATATTTTTTTTTACAACAATTACCGTTTTCTATGAGTTATAACACACATACTTTAACAAAAATAGCAATACTAAAATATTTGTCGATCGGTGCTCTTTTCGCTCCTATTTTTTGCGCATCCTAATTTAGAACGTGCAATCTATTTAAATGTGTAAAAAAAGTAGAAAGTTAATTTTTGTTTAAAAATCAATATTTTGGTGAATTAAAATACACGTGTTTGAACAAAAATAGAAATACTAAAATAGTCTTCCATAATGGCTCTTTTCGCTCCTATTTTGCCTCCATTCCAATAGAGATAACGCAATTTATTAAAATGTTTGAAAAAAATAGAAACTTAATTTTTTTAAAAATCACCATTTTCAATGAATTAAACACATGTCTTTTGACTAACAATCAAAATACTAAAATATCAGTTGATAGGGGGCTCTTTTAGCAACTCTTTTGAACCCATCGCAACAAAGAACGTCCAATCTATTGAAATTTGTGAAAAAATTGAAATTTATTTTTTAAAAAAATTACCATTTTCGGAGAATTATTAACATGTTTTTTTACCCAAAATAAAAATATTAAATATTAGTTGTCAAGGGCTCTTTTCGCTCCTATTTTGCACCCATCCCAACAGTGAACATGCAATTTATTGAAATGTTTGAAAACAATGGAAACTTAATTTTTTTTATAACACCATTTTCAGTGAATTATAACACAATTGTTTTGACAAAAATAGAAATACTAAAATAATTGTCAATAAGGGCAATTTTCAATACTTATTTGAACCCATACCAATAGAGAACGTGCAATCTATTGAAATATGTGAAAAAAAATAGAAACCTTAATTTTTTTAAAAAATCACCATTTTTGGTGAGTTATAACACAGGTGTTTTGACGAAAAAATAGAAATACTAAAATATTAGTCGATTGGGGGCTATTTTCGCTCATATTTTTCACCTATCCTAATTGAGAATGTGCAATCTATTTAAATGTGTAAAAAATGGAAATTTAATTTTTTTAAAAAAAAATCACCATTTTTGCTGAGTCAAAACACAAGTGTTTTGGCCAAAAATAAAATTAATATAATATTGGTCGATAGGGGGACTCTTTTCGCTCCTAGTTTGAACCCAACCCAATGGAGAACGCCCAATCTATTGAAATGTGTGAAAAAATGGAAACTTATTTTTTTTAAATCACCATTTTCGATTCATTATAACACACGTGTTTTGATCAAAAATAAAAATACTAAAATATTGGTCGATAGGGGCTCTTTTCGCTCTTATTTGTCACCCAACCTAATAGTGCATCTTTAATCTATTGAAATATTTGAAAAAAATTGCAAACTTAATTATAAAAAAAAATACCATTTTCGGTGAATTATAACACAATTGTTCTGACAAAACAAATACTAAAATGTTGGTTGACGTGGGCGCTTTTTGCTCCTAATTGGAACCCATACCAATAGAGACCGTGTAATCTATTGAAATGTGTGAAAAAATGGAAACCATATTTTTTAAAAAAAATCACCATTTTTGTTGAATTATAATATACGTGTTTTGACCAAAAATAGAAATACTACAATATAGGTCGACATGGGGCTCTTTTCGCTCCTATTTTTCACCCATCCTAATTGAGAACGTGCAACCTATTGAAATTTGTGAAAAAATAAAAATTTATATTTTTAAAAAAAATACCATTTTTTGTGAGATATAACACATGTGTTTTAACAAAAATATAAAATAGTGGTCGATAAGAGCTATTTTTGCTCCTATTTTGCACCTATCCCAATAGAGATAGTATAATCTATTGAAATGTTTGAAAAAATTAGAAATTTAATTTTAAATAAAATCACCATTTTCGGTGAATTATAACACCCTTGTATTGCCTAAAAATAGAAACGCTAAAATATAGGTCGATATGGGGCTCTTTTAGCATCTATTTTAAACCTATCTCAATAAAAAAATCCAATCTATTAAAAAAAGAAAAAAATGGAAGCTGATTTTTAAAAAAAAAATCACCATTTTCGGTAAATCATTAAACACGTTTTTTGACAAAAAATAAAAATACTTAAATATTGGTCGTTAAGGGCTCTTTTTGCTCCTATTTTGCACCCATTCGAACAGTGAACGTGCAATCTGTTGAAATGTACGAAAAAAATGAAAACTTTATTTTTTAAAAAAAAACACCATTTTCGATGAATTATAGCACAATTTTAACCAAAAATAGAAATACTAAAATATTTGTCGATAGAGGCAATTTTTGCTACATATTTGAACCCATACGAATAGAGAACGTGCAATCTATTGAAATGTGTGAAAAAAATAGAAACATTAGGGTCCGTTTTGATAGGTGTTTTGTTTTGAGAATAAAAAAGGTATATTTTGGATTGAGAATTGAGTGTTTGAATATATAAGTTATGTTTTTATTGGTTTTTGTGTAAAATAGTTATGGTATTAAATAAAATTTATTTTTTTTAGTTTTTTATTCATTCCTTGCTGTTGGCCGTCGTCCGACCACCGCCGGCAGACCGGATTCTGGCTAAATTCTGGCAAATTGGCCGGAATTCTGTCGGTCGGTGGTCAACATATTTTTTTAACTCAATATTTATAAAAAAATAAAAAAATACCAAAATGCCCTCACATTGTGTTTGAAAAAGTTGAAAATTTTTGTTTTGACAATTGGTGAAAAATAAACACAACATTTTGAGAAGAGATGAGAACTGGGAAAAAATGATAACAAATAGAGCCTTAATTTTTTTTAGATCACCATTTTTTATGAATTATAACACACATGTTTAATTTAAAAATAGAAACACTATAACATAGGTCGATTGGGGGCTCTTTCACTCTTATTTTTCACCTATCCTAATTGATAATGTGCAATCTATTGAAATGTGTAAAAAAATGAAAACATAATTTTTTAAAAAAAAATCACCTGTTTTGGTGAGTTATAACACACATTTTTTAACCAAAAATAGAAATACTTAAATATTTGTCGATAGGGGCTATTTTCGCTCCTAGTTTTTCATACATCATAATTAAGAACGTGCAATCTATTGAAATGTGTGAAAAAATATAAATTTAAGTTTTTAAAAAAAATCACAATTATGGGTGTGTTATAACACATATTTTTGACAAAAAATAAAATACTAAAATATTGGTCGATACGGGTTCTTTTTGTTTCTATTTTGAAGTCATCCATGTGCGAAAAATATGGAAAATTATTATTTTTAAACAATCACCATTTTCGATGAATTATAATACACATGTTTTGATAAAAAATAAAAATGTTCAAATATTGACCGAAAGGGGCTCTTTTCGCTAGTATTTTGCACCTATCCCGATAGTGAACTAGTAATCTACTGAAATGTGTGCAAAAATTGGAAACTTTATTTTTTTAAAAATCACCATTTTCGGTGAATTATAACACAATTGTCTTGACAAAATAAAATACTAAAATGTTGCTCGATATAGGCAATTGTTTGTCCTAATTTGACTTCATACCAATAGAAAACGTGCAATCTACTGAAATGTGTCAAAAAATGTAAACAAAATTTTTTTAAAAAAAATCACCATTTTTTGGTGAATTATAACATACGTGTTTTGGACAAAAATAGAAATCCTACTATATAAGTCAATATAGGGCTCTTTTTTCACCCATCCTAATTATGAACGTCCAATCTATTGAAATATGTGAAAAAATAAAAATTTAATCACCATTGTTTGTGAGTTATAACATACGTGTTTTGACCAAAAATAGAAATACTATAATACTGGTAAAACAAATCACCATTTTCCCTCATATGTTGTGCCCATTTCAATTAAAAACGAACATTCTATTGAAATATGTCAAATAAAGTGTAAAGTAATTATTTTTAAAAAAAATTACCATTTTTAATGAGTTATAACACACATACTTTAACAAAATATAGCAGTATTGAAATATTGCTCGATAGGTGCTATTTTCGCTCCTATTTATTGCGTATCGTAATTTAGAACGTGCAATCTATTTAAATGTGTGAAAAAATTAGAAACTTAATTTTTTTTTAAATAATATTTTCTGTGAATTATAACACACGTGTTTTAACTAAAATAGTTGTCAATAATGGCTTTTTTCTCTCCTATTTTGCACCTATCCAAATAAAGATAATGCAATTTATTGAAATGTTTGAAGAAAATGGAAACATAATTTTTTTTTTAAAACAAATCACCATTTTTAGTGAATTATAACACATTACTTTTGACTAACAATGAAAATACTAAAATATAGGTCGACAGGGAGCTCTTCTAGCAATTATTTTGAACCCATTGCAATAAAGAACGTCCAATCTATTGAAATTTGTGAAAAAAATGGAAAATTATTATTTTTTTTTTAAAAAGTTACCATTTTTGGTGAATTATTAAACACGTTTTTTCACCAAAAATAAAAATGCTTAAATATTGGTCGTTAAGGATGCTATTCACTCCAAATTTGCACACGTCCCAATAGTGAACGTGCAATCTGTTGAAAAGTGTGAAAAAATTGAAAACTTAATTAAAAAAAAAACAATTTTTTTAAATTATAACACAAATGTTTCGCTACTTATTTGAACTCATACCAATAAAGAACGTGCAATCTATCGAAATGTGTGAAAAAAATGGAAACCTTAGTTTTTTTTTAAATAAAAATCACCATTTTTGGTGAATTATAACACACGTGTTTAATCAAAAAATATAAATACTACAATATAGGTCAATTGGGGGATCTTTTCACTCCTATTTTTCATCTATACTCATTGATTATGTGCAATCTATTGATATGTGTGAAAAAATAAAGAAACTTAATTTTTTTAAAAAAATCACCATTTTTGGTGAGTTATAACACAAATGTTTTGACCAAAAATAAAAGATAGTAAAATTTTGGTCGACTGGGGGCTCTTTTCGCTTCTATTTTTCATCAATCCTAATTAAGAATGTGCAATCTATTAAAATGTGTGAAAATTTGAAATTTAATTTTTCAAAAATAATCACAATTTTTTGTGAGTTATGACACAAGTGTTTTGACCAAAAATAGAAATACTAAAATATTTTTCCATAGTGGGCTATTTTCGCTCCTATTTTTCACCATTCCTAATTGACAACGTGCATTCTATTGAAATGTGTGAAAAAAAATAGAAATTTACATTTTTTTTAAAAATCACAATTTTCCAGTGGATTACTCGTGTTTTGACCAAAAATAAAAATACTAAAATATTGGTCGATAGGGGGCTCTTTTTGCTCCTATTTTGAACCCAACCCAATGGAGAATGCCCAATCTATTGAAATGTGAGAAAAAATGGATTTTACTAAAAAAATTACCATTTTCGATGAATTATAACATACGTGTTTTGATTAAAAATAAAAATACTAAAATATTGGTCGATGGGGGCTCTTTTCGCTCTTATTTTGCACTTATCCCAATAGTGAATTTGTAATTTATTGAAATGTGTAAAAAATTGAAAACTTAATTTAAAAAAAAACACCATTTTTGGTGAATTATAACATAATTGTTTTGACAAAAAAAATGCTAAAATATTGGTCGATATGGGCACTTTTGCTCTAAATTGAAACCTCTACCAATAGAGAATGTGCAATCTATTAAAATGTGTGGACAAATGGAAACCATATCTTTTAAAAAAATCACCATTTTTGGTGAATTACATACGTGTTTTGACCAAAAATAGAAATACTACAATAGGTCGATATGGTGCTCTTTTCGGTCTTATTTTTCACCCATCCTAATTCAGAACGTGCAATCTATTGAAATATGTGAAAAAAATAGAAACTTAAATTTTTTTAAAAAATACCATTTTTGTGATATATAACACGTGTTTTAACAAAAATAGAAATACTAAAATAGTGGTCGATAAGGGGTCTTTTCACTCCTATTGTGCACCTATCCCAATACAGATAGTGCAATCTATTGAAATGTTTGAAAAAAAAATTAGAAATTTAATTTTAAAGAAAATCACCATTTTCAGTGAATTATAACTTACGTCTTTTGACTAAAAATGGAAATGCTAAAATATAGATCGATAGTGGGCTCTTTTAGCTCCTATTTTGAGCCTATCGCAATAAAGAATGTCCAATCTATCAAAAATTTTAAAAAAATGGAAAAATACATTTTTTTAAACACGTTTTTTGACCAAAAATAAAAATACTTAAATATTGGTCGTTAAGGGTTCTTTTCACTCCTATTTGCACCCATTCCAATAATGAACGTGCAATCTATTTTTTTTTTCAAAAGCGATATTGTATTAATCTCCAAATATGTTAATTACATAGGGGCCGATTGGCCATTCTAGCGGCATTGTCATCATTGACAAGCCAAGAAGCAAGACGGTGATTCCATTATTGAGAAATTCTACTAAGACATGCTCTCCTAGTAAGTACATGATAATCATTGTTGTACCTACTTGTAATTCATGAAAACGAGCAAGCTACAAATCTCTTTTTCAACTGAAAGATGTCATAAGTTAGCATGGTAACATTGTTGGAAGGTAACGTTTCATTACACAATGCGTCCACGATAACTTTGGTCTCTAGTTGAATATTTATAGCCCTCAAACCTAACTCGATGGCTTGAATTTGAGCTACTATTACTGTTTGAAGATGTGCTGCCACTGAAGATTCTGTAACCTCCCTAACATGCGACCACGCCTTGTTAATACAGTCCCTCACTTCCCTAGATAGAAAACCCATCCCTGTGCACTTTCTTGCCATGTCCCTTTCAACTCCATTGGTAATTTAAATACATCCATCTCCTGACTTCCCTTTTCTGGACTAGGACAGTAAGCTGTTCTGTTACAGCTCATATTTCTTTCTTGTTTTGTCGTTGCATTATGGTATTCCATCCATTTAGCTGACGCAAAATGCACAAAGTTTAGTTATGGTCTCAATTCGTTCTCGAATAGTTTAGCATTCCTTGCCTTCTACACTTGCCACAAAATATATGTTGTTAGCTCAATTCTCTCCTCCATCTCTTCACCCTTCTTTAAACATCTTATCTTAGATTGAACCACCAATCCCTGAAAGAGTGATTGTATTTTTCCAATCCTTTCCATTGAATTGGACTAGACGGTTTGGGCTATTATACAGTGGAAGAAAATATGTACAATGCTCTCCTCTTCACCACATATTCTGCAACACTGGTCAACCATAACACCCCTATGTTTCAGGCATTTGTCTACAGGTAGCTAATCATGCAACCCTCTCCAAATGGAATGTTTAATTTTCTCTTTGATAGTTATTTTCCACAATTGCTTCCAAGAGTTTCTTTCTTGTTTAGATTTTACACTTTTTCCTTTTGTTTCTTTTGCTGCCCTCTTCCACTTCTAAATCATTTTGTAACCAAATCTGGCATCAGACTCTCCATTCATTGAAAAATGTCAAATGTAACTATCTCTAGCTACAGTAAGGCTTAGTGGAATTTGTAGGATCAGCACATGTTCCTAGAAAGTCTCCTTGATCAATTCTTTATTCTTGCTTTCGCCATTCTACAACAGCAATTGGTTTACAACTTCTAGCTCACAATAATCAGGTTTAGGAGAAACTAGTTTTCTAGGGCATTGATCATAAATCCATTTGTCTTCCCAAATTTTAATGAGTTTACCATCCCCTACTACTCTTCTACACCCTTTCTCTAGGACATACTTTGCTCCCATCCAACTCCTCTATAGCCACGAGCTTTGTCCATTCACCTATGCCTCAAAGAGTGTTGTTTTGGGGAAATATTTAGCTTTTAGAACTTTGCTCATCAACAAATTTAGGTGAACAATCAGTCTCCACAATTGTTTGGTCAACAATACATCATTGAAACTTTATAGATCTCGAAAACCAAGTCCTCCCTCTTCTCTGTGTTCAGAGATTTTTTTTCTAGGCAACCTATGCAATTGACTTTTCTAATTTCCCTTTACTCTACCAAAATTAGGACATTAAAGATATAATCTCTTTACAAATGCCTTTAGTAAGGCTGAAGCACGACATTGTGTACACAAAGGTGACGATTTTCACCTTATTGAATTTGTTTCACTTATTTTTTGAGCGTCCTTGTAGCATTTTTTCTATGTTATTTTTACGTGTTTTAACGTGGTTTGTAGAGCATTGTGGCCAATTATGAGCAAAGTAGTGAAGAAGGAGCAAAAGGAGCTATTTTCAAGCATTTTCGGAGGTTTGGACATAGGGCTCTGGCGCGCCGGAGAGGTCGCGACTGCAGCTCACTTTTACCTATTCTGCCCTCCTTTTTTAGAGTCTTCAAGGGTATTTTGGGAACTCAGTCAACACAAATTGCAACCCTAACTCTTATATTTCGTGTGCAGCCAAGAGAAATAAAGGAAGTTAGCCATTTGTTAAGGTTAGATTAGTTAGTTTTGAGAGCCTCTCTCTCTAGAGACTCCTCAAGAACACACATTTAGTGTGTGTTCTTGATGTAAATAGCATATTGTGTGTTCTTGAGGATTTCATATAAGCTCTTGGCTCCAAGGACTTGTTTTGTAAGGAAAGTTTGGAGCTTTGGCTTGTAAACTCTTTGTATTTCTTTGTTTAAATCCTTGCTTTAATTAATTATTTTGATGTTCTTAGTAGTCATGATGTGTGAAAGATCTAGGTTAGATACGCGGTGTCCTAGTGGGTGAGTGACACTAGGTGTGACACCGATAATATAAATAGCAATGGACAGTATTAAAAATGCGGAAAGTAAAGAGACAGGATGTTGGTAACGCAGTTCGGCAATTCCCTACGTCTGCGGGGCCACGCCCAGAAAGAACAATCCACTAAGTTCACAAGTTACAAGACATTCAGTATGACACTAGGTAAGACACCATCTTATCTTAGTTACTGCTGCTTCCTAACTTCTGCAGTGAACAGATTGTGCGAGCTCCCCTCGACTTGTATTGATTCCTCCCGAAATCCGTGGTTAAGCAAGATCCCCTTGCCCACGTTTGAACTCCTCCCGAGCTCTATGCTTGAATCAAGAAACACAAGGATTGCATCTTCAATAATGTTGCGTTAAGATGCTTCAAGCCAACACACTTTAACTAAACTCTCCAACAAAGAAGTGTGTATACAGTCTTCAAGAAGACCGAATGAATAATCAAAAACTCACACTTAAAAACCGTGTGAAGGAAAGCTCATATAGGCACACAAAAATCCTTGCATGATTATCCCAAGATTATTTCCAAAACCATTCGAATGGAAGGACGTAATCACCAAATCTTCCCATCATTATCTTCAAGGTAATTCCCAAAATAATTTAAATAAGAAGATGGAAACTCTTGTGCCTTCAAGACTTATCTTTTCCAAAGTTAGATAGCTTCCAATAATACCAAGATAAGTTCCATAATTATCCATATGGCATTAATCTTCAAATCAATCTTCCTTGCTTAGATTGATTTTATTTGATTTTGCCTTCAATAAACGCTTTCCTTATCTTTCCCAAAAAATCAATGCCAATCAAATAAATGCCAACTCAAGTGTGCATTAACAATCTCCCCCTTTGGCATTTTTTGGCAAAATTCAATCTCCCCCTGTATGCTGAATCCGAAGTGCTTGAAGAACTCCCCCTTAATATTCACTTGGTAAAGAAACATCTGCACAAGACATTGTGCATGACACAGCAAGAGACACCAAGTTTCCCAGCATACATATTTTTAGGAAGAACAAACCAAATATCCAAACTCCAAAATTACTCCCCCTTTTTGCCATAAAAGGACAAAAGGGCCACAAAACAATAATAAAAATATAATAAACTGTCTTGAAAAATCAGCATAAATAAAATATCAGAGGAATCATTCAGAATTCTCCTCATCAGGAGTCACAAGACCAACTGAATCAGCCAGCAGTTGAACACCAGAAGCAGCATCTGGAACTCTTACATCTGAACCAGCAGGAAACCCACCAGATTGGGAGCTGGAAGGGGCAGAACTGCTAGGGACATCGGATGTGACACTGACAGGGACATCATCAGATACAGTAGTAGGAACTGCAGCGTTTGTCTCAATCATATCCTCATCAAGATCAAAATAATCAGCTTCTTCAACAATAGGCTTTTCAGCATCCATTTCTGTCTCTGCAAGTATAGGAGATAGAGTTTGATCTATACCTGCTGGAACTTCTGGAGTAACATCAGATGGATTGTCTGCAGTAGTGGCAGTCTTGGCAGCAGCATTCTTCTTCTTCTTAGCTGCAATATCTCTGGTTGTCTTTACAGCTGCTAGATCATCAAGGACAACAGAAATTTCCTTTCTTCTCCTTTCAATCTCAGCTTGCTGACCCATTAGCACTCTCAGCTCATCCTCTAGCACCTTAATGGTGCTTGATAGCAGCACAGTGTTGCCAAGCTCATCAGTGTCAGAGACATCCTGCGTGACATCCTCCATGTCATTGATATGATCACCTATCAACAGCTTGTAACTGATCCTGATCTCCTCCTTGTCAGTTTCCAGGATTTCCCTTGCTCTAATCAATGGATATTGTGAAGACAGAATTGCATAAATCAAACTAGGAAATGGATAAGCCAACCTATCGTTCTTACAATCTGCATGCTTAACTATCTGATCAAACAGAAACTGCCCAACATCAAACTCCACAAAATTTCCAATTTTAAACTGCAAAGTGGCCATGCCTTTATTAACTCCAGTCCCATGAGAAGTTGGCAGCCAGTTTCTCATTGCAATCTTGTGCAGAATGACATATTTTACTGACAATTGGGAAGCCGGAAAGTCCTTTCCTCTTGGCCAAACTCTTCTGACTCTACCAGTGACATCGGATATTATCACACTGTAATCTAGTGCAAAATCTTCTACTTCTTCCCAATGACTTCCCAGATATGTATTAATTACATCCGGAGTGAAATCAAACACTCTCCCCCTCACATATACACGACCGCCATCCGGGTGTTCAACATCCTTTATACTAAGGTCAAGATTGCAGTAAAACTCCTGCACTACTCTTCTAACATAGGGTTTAATACCCTTGATTGTCCTGCCCAGCCCTTGACTTACTAACTGATCAACCAATTTCTGACACTCTTTAAAATCACCCTCATGTATATTTCTTTCATTCCAGATATTCCTCCTAGATACTTTAGTCCATAACCCAGCATTGTACTCTGATTTAAAATCATCTAAATTCACATTAAGAATTGATGACTTACTTGGTGCAGCAGGGGACTTTTCCTTTGACATCGACCTTGAGCGAGTCATTAGCTGAGATACAGGAGCAGGGGTTGCCTTCTGTCGCTTAGCCTGTGGTGACTTTACCGGGTCAGAATCTAAAAGATCATGAATTTCAGCATTCTCTGAAGAATCATCATCATCCCCATCAGTAGATTCCTCTTCTCCATCAGACGAGCCATTCTTTCCTTCATTAGCCATACCTCCTTTCACATTGTCTTCATCTTGCCAGTCCTCATCTGAGGAACTCTTATCAACCAGTTGGAACCTCTTTCTTTTGGGTTCCACAGTCACCTTAGAACCACCCAGTGCCTTGGAAGGTACAGCACTTATCTTGAATTGAGTAGTACTGGTCTGCCCAAATCGTGTTCTAACGCCAGAGGGATTAATAGATTGAATTGGGGTGATTGCAAGAGCTCTAGAGTTTAAATCATCTTCAGAAGAAGGAACTTGCTCTTGTGGCTAGGTTAAATTCCCTTCATTGTTGGGTGATTCTGGAGAGGAGTGAGTCACAACAACATGGACTTCATCGTCATCTAGAGTCACCTTGCTTGTTCGTGATGAAGACTTTCTCGGAGACATCTCTGAAATTTTGAATATCTTGACTTGATAAAATTATCAAGAGTTTTGATTGTGTTCAAAGTAGTGAAGACGGCAGAGTAGAGTTCAAAGGCTTATCAGCAGTAGAAGTTGAGAAGATCAGAAACCCTTGAATTTCAAATACCAAAATAATAGCCAAAATTACTGCAGTCAGATTTTGCGTATTCAAATAATTGACCGAAAAATCCGAAAACGCCAGATGTCACTTAGAGTGCTGAATCGCTGAAGTTCCCAAAAATCATAAACCACAAAATCTGCTACTACAGGCTTCCCAAAGGCATTAGGCGGGAAAGCAGAAAAAGACAAAATAGCTATTCTACTATATTATTTTTGTGTTTTCTGTCATTTTTTTATATATATTACTGTACATAAAAATACAATACAAAAAAAAACTTACAATATCAAAGAGCTTATTCACATAACACAAAGGCCTAGAGCAGACATCAGTTCTTCAAACCTTGCTCCATCCAATACTTTGGTGAAGATATCAGCAATTTGTTTTTCTATCACCAAATGTTCCAAAGCAATAATTTTATCTTCCACAAGAGATCTGATAAAGTGATGTCGAATATCAATGTGTTTTGTCCGTGAATGCTGAACAGGATTATTTGAAATATTGATCGCACTCATATTATCACAGTAGAGTGTCATGATATCCTGTGTGACACCATAATCTTTCAGCATTTGCTTCATCCAGAGAAGCTGAGTACAACAACTACCAGCTGCGATATATTCTGGCTCGGCAGTAGACAGAGAGATAGAGTTTTGCTTCTTGCTGAACCATGACACCAAATTATTTCCCAAATAGAAGCATCCACCAGCATGTGCTTTTTCGATCATCTAAACTTCCTGCCCAGTCAGCATCACAATAACCAACTAAGTTGGTGTTTGTATCAAAGGAGTACCAAATTCCATAATCAGTTGTTCCACAAATATATTTGGGAATTTTTTTGACTGACACCAGGTGTGACTCGCGAGGTTCTGCCTGAAATCGAGCACATAATCCAACACTGAAGCAGATATCAGGTCGACTAGCAGTTAGGTACAAAAGACTGCCAATCATACTTCTGTAAAGACTTGCATCAATAGGGGTTCCCTTCTCATCTTTGGAGATCTTCTCATGAGTTCCCATAGGTGTTCTCCTTGGACGAACATTTACCAATTCAAATTTCTTTAGCAAATTTTTTGCATACTTGCTTTGAGAAATGAAGATACCATCATGTCGTTGCTGAATTTGAAGTCCAAGAAAGTAAGTAAGCTCACCAACCATGCTTATTTCAAATTCGCCAGTCATTTGAGCAACAAACTCATCCACCATTGCCTGTGACACTGAGCCAAACACTATATCATCAACATAAATTTGAGCAAGTAAAAATTGACCTTTCACTTGGCGAATGAAAAGGGCTTTATCTACTCACCCTCGCTCATATCCTTTGGCTAACAAGTACTGAGTCAGCCTCTCATACCAAGCCCGAAGAGGTTGTTTGAGCCCATACAAGGCCTTCTTTAGCTTATAGACAAACTCGGGATTATGAGGGTCTTCAAAACCCTTTGGTTGACCAACATACACCTCCTCATTAAGAAGACCATTGAGGAACGAACTCTTCACATTCATTTGATACAACTTGAATCGTAATACACATGCAATTGCTAGCAAGAACCGGATAGACTCAAGACGAGCAACTGGAGCAAATGTCTCATCAAAGTTAACTCCTTCAATTTGCGTATACCCCTGAGCAACTAATCGAGCCTTGTTGCGAGTGATATTGCCATGCTCATCACTCTTGTTCTTGTATATCCATTTGGTGCCAATAACATTCACATTAGGAGGACATGGAACTAGATCCCAAACTTGATTGCGAATGAATTGATCAAGTTCTTCTTGCATTGTACCAATCCAATATTCATATTCCAGAGCTTCTTTCACATTTTTTGGCTCAATAGAGGAAGTGTAGCAAGCCATTTGAATCATATCTCTATAATTTACTCTCAGCTTTTCTCTTGTACGAACACCATCAGTCAAACTTCCAATAACTTCAGCAGTAGGATGATTCTTCTGTACACGAGTAGAGGGCTGTCTGTGAGGTAAAGTGGCATCATTCACATTATCATTTTCTGCATTCTGATCAGTGACACCACCTGTGACACTGGGTGAAACACTGCCTGGAACACTGGAACTTACTTCAGGTAGAGAATCTGTAATATCTTCATTAGAAACAGCACTTACTTCTAGAGAGTCATCAACTTGAACATTCGCAGATTCCATCACAGTTCGAGTCCTTTTGTTGTAAACTCGAAAAGCTCGACTATTGATAGCATATCCAAGAAAAATAGCTTCATCACTCTTGCGATCGAGCTTCCCTTTATATTCCCTGTCATTCAACACATAATAAGTACTACCAAAAGGATGAAAATGGTTAACATTTGGAGTTCTACCTTTCCATATTTCATAGGGCATCTTCTCAGTTCCTCCACGAAGATATACACGATTTATAGTGTAGCATGCTGTGTTCATTGCTTCAGCCCAGAATTTCTGTGGAATATTTTTCTCGTGTAACATGACGCGTGACATCTCTGCTATAGTCCAATTTTTCCTTTCTACGACTCCGTTTTGCTGAGGAGTTTTAGGTGCAGAGAACTCATGACCTATCCCATGCTGATTACAGAATTCTGAAAAATATGAGTTTTCAAACTCTCTCCCATGATCACTACGAATCCGTACAATCTTCAGAATAGCACATCCCTTTTCACGCTGAAGGCGTATACACAATGCTTTAAAGGCATTAAATGTGTCAGACTTTTCTCGAAGAAATTCAATCCATGTATAACGAGAAAAATCATCAAAAGTCACATATGCATATCGTTTTCCTCCAATACTTTCTACTGACATAGGACCCATCAAATCCATATGAAGCAGTTCTAGCACAAGAGTTGTTCCTGGTGTCTGTGACTTGGGATGTGACACCTTTGTTTGTTTTCCAATCTGACATGGTCCGCATATTTTGCTTTCATCAAACTTCTGTTGGGGAATCTCACGGACAGCTCCTTTAGTAACTATGTTCTGCAGCATCCGGATGTTCATATGACCCAATTTTTGATGCCATAGAATTGAATCTTCCATACTTGATCGAAGACATGTTGATGAGGAAGAGATGAGATAACAATTATCTTTCGATCTTACTCCTTCCATGATACACATGTTGTTTTGATCAATCACCTTGCAATTTTTCTTAGTGAAATTGACATCCAAATCTTGGTCGCACAAGTGACTAATGCTAAGCAAATTTGCCTTGAGGTCATCTACCAGCAGTACATTATCCAACTTTGGTAACCAAGGCACATTTAAAGTTCCTTTTCCAATGACACGAGCTGTGACACCATTGCCGAAAGTTACTTTTCCCATACTTCCAAACACAACATCCTTCAAGAAATTGTTGTCACCAGTCATATGCCTGGAGCATCCACTGTCAAAATACCACTCATCAGTTGTGGCAGCCTTTAATGAGGTGTATGTGAAGTTGCATCGATAATTAGGCTTCATTACCCAGCTCTGTTGTGTATTCCTGCGAGAAGTAGAGTTTCTAGCAGTACCTTGTCTTAATTCAGTAAGATAGATAAAACATCTAGGATGAATATGACCACGACGATTGCAGTAATGACAAACAGGTATAAATCTGTTACCTCTTCTGTTAGGAGCATGATAAGAATAAAAAGTATGTGGCCTATTCATAGGAACCTGCAACCCTTTGGAATTAATTTCTGATAGTGACACTGACTGTGACATCATTTGTGACATGGGTTGTAACACTGAGCTTTCTCCTTTTTACCCCAGTCTTGTGTAGTCACCACTTGATTGGCCAACTTTAAGAATTTCATCCAGCTTGGAAGCACCTGAATTTAGCATCTTAACTCCTTTCTTTAGGTGATTTAACTCATTCGTCAATGTCTTCACTTCCTCTTGACTTACTCTCAGTTTGATAACCAGATCAGTGTGAGATTGTTGAAGATTGTCCCTTTCAGTTTGCACATCTCCAACCTGTGTATGAAGTTGCTGATTCACTCTAGAAGTTCAGTCCACTTGTCATGAAGATTCTTGAATTCTACCAGAATATCTTCTTCTGTAACATAATCTTCATCTTCATCTAGATATGTTGACATATTTCTAGTGACATTCTGTGTGACATCCGTTTTCTTGTCATGATCAGATTGTTCTATCTTAGTGGTGAGAGCCACATGGTTGTTCTGAAAATCATCTTCTCTGTCTGAATCATCTTCACTCCAAGTTGTGTTGAGTGAATTCCAATTTCTTCTCAGTGTATTAGCACAATCTGCCTGAACATGCCCATAACCATCACACTCTCTGCACTTAATTCCTTTATGTTTGAGTGGTTGATCAGACATATGATTTTCTTCCCTGTACTTTTTATTATTTGCCACTTCATTCTTGGTGTTAATGACACTGCCTCTGACACCCGGATTACTTCTCCCATATCTTTTCAGTATTTTACTGAAGTTCTTAGATATTAACGCCAAGGAGTCCTCAAGGTCATCATCTCCAGAATTTTTCAACTTCTGCATTTATGCTTTTAAAGCAAGCTCTTTGTTTTCTTTGCTTCCATATCTACTCCTATATTCATCTCAAATGTTATAAGGGATCCCATCAATTCTGCCAACTTCATCTTTGAGATGTCTTTTGCTTCCTCAATGGCAGTAACTTTATGAGCAAAGCGTTGAGGCAAAGATCGTAGGGTTTTCCTCACAAGCTTTTCTTCTAAAAAATTTTCACCAAGGGCAAATGCTTCGTTGGCAATATCACATAGTTTGACATTGAATTTTGTAATGCTTTCGTCTTCAAGCATCCTCAATTTTTCAAATCTTGTAGTCAGAATCTGCATCTTTGATAATTTTACACTTGAGGTTCCTTCATGAGTAGTTTGCAGAATTTCCCATGCCTTTTTAGCAATCACACATGTGGAAATAAGTCTGAACTGTGCTGGATCTACCCTGTTAAATATGACATTAAGCGCTTTTGAGTTACTGTTTGCCAAGGCATCTTCAGTAGCCGACCAGCTTTCTTCGGGCTTAAGAGATTTAACACCATCAACATCAGTAGTCGTTGGAGGATCCCATCCAACCAGAATTGATTTCCAAGCCTTCTCGTCAATGGCTTTGATAAAGGCTCTCATTCTTGCCTTCCAATACGCATAGTTGGTTCCATCTAAGAGAGGTTGACGCATTGTTGAACCTCCTTCCTTCATAGAGTCCATTGCACCAAACAACCAAGATCAAGTCCTGCGGATTCCGCCTAAGAAACAAAGACGACCCGCTCTGATACCAATTGAAAGATCTAGGTTAGATACGCGGTGTCTTAGTGGGTGAGTGACACTAGATGTGACACCGATAATATAAACAGCAATGGACAGTATTAAAAATGCGGAAAGTAAAGAGATAGGAGGTTGGTAATGCAGTTCGGCAATTGCCTACGTCTGCGGGGCCACGCCCAGAAAGAACAATCCACTAAGTTCACAAGTTACTAGACATTCAGTATGACACTAGGTAAGACACCATCTTATCTTAGTTACTGCTGCTTCCTAACTTCTGCAGTGAACAGATTGTGCGAGCTCTCCTCGACTTGTATTGATTCCTCCCGGAATCTGTGGTTAAGCAAGATCCCCTTGCCCACGTTTGAACTCCTCCCGAGCTCTATGCTTGAATCAAGAAACACAAGGATTGCATCTTCAATAATGTTGCGTTAAGATGCTTCAAGCCAACACACTTTAACTAAACTCTCCAACAAAGAAGTGTGTATACAGTCTTCAAGAAGACCGAATGAATAATCAAAAACTCACACTTGAAAACCGTGTGAAGGAAAGCTCATATAGGCACACAAAAATCCTTCCATGATTATCCCAAGATTATTTCCAAAACCATTCGAATGGAAGGACGTAATCACCAAATCTTCCCATCATTATCTTCAAGGTAATTCCCAAAATAATTTAAATAAGAAGATGGAAACTCTTGTGCCTTCAAGACTTATCTTTTCCAAAGTTAGATAGCTTCCAAGAATACCAAGATAAGTTCCATAATTATCCATATGGCATTAATCTTCAAATCAATCTTCCTTGCTTAGATTGATTTTATTTGATTTTGCCTTCAATAAACACTTTCCTTATATTTGCCAAAAAATCAATGCCAATCAAATAAATGCCAACTCATGTGTGCATTAACGATGTGCTAAATTGTTAATTGCCCTTAGATTGTGGTTATGTGTTGTTGATTTATTGTGTTATTGTGTGGTTTTATGCTATGGGTAGCTAGGAATTAAGAACTACAAGCAAAGTTATTATCCCATATTAGTAATGCTTATGGTAGACTAGTATGCGGGTTATGGATTAGTGAAGATATCTTAGTCTATTCTTGCCTCCTCCATAAAGGGAGAATTGATTGGGATATTAAGAGTCCAATGTAGGTTTGATGAACTTGGTAGACATGAACTAGTTTAGTCCTTACCTCCGCCATTAAGGGGGGAGTAAATTAAGGAGTGACTTCAAAGGGAGTGACTAGATTCGACCCTTGTCTCCGCAATAAACGAGGGGTTGGATTAGAGAGTTGGAAGATTGGAGAAACATTGAAATTTCGGTTGATATTAGTTAGCTAGTCCTTGCCTCTGCCATAAAGGGGGAATTGGTTAATTGGTCAATTTCTGGTAGAAGACAATGCATTTAGGTCCTTGCCTCCGTCATAAAGGGGCGGCTTAGTTGAATTGGCTCGCTCTTAGTCGGAGTGATCCTATAGGATAAACCACACATAACACTCACATTTGAGATAACCAAATTCAAGGATATACTTTCATTACTTGACTCTTCTTCCACACATTTTTATATTTACTTGGTAGTGATAGTGTAGTTTAGGTAATTTTCCTTGGTTACTTTCAGTTCCACTACTTCACACACGTTTACACTAATTCCATAGACTCATCTCCTTCCTATGGGTACGATCCTTACTTCCTCTAGCTACAAAACGTCGGTGTCTTGATGCACCTTAAATGTTGTGAGGATTAGGGTTACAAATGTATTTGATTCATTTAGGCCTTTGCATTTGACCCTATCTCCAAGACCGCTATCAAATTGGTGCCACTGCCGAGGAGGGCAATTAGTTTTTGGATTGGTGTTTTTGTGTGTTTTGTAGTCGTAAATAGTTTTCTTTTCATGTTTGTTATGGTTTTTGTTGTTTTTGTTGTTTTTATTTTAGGATTTATCTTTCCAAATATGTCTAGGTTGTTTGGAGACTTTTTTTAGCCAAATCATGTTAAACTACCAAATGTGGTGGAAGACACTAGACCAACACCTAGCATATTTGGGAATCCTTCTTCCTTAGGTTTTTGGGACTCTAATGATTGTGTACAAATAGAACCTTTGATATTCTCTACCACTTCACACTTTAATGATGATGAAATTGATGTTAGACATGCTAGGCTTGAGGCTCAAATGGCCGAAATGACCAAAACTTTGAATGATATACAAGTTCAATTGAGTAGGGATACACATTTTTGTAATTGGTGCCAATGAGGCAATCACACCTTCCAATGTTACTCACATGACACAGGGAGAAGTGATAACCAATTGGACAAAAAGTTTTTACCTTACCCTCACTCAAATCTTGTAGGTCAATCGGGCTACAATGAACAATGGCCTAACCAAAGCTATGAGTACATCACATCTCCTAAGCTTGACCACCTTAGGAATGAGGACACACCACACATTGATGCATATGATAGCTTATGTGAAGATGATTTGTTAATTTGTCAAGAAATAGCTAACATAATGCATTCGTGTGTGATTTTGACATCTTACATGGAATTTAATGACTTGCATGAAATGGTAAATGTCATTAGGTGTATGTGCAATGCGACACCCTTAAATGATTATGATGCTCAATGTAATATGAATGAGGGTGAGTCTCAAAATGAAGTCCATGTTAGCTTTGATGAGGAAGACATGAATATTTTTTGTTAAATAGGTAACTTGGTTGAAAATAGCTTTGTCGATGCATCCATATATGAACTTTCTAATGAGTGTTTTGAGACCATGGGTGCATGGACATCGGTTGAGTGTTGTAGGGAAGAATGCCAAAGCATTATGGAAATGGAAATCATCTTGAAGAATGTTGAGAGACCATTAGTGAGGCCAAAATTCTTGGTTGAAGAAGAAGAGGAGGAGCCTACAATGGGGGAGCAAGAGTGGTACAAAGTCGAATTGGTTGAGGTTGCTCCCCATGAACATAAGCTTAAGCACCTCCTTAAAGGGTGCCAAAAGACGCCCTATAAACAACAAAGGAGTGCCGTTGAAAGAGCATTATTTTGGTACCGAGATGGCTATTCCAAAGTTTGAGGGAATAGCCACAAGAATAAAGTTTAGCTAGGGACTAAATAAACCTAGAACTATAATTTCTTTTCATTTTTTTATTTAAATGTTAGTTGTTGTGTTTGTTTTGCGTGTTTAGAGTAATTAGGCTTGTTTTTCTTGTAGGAGTTCAAAGAGAACAATAAATTTGAAAGAATGACTATGAGAGAATGAGAAATGAGCATAAGTGATAAAAATAGCTAAGTGTTGAGGGGGATGCATACCTCTCACAACACTTGCTTAATTCTTTCTTCTTTTTCATTCTTATGTCAATGGCACACAACAACACTTTTCACTCTAAATCACTTTATGAATTTCAATGTTAAATTGCATGAGTTAGCATATGTGGCCAGGTTTCAAAAAGCTTGATGTGTGCTGTTTTCATATATGTGGTTAATAACACATTCATGGTTTACCTAGCATGAATTTATTAGGACTCAAGTGCACATGAGCTTAATGAATGAGATTAGGAGTTGAACATCATTGTGATGCACATCTAGCACAAGATCACTCACATGAGCATAATGTAAAAACTTATCATGTATGCCATAGAGTGATTGTGAACATTTTTGTTTTGAGTGATTAAGTTTTAGTGTCATTTGTAGGTTCTTATATGTTAAAATGTTTTCTTCTTGAAATCATACATAGAATTAGTTTACTTCTTTCTTTCTTTTATCTTTTTCTCAAGTTTTCCATCCATAAGGAAACAAAAAGAAGAGGCATCTTCACAATGGCCAAGTTCACATTTCACATGCACAAATGAAGAGATGGCCATAATACATACACCTCGGAGATACAAGGCAATACATGTTCATTGGGTGTTTTCTTATCTCTCTCTCATCTATTGAAAATAATGCATAATCTAAGTATGGAGGGGATGATATTTGTTGATGATGTTTGAGATTGTACTTAAGTGAATATTTTGTGACTTGTGGATGTTCAAACTTGAATTTTTAGTTGTTTTTCTTGTTTAGATTTTATTTTTGGTTGATTCTTGTATCCTCTTGATTGCACATTGAAAATTCCTTGTGTGTTTTTGAAGTTTCGGAGGTACCTTGTGCTTTAGGCTTGAAGCTCTTTGATAGAAATTCCATCGTTGCTATTTTGGGATCCCAAAATGTCCGTAATTGTTGTGTTTGAGTGTTAGTTGTCTTGTTGTGATTCTTGTGAATTTTTATTTTTGTGTCTTTGTGAACTTTTGTGGATTTTAGTGATTATATAAATATATATATATATGTGTATTTGTATTTAGTGTTTGAGTGTTGGTGTTGGCAACCAAAATGAGAAAATGTGTCTAGTCTAAATTATATGAGATGAGTATTGTGTAGCCAATGATGTGAATTGTTTTATCTTAGAAACTCGACTTGTGATAAGGAAAATAACATGTTACATAAGGGGAGTCGGGTCCTTGGTGAAAAGTTAGACATTTTGAGTTTATTGTTAATACGCACAAGTGGGGAACATATAGGGATTGACAAGTGTAGTTAATAAGATAGGTCCGAGTACCTTGGCACTTGGTTGGTTTAGCTCTTGGACTAACTTTCCCTAAGAGTCATGTGTAGATACTTTAAGGTTTGAAGAAATGATTTGGGCATTACGTATTTATTTTAATATTTCGTAGATAATGGGTGAAAAGCCCTAATATATTGCGTATAACGAATAAAAATTCCTCTCTAATGTGAGACTGCTCCTTCACTAACCGAAATGGTTGAAGGATAATTCATATGAGTTGGAATTGGTATAAAAAGTCACAAAACCCTTGGCATTGTTGAAATTATGTAAATTACATCTTTTGTGATGAATAAAATTCCCTCCAATGTGAGACCGCTCCTTCACTAACCGAAAAAGTTGAAGGAGAATTCATATGAGTCGGAATGTAGTATAAAAAACGAAAAAAACCCTTGGCATTCGTAGCAAAAATAAAAGCCCCAATTATCTTGTAAACCTTTTAGTATCTACATAATGGTCAAAGAGGTGATTGTAGGGAAAAGAGTAGAACAAAGCTTAGTTATCGGATCTCTTACCTATGGCGTGGACATGAGTAAGTCAAGACCCAAGTGGTACCCATTGCACACACACACACACACAATATACTCAATGTGTTGAATGCATACAAAAGGTACTTTGATGACTCTTGTTGACACATGGAGTGATTACTTGTCGATTTAGTCGAGTAAGGTATGAGGCATGTACACAAACACTTATCAAGTGCTTAAAATGATTAGACTTATCATTCAGTAAAGTAAAGTTGTCAATCCTTCCTACTTTGTTGTATATATATGTTTTAGCATGATTTTGTTTTGTTGCTTGAGGGCGAGCAAGGTTTAAGTGTGGATGGTTGATAAGGTGACAATTTTCAACTTATTGGATTCGTTTCACTTATTTTTTGAGCGTCCTTGTAGCATTTTTTCTATGTCATTTTTACGTGTTTGAACGTGTTTTGTAGTATATTGTAGCCAATTATGAGCAATGGAGTGAAAAAGGAGCAAAAAGAGCTATTTTCAAGCATTTTCAAATGTTTGGACAGAGGGCTCCGGTGCACCGGGAAAAGTTCTCCGGCGTGCCAGAGACAAATGTTGTTTGGCCTCTCTGGTGCGCCGGAGAAGTTTTCGATGCGGTCGAGAGGTCGCGACTGTAGATCACTTTTACCTATTCTGCCCTCCATTTTTAGAGCCTTCAAGGGCATTTTGGGAACTCAGTCAACAAACATTGCAACCCTAACTCTTATATTTCTTGCGCAGCCAAGAGAAATAAAGGAAGTTAGCCATTTGTTAGGTTAGATTAGTTAGTTTTGAGAGCCTCTCTCTCTAGAAACTCCACAAGAACACACATTTAGTGTGTGTTCTTGATGTAAATAGCATATTGTGGAGAGGATTTCATATAAGCTCTTGGCTCTAAGGACTTGTTTTGTAAGGAAAGCTTGGAGCTTTGGCTTGGAATATCAAAGGGGAGTGGTACTCTTTGTATTTCTTTGTTTAAATCCTTGCTTTAATTAATTATTGTAATGTTCTTAGTAGTCTTGATATGCTAAATTGTTAATTACCCTTGGATTGTGGTTATGTGTTGTTGATTTATTGTGTTATTGTGTAGTTTTATGCTATGGGTAGGTAGGAATTAAGAACTACAAGCTAAATTATTATCCTATATTAGTAATGCTCATGGTAGACTAGTATGTGGGTGATGGATTAGTAGAGATATCTTAGTCCATTCTTGCCTCCGCCATAAAGGGGGAATTTAGGATATTGAGAGTCCAATGTAGGTTTGATGAACTTGGTAGACATGAACTAATTTAGTCCTTACCTCCGCCATAAAGGGGGGGAGTAAATTAGGGAGTGACTTCAAAGGAAGTGACTAGGTTCGACCCTTGCCTCCGCAATAAAGGAGGAGTTGGATTAGAGAGTTGGAAGATTGGAGAGACATTGGAATTTCGGTTGACAATAGTTAGCTAGTCCTTCCTCCGCCATAAAGGGGGGATTGGTTAATTGGTCAATTTTCGGTAGGAGACAATGCATTTAGGTCCTTTCCTCCGTCATAAATGGGGGACTTAATTGAATTGGCTCACCCTTAGTCGGAGTGATCCCATAGGATAAACCACATATAACACTCACATTTGAAATAACCAAATTCAAGAGTATACTTTCATTACTTGAATCCTCTTCCACACATTTTTATATTTACTTGGTAGTGATAGTGTAGTTTAGGTAATTTTCCTTGCTTATTTACACTTCCACTACTTCACATATGTTTACACTAATTCCATAGACTCATCCCCTCCCTGTGGATTCGATTCCTACTTCCTCTAGTTACAAAACATCGGTGTCTTGATGCACCTTAAATGTCGTGAGAATTAGAGTTATAAATGTATTTGATTCGGTTAGGCCTTTGCATTTGACCACCCTATCTCCAAGACCGCTATCAACAGGGAGTGCAAGAACTACAACCTTAAGAAGTGTCTCTTTCCCAACAGGAGATAAAAACTGATTCTTCCAATTTCCCATTCTTTTTTTCACATGATCAATCACATTGTTAAAAACCTATTTCTTAGATCTCCCAACCACCATAGGAAGACCCAAGTATTTGCTACTTTGGTGCTCAACAATCCCATAACTTCTGTCTTGGAACACGAGCAACTAGAGGCTGTGTTTTGTTTGGTTGTAGGTGTTTTATTGATTTATTTCATAGATCTAAAATGATTTGTTTGTTTTGTCTATTTTTTTCATCCAAAAATTTTGTAATAAAAACCAATACTATAGTAATTATTTTTACTACAGTAAATTTTAGTAACAAACAATTCCTAACACAATTTTTAACGAAAGCAAGCTTACAAAATATTAATTCAAATTTAAATTTTAAAAATTTTATTAATAAAAAGTTCTCGAATACAAATCCAAAAAAAAAAAACAAACTTATGAATTCAAATACTTCGAAAACATTCCCTTATTATAATAAATGCCAATAAAAAATATTTGATTATAAAACGAAAAATACCCCATTCAAATTTAACCTAAGAAATTTTCATCCAAATTCCTTGAACAATATGAAGCAGAAAGCATGAATAAATTACTTCCTCTCTTTCCTCTGGAAAAGAAAAACCACTCTCTTTAGAAAAAGGGTTAATTACATTTACCATCCCTGAGGTTTGATGAAAGTACCAAATGAACCTTGTGGTTTCAGAAAATTACCACCACCCCCCTGACTGAGCAAACTTGTAACCAAACGAACCTTGTGGTTTCAGAAAATTACGGTCACCCCCTTGCTGTTAAAGTTGACTAAAAAAATTGATGAAAAGACCAAAATGCCATAACTTCTTTTGTTAAAAATATAACAAAAATATATAAGTAAATATGAAATAACAATAAATACTTTTTTCACTTTTTAATTCTTTATTATAATTATAAATTTCATATTCTTTATAACAAATGAGTTTATTAAATTAATCAAATTTTAATCAAAAAATCTTTTTTATATAAATTTAAAATTTTTGGAAGAAAAAGACTTATTTTTAGAGAATAAAATAGTTAGCTTGATTAATTAAAAAAGAAGATTTTTCTTTTTGAATTTTTTATGTAAAAAAAATTCTTTGATTTTATTTTAATTTTTAACATATGTATTTAACTAACTAAAATAATATAATTACTATAGATAAAATTTTAAGGGCATATTAGGCAATACACAAATATTTTTTTGAGAGAATGGTTGATTTGTTACAAGTTTGCTCAGTTAGAGGGGTGGTGGTAATTTTCTGAAACCACAGAATTCTTTGATTACAAGTTTGCTCAGTTAGGGGGGTGCTGATAGTTTTTTGAAACCACAGGGTTCGTTTGGTACTTTCATCAAACCTCAGGGGTGGTAAATGTAATTAACACTTAGAAAAATAGAAGTGGAGGTGGCAGCACCACACCTCAACATACAACTTTTATTTTATTAAAGTGTAAACTACAAAAAAATGTCACGATACTTTTTAAAAATGTCACTGTTCATCAGTATACATTTTTCTGAGCAAAACGTAACACTATACTCTTGTAAGTGTATTATTTGAGGTCATTAAGTTGATTTGAGATGTTACATTAATTAATGCGGTATATATCAACTGCAGGTTATGATAAAAGTTTCGGAGATTTATTTGTCTATTGTCACTTCCACGTCATCACCCCCTTCAACTCCTCCTCCCACTTCTTCCTCTCTCATTAATATATACCATTCATTGGATTGAAGAAAAACTAAAGCAGCTTTGAAGTGGTTGAAGAAGGAAAAAAAGAAACCTCCTGTAGGTTTAGGAAGAACAAGCTGGCTTTTGCATGCACAGTCTATTATATTTGGTTTGCCAGGAATAGACTGTGTTTTGAGAGGGTGACGCCTATTCATGATGATATTGTTCATAGGATAAAGACACACGTGTACAAGGTCGGAGCATCATTGTACCCTAGTGTCTATATCCTAGACTAGTTCCTTTCGGGATCTCAGACTAATTCTTTTGTTATATGTTATTGTGACAGACCCGGGTATGCCCGGTGTACTTTGTATATTAAACATTTTTTTATCAATATAAATTTTTTACATTCGATAAAAAAAGAAAAACTAAAGCATAATCAATTCACAACCGACCACACTATTCGACAAGTGGCTGGATATATGAGGGATCCAAGTTAAATGATTAAGGGAATGTTGCTGAATAAATCAGCACTTGCTCAATTTAGAACTGTTCTGAATTCTTCTGGTTTTGGTAATCACACTAGTACAAAAATAGCCTGTTACACCGGTTAAATCTGGATATTTATACCGGTTATTTTAAAAATGAACCGGTGTATATATAGGCGGGGTAAAAGGTATAAATTTATTACACCGGTTTATAAAACTGCGGTTTTCCTACAACAGGTGTAAAAAGTCTTTAAAAAAAAGGCTCTTTAAAAATCTCTTCATCCAAACGATTTCACCCAAAAGAATTCAACTTTTAAAATAAAAATTCAAACTTGTTCACTGATCCCTTCATTATCTCCCAATCAAATATCACTTATAATAAAAATTCAAACTTGTTCACTGATCCAGAAGGTCGTGTAAGAAAACAGAATCAGAATTAACCATGTTAACAAGAATCATTACAGACATTGTAATCAAAGTATAAAACAGATCTGTATAGATAGGATAACTATATGCAGTTATATGTGCAGTGATTAGCTATACGCATATTTTTACCTTGATTGAAACCTTGCTCTTCACTTGAGTTTCGAGAGCATCAGTCATTGACTGCCAGCGATGGTTGCAAAAAAAACGAACATTTAACAACAGAACAAAAAAGAAATTCACATACACCAAACTTTCGCTCTATGAGAACATTGAATGAAATAGATGAGACGAAAAAATAAACCTTGTCGAATTGAACAAGGACTTGAATAGCAAGCTCAGGGCTAAGGATGCCGTTATTAACCATCTCGTCGAGTGTCTCCGTCAAGCACATCCCGATCGTGGACCTCCGATACAGCTCAAAGGTTGCCATTCCTTCGCTTTTCCTGTTTGAGAATAGAAAATTACAAAACTTTTTCAGTAATCAAAACGAAAAACACAACAATTAGTCGGAACAATTTCTTTCGGTTCGGAACCAGAAATACGGCGATTAAAGAACAAGGTTAAATCGATTAAAATTGAGATTCATCAACAAAACGCAAAAGCATCTAAGCATTCGTATGTGTGAGTGTGTGCGAGACAGAGAGAGAAAGAAAGTTACAAATGAAGATGAGAGAGGGAGGAAAAGTGTGAGCGTACAAGTCTAAAAAAAAACTTTCTACACCGGTTAAAGAATAACCAGTGTAAAAAAATCTTTCTACACCGGTTATTCTTTAACCGGTGTAAAAAAAGACTTTCTACACCGGTTAAAGAATAACCGGTGTAAAAAAAACTTTCTGCACTGGTTAAAAGAATAACCGGTGTAAAAAGTCTAAATTCTTGTTTAATATTACGATAATGCCACCGCGTTTTTATAAATTACACCGAATTCTGTTTAACCGCTCTAAAAAGGGAGGTTTAAAATTCCCGTTTTGTACTAGTGTCAAGATGTAATGAACATCGATGCTGATCCTGAACTACTGGATGACTCTGATTTCTATCAGCAATTATTGAAGGAGTTCTTTGAGACAATTGATCCAAATTCATTAGAGGGAGCATTTTATGCTGTAAAATGATTGCAGACTACGAAAAGAAAAATTGTTGACTGACGTGCTTCAAAGAGTCAGAAGATTAGGTATAATGTTCATGAAAAGATTGTCAATTTCATGGCCCCTCTACCAATGGATCTTCATGCTACGGCTCCTAAATTGTTTGATAATCTATTTGGTCTCAACCCGATGGCATGCAGATTGATTGCATTAAAACAACCTGATTAAATTCAATCTTAAATGGTCAAGGTTTGATTTTATTTTATTTTTTTAATAAAAAACTAGATAAATAAGAAAGTTGGGGTTACAATAGTCTTTTTCTTTTGAAATTGAGGTTGCAGTCGTCTTTTTAAACTTTTTTGTTTGTTGTGACAGAAAAAATTACACAGTGATCTCAATAATATACATTCAAGAGTATAATGACTTTATTTACTTAAAAAAAAGTATAATGATGAATAGTGAGATGTTTAAAAAGTATGATGATCTTTTATGTGGTTTACTCTTTATTAGAAATAGTTTTTTGTTGTGTCCCCCATTAGGAGTGATGGGTATCCCTCTCATGGGAGTGTTTGGTTTCTTATTGTGAGAGAAATGTCTCCATTTTTGGGGTTTTATTTTTAAAAAAAATGGAAACCCAAACTAGTAGATCTCATCCATACTTACCCCTTAAACTCTAAATAGATTCATTGATGGTTGGTTAACAAAAAGCAATCTCCAAGATGAATCTATTCAACACTGAAGAAGAATGGGGATAACTAAAAGCTACTAGGAGAGGGATAAAATTTCTCTCACTTTTAGCTTAAAGTTATTAGGAACACGATGTTTATTTCAATTTTTTTTTGATTACTTATATTTTGAAAGTAATGTTTAATTTGATAACTCTATAATTTTATTATGAATTTAAAATTCTCAATTGGTTTAGGCCAATTTAATACATTGCTTGTAATACACTATTCTTCCTTAATAGTGTATTTAGATTTTTCAACTAGTTAACTTAATTATTTTTTAAACCAATTTTAGCTATGATGTAAGTATTATTATCAATGATCACTTTTGAAAAAAAAAAAAAACCTTAAACAATATATTTCTAGGACTGCCATGATAATACTATTGAAAGATAGGAGAAGTGAATTAGAAGTTTTATACGACTGCCATGATATACTATTGAAAATTTATTGAGGGATATTGCTTGATAATAGTTCTTTTAACCAAATTGTCTCAAAAGAGAGTAAATTTTAATGAATAGTGGAGCGTGAAGATAATTTTTTAAAAATTGAAAAAGATACTAGTAATTTGAGCTAATAGTGAACATTTCACTATATATATATATAGCCATATTTCAAAAAAGAAATTGGTATGTGTTTTAAAAGAGTTTTATATTTTTTCAAATTTTTTATTTTACTTTTATCTTGTAATTATCTCTTTAAACTCTTATAAATTAACCCCTATTGATTATTGATTAATTTACATTGTGGAAAATGAGTTAAATACTCACCTTTGAAGTTGAAAGTCGTATTATCCACTAGGCATATGTCTATCTATGTTATTTAATTATTTGGTGCGATATAATAACTGCAGGACTTTTGGAAACCATAATAATACTAGTATTCCTTCACAAAATAAATTGATGTCATTTAACTGTTGATAATATTAATACAAAACATATTCCAATCTTCTGTAATTTTTTACTGTACCTTTCTACGGTCGACAAGAAGGACAAAAGCTTTGAGAGTTCTAATAGCTTTGACCATAACATATCTAAGTGCTATTTCTTCTATACAATAGCTAATTTTGGTCGAATATGTACACATTTTAAAATTAAACCTTCCCAAGAGGAATAAGTAGTGTTCTTTTTCTTGGTAATAGAGAATACGATTTCTTTAAATTGGCCAGATGATGCTCTAAATTCTCCTCCCAATATTTCTATCCATTGTTCTGTTGGCTTATCCATCATATCTTTAGCTAGAGTGATTATAAGCTCTTCACCAAAAACCAGTTTTTCTCTCAACATTATCACAAAAATTATCTCATATGTAATGCCAGGAGAAATCTTTTCTATCCCAAATTTGCCACACACTTTCCACCAGCCATCAACGAAGAAGACACCGCTGCAATATACAACTAATTATGAACTACTAAAAGCAAACTATATTATTTGATTAAATTACTTTAATATGGTTCCTCAATTTCGACGTTCATTTCGTCATAATCTTTAAAAAAAAATTAATTTTCATCCCTAGTGTTTCAATTTTGATTTTTAAAAGTCATTTGTTCACTTTTCATGTAAAAGAAAAAATTCAATTTTGATGACCATTTAACACGCAGATGTCCAACTATATCAATTTTTATACACTTCTCTTTATCATATATGGGTTAACTAGTTGTTCAACAATAATTTTAAGTGAAAAAACAAATGGACCAAAGATTATTTGAAATCTAAATTATAACATGAGGGGCAAAATAAAACTTCTTAAAAATTATGGACAAAAATGACCAAGTTAGGAAATGATTTTAGTAAACTATTGCTATTGTAATACCATTAGTTTACTTTCTATTAAGATTCATTAATAATTTGATCATTGTAACTTTTGGCATCGCTTAATTACCTTAATCCTTTCACCAAGAAGAGTGATTTGCAAGAATATTGCCAAATAAATGACAGATCATTTGGAAACAACACCAAGCCGCCATTGTTGAAACTTTCTTCATCTTCGCGATTCTGCATAAAGAACAAACATCAAGATATCACTATTAGACGGAGCTCAACTGATAGTTTTTCAAATCTCAAGAGATATAAGAGTTACTTTCTAAAATTTCATGGAATAAAAGTGATTTTTACCACCTTTTAAACAGAATAGAACTAAAATAATAATTTTCAATTCTGAAGTTCAATTTGTACTTGTATATTAGTCCATCTTGCGTAATAACGTTACCCTTTGATTTGTTATTCAAATATCAAAATATTTAACTCTATGTTATCCATTGTGATAATAACTCTTTGTGTGTGTGTGAGTGAAGAGTATGAGAAAAGCCTTTCTTATTTAAGTTGAAGTCATACCTCTTTGTTGAAGAAAAATCTTGATGCAAATTCAGGATCTGATATTCCAAAAATCTTTACGAGTTTCGGCATGTGAAGAGATCCTCCAAGACAGAAAGTACTCTTCATTTCAGTGCAATCATATATTTTCAATATTTCTAGGGATGGCAATTCTAAATCGCTGTGCATGTAAGAAAACCAACTAACTTTGGCAGCTCTAAAAGTTCTAACATTTTTAATTTTGATTTTGTAATAATCTTCTTCTCTCGACTTTCTTCATCATCCATTTCCTCCTTTGCAACGATTTCTTCCAATATCGAGCAATCTCTTACCTTTAACTCTTGAAGATTTATGAGACCTCTAAATATACGAGGAGAAAAACAAAATTTTCAAGTTGTGGCAGCTTTCAACTTCCAATATTTCAAGTGCATCAAAATACCCGATTGGAATTTCTTGAGTAAATATGAAACTTTCAAATTTGAGGCCATGGAGAACCAATCTTTTCAACTTAGGACAAGTAACCTACAAAAATTAGTTTGTGCACTCAATAATTTGTCAAGAAGATATGCATGGAACACAATTAAACAAGGTATATATAACAATTGTGATAGCAAATTGAAGTCCAAACCAAAGCCTCGGGAGTCATTGGAGCGAATCAAAGGGTGTTTAAGGAGAATGGTTCGCGTTTGGAGGCCTAAAAGGAAGAAAGAAGAGTTCGACGTGGACAGCAAAACAGAAAAACATGTCGCGACGTGGAGCTCATCCGACGTCGCGACGTCCAGCAGCGACGTGATTTTTATTTTTAGGGTTTGTTTCCCCGACGTCGCGACGTCGGGCTCCCCCACGTCGCGACGTGCGGGAATTTTATACGTTAGTTATTTTTTCTGTTTTTAGAAACTAGGGTTTTAAGTTATTTAATGTTTCCTTTTATGTGTTATTTCGTTTAGGGTTTGTAATAAGCCTATAAATAGGCCTTTTTATCAGTTGTAATAGATAGAGAAGAATTTTGAGAATTGAAAACACTGAGTTGTTTTTACGTGAGTTGTTTTCCTGAGGAGGGAAATTCAATTTACTTTGTGAAGATTATTCCTGAGGAGGGAGTTCTTTTCACACGACTGTCTTGTTATTTGTTGGTGAGGAGCCATCAAATAATCGTGCTTACTGTCAGTCTACAGAGATAGATTGATTCGATTTTATTCACATTGATTCTTGAAAAGATCGTGACCAATATTCCGCAACAACTATCAATCTACGTGAGGAGCGTGGTGAGATCGTTATCAAGTGGTATCAGAGATCAAGGGATTTTCGAAATCAGGTTTTTTCAGTTTTCCTTAAAATTGAAACCCTAAATTGTTGTTATTCGCAGCCTTGCATGATTTAGTTATTGTGTTAAGGTTACAACAATTATATCTTTTGTTTTTGATTCATTGGTATTGTGTGAATTGATCCGGTTGAATTGGTGATTGTTTGTTGGTTTGATTATTTTGGATATTTGTGGGTAATTGTTGCTGAAGTAATTTTGTGGATATTCAATTGGAATTTGGTTAATTGTCAACATGAGTAACTCGGCAGAAGGTACTATTGTTAACCAACGTCTAGAAGGTATGATGGTTGCTCTGAATGAACAGTTACGACAGTTATCAACTGAGACTCAACAGATTAAACAGGAGACTCAACAGATTAGACAGGAGAATCAACAGTTTAAGCTGCGGTTTGAACAGTTGGAGTCGGGATCTAGAACGGGTACTCCAAAGAGGACCCCACCTAAGAATCCTTGGTTTGAGGGTTTGGAAGAAGATGGAGCTGACTTCGAAGGTAGTGATCGCCGGCAAGGCCGAAAGGGAGGTTTTACCTAGAAAGAAGGCAAGATACGCGTTCCTCTGTTTTCGGGTAAGGAAAGTCCGGAAGTGTTTCTGGATTGGATTAGAAAGGTGAACAAAATCTTTGAATTCTACAACTATTCTGAGGAAACTAAGATTAGCTTGGCGGTTATGGAATTCACTG
This sequence comes from Ophiorrhiza pumila, assembly GCA_016586305.1. Taxonomy (NCBI): domain Eukaryota; kingdom Viridiplantae; phylum Streptophyta; class Magnoliopsida; order Gentianales; family Rubiaceae; genus Ophiorrhiza; species Ophiorrhiza pumila. Next base: position 15,273,396 of record BLIW01000006.1, read on the forward strand.
GGTATGCTAGCACGTGGTGGGAAGATGTACTTATTCAACGTGACCGACTAGGAGAACGACCAATCCGTACTTGGGCTGAAGTTAAGGAATTAATGAGAACCCGCTTTGTTCCAGCTCATTATTTTCAAGGTTTGTGGTTGAGGCTTCAAAATTTGTCTCAAGGAGATAAGAGCGTTGAGGAGTACTACCAGGAGATGCAAACTATCATGAGTCGAGCACGAGTCCATGAGGAAAAGGCGGCGACTATTGCACGATTTGTCAGTGGCCTGAATCAAGGTATTGCTAAATATGTTGCTTTACATCTATACACTGATTTGGAGGACTTGCTTCACAAGGCTAAAGAAGTGAAACGACAGCTTGAAATAGAGAAGCAAACTGGGTTTGATGGTACTCGGTCTTGGAAGTCCGCTTTCAAGGGAACAACACAAGGATCATCTAGTCAAGAGGTCAAGAGTAAGCCAGACAATGTGACTTCAAAGGGAAAGACGGTTCAGTGCTTCAAGTGTCATGGTTATGGGCATGTAGCTGCTCAGTGTGGTAGTCCTCGAGCTATGCTTATTAAACCTAATGGTGATGTCGTGGAGGTAGATTCTAAATATGACGGGATGCCACAGCTGGAGGGTCCTGAAGAAGAGATCATTCGTCCCGAGGATGTGATAGGTGAGGCATTGGTGTTAAGACAAGTTTTAGCAGCACAACCTAAGGCAGATGACGAGTATAAACGCCACCAATTATTTCATACACGATGTCTTATCAGTGGTAAGCAGTGTAATGTGATTATTGACAGTGAAAGTTGCACGAATATTGCCAGTTCATTACTCGTTGAAAGGTTGGGGTTGACTACAGTTGCTCATCCTAAGCCCTACAAGCTTCAGTGGGTTAATGCGGGAACTGTGGAGGAGGTTACTTGGCAAATCAAGTTAGACTTCGCAATTGGGACATATCGGGACCAAGTACTTTGTGATGTGGTGCCAATGTCGGCGGGGCATGTGCTTCTTGGGAGGCCATGGTTGTTTGATCGAGATGTTGTGCATCATGGGCGAGACAATACCCATGCATTTAAATGGCAAGGTCACAAGTTTTTGTTGACATCATTGCATCCGTCTGAGGTATATAAAGACCAACGTCAGATATTAAATGCTTTACAGTCAATGGGAGTTGATGCTGGAGTTCACGAGGACTTGTGTGCAGTGGTACTGCATTCTAGAGTTGGTGTTGAGGATTTTTGGCATGTTGGATCAGATTTGAGGACAAATCCTTTCGACCGGGGAGGGAATGATAGCAAATTGAAGTCCAAACCAAAGCCTTAGGGGTCATTGGAGCGAATCAAGGGGTGTTTAAGGAGAATGGTTCGCGTTTGGAGGCCTAAAAGGAAGAAAGAATAGAATTTCGACGTGGACAGCAAAACAGAAAAACACGTCGCGACGTGGAGCTCATCCGACGTCGCGACGTCCATCGTCGCGCGTCGCGACGTCCAGCAGCGATGTGATTTTTATTTTTAGGGTTTATTCCCCGACGTCGCGACGTCGGGCTCCCCCACGTCGCGACGTGCGGGAATTTTATACGTTAATTATTTTTTCTGTTTTTAGAAACTAGGGTTTTAAGTTATTTAATATTTCCTTTTATGTGTTATTTCGTTTAGGGTTTGTAATAAGCCTATAAATAGGCCTTTTTATTAGTTGTAATAGATAGAGAAGAATTTTGAGAATTGAAAACACTGAATTGTTTTTATGTGAGTTGTTTTCCTGATGAGGGAAATTCAATTTACTTTGTGAAGATTATTCCTGATGAGGGAAATTCAATTTACTTTGTGAAGATTATTCCTGATGAGGGAGTTCTTTTCACACGACTGTCTTGTTATTTGTTGGTGAGGAGCCATCAAATAATCGTGCTTACTGTCAGTCTACGGAGATAGATTGATTCGATTTTATTCACATTGATTCTTGAAAAGATCATGACCAATATTCCGCAACAAATATCAATCTACGTGAGGAGCGTAGTGAGATCGTTATCAAATTGTAATACAGCCAAATTCTTTGTAGTTATTCGTCTTGAATGTAGAATCACTAATGATCAGTTAGAAATTGTAAAAAGCACTACTCCTATAGTGGTGTGGGTAGAGGGCTAAATAAGTTTTGCATGTTCTTTCACAAACATAAAACTTTTGTTCACAAAGATCATATTGTGTGTGCATTTAGTGCTATTGTAAGTGAATAATTATTAATCCAACCTTGAGATTATATATGAACAATTGTATATTGCAAAACTGTCAAATAATATTAAAGTCATCAATTTAAAGTGATGAATCAAATTTTTAATATTAAGTCTTTCATGTATGAAAACATGGGGGCTTTTATGTAGAGGTTTGAAATAGTAATTTCAATCTTTATGAAACTTTAGAATACAAATATTAAATCTTGTCGATATGAGATTGCCTACTACAAAATCAAATAATATAAGAATATATAGGAGAAGACTATTATTGATACTAGAAGTAACATGAACTAAGGACTGAGCTACTTTTTTACTTACTCTATACTATCTACTGAGTATATAGTATCCCCTATAACACATAAGGTTTAGAGAAATGGATATGCTAAGTGAAGAAGTAGGCTCCATACTAGAAATGTGGCAACTTCTTTGGGCAATGAATTTCAAATAACCAACCACAAGCAACATAAGAAACTATAAGTAAAAGATTAAAAAAAAAGTTACCTATAAACCGTGATTATATTCCACATGATATAAATCAATTTATTTTTTTAACACTCATCAGCAAGAAAAATATAGAGAAAATTAAAGAAATTTTTTGGAAAACTATGTAAATTTGAAAGATAAAAATATAGAGAAAATTAAAATTTTTTTTTGGAAAACTATGTAAATTTGGAAGATAAACTACAAGAGTCTAGAGAGGTATTGACAATTATAGATTCATGAACACATTTGTTTATTATTTAGTTGATTTTATTGACTTAACATGAATATTTTTAAGATTTGAGATTTAGATGATAATTTTGACAAAAAATCATCTCCAATAGTATGTTCAGAAAAATGTCCGCCATTATTCACTATTGTTTTAGTATTGTTGCTCTTTTCAATCTAGAAGTTGCAGAACGCTTGGAGAACTTGCAGTTCATAAAGTAAATTGTTACATGAAAAAATTAAATGTATCAATTGAGCAAATGAATGCGCTTTGTTGTTAGGTTTTTCAATGATCATAATGAGATAAAAGGATATAAATCAATTAAGTTTTACGTTATTCCTTTACTTGTTTTCAAAATTTTAATCCCGAAAAAGGTTCACAACAAACTAATTTGGCTTGTCCAAGTTTGTAACCAATAGATAGGATCAAATCTCAGCTTGATAAATCTAGAACTGGTGATATACACTATTCTGCTTTGCGATGTGGGTTCTCTCTCCAACCCTATGACCCAATTGGTGTTGGATATTTAATATAATCCAATAATATGTTCTAATATAAGTCCAATAGATAATGAACTTTTGTAATGGGCCTGAATGGGCAAGAGTCCATTAACTGGTTTTAACCATAGTATACTCCTATATATATGCTAGTTGGAGGCAGGCAGCGGCGTTACTATAGCGGCAGTGTACTGTAGCATCACTGTTCTGTCGTACTGTTTCGTCACTGTAGCAAACTGTAGCACGGCACTGTTCATCAGGTGCACTCCTTCCAATTTTTATTTAAAAGGAAAAAATGGAAAAGTATGTGCCAATTGATATGGTTAAAATTCAGTCTTTTAGTGAGTCTGATTTTAATTCCTGGAAACGAAAGATTCAGTTTGGTTTAAAATTATGAAAATAATTTTTATACTGTTATGAGTACTTTTGTTGATACCATTGAGGATGTTGATGAATATGACTTCTAAAGAATTTGGGACAATTTAGATACTCAGTTTAAGAAGGAGGAGGAATTGTTAAAAACATAACTTGTTAACAAATTCATGGATTTCAAATTCAAGGAAGATATGTAAATCACTCCTCAAGTCACTGATCTAGAAAACTTGATATCTAAATTGACTAATGAAAATATCAATGTTTGTGATCCTTTTCTTGTTGGTGCCATTATCTATAAATTACCATCTGCATGATATTCTTTCAAAACTGAGATGTATAGAAAGAAAGTTCTGGTGGGACTGGATGATCTTAAACGGTTCATTAGAATCGAGGATGAGAATCGAGTTAGGAATACATTGGAGATGATTAGACAGCAACGGTCAGCTGCTAACGCGATAATATATTCCAATAAATTTCCTAAGAAATCCAATCTCATAAAAGTGAGTCTTAACAATTATAGGCTAAAAAGCCTATCTTTAAGGAAATGAAGGGCAAGTGCCATAATTGCGGGAAATTGGGCCACTTTGTAGCAGATTGTAGGCTACCAAAAAAAGGACAAATCTAACACACCATTGGAAGCACATATGCTGGTACAAAAGACTGAGCCTTAAAACTTTGTTGCTATGGTAAACAATCTTGGAAAGGCCAGTACTTCTTCAGGATGGTGGTTAGATTTTAGGGCAACATGCCATGTTTGCCTATTATGGACAGAAGCCATTGATGATGAAATGAGCTCTCTGTTACAAAATAAAACTTGGGACCTAGTCAATTTACCGAAATGGGCTAAGACTATAGTTTGTAAGTGCATTTTGAAGAAGAAACTTAATTCTGACGGATCTGTAGCTCAGTATAAAGCACGTTTAGTAGCTAAGGGCTATACCCAAGTATATGGGATAGATTATTTTGATGTCTACTTCTCGGTCTGTCATTTGACTACGATAAGAATTCTTCTTGCTTTGGCATCTATTGAGCACTATGTTGTGCATCAAATGGATGTAAAGACAACTTTCCTAAATGGAGATCTGACTAAGGAGATCTACATGAACCAACCTGAAGGGTTTTTCATAAAAGATTTTGAAAACAAAGTTTGTAAATTAAACAAATCTTTGTATGCTTTCTACATAGGGATACAGTGAATATATACCATATAATTCTAATAAACGACTGAGCCCTAAAGAGGGAGCTAGCGTGAATCAATTGGCTTATTCTAAATTGATTGGTAGTCTTATGTATGCAATGACATGAACTAGACCAGACATAGCCTTTTCTGTGGGCATGCTGAGTCGTTTCACTAGTAATCCCGGTCATGAACATTGGCATGCCCTCACGCGACTTACGAGATATTTGAAGGGTATATCTAACCATGTATTATATTATAGTAGTCATCCTCCTATCTTGGAAGCATTTTCTGATGCTTCGTGGTGCTCATCCTTAAGGGATAGTAAGTTAACCAGTGGTTATATTTTCACACTGGGTGGTGCAGCTATTGCATGGAAATTCAAAAAGTAGACTTGCATTGCTTTATCGTCTATGGAATCGGAACTTTCTGCTCTAGCTTCCGCAGGAGGAGAAGCAGAGTGGATAAGAGAACTGATCATGGATATTCCACTAACCCGCTTAAAGATTACGTCTTAAAGTATGTTCTGTGATAATCATGCTACAGTTTCAGTAGTACAAAACTCACTCTTTAATGGTAAGAGGAGATTTAGTTTAGATTGAGACAAGCCATGCTGACGTATCTCATAGAACATGGTATTATTACTTTGGTCGATGTGAGATCGAAGGATAATCTGGCTGATGCTCTAACAAAGGGACTGAACAAAGCTCGAATCTTCAAAATTGTGGGGGATATGGGGCTAAAGACTATATAGATATGTCTTAACCTACATTCCTTGGGTTAAAGACTATATAGATATGTCTTAACCTACATTCATGTTAATTTTGAATTTTTCGCATCTCCTTTTGCTAGCTAAGATAAGCACTTGATAATATTTCGCGGATGATTATAGTTGTCAATATATCATTCCACATCTGATGATATATCCTTTTTGGGTGCGTTGTCTCATTTCACATATGATGAGGTGATTTTACTCACTCTGGATGTTCTGTTTAGAGCGGTAGTATCATTCCATATTTGATGATGCTGCTTAACTAAATTTGGACTTGATAGCTGTAACATTCCACATAGAAATATTGGAAATGATTCTTTTAGAAAAGAAACTGTTTAGGTCTTGTTCTTATAAAGAAACTGGATATTGATACTTATTAGAAATGGTTCTTTTGGAAAAGAAACTGTTTAGGTCTTGTTCTTATAAAGAAACTGGACATTGATGCTTATTGAAAATGGTTCTTTTGGAAAAGAAACTGTTTAGGTCTTGTTCTTATGAAGAAACTGGACATTGATGCTTATTGGAATATGGTATTGATGCATTTTGACATTGATATATATTTATTTTCAATCATTGAGATATTGTGATAAGTTCTTCTACTTGAACTAGACACTTTATTTTGTTACACAAATGATTAAGTTCATATTTGGTAACTTACAGGAAATGATGGAAATGGAGGAGCTAATTCCAACTGAAATCCTGGAGAGGATGATCTACTTGATGGATAATTCCTCTAGAGCTATGGACTGTGGGGGACTATTATTTGAATAACTGGTCCATTTACATATGCTTTGCCCATTTTTGTTTTGAGGTTAGAGTATGTCTAAAACTCTTGTGTTTGAAGTTTAGATATTTCTAAAACTTTGATCTTGGTAACACTTTTGTTTGTGTTTGGTTGAGTTTAGATTGTTTTTCTAAAACTCATAACTGTGTTTAAAGAATTGATAATCCTGAGTAATGAATCTTTTGTGCTATGAATGATTCAATCATCTGTTTTGAACATTACATTATCTATTTATTGGATTGTGCTATATGTAGAACATAGGAGGAGATTGTTGGATATTTAATATAATCCAATAACATGTCTTAATATAATCCCAATAGATAATGAACCTTTGTAATGGGTCTGAATGGGCAAGAGTCCATTAACTGGTTTTAACCCTAGTATACTCCTATATATATGCTAGCTGGAAGCAGCATGCTAGATATTCCAAATTAGATACCTAGGGTGTAATGCTTCATGAAATTGCATATTGTATTGCTTGACCTAAAACTTTAACAATTGGATCAACCTATAGATAAATGATAGAGTTCCAGAAGCAGTGTCATACAATCTTCTGATCTGTGAGGTGGGTTCTCTCTGTACAGTCCTCATGAGCCAGTTGGGTCAACCCATATATAGATATCTTCTGTGAGTTCTCTCTCTCCAACCCTCTATGAACCAATTAGGCCAACCTATGTTCCAACACCCCCTCCCCCCATAACCTAGTTGGATCAACTTATAGATAGATGATAGAGTTCCAAAAATATTGACATACAGTGTTTTAGTCTATGAGGTGGGTTCTCTTTCTCCAATCCCTCATTATCTAATTAGGTCAACCCATAGATAGGTATCTTATATGGACTCTCGCTATCCAACCCCCCATTACCCAATTGGGTCAACTTATAGATAGATGATAGAGTTCTAGAAGTAGTGTCATACTATCTTCTAATCGATCTATGAGGTGTGTTCTCTTCCTCTAATCCCTCATAACTCAATTGGGTCAACCCATAGATAGATGATAACGTAGAAGTATACTCCTCCAATCCGTCATGACCCGGTTGGGTCTACCCATAGATAGATAATAAAGTAGGAGTATATCACTAACGGCAAAAAAAGGAAAATAAGTTCACAATATTTATGGTATAATTATTATCTAGTTGTGTGTCGTCATCTTTTTCAAAATTTAACTAAGTGTAAAGGGAAAAAGAAACAAGGAACTCAAATTTTTATGACTATATATTCCTATGATCCCAATTTTGATCAGATTTAAAAGAGTATTTTCAAAATTTAATTAAATGTAAAGGGAAAAAGAAACAAGGACTCAAATTTTTATGACTATATATTCCTATGATCCCAATTTTGATCAGATTTAAAAGAGTATTTTCAGTTAAAAAATAGAAAAAAGAAATATGAAAAGAAAATCCATACCTGTTTGCTAATGAAAAACCTTGGGATTGAATCATCATCCTCTTTCGCAATCAAGCTTTTAAAATCGTAACAATGTCGACCTTCCAATATTTCTAGTCCACTAATTGGAAATTCGTGACTAAATATTACACTTGCAGTTTTGAGCCCACACATCACCAATTCGCATAAATTTGGACAAATAACCTACAAAATTTAGTTATATATTAATAAAATTCATAAGCATAATGTCGGAAAAAATAAAGTACACAAAATCCCATTTGGCAAATTACTTCTCCTATATATCTTCAATTGTGATAATGAAAAAGAACAAATTGAATTATGTATTACTTGGGCGTAAATGACTCCAGTAGTTTTTAACTTGTAAGTCAATATCGCTTTGGTCCCAAATTTTGAAAGTTACATTTTATTCCCTTAGATTTTATCACATAAATAGTTTCCAACTCATTTTTCATCCATGTGACAAGTGATGTTATTAGTCATGTGATAATTTTTATTATTTAAATCGATGTCGTTTTGTGTCATATGACTAACATAGTTACTTGTCAACTGGATGAAAAATGAATTGGAAGACCATTTTTGCAATAAAATTCAAGTTGAGGGATCAAAATATAACTTTTTCAAAATTGGGACCAAAACGATACTTACCTCCAAATTGAAGGACTATTGGAGTCACTTACTCTATTTGGGCTTAAGGATGGGATTAATGAGATCGGGTCCTCTGTCTAAAATTATCTTATATTATTCTGTTTAATGTTTAAAGCCACATAGTTTTAACTAAAATTAAGGACTAAAAGTATAAATATCACAAAAACACTTTATAATTATTAGACTATAACCAAAATATGAGTGAACCTACGACATAGTTTTAATCTTGAACATGATAAGACAAGATAATTTTGAACAGAGGATCTCATCTCGAAATTAATAAGGTTTTCTCGTCATTATGATGAAATATAAGAGAGAAATTAATTCATCTATACATTAATATATGAAAAGTTATCACATTTTAAATCTTTAAATAAATAAACTAACTTGTTTAGTTATTACCTAGATATGTTTCTAAAGCAATCAAATGGGAGAAAAGAGCAATAATAGACAGAGTTAAATTCTACAGTGAAGTCTTATAGTGACGTGGCAGGTATAAAAAGACAAAATTGGGTAAATTGTATCAATTTCATGTAGCACTTTGCAAAAAATTGACACGTGTCATTTAGTTAGTTATCTCATTTTTAAAAATTAAACTAATACTATAACCAAATAATAAGTGAATCCTAAGAATAAGTGATTGTACATTTGTCAATTTTTTTATAAGTTGTTACATGATTTTATCTTTTTATACATAAATGATAATTTTGTCTTTTTACATATGCAGTCACTATGAGATTTCACTCTATAATTTCACTGTGAGTAACATTACTATAATTAAAAATAGAGACTAAAAGTATAAATATAATTAAAATTATTTTACAATTATTAAACCTTAACCAAGAAATGACTAAATCCTACATTTAAATTTTAGATATAATAAAACAAAATAATTTGTACGAAAATCTCATCTCTCTAATGGGTATTCAACTTCTCAAGATTATGTATCCTTTGGATGTTTGTTTTGAAGGTTCCCATAACTGTCCCACGAAAAAGAAATCAATGTCTAACTACCATATCGTGAATGACTCTTTTTTAATAAAGTGCTATGAAATTTAAAACGGGCAAACCACTATTGTTAAACTATTGGCATGGTATATTTTTAACAATTATCCTTTTTTTCAATTTGGCCAGTAATCTATAAAAAAAAGGTAAAATCAAATTAAGTTTTTTTTTTTTCGAAATTTTAAACCCTATCAATTAACCTTACTTTAAGGTATATTATTATCTTAAAATAAATTCAAAAACGTTTGAATTCAACAAAAAATTTCAAAGATAATGACTAAACTAAATAGAATGGCTAGTAGTATACCAATTTTGATGAATGATTAGCCAAATAAAAACGATAAAAGGAATAATACCAAAATTGTGCTATCCTAATAGTTTTAGTGACTACCTAGATAGTTTGCCCGATTTAAAATACAGTTATGATTAGAAATGAAAAAATATATATATAGGTAAAGAAAATCCAAACCTCTTTGCTAAAGAAAAACCTCGAGCTTGAGCTGCCAGTGCTAGACGACTCCAGAGCAAATGCCTCCATTATGGGACAGTCTTGAATAATAATATTTTTCAATGATGGCAACTCCAATGTATTGTTGTTGCAGGTGCAAAAGCATCGAATCTTGGGTAGATTTGAGAGTTCTAAGAACTCAAGATGAGGGATTAGAGCCCTTTCTTCATCCTCAAGCTTTTCAACAATTTCTTCCAATATCAAACAATCTTTTACTCTTAAATACCGTAGATTGATAAGACCTCTAAAGACATAAAGAGAAAACAAAATTTTCAAATTAAGACAAGATTCAATTTTCAACTTATGAAGTCCATTAAAAATGCCAACAGGAACTTCTTGATACAATATCTCTACGCCAATCTTGCTCATTGTTAGATCTTCTAAGTCAGTAAATGTGTCCTGCAGGTTTGTATACAAGAATATATCAATAATCAAAAAATTCCATTCAAAAATTCCATTAATTAATCAATCAATTGCTTAGTAATTATAGTTTTTCTTATATTTGTAAGGAAGCCAACTTTGTAAGCCATCTTTTGGCTAGAACAGCAAACTCCAGTTCGGAGTCTAAGGTTTGGGTAGATCAATATCTTCGTTGGCTATTGATAGCTGCCCAAAAAAATATCCAGTCTACAATTTTGGTTAGAAATTAAATTATCGCTTTAAAAAAAAATCACTATAGCATGTCTTTAGTGTAATTACATCTTCTTGTTTGATTTTTATTTTTAATATTTATTATTCTGCCATGACCAAAATTTAAGGACAGACAAGATGAGTAGTCACACAAGATAAGCAAAAAAAAAGAAAAAAAAGGAATAAATAAATAAATAAAAATACACACCTTTTTGTTGAGGAGATTCCATGACAATTCTTGAATGTCCAATCTTTTTATTGAGGGAAACTCAAATACTTCAACAGTTTTGCACAATGCAGTGAGTTTTGGCAGTTTATGAAGGATCATCTGTTTCAATTTGGGGAACTTGATGAGATTGAATAAGGTAATATCACCACCTTCTAATCCCCATTCATCCTTGAAGAACACCTCTTCCGTATTTGGACAATTCCATATCCGAATTGTTTCAAGTTGGCATAAACTTTCAGCTATTGATAGTGGAAATACCCATTTCAAATTCTCACAATCAGATATGTTTATCGTTTTAAGGTTCGACAAGCAAAGCTTTTCATCTTGACACTTCCACGGATACACGAGGCTATGCAAGTTATTAAGAATTAGTTCTTCTAGCTTAGAGAAAGATCCAACTGTTGGAGGTCCATGAAAAATTTCCTCCAAATCATCCATGTAAGATAGATGAAGCTGCCTTAAAACAGGAAAAATTCCAACATGCAGGGTGGGTGGGATGTCCTGCTGCATTGTATTAGCCATATGCTTTGCCTTACTCAATTTAGATATTCTCAGTTTCTTCAAACTTTCAAATCCTTGCCTTGCTAGCATGTCTATTATGTCTTTAGAACAGCAGCCTGCTAAGTTTAGTTGTTCGGCACACATGAACATTACAGATATTGAATTTACGCAAGGGATTCTCTTATGAACATCGACAACCATGCGTTTCTGATCAATATATGTTCGATCAAATATTGCATTCGCCTTGCCTATTATTATACTATAGCTTGTCAGCTTCTGCAATTGGCCTCTCTCTTGGGGGATTACTTGTGGATCCTGAATCCAAATCTCCAAAGTGCTCAAATTTTTCAAGGAAAATACCTCAGCAAGGCTTGCATTGCTTCCCTCATTCCTATTTTGTTCACATCCCCATTCAATTGGACATTCAAGGAGTCGAAGGTCTTCCAATTGAATTAATATTGATATAACACCTTGTACGATTTTTTTGAGATTATCACATTCAGTCAAATCCAATAACTTGAGCTTTGTAAGAGCTCCGATCTCATCTGGCAATACTTCAATGTCTGAACCGCGTAAACTAAGAATTTCTAGATTCACTAGCTCACCAATTAAGGATATCATCTTGAAACCACCATCATGCAAATGCAATGCTCGAAGCTGTGTTAACAAGTGTAAGGATGATGATGGGAGCATACAAGAAATACTCAATAATCTGAGACCTGTCATCCTAGTAAAAAATCTGTCCGGAAGCTTTGATTCTGCAATTTGACCTGCAAAATCCACAAGTAAGGCTTCCAATCTCGGGCAATTCATATATTCAGGAATAATCATAGCTTCTCCCAACGTTAATGAGATGCAAGAGTAGTTTTCACAAGAATCTTTTTTGGGCCACTCACTTAAGCCTATCTCATGACTTACCATGAATGCATGTTCGCCTTTAGATGAAATCCATTTGGCCATATCACGAATAACATCGTGCATTTTCACCATCGGGTAATCATCATCAGTAGAATCCATAGAATAATCATCATCATAAGTAGAATCCATCAACAAGAAACGACTTTTTAGAATATCAACTAATCCATTTACTCCATTATCATTGGCATCCACCAGCAAGAAACGGCTTTTTAAAATCTCAACTAATCCATATACTCTGTTTCTTGCTTGTTTGAGATTTACTATGTTGGAAAATATGCCTAAGCCTATTCCATAGTGAACCAAATCTTCCAGACTAATTCGACAATCGTCAGGAAAGAAACAGCAAATTAGAAAGAGATACCTGGCTTCATCACTTTCTAAGGCATTGTAACTTAGCTGCAAAGGTTGATACACGTCTTTTAAAACTCCTGGAATATTTGTTGGTGCAGAGCATCTCAATTGTAGAAGTGCATCCTCCCAGAAATGTTTACTTCTATTTCTCAGTGCACTACCAACAGTTACAAGGGCAAGAGGCAAGCCTTTACATTCTTTTGCCACATCTTTTGCAATATCTAGCAAATTCGGTTCATCAACATTTGTACCCCCGGCCTTTTGTCTGAAAAGAACCCAAGCTTCCTGTTCAGGTAAGCCCTCCAATGATAAAATCTTTGTTGCATCCATCTCGGTGCAAACATGATGTATCCGAGATGTTAAGATGATTTTGCATCCTCTATGGATGTTTTGAGAAGGGATTCCAATTTCCTCAAGATTCAACCTTTCCCAAATATCATCCAACACTATAAGAACCGTTTTGGTGCTCATAAGTCTGGAATGCAGTAGCCTGCTCGAATTGATACCGTCTCCTGTTTCAGGTCAAGACCCAAACCTTCTGCAATTTCTTTTTGAATTTTCCCCAGATCTGCCGGTTAACTGACGACTGCCGTAACAATTTCATCAAATAGTTTCTCTTCCCCTTGCCGTTCTACATATTTTCTTGGCCATTGTCGTCTTACCTATCCCTCCCATGCCACAAACTCCAACCATAAATATCGTATCATCCCTCAAACAGGCCATGATTACTTCCTGTATATGCTTCCGAGATTCAAACTCTTGAGTGCCAGATGGAGCTGGGATTGCTTCTATTACCAAAGGAGGAGGAGGATAGGATATCCTCCCAAATTTGCTGAACTCTTTTTGGAGTTGAACAACAACTGCAGTCAATTTCGTGGCTTTACGGCTTTGTGAATAACGTAACTTCATATTTGGGCACGTCCCATTTAAACAAGTACCATTTTCAACTTCTTGTACAGCACCAAAAATTCTGTCTGTTGTTATCTTCATCTCGTCAACTCTTTTAAGCCAATCCTCAACGTCAGGTACAATAACTTCAGCATTTCGTCTGGCAGCATCAATTCCTAGTTGCAAACTGGCTCTCGTAATGTCGAGCCTCTCAACTTGAACTCTTAAACTTTGGATCAAGTTGTCGTAGCCAAAGAGAGAGCTGAATTGACTTTTTATTGGGGTGACCACATATGATCTGATTTGAGGCAAAGCACCCACAAATCCAACAATTGCTGAGAAAATTTCAGCCATTTCCCTGAAGAAGTTTGCAAATCAAGAGGTGATTTAGGAAGCCAAAAAAAATACTTACCACAAAAGGGAAAAACCGATACTTTATAAAGTAAAGAATGAAGCATACAAAGAACTTATACCGATAAACCTTTTTCTCTTCCTTCAAATGTATAGATAGATCAAGTGAAATCCAGGAAACTATGGTGAAAGGACTATGGGTAGTTCAATGTTTTTTTCTTTTTAATTTATGGTTTTTGTCAAAATTTTCTAAGCTGATGAAAGAGAGAATTTCCTTGGAGAAAAAACAAAAGCAAATGATCCCTCCAATGGTTTATTCACTTATTGTAATTGGAACGAATAGAAAGAAAGACGTAACTGGAGAACTCTACAATAGGAGAAGAAATGAAGTCTGAAAATTTGAAGCTTCAAAAGATAAAGAATGAGCTTGATCTCTTTTGCTTTCACTTCAGAAAGTAGAAGAAACTGAAGACAAGTAGCAGCCAGGGAAGTTGGTGTTGGTTTTGTACAAAAAGCCAATTTAATTCTAAGATTATTATTTATATTTATTGCCAAGTGATTAGGAACCTAAAGGGTCACACACAATAGAATTACTTCTTGGGTTAAAATGATTTACATAATTATATGATAATTATGGCATCTATTATACTATTGTTTACTTTTGGAAAGTGAATAGAGTTTGGTAATAATTCGTTTCTTGTTTGACAAGACAACCTTTTTAGAATGCTGTATTATTATATATAGATGCTTAATGTTAGGTCAAACACAACACACAACTCTCTCAATAAGAAATCACGTAAATAAGAAAAGGGTTTTCTTATTAGATTTTCAAGGTGTTGTTTAGAGGGATCTAGCTTATTAACCTAACGTTAAAATCAATCCTTTGAGGATCCCGAAAGTAGTTCGTGTGGATTACCGTTAGAGGCCGGACACTTGTGCGGCTTGTTGGTCGATTAAACCTCGCTCAAGGATTTCGCTAGCATCTCTCGAGGTATATTTTGTATAGATTATCATTAAAGGTCCTATGGAAATCAATTATAATATAATTGTTATATTTTCCGCTGCGTTGTTACTCTCTTGATTTCCTTACAGTGGTATCAGAGCCTAATTGATTTGTCTATACGAAATATATCATGTCATGAATGATAATTTGTTTATGTATGTATATTTGATTTAATTGATGGATTTGAGACATATATATGTTTAAAAATTCGTTTTAAATATTATATGGGTCAAATATGTTATTTTGTTTTTTTTATTCAAAACTGGTTTGAATTTTTCAAAAAAAAAAAAAAAAAAAAAAAAAAAAAACCACAACGAACGTCCTTGTGAAGCCACCGGCCAAAAGTTGGCCGCAACTGCAAGTTGAAGATTTGGCCGGCACAAAGTTGGATTGGTAAGACCAGTCCGACAGTGTAGCAACCGCAAGATGACCAAAAAAGTTTTGGAAGTTTCATCGCCGGAAAATACGATGTATGCCGTTAGAATAAAGCAAGGCTGTTTGTACAATCCGGTGGCATGAAACCCGCTGGCCAGAAGTGTTCTGGATAGAGTTGGGGTAGCTGGACAAGTTTCAGCCATGAAAAAAAAAAAAAATGGTTGCTGCTGCAAATTTGCAGTGAAGAAGAAATTTATTCGAATTTGATTTGGAGAAGATGATGATGACATCATCTGATGTCATCATCTAATTTTAAATATTTAATTAAAAAAAAAACAGAAATTTGAATGAAGGCGTGTTTTCTGAAACATGCCTTCTAGAGCAAAAGAAAGGAGTTTCTTTATTTCTGTTTTGACCCCACAAGTGTGCCTTCTCTTCTGATCAGTTGGCCCTATAGTTTTGGAAACTATATTTTGACCCATAAAAGTTTCAAAAATTCAATTAAATGATTTCTAATATAATTAGAAATAATATACATATAGATTCATGACAGAAAAATTATATATTCATTTAATGTGATTATTTGAATAATATGACATATATAATTTATATTTGATATAAATTTATTATGTATTCATTTAATGCGATTATTTGAATAATATGACATATGTAATTTATATTTGATATAAATCTATTTTATATTCATTTAATGTGATTATTTGAATAAGACGACATGTAATTTATATTTGATATGAATCTATCATTTAATATGATTATTTGAATAACATGTCATATACAATTTATATTTGATATAAATTTATTATATATTCATTTAATATGATTATTTGAATAATATGTCATATACAATTTATATTTGATATAAATTTATTATATATTCATTTAATATGATTTTGTGAATAACATGTGTCATATACAATTTATATGTGATATAAATTTTATTGAATATTCATTTAATGTGTTTATTTGAATAACATGTCATATGTGATTTATATTTGATAAAATAATATATTTATTTAATTGCATATTGTATGTTCAATTGATCAAATAATTTTCACATATGGTATGTATGTATGATGAGACCATAAATTAATCCCTTAATTAAATATTAAATCATAATTAGTTGCCTTCCATTATTATAGTTTAAACAATTTTTATTCGAGCAACTTGTTGAGTTACCTCAAGGTTGTTTTACTTTAAATATGTTTATGCTATGAGATAAGATCTCTGAATAATGGGTTTGATTTAACAAAGACTTTTGATTTGTTGAGTTACCTCAAGGTCAAAATGTTTTTGAGGCAAAGAGTTAGGGGACATATGAGATATGTGTATCAAGAGTTGATGGCCTAACTATCTAAGAGTTACAATTTGTTGTAATTGGTAATTGTTACCTACTTGTTGAGATTATTTTTTAACTTGTTGAGTTACCTCAAGGTTAAAAATAATTAAAATAAGAGTTACAATTTGTTGTAATTGGCAATTGTTACCTACTTGTTGAGATTATTTTTAACTTGTTGAGTTACCTCAAGGTTAAAAATAATTAAAATAAGATCTTAGCCACTAAGAATTTTGTGAAATTCTCGAATCAATTTAAGGGATATTGATTTGAATAAAATAGTGGGAGCAAAATCAAAAATTTTCATAAGTCCATATTTATTTTATTTTGGTTTTGCTTATTGCATAAATATGAAATATTTTTATATCTTTATTTTCTGTTGTAGAAAATAATGTATAATATATTGTTTGACAATATATTAATTGCTCAAATTTTATGGATTGATTTTTACAGCCTAAAAATTGTTTTTAGGTATGAGAAGTTATTTGATGTCTTTAAAATCTTTCTCTTAATGATGATATTGATCAAGTAATCAAAGATACATGTCAAAAACATAAAGATGATTTTGATAATGTATGTTGTTTTATACTAAAAAGCATCCATAAATCTCAATTACAATAGTTGTATATGAATATGTATGCTTTAACAATACTTCATTAGATGAAGTGATTGTATGATATAAGAGTTAAAATGAGATATATGATATCTCTCACGAACTCATCTAAAGCAAAATGGCAAATAATCTTTAGTATCATCTAATGTGCTAAAGGTGATTAGTCTCATTAAAAATTAGATTTTTTAATCTTTGTTATGAACAAAGTTGAGGTCTAAATATTTGCTTGAATTGCTTAATAAGACAACAAAGGATTCAATCAAGAAGAAAAAGAAAATTGTGTTAATACTTGAGCTTTCCAAGAAACTGAAGTTGGATCCTGATTTTAAGAAAATCAATAAAGGACGCTCAAACTTAACACAAAATAATAAGGACAAAAGTTTAAATGGTATTAAATTCTACTATGGTCTATTAAGACAGACACTAGAATTAGAATTAAAAGGTTCATTGAGATTTTGAAGCGAAAGAAACTTGGTGAAGTTTTTACTTCAAATATGTTTATGATTGAAATAAATGTTTCTGCTTATAAATAAAATCTTGGGTATTAGATACCAGATTTGGATCTCATATTTACATAAATATGAAAGATTTAAGGATAAGTAGAAAGTTGGGTAAAGAAAATGTATTCTTATATGTGGTAATTGAATGCGACAAAAGTTGTTACATTAACCATAGGAATATAGAGTTTTCTTTATTCAGAAGATTAATCATTAATATAAAGTATTGTTATTATCAGTACTTACTAAAATATTATTTCTATTTCATGTTTGACATGAATAGATTTACAATAATTCAAAAGAATAAATGTTGTTCTTTTTATTGTGACAATATTTTAAGGTGCTGGTTAATTGGATAAAAAACTTTATATATTTGATTTGGATAATCTTCTTTTCAAACATAAACACAAAGAAACAAAATTGATAATTTTATCTCTAATACTGTAGATATGGTTATATAAATGAGAAACGCATAGCCAAATTGCATAAAGATGTTTATTTGGAATCATTTGATTAATGTGAATTTTATTTATTAGAAATAACCAATTTACCTTTTACTTAAAAGGTGAAAGATCTACTGAATTACTAAGTCTAATACATATTGATGTATATAGACCTATGTTAATTGTAATTAGAGAAAGTTTTTCATACTTCAAATGACTATATTAAATATAGTCATATATGTACTTATTGAAGTATATAACTAAATTCTTTGAAGAGTTCAAAGAATATAAAATTGAAGTTGAAAAACAACTTGATAAAAGTATTAAAATATTTCGATTAGATCGAAATAGAGAATACTTGAGTCAAGAAATTATAATTATCTTCATAAAATGAACTTGTTTCTTTATTAAAGTAATAATCAAATTTTATTCGATTAATGATAAGCCATATAATTCTCTCAAAATTGTTTTGAGAATATACCATAAATATTGTATTTGATCTTTTAAAGTATGTTCCATTTAAACCTATCAATTCTACCTCACATGAGATATGGTATAGGAGAGAACCAAAATGTTTGGGGGTATCCTATATATAAAAGGTAAAATCTGATAAGTTTGATACAAAATTTTCATATATACTATTTTGTGGAATGTCCAAAAGAAAGTTTTGGATATTATTTCTATGATCCCAATGAGCACAAAATGTTTGTCTCAAAATATGTCATATTTCTAGAAGAATAGTTTATTCTAGAAAAGGCAAGTGGGAGCATATAGAATTTGGTGAAGTTCTTAAACCACAATTTAGTGATGAAAAGAATGGAATTAGAGCTTGTACCTCATAGTGATGCGGTAGGACATGAAGCTCTCAATACACAAGTAAATTGTATGTTTAGTAGGATAAATCATCCACATGAGATGATGCGTTTATCATTAAGAATGATAAACCTACTATCTACAAAGAAGTCTTATTTGATAAGAAATCTAAAAGTGGTTTTGAACCATAAAATCTAAAATGGATTCCATGTATGACAACAAGGTATAGACCTTAGTCGATGCACCTAAAGGGATAAAACCCATAAGATGCAAATAGGTCTCCAAAAGAAGATAAACATGGATGGTAATATTGTTACCCATAAAGCATGAATATTGGTCACTAAAGGTTACACAAAATCATAGTATTGACTATGATGAAACCTTTTTCACCAATTGCCATGTTAAAATCCATTAAGATTTTACTTGTTGTAATTTGCAAAGGGATTAGTATATGATACAATCTAAGGGTTTTTATTCAAAAATCCTAGCAAAGTATGCAAATTATAAAAGTTCATTTATGGACCAAAGCAAGCTTTTAAGAGTTCAAATATTTGTTTTGATGAGATAATCAAAAAGTTTGATTTAATTAAAAACAAATATGAATCTTGTGTATACAAAAGATAATTGGCAATATTATTGTATTTCTCATATTATATGTAGATGACATATTAATAATGAGAATTTACATAACTACTCTTAATTAGTTAAGATGTAGTTGTTCAAAAACCTTCTCAATTAAAGATTTTTGGATAAACAACTTATGTATTGGGAAAAGTCTATAGAGATAGATTTGATAAGTTGTTTGGTCATATACAGTCAATATATATATCTGTATATATATTGATAAAATGTTAAAGACGTTTAACATGAATTGATCAGTTTAAAAGGTTTACATTCCTATATTTGATAGGACTTACCTTAGGACATGTGTCCAAACACTGATATTGAGAAATATAGTATGCAAAATGTTCTTAAGAAGTAAGATCATTTATGTATATTATATAAGGCCAAATGTCTCCTACGCTATAAGTGTTATAAGCATATTTCAATCTAATTCCAGTGAGAGTCACTAGAAGTGGTCAAGAATTTTCTTAAATACTTGAGAAGTATTAAGGATCTATTCTTGAAAGTTGAGCTTAATATAAATGGATTCATAGATACTAGTTTTCAATCTTACAAAGATGATTGCAAGTATCATGATGGATACGTATTTATCCTAAATATCAATGTTGTTATTTGAAAATGTTTCAAATAGATTATAACAACATATTCTACAATAGAGATTAAGTATATAGTTGCTTGAGAAGTTGCTATAAGATGTTTGGATGGAAATAGTTTCTTCAATAGTTGAGGAACTAAGGTCTCATCAATGATCCAAACATGTACTAAAATTTTATCATTTGATTAGAGTAATCACTGATAGAATTTAAGTAAAGATACAAGAGATTCTTGTAAAGGATAATATAATTATTCATTAACTAAACCATTATCCCAAAAGAAACATGATGGTCATGTTTATTCATTTGGTTTGAAGTACTGAATGATTGGTTTGAGTCATAATGAAAGAATAATTATGTAATTTTATGCAATAAAGATATGGCATATTTATCATTTTGTAACATATATATGTCGATATATATACAATATGATAAAGTCCTTAGAATAATATTTTATTATTCTTAAATTTCCCTGGTCATAGTATTAACAATAACAAGGACGTTGTTAATGCGGATAGACTAGTATATATAGTGATATGTAGGTGAATCATTAGAGAATGTGTTCACTGGAATGATCCGCTTAGAGATTTCCATATCGTTAACTATTTGAGTGCCAATGGTATAATCTCTTCGTGACAGTAGTGTAAGCGATCCTTTGACTTGAGATCATAAGAGTATCTTTAGTGTGGATGTTATGTTTTGACTCTATTTGTCCATAACCGTAACAGGATATGCGAGCGGTAGATGTTGGATATAACAAGAAGCACGGATTGATAGTTTATGATCGATATAGGATTCACCACTTCTAATAGTGGGAGAGTATATTCCTTTCTGGCGCCACTTGTTGAAGTTCAACTCAAAGTGCACATATTTAGTAAGTAAATTTGGAAAAGTTCTAAATTTATTTACAAGGAGTTGAATTTCGGTACAAGAAAGAAATATAATTAGTACAATAAAGAGTTGGCACTTAGACTTTACTCTTGTACTAATTGGAATATAGGATGGTGAAAGGATGATAATTACATGGTACCTGGTTCATGGATAGGTGAAGTTGATCAATTGACTTTTCTTAACTCTTGGGTGGTCATGATGTCTTGGCTAGAGGCCTCTCTTGATCTATGAATATAAATGAATTAATTATTGAATTAATGATAAATTAAAGTTGTTTAATTTATTCTATCTTAGAAGCTCCGTGACTAAATTGTCTTTAGTCCAAGTGGGAGTTTGTTGGTTTTGTACAAAAGCCAATTTAATTCTAAGATTATTATTTATATTTATTGCCAAGTGATTAGGAACCTAAAGGGTCACACACAATAGAATTACTTCTTGGGTTAAAATGATTTATATAATTATATGATAATTATGGCATCTATTATACTCTTGTTTACTTTTGGAAAGTGAATAGAGTTTGGTAATAATTCGTTTCTTGTTTGACAAGACAACCTTTTTAGAAGTCTGTATTATTATATATAGATGCTTAATGTTAGGTCAAACACAACACACAACTCTCTCAATAAGAAATCACGTAAATAAGAAAAGGGTTTTCTTATTAGATTTTCAAGGTGTTGTTTAGAGGGATCTAGCTTATTAACCTAACGTTAAAATCAATCCTTTGAGGATCCCGAAAGTAGTTCGTGTGGATTACCGTTAGAGGCCGGACACTTGTGCGGCTTGTTGGTCGATTAAACCTCGCTCAAGGATTTCGCTAGCATCTCTCGAGGTATATTTTGTATAGATTATCATTAAAGGTCCTATGGAAATCAATTATAATATAATTGTTATATTTTCCGCTGCGTTGTTACTCTCTTGATTTCCTTACAGTTGGGACGACTGAACTTGACTTGAAGGGGTTTTCATTTTCTTCAAAACATATAAAATGAACTTGACTTGCTCATTTCTATAGGATTTCTAGGTATGGAAATAAAATCGTCAAAATTGAACCACCATTCCTATTGCAAAAATTAAAATATAGGCAAATCATTTTTGTTCAGTTTTAGAATTAATGCAAATGACTTTTGGAAAAGAGAACTCCAATAACTTTTCCATCATTTTCTAGTTTAATTAAACAAAAAGAAGATTAATTGATGACTTTTTCCGTTTAGTTTAGCCCACACCATGATCTGTTTCACACCTTATTATTTAAGGTTTGTTAATGCACATGTATGTTTGCATTTAATTTAATTAGCATTGATTTTTTGGCAAGATAAAGCATAAATCAAATCAAATCAATCTATGCAAGGAAGATTGATATGGAGATTAATGCTATCTTGGTATTTTTAGGCTTATCTTGGTATTCTTGTAAGCTATCATTAAAGATCTATTTTTGGAACATATAAGCATTAAAGGCACATGGTTTTCCATCTTTCCAATTGAATTATTTGGAAATAATCTTGGAGATAAACATGGGAAGATTTGGAGATAAACATGGGAAGGAATTGGCGTGCCTATATGATCTTTCCAACCACACGTATTTTGGTATGGAGCATTGATTATTCTTTCGGTCTTTTCTAAGACTCTGAACACACTTCTTTGTTGGAGATCTTTGATCAAAGTGTGTTGGCTTGTTCGCATCTTAATGTCATATTATTGAAGATGCAATCCTTGTGTTCTTGATTCAATCACAGCCTCGGGAGGAGGTTGTTAAGGAGCTCGGGAGGAGTTCAAACGTGGACAAGGGAATCTTGCATTAACCACGGATTCCGGGAGGAGTCGCCAT
This sequence comes from Ophiorrhiza pumila, assembly GCA_016586305.1. NCBI lineage: Eukaryota > Viridiplantae > Streptophyta > Magnoliopsida > Gentianales > Rubiaceae > Ophiorrhiza > Ophiorrhiza pumila. The sequence goes on from BLIW01000006.1 coordinate 15,296,388, forward strand.
TGACAAGGGGAGCTTGTCTTCATCGTGGGCAAGGGGATCTTGCATTAACCACGGATTCCGGGAGGAGTTGCCATTGACAAGGGGAGCTTGTCTTCATCGTGGGCAAGGGGATCTTGCATTAACCACGGATTCCGGGAGGAGTCGCCATTGACAACGTAAGCTTGTCTTCATCGTGGGTAAGGGAATCTTGCTGAACCACGGATTCCGAGAGGAATCAACACAAGTCGAGGGGAGCTCGCACAATCTTGTTCACACGAGAAGTTAGGAAGAGGCAGTAACAAAAATAAGATGGTGTCTTACCTTGTGTCAGACCGAATGTCTTATAACTTGTGAACTTAGTGGATTGTTCTTTCTGGGCGTGGCCCCGCAGACGTAGGCAATTGCCGAACTGCGTTAACAACCTCCTGTCTCTTTAATTTCCGCATTTTTAATATTGTCCATTATCATTTTATTATTAGTGTCATACCTAGTGTTTCTAACCCACTGAGACACTACGTATCTAACCTAGATCTTTCAAGGTTTATATTCATAAGCAACACAATAATTAATGCAATAGAGAACCTTTTTCCATAGAGGTTTATTGAAACTGAAAAAATTAATGATAAAAGAGAAAAGAATAATGTGGAAAAAACTCAGCTTGAGTTGACTCTAAATCAGTATTTTGAAAGTTGCTAGTTTAATAAGAAGCTAGGCAAAATCGAGTTCGATCCAAAATCGATATTGAACCCATCAATTATGTTTTTTTGTCTTTTTAACTTTTAAAACTTTGAATTTATAAATTTTCTTAGGTCTAATACCAATATAGATATATGGACCTATTCTCATTTTTAGTTTTATAAATTTTCATTTTTGGTTTTGAACATAGAATCTAATCTCAATATCATTTATGGTATCCCACAAATAATGTGATTAAATTATACTACCTGTTACTGTTTGTCTACTGTCTTGTGGTGTGCTGTGTAGGGGTGTTCATCGGTTCGGTTTTCGGGTTATTCAAGTTGTTCGATTCGGTTTGTTCGGTTTGAACATCTCTAAACTCAAATTCGAAAACCAAACCAATTTGAATTGAATTCGAATTCGGTTTTCGGTTCGAATTCGAATTGAATTCGAATAAACCGAAAATGATATTTGAATTTAAAAATTCAATTCTTCATTCGAATTAACCGAATTCACGCAAAGAAACTGGACTCGAATTTAGTGTTAAATTAAATCAAATTATCAAATTACATCATAATTTAGGATTCAAAACAATAATTTAGTTAAATATTATATATTTTATATTAATATATATTTTTAATATATGAATTCGGTTTTCGGTTTGGTTTTTGAATTGGAAAATAAACTCGAAAACCAAACCATTAACCGAAATTCGAATTCGGTTTACCTTAAACGAATTCGAATTCGAATAATTCGAGTTCGGTGAATTCGAATTCAGTCGGATATTCGGATTAACTCGAATATTGAACACCCCTAGTGCTGTGTGCATGTATATTTTATTGGACAATTATTAGAATTATATAAAATTAAGGAATTATCGAATAGCAATGATGCAACTCTTGTTTGAGAGATCAGATATGCTTTTCAAGATTATCTATTTTCTATTTTGTCCAATGTTCAAAACACTAAAATCACTTTACAATTATTAAACCATAACCAAGAATGAGTGAACCCTACCACATAGTTTAATATTGAACATGATAAAATAGAGATAATTTTGAACAGAAGATCCCACCTCATCTTGTTTTGGCTGTGTGTGACATGAATCCCACTACACACAATTTAATTTGCCCCTTTTATGTACCTTGCTTAAATAAATTTAATTTTCATTTTTTAAATTAGTCATTAAAATTTGAAAGGCTCACATATTTACGTTTGATATTAATATTTAACTACCAATTCAATTCATTAGTTTGATATGGGTGATTATTAGTTAGTCAATACTTTATCCGATAATGGTATGCATGGCTTGCTAGGTATAAGAGTTTTAATTAGAGAAAATGCACTTTTAGTCCTTAATATTTGTATACTTAACACTTTTATTCCCCCAATATTTTAATCTTAACATTTTTAATTCCTAAACATACAAAAATGTTGCACGTTTAATATACTTAACAAAATTAGAACAACCGAATTCTCGAGATCATATCACAATGTACTTCTCATAAATCTAATGCCTAGTAATTAATATTTCTTAAACTTTTGCTTCAAATAAAAATTAAAAAAACAACTGACCATTCAAATTCTACTTTGATTTTCTCTCAACCAGGTTTCAAATTTGACCATAATTTTTATTTGAGACAAAAGTTTAAGAAATTAATTACCAGACCTTGTGAGAAACAGTAATCTAACCACTTAGTTGAACTGTTAAGTGGATTAAAACCGCAACATTTTTGTAAGTTTTGAAACTAAAAATGTAGAGGTTAAAATATTAGGAACTAAAAGTGTTAAATAAGAAAACATTAGAGACTAAAATGCGATTTTTGAAGGACATAAAATTATATTTTTTTTAATACTGGTAGAAAATATACTTTAATTTTTGGAAGGAAGTAAATTTTAATTTTTAAGAAATTAATAAAAAAATACAAAATTTCAATTATTGTGGGGACTAATTAGAGTTGCACTAGTTTTGAAAAAGAATTTTTCGATTATTTACACATACAACAACAAGCTTTTTTCCAATTATGTAACGTTGAGTACATGAATTATATGTGGTGATCGTATTTTTATCTAAACACATAATTTTATTTATATTTAATTTAAGTATAAATTTCATTTGATTGTTTCTTTTCAATTTTTTAAAATCTTTCCTTCCCCTCAATTATTTACACATGCAGAAAGAATTTTTGGTGGAAAGAAATGAGATGGAGGTGGCTTTGTTGTGGGTTGTTCAATGACTCAGCAACATTATGATTTATTTACGAACGAGTTTTTAAAACAGGTATTGTGGAATTAACATTTTAAACGATTTTTTTACAAGAGTGATTGAATTGGGCCATTGGCGATGTAAGATGTTTTTGGCGGCTTTGGAACAAAATGGGAAGCTTCCAATGCTTTGTGAATTTACTAAAGATAGTGGAGAGGAAGTTGAAGGCAGGAGGAGAACAATAATATTAGTTGAAGGTATTGTATATAAAAAATCTAATTTGATATGTTGTTGAAGGTAGAAAGTTGGGCAAAGTTTCAAAAGGATGGAATAGAAAAGCAATTTTGGTTTATTGCTATTCTATTCAATATCTAAACACGAGTTCAATGAAACTTCAGCAAAACTTCCAGGGACTACATAGACTTCAACGTGTGAGTAGACTTGACCTCGGTTTTGGGTTCATGGTTCATGATTCCTTAGTTATAGAAATCGGAACTAAATTCGCAGAGATGAAGTTTGAAACAATAAATCGGAACTGAATTGGAGAGAGGCAATTCAAATTCCGAAATAATTAGTTTCGATTTCAGTTTAGTTTCGATTCAAATTTTGATTTTGTTCTAAGTTTTTTAGTTTGATTTCAATCTCATTTTTATTTTGGTTCCTATTTTTTTATTTCTTTTATAGAAATTGAGTTATTTAATTTTGATTTCACTTTGAAACTGATATTCCATATCGTTAAATTATATCATTCTCTTCGAAACAATATAATTTTTGTTTATAAATAAATAAAAAGAATAAGAGAATTTAAAGAATGGTTAAACTATTAATTGAAATTTAAATAGTATAATATATTAATATAATAAGAATAATAATAATAATTAAATTAATATATAGAGTTTTGAGCAAAAGACAATTAAGAAGGATTAAATAGGTGAAAAAGAAATATATAAAAAATAAGGGTATTGAAAGAATAAGTGTACTATTAATTGGAATTCAAATAATATAATATAATAATATAATTAAAATATTAATAGAAATTGAATTAATAGGTAGAGTTTTGAGAGGAAGAGAATTGAGAATGATTAGATAAGTGAGAAACAAATATACAGAAAAACTCATGTGAAACGGGTCCATATATAAAAAGGTCATTTAATTGTGCCTTTTACGATTTAATACGAAGCGAAAAGGTTGTGATAGATTTTGTTGTTTGTTAAATGTAAAATTGATATTTTTAATATTATAGTGATACTTTTAATGTTATAGTGATACGTTCAATGTTATAGTATCATTTTAATGTTATAAGTAATATTTTTTTTGATATTATATTGATACCTTAATGTTATAGTGTTACTTCGTGTAAAATAATATTTAAGATGATTTTTTTAAATTATTTTTTTAGTCTAGAATAAGTCGGTGGCGGTAAACATTGTCTGCCTCAGGTCAACGGTTGTTGACCGGCGATCAATTGGTCAAAATGTTTTCGCAATTCGGCTGGATGTCCTACGGTCAATGCCGGTCAACAACCGTCGACTGGCGACATTCAATGTTGACTACTGCCATTGATCAGTGGAATTCAACATTGATCACAGTCGAGTAATATATACTTGATCAGCTTCCCTTTTCGTTAAAATTAAATTCTAAATTGTCAAAAATATCAAAGACAAATGTTATAGTTATACTTTTTAATTTTATAGTGATACTTTTAATGTTATGAGTGATACTTTAATGTCATAAGTGATATTTTTTAATGTTACAGTAATGATTATTACTTTGTATGCGATAATGATAGTTTTCCACATGTAACACAGATTGATACGATCTTAGAACACTAGAGAATCTAAGAATGTAATCCCAAGGATCAATTTGAGGATTGAAAGCTTTAAGAGGAGGCAACCCTAATTCAATTGATGAATTAAAACTAAACCTATCAATTATAGGAATGAAAACCCTAAGAAGACCTGTCCTTAGAACCCCCGTTATCAAAATCCTAACCTATCAACTGCCTTGATTGATTAGAATGGTTGTTTTTCGTAAAGAACGAAAGAAAGTCTGCACTCTCTTAGTTTTAGGTTAAAACCAATATTCAAAATCTGTCTTATTCAATGACCGTTTTTGCCTATTATAGAATGCTTATAAGACCTTAAACCCTTAGCAAATCTAGCCAAATTACTTTTAATTTCTAACCTATAGGCTCAATATAATGTTTGGTTCGCAGCCCAAAGCAAATAGAATTAATTAAATATGAAAAATAGAAAAATCAGCTAAATTCTGACGTTGACGAATTCCCACACGTCGCGACGTCGGCGATCTTCATCCGACTCCTCTTCATTTTGTCCACATCGTAACGTAGAAGTCCTTGGACGTCGCGACGTGGAGTCTTCTTATGCTCCTTGTCCATTCTTTTCACCAACTCTTCCCTCGAATGCTCCATTTTGATCCACCAACTCAATGCACTCGTCTTGGAACACTTCTGAGCATGAAATGAATGTTACATCTTCTTCACGAACTTCACGAACTGACTCACGATAAAAAGGTTCTCGATCAACGAATGTAGTGCTGCCCTCATTCGCTTAGTTCTCGAACGAGTTAATAGACCCCCGACTCCTTGTAATGGATCATCCACATGTTTTCTCGGCCTATTGTTTTTGTCGGATTGGTTGGCTTCCTCATCATTCCTCCCCCCTCAAGAGGAATCACCTAGGTCATACAACGAAAGATCAGTATCATTAAACGTACTAGACACATTACCATATTCACTAGGAAATTCTATTGTATAAGCATTATCATTAATTTTAGCCAAAACTTGAAAATGACCATCTCCCCTTTGTTGGAGTTTGGATTTTCGTTGATTTGGAAATCGTTCCTTCCGTATGTGAACCCACACCCAGTCACCGAGTTCAAAAGATTCCTTGATTCTTCTCCAACTTGCTTGCTTGGCAACTTGATCATACCCTCGCATCCATCTCCTTGACATAGTCTTCTTTTTTTTTGCCATGTAAATTCAAAATGTGACTAGAAAATATAGGTAAAACATCTAAAGGTGTTAGCGGATTAAAGCCGTAAACCGCTTCAAATGGAGAATAAGACGCAGTGGAATGCATGGCCCTATTATATGCAAACTCTACATGTGGCAAAAATTTTTCTCAACTTTTCAAATTTTTCTGAATTAAGGTTCAAAGTTCGGTTAACAACTTCAATTTGCCCATCCGTTTGTGGATGTGTGGCTGTGGAAAACAATAGCTTCGTGTCTAACCTAGACCACAATGTACGCAAGAAATGACTCAAAATTTTGACATCTCGATCACTAACAATGTTTATTGGAATGCCATGTAGTCTAACTATCTCTCGAAAAAATAATTCAGCAATATGTAATGCATAGTTAGTCTTGTTACATGCTATGAAATGCGCCATTTTGCTAAAGCGATCGACCACCAAAAAAATGCTATCATGACCCGACTGTGTCCTAGGCAACCCTAACACAAATTCCATTGAGATATCTACCCACGGGTGACTAGGGACGGGTAACAGGTTATAAAAATCGCGAGGCATGACTTTAGATTTAACTTGACGACACGAAATACATTTTGCACAAAATTTTTGAACATAATTTCTCATCTTAGGCCAATAAAAATGCTCATGCAATATGTCCAATGTTTTTGTGATACCAAAATGCCCAATAAGACCCCCAGAATGTGCCTCCTTAACAAGCAATTCACGACATGAACTTTTAGGCACACACAACTTCCATTTCTTAAAAAGAAACCTATCATGCTGAAAATAATCACCATAAGCAGTTCGTGCACATTCAACATATATTTCAACAAAATCACTATCATCAGCATACAACACTTTAAGAAAACAAAAAATCTAACAATTTAGACTGCAAAAAGGCTAGAAGTGCATCTGCCACTACATTTTTCTTACCGGACTTATACTTGATGACGTATGGAAAAGACTCGATGAACTCCATCCACCTTGCATGTCTTCTGTGGAGCCTCCCTTGAGTCTTCAAGTGATTCAGAGGTTCATGATCGGAGTGGATAGCAAACTCCTTGGGCCACAAATAGTGTTGTCAAGTTTGCAATATCCTCATTAGAGCATATAGCTCTTTATCATATATAAAATAATTTAGAACTGCCCCATGCATCTTTTCACTGAAATAAGCGATTGGCTTCAAGCCTTGCATCAAAACAAATCCTATCCCAAGGCCAGAGGCATCACATTGCACTTCAAAAACTTTATTGAAACCAGGTAACATTAAAATGTGTGCTTGTGTTTGTCCTTTAACACGTTAAAAGCCTTTTCATGCACATTTTCTCATTTAAACATAACATGCTTTTTAACTATTTCATTCAATGGAGTAGCAATCGTACTAAAGTTTTTGACAAACCTTCTATAAAACCCCGCCAATCCATGAAAACTTTAGACCTCGATGGCATTCTTTGGTGTGGGCCACTCTTTGATTGCCCTAATCTTTTCTTCATTTACCTTAATGCCGTTAACACTCGCAACAAAACCAAGAAATATAACAGTGTCCATGCAAAAAGAATATTTCTTCAAATTAGCGTATAATTGATGTTCTCTTAACACGACAAAAACTTCTGTCAAATGCACTATGTATTCATCAAACGACTTACTATAAATGAGTATATCATCGAAATAAACAACAACTAATTTTCCTATGAAGGGCCGTAAAACATGGTTCATTAACCGCATAAAAGTACTAGGTGCATTTGTCAACCCAAAAGGCATAACAAGCAACCCATACAAACCAAATTTCGTTTTAAAAGCGGTTTGTAACTCATCTCCCTCATTCATACAAATTTGAAAATACCCACTTTTTAAATCAATTTTGGAAAATACATATGCACCATGCAATTTATCTAGCATGTTATCATAGATGAGGAATGGGATGACGATACTTTACCGTTATTTTGTTGACCGCTAGGCAGTTCATACATATCCTCCAACTTGCATCTTTCTTGGGTACCAAAATTACGGGTACCGCACATGGATTAAGGCTCTCCCTCTAGCCCCCTTTTGTAGCAAGTCATCCACTTGAAGTTGAATCTCCTTAGACTCCTCCGGATTAGCTCGATATGCTGGATGATTTTGTATAGAAGCACCGGGGATGAAATCGATTTGGTGCTCTATCCCATGCAATGGTGGAAGTCTTGAAGACAACTCATCCGGAAAAACATATTCAACCTCTTGTAACAAAATCACCACTTTTCGAGGCAAAAAATTAAGCATTTCAGCATCAATCAGATATACATATTTATACAATAAAAGAAACACACAATTTTCCTCACTCAATTTCCCTTTCACCTTTCTCTTCGTTGCAAAAACACTCATTTTATTTTTTCCAATTTCTGATTTTTGTTCTCCACCCTTAAAGGTTTCCTCTCGACTTTTATTCTCACTAGACTCACTTTTTTCTTTCTTTTCAAAGTCTTTCACAATACGTACCTGATCTTCATGTGTCTCCCACGACTATAAAGGTACCAATGTGTGCTTGCAATTGTTCATCTCCAAGGTGTACTTGTTAGTGTATCCATCATACACTACCTTTCGGTCAAACTACCAAGGACTCCCCAAAAGAATATGGGTAGCCTGCATAGGTACTACATCACACAACACCTCGTCCTTATACCTACCTATAACAAACTCAATTTTGAATTGCTTGTTCACCTTAGCTGATGCGGATGTGTCAAGGCTTGATGTCCTAGACCACCGAGTACATCACAAATTCGGACCGTGCTGCAATGAAAATTCGAACCACACAAAAAGACACAACAATTGGCGGAATTGAAACCAAAGGAAAATACGAAAATTGGAAGATAACCGATCGAACCTCCACGTCTATAGCAAAACAATTAACTTAACCTATGTAAATCAAGAGACTAAACTAAAAGGTTTGATGGGTTCTTGAAATCAAGAAAAAGTTGGCTTGCCTAGAGGTCCTAGCTAAAGGCTTGCGGGTCAATGAAGAACAACTAAACTTAATTGTGCTTCAAGGTTTTCAAACACAAGAGTGTTCAACAATTTAACAAAGCTAAAATTCTTCTATTATTTATTAAGATAAAAACGTTAATGACCTTCCCATAAATAAGGAAGCAATTCGGCCATCAAGAACAAACCCTAGTAAAAGCCAATTACAACTTGACTTCTTAACTAATTAATCCAATTTTAGAAAACTTTCCAAATTGGAATTGATAACTACTAACTACTTTCCAAAACCAACATGGTTTTGTACTTAGAAGCAAAACACGTTTTTGCCTCCTAGAAAATAGGAGATTACTTTCCTAAACTTTCCTAAAAAGTAGGAAATTATTTTCTAAAGGAATTACTTTCCATTATCATGCAAGATAATTGGGTCAAGTAATTAATTAACTACTAAACGAAATTATAAGCCCAAATTAATGTTTAATGGACTTAATTTATTACAAAACAAATAAATCATAAGACTTAACAAATGGCATGATCCAATATGGCAAAGCCCAAGCACGCCATCTTGGTTTTCAATATGATTGCTCCATGAATACTCTTTAAAGTGGAATTTTCTCAAGACCCAATGTAGAACTCTTAGAAACATCTTCATGAATTGCGATTGAAGAGATATTCCAAATAGCTCCATGTGTGGAAGATACTTGGACCATGTTATGATCTTCTTCAAAGACGTCCATATTAATGCACTCGTGGAGTTGGCATTTATTTGAATTGGCATTGATTTTTTGGCAAGATAAGGAAAGATCTTATTGGAAGCATAAATCAAATTAAATCAATCTATGTAAGGAAGATTGATTTGGAGTTTAATGTTATCTTGGTATTTTTGGGCTTATCTTAGTATTCTTGGAAGTTATCATTGGAGATCTATCTTTGGAAAAGATAAGCATTGAAGGCACATGGTTTTCCATCTTTCCATTCGAATTATTTGGAAATAATCTTAGAGATAAACATGGGAAGGAATTAGCGTGCCTATATGATATTTCTAACCATACGTATTTTGTTGTGGAGTGTTGATATTTCTTTCAGCCTTTTTAAGACTGTGAACACACTTCTTTGTTAGAGATCTTTGATCAAAGTGTGTTGGCTGAAGCATCTTATTTCATTATTATTGAAGATGCAATCCTTATTTTCTTTGATATAATTCATCCTCGGGAGGAGGTTGTTAAGGAGCTCGGGAGGAGTTCAAACATAGACAAAGGGATCTTGCGTTAACCACGGATTTCGGAAGGAGTTGCCATTGACAAGGGGATCTTGTCTTTATTGTGGGTAAGGGGATCTTGCATTAACAACAGATTCCGGGAGGAATCAACACAAGTGGAGTGGAGCTCGCACAATCATGTTCACTATGGAGTTAGGAAGAGGCAGCGTCAAAGATAAGAGGGAGTCTTACTTTGTGTCAGACCGAGTGTCTTGTAACTTGTGAACTTAGTGGATTGTTTTTCCTAGGCGTGGCCCCGCAGACATAGGCAATTGCCGAACTGCGTTAACAACCTCCTGTCTCTTCACTTTTCGCATTTTAATATTATCCATTACTGTTTTTATTAATGGTGTCACATCTAGTGTTCCACCTCACTAGGACACTACGCATCTAACCTTAATCTTTCAATTGGTATCAGAGCGGGTCGTCTTTATTTCTTAGGCGGGATCTGCAGGACTTGATCTTGGTTTTTGTGTGATGGACTCTATGAAGGAAGAAGGTTCAACAATGCGTCCACAATTATTAGACGGCAGCAATTATGCTTATTGGAAGGCCAGAATGAGAGCATTCATCAAAGCCATTGATGAGAAGGCGTGGAAATCATTCCTAACAGGATGGGACCCCCCAATGACTACTGATGCAGATAGTGTCAAATCTCTCAAGCCAGAAGAAAGTTGGTCTGCTACTGAAGACACCTTGGCAAATAGTAACTCAAAGGCTCTTAATGCCATATTCAACGGAGTTGACCCTGCTCAGTTCAGACTTATTTCTACATGTGTGACTGCGAAGAAGGCCTGGGAAATTCTCCAAACTACGTTCGAAGGGACTTCAGCTGTGAAGTTATCAAAGATGCAGATTCTGACTACAAGATTTGAGAATTTAAGGATGCTTGAAGACGAAAGTATTGCTGAATTCAATGCCAAAATCTGTGATATTGCCAACGAGGCATTCACTCTTGGTGAAAGTTTTTCGGAAGAAAAACTTGTGAGGAAAACTTTACGATCTTTGCCTCAACATTTTGCTTATAAAGTTAGTAGAAGCAAAAGATGTCTCCAAGATGAAGCTAGAAGAATTGGTGGGATCTCTAAGAACATTTGAGATGAATCTAGGAGTAGACTTGAAAGCAAATAAAGTCAAAGAGATTGCCTTAAAAGCAGAAATGCAGAAATCAGATAATCCTGAAGAAGATGATCTTGATGATTCTTTGGCATTAATATCTAAGAATTTCAGCAAAGTAATGAAAAGATTTAGCAGAAACAATCAGGGTGTCAAGGGCAGTGTCAGCAACACAAAGAATGAGTTGGTAAGCAATAAAAAGTACAGGGAAGAAAATCACACATCTGATCAGTCATTCAAAAATAGAGGAATTAAGCGCAGAGAATTTGATGGTTATGGGCATGTTCAGGCTGATTTTGCCAACACATTGAGAAAGAAGAGGAATTCTCTCAACACAACCTGGAGTGAAGACGATTCAGATAAAGAAGAGGATTTTCTGAACAATCATATGGCTCTTACCTCTAAGACTGACAATCTGATCATGATAAGAAAACGAATGTTACACAGGATGTCACTGGAAATATGTCAACATATGGAGATGAAGATGAAGATTATGTCACAGAAGAAGATATTCTAGTCGAATATAAGAATCTTCATGATAAATGGACTGGACTTTTTAAAGAAAATCAGCAACTCCATACGCAGATTGGAGATTACAAAAAGAGAGGGACAATCTTCAACATTCTAACACTGATATGGAAACCAAACTAAGAATAAGTCAAGAGGAAGTGAAGACGTTGACAATGAGTTAAACCACATAAAGAAAGGTGTCAAAATATTAAATTCAGGCTCTTCCAAGCTGGATGAAATTCTTAAGATTGGTCAATCCAGTGGCGATTACTCAGGATTGGGATATAAAGGAGAAAGTTCAGTCACAATCAGTGTCACTACCAGTGGATAAATCCAAAGGGAAGCAAGTTGTTGTGGATAATGCAAAGAATGCAAAAAGGTCACATCCTCATTATTCTTGTCATGCTCCTAAAGGAAGAGGTAATAAATTTGTTCCTATTTGCCATTATTGCAATCCTCGCGGTCATATTCGTCCTAGATGTTTTTTTTATCTTGCTGATTTGAGACAAGGTACTGCTAGAAAGTCTTCTTTTCGCAGGAATTCACAACAGAATCGGGTAGTGAAGTACAATTTAAGGTGCAACTTCACATATACCTCACTAAAGACTGCTACAACTGATGAGTGGTACTTTGACAGTGCGTGTTCCAGATATATGACTGGTGATGAGAAGTTTTTGAGGAACATTGTGTCCTAAAATATGGGAAAAGTAACATTTGGAAATGGTGTCACGCTCGTGTCATTGGAAAAGGTACTCTAGATGTGTCATGGCTAACAAAACTAGAGAATGTTCTTCTGGTAAATGGTTTGAAGGAAAATCTGATCAGCATTAGTCATTTGTGTGATCAAGATCTGAATGTGAACTTCACTAAGGGAAAATGTAAGGTAGTTGATCATAACAACATGTGCATCATAAAAGGAGTAAGATCTTCGGACAATTGTTATCTCATCTCTGTCTCATCTACATGTCTTCGATCAAGCATAGAAGATTCTATCCTATGGCATCAAAAATTGGGTCATGTGAATATAAGGATGCTGCAGAAAATTGTCTCTAAGGGAGCTCTCCGTGGGATTCCAATACTGAAGTTCGATGAAGAAAGAGTGTATGGACCTTGTCAGATTGGAAAACAAACAAGGTGTCACACCCAAAGTCTAAGACACTAGGGACAAATCGTGTGCTAGAGCTGCTTCATATGGATTTGATGGGTCCTATGCCTGTAGAGAGTATTGGAGGAAAACGTTATGCATATGTGACAGTTGATGATTTCTCTTGATATACTTGGGTGGAATTTTTTTGAGAAAAATCCGACACATTTGATGCTTTCAACGCATTGTGTATGCGTCTTCAGCGTGAAAAGGGCTGAGCTATTATGAAGATTGTACGGATTCGGAGTGACCATGGAAGAGAGTTTGAGAACTCAAATTTCTCGAATTTCTGTAATCAGCATGGAATAGCTCATGAATTCTCTGCACCTAAAACTCCTTAGCAAAAAGGAGTCGTGGAGAGAAAGAATCAGACTATAGCAGAGATGTCACATATAATGTTACATGAAAAGAATATTTCGCAGAAATTCTAGGCTGAAGTTATGAATACAGCATGCTATACTATAAATCGAGCATATCTTCGTGGAGGAACTGAAAAGACGTCCTATGAAATATGGAAAGGTAGAACTCCAACTGTTAACTATTTTCATCATTTTAGTAGTATTTGTTATGTATTGAATGATAGGGAATATAAAGGGAAGCTTGATCACAAGAGTGATGAAGCTATTTTTCTTAGATATGCTGTCAATAGTCGAGCTTATCGAGTCTATAACAAAAGAACTCGAACTATCATGGAGTCTGTGAATGTTCAAGTCGATGACTCTCTGGAAGTAACTGCTGTTTCTAATGAAGATGTTACAGAATCTTTACATGAAAAAATTTCAGTGTTCCAGGCAGTGATTCACCCAGTGTCACACGTAGTGTCACTAATCAGAGTACCGAGGATGATACTGTAGAAGATGTCCTCTTACCTCGCAGGCAGCCATCCACTCGTATTCAGAAGAATCATCCTACTGAGGAAGTTATTGGAAATCTGGATGATGGTGTTCGGACAAGAGAAAAGCCAAGAGTGAACTATCGCGATATGATTCAAATGGCGTGTTTTACTTCATCCATTGAGCCCAAAAATATGAAAGAAGCTTTACTAAATGAGTATTGGATTGGTGCTATGCGAGAAAAACTTGGTCAATTAACTCACAATCAAGTTTGGGATCTAGTTCCGTGCCCCCCTAATGTGAATGTCATTGGCACGAAGTGGATATACAAGAACAAGAGTGATGAGAATGGAAATATCACTCGCAACAAGGCTCGATTAGTTGCACAGGAGTATACACAAATTGAAGGAGTTAACTTTGATGAGACGTTTGCTCCAGTTGCCCGACTTGAGTCTATTCGGTTATTGTTAGCAATTGTATGTGTGTTGCGTTTCAAGTTGTATCAAATGGATGTGAAAAGTACTTTCCTCAATGGTCTTCTTAATGAGGACGTATATGTTGCTCAACCAAAGGGCTTTGAAGATCCTCATCATCTAGAGCATGTCTACAAGTTGAAGAAGGCGTTATATGGGTTCAAACAAGCTCCTCGAGCGTGGTATGAAAGGCTAACACAGTATTTGTTGACAACGGGATATGAGCGAGGGGAATAGATAAAACCCTTTTCATTCGCCATGTTAAAGGTCAGTTTTTGCTTGTTCAAATTTATGTTGATGACATAGTGTTTGGCTCAGTGTCACAGGCAATAGTGGATGAATTTGTTACTCAAATGACTGAAGAATTTGAGATGAGTATGGTTGGTGAGCTTAATTACTTTCTTAGACTTCAAATTCAGAAACGCAATGATGGTATTTTCATTTCTCAAAGCAAGTATGCCAAGAATTTGCTAAAGAAGTTTGAATTGGAGAATGCTCGTCCAAGGAGAACACCTATGGGAACTCATGAGAAGATATCCAAAGATGAGAAGGGAACTCCTATTGACGCAAGTCTGTACAGAAATATGATTGGTAGTCTCTTGTACCTAACTGCTAGTCGTCCAGATATCTGCTACAGTGTTGGTTTATGTGTTTGATTTCAAGCAAATCCTCGCGAGTCACACCTGATGTCAGTCAAGCGAATTATCAAATATATTAGCGGAACAACTGACTATGGGATCTGGTATTCTTTTGATACAAACACCAACTTAGTTGGTTATTGTGACGCTGATTGGGCTGGAAGTTCAAATGATCGGAAAAGCACTTCTGGTGGATGTTTCTATTTGGGGAACAATTTGGTGTCATGGTTCAGCAAGAAGCAAAACTCTATTTCTCTGTCTACTGCTGAGGTAGAATATATTGCAGCTGGTAGTTGCTGTACTCAGCTTCTCTGGATGAAGCAAATGCTGAAAGATTATGATGTCACGCCGGATGTCATGACACTCTACTGTGACAATATGAATGCTATCAATATTTTTAAGAATCCTATTCAACATTCTCGGACAAAGCACATTGATATTCGACATCATTTTATTAGATCTCTTATGGAAGATAAAATTATTACTTTGGAACATTTGGTGACAGAAAAACAAATTTGCTGATATTTTTACCAAAGCTTTGGATGGAGCAAGGTTTGAAGAACTAAGGTCTGCTTTAGACCTTTGTGTCATATGAAGAGGTTCTTCAATACTGTAAGTTTTTTTTGTATTGTATTTGTATTTACAGCAATATATAAAAAAATATGAAAAAATAAAAAGAGTAGAATAAGTTTTTGTCTTTTCTGTTTTCCCGCCACATGCTTTTAGGCGAATTTGTAGTTATAGATTTCGTGTTTTATGGATTTTGATCGTCAGCACCGCAAGTGACATGTGGAGTATTGGGGATCCTCGGCTGAATATATGGAATTGAAGAGTTGGTCTCGGTTACGTAAACTCTGACTGCAATAATTTCGGCACTTATTTCTCCTTTCTGATATTTCAAGAGTTTCTGGTTTTCTGAGCTTCTACTACCCAAAGTGTTGAACTCATCTCAACCGTTTTCACTATTGTGGACATAATCAAAGTTTCTGAGAAATCGATTAAGTCAAGTGCCCTAAAATCTCACAGATGTCTAAGTCAAGGTCTTCATCTCGGGCTAGAAAGGTAGTTGAAACTATGGATAATGATGAAGTTCATGTAGTTGTTACTCCTGCTTCTCCAATTTCATCAAGTGAAGGTGGTAGTACTTCTCACTCACAGGAGAAGTCTTCAAGTTCTGAGGTTGATTTCTCTTCAGAAGCAGAGATGGCCATTCCTATTCAGTCTGTTGATCCTACAGGAGTGAAAACAAGATTTGGACAAGCAAGTGGTGGTCAATTCAAGACAAGTGTTGTACCTCCGAAAGCACCTGATGTCTCTAAGGTTACCATAGAGCCTTAGAGAAAGAGATTTCGGGTTGTGGATGAAGATTCTTCGGATGATGCTTGGACTGAAAAAGAAGAAGATGTCAGAGAAGATGTTCTTTCTGATAATGATGATCAGAACATTTCTGATCCAGAACCAGTTAAGTCACCAAAAGCAAAGCGCCAGAAGAGAACTCCGGTCTCAGTATCTCAGCGAGTCACTTGCTCAAAGGCAATGTCAAAAAGAAAGTCTCCTGCTATTGCAAGTAAGTCATCAGATCTCTCTGTCAATCTGGATACTTTTAAGTCTAAATACAATACTGGTTTATGGAGTAGAGTCTCTAAGAGGAATATCTGGGGAGAGAGGAATATTCATAAAGGGGACTTTAAAGATTGCCAAAAATTAATTGATCAGTTGATTAGCCAAGGTCTAGGTAGGACAATTAAAGGAATAAAGCCCTAAGCCAGGAAAGTGGTTCAAGAGTTCTATTGTAAATCTGGACTCTACTGTGAAGGATTTTGAACATCTGGATTGAGGACATGTCTATGTAAGGGGTCATGTGTTTGATTTTTCCCCTAATGTGATTAACACATACCTAGGCAGCCACTGGGCAAATGTGGAAGATTTTACCCCGGACTACAGTATGATAATTACTGATATCACTGGAGGAGTCAGACGGGTATGGCCGAGAGGAAAAGACTTTCTTGCCTCTCAGTTGTTAGTTAAATATGCAATTCTGTACAAGATTGCAATGAGAAATTGGCTAGCCACATCTCATAGAACTGGAGTTAACAAGTCCATGGCTACTTTGTTGTTTAGAATTGGAAAATTTATTGAATTTGATGTTGGGCAATTCCTGTTTGACCAGATTGTGAAGCACGTTGACTGTAAAAATGAAAGGATAACGTATCCTTTTCCATGTTTGATTTATGCCATTTTGTCTTCACAACGTGCCGTGATTAGAGCAAGGGAAATTCTGGAGACTGAGAAGAAAGAAATCAGGATCAGTTACAAGATGCAAAAAAGAGACCATGTCATTGACATGAAAGATGTCTCAAATGATGTCTCTGACACAGGCGAGCTTGGTAACTCTATCTTATTGTCTCGCACCATCAAGGTATTGGAGGAGGAATTGAAGACTCTGGTGGCTCAGCAAACTGATATTGAGAAGAGAAGGAAGGAAGTATCTGCACTTGATGATCTTGTTGCTGTAAAGAATGCTAAGGATGTTGTAGCTGAGACTGCTGAAAGAAAGAAGAAGTTTGATGCTAAAGTTGAACATGCAGCTGATGTTGGAGCTGGTTCTTTAAGTATTCCACCTGATGTCACTCAAGATGTTACAGCAGGTATACTTCAAAATTTATCTCCTGTTTTTGCAGAATCTGAAATGGAGCCTGAAAATCCTATCGTTGAAGAAAATGTTAAATCTGATTCTGCTGAGGAAGTTGTTGCAAAGGAAACTCCTGTTCCTTCTTCTGTTTCTAGTGAAGTCACTCCTGATGTCAGTCCTGATGTCACTGACAGTCCTGCCCCTTTCAGTGCCCAATCTGGTGGGTTTGATGCTGGTAAAGTTTATAGTGTTCTAGAAGCTGCTGCTGTTTTCAATTGCTAGCAGACTCAGTTGGCCTTGTGCCTTATGATGAGGAGGATTCTGATTGATATAGCTCTGATATCTGGTTATTTTACTCTGGTTAAGATAATATGTTATGTTTTATTGTTGTTTTTGTACCCTTTTGTCCTTTTGTGGCAAAAAGGGAGAGTAATTTGGATTTTGTTTTGTAATCCCTAAAACAATGTATACTGGGAATCTTGGTGTCGTTTGTTGTGTCATGCACAATGTCTTGTGCAGTGATGTTTCTTAAGGAACTTGATGTCTTTTGCTGTGTCATGCACACGATGTCTTGTGCAGAGATGTTTCTTTATCTAGTTCCTGCTCAGGGGGAGATTTCAGAGAACTTCCGATTTAGCATACAGGGGGAGTTTTGATTTTGCCAAAAAATGCCAAAGGGGGAGATTGTTAATGCACACGTGGAGTTGGCATTTATTTGAATTAGCATTGAGTTTTTGGCAAGATAAGGAAAGATATTATTGGAAGCATAAATCAAATTAAATCAATCTATGCAAGGAAGATTGATTTGGAGTTTAATACTATCTTGGTATTTTTGGGCTTATCTTGGTATTCTTGAAAGTTATCATTAGAGATCTATCTTTGAAAAAGATAAGCATTGAAGGCACATGGTTTTCCATCTTTCCATTCGAATTATTTGGAAATAATCTTGGATATAAACATGGGAAGATTTGGAGATAAACATGAGAAGGAATTAGCGTGCCTATATGATCTTTCTAACCACACGTATTTTGTTGTGGAGTGTTGATGTTTCTTTCGGTCTTTCTAAGATTGTGAACACACTTCTTTGTTGGAGATCTTTGATCAAAGTGTGTTGGTTGAAGCATCTTATTTCATTATTATTGAAGATGCAATCCTTGTTTTCTTTGATATAATTCAACATCGGAAAGAGGTTGTTAAGGAGCTCGGGAAGATTTCGAATGTGGGCAAGGGGATTTTACGTTAACCACGGATTCTGGGAGGAGTGGCCATTGACAAGGAGATATTGTCTTAATTGTGGGCAAGGGGATCATGCATTAACGACAGATTCTGGGAGGAATCAACACAAGTCGAGGGGAGCTCGCACAATCACGTTCACTGTGGAGTTAGGAAGAGGCGGCGTCAAAGATAAGAGGGAGTCTTACTTTGTGTCAGACCGAGTGTCTTGTAACTTGTGAACTTAGTGGATTGCTTTTTCCTGGGCGTGGCCCTACAGACATAGGCAATTGCCAAATTACGTTAACAACCTCCTGTCTCTTTACTTTCCGCATTTTAATATTGTCCATTACTGTTTTTATTAACGGTGTCACTTCTAGTGTTCCACCTCAATAGGACACTACGCATCTAACCTTGATTTTTCAGTCCAAAACTTCACAATGAGTGGCCAATAATGCTTGCAAAGCGGCCTTCATCATCTTTCTCCTTGATCTTGTCAATGGTCCATCAAGATTCTCCAATAGATCAAGATGTGGATTCGGCCTTGGCACCATGGACATGGGCGGATTGCTATCATTCCTTCCCTCCTTGAAAGGATTCGTCCTCGAATCACCTACATCATATAAAGATAAATCAGAAACATTAAATGTAGATGACACATTGCCATACTCACTTGGTAGCTCGATCTTGTAAGCATTATCTCCAATTCTTTCCAATACTCGAAAAGGACCATATTCTCTTGGATGAAGCTTAGATTTTCTTCTTTCGGGAAACCTCTCTTTCCTTAAGTGTATCCAAACCCAATCACCCGGTTCAAATAGCACTTGCTTTCTACCCTTATTGGCTTATTTAGAATATTGTTCATTACTTCTTTGAATATTATTTCGAACATTCTCATGTAACTCCTTTACAAAATCAGCTTTCTTTTTACCCTCTACATTAATAACCTCATTAATAGGAAGAAACAAAATATCAAGTGGAGTTGAAGGATTAAATCCATAAATAACTTCAAAAGGTGAGAATTAGTAGAACTATGCAAAGTCCTATTATATGCAAACTCAATATGAGGTAAACATGTTTCCCAATTATTTAAGTTCTTTTGAATAATGGCACGAAGTAAGGTAGATAAAGTACGATTAACTACTTCAGTTTGTCCATCCGTTTGTGGATGTGCAACAGTAGAAAACAACAATTTAGTACCTAACTTATTCCATAAAGTTTGCCAAAAGTGAGACAAGAATTTTACATCCCTATCACTAACAATACTTTGTGAAATGCCATGCAATCTAACAACTTCCTTAAAGAATAAATCAGCAATATATGTAGCATCATTAGATTTAAAACATGCAATAAAATGTGCCATTTTACTAAATCTATCAATAACTACAAATATGCTATCATTACCATTGCGCGTCCTAGGTAATCCAAGTACAAAGTCCATAGAAATATCAATCTAAGGATGACTAGGAACAGGAAAAGGTGTGTACAAACAATGAGGCATTACTTTCGATTTTGATTGTTTACACATAATGCATTTATCACAAACACTTTTTACATCTTTGATCATATTAGGCCAATAAAATTGTTTATTTAAAACATCAAGTGTTTTAGCAATTCCAAAGTGCCCCATTAACCCTCCCCCATGGGTTTCTTTAACAAGTAAATCACGAATGGAACATGAGGGTATGCATAATTTATCTTTCTTAAACAAAAATCCATCATGCATAAAATAATCACCATTCTGTCTTATTAAACATTGATCGAACACGGCTTGAAAAACAACATCACTTTTGTGCAAATCTTTAATTAATTCAAAACCAAGTAGTTTAGCATGTAAATAGGTGAATAATGTGTATCTCCTAGACAATGCATCAGCTACAACATTCTCTTTACCCAATTTGTACTTAATCACATATGGAAAAGATTCAATAAACTCCAACCATTTAGCATGCCTTTTATTCAATTTACCTTGTGTCTTTAAGAATTTAAGGCTTTCATGATCAGAATGGATAATGAACTCTTTAGGCCATAAATAGTGTTGCCAAACCTGTAATGATCTTACCAAAGTATACAACTCCTTGTCATAAGTTGCATACTTCATGGCTGCCCCATTAAACTTTTCACTAAAATAAGCCACGGGTCTTGATTCATGCATTAAAACAGTACCAATACCTATCCCAGAGGCAACAGTGTATCTCAAAAGCTTTGTGAAAATTCGGCAATGCAAGAAGAGGGGCGTGAGTCAATTTGTCTTTTAATGTGTTAAAATCATTTTCATGTTCCTTTTTCCATTCAAAAGTGACATTCGTATCACTAAGAGACTCTCGAACTATACCTTTGTCAAGGAGTTCATCAACTTGATGTTGAATCTCTTTTGTTTCCTCCGGATTTGCTCTATAAGCTGGACGTTTAGGAATTTGAGCTCCTGACACAAAATCAATTTGATGTTCAATGCCTCGAATAAGTGGTAAACCTATTGGTAAGTCCTCGGGAAACACATCCCTATATTCCTGCAAAAGAGAGAAAACAATACTAGGTAAAGAAGCAAGGTGATCACTATCAATGATAAGTACATCTTTGCGATACAACAAATACAATGGTTGGCTATCTAGTATTGCTCTCTTTATGTCACTCATAGAAGCAAAACAATAAGATTTAGAATTAACACTATCTCGGCTATTACTACTTGAAATTACAAGTTCACGGCCTATACTAGTGTTTACATTCTTTTGTTTCTCTTGTTCACACTTTTCTTTTGCTTCTTGATCACGCATATCACTATAAGGTTTTGCAATCTTTGCTTGGTCTTCAAAGACTTGTGACGGACTTAAGGTTCTTAAATTGAACTTTTTACCTTGATGCTCAAAGTGATAGTAATTCTTCTTGGCATGATACACAACATCTCTATCGAATTGCCAAGGTCTTCCAATAAGTATATGTCTGGCCACCATTGGAACCACATCACACAAAACTTTATCAACATATTTTCCAATAGTGAATGGAACCTTTACTTACTTGGTTACTCTAGTCTCAGCCGAATTATTAAGCCATTGAAGTCGATATGGCTTAGGATGCTTCATACAAGTTAATTTCAATTTCTTGACAAGTAAAGTACTTGCCACATTAGTACAACTTCAACTATCAATAATCATACTACAAATTTTATCTTGTACCATACAACGTGTGTGAAAGATATTTTCTCTATGGATCAAATCATCATCAACTTGTGGTTGTGCATTAAGAATTAGACAAGAAACTAAACAAAAATCGCCAACCTCATATGTTTCAAGTTCTTCACTCCCTTCACTTTGGTACTTCTCCTCAAGTGTGGGCATATCAGCACATTCATCATCACTTACCACATCTCCATTGTCATTAACATACATCAATTTGCGAGTAGGAGAATAGGATTGGATATGACCATAGCCTTGACACTTAAAATATCGGATTTCCCTCAACCTTTGTGTAGGTTTTGACGCCAATTGTGAGGTAGATTCAGCACCCTTAATGGTTGGTTTTGTGACTTTGGACAATGTGAAGTCGGACGGATTTGGCATGAATTGTTGTGGTTTCTTTGGCGGAGTGGATTGAGTTACATTCGGCTTAAGATCTCTTCTCCAAGGCGGGTTAGGTTGTGTGAACCTGTTCTTTCCCTTCATGTGCCTTTCAATCTTTATAGCTTTATGCACTAACTCATTAATATCAACATAAATTTGAAGATCAACATGATATGCTAATTCGGAATTCTTACCTCGAAGAAACCTTTCAATTGTTGAATCTGAATCTTCTTGAACATTAGCCTTGACAATGAGTTACTCCATCTCATTATAGTATTCCTCCACAGTTCGACTTCCTTGCACAAGAGAGTGTAACTTGCGATTAAGTTTTTTGTTGTAATGTGAAGGCACATACTTCTTTCTCATAAGAACTTTCATCTCCCTCCAAGTCCGGATTGGTTTTTCTCCATCTTGTCGTCTACTTTTTACTACCTCATCCCAACATAAGCTAGCATAATCCTTGAGATGCATGAAGGCTAGGCGGTACCTTTTATCCTCAGGATAATTTTTGCCTTCAAAGAGATGATCTAGGTCTCGAACCCAATCAAAGTATGCTTTGGGATCTGCTTTTCCATGAAAAGTAGGTAATATTAGTTTGAAAGAACCAATTGACAAATCGGATTTTTTACCACTTTTGGACGACTTCATGATTTCCTCCACATCATTATAAGTTTTGGCCTCATCAAAGTCGATTCTCCTTGAGGTGGAATTCTTAGTGGCAGGTTGTTTAGATGCCGACTCCAAATTGTCGAGTTGGATTTGCATCTTTTGGAGTATGTTAAAGATCACATCATTAGTGAAATTTTGATCTCCTTGTGGTGCTTTGTTGTTACTACCCTCCATTGTACCTGCAATGTTAGTGAAAAACAGCAAGAAAACAATAAAGTTTTCTCACGGGTTCTCACTTTGGTGAGTAGGTACACAACACTCTTTATAAGTAGCTTTTCTCCTTTATTGTATACCCTAACTATGCACTCAATAAGGGATCACTTAAACTATATAAGTCCAACCAGCACGTTGATTTATAGAACACACGAAACCAGCAAGTTCAATCAATCAAGACGCACACAACTTAAATCAATTAGAGTATTTTAGGCAAGAAACCGAAAAGTGTATTTAGGACACTTGCAGGGTATAATTCGATTTAGCTACTAAAACTACTGAATTCAGAAACTAGATAGAAAGATAAGAATTTGGCAACTTGAATTACTCAAATTCGATTTAAATTGAGCAAGTCATGGCAATTTGAATTTGGCAACTTGTAATGCCCGATTTTTTTTTGTATTGGGCTTTTCCTTTTTTTTTTTGACGTCAACTTTTTTTTTTTTAAATGTCAGCCCAGTCTTTTTTTTATTCGGACAACACCTACTTAGGGTTTTAAAGACACAAACCTAGGGTTTTAAGGTGGTTTGTCTTTTGTTGTCTTAACTTGAAATTCAGCTACAAAACTTAATCAAGAACACACCAAATATGTCTAATTTCAATATGCCACAAAAATAAGATCCTCAAGATTTATGCCAAGGAACAAGATTACAAGTTCAAGATTTTGATTTAAGCAAATTTTGAAATTCAAGAAAATCAAGAACTTCAAGAAAGTAATCAAGAACTTATCTTTATGACACGGAACAAAACTTGACTAAAAGATATATGATTATAGAAACAAAATAAGGACAATGACAAAAAGAATGAAGCAAAATGGGCAAGAAACAAGAAAGTTGGAATTTTAGGTCAAAAACTCGAAACCCTAACCCTAATTTTTGATGTTTTGACGCTCAACACTAAAGCATGCAATCCTATTCGGTTTCAACACAGAATTGACACAAGAAAACAAGCCGAATTTTTAACAAACAAGACGCAAAAAAAAGAAGCAAAAATAGCAAGGAAACGACGCAAAAATCAACAACTATGGCAAGATGAATTTGACGAAATTTCAGCAAGAAAACTATACGAATTCAGCACCAAGATTATGAACAAAAAGTGCAGAATTGACACGAATAAAATAACATAAGAATGACGCAATAAAAGAAGAAAAAAGACTCTAACACAGTAGCAAGATTGGACACTGAAAACAACAAGACGCGAACAACAAGAAAGACGCAAAACAAAAGGTGTAACCTGAATTTTTGATGCAACAACTGGAGCTCTGATAACAATTGATGCGGATGTGTCGAGGCTTGATGTCCTAGACCACCGAGTACACCACAAATTCGGACCATGCTGCAATAAAAATTTGAACCACAAAAAGAGACACAACAATTGGCGGAATTGAAAACAAAAGAAAATGCGAAGATTGGAAGATAACCAATCGAACCCCCACGTCTATAGCAAAACAATTAACTTAGCATATGTAAATAAAGAAACTAAACTAAAAGGTTTGATTGTTTCTTGAAATCAAGAACAAGTTGGCTTGCCTAGAGGTCCTAGCTAAAGGCTTGCGG
This sequence comes from Ophiorrhiza pumila, assembly GCA_016586305.1. Lineage (NCBI taxonomy): Eukaryota > Viridiplantae > Streptophyta > Magnoliopsida > Gentianales > Rubiaceae > Ophiorrhiza > Ophiorrhiza pumila. The sequence goes on from BLIW01000006.1 coordinate 15,321,011, forward strand.
GTCAATGAAGAACAACTAAACTTAATTGTGTTTCAAGGTTTTCAAATACAAAGTGTTCAACAATTTAGCAAAGCTAAAATTCTTCTATTATTCATTAAGATAAAAACGTTAATACCTTCCCTTAAATAAGGAAACAATTCGGCCATCAAGAACAAACCGTAGTAAAAGCCAATTATAACTTGACTTCTTAACTAACCAATCCAATTTTAGGAAACTTTCCAAATTGGAGTTGATAACTAACTACTAACTACTTTCCAAAACCAACATTGTTTTGTACTTAGAAGCAAAACACGTTTTTGCCTCCTAGAAAATAGGAGATTACTTTCCTAAACTTTCCTAAAAAGTAGGAAGTTACTTTCTAAAAGAATTACTTTCCATTATCATGCAAGATAATTGGGCTAAGTAATTTAATTAACTACTAAACGAAATTATAAGCCCAAATTAATGTTTAATGGACTTAATTTATTACAAAATAAATAAATCCTAAGACTTAACAAATTGCGTGATCTAATATGCAAAGCCCAAGCACGGAATCTTGGTCTTCAATGTGATTGCTCAATGAATTCTCTTTAATGTGGAATTTCCTCAAGTTCCAGTGTAGAACTCTTAGAAACATCTTCATGAATTGCTATTAAAGAGATATTTTGATAGCAAATTGAAGTCCAAACCAAAGCCTCGAGGGTCATTGGAACGAATCAAAGGGTGCTTAAGAAGGATGGAACGAGTTGGGAGGCCAAAAAGGAAGAAAGAAGTGAATTTTGACGTGGGCAACAAAAAAGCATCCACGTCGCGACGTGGAGTGTTCGACGTCGCGACGTCCATCGTCGCACGTCGCGATGTCCAGCATCGATGTTTTTTATTTTTTGGGTCTGTTCACCTACGTCGCGACGTCGGGCTCCCCACGTCGTGACGTGCGGGAAATTTAGGCGTTAATTTATTTTCTATTTTTAGTAATTTAGGATTTAAGTTAATTAAACTTTCCTTTTATGGAATAATTCATCTAGGGTTTGTTTTAAGCCTATAAATAGGTGCTTTCTTCAGTTGTAATATTTAGAGAGAGAAGAATTTTGAGAAATAAAAATACAGAGTTGTTTTTTTACGTAAGTTGTTTTCCTGAGGAGGGAATTCCAATATACATTGTGGGTTTTAGTTCTTGAGGAGGGGATTAAATCTTACGCGACTGTCATGTTAATTGTTTGTTAGGAGCATCCAATTAATTGTGTTTCAAGCTGATCTACAGAGATAGATTGATTCTACCTGTCCAAATTGATTTACAAAACGATCGTGGACGCTATTCCGCATCAAGTGGTATCAGAGCTCAAGGGATTTTCGAAATCAGGTTTTTCAGTTTTTTATAAAATTAAAACCCTAAATTATTGTTATTTGCAACCTTTGCATGATTTGATTATTGTGTACTAGTTACAACAATTATATCCTTGGTTATTGTTTAATTGATACTGTGAGAAATTGATCCAGTTGAAAATTGGTGATTGATTGTTTGGATTGATTATTTTGGATATTTGTGGGTAATTGTTGATGTAGTAATTGTTGTGGTTATTTTGTTAAAATTTTGGTTAAGTGTCAATATGAGTAAACAGGCAGAAGGTACTAGTGTTAACCAAAATTTGAAAGATATACTGGCTACTATGAGTGAACAATTACGACAGTTATCAATTGAAAATCAACAGTTTAAGCAGCGGTTTGACCAGCAGGAGTCGGGATCTAGAACATGTACTCCACAAAAAACACCACCTAAAAATCCTTGGTTTGATGGTTTGGAGGAAGATGGGACTGACTTGGACGATAGAGTTTGTCGGCGGGTGCGAAAGGGTAGTATTACTGAGAAAGAGGGTAAGATATGTGTTCCCTCATTTTCGGGTAAGGAGAGTCCGAAATTGTTTTTGGACTGGGTTCGAAAGGTCAACAAAATCTTTGAATTCTATAATTATTCTGAGGAAACTAAAATTAGTTTGGCAGTTATGAAATTCACTGGGTATGCTAGCACTTGGTGGGAAGATGTGCTTATTCAACGTGACCTACTGGAAGAACGGCCAATCCGTAATTGGGATGAGGTAAAGGCATTAATGCAGACCCGTTTTGTTCCAGCTCATTATTTTCGAGATTTGTGGTTGAAGCTCCAAAATTTAACCCAAGGAGATAAGACCGTTGAGGAGTACTACCAGAAGATGCAAATTATTATGAGTCGAGCACGAGTCCATGAGGAAAATGCGGCGACTATTGCACGATTTATCAGTGGATTGAATCAAGGTATTGCTAAATATGTTACTTTATATCAATATACTGATTTGGAGGACTTGCTTCACAAGGCTAAGGAAATGGAACGACAGCTTGATATAGAGAAGCAAAGTGGGTTTGATGGTACTCGATCGTGGAAGTCTACTTTCAAAGGAACAACACAAGGATCATCTAGTCAAGAAGCCAAGAGTAAACCCAATAATGTGACTTCAAATGCTAAACCGGTTCAGTGCTTCAATTGTCATGGTTATGGGCATGTAGCTGCTCAGTGTGGTAGTCCTTGAGCTATGCTTATTAGACCTAATGAGGAAGTCGTGGAGGTAGAATCTGAATATGATGGGATGCCGCAGTTGGAGGGTCCTGAAGAATAGATAATTATCCTGAAGATGTGATCGGTGAGGCATTGGTGTTAAGGCAAGCTCTAATAGCACAACTTATGGTGGAGGACGAGTACAAGTGCCATCAGTTATTTCATACACGGTGCTTTCTCAGTGGTAAACAGTGTAATGTGGTTATTCACAGTGGGAGTTGCAAGAATATTGCCAGCTCGTTGCTTGTTGAAAGGTTGGGGTTAACTACGGTTGTTCATCCTCATCCTTACAAACTTCATTGGGTTAATGCGGAAACTGCGGAGGAGTTTAATCGACAAGTCAAACTAGACTTCGCAATTGGGGCGTATCGAGACCAAGTACTTTGTGATGTGGTGCCAATGTCGGCGGGACATGTGCTTCTTGAAAGACCATGGATGTTTGATCGAGATGTTGTGCATCGTGGATATGACAATACCTATGCATTTAAATGGCAAGGTCACAAGTTTTTGTTGACAGCGTTAAATCTGTCTGAAGTATATGAAGACCAGCGAAAAATATTAAATGATTTGCAGTCGTTGGAAGTTGGCGATGGGGATCCCAAGAGCATTTGTGCAATAGTACTGCATTCTAGAGTTGGTGTTGAGGATTTTCGTCATGCTGGATCAGATTTGAGGTCAAATCCTTTCGACCGTGGAGGGAATGATAGCAAATTGAAGTCCAAACCAAAGCCTCAGGGGTCATTGGAGCGAATCAAAGGGTGCTTAAGAAGGATGGAACGAGTTTGGAGGCTAAAAAGAAAGAAAGAAGTGAATTTTGACCTGGGCAGCAAAACAGCATCCACGTTGCGATGTGAAGTCTCCGACGTCGCGGCGTCCATACACATCGTGACGTCCATCGTAGAGCGTCGTGACGTCCATCATCGCGCGTCGCGATGTCCATCGTCGCACGTTGCGACGTCCAGCATCGATGATTTTTCTTTGTTTGGTTTGTTCACCGATGTCGTGCGATGCCGGGCTTCCCAAGTCACGACGTGCGGGAAATTTAGGCCTTAATTTATTTTCTATTTTTAGTAATTTAGGATTTAAATTAATTAAACGTTCCTTTTATGGAATAATTCATCTAGGGTTTGTTTTAGGCCTTTAAATAGGTAGTTTCTTCAATTGTAATAGTTAGAGAGAGAGAGAAGAATTTTGAGAAATAAAAACACAGAGTTGTTTTTCTACATGAGTTATTTTCCTGAGGAGGGAATTCCAATTTACATTGTGGGTTTTACTTCCTGAGGAAATGATTAAATCTTACGCGACTGTCGTGTTAATTGTTTGTGAGGAGCATCCAATTAATTGAGTTTCAAGCCGATCTACAGAGATAGATTGATTCTACCTGTCCAAATTGATTTACGAAAAGATCGTGGACGCTATTCCGCATCATATTCCAAATAGCTCCATGTGTGGAAGATACTTGGACCGTGTTATGATCTTCTTCAAAGACGTCCAAGACTTCACAATGAGTCGCCAATAATGCTTGCAAAGCGGCCTTCATCCTCTTACTCCTTGATCTTGTCAATGGTCCATCAAGATTCTCCAATGGATCAACATGTGGATTCGGCCTTAGCACCATGGACATGGGCGGATTGCTATCATTAGCTTTTCCGCTAGTACTCAACCACGGTAATTTATAGAGTTTAGGGTGTTTGAGTGTTCTCAACCCTAACCACTCTACCAATAATGTATTAGCTATGTTATTACAACTCCCGCTATCAATTATTAAGCTACATACATTCCCTTGTGCATGACACTTAGTATGAAAAATATTATCCCTTTGCACAAATTCTCCCTAGAGCTTAGGTTGTGCATTTAAGACCTTTAAATTGACAAGTACTTCTGTCCCCATTAGTAACTCTTCCTCATCATCACTCTCATCTACAATTGGTGTAATCCCCTCATCATCCGAATGTTCACTCTCATACTCCCCAATTAGGTAACAAAAACATAGTCCTTTTATATGGACATTGAGACTGGATGTGCCCTACCCCTTGGCACTTAAAACACCTAATGTCTCTACGCTTTCCCATTGGTTTCTCTTCAACCTTCACCTTATCGGTTCCCCACTTTTGTTCTACCTTAGGTTTGTAATCGACACTAGAATTCTCAAATTTGGGTTTTGAAGTTGGTTTAGTATCTTTCCAATAACTCCTCCAAGTACTCTTTCCCCTAACCTTAACTATTCTCTCCACTTTTAAGGCTTTATGCAATAACTCCTCAATTTCAACATATTGTTGTATTTCTACTACATTGGCTATCTCCTTATTCAAACCCACTAAAAATCTACCCATTGTAACTCAGGATCCTCCTCTATGTTTGTCTGAATCAAGGATATCTCAATCTCCTGAAAATAATCCTCCAGTCTTATACTCCCTTGAGTCAAAGTTTGGAGTTTCTTCACCATATCTCATTGATAATGATTAGGGACAAATCTCTTTCTCATTATTCTATTAACCTTCTCCCAAGTTCTAACTGGTCTCTCCTCATACCGCCTTCTATTATGTACTAGTTGGCCCCACCAAATTGAAGCATAATGGGTAAACTCGACTACCACCAATTTCACCTTCTTCTCCTCCGAATAATTGTGATAGTAAAAAGCATGATCTACCCTCCTTTCCCATTCTAAGTAAACCTCAGGATCATTCATCCCTTGAAACTTTGGAATTTTCATCTTAGTATTTGACTATCCTTCCTCTTATCATTCCTACCTCTACACAGTGTCCCTTCTTCTTCCTCCTCTGACATCTCTTCATAATTTTCCCTATCAAACAAAGGATTCCTAGCGGCTCTATCCTTAGTTAGTGGTTCACTAGACTTTAAGAAGTTAAGCCTCATATTGATTTTATCGAATTGTGATTGTATGGCTTTGAAAGCAGTTTCAATGTTGAATGAAGGACTACTTGTGCCTTCCCCACTTATGATGAATTTGGAATTAATAATTGTCCTTACCACTCCTTAAGTGTTTACGCTCATACTCGTGTATCACTCAAAATAATGAAACTCCCTAAACTTTTTTTATGATTTCTTTGAGTTAAACAACTACTCAATACACCACCTAAGACACAAAATTTGATTAGGAATATTAAAACACCAAGAAACAAGAATAAATTAAAGACTCAGAGTAATGTATGAATTTAGGCAACAAGAACAAGAATGTTACCACAAAAGAGCAATAATGATTCACAAAAAAATATAGAAAAGTTTTTTTATTGTAGCAAGTCATGGTTTAAGCCAATAACAAGGATTCAGCAAATGGCAAATTAAACTTTCCAATAATTTTCAGCACATTGAATAATTATTAACTTCTAGTATTCAAGAACAAACAAAATTCCATAATTTTATGATTGAAAGAGAACAACAAATATTGATTATGATTAAGACACAACTTTTGCACTAATTTGCAACAATTCAAGAATGGAAACTCAAGTTGTTATCTCAAAATTTGTAGGGTTGTCAAGAACGTTTGTTAGCCTTCTTCTTATCCTTTTTTAAACACTTTCTAAACTTTTTTCTTGATTTCGCAGATTTTTGTTCTGCCTTTTTTCCCTAGCCAAAATGTGCAACACAATGAAAAGGAAAACAATATGAACAATATAGAAACACAAAAAGGAACACAACCAAAGATGAAGGTTTTTGATGAATAATCACTGAAATTGGCTCTGATACCAATCTGATATGATTCTAGAGCACAAGAGAATCTAAAAATGTAACCACAAGGATCAATTTGAGGATTGAAAGCTTTAAGATGAGGCAGCCCTAATTCAATTGATGAATTAAAATAAACCTATCAATTATAGGAACGAAAACCCTAAGAAGACCTACCCTTAGAACCCCTGTTATCAAAATTTTAACCTATCAATTGCTTTGAATGATTAGAATGGTTGTACTTCACAAATAACGAAAGAAAGTTTGCACTCTCTTAGTTTTGGGTTAAAACCAATATTCAAAATCTGTCTTATTCAATGGCCATTTTTGCAGAACGCTTACAAGAATAAAATTAATTTGCAACCATGGGTTAAGACAACCCTTAAACCTTTAGCAAAACTAGCCAAATTACTTTTAATTTCTAACCTATAGGCTCAATATAATGTTTGGTTTGCAGTCCAAAGTAAATAGAACTTATTAAATATGAAAAATAGAAAAATCAGCTAAATTTTGACGCTGACGAATTCTCGCACGTCGTGATGTCGAGGGTGCTCCACGTCAACACGTGGAAATAAATGACATAAAAAATAAACCTCCAGTGTGCCACGTCGTGATGTGGAAGGGGTTAGACGTCGTGACGTCGGAGATCACACGTCACGACGTCGGCGATCTTCATCCGACTCCTCTTCAATTTATCCACGTCGCGACGTGAAAGTTCTTGGACATCGCTACGTGGAGTCTTCTTATGCTTCTTGTCCATTCTTTTCACCAACTCTTCCCTCTAATGTTCTATTTTGATCCACCAACCCAATGCACTCCTCTTGGAACACTTCTGAGCATGAAATGAACGTTACATCTTTGTCACGAACTTCACTAACTGATTCACGATAAAAAAAGTCATCAATCAACGAATGTAGTGTCACCCTCATTCGCTTAGTTCTCGAATGAGTTAATAGACCCCCGACTCCTTGTAATGGATCATCCACGTGCCTCTTCAGCCCATTGTTATTGTCGGATTGGCTGGCTTCTTCATCACATATACTTTTTTAATTCGTGAGTAATACTTTTTAATTTGATGTTAATAAGAAGTCATTACGTGACAATATTTTTCTAATATCATGTAGCATTCATTGTGACTAAAACGAAAATAACTTTATGAACCCGTTTCACAGGAAACTAACCCATAAAAATAATAAGAGTATTGAAAGAACGATTGAACTATTACTTGAAATTCAAATAGTATAATATAATACTATAATTCAAATAATAATTAGAATTGAACTAATATATAGAGTTTTAAAAAAATAGAATTAGCAAAGATTAGATAAGTGAAAGACCTAATGTCTTGAATCTACTTGTTGTTTTGATAATTAACAAACGATTATGTAAACTAATGTTTCAATTAGTTTTCTTGAAGTTGTAGGTGTGTAAATGAAAATAGAAATTTGAAGAAGTTGAAGAAATAAAAACTAGGTAAATTAGGGTAGATTCCTCAACCCTAAAACCTAATTGTAAATGAGCTCATATAATGATTGAACCATTCAAAAGTTCAAGTAAAATGAATCTATAAAATAAAAGTTGAAAATATAGTGTTTTTTAAAACAAATATTTCATAAAATTTATTTTACATTTTCTCAAAATGATTAAAGGATTGAAAAATTAGAAATTTGACAAAACGTTTTAATTCGGATGACGCCTTGGATTTTTCGGACTATTTTTGAAAGATTTGAAACTTTCTTTGAAATTTAGATTCATAGCACCCCTGGCCAATTCGGTTATCCGAATCTCCTTTGACTAGTCAATTCGGCTGCCTCTCAGCCAATTCGACCATCCGAATGTATTTGACAGGATTTTTAAAATTTTCTAAAATTTTAATTTAGACTACCTCTGACCAATTCGGACGACCATATTGGTCTGACATATGAATAACAGCTAGTTTTCTAAAAAATGAGTATTTTTTTTCTATTTTGCCTCACAAATAATTTCTATAAATACTAAGGACATATAATATGATAAAATAATGATTCTTGAACTTTAAACTTGAGTAAAAAACACTTTCCAAAACATTAAAAAGAAAAGATCATCCTAAAAGATAAAAAGATTGAGATTTTTAGTTGTTCATCATTCCATTTGAACTAATCATTCTTCCTTGTAAATATTTCTTGAGAAAAATTATTGAGTGAGCTTTAAAAGATTATATTCACCCTATTAAGAGGTTCTCTATCATTTGTAAATTTCAAATTGGTAAGATTGAAAGGATTCCCTAAGAGTGAGAGTAAAAACTCAACTCATACCTTGTGATAGCTATTGAGTTAGTTTCACATTCTTTGTAAGATTTGTGAATTGAGTTTGTCTCACCCTTAATGAAGAAATACTATTTAGTGGATTGATAAAATCCTAAACTTAAGCGTTTAGGTAGAGGATGTAGAGTTGAACCACTATAAATCTCTTTTGTCTATTTTTATGCTTTGATTTTATTTCTTTGATTTATATGTTTTATTTCTTTTTATATTGATGTTGTGATCATAACTCGGTGCACATTTAAGTTGAATTGATGTTAATTGATTTGTGGATAAATATTGTTTGTTGATTTCATAACATTCACACACACACACACACACAAAGTGCTTGTTGAATTTCCTTAGACAACTCTTTGCTTAGGATAAATTGTTTTTTTATAGAATTTTTAATTGGAAAATCTAATTTACCCCTCTCTTAGGTTGAATCTAGGGCCAACAATAAGTGAGAAAAAAAGTATAGAAATGATAAAGATATTGAAAGAATGATTGAACTATTAAATAGAATTCAAATAGTATAATATAATAACATAATTGGAATAATAGTTTAATGGACTTAATATATAGAGTTTTTACAGGAATAGAATTAGAAAAGATTAAATAAGTAAGAAAGAAAGATATACAAAGAATAAGGGCATTGAAAAAATGATTGAATTATTAATTGAAATTGAAATAATATAATATAATAATATAATTAGAATAATAGTTGAAATTGAGCTAATATATAGAGTTGTTAGAAGAATAGAATTAGAGGATTAGAAAAGTTAGAAAGAAATATATAAAACGAATAATATAATTAAAAAATAATTGAACTATTAGTTGAAATTCAAATAGTATAATATAATAATAGAATTTCTATAATAAAAATTATAAAAGTTGATAATCTAAACCTAAACCCTAAAACCCTAAACTCTTAACCCTAAAATTAGAATAAAGATTAGAAAAGTAAGAAATGGTATTAGAAAAATAATTATGTAATGGAAATGCAGAGATATAGAAATATTTATAAATTTCTAAAAATTAAAACAAATAGCTTTTTTTTCGATCGATTTGGAACCAAATCGGAATTGCCAGTTTTGACTCCGAACTGCCAAAGCCACGATTTTAGTTTTGGAATCAAAACCACCAATTTGGTTTCGGTTAGAACTAGAACCATGGCCATCTCTTCACGTGGGCATAAGAAAATAAGACTAGGCATTGTGAAATAAAAGAAGGGTGTAACATTTATCAGGTCATCCTAATAAATCCTTTATTGGGCACCAATCATTAAATGCCATGTAAATTTTTTTTAGTGTTTTACCATAATAATAATACACACTACTTATACCATATAATTAACTGAAACCATTAAAACAATAAATTCGTAGAAAAAAATTAAATCACTAATATCAAGGATTAAAAAAATCATTCCAAGATGATAAATCATTCCATAACTCATTCATATCATTTGTTTAAGATTATAATGTCTTTGTTCTGTCTAATGTTCAAATCACTAAAATCAAGGATTAAAAAAATAAATATCAATAAAATTAAATCTACAATTATTAAGCCCCGACCTAGATGTGATTGAACCCTACGACATTATTTTATTAAAATAATAAAATATCAATAAAATTAAATCTACAATTATTAAGTTATAATTATTAAGTTCTAATCTAGATGTGAGTGAATCCTACGACATTCTTTACTAAAATCAGGAATTGAAAGAATATAATATCACAAATGTGAGTGAACCCGACGATCATGATTTTAATCACAAAATAAAATATGATAAGTTTAGATAAAGGATAAAATCTCTCTTTTTATGACAATGTTATGTTGAAGTGGATGATATATTATTTTGTGTTGAAAGAAGATATCGATTTCTTGAAATTTCGGAAAAGATAAAAAATGTTGAGACGTTTGTTTTTTTATTTTTTTCACGCTTTATTTAGTGTTTAAAGAGTTTTATAGTTAATTATATGGTGTAGGTAGAGTGGATTTATATTAAAATGAGACTTTAAAAAATGTTTACATAGCATGAAGTAATTGGTGTTAGACAAGAGATTTATCAAGATGATCCTGATAAATGTTTTTCTCATGAAACAATTACAAAATCCCTTTCCCATTTGAACCACTAATACATAATTACTTAAAAGTGTACCGATTGCTAGTGGCGGAACTGAACAATTTTTTGAAAGGGGCTCAATTGTATTAGAATTTGTTTTCCATAAAACAAGTATTATGTAATTACTAAAGCATCAAAATGATAATATCAGAAAATACACGAAAAATGCGTTAGATTAATAATATTAAAAAATACACAAAAAATTTAAACATTACTAATATTAGAAAAAAAATAAAACTCACAATTAGAGACAACAACTTCACATTTAGAATTTAGGAATTAGGGTGGGGAGAAAAATTCACGTTTAGAGTTTAGGAATTAGGGTGTGGATGAGATTTGAGTAATTAGAATTTGAAAATTCACGTTTAGAATTTTGTTTTTATTCTTACGTAAACCAACATCTTAAGAGTTTTTTTTACTTGGAGTAAAACAAGGTTGTTTTACTACCGAGTAAAACAAAAAAAAATAAAGTAATGAATCACCTTCAACTTCATCACTGGAATATTTTTGTCGTCTATTGGGTAGTGCCATGTGCCCCGACGGAGTCACAAAAAAGAGGTGTTGAAGTGATGGAAGAGGAGTACTCCTCCCCTCTCGTCCAAGAACAAGGGGGGCGAGCTGGTGCCCATGCCCAAGGAGATGTTGTTGTTGTTGTAAATAACAATGATAAAGGCCAGAAATGCCAAAATAAGGATTTTCTCTTGCTTCATGCAGATTAACAATGAAGGTATTCAAATAAAGATTTGGTATTGTGATGATCTATTGATCTCATCTCAAGTTTCATTATTGAATTTTTGTTGTAGAAAGTTTTGCTTGAATATTTTGAATTATAGATTATTCACTTATAATTGAGATTGTGATTATCTATTGAGCTCGTCTCAAGTGTCATTGTGTGTTTTATCTCTAGATTGGATTTTTTCTTAGGAACTTGCACTACTACAAAATGGCCTTTTTAAACCTCCCTTTTTATAGCGGTTAAACATAATCCGGTGTAATTTCTAAAAACGCGATGGCATTATCGTAATATTAAACAAGAAGGATAACAATTTACACCGGTTATAACAGTAACCGATGTAAAAAACAACAAAACAGAAGATTTCAAATTCAAAAAAATAAATATTTTACACCGGTTATTCTTCTAACTGGTGTAAAAACTACTTTCTACACCGGTTGTTAATAATAACCGGTGTAGAAAGTAAATTTTCTACAACGGTTATTCTTCTAACCGGTGTAAAAAACAACATCTTTCTACACTTAAACACTTACCCACCTCTCTCTCACTTTATATACTTCTTTACACTTCAGCTCTCTCAGCCTTCACACTTCGCCACCACCGGCCGATCCAGACCAAGCCGTCCAAGCTCGGAAGTCCGGAGCTGTCTCAAGACCAAGACGACCTCGTCTCCTCCATCCGAGTGGAGTCATCTCATCCAACGTCAAGCCAGCCCTCCTTAGAAGGCTTTGGGACATCAACAGATCTGGACTTAGACTTCGATTACTCTTCTCCCTTTGAGCTTCACACGGGTTCTCAAACACATGGAAGGAAGAATCAGCTTCAAACTGCATGGATCGAACCAGCTGCCTCCAACAAAACTCAGTAAAACTGTTCACAACCGCCGGTGAACAGTGCAAAATAGTGAAGCAGCCTAGCTGGTCCAAGCTCCTGGCCAGCTCTTCCAGCTCAAAATTGCAACCGGAAGATGCGGCCGAAAATTACAAAATAGTTTGTTCTGTATTATTTGTTGCATGTTCCTGTATTTTATTTGGCTTTCGGACTGCTATTATTTGTGTGTTAATCTTTGAGGTTTATGTTGACAATTTTAATTTTTAGGGAAAGACATCTTTGGGGTGGTTAACAGTTTTGGTAAATGTCATGTGAGGAAATCAATTTTGTAAAGTTACGAAATGAATGAATTGAAAATCGAGGATAATGGATTTGATGTTTTTCTTATGGTGATGAATGGTCTTTGGATTGTAAACTAACCTTTGAAGTTCTGAAATCAGTGAGTTTGGGAATACGAAACTTTTGGCAATTTAGTAATGAGATTATGCATTTTTACTTTTTTCAAAGTGTGGTAATGAGATTCATTTGATTATCTTCCCAGTGAGAGTTCTTAGCTTTGATTGCTGTATTGGTGATAAACCGTGTAAAAAGTTTTTATTACACCGATTTTGTTATAACCGGTGTAATAAACACTTTTTACACCGGTTTTATAAACCGATGTAATAAATTTATACCTTTTACACTGCCTGTATCAACACCGGGTCATTTTTATAATAACCGGTGTAAAATAATAAAATCTAACATGTGTAAAATCCCCGTTTTGTACTAGTGTTGGCAGGGGCTGAAGCCCATGCCTGCCCCCGCCTGGTTCCGCCCCTGTCGATTGCTAGCACGAATTGTTAACTTTACTTATATGGAATCCTATTTTTGCACAATTAGTATCAACAATTGAGCGAATATATGACTACACTTGAATATTATCAAATTTCTTATCATGTATTCTTCTACTAAAATTTATTATTAACAGATGGAGTTCAAATGGCCGTCAGAATCCTCCGCCAACATTATACACTTTGTACTTCGTATTTTAATATTTTGATATGTCTATATTCGTATGAACATTTATGTCATTAAAATTTGTAATTATTCTAGTTTATTTTAATATAAAATTAATTTTTTATAATTTTATTTTATATTGTGAAACTATTTTTGGTGATTTCCTATTTTTCTTTTGGAGTAAAATAAGTAAGAAATTACCAAAAACATTTGGTGAAAATATTAAATAAAATTAGAAAAAATAATTTCTATACGAAAATATTTTAAAATGATTGTAGACCTTAATGGTATAAGTTTGATATGAATAACTATATTATTATGATTGTTTATTTGGCGTGGGAGATAATACCAAGAGACTTAATAGAGACTCAATAAGAATTTAAAACTCAATTTGAACCCCCCCTCCCACCAGATCCTTGGATCTGCCCATTACCTACACACTACCTATGTTAGACATGGCCACTTGGCTGGTTCTGGAACCGAAATCGTGGGCCCCCCAGTTTCAAACTGGAACCGGAACTGGCAAAATAAAACTAAATTTCTTGTTTTTAATTTTTATAATTTTATAAATATTTCTACATCTCTTCATTTTCATCACATAATTCTTTTTCTAATATTATTTCTTACTTTTTTAATCTTTATATTTTAGATTTTAAAATTTAAGGTTTAGGGTTAGGTTTAGTGTATCAACTTCTAATTAATTATTTTAATTATATTATTATACTCTTATGAATAATGTGATGAAATTCATGGTGTTCTACGGTAAGTCAAAAGAGTATTACTAATATGCTATTTGAATTTCAATTAATATTTCAATCAATTTTTTAATACTCTTATGACTTATCATTTATATATCTTTCTTTTTCACTTATCCTTCATAATTCTATTTTTCTAAAACATTTATATATTAGTTCAATTTCAACTATTAATCCAATTATTTTATGTATCAACATTTTTAATTTATATTAACCTAATTCTATTATTCTATTATGATATTATACTATTTGAATTCCAATTAATAGTTTGATCATTCTCTCAATACTCTTATTATTTCTATATCTTCTTTCTCACTTATCTAATCTTTATAATTCTATTATTCTAAAAAATCTATATATTAGTTCAATTTTAACTACTATTCTAATTATATTATTATATTATAATAGTTGAATTCCAATTAATAGTTTAAATGTTCAATTATTTTTTTAATATTCTTATTATTTTTATATCTTTCAATCTCACTTATCTAATTCTTCTTAGTTCTATTCTTCTAAAAACTCTAGTTATTAAGTTCAATTCTAACTATTATTATTCTAATTATATTATTATGTTGTATTATTTGAATTTTTATTAATAGTTTAGTGATTATTTCAATAGAAATTAAATTTAAAGTAGGATTAAAATCAAAATTGAAACTAAAAATTAGAATACAAATCAGAATTGGAACAAAATCGTAATCAGGACCATAACCAAAGCGGAACCATAACCAAAATTGGCGGTGCTAGAATCGGAACGCCCCTCGGCGGTTCGGTTATGGTTCCTATAATCACAGAACCGGAAATTGGCGGTTTGAAAACTGTGGTCATGCCTAACCCATGTATGCTAACAAATCTTCCCCTTCATGGCAGTCCCTTACGTGAAGTCTAAACACCTTTCAAACCCACACTATAGTGTCATTTGCCAGTCCACATCTTCTTCTTAGTTAGACTTAGGTCTTTTTGATAATTGAAGTGAAGTTTGAAAAATGATTAATTCAAACCTCAACCAAATAAGTTTATTTGATAGTTAAAAGTTGAATGTTTTAATGAGTTAAGAGTCTCTGAAATCGTAGGCGAAATTATTCTATAATTTTAAGCGATAAAAAGTAGTTTATCGTTTAATTTCAGAACAAGCTCAAATGTAGAGGTTTTAAAATTAAATTTAATATACCATAATTATCCACAATATTTGTCTAGTAATGGTATAATTATCCATAATATTTCTTAATCTATTCAAAAGTCTCAATTTACTTCTTACTTCTTTATTCTAATATTTTTATTCAATATACTTTCTTTCTGACTTTTATATGCTAATATTTTTATTCAATATATCTTTCTCCTATATTTTTATTTAATATACATGATTTGATAAAAAAAAATTACACTTTACAATTTGATTAATCTTTTCTACCTTCTTTTTGTAAATCAAGTAATTTTGGTTAATTAAAATTTATAACACCAAGGGACTCACTAGAGTCCCAATAAAAAGGTAGAACCTATCTTGAATCCAAAACTTTAATCCAATGGAATTTGGATCCTCACCAACTTATTAGGTTCTCCAATACTTTTAACTTTTTGAAGAGGTGAATTTATTCACCTTTTATCTGTGGTTTTATACTTGATTCATTGCTCGATCTTGTTCTTTTTTATTCGTTTTAGTGTTTTATTTGTAGGTTTGTCGACCATAGTGTATTCTTGGAAGAGCAAAATCACATGAGAGCCGAATCGGATCCAAAATGAGAGGAGAAGATTCAGAAAGATCAAGAAAGACGTGATTAGGCCAAAATGGTGCATTTCGTCACAAAGAAGCTGGTTCCGTGTTTCACAAGATGTTCAAGGTATTAATTCCAATTGTTGATGATCAATCCTATATTAAAAGTCCTTGGATAGAGTGAAAGATAAGTGCCAAGTTGATCCCATTGAGGTTCGAGACTCCAAGAAGGGTTAACATCGCGAAACACGAGGAAAGGTGATGAAAAACAAATGCTGAAGAAATCTGCCAGGCATTGGTATTTTAATCATCTCTCTCGATTTACATCGAAATTGGATGATTCAAGTGCCATTGGAAAGCTAAGAGATAGAGCTACAACTTTCATGTTTTGGGTTTTTTCACATTCGGCCGGGATCATGGGGAAATATGGCCATTTATGGACGTCGCGACATGGGAGAAGACGTGGATCACTGTTTCGTTTTGTTTTAGAAATTCGTGGACGTCGCGACGTGCGACCGTGCACGTCGCGACATTGGGAAACTACGGTTTTGCGCTCAAAATTTGGAAATTTGCGATTTTGGCCAACTTTGAGTTTCCTTTTCCGACAAGACTTTTGTAAAGCACTTAGTTGCAAATACTTTCATAGAATTATTATAAATAGGGCTAGGGTTTACAAATTTTGTGTGTGACATTATTGGAAGATTTCAAGCAAGGGCTTTCCTTTGTAATAGCTAGGTTTTTTCTACCTCTTCTATTACTTGGAGAATAACATCATCTCTTATTGGATTCATGTTTTTACAAGTCGAGATCACATCTAAGGTGTCTTCTTTCCTTATAATCATGTTTTCAATATTGTGCTTAATTGTTAATATTAAGATGATTGATCTAGCCATGCTAGGCTATATCTTATGTGCTCCCGAGATTATGAATAAGGGTTTTTGTGCTTAATTTACATTCCAAGTTCTATTCTATGGTCTTTGTAAATGAGTTTTACTGTGTTCTTCATAATTATGCATGATTTAAGACCTTAATTATGTATGATGAATATCTTCATAAAGTGCATTAAATTGCTTAGAGATAGCTTGTTTCTGTCATACCGATATATAGGAGGGTTAGAGTAAGTTGTTTGGAATCTATTGTGGGTTGGTTGTGAATTTGTTAGATTGATTTACCTTAATTCTCACCTACCGCTACATAGGAGGAATTTGGGAGGTTAGTTTGGCATTAGCGTGACTGGTTCCGGCGTTGCCTCGGCCATAAAGTATCGGTTGAACTTGAGGGTTTGGTTGAATTGGTAGTTGCAATAGATTCCGGGTTAATTAAGGAAGTGAACTGTACCTACCGTCACATAGGAGTGTTCAATGAGTTATTTAATATCTAAGTAGTTAAGTGCATCAATCACTCCTTTCCTACCGCTATATAGGAGGGTGTGAGTATGTGTGTTTATCCTTATTTTGCATGACCATAGATAGAATGAATGTGTATGTCTTTATGTAACCCTATCATATAATCTCGGGAGTACACTTGCTTGAATTGCGTTTTAAATCATATCACCATCTTTATTTTAGTTAATTGTTGTTTCTTTTGTTACTTTCAGTTTGTCAATTGTAAAAACAGAAAGAGATTTTCTTAAAACTTCAATACAACCCTTTCCCTGAGAAAACGAACTCGCTTTACTATCACCTTCATTGGGGTTGTTTAAGCTTATTTTTGAGTAGGGGTGGATAGCAACCACTATCATATTTTACATACATATTTGCCCCCATCAAATTTTGGCGCCGTTGCCGGGTAAAGCAGTCGTGTTGGAGTTTTTGTTTTTATTTATTTTATTTAATTTTTTTTTGTATTCTTTTCACCCTTTCTTTTTACTCCTTTCATGCACAGGACAAGATCTTGTGGATTGCCAGAATACGAATTTGATCCGGAACTTGCTAGGACGTTACGTGCTAAGAAGAAGTTGGATTCTGCAGCAATGGCTGGTCAAGAAAATCAGCAAAATGTGGGTGATCCTCCAAGGGACCCTCTGATTATTCCACAAGCCCAACCAGCGCTACCTCGTCGTCGGTATGGTGATCATTATGAGCCTCGAATGGACAACTTGGATTCACCATTCATTAACACTGGAGAGCATTTTCAAATCCCGCCAGCTTTCATTAATTTGGTTCAAAATGGCCAGAATTTTCATGGGATGAGTTCTGAAGATCCACATGCACATTTAAGGACATTCCTTAAAGTGTGTAACACAAGTAATCTCCCACATATCCCCCATGATGTTTTGAAGAGAATGTTGTTCCCTTTCTCTCTTCAAGGAGCAGCCGAGAAATGGTATGACTCTATTAATGGGGCGAGAATTGAAACTTTTGATGAGGTTGCAAGGAGATTCATGACCAAATACTTCCCTCCATCTCGAATGGATAAGATCAGAATGGATTTCATGCAGTTCAGTCAAGGTGACAATGTGTCTTTCACAGAAGCTTGGGATAGATTTCGGGAACTGTTCAATAAATGCCCAAATAGTGGGTTGGAGCCGGGACGAGAGTTAAATTTCTTTTGCAATGGACTTAATGTGGATACTATGCATTTAGTAAATCTTTCAGCTGGAGTAAACTTGCGAGATAAAACCCTAGAAGAAGTTGAAGAGATTTTTGAGCGTATAGTAAGCAATAAGCTGATGTTACCCACTGGGAGGAGCAACCTTGGAAGACGTCAAATTGGGATGTTGGAGTTGGATAAAACCACCAACTGTGAAGCACAGATGACAGCCATGCAGAGCCAACTGGCTAGTATTCAAGCAGCATTGACAAACAAAACCACGTCAACTTGTGGTTTATGTCAAGGAGAACATCGCATGGATCAGTGTCCTCAAGTAACCAATGAGCAAGTGCAGTATGTCAACTATAATGGGAGTTCAAATCAGTGGAAGCCATCCGGTGGGAACCAAGGATATCAAGGAGGATAGAATCGCCCACAGTATAATACGTCAAGACCAACTTATCCACCTGGTTATGGTACCCAACAGAGCACTCAAAATGGTATGCCACAAGCATCACTGGAGGATGTTATCACAGTGTTGGGGGGTAAGATGGACAAGCTTTTTGGAGAATGTCAACAAAGAACAACTAATTTGGAGAAAGTAGTAGAGCTTCAAGGTGGTATGTTAAGGGAGCACAATGCTATCCTTAAGAATGTGGAGGTTCAATTAGGCCAACTGGCAAAGGAAGTTCATAATAGACCAGCAAGGACTTTACCAAGTGATACTTTTCCCAATCCTAAGGGAATGGAGCAATGCAATGCTGTGACACTACGAAGTGGTAAGGAATTGCATTCTCTAATAATTTCTGAAGAGGATTCTCCAAAGGATGATCAAGAGGCTGTCAAAGTTCAGACGGAGGTGAATAATATTCCCAAGCAAGCAGAGAAGAATGAGAGAATTTCTGGTAGAAGATGCAAGAAAAATCCTCCAAGTGCTTTTAATTTTCCAGATTGTGTTCCACCTCCAGCTTTCCCTCAAAGGTTGCAGCCATCAAAGAAGAAGATTTTGTTCAGCAAATTTGCTGAAAAGATTAAGCAACTCCACGTGGAATTACCTCCGCTGGATTTGGTAAAGTTAGCGCCTACTTGCACAAAATTCTTGAAGGATCTTATCTCTAATAAGGAGCAAATTTTGCAATGTGAGAAGGTGATCCAACTAAATGAGGTTGGGAAATGCTTGATGAAGACCAATCTTCCTCCTAAGCTTAAAGATCCGGGAAGCTGCACAATTCCATGCAAGATTGGCGCGAGATGCTTTGCGAAGGCATTATGTGATTTAGGAGCTGGTATCAATTTAATGCCTTATTCTATTGCTGTCAGTTTGGGTATGGGTGAGCAAGTAAAACCAGTGGCGATAACTCTCCAGCTGGTTGATAGATCCATTATTACTCCTGTGGGCATAATTGAGGATGTCTTGGTGGTTGTTGATAAGTTCACAATTCCTGTGGACTTTATTATCTTAGACATGGAGGAGGATGAGGCAGTTCCTCTCATATTTGAAAGACCTTTCTTGGCAACTGGAGATGCTTTAATTGGCGTCCGCAGCAAGACCATCACTTTTCGTGTCAATGGCGAAGAGGTAATATTTAATGTCGATAATGATAAGAAGCATCAGAAGGACATTAATACTTGCTTTTACATGGATGTTGTTAAAAACTCAGTTATTGCATGCAATCCTATGAAAACATGTACTGTGAATGATAATGACTCTTTAATGCATATATCTAATTCTGAAGTGCATAAGATAGATGAGAATATAGCATTAGAGTTGAGAAATATGGTTGAAAATGTCCTCATAGAGACTTCCATTTTAGAGATAACTGATGGTGTGGAGATGACTAAAACTGAATACCATGTTAGTTTAGATAAGGAAGATTAGTGGATTTTTCATGAAATAACTAATATGGTAGAGAACTGTTTTATTGATACATCCATCTTTGAAATTACTGATGATTTCATTGAGACCATGGAAGCAAAGCCGTTGGTGGATTCTTGTATTTCTAACAGGGTGGAAGAAAAGGTGACATCAAAGAATGAAGAGTCCTGGGGAATCCCAAGGATAATGGTGCAAGAAGACAAGGAGGAATCTACCTTGGAGGTGCAAGAGTGGTACAATGTTGAGTTCATTGAACTTGCTCCTCAAATGCATGAGCTCAAGTTCCTCCTTAAAGGGCTGCACAAGAAGCATTATGCAAGAAGGCAGAGTGCTCGTGAGAGAGGTTTCTTGTGGTATAGGATGGGTATTCCGAGTATTGAAGGAGAAGGGCCACAATAATAAGGTCTAGCTAGGGACCAAATAAACCTAGAACTACCTTCTTACCTTTCTTTTCTATTAATAGTTTTTATGTCTTTGTTTTTTAGTTTTTAGTTTGAATAAAGAAGAAGGCTACTTGAGACATTGACAAGGATTCAACTGCACAACAAGCTTACTGAGAATGACGTGGATAATAGGTGAATTCTTTCCTTTCTCACACATTGAGGACAATGTGTATGTTAAGTGTGGGGGGGATGATATTCATGTTATTCAATTCATGTTGTTTTGTATGTCGTTATGCTTAAATTCCTGGGAGTTGAAAGTGTGGATGTTATGCTTTGATTAATGGTTAATTGGTTTTTCTTAGTAGTTTTGATTCGTATTAGTTATTCTCTTGCGTAAATCTTGGCTACTTCAATCAGTAATTCAGTAATGATAATTCTTTTCATAGTTAGACCATGGTTTTTAGGTGTTTTATTTTGTGTTGTATCCAATTTTTGAAAATTTTGATCTTGTTGTGATAAGTGTCATGTTGCCGATGATTGGATTTTGTCGAAAGATTCGATGTGGGATAGGAGAATAATATGCTATCTAGAGGAAGTCGGGTCTTTGATAGAAATTTTAGCATTTTGAGTCGACCATATTCATGCACTTAGGGGAACTACTGAGGGGATTGATGAGTTCGTAATCATTTAGTGGTTGGAGTGTTTTTAACACTTTGTTTAGTTAAAACTCATATAACTCGCTTATGATGTGCTCTTAATAAATGTGCTTGCATAATTATTCGCACTTAATGCTTTTGCATTTTTAACCTTGTTATGCTCATACTATCGTCCCTCTATGAGATTGCTTTTAATGATAACCCTAAGAGAACTCATATGGATTGTAACGGAGACTAGAAGCCATAAGACTCTGGCTTCATATTGTCACTCCTCTACGAGACTGCTCTTAAACGAAAAGTCAATGGAGAACTTGCATAAGTGGGAATGGGTCTAAAACCCGAAGGTGAGACAGTACTCCAGGTGGATGTCACGGGAATTCCAATGAAATACCCTAATTAAGTGTAACAATCTTGGGGAACGAGTGTTATATATAAACCTAAGGGTTTGCTGAGTGAATTCTCATTAATATGAGCTGAATAATGAATCTTTAATAGGATTAGTGAGAAAGAGTTGAGACAAAGACTTAGTTGTTGGAGCCCTGGCTTATGGCGTGGTTGTGGATGATTTATGAACTAAGGTGGAACCTATCACACACACACACGTGGTTGGCTCAACGTGTCTAAATGAGTATGTCAATGCACTTTGATAACTTTTGGGGACTCATATTATGTGTACTTGGCATTTGAATACTTGCGATTATGAGGATAATACATGGCACTTGTTCTTAGATCGGATTGATAAATTGGATGAATTGGATGCATTTGATGTTATGTGTTAGTTCTATTTGTTAAGAGTTGTTGTGTTAAATTTTTTTTTTTAGTATTATCGTGTTTGGCTTAGTTTGTTCGGGACGAACAAAGGTTAAGTGTGGGGGAATTTGATGAGGTGAATTTATTCACCTTTTATCTGTGGTTTTATACTTGATTCATTTCTCGTTCTTGTTCTTTTTGATTCGTTTTAGTGTTTTATTTGTAGGTTTGTCGACCATGGTGTATGCTTGGAAGAGGAAAATCACACGAGAGTCGAATCGGATCCAAAATGAGAGGAAAAGATTCAGAAAAATCAAGAAAGACGTGATTAGGCCAAAAAGGTGCATTTCATCACAAAGAAGCTGATTCCGTGTTTCACAAGATGTTCAAGGTATTAATTCCAATTGTTGATGATCAATCCTATATTAAAAGACCTTGGATAGAGTGGAAGATAACTGCCAAGTTGATCCCATCGAGCTTCGAGACTCCAAGAAGGGTTAACATCACGAAACACGAGGAAAGGTGATGAAAAACAAATGCTGAAGAAATCTGCCAGGCATTGGTATTTTGATCATATCTCTCTCGATGTACATCCAAATTGGATGATGCAAGTGCCATTGGCAAGCTAAGAGATAGAGCTACAACTTTCATGTTTTGGGTTTTCCCAAATTCGGCCGGTATCATTAAGAAAAATGGCCATTTCTGGACGTCGCAACATGGGAGAAGATCCACGTCGCGACGTGGATCACTGTTTTGTTTTGTTTTAGAAATTCGTGGACGTCACGACGTTCAACCGTGCACGTCGCGACGTCGGGAAACGACAGTTTTGCGCTCAAAATTTGGAAATTTGCGATTTTGGCCCACTTTGAGTTTCCTTTTTCGACAAGACTTTTGTAAAGGACTTAGTTGCAAATACTTTCATAGAATTACTATAAATAGGGCTAGGGTTTACAGATTTTGTGTGTGACATTATTGGGAGATTTCAAGCAAGGGCTTTCCTTTGTAATAGCTAGGTTTTTTCTACCTCTTCTATTACTTGGAGAATAACATCATCTCTTATTGGATTCATGTTTTTACAAGTCGAGATCACATCTAAGGTGTCTTCTTTCCTTATAATCATGTTTTCAATATTGTGCTTAATTGTTAATGTTAAGATGTTTGATCTAGCCATGCTAGACTAAATCTTATGTGCTCCCGAGATTATGAATAAGGGTTTTTGTGCTTAATCTACATTCTAAGTTCTATTCTATGGTCTTTGTAAATGCGTTTTACTGTGTTCTTCATAATTATGCATGATTTAAGACCTTAATTATGTATGATGAATATCTTCATAAAGTGCAGTAAATTGCTTAGAGATAACTTGTTTTAATCTGTCCTAACACTATATAGGAGGGTTAGAGTAACTTGTTTGAAATCTATTGTGGGTTGGTTGTGAATTTGTTAGATTGATTTACCTTAATTCTCACCTACCGCTATATAGGAGGAATTTGGGGGGTTAGTATGGCATTAGCGTGACTGGTTCCGGCGTTGCCTCGGTCATAAAGGAGCGGTTGAACTTGAGGGTTTGGTTGAGTTGGTAGTTGCAATAGATTCCGGGTTAATTAAGGAAGTGAACTGTACCTACCGCCACATAAGAGTGTTCAATGAGTTATTTAATATCTAAGTAGTTAAGGGCATCAATCACTCCTTTCCTACCGCTATATAGGAGGGTGTGAGTATGTGTGTTTATCCTTATTTTGCATGACCATAGATAGAATGAATGTGTATGTCTTTATGTAACCCTATCATATAATCTCGGGAGTACACTTGCTTGAATTGCATTTTAAATCATATCACCATCTTTATTTTAGTTAATTGTTGTTTCTTTTGTTACTTTCAGTTTGTCAATTGTAAAAACACAAATAGATTTTCTTAAAACTTCAATACAGCCCTTTCCCTGAGAGAACGAACTCGCTTTACTATCACCTTCATTGGGGTTGTTTAAGCTTATTTTTGAGTAGGGGTGGATAGCAACCACGATCACATTTTACATACATATTTGCCCCCGTCACTTTTTGGATGCAAAATTCATGCACACTGCCCATGAATTGTAACCGTTTGAACTCTTTGGTTGTTCAAACAATTCAATTCTTGTTTACTCTTTTATTTTAGATATTTGCTATTTGATAGAGGTCAAATTGGGCAATCATGTTGGTACTTCTCAAGTTGGAGATCGTGGTGGTCATTCCATATGATCGTGATCAAACTTTCATTGGATCTTTTTGGCAATTTATTTCCCATAAATGTCAAACCCAAAAATGTTTAATAATCCTAGTGTGTGGCAAGTTCGGTATTTTGTTTTTATTTTATGTTTTAGAAAAGTGTTAGGTTAAGAAAAGAGGTCATGTGGTCATATTCTTTTAGGTTGTTTACTCGTTGTTTTGTTTTAGAATGTTTCTAGGGTTGTTTGTGTGCCTATATAAAGGCTTTAAGCATTGTAATTTCATTTTGAAGCTTGATAATGAAATTATAAGAGTTTGTTTTCTTTTGGGTTCTTTATTAGGGATTTATGTTTGTTTATCATAGGCAGTGTTATTAAAATCGGACTTGATCGGCTAGTTCGACTAATTAAACTAGGAACCAGTGGCTTGTCTAGTTTGGTTTCAACTTAAAAACTGATAAAAAAATCAGATTTGACTGGAAAAATAAAAAATCGGTTAAAACCCGATTTTCTAGTTTTCTAGTTAATTTTTTTTAAATTTGGGCCATTGGGTATTTAATTTTTCAATATTTGTAGGTAAGGCTTATGGGTCAAAAATTGAGTAAAATCATTAAACTAAATAAAATAACGATCTCATTAATGTGGGTTTATAAGTATGGTGTAATTGTAAACTTAAACCAAATAAGGCTATTATTATGGCATAAATAATAAGGCACCCAATGAGAAATTATGAAAATGAATGCTACTAGTATTTTGAGTTGTGTTATAAAAATACTACAAACTTGTAGTATTATATTGTGTAACAAGTTGTTATATCACTACTACAAAGTAGAGATATAAATCTTATGTTACAACTACTACTATCAAATATGAAACAAGTATGAAAAATGCTAGAAAGAGAGAGAGTATTATAGAGCAAAGTAGAACAAAATATAGTAAGCCTTCAACCCTATTTCCCTTTCACATAATCCTCTATTTATAGGCTTGAGGTACCTTGTAACTTACAATGTTCTAAATGAAAATTACAAGAGTTACATAAGTTACAAGGTAGTGGGTGATAATGGGATGATGTTACATGAGTTATAGAAATAATGAGAGATAAAGTGGTAGAGCATGGTGTATTTGGATGGACATTCACAATATGTTCATAACACTCCCCCTTGGATGTCCATCTTTAAGATAAATGTCTCGTTAAAACCTTACTAGGAAAAACCCAATGAGATCTAGTGAATGAAAAAGAGTATATTTTTCATATATAACATTACCTCGTTAAAAACCTTACCAAGAAAAACCCTAATGGAAAAAAAACCTTGGTTAAGGAAAAAAAGTACAATGTATAATAACTCCCCCTCTTGAGCACATAATTTGACATCTTTCAATTGACGTATTCCAATCTTATATACCAACTTTTCAAATGTTGAAGTCGGTAGTGATTTAGTGAAAATATCTGCCAAATTGTCACTTGAACGAATTTGTTGTACACGAATTTCACCATTCTTCTGAAGATTGTGCGTGAAAAAGAATTTTGGTGAGATGTGTTTTGTTCTATTACCTTTGATGTATCCATCCTTCAATTGAGCAATGCATACAGCATTATCTTCAAACAAAACAGTGGGAACTTTCTTATCCAAATGCAAACCACATGTTTCTCGAATATGATGGATCACTGATCTCAACCAAAAACACTCCCTACTTGCTTCATGAATTGCCAATATTTTAGCATGATTTGAAGAAGTAGCAGCTATAGTTTGTTTCATATAACGCCAAGAAATAGTTGTACCACCACATATGAACACATAACCCGTTTGTGAACGACAATGATGAGGATTAGATAAATATCCAGCATCTGCATAACCTATTAGATCAAACTTGATTGTTTTAGAATAATAGAGACCAATATCTACCATACCTTGAAGGTAACAAAATATATGTTTTATACCATTCCAATACCTTCGTGTAGGTGAAGAACTATATCTTGCTAGTAGATTCGCAGCAAATGAGATATCAGGACGTGTATGACTAGCAAGATACATTAATGCTCTAATAGCACTATAATATCGTATTTCTGAACCAAGTAATTCTTCATCATTTTCACGAGGTTGGAAAGGATCTTTATGCACATCAAGTGATCTCACAACCATAAGCGTGCTTAAGGGATGTGCTTTATCCATATAGAATCTTTTAAGCACTTTAGCTGTATAACCCGACTGATGCAAAAATATGCCATTTTCCAAGTGCTCAATTTGCAATCCAAGACAAAATTTTGTCTTTCCAAGATCTTTCATTTCAAATTCTTGTTTCAAAGAGTTAACAACTTTTTCGAGCTCTTCAGGAGTTCCAATATAACCCTCGAGCTCTTATATCGCACAATTTCATTATTCTCATTTTGTTTTCGCACAAAGACCCATTTATAACCCACTAGCTGCACATCTTCAGGTGTGCGTATTATAGATCCAAAAACTTTACGTTTTGCCAACGATTCTAACTCTGCATGAATTGCGTCCTTCCATTTTGGCCAATCATTTCTTCGTCTGCATTCATCCATAGACTTTGGTTCATGATCCTTGTTTTCATTCATGATAGTAATTGCTGCAGCATAGACAAATATATCATCGACGTCGATTCTATATCGATTCCACCTTTCCCCAGTCATGACATAATTTATTGAGATCTCATGATTATAAGAATTTTCAGGTACCTGAACTTCTTCTGGAAGTTTATTATTTGTCATGTCGGGAATTTCCATTTTTGAAGATTCTTTTGGAACCTCTATTACCTTGATTTTGCCATCATTATTATTTGCTCCTTTTCTCTTTCGAGGATTTTTTGTCTTTGGAACCAATTGGTCTACCACGTTTCATGTGTGCCTTAATTGATTACTAGTAGTAGAAGGTCCTTCAGGGACATCAATTCAAATTGGAGCATTAACAGCCGGTATGTGTGACTTAGTTACACGTTTTGGGTCAGTAAAAGCATCTGGCAATTGATTTGCTAAACTTTACAAAAGAATTATTTTTTGAACTTCCAATTCACATTGATTTGTACGAGGATCAAAATGAGATAATGATAATTCCTTCTAACTAATTTTCTTAACCAGTTGTTTATTTTCTCCCTCTAATGTTGGAAAAACTGATTCGTTCAAATGACAATCAGCAAAATGAGCCGTAAAGAAATCTTCCGTTGTTGGTTCAAAATATTCAACTATAGATGGAGATTCATACCCAACATATATTCCCAACCTCCTTTGAGGTCCCATCTTTGTGAGTTGTGGTGGAGTAATTGGAACATAAATCGCATATCCAAAAATTCTAAGATGGGTAATATTTGGTTTCTGACCAAAAACCAATTGTTGGGGAGAGAATTCATTATAATTTGTTGGCTTTATGCAAATTAGTATTACAACATGCAAAATAGCATGTCCCCAAATAGTTGTTGGAAGTAAAAACATTGGTCTCGCAATTAATTGAAGACGTTTAATAAATGATTCTGCCAAACCGTTTTGTGTATGAACATAAGCGACAGGATGTTCAACACTAATCCCAATAGACATACAATAATCATTAAAAGATTGGGATGTAAATTCACCAGCATTATCAAGACGAATTGTCTTAATAGGGTAATCTGGAAAATGTGCTCGTAATCGAATTAATTCCGCAAGTAATTTCACAAACGCCAAGTTGCGAGTTGATAATAAACATGCATGTGACCATTTAGTTAACGCATCAATTAAAACCATAAAATATCTAAATGGTCCACAAGGTGGTTGAATAGGCCACAAATATCACCATGTATGCGTTCTAAAAATGCAGGAGATTCAGTACGAATTTTCATTGGTGATAGTCTTATAATTAATTTGCCTTGAGAACAAGCAACACATGAGAATTCATTAGATTGAAGAATCTTCTGGCTCTTCAAAGAATGACCATATGAATTCTCTAAAATTCTTCGCATCATTATAGAACCGGGATGGCCCAACCGGTCATGCCAAACAATAAAATCATTATGATCAGTAAACTTCTGGTTTACTGTTGCATATATTTGAACTGTAGAAATATATGTATAACATAATCCGGAGGAATAAGAAGGTAATTTTTCTAATACAATTTTCTTTCCAAAATCCATACTTGTAATATACAAGTATTCATTATTACTTTCACTTTTAGTCTCAATATGATATCCATTTCGGCGAATATCTTTAAAATTTAACAAATTTCTTTGAGACTTAGAAGAATATAATGCATCTTCAATGCAAAATTTTGTTCCTCCTGGTAAAATTATTATTGCTCTTCCGAAGCCTTCAATCAATTTTGTACTACCAGATATAATATTAACATGAGTTTTTTTCATGTTTATATAAGAAAAATATTTCTTATCTTTTAGTATGGAATGTGTTGTTGCACTATCTTCCAGACATAATTCTTTGTCATTGATCATTGAAATGTCCATTTTCTTCACAAAATAAAAATTTCAAATGACAATTGTTTTAATTTCTTTAAGTATAAAAGAAATATTGAAAACAAATGCATTAATCATAAATATTTTTATTTAAGAATATCTAATGTTAATATTTATTCATTGCATTAAAATAAGCAACCAAATATTTATTCATTACATCAAAGTAAGTGATTAGAATATTTATTCTTGGAATTGTCATTATTAATCAAATGACTTGTATCACCTTCATGGTGATTGATAAAGAAATTCACATTATTTGATTCCAAACATTTGGTATTTATTTTTCTTCAAGAAAACATACATTCATATCTTCTTCACGAAGAATTTGAGACATTATAAATAAACAATAATCAATAAATATAAATAAATTGCATAATTAAAAATTTACATAAAAGATACAAAATAATAAAATTATGTAATCATATTACACCTTCAAGGTGATAAATAAAATATGATTAAACTGCACCTTCAGGGTGTTCAAAATAATATAATATGTTGAGATTCATCATATTAGTATTATCATAATATTTTATCAATAAAGTTTGTCTCAATATCGTGGCATTTTTTTTTCAATGATGTTTGATAAAGCTTAACGATATGCTCCGCAGTACGACAGGTATGAGTCCAATGATATTCTATACCATATTCGTAGTAACTCTTTTTGCCATTTTTCTTTCTTTCAATTTCATTAACCCACTTCTGAAGGTTATTTTATTTCTTGTCACGGTAATCATTATTTTGATTATATGGCATATTTTTTATCAAACATACCGTGCTTTTGAAATAACAACCAACTTCAAGTGGTTGAATCTTTCTTCCAAATTAATCCATATATAATATTCATTATATTATATCCAATAGTACATATTCATAGTATAAAATAAATTAATTGAAAATGAAAAGTATTACCATATGAACTTACTAAAAGTCCAAACCTATACTTAATAATTCTTTCAATATGCAACTTGAATTTGATTTGCTCCAACTTTCTCAATTGGTAGAGAATTCGTGCTAATAACGTGTTATAAAAATACTACAAACTTGTAGTATTATATTGTGTAACAAGTTGTTATATCACTACTACAAAGTAGAGATATAAATCTTATGTTACAACTACTACTATCAAATATGAAACAAGTATGAAAAATGCCTGAAACATAGAGAGTATTATAGAGCAAAGTAGAATAAAATATAGTAAGCCTTCAACCCTATTTCCCTTCACATAATCCTCTATTTATAGGCTTGAGGTACCATGTAACTTACAATGTTCTAAATGAAAATTACAATAGTTACATAAGTTACATAGGTTACAAGGTAGTGGGTGATAATGGGATGATGTTACATGAATTATAGAAATAATGAGAGATAAAGTGGTAGAACATGGTGTATTTGGATGGACATTCACAATATGTTCATAACAAGTTGAACTCATAAATTTCAACAGTTATTTTGCTTTAATCATTTCTTGCAATATTAATTTGAAAGGAGTATTAATTTAGAGTAACACCTCTAAGAACATTTACAAATGCAATTTTTTTTTAACATAGATAATTACAAATTTATAAAGAAATTTACGGTTCACTTTGTTTAAATTGGTAGAAGTAGAATCTTTTATTTTCTAACAATTCTCTTAAAAGAAAACTAATTAAGAGAAAATTAAATTTGAAAAATAGAACAAAAATTTGAATTTATATTTATAATTCATTTTTATTTAGTTTAAATTTTATATTATTTTTATAAGATAAGAACATGTTGGTATTTTATTATATTTATATTTTTAGACATATGTAGATTTTAATATTAATATAATTATAATTAATAATTTTTTAATTCATTTTGATATCATCCGATTTTTAATGCTGAGTTCTACGACGACCCCTAAACCAATTAGTTGATCTGTTTGTATTCCCATCCGACTTACTGATCATAGGGATGATAAATTGTTCTTTTGAAACTTTCGGTTGCTTTCTACATTGTTGGATAGAGTTCGAGTTAATTACTTGTTAAGTTTTGGTGTTTTCTAAATTCTAATGTGTTTGGTTAAGGTCAAAATACTCTTTGCTTGATTCTAGAAAAGGATCTTGAAACATTTGTTTAAAAAATGGAGTTGCTACTAATCACGGGTTGGATAGAGGTTCGTATCAGACTATCAGTATTAGGAAAAATGATTGTGGTGTAAACACTCTTCTGAAAGATTTAGAACTCTTTAGTTGTTCAAACAACTCAAACCAGAGAAATCTAAACCAGTTTTAGTTGATTGAAAATAATTGGGTGTACACACAATCCTGAATAGTTTGAAACTCTTTGGTTGTTCGAACAGCTCAAATCTTATTTGATTGGTTTAGACCACTTGTATCATGTAATACATTATACTTCAAGGTTTAGAAAATCTTAGACCGTGTAATCTAATTTTAAGTAGTTAAGTGGTATCCAAATATGTTTTGTTTATATTAATAAAAAATATCACTTTTGATAAAAAATAAAAAAAAAAATTCCTTTGAGATATGAAAAACTATAATTTGAATGGGATTCGGCCGGCTTCACACACGTTTCATGTATTTCTTCATTTTTCAAATACTAGTGTTTTGATATGTACATATGTTAAGATTTGTCCTTTTTTTTTTTCAAATTAAGTTTTGGAAGTTTGCCTTTTTAATTTCGAGATGTCTCTTGTTACCTAGTCTAATTAAGAATTGAAGATAAACAAGTTTCGTAATTGTATTAGGAAGTTAGGCAGTAACTTTTATAAAACTACTTTTATATTTGTATTTACTTAGAGCCTATAAATAGGAGTTGGGTTCTTATTATCAGTGTCTTATAATGTCCAACATTAAACTATGTAGTATAGTTCACTCATTCTTTGGTTAGAGTCTAACAATTGTAAATTGATTTTAGTAATATTTATAGTTTTAGTTAAACTACGTCGTTTTGAACATTGAGAAATAATTTTGGACAGAGGAGATCTGATAGATAGATGCTGTAGTAGACGCTTTTCACATTGTAGAGATTTCAAAAAATAGTTTTAAGACACTTAAGTGAGAGATTTCTAGAGAAATAAAATGAATTTTGTGAGAGGAGCAAGTTGTTCTAGAGACCGGGTTGAGAGAAATCAAGTAATTCTTATAATCTCCAATGGTTTAATCATCATTGTTTTTGCCGTAAATTTAAGTTTAATTTGTTTGAGCAAACGATGTAAATCTTGTATGTCCATTTTATTTTTTGATTTTTGAATAATTTCGAGGTAGTAAAAATTATAGCAAACTGGTATTAGAGTTATGGTTAAAATTCTAGACAGGTAGATTGTTTGGTAAAATAAGTTTTTTCTCTTCCTGGTAGGATAGTGTTTAGTGGGCACAGTGTGGACTTATATTGAAGCAGTAATTGAGTCTTTGAGAGAAGAAATTGATTTTCTGATAGAGTAGAGGATTAATTGATTGTCATTAGAGTCATAAATATAAATGAAACATGTGTATACATAATATAATGGCGAAATATAATTTATATACAACATAGTGAAATAAAGTTTTGAATATTATTATTATTGTTGTATTATTTTACTACCACTTTGATTTGCTAATGTCAACTTAGTTGGTGAAATAGTGGAACTCTACTTTAATTCTTTTTAATTTTTATTAATTATCAATTTACCAAAACAACCAAACTATATATAAAATAATAAAAACAACATAATATTATTAAACATGATGTGTCAAAGTTAAATCTGTACTTTTGCAAGGTTTTCTGCATAAAAATTTCGTTAGAGTAAATTAGGATAATTATGAGTAAAATAGATTCTGTTGTTACAAAACTCAAATCAATTATTTAATACGAGAATGGACTAGGTGAAATCATGTTTGCATGGGCTCAAACTAGCAGGAACAATGATCCAGTTTTTGAAAAAAAAAACATTAGCAACTTTGAATGCTATGAAAATTGTGGAAGAATTACAAACTGATAAAGCTATTTGTAAATGGAATTCAATAAATTATGTTTATTCTATTATTAGTAAAAATTATGTTTATTCTATTATCTTTAATTCATCTGTACCATTCACGAAGAAAACCCAACAAGACTGGGATTAGGCATGATTGCTAGGGATGAAGGAGGAAGAATAAGATTTGCTAAGGTAGAAGCTAAGGAGGACCCTTTAATTCCAGTGGCAGCTGATATTGAAGCAATAAGAGCATCTCTTTTTCACGCAATTAAAGTTGGATGGATTAACATAACTACAGGGCGATGCCATGGCTATGATAAATTATCTTGAGAATAGGAAGTTACCTACTGTGGATACAATTGTTATATCCAAAAACATATTTTTGTTGGCAGATATGTTTGAAGAGTGGTCCTTTATATCTATACATAGAAGATTCAATTATGCAAGTCAAGCGCTTGCTAGATAGGTATGCAAAAGTATGCAAAGTAAGTTGTGGGATGAGAATTTTCCCTATTTGGTTGCTCCAAGCAACATAATTTGATGTAGGCCCATTTGCTTGACAATAGATATTTTGTATAATTTTTTGTATCACTTTATAAGATTTCGGACACGAGATCTTATGTCCAAGATTTTTCCTATCTTATTCTGTCTTAGTTAAAACTACGTCTTAAGGTTCACTAATTTCTTTGTTAGGGTCTAATAATTGTAACTTAATTTTAGTGATATTTGTGCATTTAGCCCCTAGTTTTAGTGAAACTACGTCATTTTGAACACTATACAGAATAAGACAGAATAAATATTAGACAGAGGATCTGGTCTCAAGATTTTGACACGAGTATTTAACAGTTAGCCCTTAAGGTTCATTAATCACTTGATAGGGTTTAAGTATTATCTAAAAGTACATTTGTCATATTGATAAGGAGTGATACACTAAATGTTATAGAAGATCCAAAACTGGTTACCTCTATATTAGATTGAGAAAATGATATAAAATACTTCTTTTGTTAAAAAAAAAATTGTAGACACTGAAAGATTAATATTCTGATTCAAGCTGAACAAAATTTTTATATTTAAATTGGCATATCGTCATCCTCAAAAGTGAATTCTTGCGGCATATCATCTATGTTAATGAGCTATCTTCTATGAACTATGATAGGATTGGACTATTTCCATATCTTTATTGCATACAACTGTTTGGTGTGATTTTAATTCCACTATTGTGGATCATGCACTTTTCGTCTTCTATTGAAATATAATTTTTTTAAGGGAAAAAAAACATACGTGTATATATATATACAAAAGTAGCCATCACCACGATTTTGGAACAGCCGATTCTCGATTTTGTGGTCAAAGGAACTAGAATTGGCGACTTTAATTTTGGTTTTGATTTCAATTTCAATTCTGATTACGGTTACGATTTTATTCTGATTTCGAATTCGATTTCAATTTTGATATCGAATCCCACTTTCAAATTTGATATTGATTTTTTTATTCCATATTTTAAATTTTAAGGGTTATGATTTAGGCTTTGTGGTTTAGAGTTTGATAACTTTTAATATTAAAAAAAATTATAAGTTACAAATAAATTTTACAAGTTAGAATCATTTTACTTGGACACCTTTAAATTTGCGATTTATTTCACAATTGCAAAATGAGGTATTTGTTTTGTTCAACTTTTTCATCAAAAATTTTAAAACACAAAACAATGCTACAATAATTATTTTTGCTACAGCAATTTTTATAAATAAAATATTGAATTTGAATTTGAATTTTAAATTTTAATAATAAACAATTCTTCCTAACACACTTCCCACCAAAATAAACTAATAAAATACTAATTCAAATTTAAATTTCAAAATTTTATTAATAAAAAAATCTTCAATACAAATCCCAACAAAATAAAATCATTCATTCCAAACACTCTCAAAATATTCTTTTCTCATAACAAATCCTAGGGAAAAAAATTTTGTGATATAATCAAAAAATAGTTTGTCCAAACGGAGTTCTAGATTGTTAGAAATTAACAAAATTTTTATGATATAAGGATTTATAATTTTAATGTCAAAAAAAATTACAAGTTAAAAATATTCAATTTTACAAGTTAGAATGTTAGATAATTAGATTATCAAAAAATAATAAATAAAAAAATACTAAATTTTATTCATTGAGATAGAAAAATATACAAGTTAAGAATTTTATATCATAAAATTTTTACAAGGTAGAAATTAATAAATGAAGAAACTTGAATGGTATATTGATACACTTGAAAATTTAAATGTATTATGATATACAATAATATAACTATACAAATAAAACTATAATATTTATATAAAAATACCTTAAATATCAAAATTATAATATTTGAAAATTAATAATAAATTATTTCAAATTTTCAATAATCTAAAAATATACAATATCAAAATTTTCTTCATTTTTAATAAACTAATAGTTATCATTGTCGTCATTGTTGGCACTTTGGACATCGGTAATAGGTGATTTAGTAGTAAAAGTAGAGATACTATCGGTGGTCGCATCTAAATTAAAATCTTCTTTTATATATCTTGTTTTTGTTCTCTATGGGAGGTGTTATTCTAATTATCTACGTACTAAAACTTGAATCTCTAAGGGCTCATAGTTCAAACGCGATTAGGTCTCGTCCAAAATGTCGTCACATTGACTGAAAGATTGTTTAACGGTAACGGTTGATTTCGGGGCTACCAAAATTTCTTTGGTGATCAAAGAAATGACGGAGCACACTGTTGGCACATTGTTGTTTTCTTCTTCGGTTATTCTAATACTTTGAACTTCTCAACAACTACCACTCTAACTTGTTAACACTAAAATTAAAATAAGTTGTTAAATATTTCTCAAGTTCTGTACTAGTAGTACCCTTGTATTTTTTTAACTAGTAAAATATTTTTAAATTGGAAGGATAAAGGGAGATACAAAATTGGTAGTTGAAAAATTATTGTGACTAGTGGTACTGCTAGTATGAACTTGATAACGAAAATTAATAAACTATTCATTATATAATGCATTTATTATATTTTTAATTTCATTTATGTACTTGTATTGAATTGTATAATTTTTGAATTATATGGAAAATAATATTTTAACATTTGTAATATAAATTCAATTATTGTTCTAAACCTTTAAAATTAAAACAATGATAAAAAAACAATAGCAACTAAATATAAAAGTAAAATTTGTTTATACTTTGCATCAAAGTTTTCAACATGTTAATAATACTTTGAATGTTCATCATTCATATAGAGCAGCGTCTACGCAATTTGAGGTCTATTAATTGTCACCATTTTATATTAATAACTTGCCGGGCTCTCAAGGGTGTCCATTTTCTTGCCAAATAATTCTAAGTGGAAGAGAATAATAATCAAAATCCCTGGTAAAAGCACAAGGAATGAAGTCTATAAATACCTGCCTCTTCACAGAGGAATGCAACCCCTTCTAATTTCCATATCTTAGTAGCATTTCAGGCAATGGCTTTGACATTGAATGGGAAGCTTATTGTCTCTGCATTATTTGTGCTGGTTATGATGGCTTTTCAAGCCTCATCCCGCAGCTTGAATGAAGCATCTATGATTCTAAAACA
This sequence comes from Ophiorrhiza pumila, assembly GCA_016586305.1. NCBI lineage: Eukaryota > Viridiplantae > Streptophyta > Magnoliopsida > Gentianales > Rubiaceae > Ophiorrhiza > Ophiorrhiza pumila. Next base: position 15,357,090 of record BLIW01000006.1, read on the forward strand.
TGAGCAGTGGATGGCTTAGTATGGACGCGTTTAAAAGAATGAGGCAGAGAAGGCGAACAGATACAAAATATTCAAGGATAATGTGGAGTTCATTGACTCTTTCAACAAGGCCGGAACAAAGTCTTACAAATTAGGCATCAACCAATTTGCGGATTTAACAAATGAGGAATTCAAGACTGGGAATAAATACAAGCCATGGAAATTAAGTTTGTGAATCAAAATCATTTATGTATGAAAATATCAGTGCCATTCCTGCTACCATGGACTAGAGAAAGAAAGGCGCTATTACAGGGATTAAGGACCAAGGCCAATGTGGTAAGTCCAATTATAGCAGTAATCTTTGATTATCAATATGTTATTATGTATTGATCTTTCTCTTTTCTGGAGAATTCTAGTACTAAATTAGTGAATTCCAAGAACGTCTTTCAAACTGTGGCCATAGGCAGAACACTAAATTAATGCTTGTAAGGCTAGTAGGGAAGGGTGTTGAATATCCCCTGCCTTGCCCTGCTCCTTCAGTTCTTGCCCTTGTATGAAAGAAAAATAGAGAATAACTAAAACTTTTTGAAAATTCCAGGATGCTGTTGGGCATTTTTTGCTGTTGCAGCAATGGAAGGAATCAACCAAATCACATATGGTAAGTTGATCTCATTATCCGAACAAGAACTTGTGGATTACGACATAAAAGGCGAAGATCAAGGCTGTGGAGGAGGTCTCATGGATGATGCATTCAAGTTCATTATCAAGAACAAGGGACTCACAACCGAAACAAATTACCCGTATAAGGGAACTGACATACTTGCAGCGCTACCAAAGAAGCTAACCATGCTGCCAAGATTATAGGTTATGAAGATGTTCCTGCTAATAATGAGGCTGCACTTCTGAAGGCTGTGGCCAACCAACCAGTATCAGTTGCCATTGATGCTGGTGAATCTGCATTCCAATTCTACTCAAGTGGGGTGTTCCGTAACCATTCGCCTGTGAACACCCCACTGACTTAGATCATGGTGTTACAGCTATTGGTTACGGAACAGCCGCTGACGGCTCTAAATATTGGTTAGTTAAAAACTCCTGGGGAACAAGCTGGGGTGAGAATGGTTATATAAGAATGCAGAGAGACGTTGCTGCCAAGGAAGGACTTTGCGGCATAGCCATGCAAGCTTCTTACCCAACTGGTTTAAAATGTTGAAATATAGGATAAAACATTCCAGGAACAATGATCGATATCTGCATATGTAATATTCTTGTGTGTTCTGTGTTGTTGATTGTGTGCATATTCTCTTCATGGATTTCCATGTGTACATGAAATTATATAATTAATGATGATATAAAACTTCAGTGTTGTAAAAAGATCGATATTCATTCAATTTTTCATTTTTTCTCAAACCTAAAACCATTTAAACACATTTAAGAAATTTGATCCCTTTCCCTTTACACATTTAGTTTTACTTGAAATTTTCTTTTAAAAAAATCTAAAAATTAAGATTTTAATAGAGAACAACATGAGAATAAATCATATATATTTGTACTCATGAATGTATTACAACTTGAGTACGATTTGAATTTTAAGATAACATTGAAGTTTGTACTTAAAGATCATCAATTAGAACAGTTTCGAGAATCACAAATCATATGTCAAAATTATTGGTAAAATTTATAGTGCCCGTTAATTATTAGTACAAAGCAACATCATAATCAAAATAAATAAATTATCTGACAATTAGATCTCCTACTATTTCTCGTCAAGATGCTGCTTCATTATTTTGTTTGAAATTAGAGTACAATGTAAGTTTAAATCTATTACGTACAATTGATGGTTTCAAATTGTATAAAAACTACACATTTTTTAAAAAATTATTTGATTTCAATAGTGTGCAAAGAAATTTTGAGCAAATATAATTTAGGATAGGATGAAAATTTTGAAGATTAGTGTACTTTCAACCTTCAAAATACGATAATAAAGTCAGTTTTTTTGCAAAAATTTGTTTTTTTTTTCAAAATCGATATTTTCATTTCATAAAAGAAATGAGGTTACAACATAGCTCAATAGCTATATAATCTGATTGTACAATAGTCTCTAACCAAGTTGGGAAGTGATTATCCCAAACTTGTGACTCTCGCATTACAAGGAAGTTTGGCCAGTGCTAAACTAGCTCTATTGGAAAGTTTATGTATGAAGGAAAATGTACATTCACAAAACATATGTTTCAACAATAAGATGTCTTCAACTATTATGAGTGTGTCGGCCGTGGGAGCCATTCTTTTGTTTAGCCTTGCCACAATAGTCTCCACATCTAATTGTATATCAATCTCTGTCCAATTCTTCTTTAACGCATTGAGTTGAGCTTGTCTAATCCCTTTAAGTTCTGCTGCCACTGAGGATTGAGGAGTCCCCCTAGCATCAGCCCATGCACTTAGAATGCCTTCTTTATGATTCCTAGCTATTATTCCTAAACCGACTTTAGCATCATGTTGATGTGAGTGCGAGGACACATTTATTCTGACAACTCCCTCTTTTGGGCATTTCCATCCACTGTCTTGTTGATCTATGTTTTGATTAGAACATTTCAGTTGTTTACACCTATTCATATTTTCAGCATACTCCCTCCCATTCATGAATAGATTTGCCTACAATATCAGATGCAGTGCAATTTTGTCTAGAAAAAATCTTCTTGTTTCTCCTTTTCTATATGTGCCAAAATAAGTAAGCTGTGAGTTCCATCTAGCTTTTCATTTCCTTAAGACTTTTCATATTGCTTAGCTAATCCCACAAATCTGAGAAGGTTGAAGTATAGATAGTGAGGCCATCCCATACTATTGGAGCTAATTTCCATACCTTAAGTGCTTTATGACAGTGCAAGAGGACATGTTCCAAGGTCTCAGCTTGTTCTCCATACCTCTTGCAGTTGTCCTCCTCGTTTATGCCTCTCTTTTTTATCAATGCTTCCGCAGGTAAGCAGCCATAGATACCTCTTCATAAAAAATGTTTAACTTTTTCTTTCACTTGAAGGCCCATAGCTTCTTCCATATTTTCTTTTATCTAGTTGCTCTACCACTGGTGCATTCTTTCCTTGCACTCTGTTCTCGTCAAGTTTGGATCACTTTGTATCCAAATTTGACATCATAGATTTCGGTTTGGTTAAAGTGTCATCACAACCTATCACAACACTCTAACTTACTTGTTGGCATTTGTAGGATCATTTATGCTTCTTGAGAATCAAACAGGTTCCTTACAAGATCGTGTTTCCACTCCTTACTTCCTGGTGACAAGAGTTCAGCTATGGTATGTATGTTACATAAACATGGCTTATTGGAGAGATATTTCATAGGTATATGGTATTGCAGCCAACTGTCTTCCCACGGGTTTATTGAGGTTCCATTGCCCACCAGCTTTCTGCACCCTTTCATGAGGACATATTTTACTTTCAACCAACTCTTCCACAACCACGAAAATTGAGCTTTTGGTTCTGCCTCTAGCAGTGAGGAATTTGGAAAATATTTGTGCTTTATAATCTTGCTCATTAAGAGGTACGGCTTGGTTAGCACTCTCCATAACGGTTTGGCTAACAATGCGTCGTTGAAAGCTTTGAGGTCCTTAAAGCCCATTCCTTTCTCTTATTTAGGTTGAGTCATTTTTCTTCATGATATCCATGAGATTTTCTTCTTATGTTGCTCCTGATTCCACTAGAACTTAGTCATCTCCTGAGTGATTTGTTTGCATAACAAGTCACTTAACTTGAAGCATGGCATGACATGGACAGGTAATGTCATCACTACCGCCTTTAATAAGACTTCTTTCCCTGCAAAGGAGAGGAGTTTGTTCTTCCAGTTTGAAATCCTCTTATGAACATGCTCCTAAATATAGCTAAAAACTTGATTCTTTGACCTACCTATAACTAGAGGTAGCCCCAAGTACTTGCTGCTCTTCTATTCTTTAACTCCATCCAAACTTATACATAAACTTCTTTTCACGTTGCCTGGTGTGTTTTTGCTAAAAAAAGGTAGAAGATTTCTGTAAGTTGATCACTTGTCCTGTGTTGTCAGCATATTCCTGCAGCATGGCTTTTATACACTGAACATGTTTATCATCTGCTTTACAAAATATCAAAGAGTCGTAAGCAAACAACAAATGAGTAATCGAATCTTCATCCCTGAGAATTCATTCCTTGATTTAGCCTTCTTTAGCACGTTTGATAGGCCTTCGGAGCAAAGTAGAAAGAGGTACGAAGATAGTGTATCTCCTTGCCTTATTTCCCTTCCGAGTTTAAGAAAACCTTGTGAATTTTCGTTAATATTAAAGAAAACGATGCAGTGCACATACAGCTTAAGATCCATCTAATGAAGGTAGCATGAAAGCCCATTTTTCTCAGTATCTTTTTTATAAATCCCTACTCAACCCTGTCATAAGCTTTTGACATATCTAATTTAACACCCATCAAGTGGTTATTTCCAGTCCTATTGTTGTTTAGGAAGTGTATGAATTCATGGGCAATGATTACATGGTCTAGAATTTGTCCCCCTAGATTGAAGGCAGACTGGGCAGCACTAATGCAATGGGGTAAGACACATCTTACTCTTTCAGCAAGAATTTTTTTATATTATCTTGTAAACCACATTACATAAACTTATTGGCCTAAAATTTGTTACATTAGAAGGGTTTTCTACTTTTGGGATTAGGGAGATAAGAGTATGGTTTGAAGCTTTTAGCATATCATCATTTTTGAAAAAACTAATTACGGCTTCACAAATGTCTGTTTCAAGTATGTGCCAAAACTTTTGAAAGAAAATAGGGGGCATACCATCAGGACCTGGAGCATTGGTGGGATGCATGGAGAAAATTTTCCTTCTAATCTCTTCTCGTTCCACGGGTTTGGTAAGGGATTCATTCATAGAGGCAGAGATAGATTTTGGCATTCCTTCTAGCATCTCTTGGTTTTATGTTGGATTGGAGGTTGCGAACAAATCTGAATAGTATTCCATGATCTCTTGCCCCATCTCTTCCTCAGTTTCACAGATCTATCCATTCTGTTTTATCAGGTTTGTGAGCTCATTCCTCCTCCTAGCTTGCATTGTACTGACATAGAAATACGCAAAAATTTGTTAAGATCTTTTTTTTGTCATTAGTACTACAATTTTATATTCTATCCTATACAATATTCTATGGGTCGACCCAATTAGGTCAAGGTGGTTGGAGAGAAAATAACCCACCTCACAAACTAATACACTATTCTATAGGCTGACCCAATTAGGTCAAGGGGGTTGGAAAGAGAGAATTCCACCTCGCAAAAAAGAAGGGTAGCTAACTTACATTTGGATTTAGTACTAGTATAAACCTAGTAAATTAACCCACCTTTCATAACCTTCTTAAAAAAATTCAGAAGTAGTGTCATGCACTCTTCTGGTCTGTGAGGTGGGTTCTCTCACTCCATCCCCTATTGACCCAATTGGGTCAATCCCTAGATAGATTGATAGATTAAGAGTAGAGTAGAAGATATCGCTAATGTCAAAAAAAGAGTAGACGCTAAGAATTGATTCCAGAACCTACCCCAACACTGGAGTGTTAACTTCCTGTTTGTGGCCAACTTTGAAATTCGAAAGTAATAAATTGTTGAATTCATTAATTTTATCTAATTCATAATTCAATTAATTTTTACATATGAAAATATAGTGTCGAGAATTTATACAATATGAATAAATATATTGTGTATGAAAATGTATGTAGTATGTATAAGTATGCGTAATGTCTGAAAATGTGTATAGTATATATATTTTATGGTGTAAGAAAATATGTATAGTATATATAAATATGTGTAGAAAGTAAAAATATGTGTAGTGTATGTAAAATGTTTAGTGTGAAAATGTGTGTAGTAAGCATAAATATATAGTGTGTGAAAATATGTATAGTATATATAAAAATTTGTTGTGCGTGAAAATATTTTCTATCACCCTATCTGTTTTTTATTGTGTTGAAGGTCTACCCAATAGTTTGAAGGAAGAAGAAAAAAGAAATGAACTTACAAGCTTGAAAATCAGCAATAATCACCAAATAGTGTCCCACTTATTTTTTTTTTTTCTGATGATTCACTTTTATTTTATAAAGCATACTTGCAGCAGGTTGATTATATCAAGAAGGTGTTGTAACAGTATGGATAAGCTTCCGGTCAACTAATCAATTTTGACAAGTCAGTCATCTTCTTCAGTAAAAACACTCATGTAGAAGTCAGAGCTAGTATTTTTGGTGCTCTGAGTGGCACTGTTGAACATAGGAACAACACATACTTGGGGTTGCCATTGGTGATTGAGAGATACATGACACAAAGTTTTTGTCAAGTGTTAGAACAAGTGAAAAAAATGATAAGGAATTGAAAAAACTAGTTTCTCTCTTCTGCTGGCAGGGAGACTCTACTGAAAACTGTGGTGCAAGCCTTTCACATCTCTACCATGTCTTGCTTTAAACTCACCAAAAACATATGCAAAGTAATTTCATCAACTATGACTCAGTTTTGGTGGAATAAGAGAAAGCAACTAGGAAATCGATTGCTTGGAAGAAAATAACTGAGTAGTGGAAAGATGTGTTGGATATTTAATATAATCCAATAATATGTTCTAATATAATCCAATAAATAATGAACTTTTGTAATGGTCCTGAATGGGCAAGAGTCCATTAACTAGTTTTAACACTAGTGTACTTCTATATATATGCTAGTTGGAGGCAGTATGCTGGGTATTCCACATTAGATACATGGGGTGTAATGCTTCAAGTAATTGCATATTCAATTGCTTGATATAAAAACTCTAATAATGTTGAAGCATTAAAAAGTTAGGTTACTGTAGCGGCACTGTAGCGTCGGCACTGTAGCGGCACTGTAGCGTTACTGTAGCTTCGGCACTGTTCATCAGGTTCACTTCTACCGATTTTTCTTTTAAAAAAATGGAAAAATATGTGCCAATTGATATGGTTTAACTTCAATCTTCTTGTGGGTCTGATTTTAATTCCTAAAAACGAAAGACTCAATTTGGTTTAAAATATGAAAATATTTTTTACACTGTTTTAAGTACTTTTGCTGATATCACTGAGGATGTTGTTGAATCTCAATGGAACAAAGATGACGACTTCTGCAGAGATTATCTCTTGAACTGTCTTTCAGACAATCTTGCAGAAGTTTTTAGCAAGTTTAAGAGTGCTAAAGAAATTTGGGACAATTTAGATACTCAGTTTAAGAAATAGGAGGAATTGTCAAAAACATATCTTGTTAACAAATTCATAAATTTCAAATTCAAGGAAGATATGGAAATAACTGCTCAAGTCACTGATCTAGAAAACTTGAGATCTAAATTGACTACTGAAAACATTAATATTTGTGATCCTTTTCTCGTTGGTGCCATTATCTATAAATTACCATCTGCATGACATTTTTTCAAAACTGAGATGTACAGGAAGAAAGTTTAGGTGGGACTAGATGATCTTAAACGGTTTATTAGAATCGAGAATGAGAATCGAGTTAGGAATACATTGGAGATGGTTAGACAGCAACAGTCAGCTGCTAACGCTGTAATATATCTAAATAAATTTCCTAAGAAATCCAAATCTCCCAAAAGTGAGTCTCAACAATTACAGGCCAAAAAACCTATCTTTAAGAAAAAGAAGGGCAAGTGCCACAATTGTGGGAAATAGAGCCACTTTGTAGCAGATTGTAGGCTACCAAAAAAGGACAAATCTGACACATCATTGGAAGCACATATGCTGGTACAAAAGACTGAGCCTCAAAATTTTGTTACTATAGTAGGCAATCATGGAAAGACCAGTACTTCTTCAGAATGGTGGTTAGATTCTAGGGCAACATGCCATGTTTGCCAAACTAAAAAATTACTTGATGATTGTTCTTGAGGCCAACAAAACTATTGCTGTGGCTAGTGGGGCGACGGAGATTTTGACTCACACTGGTACTGCAAATATCAACCTCTCTTCAGGTAAACTTTTAACTTTAAAAGATGTTAATGTAGTTCCTGTGATCCAAAAGAATTTAATTTCTATTAGTCGCTTAGAATATGCTGGCATGAATTTATTTTTCTCTAGTGGTAGAGTCACTTTATCTGTTAACTCTCATTATTTTGGTTCTGCATTCTTGACTGGTGGTATGTATGAATTTAGTACTGGAAGTGAAACGGTCAGCCAAGTTAGTTCAACTCTAATTGATCCAATAATATTGCATAATCGGTTAGGACATGTGAACTACAAGAAAATGGTTAGACTAGTTAAAAGTTATAATATACCTCTCGATACTTCGATCAGATTTAACAAATGTGAACTCTGTGCTCAAACTAAAATTACTAGAAAACCTTTTCGTCCGGTTTCTAGGAGTACACAACTTCTTGACTTAATACATTCTGACCTCTGTGACTTTAAAAGTACTCCTACTAGAGGTGGTCGGAAGTATTTGCTCACCTTTATAGACGATTTTTCTCGATATTATCATATTTATCTATTAAAATCAAAAGATGAAGTTTTTGATAAATTTAAAATTTTCAAGAATCGTGTGGAAAACTAATTTACTTTGAAAATCAAAAAGTTTAGGAGTGATAGAGAAGGAGGATATACATTGACAGGGTTCAAGGAATTTTGTGCTTCAGAAGGCATAATCCTTGAAACTACTGCTCTTTACTCACCTCAATCAAATGGCATAGCTAAACGTAAGAACATAACGTTAATAGAAATGTTAAACTCTATGTTATTGACAGCTGGTATGCCTTCTTGTTATTGGGGAGAGGCAGCTTTGACTGCTAATCATATCCTCAATAGGTTGCCGTACTCTAAGTTGTCTTCAACTCCGTATGATATATGGCATAAACATTCTTGTAAATATGATACCCTTAAGACTTGGGGCTGCATTACTTATGTAAGGATACCAGACCTTAGAAGACCTAAATTGGGGCCTAGGACTAACACTTGTGTGTACCTAAGTAGTGCAGAGGATAGTGCTGATGATCGGTTCTTGGATCTATCAACCAATGTAATTATAGAATCTAGAGATGTTGTTTTCTTTGAAGATAAATTTCTTCGAGATAAAGGGTTGACAGTACCAGGCACTATCGAAATCATTTCAGAGACACTTATTGAACCTGAATTTACTTCCTTTGATACTCGTATCCCTTCTGAATATGTACCTTTAAGAGTATCTACAAGACAACGAGTTCCAAATACGTTTGGTGAGGATTTTGTCACTTACCATTTAGAAAATGATCCATCCACCTATAATGAAGCGATGAGATCTAGGGACTCCCTATTATGGACAGAAGCCATTGATGATGAAATGAGCTCTCTGTTACAAAATTAAACTTGGGACCTAGTTGATTTGCCGAAAGGGGCTAAGACTATAGGCTGCAAGTGGATTTTGAAGAAGAAACTTAATTCTGACGGATCTATAGCTCGGTATAAAGCACGTTTAGTAGCTAAAGGCTATACCCAAGTATATGGGATAGATTATTTTGATGTCTACTCCACGGTCTGTCATTTGACTACGATAAGAATTCTTCTTTCTTTGGCATCTATTGAGCATTATATTGCGCATCAAATGGATGTAAAGACAGCTTTCCTAAATGGAGATCTGTCTGAGGAGATTTATATGAACCAACCTAAAGGGTTTGTCATGAAAGATTTCGAGAACAAAGTTTGTAAATTAAACAAATCTTTGTATGGTCTCAAACAAGCACCTAAATTGTGGCATCAAAAGTTTGACAAGGTGGTAATGAGTTTAGGATTTCGATCCAGTTATTTAGATAAATGTCTTTACTATCGTTCTATGTCAACTAAAGTTGAGCTTATTTGCTTGTACGTAGACGATATGTTAATACTTGGTTCCGATCATTCTACAGTGAGTGAAGTAAAAACTGAGCTAACAAATGCATTTAACATGTCCGATCTTGGTATGGTCGATACCATTTTTGGTATGAAAGTACATTTTACAGAGTAATGTATTACTCTTAGCCAAGCTCATTACATTGAAAAACTACTTTCTACATGGGGATACAATGAATATACCGTAGTTGAGAACTGTATGATTCTAATAAACGGCTGAGACCCAATGAGGGAGCTAGCGTGAATCAATTGGTTTATTCTAAATTGATTGGTAGTCTCATGTATGCAATGACATGCACTAGACCAGACATAGCCTTTTCTGTAGGCATGCTGAGTCATTTCATTAGTAATCCCAGCCATGAACATTGGCATGCCCTCACGCAACTTATGCGATATTTGAAGGGTACCTCTAACCATGCACTATGTTATAGTGGTCGTCCTTCTATCTTGGAAGCATTTTCTGATTCTTCGTGGTGCTCATCTTTAGGGGATGGTAAGTCAACCAGTGGTTATATTTTCACACTAGGTGGTGCAACTATTGCGTGAAAATTCAAAAGGCAGACTTGCGTTGCTTTGTCGTCTATGGAATCAGAACTTTCAGCTCTAGCTTCCACAGGAGGAAAAGCAGAGTGTATATGAGAACTGATCTTAGATATTCCACTAACCCGCTTAAAGATTACCTCTTTAAATATGTTTTGTGATAACCAGGCTACAATTTCAGCAGTAAAAAAACTCATTCTTTAATGGTAAGAGGAGACATGTTCGACTGAGACATGCCATGCTAGCAAATCTCATAGAACATAGTATTATTACTTTGGTCAATGTGAGATCGAAGGATAATCTGGCTGATTCTCTCACAAAGGGAAAGAACAAAGCTCGAATCTTCAAAATTGTAGGGGATATGAGGTTAAAGATTATATAGATATGTCTTAACCTACATTTATGTTAATTTTGAATTTTTCGCATCTCCCTTTGCTAGCTAAGATAAACATTTGATAATATTTCGACGATAATTATAGTTGTCAGTATATCATTCCACATCTGATGATATATCCTTTTTGGGTGCGTTGACTCATTCCACATATGATGAGGTGATTTTACTCACTCTGGATGTTCTGTTTAGAGCGGTAGTATCATTCCATATTTGATGATGCTGCTTAACTAAATTTGGACTTGACTGCAGTAACATTCCACATAGAAATATGAAATGGTTCTTTTGAAAAAGAAACTGTTTAGGTCTTGTTCTTATAAAAAAAACTGGATATTGATGCTTATTGGAATATTGTATTGATGCATTTTGACATTGTTATATATTTATTTTCAATCATTGAGATATTGTGCTAAGTTCTTCTACTTGAACTAGACACTTTATTTTGTTACACAAATGATTAAATTCATATTTGGTAACTTACAGAAAATGATGGAAATGGAGGAGCTGATTCCAACTGGAATCCTGAAGAGGATGATCTGCTTGTTGGATAATTCCTCTAGAGCTATGGACTGTGGGGGACTATTATTTGAATAACTGGTCCACCTACATACGCTTTGCCTATTTAGTTTGAGTTTAGAATATTTTTAAACCTCTTGTGTACGAAGTTTAGATATTTCTAAAACTTTAATCTTGGTAAAACTTTTGTTAGTGTTTGGTTGGGTTTAGATTATTTTCTAAAACTCATAACTGTGTTTAAAGAATTCATAATTTTGAGTAATGAATCTTTTGTGCTATGAATGATTCAATCATCCGTTTTGAACATTACATTATCTATTTATTGGATTGTGCTATATGTAGAACATAGGAGGAGATTGTTGGATATTTAATATAATCCTATAATATGTTCTAATATAAGCCCAATAAATAATGAACCTTTGTAATGGGCCTGAATGGACAAAAGTCCATTAACTGGTTTTAACACTAGTGTACTTCTATATATATGCTAGTTGGAGGCAGCATGCTAGATATTCTACATTAGATACTTGGGGTGTAATGCTTCAAGCAATTGCATATTCAATTGCTTGACATAAAAACTCTAACAAGATGGAGGGTTAGGACTCCGTGATATTGGAATGTTCAATGATGCCCTTCTTGCAAAAGAACTTTCATTGATGAAGCCCAAAGCAATAAGGCATAGATCTTGGCTGTGGAAAAGTTTGCTAAGTTCTAGATACATGGAAAAAAATGTTGGGTAGAAGTTAGAAACAAGAAATCAATAAAAAAATTGAAAAGATAAATGGATTCCAGACATTGCTCCAAGGAAGTCATAGACCTTAATGGATGAATTGAAAGAGATAGAGTTGGTGAGCCAACTTATGCATCAGAATGGAACTGATGGAATCAAGAAATAATAAGGAATACTTTTCTGGAGTGGAATGCTGAACTGATCTTGAAAATACCTCTAAGTGCACACGAAAATGGAGACAAGTTTAAATGGCACTTCTCTAGCTCTAGAGTGTATGATGAAAGGTTCCTGTACAAAATATGCCAAAAATAGGAAAAAGTAGCACAACAAAGGGAACGGCCAAGTGATGTTCCTGCTATGGAATGAGCAGCTGAAAGCATCTATGGAAAATGAGAATAAATGGTAAGATCAAGCGCTTTATATAGAGAGGAATTCATAGTAGTGCACCATAGATTAAAACTTGAAGCAAAGAGGAATCCTGTAGAGCACCTCTATAGAAACTGTGGGGAATTTGAAGTGAGTATTGAACATGTCTTCTTCTCCTATCCAAAAGCTCAGACTGTATGGAAACTTGCTCCAATTAAATGGCTAAGTCTAACCCTGCTCACTAACTTCAGAGATTGGTGAATGAGGCTAAGAAATCTAAATTCAGGCATGGAGCTCAAAGAGAGGACCGAGTTGACAACTTATTTATTGTAGCACTTGTGGAAGGTAAAATATGTTGAAGCCTTTGGGAAAGAATGAGAACTGAGGTAGGGATTGTGCACCTTGCTTATGATGAGTGGAGGAATTCAACATAGCAAACTAGAGGCTGCACTCAGAAGATACAATATAAGAAATGAAGGGAGGCAAAGATGGACTAGTCCAAAAGAAGGCTGTATTAGGATCAATGTTGACACCTTCAGGAGTGGCTTAGACAATTGGACAGGGATGGGATTCATTGCTAGAAATTCAAAAGCGTGGATGCTATTAGTTTGGACTCATGCTAGGGAGGACGATTCATCTCCAGTTGCAGCAAATTTATAGGCAATAATATTGGCAGTGGAACAAGCTATCAAACAATAGTGAAAATCTATTGAAGTTTAGACATAGGTCAAATTTATTTCATAAATCTAATCAAAGAAATTTCTCCAACAACTGAAGTTTCCCCAATAACTACTAACCTCCAATAGCTGATGAATAGCCTCATGTTTTGTTCTTTTTCTTGGTTGAACATCAAGTTTAATAAAAATTTTAATTCACTTGCTATTTGAACATGTTAAAATAGATAATCTCAAGAGTGGTTTACCATTTTCCTTTGTGGCTTGCCGATTTGGACAAGGCATATACTTTAACCAGGTTGTTGTAATGTGTTATTTTGAAATAACATATGATAAGTTGGTTTTATACCAACTTATATGTGTTATATCACTTAGCTTTTGCCTTGTATTTCATGCAAATGTGTAGTGTTTTGTGCCATTTTGTGCATTTATGTGGTTTGCAACTATGAAGTGCTAAAATGGAGAAAAGGACCTAAAATGTTGATTAATTGAATCAAAAGTGTGTTTGGAGTTAAAGGTTAGGGAAAGGATTCAAGAGTGTTAATGATGTTTGTGAAGATTGGAAGAAAACCCTAACATGCTTGATTTGCTAGTTTTATGTGTGGGCAGAATGGATAGTGCACTTCATTTGAGTATAACGTTCTCAATACTAATCCAAATAATGAAATCTTGGATATTCTGGAAAGCTCTTTGAATATACTTCAATTTAAATGTTGAAAGGAACTTCCACGTCTGTGTGCATATATGAGAAATGAGGGCATCTTTATGATTGCTGCTTCAGGGTTTTGTATTGTTGAGCCTTTTGCCACAGTTTGGTAGAATGTGCATATCTTGAGCTACAGACCTCCAATGATGCTGATTCTTGAACCAATGGAAAGCCAAGAGAAAGCTCTACTACTCTTATGTTAACCCAGAGCTCTAATTCGAAAGGAAAAATCCGCGAGACCTCGTGGGTAAACACTTTTCACGAGGTCTAATTCGAAAGGAAAAATCCGCGAGCTCTCCGCGAGGTCTCGCCATGAAATCTTGTCTCTTCGCCACACTTCCGTATTTTGGTCATAACTCTCTTTTCCGAGATCGAAATTGGATGATTCAAAAGGCTATCGACATCTAAGACATAGGGCTACAACGTTTATGTTTTATGTTTTCCAAATTCACAACGCATCATAGCTAGAATTCGGTTGGAAGTTGCTGCATGCGGCCACAACATTTGCTGCACAAGCTGATCACCTCGCCGCATGCATGTGCTGCGAGGTCTTGCTGCCTCGCACATCTCGCCGCATGTATGTGCGGCGAGGTCTCACCATCCACACACATTTGATGCACACAACCACACCTTTGTATCTCATTCTCAATACTTAGTCACAACTGCACACTACACAACACATACACAACACATACATTGCACATCACATTCTTATATATTCAGCTCATAACACTCACAACATTCTTAGCTCAAGAATCTCACAACACTCTTCACACACTTCACGCTCATATTCTACTAAAACACACTTCATTTGCACTCATTTTCATTACATCTCACAACATTCATTTTCAGCACACACTTCACTCAACATTCATATTCATTTTCATCACATCACATTTTCACTCTTCAACATACTTCATTCATTCATTCTCTGTACATTGCTCAACTCACAAAGCACTTTTCATCACAACACTTTGTATCTTTTCACAACTCACTACACATTTCACTTTCTCATGCATACATGCACATAAGGTGCTGCACTCACTTTACACATTCCACTCTTCACCACATTTCATTTACATTCATTCATGCACACACCTTGCAACACTCGCACACACCTCACCGCACAAACACTTCACTCTCTCGCACACATGCACGTAGGGTGCTGCATTTCACAACACATTCTCACACACACATCACTTAGGTAATTTGTATTATGAACACAATACTCCATTCTTGTTCACCATACTCATAGTCATTTGTTCATGTTCAATATGTTATAGTTACAACTTTCTTACTCGCTTTCGTAACATTACATTTTCATATTTCAACACATTACATTTGCATCCATTTTCATCCATTTTCAATGCATTTTACAACGCATTTTCACAACACCTCTAGCTTACCATTTTCATAACACTCTTCGTTCATACATTGTTTTCACTTTCACTCATTTTCCACACTTCAACACACGAGCACATCTCACAACATCTTTACCTCACTATTTCATAATATTCTTCATTCTTCACTCTTCACATTCACACACATATTCGCACATGTGCACGGCGAGGTCTCGCCGAGAGACCTCGCCACTCACGCACACACGGCAAGGTCTCGCCGAGAGACCTCGCCACCAACACACTTGCACGGGGAGGTCTCGTCGAGAGACCTTGCCTTGGACACATCCGTTTGGTTGATGGAATTTTGGCTAAATGTTGATTTTGTGTTCTTTATGCAGGGAATTTGAAGTCGTGATCACCAAAGGCTCAGAGACGTGATATGGTTGCTGAAGGCGTGTAGAAGAAAGGCTCAAAGGCGTGGATCAGTCTTGTGCTCGAGCTATAGTTGGACAATGTTGTTCATGTGCAGTGGCATTTTTGTAGTTTTCTACTCATTTGACGTTTGCGTATTATTTACGTTTTGAAACCTCTATAAATAGAGGATTTAGTTAGTTTTTTGGACGAATTGATTATTGGAGATCATTCTAGAGTAGAAAACAGACTTTTGATTTTGAGAGCGGGAATTTTCTCTCTCTATCTTTCTCTCTCTAGAATTTTCTCTCCGTTTTCAATTCCGATCGAGAATTTGGACTGATCATTGTCAGCTTCTACTCAATTAAGGAGTAAATTCACAAGACTTTGGTGGATTGGAAGCAATCGAGGTAATTCATTTGGTAAAATCTTTTCAATTTAATGAAAATGAACTGTTCTTCATTGCGATTTGATGATCTGGAGTTGAGAATGGAGTTTTGTGGCTAAATTGATGATGTCTTAGGGTTAGGACCGGATGCTTGAGTAATTAAACGAAGGAAATGCTATGCAATTAACTAAGTAACTAAAGAATGAATTCATACTTGTTCTTAACGAATGAAAAATGTCAAGTTTCATAATTTTTGCACTGTCATTGATTGAATTGAACCTTGATTGTGGTCGCCATGCTAGGTTGAGGCTCGGTTCACCAATTCGAGTGAGAAATGCATGAGATAAGGACTAGAAGTATGATAATGGAGTCTCTTTACTTGATTTGGTTGTTCGTGATCCGAGATGCGGTCGCCAAGCCGATCGGAGGTTATTGAATCATAAGATAGAGTAAGGAGTGGCTTTTTAATACTAACCGAAGGCTTAGAAATTTAGGTCAGGCCTCGCCATGGGAGATCTAAGGTTTTGCATGCTAGAGTTGGTGGTATTGTTAAGTTGAGACGTTGCGGTTTTCATTCGTCATACTTAGGCCTCGCCATGGGAAAGTGCGGCGTTTAGGAGAGTAGAAAGAGGTGCGGTCGCCATGCTGACTTTTAGCTACAATCCTAGGCACCTTTGGTCTTCTCTGAGTTTGAATGTGCGTCAAATGCATAGCATGAGTAGTTTAATGAACAATCATCTGGCACCTAAATCCTAAGACATCGATTTCTTACTTGCTATCTTACAACACTTCTTATTTGTGTCTTTGCTTTATTCCTTACTTCTCTGTTTAGATTAGTATTGTCATTTCTTAATTCATCATGCTTATGACATTCAACAGAACAATTTAGAATTTTCAAAACCAATCCCCTTCCCTGTGGATTCGATACCCTACTCACTTCTTCTACATTAGTTTAGGGGTAAAATTGCAAGGTTAACGACACGCTTGTCAACATACAATGATATCGCTTTTGAAGAAAAAAGAAAGAAAATGATTGTATTATGTTTTGTAGTATGTGAAAATATGTGTAATATGTGAAATGTATATATATATATATATAGGCATGTGTGAAAATGTGCATAGTATGTATAAATGTATATAATGTGTGAAAATGTATGTAGTATGTGTAAATATATGTAGTATTTGAAAATGTATTCAGTATGTGTAAATATGTATAATATGCACAAATGTGTAATTACACGTGAAAAGAAAAAACTTTAAACTATGATAATTATATTATATTAAAAATATTTTAAAACTCTATAGTTAACAATACTCTCAAATTAAATACATTAACTCAAATTTATCGTTTAAAATTCTATCATCATTTTGTCTAGATTTTCATACCCATTTAACCCATTAAAATTTCCTATGTGATTTAGAAATAATTTTTTTAAATATTTTTCATTAATTATTTCTTTTTATAGGACGAATCAAGAGCAACATCATAATCAAGACAATTAAATTATTGAATAATTTTACCTTCTAATGGCTAACAAACCTGCTATCCTACTAACTAATTACGTAAAAAAAATAATCTTCTCGATTATTTTCCTTTACTAAAGAAATTCCAAAAAAATAATTTTCATGGATTTTCAATTTCATCATAAGGTTATTTAACGTGAATTCTTAGTGATGCTTGGTAGGGGGTAATAGAACTAAGTAGACATGACTACGGTTCTGCTTCATGGTCATGGGAATCGAAACCGAACCGCCAAGAGACGGTTTTAGTTATGGTTTCTGTTTTGTTTTGGTTACGGTTTTGTTCCAGTATTGGTTTTTATTCCAATTTTTAGTTTCGATTTCGATTTTAATATATACCACTAATTTGATTTTTATTGAAGTAATGATTCAATTATTAATTTAAATTCAATAATACAACATAATAATATAATTAGAATAATAGTTGGAAATGAACTTTATATAGAGTTTTTAGAATAATAGAACTAGAAAGAATTAGATACGTGAAATTGAAATATACAAAAATAATAAGAATATTGAAAGAATAATTGAACATTAGAATTCAACTAGTATAATATACTAATATAATTAGAATAGTAGTTAAAATTGAACTAATATATAGATTTTTATAATAATAGAATTATGAAGATTAGACAAATGAGAAAGAAAGGTATAGAAAGAATAAGAGTACCGATAGAATGATTAAACTATTAATTGGAATTCAAATAATATATTAACATAATAGAATTAGGATAATATAAATTGAAAAAGTTTATACATAATATAATCGGATTAATAGGTTGAAATTGAACTAATATACAGAGGTTTTAGAAAAATAGAATTATGAAGAATTAGATAAGTGAGAAAGAAAAATATATAAATGATAAAAGTATTTAAAGATTGATTGAACTATTAATTGGAATTCAAATAGTATATTAGTATAATATAATAATAAAATTAGAATAATTAATTAGAAAAGTTGATACCTAAACTTAAACCTAAACCCTCAATCTTAAACTGTAAAAACAATAATATAAAGATTAGAAAGATAAGAAATACTAATAGAAAAATAAATGTGTGATGGAAATAAAGAGATATAGAAATATTTATATAATTATAAAAATAATAAATTTAGTTTTTTTTACCAGTTTCGATTCTACATTTTTAGGAATCAGTTCCCGATTATGGTTTAGAATTGGGGGCCCCGTGGTTCCAAAATCGGCCAAGTGGCCATGTCTGGACTAAGAAATGAGAACCACTCCTCAATCATTCCCATTATTAATGCTTGTTTGGGGTTAATAACACAATTGAATTTTTTGTTTCACTACGATGTGTCACTTCGTATGCCAATTTATAAAAAAACTAACAACAATAACTTATCCTTCGAGTTCACTAATCACTTGATAGAGTTTTAGTTTAATTTTTAAAAATTAGGTGACTAACTTAAAGAACACGAGTTAGTTTACTATATCTGACACATAGAGAGTGGTACACCATAGTGGTACAAGAGACCCAAATCTATAAATAGCAAGTGTTTTAAAAATTAGACCGGACCGGCCAATTTTACCGATTGAACCGAGGACCGGTCCTGGGTCCTGTCTGGTTTTCCTAAAAGAAACATTTTTTTCAATCAGACAAAACTAGTCAAAAAATTGGGTTTGACTAGTCAACCTGGACAAAACCCCGGTTAATTTGACCGATTGACCCGGTTGAAGTTTTTTCCATCTTTATTTAACTTTGGCCTTTTGTACTTTTGGCATTTTGTATTAGTTATGAATTTTGGTCAAATAACATTACAAATTCATGGACCTGTTTTATATGGGTCATTTTCACGTGAAACGGGTTCACATATGCGATTTGCGTATCAATTTAAAAATTATCGTATCACGCGTCAAATTTTCAGTTTAGCGCATCAAATATCAAAGAATAACGTATCAAGTATAAAAAATTAGCGTATCAAGTATAAAAAATTAACATATCAAGTGTCAAATATTATTGTATCAAATATCAAATATTAGCGTATCAAGTATAAAAAAATTAGCATATCAAGTATAACAAAATTCAGCGTATTAAGTATAACAAAATTCGCATATCACGTCGCATATATAAAGACGTTCACAAGAGTTTTTGCGACTTTCTACTATAGGTTTATGAATTTTACTTTTTACTTTTAGAATGTTGGATAAAATATTAATACATATACATGAACCTATAACCTCTTGCTATTTTTTATGAAAAAAAATATTTTTAATCTCTTTCTTAACATACCAAAAATAAACAAATAAATAAGTAATAGATATGTAGTTTATTACCATTTTGAGTTATATATTGATAGAGTAAATGTTCAAATAAAAGAAAACTCCACAAAATTTGAGGCATTTTATACTTCTTTTTATGTTTTATTTTTAAATTATTATGTTTGATATTAAATAATGTCTAATATATATTTAGATGAATTAATGGTATTTTATTAATATTATGTATTATAATTATGATTTGGTACAACATTTATATTTAGATATAAGGTTTTTTAAAATTGTTAATATATTTATAATTTAAATTTATTTATGATGTTATGATGATGTCATCCCCCTCCCCATTGGCCACTAGTTAATTATAATCACACTTCTCAACATTCCCTTTGTTTCATTACCTAAATACCACTCCCCTTATTTTTTTCACATACTACACATACAATTACATATGCTTCAAAATTTATCATGCACTAATAAATATTTTACATATATTGCACACTCACACACGTATATATATATATATATATATATATATATATATATATAACACATTTTAAATATTACACATATTTTACACAGAGTACACATTTTCACTCTATACACAGTTTTTGCAAAAGAGGCAAACTTGGTGTGCTCTCTCTCTCCCATCTAACAATGATTTCTTTTTAAAAAAAGTATAGTAGGACTCGTACTTTCAAGTATTATTAACTGGCATCAATGCAATAGCTAACAGAAATGCTAGAAACTTGAAAATATATGAATTAACCCAAAAGTAATGTTCTGCAAATCAAAATTTTTATTTTCATAGCTCTTAGGCACTAGAATTGAACTACATGTTATAGTTAACAGTGGAGAGCGCACCACCATGGAGATAGAGTCCAGTATTCTATCTTTTATGATTGACTTTACTGCAATAGTTATTGTCCAAAATGAGGAAAGAAGCCATTAGAAGAATACAAATGACAACAGCAAAAACAATGTAATGTGCAATAGAGCGGCGTATACGTAATTGAGGTCTAAAAACTGTCACCATTTTAAGCATAACTTGCCGGGTCGTCAAGGGTGTCCATTTTCTTCCCAAATAATTCAAAGTGGGAAAGCATAATGATCAAAATCCCTTGTAAAACCACACAGAATGAAGTCTATAAATACTTGTATCTTCTTCACAATAGAATGCAACCCCTTTCTGGTTTACATCATTTCAATATCTTAGTAGCATCTCAGGCAATGGCTTTGACGTCCAACGGGAAGCTTATTTTCTGTGCATTGTTTGTGGTGGCTATGATGGCTTGTCAAGCCTCATCCCGAAAAGTTATTATTTATTTACCTTTTTCTTTGAGGAGAATCCTACTAAATTAATCAATCCCGGTATCATCTTTCAACAGTGCACTAAATGCTTGTCAGGCTAGTAGCGAACTGTGTTGAATATCCCTGCGTCGCTCCTGTTCCTTCTGTTCTTTCCCTTGTATGAAAAAACAAAATATAATTAACAATTTTCAAAATTCCAGGATGTTGTTGGGCATTTTCGGCTGTTGCAACAATGGAAGTAATCAACCAAATCACATATGGTAAGTTGATCTCATTATCCGAACAAGAACTTGTGGATTGCGACATAAAAGGCGAAGATCAAGGCTGTGGAGGAGGTCTCATGGATGATGCATTCAAGTTCATTATCAAGAACAAGGGACTCACAACCGAAACAAATTATCCTTACCAAGGAACTGACGGTACTTGCAGTGCTAGCAAGGAAGCTAACCATGCTGCCGAGATTACAGGATATGAAGATGTCCCTGCTAATAATGAGGCTACACTTCTGAAGGCTGTGGCCAACCAGCCAGTATCAGTTGCCATTGATGCTGGTGAATCTGCATTCCAATTCTACTCAAGTGGGGTTTTTACAGGCGAGTGCGGGACATGCTTGGATCATGGCATTACAGCAGTTGGTTATGGAACTGCTGCTGATGGCTCTAAATATTGGTTAGTTAAAAACTCGTGGGGAACCAGCTGGGGTGAGAACGGTTATATAAGAATGCAGAGAGACGTTGCTGCCAAAGAAGGACTTCGCGGCATAGCCATGCAAGCTTCTTACCCAACTGGTTTAAAATGTTGAAATACAGGATAAGGCATCCAAGGAACATAATGTTTGTATATGTAATAATTTGGTGCATGTTGTATTGTTGATTGTGTGCATTTTCTCAATTTCTCTACATGGATATGTCAGATGTGTACATGAAATTATGTAATTAATGATGATATAAAGTCTCACTATTGGCAGAAAAAAATGTTCATTTCTTTTTACGATAAATGACATGATCCCTCAAATTTGGGGTTGGTTACGTTTTGTCCCTCATTCTTTCAAAAGTTCCATTATAATCCTTTAACTTAGATTTTGTAACGTGAATAGTCCCCAGTCCATTTTTCATTCACTTATCTAACGATTTTATTAATTATATATTGTGCACATGTCATTTTGAGGGGCAAATAATGCAAAAAAATAAGTCTCCCTAGCTATGCACATATTTTTTGCAATCTACACGTGATTTAGAGTTGTAAAATAAATTAGTAAATATTGTGATTATAATAAAATATTTTATTATTTACTCTCTTTTTTTTCTTCAGAGCGCTCACATGTGTAATCTATGGTGAGATTTATTTTTTCTATTGTTTGTCCCTCAAAATAACATGTGCACCGTTACACAAATAGATGAAAAATTGATTGGGAACTGTTCACATTACAAAATTCAAGTTAAGGTACCATAACGAAACTTTTGAAAGAATGTGGATCAAAATGTAACCAATCCCAAAGTTGAGGGACCATTGAAGTCATTTACCCTTTTATAAAACTTCAGTGTTGGAAAAAGATGTTCATTTCAATTTGGGTTAATTACATTTTGTCACCTTATACTTTGTGGACAGCTGCACTTTGGCATCCTATATATGTTTCCAAAATATACACTTTACCCCTTTTAAATAACGGTATTAGTCAACTTAACCATGCAAAATAACCCCACATTAATGTCACATATATTTGGACAAAAATACCCTTGTTTTTAGGCATTTTTTTTCCAAATTCTTATTTATCATTTCTTTTCCAAAATTTTGTAAAAACAAAATGGACATAGTTTTATTGAATTTTTAATAAAGATTGTAGGACTCATTTATAATAATATTAATTTAAAATTTAAAATTTTGAAACATTAACAATAAAATATTATTTTACATAATAAAATTGAATTTAAAATTGTAATAATAAAATATTCTACCACATAAATTCCACCAAAATAAATTAATCAATCCAAATATGTAGAATATTCATTTGTTATAACAAAAAAAATCAATCCAAAACGAGACTTATGTTGATTTTTAAGCCTTTGTAGTGTCGTTTTTGTACCAAAATAAATTACTTACTCAAAGGATAAATAATAATATAACGAGAGTAAGGTCGATCCCACGAGGAACGGAAATACTATATCTTCTAGTTAATTCAAGAAAATTGTCACAAATAATATTTATTAATTATTAACTAAACTAAATAAGACAAATTAATGGAAAGAAATACACAAAATAGAAAAACCCGACAAACAAGTAAATTCACATTAACTAATTATCTATCGATCATAGACTCAATGATTAATTAATATCATGAATCAACTAGTTATAGGCTATCGAGAATCAGCTCTGACGTAGCCCAATTCCTCCTTAATTTATCGATAATTAACAAGAATCAGCTTAATCAATTATTTCTCTAATCCTAACACAATTCGGCCGGAATCAGTCGAACACCAGATTCAATGTTAAGACAGCATTAAACAATAGAGAAACCCAATTCTAATAAATTACAATCATGATCAGCATGTCACAATTTATTAGCCTAAAATTCCCGTCTACCGAGACAGTAGCTTTGCCACTAATTAATCCTATCTACTAGATCCAGTGAAATAATAGGAGATTAATTGGCACTATTTGGATTAATTAAACATGGTCAGTGTATAACAAATCCAAACAATTAACGCTATGCAAAGAGAACTTTCGAAACTCATAAAATATTAATTACATTAAAACAATTAGGTCTCACGAGTAAATAATCGTTAAAGCTTCATTACTTATATGCCGGAAAATAAACTACTCAAGAAACATAATTAAAAACAATCAAATAATTAAAAATAACAAAACTGAATTAAAATATCAAACCCGTCGACCATCGTCTGAGCAAACGACGGCACTGCTGTTCTAGCTATGAAAAACTGAACAGCTGCAAAACTGCAGAAAACCTAATTTCGAAAATAAATTCTAAACTACTACTACCTACCTACCTAAAGCTACAGCTACTCCTCTTCTTCTACTCAATTGCTATCCTTATATAGGAAAAGCAAACTTTATTTTCAAGTAATAAAAGCAACTAAAAACCTTCTAAAATTCTAATAAAGAAATAACTCTTTTGTTTCCAAATAAATATGCCAAATGTCAGCTAATAATTGAGGCATGCAATCCTTTTCCTTTTAGTTTCCTAATTGCTCTTCTTCTCCAAATTGGCTAAAGAAAGGAGTTCTTAATCTTCCAAATGTCTTCATTATTTCCAAATTATATTAAGGAAATCTTTTCTTCCTTTAATTGCTCTTTCACGTTCTAAAAGAGTCTAAAAGCTTCCAAATTCATCTTCTTCCTTTTCTATTGTTCCACATCATCAATTCATCCAAATCTACAAGATATTCTTAATTAAGTGTAGATTCCATTCAAGTTTATCCCCAAAATAACACCAGATAAATCATATAATTTGTGTCTATCAGGCCTATTTTTTGTTTGTATTTGATTTTGTCTTTTGGGGATTCAAAAGCCACTTATCAAATTCAAATATAACCTCATTGGAGGAGAAATTCTAAACATGTAGAAAATATTAATCATACATTTTTATCAAAAAATTTCGGTTAACATTAATATATACATTTATTTTGTTCAATTTTTATTATTTTATTTTATTTTAAGCTCCCCCAAAAAATATAAACCAATATAAACCGGATGTGGCAATATTATAGACATATAATCATGTCTTATAAGAAAAAAAACATATTAGTACTTAAAAATATACTAAAAATGAATGACAATGTTGAATTTCTCATTGACAAAAAAAAAGAGTAGAAAAGAGATCTTTAGTGATAGTGTATATTTTTTGAAATTTAAATTTTTTATTAATTATTATCAAATATTGTAACTTAATTTAGTGAATTATAAATATGTTAGAAAATAGTATAATTTGAAAAAGAAAAAATAAAATTTAGATGTAATCACATTTTGGTCCTCTAATTTTGTGGAGAATTTTTATTATGAGGGATATTTATGTCAATTCATACAATATATTTGGATGGTGTTACTGTTCTGACTTGTTGATTAGTCAATAGGATGGTAAAGTGTATATTTTGGAAGTATAGGGTGGCAAACTGTAACTACCCATAAAGCATAGGGTGTCAAAGCGTAATTAACCCTTTCATTTTCCTAAAACCTAAAATCATATAAGTTTACATTGTACAATGTAAGGCTCCGTTTGGATGAGGTATTTTTAGATTATATCATGAAATTTTTTTTCTTGGTATTTGTTATGAGAAAAGAATATTTTAGGAGTGTTTGGAATGAATGATTTTGTTTTGTTGGGATTTGTATTGAAATTTTTTTTTATTAATAAACGTTTGAAATTTAAATTTGAATTAGTATTTTATTAGTTTGTTTTGGTGGGAATTGTGTTAGGAATAATTGTTTATTATTAACATTTAAAATTCAAATTCAATATTTTATTTATAAAAAATACTGTAGCAAAAATAATTAATGTAACATTGTTTTTTGTTTTAAAAATTTTGATGAAAAAGTTGAACAAAACAAACAAGTCATTTTACATTTGTGAAATAAATCACAAAAATGGAAGCATCCAAACAGACCCTAAATAATAAAGGGCGAATTTCCTTTTACCCCCTTGTGGTTAGGCATAATCACCCCCTCAATACCTCGTGGTTTCAAAATACCCACATAACCCCCTCGTGTTTTGAATTAATGTGGAAAAGCGACGGAATCCGTCCAAACTGACGGATGTGGGCTACATGCGCAAGAATATGCGCGTGGAAAAATAAAGCGCGACTAAAATACAATTTTTGTTACAAAATTACCCTTATTCACGTTTTCTCCTTTCCTTTTTATTTTCTTTCTTTTTCCCATTTCCCTTCGTCTTCTCCGTTTGATTTTCTTCGCCAAAGAGCCTCAAAATCATGATTTTTCTTCGCCAAAATCATCTCCACATTATCCACAAAATCATGATTTTCAAACAACCCAGTTCTGAAATTTCTTCTTTTCTTCGTCGATGCTGCCACCAGTTCGCCTTACTCGACTTTCGTCTCCTTCAGTCGTAGCCAGAGGAGGTGACGGGGATAAGGATTCATTGATTTCCTCTACAAGCCAAATGGATTTTTGAATTGAGACTGCCTTAGATCTGATCCACCGGTAGGAATCCAATGGAGATGACTCCGGTATTGAGAAATACCTTTAAGTTGTTGACCACTTCATATAATTGACAAAGGATTTCGGTTTGGAATAGGCGGGGGCAGTGGCTGATAACTGTGCTTTACCACAATCCAGTCAATGGTACAGACTTGAAAATATTCCCCAGAAGTATGTTTGATGGATTATTGTTCCAAGCGCAAATCTACATAACTTTCTCCTTTCAAAATTATTCCTTTAAAATTCCAAATCCCTCATCATAATCATGAGTACAGCAGCAGCCAAATCCACAGGCGGCGGTCGAGGCAGGCCCAAAGCCTCAAAATTGGTTTCCAGATCTGAGAAGGCTGGTCTCCAGTTCCCTGTTGGTAGGATTGCTCGTTTCCTGAAGAAAGGTCGTTATGCGCAGCGTGTTGGGTCCGGTTCACCTGTTTACCTCTCTGCCGTTCTCGAATACCTTGCTGCTGAGGTGTTGGAACTTGCTGGGAATGCTGCGAGGGATAACAAGAGGAACGAATCATACCCAGGCACATTCAGTTGGCTGTGAGGAATGATGAAGAATTAAGCAAGTTGTTGGGGGCAGTGACTATTGCTAACGGAGGGGTTCTCCCAAAAATTCATCAGAATCTACTTCCAAAGAAGTCTGGCAAGAATGATCCTTAATGAAAAAAAAAAGGATGGTTCCCCAGAAGTCGGACCTCCCAAAATGAGCTTTGTCCATGAAGTATCCGTTCTCAAAGATCTTGGTGGGATTTACCGATATCCGGCGGTGATTTCCGGACCCGTCAGCTTGAATCCCTCTTCTCTCGGTCCGCTGGCCTTACTCACCAAAATGGGATTCCGATATGCACGACGAAATAGAGAGAGAGCTGGGGAGTCTTCAATTTGGTATCCCCTATCATCAATTTGGTATCCTCAAAGTTCTTAATTTCTGAAGAATTTCGAAATAGACGGAGTCCAGGCGGTGGAGTTCGGATTTGAGAGAGGATACGATCAATTGTTGCGAAGAGATTTTACAATCGATCTTTAAACATCGCTGCTCCATTGATCTAATATTGAATAGCTTTGATGGATTTGAATACATTATCTGGATTTGAATTAAACTGTACATTGTTCTTGTTCAGTCGATTGGTAACTGCACATTGATTGGGTTTTGAATTTGAATTAAACTGGATTTGAATTAAAATGTACATTGTTCTTGTTCAGTCGATTGGGTTTTGTGATTGAGATGAGTGGAAGAATGGTGGATGTAGTGGGTTAATGATGGTTACAGTGGGTGGAGAAGTGATGGTTGTGGTGAGTTTGTGATTGAAGTTAGAAAAATTATACTGGTTATGGTGGTAGGAGAGAGAGGACGGTGGTGGTCATGGTGGGAGGAAAGAGAAGATGGTGTTGGAATAAATGATGATGTTTGAAGTTATGTATGTTTGACTATATAATTAAGTAGGGGTGTTATTGTAATTTCACGCACATCCGTCTGTTTAGACGGTTTCCGTCCGCTTTCCACTTAAATTCAAAACACGAGGGGGTTATGTGGGTATTTTGAAACCACGAGGTAGTGAGAGGGGGATTATGCCTAACCACAGGGGGGTAAAATGGAATTCGCCCAATAATAAATGAACTACACTGAAGTTATTGTACAATTTTTATTTTATATGGTGACTGCTGGATAATATCTATTAATATATTAGTATAAGCTAAATTGATGACTAATTACCAAAGAAGCAAGTTACACAACCACAACCACCAGTGGAAGTGGGACAAGCGAGCAGTACTTTGCACTAGATTTCTTTCTAGTTTTGAGTGAACATTGCAATTTTGACGACATCTTATCAAATCTTTCAATAACACTCAATATGCGTTAAAACTACATGGTTTTACACTAATTGTTTTTAGTCTTAAACGACAATTAAAATTCCACAGTTACCTTATCTAAACAATGTAATTACTTTTTCCTAGGTCTACCTTAGTTGTCATTTTTTTTTTTGCAATTTCCCAAAGTTTTGAATGGAGCAACTGGTCTGGTCTACTTAACACTAAAATTTTTTTTTAAAGTTTTGTTTTGCAATCTCCAGAAATCCTAGGTCTGCCTTAGTGGTCAATTTTTATTTTTTATTTTTTCAATTTCCCAAAGTTTTGAATGGAGCAATTGGTCTACTTAACACTAAACTTTTTTAAAAAGATTTTTTGTAATTCACAGACCCTCACATGCATCCCCAAGAATCCTAGGTCTGCCTTAATGGCCAATTTTTTTTGGCGAATTCCCTTTTACCCCTCTGTGGCTAGGCATAATCACCCTCTCACCACCTCGTGGTTTCAAAATACCCACATAACCCCCTCGTGTTTTGAATTAATGTAGGAAATCGACGAAATCCGTCTAAACTGACAGATGTGTGCTACACGCGCAAGAATATGCGTGTGGAAAAATAAAGCATGATTAAAATACAATTTTTGTTACAAAATTGCCCTTATTCACGTTTTCTCTTTTTTTATTTTTTTTCTTTCTTTTTCCCCTCTTTCTCTTCGTCTTCCCTGTCTGAATTCTTTCATCAACATACCACCTTATAATTAAAGCATCACTTCATCGGGAAAAACTCAAACCAAACAGCGATTCATTAAGGTATTCAAACACATCAAGATTAAAAAGTCGGTATGGCTCTGAATAATCATCTTCCATACCAAGGCCCCTAGTAGGCTTCAATGCCAAACTCATAGCATGCTCAGGAATCCCAGATACAAAATCAGCCCCGAAAAATGATACATCAAAACTAATCGATTTATGACCATATGGCCTTGAATCAGTATGCCCCCTAAACCTTTCCTCCCAATCTTCCCCATCATTTTTCTTCCTTAATTGCTCAAAATCAAACAACCCATTTGAAACAACCCTTTGGAAATATCATATAACTGCATCATCAAACAAATCAAGATAAGTCTTACATCACTTCCTTTGAAGTTAGCTCAATTGGTAGTAAGCAAGAAGGCTCTCAATCCAGAGAACCTTTAACAAGAGGTACAACTCGCACTCCACGACCTTAGAATGCACATCAACGATTGACTTTACTAGGCAAGAGGCGATTAAATCCATCACGAAGGTTCATGTACTGTCGCGGCTGCCGTTTCATAACCTTTCTCACAGTCTCAACGTCATTCCCGACCACTGGCTTCCCTTTCGTCTAATCAAAGCTAACCGGAATCCCAAACTTCTTCATAATCTCAATCTCATCCTCATCCATCAGGGCTTTTGGGAGAGGGCATGCGGTGTTAAAGGCAGTGACGGTGGTGGCGTCGATCGGGAGAATGATGGCTTTCTCAAGAGTGTTTTTGTCTTTGATGATACTAGCTTTAGTAATCGCTTCAGCTGTGACTGCTCAAGCTCCTTGAGCATCACCGACTGCTTCTCCGAAGAACTCACCCTCTGCTTCTCCTGTTGCTTCACCACCAAAGGCAGTTTCTGCACCAACTTACGCACCATCCACTACGGCGAAACCACCAGTTTCCGCTCCTACCACTTCACCACCAGCACCTCCCACCGCTTCCGTCCCCTCTCCTGGCCCTTCCACCTCTGTTTCTCCTCCCACTGCTCTCGCTCCCGGTGCTGGTTCTCCAGCATACTGTCACACCCCGAACCCGCAAGCACAGTGAACCCGTGGGACCACACGCGCCCGCGT
The DNA here is from genome assembly GCA_016586305.1 of Ophiorrhiza pumila. NCBI lineage: Eukaryota > Viridiplantae > Streptophyta > Magnoliopsida > Gentianales > Rubiaceae > Ophiorrhiza > Ophiorrhiza pumila. The sequence goes on from BLIW01000006.1 coordinate 15,386,914, forward strand.
GGCCGTGACACGACTAGAGCCTGACGCACCCAAGCTAAACTTCGTTTGGCTCGTCCTAGTTATACCACAATGGATATCTTGAAGTTGAACTTGGAAGCTAGGCTCACATATATATACATTACATTAACCATGCTCATATCCAATGTGGGATAGGAGTATCATATTCTCCCCGCCTTAAAGCCTTAGCGTCCTCGCTAGGCCCAAGTAGGATCTTAACCAGACCCACCTCGGTGGTGAAGGATTCTAGAGGTGGCTCCCGTCCTTAGGTCGACGTAGCACTTAGTTCCAAACACTCCGTAGGTAAGGTCTGGCCCATTCTCAAATACCATTCTGTCACGCCACGAACCAGCAAGCACAGTGAACCCGTGGGCCCACACGCGCCCGCGTGGCCGTGACACGACTAGAGCCTGACGCACCCAGGCCCAACTTCGTTTGGCTCGACCTCGCTATGCCAAAATGGATATCCTGAAGTTGAACTTGGAAGCTACGCTCACATACATATACATTACATTAACCATGCTCCTATCCGATGTGGGATAGGAGTATCACATTCTCCCCGCCTTAAAGCCTTAGCGTTCTCGCTAGGCCCAAGTAGGATCTTACACAGACCCACCTCGGTGGTGAAGGATTCTAGAGGTGGCTCCCGCCCTTAGGTCGACGTAGCACTTAGTTCCAAACACTCCATGGGTGAGGTCTGGCCCATTCTGTGATACCATTCTGTCACGTCCCGAACCCGCAAGCACAGTGGACCCGTGGGCCCACACGAGCCCACGTGGCCGCGACACGACTAGAGCCTGACGCACCCAAACCCAATTTCGTTTGGCTTATCCTCGCTATGCCAAAATGGATATCCTGAAGTTGAACTTGGAAGCGTTAGGCTCTAGTCGTGTCACGGCCACGCGGGCTCGTGTGGGCCCACGGGTTCACTGTGCTCGCGGGTTCGGGACGTGACATAATGGTATCAGAGAATGGGCCAGACCTCACCCACGGAGTGTTGGAACTAAGTGCTATGTCGACCTAAGGGCGGGAGCCACCTCTAGAATCCTTCATCACCGAGGTGGGTCTGGTTAAATGATCCTGTGTAGGCCTTGCGAGGACGCCAAGGCCTCAAGGAGGAGAGAATGTGATACTCCTATCCCACATCGGATAGAAGTAAAGCTTGTGTCTTATATAAATGTGTGAGCCAAGCTTCCAAGTTCAACTTCAGGATATCCATTTTGGCATAGCGATGACGAGCCAAATAAAGTAGGGCTTGGGAGCGTCAGGCTCTAGTCGTGTCGAGGCCACGCGGGCGCGTGTGGGCCTCGCTAAGCCAAAATGGATATCCTGAAGTTGAACTTGGAAGCTAGGCTCACATACATATACATTACATTAACCATGCTTCTATCCGATGTGGGATAGGAGTATCACATTCACTCCTCCTTGAGGCCTTGGCGTCCTCGCAAGGCCTACAATGATCCTTTAACTAGACCCTCCTCGGTGGTGAAGGATTCTAGAGGTGGCTCCCGCCCTTAGGTCGACGTAGAACTTAGTTCCAAACACTCTGTGGGTGAGGTCTGGCCCTTTCTCTGATACTATTCTGTCACGCCCCGAACCCGCAGCACAGTGAACCCGTGGGCCCACACGCCCTCGTGGCCGTGACACGACTAGAGCCTGATGGACCCAAGCCCAACTTCATTTGGCTCATCCTCGCCATGCCAAAATGGATATTCTGAAGTTGAACTTGGAAGCTAGGCTCACACATTTATATAAGGCACAAGCCTTACTCCTATCCGATGTGGGATAGGAGTATTACATTCTCCCCGCCTTAAAGCCTTAGCGTTCTCGCTAGGCCCAAGTAGGATCTTAACCAGACCCACATCGGTGGTGAAGGTTTTCCAGAGGTGGCTCTCGCCTTCAGGTCGACGTCGCACTTAGTTCCAAACACTCCGTGGATGAGGTCTGGCCAATTCTCTGATACCATTCTGTCACGCCCCGAACCCTCAAGCACAGTGAACCCATTGGCTCACACGGGCTCGCGTGGCCGTGACACGACTAGAGCCTGACGCACCCAAGCCCAACTTCGTTCGGCTCGTCCTCGCTATGCCAAAATGGATATCCTGAAGTTGAATTTGGAAGCTAGGCTCACATACATATATATTACATTAACCGTGCTCCTATCCGATGTGGGATAGGAGTATCACATTCTCCCCGCCTTAAAGCCTTAGCGTCCTCACTAGGCCCAAGTAGGATATTAACCAGACCCACCTCGGTGGTGAAAGATTCTAGAGGTGTCACCCGCCCTTAGGTCGACGTAGAACTTAGTTCCAAACACTCCGTGGGTGAGGTCTGGCCCATTCTCTGATACTATTCGGTCACGCCACGAACCCGCAAGCACAGTGAACCCGTGGGCTCACACGCGTCCGCGTGGCCGTGACACGACTAGAGCCTGACGCACCCAGGCACAACTTTGTTTGGCTCGTCCTCGCTATGCCAACCTGAAGTTGATTTGGAAAGCTCACATACATATACATTACATTAACCATGCTCCTATCCGATGTGGGATAGGAGTATCACATTCTCCCCGCCTTAAAGCCTTAGCTTCCTCGCTAGGCCAAAGTAGGATCTTAACCAGACCCACCTCGGTGGTGAACGATTCTAGAGGTGGCTCCCGCCCTTGGGTCGACGTAGCACTTAGTTCCAAGCAGCCCGTGGGTGAGGTCTGGCCCATTCTGTGATACCATTCTGTCACTCCCCGAACCCGCAAGCATAGTGGACCCGTAGACCCACACGCGCCCGCGTGGCCGCGACACGACCAGAGCCTGACGCACCCAAGCCCGACTTCGTTTGGCTTATCCTCGTTATGCCAAAATGGATACACTGAAGTTGAAGTTTGGTGCGTCAGGCACTAGTCGTGTCTCGGCCACGCGGGCTCGTGTGGGGTTCAGGACGTGACAGATTGGTATCAGAAAATTGACCAAACCTCACCCACGGAGTGTTGGAACTAAGTGCTACGTCGACCTAAGGGCGGGAGCCACCTCTAGAATCCTTCACCACCGAGGTGGGTCTGGTTAAAGGATCCTGTGTAGGCCTTGCGAGGACGCCAAGGCCTCAAGGAGGAGTGAATGTGATACTCCTATCCCACATCGGATAGGAGTAAGACTTGTGTCTTATATAAATGTGTGAGCCTAGCTTCCAAGTTCAACTTCAGAATATCCATTTTGGCATAGCGATGACGAGCCAAATGAAGTTGGGCTTGGGTGCGTCAGACTCTAAACGTGTCGCGGCCACGCGGGCGCGTGTGGGCCTCGTTATGCCAAAATGGATATCCTGAAGTTGAACTTGGAAGCTAGGCTCACATACATATACATTACATTAGCCATTCTCCTATCCGATGTGGGATAGGAGTATCACATTCACTCCTCCTTGAGGCCTTGGCGTCCTCGCAAGGCCTACACATGATCCTTTAACCAGACCCACCTCGGTGGTGAAGGATATTAGAGGTGGCTCCCGCCCTTAGGTCGACGTAGCACTTAGTTCCAAACACTCCGTGAGTGAGGTCTGCCCATTCTCTGATACCATTCTGTCACGCCCAGAACCCGCAAGCATAGTGAACCCGTGGGCCCACACACCCTGGTGGCCGTGACACGACTTGAGCCTGACGCACCCGCGCCCAACTTCGTTTGGCTCATCCTCGCTATGCCAAAATGGATATCCTAGAGTTGAACTTGAAAGCTAGGCTCACATACATATACATTACATTAACCATGCTCCTATCCGATTTGGGATAGGAGTATCACATTCACTCCTCCTTGAGGCCTTGGCGTCCTCGCAAGGCCTACACAGGATCCTTTAACCAGACCCACCTCGGTGGTGAAGGATTCTAGAGGTGGCTTCCGCCATTAGGTCGACGTAGGATTTAGTTCCAAACACTCCGTGGGTGAGGTCTGGCCCTTTCTCTGATTCTATTCTGTCACGCCCCGAACCCGCAGCACAGTAAACCCGTGGGCCCAAACGCCCGCATGGCCGTGACACGACTAGAGCCTGATGGACCCAAGCCCAACTTCATTTGGCTCGTCCTCGCCATGCCAAAGTGGATATCCTGAAGTTGAACTTGGAAGCTAGGCTCACACATTTATATAAGGCACAAGCCTTACTCCTATCCGATGTGGGATAGGAGTATCACATTCTTCCTGCCTTAAAGCCTTAGCGTTCTTGCTAGGCCCAAGTAGGATCTTAACCAGACCTACATCGGTAGTGAACGTTTTCTAGAGGTGGCTCTCGCCTTCAGGTCGACGTAGCACTTAGTTCCAAACACTCCGTGGGTGAGGTCTGGCCCATTCTCTGATACTATTCGGTCACGCCATGAACCCTCAAGCACAGTGAACCCGTGGGCCCACACGCGCCCGAGTGGCCGCGACACGACTAGAGCCTGACGCACCCAAGCCCAACTTCGTTTGGCTCGTCCTCGCTATGCCACAATGGATATCCTGAAGTTGAACTTGGGTGCGTCAGGCTCTAGTCGTGTCACGGCCACGTGGGTGCGTGTGGGCCCACGGGTTCACAGTGCTCGCGTGTTCTGGGCGTGACAGAATGGTATCAGAGAATGGGCCAGACCTCACCCACGGAGTGTTGGAACTAAGTGCTACGTCGACGTAAGGGCGGGAGCCACCTCTAGAATCCTTCACCACCAAGGTGGGTCTGGTTAAAGGATCCTTTGTAGGCCTTGCGAGGACGCCAAGGCCTCAAGGAGGAGTGAATGTGATACTCCTATCCCACATCGGATGGGAGTAAGGCTTGTGTCTTATATAAATGTGTGAGCCTAGCTTCCTAGTTCAACTTCAGGATATCCATTTTGGCATAGCGAGGACGAGCCAAATGAAGTTGGGCTTGGGTGCGTCAGGCTCTAGACGTGTCGCGGCCAGGCGTGCGCGTGTGGGCCTCGCTATGCCAAAATTGATATCCTAAAGTTGAACTTGGAAGCTAGGCTCACATACACATACATTACATTAACCATGCTCCTATCCGATGTGGGATAGGAGTATCACATTCACTCCTCCTTGAGGCATTGGCGTCCTCGCAAGGCCTGCACAGGATTCTTTAACTAGACCCTCCTCGGTTGTGAAGGATTCTAGAGGTGGTTCCCGCCCTTAGGTCGACGTAGCACTTAGTTCCCAACACTCCGTGGGTGAGGTCTGGCCCTTTCTCCGATACTATTCTGTCACGTCCCGAACCCGCAGCACAGTGAACCCGTGGGCCCACACGCCCGCGTGGCCGTGACACGACTAGAGCCTGATGGACCCAAGCCCAACTTCATTTGGCTCGTCCTCGCCATGCCAAAGTGGATATTCTGAAGTTGAACTTGGAAGCAAGGCTCACACTTTTATATAAGGCACAAGCCTTACTCCTATCCGATGTGGGATAGGAGTATCACATTCTCCCCGCCTTAAAGCCTTATCGTTCTCGCTAGGCCCAAGTAGGATCTTAACCTGACCCACATCGGTGGTGAAGGTTTTCTAGAGGTGGCTCTCGCCTTCAGGTCGATGTAGCACTTAGTTCCAAACACTCCGTAGGTGAGGTCTGGCCCATTCTCTGATACCATTCTGTCACGCCTCGAACCGGCAAGTACAGTGAACCCGTGGGCCCACATGCGCCTGCGTGGCCGTTACACGACTAGAGCCTGACGCACCCAAGCCCAACTTCATTCGGTTCGTCCTCGCTATGCCAAAATAGATATCCTGAAGTTGAATTTAGAAGCTAGGCTACATACATATACATTACATTAACCGTGCTCCTATCCGATGTGGGATAGGAGTATCACATTCTCCCCGTCTTAAAGCCTTAGCGTCCTCGCTAGGCCAAAGTAGGATCTTAACCAGACCCACCTCGGTGGTGAAGGATTCTAGAGGTGTCACCCGCCCTTAGGTCGACGTAGCACTTAGTTCCAAACACTCCGTGGGTGAGGTCTGGCCCATTCTCTGATACTATTCGGTCACGCCACGAACCCGCAAGCACAATGAACTCGTGGGCCCACACGCGCCCGCGTGGCTTTGACACGACAAGACCCTGACGCACCCAAGCCCAACTTCGTTTGGCTCGTCCTCGCTATGCCAAAATGGATATCCTGAAGTTGTACTTGGAAGCTAGGCTCACATACATATACATTACATTAACCATGCTCCTATCCGATGTGGGATAGGAGTATCACATTCTCCCCGCCTTAAAGCCTTAGCGTCCTCGCTAGGCCCAAGTAGGATCTTAACCAGATCCACCTCGGTGGTGAATGATTCTAGAGGTGGCTCCCGCCCTTAGGTCGACGTAGCACTTAGTTCCAACACTCCGTGGGTGAGGTCTGGCCCGTTCTCTGATACCATTCTGTCAAGCCACGAACCGGCGAGCACAGTGGACCCGTGGGCCCACACGCGCCCACGTGGCCGTGACACGACTAGAGCCTGACGCACCCAAGCCCAACTTCGTTTGGCTCGTCCTCGCTATGCCAAAATGGATATCCTGAAGTTGAACTTGGAAGCTAGGCTCACATACATATACATTACATTAACCATGCTCCTATCCGATGTGGGATAGGAGTATCACATTCTCCCCGCCTTAAAGCCTTAGCCTCCTCGCTAGGCCCAAGTAGGATCTTAACCAGACCCACCTCGGTGGTGAAGGATTCTAGAGGTGACTCCCGCCCTTAGGTCGTCGTAGCACTTAGTTTCAAACACTCCGTGGGTGAGGTCTGGCCCATTCTCTGATACCATTCTGTCACGCCCCGAACCCGCAAGCACAGTGGACCCGTGAGCCAACACGCGCCCGCGTTGTCGCGACACGACTAGAGCCTGACGCACCCAAGCCCAACTTCGTTTGGCTCGTCCTCGCTTGCCAAAATGGATATCTTGAAATTGAACTTGGGTGCGTCAGGCTCTAGTCGTGTCACGGCCACGTGGGCGCGTGTGGGCCCACGGGTTCACTGTGCTCGCGGGTTCAGGGCGTGACAGAATGGTATCAGAGAATGGGCCAGACCTCACCCACGGAGTGTTGGAACTAAGTGCTACGTCAACCTAAGGGCGGAAGCCACCTCTCGAATCCTTCACCACCGAGGTGGGTCCAGTTAAAGGATCCTGTGTAGGCCTTGCGATGACGCCAAGGCCTCAAGGAAGAGTAAATGTGATACTCCGATCCCACATCGGATAGGAGTAAGGCTTGTGTCTTATATAAATGTGTTAGCTTAGCTTCCAAGTTCAAATTCAGGATATCCATTTTGGCATAGCGAGGACGAGCTAAATGAAGTTGGGCTTGGGTGCGTCAGGCTCTAGTCGTGTCGCGGCCACACGTGCGCGTGTGGGTCTCGCTATGCCAAAATGGATATCCTGAAGTTGAACTTGGAAGCTAGGCTCACATACATATACATTACATTAACCATGCTTCTATCCGATGTGGGATAGAAGTATCACATTCACTCCTCCTTGAGGCCTTGGCGTCCTCGCAAGGCCTACACAGGATCCTTTAACCAGACCCTCCTCGGTGGTGAAGGATTCTAGAGGTGGTTCCCGCCCTTAGGTCGACGTAGCATTCAGTTCCAAACACTCCGTGGGTGAGGTCTGACCCTTTCTCTGATACTATTCTGTCACGCCCCGAACCCGCAGCACAGTGAACCCGTGGGCCCACACGCCCGCGTGGCCGTGACACGACTAGAGCCTGATGGACCCAAGCCCAACTTCGTTTGGCTCGTCCTCGCTATGCCAAAATGGATATCCTGAAGTTGAACTTGGAGGCTAGGCTCACATACATATACATTACATTAACCATGCTCCTATCCGATGTGGGATAGGAGTATCACACATCCACTCCTGGTAACAGTGCTGCATTGAATAGAGTCGCTCTGGCCGGATCTGGTGCTGCACTAGTCTTTGCTTCCTCGGTTTTGCTGTAGATTTAAAAAATATTTTCGGATCTGCCGAGATTTAATTTGTTCTTCTTCACATGATGATGATGATTCAGTTGTTGGTAGGAGTTAATAATTGATTTTTTTATTTTTGTTTTATAATATTTCACGAAGGATATTACAGTAGTACTACGATTACGTTTGTTTGTTGATGAGGATGATTAGTAGTGCATTAGTTTGTTTAATTTACAGTGGGATTAGATTGATCATTAATATTAATATAAGTATTATGGATTCTTTTACTTTAATTTACAGGGTGTTATTGTAATTTTACACACATCCGTCAGTTTAGATGGATTTCGTCGCTTTTCTACATTAGTTCAAAATACGAGGGGGTTATGTGGGTATTTTGAAACCACGAGATAGTGAGAGGGAGATTATGCCTAACCACATGGGGGTAAAAGGGAATTCGCCCTTTTATGTTTTTGCAATTTCCCAAAGTTTTGAATGGAGCAACTGGTCTACTTTACACTAAACTTTTCTTTTAAAAATTTTTTTAACCCACACACCCTCACATGCATCCCTATAAATCGAACACTAGACTTGAAGGTTGGAATGCTAACTTTTTAACCATTGGGCTAGCCCTAATGACTCACTAAACTTTATTTTGTTTTAGATTTCAACTAAAAAATAAATTAAATTAAAAATAGAACACCAAACCTTTTAGATTAATTAAGTCTTTTTTATTAAAATATATTTTTTGGTTTGATATAAATTGAGGGTTAATTACGTACAAGTAAAAATAAACTAAATTACATTTGTCCTTCTTATATTTAAACATTAGTTTCAATTTTTCTCCCCATAATTTTGTGTTATACTTAATATTATTAGTTTGAACCATAAAATATTTAGTCAAATTTTGTAAGACATGTAGGTACTTGTTTATTTTTTCCTGTCTTTTTTTTCCTTCTTTTATTTCATCTTCTTTTATAAAGGAACCAGAAAAAATACATTGCAGAAAAAGATTATGAAGAGAATGTCAAACCCGTCAAGAAAGAAAAAGGGAATAAAAAATAGTACATTACAAAAATAAAGATAAAAATCAAGAAAACTTAGATTTATGTAATACAAACTTATTTATTCATAATTTATTTATTTATTGTTCAAATTAGGAATTATCTTGCATATTCTAATTATCTTTTTCTTTAAAAAATATATTACAAAATAAATATGTGCATAGCATAGGCCTAATTTCTAATATATACATACATATATAAACACATGTATATAAGTAGAATACAATAATGAAATATAATCCATGTAACCAACCTAAAAGTGGTAGAGATTGTTGAGAGAATGCCTCAATATACAACCTACAACCAAATAATCACATTTAAGAATTGAGGCATTCTCCTGTGTAATGGGTCATTTATTATTTACATTGTTGGTATTACATTATAAAATAAAAATTGTTAATTATAATTTATAAATTTGAAATAGTAAATAACTTAACTATTAACATAAAAAGTAAAGTATATTATATATGATATTTTAATTATAATATATTATATTGGTTTACGATTTATATCGATTAACCAGTTTATACCATTTAATCGGTTAATTGATTTACCAGTTTATATCGATTAATTGGTTAAACTAGTTAAATCGGTTAACTAGATAACTGGTAGAAATACACACACACACACACACTAGTTATCCAGTTTAACTAGTGTAGAAAGGTCCTTAATGACAAAGGCGGTAAATTGAAACAAAAAAAATTGAAGAATTGATTATCTGGCTGTTACAATTTGGTTATAGATTTTTTGATTTTTTTGCTCAACCCTATTTGTTGCAATAAATCAATTTCAATCCACTCCCTTTCTTCTTCTTCTTCCTTCGTTGAGTGATCCTTTGTTATTTGGATCTTGACCAGATCTGAGCTTCCCCAACTCTATGATTTTAAAGAATTCTGCAAGGGTTTTATCACATTCTTGATAGATTATATTTAAGTCTTTGAAATATTTGGGATTATATTCTGAATCGAGGATTTGTGCTTGTGGATTGTGATGATTATTACATACTAGCGGATCTGATGGTTGACAATCATTTGGACTTGGTAAAGGTTATTGTCATGACACTTGTAGTACGACAGAGATCGCGATGCTCATGGACCAATTTACGTTTCTTTTGAGTTGGGATCTTCCGTCTAAGATTATGTTTGTCTTATCATGTCCAAAATTAAACTACTTTGTAGGGTTCACTCATTCCTTGGTAATAATTGTAAAGTGATTTTAGTGATATTTATGTTTTTAGTCCCTAGTTTTAGTTAAACTACATCGTTCACTCATTCCTTTTCTTATCCTTCTTTGATATAAATCACAACACACTCCCTTTATTTCTCCTCTTCCATCAATCCAACCCACCCTCTTCTCCATCGGCTATTACTCCTCCTAGTTACACTTTATATGAAGCAAAGAAGGCAAGGTAATGTGAATCGATGATTAAAATAGATATATGCATTTTGGGTGCAATTTGTTGGGATTTTGGTATTATACATGAGAAGCACGGAACAATTCTCATGAAAATTTGCCAATTGTCCTAAATTGATCAAAATCTAGAAATTGAGGGCATATTGTTGAAAAAAGTCATTGGGATCCCATATTGCAACCATATACAATTGTAGGGGGACCAAATTGGAGTTTTCCTAAAATTGTTTAACGAAATATCACCAGAGATGATTTTTTTCATTAATACCTTGAGAAATTTAAAATTCTAAGAAAAAAAATAAGGACTAGAGAGATGGGATCCTTTGTCCAAAATTATCCTATCTTATCAAGTCCAAGATTAAAATTATGTCGTAGGGTTCACTTGTATCTTGATTAGGTTTAAAACTATGTTGTAGTGTTCACTCATATCTTGGTTAATGTCTAATAATTTTTAAGTGATTTTAATGATATTTATGATTTTAGTCCTTTAGTTTTAGTGAAACTACGTCGTTTTGAATATTAGACACAATACGGCAGAATAATTTTGGACAGATGATCTAATTTCAGGATAGAGCTAGAGGTCCCTTAATTTAATAGCTTAAGCTAAGAAAAGTCCCCTACGTATTGAAATAATTAAACTTACACAGTAGTCATATTTTAAGTTTAACTAAAAATACGGAGCAAATATTTTTTTCAATACTAGGATTATCAACTAGTCCTCTAAGTCATCCAAAGTTTACAAGTTCTATAAATCAAGTAAATAAAATAAGTGTGTTTCAGGAGTTAGTCTTTATGAGCAAACCAAATCTTGAGACATATCTAAGTAGTGGTGAAATTTTGCACAACCTGTGATGATCAAATTTTAATTGTCCTACATTTGTGAAAATTCGTGTGGTTGGAATCCTTAATGTTTTATCTTCCTTTTTCTGTCTGTTTCCGAATGATTAAACAAATACTTCATGAAATGAGATTAGAAAAAGAAAGAAATTAAAAGGGCTACTGTTGAATTTGGTTTTCCTACTGTGTTCTAAGATGGCAAAGCCAATGTGGCTGGAGATGAGAGTACATTACCTTGTATTTTGTGGCCATTCCCGCACTAACTATCTTTTAATCGTTCAATTCCATAGCACGTGCATTTAGATATCATTGTGTGAATGTACAATCATATATATCCAAATCATAAAAGTTAAGAATTGTATATGGAGGGCTAGAAATACTGTGATTTATGAACAAGAAGAGGTTAATGTGATTAAAATCGTGCAATATATTATCACGACATTAGAGGCAATGTTGCTAGTTGGAAAGGAATCAAAGTTGCCGAGAGAATTGGGATTTAAGTGTAGTTTGGGGTTTTGATGAGAAAAATTTTCAAGAAAATGAATCTTGAAATTTTAGAGATTTTATTAGTTATTTTGTTGATTGAAGCTTGACTGTTAGATACTTGTAAACGTGGATTACTAGAGCTATTATACTTCAATAAAATTTAGCTTATAAAAAAATAGTTAAGAAATGTAATTGGCATGATTTATAAATGAAATTAAACTGATAGAAAAAGAAAATCTTTCCAGCATAAGTTTCATAATGCAGTAATGCCTTGTAATAACTTTGGATAAATAAGTTTCATATGACAGGTTATTTCATTTGTATATAGAACTTTCCATCACATTTTTTCATACTCCTCTTAATTGATGGTATTTAGTGGATATTGTTGATACATGAATTATGGAAATTACAAATACGTTCCACACGTCTCAGTGTTGGGCTTGTTGGGCTCCTAACTTATATGAAAAAGATCCAAAACTAATGGCTGTCATTGTAGATCCATTAGGACACAACCCTAATTATGTTTAATGATTTGAGTGAATAGAATTCAAATAAGAAATCTAAAAAGAGAGTGAGTGAGAGGCTAAAATCCCGTAGTTGGTTTCTGCCAAAATTTCAGTTTGGAGCAGTCTTTATCAATCATACGATCGGAAGGGGAAACAGTGTCCGATCGACCTAAAAGTTTGACAGAAGGAAGAAGGCATTCTATTACACATTTTGAGTGGTAGAGATTGGAGTTTGATGGTTCTACTTCATTATCTGAATTTTGAAATATTATTGTAGTTTTTGGTGAAGTTTTTCACATGTTTTTCTTTGATTTGAGATTTGGTTCATTCTTGTTGAATATTAGAGGCCATTTCCCTATTGTGTAATTTCTGAAAATTGTACTCTTCTCTTTGATTGAAAATAGTGAAAGATTTGGGGTGGACTCCATTGTCCTGTGATTTGTCTCCTTCACACTGAAAGAGTTTTCCACGTAAAAAATTGTTTTGACTTGTGGTTTGATTTGTTGTTGGTTTCGCATTATCTTCATTTGCTTGCTGCCTTTATTAATTGTTTAGAGTTCCTATGGGATTCTAGAAAATAAGGAGAATTTATTCTGTATTGTAGATGTGTTGAATTTGTTGGAACACTCGATTGCTCCCCAACATAGTGGTATCAAAGCTTTTTTTTTGATTTATTAGAATTATGAAAGCTAATATAAGTAAAATGATATCCCTTGATGGTATAAATGATCACAAATGGAAGGATAAAATGAAATACCTATTATTTGCGAAAAGTATGCACTTGCCTGTGTTTTCTAGTCAAAATAGAATTCCAAAACTAATGAGGAATGGAAGTTTGAGCATCAACAGGTATGTGGTTTTATTAAGTAATGGGTTGCAGATAATGTGCATAATTATATTGCTAATGAGGAAGATGCCAAAGCACTGTAGAACCAACTTGAAAAGTTGTATGCCTCTAAGATAGGGAACAATAAATTGTTTTTACTCAAAAAGATTATGCATTTAATTTACAAGGAAGGTACTCCTATTTCTGATCGTGTGAACGAGTTTCAAAGAATTTTGGATCAGTTGTCCAATGTTGGAGTCACCTTTGATGATAAGACTCTTGGATTGTGGTTACTAAATACTTTACTAGACTTTTGGGAGATATTTAGGGTCTCACATACTAATTCTGATCTTAGTGGTATTATGTCTTTACAATATGCAAAATTAGGGTTTCTTAATCAGGGAGTAAGAAGAAAAACTCAGAGTTTGTCTTTACATACTAGGGTTTTAGTCACAGAGTATAGGGGAAGACAGAAGAGTAAGGGTCAAAATAACAAAGACAAAAGTAAAAGTAAATCCAAGTCAAGATTCAAAGACATTGAATGTTATTACCGTCACAAGAAAGGCTACATGAAGAAGAATTCTTTCAAGTGGAAGAAAGAAAATGAGAGTAGTGGAAGTAAGCAAAAAAGTGTTAATAATAGTAGAGTTGACCGCGTTACAGTTGCCACTAGAGAAGACCTTGTAGTTATTTATGATGATGTTGATGTGAATCTTGCTTCTTCTAATTCTGACTAGCTGGTTGATACCGGGGATGCACTTCATGTTATACCAAGGAAAGAACTCTTTTCTATCTACATTGTGGGTAATTTTTGTTCACTACGAATGGGTAATAATGGAGTTTCAAAGTTTGCTAGCATGTGTGATATAAATTTGAGGACCACTATTGGCTCTACACTACTGTTTCAGGTTGTCAGACATGCTCCTAGTGTCCGCTTGAATTTGATTTCCATTGGGAAGTTCGATGATGATTGCTTTTACAATGGCTTTGGTAATGGTAAAAAGAAACTTGGTAAAGCCTCCATGGTCATAACTAGAGGTAATAAGTTGAGATTATATTTATATTTGTTTCAAGCTTCTATTCCTACTGGCACTATGAATTTGGTGGAGAAAGAAATTTCATCAGAATTATGGTACAAGAAATTAAGTCATATTAGTGCAAAAGGGCTTGAAAATTTGATCAAGAAGAATGTTCTTCCAGTTGTAAAGAATTCTAGTTTTGTGATGTGTTCTCATTGTCTTGAAGGAAAATATAATCGAGTGTTTTTCAAAACTAATCCTCATCACAGAATGCCAAATGTGTTAGATTTGGTACATTCTAATCTTTGTGGACCATTGAAGGTATAGTCATTTGGTGGTGCATCTTATTTCGTCACTTTTATTAATAATCATTCCAAAAATTTGTGGGTTTATACTTTGAAGTCAAAAGACCAAGTGTTTGAAAATTTTAAGAAGTTCCAACTTTGGTTGAAAGGAAAACAGGAAAGATATTGAAATGCATTCTGATTGATAATTATTGTGAGTATTGTGGTCCATTTGATGAGTATTGCAGGAAGCAAGGAATTAGGCACCAGAAGACACTACTTAAAATGCTTCATTTGAATGGATTGGTTGAAACAATGAATAGGAAATTAATGGAAAGAGTTAGATGCTTGCTTTCGAAGTCAAAGCTGTCACAATCTTTTTAGGGTGAGGCTTTGTATGCTGTTGTTTATGTTATTAATCTGACTCCTACTATTGCTTTGCAAAGTGATGTTCCTGAAAATGTTTGGACAAGAAAAACTGCCTCTTATGATCACTTAAGGACATTTGGTTGGAAAGCATCTATCCATGTTTCAAATGATGAGATATCAAAATTGGATGCAAAATCAAGACAGTGCATGTTTGTTAGTTATGGTTAGGATGAGTTTAGTTACAAACATTGTGATCTAGTTGCAAAGAAACACTTGAGAAGATGTGATGTTGTGTTCCACGAGAATCAAACCATTGAAAATATTGGGAAGGCTAAAAAGGAAGATTATCATGTGCATAGAGTATAGACTTTGATCCGAATTCTCATGTGCACAGAGACCTTACAGACTTTGATTCTAACCCTTTAGTGCAATTACCCGATACAGTTGACAGAAGAGTTGAGACTGATATGCAGCAAAATGGTGATGCATGTAATCCTATTGATGATTTTGATTATGATCAACACGAGAGTCCTACAAAAAATCCATACTAAGCTTAGTTGATAAGGTCTACAAGAGTTAGTTAATCATCTACCAGATATTCCCCAAATGAGTACATGTTCTTGACTGTCGAGGGAGAACCTGAATGCTATGAAGAAGCTATAGAAGCTGAGGAAAATGAGCAATAGGTTCATGTTATGGAAGATGAGATGAAGTCCTTGTATGACAACAAAATTTTTGAGTTGGTGAAGTTACCAAAGAGTAAAAGGGCTTTGAAGAACAGGTGGATTTATAACAGGAGGAAAATACCTCAAAACAAAGATATAATGCTAGATTAGTTGTTAAGGGATTCAGTCAAAGGAAAATAATTGATTTTGAAGAGATCTTTTCACTGGTTTTAAAATGTCTTGAATCCAAACTGTGTTGGTGTTAGCTGCAAGCCTTGACTTAGAGATTGAGCATATGGATGTGAAGGCTGCTTTTCTTTATGGTGATTTAGATGAAGAAATTTTCATGGAATAGCTAGAAGGGTTTGATGTGAAAGGCAAAGAGGATTACGTATGCAAATTGAAGAAGAGCTTGTATGGCTTGAAACAAACTCCAAGACAATGGTACATGAAATTTGAATTTGTTATGGGACAACAAGGATTCAAAAAAACCACTTCTAATCATTGTGTGTTTATGCAAAAATTTTCACATGATGATTTTATTATCTTGTTGCTTTATATTGATGATATGCTTATTGTTTGTCAAAGTTCTCCTATGATTGCCAAGCTGAAGCAAGAATTGAGTAAGTTCTTTGCCATAAAGGATTTGGGACCAAAAAAAGTAAATTCTTGGCGTGAGTATTACAAGGGGGCAGTTTCATGGCAATCTCAGTTGCAAAAATGTGTGGCATTGTCTACCACTAAATTTGAATTTATTATGCTCTTGAAGCGTACAAAGAGTTGTTATTGTTGAAGAAGTTTCTCATAGAACTTGGTCGCTCTCAAGAAAGATATGTGTTGCTTTGTGATAGTCAAAGTGCAATTCATCTTGGTAAACATTCATCTTTTCATTCCAAATCGAAACATATTGATGTGAAGTATCATTGAATATGGGATGCGTAGGATGAAAAGTTGATTGAACTTGAGAAGGTGCATATAGATGACAATGGTGTTGATATGCTAACCATGATAATGTCAAAGTAGAAATTTATAATTTGTTGCTCATTTCGTCAAGTTCCTCCACATAGTCGATAGGGGGAGAGATTTCTTGGATTTGTTGGGCTCTCAATCTATGTGGAAAAGGCCCAAGACTTATGGGTGTTATTGTAGGACCATTAGGACACAACCCTAATTATGTTCAGTGGTTTGAGTTGATAGAATTCAAGATAAGAAATCAAAAAAGAGAGTGAGTGAGAGGCTAAAATCCCATAGCTGGTTTATGCCCAAATATCAGCAAGTTTAAGCTTGGAGCAGTCTTCATCTATCACACGATCAGAATGGAAAATGGTGTTCAATCGACTTGAAATTTTTACATAAGGTAGAAGGCATCCTATTCCACATTCTGAATGGAGATTGGATTTTGACCATACTACTTCAGGTTATGAATTTTGAAAGATTGCTGTAGTTTTTGGTAAAGTTTTTCACATGTTCTTCTTTGATTTGAGTTGATTCATTCTTGTTGAATGTTTGAGACCAACTGATGGAGAACCATCAAGCTATGTTCTAAGAGACCATCAAATTACAAAATTTAATGATCCATTGAGTGGTCTTGGAGGTCCAATGATGAGGTCTAGATCCAAGAAGGCAAGAGAAGTTCTAAACATCTTGATTCTTGAAGTTCTTGATAAAGAAAATAAGGTTCTTGAAGTTCTTGATCTCGGTTCTCGTCAAAGTTCAAGAGAAAGAAAGCTTTGAAGCCTAACGGTTTTAACACTACTAGAAGATGGTGATTTGTCTTCAAACCAACCTTCATTGAATCTTGAAGAGCTTACTTGAAGATCAAGCATTGGAAGGTTCAACAAAGTCACTTGAGAGATGAGGACAAGGGCGTGCTTCATCTTACATATTTTGGGTTCATGCCTTTGGCATCATTTTAGTTGCTGTTTTCCTATATTTGAAATAAACTATATTAACCACATTTTTAATCATTTAGAAAAGTTGTTTAAATTCTGTTTTAGGAAAGTTAAACATATGGCTAAGTTCTTGAATGTTCAAGGCATGTGATTGGTTAATTCACTTTTAGGAAAGTTGGTATTTGTTTCCTAAAAAGTGTAGGGTTTCCATTAATGTAAAAGTTGGCTAAAAGATAGGTTTACAACCAAACTTTAAGGGTAGATTAAGAGTTCAAAATGCGTTTGTCTAGCTACACACATTTTGGAAAGTAGGAATCCAAAACCAATTTGAATCTTTTAGGGTTTTTTTGTAGCCTATTTAAGGGAACTTTTTTCCACGAATTTTAATCAGACTTTAGATATTATTTTTTGAATATTTTTGTGTGAAAATTGCTGAAAAAGTATTACTTTTCAACCCCAAAAATAAACAAGAAACATAGAGCTTAGTTTGAGCTTTAGTTTTGCGAAAACCCTAATTGCTTAGTTTGAGCCCTTAGGTTTTCCCCTCTTTTAGATAGGTTAAGAATTAAAACACTTAATCCATCTTTTGGTTCTTAGTTTGAGAACTACGAATCTGGTTTGCTTGAGATTACTTGAGTCTAATTAATTCAATCCGTGATTTGGGCTTGGAGTGAGTCTCACCTTTGTCCAATTCGCACGTATCCTTAAGTTTGTTGCTGTAATTTCGTTTGTGAAAGATTATCAGTGGGACATTAATCAAATAAACATACATTTTACATCTCTTAAAGGTGGATTTTGTATCACCAACATAGTCCTGTGGTTTTTATCCTTCACACCGAAGGTGTTTTCCACTTAAAAAATCGTTGTGCCTTGTAGTTTGATTTGTTATTGTTGCTGTTGTTTTGGATTATCTTTATTTTCTTGCTTCCTTTATTACTTGTTTAGAGTTCCTATGAGATTCTAGCAATAGGGAGAATTTATTCCACATTATGAGTGTGTTGAATTTGTTGGAACACCCGATTTATCCCCAACATGCAGAACTCCTATGTGGGTAGTTGATGACCATTTGAGCATTTCCATTATAGCATATGCCTAGTTCTAGCAATACATGCAATATTTGACTGGGAGGATTTGGAAAATGTACTTGAGGCATACACGTTAAATGTGGTTCCTTTCCAATGGCTTGTCGGATAGTATTTTTTTACATGTGCAAATTTATAGACTTGGCCTCGATAGATGCCTCTAATTTGGAGAATGTTTAAAAGGTTAAATTGATTCTTCATGTGGATAGCAAGATGAAAATATTGGGTCTGATTGTACACGGTCTCTAATCATGTCCCATGCTTCTCCCATTTGTGTTTCCAAAATATTTGTGTTTTGCTGTAGACATTTGGAACAGGAGAGAGAAGGTTTGGCCACACACGGTCTAGTTCCCAGAAAAGAGGTGAATCTTGGATGCAAAGTAATTCTCATTTAGAACAAGTAGCAAAAAATGGTATTTAATTAAAATTAAAACAGCCAAAAGCTAGTGAAAATATATACAGATGGTGTTTGTATTGCTTGAAATGCCGAAATTCCTGTGCATTTGTCATGAATGCTGCTAGTGAAGTTTGTTGGTCATAATCCATGGATTGTGAATTTGGTTGGTAGAGGCACTCTTAAACAATATGAGTTGATTTTGCAAAAGCTGGCTGGCCACTATTCCACCATTTTCAAAATAATCATGAGTCAACGAAAAATGGAGAAAGTATTGTAATGATGAAAACCAAGAGTAGTGTCACATTCATCGTCATTATGGCCATAATTCTTAGACTTTTAAGTGTCACAAAAATGAGAGCAATTTATTTAGTTTGTTATGGATGATACTAAACACAAATTATCCTATCCAAGTATTTATAAAATCTTTCAAGGACATTAGTAGGCAAAAAATTAACGAACCCAAATCTGCCGCTTAAGTCAAATATTCCAATACTTGATAGGAAAATCTAATCAACTATCATAATCATATTTGGCAAGACCAAATCATAACTTTAGGTAAATTACTTCGACCATCCCTCTACTTAGATGTTCATTTGACTTTTGTCCTTAATTTTTAAAAAGTTTCATTTTTGTCCCTCATGTTACAATTTTATTTAAAATCGTCCTTCGTCCATTTTCTTCTCACTTAAATTAATTCAATTTAAATAAATATTTAACACATATATGACAAATAAAAGTTTATACAAATGGATAAAATTAGACATATGTATGTTAAATGGTCATCGGAGTTGATTTTTTCTATCATGAAAAGAAAACAGAGGACTATCAAAAACTAAAAATGTAAAATAAGGGACGAAAAAACAACTTTTTAAAGATTACAATCAAAAATAAAATGATCCCCTAACTTGAGGGACAGTTGAAGTAATTTATCCCATAACTTTATTTAATACTACTTTTTTAGAAATATAGTATACTTTATTTAATATAGTATAGCATACTTAGACATAAGAATTGTAAGGGGATAGTATCCCCTATTTACAGCTTTCTTAGTTCTAAGGTTTATTTATTCTTGGTCCAGTAATTTGTAAGGAGATAGTGTTTCTTATTTAATTACATGTTTTGTATTTTTTGGTTGGATGATTTTATGTCCATTGCCAAACCTTTACTTTTAATTAATAAACTGGGGCTGGCATCTCTCCCCCAATCTCTACCCATAAAAGGGTGGTTTGCCACCAAAAAATAAAAACTAACAATGAAAAAATTAAATCTTTTACATTAATTAGTTTGTGAAATCTTATAAAACTGACGAAAGAGAATTCATAAGCTAAGGTTCTCTCTAACCTCTCATTCTTGTGTTCATATTGTGAAATCTATTGTCATTTTTTTAGTATTGGTAAATAACTCCGGATATTATGTGACATTTCTTGTTTCATGGATCTGCGTAACATTTAGAAAAATACACCATATGGCCTTTTATTAATTTTAATAATTATTGTTGAGTCCCCCTTCCAGAGCTGTCCGTTGACCTCCCAAGGCTCGCTGATATTGCACCTTCCAAAGAAATGTATGCCTAGGGTGGTCCTCGAGATACCCCTCCGATGAGTGGAGTTAGGTTTGAATAGATAGATTCCCTTGTGTGGTAATTAGGAAAGTGTGTGTGATGCTGAGAAGGATCTTGTTGACCTTCTCATTTTTCTCTCCCTTGTGTGGGAGCAACCAGTTTATCAACTAGGTCCCTTTCCTACTTGAATCCCAAGGCTTTAGGACATATTAAACCAAGGGAATCTTTTCGAAAGATGACTATTTTACCCTCAGGTAGGGTTCCCCTTATGGGCTTCTACTTTCCTTTTCTTACTTTCAACATCGTGGACTAGGCCGGCATGGCTTTCGGCCCAAAGAATTTATTTTGGGCCTCATCAATTGCCCCCCAAATGGGGGGAAAGAATTTGTCCTCCTTCCTCAACTGACAACTCTTAGAGGCGTAAAGCATTTATTTCCTTCTAGCTTGCCCACGATACGCATGTATTGCAAGCTCTCCACTCCCACGATCGAGGGAGGTAATAATGGTACTCGATCGTGGGGCGGGAGATTATCCAAGTTTCAGTCATTTCGAATGTTGTTTCGAATTTCAAAAGGAACTCTTCCCTCTTGGCCAGATTTCGTTTGTGCTCCAAAACCCTCTTCTATCTCACCAAGTCTATTTTAGTTTAGCATCAAATTTTGTCAACTTGTCTAGAACCTCCTCTCAGGCCTTTTGCTTCTGCAGGGGTTCCGCCACCACAAGAGGGGGAAGATGCCTCTAAAAGTTTGGCAGACAATGATGTTACAATCACCTGTCCATTTGAACAATGATGGGTGGTTGGACTGTAGAAGATAATAATTATATCTCTATTTCTTATCTGCCCATCGGCCAAGATGGTTAGCGCTACTTTTTCTCATCATGAATGGATACATTACTAATCTTTTAGGGTTAGCTTGTTTGCCCCTTGATCTTGGAGATTTCCCTCCACTACAGGATGTCTGTAGGGCAAATAATTCCCAACATTATTCCATACATCGTCTCGTTTGAGGTGTTGTATTGTTACCTTGGTCTCGCATACGACGTCACCCTTTTCCGCTGCAATAAACTAGGAGGTGAAGAGCGTTTCTACCTTTAGCGTTGCTAGTAGAACATCAATCTCTTTAGTCGCAACAATCACACCTATTAAGCTTGGAAATCTTGATTCTTTTTTGTACGAGGAGAGCCATGAGACCTGGTGGGGCGTTGGAAGGTCGTACGTGCTTCTAATTCTGACCCAGTCCCTACTACCAAGTTCTCCGAGGAGGCTCTGGACAAGTTGTTGACTTGTGAGGAGTCTGTGGATTCCTCAAGCCTTTCAGAGTGCTAACTCTTGGAACTTGAGCTCAGCCCCGCTGTCTTCTCAGTGAAGACCAAACCGGGTAAGACTCCCTCTACGTGTCTTCATTCCCCCTCCGATTTCTTCTTATGTACCTCATTTGTTTTTGTAGCTTCCCACAGACGGTGCCAATGTTGAGTCCCAAATCTATCTATTGACCGTTCAAGACTCGTTGAGACTACACCTGCAAAAGGAAGGTATGCCTAGGGTGGTCCCCAAAATACCCCTCTGATAAGTGGAGTTATGTTCGAATAGATAGATTCCCTTGTTTAGTAACTAGGAAAACGTGTGTGGGTTGCTGAGATGGATCTTGTTGACCTTTTTTTCCCCTTCACCTATTAGGGAGTAGCCAATTTATCAACCAGCTCCCTTTTTTACTTGGATCCCGAGGCTTTAGAACATATTTAAAGTAAAGGGATGTTTTTAGAAGATAACCATTCTGCCCTCAGGTAAGGTTCTCCTTATGGGCTTCTACTCTCTTCTTCTTACTTCCAACATCGCGGACTGGGCTGTCATGGCTTTGGGCCCAAAGAATTTATTTTAGGCGTCATCGATTATCATTAATAGTTTATATGTTTAATGAAAAGACACGTGACCCATTTATATAAAATGTTATAAGAATTAAAACTTAAAGTGTAACAAAAAGATCCATTGGTAACATTGCACATACTACAAACTAGGATTTGTTTTTAGTCTCTAAAAAGTTTTATTTTTGTCCCTTATGTTATAATTTGATTTAAAATCGTTTTTCATCCATTTTTTTCCACTTAAAATTCAATTTAAATAGATATTTAACACATATATGACAAATACAAATGTATACAAATTGATAAAGTTAGACATATGCATATTAAATGGTCATTGGAGTTGAGTGTTTCAAGCATGAAAAGTAAACAAATGACCATTTAAAACTAAAAATATAGTATGAGGGACAAAAATGAAACCTTTTAAAGATTAAAAACAAAAACAAAATGGATCTCCAAGTTGAGGGACGGTTGAAGTAATTTACCCAACATTTAATAAACTAAAAATTGATCCAAATTAAAAAGTTCAAGTGTTTTTCATGAGGTTTTTTGGCCTAATAGCTGAGAGTTTCCTACCTTATATGGCTCGGCAATCAATTCTTTTGGTGTGCCGTTTTAATTTATTATATATAATGAATGAATGAGATTTCTATGGACTTATTCAATTTATTCTAGTTAGCCAGAGGAGGGTAATTACATGAGTTTCAAACTAATTTTGGATTAATAAGTTCCTCAACATTTTTAATAAATTAAAAAAATATATTCCAAACTAAAAGTCCATGTTTTTTCATGAGATTTTTGGGTCAATGACATAGTTTATACCTTTCAATTGTTGAGCATAACTTGATTTTGAGTTGAATTCTCGTTTTCTTGTTTTTGTTTACTCTCCTTGTGGAAGAATGACATTATTTCATATGGGCTTTTAAGTGACACGTTGAGTAATTATTCGTTTCATCATTTACTGTCATAAAAATCTAATTCTTAAAAAACCCTTCTTCATCTTGAAAATTATATCCTTAAAAATTTTTACATGAGTGACATGCAAATTGAATTATTTATGATATTCAAATATAGAAAAAATCTATTTTACCTATAAAAAATTAAAAGTTTTTTTAATTTAGTTGAATTTATGAATCATTAAATAATTATTTTAATTTATTTAACTGCACAAAAAAATTTATTTTAAGTCAACCCCACTAAAACTATTTTTCTGATTGTACCTCTACTAATTTTTGAATTGGCTTTTCTTACTAATTAATGTAAAGAACAGATTGTTCAATAGTCACAAACAAGACCTATTAATAAAAAAATAGCACAGCAAATGTGAAGAAGAATTAGTGACATATATGCAAATGTCATCCTATTATTAAAGATTGGTAGGTAACTAGGTATATAACACTTATCATGTTAAGATTGAACATTGCTAGCATTGCAAATGCAACCACCACTAAGCTTGCTTGCTTCCATTGCATAAAAGTTAAATTATGTTAGACCAAATATTTTTATTATTCATAAAGAAGTACTAATGAAAAATGCATGGTCTAGCAAATGCAAATTGCGAACTATAGTGACATTTATTAAAACAGCTGATTTGTTGTAAATCATGTTGATATATTCGACAATGAGTTAATTATAATTTTTAATGTACAATAAAATTAAGCGGCAGGAAATTAGAGATGTACTACCACAAAAATTATTATTATCAATACAACATTAAAGAGTATCACTCTCCAATAAAAAGGTATCAATGTTGGATCAAAAAATATCACCATTAGTCACAAAAATGTTCGTGGAGTGGATGACTTCAAAAACTATAACTTAACTGTTTAAAAGTAACAATCATGTGACAATAAATAGCAGTATGATATTTAAAAATATCACTCTCAATTATAAAAATAGCATACATGTGATTTGAAAGTATCACTATCATATCGAAAAGTATACATAGTAAGTTTAATGGTAAGAATACTACGACATTTAAAAGTATTCAAAATAGAATTAAAGTATCATTATCACATTAAATTTATCACATTAAAAAGTATCCTATTAAAAACTACATACAATAGGTGTCAAAGAGTATCACAATGACATTAAAATCTATCACTCTCATTTATCAAAGAAACACAGCGAATGACTAAAAATATATACACAATGTGTTTAATAGTAAGAATACTACGATATTTAAAAGTATCCACATCGTGATTAAAATTATTACTATCACATTAAAAAGTATAACAATAA
Source organism: Ophiorrhiza pumila (assembly GCA_016586305.1). Lineage (NCBI taxonomy): Eukaryota > Viridiplantae > Streptophyta > Magnoliopsida > Gentianales > Rubiaceae > Ophiorrhiza > Ophiorrhiza pumila. The sequence continues at coordinate 15,411,289 of BLIW01000006.1, forward strand.
GAGTATTACTTTTAAACTTAAAACAAATACATTTCAATTTAAAAATTCTACTTTTAAGTTTAATTAACACTAATACTTGTCAAGCCGATAATGTTACTTTTAAATTCAATACTGATACAATTCAATATAATAGTGTTACTTTTCAATACAAATTGATACTTGTCAAGTTTATAGTGATACTTTTAAATACACCACTGATATATTTCATCATAAGACTATTACTTATATTTGTGTTACTTTTAAATACAATATTTATACTTTTTTTGAATGTCGAGTTTAAACCGCATTTCATTAATAAAAGCTTAAGATAAGGGTTTAATATAATCATACCCCAAGTACAAAAGAAAATACAATATTTTTACTTGTCAAGTTTATAGTGATACATTTAAATAAGATTATTACTTTTAAACTTAAAACTAATACATTTCAATTTAAACGTGTTCCTTTTAAATATAACACTAATATTTGTCAAGTTGATAGTATTACTTTTAAATTCAACATTGATACAATTCAATATAACAGAGTTGCTTTTAAATACAATATTGACACTTGAAAATTCTAGAGTGTTACTTTTAAACTTAACACTAATACTTTTCAAATATATAGTACTACTTTTGAAGTTCAGAATAATACTTTTCAAGTTACACAATACATATTCATTAATTTATTATGTTAAAACGTAAATAATACTTTCAATTATCCCAGTGATACTTATGATTTACAAATTAGCTACTTAATCTATTCACATATTTTTTGCTTCCTATTAAATTGTAAAATACGCGATTAATTTTTCGTTTCATATATAAACCACCCTTATATATAAATTACTCTCATAAGAGTTTTTGTGTCATGAAAATTACATTAAAAAAAAGAAAAACTATTAGATTTTTTTTTTGCCCTAAATTTTATTAATAGTCTTATAAAAAGGACTAGAGGGGGACATAAGACCAAACCGCTAGAAAATACAATGATGAAAGCTATAAAAAAAAGAGTATTACTCCTTTCCATTGATGAGGAATACTACTCCCGTACAATTTAAAGATGTCGAAAAACTAGAAAATCATTCCTATCCAGCTTAATAGAACCACGAACCAAACATGGATGATAAGTTTCAGAGAAGGAAACACAATCATGATCCAAATTAACACCCAAATTAGCGAGTCAATTCGCAGGTTGATTAGTCTCACGATAACAATGAACAAAATTCACCCTCGGAAGTATATGATATATCTCTTGAACCTCATAAAAAATAGACCAAGGACAATGACATTGACATTTTAAAACCTTGACTAAAACTAACAAATTCAATTTAAAAATCACCTTTGTAAAACCAACTTGAAGACAGAGTTCCAGACCAAATAATAAAGCACGCACCTCCTATTGTATACTAGAACCATACACAAAAGAACATGAAAATGCAAAAAGTAAACACCCTTAGAATCCCGTAGGATGCCTCCTGCCCCTATTGCATCATGATTACTTTTTGAACATCCATCAGTATTCAATTTAAATATCCCCACCCCTGGAGGATACCACATGACAACCAAAACTTTTCCAATTCTGGAATAAGATAACACTGAATTGAAAAAGCCCTCCACGATAATAACTCACAAGATAGATTAGGATATAGTATTATGACAAACCCCTGTAGCAAAAATCACCTTACCATTAAAAACAACTTAATTTCTTAATTTTCATAAATGCCAACAAATAAGGGATGGAAAAATGACAGTTAAAAACTAAATTAAAGGATTATTAGATCGAAAACACAACCATATTGACAAAAACACCTTCAAACTGCACAACTATAAAATGGCGGATTTAAACCGCCCTTTTTAGAGCGGTTAAACATAAACCGGTGTAATTTATAAAAACGCGATGGCATTATCGTAATATTAAACAAAAATTTAGACTTCTTACACCGGTTATAAGAAAACCGGTGTAAATAGTTAGACTTCTTACACCGGTTATAAGAAAACCGGTGTAAATAGTTAGACTTCTTACACCGGTTATAAGAAAACCGGTGTAAATAGTAAGAAGTCTAACTATTTACACCGGTTTTCTTATAACCGGTGTAAGAAGTCTAACTATTTACACCGGTTTTCTTATAACCGGTGTAAGAAGTCTAACTATTTATACCGATTTTCTTATAACCGGTGTAAGAAGTAGAAAATCGGTGTAAGAAATATAACTATTTACACCGATTTTCTTATAACCGGTGAAAGAAATCTAACTATTTACACCGGTTTTCTTATAACCGGTGTAAGAAGTCTAAATTCTTGTTTAACTAGCTGTGCTATACCCAAAAAGGATGTTTCACTCTCTAATACACAGAAACGCTCCTCCATCTCTCTAAAATAAATCAACAACAAAGTCCATAGATCTTAATTGGAAGATTTTACAGAGGAAGTCCCAACAATTGAAATCATCAAAAAGTTTCTTCAAAGGAGGAGGATTCAAAAAGTTCTCCGAATAATGGATACTCCCCTGTGGCACCGTTTGGAGCTGCTTCGATTCTGATTTCGAATGGAAATGGCAAACCTTATGATGTTGCGGAGTATTCGGAAGAGCTTTTTACCTCCGATGGACCTATTCTTCCACCTCCCAATGAAATGCAAGAAGAAGGATTTGCTCTCGGGGAGTGGCGTCAGTGAGTTTATTTTGGTTGGAAATTTTGCATTTTGTTGAGTTCATTTTTTATTATTTAGTTCTATGTAAGAATAAATCTGTTTTGTCGACTTTCAAGTTCGCCTAAATTGATTATTGCTTGGACTGCACTTGTATTGATTAAGCTAGATTTGGTTTTATGCTGTAAAGATCTTACGTTGAAGTTGATATATCTATATCTTTATGTTCAAGATTGGATCTTTTGGTGGATACATGTTCAACTGCTTGATGAAAATTGATAGTAATTGTTAAAGTTGATTCGAGTTAATGGAATTCTATGATGGAGTTTACAGAGTTGTCTGCTACACTGGTATTGATGTAGCCATTAACTTTTATATGCCATTAAATTTTTTACACCGGTTATTTAACCGGTGTAAAATAAACATTTTTAGACCGGGTTTATAAACCCGGTGTAACAAAGACTTTTTATACCGGTTTATAAAACCGGTGTAAAAAATATGTACCTTTTACCCCACCTGTATATACACCAGTTCATTTTTAAAATAACCGGTGTAAATATCCAGATTTAACCGGTGTAACAGGCTATTTTTGTACTAGTGCTGAAATCCAATTTCATAGAAAAAAATCGCCAAACCTATCTTGCAACCTCACCCACAAAAAATATATGATCCATTGTCTCAAAATTTGGTGAAAGAACGCAGCAAACACACTTATTAGGTAGCCAAAAACCAAATGTGAACATATTAGGACCCAGAGGTAATCTGTCCCTTAGTAATCGTAACAAAAAATATGAAATTTTCAATGGGGTCGCTTTATGCCAAATACGAGCAAAAGTCAATAAAGGACTTTGAGCCAATGCCGCAAAGCTCTAATATAAAGAAGCCATTGAAAACTCACCAAAATTAGAATCAGTCAAAACCAAGAAATCATCATCATCAAGAGCAAGCCGAGGACAAGAATGCTGCATAACAACCCCCACTAAATCTAACGACAAAACCCGAGAATGCAAAGAAACGTCCCAACATCCATTAGCACAAAAATCACATATCAATTAATCTGAACCAACATACCCAATTCTAGAAGCAAGATAACCATCTCCTAGCCAATTATCCCACCAAAAGCTAGAACTACCATTCTGAATCAAGAATTGCATCCTGTGTTCCGCCAACTCACGAATACTCACCAACCTCTTCGAAGTGTGTGAAGATAATCTTGCAAACTGAATAAAACATGGGTGAACATAACAACATTTTTGGCACAAAAACCAAGCCCATAAAGAACTTTGTTGGTGAAACTACCACGATAATTTTGATAGAGAAAGCCGTATAAATATCACATAATGATTGAACACCATTCCCTCCCCCTCTGCAGTAGGGAAACACAATCATCGTACTTAAACCAACGATATTTATTAACTCTCTCACAACCCCCCCACCTACCAAAAAATTGGAAATTTTTCCAAACCTATCAACACAAACATAAGAGGATTTGCAGCAGCTAAAATATGAATAGGCATCGAAAACAATACATGTTTCAACAATATAAGTTTACCATCAAAAGATAACAACTTATCAACACACCTTAAAACCCAAGCTACAACATATTGACATAAAGAATCAAAGAAACATTTCTTTCACCTATCATAAAATAGTAGACAACCCAAATACTTTATCTGTAAAGACACCTGAGAAAAATCCATGATCCGATGAACCACCCTCAACCTTTGTGTAGGGAACTTATGATGCACAGTAAAACTACTTTTCTTCTTATTTATTTTTTATACCGAAATAACCCATACCTATCCAAAACCTCCATTACCTGCTTCAAAGAATTAGAAACTACAGAAGAAATTATTAAGACATCATCCTCATACGCCAAATAGGAATACATGACCGAGGAACCCAAAAACCTTTATAAGAAGACAAAGAATTTAAATGAATAAGAAAAGAGACATTGAAATAGGATCTCATTGCCGCAAACCCCAACTAGATTTTAAAAAACCTGTGGGGTAGCCATTTATAATAATGGAAAATAAGGCATTAGAAACCAGTCTCCATATTATATCAATCTATATTTTCTTAAAACCAAATGCTCGGAACATTTTAATCAGAAAAAAACATGACACTCAATCATATGCCTTCTCCATATTTAACTTTAATGCTATATAGTCTCCTCTAGTTTTCAATGACAAACTTTCCATTAATTCACTAGACAAGAAATAATATCTGAGATTAAACGCCCTCAGACAAAACCACTCTACTCTAAAGAACTAATCTTAGGTAATATATAAGCAAGCCGCTCTGATAAAATCTTAGAAAATATCTTATCCACCAAATTATATAAGCTAATAGGTCAGAACTAAAATGATTATAGACAATGACCTTTTGTAATTAACTCCAAAGACGTAGAAGTAACTAATATTAATAACATAGCACCATTAAAAAAACTTAAAAGAGCTATAAAAACATCTTGCTCATTAATATCCCAAACTTCAAAAAAAAATCTCCTATTAAACCCATCAGGACCTGGCTCACTATCCTTATTCGTTTTAAAAACTACATTTCTAACCTTATCAACAGATGGGGGTTCTTGCAAAAACAAATTATCCTCCGTCGTGATCAAGCAAGGAATGTGCTAAATATCACAATCATCCTCCACCCTTTCAATCTCAAAAAGTTTAGAAAAAATTGCATCGCCTTCAACCCAATCCCCACCTTATTATTCACCCAAACACCATCAAAATTTTTAATTTTATGTATAACCGGCTGAATACGGCATTGTTTAACAACCCCATGAAAATATTTAGTATTCCTATCTTCCCCCTTCAACCATTTAATCCTAGTTTTTTGTTTCCAAAATTGTTCCTCCAATCCTAAGCCATATCTCAATTCCGCCTTGCTTAACACTATAAAAAATATTCCCAAAAACTATTTTACTCAAAACCCGGAACTCTTGCTTAACACTTTTCAATTTTGCAATTAATATAGCAATCGGACTACCAAACCTCGGGCCCTCACACTCCCTCCGTACCACCTCCAAAAATTAGACACGAGTAAACCAAAAATTTTGAAACCTCAATGGTTTATTTTATTATCATTCCTCCTATTAAAAGCTGACAATAAAGAAGCATGATCCGAATGATCTCTAGTCAAATGATACGTAGAAATATAAAAATCATTAAAATATGCCAAATTAGCTATACATCAATTAGAAAAAAAAATATTATATAACTTAAAAGTTAATGGTTCTATGTAAAATTAAAAGTTTCAATTTGTAACCTATATATAGTTCACCCCCTAGATAAAATTCTATAAGCTCTTGAAACATACATTTGTTGAATTGTTCCACCCTATATATCATCCTTTGATTGTTGGTACTAAGTCAAGGAAAAATTGAAGATGATAACAGAAAATCATAAGAGTCCCTTTGTCCCTCCCATTTTTATATTCATTGTAAAATCTTTGTAGCCTTCAGTTAGTAGTAGATAAGACTCACCATGTAAACATTGAACAAGAGCGGTAGCACTCCACATACCACAACCTATACAGTGTAAGACTTAAACAGTTTCAATGATCATAAATGAGATCTATCAATCAAAAATAACCCATCATATGTGAAGATAAATTATAATAACATGTATGAAAATGTTATCCTACTATTAAAGATTGGCAGATAACACTAATCATGTTAAGATTGAATAGTAGTAACATTACAAATGGCACAACTACGAGGCTTGCATTCCCGTTTATAAAAGTCAGTTCATTTCATGGAAAATTAAAATTTTCTATTATAATCTTACAAAAAAATATATATAATTTTCTCCCCTAGGTAAAATTCTTTGTCTTTCAAACATACATTTGTTAAAATACTTTTCCCCCTCTCCTCAAAATAACTGATTGATAAGTCAATTTTATACTAACTTAAAGGTGTTGTTTTATTGAACTTTTGATGGAGTTTAGTATATTTTTGTTAATGATTGCATGCTTATTGTGAATATTAAAGATTGTGAACTTTTGTGCATTAAGAGAAGAAAACATGTAAATATTGATTTTGATATGAGGTTAAATATGTGGGAGCATTTCTAATTGTGCTATATATGTATCCCTTGCTTGGATTTGGTTAGCATTTATATACATAGTTGGTGTACTCTCATGCACACAATTACACCACTTCAGCACACACCATACTAGTTGCACGCAACATGCATGCAGCACTCACACATCTCGCACACATATGTTCTCGAGATCACTCGCACATGCTCACAGGTGCCCACAGCAATAGCACACACCCTCGTGCACGATGGTATACGAGGCTCACACACACACACACACATTGTTGTGCCTAGCACTAGCCACGCACAGGTGCGCGTGGCACTCACAGCCGTACACGCACGCGTGGATGTGAGATGGAAGCCTTACACAATGTGCACTCTTGTGCACACCCATGCACACCACTCACACCATGCACCTCACTTACTTGCACACACTTGTGAACTCTTTTGCACACAACTCTTGCACTATTGCTTACACACCTTACTTGCACACTAGCACCAACCCATGCACACACCATAGCATGTTAGTATTAGGCCACTTGCACATATACACGAGCCCTTGCATTAGCATGTGACACCCTCACAATGTGCACATATATGTGCACTTGTGCACAGTTTAGGTCATGATACTACACTCTTGCACAAAATTCATGTGTGCACCACACCTCACATGCGCACACCACTACATAGTTTTGCACTTGGGCACCATTTCTAGCAAGTAATTGCACAAATACCTCACCTCCACCATCACCTTTGCACAAACACACTAACACTCCCACTTATGCTCACTATCCTAGCATACCTCATATGCACATATGGAAACACACATCACCTAGCCATGCACACACAATTGCACATGATATAAAAACCACGAGGAAGCCACTCCATGAAGAAAAATGTGTGGAGCAGCTACTCCATGAAAGTATGATTCATAGGGCCACTCCATGTACTTTTTAATGCCTCGAAATATTTTTTCTAGTTTTGTGATTTTTGTGTATTTTTTTGTGCAGAGAATTCAATGCGCAATTTGTTTGGCTCAAAGGCGTGACGGCTGATGAAAAATGAGATGCAAGAGTTGTGAAAACTTAGAAGACATTTGGAAGTTTGGTTTTCTTTTCGTGATTAGCACATGTTTATTTTGAGAAGGATTTTTTTATAGTGGCAGTTTTATAAATAATGATGTTTTGCATATTTTTTTCTTAGCGATAAAGTTTATGGATTGTATAAATATATGAAGTCCAAGAGATAGTGAGGGAGGAGATTTTCTAGTTTCATTTTCCAAATTTAGTTTTTAGTTGCCACTTTCTCTCTCTAGGTTTTATCCTTTTCTCCATTAAGATTTTTGTGTAATTTCTCGATAATTTCATCAGAGATTTGAATAGGATAATCGGAAATAAATTATGTGCAATTCATTGGATTAGTTTACGAGCTTAATTCTCAAAGGAATTCATCTTTATCGATAAATTCTTCTAAATTACAGAATGAATTGTTCAATGTTTCTCAATGTTGATTTTGATCCGGTAATGGCCATGTTGGGCTAAAATTGTAATTCCTGAGGGTTCTGATAGATGAAATGTTCTAATTAGGAAACTATAGGTAGTTCAATTAAAGTAAATTTATGATGAATGGTTCATGCTCTATTTTATTTGATTATGCCTTAGGTTTTATGAACTGAAGTATTATGCATGTTAAATTGTGTGAATTTGTGCCTAAAAGAGCTATAGTTATTCTCAATTGTGGTCGACATGCTAAGTTGAGTGTAAACGTGATGATTTTTAGACTCATTTTCATATAATTGGAATAAGAGTATGATTAACAAGTCTTAATGCTTGCTTTTAATGCTCGTTCTCTTGAATGCTGTCGACATGCTGATTCAAGTTTGTGAAATGTTGAGGCTGTGGTGTTGAGATATTTACTGTGATGAGTGAGGGTTAATTGAACCTAATTTTTGTCTTTGGCATAAGAAGAACGTAGGGAAAATTAGTCTAAACAAGTCGTGAATAGTAAATTAGAAACTATGGAATACATTTGTGTTATTGCTTCTCCTCGACATTGAAAAGCAATTAAGTGTGATAAACTAGAGCTAAGTGTGGTCGATATGCTGACCTAATTTTAGCTTGTCTAGCAGTAGAATCCCCTCTAAAGGGCTGCACACATTTTAATTTAATTACCAAAAAGTCGCCAGATAGTAGTATTAATTCAATACCAGACTCAAAGGCATTCTTTCCTGGTAATTATATCCCTCTGTTCTTGTTTTGTGTGTTAGATTGGTAAGTACATTTTTTGAGAATTAAAAATTCAATAGTCCCAAACCTTCCTTGTGGATCGATACTTGACTACCACTACTACATTAGTTAGGATTAAATTGCAAAGGTACGACAACTACTGATCAATTTTCGACGTCGTTGCTATGGGAGTCAAAGTACTGTGAATATATGATTACTCAACTTTTTTGGTGTTAGTCTAGTTCAACAGTGTTATTTGTGTTTTGTGTTGTTTCATATAGTTTTGTATCTATGGACTGCATTTGGTGTGTTCTTGATACTTTGCACGATTGGATTGGTTTATGCCCATATCAGCCTTATCACAAGGAGCACCGAAATATCCACTTGATCTCGATATACTAGAAACTTTGAGAGCTGAACGCAAGGAAAAAAATATGGCTAATTAAGAAGGTTGAGAATAACCTAAATTTGGTGATCACTAAGCCATAAACTTTGAGAACCAATTTAATAACAAGGAATAGATGTAGGGAGTTATCACATCCCGACACAAATTGTGTCAATGATTACATAGGGACAATTTTTCCAAGGGATGTGGAGAGTTATCACATCTAGACTGGTTCTTGTGGCTATGTAGAACCTTAAGCTTTAAAGAGTGCCTTATGGTGAGGTGAGGAGGATCCTATTTCCACTGTCTTTGTGGGAAAAAGCCAAGCACTAGTTTAAGTCTATTGGAGGCCAAGCAATAAATTCCTTTGAGGAGCTGCGGAAATGTTTTTGGCTAAATATTTTCTGCCAGAAAAACTAGAGAAAATGAGGATAGATATAATGACATTTCAACAGCAACATGGTGAGACATTTAAAGAGGCATAGGCAATTCAATGACTTAATAAGGCTATTCTCAAATCATGTGAGGTCCAAGAGCTAACATTTTCTTTAAAGGGCTTAGTGATGAAGCTTCATTGATGGTAAAAGAATGTGATAATTGAGCATTAAAAGACAAAAGTGTTCCAGAGGTAAGGTAGCTCTTTTGACAAAATTGCTAAGGATGAATACTTGTTTCCTGAGGCTAGGAAAATGCTAGTAAGGAAGCAAAAAGGCATTTTGGACTTGAATGATGAAATAACCTTGGGAGCTAAATTTGAGACACTAGTATGACAAGTCCAAACATTAAAAGCATCTTGAGCTAAAGCCAAGCTTTATCTTGTGGTTTGTGGAAGGGGAGCATTATACAAATGAGTATGATTTTACAATAGAGTCAATCCAATATGTTAACAACTACAAGAAGTCACAATATTCTGGAAATTAGAACTATGGTGAAGGCCAAGGCCACTGGAGTCAATCAAACCAAGGAGGCTAATATTACCAATGAATTAAGCAAAGGAGACCTACACAACCTCCTGGATTTGAAAATGCACAGAGCTTTCAAGAACCGAGGCCTTCAATGGAGAACAAGTTGGATAAAGGAGAAATGAGGACATGTTTCATAGAATTATAGATATTTTTTTAAAAGAGGATCAACAGTGGCACTCCACCTACCCCCTTGATGACTTGAACCCTTAACCTATTGGTCACAGGTGAAGATGTAAATTATTTAATCTATACTTCATTTTCCATAGATAAGTTAGATAAAGGAAAATAAAGATTTGCAGGTCTGGAGACAAGTCTAAAACATCATGATGTCTCTATTAAGAATATTGAGATGCAATTTGGGTAATTAGCCAATGCAAGAAATCATAGGCCAAATAGAGATCTACCAAGTGACACTATGCCTAACCCAAAAGGCAAGGAAACATGCAATGCCGTCACTCTAACGAGTAGGAAAGAGTTAAAATGTCCATCGTATGATAAGCCCCAAGGTAATATTAATATGGAGAAAATTGCACGTGAGGACATTGCACGAGAGAGAGAGAGAGAGAGAGAGAGAGAGATAGAGAGAGAGAGAGAGAGAGAGAAAGAGAGATGATGCACGAAGAGGATCCTTTGGTGAAAAAGGTTAGAGGACAACCAAGTCCATACAAATATCCTGAATATGCTCATTCTCCTCCATTTCTAGAGAGAGTGAAACCTTCACCCACAAGAGGGCCAAAATTTGAGCGGTTTCTACATGTGGTAAAATAAGTGCATGTGAATCTTCCTCTTCTTGACCATGTATATGCGGTCACCAAGTATTCCAAATTTCTCAAAGACCTCATTGCTAATAAAGAACAAATATTGTAAAGTGAGGCACCTGTCATGCTCACTGAAGAGAGCTAAGAATGGATGGTTATAGATTTGCCTCCAAAGTTGAAAGATCTTGGAAGTTGCACTATACCATGCAAGAAAGGCACACGATTCTTTACAAAGGCCTATTGTGATTTAGGAGTTGTGATCAATTTGATGCCCCTCTCCATCGCAAATGATGTTGGGCTAGGAGAAAGAATCAAGCCAGTTGATGTGACTCTTCAGTTGGCATATCATTCAATTGTCAAGCCATTAGGAATGGTGGAAGATGCGCTAGTGTTTGTGGACAAGTTCGTGCTACCAGTGGATTTCATTGTGCTAGACATAGAGAAAGACCCTGAGGTATCTTTAATTTTTGGTAGACCATTTCTTGCAACATGGGATACATTGATAGCGGTACGAAGCAAACCGATAACTTTTAGGATTAATGGTGAACAAGTAATCTTTGATGTGAATTATGCCATGAAATACCTCAAGCATGTTGAACCTTGTTTTTAAATAAATGCTTTAGAATGGAATATGCATGAACTAGAACATAAAGTGAGTCATGACATTACTTATGTTGATAAACTGGTTGCATGCAGTGATAAAGATGATATCACAAACCTTGATCAGGAAGACCAATTGATTGTGTCTGAAATTTCACTTTTAATTTCAATTTTAATATGATTCTATTATTTTTTTGGTTTTAGGTATTATTGAACCAATAAAATCAGGAATAAGAGATCCAAAGTTGGGGATTGAAAAATAAGAAAAAAATGATTATTTTAGAAAATATCTAGTGAAGAAAGTTTGATATTAAGGTTGAGGAGACTGGGGAGCTTGCAAAGAAATGGGAGGTATGCCTTTAAAGTTGTTGCTAGATGCAAAATTTCAAATACTAGACAATTTGAGGTTGATAATTTAGTTTCTTTTAAACATACATATAATAACATAAGGCAACATATAGAATATATGTGTGTCGTTTAATGGGATTCCTCTATCATAAGCGAACATCAACTTTGGAAGGTCTTGAGAATTTCGTACAATTTTTATTACTTGGTGGATTCTATTGCCTACTTCCTACGTATTATGAAAATTCTAGTTATAGCGGAACGTGAGCAGAAAATTCAAACTGAAGTGAAAGAAATATGCAAGGTGTTCATTTGTGAGTTGTGCAACATGCAATATAAATTGGCGATCGAATTTGAAGGACATCTAAGCTCATATGATCACAACCACAAGAAGTTTGGTAGTCTTTCTTAGGTTGTAACTTGAGTTTGGTTTTCTAATACTCTATTTCACGTGAAATCCAATAATTCAAAGAAATAAGGAAAATGCATAGAAGTAGCAGTCGTGATGACAAACAAAAAAAAGAACAACCACGTCAAGAGGGAGAAATGGCAAAGTTTGCTCAGATGTAATTTCTTTTCATCTCTTCTGTTTTCAAGGGCTTTATTGGGTGGGGGTTAAAGAGGCTATTGATCTTTGTTGGTTTTTGGCTGATTTTTTCTTTTCTTTACCTACAACATAGGTTATGCCACTAGTAGCAATAGAAACATGAGGAATTTGGATCCATCCCAGTTGCCAATACAGTGAAAAGTGCTATAGCACTTGCAGCTCAGGATCAAAGGAAGACTTTGAAGTTTGGATTTTCTGCAAACGAAAGCACATCCAAGGTATTTAGTTCCTTGTAATAGATTCTGTTTTGATGCCATAATAGATTTTGAGAAAAGAGATTTTAAAAAATTATGGCATACCTTTCTCATTAATCAATGTTACATATATATATAGAGAACAAGGTTAGACTAATTATGTACAGAATACGTTAAGTAATGACATAATAACCATTGATTATAATTAATAGAAATCTTTTGATTCTCTCTTTGATTGTCTTGAATGTTCTTGATTCTCTCCTTAATTGTCTTGATTGATTTCTTGATTCTCTCCTTGATTGATTAAATATCCTTATCATGCTCCTATAAGATAGACAACTCTGAAGAAATCTAATTTTGGTATTGAGAGAGTCAAATAGAGGACCAGCAAGAGGTTTGGTGTGAGTGTAAGAATTTGAAATGCTTGACATTTTTGTCAGAGTAGAAGTTTGTTTTTTTTTTATTTGAAATAATTTTTTTTAAGTTGGACACAAAAAATTGATTATAAGAGGCAATAAAAATTGAGAAAGAGAGAATAGATGGTTTTATAATGAGATACATATTTGAGTGTATTCTCGTTAGTCATAGAGTTATAGTAGAACAAGAATTGTTGGAGATGGAGAAAAGTGGCTAACGAAAAATAAAAAGAAAAAAAAGATAAAAAGAGAGGAGATGATTATTTGGGTATTCGTTAGTCATGGAGTTATAGAAGAACAAGAATTGTTGGAGATGGAGAAAAGTGGCTAACGAGAAAGAAATAAAAAAAAAGATAGAAATAGATGAGATGATTATTTGGGTGTTCTCGTTAGTTATGGAGTTATAAAAGAACTAAAATTGTTGGAGATGGAGAAAAGTGGCTAACAAAAAAGAAATATAAAAAAGATAAAAAGAGATGAGATGATTATTTGGATATTCTTGTTAGCCATTGAGTTATAGAAGAACAAGAATTGTTGGAGATGGAAGAAAGTGGCTAATGAGAAAAAAAGAAAAATAATAATAAAAGGTCAAACATTAGCCCTGATACCAAAATAAATTTTATTTTGATGCCATAATAGATTTTGAGAAGAGAGATTGGAGAAATTATGGCACAAGATTAAACTAATTATAGAATACATTAAGTAATGACATAATTACAATCGATTACAATTAAAAAAATCTCTCAATTCTCTCTTTGATTGTCTTGATTGATTTTTTGATTCTCTTCTTAATTGTCTTGATTGATTGAATATCCATATCAGCTTAGACACCTGTTTCAAGCAGTGAAGTAAAGTAGTAGATTTGATTGAAATTCATTTATTGTCAACAAAATTTTACTCTACAAAAAAGAAGAGATTGAGTACTTTTTGAAGATCTTAGTTGTGGCGGTGTAAAATTAGTCATGTGTTAGAAAAGAGATAAAATCAACTTGTTGTATGTGATATAAATAGATATGTAGAAATATATGGGCATATCTTCTTTCTAATTAGTCTTTTCCACAATATTCATATTCTGATTTCATGTCATTTGTTATCGGTGGTGTATGGGGGCAGTGGATTGAGAATTGGAACATATAGTAAATCTTGAATGTATAATTGAACCAAGTTAAAAATGAACTGTGTTGATTCTAAATAAAGTATTCTATTACATTCCAGTGTGTGTTATCTGATATTTGAAAGAAAATTTCTAAAAAATGATATTAAAAAAATGGAAGAATGAGTTATATTTTTTCAACCAGCAATTCTGATGAATTCGTAGATCTCTTGATTCTAAATTCATGATAAACAACACACACCCTAATTAGACTTAAATTTAAGGTAACACACTGACACTGGCTTTGTAGATAAATGATATGACCAGAGTAGAGTTGCCATCAAAATAAACAAGAGAGCATAGCATATCTACGTCTAAAAGATCCAATAGCTTAGAGGCATCAATCAGGATAAAATTTCAAGCAGCATTAGAAGATGATCACAAAAACAGGGCACACAACTGATTCTTACACATTGCTTCTAGATGATAATCATAAAAGAATTAAACGATTATATTTCAAACAATTGAACATATTGGTTGTGATTAACACCTAAAAGTTAAAATAAGAAGTTTACACTAATTCCAATGTATTCATAAGTTGGTTTCAACTACCTAATGTGGCATTTTATCTGCCAAGGTTTATAGAATTACAAGTGTCGCCTTCCTCAATGGTTATTGTTCATGGAATTCTCTACTTGCAAAGCATATAAATAATACCCATTTTAATGATATAGGTATAATAACTCAAGAAAATAAAAATTTAGAAAATAACATTGGTAAGACTTTTCAATACATTAAATTAGTGATCTTTTTTTGGGCACCGACATTTGTTATATCCATTTTGTTTGCATAAAATGCAAGTTCTTTTAGTTTGACCTTCTCTTGCATCCATTTCATTATTCAACCATGTTGATTTTGGACGGCTCTTGATAATTCTTTTCATTCTATTGTGAGAAATCAACACTAATTCTCGTTCAAGAGGCCAATAAGCTTTATCAGGAATCGGGTGAAAAAGAGGAGCCCAAGTTTTTGAGTATGAAGAGAATCCGTGAATTTATAATCCAAGCTACAATGTTGGCATGCAACCAATACATGGGAACAAGGGAATCCGTGAATTTTCCATTTTTGACAAGAACAATAATTGTCATTCAACTTTACCACTTGAACATGACCACTTTTTCTTTTATTCATAAATGATCAACCTGTCTTTATACTAAATATCCCAGCAGTTTGATTAAATAGAATCACTTTATGTCCATTAGCCTTGATACCAATCTTCCCATTTAATTACAAAATGAGTGAAATATTATCCACTTGTTGTTCTTTGGATAAGCTAATTGCCACCTAATAGCAAAATAATTATTAACACAATAAAAAGTAAGTTGCACCAAAGTTGTTATTGGTAACAATTGTGCCCCTTTCAAAACACTATTAAATATCTTTGACAAATTCCTTGGCATTATTCTATATATTCTACCACCATCATGTGCTAAAGTCCACTTTCAACTGGTAAATCATCTAACCACTTTTGATTTCTAGGATTTATTCTCTCATTTGTTTCTATTTTTCTTTCAAACTTACAAATATTATTTTAATTTGCAGTTAAAATCACAAGATCTTTTAATATTTTGTCATGAAATTTGTTGTTTAAATAACTAACCAAATAACAACCACAAAAGTGATGATAAGTAAATGGCCCATTCCATTCTGATCTAATTCGGTTGATTGTTGCAATAATACCTGCATGACGGTCAGATATCACACAAGGACCTCTTCTTTGAGTCACAAATTTCCTTATCTAGGCCATAAACCATCTCCAACTATCATTGTTCTCGCCTTCCACGATAGAAAATACAAGTGAAATAAACTTATTATTGCATCAGTAGAAACCGCAATGAGTATCGTACCTTTATACTTTCCATACTAGAATGTACTATCAATGCTTATGATGGTACGACAATGTTTAAATCCTTCTATTGAAGTACCAAAAGCCCAAAATACACTATTAAATATCTCTTGTGATTGGTTTTCATGCGCAACCTCTTTATCCCAGTGTACAACTATTCCTGGATTGTTTTGTTTGAGCACTTCCATATATCTTGGTAGCAATTTATACGATTCAAGCCCATCACTGAAAAGTTCCACAATACCTCTTTTCTTTGTCATCCATGATTTCTTCTTAGAAACAGTGTAACTAAACTTGTCAGAAATTTTAGCTTGAATAGCTGCTAATGTGATTGACATTTGAACTTTCACTACTGCTTTGATTTGATTGGCAATGAATTCAAAATCCAGTTGAAAATGATCTTGATTTATGATAGGATTGGCACAGCTATGAGGGCCTCAATACTTTCTAATTTCAAAGAATGAAGATCCATTAGGAATAGTAGCTTGTAATCTCCATAAGCATTATGGAGTTTGTTTGCACCTAAGAACACACAAAGTATGAGTAGAGTGAGTAACTTCATACTCTTGAAGAACTCTTATCGAATATGCTTTCACTACATTATGTAGATCTTCTTTTGTAGCAAATCTTTAACCGACACGTAACTCATTAGTGTCAGAATGAGCAATAATTTGAGCAGCCGACATTAAAGTATCAATGATTGCTTTGTTTACACATTCAATATTGGTAAATCTTGGACTTGGGGCCTCTTCATTTAATATACCTACAGGTTCATCTTCTTCAATTTGCATCTCATCATCAGAGGAGACCCAATTATTGTCAATTTCAATACCATTTAAAAATAAATTATTCGCTTCAGTTGCAACAATTTCTTGAATTGTAGATATGTAATTGACTTCTAATGAATCATCATCGTCTAAATGTTGAAAATGTTTATCTCTAGCCTTAGTAGAATTTTATCCTCCCTTGTTACCCATGGTATTCCAATTATGTGATGACATTTCTATTATAAATTGTTGACCTCTAGTCTAACAAGAACCTTGTGATTTATTTGAAGATCATTTACTAATGTAATTTCATGAACATGTAGTTGTGAAAAAGATCCATCTTTGAAACCTTGTTGATTTTGTTCATCGACAATATCATGTTCTACTTCCAAATAAAGTTCTAAACAATGAATTCTAAGTCGCTTTGTCGCGTCTAAAACAATATCCAAAGTATCATTATTTTCAATGGATAATGGTATATACTCTTTATCTAAAGTTGGGTATCTACAAGTGATTTTCACTTTCACTCGATGCTTGTCATAACCAGTGATAACATATAGCTTGTCCATGAGTTCAGGGTATTTAATTTCATAATTTTCTCCGATGGCTTTTGGGTTAGCACTCTCTTAAGTAAGAGGTAAACTACCTAAACTAGTCATTTTATAAAATTCAACAAGATTCACCTACAATCAAAGAACATTTGAACAATATAACAATTCAATCAATTAAATGATTGTATAAAAAACTGTTGGATAAATATATTGTCAGAGAAAATTAGAATCTCACGTTGTATCTAATAGCCCAAAAAAATAATAGAGACAGTAACGAGAAAAATAAATGGGATAATAGACACAAAGATTTACGTGGTTCGGTCAATATAACCTACGTCCAAGGCTGGAGGCAGTGCCAAAATTCACTATTAAGTGGAGACAATTTACAAAAGTGGAACACTAATTATAGGCCACTTTCTAACACAAAAGGCTTTTTCTAAAATGCAAAAGAAAAAGAAAAGATAAATGAGAGGAAGAAAAGCTTTGAAGCTTTTGTTTTTGGGGTGATTTCAAACTTTAGCATTTGCCTCGTATTTATAGGCAAATGCTGAATGTGAATTGCTGCACTTCAGCCGCAATTCTTCTACGCGGCCGAAGAGTAAGAATTCACACAGCCGCAAAGTTTGAAAACTCTTTGCTGCATTTTGTCAACAAAAGACGCCAATGAAAAAAAACAAAAAAGGTTGGCCACATATTTGGGTTACGGGCCACACCACTTTGTACATTTCTTACAAATCTCCACCTTGGTCTGTAACCCAAAAAATAGTGATTTAATCAAACGCACCTCCGACAAAGCCCCAATGGGCTGAATCATAAACTATGAACACCAATCAAGTCCAAGCACTGCTTGAACTTATATACTGGAAGAGTTTTTGTAAACATATCGGCAGGATTGTCCTTGATATTAATCTTCTGAATAAGGACCTTCTTCTCAGCAATGGTATCTCGAATGAAATGATATTTGATATCAATATGTTTCGTCCGCTCATGATACATCTGGTCTTTAGTCAATTGCACTTTGACTATTACGGTAAATGGTAGTAATCTCTTCATGTAGAGTTAATTCGCCGAATAAACCTTTCAACCATAAAGCTCTTTTGATAGCCTTAGTGACTGCCATATATTCTGCTTCAGTAGTGGATAAAGCCATTACATGTTGTAGAGTAGCTTTCCAGCTAATTGCACAACCTCCAATGCAAAATACATAACTTGTAAGAGACCTGCGTTTATCAAAGTCACCGGCGTAGTCTGAATCTACAAAACCAACCAAAGTGTTGTTGGTTCTACCAAACTCCAAATATGAGTTTGAAGTACCCTTCAAGTATCTGAGTATCCATTTTACAGCCTGCCAGTGTTCTTTGCCTAGATTTGTCATATACCTGCTAACAACACTAACTGCTTGTGAAATATCTGTATGAGTACAAACCATTGCATGCATAATACTGCTAACGGCAGTAGAATAAGGAACACGTGCCATATGACTTCCTCTTCCTCTAATTTTTGTGATTGAGCAGCAGATAGCCTAAAATGGCTAGCGAGAGGAGTACTAAGTGGTTTGGTATCCAACATGCCAAATCTCTCCAAAACTTTTTTAAGGTAACCTTGTTGGGTCAGATATAATTTTTCAACTCCTTTATCTCGTCTTATCTTCATAGCAAGAATCTTCTTAGCTGCTCTCAAGTCTTTCATTTCAAATTCACCATTCAATAAGGCCTTCAACGTGTGAATTTCTGCAAGATTCTTAGCCTCAATGAGCATGTCATCAATATATAACAAAAGATAAATGAATGAATTATCTTTTAACTTCCGGAAGTAAACACAACTATCATACATGCTCCTAGAGAAATCATGACCCAACATAAATGAATCAAACCTCTTGTACCACTGTATTGGAGATTGCTTCAATCCATACAAGGATTTCTTCAATAAGCAAACATGGTCTTCCTTACCTTCAAATTCAAAGCCTTCTAGTTGTTTCATATAGATCTGTTCATCTAATTTACCATGTAGGAACGTTGTCTTAACATCAAGCTGTTCCAATTCCAAATCAAACATGGCTACTAATGCAAGCAATACACGAATAGAGCTATGTTTCACAACAGGTGAGAAAACATCATAAAAATCAACACCTTGTACCTGACTATAGCCCTTTGCAACTAATCGTGCCTTATACCTTGCATCGTCAACACCTGAATTACCTTCTTTTCTTTTGAAAAGCCATTTGCAACCAACAATTTTCTTTCCTTTCGGTGGTGTCACAAGATTCCAAGTACTATTCTTGTGTAGAGATTCCATTTCTTCATTCATGGCCACCACCCACTTATCTGAATCAGCACCTGTAATCACCTCGGTATATGTGGAAGGTTCTCCTTCTCCACCTGTTTCCTGTGCCGCTGATAAAGCATATGCAACCAAATTTGCCAAATTTGCATACCTCTGTGATGGTCGAATCTCTCGTCTTGGTCTATCTCTGGCTATGGAATATTCTTCTTCTACTGGTTCATCTTCAACAAGATCTGGATCTGGTTCATCACCTTGGTCTGTAGAAGATCTTTGAGAAGGACTGAAATTTATGACCTCTAACTCCACCTGTTTCTGGGTGCTATCTTCCTTTTCTAAATTACAAGGATTACAAGACTCTTTTCTGGAATTTAACATTAATGACTCATCAAATGTAACATCTCTGCTAATTACAAATTTATGTGATTTAGGATCAGGACAAAATAATCCGTATCCTTTCACGCCTAAAGCATAACCGAGGAAAATACATTTTCTAGCCCTTGGCTCTAACTGTCCCTAATTAATATGCATATATGATGGATACCCAAATATTCTTAAATTGGAGTAATTAGCAGGAATACCTGACCACACTTCGTCTGGAGTCTTGAAATCAAGAGGAGTACACGGAACACGGTTGACAATATAACAAGCTGTAGCGATGGCTTCCGCCCAAAAGTCTGAAGTCAACCCATCATTTGAGATCATACACTGAGCTTTTTCCAAAAGAGTCCAGTTCATATGCTCGGACATACCGTTCTGTTGAGGCGTCATTTTAACGGTACGATGTCGAGCAATTCCTTCATTTTTGAATTCTGCTCCACAAAATTTCAAGCCATTATCTGTCCACAACCGCTTAATATGTTTTCCTATCTGCTTTTCAATCAAAGCCTTCTATTGTTTAAATGTCAGGAAAATATCATTTTTATTCTTCAAGAAATACACCCAAACCTTTCTTAAATAATCATCAATAAATGTTAACATATACCTTGCACCACCCTTAGAAGGAACATGAGAAGGCCCCCAAAGATCAGAATGGATATAATCCAAAGTACCTTTTGTTTTATGAACTGCAGGTGAACTGAAACTGACTCTTTTCTGTTTCCCAAAAAATACAATGTTCACAAAAGTTCATCTTACCAGTACTTTGTCCACAAAGTAGGCCTCTGTTGCTTAACAATGTTAAGCCCTTCTCACTCAAGTGTCCCAATCGCATATGCCACAATTTGGTGATGTCAGTATCTGATGATACGGAGACTACTGCAGCACTTGAAACTGTAGATCCCTGCAAGATATACAACTACTAGATTTGCAAGCTTTCATCAATACAAGAGCACCTCATGAAATTTTTAAAACTCCACCTTCAGTCGAATACCTATACCCGAGAGAATCAAGGGTACCTAACGAGATGAGATTTTTCTTCAAATGTGGATCATGTCTAACATTAGTAAGTGTTCTAACAATGTCATCATACATTTTGATCTGGATTGTACCTCTACCAACAAACTTACATGGAGCATTATTGCCCATCAAAACAACCCCACCATCATATTTTTTATATGTGGAGAAATAATCCTTTTCAGGACTCATGTGGTAAGAACAACCAGAATCTAGAATCCACTCATCCTTAGACCTAACTTTATTTGTTGTTGCTACAAACAAAGTTCCATCATTCTCATCTGCAACTACACTGGCTTCGGCAATGTTGCTGTTATTCTGCTCATTTTTATATTTTTCTTTATTTTTCAATTTATAGTAGTCAGCTTTAATGTGCCCCTTTTTCTTGCAATAATTACAAATTTTATTATTGTGCCTGGATTTAGACCTTCTTTTGGATCAACCACTTTCAAAATTTCTATTTTCAGGTCTACCCCGTACTGCCTGACTTTCACTAGTCTTTCCTGTGATATCCCTATCAATCTGCTCTTTGGACTTTAATGCAGATTTTACTTGACTATTTGAGACAGAATCTTTCCCATAAATCATGGTATCACGAAAATGTTTGAATGACTGGGGAAGAGAGCATAACAACAAAATAGCTTGATCCTCATCTTCTATCTTAACATCTACATTCTCCAAATCCAAAATAATGGAATCAAATTTATCAAGATGTGAGATAATAGTTGTACCTTAAGTCATTTTTAACATATACAACTTTTGCTTTAAGTAAAGCCGATTCTCCACTGTCTTTTTCATATACATGGACTTTAATTTGTCTTACATGCCTTTGGATGTCTTTTCACAGGCAACTTCCTGCAAAACCTCGTTAGAGATATTTAATATAATACCTGATCTAGCCTTTTTATCTAGATATCGAAAACTTTGTATCGACATTTCTGGTGGCTTTTTTTCTACCCCTTCAAGCGCTAACTCACACCCATCCTGAATAAGAATGGCTTCCATTCTGAGTTGCCATGTACCGAAGTTGACACTCCGGTCAAACCTTTCAACAGAGGTCTTAGTTATTGTCATCGTGGCTAAACTATCTAAAATGAGATATGGCTTTGATACCAATTTGTTAGGGAAAATCAGAATCTCACGTTGTATCTAATAGCTCAAAAGAATAATAGAGACAGTAACAAGAAAAATAAATGGGACAATAGACACAAAGATTTACTTGGTTCGGTCAATATGACCTACGTCCATGGCCGGAGGCGGTGCCAAAATTCACTATTAAGTGGAGATAATTTACAAAAGTAGAACACTAATTATAGACCACTTTCTAACACAAAAGACTTTTTCTAAAATGCAAAAGAAAAAGAAAAGAGAAAGGAGAGGAAGGAAAGCTCTGAAGCTTTTGTTTTGTGGTGATTTCAAACTTCAGCATTTGCCTTATTTATAAGCAAATGCTGAATGTAAATTGCTGCACTTCAGCCGCAATTCTTCTACGCGGCCAAAGTGTAAGAATTCACACAACCGCAAAGTTTGAAAACTCTTTGCTGCATTTTGTTAACAAAAGACGCCAATGAAAAAAAAAAGAAAAGATTGACGACATATTTGGGTTGCGAGCCACACCACTTTGTACATTTCTTACATATATATATATATATATAAAGATATATAAAGTTATGATGTGATTAGCACTAAAGTTTATGCTCCTAATAGTGCATCACAAATATGGGATTTGTCTTGGCCACGTTTACATATGCATGTTGATGTTACGATTATATTACTAGTGTCAGTTTGTAGATTACTTATTTTGGCCATATACATCAAAGATTTGTTTGCTGATACTACACATATACTACTACTGTGATATAATTCACATTTTCTTAGTAGACATCATGTCCTCGTGGGCGGAGTCTATGTATGATTGAGAGAAGACCCTTTCTGTATTTTTAGTTATAATATTTAACTCTTTCATAATAAACACTAGTTACATAAGAAGAATATCTTTTGATAATGTTGGAAAATTTCATGTGTTTCCTAATTTGTATCCTCCGCACTCCGCACTCTTATGATCACTTCATGGTTTTATCTTCTCAAGTACTTAGATTGAAGCTGACAGGCACCCACAATTATTCCGTGGCCAAAATAAGTGAATGTTTTATTGATTAGAAAGGGAAAAACTAAATCATCTTGGGAGGTGGGACATATAACTTGCATATTTCGCTTGAAATTCATTGTTGTTTAGGCACTCTAGAGTCATCTTCTTCTTATTCGTTAATCTCCTTAAAGTTACAATCCTTAAAAGTTACACTGCCTAGTATCTTCTCAGCATAAAAATTATCACCTTGGAAATTTTTTGAACATAAATAGAATTTGCTCAACAAGCAAAATCACCCATTCAAAGTAAACAAACTAATGTATTGAAATATGCATCACATCCAATTGAACAAGGACATATTTTACTAAAGCAGAACATGGAGAAGAATTCTGGCAGGTAAACCTAGACATGACAACGGTTTCGGTTCTGTGGTTATGGGAATCAGAACCGAACCACCGAGGGACGGTTCTGGTTACGGTTACGATTCTGATTTTGACTCAACTCCGACTCTAGTTTCGCTTCTGATTTGGTTACGGTTCTGGTTTTGTTATGGTTCTAATTTTTATTTCGATTTTTAGTTCAATTTCGATTTTAATCCCACTTTTAAATTTGATTTCTATTGAAATAATGATTAAACTATTAATTGAAATTCAAAAAATATATTATAATAATATAATTAAAATAATAGTTGAAATTTAAATTAATAAATAGAGTTTTTAGAAAAATAGAACTAGAAATGATTAGATAAGTGAAATTGAAGATATAAAAGTAATAAGAATAATTGAACATTTAAATTATTAATTAGAATTCAACTAATATAATATAATAATATAATTAGAATAGTAGTTAAAATTGAACTAATATATGGAGTTTTTAGAATAATAGAATAATGAAGGAATAAGTGAGAAAGAAAGATATAGAAAGAATTAGAGTATTGAGAGAATAATTGAACTATTAATTGGAATTCAAATAGTATATTAATATATTATAATAATAGAAGTATGATAATATAAATTAGAAAATTTGATACATAATATAATTGGAATAATACTGAAAATGAACTAATATATAGAGTTTTTAGAAAAATAAAATTATAAAAAATTAGATAAGTGAGAAAGAAAGACATATAAATAATAAGAGTATTGAAAGAATAACTGAACTATTAATTGGAATTCAAATAGTATATTAGTATAATAAAATAATAGAATTAGAATAATTAATTAGAAAAGTTTATACCCTAAACCCTAAACCCTAAACCCCAAACTATAAAATATAAACTCTAAAACCTATAATATAAATATTAGAAAAGTAAGAAATAATAGTAGAAAAATAATTATGTGATGATAATGATGAGATAGAAATATTTATAGAATTATAAAAATGAAAAATAATAAATTTAATTTTTTTTGTTAGTTCCGATTCTACATTTTCAGGAACCGAAACCAACCCGCCGATTCTAGTTCCAGTTTGAAAGCGAGGACCCACAATTCCGATTTCAGAACCGGCCAAGTGGTCATTTCTAGGTAAACCTCTTTCCTCCACTTACTCCTAAAGAGTGTCACACCCCATTGAGTGCAAGTGACAAACAATAGCTTGCAACCCAGCACAACATTTTTTCGCTTTCAAATTAAGGGTATGGAATTTCATAGATTACAATTTTCTATATCATTATTTGTCATTATTTGCCACGTTAGAAAACAACTTGAAGTTTCTTATTCATTAATAGCACGTGTGTGCTAGTATCTATATTTAATTTTTATATAATGTGAGACGCTGCTAAATTATCCACATAAATTAAGTTTCTTTAAGTTTCAAAGTACCAAATTAAGTACTAAAACATTCAAACTCGATATAAATTATCCACTCGAAAGAATTACAAAAATAATCAAGACTAATCTAGTTCACAAAAAATACTCACATTAATTACAACATGTCATGTTCATCTTGGAAACGAGATTCAAAGCAGACTAAACAAACAATTAACAGTTGAAAATAAGAGATGTTAAATTAATATACCAAGCACCAAAAAGTCAAATTTGAAGCAAATTCCATACATCTTAGAAACAACGGCTGACCATTTGAAGGCAAAGCTTTTACACAAACAAATACAAGTTACATATAAATAAAAGTTTAAAAGAAACGCTATCTTACCCGTATCGAATGATGATAATGAATATCTAACTGAAGAGTCAAAATCGTCTTTTCTTTATTTCTTATATCGAGTACCCAACTGAAATCATAACGATGAATCACAAATAAATCGTTTTAAAGAAGGTTTAAGATTTAACCTAAAAAAATAAGAATTAAAAGTGGATTTATTGTGATGAATATGAGAGAAAAAAAATTTATTTGTCACTTGACAAATAATAATCTACGTGACCAAAAAAATGTTAGTTATCGAATTAAATTTGAAAGTATGTTAGTTTAAAAATTAGTTTTAAAAATCTATTTTGGAAAAAAAAACTCCTGTCTTTTCCCAAAGACACCAATATTTTTCAATTTATTTTTTAAATAAATTTTCAAACCATAAAAAGATAACTCAGAAAATTTCAGAAACAACATAATTTTATTTACTTTTTTTTTTTATAATTTTCCCTTATTTTTAAGATGCTATGTGAACTACTAAATCCTTCCGGGTCGAACCCAAGAACAATAATTTCAAGAATTTCACAGGAAACCTGCGCTTGACCATTTTTTCTTTATAACATCCCATGACAACAATACTGAAACCTGTGATCAAGGTGAAAATTTGTTAAAATTGATGACAAGTTCATCCAAAAGGGCAAAACGTTGTACGACCACCTGTCAGACTATTTCCAGATTTTTTTTTGTCCGGCAAGTAAGAGAATTTTGTTATGCCAGCTGTAGTTGCCGGCTGAACAGAACATCAGCATTTCCATAAGCAGTTGAAAACCTTACCGATTGCCACTTTCCAATCACATAGCTAGTGAGAAAATGGAGAAAATGTCGCTTTGAGAGAACTGTAGCCATCACATACATAGTACATAGTCAAACGTAAGACAGCCCTCTTCAGGAGAAAATGGGGGAAATCAAGAATTTTGGGTGGGAAGACATTACGTGTTTATGAATTATAAAAATATGTATACAGCACATCAACTTCAGAGACCACGGAGAAGCAAAACATCAGCCAAACCATTCAAAGGATTTTTTCCTAACGAAGTTTCACCTCCAACAAAGATGACGGTACAAACATCATCGCGAGTATCACAAAGAGGCGCACAAACAAATATTTTCTTAATTCACTTCCTGCTCTTGCTCTCTTCTCTCTCTCTCTCCCGCTTCTTGTACAGTCTCTCGAGAACACGCTTTGCCTCACAATTCGGGAAGTTTACGAGATCGAAATAATGTGGTGCTATGTCTACCAACCTACAAAACAAACCAGTATCAAAGAAACAAAATATATACAAAAATTCACAGAGTTAACAAATTTCTTCATTCACAAATAAAATTCATTGGTAAAAGATAACAGAGCTAAAAACAGTTACAATCCAGCACTAAAGGTTTCCACAAAAGACATCACCTATGAAGCAACAAAGGTTACATAACACTGCAAAAAATCCAGAAGGCGACTGCAAAACTACAATCTTAATTTCATTCAATCAACAGAAACAAGAGTGAAGATTTGCTAGACTACTCGAGCGAAAAGACAAGGAATCCTATCAAAATAAATGAAAACTGATGCACCAAAATTCAGGTCATGGAAAGGGGCCAAAGGCCAGTAATAGAGAATTAAAAAGAGAAATGTGAGCCGAGAACTAAGTCGCTGAGACTGAGATACATGGAAGACAAACATAATCCTTGACCGAAAATGACTTTCTCCTTAAATGCCAATCACTAAAACTGATACATCAATAATCCCTGTATGCCAGGCATGTGTGCAAGGCCTAGATTGGCATATGGTGCGACTGGAAAAAAACTTCAGCACAAGTTCAAGTAAAAATATGAGTAACAAGATATCAGTAAACCCTACACCAAAGCCAAAAACAAGAGTAAATAATGATAGGAAAGAGCAACCAAATTGAGGATCCACATCAAGAAACTCGCAGAAGGGATGATCAATCACTAAATAATGAACACTCCAAAAGAGAAAATAATGGTTGGTATAGATGTCTAATACTTGAGTACGCAAAATAACACCTGCAAGAACCCCCTAACAGAGATTCATGCGATGAAATTTCTCGTCCACGCAAATAAAATAGAATATTTCTTTACAGAAAAGAAACAATAAAGAGAATGAAATTGATAATGAGGGAAGGCATATCTATTCTTGTTTGATGGTTGGCATAGATGTCTAATATCTACTTGAGTACGCAAAATCACACCTGCAAGAATCTGCAAGAACCCCAGAGATTCATGCGAAGAGATTTCTCGTCCACGCAAATAAACTAGAATATTTCTTTACAGAAAAGAAACAATAAAGAGAATGAAATTGATATTGAGAGGAGGCATATCTATTCTTGTTTGATGGGCATCTTTCTTTATTTCTCAGAGTAAACATTTCTAGATTTCTCATATTACCAAATCCAGAATTGCTGCTAACACTATCAACATCAGGTGCAACCATGACGGTTCAACTTCCCAGGAAAAAAGAACCGAGTAGAAAGGAATGCTCAAATCCATTCAGAAAACAACTATATCCTTAGTCAAAAAAAAAAGGAACCATGCTAACAAATTGAATCGAAATGCATTCTCCAAACTCTAAAATTAACAGCATCCAAACGAAGCAGAGTAAAAAAATAATAATAATAAATAGAAACTAACCACTCCCCACGAACATCAGTTACTGTTCGGATGAAATTCCTGCTAGTTAACACATATTCATTGTAGATAACCCACTCCGGTTTATGGTCAAGGCAATTTGAAGGGTGCAAGTGAACTACCTGCATAAATGAAAAACAAGTGATTCAGTATACAAGCAGGTGAAGATAGAATTGATGTAATCCTATTAGACTCAAGAGGTCCTTTACTGTGGTATTCCCAAACCATGGACAGGAAAATGAGAGGGGAAGTATATTCCTTCAAACATAATTAAAAAGCAAAGCATTTATATTCTATTTATATTTCATAATCAGATCGTTACTTGATTGTCTTTCACGGTCAGGTAATGACCAGAGCGCTCCATGTGAGCCACCTGCATAAAATAGCCAGCCAACATAGCTTTCCTTATATTTACATAGTAGTCACGACTGTTGAAGTCCGTGCTGCATAACTTCAGGTTGAACCTGGCCATGATGCGAGCTAGTTGCTGTCTTACGTTATCAGCAGCTTTAAGTGTTCTCTGATTGATAAAATTTTCATAACACCATTGTGGATCCTCCTCTGATATGTAATCACACACCAAAAAAGAGAGTTACAGACATGAACATCTCCCATAATGACACAAGGAAGAAATTTGACGAACATAGTCACTCACTGTTCTGCTTGAATGCATGATATACATTCAGTAGCGTGAGATGATCCCCGTCGATGTGACCAAAACGAGCTTTAGCTTCATCTGCAGCTTTTTGAGCCTCCCTAGGCCGTACAAAGCAATTTGGTACTAGAGAAATAATTGGTTATCACAGAGGAGGCCCACGGTAGGTCAGCAGATGCATAGAGGCGAGACGACACCATTTTCTTCATAAGAGAATACTGAGAAACTGCAACTATCTACATCAGCACTAACTTAGAAACTCTATGGTGCATGCCAACAAGGGCATGAAACCCAGACAAGACAGTGGCTGATGACGACCTAAACAGACGCAAACATCTAACCGCATAGCACTGAAACACATGCAGTTGGATGCAGGACATCACATGCACAGAACCATTATCTGTTGCACATGAGGAATAGGTGTGCTTACTCTTGGGAAAAAGAGAAACACACCAGAGAAGATCTACTGTTCAGTAGAAACATGACTAACTCGAGACCAACTAAAAGAAAATGCAAATATAACATATTAATATACCTGAAAGCATAGCCGATATTGAGAGAATTTCATTGGAGCAGTTGAATTCTGCGCTGACGACAAGCATTTTACCCATCTGAGGGTCCAGAGGAAATTCACTCATAATCTCACCCAGTTTGGTCATGTTCCCTTCATCATCTAGGGCCCCCAAGTAATTCAATACCTCCAATGCTCTCATTAATGTCTCTGGGGCAGGAGGGTCCATGAAATCAAAATGGACCAAATCGTCTATACCAAGTTTCTTCAATGTAAGAACAGTATTTGCCAGATTTGACCGCAATATTTCTGGATATGTCTGTGGCTGGAGATCATTCTGAAAACTTTTCTCAGTATAAAGCCTAAAACACTTTCCTGGCTGCGTTCTTCCAGCACGTCCAGAACGTTGGTGAGCACTCGCTTTCGATATCGGAGAAACCAATAAAGACTCCACACGAACTCGTGGATTATATACTTTTTGCTTTGAAAAGCCTGGGTCTATAACATAAACTATCCCATCTATGGTCAAAGATGTTTCAGCAATATTTGTTGAGACAACAATCTTTCTACCAGCAGGACCACCTTCAACCAGTGGGGCCGGAGCAGGTTCAAAAATTTTCTGCTGCATGGCCGGAGGAAGGGTGGAGTATAGGGGCACTACTTTGACAGGCCCTACTTGATCACCTAAATTACCAATTTCCTTGGTTATCTTCTTACATGCATCCTCAATCTCTTCTTCTCCAGTAAGAAAAACAAGTATGTCACCAGTAGGTTCACACATATGTATCTGCACAACAGTTCGAATAGCTGCCTCAAGGTAATCCCTCTCAGGCTCCTGGGTGTAGAAAATCTCCACAGGATGAAGTCTTCCTGGGACTTTCATGAGAGGTGCGCCATTGAAATAGCCCTGAAACTTTTCAGCTTCAAGTGTAGCACTCATAACAACCAGTTTAAGGTCAGGTCTATTTTTCAGCACTTCCTTAAGCAGCCCAAATAGAACATCGGTTGCCAGAGTTCGTTCATGAGCTTCATCAAGAATTATCACTTTGTATCGTTCCAAAAGAGGGTCGGTCATAGCTTCTCTCAGAAGCATACCATCTGTTAAATACCTGCCAAAGGAAAGGATAAGATCACAAAGTAAAAACAAAAGATAGAGACAGACCGAACACACAGCTACAAAAACCTCACTGCAAAAATTGGATTGAGTAACAAGAAGTTAAAACCATTAACATACTTCAATACAGTTCTTGCACTACTGCAGTCCTCAAAACGAATACTATAACCAACTTCCTCTCCAATAGTCACATCCATCTCTTCAGCAACTCGTCGAGAAACAGACATTGCGGCCACCCTCCGAGGCTGCGTGCAGGCAACCATGTACTTCCTTCGTTTATCTGGGGTCTCTACATCAATAGACTCCAGTACAAACTGAGGAATCTGTAAAGCAAAATATGGCCCTTGTCAACAATCTATAATATCCCCCAAACAAAAATTATCCAATTCA
Organism: Ophiorrhiza pumila; assembly: GCA_016586305.1. Classification (NCBI taxonomy): domain Eukaryota; kingdom Viridiplantae; phylum Streptophyta; class Magnoliopsida; order Gentianales; family Rubiaceae; genus Ophiorrhiza; species Ophiorrhiza pumila. The sequence goes on from BLIW01000006.1 coordinate 15,441,993, forward strand.
TACAACACATATTTTGCGATTACAGTAAGAGAAGGATACTTCTGATACAAATGCAAGAAGTATCGAAAGCAGAAAACTAACTAGAGTTGGACTATGACTGGTGATCATTATTTACTCTTACATTATTATTCAGGATTTGGACATGAATTTGCACATTCTTGATAGTCAGGCTCTTTCAAATTTTATCTTGTTTATCATGCTATGGAAATAATATTCATATTTTACTACATTTCCAGAAAAATCAGTTAATTTGGCTTCATTGTAGTATCCACGCAACAGTGATAATGAATAAAACTGATTTTCCTCTATTCCGGAGGTAAATTTGGACCTACAAAACCCCTTTTAGCCCAATCTAATTTGATTGAAAAAAGCTAAAACAAAAACAAATCATCCCAAAAAAATGTAAAAACTGAACCAAATTTCAGCAATTAAATGTTCCTAAAGAACATAAAAATTAAGCAAGTCAAAGGAAAAAACGCATTTACTCACAACATACCTGAGTGGTTTTACCACTACCAGTTTCACCGACAAGGATTAGGGTTTGGTTTTCTTTCAAAACCTTCAAGAACTCCTCTTTCTGCTGCCAAACAGGAAGAGTCCCCCTCTTCTCCAGAATCTCATAATACCTAGCCGAGTACGGCCGCCCATTCCATCTATTAATCGTAGACATCACTCCACTGTTGCCGTTGGCCTTGGCCACCTTCGCCGCTGACGAATCATCCACCACGTCAAACAAGCTCACCTTCCTCTTCCTCTCCGTGCCCATAAAAGAATGAATATTTCAAAAACCCTGAATCTTTTTCAGTTCAATTCTGGTCGGAGGACGACCGAGAAGACTAGGGTTTGGTGTATTATCGCAGGAGGCGGGATAGAATTAGCCAAAGAATTTTCTTGTTGTTGTTGAGTTTAAAATGCGGGCTCGCCGACGGTCGGTTATTTAAGGAAGTTTTTACTGGGAACCGGAGTTTTAGGTTTTTAACGGGCTCATCCAATTGGGCCTAATTAAGTGAACCCGACTCATCATTTTGGGCCTACGCAAGCGAACAGTCTCGCTGTACTAGATTATTAGAAGACTCATCTCATTGGGCTCTGGCCTACCGCTGGAGCAAAAACTTCACGTAAAATTAACTCTTATATTCCATAGCTAGGTTTGACACAGAGGTTTGCAAAACGAGTTTTTATATTATTATTATTATATAATAATAATGATGATTTAAGGGTTTCACCTCTATGTATAACTTTATATAAAATATGACAAGTATACTTTTAGATAATAAGAAAAGATACGTATCAAAATCTTATAGAATGATACAAAAGTGATACATAAGATCTATTAGCTGATTTAAGGGTTTAAAATAAAAAATAATGTTACAGTAAGTTTGAACAGTTTTTACACCATTTTGTAGACAAAATTTGATATTCCATACAAAACATAAAAGTTTTCGCACTTTTTAAGATAGTTTGATATGGTATTAACCATGCATTTTTAAATTTTTATAAAACAAGTTAGAAAAGTTTGAAAGAATTTCCACCAAAAGTGAAAATTTTGTTTGAGGGTGTTCTACTTGAGTTTTAAACTGGTTTTTTTTTAAAACAAATTTCGTGATGAAGTTGAGAATTTGCCAACCATGAAAACTTTTCGATTTTGAGTTTTAATTTCATTAAAAACTAATTTAGCAAAACTTCAAGTATTTTACACTTTAGTTCCGTTAATTTAAAAAAATTTATGTAATAAATGAATTATCTATCATGCTTGAAAGATATTTTCACAATAAGGGAATTGTTGTTCCTGTTACAACTAGTACTTATGTAAACATTATCTGAACTAACCAACTATGAAAATGGAGCACATTTGTACTTGAATTAACACTAACAATTTGATTGGCTAAATAAGGTCCATATTTTTAGTTTTTATTTTTTAGTTTTGACAAGCTAAAAGTAATGAATTTTCTGTATCACTTTTGTTTATTACTATGTAAGATTTTAACACATGTATTTAAAAATTTATGCATTAAGGTTCACTAACCACTTCATAATATTCAATGGTACTAGTTGGCAATCAGAGCGCAAGCGCGCTGTAATTTTATTTCCCGTTATAATTTTAATTCAGCATAATAGATATAAGTAATATAATATTTGTTGCACAATACATGTACTAACATTTACGGTTAGTATTTTCACAAACCTACCCATAACTTCACTCGCTATACATGTTTGTACATATTTAAACATTTTCATAAGATACATGGTTGCCAATACTTGTACACACACTTATACATATACATATATATGTATACACTATACGCACTTTCGTATATTTGCATATATTACACTTATTTTGACACTATAGATTTGTACACATTTTGCACATAATGTGCACACTACATATATACATATACTATATACATTTTCACACATTATAAATATTTGCAAATTCTTCTTACATTTGCACACATTACAATGTACATATGTTACATACTACACATATTATACATACTTAGACACACACTTATACATACTGCGCATATATGTATATACTAAACATATTTTCATATATTGGCACATATTTAATTATTTATCACACTATAATTTTTTACTTATTTTTCACATATTTTCGACGCTACATATATTGCATATAATATTTACATTTGCACACACTTTAAATATTTGCACATTCTTCGTACATTTTAACACATTTCATATGTGCATATATTTACACATACTTGTACACACACTTATTCATAATGCACATATATTTATACACTATACATACTTGACACGGAATCTTCTGTCCAAGATTTTGTCTGTCTTATTCTGTCCTAATTAAAACTACGTCGTAGGGTTCACTAATCTCTTAGTTAGGGTGTAATAATTGTAAAGTAATTTTAATGATATTTATGCATTTAGTCCATACTTTTAATGAAACTACGTAGTTTTAAACGTTAGACAGAATAGGATTGGATAAATATTAGACAAAGGATCTGGACTCTACACACTTCCACGCATTTTACACATATTTCTCATACACATATTAACACGTGTTTCACATATTTTTACACACTATACATATTTATATATACTACACATATTTTCACACACTATATATTTTTACACGCTACATATAATTATACACACTACACACAATTTCACAAACTCAACATATTTATACATACTACACATATTTTCACATGTTATATATTTATGCACATTTTCCACAATATAAATATTTACACATAATACACATTTTTTGAAACACTATATTTGTACATATACTTGCATATTTTTATATGCTACATATATTTATACATAATTCATACATTTTAATACACTATGCATATGAACACATATATTGCACATATTTTCACACACTACATGTTTACACATAGTACACATATTTTACTCACTACACATACATATACATATTACACATATTTCTTATACACTATATATTTACACATATCTACACATATAACACATATTTCACACACTATACATTTTTATACATAATGCACATATTTTTGTACACTACATAGTTATACATATTACACGCATTTTCACAAACTATACATATTTGCACATAATTTATACATTTTCACATATTGTACATATTTAAACATACTACAAATATTTTCAACCACTATAATAATTTATACATACTATAAATTTTTTCATATACATATATCTACACATATTACACACATTTTCAAATAATATACAAATTTATAAAAACTTCAAACATTTTCTCACACTATACATATTTAACGTATTTTCACATATTACACCTATTTATATATATTACCTATATTTTCACACATTATTTATATATCTATATATACACACTTATAACCACTATACATTTTTACAAATACTTCACACGTTTTCAAACACTACATATTTACATATAGTACACATATTTTCACACATTATACATATTTATACATACTACATATGTTTCCACACACTATACATATATGCACACATTTAATACACGATATGTATTTACACATACTATATATATTTTCACATACTATAAATATTTATACACGCTATATATATTTATACATACTATACATATTTTCACACATTATACATATTTATTCATACTACAAATATGTTCACCCACTATATATATTTCCACATATTACACACGTTATATATTGTTATACATATTACACACATTTATGCACATGTAATCTATTTACCAACGTTACATATATTTCTACAAACAATACATATTTACAAATATTTCACACATTTTCAGAACAATTTTCATATCTTTCTTTTTCAATCATTTATATATTCATAATTCTCTTTATATCAAAACTTTATACATTAATTAACTTTCTATAATTAGTCTAATTATATTATCATAATATATTGTTTGAATTTTGTATTATATACACTTTCATACTCTACTACTGTTATAATTAAACCTTTATCCACTATTACGGGATCAGTTACATAGATAATATTTCAACATCTTATTAATTTTATACACATGTTATTGGGTTTACTCCAAATTTTCATACTACACATAATATACATATATGTACAGACACTTATACATATTATATATATATATATATATATATATATTTACACTAAACATATTTTCATATATTTGGACATATTTAATAATTTATCACACTATAATTTTTTTTACGTATTTTCCACATATTTTCGACACTACATATATTGCACATAATATTTACATTTGCGTGCACACACTATAAATATTTGCACATTCTTCTCACATTTGAACACATACTTGTATACACACTTATTCATAATTCACGTATATGTATACACTATATATAATTCCATATATGTTGCATATGTTACACTTAGTTTCACACTATAATATTTTACACATTTTACACATATAAACACTGTACGTAATTACACATACTATCTATTATGAATATGTACGCATTATAAATATTTGCACATTCTCCTTATATTCACACACACTACATATGTTCACATACTTTTTTACAAGTATATACATACATATATGTATACACTATACATACTTATATATATTTGCACATATCACTCTTATTTTAACACTATAATATATACACTTTTTGCACATATTTTCAACACATCATATAATATATACAATTGCACACAATATATATATTTGCACGTCCCTCTTATATTTTTCCAAACTCCATATGTACAATTATACATACTTGTACAAACACTTATATTTATTACACATATATGTCCACACTATAAATACTTCCATATATTTGCACATATAATACTTATTTTCAAACTATTAATTTGTACACATTTTACACATATCTTCAACACTACATAAGTTACACATAACATATACAATTTCGCACATTATAAATATTTTTGAATCATTCATACAATTTCACAAATTATATATGCACACACTATAAATACGTCCATATATTTTGCACATATAATACTTGTTTTCAAGCTATAAATTTGTACGCATCTTGCATATATCTTCAACACTACGTAAATTACCATATACAATTTCGTTCATTATAAATATTTTTTTCATAATTCATACATTTTCACAAATTACATATGTACACATTTTACATATTATACATATTTATACATACTTGTACATACATTTATTCATACTACACGTTATATATACACTATGTATACCTTCATACATTTGCTCATCCTACAATTATTTTTATATTATAGATTTTTAACTTGCTGTGCATATTTTGCATACTGCATATATACAATTATTATATATTTCATATACCACAAATATTTATTAACACTTACCAATGTCTTTTAATACATATTACATGCATTGTCACACACTTTGAATATTTATATGCATTATATTTATTTACACATATTATATATATTTCACACACTATGCATATTTACAAAAACTATATATATTTACATATATGTCACATTATGCATTCTCTTACATATTAACTCATTTGTGTACATTACATTGATTTACCCATGGTACATACATTTTCTCACAAAATATATAGTAACAAATTTTGAAATACTTGCAAAATACTCTTCATATATTTTAATTAAATTGTGACTACTATTGCAATAATATTATCTTATTAATTTCGTATTTATTTATATTAATAGCATGCTTATTATTGAAATATCCTTATTGTTTTAACATATTTATTTTTTATTTATAATTTCTTTACTAATACTCAATATATGTACCTATTCTCTATATATAATTTTTTTTATAATTATTAAAAATTTTGCATTTAAATAAATAATTTAATTATTCTGCCAATAACATTTTTCTTTTGTATCTTAATAAAAGAAATAAACACGATATAAGAGAATATTATACAAACTAATAAATATATAAATTTGAAAATAGAATTAGACTTGATAACATAATTTGTAGTATTAATTTATATTAATTAGTAGTAGTAATGAATTTATTTTGAATAATTTTGTTATGTTTAATTGCAGTTAGATTTTGTGTGAAGCATCAAAGAAGTAATTAAACGAGAGATAATTGCTATTATATTCCGATTAATAGTAAGATTACTATAGAAAACCTAACTTTCTCCCATCTTCAACATGGTTTCCCTTCAGCCGTCGGCTGAAGGGGTACCGCCGCCGGATCGGCCGGACCTTACTTCGGCAAGCCCTTTCACTAAGAAGTCATTTTCGCAGCTATTTGGACAATCATCTGAGATCGACATCGAACTAAAGCCTTTATCATCCCACCGTGGCGAAGTGGCAGTGAAATTTAATAAGGCTGAACTAGAGGCTTTGGCAATTCCTTTTAAACACGCACTGATAAGGAAGTTCTCTCATGGCCACCCAAGTCTTGAATCTATACGAAGGATAATTACATCGCTAGACCTCAAAGGTAGCTTCTCGGCTGGGTTATTGGATAACAGGCATGTCCTGATTAAATTCCAACTGGAGGTAGATTACCATAGATTGTGGTCGAGGGGCCTTTGGGAGATTGGACAGTATCCCATGAGGGTTTTCAAATGGACACCGCTATTTAATCCGAATAGAGAATCATCTATTACACTGGCTTGGTTCAATCTACCGGCTCTCCCTGCAGAATTCTTCAACAAAAGGGCCCTATTCTCCATCATGCAGGCGGTGGGTACACCTCTTTTAATGGATAATGCAACTATTAATTTATCCAGGCCAAGCACAGCACGCGTGTGTGCAGAGGTAGACCTGTTGCGGGACATCCCCAATCGTATATAGATAGCGTGTGGAGCGGATGATGAGGGTTTCTGGCAAAAGATCATACCTGAAAACTTTTACCATATTGTTCGCAATGTTATAGACAAGGGCACAATATTGAACAATGTCGTATCAATGATGTCTCAAAAAAGAGTGATGTGAAAAATCTGGGTAATACTGCAGCAGCAGCGACAGAAGTGGAGGCAGGAGTTGATAAGAAAGGTGCAACTAATATGGTACAAAACAAGGAGAAACTGACACAAATATGGAAGGAGAAACCCCAAAGTGAAGGAGTTGTATCGAATATGGATGAAATGTTGCAGGAGGATACTAGGATACAACAAAAAGCAGTGGAAAATTCAACGGTGATACCATCCGACAGTTTGACAAATAAGGTGAACCTAGCAGATGTGCCGCTGTCTGCAGGGATTCTGGCAGTGGTGGACAAAGAAATTGAGCGAGACGACGGGGATAACAATGTTAGAGGAGAAGAATGGGATACCCTAATAATTCCACATCCTTCTAGTTTGCTACAGACTATGGACTCAGCACCTACTTTAGGGACAGATAGCTCGGAAAAACAAAAAGGTGATGGGATAATGGATGTGTTGGAAGAGGCACGTGGACATCAGGCGGCTATTGTAAAGTCACAGGAGTTTGTTCTCGAAGTTGTTCTAGAGCCTGAGGATACGCTCGAGCTTTCAAGGGGTAAGAAGATATCAACAGCTGGACTGGATAGTGCAGAAATTGGAAAACCTGTAATGTTGGTGGCAGAAGAGATTTCACAGCCTTTGGTGGTACCCCCGACAGGTGAGGAATTGGCCCGGGTGCAGGATATCACGGACGACATCACGCGACAGTTGGGAGAAGGTGTTATTGAGGGTATTGCTGATCTGGTGATGGAGGAAAACTCTGATGGGGATTCATCTGGAGGCTGCACGATAATGTTGCTGGAGAGGAAAAAGGCCCGGAGTATTGCCCATGAAAATATCATCGATCGGGTAGTGAGAAATCTGAATTTGGACTCTCTTACAGGATTACGGCCTCCAGCACAGCAACAAACAAAACAGAATCTTAGATCTTCTAAGAAAACGACTTTAACTAAACAAAAAGGTGATCAATGAAGAAGATGTTCTGGAACGCGAGGGGAATGGGTAATGGTGCCACGCATCGTCGTTTTCGTCGTTTGGTACGTAATCACAAATTGAATCTCCTTTGCATTGTTGAACCTAAATTATCATCTTCTAAATTGTTTGATACTGCTACATACTTGGGTTTTTCGGGAGCTTTGGTGAATGATGCTAATCGCATCTGGGTATTTAACGCTGACAGTTTGGAATATAATATAGTAGCTCAATCTAATCAAATGGTGTCCATAAGTGTTGATATGCTAAATGGGGTGAACAAATGCATTATATCTTGTGTACATGGTTTATGTACTGGACGTGAAAGAGAAGAACTGTGGGAATCTCTGCGGGGTGTACAGGTGGGAAATCTCCCTTGGCTAGTGGAGGGGGATTTTAATACGATTATGAATGGCGAGGAGAAGAAAGGCGGAAAGCCCTTTCGTGATTCTGAGGCGAAGGATTTTGTGTCATTTCTTGATGGTAATGGGCTAAATGATATGGGGTTTTTGGGTCCTGCATTCACGTGGTGCAACAATTGGAAGCAAAATCCGAGGATTTGGAAACGCCTAGATCGTGCCATTGCTAATGAGGCTTGGTCGAATTCGTTTAAGTCGTCAGTGCAACATCTCAGCAAGGCTTTATTGGACCATTCACCGTTGCTCTTACATGTGGAACAATTAAAAAGAAAGACAACCCTCACAGTTTAGATTCCTGAATTTTTGGACTAAGAGATCGGACTTCCTTGATGTGGTGGCAGCGGCTTGGGAGAAATAAGTAGAGGGTCGTCCTTTGGTGGCAGTGTGGTTAAAATTGATGAATGTGAAACGTGCACTAATTTAATGGAATAAAGTTCATGTCGGCAGATTTGATGAACGTGTTAGGACAGCTGAGGCGAAATTAACAATTCTTGAAAATGAACTTCAATCAGAGTCTTCTGAGGCTTGTCGTTTGGAGTATAGTCGTACTGTTGCTGAGCTTAATCTAACTCTGGCGGATGAAGAATCCTTTTGGCGACAAAAAGCGAACTTAAAATGGGCAGCGGAAGGCGATATCAACTCGGCCTATTTTCATTCTCAGGTTCGGGTACGAAGACAGAGGGCTGCCATTCGTGGGATAGTTGGCGAGTCTAGGGATTTTTTTGAGCAGGAGGACGACATTCGTAGGGAGGCTGTTTCATTTTATGAGAAGTTATTCAAAGCAGAGTCCGGTTCTGGCCCTATAAATTTGGATCCTCGTTTCCCTAATAATAAGATTTCTGTTGCGGATCGGGAGAGAGTTCAAGAGATGCCATCTTTGGATGAAATTCGAGCAGTCACTATGGAAATTACTATGGAAAGTGCAGCTGGATCAGATGGTTTTTCTAGTAAGTTTTTCCAAGTGGCCTGGGATATTATCGCGGTGGATATCCATAAGGCGGTTTCTGAATTTTTTTGTGGTGGAGTATTGCCCAGAGGATATACGTCTACACTTTTGGTTCTCCTTCCAAAAGGTGAGAGTCCACGGTCTTTTGGTGAGTTTCGACCGATCAGCTTATGTATGGTATTGAATAAAATCATTTCAAAATTATTAGCGAATAGATTGACTGCTGTCCTGCCTTCTCTTATTTCTCCAAACTAGAGTGCTTTTGTAAAAGGGTGCTCAATCATTGAGAATATGGTGTTGGCACAAGAATTGGTGGGCGCATTGTCTGCGAAAGAGAAAGACAGTAATGCTATTCTCAAACTGGACATTACAAAGGCGTATGATAGAGTCTCTTGGGCGTTTGTTTGCCAAGTCTTAAGGAACATGGGTTTTGGCGAGATATGGATTGACATGATATATAGATGTATTGCTAATGCCTGGTTTTCGATTGTTATTAATGGGGTCAATTGGTTTTTTTCATTCCACACGTGGTCTACGTTAGGGGGATCCATTGTCTCCTGCATTATTTATTCTTGCTGCGGAGTATCTATCTTGGTCCCTCAATGAACTACCAAAGCTATCGGGGTTTCAAGGATACCGCACTTATAATGGGGGGCCGACTGTAACGCACTTGGCATATGCGGATGATATTTTAATTTCTTCCTCTGGTACTCGCATCTCCCTCAAGCGGATAGTGAGGGTATTACAGTCATACCAAGATATATCGGGCCAGTTGGTAAATGTGAATAAGAGTGGATTTGTTGTACATCCCAAAAGTGGAGTGGGCAGAAGGGTTTCGAGGATTACTGGCTTTATGCAAAGAGATCTCCCAATGACGTACTTGGGTTGTCCTATATATTTTGGTCGAAAAAGGGTAGCCTATTTTCAGTATATGTTAAACCATGTTAGGCGGGTGTTGGGTGGGTGGAGGCGAGGAAAACTTTCGAGTGGGGGTCGTCTTGTTCACTTGAAGTCGGTATTGATGTCTATGCCGATACACCTTATTGCTGCGTGTGACCCCCCCAAAACTATTATCCATGAATTAAAGAAGATTTTCTCGGCTTTCTTGTGGGGTTGTGAGGAAAAGCAAAGAGGCACGAGGTGGTTAAGCTGGGAGAAGGTTTGTACACCAGAACACAGTGGGGGTTTGGGGGTACGGTGTTTGGAGGCCATTGTGGATGCGTTCTCGGCAAAACTATGGTGGCATTTTCAGACAGGGAATTCGTTATAGGGGAGGTATATATTTACGAAGTATTGTAAGAAGTTTCATCCAGTGGTGGTTCCAATAAAGCCTGTGGTGTCGGGTATCTGGCGTCGAATGTTAGGGGTACGCGAGGTAGTTGAGAAGCACATTGGTTGGTTTACGTGTGGACAGGAGGTGGATTTTTTCTTTGATCGATGGCTGCCACATGAACCTTTAGCGGAGTTTTCTACATCCGGGAGTTTCTGCCCAATTCAGGAATTTCGTCAGAATGGACAATGGTTAGTTGGGAAGTTGATGTCCAATGGATCAAGTTAGTTTGATTTTGAGACATAAACTGTTTGCGAGAACGGAACCTTTCTGGAATTTAGTGGCAAGCGGGAAATTCACGGTTTCATCGGCTTATAATTGTTTGATGAGGTGTTGGAGAGTCACCCTTTTCTCTCGCGAGTTTGGTATACGTCTTTGCCTTCCAAGATCTCGATCTTTATGATTCGCCTATGGTATGGGAGACTACCAATGGCAGATTGGTTAAAGATGGTTGGTGTCCATGGTCTATTCCAGTGCGTTTTATGTAATGAGGCAGAAGAATCGGTTGACCATTTTTTTGGTGGTTGTAATTTTACGGCACGTGTATGGAAATATTTCTCGACTGGCATGGGAATTGCGGTTGGAGATTTGGAGTGGAGGGCATGGTGTTTGAATTGGTGGGGCTTTAATCAGAGGAAGATAGGACGGTTTGTGGTCCGAATTGTTCCTCCCATCATTTGTTGGTCCATTTGGAAGATGTGGAATTCATTTCTCTTTGATAATGGTAGGATTGAATTTGATGTGCTGGTGCTTAGGATAGTTCAGCAAATTCATGATTTGATATTGTTAAGGTTTCAAACAGATTTGGATGGGAGCTCTTGGTACGCTATTGTGAACCAGTGTAGTGAGTAGAAGCCTTTATTCAGATCAATTGTTGTACAATAGAACATGCCAGCTAAGGATAAGCTTAAACTTAATTTTATGACTCGAAGGTCGGGGAGTAGCAGGCGAGGAGGTGGCGGTGTGATTATACGCAATGATAGGGGCATGTTCATAGGTGCACTTGCATTCGGGTGTCGGGGTGATACTTATATTGAAATGGAGGCGGAGACATTGGTGGAAGGTTTACGGTTCTGTTCACGGTGGGACTGCGATGGTCTTGTCATAGAGGGGAGTTCGAGGGAATTCATAAGGATATTGAAGGGGAAGTTAGTAGTTCCGTGGAGGATCAGGGGCTGGATGGAGAAGATTGGGTTAAGGGATGTTGATGTCTTTTCGCATATATCCATTGAGGGTAATCAGCCGGCGAGGTTTTTTTGCAGATATTGGTTTCACAAGTCAATCCAGATTGGAATTTTTGCAGCTTCATTTGCTACCAAGTCGAGTGAAGAATTTTATTCATTTGGATCAAATGCAGCTTCCTAATTTTCGTGTAGTACGTTCCTAGTTTTTGTGTTGGGTTGTTTTTTCTTAATGTTTGGTAAAAGGGATAGTATCTCTTATACTTTGTACTCTTTATTTGTGATGGTTTTTCTTTTTAAATAAAATTATGGGATTGGCACTAAAAAAAAAACATAATTTGTATAATAAAACTAAAAGTGCTGTATCAAAGGTAAAAAACAATCAAGATTGGACTCCAATATGTGATATGCAAATTGGATAGAGATTCTTATTCTAATGAAATTTTTATTAGGCGGAGAAGATGTAGTGGGTTTAAGGGAGGAAGAATTATTTATAAGACATTACAAATTATTATATATAATTGTAAAATAATTAAGTTGATAACTGGTGTGAGTCCCCAAACAAAAGAAAGCCTCGCAATAATTGTAATTTATAAGGCATGGTTGCATATACGTATAATTATTTTGCCCCTAACTTCCCATTGTAAATGCTCTGAACATTAAATTTGGGATCAAGAAATAATTAAATCATTCTGCTTTTAAAAGGTAATGATCTTGTATATATATGATATCGACTTGGATAGAGTTACTATTTTAATATTTAATTATCATTTATAAGTTTTACCATGTAATTACATTAACATAGCTTCTTATGGAAATGATTTAAACAACTAGCATCCCAATAAACTCTAAAGTCCAACATAAATGATTGTACAGGGTTTTTTTATTGTACAGAACTTTTAAAGTCCAACATAAACTCTAGAGTGACGTTCTGATATTAACTTGTACAGGACTTTTTTCCCCTGACAATATTCTACAGAAATATCGGCACCATAAAGTCCAACATAAATGATTCTGATGAACAAAAATAAAGGAAATTCAAGCTTTTAAAGACAACAACAAAGTATGATTAAATTAATGCAGCAACAGTTAGTAGAAAATATAGTATGTTTTAGCAACTAAAAAGCATTGGTATCTGCTCATCTTTCTATCCTATCTGTAGTCTACTGATCATTTGATTTTTGGTAATCAACATCAGTATAGTAGTCAAGGTCAACAAGAAGAGAAGCAGACTAAATTGCTTCATATTGAGAACATTCAAGTTCAGTAAGTGGCATTCTATCTGTAGACCAATGCCCATCTAAACTACTTAAAGCTGTTCAAAAATACTATCCACTCACGTTGCGGACAATTTTAAGAATATATGGCATCCCAGATTCTTCTTGCAGATGGCCCAGAATATCCTGTGTAACGTTCGTGGTTCAGGAGGAGATTTACATAAGTCATCTCACCTACAAATTAACTCTAATTTGTTAGTAATTGCAGCTCAAGAAACAATAATTTAAGGAAATAGCATTCAATCCTCAGAATCAACATAAAGCGGTCTCTTTACATAGAAATCGGATAACTGTTTTAGACATGACAATCAAGAGTTCAATTAAGAAATATGATCCATAAAGGAGGAGGAATAAATAGAATAAAATTCAAAGGCTAAACCAAGCATACGAGGTTGCTACCAAGTAAGTGTTTGGAAGAGTGCAAGTTAAAATTGGAATTAAATTTTTGCTTCATGTTTTAAAGCACAAGAAAGCTAATCTCCACTAGACAGCAAAGAAAAGAGAGGCATAAAATTACTGTTATCAATTTCGTCATCATGTGTCCATGGGTTGTCAACTTCGATCCAACCCCCAAAGGCCTTGGTGTCCAGTGTGCGATCAACAGTAGCTTCCGATTTTCCTTTTTGACACATCAAATCATCTGATCGAAGACCATTTTAGGACGGCTTCTTGAAAGGTTCTGGAAATTCATTATCTGGACACTCACATATGCTACAATCTGGCAACTTGCACATACCATCATCAGGCCAAAAAGGGCAGTCACACCATAGCTTAACCTGCAGTAAAGAATTCCATCAAGACATTTTGAAGCTTGAAATGATCCATATCACAAGTAGTAAGTAAAGGCAAATATACAGAACAAGCTGCAGCAGATACTTTTTGAATGTTGTACTGAACAGAAAAATTTTACAATTTTAATTAGACAAGACTAAAAACAAACAAGAATTAGTTGAGCAATCCACTTTCGAAAACATTTTAGACTAAATTTGAATATTCAGGCACAAGCTCCAAGCCACCAATCTGTAAACTTCAGGTACCAACTTGAGGCCTCATTTGAATATAGACAATGCTTCTTGCACTATCTATGTTCATTTCCCTATATCTGGAATCCCCAAACTATCTTCATTTGCTCTGAAGAACCATTCAATTAGGCTCATATTACAGCATTGCCCATTAGATTATTGCTTCTCTATTCAACCTTCAATGTAAAACTGTGCAACGTGAGAACCGCCCTACACTAATCATAGAAATTGTGTACCTAATATTGCAACCTTCAATCTCTATTTGGAATCACAGGAATTTGTGCACCTTTATATAATCATAAAATACTTACATATCCTAAACAAAATAAACCATATAAAAGAAGAACTTCATACAGGGAAGAACGGACTCAAAATAGAGATTTTAAGAACAAAAAATATAGAAAAAAGAAAGTTACTTGTTATAAATGCGGGAAACCGGGCATATAGCAACCAACTGTAGAACTCAAAGAAGAATAAATGAAATATTTGATGCTGATATAGAATTACGTGACAAATTAATGAAAATAATGATTAATGAAGAATCAGAAGAAAGCGACCAAGTTATTAATGAAATTGAAACGGATATTGAAGAATATTCTGATAATTCATCACCTTGTAAGTACATTAATATGATATCAAATGAAAAAACTCAAAAATAACTATTGTTTGAAATAATAAGTAAAATTGAAAATCCAATTGACCAAAGAGATTATTTGATTAGACTAAAAGATTTAATAATATCAGAAGATAAAAAAACCTGAATTCTTGAACCTTTTAGCCTTTCAAAAATTTTTGAAAAATATTCATCAAATACTAAAATTCCACAGATTACTAATTAAACCAGTATTTTACAAGAAAAAATTAAAGAATTTAAGGCAGATATTAGATTAATAAAACATGAAATTATAGAATTGAAAACAAAGGATTTAGAGATAGAAACAAAGATAATACTAGATAATCAAAATCAAATAGATATACCTGAAAGTTATAATAAGAAATTAGAAGAAGGAATTCAACTCATTGCTGAAGAAAGTGAAGATTATTTAAATATAATAGAAAAAGTTAACATAGAAAAATGGTATGCATTGATTACAATAGGAATTCAAGATTATAATATTACTTGTATCACTATGATTGATAGTGGAGCAGATCAAAGTTGTATAAAAATAGGAATCATACCAATAAAATATTGTTCAAAAATAAATGAAAGATTACTAACTGCAAATAGAAACCCATTAAAAGTAAGACATAAATTACCAAATGCATTCATATGTAATGAGAATTATTGTTTTAAGCATTCATTTTTAATTGTAGATGATTTATCTCAGGATGTTATATTAGGAAATCTTTTTTTATATCAAATAACACAATTTAAGAAAACTAAAGAAGGCTTAAGTCTTAAAATCATGGGAAATGAAATAGTATTCAAATTTATTACACCAGTAAAACAAAAAGAATTAAATTTATTACAATCTAAAACTATATTTAAACAAAAAATTATACAAAAAGAAAACCATATTAATTATATAAAAGAAGAGATCACATATAATCAAATAAAGTTACAACTACAAAGAAATGAAGTGATAAAAAGAATTTCATAACTAGAAACAAAGTTTAAGGAACATATATATGCTGATCATCCATCTGCATTCTGGATAAACACACATAATAGAATTACCTTATGAGAAAGATTTTGAAGAAAGAAATATTCCAACCAAAGCAAGACCAATTCAAATGAATTCTAAATTATTAGAACATTGTAAAAAAGAAATACAAACTTTATTAGATAAAAAATTAATTAGAAAATCAAAATCACCTTGGAGTTGTCCAGTCTTTTATGTGAATAATCAAGTTGAAAAAGAAAGAGGAGTTCCAAGGTTAGTTATAAATTATAAACCACTAAATAAAGTATTAATATGGATTAGATATCCAATTCCTAATAAAAAAGATTTACTTGATAGATTATTTTATGCTAAAATATATTCCAAATTTGATTTAAAATCAGGATATTGGCAGATTCAAATAGCAGAAAATGATAAATATAAAACAACATTTACGGTACCATTTGGACATTACGAATGGAATGTTATGCCATTTGGATTAAAAAACGCTCCTTCAGAATTTCAAAATATAATGAACGAAATATTTTCAGCATATACATTATGATAGTATATATTGATGATATTTTAGTATATTCAAAATCAATAAATGAGCACTTTAGGCATTTACATATATTCTTTAAAATAGTTACTCAAAATGGTTTAGTAATTTTAGCACCTAAAATGAAATTGTTTCAAACTAAGATTAGGTTTTTAGGTCATGATATTCTTAAAGGAACTATCAAACCAATTAATAGAGCATTAGAATTCGGAGAAAAGTTTCCAGATGAAATTAAAGATAAAAATCAATTACAAATGTTTTATCATTACTTTTATTAATCCGTAATGAATATATTTAAATCCTTGCTTTTTATAATTATCAATAGCTATATTTGACATTAATCTGATAGTTGTTGAAGTTTCTTTAAAAGTTAAATCTTGTTCATGTAATTTGACTGAATATGAGTTATTGAAATTAAGTGTTCCTCTGTGATATACTGAATTTAACATTTTAGTATTAATATCAAATTGAATTTCATAACTTTGATTGATATTATCATTATCTACTAAACTATTATTAGAACTACTATCAAACATCTTCTTAAAAATATTTAAATTCATAATTTCAAACGTACCTTAGTTGCTTAATGCAACATGCAGAATGAAGAGTGTGTGGGGGAACACAGGAGTGCCTAACCAGGAACACCTTAGACTAACTGGCTTACCAACGGATTTACTGGCTCCTCGACTGCTTACCAAACCTCACAGATCTCTATTCTATATATTGAAGTAAGAACTAAACTACTTTTGATTTTCTGAATTTAAAATGTTCTAAGAGAACGATTGAAAACTTGGCTCTGATACCAAATTGATACAGGACCGATATAAATCTAAATTTAATCTAAATTTATTAATCATTCAAAAATCAAAAGAAACAGACTCCAAATGATTACCTTTCTAAGGTATATACTCCAAGACCTTTATCTCCAAACATTCAAATATCCAATAATTTTACTCCTTTTGAGGAGTATCCACCTCTTCCAGCACTCACTTATACTCAAGTAGCCAGTACTCCATTTGCCCAACTAAGAATCAACCAAATAGTCCTATAACTACTCCTAGGACAATGACTCCTTTACCAATTACTTCAACTAAAGATATTTCAAAATCATCATATAAACTTAAAGAATTATATGAATATTTAATACTTACTAAGTATAAAACCACTCCTGATGTTTCAGCTTTAAAATTATATACTCAACAATTGTTTACTCATGATATTTTATGGTTTTTAGATAATCCACTCAAAAATCAAACTTTTTATGAATTTATTTTAGTTGATTCATTTTTAGCCGAGATTTTTCATCAGAATGATCATACAAATAAAATTACATATTCAAAATGTATTATAAAGAATGTACTCAATTCTCAAGATTGGCAATCAATTCATTCATAAAATTCATTTTCTATCCCATTTCAACCTAAAGGATATACATATGAAGATTATAAATTAGCATGGCAAAGAGCATTTTATATTAGATCTTTCGACCATTCATGGTTCTTCACATTTCATAAAGATTGCAAACTTGAGTTCCCATTATGGTTCTATGACTGGTGGAAAATCATGGTCCTCAAGAAGATATTCTTCCAACAAAGGCATTAGAAGGACCCAAATATTGGAAAGCAAACTCTAATATGCAAAATTATATTAAGGAAGTTCAATGGCATGTCACTATGAACGTTCCTTGGATTTGGTGTTGGAACTTTCAAATTCAACAGATAAAGACTCAACCAATGCCAATGTCATTAATAAGGCAATTCAAATGCAAGTGGTGGGATTCCTTTGATACAAAGTTATGCTGTTTAACGGCAGTAAATACTGTGTTAACAACGGGAAAGCGAATATGGATTAATCATGACAAATAGGCAAGTGGTTCAAATACTCCAACCCCACAGATTCAAAAACAAACTCAACAGTCTACTCAATCACAATCAAGGATAAAGGACGAAGATATGGAAGATTTTCTACAATTCATGGAATTCAAAAGAAATAAGAATAAACCACAAGCATCGATTGATTCAACTCCTAGTCCATCTCCAGAAGATATGTTCGGAGGGCACATGGGTCAAGATCCCTTCGATTAATTCATTAAAAAAAAGAGTATAAAATGTATATTATTTTGCAGGAAGACCAAGAATTAAGACAGAAGTTGCAAACTTTTACTAAGAAGAGATTCCACATAGATGACAAAGTCAGAAGACAAACTGATGGCATGAACATAGCTACATTAATTGCATACAGAGAAATGGGAAGATCTAATTCAAGGGGTTATTCATCAAAATGGACCCCATACATTGGATGCAATTCATAATGGAAAAGATTCAGATGTTCAAGCATGGTGGAACTACTACGTCAGCAAAACTAAAAAGGATTACTTCAAAGTCAAATCATATGCTACACGACAAAACAGTGGGAAAAGTAAAGATTCCTAATAATTACAACCACTCAATCATTCAAGTCATTCAAGAAGACACGCCCATGTGATGATAACGACCACCATAGAATATTTGGAATTCAAGATTTTATCAAATGCAATGTTATAGAATTCCTATAAAAGGATGTTCATGTAATATAGAAGGCAGAAATTTTTGTAATAACTTTTGAAAATAAAAATCATCCATTCTCATTCTATCTTCTGTTTATTATCTTTTGGCTTACTCTTTAAACAATTTCAAATTATTAAAGGTATTACTTTCTTTTGATTTCTTTTGATTAATAAATTTAGATTAAATTTAGATTTATACCGGTCCTGTATCAATTTGGTAACTGAACTAATGGTAAGTTGTTATTTTATTGGTTATTCTGAAAGATATAAGTTTTATGACCCCCTAATTAAGTTGACTTTTGAGTCGGAAAAATGCTCAATTCTTTGAGAATGTTGAGTTTGCGGGGGGAGATAAGGATAATGGTTTTGTTTTTAAAGATAAATCTATTAATATTTCTATAGGTGCTATTGGTATTGATGATGATTTTATCCTGATCTTGTTCAAGACACACAAATCAAGACAAAGTTAGAAAATCTTATCTTCAAGAAACTATTCTAAAGAAACAAACTCTAACATCTCAATAACTCATGCAATTAAAAAGATCCACTAGAGAGAGAAGAATTGCAATATCAGTTAATTATGTTGTATTTCTTCAATAAGATAAGGTAGACATAGAGTAATGAAAGATGATCTAATCAAATTTCATCAATCTATAGAAAGTTTTAACTCTTAAATGTGGATAAATGTCTTTGTAAGAAAATTAAGTCAAAATGACTTTATACATATAAAAGACATTGACTACAAAGAGACTTTTTTTGGTTTTTTTGAAAAACTCTTTTCTCACCCAGTGCCCTAAAAATGATACTGAGGTAAATAAATAAATAAATATATATATATATATATAGAAAATTCCTTATGTTTTAGCAATATGAAGTTTAAGGTATGTTTAAGTTTGCACGCTGTTGAATATTGTGTACATAATCAGAATGTTGGACAAATATTTAAGTAATTCAGGAGTAAACTTTGGTAAAACAGTAAATATACTTTTAAAGCATTTATAGAGAACAAAAGACTACATGCTTAAGTATTGAAGGCCAGATCGATTTGAGATCATCAGGTATACTAACTCCAACAAAAACTATTTCAGACTATATTTATCTATTTTCTAAATGATCTATCTTTCTAGAAGAGTGTTAAACAGTCATCCATGGCCTTTTCTATTATAGCAAAAGAATCTATAGCATATTAAGAGACATCTAATAATAGAATATGCTTCCGATGTTTTGTCACGAAGCTGCGCATCATAAATGGTGTTAAAGAGCCACTTAAGTTGTTTTGTGACAATAAATCGACAGTTTTATATTTCAAAACACAAGAACTCAATGGATTTAAATCATATTGACGTCAAGTTTCTAGTTGTTAAAAAAGAGTTCGGAGTGAATATTTGTCTATAGAGCACTTCGGAACAAACTCCATAATTATGGATCCACTTACTAAAGGACTTGATAGGAATCAAGACGTGCTTAATGGTGAACAACAGTCTGTTGACCCTTTACGTGGAATTGGAGGACCAATGACTCGAGTTAGAACCAAAAAGTTCAAACTTGCTCTCAATAGTTTGATCATAGAAGTTGTAGACGAGGCATACAATTTGCTTGAACAAGGCTTAAGTGAAGAGAAGTATGATTTGAAACCTTGGAACCTCGTGGTTTTGACAATACATGATAATAAATCAATGGAGGGCAAGAATTGTCAAGTGTTGGTTGCCAATGCTCCCATGCCGCGACATCAGACACCTCCACATCGCAACATCCAGGAATTGAAGACGTCGATTTTGGATGATTTTCGACGTCGCGACATGGCAACATCTAGAGGACTCCACGTTATGACGTGGATCACTGTTTTCGAGGTTAAAAAAATTGGAATTAAAAATCCAATTTGATTGTTAACAACGTGTTTTTTTGCACATTGCGACGTGCGACATCCTATGTCGCGACGTCCAAGCACCTTTATGTCTTGACGTTGGGGATTTTCGACAGATTTTTAAGTTTTCAATTTTTAGTTTGTTTTTGTTTAATTGTTTAATAAGAGACATAATCTAATGTTCTTTCATGGACATTGATACGTTGGTCACGGTGTTTCACATGGCCAAAGATCTTGCATGATTGAGGCGTGTGTTAGTTATTTTAGGAAGTTAAGTCCTATTAAGAAACTATATTTTCAGTATTTAGGGTTTGTTTTGTTGGCAGCTTTGCTTCCTATATAAAGAGGCTTGTAAGCAATGAATTTGGTTGTTGAAATTTGATAAGGTGAATTTATTCACCTTTTACTTAGTGTTTTGCACTTAATTCTTTAGTCGTTCTCATTCTATTTAATTCGTTTTAGTGTCTTATTTGTAGGTTTGTCAATCATGGTACATGCTTGGAGGAAAAAAGTCATATGAAAGCTAAATTGGATGCAAAGTTAAGAAAGAGTTGAAGAAAGTTTGTGAAAAAATGGAGATTAGCTCCACGTCACGACGTAGGGGTCCTCTCACGTCGCGACGTGGGTGCACGTCGCGGCGTGGAGAAAATGAGAATTAAAAATCAATTTTTGGAATTTGGGTAAATTTGTGGCAGATTACAGTGTTGCCATGTTGTGACATCGGGGTCCTCCTACGTCGCAACGTGAGACCTTACAAGTCACGATGTCGGAGATAGTGAGCAATTCCGAATTATTTTTGAAAAATTGCATTTTTGTCCCACTTTGAGGTTTCGTGTTCGATAAGGTTTTTGTGAAGGACGTATTTGCTAATATTTTTATAGAATCACTATAAATAGGGCTAGGTTTTCATATTTTAGGGAGATGACAATTTTAAGAGCATTTAGCTAGGGTTTTCTTCTTTGGATATTGCACGAAGAGTTGCGGCTCTACAGATTTGGGAACATCGTTAGTTATTGAATTCATTCTTTTACAAGTTAAAGATTTCATCCAAGGATTTACAATTCGCAGTGTTATCTTTCTTTTTCAAGTAATATTTTCAATTATGTGATTAATTATTAATTCTATGATGTTCGATTTAGCCATGCTCGACTAAATCTATTGTGCTCCCGGGATTATGAATAAGGGTTTTTGTGCTTAATTTACATATTATGTTCTATTTTATGGTCTTGGTTAAATGAGTTGTTGTGTTCTTCATAATTATGCATGATATGTCGCGAGTGTTATGTATGATGAATATACTCTTATAGTGTAGTGAATTACTTAAAGATAACTTGCTTTAATATCTTGCCTCTTACCACATAGGTGGATTATAGTAGGTTATTTGGAATCTCTTGTGAGTTGGTTGTGAATTTGTTAGGCTAATTTTATCTTAGCTCTTGCCTCTTACCACATAGGAGGAGTTTGGGGGATTAGTTTAGCATTAGCGTATCTTGGTTCGCCATTGCCTCTTACCACATAGGAGCAGTGAGATTAGAGGGTTTGTTTGTTGGTAGTTGCATTAGATTCTGGATTAATTAATGAAGTAAACCTTGCCTCTTACCACATAGGAGGGTTTGATATATTAGTTAATATCTATTAGGTAAATACTTAAATCATTTCTTGTCTCTTACCACATAGGGGCGTGAGCTATGTGTTTACCCTTGTTTTGCATGACCATAGATAGGATGTGCTTGTGCTATTTTATAACCCTAAAATATCATCTCGGGAGTGCACTTTCTTAATTGATAGTTTAAACCAAAGTCATCGAGTTAATCATTGAGTTTTGTCTTTTACATTCTTGTCTTTAATTTGATAAATATAAAAATTTAAAAACATTTTCTATAGAATTTCAACATAGCCCTTTCTCTGTGGGAACGAACTTGCTATACTATCACCATTAAGGGGTTGTTTAGCTTTATTTTTTATTAGGGGTAGATAGCAACTACGAGCTTATTTTACACATATATTCCACCCTTATCAAAATTTGAAATAAGAAGTTCATTATTTTGGGTAGCAAAATCTGAATTTAAAACCCTTAGAAGCATTAAGCTAAGTTTGAGCTTTTGAATTCTAAACCCGATAGTGAAATTAAGATCATTAGTCTTACTTTTATTCTAAGTTTGAGAGCAACCAATTTTGATTTGATTTAGGTGCCGCCCA
The DNA here is from genome assembly GCA_016586305.1 of Ophiorrhiza pumila. Taxonomy (NCBI): domain Eukaryota; kingdom Viridiplantae; phylum Streptophyta; class Magnoliopsida; order Gentianales; family Rubiaceae; genus Ophiorrhiza; species Ophiorrhiza pumila. The sequence goes on from BLIW01000006.1 coordinate 15,465,263, forward strand.
AATTAAATTGGTCTTGTAATAGCGTTGGGACTTTGGGCAAGTTTCTATTGAATCTCACTCCATATCCTTCTTTGTTTTCTTTGTTTGTTCTAATCGTTTCTTTATTTTGTGTTGATTGTTGGTGTAATTTTACAAGCTAGACATGTTATGTGGATAAATAAGGTTATCAATCCATCCAAAGGTGGATCATCTCAACGGAAACCTTATTAGGATTACCACCCAAAAGGTTTTTATGAGCATACTGCTCATATGGGTGTCATGTGGGTTTAAGGATATTCAGTTTTAGTGGGAGTTTGTAATTTTAGATACTCTTATAATATGACATATTTTTAGCTACTTTAGTTTACAGATATTTTGAGATTATTATTTTTTGTAGAAATAAAGTTTCAACTTATGTACACTCTAATTTAAATACAATATGATCTCGACAAAATTTAAAAGTGGACCAGTTAGAAATAGGCATGTTAAGATCACATTGCGTGAAATTTCCGTGCTACACATCTACATCATAATCCATGTAATTCAGTTGTATCGACATACGTGATCATTGATAGATCGAGTTACTAATAATGTAATGAAGGCTGCTTTGATCTTATGTTAGTGTTATTGATGGACCGAATTGGTTGGAGATACATTTCCATAATGACAGTAAAGTTGAGCTCATATAGTTTATCTTTGCAAAACATAATTATATAGCTACCATATTGCCCAAGTGGGAGATTGTTGGATTATTAATCCAACATTGGGTTTATATGTGAAATAATTATGTATTGCAAGACTGTCTAATAAATAAAACCCAATTAAAGTGATCAATTAAGTTTTGGTATTTGGGCTATAACGTATCTAATATGGTGTGGACCTTTAATGTGTAGAGATTTTAGGGTATATTTCTATTTTGAAGATGGGCTGAAATAGAAACTGCCAAAAGACAACTAGATTTAGTTGCCTATATATATGGTGGTTATGGTCCCCAAATCACACGTGATTTTTCTGTCTCTTCAGCATCCCATTACTAGAGAGACATACGGAGAAACTAAAGGGATTTTCTGGACCAGAAACTGTGTAGATTTGGAAGACTAAGCCAACGGAGTTACACGAAACTAGAGATTTATTTGCGGCTATGAATTCAGGTACGCTTTCGTTCTAATATTTATTCATTCTTAGTGATTTGACATGAATGATATCGGGTATTGGAATTTATATGATGGTTTTCACTAATTAATAATTCCTAACATATGGATCCAATAAGTTAGTATCAATATGTTTTTACTTAGGATTTGATTTGATTATTGAGTATATTATGTTGTTTATATGTGTTTTTGTGATATTTTCAAGACTTTGGACTTAGAATGAGCAAATTGACGAAAAACCAACAAAAGTGCAAAGAAAAGAGCAAAAGTTGATCAAACGAAGCAAGTTGGTGAAAAGAGAAAAAAAAAGACTTCGATTTCGCAGAAGGCAACATAGTCATGCCATGATTGTCTCAGAGTAGCCGTGATCACGCCATGGAGAAGTTGTCACAAGTTGAAGCAGCATGATCATGCAATACAAAGCCAATGTTAAAGCAGCATGACCAGCATAGGAAGGACAAGTAGCAAAATTACACCATGTGACCAAGCCAAGCAAACGAGAGCTGAAAAGGGAATGAAAATGCACAATGTGATTGTAGGTGTAATCATGCTAGCCACGACTGCATAAAGTACTATCATGTACTTTTTCTTAATTTTCAAGTTTAAGTCCTTTTTAGCTATTTTTTGTGGTTTCAAATGTTATATTAGTACTATCATGTACTTTTTCTTAATTCACTTTCTATTAGCTTGTTTTACTATTTAAGGTGATGTAAAGACACATTTTAAGAGAGCTTTCACTAGTTTTATAGTAGTATCATTTGAGGAGAGAGTGAGAGAGGCAATTCTACATAGACATGGCCACCGGTTCAGTTTGAACCGAAATCGAACTAGAATCGGGTGACCACCTATTTCAAACCAGAATCGAACCGTCTTTTGACTATTCGGTTACGGTTCTTAAAAATTAGAACCAAAATCAGAAACGGTAGTTTCAATTCAATTCCAAATCGTAATTAAAAATAAAATTATGTTTTGCATCGCTGCTTTAAGCAACTCATTTAAGACGCATTTATAACACATGTCTTTATTTTTTAAAAAATAAGCATGTGTGGAACATGTAACAAATATGAAAGAAATAATAATAGTTGACTGTTGCCAACATAGCAACAGTCTAAAATAAATTAACAGAATTGACCGTTCCTCTTCATTTATTTAATTTCTTTTAATTTTCTAATTCTATATATATCCTCCTCCCTAAATTTTTCAATTTTCCCTCATAAATTCTACTTTTCTTTCTCATCATTCTAATTCTCTCCTTCTCAATTCTCAAGCATCAAAATTCTATATAATTCAATTCTAATTATTGTGTCTATAATAATAGTTAATTAATTATTATTTTTACAAATTATTCTTTTAATTCTTTATTTTTTTTAATCTTTATAAATAAAAATTATATTATAGATAGTTTTTATTCTTCATCACAACCAATTAATATTTATTATAAAAGTGCAAACTCATCACTATCTACATCATCAATTCGTCATCCATCAACAAATCTAAAATTTGATGTGTTTGTGAAATATTTTACAAAATTTTTTGATGTCAATAGAGCTCTTGTCAGAGTAAATGCAATTTTTGTGAAAAATCATACCCCATTCAAAATTAGGAGCGGATATGGTACACTAAACAAAGCATTTAGAGAAAACACATTCTCAAAGGATCGGCATTCATAAGTCACAAATGCAATTAACCTATTTTGTTCAACAAGGTTCTTCTTTTTTTAGTTTAAATTTATTTAAATTTAGCGATTTAAATTCGATAGATGTTTAGTTAGATTTGTTTGTACACAACATTTATCATTTTCATTTGATGAAAAAAACAAGATTTTCTAAGATTTGTACAAGAAAATGCAAATCCTCAAGTTAAACGTGTCCTTAAAATAACTTCAACACGTGATATTAAAAAAATTACAAAAATGTCAAAAATAATTTATTAGAATATTTTTCAAAATTAGATTATCCTGTTTCAATATATGTTTGGATATTTGGAGTCATTATTAGCAAATAAATAGTTATATAGGCATAACTTGTTATTAGGTAGATTCAAATTGGTTTCTACAAAAAACAAAAAATAGCAATTGTATTTAGAGTTTTTAATGATTCTCATATAGCCCAAAATATATCTAGATTAATTAGTTTTATTTTACAATAATATAATTTGATGGATAAAATTTTTCAATTGATTTTGATAATGCATTCAGCCAATAATTCATCTATTGTAGAATTAAAAAAAAATACTTGTGTACCAATAATAGGTGGAAAAAATTTTCATGTTAGATGTGTATGTTATATTTAAAATTTATCCGTTCAAAATGGTTTAAGTGCATTAGAAAGTAATATTAAACCAATTAAAGATACAATTAAAAGTGCATTAGAAAGTAATATTAAACTAATTAAAGATACAATTAAATATTTGACCGGACATCCAAGTTTAATGAAACAATGGTCAAAATATTGTATAAAATATGGACAAAGATCTAAAAGATTTAAAAAGGATAATCCAAATCATTGGAATTCAACTTATGACTTACTTATTGATTTTTCTAAATATAGTTAATTGTTATATAGTTTTTACACCGATAACTCTTGTCTTAGAATTGTATTGCTTCTTACTCATTAGAATTCTTGTTTAAAATTGTTACAAGTTTTAAAAGTTTTTAAGAATGCTACTTGTACATTTTACGTGTGTATTATCCAACATCTCATTTATTTTTAGTTAAAACGTGTAATATAGTTGGTGCGTTAAAAAGTCATATAAACAATGAAACTTTTATGCAAATTAAGCATTATTTACATGTTGAAAAAATGGCTTAATTATTATATATAAATTCCACTTTTATATTTAGTTGAAATTGTTTTTTATCCTTGTTTTAAATTTAAAGTTTAGAAAAAAAAATTTGAATTTATATTATGATATGTTACAATATTGTTTTCCATATGATTTGGAAATTAAATAATTAAATGCAAGTAAATACATCAATGAGACTAAAAATATAATATATGCATTATATGATGAATATTTTATTAATTTTTGTCATCCAATTCCTACTAATAGTATCACTAGCACTAGCACTAATCACAATATTTTTTTCAACTACTGGTTTTGGATCTTTCTTTGTCCCTCCCGATTTAAAAATGTTTCAATCGTTAAAAAAATACAATGGTACTACATAGTACTACTAGTATCAAACTTGAGGAATATTTAACCACTTCTTTTAATTTTAGTACTAATAAGTTAGAGTGTAATAGTGTTGAGAACTTCAAAGTATTAGAATGGTGGAAGGAGAAGACAAAAATATGCCATGTCATCTCTTTGATTGCCAAAGAAATTTTAGAGGTGCCGATTCAACAATTACCATGGAACAAACTTTTAGTCAAAGTGACAACATTTTGAACAAGACCCGATCACATTTGAGCCATGAGTCCTTAGATATTCAAACTTTAATAATTGATTGAAGTAAAGTCACTCATAGAGAACAAGAACAAGACTTAGAAGAAAATTTTGATTTAGACGCCACCACCGATGATAGTCTGCTTGTGCTACTAATTCACCTATCATCGATGCCAAAGGAGTCAATAATGATGACAATGACTATTAGTTTATTAAAAATAAAGAAAATTTTGATATTGTATAATTTTAGATTATTGAAAGTAAGAAAAAAATTATCATATTTTTTAAATATTATAATTTTGATATTTATAGATTTTGCATATAAATGTCATAGTTTTATTTATATAGTTGTATTATTCTATATCATAATACACTTAAGTTTGCAAGTGTATTAATCTACCATTCAAGTTTCAACCATCATCCATGAATGAACTTTAGTACTTTTCATTGATTAAATTCTAACTTGTAAAAATTTTATGATTTAAAATTCTTAACTTGTACATTTTTCTATTCCAATGAATAAAGTTTAGTAGTTTCTTCATTTATTATTTTATAACATTCTAATTATCTAACATTCTAACTTTTAAAATGAGTATTTTTAACTTGTAAAATTTTTTAACATTAAAATTATAAAACCCTAAACCCTAAAAGTTTTATTAATTTCTAACAATCTAAATATCTAAAATTCTAACTTTTAAATTTAGTATTTGTAACTTATAAAAATTTTCGATATTGAAAGTTATAAAACTCTAAACCTTAAAGCCTAAACCATAATCTCTGAAGTTTAAAATATGAAATAAAAAATCAAGATAAAATTCAAAGGTAAAATTCAATATCGAAATCAAAATAAAACCATAACCAAATTAGAACCAGAATCGGATTCGCCATTCGGCAGTTCGGTTCTAGTTCCTATGACCATGTAACCAGAAATTGACGGTTCCAAAATTAGAACTAGCGGTTTTGGAACAGTGGTTATGACTAATTATACACCTTTACTATGTGAGAATTGTGAAACTTTGTGTTTAAAGAATAAGAAGGAAAAAGCTCTTGTACTAAAAGATACAACCTTTAAATTCTTACCTTTTATCCACAACTTTACTACAAATCTCATGGATTTGATTATTATGATATATTCTTGTGGTTTTGTTGTCATTATGATAGCTTAGACCCTGAGGCCTAAGGGTTATATGGGAATTTCTTGTGCGAAACTTCTTAATTTGTTATGAATTTGTGATAAATAGTTTATTCTTACTAGTTGTTGATGTGTAAAGATGGTTCTTAATTCTTGTTGGTGTGGAAGTGACAACATGGTTCTTGTGAAGGGTTGCAATGGAAGGTAGGCTTTTTATCTGAACTTATTCTTTACACCACAAGTTAGATTGCCTAATTCCATCATAACTTACGATCTTGTGTGATTCAAATCTCATTTGTTCCCTATGCATATACATAGCACATCCAGACTGAGTCTATCGCATGTAGGAGGTATTAGTATTGAAGTGGAATACCTTATTATTATGGAATAGGTAATCAACAACACAAGTAAGAAGAATAGGAATCCACTATTTCAATGGAGAAGTGGAACGTTTGAAATCCCCTTAGATCCTTGGTCGTTTCACTCATCAAATTTAGTATGCGATTACCTTGCCTCTTTCATTTGTGATTGATTTTGTCCACTATCTTAGCATGACAATTAGATGGTAGATATTCGCTAAACGTTACCTTGTGATTTCTAAATAGTAGTGAGATATGTTGTATCTTAATTCATTTCTTTTAATGATGAAAAACATAATTATGTATACTAGTGATTTGTTAAGTATCTGATTAAGTTAGCGGCAAAACACGAAGAAGCGAAAACTCAAAGGATAGACAAGACATGAAGAAGTGTTAGTGTTTGAGTTCCCAAACCCCTAAACATAAACGTTATTAGTCAGTTTGTATGAATAAGTTAACCTTTTAGAAGCTCAAATGTTCACAAAATGCATTGCATAAAATGATTTTAATAGATGCACAACATTACATGTTTCAAATATATTTTCAACAAAATCAAAGATTCAAAAAAATCAACTTTGTATGAATTCGGACGACCTCTAGTCTAATTTGGACGTCCGAATTCACTATTCGAATTTTTCATTTTGAGTTTGTAAAGTGCATTCGGATGACCTCTCTTGCTTTCAGAAGTTCGAATTCACTATTTTTATTTTCATGTGAAAACTGAGTTCGGACAACCTCTTCTGAAGTTCGGGTGTCCGAACTTAGTTTTGGCCAAAAATTGATTTAAACTATAATATGCATTTGGACGACCTCCAAGAGGTTCAGATGTCCGAATTCATCGATTTTTAAAATTAGGGTTTTTTCAAAAATACATTCGAACGTCCGAACTCTAATATAGGTCGTCTGAATTCCATTTTTAAGGCCAATAACATATAGTTTTGAGCATAATGCCTCAACTACCCCAATTCTCAATTGACCATGTAAAAAAGAATTTTTATGTTAGGTTTTTTACCAAGAACATTTATTGAGCAATTTTAAAATGCGAAAATCCTCTCAATTCTCTCAAGAGCAAATTATTCTCCAACCAACATATTTAATTGAGCTTTCATTAAATTATCTTATTTCTTATTTGAGGTAACATTTATTTTTGTAATCAAGTGTGTAGAAAGAAAAATGAGAAGTGCATTCATTAGTCTCATCTAGCCTAAAGGGGGGAATTTCATCTTATATTCAACATATTGGTAAGATCAAAGAGATTTCTCCTATATGGAGAGTAAAAAATCATTCTCATAGTTTGATGTAGCTATTGGGTTGAGTTTACCTTGTTTGTAATTGTGGAATTTGAGGGTTTAGATCTCACCCCTTAGTGAAGAGGTCATTTCGTGAATTGTGAAATCCTAAATCCAAAATCTTAGGTAGTGGATGTAGAGTACTCCAAAGGGAGACTTAAACCACTATAATTGTTGTGTCTCATTTTTATTCTTGCTTTATCTTTGTGTTTGATTAATATTGATTTATGCTCCTATATTGGTGTTGACATTGAGTAGTGAATTTGTGTTGTTGAAAGATTGATCTCTTAATCACTATTGCTAGTGTATTAAAGTAAAACTCACATATTTCACTTAATTCTCTTGATTGATCAAAAAGGGAAACATAGTGTAGAACATTTTGGAATTAAGAAAAAAATTAGTAAATATTTTTAGAAACCTATTTCAACCCCCCCCCCCCCCTTAGGTTGACCTTAGGGTTAGGGATATTCAAAACAATTGGAAAATCGGCAACCGAACCGGAACTGATTAACTGGTTTTATCGTTTCCGATTTTATCGGTTAACCAGTCTGATTTCCGATTGGAAAATTATTCCAACCGGTTTAAACTGATTAACCGTTTAAACGATTTTAAAATCGGTTAACCGATAATTAAAATATTTTTTGTAATATTTTTTAAAAAAAATTTAACAACTAACTTATTATTTACTGAAATTTATTAATTAACTTATAATTTATTAATTATAATTAACAATATATATTTTATAATGTAAAACCAACAATATTAATAATATATTATAATATGTGAGTATTATGACTAACAATAACATGGTTTAATGATTTACAAATTTAATATGTAATTATTTTAATTTATATTATAATTAACTACTATTATAAGGCGGAATATAATAGTAAGAAGACACCAAATAAACATTAATACTATTATATTGTAATTTATATTAATAAAATTAATAATAATAACAAGTAATTAAAATAAGTATATTTTAGATTTTAAATAATACTATGAGTTCATGAATATATGTAATTAGTACATTAAATAAATACATTATATTTATAGGTTATAAGTAAATTAGACTCTAAATATAAGTAATTAGTACATTAACTAAATACATAAGTATATTTATAGGTTATATAAGTAAATAATACTTTAATATAAGTAATTACTGCATTAACTAAGTATTTTTTTTTAACATCCATACATCCTTATATCACATGGACTTTATCATTTAATATGTTGAATTAAATATTCAATTTTAGTATTTTACATTTCAAACATAATTAATTTGTTATTACTTTGTTGTTTTAACTTTTAAGAGTACAAAAAAATCTAGTTATCCTGTTAACCGACCGAAACCAATAGAACCGATACGGTAACCGGTCTGTAAACCAGTTATGGCAAAATTTACCAAAATTGGTACAACTCGAAACCAGTTAACCGACTGATTGGACACCCATACTTAGGACCTACAAGTAGGTCTAATATTAGTAGTTTAGTAGATTAGAACATTTTGCATGGAAACAATACTTTAATTCACACTTTATTACTTAGAGCGATGTGTGCACTTGCGCTTAGTTGACAAATAAGACACTTATATCATGCAAGATTTCTAACAATTATCCTTTCCTAAGGTTTAACAAGTTTCGACAAACTATCAACAAAATAATCATTGCCAATAATTGCCACAGAAAGAAAAGCCAATATAGCATGGAAAAAGCTATTGCAGAGGTGGCTAATGTAGATACAATCATGATGATGCTCAAATATTTTTAGACTCATTATTTAACTAAATAATTGTCTTTTCCTAAGGTTTAACAAGTGGTAACTCTGACAAACTTTCAACAAAACAATCAAAGTCAATGACTACCACAGAAAGAAAAGCCAACTTAGCATTGGAAAAAGGTATTGTGAGGTGACTGGCATAGATATGATCATGGTAATACTCAAATATTTTTCAATGGAAATATTTTTAAACTCATTATTCACCAAAGCATTCTCAAGTTTTTACTTTATAACAGTAATTTAAATGTTATTCTTCTAGTTCAAAAGCACAATATAAAACTATAGTAATTCACATTATAATGTTATTCTTTATCTTTCTACAAAAACTTTGTATGTATTGGGAAAAAAATGCTTGATGAATTAGAAAACATCACCATACAAATGAGACATAAAATCTGGACTTTAAGATACCTAGTGAGAGATGCATATTTTGGTTTTATAGGTGGATGGAGAAAGCTTGTCACTGATAATACACTAGAAGAAGAAGATGCATGCATATTCCATATCACTGATGTCAAACCAAAAAATTTGGTGCTACAAGTGACGATTTTTAAAAACAATATATAAATATGAAGGTAAATATTCATCTCTGTAGGTGACAATTGCCAAAATAGGTTGAAAGACTACCTTAAAAGCGACATCACCAAAAGCCAAAACCTGTAGCCAAAATATATAATTATGTGTCTTTTGCATTTTTGGTTGCCTGTTATGGTTAGAGAATTAATGTTCTTCTCTAGACAATATCTAAGTTCTTTCAATCTACGTATATTTCCTTAATTTAGATTTTGTTGTAAACTCAAACTCAATAGAAACACTTTTGTATTATATCTCATAAATAGCTTCCATTAATGTATGTTGTAAGAGAATTGTAATTCTATTATTCTATTATACTAATATGCTATTTGAATTCTAATTAATAGTTCAATCAATCTTTCAATACTCTTATTATTTCTATATCTTTCTTTCTCACTTATAATCCTTCATAATTCTATTATTTTAAAAACTCTATATATTAGTTCAATTTTAACTATTATTCTAATTATATGATATATCAACTTTTATAGTTTATATTATCATAATTCTATTTTTATATTATACTAATATACTATTTGAATTCCAATTAATAGTTCAATCATTCTCTCAATACTCTTACTTTTTCTATATCTTTCTTTCTCACTTATCTTTTTTTTTTTGGCTAATCAATTAGGGGCGCCACTCCCTTTTATTATTAATAGAAACAATCAATTACAGAAGCTCTAGGAGAATAAAAGAATTACACAGCCTTACGACACACCCTAAAGTTCGGGACACACCCTTAATCTTTCTCACTTATCTAATCCTTCATAATTCTATTATTCTAAAAACTCTATATATTAGTTCAATTTCAACTATTATTTTAATGAGTAATGATACTCAGAGTGAAATTATAGAGTGAAATCCCATAGTGAATGACATGGCATGCGTAAAAAGCCAAAATCATCATTTATGTATAAAAAGATAAAATCATGTAACACCTTATAAAAAACTTACATGTGTACAATCACTTATCCCTTTGGGTTCACTTATCATTTGGTTAGGGTATTAGTTTAATTTTTAAAAATGAGATAACTAACTAAAATGACACGTGTCAATTTTTTACATAGTGCTACATGAAAATGATACAATAGACCCAAATTTGTCTTTTTACACCTGCCACGCCAGTCACTATGGGATTTCACTATAGAATTTCACTCCACCTATCATTGCTTTATTCTAATTATATTATTATGTTATACTAGTTGAATTACAATTAATAATTCAAATGTTCAATTATTCATTTAATATTCTTATTATTTTTATAACTTTTAATCTCAGTTATCTAATGTTACTTAGTTATATTCTTCTAAAAATTCTATATATTAAGTTCAATTCCAACTATTATTCTAATTATATGATTATGTTTTATTATTTGAATTTCCATTAATAGTTAATCATTTCAATAGAAATCAAAATTAAAAGTGGGATTAAAATCGAAATCGAAACTAAAAATTGGAATAAAAATCGGAATCGAAATAAAACTATAATCGTAACTGAAACCAAATCGAAACAAGCAATTTCGAAACTGAAATTGAAACCTCCCCTCGGTGGTTCGATTTTGGTTCTCATGAAACCAGAAACCTGCAGTTTTGAAAATGAGAACAGGCAGTTCTAGAATCATAGTCATGTCTAATTACTATTGGTTTAACAATTGTTATTTGACATTTAGCTATGCAAAGGTGCCAACACAAGTTTGAAGGTGAAAAATATGAAGACTTAGATGTTAGAGTGAATTTCCAACCCCAAAACCGGAAATTGTAAGTTAACTCAATGATTTGATTTAACTTGTTAGAACCTCAAAAATAAAATCTACATATTGCATTTATAAAACAAGTTTCACAAAATTTGGTTTTATGTTTCATTTTTTTCAAAGTATTTCAAGAAAATGAAAAATTTAGAGAAATCAAAGGTTTAATCAATTCGGACGACCACTTTTGGAATTCGGCCTTCCGAATCTTTATGTAACAACTTTTTTGTTGTTGTGTAATTCACATTCGAATGTCCCATAAGAAGTTTAGGTAGTCTGAAGATAACTTTGAAGAAATTTTGAAATTGTTTAATTCGGATGAACCCCACAGAGTTTCACCCGTCCGAATTCATCTTCGATAAAACCTTGAATTATTTTGAAATTTACATTCGGACGACCCCTAGAAGTTTCAGATGTCCAAATTTGTTGAGATTTGAAAATTAGGGTTTCCCAAAATAGATTCAAACTTCTGAAACTTGAAAATGATAGTCTGAATTTGGATTTTTCTTAATAGGGGATAGTTTTTTGAGTATTTAATACTTTACCTACCTTGGACTCTTTGGTGTCATATATATTAATTTTAATCAATTGGAAATAGACAAGAACACAAACATTGATCTTTGAACTTGCAATTATCCCTCTCAAAAACATCTAAAGAGCAAAAAATTCATCCAGCAAACATTAAATTCTTGAGTTTCTAATTTGTTCACTCATTTTCATTTTGATCTAACCTAATTTTCATTGTGAGCATTTATTGTTGGATAAAACTTATTGATAGTTTATTGTCTTCATCCACCGGAGTGCTTTCAATTTCTTGTATTTTCAATTAGCAAGGTTGTAAAGGTTGCTTCTAAGTAGAGTGTAAAAGATTCATTTTTTACCTTAAAGTAACTATTGAGTTGATCTTAATTTCTTTGCTTATATGTAAACAATTGGGTTTGAATTTCACCTTATGAAAAAATTCTATTTTTTAGTTGATTGTTGAAATTCTAAGTTAGAAGTTTAGATAGTGAATGTAGAATCTCTAATGGGAGGTTTGAACCATTCTAAATTGAGTGTTTTGATTGTGCTCTGTTTTTTTGCTTTAAATTTCTTTGTCATTATTTGACTAAGATTATGATTGTGCTTTCTCCTATTGAGTTAATTGATGAGACACCATTAAGCATTTGTGAATCTTTATAATTTCCTATAGTAGCGCTTGATCATATTTGCATTTCATTCACACAAGACCACCTTATTTTGATCCTTAATTTGTATTATCAAAATTTAGTAACTAAGCAAATTTAATTTGATAACCTATTTTACCCCCCCTCTCTTAGGTTGTCTTAGGCATAACACAGTTTATAAACAAAGTCAGTATCTTATTTTCTAAATTATCATTACCAAATAAATGGCAATAATGGACAAATCAATATATTCCATCTCAAGTAGCACGATTGTATTTTTGCTAGTAATTGTTTAATACTTCCACCTAGCAATTCTAAGTTTAGTGTTATACATTTTTCTTAGAATATTATTAATTAAGTTAATTTTGTATTGCCACTGACACACTTTGTTAGTTTATTGAAATAAATTAACAATAAATTTGCTTTTGTTTGGTCTGTTTGTTCAATATAACTTGCAACATTTCATTGCAGTTAATTTTGAACAGAGAATTCCATTTCTTAAAATTTAGAATTGTGGCATTTTTAGCCCCCAATAATTTCAAACAACCTAATTTGATTCTCAATATTTCAATTTGTTATCAATTTAAAATAATTGACAAATTTGATTGGGTGAGTAACAAAAGTTAACACTTCTCATACATATGTATACTAATAGTCAAAGTTTTTTCATTTTCTATATAAAAAAGATGCAGCTGATATCTTGTGAAGCATGTTTATATATGCAACGATGAGTTAATTGAAATTTTAACGCTCGATAAAAGCGACAAAAAAATTAGAACAACAATTTCAATGGCAACTAATTATCCATTTCATATATGAACCGCATTTAATATATGAATAAGTTTCACAAGAGTTTTTTAAAAAAGAAAAATCATCATTTTATAAAATAAACAAATAAAACATTTTTTTCTTTTACTAATAAAAGAACAAAAGTCTCTTTATCTCTTTCATTATACCAAGCAAGATAATAGTCTTAAGATATTTACCCTAACAAGTTTTGGTGTGCCCCATTGTCACTTTAATCCCACTGCCACCTTTACTCTATTGCAACTCAACTTAATATACTTTTCCATCCAATCAACTCTTTAACCATTAAGGAACTAGCGTCCGAACTCCAAGCCTACAGTTCAAAACCTGAGGATGCATGTGAAGGCAGGTGTGTTTAGAAAAAGAACTCATTCACCATCACCAACCATGGTGGCAACACTCGTTGTATTTTTCAACCCAATAATATCACTTTCCCAAACATGGATAAAATCTGTTCAATTCAACAACTTTTATAATGTTCACCATCGAACCCAAGCCACCAAGAGTAGCTCCAATGTCAAACACCAAATCCCAAATCGATTGTGAACTCCAAATTTAAGATCTAACCATCAAATCCTAAATTAACTGTGAAACCCAAATTTAAAATTCAAACCACTTATGTCACCCCAAAATTCAAAATGTTTAAACAAAAAAATTTCTTAATGCACCAATAGTTAATGGTTCATCTATATTGTTGGAGTTGAAAATCAATTTAAAGACTCAAGTATGGGCGATGTAGACTTTGGGCATAAATGATGAACTACACGAATTATGCATTTCAATCAACATGCACAATAAGCATTCATGGACAGATCATCTTTGTGGTACATAATAATTTTTTAGATTTAATTGGTGAAAGTGGAGTTTATTATGCATGGTTTATAGCTGATTTCATAATAATTAATAATGGTGGTGGTAGAATTGTGTAGGAGAGGAGTGTGTCATGCCTTTATGAGTCATGATTCATGCCTTCAACTTAATGTGGAGCAAACATTTGTTATTGTATTGTCAAATTACTTCTTATTGTTGTTTATAACTTAGTTACTTAGTTGAATGAAGTCAATTAGTGGCTAAACTAAGTATTAAAGCAAATCCGGTTGAATCAAGGGGTTATGCTACTGATTGAATCTGTAATTCATTCCAAATATTTCTCTCTCGATAATTCAAGATTCTTTGATCTTCTTCTTCCTCATAAAATCCCTTAAAATGTCAAGTTCAATTTTGACAAATGGTATCAGAGACAATGATCATCTACCTAAAATTTCTTGATCTCTTCTCTAAATCCTCATTCTTTTCTTAAATCTCTCATTTTCTTTTATCATTCATTTCTTCTCTGATTTTTTTCTTTTCCTCATTTTTTCTTTCTTGTTATTCTGTCAATAAATTCTTCCAAATTCTTCTTTTTATCTTTCTTGCACTCTATAAACCTTTGCCACTCTAATTCTGCATTCTAAATACCCTCTTCTAAATTTTGAATTTATAGCCTTAAATATGGGTAGTGAGAATTTAAATGAATATACGAAGAGATTGGATGCTATCTTTGCCAGAATTGAAAATAAATTTGATCTATTATTAAAGATGCTATTAAAAGAGAAAATTGGAGAAATTGATACTGAAATTTTGACTGCAATGAAATTGGATGGTTTTATGAATTTCAAGAATCAAGAGATTGTGATTCCTTAGGTTATGACAACCACCTGTGATTCACAAAGTGTTTTGGATGGTGAAAGAGCGTTTAAAGAAGTTGAACAATATTTATTTGATACAAGTTGTTAGTGGTTAAATTTTGGCAATGAGAAACTCTTGAAGAATTCTGTGGAGTCAATCAGTACGAGTGATTTAGAAATTAATGAAGTTGATTTCAAGGGATTCGATGGTTCTCTGAGTTTCAAGGAACATGAAATTGGCACAATACCAACCTTCTACTACTGAAGAGCATGTTGTCAAATTTAATGAGAAAAAATCTTCGGGTGATGATAAGTCACTAGTAATAAGCAGTGAGAAAGGTAACCTTCCCGATCTTAATGAGAATTTTGAGACTCCTGATTATGATGGTGTTAAATTTGTTCCTTTAAATGATGAAAATGTGGAGTTATGGAATTTATCTAGTAATGTTATGGTTTATGAGGATATTTCAAAAACAAAAAGAACATTTCTGGCTTCAATCCAGAAATTGGTAAAACTTCTAAATTTTAGGATTATTCATAATCTTTTTTTTTCAATCAATTGTACTCTCGGATATCAGTTTGGAAGTGGCAAATGTTTTTTATGATTGTGGTGATAATCAACACATTCCAATTGTTTCCATTAAAGAGGTATTATAGGGCTCTTTTAATAGTGAGTTTTATAATTTTGAGAATTATGGGTTAGTCAAAAATTTTGAAGCATGGGTGTGGGATGAAATTACTATCCAAACAACCAAGAATATTGATAAATCTTGGGAAGAAATGGTTACTGGATTTAGATGAGGTACTATTCTTGGAGGAATAATGATTGAAAATATACAGGAGAAACTGTTAGGATCATTATTTTTCTATGTGAGTATTGCATTTCTAAGAACCATTTGGTGTGGATATCTTTTAGAGGTAAAAATTTGTACTTTAGAATACTTTGTAAAAAATCTAGAAATAGTTGAGAGTGTTGTATTACAAGAATTGATTGTTGAGAATACTGTTGTTCACATGGACTCAACTGGACTTGGTTCTGTCACACTATTCAGATTTATAGTTCAATCCTCTTTTTATCTACTAGCATATTATTTGGTTGTTCACCATGATCAGACTCGTGTCATTGCTTTTGAAGCATTTCTCTAGCCTGCCACTTTTCTTGTTGGCTTTTCTTCTACTTTTGCTCAACTTGCAAATTTCAGAAGCTTAAATGGCATAGGACTTGCCATAGTCATACTAGATATTTAGTCCCTTATAGTTGATTCAATTGATGAAAGAAATCACGGTACAATTTTTGGATGGCTAGCATGGACTTCAAGTTTTGGCTCCATAGTTGGTAGACTTTTATCAGCATTAATAACCTCAATGTCATTGATGGGGATCCCTAGTTGAAGAATAACTTTCTATCTAGTTGGGATTTTAAGTGTTATATTCATTACTTTGATTGACCTTTTTGCGAAGAATCTCCACTTTATTGACATCAATGAAGATGCAAATGAGTGTGCTCCTCTTAAACCCCTTAACTTGAAGGTTGATGACCTAATCAAAAAAGCAAAAACAGCTACAAGAATACCATCTTTCAAATATCGATTACTCAGGTTGTCTCTAGATCATTTTCTTGGTCGTCTCTATTATTTGCACCCATGTGGTGGAACTTATTGGCTTTTACTATAAGACAACATTCCTTTTTACTTTGTTTGTTGTAGCTACATCAACCGGGGCATTGGTTGGAGGAAAGATGGGAAATTCCCTTACAAAATAGTTACACAATGTTGGGAGAATTATCCTTGCACAAAGTGTTAGATTAAGTATAAATTGGAATGTTGCAGGAACAAGCAATTATATAACTGTAGAGATAGTTCTTGAGAAAGCCGAACTAGCATATACGCACTTTATCCATCTTTTGAATCCATTCTAGCATCATTTGGTCCTTCTATTGTTGGGGTCTTGGCTCAACTTGTTTATGGTTATAAACCAATTTCTAAAGGATCAACAAACTCTGAAGGAATCGAAATTGATACAAAGAATGCAACAACACTTGCAAGACGTTTTACAATTGGATTTTCAATAACAATATGTTGCTTTATCTATTCCTTTCTCTATTGTACATATCCAAGAGATAGAGGATAAACGGGGATGAATACCCCCATTGAATCAGAGATGCAACAAATGGAAAGAGATATGCTTTTTTTGCAAGAGAAATTCACTCAACTTCATTTTTTCAAAATCTGATGACCTTTAGGCAAATGAAATAAATATATGGGAAGATTGTGATCATATACAAAATCAGTTTCTAGACTTTCATTCTTGAGGACAATGATGTGATTAAGGAGGGGAGATTTGTCATACCTTTATGAGTCATGATTCACGCCTTCGACTCAACATGGAGA
The DNA here is from genome assembly GCA_016586305.1 of Ophiorrhiza pumila. Classification (NCBI taxonomy): domain Eukaryota; kingdom Viridiplantae; phylum Streptophyta; class Magnoliopsida; order Gentianales; family Rubiaceae; genus Ophiorrhiza; species Ophiorrhiza pumila. The sequence goes on from BLIW01000006.1 coordinate 15,482,692, forward strand.
ACGCCTTTGTTATTGTATTGTCAAATTGCTTCTTATTGTTATTTTTAGCTTAGTTACTTAATTCAATGGAGTCAATTAGTGGCCAAACTGAGTATTAAAGCAAATTCGGTTGAATTTAAGGGGTTATGCTATTGATTGAATTTGTAATTCATTCCAAATATTTTTCTCTTTATAATTCAAGATTCTTTGATCTTCTTATTCCTATTAAAATCTCTAAAAATGTCATGTTCAATCTTGCCACAATGGGGGATGTGGTGTGGGTAGCTTCAAGACAACAATAAAAGAGGCATGTATGACCATAGATTAAGTTACTATTACCCATTAGACTATCCTCTATACATCCATAGTCTAAATGAAAGAGATAAAGAGTCTTCTTTTTTATTAGTAAGATAAAAAAAAGTTTTATTTATTTATTATATAAAAAGAAAATTTCTCTTTTGTTTTTCATGAAAATTGATAACTAACTATTAAAAAGCAGGTGCATATCAGGTTATAACTTCAGTTACTCATCTAATAAAATCTACTAGTTATCCTAAATTAGTCATTAATTGAAATATTGAGAAACAAAAAGATGCTAAATTTTGGAGGTTAAAATTGTATTTTTCTCTTAGAATAAAAGCACATAAAGTTAAATGATACTTTTATCTATCCATGAGAGGTTGCTATAATGGTTGCATTGTCGGTAATCTTTAACTTCAAATTAATAACATTATTAAGCTTGATTCCATAACTGAGAAAGGAAATATTAATTTTACGAAATGTTTTTATATCCACAAAAATCCAAAAAACCTATAAACCAAAAGGAAAAAAAAACATTAAAAATGAAAGAAACAATTAAGGGTGAAAAGTGTCAAAAAATAAAAACTTTCGGGGTGTAAATTAAAATTAGTACATTTATTCTGTACCATTACCCGAACCGCCTTTCCCACACACAAACACAGTGACCATCACTAAAAATTTCTCCTCTGTTTCAGTGTGCAACAGAGAGACTTAGAAGATCAGAGGTCCAACTTTCCTCACACTGCACCCACACTGTGTGTATTCTCTTCGTTTCTTTTAGGGTTTACGTTTCGTGAAAAATGGTTGGTAAAGCGGTCATTTCCGATGACGAAGGTACAATCTATGTTTTTCTCATCAAAATTTTCGTAGTTTAGTTCAATTTTAACGCGAAATTTGCGATTTTGGATAAGAATCAAGTTTTTTTTTTTAACTTTTCAAATGGTGTATTTATTTTCGGTTGGTGAAGATGATGTTGGTATCGAGGAAGAGGAGAGAGATGAAGAGCCGGAAGACGGGGACAGAATTGATCGCGACGACCAGGATGAGGAGGACGAAGAAGATGGTATGCCGCCCTTCTTTTAGTTTTTATTGGTTTGCGTTTACCTTTTTATTTCGTCTGTCTGTGCACTATTTATGGAAAATGTTTAATGGGGTTTGGAAGAAGTTAGGGTTTTTAAGCATTGAAGGACTCGATGATTGATTTGGGGTTTTGCTTAAAATGGGTTGAATGGGCTTTTTTAATTAGGGAATAATAAGTATTTTCTTGAGACAATGTCATTTTAGAGCCTGGAAAATGAGGATTGATGGGTATTTGCTTGCATGCTGTCATTCGTAGAAAAAATTTTTTCTTCATATTATTATTATTATTATTATTTTTTAATTATTTTTTTCTTGTTGAGGGGTTGGTGGTGTTGTAGTTTTACAGATTGTATATTGTTTTGTTAAGTAAGGTTTTTCAGCTAGTGAACTTTATAATTTAGTTGGTGACGAGATGTGGTTTCCTGTTTGAGAAAATGGAGATAACCTTTTGTTTTTTTTGGTTTGATGCACCTTTGTTGTTTATGGGCTTTTATCTGTTTATTATGCAGAGGATGGGCAGGATGAATATGAGGATGATGGGTTTATAGTTAGTGAGGTTGAGGAGGAAGAAGAACAGGAAGAGGACGAAGATGATAGGGCTGATGGTGCTGGGGAGAGACAGAAGAAGAAGAAGCGAAGGAAAAGGTCAAGTCTTCCTTCTTATGAGTTTTTTTGTTTCTGTTTCTTGTGATTACAAATTATTTGATACGGTCGAAACTCTTGTGATGGATAATGGATAGAAACAGACAGACTACTCATTATGTAGTTATTGATTTTGTTTCAACTAATTATAGAGAGTCAGAGAGGAATTATGTTCTTGATGAAGATGACTATGAGCTGCTTCAGGAGAGCAACATAACAGTTCCTCGACCAAAGCTTGTAATGTCCTGTTATTTCTCATGTTCCTTTGCATTCCAAAATTTTCTTGCACTTTCTGATCCTCCCTGCAAGTTTAATAGGAGAGCAAGAAGTTCAAACGGCTGAAGAAAGCTCAAAGGGATACAGCAGAAGAACATTCTGGGTTCTCTGACGAGGAAGAGTTTGATGAGACAGGGAAGAGAGGGAGAACAGCTGAGGAAAAGCTTAAGCGCAGCTTGTTTGGTGATGATGAGGGTAACATTATTAATTTATCTTCGTAATTTAAAAAGAAGTCATGTTTGTGGCGCTAGCTTACTTTTGGAATCCTTCTATGCTATTATAGTGCAACCACTTGAGGATATAGCAGAGGAGCAACCAGAAGAAGAGGAGGATGCAGATATTGGTGATGAGGATGAAATGGCTGATTTTATTGTGGATGAAGAAGAAGTTGATGAACATGGAGCTCCTGTAAGGTGAATCTCTACCAGATATATATGTCTGAATTTGGTTTTATTTCTTTTAACTTCCCTAGAACTTGTCTGATCCATTTGTTGATGATTGATTAATTATGATGTAGAAGGAAGAAGGTTAACAAGAAGAAGTCTAGACAGGCACCAGGAGTTTCATCATCTGCACTTCAGGAAGCTCATGATATATTTGGTGATGTAGATGAACTTCTGAGGCTTCGCAAGCAAGGTTTGGCTAAGATGGGCAGGCATGATGATTCTGGTGAGTGGAGGGAAAGGAGGCTTGAAGATGAATTTGAGCCTATCATTCTGTCTGAGAAGTATATGACGGAAAAAGATGACCAGATTCGTGAAATAGACATCCCTGAAAGAATGCAGGTTGTAACACAACTTTAAGAACATAGCATGCAATACTGGCATCTTTGTTTTGACCTATATAGTCTCACTTCTGTAGATATCAGAAGAAAGCACTGGTTCTCCCTCATCAGATGGGATAGAAACTGAGAGTTCCTGGATATTTAATCAGCTTCCACATGGTCTTTTGCCTTTGCCTAATAAAAGAGGAACTGTCTCAAATGAGGATGGAAATGAGCCATTGATAGATAACACTGAGAGAGCTGTGGAGGAGTACAAGAATGATATAATGAGATTCTTGGAGTTGACGCATGTCCAGAAATTAGATGTAAATAATTTTTGTTATAGAATTAAATTTGTTGGATCTTGTATAAAACTCTCTAATCTAGTAACTTATTTTCTCTATGTTTAGGTTCCATTCATTGCTATGTACCGGAAGGAGGAGTGCTTGAGCCTACTCAAGGATCCAGAGCAGCATGATTCGGACAATGGTGATCAGAATAATTCTGACAAGAAACCTGCGCTTAGGTGGCACAAAGTATGTGCTCTGACATATGTACTGTACTGAGCATCTATGATGGTATTGTTGAATGATTTATGGTGTGTGCATGGCAGGTACTTTGGGCGATTCAGGATTTGGACAAAAAATGGCTGCTTCTTCAGAAGCGGAAGACTGCTCTAGAATCTTACTACAACAAACGCTACGAGGAAGAGTCACGTAGAGTATATGATGAAACCCGACTCAATTTGAATCAGAAGCTTTTTGAATCAATTACTGAGGCTCTTAAGGCAGCTGAGTCAGAAAGAGAGGTTGATGACGTTGACTCAAAATTCAACCTGCATTTCCCCCCAGGTGAAGTTGGCGCTGATGAAGGACAGTATAAGAGACCAAAGAGGAAATCTCAATATAGCATATGCAGTAAGGCTGGTTTGTGGGAGGTTGCGAGCAAGTTTGGCTACAGCTCTGAGCAATTTGGTTTACAGATATCTCTAGAAAATATGGTAAATTTTCTTGATGTTTCTGTAGTTTATTTTAACAGGTGGTGAAAGAACAGTGCATTACCTTTTGTTTTATATAAAAAATCTAGAGAGTGGAGGAGCTGGAAGATGCCAAAGAAACACCAGAAGAAATGGCTTCAAACTTTACATGTGCAATGTTTGAAACACCTCCAGCTGTGCTCAAAGGTGCTAGGCACATGGTAAGTAATTATGTCTTTTGCTACTATATGTGATTGTTTGCACTTGGAAGTAGTCGTTTATCATTTGCATTTGACTGCAGGCAGCTGTTGAGATTAGCTGTGAACCATGTGTTCGGAAACATGTTCGCGGCATCTTCATGGATAATGCCACTGTGTCAACTTCTCCTACTGCTGATGGGAATACAGCAATTGATTCTTTTCATCAATTTGCTGGAGTAAAATGGTTAAAGGATAAGCCCCTTACCAGATTTGAGGATGCTCAGTGGCTTCTTATTCAAAAGGCTGAAGAGGAGAAGCTCCTACAAGTTACTATCAAGCTGCCAGAACCAGTCCTTGACAAGCTGATTAGTGACTCTAATGATTATTATCTTAGTGATAGTGTGAGCAAATCTGCTCAATTGTGGAATGAGCAGAGGAAGCTGATTATTCAGGATGCCTTTTTTAATTTCCTACTCCCTTCAATGGAGAAAGAAGCAAGGTCAATTTTGACAAGTAAAGCAAAAAGCTGGTTGCATATGGAATATGGAAGGCTCTTGTGGGACAGAGTTTCCGTGGCGCCGTATCAGCGGAAAGAAAATGATAGCTCAGATGAAGAAGTTGCACCACGGGTCATGGCTTGCTGTTGGGGTCCTGGAAAGCCCGCGACCACTTTTGTGATGTTGGATTCATCTGGAGAAGTTCTAGATGTCTTATATGCTGGGTCCCTTAGTCTCCGGGGTCAAAGTGTCAATGATCAGCAGAGGAAGAAAAATGATCAGCAGCGGGTTCTTAAATTTATGATGGACCATCAACCGCATGTGGTTGTTCTCGGAGCAGTGAATTTGTCCTGCACAAGACTGAAGGAGGATATTTATGAGGTACACTCTATGGAATCTTGGTGAGGTCCATGATGCCGTGGAAACCATGGGTTTCATGTGTATGAATTTTCTTACTTATTTATAGCTAATTCAGAATATTTAGATGCTAACTTAGTGCTAGATTGATGTTCCTTTACAGTTTTGAATTTAAGATTTATTCTAACATCACCCACCCAACAACAAACCCCCCCCCCCCCCCCCCCCCCCCCCCCTCCCCCTCAAATTTCTGTTGTAGATCATCTTCAAAATGGTGGAGGAGAATCCAAGAGAGGTTGGTCATGAGATGGATAACTTGAATATTGTGTATGGGGATGAATCTCTGCCACATCTGTATGAAAATTCCCGCGTCTCAGCTGACCAGCTTCCTGGGCAGTCAGGTAGATCCTTTGCCCTCAAATTCTGCAAGTTTTATAATAAAGCCTAGGGCATAACCTTCTTTTGGTTCTCAGGTATTGTTAAACGGGCTGTGGCTCTTGGGCGTTATATTCAAAATCCATTAGCTATGGTTGCTACACTGTGTGGACCAGGAAGAGAAATATTGTCTTGGAAACTTAGTCCTTTGGAGAGCTATCTTACTCCTGATGAGAAGTATGCCATGGTCGAACAGGTCATGGTTGATGTTACTAACCAAGTGGGTCTTGATGTTAATTTGGCTGCAAGTCATGAATGGTTGTTTTCACCACTGCAATTCATATCTGGTATTGGACCCAGGAAGGCTGCATCTCTGCAAAAATCTTTAGTAAGAGCTGGAGCTATTTTCACCAGGAAGGACCTTTTGACCGCACATGGGCTTGGTAAAAAGGTCTTTGTCAATGCTGTAGGTTTTCTGCGTGTGCGACGTAGTGGATTGGCTGCCAGCAGTAGTAATTTCATTGATTTGTTGGATGATACAAGAATACATCCCGAATCCTATGGTCTTGCACAAGAGTTGGCAAAAGATGTTTATACTATGGATGTGGGAGATGAGATAAATGAGGAAGAGGATATGCTGGAGATGGCTATAGAGCATGTTAGGGAGAAACCTCATCTGCTAAGAGGTGTCAATTCTTATGAATATGCTATTGATAAGCACCGTCAGAACAAAAAAGAGACCCTTAATAGCATACGATTGGAGTTGATGCAAGGTTTTCAGGATTGCCGTAAGCCTTATATAGAACCAAGTCAGGATGAGGAATTTTACATGATTTCTGGAGAGACCGAGGAAACACTTTCTGAAGGACGAATTGTGCAAGCAACAATTCGCAGAGTGCAACCTCAGAGAGCAACTTGTGTTCTTGATTCTGGACTAACAGGCATGTTAACGAAGGAAGACTATACAGATGACTGGAGGGGTATTGATGATATGACTGAGAAGCTACGTGAGGGTGATATTTTAACTTGCAGAATCAAATCGATTCAGAAGAATAGGTATCAGGTGTTTCTAAGTTCTAGAGAAAGTGATATCAGAAGTAACCGTCATCAAAATTATAGAGAAATGGATCCATACTACCATGAAGATCGTAGCAGCTTACAGACTCAGCAGGAAAAGGTGCGCAAGGAGAAGGAGCTTGCCAAGAAGCATTTCAAACCTAGGATGATAGTTCATCCTCGTTTCCGGAATATCACTGCAGATGAAGCTATAGAGGTATAATGTGTTGAAACGTGGAATTATTTAATACAAATCTATATTTGTGCCTGAAATACTGTTGAAGTAAATTCTCTAGAATCTTGTAGTATTTCTATGCCTGTAAGACATGTTAATATGGCTTTTGCAGTAAGTGGGATATGCCTTGAGGATTTATAAAACCATTGTATGTCTTACGTATATAATTGACCACAGTAATAAAGATTCTATTTTGGTTGTTCATAGGTTTGACTATTTTTAAGAAAGATAGGTGCAAACATTAATGCATTATTTGTTAATCTACGATTCCGTTCTCTGCGTATAAAGACTAGTTTATATATTCAATCGAATAATATCTTTGCCAATTTTAAGTTTTCAATTAATCTTAATTTTCTGTTACATCTCAAGGCACTCCATGCTTTTCTTCATTTTATTTAATAGTTGAAATCTATGTTGTTTAGTTTCATATTAAGTCCCATAGTAAGATGATGCGTTTCCGGAGTGTCATGCATGTGATTTTGATCTTCTACTTATAGGTATTTGTTGTATGCATGTCTGAGAATTGCAGTTCTTTGTTTAGAAATTTTATATGTTGGTCTTTCATGAAGGATATGATGTCACTAACAACATTTGGCCTTTTTATCTTTCGAAGGTTTTGTCTGACAAAGATCCAGGTGAAAGTATCATTCGTCCTAGTTCTCGTGGACCCTCATACTTGACTCTTACGCTCAAAATATATGACGGGGTTTATGCCCAGAAGGACATAATAGAAGGCGGAAAGGAGCACAAAGATATAACAAGCTTGCTTAGAATAGGGAAAACTTTGAAAATTGGAGAGGAAACGTTTGAGGATTTAGATGAGGTAAGAATCTTTGAGTACCATAATTTTGTGAATTGTAATTTCCTGTGGTTGCCCTCCGATATAGGCTGTTTGATCTTCACATGATGATTGCCACATTATGGGTTAGTGGATTGGAAATACTCTTAAGTTTGGTTCATGCATTGGTCCAGCTTTTTTATGAGTTACTGATCATTAAATTGCTGTGATCAATAATCAGCATTTGATTGTTTATTTACCCTTTTTTTGGTAAATGGCACAGACGTCTGTAAATCTTCCCTAATTGACTTTTATAAATCGCTTCAATTCAGTTAATGGGAGCCACAGGTTTTCTCATGATTTTTGAATGACATCTGGGATTAACTGTGGCTGGTAGTTGCAGCGAATGATTTAATTTTCTAGCTTTTTTTTTTTGGCAAATTAGATTGACCTCCCTTGTGATTTAACTTTCTAACTTTTATAAAGTCTTTCTTATCAATGTTGACATCGACTAATCTTTCAAATTCCCCATTTTTTATGGCATTCCTCTCTGTAGTATTGGCATTAGCAGTTTTGGACCTTAAAAAACTTAGAGGCACTAGGTATGCATTTTAAACCAGAGGGGGTCCCTTTAAATACGGTAAAGCTCAGGAAAAGATTAGTGCAATTGATCTCCTTAATTATGTTAAGGATCTTTGGTTCATTTTTTGCCTTTTTGAGTTTCAGATTTTCCTTTGGGGTACGAATTTAGGATTCCAGTGAAATGGATCACTTTTATAGTCATTTTAGAGATGTGGAAGTATGTAATCCTCATCATGTGGCCCATTTCATCTACCAACTTGATGTATGATTAACAGGGTGTGTCTTCCTGCCTTTTTTTGGCTATTAATTTGAAATCACTAGGTGACAAGTTGGGCTAAGTAAGGAATTTGCTATATGAAATTCTTTTCACTTGCTATGTGATCTGCAAACTGACTGTTTAATAGATATTTTGTGCCTAAGTATGCCTTTTTAACCAAAGGAAGCCTAATTGGTTCTTGCAATTTGTGTAAATTTTATTGCTGTATTTATTTTATGCGTGTACTGCATGGTGTGGTCATCTATGCGTCAACTGCATGGATGTCATTATAACTAGCTAACTTGACGTTTTACTATGTTTATTTGAATCCAACTTGATATTTAGATCTCAGAATCATAAGCTGCTCTTTTATTTGGTTATTATTAGGTCATGGATCGGTATGTGGATCCCCTAGTTACTCATTTGAAGGCCATGCTGAATTACCGTAAGTTCAGGAAGGGCACTAAAGCAGAAGTTGATGAACTCTTAAGGGTGGAAAAATCGGAGTATCCAATGAGAATTGTTTATAGCTTTGGTATATCTCATGAACATCCTGGAACATTTATCCTGACCTACATAAGGAGTTCAAATCCACACCATGAGTATATTGGTCTTTATCCAAAAGGATTCAAGTTCCGTAAAAGAATGTTTGAGGATTTGGATCGACTGGTAGCATATTTCCAGAGGCATATTGATGATCCGCTTGACTCTGCCCCCTCGATAAGATCAGTTGCTGCTATGGTTCCAATGCGAAGTCCTGCTACTGGGGGTTCATCAGGTTTTGGTGGCAACTGGAGTGGTTCATCTAATGATGGTGGCTGGAGAGGTGGCCAGTCTACAGACAGAGATAGGGGTTCTTCTCAAGGTCCTAGAACAGGTAATGGAAATAACCGGAGTTGAGATGGTAGATTGGTATAAGCTTAATGTCTTTTAACATGTTTTTCAGAAACTTTGCAAAGGTCAAGTACAAAGGCCACCTTCCACTTTCCTTTCATGCTTGTTACTGTTGTCTTTTACTTTTAGATGTGGGAAATCTAGTAAACTTTCACCTTAATCTGTCGTTTCAGAATTGGTACCAATGGATATTGTATGCAAAGAAAATTAATGTAGTGTAGGCATAGGAGGATAAAGTGGGGGTTCTCCTCCACATAATGGCCTAACAGTACCTTAAGGTAGCTGTTGGATCTATTAATCAGTTTACTGGTTTATACCGTGAGGTGACAAGAGTAGGATGATTTACTTCTTATGTGTGCACATATCCTTTCTAATTACAGAAATCAGAGGAATTTTGGTTTAACTGAATTATTTGAGAATCTATACTTGTGTATAGACTGGCTTCTCAATCAGTTATCTTGGTTCATTGACAGTTAGGAAAATGATGCAAATAAAAGACATCTGGAAGGTTCTAGGACACTAGCAATTTATCCATCAATTAACATTTTTTAGTTCAATAATATGTTGTGATCTTAGATTGCCTCTTAGGTGGCATGATGATCTTTTATTCGTTGCATTTTGATGTGTAGTACTTGATCAAGGCCTTCACCATGTTACTCTTTAGATAAGAAGACTGAAAGTTGTCTTTGACTGATATGTGTCATCAAATGTTTGTTAGTGATGCTTATCATTGCTGCATCTAATACTAGTTTGTTAGTGGGTTGAGCATGCTGTGTGGGCATTAGTTTAAAGGTAACCGTTCTAAATTTCTTATGACATAAGTGTTTGCTATTATTGAAGGATAAGATGCGGAAAAAGAGGGATGTGGGCATAATCATTTCAACTTCTAAAGTTTCTGTGGCTTCCTTAGAAGAATTTTAAATGTGGTGTGAATGTCAGAATATGACATCACATCAAAAACCTACTCAAGCTTTATGCTGGGTTATCATCATAGTTGTTACTGGAGTGAAAACTCTTATATATCCTTCTGGGGAGCATGGTAATTCACATTCATTTGAATACTTGTTTTAAGGAAAATATTGCCTAGTCTTATTAAAGTAATTAAGTTGTGATAAGGTTTTTCTGGATGTTGTGTTTTGAGACATTGTCAATGTCATGCATCCTGGATTGCTTGACCTTTTTTTTTTTGGGTCATTAAGATTGAGGTTCTCAAGCTAAATCATGACTTATTGAGCTGATTCAAATGCTCAAATTGAGAAAGCATACGACGTCACGTGGCTTAAACAGGGTGAATACTTGATTAAGTCGTACGAGTAAATCTTCCAACTACATTGTTTTAATACACAAATAGCGAAGGATTTTCCGTGTTAAACTATTGTAAAATTTGTCACTCGTACAAATCTGGAAACAAGAAATGGTTGCATTACTTCTGTAGGTTTTTTTGGAGTCCCGTTGCTGTTATAATTTTAGATTTGAGGTTTGTTGAATTCTGGTGTCTAGTTCGGGTGGCTTTTCCATCTAGTAATATTTCATATGTTCAATGATTAACTATGTTGATGGCTGTTTCAAAAAGGAAGCTAGATTTGCACTTAAGCATTTAATCCCCAGCTTGGTCAACGGATATCCTAATTTGGCTTCTCTTCTAGGTTTAGCTTTTAGTTCAATTAGTGCATGTTTTCCTGCCAGCCTTCCTGATGTTGTGTCATTGTCTCTTCCTTTTTTTCTTTGATTTTATTATGCATAGTTCGCCCATAATGTGGCATTTTTTTCCTACTTCGGATTACAAGTGAGATTGAAGTCTGAAATAATCAGCAATTTCTCATTCTTTTTCCCACGTCACTTGGATTTGGTGTGCAGGAAGAAATGATTCCAGAAATGGTGGCAATCAGGATGGGCATCCTAGTGGCTTGCCAAGGCCATATGGTGGGCGTGGGCGCGGCCGCGGCCGCGGTTCGTATGATGGTAGTAGAGGAAATTACAACAATAACAGACAGGATGAAGACCGCGGTTCTCAAAAGTGGGGCTCTAAAGATGGTGAAGATGGGTGGGGTAACTTTCCTGGTTCCAAAGTTCAGAATTCACCTGGTAGGGAAGCTTTCCCAGGTGGTTGGGGTGGCACTGGAAGTGGTAGTGGTGGTGGTGGTGGTGGCTGGGGTGGTAATACAACAGATGGTGGCAGCAGCAGTTGGGGTGGCGGTGGAAGTGGTAACACTGGTGGTAGTAGTGGAGGCAGTGGCTGGGGCACAAGTGATGGTGGAGGTGGTAGTGGATGGGGCACTGGCGGCAGCGGTGGTGGTGGTGGAAACAATGGTGGAGGTGGCAGCGGCGGTGGTGGTGTAAGCAATGGTGGAGGCGGCAGTAGTGGTTGGGGTGGTGGTGGTGGTGGTGGTGGTGGAGGCAGCAGTAGTGGTTGGGGCACTGGTGGTGGGGGTGGAAACAGTACTAGTGGTGGCACTGGTGGTGGAAACAGTACTGGTAGTGGTGGGTGGGGCAGTACTGGTTCAGATGCCGGTGCAGGTGCAGAGAACTCTGGCTGGGGTGGCAGCAAAAAGAGTTCTGGGAATGGTGGATGGTCAGGGGGCGGGGGCGGGGGCGGTGGCGGTGGCAGTGGTTGGTGATGTGTCTATTTATGCAGGGACATGTTTTGATTGTAACAAGATTATGATAATTAAGTACTGAAATTTTGCAATCTTACCCTGAAATGTGCAGTCATGATATGCCCCCATGGCATTTGTATCTACACATTGGTTAAGAAAGACATGATGGTGCTTTGTCTAGATTTTTCCTGTTGAGCCCCTAACGTAGGAAAAATCAGGACACACGGGTAGAGCATGTCTAGATCTGTCTTGGCCCTCTTGGGGAAAAAGCCTTGGAAGATAGGTTTCTTCTCTTGCAGAATCACTTCAGTCAGCATCAAAGGGGGCGTAGCATGACATCAAAATGCATGACTAGCTGTTGGAATCCCTCTCCATTTAATCTTGAAGATTAACTGATTAATGATTATGGTTTTTAACTGAATGCATTAGTAACTCTTCATATTCTTGATACCAATGAAGGTTGAGGGTAAGCCATGTGAAACAGATTGGCTGTACCCGTGAAAATGATGATTGCAACTTTCATGGAATGTTGCAGTCGTCCTATGGTTTTTGGTACGATAACTGGACATCGTAGACACATTTCTGAGCTTGGTTTACATTTTTGTTCAAATGTTTTGCTTAATGTTGTAAATTAGTGATTATATGGTATTAAAAGTGAGAGCTAAAGGTTAAAAGACTGGATTAAATTATATTGGACCAAAAGGAAAACAAGAAGTCGCCATCATTTCTTGCCAATAATATAGACTAGTGTGGATCAATTGCAATATCTTCGGTCATTCAAATCTATAAGCAACAATGCATTATAACCAATTTGTGAAATTGTTCATGAGAGCGAAAATTGTTCAATTATAAGCCTATAGGTTGTTTTGCAAACCAACTAAAATTGAAGTCATTCTCTCGCCCTTGGTAGCAAAAGTTAAAACCCAAGATGGTGCAAATACAATCAATTTAACAAATAAACAAAAGCCATATAGTATTTATGTGAGTTCTCATAATGGGATGATGATGAAGAGCTTTTTTATTCAAATATTAATTGGTCGTGTTAGCATATCTATTTGAACTTTCCTTACTTGTAGGAGTACATATTGAATCAATCTCATAGAGTTCAATTCATGTTCTCAATCCATGAACAATATGAGTTAGAAGATTTCTTTCTGTCAGAATTTCTTGGTAATGGCTTCCTTCCATGCCTCATTTCAGAGGAACCTCAAACTGGCTCTATTTTTTTATATTCTATCCATATCCCAATTCCATTAATTTAATATCACTTTGGTGTCATTGACGTAACAGATGTAGTTTCTAATCTATATATATATATATGGAAAGGCAAAATTAATTCCATGTCATGAGACAGAAAATTGCTCAATTATAAGCCACGTTTAAAAACTGGGTCTGTCCGATTTTTATCAAAAATCAATTTTTTAAAAATTGGTCAAACCCATTTGACCCCACCTTTTTTTGTTTTTTTAAACTTTACTTTGAATTTTTTGGTTGTTTTGAATCTTTGTCCAATAACTATAAATGGTCTATTATTATAATTGAGTTTATAAATTTTATCTTTTGATTTTAAATCTTCGATTCAATTTGAATATATATATAAGTTTGTTATTATTTTTTTATGAACAAAAAATAAACAAATAAATAATAGACATGTGTACTTACTATAATTTTGAATCATCTTTTAAGTCATTTGCTAATAAAGTAAAAGCTCATATAAAAGAAAATTCGACAGTATTTTTTTATATTTTTAATTTATTTCATCTAGAATAAAGGCCTATATAACAGAGTAAAGGCGTGTGCTTTGGAATTCAAGTACTGATTTAAAAGTGGAACGACTTATGATGTGATTGATATGACAACACAAGGAATGATTCACCTTAGGCTGTGTTTGGTTGTTTAGAATTAGAATTGAATTAGAATTAGAATATTATAGAATTGTAATTCAATGAATTTTTGAATTCCTTTGTTTGGCAAAACAACAAAATTCATATAGAATTGAATTATAAATCCAAATCCTTTGTTTGAAAGTTTAAAAAATGTATGAAATTAGATTTCACTAATAATTAGAATTGACAAAATAATTTATTTTTAATCTTTTGTAGACATATTTTCACACACTATACGTATTTTACACACACTACACACATTTTATACGCACTACACACATTATCACACACTACACATTTTTTCACACACTACACATATTTTACACATAGGACACACATTTTCACACACTACACATATTTTACACACACTACACATTTTTTCACACACCACATATTTTACACATAGGACACACATTTTCACACACTACACATATTTTACACATAGGACACACATTTGTTTGGTAAAATATGTGTAATGTTTAAAAATATGTTTAAAAATAATATTAAAAATAAATTATTTTGTCAATTCTAATTATCATTGAAATATAATTTCATACATTTTTTAAACTTTCAAACAAAGGATTTGGAGTTATAATTCAATTATATATGAATTTTGTTGTTTTGCCAAACAAAGGAATTCAAACATTTTATACTTTCAATTCAGTAAATTACATTTCTATAATATTTAAATTCTATTTCTAAACAACCAAATACAGCCTAAAAGAATTCCCAACTCTCACCAGATTCCTTGCAAACAAGTATCCACTAAAGACAAGAAAACAACAATTAGAGATTAGATGTTAGAATAAAATCTAGTTAAAGGAGTGAGGCTTTTTTGCTTTACTTTGACATGTTTACAATCACCTCAATCACTAAGGTAGGCTAAAGAAATAAAATAAGCAAACAAGGACATTAGAGTTTGATTGGGTGTTAGTATCCCAACCTTCAGGTATAAAGCTCGATTCTTAAGGAATGTAGGTAAGTGTGAGTGTGTTAATAATAATAAATAAAAAAGTAGATTAGATGAAAACAAGGATCACTTAAAAGAAAACATAAACTCAATTAGGATATAAGAAAATATGACAGCAGCCCAAATTTCAAGCAATTGACGTTTTATCTATTATTTCATGTATGTAATATAAAAAGTTGATATTAGCCCATATAGCACACATAAATACAAATTCGAAGTTTCACTGTTACAATACAAAATTCTTTTAGAAATTTCACTAAATAGGTTGTAAGCATAATTTAGAGTTTCAACACAATCTAGCATGCATAATCCTAAAAGTGTTAAGCAATATAATCATTTACAATAAACACTATGCTTTGTCCCACTGTTAAATGAAATTGTCTATTTGGATTATATTTTGTTACCATATTCAAGTTACATTCATTTTCTCATTTATATTTAAATATATTATATATTTTTGTTTATAAATCTTTCTAACTTTTACATGATTTATAATGTGATCTATATCATAAAATGTGACAAAGTTATAGATTGTCAATCAATCTATCACAACCCTCGTAATTTTTTTTCCAAATTTAAAACCGATTACTTATAAGTTATAACGATGTCAAGAGTATTTAAATCGATTTTTTTATAAGTTATAACCATGTCAAGAGTAACAATGTTTAATGTAGACTACTATTGGTCCACCACTTGGGCATGCCCAATCGTGCAACACTCCATCCATTTGGTTTTTAAAAAAAATTGAAAAATGAAAAAAAACTGAAAAAATTATCCCAATAACTAGTTTAGTCAAACACTAAGTTTTGGATTTTCAAAACAAACCAAAAAATAGTTGTTTCAAGACAGTAAGCAATTTAATTCTTGGGGCTCATAGTTTTGTTGAAAATAGATATATCAATTTCTTTTTTGTGTGGTTTGTATATATTGAAATTGAAAAATTACTCACAGGAATTATTTTAATTGTTCATATTTTTAATGGTTGAAATAAGAGTACATTTCTTGGTGCAAACTAGTAATGAAAATCTTATAGGGAGACAAAATATTAAAACATGACATTTCACGGAGTTAAATTGTAATTTGCCCTTTAAAATTACAAAAATGTCCTATTATTGCATAGTGTTTTGTCGGAATTCTACAGTGTTTTCTTCACGGAATCTGGGAAAATATCCCATAGTCTTCTTCTTCTTGTTCGGAACTGGATGAACTGTCTTCTTGTTTGATTATTGTTGCAGCTGCCTGAGTTTCATCAAGTTGAGATATATGTCTTTTAGCTGTTTAACATACTCATTCTTGTCTGAAATGCTTGCTAGCTTTGCTGCCGTCATGGATTTCTTTTGGAGAAACACAGATGTCTGATGATCTGCAGGTTTAATTGCTGCCGGATTTTTGTTGAACCAACCTTGAATGTGTTTCGGTTGGATGAAGCTTGTGTCAATTGTCGACCGCCACTTAGAATACCCTTGTCTGATTAGTAATGGTGGAAGAGTCTGCTGGTTTAGGAATTCGAACGTCCATTGATATACCCATGCCACTGAAAAGATTGAAAAGTAAGACAAAGATATGGGTATATAGTTATTTGGGGGATTGAACCTTTGTTTGAATATTTGAAATCCAGAGTTTACTTCTACTGGCATAATTCCTTGATTAGGTCCATGAATCTGCGACCAGCTATTAAACCAAGCCGGGAAATCATACTTGTTTTTCTTAAAAAAGTAAAACAACCAAGAGTGTTGGAAAACCCGGTTTTGGAATGAGAAAGCATGAAACCATGCTGCCTTATAATCCCAATAGGTGTAACTCGGGGGAGATGGAGGAGAAGGTGTAGAAGTAAACTGTTTAGGTTGATTGAGGTTGTCTCCCCACCCTGATGGTTTAATTACTGTAATTATTTGGGCACAAGAGTAGGTAATATATTTATCTACCATTCTTCCCTTGTTGTCAATGATATCTCGAAAATAGTCTTTGAATATTACTGACTCAGAATCAGAAAGGATTTGTCTGTAATATGTTTGAGATTTGGTGAGAGTTTAAGGTAAGAAATTACAGTTTGTTGGCAGAATTGCGTTTGCAGTAGCAACTGGATCGTTAACAAGAAAATCAGGTTCTGTTTGGGCAATCTTGATTATCCGTCATTTTTGAGATAATGGGTTTGGGATTTTGGAATATTCTTCCTAGTTTGGTGTTGGAAAAATTGGGACGGTTGAACCAGTTTCTGCTGCATAGGTTGAGGTATGGATATTGATTGCGTTGTAGATTTAGATAGGTCTTTGGGAGTTTGAGGCTGGGAATGCTTAAAGCCCATAGCTAGAGCCCATTGTTCAAAGTTAAAGGTTTCTGCTGGATTTTGTGCTTCTTATTCAGCTAGATCAGCCCATGTTGGCAATGTCAAAGAAAGAGAATGGAATTTGTTTGGGGTTGGTGAAAATTTTTCTGTTATAGGAGATTTACCAATCTGTTTAGATGATGGGGATTCTGTTTGTTTTGGTGAAGAAGAGTGTTGGTTTGATGAGGAATATGACTCACCATCTTGGTGGCTTTTCTTTTTCTTTGGCATCCTATCTTCCCTACAAAAATTCTCTGGTTAGATAATCAGGAATATGGTTTGAAGATCCTTTAATATACTCTATATCGAAATCAAAAACAGATAAGATGGCTTGCCACCTTGCAAAAATTTGTTTAGAAGCTATGTTTTTCACATCCTTTTGTAAAACGTCTTTTGCAGATTTGCAGTCTATTCTTAGTAAAATTTTTTGATTAAGTAAGTCAGCCTGGAATTTTGAAATGCATAAAACAATTGCTAAAATCTCTTTTTTAACTGTGGAATAATTTTGTTGGCAGTCATTCCAGTGTTTAGAAGAGAAAGCAATAATCTGTTCTTTTTCATTTATCTGTTGTTTAAGTATGCCGCCGTAACCAATCTCTGAGGCGTCAGTTTCAACTATTTTGGAAGCTGTAGGATTGGCTAGAGAAAGACATGGAATGGATTTTACTTTGGATTTAATTGTTTGGACAACATTAATATGTATATTTGTCCAAGCTGGTGGAGAGGTTTTAAGCCCGTCATTCAAAGGTTTGATGATATTGCTAAGATCAGGAATAAAATCAACAAGATAGTTTATGCATCCTAGGAATCTCTGGAGTTGTTGTTTATCTAGGATTTGGTCAGGAAATTTATCTGCAAATTGGATAGATCTTTTTATTGGTACAACTGTTCCTTGGTAGATATTATGTCCAAGGAATCTGATTTTGGTTTGAAAGAGGCTAACTTTTTTTTGAGAGATGACGAGTTCATTTTGTTTGGTAATTTGGAGAAAAGTGTTCAGATGTTTGAAATATTGGTCAAGAGAGGTTGAGAATACCAGAACATCGTCTATATAGGCAATTATAAATGTTGAAAATGGATTAAAGATATCATTCATGATCTTCTGGAATTCAGATGGTGCATTCTTCAATCCAAAGGGCATGACATTCCACTCATAATGCCCGAAAGGTACAATGAATGCCGTCTTACATCTGTCCGAAGGATGAATTTGTATTTGCCAGAATCCCGATTTTAGATCGAATTTGGAAAAGATCTTAGTCGCATATAGCCTCTGCAATAAGTCCTTGTTGTTTGGAATGGGATATCTGATCCATCTAAGTGTAAAATTTAATGCCTTATAATTAATCACCAGCCTTGGTACGCCTTGCTCAATTTTTGATTATTTATTGACATAGAAAGCCGGGCAGCTCCAAGGAGATTTGCTTGGACTAATGATTCCCTTTTGCACTAGATCATTAATCTCAGTTTTGCAATGTTCAAGAAGTTCTTGATTCATTTGGATTAGCCTTGCCTTGGTTGGGATATTCCTTTTTGAAAATTCCTGTTCATAAGGCAGATAGACTGTATGCTGATAGACTGTATGCTGCTTTCGATTCCAAAATGCATTGGTGGTTTCAACACAGACCTGATCTTGTATTCTTTTCTTGATAATCTGGATGTTACGTTGGGTAATGCGGTTTTGAAGTTGTTCCTCAATTCTCTTAAAAGAAATTTCTTCTTTAAGAAAGTTTATTTGGCTCTCTTTGAAGGATAGCAGATTTAATACTTTCTGTATTGGCTTTCTGGAGTATGGTAGGATAGTTTGTTGGCTGTATTTTTGAGGGATTATCCCTTCTTCAGTGGTAAGGTAAGGAATGAGTTTAGAAATAAAGGTCGTTCCCAAAATAACATTGTTGGTGAGGTCTTTGGCGAAAAGGAATGTTTCTGATATGGATGCAGTAGAGAATTGTACCTTGACATCAGATAGCTTGAACCGGATATTCAGTTTGGATCCATTTGCCCCTTTGAGTTCTTCTGTTTTTTCAAAGAATTTGGTTGGAATAAGTCCTTCATTGATGCAACTGAGATCAGCACTAGTATCAAACAAAGCTTCAATTTCTACCACAAAGCCACTATTGACTTCAAGCCTGATTTTCACTAGGTATTTCTTGTAAGAGATTCTAGACAACTGATTAAGAAATTCTGAATCATCCATATGTATTTCTGACTTGGAAGTTTCTGGAGGATCATCTGCTAGTTGTTTGGGAGAGTTTGAACTGGCCAAGTTTTGAAGGATTAGGTTGTCTAACTCCTGTCTTGCTTTGATAGCCCTAACGTCTTCTTTTAGTAAGGCTATTTCTGTTTGTAAATCTTGCATAGTATCAATTATGTGCATGCAATATATCGATTGATGTTAAAAAATTAGTCACACAAATTTTGTGAAAAGTCAACAATTTTTTGTGACTTATAGCACACGAGATTCGTCAAAAAAACTTATTATTTAACCCATATCAATTAGGTGCAAGCAATCAATCAACTGAAGTAAAAAATTGGGCGACACAAATTTTTTGAAAAATCATCAATTTTCGTTAGTTATAGAACAAGAGATTTGTCAAAAAAAACTTGTCATTTTTTAACCCATATCAATTAGGTGAATGCAATCTATTGACTGATTAGAAAGGATAGTGACTCATTTTTTTTCAAAAATTATAAACTTTTGTTAGTTAAAACACATGAGATTTGTCAAGAAAATTTGTCGTTTTAAACCGATATCAATTACGTGCATGCAATCTATCGATTGATGTAAAAAATAGGTGACCCAAATTTTTAAAAAACCAACAATGTTTTGTGACTTATAGCACATGAGATTTGTCAAAAAAATTTGTCATTTTTTAATCCATATCAATTAGATAGAAGCAATCTATCAATTGAAGTAAAAAGATAGTGACTAATTTTTTTTCAAAAATAAGAAATTTCCGTGAATTACACGAGATTTGTCAAGAAAACTTGTCGTTTTTTCAAAATGATAACCAAACCAAAAACTGATAAAATAAATTTGATTCGATAGAAAACCAAACAATGAAAAACCGATTTCAAACAATCGAATTGAATTCAGTTTGGCCGTTTTAATCAATTTTTCGGTTTTTTGCTCACCACTAATTATAAGGGATTTTTTTTAATCTTTTTCTAAAACTTAGAATTAGATTTATTTAAAGAACAACATAAACTTAGAGGCTATTGATGGAATTTTTAACTGTACCGTCAGTGAGGATTTTTCAGTATATGGGGATATTGGTAGTTTACTCGAGAGTTATTAATAGGATTTTTCAGTATATGGGGATTTTTTGAAAATTCATCCACCACATAACGGTTATTGGTAGTTTACCCTAGTTATCTGCAGGGATTTCAGTAAGAAGATTTTTTAGAAAATGTGTCCACCACATGAGGGTTATTCATAGATTGCCCAAGTTATCAATAGAATTTTTCAGTATATGGGAATTTTTATACTAATCATCCACCATATGTGATTATTGGTAGTTTATCCAATTTTGTTTTTCAATTTTTAAGACAAAACACATATCCAAACACCCATATTATTTCTACCCAATAAAATGAAGATTTACTATTATTACAATTAGGGGTGAATCGGTCGATTATTCGATGATTCAATTCGGTTAAATCAATTTTCTTTATTTTAACATTTTTGACCGAATCGAAATCAAAAACCAAACAAGTTGGAATCGAATAACCGAATTCGACTTCGATAGGTTCGGTTTGATTTTCGATTTTAAATATTTTGTTTAAATTATAAAATTAATATAATACTTTATTAATTACAAGAAATTAAATTTATCAACAAAAAGTTATGAATAATAATGTGTAATTAAATATAATTTATTGATTATATATTTATGTAATATAAATATATATAATATTAATTATTAACTATTTGAACAAGGATGGTCAGTGGTCTCTTGGTGCTTACACGGCTATCATCCCAGCTGCAGTGCAACATGAAGTGCAGGATGTGATCTTATTACCAAAACCTCCAGTCGCGATATGGATGGGGGAACAAGATGGCAAGTTCTCTGTCAAATCCGTTTACGAGCTTTTGGGGGTTAAGGGTATGCAAGTACGTTTTTTGAGTTATATTTGGCGAAAAGGAATTCCTTTCAAGGTTTCCTTTTTTTTACTGCGTTTGTTTTATGGACGCATCCCGTTCTCTGAGTAAAAGTGGGTTTTAATGGTCCTTTTCCATGTATGTGCTGCTCAAATCCTCTGGAGGAAACTATTGAACATTGCTTTGGTCATGGGAGATTGGCGGAGAGTCTATGGACTTATTTTGGATCATCATTCGGTATCCAATACATGGACAGTGGTTGGCGTATGAGATGTTCTGCATGGTGGTCGGCCAAGGGTAATCCATATAGTAAGCTGGTGTTTAAGTTACTCCCGTCCCTCATCTTGTGGCATCTTTGACGTTGGCATTCAACGGCTATTTCTGATGGACAGATGGCCTCGATTGGGCAGATTAGATGTCATGTAATAATGTGTTTACGGAGTATTTGGTTGGTGTACTTCCCTCAAGTGCGCCTTCCGGTGGAATGGTGTGACATTGTGAGAGTTGTTCAGTCCTCCACATATACTGTTTCTTGTATTCGAGTGCTGTGGTTTCGACCAGATCATGGCGAGTATAAGTTGAATACCGATGGTTGCTCCCGGGTAATCCAGATCCCGGTGGAGGAGGTGCATTGGTGAGAGACTCGGAAGGTAAAGTGTTGCAGGCTAGAGCTATGGGTTACCGATTTGTTACTAGCCTGGAGGCAGAGATGCTTGCTCTGTTAGGCGGACTGGAGCTTTGTATGGAAGCAGGATTATCACGAGTGCAAGTGGAGACCGATTCTAATCTAACGGTACATATTGTTAAAGGAGAGTGTTCTATCCCTTGGAAATTAATAAAGCTGGTTGAGAAGATTCGAGGTTTTTCTTGCATGATCAATATAACTCATATCTATCATGAAGCGAATCAGCTGGCGGACAGACTAGCAAATGCGGGGTGCGAGCTGCAGCAAGATACTATCTACAATTTGTTTTCAGAGCTACCACGAGAGGTGAAAGGTTGCCTTAATATGGATTGTCTTCAAGTCCCTAATTTTCGTTGTCGCAAGAGGTTATGAGTACTGTATTTTATAGGTAGCGTCTTTTATAGCTTTAGTTTCTTTACATGATCAATATTTTATTTCTATGATGTAACAAACTTTTGCCGTATTCGGCTAAATTAATAAAACGAGGGGTTGGCATCCCCCATCCGCGGAGAGGGACGATATTGCCTTAAAAAAAAATTATTAACTATTTGATTAATTAGGCCATTGAATAACTAAATTTAAATCACATAACCGAATTCAAACCAAAAACCGAAATACAAAACTGAATTCAAAGCAAAAATCGAAATACATAATCGAATTCAAACCGAAAACCGAAATGAATTCGGCTTGTTCGATTAATTGAATTCAAATTTTCAAAATGATAACCGAACCAAAAACTGATAAAATGAATTCGATTCAATCGAAAACCGAACACTGAAAAACCGATTTCAAACAACCGAATTGAATTCAGTTTTGGCTGTTTTAATCAATTTTTCGATTTTTTGCTCACCTCTTAAGGGACTTTTTTCCAATTTTTTGCTCACCCGATTACAAGGGACTTTTCCAGGTACCACACGGATAAATAGTATAAGAAAAGCCGAAGGAGAAAGCTCCAGTTTGACAGATTCAACTTCATCTTCCCTACACGGATAAATAAATTGCCTTGATTATTTGCATTCTTCCAAAATCCGCCATGACTAATCCGGTAAAGGAAATTTATTTGGCAGTGTCACAAAAATGCAGTTAGCATTCACAATCAGACTACCAAAAGCACAAACACAATAACACAATTTTATCCCCCTTTATAATTTAATTTTCATCTTGACTAATGAATACAAACCATCTTAAACTCAGGAAATGCAACTTCTGACTCCTGCTCAAGCAACACAGGTCGCATATCAATGACAATCCTATGGGAAAATCTCGAAGTTTGCAGAAAAAAAGCAAAAGAGGAAAGAAAAACCCAAATAATAATAATAATAATAATAATACAAAGAACAGGAAAATGAGAACAATTTAAATCTTTCAAGCAAACAGACTCTTGGCTCATTAATCAGAACAAATACAAGGAAGGCTCCCTAGTTTGTAAGCTCCATAATGGCCGAGACGATATCCCCATCATTACACTTGAGCGCTTTGACAGCCTTTGCTCTTGAAACCCCAGCTTGCGTCATTACCAGCTCTATATCCTTCGGTTCCACACCAGTCTCATCTATTTCTTCATCATCCTGGGCTATGGCTGATGGCTCGGGCCTTGATATCACATTGCTGAGATTTGGAGCCTTGAACTGCTCAGCAGCATGCGTCTGCAGTTGTGAGCTCAAATCCTCAATCTTTGCCTCACCAAAAATAACATATGTGTCTGAAGTGGGGCTCTTGAAAACATCCGGTTTTGAGATAACAAACAGAATCTGAGAATTTCATAGAAGTGTTAGGAACAGTATGAAACAATTCAAGTTATGCCGAAACAATTGTAGCAAATATAAATCAAAGAGATAAACTTGAATCAAAATCATCATAAGAAATTCACAAACTCACGTTCTTGCTCTTCTTCACAGTGACTCTGCTGACCCCGGGGATGGGCTTCATTCCCAGCTTTAGCATGGCCTTCCGACTCTTCTTTTCACTTCTACTCTGTTTTGACCTGCCACTTGCATCGCCTAGTCCTGCCCATGTAAGAGTATTCAGTAATCCCAAAATATTATATTCCTTTACTAAAGGTACAATGAGAATGGATGCCACAAAAACAATTTGAACTTCATCACATTATATGGTGGAGAGGGATCATAAAGATAGATTCCTCCAGACCTCTTGATTTCATACACACTTATATATTTTCCAATTCACTTGATCATTCATTAATTATTCACACAAAAGAGAGAATTTGCTGTGTAAAATATTTCCAGCACCCATCATTTGCAGATATAAATCCTTATGCAAGTTAATCTAATTTCCTTTACTCAATCCAAAAAAAGGAAAATTTATGTTCAGGAAAACAATAAACAACTCAATTTTCAAAGACAGGATGAGAATGCAAATAAAGGGGAAGGTCACAACTGTGGTTGCACACTTGCCTTCAGCATCATCTTCATCTTTGTCATCGTCGTCGTCATCATCATCCTCATCGTCATCATCCTCAACCACAGGTTCCTCAGGCTGCTATAATCATACTCATCACAAAATTGTGGAAATAAACACTGGAGCAAAACTAAGAGGGAAAATAAACAAAAAAACTGGCATTATTGAATCGGGGAACTATTTAGCTTTGTCATTCCAAGTCCTCAATAGAAGAGAAATGAAAAGCACTTAAATGGTAAACTAAGGTACATTGAGAAGTTTTTCAGTTTTATGGAAATTCTTTAGGCCATTATAACATGACTCCATGCATTGCATTTGCAAAATATCCAACATAACTAAATTTCTGCTTTTGTTCATGGCAGAAAATGCTTTTCAGCAAACTGCATGAGTTTGACAAGCTATGTAGACTTGAGGATCTTGGTTGCTACTTATCAAGTTCCAACACTAAGATGCTACATAGCCAGCTAACTTCAGAATAACCCACAACAGCTATCCAAAAAAGGGCCATTCAATCATAGTTGATAACAAAATAAAAAACGGGCTTCTAGCATATTACCATTCTTGATAGTATTACCAACCTTCTTCAGCCAGAATCTAGCATTTGGATGATTAAGGATTAAAAATCACTTCTAATTACTAACGACTGACTAATTATGCAAACTACACAAAAAATAACCAATACTAACATCAGTATAATCTCTATAATATAAAGCCAGGAGGCTCTTTAGTCTGGTGGATTCAATTAAAAAGAACGATGAAATTGCTATAAATTACTAAACAACTGCTCAACTCTACAACCACAACCCACAATCAATATGTTCAGTTTCTGATAAATACAATTTGCAACCACACTTCATTTACCAGTGAAACAAGAAACTTTCAATGACTACCTATATAATTTTGAACTCAAAAAAATAACTTCAACAAATAAGTTTTAGAATAGGTAATTATTTTCATAAATAACACAGACATAGGGTGTGAAACAATCACTAGTTCATGTTAAAGCACCAGGAGCAGTAAAACCAAAAGAACATACCACATTCAGTCAGCTTTTCAAACCCACAAACTCATCTGCCATCTTATACTTTCAAGTCAAAATTGTTCATGTTCTTCAATTTGGCCTAAAAATCCAATCCCTATGTTCTCCACTATCCCTCTAATAAAAAATAAACTGTCAAATTCTTACTAAAATATGCGGAAATTTGCCCAAAATGACTGAATTTACTCAACCTTTTTCCTTATTATAGGAATAAATTACTTTCATTTCTTAAATATAAATCTACAGAGTTATCTAACAGAAATAATTAGTTTTTAAATCAATAATAACCAAATCTATATTCTCTTCAAATGCAGCATGCTTCAAAATCAAATTAAAAAATTAAGAAAAAATTGAGAACATTTCAATTCAGCATTTCAGAAGCCCGTTAAAACGAAATTCAGAAAACCAAAAACACAAAAGGAAACAAAAAGTTCAAACAAACTACAAGCACAGAGTACTATTATTCGATCTAATAATCATCAGAGTTATCAAAGAAGATTAACAATCAAAGAGTATACTGTGTGACTGTGTGTAACGACTAAAAGAGGGATTTACATCGATTTTTTGCTGCTCGAGAAGGGCGGCTAGAATTTCTTCCTGTGTCTGAGCAGTCATGTTGTCCGTAGGATATGTGAATTGTGTGGGTTAAGGGAAAACGGGTTTAGAAAAGGGTTTGAAGTTTGAACCCTAACACAGACTAAATTCGTCGAGAAACTTTATTTGGCTAATTTCAAGTTTCACGCCACAATGTAACTTTGTAACAATTTCGCCCCAATAGAATTTAATTTCATTTTTTCTTCCCCTCAGTTTTTTTTTTTTTGTTTACCTATGCATTATAAGGCAGAGTGATTCTCTGTCCAATATTTATCCAGTCTTATTCTGTCTAACGTTTAAAACTACGTAGTTTCATTAAAAGTAAGGACTAAATGCATAAATATTATTAAAATTATTTTAAAATTATTAGACCCTAACCAAGAGATTAGTGAACCCTACGACGTAGTTTTAATTAGGACATAATAAGACAGACAAAATCTTGGACAAAAGATCCCGTGTCAATAAGGCAGTGGTGCAATTGAATCGAGAATTTTTTTTTTTTTGGTTTCAATATTACTCATAATTTTCTTTTTTTTAAAGTAATTCTCCTTACAATATGATCAAAACATTACAAATGTGTCATAAACCATATTGGATCCAGGATCTCTTGTTATCGTCTCGCACTGACTTGGGACCGCTGCGCTGCAGGTCCGGTAAGACAAATGAGTCAGGCCTTCGAATAATGAGAATGAGAAATGTTGTTGGGGGATTCGAACCTTAAACCTCCAACTAGGCATGACCACAATTTCGAAACCACCGGTTCCGATTTCGATTTTGTTTTGGTTATGGTTTCTTCAAATTTCGATTTTTATTTTGATTCTTAGTTTCTATTTCGATTTTAATCTCACTTTTAAATTTGATTTCTATTGAAATAATGATTAGACTATTAATTGAAATTCAAATAATACAACATAATAATATAATTAGAATAGTAATAGTTAGAATTGAGCTTAATATATAGAGTTTTTAGAATAATAGAACTAGGAAGAATCAGGTAAGTGGGATTGAAAGATATAAAAATAATAACAATATTGAAAGAATAATTGAACATTTGAATTATTAATAAGAATTCAACTAGTATAATACAATAATATAATTAGAATAGTAGTTAAACTGGAATTAATATATAGATTTTTTAGAATAATATAATTATGAATATTAGATAAGTGAAAAAGTAAGATATAGAAAGAATAAGAGTATATATAGAGAGAATAATCGAACTATTAATTGGAATTCAAATAGTATATTAGCATAATATAATAATAGAATTAGGATAATATAAATTAGAAAAGTTGATACATAATATAATTGGATTAATAGTTGAAATTGCACTAATATATAGAGGTTTTAGAAAAATAGAATTATAAAGGATTAGATAAGTGAGAAAGAAATTATAGATAAATGATAAGAGTATTGAAAGAATGATTGAACTATTAATTGTAATTTAAATAGCATATTAGTATAATATAATAATATAATTCAAACAATTATTTATAAAAGTTGATACTCTAAACCCTAAACACTAAACTTTAAAACCTAAAATATAAAGATTAGAAAAGTAAGAAATAATATTAGAAAAAGAATTATACAATGAAAATGACGAGATATAAAAATATTTATAGTATTATAAGAATGGAAAATAAAAAATTTTAGCCTTTTTTTTCCCGGTTCTGGTTCAACATTTTGAAGAACTAGAATTGGAACAGCCCACTCGGTTTCGGTCCCGATTCCGATTTCAATGGGGCCAGATTCTGGTTCCGGAACAGTGAAGTGGCCATCTCTTTCTCCAACCCCAAAGAACCTTATGGTTGTTCAGGTAGTCACTTGGGCAACCCCAAGTGGTTAATATACTCATAATCGAGCTTTTCTAGTTTAACAGAATTGTTATTGGAGTTTGATTGAGCATTCTTTAATGAACTCGAGTTTTGATTTTTTATTTGAATTACAAATATATATATATATCTATATATATATTGCCGGAATTCTATAGTGTTTTCTTCACGAAATCTGGGAAAATATCCCATAGTCTTCTTCTTCTTGTTCGAAACCGGATGAACAGTTTTCTTGTTTATTATTGTTGCAGCTGCCTGAGTTTCATCAAGTTGAGATATGATGTTTTTTAGCTGTTTAACATACTCATTCTTATCTGAAATGCTTGCTAGCTTTGCTGCCGTCATGTATTTCTGTTGGAGAAACATAGATGTTTGATGATCTGCAGGTTTAATTGCTGCCGAATTTTTGTTGAACCAACCTTGAATGTGTTGCGGTTGGATGAAGCTTGTGTCAAATGTCGACCACCACTTAGAATACCCTTGTCTGATTAGTAATGGTGAAAGAGTCTGCTGGTTTAGGAAATCGAACCTCCATTAATATACCCATGCCACTGAAAAGATTGAAAGGTAAGACAAAGATATGAGTGTATAGTTATTTGGGGGGATTGAACCTTTGTTTGAATATTTGAAATCCAGAGTTTACTTTTACTGGCATAATTCCTTGATTAGGTCCATGAATCTACCACCAGCTATTAAACCAAGCCGGGAAATCATACTTGTTTTTCTTAAAAAAGTAAAACAACCAAGAGTTTTGGAAAAGTCGGTTTTGGAATAAGAAAGCATGAAACCATGTTGCCTTATAATCGCAATAGGTGTAACTCGGGAGAGATGGAGGAGAAGGTGGAGAAGTAAACTGTTTAGGTTGATTGAGGTTGTCTCCCCACGCTAATGGTTTAATTACTTTAAGTATTTGGGCACAAGAGTGGGTAATATATTTATCTACCATTCTTCCCTTGTTGTCAGTGATATCTCAAAAATAGTCTTTGAATATTACTGACTCAGAATTAGAAAGGAATTGTCTGTAACATGTTTGAGATTTGGTGAGAGCATAGGGCAAGAAATTACATTTTGTTGGCAGATTACGTTTGCAGTAGCAACTGGATCGTTAACAAGAAAATCAGGTTCTGTTTGGGCAATCTTAATATATCCATCATTTTTGAGATAATGGGTTTGGGATTTTGGAATATTCTTCCTAGTTTGGTGTTGGGAAAATTGGGACGGTTGTACCAGTTTCTGCTGCATAGGTTGAGGTATGGATATTGATTGCGTTGTAGATTTAGATAGGTCTTTGGGAGTTTGAGGCTGGGAATGCTTAAAGCCTATAGCTAGAGCCCATTGTTCAAAGTCAAAGGTTTCTGCTGGATTTTGTGCTTCTTGTTTAGCTAGATCAGCCCATGTTGGCAATGTCAAAGAAAGAGGATGAAATTTGTTTGGGGTTGGTGAAAATTCTTCTGTTATAGGAGATTTTCCAATCTGTTTAGATGATGGGGATTCTGTTTGTTTTGGTGAAGGAGAGTGTTGGTTTGATGAGGAAGATGACTCACTATCTTGGTGGCTTTTCTTTTTCTTTGGCATCCTATCTTCCCTGCAAAAATTCTCTGGTTAGATAATCAGGAATATGGTTTGAAAATCCTTTAATACACTCTATATCGAAATCAAAAACAGATAAGATGGCTTGCCACCTTGCAAAAATTTGTTTAGAAGCTATGCTTTTCACATCCTTTTATAAAACGTCTTTTGCAGATTTGCAGTCTATTCTTAGTAAAATGTTTTGATTAAGTAAGTCAGTCTGGAATTTTGAAATGCGTAAAACAATTGCTAAAATCTCCTTTTAACTGTGGAATAATTTTGTTGGCAGTCATTCCAGTATTTAGAAGAGAAAGCAACAATATGTTCTTTTTCATTTATCTTTTGTTTAAGTTTGCCGCAATAACCAATATCTGAGACGTCAGTTTCAACTATTTTGAAGGCTGTAGGATTGGCTAGAGAAAGACAGGGAATGGAATTTACTTTGGATTTAATTGTTTCGACAGCATTAGTATGTATATTTGTCCAAGCTGGTGGAGAGGTTTTAAGCCGGTCATGAAGAGGTTTGATGATATTGCTGAGATCAGGAATAAAATCATCAAGATAGTTTATGCATCCTAGAAATCTCTGGAGTTGTTGTTTATCTAGGATCTGGTCAGGAAATTTATCTGCAAATTGGATTGATCTTTCTATTGGTACAACTGTTCCTTGGTAGATATGATGTCCAAGGAATCTGATTTTGGTTTGAAAGAGGCTAACTTTTTTCTGAGAGATGACGAGTTCATTTTGTTTGGTAATTTGGAGAAAAGTGTTCAGATGTTTGAAATGTTGGTCAAGAGAGGTTGAGAATACCAAAACATTTTCTATATAGACGATTATAAATGTTGAAAATGGATTAAGGATATCATTCATGATCTTCTAGAATTCAGATGGTGCATTCTTCAATCCAAAGGGCATGACATTCCACTCATAATGCCCGAAAGGTACAGTGAATGCCGTCTTTTATCTATCTGAAGGATGAATTTGTATTTGCCAGAATCCCGATTTTAGATCGAATTTGTAAAAGATCTTAGCCACATATAGCCTCTGCAATAAGTGCTTCTTGTTTGGAATGGGATATCTGATCTATCTGAGTGCTGAATTTAATGCTTTATAATTAATCACCAGCCTTGGTAAGCCTCGTTCAATTTCTGATTGTTTATTGACATAGAAAGTCGGGCAACTCCAAGGAGATTTGCTTGGACTAATGATTCCCTTTTGCAGTAGGTCATTAATCTCAGTTTTGCAATGTTCGAGAAGTTTTTGATTCAGTTGGATTGGCATTGTCTTGGTTGGGATATTCTTTTCTGAAAATTCCTGTTCATAAGGCAGATAGACTGTATGCTGCTTTCGATTCCAAAATGCATTGGGGGGTTTCAGCACAGACCTGATCTTGTATTGTTTTCTTGATAATCTGAATGTTATGTTGGGTAATGTGGTTTTGAAGTTGTTCCTCAATTCTCTTAAAAGAAATTTCTTCTTTAAGAAAGTTTATTTGGCTCTCTTTGAGGGATAGCAGATTTAATACTTTCTATACTGGTTTTCTGGAGAATGGTAGGATAGTTTGCTGGCCGTATTTTTGAGGCATTATCCCTTCCTCAGTGGTAAGGTAAGGAATGAGTTTAGAAATAAAGGTCGTTCCCAAAATAACATTGTTGGTGAGGTCATTAGCAAGAAGGAATGTTTCTGATATGGATGCAGTAGAGAATTATACCTTGACATCAGATAGCTTGAACTGGATATTCAGTTTGGATCCATTTGCCCCTCTAAGTCCTTCATTTGTTTTTTCAAAGAATTTGGTTGGAATAAGTCCTTCATTAATGCAACTGAGATCAGCACCAATATCAAACAAGGCTTCAGTTTCTACCACAAAGTCACTATTGACTTCAAGCCTAATTTTCACTAGGTATTTCTTGTAAGAGATTCTGGACAACTGATTAAGAAATTCTGAATCATCCATATGTATTTGTGACTTGGAAGTTTCTGGAGGATCATCTGGTAGTTGTTTGGGAAAGTTTGAACTGGACAAGTTTTGAAGGATTAGGTTGTCTAACTCCTGTCTTGCTTTGATTGCCCTAACGTCTTCTTTTAGTAAGGCTATTTCTGTTTGTAAATCTTGAATAGTAACTGGTTTAGCAGGTTTTGTTGGAAATCTGTTGAGGATATCTGTTAGATTATAAGTGTTTAGTAATCTAGGATCTTTTGTAAAAGGATTTGATGAGGTTGAGGGTTTATTAAGGGTTTCTTTGAGCTGGCTGAGGTAAAACTATTTGGTTTCTTGGTCAGGGAGTTTCTCAATAATATCAAGGGGTAGGTCTTGTTCTTTGGTAAGAACATTGATTTCAGATTTACTTTCTTCCTGTTACCAGACAAAAGTGCCGAGCCAGAGGGGGAAGTGGGGTGATAATTATGAGGTCTCCTTTATAATAATGCCGTTATTATGGTTTTATATGCTCAGATCTAAATTAACATATGTAATTTTTGAGTAAGTGCCAATATCTAGTTCAGGCAGTAGTGATTGTAAGACCTGATTGGTGAGATATTGAGGATCTTGGAGAAATCCAAGACGAAAAACTTACATATGTATTGTAACGATCCCATCTGATAAATCTATAAATAACATTATTATTATAGATGAAAAATCTTAATTATTCTCCATGGATCCCGAAGGTTTCTGATCCATAGGGAAAGGGAACAATACAACTTATTGAATTAACTTATTATTTCTGCAAAGCTTACTTTACTCTTTATAAAAAAAATAAAAAATACTATTATGGCATCATTTTTTAGATCATCTTCATCCAGATCCTCTTCTACAAACAGTGGCTTAAAAGAAGAAGTAAACTTACTAGACATAAATCAATCTATTGACAATTGAAAAATCCCAAAACATTCTAATAAAGAAATATATCATGATCCTAAGTGCAACTTTACTTCAGACTATACTATCAAAATCAAGAAGAAATAAAACTACTTTCAAAAAAGACAATTGAGAAACATTGACCAAAATACAATTATCTTCATTTTGGACTTGTACAAGTTGCAGCTAAACCATTGACTAGAGAAGGATTAGATACTTCTTTGCTTCTCTGTCTTAGAGATTGTCGACATTTAAACTTTAATGATTCTTTACTTGGCATAGTAGAAACTAGTCTTTGTGGAGGACCAGTTTATTTTGACTGCTTTAACAATTTTACTGTGTCTCTTCAAGATAGGAATATTCTTGATGCACTAGCATTGAATGTTAAGACTGCAAACTACAATACAAAGGCAGGTTCTCTTCCAGTCGCTATTATATTCAGGATCCAATATAAAGCCATGAGCTCAACCTTCAGTTCTGGAGCTCTCAAAACCATGAAAAATAGAGAAACAATCTTATTCCAAACAGATCTAGCCAGATCCAGAATCTCTGTCCCAAGATCTATCAACTGGAATCAAGTTACTCTTCCAGATGATTGGTTACTATCAAACATCGTCCCAACGGCACCAGCTCACAATACAACAATTTTCAGTATCAAACAAATCTCATCTGGAATTGTTCAAATCAAGTTTGATAGAACTCAAAGTTTTAGACCTCCTCTAGTAATATCAACAAGTATTGATATTCCATCAACATCAAGAACATATTGACAATATCTTCTATTTCAACACATCTCCGTGATTTAGACATGTCATCAATAATTCCACAAGCAAGGTATCATACTCAGATAGAAGCAGCGTCCGAACAATCATCTGAAGACCAACCAGATCTACCAAGATCCCCAACCTATTCAACAATAACACATACTCAAATCCCAGATTTAGGGGAAATAAGAGTCCTTGATGCTGACTATAATATAGACAAACAAAGTTTGAGATAAGAATTTTATTCAGAAGACAACCTTCCCAGGAGACAATGGTTTTTCAACAAATATCAAGGAGAAGCCAGAAAAGCGGTCCAATAGCTATTTTATGGATTTCTGGAAAGAACACAACAACATATTCAGTTTTTTGATTAGTTCGAAGTCTATGCTCATCGGAAAAATATTGATTATCCATTTTCCCTGGCGATCTATACTTCAAAATGGAAAACATCAGATGGAGAAATACAGGCAAAATTTCCTCCGTCCAAACCTATATCTATTACATACAAATCAGTGGAATTAGCTGCAGTTCCATTCAAACAGGAAAAAGCTCAAAAAGGAGGATATGTAGATGCTAAGGATATTCAGAGCATCTATGAACAGAATAATTATACAAACAAGTATCTGCAAACCCTTGGAGAATATCTTTTAACACATCCGAAACCATCAAAAAGTCTAAACACTTCATCATCAGCAAATCCTCTATTTAATCCATATGAAATACCTATCAAATTTCATAAAGAGCTTCAAACAAGATCTACTGACCTATTGGAAAAATGGATTACAAAAATCGAGCAAACATTTTCCACACCTATAGCCAAACAAAAATCACCAGAACAAGGATCAGCTTCAGTAAACCAGTCAACCTGTGTCTTAGAAAAATAGGATGATTCCCAGATATCCAACCCCCAAACCAATAAAAACGGCCAGATGGTAATCAAACTTTTTGGAAAGAAAAATTTCTTAGATGGACTCCCAAAGTCACTCAGGGATTTAGTAAGAGAAGAGCTACAAAATCAATATGATGGCGAAATCCCATGGGAGGCCATCACATATGGACAACTTACTAGCCAAATCCAACAAGTAGCCTTAAAGGTATGTAGACAGGATAAAATGCTTAGACAATTGGCAAAGGACAGAGCTCAACGGAGGAAAGACCTAGGCTTCTTCTGTGAACAATTTGGCCTTTCTAGTTGCCATTCCCAAACCAAAAGAAGACAATCAGCCAAATCTAGAGAATACAAAAAACATTCAAAAACCCAGAGTTTCAGAAAGCAGCTTCCAGTTCCTGCTCTCCCATCTAGTTCCCAAAAAAAACCAAAAAAACCATTTACTCCAAAACCAAACATTGTGTGCTATAAATGTTGTAAACCAGGGCATATTGCTAGATATTGCAGACTTAACAACAGAATCAAGACCCTTAATCTTGATGAACAGACTCTACACCAATTGTCAAATCTTCTAATTGAAGAGGGTGACACAGACACATCAATGGAGAGTGATGAATATATTAATGGCATTGAGGCTGATGAAAATTTATCATCCTCATTTTCTGGATCCACATTGGAAGATGATCAGACAGGCAAACAGGAAGAAAGTAAATCTGAAATCAATGTTTTTACCAAAGAACAAGACCTGCTCCTTGAAATCGGTTTTTGAGCAAAAAATCAAAAAATTGATTAAAACAGCCAACACTGAATTCAATTCGGTTTTTTGAAATCGGTTTTTCATTGTTCGATTTTTGATTGAATCGAATTCATTTTATCAGTTTTTTGGTTCGGTTATCATTTTGAAAATTTGAATTCAATTAATCGAACAAGCCGAATTCATTTCGGTTTTCGGTTTGAATTCGATTATGT
Source organism: Ophiorrhiza pumila (assembly GCA_016586305.1). NCBI lineage: Eukaryota > Viridiplantae > Streptophyta > Magnoliopsida > Gentianales > Rubiaceae > Ophiorrhiza > Ophiorrhiza pumila. The sequence continues at coordinate 15,517,432 of BLIW01000006.1, forward strand.
ATTTCGATTTTTGCTTTTTGTATTTCGGTTTTTGGTTTGAATTCGGTTATGTGATTTAAATTTAGTTATTCAATGGCCTAATTAATCAAATAGTTAATAATTTTTTTAAGGCAATATCGTCCCTCTCCGCGGGTGGGGGATGCCAACCCCTCGTTTTATTAATTTAGCCGAATACGGCAAAAGTTTGTTACATCATAGAAATAAAATATTGATCATGTAAAGAAACTAAAGCTATAAAAGACGCTACCTATAAAATACAGTACTCATAACCTCTTGCGACAACGAAAATTAGGGACTTGATGACGATCCATATTAAGGCAACCTTTCACCTCTCGTGGTAGCTTTGAAAACAAATTGTAGATAATATTTTGCTGCAGCTCGCACCCCGTATTTGCTAGTCTGTCCGCCGGCTGGTTCGCTTCATGATAGATATGTGTTATATTCATCATGCAAGAAAAACCTCGAATCTTCTCAACCAGCTTTATTAATTTCCAAGGGATAGAACACTCACCTTTAACAATATGTACCGTTAGATTAGAATCGGTCTCCACTTGCACTCGTGATAATCCTGCATCCATACAAAGCTCCAGTCCGCCTAACAGAGCAAGCATCTCTGCCTCCAGGCTAGTAACAAATCGGTAACCCATAGCTCTAGCCTGCAACACTTTACCTTCCGAGTCTCTCACCAATGCACCTCCTCCACCGGGACCTGGATTACCCCTGGAGCAACCATCGGTATTCAACTTATACTCGCCATGATCTGGTCAAAACCACAGCACTCGAATACAAGAAACAGTATATGTGAAGGACTGAATAACTCTCACAATGTCACACCATTCCACCGGAAGGCGCACTTGAGGGAAGTACACCAACCAAATACTCCGTAAATACATTATTACACGACATCTAATCTGCCCAATCGAGGCCATCTGTCCATCAGAAATAGCCGTTGGAATGCCAATCGGCCAAAGAGATGCCACGAAGAGAGGGGACAAGAGTAACTTTAAACACCAGCTACTATATGGACTTACCCTTCGGCCTACCACCATCCAGAACATCTCATACGCCCAACCACTGGTCCAATGTATGGATACCGAATGATGATCCAAAATAAGTCCATATACTCCGCCGATCTCCCATGACCAAAGCAATGTTCAATAGTTTCCTTCAAGAGGATTTGAGCAGCACATAACATGGAGAAAGGACCCATTTAAAACCCACTTTTGTTAACTCACTCAGAATGAACGGGATGCGTCCATAAAACAAACGCAGTAAAAAAAAGGAAACCTTGAAAGGATATTCCTTTTCGCAAATATTACTCAAAAACGTACTTGCATACCTTAACCCCAAAAGCTCGTAAACGGAATTTGACAGAGAACTTGCCATCTTGTTCCCCCATCCAATCGCGACTGGAGGTTTTGGTAATAAGATCACTCCCTGCACTTCATGTTGCACTGCAGCTGGATGATAGCCGCGTAAGCACCAAGAGACCACTGACCATCCTTGCTCAATAGTTAATAATTAATATTATATATATTTATATTACATAAATATATAATCAATAATTATATTAATTACACATTATAATTCATAACTTTTTGTTGATAAATTTAATTTCTTGTAATTAATAAAGTATTATATTAATTTTATAATTTAAATCAAAATATTTAAAATCGAAAATCAAACCGAACTATTGAAGTCGAATTCGGTTAATTCGATTCCGACTTGTTGGTTTTTTGATTTCGATTCGGTCAAAAATGTTTAAATAAAGAAAATTGATTTAAACCGAATTGAATCATCGATAATCGACCGATTCACGCCCTAATTGTAATATAGTAAATCTTTCATTTTATGGGGTAAGAAATATATGGTGTTTGGATATGTGTTTTGTCTTAAAAATTGAAAAACAAAATTGGATAAAACTACCAATAATCCCTATGGTGGATGATTAGTATCAAAAAATTCCCATCTATACTGAAAAATTCTATTGATAACTTGGGCAATCTATGAATAACCCTCATGTGTTGGACACATTTTCTAAAAAATCTTCTTACTGAACTGCAGATAACTAGGGTAAACTACTAATAACCCTTATGTGGTGGATGAATTTTCTAAAAAATCCCCACATACTGAAAAATCCTCACTGACGGTACAGTTAAAAATTCCATCAATAGCCTCTAAGTTTGTGTTGTTCTTTAAATAAATCTAATTCTAAGTTTTAGAAAAAGATTAAAAAAAATCCCTTATAATTAGTGGTGAGCAAAAAACCGAAAAATTGATTAAAACGGCCAAACTGAATTCAATTCGATTGTTTGAAATCGGTTTTTTCATTGTTTGGTTTCTCGATCGAATCAAATTTATTTTATCAGTTTTTGGTTCGGTTATCATTTTGAAAAAACGACAAGTTTTCTTGACAAATCTCGTGTAATTCACGGAAATTTCTTATTTTTGAAAAAATTTTAGTCACTATCTTTTTACTTCAATTGATAGATTGCTTCTATCTAATTGATATGGATTAAAAAATGACAAATTTTTTTGACAAATCTCATGTGCTTTAAGTCACAAAACATTGTTGGTTTTTTAAAATTTGGGTCACCTATTTTTTACATCAATCGATAGATTGCATGCACGTAATTGATATCGGTTTAAAATGACAAATTTTCTTGACAAATCTCATGTGCTTTAACTAACGAAAGTTTATAATTTTTGAAAAAAAATGAGTCACTATCTTTTCTAATCAGTCAATAGATTGCATTCACCTAATTGATATGGGTTAAAAAATGACAAGTTTTTTTGACAAATCTCTTGTGCTATAACTAACGAAAATTGATGATTTTTCAAAAAATTTGTGTCGCCCAATTTTTTACTTCAGTTGATTGATTGCTTGCACCTAATTGATATGAGTTAAATAATAAGTTTTTTTGACGAATCTCGTGTGCTATAAGTCACAAAAAATTGTTGACTTTTCACAAAATTTGTGTGACTAATTTTTTTACATCAATCGATATATTGCATGCACATAATTGATAATATTTTTAAAAAAACACAAGTTTTCTTTGCATGCACCTAATGGATATCAGTTAAAAAACGACAAGTTTTCTTGACAAATCTCGTGTGCAATAACTCACAAAAATTTATGAATTTTAAAAAAATTTGAAATATCCAATTTCTTACGTCAGTCGATAGATTGATTGCACCTAGTTGATATATCTTAAAAAACGACAAGTTTTTTTTGAAAATTCTCGTGTGCTATAACTCGTGAAAATTGTTGATTTTTCAAAAAAAAATTGTGTCACCTATATTTTACATCAGTATATAGATTGTATACACCTAATTGATATGGGTTAAAAAATGACAAATTTCTTGACAAATCTAGTGTGCTATAACTCACAAAAGTTTTTTATTTTAAAAAAAAATTGAGTCATCCTTTATTTTATATAAGTTAATAGATTGCATGCACCTAATTGATATGGGTTTAAAAATGACAAGTTTTTTTTTTGAAAAATCTCTTATGCTATAACTAATGAAAATTGTTGATTTTTCAAAAAAATTGTATCACCCATTTTTTTACATCAGTCTATAGATTGCATTCACCTAATTGATATGGGTTCAAAAATGACAAATTTCTTGACAAATCTCGTATGCTATAATTCACAAAAAATTTGAGTCACCCCATATTTTACATTAGTTGATAGATTGCATGTACCTAATTGACATGAGTTTAAAAACGACATGTTCTTTTTTGATAAATCTCGTGTGCTATGACTAATGAAAATTGATGATTTTTCAAAAAATTTGAATCACCCATTTTTTTCACATAAGTTGATAGATTGCATGCACCTAATTGATATGGATTAGAAAACAACAAGTTTTCTTGGAAAATCTCATATGCGATAGCTCACGAAAATTTCTAATTTTGGAAAAAATTTAGTAACCATCTTTTTAAATCAGTCAATAAATTGCATGCACCTAATTGATATGAGTTTAAAATCAACAAGTTTTCTTGACATATCTCGTGTGCCATAACTCATGAAAATTGATAGTTTTTCAAAATATTTGTGTCACCCATTTTTTTACATAAGTCGATAGATTGCATGCACCTAAATTATATAGGTTAAAAACGACAAGTTTTCTTGAGAAATCTCGCGTGCTATATCTATTGAAAATTTCTAATTTTTGAAAAACTTTTAGTCATTATCTTTATAAATTAGTCAATGCATTGCATGCATCTAATTGATATGGGTTAAAAAATGACAAGTATTTTTTTGACAAATCTCATGTGCTATAACTAACGAAAATTGATGATTTTTCCAAAAAATTATGTCACCTATGTTTTACTTAAGTTGATAGATTGCTTGCACATAATTGATATGAGTTAAAAAATGACAAAATTTTTTTGACAAATCTCGTGTGCTATAAGTCACAAAAATTGTTGATTTTTCAAAAAATTTGTGTCACCCATTTTTTTCACATCAATCGATACATTGCATGCACCTAATTGATATTAGTTTAAAAATGACTACTTTTCTTGGCAAATCTCGTGTGATATAACTCAGGAATATTTCTAGTTTTGAAAAAACAAATTAGTCACTATCTTTTTAAATCAATCAGTAGATTGCATTCACCAAATTGAATGGGTTAAAAAACGAAAATTTTCTTGACAAATCTCGTTTGCTATATAACTAACAAAAATTGATGATTTTTGAAAAAATTGTGTCACCTAATTTTTTACTTCAGTCGATGGATTGCTTGTGCCTATATGATATGGGTTAAAAAACAACAACTTTTTTTTGACAAATCTCATATACTATAAGTAAAAACAAAAATTGTTGATTTTTCAAAAAATTTGTGTTACCTATTTTTTTATATTAATGAATAGATTACACAAAAAATTGATATCTGTTTAAAAATCACAAGTTTTCCTGACAAATCTCTTGTAACTCACAAAAATTTCTAATTTTAAAAAAAGTTTTAGTCACCATCTTTTTATATCAATCAATAGATTTCATGCAACTAATTGATATGTGTTAAAAAAATTACAAGTTGTAACGCCCCGCCCAATTCCCTTAATAGAAATGTGATGGGAGCGTTAGATTACGCCCGACTCACATCTGGGCCCTAACCTTGAACATTAATAAATTATAACCTGAAAATTACCAATAACCTTTTCATTCACAATATTCACCTTATCTTACATTCCCAAAAGAAAAGCACTTCCAAAATATTAAAATAGTCTAACGTACATAACAAAAGACTATTTCGAACGAATTTTATACCTTAACCTCCTTATCTCCTATCACACAATGCATCGTTAATCGTTGAATCCATACCAGCTCCTAGTTTGTCCCGAATTGCTCTGAAAAAAAAATAATTTATAAAGGGTGAGCTCAAAATAGCTCAGTGAGGGAGTAATGGATAATTTTCAGAAAATTAATTTTAAGAAATCACAATTTCAGTTAAACATTTTTCCCAATTCAAATAACCATATGACAATCATTTTTCCAATGCAAATAACCATAAGACAAAGTCTCAAATATCACACAAAAGATTGTGCAATACACATATCCATATATCACATAACTTTGTCGTTAACTCCATATAAAACATTAGATATATAATCGGTACCTGTCACGATCGGCCTTGCCGACCTTTACCAACCTTATATCCCCTAACAATTCATTGTTGCGTGCACAACTTGAGAAGCTACCTTATCCTTCCTAGTGGTCACTGACCACAACGGCCCCTCAGGCCTAGAGTGGCATCCGAATTTGCCACTCCGACTCCCGTCAACGGGATTAAAAACTCCTTAATCACGTGACGGGGCTCACCGGTGTGGTCTTGGCGTAATCGTCGGCCCAATGCCGTCTCGATGACCCTCCAAGCCAACACCTACTAGGGCCCATGCAATTCAATACAATACAAATATAAAACTTTCACACAATTCGAAAATCATATAACAATCATATATCATTCACTTCCCATGCTTGGGCACAAGTATATTGTCACACTTTTCACCAAGCATATCTCAATTTCTCAAAAGTCATTGGTAACGTTGGACTCTAGAGGTGGCTCGTACGGACTCCAGAGGTGGCTCCCGTCTTTAAAGTGGCGTAGCACTTAGCTCCGCATAGCACTTAGTTCTAACGTACCTAGTTTATCAATACATGTTTTATGGACGTGAAGTCCCACATATACACCGACATATCAATTGACACAAAAACAAAACTATCTCAATATGAAAGGCTTTTAATAGATAGTTCCAAAGTGCAATATCAGGGAGTTTCAAACATCACAATGATAACAATTTCAAACAAACTCCAATGTATTATATTTTATAATTCCTCAAAATCTATCATGAAGGCGTTTAAATTAGCCTCCGATCACGATCACAAAAGGTGTAACTAAATTTCAACTTTGACTAAACTTTTATAGCTAGGAATCCCAAATAACGTAAAACTAAAACTATATAAAGCGAGATTTCAAATAGTAAAACGTTCATGTTTCTTTGAATACCAAGTTCCACATAGAACCTATTCAAAAGGTAATTTAAAAGAATGGTTTTAGAGATTTAAAATCTTCTCATATAAGTTCAGTTTTGTCAATGTAGATTCCAATAGTTATATCCTTTTAATTAATGACCTAATCTATATGAAATCAAAACTTTGTAAACCTAGACTGAAAATTCTAAACCATTTAGATTTAATGAAATTCAAAATTCAGTTTACAAAGTCTTTAAAAACTATTCAAACTTCATTTAGAACTGAAATCCCGTAACCGATTTCAGTTCTGTCCTACTGATTTCAAAAGGTCATAACTTTGTAACCAAATCTCCAATTAATATGAAATCAAAAGCATTTGAAACTAGATTCGTAATATTAAAACTTTTATGTTTAATAAATTCCCAGATTCATTCGACAAATAGCTCCTAAAACTGTTCAAAACCTTAAAGTTTTGTCACAAAGTTCTGTTCTGGCAGAACTACTTTAAATTACCATAACTGGCAAGTTGGTATCGAAATGGGATGAAACCAAAACTGGTTAAAATTTAAATCAAAAGGCTAGAACTTCTATGTTTTAGAAAACCCAAGATTCAGTTTACAAAGTGCTGTAAAAATTGTTCAAACTTGTTGTATTGGCTGAAATCTCGTAACAGAATTCAGTCTTGTCAGGGTCGCTTCAATTGGCCATAACTTGGCAACCAAAAATCCAAACAGTATGAAATCAAAACCGTATTAAACTAGACTCAGAGTTCTGAAAATTACTGTGTAATACAAATTTCCAAATTCTTTGATCTATTGGGTCAAAAAGCAACATAAACTTGCAATTATTAAAAGAGCCGAGAAGAAGATTCTAGCAAGAGTACCTTTCAATTTCAATGAGTATGCACTGGTTCAGATTATACAAGGAAAACAAGAAACGTTCTGAATGTTTAAAATGTTGTCCCAAGAATATGCTCATAAAATAAGGCATTGTCATAAATATTTTAAACATAAGAGAACTAAAAAAAATTAAATCTTTTGCTTAACATAAGACACCCTTTATATTGGAAGCAAATTGACCTCCTTAATGAGCTAAAACCATGAATAGCCTACTGCACTGCTTAATTTTCCACCCATGCCAATGATCATACAAATGAAGACTATATTTTTCAATTAGTGAAAATAAAAGAAGTCGAACAATCAAAAGGTTCACTTTTCCATCATTCACAACCACATTTTTACATTACAGACCCAACTTATTAATGACAAAGGCAATCTTTTCCAAAGAATTTGGCAAATAAACGGCTAAAAACACACATATATGGCACAATGGAATGGAATACATAATTATATAACTTGAGATTAAAAGTTTAAACTTGAATTGAGTTATTGCCATAATGGGTCCGCAAGGACAAAACAACAAATAAAAAAAACCAATCTTTATGGTCTGATACCTATAAATTAAGCAAACTTCTAAATATCGATTAAGGTAGAGCATCAATAACCAACCAAAATCAAAAGGGTCCAGCTCCAGATCAATGCGATCTAATAAAAAAAACATGGGCTACGGATTAAAATTCTTGAATTCAAGAGGAATGAATACAATTCCTCAATTTTCTATGTAACTTTCTCATCATCATGATTCTTCTGAATGGCCTTAACTAGTGGGATTTCCCCAGATCGAATGTGCTTAAATTTTCGTATCATGTATATCATTCCTACCTTTATTTCCGCAATACATGGTGTTGTCTGAAAGATCTAGGTTAGTAGCGCGGTGTCCCAGTGGGTGAGTGACACTGGGTGTGACACCGATAATAAAATGCAAATGGACAGTATTAAAAATGAGAAAAATAAATGGACAGGAGGTTGGTAACGCAGTTCGGCAATTGCCTACGTCTGCGGGGCCACGCCCAGAAAGAACAATCCACTATGTTCACAAGTTACAAGACATTCAGTATGACACAAGGTAAGACACCATCTTATCTTAAATACTGCTGCTTCCTAACTTCTGCAGTGAACGGATTGTGCGAGCTCCCCTCGACTTATGTTGATTCCTCCCGGAATCCGTGGTTAAGCAAGATCCCCTTGCCCACGTTTGAACTCCTCCCGAGCTCTATGCTTGAATCAAGAAACACAAGGATTGCATCTTCAATAATGTTGCGTTAAGATGCTTCAAGCCAACACACTTTAACTAAATTCTCCAACAAAGAAGTGTGTATACAGTCTTCAAGAAGACCGAATGAATAATAAAAAACTCACACATGAAAACCGTGTGAAGAAAAGCTCATATAGGCACACAAAAATCATTCCATGATTATCCCAAGATTATTTTCAAAACCATTCGAAGGGAAGGACGTAATCACCAAATCTTCCCATCATTATCTTCAAGGTAATTTCCAAAATAATTTAAATAAGAAGATGGAAACTCTTGTGCCTTCAAAACTTATCTTTTCCAAAGTAGGATAGCTTCCAAGAATACCAAGATAAGTTCCATAATTATCCACATGGCATTAATCATCAAATCAATCTTCCTTGCATAGATTGATTTTATTTGATTTTGCCTTCAATAAAAGCTTTCCTTATCTTTGCCAAAAAATCAATGCCAATTAAAATAAATGCCAACTCACGTGTGCATTAACAATCTCCCCCTTTGGCATTTTTTGGCAAAATTCAATCTCCCCCTGTATGCTGAATCCGAAGTGCTTGAAGAACTCCTCCTGAATATTCACTTGGTAAAGAAACATCTGCACAAGACATTGCGCATGACACAACAAGAGACACCAAGTTTCCCAGCATACATAGTGTTAGGGATTACATACCAAATATCCAAAATCTAAAATTACTCCCCCATTTTGCCATAAAAGGACAAAAGGGCACAAAAACAATAATAAACCATAAAATCGTCTTAAGCAGAGTAAAATAACCAAATATCAGAGCTATATCAATCAGAATCCTCTGCAGCATAAGGCACTAAGCCAACTGAATCTGCTAGTAGATGAACACTAGAAGCAGCTTCTAGATCATTATAATTTTTACCAGCATGAAACCCACCAGATTGGGCGCTGGAAGGGGCACGAACCTCAGGGACATCAGATATGACACTGTTCGGGACATCATCAGATACAGTAGTAGGATTAACAGGAACAGAAAGATCCTCCATAATGATGTCCTTATCAACAATCTCCTCAACAATAGGCTATTCTGGCTCCAATACAGATTCTGCAAAAATAGGAGCTAAAGTTTGAGGGATACCTTCTGTGACATCCGGATTGATATCACGTGGAACATCGAAGATTCAGCAACATCTGCTGCAATAGTTTCAGCTTCAACATTTTTTGTTGCATTCCTCCTCCTGGCAGCAACCTTAGCAGCAGCTTCTTTTGCCAGCTTGACAGCAACAAGATCATCAAGTATTGCAGAGACCTCCTTTCTCCTTTTCTCAATCTCAGTCTGCTGAGCCATCAATGTCTTCAATTCATCCTCAAGCACTTTTATAGTGCGTGACAGCAAAACCAGATTTCCAAATTCTTCCTTCTCAGAGTCAGAGACATCTGCAGAGACATTCTCCATATCATTCACATGGCTGCCTATCAAGAGCTTGTAACTGATCCTTATTTCTTCTTTATCAGTCTCCAAGATCTCCTTTGCTCGAGTCAGAGAGTGTTGTGAGGACAAAATTGCATAAATTAAACAGGGAAATGGATAAGCAAGCCTCTCATTCTTACAATCTGCATGTCTCACAATCTGATCAAATATAAACTGCCCAACATCAAACTCCACAAAATTTCCAATCTTTACAGCAGGGTAGCCATTCCCTTATTTACTCCAGTTCCATGGGAGGTTGGCAGCCAATTCCTCATAGCAATCTTATGCAAGATTGCATACTTCACAGATAGTTGGGAAGCTGGAAAATCTTTCCCCCTTGGCCAAACACGTCTAACACCTCCTGTGACATCGGTAATGATCTTACTGAAATCAGGAATGAATTCTTCCAAATTGGCCCAATGACATCCGAGATGTGTATTTATAACATCTGGGGAAAAATTATACACATGGTTCCTCACAAATACTTGGCCACCATCAGGATCATCAAAGTCCTTCACCTTGGAATTTAAATTGCAATAGAATTCCTGCACTACCCTCCTCACATAGGGTTTGATTCCTTTGATTGTGCGCCCTAAACCTTGGCTAACTAATTGATCAACTAATTTTTGACCGTCTTTAAAATCCCCCTCATGAATGTTCCTTTCATTCCAGATATTTCTTCTAGAGACTCGACTCTATAAACCAGCATTGTACTCAGATTTAAAATCATCAAGATTCACTGCAAAAATAGAGGACTTACTTGAGGCTACAGGGGACTTGCCCTTTGACATTGACTTGTAGCGTGTCATCCTCTGTGATACAGGAGCAGGGGTTGCTTTCTGGCGTTTCATCACAGGAGACCTTACTGGTTCTGTGTCAGAAAGGTCATGAACTTCAGCATTCTCTGAGTGACCATCACCATCATCAGGAGAGCCATCCTCATCAGAAAAAAACTCTTCATTAGCAGAAGATTCTTCATCTTCATTATCGTCTGAGTCACCACCATCATTAGGAGCAACATCACCTTTAACCTCTTCTTGCTCAGTCCAATCCTTATCTAAATCTTCATCTCTCAGTTGGAATCGCTTTCTTTTTGGTTTAGCAGAAACCTTAGAGCCTCTCGGTGCTTTGGGGGGTACAACACTCGTCTGATATGGACCACTATTATACTGTTCAAATCGTGTCCTTACTCCTGTGGTGTCAATAGATTGAATTGGAGTGGTGTTGATAGCCCTTGTCTCTAAATCAGCTTCAAATTCTGGAGTGGCAGCAGTAATCACCACATGAACCTCATCATCATCTAGGGTTTCAGTAACCTTACTGGTAGAAGACTTGTCTTGAGACATTGTCGAAATTGAGTAGTACTTGGCTCAATTGAACTTGCACAAATTCTGACTATGATTAGTAGAGATGAAACGGTGAACTTTGAAAAATCAAGAAGTGAACAAGGACTCAAGAAGGCTAAAACCCTTGAACTTTCCAAATAGGGAATAGAGTCCGAAATTATTGCCGTCAGAAATCTTGGAATCGATGCCAACTCTTCAATTCCAAATAATCAGCCGAGAAATCCCCAATAATCCACGTGTCATACGGAGTGCTGAACCACGGAATTTCCCAAAAACCACAAAACACAAAATCTACTACTACAAGCTTCCCAAAAACATTAGGCGGGAAAGCAGAAAAAGACAAAATAGCTATTCTACTATCTTTTTGTGTTTTTCATGTATATTTTATAAATATTGTTGTACATAAAAATACAATACAAAAGAATTTACACTTTTGAAGAGCTTCTTCACATAACACAAAGGCCTAGAGAAGACCTTAGTTCTTCAAATCTTGCCCCATCCAATGCTTTGGTGAAAATATCAGCAATTTGTTTTTCTGTCACCATGTGTTCTAAAGCAATTATTTTATCCTCCACAAGAGATCGAATAAAATGATGTCGAATATCAATGTGTTTTATCCGTGAATACTGAACAGGATTCTTTGAAATATTGATCGCACTCATATTATCACAGTAGAGTGTCATGACATCCTGTGTGACATCATAATCTTTCAGCATTTGCTTCATCCAGAGGAGCTGAGTACAACAACTACCAGCTGCAATATATTCTGCCTCGGCGGTAGACAGAGAGATAGAGTTCTGCTTCTTGCTGAACCATGACACCAAATTATTTCCCAAGTAGAAACATCCACCAGAAGTGCTTTTCCGATCATCTGAACTTCCAGCCCAGTCAGCAATACAATAACCAACTAAGTTGGTGTTTGTATCAAAGGAGTACCAAATTCCATAATCAGTTGTACCACAAATATATTTGAGAATCCTTTTGACTGACACCAGGTGTGACTCGCGAGGTTCTGCCTGAAATCGAGCACATAATCCAACACTGAAGCAGATATCAGGACGACTAGCAGTTAGGTACAAGAGGCTGCCAATCATACTTCTGTAAAGACTTGCATCAATAGGGATTCCCTTCTCATCTTTGGAGATCTTCTCGTCAGTTCCCATAGGTGTTCTCCTTGGGCGAGCATTTTCCAATTCAAATTTCTTCAGTAAATTCTTTGCATATTTGCTTTGAGAAATGAAGATACCATCATGTCGTTGCTGAATTTGAAGTCCAAGAAAGTAAGTAAGCTCACCAACCATGCTCATTTCAAATTCTCCAGTCATTTGAGCAACAAACTCATCCACTATTGCCTGTGTCACTGAGCCAAACACGATATCATCAACATAAATTTGAGCAAGTAAAAACTGACATTTCACTTGGCGAATGAAAAGGGTTTTATCTACTCCCCCTCGCTCATATCCTTTGGCTAACAGGTACTGAGTCGTCTCTCATACCAAGCCCTAGGAGCTTGTTTGAGCCCATATAATGCCTTCTTCAATTTGTAGACAAACTCGGGATGATGAGGGTCTTCAAAACCCTTTAGTTGTGCAACATACACCTCCTCATTAAGAAAACCATTGAGAAAAGCACTCTTTACATCCATTTGATACAACTTGAATCGCAATACACATGCAATTGCGATCAAGAATCGGATAGACGCAAGGCGAGCAACTGGAGCAAATGTCTCATCAAAGTCAACTCCTTCAATTTGCGTATACCCCTGAGCAACTAATCGAGCCTTATTGCGAGTGATATTGCCATGCTCATCACTCTTGTTCTTGTATGTCCATTTGGTGCCAATAACATTCACATTAGGAGGACACGGAACTAGATCCCAAACTTGATTGCGAGTGAATTGATCAAGTTCTTCTTGCATTGCACCAATCCAATATTCATCTTCCATAGCTTCTTTCACATTCTTTGGCTCAATAGAGGAAGTGTAGCAAGCCATTTGAATCATATCTCTATAATTTACTCTCGGTTTTTCTCTTGTACGAACACCATCAGTCAAACTTCCAATAACTTCAGCAGTAGGATGATTCTTCTGTACACGAGTAGAGGGCTGTCTGTGGGGTAAAGTGACCTCATTCACATCATCATTTTCTGCATTCTGATCAATGACACCACCTAAGACACTGGGTGAAACGCTGCCTGGAACACTGGAACTTACTTCAGGTAGAGAATCTGTAATTTCTTCATTAGAAGCAGCACTTACTTCCAGAGAGTCATCAACTTGAACATTTGCAGATTCTATCATAGTTCGAATCCTTTTGTTGTAAATTCGATAAGCTCGACTATTGATAGCATATCCAAGAAAAATAGCTTCATCACTCTTGCAATCGAGCTTCCCTTTATATTTCCTGTCATTCAACACATAACAAGTACTACCAAAAGGATGAAAATAGTTAACATTTGGAGTTTTACCTTTCCATATTTCATAGGGCGTACTCTTAGTTCCTCCACGAAGATATACACGATTTATAGTGTAGCATGCTGTGTTCATTGCTTCAGCTCAGAATTTCTGTGGAATATTTTTCTCGTGTAACATGACGCGTGACATCTCTGCTATAGTTCGATTTTTCCTTTCTACGACCCCCATTTTGCTGAGGAGTTTTAGGTGCAGAGAACTCATGACTTATTCCATGCTGATTACAGAAGTCTGAGAAATCTGAGTTTTCAAACTCTCTCCTATGATCACTACGAATACGTACAATCTTCATAATAGCACATCCCTTTTCACGCTGAAGGCGTAGACACAATGCTTTAAAGGCATTAAATGTGTTAGATTTTTCACGAAGAAATTCAATCCATGTATAGCGAGAAAAATCATCAACAGTTACATATGCATATCGTTTTCCTCCAATACTTTCTACTGACATAGGGCCCATCAAATCCATATGAAGCAGCTCTAGCACACGAGTTGTTCCTGGTGTCTGTGACTTGGGATGTGACACCTTTGTTTATTTACCAATCTGACATGGTCCGTATATTCTGCTTTCATCAAATTGCAGTTGAGGAATCCCACGGACAGCTCCTTTAGTGACTATGTTCTGCAGCATCCGTATATTCATATGACCCAATTTTTGATGCCATAGAATTGAATCCTCCATACTTGATCGAAGACATGTTGATGTGGCAGATATGAGATAGCAATTATCCCTTGATCTTACTTCTTCCATGATACATTTGTTGTTTTGATCAATCACCTTGCAATTTTTCTTCGTGAAATTTACATCCAAGTCTTGGTCGCACAAGTGACTAATGCTGAGCAAATTTGCCTTGAGGTCATCTACCAGCAGTACATCATCTAACTTTTGTAACCAAAGCACATTTAGAGTACCTTTTCCAATGACACGAGATGTGACACCATTGTCAAAAGTCACTTTTCCCATACTTCCAGACACCACATCCTTCAAAAAATTATTTTCACCAGTCATATGCCTGGAACATCCACTATCAAAATATCACTCATCTATTGTGGCAGCCTTTAGTGACGTATATGTGAAATTGCATCGGTAATTAGGCTTCACCACCCAGCTCTGTTGTGTATTTCTGCGAAAAGTAGAGTTTCTAGCAGTACCTTGTCTTAACTCAGCAAGATAGATAAAACATCTAGGACGAATATGACCACGACGATTGTAGTAATGACAAACAGGTATAAATCTATTACCTCTTTCGTTATGAGCATGATAGTAATAAGAATGTGACCTGTTCACAGCAACCTGCACCCCTTTGGATTTATTCTCTGACAGTGACACTGACTGTGACATCATTTGTGACATGGGCTGTGACACTGAGCTTTCTCCTTTGTACCCCAGTCCTGTGTAGTCACCACTTGATTGACCAACCTTAAGAATTTCATCCAGCTTGGAAGCACCTGAATTTAGCATCTTAACTCCTTTCTTTAAGTGATTTAACTCGTTGGTCAATGTCTTTACTTCCTCTTGGCTTACTCTCAGTTTGATAACCAGATCAGTGTGAGATTGTTGAAGATTGTCCCTTTCGTTTTGCAGATTTCCAACCTGTGTATGAAGTTGCTGATTCACTCTAGAAAGTTCAGTCCACTTGTCATAAAGATTCTTGAATTCCACCAGAATATCTTCTTCTGTAACATAATCTTCATCTTCATCTAGATAGGTTGACATATTTCCAGTGACACTCTGTGTAACATCCGTTATCTTGTCATGATCAGATTGTTCTGTCTTAGTGGTAAGAGCCACATGGTTGTTCTGAAAATCATCTTCTTTGTCTGAATCATCTTCACTCCAAGTTGTATTGAGTGAGTTCCTCTTTCTTCTCAGTGTATTAGCACAATCTGCCTGAACATGCCCATAACCTTCACATTCTCTGCACTTAATTCCTTTAAGTTTGAATGATTGATCAGACATATGATTTTCTTCCCTGTTCTTTCCATTATTTGCCACCTCATTCTTGGTGTTACAGACACTGCCTCTGACACCATGATTACTTCTGCCATATCTTTTCAGTATTTTGCTGAAGTTTTTAGATATTAAAGCCAAGGAGTCCCCAAGGTCATCATCTCCAGAATTGTCCAACTTCTGCATTTCTGCTTTTAAGGCAAGCTCCTTGTTTTTCTTTGCTTTCATGTCTACTCCCAGATTCATCTCAAATGTTATAAGGGATCCCATCAATTCTTCCAGCTTCATCTTTGAGATATCTTTTGCTTCCTCAATGGCAGTAACTTTATGAGCAAATTATGCGTTG
The DNA here is from genome assembly GCA_016586305.1 of Ophiorrhiza pumila. NCBI lineage: Eukaryota > Viridiplantae > Streptophyta > Magnoliopsida > Gentianales > Rubiaceae > Ophiorrhiza > Ophiorrhiza pumila. The sequence continues at coordinate 15,533,608 of BLIW01000006.1, forward strand.
AGGTAAAGATCGTAAGGTTTTCCTCACAAGCTTTTCTTCTGAAAAATTTTCACCAAGGGAAAATGCTTCGTTGGCAATATCACACAGCTTGACATTGAATTCTATAATGCTTTCATCTTCAAGCATCCTCAAGTTTTCAAATCTTGTAGTCAGAATTTGCATCTTTGATAACTTTACACTTGAGGTTCCTTCATGAGTAGTTTGCGGAATTTCCCATGCCTTTTTAGCAATCACACATGTGGAAATAAGTCTGAACTGTGCTGGATCTACTCCATTAAATATGGCATTAAGCGCATTTGAGTTACTGTTTGCCAAGGCATCTTCAGTAGGCGGCCAGCTTTCTTCAGGCTTGAGTGATTTGACACCATTTGCATCAGTAGTCGTTGGAGGATCCCATCCAACCAGAATTGATTTCCAAGCCTTCTCATCAATAGCTTTAATAAAGGCTCTCATTCTTGCCTTCCAATATGCATAGTTGCTTCCATCCAAGAGAGGTGGACGCATTGTTGAACCTCCTTCCTTCATAGAGTCCATCGCACCAAACAACCAAGATCAAGTCCTGCGGATCCCGCCTAAGAAACAAAGACGACCCGCTCTGATACCAATTGAAAGATCTAGGTTAGTAGCGCGGTGTCCCAGTGGGATAGTGACACTGGGTGTGACATCGATAATAAAATGCAAATGGACAGTATTGAAAATGCAGAAAATAAATGGACAGGAGGTTGGTAACGCAGTTCGGCAATTGCCTACGTCTACGGGGCCACGTCCAGAAAGAACAATCCACTATGTTCACAAGTTACAAGACATTCAGTATGACACAAGGTAAAACACCATCTTATCTTAAATACTGCTGCTTCCTAACTTCTGCAGTGAACGGATTGTGCGAGCTCCCATCGACTTATGTTGATTCCTCCTGAAATCCGTGGTTAAGCAAGATCCCCTTGCCCACGTTTGAACTCCTCCCGAGCTCTATGCTTGAATCAAGAAACACAAGGATTGCATCTTCAATAATGTTGCGTTAAGATGCTTCAAGCCAACACACTTTAACTAAACTCTCCAACAAAGAAGTGTGTATACAGTCTTCAAGAAGCCGAATGAATAATCAAAAACTAACACATGAAAACCGTGTGAAGGAAAGCTCATATAGGCACACAAAAATCCTTCCATGATTATCCCAAGACTATTTTCAAAACCATTCGAAGGGAAAGACGTAATCACCAAATCTTCCCATCATTATCTTCAAGGTAATTTCCAAAATAATTTAAATAAGAAGATGGAAACTCTTGTGCCTTCAAAACTTATCTTTTCCAATGTAGGATAGCTTCCAAGAATACCAAGATAAGTTCCATAATTATCCACATGGCATTAATCATCAAATCAATCTTCCTTGCATAGATTGATTTTATTTGATTTTGCCTTCAAGAAAAGCTTTCCTTATCTTTGCCAAAAAATCAATGCCAATTAAAATAAATGCCAACTCACGTGTGCATTAACATTGTCAAATGAAATTATTTCCTTAAATAATCACTTCATATTAATTGTAAGCATCAGTTATGTGCCTTAGTCACCAATAATATATTTTCATTCAACATTAACTTTTTAACTTCAAAAAATAGATACCTCGAGCCATATTTGATCATATCTCTAAGCCACTATATCCTTTCTCCGAATTCTATATTCATCCTTGACATATACATTAATTTGCAAAAGTCGTTCCTTCCATTTTTATCCTTTTAACCCTCTCATTTATTCTTCAAAAATCTCCCAAACATGTAAATCTATTACACTGTCAAATTGTTGCACATTGCCCAGTTCACATAACATTCAATATCTCATGGTGGAAATTTCTTATAAGGATGTAAAGCTTCACACAAGTGTAATATATCAACGACTTCTTACCATTTAGGTCATAATATTAGCAAGGAATTATTAAAAATGTATGTCAATACTCTATTCCTCAATTTAAAATAATTAATCATCCATCCATCATAAGCTATATCACACTTATATTCCCATTAGGAAAATTCTAATCCAGTTCTTAATATTTAATTTTTATGTATCACGTACACACACCAATTTCAAATAAGTCTTCTCATGCATAATAATTATACACCGATAATTCCTCATTGAAAACTTCCATTTCATTCTTTGTTTTTCAAATCTATTCACCTAATATTCACCTTGACTCCCAAATAAATTTTCCTATGCAAAATAAGTAACACCAATTGTTTCTCAACAATAATCTCCCATTGTGGCATTTCAATTGATATAGAATCCATCACAATCCAAAACAATCATTCACTAATGATTCTTAATACTAGCCTCGACTTAGTTTCTTAAATCACCAAAGGTGAATTCTTGCCAACTTATATTGTTTAGGTAGTCTCTAAATGTAATCTTAATTCATAGTGCGATATCCATTCTATATATTTTTTTCTAGAGCCCACTACGCGCTTATTGAGCTAATCCAAAACTTTAAAGTATACATGTGACAAAAGATTTCAAAAGAAAAGAGAGTCATTTCTTACTCAATTTTTATTTTATATATATATTTTTTATTCCTGAAAAACTTCCATACGGTCATTAAGTGTTCAAGTATGGCTCTTAAATTTTCTTGCATCATTATATATATATATATATATATATATTTTCTTTTTCTCTTATTATCATTATGCATTTATCTATCTAGTGTATTTGAATTTTTTTTCCTCCTCTCGACTCAATTTATTTATATAAGGTCAAGTCATACTTCATAAACTCAAAGATTTATGTGTACCATATTTTATTTATTATCCCATTAACTAGTTATTACAATTTCTGTTTATCAAACTGTCCAAATTTGTAAAATCAATTCCTTAATGTTACATCAAGGACATCACAATTCTAAGAATCCGGTTTAGGCCTAACACCATTCATCAATTCTAAGAAATTGATAATTCTCAATGTCTTACAATTAACTGGTTCGAATGTCTTGCTTCAAATTTATCCATTATCAATAAACTTTTATTCTATATCCTCGTATATTGATTGATATCTTCAAAATAAACCACAATTTAAATTACCTAGAATGTGAAATTTTATCACATTTCTTCAATTCTTTCAACAGCACTTTGGTTTAACATTTCACCTAACCCTTGGTACTACATCAAATTTGGAATCATTATATTTCACAGTATTCACAAATTCTGCCAAAATTTTCTAATAATTGTACCTTAAGAAATGAGTTTAAAAGAATCCCAGATAAAAAATTGAACAATCGCAACGAAAATAATTCAACCAAAACAGGATTCAAACTTAAATTTTAACACTCTTTCTTAAGGAATTCATTCCTAACTATGAAACTATTAATGTCCACAACATTTTCTTTAACTCTTACCAAACACTTCTCATCTCAATTCAAACCTAGTAAATCATAATTTCAAAGCCCAAGAATCTTATCCTGGCTTATGAGCAAAAATGCTCTGATACCACTTGTAACGCCCCGCCCAATTCCCTTAATAGAAATGTGACGGGAACGTTAGATTATGCCCAACTCACGTCTGGGCCCTAACCTTGAACATTAATAAATTATAACCTGAAAATTACTAATAACCTTTTCATTCACAATATTCACCTTATCTTACATTCCCAAAAGAAAAGCACTTCCAAAATATTAAAATAGTCTAACGTACATAACAAAAGACTATTTCGAACGACTTTTATACCTTAACCTCCTTATCTTCTATCACACAATGCGTCGTTAATCTTTGAATCCATACCAGCTCCTAGTTTGTCCCGAATTGCTCTGAAAAAAAAATAATTTATAAAAGGGGGTGAGCTCAAAATAGTTCAGTGAGGGAGTAATGGATAATTTTCAGAAAATTAATTTTAAGAAATCACAATTTCAGTTAAACATTTTTCCCAATTCAAATAACCATATGACAATCATTTTTCCAATGCAAATAACCATAAGACAAAGTCTCAAATATCACACAAAAGATTGTGCAATACACATATCCATATATCACATAATTTTGTCGTTAACTCCATATAAAACATTAGACATATAATCGGTACCTATCACGATCGGCCTTGCCGACCTTTACCAACCTTATATCCCCTAACAATTCATTGTTGCGTGCACGACTTGAGAAGCTACCTTATCCTTCCTAGTGGTCACTGACCACAACGACCCCGCAGGCCTAACGTGGCATCCGAATTTGCCACTCCGACTCCCTTGAACGGGATTAAAAACTCCTTAATCACGTGACGGGGCTCATCGGTGTGGTCTTGGCCCAATGCCATCTCGATCACCCTCCAAGCCAACACGTACTAGGGCCCATGCAATTCAATACAATACACGTATAACACGTTCACACAATTTGAAAATCATATAACAATCATATATCATTCACTTCCCATGCTTGGGCACAAGTATATTGTCACACTTTTCACCAAGCATATCTCAATTTCTCAAAAGTCATTGGTAATGTTGGACTCTAGAGGTGGCTCGTACGGACTCTAGAGGTGGCTCCCGCCTTTAAAGTGGCGTAGCACTTAGCTCCGCACATCACTTAGTTCCAACGTACCTAGTTTATCAATACATGTTTTATGGATGTGAAGTCCCACATATACACCGACATATCAATTGACACAAAACAAAACTATCTCAATATGAAAGGCTTTTAATAGATAGTTCCAAAGTGCAATATCAGGGAGTTTCAGACATCACAATGATAACAATTTCAAACAAACTCCAATGTATTATATTTTATAATTCTTCATCTGTCATGAAGGCGTTTAAATTAGCCTCCGATCATGATCACAAAAGGTGTAACTAAATTTAAACTTTGACTAAACTTTTATAGCTAGGAATCCCAAATAACGTAAAACTAAAACTATATGAAGCGAGATTTCAAATAGTAAAACGTTCATGTTTCTTTGAATACCAAGTTCCACATAGAACCTATTCAAAAGGTAATTTAAAAGAATAGTTTTAGAGATTTAAAATCTTCTCATATAAGTTCAGTTTTGTCAATGTAGTTTCCAATAGTTATATCCTTTTAATTAATGACCTAATCTATATGAAATCAAAACTGTGTAAACCTAGACTGAAAATTCTAAACCATTTAGATTTAATGAAATTCAAAATTCAGTTTACAAAGTCTTTAAAAACTATTCAAACTTCATTTAGAACTGAAATCCCGTAACCGATTTCAGTTCTGCCCTACTGATTTCAAAAGGTCATAACTTTGTAACCAAATCTCCAATTAATATGAAATCAAAAGCATTTGAAACTAGATTCGTAATATTAAAACTTTTATGTTTAATAAATTCCCAGATTCATTCGACAAATAGCTCCTAAAACTGTTCAAAACCTTAAATTTCTGTCAAAAGTTCTGTTCTGGCAGAACTACTTTAAATTACCATAACATGGCAAGTTGGTATCGAAATGGGATGAAACCAAAAATGGGTAAAATTTAAATCAAAAAGCTAGAACTTTTATGTTTTAGAAAACCCAAGATTCAGTTTACAAAGTGCTGTAAAAATTGTTCAAACTTGTTGTATTGGCTGAAATCCCGTAACAGAATTCAGTCTTGTCAGGGTTGCTTCAATTGGCCATAACTTGGCAACCAAAAATCCAAACAGTATGAAATCAAAACCATATTAAACTAGACTCAGAGTTCTGAAAATTACTGTGTAATACGAATTTCCAAATTCTTTGATCTACTGGGTCAAAAAGCAGCATCAACTTCCAATTATTAAAAGAGCCAAGAAGAAGATTCTAGCAAGAGTACCTTTCAATTTCAATGAGTATGCACTGGTTCAGATTATACAAGGAAAACAAGAAGCGTTCTCAATGTTTAAAATGTTGCCCCAAGAATATGCTCATAAAATAAGGCATTATCATAAATATTTTAAACATAAGAGAACTAAAAAAAAAAATAAATCTTTTGCTTAACATAAGACACCCTTTATATTGGAAGCAAATTGACCTCCTTAATGAGCTAAAACCATGAATAGCCTACTGCACTGCTTAATTTTCCACCCATGCCAATGATCATACAAATGAAGACTATATTTTTCAATTAGTGAAAATAAAAGAAGTCGAATAATCAAAAGGTTCACTTTTCCATCATTCACAATCACATTTTTACATTACAGACCCAACTTATTAATGACAAAGGCAATCTTTTCCAAAGAATTTAGCAAATAAATGGCTAAAAACACACATATATGGCACAATGGAATGGAATACATAATTATATAACTTGAGCTTAAAAGTTTATACTTGAATTGAGTTATTGCCATAATGGGTCCGCAAGGACAAAACAACAAATAAAAAAAACCAATCTTTATGGTATGATACCTATAAATTAAGCAAACTTCCAAATATCGATTAAGGCAGAGCATCAATAGCCAACCAAAATCAAAAGGGTCCAGTTCCAGATCAATGCGATCTAATAAAAAAAACATGGGCTACGGATTAAAATTCTTGAATTCAAGAGGATTGAATACAAATAAAGTGAGAAGTAGAAAATAATAGAACCCACCGAGCCTCAACAATCTTTAAAATATAGTGATTCCATTCAACAAGAATTCAAACAATTCAAGCAAGCCACAAAAATTGATTTACATGTTAAATGCGAACCCAAAAGCCAGTTCTTTTTTCCAAGATCTTAACCCAATTTATCTTACAAAACTAAGAACTCACCCACTGTATTTGAAAATTTCCACAGTTTTCTTGAGCTAGCCAAAGTGGAATTGACAAACTTTTCTCCCTTCTCCTCTCTTCCTCTTTTCCTTCTCTTCTTCCTCCCGCTGCCCTCTCCTCTTCTCCCTTCTTCTTCTTCCCTTTTCTTCCTTTTCTTTTCTTTCTTCTTCTCCCGTTCTGTTCCCGTCTCTCTTCCTCTCTACTCTTCTTTTTTTTCTTTTGTTTTCTTTTTACGATATTCGTTTCTTAGTTTTTTTTTCTTTAAAGTCTTTTAAATTGCTATATAACCCTTTATATTTGAAGCACTCACGGGAGTCCCCAACATTATCATTTCATATAATTAACTCCTATAACTTTTTTTTTTGGGATTTTACAATTAAACCATAAAATTTTCTAACATTGCCTTGTAAACCAACAATTAAAATTTAACACATGTTTTCCATTTAATAATCTTAAATCAAAATTCTTATCCGTTGGTAAAGCTAATTAAATATATATTCGTTTCTAAACTAAAATTCATATGATGAAAAACGTAACATTCTAAACGATTAAATATGATATTTATTTATGAAAATTTCGGGGTTTCACACAAGTTCTTTTGACAAATCTCGTGTCATATAAGTCACGAAAATTGATGATTTTTCAAAAAATTTGTTTCACCAAATTTTTAACTTCAGTCGATAGATTGCTTGCCCGTAATTGACATGGGTTTTAAAAATGACAAGTTTTTTTGCCAAATCTCGTGTGCTATAAGTTACAAAAATTGTTGATTTTTTGAAAAATTTGTGTCACCTATTTTTTTACATCAATCGATAGATTGCAAGCACATAATTGCTTTCAGTTTAAAAAATGTTTTTTGACAAATCTCGTGTGCTATATCTCACCAAAATTTCTAATTTTTGAAAAAAATTAGTCACTATCTTTTTAAATCAGTCAATAGATTGCATGTACCTAATTTATATGGGTTAAAAAATGACAAGTTCTTTTGACAAATCTCGTATGCTATAACTCATGAAAATTGATGAATTTTCAAAACATTTGTGTCACCCAAATGTTTTCTTCAGTCAATAGATTGCTTGCCACTAATTGATATAGGTTAAAAAATGATAATTTTTTTTGACAAATCTTGTGTGCTATATGTCACAAAAACTATTGATTTTTCAAAAAATTTGTGTCACCCCTTTTTTACATCAACCGATAGATTCTATGAACCTAATAGATATTGGTTTAAAAACTACAATTTTTTTTGAATAATCTCATGTGTTATAACTCATAAAAATTTCTAATTTTTGAAAAACTTTTAGTCACTATCTTTTTAAATCAGTCAATGGATTGCATGCATCTAACTGATATGGATTAAAAAACGACAAGTTTTTTTTGACAAATCTCGTGTGCATTCACAAAAAATTTTTATTTAAAAAAAATTGTGTCACCCAATTTTTTACTTCAGTCAATAGATTTCTTGCATGTAAATGATATGAGTTAAAAAATGACAAGTTTTTTTGACAAATCTCGTGTGCTATAAGTCACAAAAATTGTTGATTTTTAAAAATAATTGTGTCACCCATTTTTTACACCAATCAATAGATTTCATGCACCTAATTGATATCTATTTAGAAACGACAAGTCTTCTTGACAAATCTCATGTGCTATTGGTGTGTCGTCTTGTACCAAATTAATTTACTTACTCTCAAACAACAAATCAAGTATAGTACGAGTAAGGTCGATCCCACGAGAAACAACTCTATTTTCTAATTCAATTAATTTGCCAATAGTAACCACAATTTAATTAATGATTAAAACAATTAAAGTAAAGAAATCAATTACGAAATAAGTAAATAACAAAATAACCAAATTCAGGAATAAATTAATTCAAAAGGAAAGATCTGGCAATAAGTAAATCCACACTAATCAATTGCTATTATTCATTGACGCAAGGATAACAATCTCTATTTAATCAGTTAGTTATAGGTTACCGAGAATCGGCTCTGACATAACCCAATTCTTCCTTAATTGTTCGTTAATTGACAAGTATCTGCTTAATCAATTAATTCCCTATTCATAACACAACCCAGCCGGAATCAGCCGAACACCAGATTTAATGTCATAAAAGCATTAAGAAGTGAAGAACCTAACTCTAACAAATTATATCATGATCAGCATGCAACAACTCGTTAACCAATTATTTTCTTCTACAGAGACAGTAGCTTTGCCACTAATTAATCTTACTTATTAAATCCAGTGACTTAATAAGGGATTAATTGGCTCTACCTAATTAGATTAAAGGTGATCAATCTTTAATTAAATTAGATAATGAACTTTAGGCTCAGAAAACTCTTGGAATTAAATAAGAGAAAGTTTAATTAAGAACACTTAGGTCTCACAATTCATGCATCGATTAGTGTTTCAATACCTATAGCCAGATAAAGAACTACTGACTAAACATAATTAAAAACAAAGCAAGAATAATAATTAAAAAGAAAATTAAATAAAACTGAAAATAGCAAATCAGAACGTCCGTCGTTCGACCATACGACGGACTTCTGAAATCTGGGCTGCAGCTATTCTGCAAACCCAGCTGCTGTCCAACTTTCAATACGTAAAATTAAAACTGTAAGAAAAGGTTTAAAAAGATGTCCTTAACCCTAATTAATCTTCTTCCTTATATAGGGAAGAGAATAAGACCTCCTAAACCAACTCAAATAATGAATCTTCATTGTTCCCAAATTCTAAAGACCCACATGCGGCTGTGAAAAGGTAAGCTTCCTAATCTACTTCCTCCACTGATTTGGTGATTGCCTAGAATCCTTTTGTTGCCAAATCTTTCAATCTTTATCTCCAAATCTTTGATCTTCAAGAAAACCCCAAATTAGTCATCTTTCCTTCCGCCAATCTCCTCCACGGAATCTTCCAAATTCTGCACAAATTAGCAACATTAAGCAAACAATCCCTCCAGTTCAGCAATAAAAGGAATAAAAAAGGTATGAACATTCTGTGCTCATCAAATATCCCTACACTTAAACATTGCTAGTCCCTCAGCAATTAATCAAACTAAACACCTAAATACAAACTAACTAAATCATTTCACTAAATAAGCACCAATCAGGCCAAACCAAAAAAGAAACTCTTTCAAAAATTCAAGCTTAGTCCAAGTAAAAATCTCATGTATGATAAAGTCCAAAAAATCAAAATACAAAATTCTGAGCAACTCTCCAAGATCACTCCAAACACTCAAAGATATATAAACTTAAGTTCAACCACTCAATTAATCGCACATAGAAGACTTACAATGAACTTGCAAATTTGTCAACAGATAATCATAACATTGAAACTAAACAAGAATCAAAAGGTCTTTCAAAAGGGTTGTAATGAGGCTAGGGCTAAACAAGGTATGGTTTAAGATAGTCTAAAAGGCTTAAAAAGAAAACAAACAAAGGTGTAAGCAACACACTCAAGTACATCCCCACACTTGTATTGCACCAAGTCTCACAATCAATAAATTCTCAAAGTAACTTCAGCACAACAAATACTTTTCATTCATTCTCTGCTTTTTTCACATCACTTTTTTTTCTCTCCTTTTGTTTCCATTAGCAGATCACATTTTTTTTATTGCTGCTGTTTCTTCCTCTTCCTTGCCACTGTTTAGGCAAACAGCACAGATAAAATTCTTCAAATTTTTTTCATTTTTTTCTTTCTGTCCAAGTGCTGTTCGGGCAAACAATGGACTTCAAAATCTCAATTCAATCAGAACAAACTGAAATAACTTCCTCACAGAGACTTAAACATGCAATTTTCTTCTCTTTCAATCAAGGGGAAAAAATCATACACAAGTTACTTACATTTTAGGGGCCAAAAGAAAGCTAAAAAGGTCTTAGGTGAAATGTTTAGTGGTGTAAATACAAAGAAAAGGTTCAAGGCTCAAAGGGGTTAACTAAGGGTCAAATTAAGGGTAGGAATGAAAATTAAAGTCAAATTGGGTTTATTCCTAAATGCCTTTATCATATTCCAGTTTAATTTCAACACATGACATCCATGCACAACAAAGCAAGTTCAAGAAATTAACCATGCACAATTACACTCATTCAAAGAATTAATCATTTAAGCACCAACAAAGTGGTTATTGCGTGCTTAGGCTCAAAATCCTCACTTTTAGTGGGCAAATACAAACTCAAAAATTGCATTCGTCATCCTTGGAGTCATTCAAAATCATGCGAAAACCATCACAATAAACTAAGCACGTTTTAATACATTCACTTCGTCCAGCCAGTGCTCAAAAGAGTGAAACAATTCAAAACATACTACAAAACTGAAACAAAACTAAACAATTTTTTGTGAAAATTTTCATGATTTTCTAATGCTTTTGGTGTTTTTGTTTTTGTAAAATAAAACATAACAAGTAACACAATACATAACACTCTCCTCACACTAAAACATTAACATGTCCTCTTGTGAAAAAGGAAAACAACTAAAACAGAAGAAAAACAAAAACACAGAAAATAAAGAGAAAAGGGACAGCCTGATCATTGTGGGGGTTGTTGTAGGGGCAAACGACGACTGCAGAACTTAAACAACCCACTTGGTCAAATCGTCTAAACTCAGCCCAATACTGAAAACAATCGTTAGAATCACTACGGGGGAGCTTGTAATGGAACCTTATTCAGCCGCAAGTGTTTAATGAACCTGGAACAAAAGCAAATTTATTAAAACTATTGCAAGAAAATAAAAAGTAAACTAGTAAAAGTAAACTAAAAAGGAAAGAAAATATTGGGTTGCCTCCCAACAAGCGCCATTGTTTTAAGTCCTAGACTAGACATGCGTCACCGAATCAGTAGGTTGGTATAGAAAGCTGAAACTCCTTTACCACTGTAGATGACTCATATTCATAGTATGGTTCAAGCTTTTCCCAAGGAACCTTAAAAATCTTCACAATGTTAATTCCTTTGATTTCAATGGTCCCTTTCGAGCAACCAACAATCACATGAAAATGTCGAATCCCCTTGGACTGCAATTTTCTCCCCATCAAATGCAACTTAGACCTCTTACTATTCGATTTTGGGAGAATGAAATCTACTTCAAGCAACTCGAGTATTTCCCTAAGAACTACTTCATTCTTGTTCGGGTTGAGTTTTTGTCCAACTACAGAATTTATACCTTGGGTATCAGCAAGGGTCCACCCAATTCCTTTCTTATGTTCTTGAAGAATTCGGAGCAATTTTTCCTCTTGGGTTTGTGTGAGTTGCTTATGAATGACAACAGGAAATGTCTCTCCAACACCTGAATCCTCTAGAGAATGTAAGGATCTAATGGCATCTTGCACTTCATTATTCTCTAGATCTTTGACCTCAGTTTCAGCCACACTTCTTGTGATAACAGCCGCCAATTTATACTGCACAAATTCAGTCTCATGATGCTCTTGGACTAAGGACTCAAACACATCAATTGAATTAACATTTTCTATATCACTTGGATGTTGCATGGCATCAAAAATGTTAGAAGTTACATAATCTCCATTGAATTCACATGTGAGTGTTCCTTTATCCACATCAATCTTAGTTTTTGCAGTTTTCATGAATGGTCTACCCAACAATAATACATCCAGTTTTCTTTCATGAGAATTTCCTATGTCTAATACATGAAAATCAACTGGGAATACAAAATCATTGACTTTAACCAAAACATTTTCAAGAACCCCCAATAGGTAAGATAAGGACCTGTCAGCTAATTGGATAACAACTTGTGTTTCGGATAATAGTCCTATATTCAAACCTTGATATGTGGAGAGTGGCATGACATTAATGGAGGCACCTAAATCCAACATGCATTTTTCAATTTCTTTATCTCTAATAACACATGGGATAGAAAACATACCTGGGTCCTTGCATTTGGGAGGAAGTTTTTGTTGTATTACAGCCGAAACAGTTTCGCCCACAATGACTTTTTCCTTTTTGGGATGCTGAATTTTTCTTGCAATGAAATCCTTCAAGAATTTGGCACACTTTGGCATCCTTCTAATAGCATCTAGGAATGGTATGTTGATTTCGATTTTGCTAAAAATGATCAAGATGTCATCCAACTCCTCATTCTTGGCATTCTTTTTCAACCTGTTTTGAAAAGGGGGAGGTATTTTAATTTCAGAAGTTGAAAAATTCAATTTAGGACTGACCTCTAATTTTTGCCCAGTCGTCGTATGGTCGAACAGTGCGGTCTGATTTTTTTTGTTCTTCAGCCTTGACCTTGGTAGTTGGTTCGTTAAGTTGTTTACCACTCCTCAATGTAATTTGACTAACGTTTTCGCGTGGATTAATCTGCACTTGAGATGGTAATTTTCCTTGAGAACCTTGTGTCTCATTAAAATGTTTCACCATTTGGGTCATTTGGGTACACAACCCACTTATGACTGCCCTTGTCTCTTGCTTAAATTTGTGAAATTCTCCTTGATTCTGAGCTTGCGTGTTCTACATCAAAGTTACAGAAGTAGCTAAATTAACAAGTATATCTTCAAGAGGAACTCCTGACCTTGAGGTAGCTATCAAGTTAGGATTTAGTTGGGCAGATGGTGCTGTTGAATTCTGCTGGGGTTGTTGATAAGAAGTTGGCTGCTGTGGAGCTCGATTCTTATAACTCAAATTAGGGTGGTCTTGCCAACCTGGATTAAAAGTATTGGCATAAGGATCGTAGTGCCTTTGTGGATATCCTCCTATACCATTAACATTAGCTTCAACTTCTTCTTGAGTCTTTTGACATTGATTTGTTGAATGTGTTGAGCTTTTACAAATTGCACACACTTTTTCCACTTGAACTAGACCCCTTCCTTTGATCAACCTCTCAACACTTGCTGTCAAAGCTTCCAGTTTGCTCTCGATTGAAGAATTAGAAATCTCACCCACTTGTTTTGTTGAGCGATGCAAAGGCTGGTACTGCTGTCGGGACTCACAGGTTTTAACAATTAAATTTGTAGCTTGATTTGTGCTATTATCCATGAAAACTCCACCACTTGCTGCATCAAGTGTTCTTTTCTCCTCTGGTTGCAAACCTTCATAAAAGTATTGAATTAAGAGTTCGTTAGAAATCTGATGTTGAGGACAACTCTCACACAATCTTTTAAATCTATTCCAATAGGCAGTTAAGGATTCATCATATTCTTGCTTAATGCCTACAATTTCCTTTCTACCAAATGCAATCTTAGAAGCTGGGAAAAAAATCATCAAAATATTCTTTGCATTCCTTCCCATGATGTAATGGATCTAGGAGTGATAGTTTTAAACCAAGCTCTAGCATGTCCAGTTAAAGACCAAGAAAACCTAGAGAGTTTAATGTATTCTTCAGTGACGCCCCTATTGTTCACTGTTTCACACACCTTTATAAAATCATGCAAAAAACTATGTGGGTTTTCACCAACATCTCCATTAAATTTAGGCAATAAATTCAAAAATGATGCTTTCAGTTCATAATCAGTTGCAAGTTCAGGTAAAACAATGCAAGAAGGTCTGTAATTGACAATTATGTTAGTAGACTCCCTTAGAGGTCGATCTTGCAAAGGAAGTGGAACTAAATCTGAACTCCCGGATTAATCACATGTCCTTGTGGCTGCTGGTTCCCTCCAGGTGGTGCTTCGTTACCTACAGGTTGCTGATTCCCAGGTGGAAGATTGGCCATTGAAGTTTTGTCAAAAAGAAAATCTGATTCAACTCGGTCTTCAATTCTGCTGGTTGTCGTTCGGGCAAACGACGAGTCGACTGCTGAACCAGAATTGGTTCTTTGGCACTGTTCCTTTGTCTCTTTCTTCAATCTACGTGCTGTCTTTTCGATTTCTGAATCAAAAAGCAAATCTAGATTAGACGATCTGGACATATACCAAGGAACAAAAACAAATTAATTAAAAAGAAAATAATGCCGCTCCCCAGCAACGGCGCCAAAATTTGGTGTGTCGTTTTGTACCAAATTAATTTACTTACTCTCAAACAACAAATCAAGTATAGTACGATTAAGGTCGATCCCACGAGGAACAACTTTATTTTCTAATTCAATTAATTTGCCAATAGTAACCACAATTTAATTAATGATTAAAACAATTAAAGTAAAGAAATCAATTACGAAATAAGTAAATAACAAAATAACAAAATTCAGGAATAAATTAATTCAAAAGGAAAGATTCGGCAATAAGTAAATCCACACTAATCAATTGCTATTGTTCATTGACGCAAGGATAACAATCTCTATTTAATCAGCTAGTTATAGGTTACCGAGAATCGGCTCTGACATAACCCAATTCTTCCTTAATTATTCGTTAATCGACAAATATCTGCTTAATCAATTAATTCCCTATTCATAACACAACCCGGCCGGAATCAGCCGAACACCAGATTTAATGTTATAAAAGCATTAAGAAGTGAAGAACCTAACTCTAACAAATTATATCATGATCAGCATGTAACAACTCGTTAACCAATTATTTCCGTCTACCGAGATAGTAGCCTTGCCACTAATTAATCTTACTTATTAAATCCAGTGACTTAACAAGGGATTAATTTGCTCTACCTAATTAGATTAAAGGTGATCAATCTTTAATTAAATTAGATAATGAACTTTAGGCTCAGAAAACTCTTGGAATTAAATAAGAGAAAGTTTAATTAAGAACACTTAGGTCTCACAATTCATGCATCGATTAGTGTTTCATTACCTATAGCCAGATAAAGAACTACTCACTAAATCTAATTAAAAACAAAGCAAGAATAACAATTAAAAAGAAAATTAAATAAAACTGAAAATAGCAAATCAGAACGTCCGTCATTCGACCATACGACGGACTTCTGAAATCTGGGCTGCAGCTATTCTGCAAACCCAGCTGCTGTCCAACTTTCAATACGTAAAACTAAAGCTGTAAGAAAAGGTTTAAAAAGATGTCCTTAACCCTAATTAATCTTCTCCCTTATATAGGGAAGAGAATAAGACCTCCTAAACTAACTCAAATAATGAATCTTTATTGTTCCCAAATTCTAAAGACCCACATGCGGCTGTAAAAAGGTAAGCTTCCTAATCTACTTCCTCCACTGATTTGGTAATTGCCTAGAATCCTTTTGTTGCCAAATCTCTCAATCTTTATCTCCAAATCTTTGATCTTCTAGAAAACTCCAAATTAGTCATCTTTCCTTTCGCCAATCTCCTCCACGGAATCTTCCAAATTCTGCACAAATTAGCAACATTAAGCGAACAATCCCTCCAGTTCAGCAATAAAAGGAATAAAAAAGGTATGAACATTCTGTGCTCATCAGCTATAACTCACGAAATTTTTAATTTTTAAAAACGTTTTAGTCACTATCCTTTTAAATCAGTCAATAGATTGTATGGACAATTGATATGGGTTAAAAATGATAAGTTTTTTGACAAATCTTGTGTTCTATAAGTCACAAAAATATATGATTTTCAAAAAATTAGTGTCACCCAATGTTTTATTTCAGTCGATAGATTGCCTGCACTTTGTTGATATGCATTAAAAAATGACAAGTTATTTTTGACAAATCTCGAGTGCTATAAGTCACAAACATTGTTGATTTTTCAAAAAAAAAAATTGTCACCCATTTGTTTACATTAATCGATAGATTGCATGCACCTAATTGATATCGGTTTTAAAAATGACAAGTTTTCTTTACAAATATCGTGTGCTATAAGTCACGAAAATTCTAAATTTTGAAAAAACTTTAGTCACTATATTTTTTAAATCAATTAATAGATTGCATGCACCTAATTCATAAAATATTTTGACAAATCTCGTGTGCTATAAGTCACAAAAACTGTTGATTTTTAAAAAAATTGTGTCACCCATTTTTTTTACATAAATCGATAGATTGCATTTGCGTAATTGATATCGGTTTAAAAACGACAAGTTATCTTGAGTACAAATCTAGTGTGCTATAACGCACGAAAATTTATATTTTTTAAAAAAATTTAGTCACTATCTTTTTAAATCAGTCAATAGATTGCATGCATCTAATTGATATGGGTTAAAAAGTGACAAGTTTTTTTGACAAATTTTGTGTGCTATAACTCATGAAAATTGTTGATTTTTAAAAAAAATTTGTGTCACCCAATGTTTCACTTAACTCGATAGATTGCTTGCACATAATTGATACGGATTGAAAAATAACAAATTTTTTTTACGAATCTCGTGTGCAATAATTCACAAAAATTGTTGATTTTTCAAAAAATTTGTGTCTTTATTTTTCTTACATCAATCGATAGATTACATGCACATAATTGATATCAGTTTAAAAAAGACAAGTTTTCTTGACAAATCTCGTGTGCTATAAATCACCTAGTTGATTTGTGTAAAAAATGACATATTTTTATGACAAATATCGTGTGCTATAACTCACAAAAATTGATTATTTTAAAAAAAAATTGTTTCACCCATTTTTTACTTCAGTCAATAGATTGTTTGCACCTAATTGATATGAGTGAAAAAAACCAATTTTTTGACAAATATTGTATTCTATAACTCACAAAAATTAATGATGTTTCAAAAAATTTGTGTCACCCAATTTTGTACATCAATCAATAGATTGCATGCACCTAATTGATATCGATTTAAAAATGACAAGTTTTCTTGAAAAATCTTTTGTGCTATAACTTACAAAAATTTATTAGTTTTGAAAAAATTTAGTCACTATCTTTTTAAATCAGTCGAAAGATTGCTTGTAACTAACCTATATGGGTTAAAAAACGACAAGTTTTTTTGACAAATCTTCTGTGGTATAAGTCACAAAAATTGTTGATTTTTCAAAACAATTTGTCTCACCCATTTTTTTACATCAATCGATAGATTGCATGTATCTAATTGATATGGGTTTAAAAAAGACAAGTTTTTTTTGACAAATCTCGTGTGCTATAACTCACGAAAAATCCTAAATTTGAAAAAAATTTAGGCACTATCTTTCTAAATTAGTCAATAGATTGCATGCAGCTAAATGATAAGGGTTAATAAATGACAATTTTTTTTCACAAATCTCGTTTGCTATAACTCATGAAAATTGATGATTTTACAAAAAATTTGTGTCACCTAATTATTTACTTTTGTCGATAGATTGCTTGCACCTAATTGTTATCAGTTAAAAATGAAACATTTTTTTGACAAATCTCATGTGCTATAATGCAAGAAAATTTATTATTTTTCAAAACAAATCTGTCACCCAATTTTTTCGTTTAGTTGATAGATTTCTTGCATCTAATTGATATGGGTTGTAAAAATGGCAAGTTTTTTTGACAAATCTCATGTGTTATAGGTCACAAAATTTGTTGATTTGTTTTTAAAAAAAATAGTGTCACCCATTTTTTTGATATCAATCGATAGATTGCATTCATCTAATTAATATCGGTATCAAAACGACAAGTTTTCTTGAAAAATCTCATGTTATAACACACGAAAATTTCTAATTTTAGAAAAACATTCAGTCACTATCTTTTTAAATCAGTCTATAGATTGAATGTACCTAATTGATATGGGTTAAAAAATGACAAGTTTTTTTGACAAATCACATGAGCTATAATTCAAGAAAATTGATAATTTTTCAAAAAATTTGTGTCACCCAATGTTTTACTTAAGTCGATAGATTGCTTGCACACAATTGATACGGTTTAAAAATCGACAGGTTTTTTTTTACAAATCTTTTGTCCTATAACTTACAAAAATTGATGATTTTACAAAAAAATTGTGTCACCCAAGTTTTTACTTCAGTCGATAGATTGCTTGCACCTAATTGTTATGGGTTAAAAAATGATCAATTTTTTTGATAAATCTCGTGTGCTATAACTCACGAATATTTATTATTTTTCAAAACAAATTGTGGCACCCAATTTTTTAGTTCAGTCGATAGATTTCTTGTACCTAATTAAAATGGGTTAAAAAATGACTAGTTTCTTCGACAAATCTCGTATGCTATAAGTCACAAAAATTGTTGATTTTTTTAAAAAAATAGTGTCGCCCATTTTATGACATCAATCGATAGATTGCATTCACTTAATTGATATCGATATCAAAACGACAAGTTTTCTTGGCAAATCTCGTGTGTTATAACTCACGAAATATTCTTATTTTCAAAACATTTAGTCACTATCTTTTTAAATTAGTAAATAGATTACATGCACCTAATTGATATGGGTTAAAAAATGACAAGTTTTTTTAACAAATCTCGTGTGCTATAATTCAAGAAAATTGATGATTTTTTTAAAAAATTGTGTCACCCAATGTTTTATTTAAGTCGATAGATTGCTTGAACATAACTGATACAGTTTAAAAATTGGCAAGTTTTTTTTTAACATATCTCGTATGCTATAACTCAGAAAAATTGATGATTTTACAAAACTATTGTGTCACCCAAGTTTTTACTTCAATTGATAGATTGCTTGCACCTAATTGTTATGGGTTAAAAAATGACAATTTTTTTGATAAATTTCGTGTGCTACAACTCATGAAAATTTATTATTTTTCAAAACAAATTGTGTCACCCAATTTTTTAATTCAGTCGATAGATTTCTTGCACCTAATTAAAATGGGTTAAAAAATGACAAATTTCGTGTGCTATAAGTCACAAAAATTATTGATTTTTTTAAAAAATAGGGTCACCATTTTTTGATACCAATCGATAGATTGCATTCACCTAATTGATATCGGTATCAAAACGACAAGTATTCTTGACAAATCTCATGTGTTATAACTCACAAAATTTTCCAATTTTCAAAAAAAAATTAGTCACTATCTTTTTAAATCAGTCAATATATGGCATGCACCTAATTGATATGGGTTAAAAGGTGACAAGTTTTTTTGACAAATCTCGTGTGTTATAATTCAAGAAAATTGATGATTTTCCAAAATATTTGTGTCTCCCAATGTTTTACTTAAGTCTATAGATTGCTTGCACATAATTGATACGGTTTAAAAATCGACAGGTTTTTTTGACAAATTTCGTGTGCTATAACTCACGAAAATTGATGATTTTATAAAAAAAATTGTGTCACCCAAGTTTATACTTCAGTCGATAAATTGCTTGCACCTAATTGTTATGGGTTAAAAAATGACCAATTTTTTTGTCAAATCTCGTGTGCTATAACTCACGAATATTTATTATTTTTCAAAAAAAAATTGTGTCGCCCAATTTTTTAGTACAGTCGATAGATTTCTTTTACCTAATTAAAATGGGTTAAAAAATGACTAGTTTCTTCGACAAATCTCGTGTGCCATAAGTCACAAAAATTGTTAATTTTTTTTTTTAAAAAAAATAGTGTCACCCATTTTTTGACATCAATCGATAGATTGCATTCACTTAATTGATATCGGTATCAAAACGACAAGTTTTCTTGACAAATCTCAAGTGTTATACCTCACGAAATTTTCTAATTTTCAAAAATCATTTAGTCACTATCTTTTTAAATCAGTAAATAGATTACATGCACCTAATTGATATGGGTTAAAAAATGACAATTTTTTTTGACAAAAATCATGTGCTATAATTCTAGAAAATTGATGATTTTTTAAAAAATTTGTGTCACCCAAAGTTTTACTTAAGTCGATAGATTATTTCCACATAATTGATACGGTTTAAAAATTGACAAGTTTTTTTGACAAATCTCGTATGCTATAAATCAAAAAAATTGATGATTTTACAAAAATATTGTGTCACCCAAGTTTTTTTTACTTCTGTTGATAGATTGCTTGCACCTAATTGTTATGGGTTAAAAAATAACAATTTTTTTAACAAATTTCGTGTGCTATAACTCACAAAAATTTATTATTTTTTTAAAAACAAATTGTGTCACCCAATTTTTTAGTTCAGTCGATAGATTTCTTGCAACTAATTAAAATGAGTTAAAAAATGACAAGTTTCTTTGACAAATTTTGTGTGCTATAAGTCACAAAAATTGTTGATTTTTTTAAAAAATAGTGTCACCCATTTTTTGACACCAATCGATAGATTGCATTAACCTAATTGATATCGGTATCAAAACGACAAGTATTCTTGACAAATATCGTGTGTTATAACTCACAAAATTTTCTAATTTTCAAAAAAAATTTAGTCACTATCTTTTTAAATCAGTCAATATATGGCATGCACCTAATTGATATGGGTTAAAAGGTGATAAGATTTTTTGACAAATCTCGTGTGCTATAATTCAAGAAAATTGATGATTTTCCAAAATATTTTTGTCTCCAAATGTTTTACTTAAGTCTATAGATTGCTTGCACATAATTGATACGGTTTAAAAATTGACAGGGTTTTTTTGACAAATCTCGTGTTCTATATCTCATGAAAATTGATAATTTTACAAAAAAAAATGTGTCACCCAATTTTTTAGTTTAGTCGATAGATTTCTTGCACCTAATTAAAATAGGTTAAAAATGACAAGTATTTTTTTGACAAATCTTGCATGTTATAAGTCACAAAAATTGTTGATTTAAAAAAAAATAGTGTCACCCATTTTTTGACATCAATCTATAGATTGGATTCACCTAATTGATATCGGTATCAAAACGACAAGTTTTCTTGACAAATCTCGTGTGTTATAACTCACGAAATTTTCTAATTTTGAAAAAAAATATTTAGTTGCTATCTTTTTAAATTAGTAAATATATTACATGCTCCTAATTGTTATGGGTTAAAAAATGACAAGTTTTTTGACAAATCTCGTATGCTATAACTCACGAAAATTTATTATTTTTCAAAAAAAATTGTGTCACCCAATTTTTTAGTTTAGTCGATAGATTTCTTGCACCTAATTAAAATAGGTTAAAAATGACAAGTATTTTTTTGACAAATCTCGCATGTTATAAGTCACAAAAATTGTTGATTTAAAAAAAATAGTGTCACCCATTTTTTGACATCAATCTATAGATTGGATTCACCTAATTGATATCGGTATCAAAACGACAAGTTTTCTTGACAAATCTCGTGTGTTATAACTCACGAAATTTTCTAATTTTGAAAAAAAATATTTAGTTGCTATCTTTTTAAATTAGTAAATATATTACATGCTCCTAATTGATATGGGTTAAAAAATGACAAGTTTTTTTGACAAATCTCGTGTGCTATAATTCAAGAAAATTGATGATTTTTTAAAAAAATCTGTGTCACCCAATGTTTTACTTAAGTCGATAGATTGCTTGCACATAATTAATACGGTTTAAAAATTGGCAAGTTTTCTTGACAAATCTCGTGTATTATAACTCATGAAAATTTCTAATTTTTTTTAAAAAAATTGTCACTCTCTTATTAAATCAGTCAATAGATTGGATGCACCTAATTGATATGGGTTAAAAAAAGACAAGATTTTTGGAAAATCTCGTGTGCTATAATTCACGAAAATTGCTTTCACATAATTAAGTCGATAGATTGCTGTCACATAATTAATACAGTTTAAAATTCGTTTGCTATAACTCAAGAAAATTGATGAATTTACAAAAAAAAAAATTTGTCACTGATGAGCATAAAATAATTCATATTTTTTATGCAGACTTTAATATGGTTGGTGGGGTGAAATTGTACTTATTTGGTTGAATTGATGCAGAACTGTGGAAGATTCGAATATTGAATCAAGCCGAGAGAAGGAGATGAAAAGTGGAGGTTTTGCTCTAAAAGATCAAGGACTAGAAACGTGGCTTAAGGATTTGGGACAGTAAGAGCATTTTGTGGAAGCTACCAAACGGGAAAAGAAGATTGGTAACAGGAAGAATCATTGGCAGTTACCAATTGGGAGAAGAATTTGGTTTAGAAGATATTTTGTTACAACTGAATGAGGTTGAGAAATTTATGGAAACCAGAAGATTTCTATTTTTGGTTGATTTAGGAAATCATATTTTTATTTTCTCTTCTATTAAAGGAAGAAGAATAGGAAGAACAGGGGGATCTCTTTTTCATCTCTTTTCTGAATACTTGGCACAGTTGTTTTATTTTCCTTGTTTTTAGGCGTAAGCGTTTTCTACAGTTTCATTGTACAAAAAGAACAGCAGTACCGTCGTTTGGGTAAACGACGGTCTGGTTGGTTTTATATTTCAGTTTTAATTAAGTTCCTTTTTAAATTATTATTCTTGTCTTCTTTTAATTATGCTTAGTGAGTAATTCTTTATCTGGTAAGTAAGTAAGAAACACTAATTATGATTAAGTTGTGAGACCCAATTGTGTTAATCAATGATTTTATATTCAATTCCAAAAGTTTTCTGTGAATAGCGTTCATTACCTAATTGGATTAAAGCCTGATCGATTTTAATAAAAGTCGGTAGAGTCAATTATTCTCTAGTTAAATCACTGGATTGAATTAGTAAGAATAATTAGTGACAAAGCTGCTGTCTAGGTAGACGGAGACAATTGGTTAACAAATTATTGTATGATGATCATAGTATGATTTGTTAGAGTTAGGTCCTTCTAAGAATTAATGCTTTTTTTAACAGTAAATTGGGTGATCGGCTGATTCCGGCCTGGTTTTGTTAGAAATAGGGAAGTAGTGGATTAAGCTGATACTTGTCCACTATCGAATAAGTAAGGAAGGATTGGGACACGTCAGAGCCGATTCTCGGTGTCCTAGAACTGACTGATTGAAAATAAAATTATTATCCTTGCATCAATGAACAACTAATAAAGATTAGTGTGGATTGCTTATTTGCCTGAATTTCATCTTTAGTAATTTAATTCGGTACTTTTATGATATTAATTGCTTGGTTATTAATTTGTGAATTTATCTATTTTTCTTACGTATTAATTTCTTGATAATTTTAATTATGGTGACAATTGCAAATTGATTAATTAAGAAAATTTGTTGTTCCTCGTGGGATCGACCTTACTCCCATTTGACTATTTTTAATCTTTAAGAGTAAGAATTAATTTTGGTGCAGAAATGACACACCAGTCACCCAAGTTTTTACTTCAGTCGATAGATTGCTTGCACCTAATTGTTATGGATTAAAAAATGACAAGTTTTTTTGACAAATCTCGTGTGCTATAAGTCACAAAATTGTTAATTTTTAAAAACATTCTAATTGACACAAAATATGTAGGGCAATTGATAAATTTTGAATCGCATGAGAATATATGATAATCTTGGTGGCCGACATGAGAGTTTTTGATAATTAATCCTAATCCTTGAAATGCATTAGAGTTCCACGATCAATTATCCCTATTCTTTTTGAGGAAAATAATTGAATTATAATTATTATCTAGGGTTAATTATAAAAAACTCTCCATAGTTTAGCAGAATTTTGAGTTATTTCCGTGACGTTTAAAAAATCTATCATTTACCTTATTGTGTTTTATTTTTTTATTTTTTTAGAAAAAAAGTAACGCATCCATTTAACAGAGTCTTAAAAGACACTTATACCCTTATATTAAATAATTCTACTAACTCCTTAAGAAAGATAATATATATTAGTGTGTATTCTTGAATGGTGTTTTCTTCTTTCTAATTTCTACCACCCATAAACCTGCTCTGCCATCTCTATCGCCCTTCACCACCACTCCTTTTCCCATCAACCATTGTCACACCTCTTTATCTCCCATTACCTTTTTCCCTCTCTCAGTCTCAAACCTCTTTTTTTATTAAAAAATACTTTATGTGATAAAAAATCCAAAGATGAATATGTGTTCTACAGTATTACACAACTAATTATTTCAAAGAGAAAGGAATAAAACTACACCAAAGAAATTTCAATGGAAAAGTAAGAAGATTACAGGTTACAGATCCAGCTCCTAGAGTACAATAAACTATGAAAGTTCTGCAAGATCTCAAGCAATCTGTCATATTTGACCGATAAAAACATTACAATTTAATAATCACACTAAAAATCATATATTTACAAAAAAATATCCCACTCTTGAAGTTAAATCCGATCAGACTAGAAGCGAGTTACAACAAGGAGAGCAACAAAGGCTATAGCTGAGAAGGACAAGAATCTGGTGTTTGCAGGCACTTGATCGTCTAAGAAGAAATCTTCAAGAGTTTGAGAATGTATTGTACGTATGCATCTCTTTTATTATTTTTTTTCAAAAGCAATACTGAATCATTATTCAGAATCAAATAAAGGAGCCTTTTTGAATGCAAGTGCTTAGGCCAAGGAGAGCCCACTTGTGGTGGAAACAAAATCAATTAGCATTTCCTCAAAGCCAACTGATGAGGGTTGAATTTTACTATAAGTATAATACCTCAGAAATAGACTCCTAATATAACAAGTACTGTTTAGTTCATAGGAGTCCAACTTCTTCTCTGTTATTATTTCTATTTCATGTATGTGCTAAGAGTTACAATCCTATTACAACTCTTACACTATAATAAACCCTTCTTCAAGGTATGTTATTAGAGTTTTATTACAACTCTAACTCAGGTATGTATTCTATAAATACCTCTCCTCCATCACTTTGGAAAGGGGATTCGATTCAAGTATTCTCAATTGCTTATCGATATTTGCTTAAGGCTCGTTACTGACTTAGGCATCGGAGTTTACTCCCTGGGACCAATCCCGGGGATTTTGTGCAGGTCTTCGGAACGTACGGAGTGTTCAGACGACCAGACGATTCCGAAGACGACGTGAGTTTTCTGAGACTAATCAATTGGCGCCCACCGTGGGGCAGAAAGCAATATGCCTACTACTCGTTTGCAATCATCCAGACGTGACCAACAACCAGGAGAAAATCCTCCTGATCCTACTCATCAGGAGACGAACAATCTTCCTCTAGGAGAAGTACCTGTGAATTCACCTACCAGGACTCCTCATCAAGACGGACAAGCTTCTGGTCCTCAGAATCAAGATGTCAGTTCAATTCCCATTGTTAACTTGGATTCACCAGATGTGCTCAAGTTTCTGCTTGACAATAGAAAACGAATTCAAGCTCTGATAGCAAATCATGCTACAGGTAGTCCAAATGAACAAGAAGCTCGTATTGCAAGACAGAAAGATCGAGAACAAGCCATCCGTGAAAATTATTTGAATCGTGAACGAGACCTTCGAAAGCAACTTCAGAAAGAGCATGAACTCAGAATAAGAGCCGAAGAGCTAGTTAATAAGGACAATCATTATCAACGTCGAGATCAAAGTCGGGATCATATTTCAGTCTCATCTCGCCGAAGGGATTCACAATCGCCGAACAGACATGAAAGACGTGTGCACTATCGTCAACGCACAAGAGCAGAAGATCATGTCGATGATAATATGTACGTGAGGAACGACCAGCAAAGAAATCAGGATTTGCGATTCGGAGATATAGGTCCATCCGACCTACCGCATAACCGGCAACAGCGAAACGATGATGATTTGGACATTAAATCTCCCTTTGTGGACGATGTGGAGAATTATCCTCTTCCACAAAAATTTAAGATGCCCACTCTGTTATATTATACTGGTGAAGGAGATCCGACAGAACATGTACATCATTACGTACAGAGCATGAGAATTTACAATTATCCAGATCAGGTCCTTTACAAATGTTTTGGCATCACTATGATGGGAACTGCCAGGTTGTGGTATGACAATCTCCAACCCAAGAGGTTTCGTAAATTTAGTGAGATCAAAACGGCTTTTACAAACAGATTTGTGCAGAGACAAAAATTTGTAAAAACAAGTGTTGAATTGCTCAACGTGAAACAGGGAGATTCTGAATCATTGACTCAGTATGTTGACAGATTCATAAACGAGAGCTTAGAAATTGGGCACAGGTCGGAAGAAGTGGTCATTGGAGCCTTCACCAATGGTTTACGACATGGGCGATTGTACAAAGATTTTGTCATAGATCCTCCTGCTAATACTGAAGAGATGATGAAACGAGCTCGTAAATTTGCAAAAGGTAAAGATGCAGACAAGAAAAAACGTGACAATGAAAAAGTTGCAGCAAATCCCGAGAAAATCCCGAGAAAAGGACCTGATCTGGATATGTACTTGGCAGCAAGTGATGCAGCAATAAGTGCGGTTTTGGTCAGAGACGATCAGGGAGTGCAGAAACCAGTGTATTATACGAGCCGAGCCCTGCAGGGAGCTGAACAGAGATACCCAACCATGAAAAAGTTGGCACTGGCATTGATTAACACTTCAAGAAGATTGAAACCATACTTCCAAGCACATGAAATTCACGTATTAACTGATAAACCATTGAGGCAGGTTTTGCAAAACCCCAATTCTTCAGGAAGGCTCATGAAGTGGGCAATTGAGTTGGGGGAATATGCAATCACATTTTCACCTCGGACAGCAGTGAAGGGTCAAGTGCTCGCTGACTTCATAGCAGAAGTTTCCATCTCAGAGGAAGATCTTGTGAAAGAGGATGACATGCGGAACCCTTGCAAGGAAATGGAAGATTTTTGGGTCTTATATGTGGACGGTGCATCAAATGAAGATGGTTCAGGTGCTGGGCTAATATTAACCAACCCTAATGGACAAGAATTCACGTATGCTTTACGTTTTGAATTCAAAGCGACAAACAATGAGGCAGAATATGAAGCGTTAATAACTGGAATGAAGTTAGCTTCTCAAATAGGAGTCAAAAAGTTACAGGTTTATAGTGATTCGCAGCTCATAGTAAACCAAGTAACTGGGGGGCATGAGGCCCGAGATCCGAATATGAAAAAATATTTGGATAAAACTGAAAACTTGAAGAAGAATTTTCAGGAGTTCATGATAGAGCGAGTGCCCCGAGCTCAGAACAAATGCGCAGACGTGCTCAGTAAGTTGGCATCTTCTGCACATGTTCATCTCACCAAAAAGGTTTTGGTGGAGGTTTTGCCAACTAGAAGAATTGAAGAGCTGCAAGTTTTAGCGATAGAAAAGCTGGGAGAGACTTGGATGACTCCAATTATCAATTTTTTTACAAACGGAGAGTTACCGCAAGACAAAACTTCAGCTCGAAAATTGATTATGCTATCAGCCAGGTACGTTATCAGAAATGGAGTACTATTTAAGAAAGGTTATTTGATGCCTTGGTTGCGTTGTATAGGACCCGAACAGGCACAGTATGTTCTGAAAGAAATCCATTTCGGATCATGTGGGAGTCATGTCGGAGCACGCATATTGGCAAAGAAGGCAATGTGGTTGGGATATTACTGGCCTACAATGAGATCGAATTCACATGAATTGGTGCAGAAATGCCCCAAGTGTCAAATCCATGCCGTCGTCAGACATATACCACAAACTGAGATGACTACAATTCAAAGTCCATGGCCATTTGCTCAATGGGGGATTGATATCGCTGGGCCTTTTCCAGAAGCCCCTGGACGGCTTAAGCACTTGGTAGTGGCTATTAACTACTTTACAAAATGGGTAGAAGCCGAACCACTTGTGAAAATTTCAGAAGAAGTATGGTTAAGTTTGTCTGGAGACAAATCGTGTGTAGATTTGGAATATCGTACATAATCATATCAGATAATGGTACCCAGTTTGCCAACGACCCGTTCAGAAGTTGGTGCAAAGAGCTGAACATTAAGCAGCATTTCACCTCGGTAGCACATCCACAAGCAAATGGACAGACCGAGGTCACAAATCGAATAATTGTTCAAGGTTTGAAGACGAGATTGGGAAAAGCTAAAGGTAGCTCAGGTCGGAGGCGCTGGGAGTTATAAGTTGGAAACTATTGATGGTCGAACCATTCCAAGGATGTGGAACATTGCCAACTTACGCAGATATTATCAATAGTTTATCTATTTAATTCCTTTTCAGTTATTCAAAGCGATATGACGCTTCAATAAGTGTAATTCAGATTACGTGATACACATGAATAAAACAACTCTATGAGTTCATTCTTATAACTTGAGTTTGTATTCAGTTTATTCGCTTTACGTCGTATTTACGCTCCGATTCTAATCGGATTATACGGTATCTTTATAAGGATTTTCCGTCAAAAAAGGATAACATCCAGATCAAATGCAAATCTAAATTTGATTTATTTTAAATTAACAGATTTCAAATCGTATCATTGCTTTTCCGTCAAAAAAGGAAAACATGCAAATCTAATCAAGCACTTTAAGTTTAATTCAGTCCGAATTGACTTAATGTCGTTGATTTTCCGCGAAAAAGGAAATACTAAGTTTGATTCTGTTCAAACATCGATGTTAATTAACAACATACAGTTCTTTTGATAAAGAGTTAAATCGAGCTTGTTTTAATTTGAACAGATTTAGTTCGAGTTACTTAACAAGATGCAACCTTAAATCAAATTAAATTACACCGACATGAAAGTGAGTAAGGTGACGTCAAAGGAAGATTTCATTAAAAATTAAAGATAATATTCAAAAAGACCAAAAACAAATGGTCAACTATTGTTCAGAATATCTAAATGCAAAGACCTATGCTATTACAAAGGTTGTATGAGTTCGCAGGCTCAGCTTAGCTCTCCACCATCAGTTTCTTGGGAAGCTGGAGGGACATATGGCTGACCGTTCACTTTTACGATCTTCAGCTCGGCAAAAGCTTGATTTAAAGCTTCCTGAGAATTAACGTTATACCCCTTTTCAGTGGTAATGTCAAGTTCAGGGCATTTCTCTTTTATTGCAACCAAAGCTTTGTGGTAGCCAAGGTTGCGAGCTGGAGTGCATAAGCGAACGAGTAACCTCTTTCCTTCTTCAGAAGATAAGTAGTTTGAGATCAGCTGGGAGGAGCCTTCGCCCTCCAAGAATGCGACCCGAGCAGCCAATTCTTCATTGCGAACAGTTAATTCTTCATTACGAGCGTTCAGACCTTCGCTAGATGCTCGAACCGTCTTCAGGCCATCCTGAAGAAGATCAATTTCCTTTTTCATCTCTAAAGTCTTCTTCTGTTCCGCTTCGAATGAAGACTTAAGGGCTGCGATCTCGGCGGCATGATCTGAATATAACTTGTCCAGGTCCTCAGATGCCTCATCACCACGATCCATTACCTCCGCAGCTAAGCACATGACCTGAAAGAAAGTTTATTTAAGTAATAACATTTTGAAATAATAATAATCAAAGGAGAAACGCTGAATACCTGTGTAATGCCCAGACACAAGCGTTGGTGAACAGACGCAGTGTCCATCCTCCTTGTCATCTTCCTGTCTCGATGTGGGATAGAGTTGAAAACAAAGTCAGGAGCTGTCTCGACAGTGAACCTGTCATTGATGTCCATCTTAACTTCAGGACGGAAGGAAGACGGGGGGGAAAGAACCCTCGCCTTCAGGAACTTTAGAGAAAGGGATGAAGACATCCCCGAGAAGTGATGGACCGGTCACATCGGTTTCATTTGTTTCAATCTCCGCGTCTCGGGATTTCTTCTGAACCCCGCCGCGGGCAGTCACTGGTTTCCTTTTGCCGAGGACTTCTTTGACTCTTTTGAAGCCTTTTCTCGTTCCTGGGGGAAACTTTTTTTACTTTCCTTTAGCCGATGAGGAGGGTTGGCCCGTTTTGCTATCCGAACTTGTCTGGTCGGTGGGAATTTTATCAACTGGGATTTCAGGGGCAAGATTCTCCTCACGACCAGTGGCAGGCTCCTTCAAGGTAGTTGAAGGTTCTGGAAGATCCTCCATGAGGTCGTCGATATTGGCCACTGAAATAAAAAATCATGAATTAAGAATATTACATTAAGATTTAACAAATAGAATATGTAAAATAAAGTTGGTCAGATTTGAAAATTATAACCTTCTTTTCGTTCACTACATGATCTGTGTGGTCGAATGGAAGAATAGCTAGACTCATCCCCGCCGATACCAACACTCGTTCAGGGAAGAAATTGTTATTAAGGACTCGCTTTTCTTTGTCCAATTTTTCAGCGAGTTCCTTGGGAAGTTTTTTCATAAGAATTGGATCAGAAACGCAACCAGCGTCTTTCCAATACCACTCGCACCCGAAAGACTTGAGGCTAAGGAAGAAGAATTTGTCTTTCCATTCATGGATAGAGCTGGGTTTCCCACTAAGGAGTTGTTGTTTCCTAGATCGGCGGGTGAAGTAATACCAGTCTGCGTCTTTCTCGGAAGACTTTAGACAGAAAAAATACCTAAAGTACGGCACAGAACATTTATGATCCAAAAATTTGAAGAATAACTCAAATCCGATCAGAATCCTGATCGTATTTGGAGTCAGTTGAGTTAAGCTGATTCCGTAGTCAGCTAGGGTATCTTTGATGAACTGAGATAGAGGAAATCTCAGTCCAGCTTTAAGATGTTCTACGAAAACACCTACAAAACCTTCGGGAGGTCGGCTAGCTACTTCTCCTTCTAGAGGAATCCTAGTTTCTACCTGGGGGCTGATGTGGAAGTCTCTAAGGTTAATTGCTAATGAGGAAGAAGTGGTGGTTGAGTTAAGAGTCTCTAACTTGACGACAACAGGGTTTGAGGATGATTTCGACTTCTGGGATTTCTGAATGATTGACCGATTAGAAGGAAGACGTTCTTCAGGAAACTCTATGGACAAAGGAATAGCATGGGAGATGACCTGGTCAGGGGTTACCTCTAAATCATCTTCTTGATGGACTGATTCGTTTAGTGCTATATGTTCAGGTTTGTCTAGATCTTCCTTACCAAGGTGAACTAAATTATATTTCTTGGAAGTCTTCAATTCTTTAGCTAGATTAGCTTGGCTGTGTGAGCTAGTGTTTGAGTTAGAATAATTGGAAGAAGAGTTATCATAATCAGAGGAGTGAGACAATTGGTGTGCTGGTGAATCAAAATTACTCAAGTTCGATTCAGATCGAATCTCAGAAGAAGAATTAGAATGTTCTGATCCATACATACTTACTTGTGAATAAGAAGACAAAGACGATTTAAGATAAGTTGAGCTCGGAAGGTGGGAAAGCTGGTTACAAATGCTTGAAAAATCTTCAGAAAACCGAACTGGAATTTGAGAGCTTTAAATGGAGTGAGTAACAAATGAATTCTGAAACGCTGTATTTATAGTAGAGGGTGTGGGAATTCGAAAGGGCACGACAGCTGTAATGGGAGAACGTGCCGCTTGAGATGTCTGTCATGAAAATTGTGGTCGAAATTGTGAAAACGTGAAAGTGCAATTTTCGGGCACGAAGCACAAGGCGATGGACGTGTGTCAAATCGGTAATATACCCGACTTAAAATACAGATCGGAATGAACAATTTCAATCCGACCTGGGGGGCTATTGATGAGGGTTGAATTTTACTATAAGTATAATACCTCAGAAATAGACTCCTAATACAACAAGTACTGTTTAGTTCAAAGGAGTCCAACTCCTTCTCTGTTATTATTTCTATTTCATGTATGTGCTAAGAGTTACAATCCTATTACAACTCTTACACTATAATAAACCCTTCTTCAAGGTATGTTATTAGAGTTTTATTACAACTCTAACTCAGGTATGTATTCTATAAATACCTCTCCCCCATCACTTTGGAAAGGGGATTTGATTCAAGTATTCTCAATTGCTTATCGATATTTGCTTAAGGCTCGTTACTGACTTAGGAATCGGAGTTACTCCCTGGGACCAATCCGGGGGATTTTGTGCAGGTCTTCGGAACGTACGGAGTGTTCAGACGACCAGACGATCCCGAAGACGACGTGAGTTTTCTGAGACTCATCACCAACCACAAGTGATAACTAATTATTTTGCAAGTGTTCTTTTTTCATTTACCAATGCTTTACCTTGAAGTTTAAACCATTGAAAGGTAATCGAAGATGGTGAAGAAAAAGGTGAAGCATGTATTAAGATGTGTGGCCAAGCATGATAACGATAAGACCCAGAAGTTTGAGGATGGCAAGAAACGTTTTTATTCTCTCTTTATGTATGCTTGACAGCCTTGACTATTGCCTCTATTCTAAAAGTCTATCAAAGATTAGGAGGGTTGGAGTGGATTTTGAAAGGGAGGCAGCGAAACAGAACAGAGGGGATAAGGTGTTTTCTCAATGAAGAGAGATAAAAAAATCTAATATTTTTGCAATTAGATTCAATAATCTCAACTCATGAATTCGTTCAACCTTTTATTTCATTAAAGATCATATGAATCTAATTTTGGCTTTGGAAGAGAAAGAGAGAAGGGAGGAAGAAAGTCTGTCTTTAATTTGGGAGAGTAATAAAGTGGATGAAGTGAAGATGCAAGACTTTGAGGGGTATTTTTGGGTTAAAAATCAATTTTAACATCCAAACTCATTTTAGAGGGTGTGTTTCACAAAAGACGATAAGTGGATAGATGTCTATCCACTTTTTAAAAAAAAACACACAAGGACCTGAATTATAAGTTTTCAAACATGGCAATTTAAAATTTCGGCAAACCAAATTAAGGTAATTTGTAATTAACCTTATTATATAAGGTTAGTAACTCCCTACTATTGCAGTTCTACACATTAAATTTAAAAAATTGAAAAACAAAAAATTGTCCTAAAAACCTACTTGGCCAATTGCCAAATATCAAATATCAAATTTTGAATTAAGAATAGAAACAAACAAAAAAAATGATTGTTTCAAAATAGTAAGCATTACTTACAACTAGTAAATATGATGAAAACAAATACTTGGTATTTGTTTTTTAGTTCTTGAATGGAATTCAAAGAATTACTCAGAGAAAATGTTTTATTATAGTCAAAATCAAATCATTACTTCAATGGTAAATTATATATATTTTTAGGGAAAACTGTTAAAATAGCCATTCACGTTACGCATAAAAATTTATTTTTTCATCTACATTAAAAATGATGTATTTTAGTCACAGATATTTAAAAAACGCACAAAATTAGTCACTCAATCAAAGCATGTTAGCTTTTTTAACAAAGATAATGCACGTCATATCACGGGTCACTTAATAAAAGTGTAAAAGTGAAAATTTTATTTATTTTTTAAATAAAATCTTAATTACAATCGATTTATTGGTCATGCGATGCCTTCTATCTATGGACTATTCCTCAATTACTGGCAGAGTATGAATAAATCATGAAGGGTTTATATAAAAAATAAATCAATTTTCACTTTCACCCCTTTATTAATTGGTACATGATTTGAACGTGCGTTTTTTTATTAACAATATTAAGAAAGGTTGGTTAGTGACTAATTTGATACATTTTTTTAAATATCGGTAACTAAATGTATCATTTTTTATGTGATTGACAAAATCATTTTTTGTACCATATCAGCAACTATTTTGGCAATTTTCGCATATTTTTAATAGTTAAAAAAAAGGTTTTGGGTCCATATTGGTAATAAAAATCTTCCACATAGGCAAAGTGATAAAAAATGATTATTAGTGATGTCACCTCCAATTCGTCACTGCTGCTATTTAGGGTTCTTCATTTCTTGTTTTGCATTTCTTTTTCTTCGTCCCCAATTTGAATTTTCTCCTCTCTCTCACGTTCTTACATCATGACTGCTCTGTCCGCAGAAGAAATCATAGTCGCCCATAAGGAGCGGCCAATAATCTATGTAATGCCACACATCCTGTTAAACTTACTGACTCAACTTGAATATATACACAATCATTTGAACACATGGACATGAACTTAGGAAATGTTTTTTTCTCTTTTTTTGGTGCCTTATCTTATTATTTTCGTGGGATGTTTAAGTTTTTTTTTTTAAAGAAAATTTAGTAACTATTAGTAGTTGTTGATGTGGGTGTTAATTTTTCTCAATTATAGAAAAAGCATGATTTAAGCTGGTTTGTGAACTATCAAGGAAAAGGGAATTTAGAGCAAAATCATTTTTCGTCTAATATTATAATGAATGGAATGGGAAAAGAAAAAAGCTATTGTTCATTTTGCTCGTATTTAAGTGAGGGATTTCATGATCTTAAAAATGGCCTATCTGAGCTAAAGTCCCCGACTTAGTTTTCTTGAGTGAGACTAAGCAATAGAAAGGTTTTGTTCATTCAGTTTGTAAAAAATTGAAATATGGGAAAAGAAGTGTAACAGTGGAACCATCTGGTTTAAGTGGAGAGCTAGCTTTACTTTGGGGACCTCAGGTGAAGATTCATCAAATACTCCTATCAGACTTTTGTGTTGAAGTTGAGTTTCAAGTTGAAGATTCGGGGACTACATCATGGGGTATTTTTGTTTATCTAAGTGCAGTCAATAATATCAGAGAAGAACAATGGGAAATGATAAAAAGAAGGAAAGGTCAGTGGGGCGACAGTTGGTTTTTGGGAGGAGATTTAAATTATATCTGTTGTCAGGAAGAAAAGAAAGGAGGAAAAACAAGACCCGGGTGGAGTTTTAGGAAATTCAGAGAGTTCATTCAAGAGATGGAAATGGAAGAAATAGCTTTCAAAGGTAAAATGTGGACATGGGCAAACAATAGAGACAATGAAGGATATATGGAAGAAAGGTTGGATAGGGTCCTAGCTTCACCAAGCTGGCACTTGAATTTTGATCAAGCTATTGTTTGTCATGAGGAAAAGATGTTGTCAGATCAAATAATGATGATTCTTGATACTAATCCAAGCAAAGTGCAGTTTAAAAAAGGTTTTATTTTGATAACAGATGGACAGAAAAAAATGAAGCTGAACAAGTGATAGAAAAAGCTTGGAAATCTAAGGTTGAGGGATCAAAACAGTTTAGAGTTCAACAAAAGAATAAAATTTGCAGGATTGAACTGTTGAGATGGAATAGAAGTCAGAATAATAATTCAACTCACAGAATTAAGGTAATTAAGGAAGAAATGGAAGGTCTACATCATGCAGGAGGAATAAGAGATTGGAAAGTTTGGAAAGAACTGAAAAAAAAAGTTGAATGAGGCTTATAAAGAAGAAGAAAGTTCTGGAGTCAGAGAGCAAGAGCCAAATGGCTTAGGGAAGGAGGCAAAAACACAAAGTATTTTCATGCTTGTGTAGCACAAAGGAAGAGACAGAATAATATGGAGAGGAAATTATATGACAAGAGAGGATGGCTCAATGTGCTCATATGAAGAGGAAGTGGTAGAGGAAATTATAAAACACTACAATCAATTGTTTACCACTTCTAATCCAAGCATTACAGAGGAAATTCTAGCTGTAATTCCTCAATGCATCTCTAGTTCCATGAACTTAGCTTTAACCAAACCAGTGGAAGAAAAGGAAATCTTAAAAGTACTGAAGGCTATGCATCCAAACAAGGCGCCTGGAATGGATGGTATGAATCCACTGTTTTTTCAAAAGTATTGGCATATAATAAAAGAGGATATTTGCCATGCAGTTCTATGGCTTTTTGAGTCCAATCACATGTTACGTGCTTTTAATCGTACTCTCGTTACTTTGATCCCCAAGGTGAACCACCCTAGCTCTATCTCACATTACAGACCTATAAGTCTTTGTAATGTAGTTTATAAAATAATCTCTAAAATAATTGCAGAGAGACTAAAAACTGTTTTGAGTAAATGCATTAGTATAAACCAATCTGCTTTTATACCAGGTAGACAAATCCTAGATAACATTGTGGTGGCTCATGAATACATTCATCATCTGAACAATCTTAGGAAAGGTTCAAATTGCTTTTTTGCACTAAAATTGGATGTGTCAAAGGCCTACGATAGAGTTGAGTGGATTTTTTTGAGTAAAGTAATGTTGAGAATGGGATTTCATGCAAAATTTGTTAAGTGGATTATGAAGTGTATTACCACTGCATCTTTTTCTTTCAATGTGAATGGAGCTTCAAAGGGGTATGTCATTCCATCCAGAGGAATAAGACAAGGCGACCATTGTCACCCTATTTATTTTTTATATATTCTGAAGGTTTTTCATCATTGATTAAAAGTGCAGTGCTGAACAGGTCACTCTCAGGGGTAAAAATCAGTAAGTCTGGTCCTGCAATCACCCACTTGCTTTTTGCGGATGATTCATTGCTCTTTGGTAAAGCAGAAAAAGGATAAATTAATACAGTGAAAGAGATCCTCCAAAAGTATGAAGCATGTTCAGGTGAGAAGATCAATATGGAGAATCATCAATTTTCTTCAGCAAAAACACAACTGCAACACTGAGGTCTCAAATCTGTGAGGAGTTGGAAGGTGTACAGGAGCAAATATTTAGGACTACCTATAGTTATAGGTAGATCAAAAACCCAAGTATTCAGAGCTATTCTTGAGAAGGCAAAAAAAAGGATATACAATTGGAAGAACAGATTGCTTTCAAATGCAGGAAAAGAGGTTATAATACCCATGAATTTATTAAGGGCCATTTAGTTAATGAAAGAAACTTTGGGGACTATTTTGTAAAATTGGAAATTTTGGTCTTAAGACCAAACGTCTTCAGCCTTGAGTGCCATTCCTTCTTCTTCAATTTTCCCCTATTTTCTCTACATTTAGGGCAGCAAGAAGGAAGAGATGATTTAAGGAAATAGGAGCTCAATTTCCACTCCAATTCCACTCTAAGTAAGGTAAGGATCTCATCTAGTTTATGTATTCATGTTAATTCCTCTATTTAGTGTTATGGATTAGTAAGAGTTTGAAAGTTTAGTTTTGATAGGATATGGGTTTTAATCCCATAAGTTTAAGAACACTAATCTAAGGATGTAAGCATTCAATTAATTAGGTAAAGAACATAGATTGATGAGTTTAATTAGATTTGTGAGGATATTTGGTTAAAGAAAGTTTATGAGAGTAAATCATAAATAAGTTTTAGAATTGTAAAGAAATGAAGTGTCCATTAGGTTAAGAATGATGTTAACAGTTATCAGGCTTTATTTGATAATTCTTTTGTCATGTATGAATGTTTTATAGGGAAGTGAGTTGAAGAAGTGGTGGGAATCGTAGATTTAGGGTGATATTGGATTTTGGCATAAGGTAAGTGGTTGTGATATTCTTTTATGTTTTATACTCATTTGATAAACCTACTTTGAAAGTTTGATTATATTGCTATATCAATATGGATTGAGCATGAATAAGATTGAGAATTTGATGATTATGAAATGTACGCAATGGCCTTTGTGAATGTAAAATGTTTGTGAAATGATTTTGAATGATTTTGAGCTCTTGAATGTTTAATGAGCGATTGGGGGGAACATGTTCCACCTTATTGTATTTGGCCTACCTAGTGGGATAAATAGCTAGGAACCCCTTTGTTTGGCCTACCTGACGGGATAAACAGTCAGGACTGGATCCAGTTTTTGACCAAAGAGTGAGTTAGATTATTCTTGAGCTAAATGATGACAACTACATGTTGTATTTGTGAATGTTTGATCAACGATGATGCCATTGCTATGTATATATATATGTGTGTGTGTTTTGATTGGAAAACGTTTCAAATGTTGATTTCTTGTGTTAAATGATGTTTGAGAAAGTATATTATGTATACGACATGCTCATTCCAATAAAGGAATATCTATATCACTTACTGAGCATTGATTTGCTCATACCACAAGTTGTTGTCATTTTTGCAGATTGTTAACGTTTCGGATGCATATTGTTGGATGATTGAAAGAGGAGAATTGGTGTTTTGTAGATGTTGGTAGTTTTATAGTTATAGAAATGTGAATAATGTAGTTATGTAAAAATATGATGGAATTGTGTTGGAATGGTTGACCATAGATCATTTTGTTCAATCGTTTGGTTATAATGAAAGAATACTAGTGTATTGATGTTTGTAGATATGTAAATAGGTAGAATGAATGAAAAGGAATGTTTGGAGTTATGGGAATGATGTTTTAGTTGGTTTGGTTGTTTAGATTTTATGTTGTTCAGAAAAGAGAAATGTATGCAGATTCTGTAGAGTTTCGGACGCCAGTTTCGGACATCCGAAACTCTTTGGAACCGTCCGAAACTCAACAGAGAAACTTCATTTTTGTTCCAACTTTCGGACGTCCGAAAGTCCTGTTGGGTCGTCCGATCTTTTATTCTTTTTATTTTTTTTTAGCTTGTTTTGAATTTCCATCTTCCAAACCGTGAGGGGCAACGAGGTACGAATCATTGATGAAATATGTATCATGTTACAAAGACATGGATTTAAATTTGGATGATCTTAGAATTGATGAATTGAAGCTTTTCTCTTTATTAATCATATGCGATCATTTGGAATAAAGAGGAAAAATCATAAGAGGCTTCGCACTCTCTCAAATAAGAAAGAGAGTGTGGCCGTGCCACGTCGGATTTCGGGGCGTGACAGAGGTACTTTTGAAATCTGTTATTACTTCTTTACCAGTTTACTGTATGTCATGCTTCAAAATTCCTGTGACTTTATGCCAAGAGATTACCTCCATTATGGCTAAATTTTGGTGGGGAAATGGAAGTCAAGGGAAAAAGATTCACTGGTTAGCATGGAATAAATTGACAAGAACAAAAGAGATAGGAGGTTTAGGTTTCAAGGATCTACAAGATTTCAACAAGCATTATTGGCAAAACAGCTATGGCATGTGATCACTAATCCTAACCTTCTAATGAGCAAAGTTGTGAAGAGCAAATATTTTCCGGAGACTAACATATTCGAAGTTGTAGTTAAGCCACAAGCTTCATGGTTATGGAAAAGTTGGCTTGGAGCAAGGGAAGTGCTGGAAAGAGGATGTAGATATCAGGTTGAAACAGGTACAACTATCAGAATATGGGAAGACAAATGGCTGTCGAACTCTCCTACAATGAAAGCAATCTCCATAAAACCAGAGGGATGCAATGTTGAATTTGTGAGTGATCTAATGAATGAGGAGGGTACAAGATGGGATACTGCAAAATTAAGAAAGTTCTTTAACAGAAATGAGGGAGAACTAATCCTTTAACAATCAGTGAGTAGGGTGGGGACAAAAGACAGATTAATTTGGCATTATAGTAGAAAAGGTGTTTACGAAGTGAGCACGGGATATACATTGATCAACAGTCTTAATGAGCACTACAGAAAAGAGGCAAGTTCTAGTTCAAAAGAAGAGGGTGCAAATATTGTGTGGAATAGACTGTGGAAACTGAGCATTAAAGAAAATATCAAATTATTCATATGGAAGTGCTTCCACAATGCACTATCAGTGAATTATCTTCTGAACAAAAAAGGGGATCTGATTCCCAGTTTATGCTACAAGTGTGGAGTAAAGGAAGAAACTTTAGAACATCTTTTCTTTCATTGTGAGGATGCTCAAATACTATGGAAGATGTCACCAGTGAAATGGGATGGCATAACAAGTTTGGAATTTTCCTTTGCAAAATGGTGGGCGCAGCTTTGTAAACTGAAAGGACAAAGGGAACTGGATAATAGATTGGAGCTAGCAGCTTACTTGCTATGGCAAAGATGGAAAGTTAGGAATGAGTGCCTGTTCCACTCGGTGATGAGAGCAGAGGCATAAATCATTCACAGAGCTCAGAATGAATGGCTGGAGTTCAAAGAAGTTAGGGAAAAAGGTCAGAGAAGTAGACATTCCAGAGATCAGAGACAGAAAAATAAGGAATTATGGACCCCTCCTCCTGTAGGTTGGATAAAAATTAACGTGAGCACAGAGGAAGATGCACCAAAAGGGTATCATGGCATAGGAATTGTAGCAAGAAACTCAAGTGGCCAAATCATCTTTGCAAAGTCAGCCTCTAGGGAAGGTTTATGTCTTCCAGTGGTGGTTGAATGTGAAGCTATTAGAGAGGCATTACTACAGGCTACTCTTAAAGGATGGCAAAGAGTTGATTTACAAATAGAAAGAAAAGATCTAGTAAATTGTTTACAAAGGAAGAAGTCAGTTTCTCCCGAGACAATCAATATTGAAGAAGAGATTTCCTTTTTAACTCACTTGCTAGATGAATGTAATTTTTCTTGTATTTGTAAGAGTATCAACTCTATAAGTCACTTATTGGATAGGAAAGCAAATAGGTGTTTGCAAACACAAGTTTGGGAAGATCAATACCCTGAATGGATATTGAATTTTGCTCAAAAGGAAGTTGAGTCATTTGACTGCATATAAATATATTTTGTCAGTAATGAAATATCGCTATGGTTTAAAAAAAATGATGCCCGTATTGGGAAAAATTGATTATTGTGCCTGTTAGTGACTGGTGGAAATAAGTTAGGTCACCTAAAACGCAACCAGTAGTTTTCATGTATAATCTTAGGAGTATTTAGCGAAAATATGCTACTACTGGATTTATTTCTTGTTTTGCTCCTACTCTTGTAAAGTTATGCATCCTTAAATTGATGAATTTAAAGGATTGTTTTTCTGTGTGCTCAACCCTTGATTTCTAAAATATTAAAGGGTTAGTTGTGTGTTCATTCTGACTATTGCCATTGAGTGGCAAATTTGTTTAAAGAACATCTTATATGTATAAATGATGCAGATGCAGTAATTTATCAATTATCTAAGATGGCTATGATACATATTTGAGTTATGTTTGGTATTTTGACCTTGTTATTGAAAAGTAAGTCAGTTGTTGAACTAAAAAAGATTTAAACCTTTCAGTTTATTGCTTCTTTATGGAGAATAAATGCTGCATTTTAGTAGCTGATAGCAATATGGTGAAGTGTCCATCTAATGGCCATTATATTACTATTCTTGTGGTTTTTCGCTTATTGTGCTAGGAATTTATGAAGGAATAGGTGAAATACTAGCTTTAATTTATTAGCAAACTTAGAAGTGGCAGTAGTTGATCTCATAGCTTCCTGTGAATTGTTGATGCCACAAAGTTATTACAAATAGAATCAGACAGAATGCTCAAAATTTTAAAAATATGGTTACAGCTAACATTCAAATTCTTCCATTAATTCAATGCTTTGGGATCAGAAATCTTATTTGTACTTGTATTACTTGCTGCCTTTTTTTAAATTCCACTTGACTTACTTAGTTGGTTGTGGCCTTCAATTGAATTTCTTTTCGATATGTTGGAGGAAATTTTTTATTGAGCACCTTCAAGTACAGCATTATGAACCTCTGGTTGAGGACGAAGATGATGAGGATGTTAAAGGTAAAAGTATATTGCGTTTGAAATTTTTCTTTAGCTACCTTGCTCACCTGCTTATGAAAATTGATGTATTTGTTATGTTTCTTAATCTTGTTTATTTTGTTTAGACAACAACTACGTCTTTATCTCAATATGTAAGGTCAGCTATATCATATATGGATCATATTTCGGCATCATATTCTATCTTTGCTCATGTTTTTATTTATATTTAAATATATCATATGTTTTTTTATTGTTTCTTTCCAAATTTATTTAGGTTTATCTCTTCCCATTTTAACTTGATTTAATGTTTATGTATTTTTTATGTGCTGCACTTGCATCTAGAGGTCTCCTACGCAGTGGCGAAACCAGAACAAATTTCTAATGGGGGCTCAACTATAATTTTTTTTATAAAACAAATTGATAATATTAGAAAATAAAAAAAAATTAAACATTACTAATATTAAAAAAATATATAAAAAAACTTTACAATAAGAGACGTATTTAGGGACGACAGAATAACTTCTAGCGAATTAAACTAATTCATATAAATAGCATTGAAGGACGAGAGAGGTGAGGTTGTGGGAAGGAGTAGACTGCATATGTTAGGGTGGGAGTAAGAGAGAGAAATTCGTTTATAGTTTAGAAATTAGGGTGGAGATTAGATTTTAGTAATAAGAGTTTAAAAATCCATATTTACAAATTTAAAAAAAAATTACTCTCAAAGTAAAACGACGTCGTTTTACTTAAAGGTTTTTTATGTTTTCCTTTTAAGTAAAAGGACATCGTTTTACAACCGCCCGGTGGCGAAGGAGGGGGCAGAAGTGGCGGAGAGGAGTAATACTCCTCTCTCTTCCAAGAACAAGGGGGTGATGACGAACCGGCTAGCACCCCCCTGATTCCGCTACTGCTCCTACGTAGATGTTCAAACCATATTTTTCTCATTTTTTTCATCTATTAGAGCTACACTTTCTTTCTAATGCATTCATTATTTATTTTATCCATTCTAGTGTGTGTGTCCACATTTCCATCCTAACAATCTCATTTCTGCTACCATTGTTTTTTATTCATGCTAATACTTAGTCTCACAACATTTTGAATAATAAAGGATCGCTAGCCTTATGGTTGTTTTATAAACCTTTCCCTCAACGAATACTTTATGATCACAAAATATAAAGAACGCACTTCTCCATTTATTCCAACATGAATGAATCTAATGCTTAACATCTTTATCAATTCTCCCATTTTCTTCAATGATAGATTCGAAATATTTAAAACTTTTACATGTATTTAATTAATACCCACCAATTTTCACATTTAACCTATCTTAACTTTTATGATTACTAAAGTGACATTCCATATATTTAGTTTTATCTCTACTAAGTAAAATCTTTCGACTCTATGCTTCCCTTCAAGCTTCTAACTTAGTATTTACTATCTCTCATCTCACAATTAAAACTGTATTATCTGCAAATAATATAAAGTCAAGAATGACTTTTTGCAAATGATTGGACAGTCCTGGTGAAATTAGATTTAGTAATTTAGGGTATAAAACTGTAAAAAGATAACTACATAATCATTTTGGTAATGAAAATTTCACTCTAATGTGTAGTTGATGCAATATTTTTTTCTTTTGATACATTGAATTGTTGAGGTTTCTTATTGCAAAGCAGGTCATTGGGAATGAAGACCACAACATGCTTCTCTTCTTAGTTTACTATATGTCCGCAAATCATTTGTCACTTGTCACTGGTGTTGAATCTGAAACTTTTAAACTTAAAATAGAACTTTGGTCCAATTGAACACAGATAAAACAGCTAGATTTGACTCGAGGCATTAGAATTTATCTAGACCTCTTTCGTGATATGGTGTTTTCAAGCTATCTGAGCACTTTATTGGTTTGACCTCGAAGAAATAGCTATAAAAACCCATGTAACTCCACAGTGGACATCTTAATGATGGAGAATAATCATCTGCTACTGGAACTGTACAAACAATCGCAACAATTCAGCACTTGATTCACCAACTGCCCAT
This sequence comes from Ophiorrhiza pumila, assembly GCA_016586305.1. NCBI lineage: Eukaryota > Viridiplantae > Streptophyta > Magnoliopsida > Gentianales > Rubiaceae > Ophiorrhiza > Ophiorrhiza pumila. The sequence goes on from BLIW01000006.1 coordinate 15,577,050, forward strand.
CATTTTGCTATTGTATTGTGGCTTTTGAATGTTGCCTGAAATTAGCGAGTATAAGAATAAGTTAATGAATATGGATATTGAATGATGTGAAGAAACATTATTTTCCATCAAGAAATATATGGTAAAATTTGTTGTTAGCTTATGTGCAATGCACTTTTCACGTCCACATTAGGAAATGGTATAATACTGCTTGCTGTTGACAGGACAGTGAGATGGTATTGGAAGGTCAAAACAGAGCAGAAGTAAAAAAAAGAGTCGAAAGGCTATGCTAAAGATGGGAATGAAGCTCATCCCAGGGGTCAGTCGGGTCACTGTTAAGAAGAGCAAGAATGTTAGTTTATTTAGAAGGCTTCTGATGATTTAATTGAAAAGTTAATTTGTATTTTGTATACTCTGGCAGTAATTTCACTGTCTTTGCATGCATCCTACTATTTTAACATATTTAATTTTTGTTCATTTCTCAGGTTCTGTTCATCATCTCAAAGCCGGATGTTTTCAAGAGCCCAACTTCTGAAACATATATTACATTTGGTGAAGCAAAGATAGAGGATTCGAACTCATAATTGCAAACTCAAGCTGCAGAGCAGTTCAAATCTCCTAATCTTACCAATGTGGTATCCAAGCCTGAACCATCCAATGTGGCTCAGGATGATGAAGATGTAGATGAGACTGGTGTAGACAAGAACATAGAATTGGTAATGACGCATGCTGGGGTGTCTAGGCCAAAGGCTGTTACAGCTCTAAAGGCAGCAGATGGAGATATTGTCACTCCCATTATGGAACTTAAAAACTAGGAAGCCCTTTTTTTAAAAAAAAAAATCGGAAATATATTAATAGTAAGCAAAAGCAGGTGCCGGATATACCCGAACGCACCTGTACAAAGTGAAAGCAGTAAAATTGGAGTACTACTACATTACATGTAATTCCAAAGTACTTGTTAAGATTAAGAATCCGGCTACTTTGGGCCAACAGGGCCAAACTAGGAATCCCTTACATTTAATCTCTTGAGACTGATGAGCTGAGGATCTGTTTTTTTCAAGATTTAGATTGTTGTTGCTTTCTATTTCTCTCTGTCTCTCAAATTTTCTTTCCCCTTCATTTTAACTCCTTGTTCCCCTTACTTTGTGGTGTTATTTGTTTTATATGTAGACCATAAACTGTATCAGAGTTTTTTTTTACAAAAAGGTGACAAGCATTCTATGTTTAGAATCTTGGTAAGAGATTACCATTGCCCCTGTTTGGAGCTTGTTATATATTGTTTTCAGGCACTTAAATTGTGAGAAAAATGTTTGTGTTGGTGCTTGTGGGGATCATAAATGTGTGCAGTAGCCTTGGCTGATGCTAAGTAGTCTTGTGTGTGTTTTTATCTGGTGATAGGAACAACAATTCTTTTGTTGTCGAGAAAAATGCCATAATGGATTGGGTGCTGTATTTTCATTCAAATCATAAAGCAGTGAAGCTGATGCACCAAAGAATATAAAGCTCCTTTATCTGAGAACTAATGTTGATTTTTGGTGAAAATATGTTCAAAGAAAATTGAGTTTGGCAGTTTTAAGTGTAACTTGATAAGACAGACCTTGGGTACTTAAATTTATTGTGAGCATTCCCATTGGCAAAAGTTGTGGATTTTCCGGTTTGATGATTCTATATCCTGATGATCAAAGGGGTTCGGAATGAAAACGGAAAACAAGTTTTTCAATTGAGAAAAAAACTCTTTATGCGAGATACATTGAGAAGAAAACTTGTGAGGAAAATAAGTAAGAATTGTAATTAGTTCTTCAATGAAATGCACATTAAAATATGCCTTTTCAATAGGAAAGATCCGTGATTGCACATGAAAATACCCAGCAGCCTAACCACATTACAGGGTTGTGCTCTTAATTCCCCAGTGAGATTTAAAGGGGTAGGGAAGATGATTGAAATCACTCTGGGTCAAATAAGTCTAAGCTATGGATCACCTCTTTCAAGTCTCAGAAAAATAAGGTAAGAGCGGTTTGTGATGCCACTCAATTTTGAAAAGAAAAACCAACAGAAATTAGGACAAATCCACCACACATGATTGCATAAACAACCTCATTAGATGCACAACGACGTATAAAATCTTGTTGTAATGTAAACTTACAAACATAGCCAAAAGTATTTGCCGGAAAATAACTTAATGATGTTGAAAGCCAGTATCCTGAGCCTAGAGAAGGCCAGTTATCTGAAGCCTTACTAGACTACAATAACATACAATGCAGTAAGTTGGAAGCAGTTCAAAGAAAAAAAAGACCATAGATCTTTATAGCACAAATTCAGCAGTATCACTCCATTTCTAAGCACTTGCTCTACTACAAGGAAATCGACTTTGTTTAACAAGTGATGGAACATTATTGTCACAAAGAACATTTGAATTCAGGGAAAGGAAACTCGATTCACGGATCTTATGATTCAAAAGGCCAATTGGAATACTCCGAGTAGTGATTATCCGGATGATTGGTCACTGAGCTGGTTTCAGCAGTTCCATGATTTTGAGTACGCGAATGAGCTGAACCAAAAGGCCACAAGAATGACCATCGCCTACGCCTCTCAGAGTTATCGCTTCTGGTTTCCCTTCCACCAAACCTCCTACTACTACTTCGAGTGTGTTCACTAGAGTTACGATTTCTCTGCTCTGATGCCAGCTCATGCCGACAAACAGGGCAAGAACTACGTTGTTCTAGCCAAGGAACTATACAATCTGAGTGATACAAATGTTTGCACGGTAACTTCCTAGCTTGAGAACCTAACTCAAATTTCTCTTTGCAAACAGGGCAGTGTGCATCAGATCGAACATCTTTCTTTGAAATCTTGACAGTAGGAAGAGCATCAATGGAAGATCTTGAAGCTGGAGGAGGGACACGTTGATCACTAATGGTTAGATGTTCAAAGAACTCTTCTACTCCAGGACCAACAAAATAATCACCACCATTTTCCGGTCTGAACCCCAAAGCTTCATTAAGGAACTCCACAAGCCCACCATTGCCAGGCATCCTAACAGGCATATCACCACTAAAAATTAGCAATGGATTCCAAATACTACCATGCTCAGTTCCCATATCTGATCGCCCTCTATTATTGCTTCTTACTGAGGTTTGTTGCCTTAAAAAGTTTGAGACAGCTTCTATAAACCTTGGCCTTTGATTGTTATCTTCCAAGCTCACGGTCAGTATCTCATCAAGTTCTTGTATAAAGCCTCCATAACAATGGGAGCAAACTGCATTTTGTTGTCGTATTTCTACTGGCTGCCTACAGGTATAACACCAATGAGTATTTCTTTCACTCATCTTCCCTCTCCCAAGCTCTTTCCTCTTTTGAACCCACTTACACCACTGAAGCTTCCCCCCTCTGACTAATTAGCCAACTTTATACCTAAAAGATTCCATAGAAAATGTTAGACATTGTTCAACAATTATAATATAGTACATGATCAATAAAATTAGCATTAATCAATGCTGTTACAGCATCCCAGGCTTTCTTCAGTGAAAAAATCCTTTAAAGTAGATAAATCCTTTAAATCCTTTAAATCCTTTAAATCCTTTCTTCAATGAATGGCAGAAAACCAACAATCTCCATTGCCACCCCCTCCATAAGAGAATTTGAGAAAGGAAAAGAAATCATCATCAACAAACAAAATTATTCAACTTCAAGTAATCAAATTAACATTTAAAATCCAGAAATCCATAGTTACTAACAATTCTATTGGCTTGATCTTTGCAGATCTTACTCCATATAATCATTGATACACATTCTATAAATGCAAGCACAGAAACAAATCCTAGCATTGTGAGCTTTGACATGAATCATCCATAGCACTGACTATAACAAATCAAAACATCTAAGCATCAACAAATAACTTCAGAAAAATAAAATACAAAAAATGAAGTGCAAAAACATTAAAAAAAAAGGAAGAAGAAGAAGAGCTCTTGCTATTACAATTATCAGAATTTCAAGAAATAGAAACTTAAATCCAAATCAAACAATATTATCAACATCCCATTTCAGCAAATTAAAGCAAATGCACTAACTAAACAGTCAAATGATCAGAAATGCATTGCAAACTAACCACCACTCAAAAAAAAAGTGTTGGATAATTATCATATACCTTTGATCCAATGGCTAAAATGGCAAGAAAACAGAAAACCCACATCAGAATTACAAGTACATAGCTACTTAGTACAAGCTAGTAATTGATTTGAGAGGTTAGTGAGTGAGTGAGTGTGTGTGAGAGAGAGAAAGTGAGAAAGTAAGTGAGGAGTGAGGAGTGAGGAGTGAGGAGTGAGAGAGTGGAAACAGTGTTATAATTTGTCTGTTAAAATAAGACTGCGGTGCATGCTGTCTTTGTCTAACTGTATGGGGATGGAATCATTTATTGGGATTGGGCTGCACGTGGCTCATGTGATGGGCTCTTTTTAATCCTTATCAATTCACCAACTACACTTTGCCACTTTCAAATTAGCCCATATCTATTCTTTACCCAATGGCCCGTGATAACTATTATTATTTTTTTTTTTTGACAAAATACTTTAAACTCTCGTATATTATTACTCAGTTTCACAAAGATCGCATCCTTTCAAATATTCAAAATAATGTTTTCTTAATAAAATTATTATGGATTAATAGTATAAATATTACTAAAATTAAAATTCAAATATGAGTGAACCTTATTTATACTTTTAGTCTCTGGTTTTAATGTAACAACGTCATTTTGAATATTTGACCGAAGACATAATAATATTGGATAGAAAATCTTATCTCCGTTTCACAACCATTCTTTATAATTTTAATTATAACATTTAGTCCTCTTGATTTTTTTTAATTTAAAAATAATTAGTTTGATACTTCACTGATAGTTAACCGATTATATAAACGGAATTGAGTACCTGATTTTAATATAAAATAATAAAATGACAAAAGTAATCTTAAAATAAATAATTATTATTAATGAGTTTCATGCTAACTAATTCCATCCATCTTTTTATGGGGTTTAATTAGATATTGAGTATCTTGAACAATACTAATAAGATTAAAATTATTTTTTATTGACTCTATACTCTAACTTTTTAGTAATTAATTGGGTATTATAATTGTTGAACAATTCTAATAGGATTAAAATTATTTTTTCATTGATTGTCTCGTTAGTTATTTTCTTTAAGGTAAAATGTTAAAGATGTTAATTATTATAATTAAAATTGCAAGGGATAAATATGGAACATAGTAGCAATAATATATGGGAGTTTAGTGTATTTACTTTTTTTTTTCCTTTCCAATTTCTTTAAGATAACTTATAGTTAAATTTATTTATTGTTATTTCTTTGAAAGTAAAGCATAGTAAACTAATTTAAACTATTTTGTTTTGGCTTTTTAATTTGAGAGAAATAAGTTTGTTCCATAATAAGTAAATCCCAAATAAAAGAAGTCACTATAGTTTCATAAAATCTTACTATTCATCATTATAATATTTTTCTTAGCAAAAAAATTCATTACAATCTTTAAAATTTCTAACTCAAGTCATTCCGTCTATTTTCCCAACGAAAGCGAACTGAAATGTATGAACAAATATTTTAACCCTTATTTAATACTAAAAATTATTGCTAAAAAGTCAATCATTCAATCAATCCATGCACCCTTTCTCTTCCACTCTTTTTCCTTCCACCATTTTTATGCAACGCCCTTATTCTTTCACCTTTTTTTCACAACGCTTGAACAAGCAGTGTGATTCATATCAAAGACACCAACATTGATAAATAAATTATTATTATTTATTTATTTTCTTAAGAGTAAATTTCAAAAAAAAAAAATGTCATATACTTTCTTGAAATCTCATTATTTATCACTAGATATTTTTTTAGCAAAAATTTCATTATACATTTTAAAGTGTGTCATTAAAGTTACTCTGTTAATGTCAATAGTTAAGTTTAAGGGAAAGTACATCACGTGACTTGCACATACTACTGTTTAAGGTCTTTTTGGTCTATTGCGAAATAAAATGGCCAAACCCCTAATTCTCAAATTGATTGCTTGGTAATTGAAACGAAAAGCATAAGGGGTAAATATGGCTCTTGACGAGGTAATAAGGATCACTGAGGAATATTTTGATTCGTACATGGTACATGGTAAACATAAAAACTATTTGATTTTTGTTGCATTCATGTTGTTCATGATTTATGCTATAATATGATGACAGTACTATGGTTAAAAAAAATGATATTTCAGTATAGATTTGTGTTACATTTATATAAAATTTCATTTGGTCCGAACTGTGTACTTGTCCGAGTTACTCTGTTGACATACATGTGGTCCTACAAACTATCCCTTTTTTTTGTCTTTTCAAATAAATTTATTTCCTTTTTGTGTGTGTGTGTGTTTCTTATATGGTAAATTTTTCTTTATAATGTAGAACCTGATAATATATTATTTACAATCAAATTGCATCACAAAGGTATAATTAGAGGGAATAAATAGAATTATGAAAGGGGTGAAGTGGATTATATTGACTCCCTATGAGTGATATAAAACATGGGTTAGTGAAGTTACAAACTGATGTTGATATAAATAGAGTTCCTTATATGGGTGTGCAAAATTACAAAGTGAGAGAAATATATTGTAATCATATAGGTTAACTAAGTACCCAACGAGTTACATGATATTGAAGTTGAAGAACATGAAAAAGGTAGAATGAATGAAAAAAAAAAGAAGGTATGGTAATTGTAGAGGTGGATAAGGAAATACTATGAGAGATAAACCTATTGGTCACCAGTCAATAACTATTGTAATTAGGCAAAATTCAGTTATTAGAGACAATGTTTTGAAAATCGGACCAAATTACGAACTGGTTAGGCTAAGAGGTCAAGGGGTCAACTTGGGTTAATTCGGACAAAAAATCAAATGACATCATCATGACGCCATAAACAAATTTAATATATTAATAATCTAAAAAAATACTTTTATCTAACTATAAATGTTTATTAAATCATAATACTTCAAAATTTGTGAAATTTTCTTTTATTTAAAAATTTTACTGTATTAACAAATGACTCAAAATGATAATAAATCACATATATTATTTAGTTATTGATTTATCTTAGTGAATTAATAAAGAAATTAAAGAATATAATTTTATTACTAAAAAATAGCAACAGCCCCAAAAATATTAATATTGAATCCAACATTAAAACGTAAAAGATAACATTTCAAAACTCAAAATTGATAATAGCTCATAAGTGTTATTGGGCTGAAATCCAAACTAACAATCAACTCAAAATAGAAAAAAGGGTAAAAAAGAAAAAAAAAACCCTATTAAACCGGTCAAAACCGGTTTTTTGACCGGTCAAATCGATCAAACCCGGGTTTTGATAGGTTTTTAACCGATTTTTGCAGGATAATCAGACCGGTCCAACCGTTCAAAACACTGATTAGAGATAGTGGCTTATGCGATCATGAAAATGGTAGGAATGATCAAGAACAATCATAACAAGAACACCCAAAGCATGAACAGATTAAAAAAAAAGTTGTAGTATAACTTGCCAGACCATAAATAATTTAGAGCAAGAATAACCAAAGTAAGATCCTGAGCAAGTGCAGTTAGAACAACAATACAGAGAGGTAGATCAACAAGAGCATGTGTCGTTAGTGTTACGTGAAAAAGAAGTAAACAACCAATGTGGCAAGAAAACGAAGAGTTAGTGCGATAAAAATATAAAAACCAAGTGTAGCAATACACACAGTTTGAGTAGGAGGGAGTTCTCACCCAAGAATATGAGCAAAATATAAAAGAATTTGTAGTTGAGGAATCTTCTAGTTCAGATATAGAGATTACCAGATATTGAGATTACCAAATGTCTAGTTCGATAGAGATGGCTTTGGTGGATTTTCTGAATACTATAGAGATTACCAAATGTATAAGAAAAGCAATGACTAACAATTTTAGAATCAGGTTATGAATGACGAGAATGCTATATCCTCTGTGTAATATTATCATATTCTATTCTGTCTAATGTTCAAAATAACGTAACTTTACTAAAATCAGGAGTTAAAAGCATAAATATTACTAAATTCACTTTACAATTATTAGACCATAATTAACGACGTAATTTTAATATAAGACATAATAAGACACGATAATTTTGAACATAATATCCCATCTCATGAATGAGTCTGTCGTGAAAAAACAACTCCAAACAAAATAGTTAAGGATTAGGAACAAATGTATTAAAAGAGTTAAAGAAAAAGAGGAGGAGAACAGCTATGTAGTAGAAATAGACTAACACTAACTTTCAATATTATATAAATGTCAAATATCTAAAGTCAATTGTGAGATGATAATGTGAATGTTGGGTTTCATAAAAATCTCAATTCTTCATATGATGAAGGGAATGTACCTCCATTTTCATAATCTGACATCAATACAATTTATAATAGCCAAAATCTAATATATGAGATTATAATAAAATTTGGGAGTAAGAAAGAATTTAAGGAAGTTGTGATGAATTATTCTATTGTGGGTGAACATAATGTAAGCATATATACTAATGACAATACACAACTGAGAGCAAAATATGAATCACCTTGCAAATAAAGCATTCATGCAAGCAAGATTTTAACTCTTTAGTCCAATGATTACGTGGTGTTTAATGATTAACATACAAACTCCATACATAGTTGAAAAAAATAGAAGCATAGTAGTTGAATGGTTATCGAGAGATTTTTGGAGAGTTTTAAATCAAACTTGATAACATATACTAAACAATTGAGACAAAGTGTTAATGAGCACTTTAAGAGTGATATAAATAGCTCAAAATCATACAAGGCAAGATTTAAGAAAACCTTTGGTTGCCTCAACGAGACTTAACAATGGGGAGCTTGCCACTAGAAGCGATATTGGATCCTCTGTCAAAAATTATTTTATCATATTTTATCTAATGTTCAGAACGATGTAGTTTAACCAAAATTAGGGATTAAAAGTATTAATATCACTAAAATCAATTTACAAGACTCTAACCAAGAAATGAATTAAGCCTACCATGTAATTTTAATATTGGACATGATAAGATAAAATAATTTTGGAGAGAGAATCTCATCTCACTATGGCACGTCGTTTAGTACCAAATTAAAATGCCTACTTCAAATAATACAAATAGCAACTTGGAAGTAGGGTCGATCCCTCGAGGAACGGGTACACAATTAACTTTAGTTAATTCCACAGTGTAACAATTCAATTTTATTGTATCAAACTAATTAAGCTTAACAATTAATTAAACAAATTAACAAAAGAAAATCACAAAAATTATGATCTATCAAATAAGCAAAATTCGGCAATTAATAAATCCATACTAATCAAATTTATATCGATCCTAGACTCATAAATTAATTAACTTTTACAAACCAATTGGTTATAGATTACTGAGAATCAGCTCTGACATAATCCAATTTTTCCTTAATAATAGGTAATTAACAAGAATCAGCTATAAATTAATTACCCCTAATTAAATCTCAATTTAGCTGGAATCAGCCAACACTAAATTTAAAGATTTAATTGCATTAGTAATTAGAAAAACCCAATTTTAGTAAATTACAATCATCAACAGTATGTCATAATTTACTAACCTTTAATTCCCTCCTACCTGATGGTAGTTTTACTACTTAATTAATTAATCAATTAATTACAGATACTTAATAGGAAATTAATTTAGCATTGCATTGATTAAAATAATGTGATCAAGATTAAATTAATCGCAACATTATCATTAAATACAGGGAATTTCTAGAATTTGTTCAAGTTAATTTAATACGCACATTTTGGTCTCACGATCATATTTTAATTAGCACTTCATTATTAATGCCGAAAAATAAAATTAAGCTATCACCATAATTAAACAATACTTAAACTATTTACTGAATATAAAATAAAATTAAAATAAAAGAGGGACGGTAGAAGAAAACTTATTGCTTTGGATTGGTGAGAACCACGTTGATGTAACTAGATAGTTGAACTCCAAGATAGACTCCACCCTTGCCAATGCTAATCCACAAACTATTGCTCCTTTAATAATGAATGTACTGGATTGATATAATTAATAGGATATACTTAACTAAAAAAAATGATTTATTTTAACTACTAAAACAAAGACTCATAATTAAAATTGGAAACACGACTTAATATTTTAGAACATGTCTACAACAAAATAAACAAAATTAATGAACATTATCTTATTGAGAATTGGATTGAATTCAGAATTCTTAGGGAATTTTGAGACAATTGTTAAACTTAAAAAATGAAAGACTTTGAATGCTCTTAAAATTCTATTTCCTGGAAACGAGTTCAAGTACTGATCCATTGCATTAACAATCACAAAATCCAATTCGATCAATTAATTAATGCATATCTTTACCCAAAATTGAATCCTCAATAAACTTGCATGTCTGACTACTTATTAAGTTATACTTCAACAACAAAATGCTTGAAGAAAATTAAAGATAAACTCAAAATTCAATACTTCTTTATCGGATATAAACTAGAATACTTCAATGTTAATGAAAAAGAATTCTATCAAAATAGTGGATAAATACGTCAAAACATTAAAACATAAAAATTTAAATGCGGATTTAATTAAAAGACACTAGAAATTCGACTTGAAACAAAATTCAAAAGAATTCAAAAGATGGGATAGGATGGGGTGATTTTCAAACTAGTCTGTTCCTACTATTTATAGGCAAAAAGACAACCTATAATCCTAAAAGTATGCAACGTATTCCTGCTTAAACTCCAGAATCAAATCTTCCAAAATTTCAGGAAACAAATTTGATAATCCCCGAAAAGCTTCAACGTTTCAACAACTCTTAACTTTGACACATTCTCATCCTTATCAGCACCTTTTTTTTCACGTTTCCAAGATTTACTTCAGTAAATACTTTTCTTCACAATCTCCATAAAACCTGCACAAAATACGCACATTATTGCTAATAAAACAACTTAAAATACTAAATAATAAAACCTAAAATTATACTTATCAATTCCCCACACTAAACTATGTGTGTCCTCAAGCTTATTCAAGACACTTTATTCACAAGAATCCAAAAATTAAATATCTCACATTCAAATCGAGTTCAACCTTCATTCCACAATCCCAATCCTTGTATTAAAGACACAAAATATCATTTTCTTCAAAATTAAAAAGTACAAGAATGAATAATCTCATAAATATTAGTTATGCCTCAACTAAACACTCAAAATATCTCATTTAGGTATTCCACTCAAATAGAATTATACAAGACTTCTTACCATAATTTTGCAAATATGTCACATTTCAACAATCTCTTGTCAAAATCAAATTCATGAATCAAAAGGTCTTTTATTGGTTGTATTGGGGCTAGGGTAAAGGAGGTAGGATAAAAAAAAGAAGAATGAAAATGGCTAAAAATCAAGTTAAGGTGCTTTCAATTACGTCTAAGCAAATGATTCCCACACTAGGTCTTTTATATCAATTGCAAACAAGCAAATATATATGTTTTCTTTTTCTGTTCTTGTTTGATCAAACAGAACCTTTTTCCACTTTTTTTTTCTGTTTTTCTTTCTTTTCTTTTTTTTTTTCAACAAAAGAACACTTAGTTCTTCAAAAAAAAAATCAAATTGTATTTGCTTGCTTCTTAACCAGCCTAAGAGGATTATTTCAAACATTATTCGTCTTGCTATAAGCACCTTGAAGACAAAGGGAAAATAGAGAGTTAAAAGGGCTAAGGTGTATTTTAAATAGGTTAATATATCAAAGAAAAAGTTTCAAGCTTCAAAAGGGTTAACTAAAGATTTATTTTAGGGTAGGAAAGAAACTAAATCTAAAATCGGTTAACCTAAATGCCTTTATCATTTTCATGTAATAATAATTCCAACATCAATGGTTCCATGTGTACAACAATGCAAAATTTGTAAGATCGTCAATGTACATTCTTTCACTCAACAAGAAAAAATCATTCAAGCACCAAAAAGTGGTTTTGCATGCTTAGGCTCAATCCTCACTTAAGGTAGGTAAATAAAATTCATTCTCACATTTTATCATTTTTTGAAATATACAAAGACATATTTGAAATCCAAATACAAGGATTCCTCATCTTTCAACCATACTCGATTATCATGATTGATATTTAAAACTAGATTCTTGTCAAAACACATAAATCAAGAAAGAATTTTTTAAACTCATAATTAAAACATTTAACAAAACACATAAACACAAATAATCCACCTCCCCACACTTAAACTTTGCTTGACCCAAGCAAAAGCATAAGTAGGACAAGGCTTCAACAAATTACTACAACCTATCTAATTATGACTAAAACAGAAAATAAAATTGTGCAAAGAATGTAGAACTACTGCCCTGAATTATTCCAAGGTTCTTGAACCTCCATTCTCTTCAAACCTACAAGACAAAAAATTAGAAAAGATTAAATTCATAGGAAAGACAAATTATAAAAATAAAAATTATTGGGTTGCCTCCTAATTAGCGCCTTCATTTAAAATCGTTGGCTAGACAAAGAAATATGTGGTTAGTAAAAATATTTTGGCAATGCCAAATTGAGCTCTTCCACTGTACTAACCTGAACATTCTCATAAAAAGGTTTCAACCTTTGTCCATTTACTTTAAACATCTTTCCTGATTCCAAACCTTTAATTTCTACAGTTCCGTTAGGGTAAACAGATACTATCTCAAAGGGTCCAATCCATTTAGATTTTAATTTACTTCCTATCAATCTTAATTTAGACTGAAAAAGTAGTACTTTATGCCCTATTTGAAACTGTTTCTTTCGTATCATTCTATCATGCAACATTTTAGTTTTTTCTTTATACCACAAAGCATTATCATAAGATTCTAGTCTCAACTCCTCTAACTCTTGAAGTTGTAATTTCTTCTCTTCCCCACACTTAAATGTGTCCATATTAATTTGTTTAATAGCCCAGTATGCTTTATGTTCAATTTCTACTGGAAGATGACACAGTTTACCAAATATGAGCCGGTATGGGGACATCCCGATCGGAGTTTTGAAAGCAGTTCTGTACGCCCACAAAGCGTCATCCAATCGCATACTCCAATCCTTTCGAGAGGTATTAACAGTTTTCTCCAAAATTTGCTTAATCTCACGATTGGAGACTTCCGCTTGGCCATTTGTTGTGGATGGTAGGTGTGGCCAAACGGTGGTGTACTCCGTATTTCTTCATTAAAGCTTCGATCGTGAGATTCCTTGGTCACTTATGATAGCTCGTGGTACTCCAAATCTGCTAAAAATGTTAGATTTTAAAAACCCTGCAACAACCTTAGAATTATTAGTCCTGGTGGCTTGTGATTCCACCCACTTCGATACATAATCTATAGCTAGTAAAATATACAAGTTGCCAAACGAACTAGGAAATGGGCCCATAAAATCCATACCCCATACATCAAAAATTTCACACACAATTATCGGCATTTGGGGCATTTCATCTTTGTTTGTTATATTTCCCATTTTTTGACATTTCTCGCAACTTTTACAAGACAAATATGCATATCTAAATAGTGTATTCCAAAAGAAACCACTATCTAGTATTTTTCTAGCCGTTCGCTTTGGACCAAAATGTCCACCACATGCATACATATGACAATGATTCAAAATTTCATTAATTTCACTTTTCGAAATGCACCTTCTAATTATTTGATCTGAACCAATTTTCCACAGATAAGGCTCATCCCATAAAAAATATTTTGAATCATTTTTAATTTTCATTCTTTGTGCATGTGATAGTCCCTTAGGAAATGCTTTACTTACCAAATAATTTACCATGTCCGTATACCAAGGTTCCTTACCAATCTTACCAGTAAGGGTCAAAAGATGCTCAACTGGAAAGGTCTCTTGTATGGTCAAACGGTCTTCTTCTTGAACCAATCTACTCAAATGATCCACCACATTATTTTCTGCTCCTTTTTTATCCTTAATCTCCCAGTCAAATTCCTGTAAGAGCAAAATCCACCTAATTAGTCTGTTTTGATTCTTTCTTTTGTAACAAATACTTCAAAGCTGCATAGTCAGTATAAACAATAATTTTAGAGCCAAGTAAATATGATCTAAATTTCTCAAATGCAAATACTATAGCTAATAATTCTTTTTCGGTTGTAGTATAATTGCATTGAGCTTGATTTAGAGTTTTTGATGCATAATAAATCATATGGCTCTCTTTTCCATCTTTTTGACCAAGAACAGCTCCTACTGCGTAATCGCTTGCATCACACATCAGCTCAAATGGTAATTCCCAACGGGGTGGTTGAACGATAGGGGCTGAAACCAATTTCTCCTTCAGTATATCAAAAGCTAACTTTCTCTCTTCTGTTAGATCAAACGGAACATCATTCTGCAATAAACGCGTCAGGGGTTGTGCTATTTTTGCAAAATCTTTGATGAACCTCCTGTAAAAACCTGCATGTCCCAAAAAACCACGAATTTTCCTAACGTTAGATGGGTAAGGTAATTGAGAAATTAAATCAATCTTAACTTTATCAACTTGAAGTCCCTTTTCAGAAACTACATGTCCAAGAACAATTCCTTCTCTAACCATAAAGTGGCATTTTTCATAATTTAAAACCAAATCTTTTTCAACACATCGATGCAACACTTTATCAAGATTTTCAAGGCAATCATCAAAGGAATTTCCATATACGGTAAAATCATCTATAAAAATTTCGATGCAATGTTCTATTAAATCTGAAAATATACTCATCATGCATCGCTGAAAAGTTCCTGGAGCATTGCACAAACCAAAAGGCATGCGTCTATATGCAAACGTTCCAAATGGGCAAGTAAAAGTGGTTTTTTCCTGATCTTCTTGTGCTACAAAAATCTGAAAATAACCGCTATATCCATCAAGAAAACAGAAAAATAACTTACCCGCCAGTCTTTCAAGCATTTGATCTAGAAATGGCAAAGGAAAATGATCTTTCCTGGTAGCAGAATTTAATTTCCTAAAATCAATACACATTCGCCATCCGGTTTGGAGACGCACAGGAAACAATTCATTTTTTTCATTTCTTACCAATTCGAATCCAGATTTTTTTGGTACCACATGTACCAGACTCACCCATTTGCTATCAGATATCGAAAATATTATTCCCAATTCAAGAAGTTTTAATATTTCTTTAAGTACCACTTCTTTCATATTTGGATTTAATTTCCTTTGTGGATCCCTGACTGGTTTAGAATCTTGTTCAAGAAAAATTTTATGCATGCAAACACTTGGACTTATCCCTTTTATATCTGCCAAAGTCCACCCTATTGCCGCTTTATATTTTCTCAAAAGTCTAATCAATCTATCTTCTTGACTCTGACTGAGATTTTTATTAATAATAACAGGCAATGTTTCTTTTTCACCTAAAAACACATATTTCAAATGTTCAGGCAAAATCTTCAATTCTAATACGGGTGCCTGCAAAAGAGAAGGCAAAAGTTTGTCAGTTGTGTTCTGTTTGACCAAACAGGATAACTCAGAATTATTAGAAAATTCTTCTAAAGAATAAAGTGACATAATGGCATCTCGTAGTTCATAATTTTGCAATTCTTTTGCCTCAACATCTGTCAAACTTGTTGTGATTGCTAATTCCAATTTATCCTGCATAAAATTCATCTCAAATTGATCTTGGACAAATGGCTCAAAAATATCAACAACATTACAATTTTCAATATCATGGGGATGTTTCATAGCATCATAAATATTAAAAGTCAAAAACTCCCCGTTGAATTCACAAGTTAAGGTTCCTTTATCCATATTAATTTGGGCTTTCACAGTCTTTAAAAATGGTCTTCCCAATAATAAAACTGCAGATTTTTTATCATAATTTTTTCCATGTCAAGAACATAAAAATCTGCAGGATATATGAATTCATTCACTTTAATGAGCACATTTTCAAGAACACCAAGTTGATATGCTAATGATCTGTCTGCCAATTGAATTACAACTCGTGTTTCAGAAAGGGGTCCCATATTAGATTCATCATATGTAGACAAAGGCATAACATTTATTGATGCTCATAAATCAAACACAGCACTTTCTACCATTTTATCCCCAATTATACATGGAATGGCAAACATACTTGGGTCCTTGCATTTTGGTGGTAATTTTTTTTGAATTATCGCTGAAACATTTTCACTTACCACCACTTTCTCATCCTTTGGTTTTTTAATTTTTTTGGCCAAAAAATCTTTTAGAAACTTTGCACATTTTGGCATTTTCCGAATTGCTTCAAGGAAAGGAATATTAATTTCAATCTTGCTGAATATGGGGAGAATATCACTCATGTCGTCATCATTCACATCTCGATTTAACCTGCCAGGAAAAGGAGGAGGTATTTTAATATCAGAAATATTCTTATTTAAATCAACTTTTACCTCAGATTTCTGACTGTCATCCATTTGGTCTAACAGAACCCTTTTTCCTGTTTGTTTTTCCTTGATTTTTGATGTAGGTTCCTCTAACTGCTTCCCACTCCTTAATGTTATTTGACTAACATTTTCCTTTGGATTTGGTAGAACCTGTGAAGGCAGCCTCCCTTGATTTCCTTCTAAAGAATTTACGGCGGTGGATAACTGAGTAATTTGGTTACTCAACCCTGTTATACTTGCGCGAGTCTCGTGCTAAAATTTTTGCACCTCCACTTGAGTCTTAATAAGTCCTTGCTGCATACTTTGAGTGGTGGCGGCTAATGTTGTAATCAAATCCTCTAAATGTACACCTCCTCTTAAAGTGGGTACAAGAGGTTGTTGGGCAACGGGAACCATCATTTGCTGTTGTGGCTAGACATGACCACGGTTCACGAACTGCCGGTTACGGTTCGTGAACCGCCGGTTCACTGTTCCACGAAGGGTGGAACCTGAACCGGCCCTTGGAGTCACGGTTACGGTTCGTGAACCGCCGGTTCACGGTTCGGTCACGGTTCCAGTTTTGCCCCGGTTTCGGTTCCATCCCGGTTCCGGTTTCGTCCCGGTTTTGGTTCCGGTTCCGGTTTCGGTTTTGATTCCGGTTCCAGTTTTGGTACAGTTTTCTCACGGTTCGACTTTTAAAAAAAATGACAATATGAATTGTGATATACTTTACAAATTTTACAAGATGAAACAAAAGAAGTTTGGTATAATTTACAATGTGAAAAATAAGAGAAGTTTGATATAATTCACAAATTTACAAGGTGAAAAAAAAGAAGTTTGGTATAATTTACAATGTGAAAAATAAGAGAAGTTTGATATAATTCACAAATTTACAAATTTACAAGATGAAAAAAAAAAGTTTAGTATAATTTACAATTTGAAAAATAAGAGAAGTTTGATATAATTCACAAATTTACAAATTTAAAAAAAGAAGTTTAGTATAATTTACAATGTGAAAAATAAGAGAAGTTTGATATAATTCACAAATTTACAAATTTAAAAAAAAGAAGTTTAGTATAATTTACAATGTGAAAAATAAGAGAAGTTTGATATAATTCACAAATTTACAAATTTACAATGTGAAAAGTAACAAGTTTGATATAATACGTACAAGTTTACAAGTTTGATATAAATGAAAAAATACCTCATTTTATTATTGAAATATAAAATTTTGACCTAAATATCGAATTTCGAGTTGGCCATTTACATATATGAATAATGAATCATGATACAACATTTACTAAAAATTAAACTTTTCATTCATAAAAGTAATTTGAGTACAAGTTAATTGACCTAAATTTTAATCATCTAACTCTTCAATGTCATCATCGGGATCGGGATGGATGAAATCCGTGAAATAGGAAACTCCGGTTGAAGATCCGGTACTAACATTGCTCGTTTCGGAAATGTCGGTGTCGTAATCTAAATCAATGTCATCCGACTTGTCCATTTCTTGTGCTCTCAAAAGTGCCTTGTGCCAATCATCCACGAATGCTTAGATTTCTAATGATCTTGGTAATAATCGGGACCGATGCTCGTCTAAAATGATTCCTCCCGCACTAAAAGCTTGCTCCACCGCTACGGTTGATGCCGGAATTACAAGAATATGTTTTGTGATAATAGAAAGGATTGGATAATCCTTCTCCTTTCCCTTCCACCATTCTAGCACGGACCACTCGTGAAAATCCTTATCTTCATCACAAACCTCAAAAGTAGTTGTTAAATATCTATCAAGTTCCGTATCAGTACCGGATCTTGGTTTTTTGTGTGAAGAATATATAGATTTACCAAGTTTACGTGGTGCTATAGAAAACATTGATGGAGTACTAGTATTTTGATGTGATGCACTACTAGTAGAACCATCAATATTAGATCCGGTACTAATAGGAACTTGACTACCATATTTAGAAAGAAATTCATTAAATAAATCACGAAGAAGAAATTTTACTTCTCCTATAATCTCCTTAGTATCTTGAGGTTTATATTCTACATTGTTAGAAAAAAATGAATCTACACAACTATTATATGCAGTAATATATTCTTCTAAAATATTAAGTTTTTGACGTGGATCAAAAACAGAAGCAATTAAATATGTAGGTGGAATTTTTCGGTAATAGTTAAGCCATTTTATTAACATATATCATATATAGGAAGTGATAAAACAGAGTCATCTTTAAATTGTTGTAAAATACCAACAACATCACATGCAATGTGAATAAATAGATGAGAAGTAGGATAATAAACACCAGATAAAATTTCAGTAGCATCTTTAAAAACCTTTAAAAGTTGTAATAATTTACAACAAATTTCCCACATATTAGGATGCAAAGAAATATCATCTACATGATTTTGCATAAAAAAAAGTACATAATAAAGTACTATATTGTGTAGATGCATTCAATAATTTATAAGTTGAATTCCACCTATTAGGAACATCTTTACTAAATCTTTTTGGTTTGCGTCCATTTTCCGTACAAAATTTTACCCATAGTTTCATTAAATTTGGACGGATCCATAAAAGACTAATTGCCTCTTTAATAGGAGTAATATACGTATTTAGTGTTTTTAAACCATCTTGTACCGCTAAATTTAATATGTGGCATGCACACCTAATATGAAAAAAATTTTCACCTATTATTGGTTGACAAAGAGTTTTTAATTGACTAATTCAAGCCGTATTAGCCGAAGCATTATCAAAGCCAATTGAAAATTTTTTTCTAGATAAACCATATTCATCTAAAATAATATTCAATAAATTAGATATATTATTTGCGGTATGTCTTGCTTCAAAATGACGAAAAGCAATAATTCTTTTTTGTATTTTCCAATCACTATCAATCCAATGACAAGTTACTCCCATATAAGAATGCATTTTCCATAAATCACTCCAAATATCGGAACATATAGAAACACTACCATTTAATTTTGAAAAAGTTTCAATTAAAATTTGTTTTTCACCTTTATAAATTTTCTTTAATTCTCTTGTTATTGTTGTTCTAGGCATTCTTTTAGCTTGAGGATTTAATGCCTCTTGACAATAATAATTAAATCCTACTTTTTCACCAAAACCAAATGATAAATGTTCTATGGCTATCATTTTGGCTAATTCGTTTTTATTTTTTTCATCCGAATATTTAAAAGGAGGAGTAGTAGAGGGAACAAACCCGGATAATTGCGATTGGTTGGTGGAAAGGCCGATTTCATGTGGATGTTTTTCCTTCAAATGTCGCGCCAAAGTTCCATAGCCCGATCCTTTCTTGAAAGCATATAAATTATTTCCGGGACAATAATTGCATTTCGCCTTGATTGGTTGTTGGTTGGAATCCAATATCTTTGTGTAATGCCTCTTGAACATATCCGATTTTAGCCTTTCTTCAACGTTGGGGCTTTCGTTTTCTCCACCACCACTAAAAATTTGCTCACTTTGGTTTGCAACAAATTGTGAGCTACCAACAATATCTCTATTAAAACTATCCATTTTATAGTAAATTAAAATTAAGTAATTGAATAAATATAAATATTTATATAAATAAAATTATAACTTTAAAAGTCTATAATAAAAGTGTTTAAATAAATTAAAATAATTCAAATAATAAAAATTATTAATGAGAAATCAATATTTAATAAAATAAATAATTTTCAAAAATAATTAGCTAAAGATTTGAATAAAATAAAATAATTTAAAGTAAAGAATTAAATTTTGAATATAATGAATTAATGAGTAAAAATAATTTAATGATAACAAAAAAAGTAGATAATATAATTGATAATTGAGTATTGAGAGAATTGGGAGAATTGAGAGAATTGAGATTGAGAGAGGAGAATGGTGTGAAAATAAATTGGAAAAATTTTAGGTATTTATAGAAGAAAATTGAAAAAAAAATAAGGCAAAAAGCCTTAATCTGAAATTGTGTGAGACAAAGTCACAAAGCCACAACCGTTGGCTTTCCAACGGCCCAATTTATGGCCGTTGGATTGCCAACGGTCATAAAAGTAATGATGGCCGTTGGATGCAACAGCCATCACACTTTTTTTATTTTTTTTATTTTTTTTATTTTTTTTTATGAACCGGCGGTTAACCGCCGGTTCTAGCCATTGGATCATCCAACGGCTAGTTAATCTCGGACGTCCATTTTTTTTTTGTGAACCGGCGGTTCATGGTTCACAAAAACTATGAACCGCGGGCCGATTCCTGTTCACGGTTTGGGCTCGGCATGGGCCGGTTCCGGTTAAAATCGGAACCGTGGCCATGACTAGTTGTGGCCTATATTGTGGAGGATATAAAACTCCAGGAACTGGCTGTTGTCTATTCCCATATCTCAAATTTGGATGATCTTTCCACCCCAGATTGAATGTATTAGAATTGGGATCATGCTACTGATTTGCTGCATTAACTGAAGCTGTTTGGTCATCGTTAACTGATGGGCACAAATCATTTGGATGTCCTGGATTATTACATACTCCACAAATCTGTTGGGCATTATCCAATGTTGCCACTAAACGTTCCACTGAAGTGGTCAATGCATCAAGTCGAGTCTCAAAAGATGACATGTTCGCCGCATTTACCTGTTTGGCCGAACGGGAAACATGATATTATTGTCGGGACTCACATATTTGTGTAATCAAAACTCTAGCTTGCGCCGGAGTTTTATCCATAAATGCACCACCACTTGAAGCATCAACCGTCCTCCTTTCTTCCGGTGGCATACCGTCATAAAAATATTGGATTAGTAACTCTTCAGAAATTTGATGTTGAGGACAGCTATTACAAAGTCTTTTAAATCTTAACCAATATGCATGCAAAGATTCATCAATATCTTGTTTGATTCCACAAATTTCTTTTCTTACTGATGCAATTCTTGATGCAGGGAAAAAATTATGTAAAAAGATTCCTTGTAATTCTTGCCATGAACGTATAGAATTTGGAGTTAGACTACTAAACCATATATTAGCTTCTCCTGTTTGGGTAAACAGAAAACTTGCCAATTTTATGTATTCTTGCGTCACTCCCCGATTGTTCAATGTTCCACACACTCTTAAAAATTCATGCAAGAAGTTATGTGGATCCTCTCCAACTAAACCGTTAAATTTAGGCAACAAATTAAGGTATGACAGTTTGAGTTCAAAATCAACAGTTATAGCAGGCAATACAATGCATGAGGGCTGATAATTTATTAAGGGACTAGTTAACTCCCTTAATGTTCTTTCCCGAACGGGTGCTTGTTGTCCTCCACCTTGATTATTTCCATTCTGATTTTCTGCCATGTCAAAGTTATCAAAGGATGTGTCTTGATTCGATTCTGTTACTGAAGTATCTTCCGTTTGGGCAAACGGAGGTTGTGGAACAGAATCCAAAAATCGTCCTTGGCGTCTTTCCCTCATCTCTTTCCTTAATCTTCTTGCTGATTTCTCGATCTCTGTATCATATAAGAGATTATGGTTAGACGAACGGGTCATACACCAAGAGATAAAAGAATTAACTAAAATGAAAAGTATAACGCCGTTCCCCGGCAGCGGCGCCAAAATTTGGCATGGCCGTTTAGTACCAAATTAAAATGCCTACTTCAAATAATACAAATAGCAACGTAGAAGTAGGGTCGATCCCTCGAGGAACGGGTACACAATTAACTTTAGTTAATTCCACAGTGTAACAATTCAATTTTATTGTATCAAACTAATTAAGCTTAACAATTAATTAAACAAATTAACAAAAGAAAATCACAAAAATTATGATCTATCAAATAAGCAAAATCCAGCAATTAATAAATCCATACTAATCAAATTTAGATCGATCTTAGACTCATAAATTAATTAACTTTTACAAACCAATTGGTTATAGATTACCGAGAATCAGCTCTTACATAATCTAATTTTTCCTTAATAATAGGTAATTAACAATAATTAGCTATAAATTAATTACCCCTAATTAAATCTCAATTTAGCTGGAATCAGCCAACACTAAATTTAAAGATTTAATTGCATTAGTAATTAGGAAAAGCCCAATTTTAGTAAATTACAATCATCAACAGTATGTCATAATTTACTAACCTTTAATTCCCTCCTACCTGATGGTAGTTTTACTACTTAATTAATTAACCAATTAATTACAGATAATTAATAGAAAATTAATTTAGCATTGCATTGATTAAAATAATGTGATCAAGATTAAATTAATCGCAACATTATCATTAAACACAGGGAATTTCTAGAATTTGTTCAAGTTAATTTAATACGCACATTTTGGTCTCACGATCATATTTTAATTAGCACTTCATTATTAATGCCGGAAAATAAAATTAAGCTATCACCATAATTAAACAATACTTAAACTATTTACTGAATATAAAATAAAATTAAAATAAAAGAGGGACGGTAGAAGAAAACTTATTGCTTTGGATTGGTGAGAACCACGTTGATGTAACTAGATAGTTGAACTCCAAGATAGACTCCACCCTTGCCAATGCTAATCCACAAACTATTGCTCCTTTAATAATGAATGTACTGGATTGATATAATTAATAGGATATACTTAACTAAAAAAAACGATTTATTTTAACTACTAAAACAAAGACTCATAATTAAAATTGGGAACACGACTTAATATTTTAGAACATGTCTACAATAAAATAAACAAAATTAATGAACATTATCTTATTGAGAATTGGATTGAATTCAGAATTCTTAGAGAATTTTGAGACAATTGTTAAACTTCAAAAATGAAAGACTTTGAATGCTCTTAAAATTCTATTTCCTGGAAACGAGTTCAAGTACTGATCCATTGCATTAACAATCACAAAATCCAATTCGATCAATTAATTAATGCATATCTTTACCGAAAATTGAATCCTCAACAAACTTGCATGTCTGACTACTTATTAAGTTATACTTCAACAACAGAATGCTTGAAGAAAATTAAAGATAAACTCAAAATTCAATACTTCTTTATCAGATATAAACTAGAATACTTCAATGTTAATGAAAAAGAATTCTATCAAAATAGTGGATAAATACTTCAAAACATTAAAACATAAAAATTTAAATGCGGATTTAATTAAAAGACACTAGAAATTCGACTTGAAACAAAATTCAAAAGAATTCAAAAGATGGGATAGGATGGGGTGATTTTCAAACTAGTCTGTTCCTACTATTTATAGGCAAAAAGACAACCTATAATCCTAAAAGTATGCAACGTATTCCTGCTTAAACTCCAGAATCAAATCTTCCAAATTTCAGGAAACAAATTTGATAATCCCCGAAAAGCTTCAACGTTTCAACAACTCTTGACTTTGACACATTCTCATCCTTATCAGCACCTTTTTTTTCATGTTTCCAAGATTTACTTCAGTAAATACTTTTATTCACAATCTCCATAAATCCTGCACAAAATACGCACATTATTGCTAATAAAACAACTTAAAATACTAAATAATAAAACCTAAAATTATACTTATCAAACTAGAAGCAATTCGTGATGAGGGGCATATCTGTCTAATATTCAAAATGACGTAATTTAATTAAAACTATGAATTAAGAACATAAATATTATTAAATTTACTTTACAATTATTAGACTCTAACGATAAACCCTACCACATAGTTTTAATAGTAAACATAAGAATATAGGATAATTTCGGAGAAAGGATCCCATCTCACTAAAAGCAATTCGTGGTGGTGAGGGGCATGTGACAAGTAGCGTGTCGCGGTGCAGTAACACTTGTATTGTTAAAGGAACAAGTCTATATATATCTTTTAGACAAATTTCCGTCTCTCTCTTATTCTTTTTTCTAACTCTTGCTCGACACACATACACATAGAGTCACACTCTCTTTCTTCTTCAACTCTTCTCAAATCTTTTTCACAATACTCACACCAAATTTTTTTTCCAATCACTTCTGACAACCAATAGCACATTAATTTCAAACAAGATTCACTCACAATTCACATCAAGGGACAATCTAGATCACAAACCCACTCTTAATCAAAGTTTTCAAGTACTATTTCTTGATTGAATCATTAAAATGGAATGATGTTTGAATTTGAGTGGTTTCATGTATACTTCATATAATTTTGATTTTTTGTGATTCATTTGGCAATTAATTGATAGTTCATTGAGATAGGTACATTTTATATTTGTACACTCAAGTTTTTAATATAATGTCTAAGTAACATTTTGAAGCAAGTTCTTCATTGTTTTCACTTTATTAACATTCCATTATGTTTTAAGATGAATTTAATAGCTATGTGAATGATTAACATTAGGTGAGTTTTCATATAAACTTACATGAATTCATGCTCATAGGAAAAAATTGATTTAAACTTGCCATGTGTGTTCAACATTTGTAGTGACTTTCCATTCACTCTCACATGAGTTCAACATATAATTATTGATAGAAATGTATAATAACTATATTTTATATTTTAGGAAATCACAAGATTTTAGAAGAATTTGATCTGATATCCCAAAAATTGTAGGATAGATTAAGTTCTCTGATTTTAGAAATCATTAATTTCTCTTTCATAGCTCTATAATTGTATATGTATAGATCTATTATAATTTTCAATTAAGAAAAAGAACAGATTCAATTTCTCCAAATGTTTTTATAGGTACCCACTCAAAAGGGTTATGTGTTATAATAATCACTCTTATAAGTTCGACACGAGATCTTCTATTCAAGATTATTCTGTTTTATCATGTTCAAAATTAAAATTACGTCGTAGGGTTCACTCATCTCTTGGTTAGGATCTAATAATTGTAAAATAATTTTAGTGATATTTATACTTTTAATCCCTAATTTTAGTTAAACTACGTCGTTTTGAACATTAAACACAATAGCACAAAATAATCTTGGAGAGAAGATCCCGTCTCCGTAAGTTCTATAACTCAACTGATGTATTATTCAACTGAGTAAATTCCAATCATGTTCCAGCTCTTCCAAAAAAATGTACCCTTTTCAGAGTAAGGTCGTTTATTCATAAATTTTCCAAACATTTAAAAGTGTACTTTCAATGAGGAACCACTGTTCTAATTATTCGACCGAATTCAAATTATTTTAAAAGGCTGTGTTTGGTTGCTTAGAATTGGACCTCAGAATTGGAATTGAGAACTCCAATTCTAATTCTTGTGTTTGTTTACAAAATAAAATTTGGATTTTGAATTCATTTGCAATTCTATAATGGCTCAATTCTGCAGTTTCAATTCTTTCCTCACGGTAGATATTTCCAATTCTAATTCAAGATAGAATGGGTCAGTACGCGGGTTCTTATAAGACTCTTTCTCATCGCTTTCAGTTCTTTCTTTTTTTTCACACACTACACACATTTTAATACAACACATATTTTACACACACTACACACATTTTCACACACTACACATTTTTTCACACACTACACATAATATACACATTTTCACACACTACACATATTTTACATATAGTACATATATTTTCACACGCTACACACATTTTTTCATACACTACACAAATTTTACACATAGTACACACATTTTCACATACTACACATATTTTACACATAGTACACATTTTTTCACACTACACACATTTTCACACACTACACATATTTTACACACACTACACACATTTTCACACACTACACATATTTTACACATAGTACACACATTTTCACACACTACACATTTTTTCATACACTACACACATTTTCACACATTACACATATTTTACACATAGTACACACATTTTCACACACTATACACATTTTCACACGCTACACATTTTTCCACACACTACACATACTTTACATATAGTACACACATTTTCACACACTACACACATTTTCACACACCACACATTTTCACACACTACACACATTTTCATACACTACACATTTTCACACATTACACATATTTTACACACACTACACATTTTTTCACACACTACATATTTTTTCACACACTACACACATTTTCACGCACTACACATTTTTTCACACACTACACACATTTTCACACACTACATATGTGTAAAATATGTGTAGCGTGTGAAAATGTGTATAGTGTGTGAAAATGTGTGTAGTGTGTGAAAAAATGTGTAGTGTGTGAAAATGTATGTACTATGTGTAAAATATGTGTAGTGTGTGAAAATGTGTGTAGTGTGTGAAAATATGAGTAGTGTGTGTAAAATATGTGTAGTGTGTGAAAATGTGTGTAGCGTGTGAAAAAATGTGTAGTGTGTGAAAATGTGTGTACTATGTGTAAAATATGTGTAGTGTGTGAAAATGTGTGTAGTGTGTGAAAATATGTGCAGTGTGTGAAAAAATGTGTAATGTTTGAAAATGTGTGTATTATGTGTAAAATATGTGTAGAGTGTGAAAACGTGTATAGTGTGTATAAAATATGTGTAGTGTGTGAAAATGTGTTAAATACGTGTAGTGTGTGAAAATGAATATATTAAAAATAAATTATTGTCAATTCTAATTATTAGTGAAATCTAATTTCATACAATTTTTAAACTTTCAAACAAAGGATTTGGAGTTATAATTTAATTCTATATGAATTTTGTTGTTTTGCCAAACAAAGGAATTCAAATATTTTAGACTTTCAATTCATTGAATTACAATTCTATAATATTTAAATTCCAATTCAATTCTATTTCTGAACATCCAAACACAGCCTCTTCCATTTGGATTTCGGTAAATCGAATTCAAGTTTTGGTTGGAACTTTTTTAGAAAGCTATATGTACATGCTTTTAAAGTCTGTTCTCTGTCACAATAGAAAATATCGAAATAGACTGGAAAAAAGTGAAAAGAAAATTTTCTTAAAAAATACAAAGTACAAGGAAATTAACTAAGAGTATCAAAAAGGTACAAACAATGACTAGATATTGGATGCATTCAATTCTAAAACTCCTTAAAAATTCTAAAAAGAAAATTACAAAGATGAAAAGTTTCAGAATCATATGAACATAACGGTAGGCATATCCTCATATTGCTTTTTAACTTAGTTGTGGAGTCAACAAGTAGGATGCCACTTCAAAGCTGATGCAGAAATGATGAAAAACACTTCTAACATTTTCGTGCAACCATGGGAATCTCCACATAATCAATCTCTATCCTGGGGATTCTGTTTATCTTACGCCAATCTTCACCTTGTTCAACTCTGCATCTTTCTTTTATAATGGCACTGTCCATAATGATTAGCATTTTAAGAGATACCGGTAATCCATGCTCCGGTAATGCTTGAAGATTTGGGCAACGGCTGATGCTCAGATTATGGAGGAACTTGAGGTTGTGGAGCGATGGTAGACTAGTTAGCCTCGGGCAATTTGTAATTGTGAGTTCACTTAGACGAGGCAAATCGTTGCCATTTAATCCACTCCATCCCATCAAGTTTGGCATGTTTTGGAATATTAGAAACTCTAAAGATGGAAACCCTTTAATGGCACCAACACCACAAAAATGATGATCAACATGTAGCAAACTGGACATGTTTTCGATACAAAGATGTTTGAGGAGCGGAAGCTGTCCAAGAGATGGGAGGATGGAGCAGTATTGGCAGCTTTGAATGTGAATACTTCTAAGCTTATACAGTGGATCGCCTAGCCAACTTGGAAACATTAGGCCACTGTAATTTGTTATTGTTAGCTCCTTTAGATTTTGATGCGGTTGAAGGCCTGCGAGAACTTCTTGATGATCAATTCTATCCCCAGAGCTATTCCATTCCAAACAAAGAGTATCAAGGAATGGCTTCATGCATAAGTTTGCCTCATTTGCCTCCATCACACTGAGAACATTTTCCAAATTTGTAATGCAGATTGATCCTCTAAGGAATCTCATACCTCCTAACTCTCCAATGCCACAGCCTCTTTTTCTTCCCACTATGAATGCATAAAGAGTTTGGAGATTGACTAAATTTCCAAAATCTGTCGGCATGTAGTTAAGTTGATGCTTTACATCCAATTCAAGGTGTCGTAGGTTCGTCAGATTCTTAAAGTTTGTTGGAAGTTCAAGAAACTTAAAACAACTTTTTAGCTTGATGGTTTGTAAACCAATGAGGCTTGTGATGGATTCGGGTAGCTTTTGAATGTGATTCTCCGAAAGGTTAAGAAAGCGAAGATGTTTCAAGTAATCAATTGAATCAGGAATGTCATAAATTCCCATACAATTCAAGTCCAAGACTCTTAGGGATGATAGTTTCAGAAATAAGTCATATGGAACTTGGCTTATGCATTTGCCATTGCTAGGAGTTATCAAGAATGTTCTCAAGTTTTTACTCCAAGTGGAGGCCCTGGAAATGAACTGTTGTACATTTCCATTTGTGAGAGACAAATGGCGAGCATTGCTGAATGTTGAATGGCAATATGAATTGTCATCCTTCAGGCAGAAACATGTATTTGCAGAAACTAACTGTGCCATGGAGTGATTAAGATCATGCATTTTGTATATGGATTGGTTATGCACATTGACATGCGAAAATTGAAAAAATGACCTCCACATTAGTTCATTGAAGTAAGCACTACCAATGTCTTCCAATCTCATTTCTCCTCTAGGTTGGATAAATCCTTCTGCCATCCAAAACAGGACTAACTCATCCCTTTCAAACTCATGATTCCTAGGAAATATAGAGCAATATGCAAAACATTTTCTCAACTGTGCAGGAAGAAAATGATAACTTAATAGTAAAGCTGGAAAGATATCATTGTTTCCTTGCTTCAAATCCCACATCTCACTGTTTAAAATGGATTCCCACTCGTCTTCGCTATATCTAAAATGAAGCATGCCTCCAAGACTCTTTGCTGCTAAAGGCAATCCTCTGCATTTCTTTGCTATTTTTCTCCCTATTTGTTCCAAATTCATATTCTCCTCCAGAACCTTATTTGAGAATGCTCTTTGTTTCATCAGTTCCCAGCAGTCCTTTTCATTTAAAACTTGCATATTACATTCTGGAACCGTACCAAGAATGGATGCCACTATTGTACTCCGAGTGGTTACAATAATTTTGCTCCCTGTAAGTCCAACTTTAAAAGTTGAACACAAAGCATCCCAATCCCCATACTTTTCAGTCCAGTAATCATCTAACACGAAAAGAAACTTTTTTCGACTGAGTAAAGTTTGAAGTCTAGACTGAATAGGATCCAGGTCTGTCAACTTGCATGTTTTCCCAGTCAGGGATTCAATAATTGACTTACAGATCCTGATGAGATCAAAATTGACAGACACCGAAATCCACACTCTGAAGTCAAAGTTCTTCACTACCCTCTCATTGTTGTAAACAATTTGTGCAAGAGTTGTCTTGCCAATCCCTCCCATACCAACAAGGGGAATCACAGAGAAATTGCTCCTACAAGATTTTGCTGTCAAAAGCATCTTGGTGATCTCCTGTTTTTCCTTCTCTCTTCCAACTACAACCTCTTCATCCACAAGTGAACTCATGGTAAAACAACTATTTGTAAGGGATGATTTAGTTGACATTTTGTATGATTCAAGTTCAGACAATTTATTCATGACAAGACTATCCATTTCAGCAGCAATATCCTCCAGTTCTTTCCTTATCTTACTTATCTCATGGGGAATTCTCAGTTTAAAAGATGACAAAATCATGTTACGCACCTGAAATCTTTTGTTAGCATCATCTGAATAATCAGCATTAACCCGCGAAAGATCCAGCGAAATATCATCAAGAAGATCCTCAGCATTGTATGATAGCTTCTCAAGATCCTCAATCCACATCCTCCAAGCTTCATTGCTGCTATTATTTAGCAGGCTTAGCTGATTGTTCTCTATTACATCAAGAATAGCTCTAACTTTTTGGAGGGTCCTCTGCAGCCTTCTGATCTCATCATCAACTCCCAGAATCAGGCCTGTTTCCTTCACAGCAAAGTCAGTGATCCTCTCAAGGAGAACTTGTAAGGATGCTTGTGCCATACCAGCTTGAAATGCAGCTTCCATTGCTTAATTTGTTAGTATAATGGAAAAAAGAAAGAAAATTTTGTGTAAGCAGAAGGGCTTATCTCTATACTCATGTTGGTTCCTTCAAATTTATGCATGCTGCATTAGCTTAGAATTCAATATTCCTGTTCAAAGTCATCCACCGTTCTAGTCAATAAGAAAAATGGAATTCTTTGAATCATGATTCTAGCAAGGTCTAAACAGTAACTAATGAATACCCCACAACCAAATTTCAACCATTATTCTAGTGCACAAATATTTATATGAAACCGTTTTGTTGGTATATGAAATATGATATGCTTTTTTTTAATAGTTGATATACTAATTTTTTTATATTTAATATGCTATTTTTTTTTTGGAATATGTTAAAGTGAAAATTTAATGTGTTAATTTGTAAATTTAATACGTTAAAGTGAAAATTTCATACTTACTTATTGATATTTTTGGACTAAAAATAGATAAGTTAATTTTTGATACTTGATACCTTTTTTTTTTTCATTGCTAATTTTTAATTTATATTTTAAATTGAAAATTAATACTTACACTGATTTTTGGATTAATTATAAACCCTATTCACAACAGAATGCTGCAATATTCTAATATTATATTAAGCACCTATAAATTAAAAACTTAATCTGCAACTAAAATCAATACCCTGCACCTCAGGCTACAGCAAAAAAAAATCTAAGCCATAAATACAAAGAACTATCGATGATTAAAAGTCTCTGATCCGTTTTGAAAGCCGCCATGCATAATGCTTTGGTGATTGAGATATTGGTGAACTCTAATCAAGACTAGTGTAAATTTTCTTCTTGTATCCTATAGTACTATACCATTGCATTATAGCAGCTGGCCTTAGAAACCCTTTAATAAAAATTTCTTTCCAAACATATTAAAATGAAAAGAAATCTCACCTTTGTTCTCAAAAATCAAATTGGATGGAAGTTTAGAAAAATCCACTTGACATATTGTGCTTGATTTTCATCCATTAGGCTCTTTTTGTGAGGGTTTGCAAGTTTTGGTGGAATGATATCCCGATTTGAGTTATTGTTCATTTTCATTGTCATTTATAAGTTTTTTGTATCGCGTTAACTCTACATTTGGACGTCGGAACACTAATATATCTCATTTGATGAATATGGCTAAATCAAACTAAAAATCTACCCCAAGAACTAATATTTTGATGTTTTCAAAATTTCATGAGATTATTCTTCATATGGTCAAATTTAAGAATTTCAAAAATTAGGCTGTTAAAATCCTTCTTGCAATCCAACTTATCAACTGATTATATATTTGGACCGTCTGTTCATAGAAACTGAAACTAATTGGAAAACTGCAGGACCACAGTTCCACTAATTATGACCATACATTATGTTTTTTTGGAAGAAATTAGGCATCGAATATGGTTCATCATCCAATCAATTCTTGAATTTCAAGTTCTTTTCTGTTAAAATTCTGCCTCAAATCCAAGTTCTTAATTCCAAATTCAACCATTATTCTGGCAAATCTTTTTAGAGCATCTGAGCGTAATAGTAAAAGGCCACTGAAGGACCACAGTTTACCAAGTCATACATCCATCAATACTGGTGAATGCAGAAAAGTCATCATGCATGTATGATGCATTAAACTTTACCTTCTTCATCGTATAAAGATCCTTAAGGACCATCCTCAATAATGAAAAACCATGAATTTTTTTTATCAAGATAGCAGAAATACTTAATCTGCCTTTGATTATATGGACGACCAATGTCTCCATTGCTCCCACAACATCAATAAATCCTCCGTAGGTATTTTTGGATTATATCATGAATTTTTTTTCTTGGGATTTGTTATGAGAAAAGTATATTTTGGGAGTGTTTGGAATAAATGATTTTGTTTTATTGGGACTTGTATGAAAGATTTTTTTTATTAATAAAAGTTTGAAATTTAAATTTGAATTAATATTTTATTAATTTATTTTGATGGGAATTGTGTTAAAAAGAATTGTATATTATTAAATTTTAAAATTTAAATTTAAATTTAATATTTTATTTATAAAAAACAATGTAGCAAAAATAATTACCGTAGCATTGTTTTTGTTTTTAAAAATTTTGATGATAAAATTGAATAAAACAAACAACTCATTTTGCAATTGTGAAATAAATCACAAAATTTAAGCCTTCCAAACAGAGCCAGAAATTAATGCATTGTCTATATATTGCATTAATTTGTATCCGAATTCCACATAGCCAAGGCTTCAAAACGTTCTATTCTAGTGTCTATCGTGCATTTTGAGTTTTAAATCGTTATCGGTCTGTTTTTCGTGTATATCTTTGACAATTTTATTTATTATCTTTGACAAGATTAAACAATTTTATTTATTATTTATTTATTTCATAGTATGTTTTATTTATTTTATTATTATTGTTTCTCACCTTTATCTCTTTTTTGTGATGTGTCAGTGAGATACATAATTTATTTATACAGTGATCGAGAATGATTTAAAACTCAAAATACAAGTAACTAAAATATAATATTTTAAAATCGAGGGACAAATTTGAAATCAATTCTTATGTTAATGGACAATTCACTTAATTTACCCTTTCTTTAAAACTTTTGAAGGTCTGATTTTCTTCCCAAGTTGAAAGTACTCGAATTTAATAATGTTCTTAATTCAAGTCCTGCTATCATCATTAGTCATGTCCTGGGGAGAGGTTTATGAGTGTGGGAGGTGGATTTTGTCTGATCTGCTTAAAAATTGGCCTAATACTAGACACAATCTGACCGACAAATCGAGGTAAAAAAAAAAGTTTACTAGTTTGCCTCTTATGAAGGTAAAGTGAACTGGACAAGAATTGATAACTTGCCCCATTCGTGGTTTAGTGCCTTCAAATGCAATTGTCATGGTCAATTTCTCTATTCTAAGTCTTTCACAATCATTTCCCTTTTAGAATCTTTTCCTTATGATGCTTTTGCGAAAATGGTTGCGAAGTTTGAAAGAAGATAATTTCCTTTAGGACTAGGAATTCGTCATCGGCCCAGAAACAACGTTTGAACTTTGAATATGATATTTCTAGAAAACTGAAGTCATCAAGAAATAGCAGCATAACTTTGACATTTTTCCCTCTTCACTTGTTCATCGATCTTCCTATATTCATGAATTGATCCAGCAGAACTCAGCTGATCAAGATGTCAGCCACACATCCCTGTTACTGGATTCCCCGGAACTAGGAAAAACATGCCTAGTAGAGAAAGATGAGCATATTACAATCTACAAAACTTGTCACCATGCCAATGGAAGGCTCTACACATTAACGATTCTAAAAGGCAATCGTGAAGACTCCATATCTGGAGATATTCATCGAGAATTTGAGATCATCCGGGACCTGGATCATCCCAACATAGTGAAATGCTATGAAATTTCTTCTCGGGACAATGACATTCATGTCCTAAGTGAATTCTTTTCTAGCAAATCTCTCCTTGGCTCTCATATCACTGATGAATCCTCCCTTAGTAATCTTACTCGGCAAATTTTGTTGTCTTTGTCTTATCTTCACAAAAGGAACCTTGTACATGGAGAAATCAGGTCTTCAAGATTCTTCATTGGTAGTATAAAGGGGTGTGCCAAAATTGCGTATTTCGGGAGAATTGTGCAAGAAAATCTCATTCATGAGAGGATACAATCACTGGATGGGTTTTCAAGGGACGTATGGAGCCTTGGTTTAAGCATTCTTGAGTTGTATTTTGGTTCATCTCTACATAACACCAAAAATCCATGTTTTGGTCAAACAACAGAAGCTCCAGCAACAGCATCAGCTGAGTTTAAGGACTTCATTTCATGCTGTTCGCAGAAAGATTCAGCAAAATATGGACTGCTGAGAAGCTTCTTCAGCATCCCTTCATTTTACAGAATACGAAAAGTGGCACCAACCTCCAGGTTTGTCATTATTGCACAGTTAGCAAATCATGGCAACATGAGCTGATGAGCATATAGATTCTTTTTGGGTTCTGAAATTTAGTAAAAGTTCACAAGAATTTTGATCAAAGTCATGCATTTGTTCTTTAAATTTGCAATTCTACAAAATCATTTATATACAAAGAGTATGGCGGGACTTAACAATCATAATGTTTGCTTCCAATAGTTTCACTATTGTGGAAACAAGAAGCTTAATATACAACAGGAAAATTTGAACTCTTAATTCTTTAAGATTCATTGTCAATTATCTTATGTGCATTGCATCTCTAACAAAGTTTGTTCATCATTTTTTTGGAATTGTCAAAGTTTAATCCTTAATTTTAAACCGTGGAAAATTGATTGGAGCTGCTAAAAAAATGTC
Organism: Ophiorrhiza pumila; assembly: GCA_016586305.1. NCBI lineage: Eukaryota > Viridiplantae > Streptophyta > Magnoliopsida > Gentianales > Rubiaceae > Ophiorrhiza > Ophiorrhiza pumila. The sequence goes on from BLIW01000006.1 coordinate 15,611,735, forward strand.
AAAGACTATGGTTCATCTCACTATCCGATTATTCAAACATCTTACACAAGATAATACGATTTTCTGCATTTAAGAGAAGAATTTGTGTGCATTGCATTATTAAATATGCTTAATGAAACGGGAAACAAGAAGATGATGGTGGTTAGGGGAGGGGAATATCAGTTTGGCAAACGTTTTCAAGTTTCTTTTAGTTTTTCTGAGTTGTGAATGTCTTAATGTCGGGAGAGAGTCAAATTTCTCACCTTAAGAACATTGATTTGATGCTCAAAATGATCGGCAGAAATTAATTAAGAAATAAGAAGACAAAGGGTGACAAGACACCACATTAAATCCCTTGACATATTCATACATATTTATTATAGAAAATTTTCTTATGTGCCATTTCTACATATTAAATTCGAGTAATGATCAAAATACGAAATTCTCTATACGATATTCATCCAACATTATAATTTCACTCACTTGAAGTTTCATTATTACTAGATAAATGAGTGAATGAATGATAATAATACTTACTATTGTCATTCGATAGATAGATGAGTGAATGAATGATAATAATATTGCACATGAGTGGAAATATAATATTTTGTAAAAAGAAAAATGTTTACACTTTATGATTACTTATTGAATTAGTCACATTTTTTATTTACTTTTGTAAGTAAAACAAAATAACGATGATAATAAGAGTCAAATACATAATTGCCTACCCATTCCGCACCTAAATAAAGGTCAAGAGTTTTTCTCTAAATTTTCGCTTTTGAAAGTATACTAACCTATCAAACTTTTTAAATTCACAAAGTCATCTTTGTTCAGATAATTTACATAAATCGAAATTGTAAGATAGTAAAAAATTTACAGCTTGCAGTGCTTTAACAAACAGGCAGTTCATAGCAACTCTGGAAATCCTTAGCAATTGATTTATGTTATCCCTGATTTACATTTAGTTTGGACTGAGAAAACACACACAGTCACACACATACACAAACAAAAGTAACTCATATAGGCTTAAAAATATGTGTCTGCATACAAGCATGAAGCATGCATGTAAGTTTCAAGAGCTTAACCTTGTGTTCATGGATTTGTTACAACTTAAAGATGCTGAACTTCATCTGTTGGTTCTTGAAAATACAACAAGAACTTTGCATGTTGCCTTGTGCAATTGTAGCCTCCTGCAAATATTTCCCATGTATGCTTGACATTTTCTTGTATAATGTGTAACTAAGTATGAGAATCATTGTGATTAAAATTGCAACAGGGGTACTCATTAGGAGAAGAAACAGAAGTCCAGAAGCCCTTCTTATCATCATCAGCATCATTTTGTTCTTCTATGACACTTGAGTTCAAAAGCAATGAAGTTGTCTGAAAGTACACTGCACTTGTCTCCAGAGCCTGAGGATTGCTCAGATGGTAGGACAACTGTGCCAGAAGGATTTCATGGTGGGAAAGCAGATGAACAAAATGTTAAAAGTAAACAAACTATTCTGGGATTCAAAAGGAGCATGTCGGAGCAGTCACTTCTAGTGCAAAGGTGTGCTAAGCGCAAGCGGTTAAAAGAAAAAGCTAATGAGCGTGAGATGCCGAAGGTGCTCAGTTCGGTGGATAAGAATAATTCATCACTCAACAAAGAGAAAATGAGTGAAACTTCAAGCACAGAATCTGAAGAACTTGAATTCAGCCAGGAGAAGAGAATGCACTTCATGGGAAGGGCAGTGGATTCACAAAAGACAGTGCAAGGTGAAGATTTTGAGTTTGAGAGTCTTCCAGGATATGCTAAAAGTTGCATACTATACTGTTCCTTGTTTCCGCTTAACTATGAATTCGATAAAGATTCATTAGTTCAGTTATGGATTGCAGAAGAGCTTATTGATTTAGAAGTATCAGAAAAAATGGAGGATGATGGAAAGGTATGCTTTGATATTTTGGAAAGTAAGGAGTTCATAGTGCCCTCAGGCTATGATATTCTTCATGGACAGCAGAAGTACAAAGTGAATGAATCTAAAGCTTCTTATTGGCATACAAAAGGAGGGTTATTTAGTGGTGACTATCAAAGAATTCAAGATCGGATAAATGATATTTCTGAGAGGTCAATGCACTTGTCTTTGGACATGGAGGAGTTTGATTCATCAACGTTTGAGATTCTGGCAAATTACAAACATCTACGCACACTGCTATTACTTGGTGGATATGGTTCATCAATTAAGCAAATTCCTCGCAATCTTTTCCTATCCTTGAAGAGTTTATGCACCTTGGATTTGAGCAGAACACATATATCTGAATTACCAAGTACCATAGGATGTTTGGAGTCATTACATTATCTTGATCTCTCTTATACACCAATCAAATTCTTGCCTGAATCCATTGATTCTCTTTACAGTTTGCAGACACTGAAACTCAGAGGTTGCTTTGCTCTTCTAGCATTACCTGAGGGAATAACTAACTTGATTAATCTTAGACATTTGGATCTAGACATAGTTCGCCAATTGAGGTCAATGCCAAAAGGGATGGGAAGTCTAATAAACCTTCAAACTTTGAAGGCATTTGTAGTCGGAAAAGATGATGGACACAGGATTGGAGAACTGAAGAATCTGAATAATCTTACTGGATCATTTTGCATTTCAGGGCTTGAAAAAGTTGCTAACATAGAAGAAGCTGTCAAAACTAGTTTAAGTACAAAGCAGTACTTATATAAGCTTGAGTTGCGATGGGGTGAAGCCGAAAGTGATGAGGCTACACCTGAAGAGGAAATCTTAGAATGTCTTCAGCCACATTATGGCTTGAAAGAGTTACAGATACAATTTTACAATGGCTCAATGTTTCCAAGTTGGATTGGTAATCCATCTTTTGATAAAATCGTTAGCATCACCATCTACAAGTGCATAGAGTGCCAAGTTTTGCCTTCTATTGGGAACTTGCCATCACTGAAATTTCTCAATGTTGTTGGACTGAATAGTGTGAAAGACTTAAATGGCCTATTTGGAAGAGATCATGGAAGTAAAGGCCATTGTGCATTCCCAAAGTTGGAGAAACTTACACTTGACAACATGCTTAACCTTCAAAAGTTAACTGGAGCTGAAAATGGTGACTTCCCTTTCCTTCTTCATGTTTTCATAAGATACTGTCCAAAACTTGCTGATCTGTCATTGTTATCCCATCTCAAAAAACTCAAAAATCTTGAAATAAGCCATTGCATTGAGCCGCTTTCCTTGCCTGAAGTAGGCTTTCCAGCTTCAGTTGAGTCATTACTCATTAGAGGTTGCCCCTACTTAAAACAAAGGTACCACAAGAATGGTGGAGAAGATTGGTGCAAGATTGCTCACATTCCTAGAGTATGGATTGATAATGAAAATATTTCGTGTAATTGATTGAAATTCCAAACTTCTCCTAATATCGATTGATTAATAAAAATTTATTGTAGTTGGCTCATTTAGCATTGTGATTTAGCTGATTTAGTTCTTGTACTTTTTAACTTTGATCTTATCCTCTCCCTAAAAACCTTTTTGAGCTATCTCAAATGATTGTGAATCATTTTGATTTTGAGGAAATTCATTGGTTTAGGAATTTGATAATATTCAAAAACCATTTTATGCATTTCTTGCAAATATAAGAAAACACAATATGTTAATTCCCACTGTTAAGGTGTTAATTAATAAAAGAAATTCAACCTGAAACTTAATAAACTGTTCTGAAAGCAAATTTCATCTTACTTTTCAGGTTGAATATTATCAGAACAGTTTCTGAAGAAATTAACAATCCCACTGTTCTGAAAGCAAACTTATTAAAAGAAATGCATATCTGATATCTCTATTCACTTGAGGAAAGTTCAAAGTAAGCATGAAACCAACTGAAATTTTCTGAAAACACAAGTGAATCCCATGACTGCCTGAGCAACATCAATCAATTTGAAGCTTCATAAACTGTTCTGAAAGCTTTTCTTCCTGCAATAGATATGCAATTCTTTGTAGGTCCCTTCTAGTTGAACATGCATCTCCAGAAGCTAATCCTCTAACTTGCCTATGCCCAATGGTCCGAAGGCAAAAATCAACAAGGTGGAAGGCATGTAATCGGTTCTACAAGTTTTCCCTTGCATTCACTGGCGATCCATTTCATGAGAAGAGAGGACATTAATTCTGGTTGCTTCCAAACTGTTTTTGAATATCTGTAAAAGATACTGTAGCAGAACCCCTCCTCTTAGCCGTCTGTTGAGAGTGGTGCTCCCTCCAACCTGTCATGTATATAACCTAAAAGAATTCCAGCACACAAGAATCAAGAGAAATCTCAAAGGCAAAAGTAAATACTAGAATTTGCAAAAGAATAGCTTGTGTTGTAGAACAATGTGAAAGAAACGCAGATAACTTCCTTTTGTTCATGGCTCCTTGGTAACAGAATGGAATTCCAATATGAAATTCTGAACAATTGGCAATGATTCCTGTTTCTGCATTCAGATGAGCCTTAAGTCCTCTAATACAGTTCTTGAAAAAAATTCCCTGAGTCTTAAAATTATTTCAAGTCCTAATGCTGATGGATATGCATTTTGCTTGCTCCTATCCTTACTGGAGATATCCGCCGGAACCTGTATCTAGTGTACTTAACCATCGCATGAGTTTCTTCCACCCCCCTCCCCCCTCTTCCCCGTAGACTGGCGCATGAGTAATATGTAAAACTTTATGCTATTCTTGAAAGAAGCCAAATTTCATAACTTAAAAGCTTTCTAAACTGTTGATGTAATACTCTTTTGCAATGCTTGGCATTGTTAAGGGTGCGGTGCATGAGTTTCTTCCCCCCCCACCCCTCTTTCCTGTAGATTGATGCACGAGTAATATGTTAAACTTTATGCTATTCTTGAAAGAAACCAAATTTCGTAACTTAGGCTTTTTAAACTGTTGATGTATACTATTTTGCAATGTTTGGCATTGTTAAGGGGAACTGTCAAAAAAAAAAAGGGGGAACTGTCAACGAAAAGCAGCATAGGCAAGAAGTTAAATTTATGTAAACAAAAATAATTATGCTCTAAGAATGGTTCATGAGACAAGAATACTTCAAAAAACCAATAACAAAGTTATTTCAAAATTTTCTTGTCATTGCAGGATATAAACTTTTGAGAAATAGATGTACAATGCCCTAGGAACAGAATAAAGATAAGTGCAAGAGAAGCAAATATGGCCACAATCAGCCGATGAACAATGTTTTTCCTTGAAAATGAATTTCTTTACTGATGCAATCTTATCCTTAAGTGTATCAGAAACTTTCTGCTGCATTAAATGTTCTTCTCAAAGAAGTTAGAAACTTGGATTTAATTGAAATTGAGAATAGGTCTACTGCATTTGTAGCAAAAATTTCTCTTAAAAAAGTACTTGCTTCACAAATAAAGTGATGGACTAAGCTCGTATACTCCACGAAGTCATCCAAACTATCCACAATTATAATAAGGATAAAATTACAGAATCAGAAGCCCTTCTATTTGTCACTCCCCAGAAAATACACAAAATAAACAAGAAGGCTACATCCCAAAGATTTTTAATGAAATCTATCCATACCCCTTCATGCAAACATCTTCTGAGCACTCTAAACTATCATGGGAGTTCCAAATAGATTAAGGAACAGGGATTAATCTTGCTGAGCAACTATATATTAGAGCAGCAAGTCATTCCTTCTAGTCTTGACCTATCAAAAGTATGAATTATCCATCTCAAGAAATTTCCTTTTGACTCGAATCAAGAGATAAGCACTAAGAAGTTCTGACTCCTTGAATAGCAATCAAGACCTATTGCCCTCAAAAAAAAAAAAAAAAAAAAAAAAGACCTATTGCCCTCTCCACTTCTCATGGATCTAAACCATAAACTTTTACTAATATATTGAATCAAGCTTCAGATAACAAACAACAGGATAAAACTGCAAAGCATAGACATTGGCCCTTAGTTTTCAAGGCATATATTACCAAGTCCAAAGCCTTCTAGCTGTTAAGGAGATTAGAAACTTTAATATCCAAGACCTTGGGCCAATTTATTATGGTGCGAACTTAAAAATTCCACTGCAGTATAGTAGGAAGCAATGTTTTGTAGTAAAGACAAACCAATTACCTGGAATGTAGCTGGTATGGTGCCATCTTCCGCTGCAAACATTGACTCATATACAGCTGCTGTTGCTAGGGCTGTTTCTTTATTTAGAATCTACTTCAACAAGAGCAGGAAAAAAATGAAACAGAAAAATTTCACAATCTTTTTGTTGACATTGTTTGAAGAAACGCGAGACATAAATCACGAAATGGAATTAGTTGTGGAAATGTCTTACTTTGCTTCTTTGTAAAAGAGCATTAGTTTCACCCATTGAACGTAGATGCTCTATCAACTCCAAAGCTGTCTCAAATTGAATTTAAAGTCAACATGAATAGGTTAAAGGAAGAAAGCATTAAGTCATGCAAAAGCAAAGATCAATTGAGAGTTTTGCTATATCACTTTGCTATTTTTGTCAGATGATTATTGATTCAAACAATTCATTCTCGTAAGAAAGTCAAACAAAAAAAAAAGAGAATTATTAGAAATTCAAAAGGTTTGACATGTGAACGAGATGTCACTCCTGCAAACTTTTCATTATTGGCAGATGAGGCAGTGATGGGGCAATTTTTTATTATGTTTACTGCATAACTAAATATCCTTACTTACAGCATTAATCTTATATTCATGAATACATAATCCACCATTCTTGCCAGTGGTGGTTCTATGTTTTGAAAAATCCCTTAAGTCTTATTTAAATCATCTACACTTTGTACACCTTCAATTTCCCAAACCCCTCTCGGCCAGGGGAAATTCTTGGCTCCACAATTAGACAATACAAACTCAGAAGACCAAAGTTTGCAAGTGCTAACAAGACTCTATCCTTGTTCAAGATTAGCATTACCTGATCTTCCTCTAGGATTACTGTGAAGAACTGGAGTTTCCAGGATGTTGCTATTGCATGTTCCAGTTGATAAACAATGGGCAAACGGTGGTTGTCAGCATTATACCATTGACAAAGAAGTAACCCATTAGCATAACAGCACATAGTGCTTGTATATTCCCTCTTTGCAGTTCTGAACACTAGTCAGGAACTAAAAAACAAACCCAAGCAATACCAATGCATGAGATGTTCCCATTTTGGATAGCCTGAGTACACACCAAAAAATAATGCTGCAAAGTGTAGGTATCAAGTTTTTCTCTGAAGGAGGGTGCATTACCAGGGCAATGGAATGGCACATCGAGAATCCAAGGCCACAATGTGCTCATTAAGCTATAAACATGCTACCAAAACCAAATCTGAATTCTTCAAACCTATTGGTCTCTCAGACTCATTAAACTATAATGCATTTCCATAAAATTCATAATTTCCACAACTCATGTTAATAACTTCCACATTGTTGTTAAACCAACCATCAATTAGACATCAGAGCTATTGCACTGTGTTATATCATTTATACACAGGAACTAAAAGTGAACCTTAAGATTGCTCCACCTTAGAGTGTGATTTCTCGCTCAATATATACATGTAAACTTCTTGCATAGATAAGCTATGATCAAGTGGACATACAATTAAAACATACAAATGAAACTTCTTAATCTTAATTTTTGTGAGGGTCTCATAAGTTTTGCTAGTTGTCATGACAATAGCTGATGAAAAACAGTAAAGCTCAGGGCAAAAAAGTAAAAGACAAAAGACATGAATTTTCTCAAATTCTAATTTGGGATGGTTGGATGGTTTCTTTAGTCCAGGTTTATATTGCTCATTTTTGTAAATTTTCAGCTAAGGTTAGGTTCAGTAATGTTGTAGTAGGCCTCACTAGTTCAGTAATTTTGTTACAACCTAGGTGGCTAGCTATTACAACCAATGAAAGGATTCTGCTGTCAGATCATGTCTCTCCAAGTCTTTCCCATACAACCAGTTTTACTTGGAGAAGTTCTCTTGGTCTCCAAGTCTGTATGCCTACAAGAGCCCTATCATTGGTACTATCTATCAAGTCTTTTGAGATAGAGATTATGCATTCTCTTCTTCTTTTTCTTCATCTTCTAATTGTCACCTTAAACCACCCCTATTTCTGAATCTAAGTTTCTGCACACAGTTTTAGCAGCCAATCGTTTCTTTTCAATTCTTTTTAAATAGAGAACACTAACTCAAATTAAAATGGCAAGGAGGAGATTTAAAATGAATTGGAAAGAAATGAAAAAAAAAAAGATATGATATACTTAAATATAAATAAAAACATGTGCATAGATAGAATACGATGGCGAAGTATGATCCATAAGCCTTTATCCCACTACGTGGGGTCAGCTATATGAATCCCATTTCGCCACCGTGCACGATTTGCACAATTTCTAATGTGAGCAATAGCATAGGGTTTGGCAAAATTTTTACGCCGGCTACCAGCATGTCACAACCTTCCTCCTTTTCTAGGACTGTCTAATATACAAGCGTTGGGAAAATTTTAATAGCACTATTACAGCCTAGCCACCTTCTCACTCAAACCAATTCCTTCATTCTTGTTTCCTAGGATGCAGGTTTTTAATCTTTTAAGCAAAGACAACTTATTTTTTTCACTCTTTTTGGTCCTTTTGGGCAAGCCACTCTTTAACTTGACATGTGCTTCTTTCAAATTTTGCTTGCACCACTGAATATAAAATCAAATGCATATTTTATTTAGACAACTTGAGGGTTGAATGCATCATAAAGAAAGTTGAAGTTTCAGTTATTCCTCCAAATTAAAGCTTTCACAGGTTAAACTCACAAGGTCTAAAAGATAGACTGCTTACGGTTTTTATATCTAACAGTGTATTCATCCACATCAACACCAGGAAGGGTGAAGCCTGCTCTAGTCAAAAGATTGCCAGCATCTCGTACCTTTAAAATCAACAAAAACATCTTTTCAGAACTTCAACACAAAAGGTTTCATAAGTAGCAAAAGATGATCGCAACAATTAAACATGTACTTAAATCACTATATTAGATGAGACTGACATGCAACCATTTCATTCATATTAAAGGATATCATATGTTCAAAATAAGAAAGAATTATTTCCAAAACAAATAAAGTGTATAACAACTAAGCATTTATCCCACTAAGTGGGGTCGGCTAAAACAAGGTAAGTGTAACAAAGTAAATACTAGATGCAGCAAGAAATATGAAAATTGAACAAGAAACACCACAGCAGCAGCTTCTGAGAAAGATACAATCAAGTAAAAAGGAAGAAAACACATATATGAAACAAAAAGAAAGATCAACAGGATCAACAGAGCCTCATTACATGGTTTTCAGATATATGCCCAAGTCACAGCAAGACCAAATCAAATTCTTGACAAGTTCACTTCATTTAAATATGCAAATTTACAGCAAAACATGGCATGTCATATTAAGTAATGAACACCTTAAGGTTTGCATACATTTACAGTAGTAATTAATATTCCGTGGATTTTTATCAATTTTATGGTGATCAGAAAAAAGATTGAGCGGGTAATTTATTAATGGCTGACACCAAAAATTTGGAATAAACAAAGCCCAGCCTTCTTGAAGCGACCTTTGTGCAGGTTCAGAATCAAAACAGTAACTTGGCAATAACAAAATTACCAACCAATAGTGCACAGAAAGGAGCTGTACATCTAAGCATGGCACTTAATAGAATCAATCACAAATATACATGAGGTGAATATAACGAAAAACTAGATCCACTAACTAAAATACCTGTGCTAATGGTGATAATCGTGGACTGATGCCTCCTTCTCGCTCCATTTGTGCTATGGTGCATGCTATCCTCAGTTCCCTATACATGAGATTAAAGCAAATAAAAATGATGCAGTTACTAGTTGGCAAATAATTTAATTAATCCAATATAGTTTTAGACACACTTTAATGTTTCTCCACCAAGGATTGCTGCCAAAAATAGGCCATCAGGCTTCAATGCCAATCTACACTGCCAGAAAGACAAGTACATTGATGTCAATTATCGCATCAATGGCCAATGAAGATGAATAATAACCATAAATACTAAAAACCAGTAAAACAGAAGCATTTTCTTGAATCCATAAACAATGAACCTAAAAACTCACAAGCACACACCTGTATCATGGCTCCAGGTAGATCATTTGTCCAATGGAGTCCTAAGCTACTGATGACCAGATCCAGAGAACTAGGTATCAGCAGAAAATAACTTCAGTAACACTTTATGCAGCTTAGTGTATATAGTACATGAATTCAAATAGGAATCAAATACCCAAAACAAAGATCCATAATAACTACAACCTCTACCTTTCTTTGATGGGCAAAAACTCCTCATCACCTACAATAAATGATGTTTCTACATTTTCATTTGGCATTTCTTTTTCAGCTCTTTTACATAACTTCACCATATCATATGAAGAATCCATCATGATGAACTTTTCGATGCCACCTGATTAAGGAGCAAAATGCAGTTTTAAGCACAAATTAAGCTCAAGCAAAAAAAAAAAAAGAAACAAAACACACACACACATAATACATTGGCAAAATAAGCACCTTAACAAAGTTTACTAGCAGATTTATGTTTCTTTCATGATTGAGCATATTAGTTGTTAGATAAATTGTTTTGGAGAGGTAACAAGATCATATCTTGAATAGGTATAATTTACATCACATCAGGTCCATAGACAGCAATCCATCATTAATAGTGAGAAAACTGTATTCAAAAGCGCCAAGTTTTCATTTACAATCTCCTGAAACACATTCCCCCCCCTAATTTCTTATTCATCACTTCAAAATACAGAATTGTAAGCAACTCAGTCCAAAAGTAACAGATAGAAAGTGCTCATACGAACTATAATTCTCACCACGCCCACGTAGTAAACGTCTAATAGCTTCCATGGAACCCCCCATACATAGAGCCGTAGGAAAAGTTCTCTTACAATCCTACAAGAAGAAAAGGCATCAACTGCTATAACATAAAAAATCTATAGGGTTCTATTTCTGCAAACATAATAGATTATGACATGGTAAACTAAAAGTAATTTTACAATCCCAAAGGGAAAAAGAAATTCCAACTATTGATTAATTTCTTGCCTGCCTTCATAATATAGTAATCAAAGAATAATCTGTTACAACATTCACAAGGTTTAGTTTAAAAAACCACACTTTACACATTAGCTAAAACTAAAGACATTTTATCCATTCAAACATAATGAAACTTGACAAAATGCCTATGCTGAATTCAATAATTTTTACTTGTTCAAACCCGTTTTATCAGTTTTATAACCCTAATGATTCTAAATTTGATAATTTATCATCTCCCAAATGAGTATAATCAGGGTAGCCATTCTGAATTCAAAAATCCCAACTTGGACAAAGCAGTTTAACAGTAACTCCAACGCGGTAGAACATAACAAAAATTTTGAAATCCATAACAAGAAAGCATTCCCAAAGTATCAACCAAAAGCAAGCATTCCCAAAGTATCAACCAAAAGCAAGCTTTAGGAACTGCAACCAACATTCAATACCTCATTCACGTCATCAAGTCAATCCAAATGATTAATTCTTTCTAAGTAAGCAGACTAATACAACAATGTAGCATGTTTATTTGACAATTCAACTCAAAATAACAATTTTAAACATTCAAAATCATGAAAAAAATCAGCCATAAGGTGTGATCGCATCACCTCCAAGCGATCAAGAAGATTTTCAGCCACAGCATCAACCAAAGAATCCTTTGACTGCATCAACCACGCAGCCCGATCACGCTGCCATACACCCCAAAAACTACCATTACAACCATGAAACAAAACAACAAAAAAAAAACTGTAGGGTGCAACATTTACAGCACAATGTACAAACCAACTCCAAAAAAAAAGATCATGTTATACTCCGCGCTTCAATATTTGTACTTGGCAAAAATTTTGATAATTTCAGAAAAAATTGATACTCAGGGCATCAAAAGGATTTCTTCAAAATTTAAACAAAAAAAAAAATCGGTTAGGAAAGCAGGAGGGAGAGAAATGCTTAACTTGTTTACGTTTGAGATTGCGGTCGAAGATTTTCACTTTGGAGCTCTGAACGGCGTCGTCTGTGATTTCAGTACAGTAAAACCTCGTACGTAATAGGCCTATCCGCCATGGATTAATTGAAGATGATCTCATTCTTCTCGACTGTTGACGATGGGCGACTAATCGGGTCGGGTAACTCGGGTGTGCGGGTGGAGACCGAAATGAATGGTGGGGTGACGCGCAGACTTTGGAGGGAGAATCCGGTGATGTTTGATTGTTCGGTTTCAACTTTCAACGGTGATTTGGGGCATGAATTTTGTGTAAATGCCATTTTGCTACCTGAAGTTATCTAAAGTTTCAATTTTGCCCTAAAACTATTAAAAAAATGAGTCAATTTAACATTTCTTTTTCATCTTTGATGTTGATTTCTAGTTATAGTTATTTTCATCCATGACGAAAGGATTCTAGAGGCAAAATTTATTTTTAATATGTCTTTGGCCCAAAAAAAATTTTAAAATAGTATTTTTACAAAAAGTCAATGTGTCTCTTTTTATTTTCAATTACATTGACTTACTTTTAATTTTTTATAAGAGGGTCTTGAAGAAATATTTTCTGAATAAGAAATTGAAAAACAAAGTTGCAGTTGATACATAGAAAGTTTTATTTTTTTTTCCTTTTCATATTTAAGTATTTCAAAATGCTAAATTGTTTTCTTTTTAGTAATGGAAAGTAAGCTGGCCAACTTGATTTATAGAAAAAAGGCAAATTAAATTTGCATACTTTTTGGGCTAAAATGTTATATTTTAAAAGTGTGGTGGTCAAAGATATACTAAAAGAATAAATTAAAAAAAATGAAACCATTCCATCATTAACTGTAAGTGACTCAATAATGTTGGAGATCGGATCCCTTGTCCAAGATTATCCTATCTTATTTTGTCCAATATTCAAAACGACGTAGTTTAACTAAAATTATGTCTAAAAGCATAAATATTACTAAAATTATTTTACAATTATTACACCCTAATAAAAAAATGAGTGAAACCCTGATACGGGATCTTCTGTTCAAGATTTTGTCTATCTTATTCTGTCTTAATTAAAACTACGTCGTAGGGTTCACTAATCTCTTGGTTAGGGTCTAATAATTGTAAAATAATTTTAATGATATTTATGCATTTAGTCCATACTTTTAATAAAACTACGTAGTTTTGAACGTTAGACAGAATAAGACAGAATAAATATTGGACAGATGATCTAGTCTCGTGAAACCCTACCTAATTTTTTTCTTGACCATGATAAAACAGGATAATTTTGGTAAAAAAATCTCATCTCATAATGTTGACCAAACAGAAAGATTAAATTGGCACAATTTTTAATGTGAAGGGTTATATTGAAAATTTGTCAATTTAAAAACTTCAATTGAGACTTTGCATCACTTTACACTGTCAAAAATGACATTAACCCTAAAAGTTTTGTTGCCTTAACTCAATTACAACAACAATCTAAAAATGTAAAAAACATAGAAATTTCAACAAAAAAAAAGTAACTCAATTGTGATACTTTAGTTAGATGGATGACATTTTTAGGAGTTGTTTGGTTCAAATTCTTCAATGCAATCACAATGTATTTGATTAAGGGGTCAATCACAATGAGAATGATGATTGTATTGTTATTGTTTTGTTCAAAACCTATAATAGAGATGAATCAGAGATGAAAATGAAACTAGGGTTTTGGTTAACGAACCTAAGCTATGCCGATGAGAATGAATTTAAGGCCGTCTAGTAGAGGTATGCGATCGTGTGGTCTTTGGGCTTGATTGGTCAATTATATTTACGATTTCAAAATTGTCAATTTCGATTTTTACATGATTTCTTACAATTCAAATTTTTTAAAATCAATTAAAAAAAAGAATATGTGCAAATTTGACATAATTAAAAAAGACTTCATTTTACTATGAAAATAAAAAAATGGCCAAAATACGAATTTACCATGTACATACAAAATATATGGTGTATAAATATGTATATTATGAGAAAATATGTGTAGTGTGTGTAGATACATGTAGTGGGTAATAATGTGTGTAGTATGTGTAAATATGTTTATCGTGTGAAAATATGTGTAATATGTGTAAATATATTGGGGGTAAAAATGTGTGCAGTGTTTGTAAATATGTGCAATGTGTGAAAGTGTGCAGTAGATTTAAATGTGGTGTATGAAAATATGTGTAGTATGTGTAATTATGTGTGAAAAGAAAAAAAATTAAACTGTGTTAATTTTGTCCCATTAAAGATATTTTAAAACTCTATAATTGGTCATACTCTCAAATTAAACCAGATTTTATCACTTAAAATTCTATTACAATATTGTTTGTGTTTTCAAACTCCCTTAATCCATTAAAATGTACAATGTGTGATTATTAAACATATTTAATTGGTTCAGATGTGAAACAATTAATTTTTAGATTTAAGATGAGTTATCAAACAAACCCTTAGAGGATTGAGATAAAATTATTTGAAAAATAGGAGGAGTATTTATAGGATTAAAATGAAGAAAAAAAAGATTTTATTTGATATTAACGGTTTGTAATCTTTGTTTATGGTTCATGGCAAGAGTGAACTGTAATCGAATCGTTTTGTTCGAATTACGATTCGAAATCGACACTCACCGATCCCAATTGATGAACCAAAATCGACAAGCCGGTCTGGTGAGCACAATGTCTAGCCATAACTTTAAGATCACAAAAACTCTTGTGAAATAGGTGCATATATTAAACGATATGCGAATTTTGTTATAGTTGATAAATTAATTTTTTTATATTTGATATGTTAATTTTTGTATACTTGATATGCTAATCTTTCATAGTTGATACATGATATAGTTAATATTTCACATTTATTTGTTATGATTTTATGCCTTATTATTAGCGTTCATGTGTTGTAATTCATGGTTTTGTTATATTTTCAGATTTAAGTGAAAGATGAATGGAATGGTGAAAAAAGAGCTAAAATGATGCAAGAAGTTGAAAAGATTTGAAGGAAGGATTTTTACTAAAAAGAGAAGATTTTACCAAGAAGGATTTTTACTAAAAGGAAGAGATTTTGTTGGAATGTGTGGTTATGTTAGTTGGGAAGGAATAATTGTTGTATTCAAATCTCCTAATCTTTTGCAGATTGAGATCTTGGAGTTTGTTGAGAATTATCTTTAGGTATGATTTTTAGTTATTGTTTGTTGAGAGAGTTCTTTAAATAGTGGTTTTTTGGATTAGGTGTGGGAAGCCAAGTAGGTAGTAGGAGTAGAGTAGTAGGAGAGAAGAATAAGTAGTTGGCAGCTAGTTTTTCTGAAGTTTTTGGAAGTTTTATTTGTTTTCACGTAATAATTATTTCAAGACATCTTTTGAATTTAATTGAATCTTCATATTTAATTCCAGCATTCAAATTTCAACAATCTTAGTTAAGACAATTGAGTGGATAAATTTTGGGACAAGCATTATCTATTTTCTTTGCTATTTGGATTGGATTGGATTATCTTCAACCATGATTATCTCCAAGAGGTTGTCAACTACATGTTTTTCTTTCTAGTATATTATGAATATATTTTTCTTCAATTCTTTTATGTCTTGTTTAATCATGTCTTCATTCTAATTTAGTTTTCCAGTTAATTTATTGATGAATCACTAATTAACAACTTGTGAGATCTAATTGGACTTAAATAAATATGTAATTTAAGTACCTTTTTTATGTCCTGTGATAGAGGGTTTATGAATTTTCTATGATTGTTGAATAGTGCGCAATATTTAATTAATTGTAGGAGATTCTAATGCCAATTAAAACGGTAGATCCGTAATTGTCTATTTAGTTTTAGGTTGCTGTTATTGCCAGAGCAACTATTAGCTTCCAGAGCTATAAATCACAAATTTTCCAAATTTGCCCTTAATCAATCAAATCTTTTATCTTTTCTCCATTTATCAATACAGTTTATCTTTATCTTCTTTCTATCTTATCATTAAAACTTATCAATTCTTTGTAACATATTTGCGTGACTTCTATTTTCTTTTCCTTTACACTAATTTTTCTCCTAAATTTTTATTAATATAACATTTATTTTCACCATAAAATTATAAGAAAAAAGTTATATAAAAATAATATGACACTTATTTCTATTAATAGCTTTTATTGTTCTCTCAATTAAGTTATAAAATATTTACCAATATATACTTCAAAAAATTTAGACTCCATTTGTTTATGTTGTTTTAGTGTTTTATTTCACAAATTTAATTTGATTTATTTGTTTTTTCTATTTTTTTATCAATTTTTTTTTAAAAAATAATGTTACAGTAAGTATTTTTGCTACAATATTTTTATATTTTTATAAAGAAATTATTAAATTTAAATTTGACTTTTAAATTTTTAATAATAAAAAATTCTTTTTAAGACATTTTTTTACCAAAATAAACTCATAAAAAAATTAATTTTTAAATTTTATTAATAAAAAATTTGCGAATATAAATGCCCACCAAAACAAACTCCTTAATCCAAACACCTCCAAATTATTTATTTCTTATAAAAAATCTCAAAAAAAAAATTCTACTATATACTCTATTCTATGAGAGTTATATTTTTTGTCAAAATACTAATATATAAACATATGGCAACTATAAATTATTGTTTTTGTTTCTAATAATATTGCTCATACTAATAATTTATCAAAATATTTTCCATAACTTAAAACTTAAAAGGAAGACACTACCACTATATATATAATAGAAATCTCGATTTTATGTATTTTTTTCATGCTATAATTTAATTCATAAATTTTAAATAATAAAAAATGTAACAATTTACTCTGGAATTTGGATGCATATATTAACTTCCATCTGAGATTTTTTTCCTTGTGATTTATTAACATTTTGAAATGTTAATTTGCTCATAATATAATTAAGGTACGAAGAATTTTTTATTATTTAAAATTTAAAATTCAAATTTGAATTAATATTTTATAAGTTTATTTCTATAAAAAATGTCTTAGAAAGAATTTTTTATTATTAAAAATTTAAAAATTAAAATTTGTTTATAAAAATATAAAAAAAATTGTAACAAAAATAATTATTGTAACATTATTTTTTTTGTTTTACAAATTTTGATAAAAGAAAATGAACAAAGCAAATAAATCAATTTAAATTTGTGAAATAAAAAACTAAAACAACGGTAACCAAATGGAGCCTAAAATTTTTTAAGTATATATTAGTAAATATTTTATAATTTAATTGAGAGAACAATAAATGGTATTAGTAGAAATAAGTGTGATATTATTTTTATATAATTTTTTTCTTATAATTTGAGGGTGAAAATAAATGTTATATTAATAAAAAGTTTGAAGAAAAATCTGTAAAAGAGAAGAAAGAAGAAGTTATGGGAAGATGTTATAAAGAAGTGATTAGTTGTAATGATAAGGTAAAAAGAATATAAAGATAAGTTGTACTAATAAATGAGGAAAAGATAAAAGAGTTGATTGATTAAGGGTAAATTTGGAAGATGTGTGATTTATTGCTCTGGAAGCTAATAGTTGCTCTGGCGATAACAGCAACCTTAGTTTTAATAGGTGGTAAGACTGTCATTCATCGACAGTGGGCATATAGGGATGGCATGGGCATATGGCGTCCATATGGGCATATCATAATCAGGTTTCTCTCATCTTAATGTTGTTAATGAATTAAATCTAATGAGGCGGCCTCTTAGGTTATTTATTAATTAGAGATTAATTAATAAGGCATCCTTTTAATTACCGACAAGTAAGGAGAAATGAGGTTATGTCAGTGGCGTTCCCGGTAACTATAACTGGTTTATTTGAATTACATGTTTAATAATTGCATCAAGGATCAAGTAATTAATTAGCGTGGATTCAATGATTTAACTAGATTTTTTTTCTTTCTTATTGATTAATTTCTTTAGTACTTTATTTTATTTATTTGTTTCTAATATTTGTTTGTGACAAGTTGAAGGAAAAATAACTGTTCCGGGAGACGACCTTACTCCATTACTATACTAGTGAAGAGTAGGTTTTAATTTTGGTGGCATAACGACGCGACCAATACACTAACATTTTATACTTAATACGTTAATTAAGTTAAAATTGATATGCTAATATTATATTTGATATACTAATTTTTTATATTTGATACGCTAATATTTGATATTTGATATGCTAAATAAGAATTGATACACTAATATTTTATATTTGATATGTTAAAGCAAAAATTTGATATACTAATTAAAATTTGATATACTAATTTGAAATTTTGATACGTTAAATTAAAAATTGTATATGCTAATTTGTTATACTTGATACGTTAAATCGCATATATGAACCCCTTTCACAAGACAATGTTTTGAAAGATAACACAATTCAAAGGATGAAAAAAAAATGAAAAAGGCTAACATGGTTTTAAAATTTAATTAAAAAAAATGAAATGATAGAAAATAAAAATAAAAAGCTAGAGAAGAATCTTGTTTGACTAGATTTTATTTTACATGAATCACAACCCAAAAAAATTGGCCCTTGATGTTGCTCTCTGAGTTTGTCCCACTTGATTTTTTATTCTCTCTGCACTTCCTTAAAATAGTTTTATTTGACATCTTGACTTTATGCATGCCTTGCCTTTGGTGTTGCTGTTAAGTATTGCGTATTGCCACCTGGGTTTTGCCTTTTGTGTTGGATAAACGGTGCTTGCTTTTCTTGATTGATATGAGGGGCCGTTTTCAAATTTGAGGTAAGAAATTTAGTGGGTTTTGTTGACTCTGGGGAATTTGTTCTTTGTGCAAACAATCTATGTATGATCTTGTCTTGGCAACGAGCTTCTTTGCACTTACTCTTGCGTGATGGTTTATGTCAAACAACAATAGTGTTCTTTTGTTTTTGATTCCATTTGATTGGTTTCTTCTGAAATTGATTTCACAAAGGATGGTAACTTCAAAGGATCCAAGTTAATGTTTTTAGATTGCATTTCTTGAGGGATGAAAGGGGTGATGGATGATGGACAGGTAGGGAATGTTTTGATTCCTAATTCTGATTTATCTAGCAATATTCAAGCACCAGTTCCTGGGGATTCATTTCCATTTCTTGATGAGTTGTTGAGCAATGCCCAAACATGTACTCATACTCATGCTTGCAACCCTCCTGGTCCTGATGTTGAACATACTCACACATGTTACCATACTCATACCCAAATCATTCATTCTGAGGAAGTGGATGTTCCAACTGTGAGTAAAAATTTAACATCAAAATCTAGGAGGCCATCTGGAAACAGAGAAGCAGTTAGGAAGTATAGGGAGAAGAAAAAGGCACACACTGCTTATTTAGAAGAGGAAGTTAAGAATTTGAGATTTGTGAACCAAAACTTGATTTGGAAATTGCAGAGGCAATCAATTCTTGAAGCTGAATTTGTGAGGCTTAGAGAGGTTTTGCTTGATATTGGGGGGAAGATTGAAAAAGAATTGGGGAATTTTCCTTTTCAAAAGGAGTGCAATTCTAGCAGTACTGTTGCCAAAGAAGGGGATTGTGGGATTCAATATCCTGGTGGGGAAATGGGGCTGCAATGTGAAAATGACTTGACTTGCTTCCATCCTCAAGAGGGTTCATCTGTGGGGGTCAGTGGTTTTGGTGAATGTGAAAAAATGGGAAATTTTCGGATAAGAAATTTGCGAGTCTGGAATTGCTGACTGTGAAGACAATGCAAATGCTAGAGGAACTTCAGAAAAATGTGGCCTGGACTCTCTAGAAATCATGGTTTCATCTACATCTCAAGTAGATGAATAAATGCAAGATCTGAATCATGACTTTCTAATCCTCAGGAAGAGTTGATGCTTTTGTTGGTTCTGTTAGTATGTTTCTAAAGTACTGAATTGTTCATCAATACGGTTTTCAGGTTATGGCCCCTGTAAAACAGAGATATGATCTTGTATATACTTTGCACTTGCTATAGAAAAAGGATAACACTGAATGATGCATATGTAATTGTAATGTGAAATTGCAACATCCTGAATGTTCTTTCATGTAGAATACTGAAATTGTAAAGGTAGTGCTCACTGTCTCTAATCATGATATTTGGTATATAGTTTTCTTCTAGTTTGCAATTATCTTTGTGATCAGTAATCATCTTGATTGTGGAATCTCTTTCTAATACTTGCAATGATGCTCTTGCAATTTCCGTTTCGCATTGATTTGTGACTATCAGTAATCATCTTGATTGTGGAATCTCTTTCTAATACTTGCAATGATGCTCTTGCAATTTCCGTTTCGCATTGATTTGTGACTATCAGTAATCATCTTGATTGTGGAATCTCTTTCTAATACTTGCAATGATGCTCTTGCAATTTCCGTTTCGCATTGATTTGTGACTATCAGTATCATTCCTGAAACTAGGAAGAAGCATATATACTATTGAGGCTAACAATGATGATAAGCTGGATGCAGTTAGGAACAGCATTTAATGTAGTTCCTCTTTGTTGAATGCACTATTTTGGAACTGTTGAAACTTTTTAGCATTTCTTTCACTCGAGGAACTGAAACTGTGTTTGCTCATTAGTTATTCCTTAAAAGAGATTTAGAGCAATACTGCAATGGATCACTTCATTGCATCAGTAATGAAGTAGGGGGGAAAAGTTTTTCATCGCTAAAATCTGAATTCTAGATAACATACCTTGATATAGTTTTGATTGCAACCCTGCTTATTTGTTAATATAGCCATTGCTATCCTCATATATTACCATGTTTTGTAATGTTATGAACAAATTTTCCAAACAAAATTTGGAAATCGGATCATCTGTCAAAAATTATTCTATTTGATGAGGAAGCTAACCCGAGAAGCTTTGTTGATGATCCATTGCAAGGAGTTGGAGGACCTTTGACTCGTGCAAGGACTAAGCGAATGAAGACGGCTTTGTATTCATTGATCAAAGACATTTTTGAGCGTGAAGTAGTTCGTGAAGTTCGTGACAAGGATTCTGAGTTCATTTCATGTTTGGGAGTATCACAAATGGAGTACAATGTTGTGTTAGATCATAATGGAGTTTTGAAGGCAAGAATGGATGGAAAAGATGGACAAGGAGCATGAAAGAGCTCCACGTCGCGACGTCCATGGAGTCCACATCGCGACGTGGAGAAACGTAAATGAGGAGTTGGAGCAAATTGCCAACGTTGCGACGTGCTACCAAAGACGTCGCGACGTGCACCGACGTCGCGACGTCCAGGCCCTTCCATGTCGCGACGTAACTCTCTGGAAGTTTTCAGAGTTGGAAGAAAATTCATCAAAACTTCGACATTAAATCAAGAATGAACCCCACGTCGCGACGTGCGATCACCGACGTCGCGACGTGTGGGAACGACGGGCTGTTTTGTTTAAATTTGTTAGCCGTTATTTTTCTTAGGGTTTTCCCACTATAAAAGGAAACTTTGTGTACGTTTTTGAGCAGACTTTTCAGACTTGGATAATTTGAATTTTGTGAGTTTTATATAAAAACTTTCTTTGGTTCTTTGTGAAGAACATCAATTCCATTCCATCAAGTGTTTGATTGTGTGGGATTTTGGATAACGGAGTTTCCAAGAAACAAGTATTTTTGGGGTGTTCGTTGCTTAATTTGATAGGTAAGTTTCTCATTCAATCATTGAATTTGGGGCTGCCTCCTTTGTTCTATTGCATTCTAATCATCTAATTGAATTCTTTCAATTATTTTCCTCAATTGATCTTGGGTTTACGTTCTTAGAATTCATAAGGGTCTAGGTTCGTATCAGTTTGGTATCAGAGCCTAATTGGGGATTTTTCCATCAAAGAATTGCATCTTTGATTGTCTTCTTGTGAAATTGATATCATTGTGTCATTGTTGATTCCGTTGTTTGGTATTGTATTCTTCTTATCATTGTTGCAGATTGTGGCCAAAGAAGAAAATTAAAAAAAAAAGTGAAGAAAATTCGTTAAAAAAAAAGTGCAGAAAAAAAAGTGCAGAAAACGGTACAAAAAAAAAGGAAAAGAAGGCCAATTTGAGTTTTGATTTTTAAGTTTCAGTTCATGAGTTCTCAAGATAACTGATGGGCGTGAAAGATTAAACTTTAATTCCCGGCACCAATTTGATAGCGGTTTTGGAGCTAGGGTTAAAAGCTAAGGCTTAACCGAATCAAATAAATTTATAACCCTAATCCTCACGACATTTAAGGTGCATCAAGACACCGACGTTTTAGTAGCTAGAGGAAGTAGGGGTCGAACCCACAGGGAGTGGATAAGTTTATGGAATTAGTGTAAACGTGTGTGAAGTAGTGAAAGTATAAACACGTAAAGGAAATAACCTAAACTACAAACTAAAGAAGAGAACAAAAACGAGGAAGAAATGCATCTAGGATAAAGAAATCATGTAATGAAGTGTACCCTTGGAGTATTGGTTTTCCCTAACGATAGTGCTTTATGTGATTTACAAGAACGAGCTACGAATTAAGATTGTGACAACATAAATCAAGTTCCACTTTTATGGCGGAAGCTAGAATTTAATAACGTTGACACCTACGGGAAATTGACTTCCTAGCTAATCCCCCCTTTATGGCGGAGGCAAGGATTTGCCAATAGGTCAACCAAGAGCCCGATGTCCCCGAAGCTTGTCACACTCTAGCTCAGCTCCTCCTTTATGGTGGAAGCAAGAGCCTAACCAAGTCACTCTTACGGATGTCACTCCCTAACCTATTCCTTCCTTTATGGCGGAGGCAAGGTCTAAGTCGGTTCGTGCTACCCGAATTCACCAATCCCTAACATCGGTCTCTCAATGTCCTAACCGATTCCCCCTTTATGGCGGAGGCAAGAAAAGGCTTAGAACACCACCATAGATCTACTATCCACATACTAATCTACCCTAAGCATTACTAGTATGGAATGTTAGACTAGCTTGTAGTTCCTAATTCTCAATTACCCACAACATAAATCCACAATTAAGCACAAGAATTCAACAATCAATAACCAATCTCCAAGGGCACTAGCAATTTAGCACATCAAAGCTACTAAGAACATCACAATAAATGGATTAAAGCATGGAATTAAACAAAGAAATTACAAAGAGTAGTACTCCCCTTTGAAGATTCAAGCCCAAGCTCCAAGCTTTCTTTACAAACCAAGTCCTTAGAGCCAAGACATTACAAGAATTCTTCCACAATTTGGGGCCTATTTACACCAAGAACACACACTAATTGTGTGTTCTTGTGGAGTAGCTAAAGAGAAAACCCTAAAATCTAACTAATCTAACCTAACTATGAAATGGTTTTCTTCTTGATCTTGAGCTCCTCCTTCTTCCTTCTCCTTGGCTGCAGCATTTCATCATATATGGGATGGATTAGGGCTGAAAAATGTGTGTCCCAACGTTCCCAAAATGCCCTTGAAGTCTTCTCAAAATGGAGGGCAAAACGGTGAAGAGTTGGTCTGCTGCGCTGCTTAACGTCGCGACGTTCGAACGTGAACGTCGCGACGTTCAGCTCTCCGGCGCGCCGGAGATGTCTGGAAGTTTTGGAAATTAATTCACCAATTTTCGGCGCGCCGGAGAAGTTCTCTTCGGCGCGCTGTTGGTTTGTGAGCCGGTTTTCTATATGATGCAGAACGAATTTGGAAAAACCCAAAACATGAAAGTTGTAGATCTCCCTCTTAGCTTTCCAATGGCACCTGAATCAGTCCATTTGGATGTAAATTGAGCGAGATATGACCAAAATACTAAACCCTGGCAGATTTTTGCAACATTTGTTCACATCCGCCTCAGCTCTCTGAAATGCGCTCTTTTCATCGTTCTTTTGCTCCGTTGCTCCTCTCACGCCATAATGTCCTACAAATACATTAAAAACACGTAAAAACGACATAAAGCACGTGTGCATCACAATCATGTTCAAATTCTAATCTCATTCATTAAGCTCATGTGCACTTGAGTCCTAATGAATTCATGCTAGGTTAACCATGAATGTGCCATTAACCACATATATGAAAATCGCACACATAAAGCTTTTGAAACTCACAACATATGCTAACTCATGCAATTTAACATTGACAATCATGGAGTGATTTAGGGAGTTTGGTTGTGTGCCATTGATATAAGAGTGAAAAAGAGGAAGGAATTAAGCAAGTGTAGTGAGAGGTATGCATCCCCCTCCGTACTTAGCTCTTTTTATCATTTATGCACATTTTTCATTCTCTCATATTCATTCTTTCACATTTCTTGTTCTCTTTGAACTCCTACAAGAAAAACAAGCCTAATTACTCTAAAAACACAAAACAAACACGAAAAACAACATGTAAATAGAAAAAAAATAAAATAAAAAAATGGCAAGAAATTATAGTTCTAGGTTTATTTAGTCCCTAGCTTGACTTTATTATTGTGGCTACTCCCTCAAGATTCGGAATAGCCATCACGGTACCAAAAGAACGCTCTCTCAACGGCACTCCTTTGCCGTATGTAGGGTCTCTTTTGGCACCCTTTGAGGAGGTGCTTGAGCTCATGTTCATGGGGAGCAAACTCAACAAATTAGACTTTGAACCACTCTTGCTCCCCCTTTGTAGGCTCCTCCTCTCCTTCTTCCACCAAGATGGTTGAGAACTCCAATGGATTCTTAATATCCTTCAAGATAGTCTCCACTTCCACCATGCTTGACCTACAAGACTCAACCAATGGCTTTGCATCCGTAGTCTCAATACACTCATTAGAAAGTTCATATATGGATGATCAACAAAGCAATTCTCCACTATATTAGCTATTCATGAAAAATATGCATATCTTCTTAATCTAAGCTAACATAGGGGATCATTTCTAGGCACTTCCTCATTTTCAACATATTGAACATCATTATCATCTAGTGAGGATGCCATATTGCACGTCGATCTAATGATATCAACCATATTATTTAAATCATGAAAATCCATGTATGATGTCAAAATAACACAAGATTGCACTATGTTAGCTATTTCTTGACAAATTAACAAATCATCTTCACATAAGCCAACATATGAATTTATGTGCAATATTTCTTCATTTATAAGACAATTAACTTTGAACTCATTTGACAGGGTTCACCATTAATGCATGACTCAAACTTATCCACAATACAAGGAATTTCAACACTCTTTAGGATCCTTTGTACTAGCACAACAATCATCATTGATTTCAAATGATTATCCCTAAGAGTTGTGAAATTATCATTAAATGAATCACATTGTGGAAAATAAGAGAGAGTTTGAGGGGATTGGTCCAAGTTGTACCTCACTTTGGCCCATAAAATGCATTAATGTATACCCTTGGGGACTATGGTGATATAGCTTGAGTTAATTGTCTCAATTGCATCTCCAACTTATTCATTGAAGCTTCATGCTCTCTCAAAGCATCTTCTTGAGCCTCCAAAGTGTCCTCTTGCTTCTCAAGGGTTGTTTCCAATTGAGCACAAAATCTCTCGTTCCCTTGAATTTCTTTGTCGGCCTTCTCCATTAGTTCATAGAGCATATCCTCCAATGATTGTGTTATTTCTTGCACGGGATGCAACTCATTGCTTTGTTCTTGGTTTGACCAATTCTCTTCGTAGCTTGGTCGATATTCAAACTCCGTTGGAAGGTTGACTTGTAGTATGTGACCATTTTGTTCAACTCACTCCCCCAATATCTATCCTCTTGCCCACACCAATTTTGGTTGAAAGCCTCTTGATGAACTTGAAAGCTTCCATATTGGTTGGACTCCACATTTAACATGCAATGGTGAGTGTGGTGATCGCCTTGGCACAACCTACAAGAAAATACATCATCATAGCTCATAGAAGCTTGTATATTATTTACCAAGTTGGTCACATTGGCCACTTGAGCCTCAAGCATAGAATATCTATCATTAAGCTCATTATCATATAAGCATGAAGTGGTGAAACATCTTGAAGGTTCTCTTTGCACACATTCATTAGTGTCCCAAAAATCTAGGGAAAAAGGATTCCCAAATATGCCAGGTGTTGGTCTAATGTCATCCACCCCATTTGGTGGGTCAATATGATAAGAATCAAGAAAGTCTCCAAACAACCTAGACATATTTGTACGAACTAAACTTCAAAATGAAAAATAACAAAAACAACACAAACAATAAAAAACATAAAAAGAAGTTATTTACAACTACCAAACACACAAAACACAAATCCTAAAACCAATTGCCTCCTCGGCAACGGCGCCAATTTGATGGGCGTGAAAGATTAAACTTTAATTCCCGGCACCAATTTGATAGCGGTTTTGGAGCTAGGGTTAAAAGCTAAGGCTTAACCGAATCAAATAAATTTATAACCCTAATTCTCACGACATTTAAGGTGCATCAAGACACCGACGTTTTAGTAGCTAGAGGAAGTAGGGGAGGGGATAAGTTTATGGAATTAGTGTAAACGTGTGTGAAGTAGTGAAAGTATAAACACGTAAAGGAAATAACCTAAACTACAAACTAAAGAAGAGAACAAAAACGAGGAAGAAATGCATCTAGGATAAAGAAATTATGTAATGAAGTGTACCCTTGGAGTATTGGTTTTCCCTAACGATAGTGCTTTATGTGATTTACAAGAACGAGCTACGAATTAAGATTGTGACAACATAAATCAAGTTCCACTTTTATGGCGGAAGCTAGAACTTAATAACGTTGACACCTACGGGAAATTGACTTCCTAGCTAATCCCCCCTTTTTGGCGGAGGCAAGGATTTGCCAATAGGTCAACCAAGAGCCCGATGTCCCCGAAGCTTGTCACACTCTAGCTCAGCTCCTCCTTTATGGCGGAAGCAAGAGCCTAACCAAGTCACTCTTACGGATGTCACTCCCTAACCTATTCCTTCCTTTATGGCGGAGGCAAGGTCTAAGTCGGTTCGTGCTATCCGAATTCACCAATCCCTAACATCGGTCTCTCAATGTCCTAACCGATTCCCCCTTTATGGCGGAGGCAAGAAAAGGCTAGAACACCACCACTAATCTACTATCCACATACTAATCTACCCTAAGCATTACTAGTATGGAATGTTAGACTAGCTTGTAGTTCCTAATTCTCAATTACCCACAACATAAATCCACAATTAAGCACAAGAATTCAACAATCAATAACCAATCTCCAAGGGCACTAGCAATTTAGCACATCAAAGCTACTAAGAACATCACAATAAATGGATTAAAGCATGGAATTAAACAAAGAAATTACAAAGAGTAGTACTCCCCTTTGAAGATTCAAGCCCAAGCTCCAAGCTTTCTTTACAAACCAAGTCCTTAGAGCCAAGACATTACAAGAATTCTTCCATAATTTGGGGCCTATTTACACCAAGAACACACACTAATTGTGTGTTCTTGTGGAGTAGCTAAAGAGAAAACCCTAAAATCTAACTAATCTAACCTAACTATGAAATGGTTTTCTTCTTGATCTTGAGCTCCTCCTTCTTCCTTCTCCTTGGCTGCAGCATTTCATCATATATGGGATGGATTAGGGCTGAAAAATGTGTGTCTCAACGTTCCCAAAATGCCCTTGAAGTCTTCTCAAAATGGAGGGCAAAACGGTGAAGAGTTGGTCTGCTGCGCTGCTTAACGTCGAGACGTTCGAACGTGAACGTCGCGACGTTCAGCTCTCCGGCGCGCCGGAGATGTCTGGAAGTTTTGGAAATTAATTCACCAATTTTCGGCGCGCTGGAGAAGTTCTCTTCGGTGCGCCATTGGTTTGTGAGCCGGTTTTCTCTATGATCCAGAACGAATTTGGAAAAACCCAAAACATGAAAGTTGTAGCTCTCCCTCTTAGCTTTCCAATGGAACCGAATCATTCCATTTGGATGTAAATTGAGTGAGATATGACAAAAACACTAAACCCTGGCAGATTTATGCAACATTTGTTCACATCCGCCTCAGCTCTCTGAAATGCGCTCTTTTCATCGTTCTTTTGCTCCGTTGCTCCTCTCACGCCATAATGTCCTACAAATACATTAAAAACACGTAAAAACGACATAAAGCACGTTACAAGGACGTTCAATAGTTAAGTAAAACTAATCCAAGAAGGTGAAAAATATCACCTTATCAATAACATCTCTTATTGTTTTCTTGATTGAAGTTATTGCATTTGTTGGATTTGGAAATTACTTGTCTTTCAATCATATCTCATTGTGCTGAAATTTTTTGTGATTCAAAGTCAACTTTTGTGTCATATCATTATGAACCATTGTCTCATTGCTTTTCTTAAATTTTCTTTTGTGAGTCCTTATTGTTAGTATTGGATAACATTTTGATTCTTGTTGCCTACTTTCATTCAATTGTTCAAGAGTTCTTGTACTCATTCTTGTTTCCTTAAAGTCTTTTATATTTCTTTACATATTCTTAATCAATTGAATTCTTGGTTGGATTGTGAGTGTTTGTTCAACTCAAAGAACTTGTAAAGGAAGTTAGAGGGTTTCAATCTTTTGAGTGATATACGAGAGTGAGAGTAAACACTTAGGGAGTGGAAAGGATATCTATATTATTCCCAAAATTCATCATGAGTGGGGAAGGAACTAGTGGATCTGCACTCAAAGGTACTAGTGAACTAACATTCAATATAGAAACTGTTTTTAAAGCTATTCAAGCACAGTTTGATAAAATCAATGTTAGGCTTGATTTTCTAGAGTCTAGTGAACCAACAACTAGGGAGAGAGAGGGTAGGAATCCATTGTTTGAGAGGGAAGAACATGAGGAAGTGTCGGATGAGGAAGAAAAAAGGACATGGGGTCGAGGTAGGAATAATAGGAATAATAGGAATAATAGGAATGATAGGGATGATAGGAGAAAGGATAATCACATGGGGGCTATTAAAATGAAAATTTCAGAATTCCAAGGGAAAAATGATCCTGAGGTTTACTTAGAGTGGGAAAGGAGGGTAGATCATGTTTTTGACTGTCATGACTATTCGGAGGAGAAAAAGGTGAAGTTAGCCGTAGTGGAGTTTACCCATTATGCCTTAATTTGGTGGGACCAGTTAATATACAATAGAAGGAGGTATGGAATGAGGCCAGTTAGGACTTGGGCGGAGGTTAAGAGGATAATGAGAAAGAGGTACGTTCCTACTCATTACCAAAGGGATGTAGTGAGGAAATTGCAAACCTTGAACCAAGGTAATAAGAGTGTGGAGGAGTATTTTCAGGAGATGGAGGTATCTTTAATTCGGGCCAACATAGATGAGGACCCTGAGTTTACAATGGGTAGATTTGTGGCGGGATTGAATAGGGAGATAGCTGATGTGGTAGACTTGCAAGAATATAATAGCATGGAGGAATTGTTGCATAAGGCCTTGAAGGTTGAGAGAATTATTAAGGCTAAAGGGAAGAGTACTTGGAAGGATAATAAACCAGTGTCCAACCCTAAATTCGGAAATGCAAAGGTTGACTCCAAACCTAAGGTAGAACGGAAATGGGAAGCCAGAAAGGAGAAGGTTGAGATGAAAACAAATGTGAGGAGTAGAGACATAAGGTGCTATAAGTGCCAGGGTGTAGGGCATATACAATCCGAATGTCCTAACAAAAGGACTATGTTCTTGTTACCTAATGGGGAGTATGAGAGTGAGCATTTCCGATGACGAGGGAGATATACCATTGGGTGAGGAGAGTGATGGAGAGGAAGAGTTGCCAATGGGGGGAGAGGCTCTTGTCAATTTACGGGTTTTGAATACACAATCTAAGATAGAGGGAGAGTTAGTGCAAAGGGATAACATTTTTCACACTAGGTATCATGTACAAGGAAAGGTGTGTAACTTAATCATTGATAGTGGGAGTTGCACTAATATAGCTAGTACATTGTTGGTAGAGAAGTTGGGGTTGAGAACACTTAAACATCCTAAACCCTATAAACTACAATGGTTGAGTACTAGTGGGGAGGCCAAGGTGAATAAGCAAGTCAAGATTGAGTTTGTGATAGGTAGATATAAGGATGAGGTGTTGTGTGATGTGGTGCCTATGCAAGCTGCCCATATACTTTTGGGGCGTCTGTGGCAGTTTGATAGAAGGGTAGTGTATGATGGGTACACCAATAGGTACACATTGGAGATGAACAGCCGCAAGCATACATTGGTGCCTTTGAAGCCTTGGGAGGCACAAGAAGATCAAATTCGAATTGTAAAAGATTTTGAAAGGAAAGAAAAAGGCGAATCTAGTGAGAGTAAAAGTCGAGAGGAAAACATCAAAAGAGAAGAAGAAAAATCAGAAAAAGCGAAAAATAAATTGAGTGTTTTTGCAACAAAAAGAGAGGTGAAAGAAAAATTGAGTGAGGGAGAGAGTGTTTATTTTGTTTTATAAAGATGTGTTTTTGCTTGATGCTAAGATGCTTGATCTTTTGCCTCGAGAAGTGGTGTTTCTATTGCAGGAGTACGGGGATGTTTTTCCCGAGGAGTTGCCTGCAGGACTTCCACCATTGCGGGGATAGAGCACCAAATTGACTTCATTCCCGGTGCTTCTATACCAAACCATCCAGCCTATCGAGCTAATCCAGAGGAGTCCAAGGAGATTTAAGCTCAAGTGGAGGAGTTGTAACAAAAGGGGGCTGTGAGAGAGAGCCTTAGTCCATGTGCTGTGCCGGTCATTTTGGTGCCCAAGAAGGACACGAGTTGGAGGATGTGTATGGACTGCTGAGCCGTCAACAAAATTACGGTAAAGTATCGTCACCCTATTCCTCGACTTGATGACATGTTGGATGAGTTGCATGGTGCATGCATATTTTCTAAGGTCGATTTGAAAAGTGGATATTTCCAAATTCGCATGAAAGAGGGAGATGAGTGGAAAACCGCTTTCAAAACAAAATTTGGTTTATATGAGTGGCTTGTCATGCCTTTTGGATTGACAAATGCGCCTAGTACATTCATGAGATTGATGAACCATGTTTTGAGACCTTTCATAGGAAAGTTTGTCGTTGTTTACTTTGATGATATACTAATTTATAGTAAGTCATTGGGTGAACATGTGTTGCATTTAAGGGAGGTTTTTATCATATTAAGAGAAAATCAATTGTATGCCAATTTGAAGAAATGCTCTTTTTGTATGGATTCTATTATTTTTCTTGGTTTTGTTGTGAGTGCTAACGGCATTAAAGTAGATGAAGAAAAGGTTAAGGCAATCAAAGAGTGGCCTACACCAAAGAATGCCAGTGAGGTCCGGAGCTTTCATGGTTTGGCGGGATTTTATCGAAGGTTTGTTAAAAATTTTAGCACTATTGCCGCACCATTGAATGATCTTGTTAAAAAGCATGTTGTATTTAAATGGGAAAAAGTGCATAAAAAGGCTTTTAACATGTTGAAGGACAAACTCACACAAGCATCTGTTTTAATGTTGCCTGATTTCAATAAAGTTTTTGAAGTTCAATGTGATGCCTCTGGGCTTGGGATTGGAGCTGTTTTGATACAGGACTCGAAGCCGATAGCATATTTCAGCGAGAAAATGCATGGGGCTGTCCTAAACTATCCAACGTATGACAAAGAGCTTTATGCTCTCGTGAGGGCGTTGCAAACTTGGCAATATTATTTGTGGCCAAAGGAGTTCGTTATCCACTCCGATCATGAACCACTCAAGCATTTGAAGTCTCAAGGGAAGCTGCACCGAAGACATGCTAGGTGGATGGAATTCATTGAATTTTGCCCTTACGTCATCAAGCTCAAGAAAGGTAAGGAAAATGTAGTGGCAGATGCTTTGTCACGAAGGTATGTGCTTCTTACTTTCTTGCAGTCGAAGTTGTTGGGATTTGATTTACTTAAAGGGTTGTATGCGGGTGATAATGATTTTGGTGAAATCTTTGCTAAATGTTCACAAACTGCATGGAATGATTATTTTCAGCATGATGGATTTCTTTTTAAGAAAGGAAAATTGTGCGTGCCTAAGAGTTCTTATCGTGAATTGCTTATTAGGGAGGCACATTGTGGGGGTCTTATGGGGCATTTTGGTATCACAAAGACACTAGACATATTGCATGAACATTTTATTGGCCTAAAATGCGAAATGATGTTCAAAAGTTTTGTGCAAAATGTGTTTCATGTCGTCAAGCAAAGTCTAAGGTCATGCCTCACGGTTTTTATACCCCATTACCCGTTCCTAGTCATCCATGGGTCGACATATTGATGGATTTTGTGTTAGGGTTGCCTAGGACACAGTCGGTTCATGATAACATCTTTGTGGTAGTCGATCGCTTTAGCAAAATGGCTCATTTTATAGCATGCAATAAGACTAATGATGCATCGCATATTGCTGAATTATTCTTTCGTGAAATAGTTAGATTGCATGGTATTCCAAAGACTATAGTTAGTGATCGGGATGTCAAGTTTTTGAGTCATTTTTAGTGCACATTATGGTCTAGGTTAGGCACGAAGTTATTGTTTTCCACAGCTGCACATCCAAAAACGGATGGGCAAACTGAAGTTAATCGAACACTAACAACCTTGCTTCGAGCTTTAATTCAGAAAAATTTAAAAAGTTGGGAAAAATGTTTGCCACATGTAGAATTTGCATATAATAGGGTTATGCATTCCACTACATCTTTTTCACCGTTTGAAGTAGTTTATGGGTTTAATCCACTAACGCCTTTAGATGTATTGCCTATTGCTACTAGTCATATTTTGGATTTAGATGGTAAGCAGAAGGCGGATCACATCAAAGAAATGCATGCCAAGGTTCGAGTAAACATTGAGCGTCGAAATGAACAAGTTGCTAAGAGAGCAAGTCAGGGGAGAATCAAGGTTTCTTTTTAACCCGGAGATTGGGTATGGGTTCATATGCGCAAAGAACGATTTCCACATCAACAGAAATCAAAGCTTCAACAAAGGGGAGATGGTCCATTTCAAGTTTTAGCCAAAATTAATGATAATGCATATATTATTGATTTGCCTAGTGAATTTGGTAATGTTTCTAGCACGTTTAATGTTGGTGATATTTCTTTGTATGACATAGGTGATTCGAGGACGAATCCTCTTAAGGAAGAGGGGAATGATGAAGAAGCTAACCTGAGAAGCTTTGTGGATGATCCATTGCAAGGAGTTGGAGGACCTTTGACTCGTGCAAGGACTAAGCGAATGAAGACAGCTTTGTATTCATTGATGAAAGACATTTTTGAGCGTGAAGTAGTTCGTGAAGTTCGTGACAAGGATTCTGAGTTCATTTCATGTTTTGGAGTATCACAAATGGAGTACAATGTTTTGTTAGATCATAATGGAGTTTTGAAGGCAAGAATGGATGGAAAAGATGGACAAGGAGCATGAAAGAGCTCCACTTCGCGACGTTCATGTAGTCCACATCGCGACGTGGAGAAACGTAAATGAGGAGTTGGAGCAAATTGCCAACATCGCGACGTGCGACCAAAGACGTCGCGACGTAACTCTCTGGAAGTTTTCAGAGTTGGAAGAAAATTCACCAAAAATTCGACATTAAATCAAGAATGAGCCCCATGTCGCGATGTGCGATCACCGACGTCACGACGTGCGGGAACGACGGGCTGTTTTGTTTAAATTTGTTAGCCGTTATTTTTCTTAGGGTTTTCCCACTATAAAAGGAAACTTTGTGTACGTTTTTGAGCAGACTTTTCAGACTTGGATAATTTGAATTTTGTGAGTTTTATATAAAACTTTCTTTGGTTCTTTGTTAAGAACATCAATTCCATTCCATCAAGTGTTTGATTGTGTGGGATTTTGGATAACGGGGGTTCCAAGAAACAAGTATTTTTGGGGTGTTCGTTGCTTAATTTGATAGGTAAGTTTCTCATTCAATCATTGAATTTGGGGCTGCCTCCTTTGTTCTATTGCATTCTAATCATCTAATTGAATTCTTTCAATTATTTTCCTCAATTGATCTTGGGTTTACGTTCTTAGAATTCATAAGGGTCTAGGTTCGTATCACTATTATATTACGTCAAATGTTAAAAAAATGACTTAGTTTAATTAGACACTAAAAATATAAATATCACAAAGATCACTCTACAATCATTAGACTCTGACTAAAAAATGAGTGATTATCCTATCATATTATGTTAAATGTTCAAAAATAGTTTAACTAGAACTAGACACTAAAAATATAAATATCACTAACATCACTCTACAATTATTAGACCCTAACTAAGAAATGAGTGAAACTTACGATATAATTTTAATTTTGTATATAATAAAATATGATAATTTTAGACAGATGATCTCATATCCAAAATTTGCCATTGATTGTCATAAAAACTCTGTTTCTCTCACACTCTCACATGAACTTAAATTTGAGTGTATTATAGTTCCCTTTGAGCATGGATATTATTTAGCATTCTCAATCTCTTTTAGCATGGAAAAGAAGAAGCTTCAGAACATTTCCATTGTTAGAGATTGTTGTTGAATATCATTTGAGTGAAGCATATTGTTTTGTCTATGTATGTTTTGTTGAACCAATCAGTCTGGCTATTGGTATTTGTTTGGCTCTTCGTTAAATTCATAGTTCAGTTGTTTACCAAACAAGACTTTGATCCTAGTTTAGTTTCTTTTTTTTTTTTTACCAAACTGCCTTGGCGGCTTTTGGTCACTATTTTCTTTTTATTTCAATTTGACTGATTATGTATCAAAAGTGATGTACTAGTAACAATTTCATCAAATTCAATTGTTTTGTTTGAAATTTTTCGCAAAATTCAAAATTTATTAATTTTTTATGATAATATTATACTTAAAAATGAGATTTATTGATAAGGTTTAGAATTTAAAATAGTGAATGTTCATTTAACAACTTTGTGTCTAAGTTTTACATTAAAATTTTTTTTTAATAAAAAAATATGAATTTAACTAATTTGACTTTAACATAATGACCATAATTAACAAAAGTTCATTGAATATAAAAATGCAATTGAATTAGCATGGAGCAAAAACACTTTGAATCTTCTATTTCATTCTCTGTTACATCCTCAGTTTCATGTTATAGATATATGTCAGGTATATTTAACTAAAACTCTATAAAGTGATTAATGCATCATAAGAGATAAGTGTTAAATACACATAATATGTATCCATAGAATAAAATAGAGATGGAAACAGAAAATCCGGAGGCAAAAGAAGGCCCAAATCTTATGAGGAAAGAAAAAGTTTTAGTCAGATTCAAATAAGTATATGTAGGGTTGAAAATTGTGCAATTATTCGGAAATTTAGTTAATTTGGTTTGGTTAATTCAAATTTATTTTTAAATTTTGACAGAATATAAAATGAAAACCAAATAACCAAAACAGAATAATCGAATTCAATTATTTGATTTTTGGTGTTAGACTAAATTCTTTTTTTTTAGAGTGAATGGCGAAAAAGGTTACTTCAACTATTGCCAAATCCGCCTTTTGGTCACTCAACTATTAAGTTGGCCAAAAAAGTTATTCCACTCTGTAAACGTATGACTTTTGGTCATTCCCGTACATTGAGTCCGTTTGTACGGATAAAAATCACCTTTTTCAGTGCTAAAATAGTCCGCACAGTAAAAGGTTCTTCCATCTTCTTCATCACTCCAAACCGAGTTGTTGAGATACACAGAAGACGGTATGTTGAAGCAAACTTTCTTTTCCAACAATATCACACAATATTTCAAAGAAAAACAGCCAAGAACATTAACATACCTTATTACAATTTCTCCTTCAAAGGTTGGTTATGAAAAGCCCAAGCAAGCAACCTTAGGCTGTGTTTGGTTGCTTAGAATCGAACCTCAGAATTGGAATTGAGAGCTCCAATTCTAATTCTTGTGTTTGTTTACAAAATAAAATTTGGATTTTGAATTCATTTGCAATTCTATAATGGCCCAATTCTGCAGTTTCAATTCTTTCCTCATGGTAGATATTTCCAATTCTAATTCAAGATAGAATGGTTCAATACGCGGGTTCTTATAAGACTCTTTTTCATCGCCTTCACTTCTTTTTTTTTTCACACACTACACATTTTTTCACCATTAGACACATTTTTACACACTACACACATTTTAATACAACACATACTTTTCACACACTACACACTACACATTTTTTCACACACTACACATAGTACACACATTTTCACACACTACACACATTTTCACACACTACACATATTTTACACATAGTACACAAATTTTCACACGCTACACATATTTTTTCAC
The DNA here is from genome assembly GCA_016586305.1 of Ophiorrhiza pumila. Classification (NCBI taxonomy): domain Eukaryota; kingdom Viridiplantae; phylum Streptophyta; class Magnoliopsida; order Gentianales; family Rubiaceae; genus Ophiorrhiza; species Ophiorrhiza pumila. The sequence goes on from BLIW01000006.1 coordinate 15,647,820, forward strand.
ACACTACACACATTTTCACATACAACACACATTTTCACACACTACACATTTTACACACACTACACTACACATTTTTTCACACACTACACATATTTTACACATAGTACACACATTTTCACACACTACACATATTTTACACATAGTACACATATTTTCACACACTACACATTTTTTCACACACTACACACATTTTCACAGACTACACATATTTTACACACACTACGCACTACACATATTTTACACATAGTACACATATTTTAACACACTACACATTTTTTCATACACTACACACATTTTCACACACTACACAGTTTTTTATACACTATACATATTTTACACATAGTACACACATTTTCACACACTACACACATTTTCACACGCTACACATTTTTTCACACAATACATATTTTTTCACACTACACACATTTTTACGCACTACATATTTTTTCACACACTACATATATTTTCACACACTACATATGTGTAAAATATGTGTAGCGTGTGAAAATGTGTATAATGTGTGAAAATGTGTATAGTGTGTGAAAAAATGTGTAGTGTGTGAAAAAATGTGTAATGTGTGAAAATATGTGTATTGTGTGAAAATGTGTAGTGTATGTAAAATATGCATAGTGTGTGAAAATATGTGTAGTGTGTGAAAAAATGTGTAATGTGTGAAAATGTGTGTACTATGTGTAAAATATGTGTAGTGTGTGAAAATGTGTGTAGTGTGTGTAAAATATGTGTAGTGTGTGAAAATGTGTGTACTATGTGTAAAATATGTGTAGTGTGTGAAAATGAATATATTAAAAATAAATTATTGCCAATTCTAATTATTATTGAAATCTAATTTCATACAATTTTTAAACTTTCAAACAAAGGATTTGGAGTTATAATTCAATTCTATATGAATTTTGTTGTTTTGCCAAAAAAAGGAATTCAAACAATTTAGACTTTCAATTCATTGAATTGCAATTCTATAATATTTAAATTCTAATTCAATTCTATTTCTAAACAACCAAACACAGCCTTAATAAATTGCCCAAGTTAGACAACAAAATTTGAAAAAAAATCCCGTCAGATTTCCCTTATGAAACTGCCCGAAATCTTTGGCCTTCCAAAACTTGTATAAATCACTCTCAATCTAGGCAATAAGTAACAATAATCTCCAATACACAGCAGCTGCACCGAACTGGAAAAGGGCTGTCCGGCAGAATACCGACTTCAGCTAGCGGCGTCAACAAGCAAAATTTTGAACTCAGCTTTGAGGATAAATTCGACTCCATCTTCAAGCAGACTTCTAGCACTAATAATTCCAGCAATATACCACCAAGAACTGTGATGATTAGCAGCAATAACACAATCAAATTCAGGCTGAAAATTCGTTCAAAAAAATCCACGAAACCCAGCTGCAAATGACCCAAAAACGGGCTGAAATTGTCCAAGAAAATTTCAAAACAATTCCAGAAAAATCCAAAAAAATCCGAATCAACCCATTATAATTCAGTTAATGATTAAGGATGTTCGTAGTATATTTTTTTCTAAAATAAGGGGATACCCTTTAAAAGGTATTCGTATAATGTGCGAGCCACAAAAAGTTTCGTCGTCCTTCGTCATTGCTGGACAGCTACGGACCACTCCTGACTTGTCCTCTACTTTCCTCTTCTTCCGCTTTATAGATGTCTAGCACTGCTTACGTGTTTTGCTCTGCTGGCGCAAGTGCTACGTGGAGTTCTTTGCTTTTCTCACCCCTCACTCTGCCTGCATTAGTGCCGATGGACTTTTGCTCTCCTCTTAATTTCATCCAAATTTTTCGTATTCTGGCCCCTTCTAATATTCTGGTCCAATGTTCCCAACATCACTTTTCATGATTAATCTTTAATTTTGCCCCTTTCCTTCCACATCTCATTCAGTTCTCAGGTTCCCTTCTTTGGGTGTTGCTTTATGTATTGTTATAGATTTGTGCCTTCTCTGAAATTTTGCTCTTTCGGTGCTTCCCTCTTAGATTTTAGTTTAGCTTTGCATTGGAAACGGAATAATTTCGTTGGCTGCCGTTCCTATTCTTGCCGGAATGTTTTTTTCCCTCCTCTTTCGTTTCTTTCCTTTCGTTTCTTAGACTTTAATTTAATGGGTTCTGTAATCCCCTTCTTTTTTATTTTTGATGTATGTATTATTATAATTTCGTGCTTTTGGCGAAATTTTTTCCTTTTTCTTTTTTTTAAGCCTTTCGTTTTAGATTTTCATCAGGCCTTGTGAAATTCCATTTTCCTTCGGGATTTGTATGTGTTATTATGAACCAGACTTGACGGGCCTGCTTTCTTTTCGTTATGGGATTTGCCATTTCAATCCCGCTTGGGAAATTGGCCTGCCTCAGTCTTTTTATTTTATTTACAGTCAAAGCCGCATGTCTGGCCTTTCTTGAGTTTTTATTATGTTTCTATCCAATTTTTTAGCTTTTTGCTGGTGCCTGAAAAAAAAAAGATTAATCGTTGCTTTCTACCTTTTCCTCGAGAGAGAGAACTAATTCCACGCGAACATTTAATCGTTCTTCTCCCTACAGATGTTTCGTTTCGAAATTTACTTGTTGTTTTTGGTCTTTTTTCCATCTTCTCCTTTAATCGTGGTATTTAGTTTTTTTGGTTTTACTGCAATCGTTGTTTTTAGCCTTTTGCTCCCGAGACAAATTCTGCAGGAACATTTAATCGTTTTTCTGTTTGCTAGAATACTAAAATTTCTGGACGCGTGTGTTTGTTGGGTTTGGACTTTGATGTGGTTTGGTTGTTGTTTTTTTTTCCATTCAATTGGGCTTTCGACGGGAATGATTTTCTTGACAGTTTCTTATAGTTTGTTTGGCCTGTTTAAACTCCATTGTTATTATCTAATATATATTTTTTTAGATGTATATATTATTATTATATATATATATTATTTATTAGCTCGTTCACATCATCATCATCATCATCATCAGATTTTTTATTGCTAAACAATTCTTCTTCCTTCTTCTTCTTCTTTTTCCTTTTTCTTCTCTTTTTCTAATTGCTTGATTGGATCTCTCAAAAAAGTTAATTATTGCCATTTGTCAAACTCAGCTGTGATTTATTGACAGCCATCATAGTTAATATATATTACATCGTACTTGTTTTTGTTACGGACTGCTGGATAACCACTTCTCATTGTACTATTGGGTTAATGACTGGGTATTTGCTCCTGGTTATGCGTGATGTTTATCGAAGATGTCAAGTCTAACATTGGAAGCCTCAAAGTTTGCTGTCAGCCTCTTCTTCTATATGTAACTATTCCCTCAATGGTTATAGACTATTGCTCTTTGCTCATTTTCTACCTCTTTCTTCTGCTCTTCTCTACTCATCTTATCTTATCTTATATCATCTCATTGCATTTCAATTATTTGTTCTCTCGTTGCTGGCCATCCATTGTGCATTATTTTATGCTCTGTTCTGTTGTGTTCTGTTGATGTTGGTTGTGTATTCCTCCTTTCCACCTTATTACTATCGGTGATTGTCTCTGTTGGCAGCTTTCATAGTGTTGCAGGTTATTACCCTTGTCTTTTCATCGGAGGGGAATTTCTGGACCTCCAACTTAAATGCTTTGCTTAAAGGAATCTTATTAATGGTTTTGTTCTTCTTATCTTATTATTATGTTTATATTCTGTTCAGTCAAACTCTTGTTGTTATTATTTACTGCATTTATACGCCTCCTCATGTGTTTTGCATTTATTAGCATTGGTTTTTTAATGTTGTTGTTGTGCTTTACTTAGTTTGCTTGCCATATCTTTGTCTGTCCTCAGGAATTCCAAGTTTGTCAGCAACTTTTTCCAAAACTTCATTCTTCTCTTTTTTTTAACGTTAATGCTTCTGGCCTCGCCTATTCCTTTTTCCAGGAAATTTCCAATAGACATCTTATTATTAATGCTCCTGTTGTCATCATTATTTTATTTGCAGTGTAACTGTTCTTTTTGTATGCCTTTTCCAAATCATTGGTGCCTTTTAGTTTGCTTTCGAACAGGTCTATGCATCGTATCAGTTCATAGTGTTTTCCTTCTAGATCTTTATTTCTGTACACATGGATGTTTTCAAAAACTGCTTCTTTTAATAGTTCTTTTTCCTTTGCTCTTGGTCAATTGGTTATTTATGACAGTGGGATTTTGATTAGGATGTCAATGGTTTACTGCTGTGTTGCTTTTTACTCTATGGCTGCTTTGAAATTGCTCTATAATTTTGTACCTTTTTTTCTGCCTGTTGCTTCAAATGACTGCCACAAGCCTAGGCCTTTCTTCACAAGTTTGAATTTCTTTCTCAATGCTTGCTGTAGTTTTATATTGTTTCCTGAACAAATTTGTTCAGGGAAATTTCCTCCAAAAGATTTTTCTTTTTGTATTATATTAAATATATTAAATATAAAGGAAATTTTTTCGCTTCCTACTTGGAGTTTCTGCTGCTCTTTCTATAGGTTTGTGGTGTTAACATTGTTGTTCTTTCTACTATTTTCTATGTTGAGTTTTTATGTATTCCTTCTTGTTTCAGTTCTGCATGTGAATCATTATTTTTTAATGTCTGCTTACCGTCGCGGAGTGGTGCAAATTAATCTTTTGTTATCTGCAACTAATTTATAGCTTCTGCTCATTTGATCTGTAGGTATCTGTGGATCATTTCTTCTTCTTTCAGAATTGCAGAAGTAAGTTGGCTCTGACAACAGCCTCTTTTCTTGAAATTAATTGGGTTTCATTTGGATTCCTTACGGTTTTGCAGTTGAGGTCCTCTATATTGTATAATATATTGGTGGTTGTTCCCATAAAATAATTGTCTGAGTCTTTTAGTTTGTCTTTTCTTTTTCTTCTAAACCTTTTCTGTACCCTATCGTTCTGGAATCTTTCTTACAAAAAAGTGTGGCACTTCATGTTGCCGTTGGACTCTGCTGCTCATTGGAAATTACAAATTGCTTTGTCTTCGTTTGGTCTATTATTTGGAGCTGTTTATTTTAGAAGAATATATTAACTCTTACGCTGTATACGTTGAGTTGTCTTTTAATAGATACTGAAAATAATAACTCTCTCTGTGCTGTGAAATATAGAAAATTTATATATATTTCAATGGATAATAAGAATGCGTTGCGTCGTCAAATGTACGCAAAAATGTCGCAAAGCAAAAAAAATGAGCTGCTGAGCCGTCGTAGGGCGGTTTATGCAGCAAAGAGAAAAAGGACAGTTGAAATTGCCCAACATTTCAAAGTATCGCCAAATGAATGTAATCATTTGAGTGATTCTGACCTTTCGACTGCCCAGTGGCGTTTACCCAAGAGACGTCGTACGCTATCTAAAAAGGTAAAATTGTTTGTGTATAGTGAAACTTTGCTCATTCGATTACAAATTAGTGATTGGTTTGTCTTCTCACATCTTCATGCCTAAATTTTGTTCTTAGGCAGGACAAAGGTTGGATAATGTTTATGCGGTGTTGGGGTCACGGGTGGAAGTCGGCCAATCTTCATCATGTGATAATTTGTTGCCTGTGTGGACCTCTTCCGTTCGAGGTATGGATATGTTATGTTTGGTGCCAGATTAGATGTATATTTAGATATTTATGTCTGCGTAGTTTAAATGTTCTATGATCATGATGTGTTAAAGAATGACAACTTCATAGGTTTTTACGTTCTGCTCTGTTGAAATTTGTCACTTTAAAAGGGAGTCTTTTGGCTATATGCATCCATTCGTTTACTTCGGAAATGTGTAATTGATATGATCATGTATTCTGCCCTAATGAACAATGCCTTGTTCTCCACTTCTAGACTTCCATTGTGTTGAGTTTGTGATATTTGCTACTATAAAAGGATGATCTTCATTTTATGCACTTGTTTTTTTCTTTCGGATTGTCATGCTCTTTCTAAATTTTAGTTTCGCTTTCGAATTTCATCCTCTTTCTAAATTTAAAATCTGGTTGTTTTTAATTCTGGGAAAAAAAAGGCCCTGTATTATATTGTTCTGTGTTTTTTAGATTCTTAATATAATTATTTTGAAAGCTTATGTACAGAAGAAAAAGGGCTTTCTTTATTACAGCTCTATTGGTTTCAAACTTCGCAATTTTAATTATTTACTATAACATAATTTGTACTATAACTTCTGCCTGTTAAGTTGTTTGAAACTGCTTTATTGTTGTTAAATTCTGGTTTCGCATTTAGTAAAAAAAAAAACCCCCAAGAAAAAACAGCACAAAAAAACCTCTCATTGTTGCAACTGGTCTAAATATTTATTCTTTGCATTCTTTCTCTTTTTCCTTTTCAGATGCCAACAGATGCCGCCGACAAAAACCTCTACCTTTTCACTCGCAAATTCCAAAATAGTCTCTTAACCTTATTTATCCCGCTGACTGTGTGTATTGCACTGCAAAGCGGTTTCCTTTTGAACCTCCTAATTTTTGTTGTGATGGAGGTGACGTATCTTTAGTTATTTCTCCTATGCCATATGACCTTAAAAGTTTATTCTGTGGGAATGATGAGCTGTCAGTTCAGTTTCAGAAAAATGTGCGCACTTATAATAATCATTTTGCGTACACGTCTCTAGGTGTCAAGTATGACCGTGAACTGACAAAAAATATAAATGGCCTTTATACCTTTCGTGTCCAAGGTCAAATGTATCATTTTATAAATACGCTTCATCCTGCCACTCGTGTACCGACTGGTCTTCAGCTATATTTTTATGACACCAATGATGAGTTTGTTAAGAGAATTTCCAGTTCTGATTGATTATGTAAGGATACAATTAGTTTGTTAATGCATGTTCTTGCCAATAATCCTTACTCAAAATTCTTTAGAAGTTTGAGTTCTATTCCTCATATCGAAGATCATTCGATTATGCTCGCTACGTACCCTGAATTGGATCAGCGACGATAAAACTTGCCTACTGTTTCTCAGGTCGCTGCTATTTTCAGTGACGCTGATGAGGATTCTATTGATAAAACTGTGAATATTATGATATATAGTAAGCCAATCGGTAATGATAAAAGTTATACTATTAAACACTATTTTGCTTGTTATGATCCTCTTCAATATCCTTTGCTCTTTCCGCTGGGTGAACCTGAGTGGCACTTCGCCATTGCAAGAAATAAGCCACAACGTAAGTGTCGAAGTACTGCTATCTTTGAAAATGAATCCATCAGTGATCATTCTTCAATGGAAACTGCAGAAACACTACTTCAGGTTGAAACTGCAGGTTCTGTTATACTTCTTTGTTTGGACTTTACGTTTCTTCAGCCAATTTGATTGTGCTTACTTGATTGCTCTGGTTTTTATGCTTTCTTCATTTCTTTCTGTTGTATTTGTAGTTGCTGCAGCAGGAAGTAAACACAAGGCAATGGTTACAGCGAGGGAATACTACTGCTACAGACTACAGATAAGAGAAAATGATATGTCAATGCTTCTTCATACTAACAGACTTCTGCAACAATTTGTTGTTGATATGTATGTTAAAATTGAGACTTGTAGGCTTGATTTCATTAGGAACAAACAAACTAAATTTAGGACTGAAATATTTCAAGGGATAGTTGATAGTATTGCGTTGGTTGAAAACGAAGGGTCTAAAATTGGGCGTAGAATTATTTTGCCTTCTTTTTTTATAGGTGGTCCTAGAGACATGCGTAAGAGATATTTGGATGCAATGGCTTTGGTACAGAAATATGGAAAACCAGATATATTTTTAACGATGACGTGTAATCCCAATTGGAGAGAAATTAAATAAAATTTACAATTTGGTGAAGTACCTTTTGATAGGCCTGATTTGCTGGTCAGAGTTTTTAGAGCTAAACTTGAATTGTTGAAAATTGAATTACTAAAAAAAAATTTTGGTGCTGTTTCTGCTTTTGTGTATGTCATTGAATTTCAAAAAAGGGGTATGCCTCTGCCCACCTTTTATTAATTCTCGATGATGATTTCAAACTTCGAAGCCCATCAGCTTATGATGCCATTGTATCTGCTGAATTACCAGATCCTGATGAGGAACAACATTTGCATTCTCTTGTTGTTAAGCATATGATGCATGGTCCTTGTGGACATTTAAATCCAAATAATGCATGCATGAAAAGAGGCATTTGTAAAAATAGTTATCCAAGAAAGTTTATTCAACAGACTACTCATGTTGATGATGGTCATCCATAATATTGTAGGAGAAATAATAGTAGAAAAGTAAGGATTCGGCGTCACGAATTAGATAATAGATGGATTGTTCCATATAATCTATATCTATTGGCTTTGTTTGGCTGTCACATGAATGTGGAAATATGTTCTACTGTCAAATTAATTAAATATATGTACAAATATATATATAAGGGACATGATCGGGTAAGCTTTAATGTTAGTGGAGTTAATGATAAAGATCCTCAATTAATTGATGAAATCAAATCATTTCAAGATAGTAGATGGGTTGGGCCTCCTGAAGCAGTGTGGAGAATTTATGGATTTAAGTTAAATGAAATGTGCCCTTCGGTTTATGCACTTCAAGTACATATAGAAGGTGGCCAATATGTTGCATTTAGTAAATATTCGAGTTTTACAAGTCTTGTTCGATGGGATAAATTAAATAGAACTATTCTGTCTGAATTATTTGAAATGAACAAAACAAATGATAGTGCCAAAAAACTTAACTGTTTATATAAGGAATTCCCACAGTTCTTTGTTTGGAATAAAAAAGATAGGCTTTGGACAGAAAGAAAGAATAGGGATGTTGTTGGTAGGATTGTCACTGTTAATCTAAATGAAGGTGAGCGGTATTATCTTAGAATGCTTCTTTCTCATATAAGGGCTCCTATTTCGTATACTTATCTTCTTACCGTTAATAATAATGTCTACTCATTATTTAGAAAAGCTGCTATGCAACATGGGTTTTTACAATCTGATAATTATATTGTAGAAACACTTGAGGAGGCATCCATATTTCAAATGCCTTCTGCTCTTAGATTTCTGTTTGCACTCTTACTCGTTTTCTGCTCACCAAATAGTCCTCGAAAACTTTGGGAAATGTTTGAGTCTCATCTCTCTGCAGATTATGAAAAGTCTGCACTCTAGACTCAATGGAGTTCTCTTCACGTTAGATTAAAAACTTTAGAAGCGATTAATAAATTCCTTCAAGAAATGGGTAAGGACCTAAGCGATTACCATTTAGTAACAAATGATATATCATTTCTTTCTGGTCGCCCATTGACAAAGGACTTTATTAGTGAAAGTCAGATTCAAACGCCTTCGGAAGATTTAATGCTAGCTTCCCATTTAAATTCTGAACAGATGATTGCATATGATCTAATTTTATCAAGTGTTTACTCAAATGAGGGTCAATCTTATTTCATTAATGGAATGGGTGGGACTGAAAAAACCTTTCTTTATCGAGCATTGTTAGCTTTTGTCAGATCATAAGGTTTTATAGCTATTGCTGTTGCCACATCAGGTGTAGCAGTATCTATTCTTCCAGGTGGGCGCACTGCCCACTCAAGATTTAAAATTCCGCTAGATTTTTCCATTAGTAAATATTGTCAGCTAAGCAAGCAATCTTCTGTTGTAAAGTTAATAGTTGAATGTAAATTAATTGTTTGGGATGAAGCTTCAATGGCAACAAAACAAGCAGTTGAGGCCTTTGACAACATGTTAAAAGATATAACAGGGAATGCTAACCCTTTTGGAGGAAAAGTTGTTGTTTTTGTTGGGGATTTTCGACAAACTTTACCTATTATTGAGAAAAGTACAAGAGGTTAATTCAGTATTATGTTCTCATTTAAAAAAGCTTTCTCTTCACAAAAACATGCGGGCTGCATTGGATCCTGCGTTCTCTGATTTGCTGCTTAGAATTGGAGAATGGAGGGAGCCATTAGATGAAGATGGAAATATTAGTTTGCCTGCTGAAGTAGTTATGCCGTACGAAAACAAAGAAAATGCTATGAAACAGTTAGTTCTCTTGTTCTATCTATGTGTAAATGATCCTATTTTCCAAAACATGTTTGGTTGTCTACCAGCATTTTTGCTAATCTTATACTTCATGTTTTAACAGGCTCATACAAAGTGTCTTCAAAGAAGCTCTTCATTCTGGTGATCATTATAAATTAATTAACAGGTTTATTCTTTGCTCTAAAAATTCTTCTGTTAATGACATCAACGAAGTGATGATTCACAAATTTCAAGGTGATCTTCATGTTTATACTAGCTCAAATAAGGCTCTTGATGATAAGCATCAAGGGGATTATGAGGACTTTCTAAACTCATTGAACCCAAAAGGCCTTCCTCCTCACAAACTTTTGCTAAAGAAAAATTGTCCTGTTATGCTTCTTCGAAATTTAAACCCAAACGAGGGCCTTTGTAATGGAACTAGATTGCTTTGTAGACAGTTGGGAAAACATAGCATCTCTGCTGAAATTGTCACAGGACAATCTAAGGGGAATATTATTTTACTGCCTAAAATTCCTCTTGAAAGTCCTACCAGTCTAAAACATGGTATTGCTTTCACTAGAACTCAGTTCCCTGTGAAACTTTGTTTTTCAATGACGATAAACAAAGCTCAAGGTCAAACACTTGACTGTGTTGGAGTATATCTTCGTGAACCAGTTTTTTCGCATGGACAACTATATGTTGCCATTTCAAGAGCCAAGACTGCCAAGGATATTAAGGTGTTGATTGTTCCAAGTGCACATGAAGATAATAAATAGGAATGTAAAACAAGAAATGTTGTCTTCGAAGAAGTATTACAATTAGCTTCATCTTGAAATTTATTTCCAACTTGCCAATATTTATTCTATGTGTATAATTATGATTTTATTTGTCTATAATCCTCTGATTATTGCTTCTTATTCTATTTCCTTGCATTATGTTTTTTCATGCACCATTGACATTAAATTGTAGCATAGACACGTATCTCCGAATTGATGAAATTATAAAAGAGATGAAATCATGGGTTGCTGTTGTTACTGTTCAAGAAAAAATACAGCCAACTCAGTCACCAAGGAGTCCTACCAGGATGCAAAAATACATTTTTGCCGACTCAAGGGTAAAAAAACATGTTGATACATACCAATTTGTTTTTAGCTTACTTATTAACATTTCTGTTTGTTCTTTTTAAGTATGATAGATTCGTATTGTTCTGCTTCAGATTATTGTCACGTTATTTCTCTCTTTTAAAGTCGAAGGAATGGTTTTCAATAAAGAAATTGAGCACATGGAGACCAAGATAGAGGTATATAAAACTTATCGCATATCAAATGCGGACATCACCATTGTCCCTGAAAAATATCATATTGACGGAATTGAAAAAAAATGGATGTTTAGTTCAAAGACTGTTATTGAAGAAATGGAAAGTGAACGGAGCATGCTATTGGTTAACTACAAGTACACTCTCTTCACGGACCTTGGACCATTTTTTGATGTTAAAAATAAATTTGTTGGTAAGAGTATTTACTGCTTTTTTTCATTGTATTTCTATTTTCAAATGCACATTATATGTTGACTAATTTATTTAGAGATTCGACTTCAAAATAGATGTGATTGTTGTTGTTGTTCGCTCGTTGCCCGTGAACGTTGTTGATACCCCCTTTGGTAAATCAAATGTCCAGAAGTTTATACTTGTTGATGAACAGTAACCAGCATTATGTCTCCTACCTATTTAGTATTTGCTTCAAATAACAATTTTTTCCTTCCTCGGTGCTGCACATCGTAATGCTTTAGTTTGACATGGCAAATGTAGCATGAACTCAGTAATGCTGTCCGTGTGGAATAGTTTTATTGAGAATGAAGCTCGCAAGATTAATGAGCTTATCAGTGAATTTCCTGTAGTTATCTGTCGCAGGCTTAAAGTCGTCTTTTTCAATAGTAAAATTATGTACTCTATACATGTAAGATTCAGTGCTGGAGTTTCATTTACATACGTAAAATAATTACTTACTTTCATCCTTTTGAAGGTGTTGCGCTATCTACTAATTATGACACAGCGATTCTTGTTGATCCGCCAGTTGAAGAAGCATTCCGTTTAAAGAATTGGTGAAATATTTGTTGTCTGTTTTTTCCATTTGTATACTATATTCCGTGTTATACTTCTCATGCATTAACCTTCTGTTAAACAGGGCTGCCAGAAGCCAAACGGCACTTTCGGATTTTGTGAAGGTGAATTCATACATGAAATCTAATGTGCAGCTGGATATGCAATCAATTCAGAAACCTACGCTTGTGGCTAATCTTTTGCCTACTGATAAGTTAAGGCTATGAGAAATAAACTTGATGCGCATCATTACTTTGGCATCAGCTTCAGTGTTTAATTACTATTGCCATTATTTTAGTTATATAACTTGGGATTTATTAATGAATATATTATTATGTGCGGATTTATTTCTACAGAATTCCATGTACGCTGATTTTGTATTCCTTTTGCCAGATTGCAGTTGTTAGAGCCTTATTCTCCTTTGAAAACATATCTCAGCACTATTGGTATATGGCCTGCAAAAAATGCTTTTGCGCTACTGCAGCAGCTTATGACTATTTGTTTACATGTAATTCATGTAATGAAAAACAAAAGGCTGAGCCAAGGTCAGAATCCCTGTTTGAATTCTCAGGCCAAAAAAAATCTGGACTTATACAAATATATTCTTGACTATTTGCTTATAGATGTCGAATTGAGATGGACTTAATTGATGCAAGTGGAATTATCACGGAAACTGTTTTTGGAGAATTAGCTTAACAAATTTTATCTGTTACAGCTATTGAAGCCATGCAATGTACTGAAGAGGTTATGTCAATCTCCGCATTTTTTTATGTTTATAGCTTTAATTTTTGTTCTGTTTATGTATGTCTACATGAATGACTTGTTCTCTTTTTGTTGTATTTTAGAATAGAGAACTTCCTTTGGGTGCTGTCCATGAAGATTTGAAAAATAAGAAGTTCTTTGCTCAGATTAAACAGGCGAAACGAAGGGATATGAATGGAGGTTATCGATACACAGTTGTTCATTTCGTTGCAGCAGATGAGAAGCAGACTTCTGAAATGCAATTATCTGTAGAAGGTGCTGGGAACTCTCAAGGAAAATCTGTCCAACTGCAGTCTTCAGGTTTGTTACTGCAAATTAAAACTATATAATTTCTGTTACAAGAAAAACGAAGGGATATGAATAGGGGTTATCAATACACAGTTGTTTATTTCGTTGCAGCGGATGAGAAGCAGACTTCGGAAATGCAATTATCTGTAGAAGGTGCTGGGAGCTCTCAAGGAGAATATGTACAACCGCAACCTTTAGGTTTGTTCCTGCAAATTAAACACTATATAATTTTTTTGTTAAATTTAATTACAAGGTGCTCATGTTAGGGAATGTCTAACATAATAAATCTTCGATTAACATTCATATTTGGATTTTGGCAGAAAAGAAGACTGCATTATCAAAGGCTAAGCTTTCATTATTGGCTAGACTCGAAAATGATCCTGTTGGTAACACTGAAGGCAATCCTAATAATGATGATCCTTTTCCCTCTATTGGAAACACTAAAACTGGTGACATTGAAGCTGTTGAAGTTGAGAGAAGACCTTTAAAGAGGGGCAAGACAAAGCATTAACTTCTATTATATAGTGCATAGTAGGAGTTCTGAAATTGCGCGTGATCAAATTTGTTCTTCAACTACATCTTTTGATTAGTATTGTGTTTTGCCATGTGGTCCTAAACATGTTGAAAACCTGTAATTTCAGTAACTTTATTGTAAGCGATTCCAACATTCTCTTTTTGGTAATGATTGCTACAAATGCAGACTGGTTTATCAGCTAGAACAGAATGGAATCTGGAATTGTATGAAGTTCTACCAAAATAGTCCTGTCTTCATTATTATTTTTTGTTATGTACCAAAACTTAATCGTTTCTAATTACTCATACAAGTTTTTCTCAGGGCAAATCACACCGCGCAAGCGCGGTGTTGTTTTAGTAGTTTTCTATGAAAAGCTCTTAATTTTTTAGTGGAATGAGAGTAGAAAGCACCCCCAGATGCTGCTAACATTTTACTGGACCATAATAAAACTGAATCCAAAGAAATGAAGAAGAAAAAAAAAGGTTTCAGATTCTGAAAAATTATCTGATATTGGTGTGGAAGTGTTTGACAAAGAGAAATCACAGGAGACCAAGGAAAATGAAGCTGAGAAGAAGTCAAAAGAAGAGAAACTATATAATATTCACGTGTAAGAAGTTTTCTCTCATTTTTATGCTGTGCGGACTATTTTACCTCTGAAAAAAGTGATTTCCGTCTGCACAAACGGACTCAATGGATGGAATGACCAAAAGTCATACGTTTATAGAGTTGAATTACCTTTTTGGCCAACTTAATAATTGAGTGACCTTTTTTGCCATTCGCTCTTTTTTTATGAATATCTGAAAAAAACCACGTTGAACCATAATTAGATTGTACCATACCCTATAAACCTACAAGTTTAGCACTTTACTTCCTTCAAATATTATTTTTTTTGCAAAGGATAATAATTTTCTTTTCGTCAATGGAAAACGAATATTTTAAACCAATCTATCTTTGTTAATTACTTATTTTGTGCTTTCTGAAATATCCTGCAAAAAATGGTGTTGAATCTATCTTAGTTATTTTTAGTAAAGTCTCTCACTTTCTTATTTCCTTTTTTTTTTGAAAAGCACAATAATTCTCTAATCCTCAATGGAAATTAAATCAATCTACCTTTGTTATTTATTTTGTATTTTTTTAAATACCCTAAAAAATGGTGGTGAAATAGTTGTTTATGTCTATCTTAGGTATTTTTAGTAAGAGTAAGTGAAAAATATTGGTGAAAACTAATAATGACTTACGTGGCAGTTATAAAAAGACAACATCATTTGTATAAAAATACAAAATTATGTATCAACCTATAAAAAACTGAAACGTGTACAATCACTTATCCCTTAGGGTTCATTTATCATTTGGATCGGGTATTAGTTTATTTTTAAAAATGAAAAAACTAACTAAAATGGCACGTGTCAATTTTTTATAAAGTGCTACATGAAAGTTATACCACAAACCCAATTTTGTCTTTTTATTCATGCCACGTCAGTCACTATTAGATTTTACTAATATTTTTCACTCTGTCTATCTTCACTCTTTTAGTAAAGTTTCTCATTTTCTTATATTGTTGTATTATTTTAACTTTGAGGTAACCAAAAAATTAGGAAAGAAAAATGTCATTTGGTCAATCCATAATTAAAAATGGTTATTCATTTCTTTTCCTATTTTGATTTTCATGGGAGGCTATTAAATTGAAATAACTTGCATAAAAATTGATAATTTAAGGAAATAAATTATTTAAATTGAAAGATTAAAAGATATTTTATAATCCAACTATAGTTCAAAGCATTATTTTACAATTTAGTCCTTTTTTTTACCCTAAAAGTTATTTGTTAAAAACCCTTAGAAATTTGGCAAATAAACTCTATAAAACTAGATATTAATAACCCAAAATAACTTAGAATGAAGGTATTTTTTCCATAATAAAATGAAATTTAGACTATTCCAACCTTCACAATGTTTATGAATTAAGATGTCAATTAGGATAATCATGGCCACAGTTCCAATTCTGATATCGAAACTAGGCACAGGACAATTCAAAACTAGAATCGAATTGCCCTCGGATCTGAGAAAATGGAACTATAACCAAAACCAACAGGTTAAGTTCGTTTCCAAATCGATTAAAAAAAATCTTTTGGTTTTTTTATTTTTAAGAATCTGTAAATATTTCTATATTTCTTTATTTTTATTACATAAGTTTTTTTAGTTCTATTTCACACTTTTTCTAATCATTATTATTTTAATTCTAGCATTTAGGGTTTAGGTTTAGGATTTTAGGATTTTGGCTTTCTATTTTTTATTATTCTAATTATATTATTTTATTATACTATTTGAATTCTAACTAATAGTTCAATTATTTTTTTAATTATATTATTATTTTTATATCTTCATTTCTCACTTTTTTAATCCCCTGATTCTACTATTCTAAAAACTCTATATATTAGTTTAATTCTAACTGTTATTCTATATTAGTATAATATACTATTTAAATTTCAATCAATAGTTTAATCATTTTTAATGCTCTTATTATTTTTATATATTTCTTTCTCCCTTTTCTAATCCCTCCTAATTATATTTTTAAAAACTTTCTATATAATAGTTCAATTTTAATTATTATTCCTATTATACTATTATATTAGACTATTTGAATTCTAGCTAATAGTTCAATTATTTTTTCAATATCCTTATTATTTCTAGGGCAAACTGCCGAAATAGTCACTCAACTCTTTCTTAATCCGTCTTTATACATATTATTATTTTCACACACTATATATACATTTACACTTCACCAATTATACATATTTATAGATACATTTACACTTCTTCACCAACTATACATATTTATACATATTATTCACATTTTCGAACACAATACAAATACACATTATACACATTTTCAAGCACTATTCATATTTACACATATTTTACACTTTTCGCACAATATACATATTTAAACATACTACTCGCTTTTTCACATGCTATATATATTTGTACGTACTAAACACATATTCACACACTATACATTTTACACACAATTTTACGCACTATACATATTTAAACGTACTTCACGCACTATACATATTTACACGTGCTTGATGTATTTTAGATATTATACACATTTTCATACAATATTCATATTTAACATACTTTACAAATTTTCATACACTATACATATTTACACATGCTACACAATTTTCACACACTATATATATATATATATATTTATACATGCTACAAACATTTTTACACATTATACATATTTATAGTTACAACGCACATTTCACACGCATAATACGTATTTACACATTTCATACCCTATACATATTAACATACGATACACACTTTTTCACACACTATATATATTTATACATACTACATACGTTTTCACACACTATATATATTTATACTTGCTACACGCATTTTCAAACCCTATACATTTAAAACATTTTCGTCAACTATACATTTTCATACATATTTACACATATGACTTACATTTTCAAACATATACATGTATATACATATATTACACATTATAACACAATATATATTTTCACATACTATGCATATTTAAACATTTTCACATATTTTATATATTTACATGTACTATACACTTTTTTGAACTGCATGTGTAATATGTATAAATATATGTTGTGTGTGAAAATGTGTGCACTATGTGTAAATATGTATAGCGTATAAAAATATATGAAGTATGTATATGAATATGTAGTGTGAAAAAATGTTTTTAGTATATATATAATGTATTGAAATGTGTGTAGTATATATGTATAAATATATATAGTTTGTGAAAATGTGTTTATTATCTATAAATGCATGTAATCTACAAAAATATGTGAAGTGTAAATATATGTAAAAATGTATAGTGTGTCTAAATGAGTGTAATATTTGTAAATATGTATACTATGCGAAAACGTGCTAAGTATACATGTTAAAAAATATGTGTAGTATTTTAAGAACTTTTGCTAGTATTTTATGTTGGAGTGAGTGGAGATAAATTTTTTATTGAAATATTAGGGTTGGATTAATCTTTATATATTTAAAGTGTAACCTAATAAAAAATTAAAGACCATAGATGTCCAAGGTTAAATGTATGAAATATATCTAAATATATAAAGAGATTTCCAAGGTTAAATGTGTGAAATATATGTAAATATGTATAATGTGTTTAATATGTGTAAATATATATAGTGTGCAAAAATGTATGCAGTATGTGTAAAAATGTATAGTGTGTGAACATATATATAATATATGTAAAAATTTATATGCCTAAAAATATGTGTATTATATGTAAATATGTATAGTGTGTAAAATTGTATAAAGTATTTGTAAATATGCATAGTGTGAATATATGTGTCATGTATGTAAATATGTTTAGCGTGTAAAAATGTGTATAGTATGTGAAAATATATATAAGATATAAAAAATTTGCAATACGTGTAAATAGACATGGGCACGATTCCGGTTTTAACCAGAACCGGGGCCTGCTGGGCCCAACCCGTGAACCGAAACCGGCCATGGCAGGCCGGTTCGGGTTCCATCTTTTCCAAACCGTGGAACCAGCGGTTCCGAACCGCCGGTTCCAAAAAAAATAAATTTTTATTTATTTATTTTACTTTTACAAATATATTATATTTCATTATTTCACGCAAATTTCTTGAATTTTTTCACATATTCTCTCATAATTACTTTAATATATTTCATTTCATTCACTTTGTTATCTAATTCTCATAGTTAGTTGTTTATTTTGTTAATTGTTATGTTAGTTTAGAAGTAATATTCTTAAATTTAATCGCTTATGGTGTGTTTTACATTGAATCATGTATATTGATTTTCTTGTGAATGAAAAAGGTGATTAACTAACATATTGAATTATTAAATTTTCTCATTATCTAATAGTATTAATTGTTGGTTATTAAACTATAAGTATATTAAAATAAAAGATTACTTATGATTAACCATATTAACTTGAATTATCGCGTGTTCTTGTATAATGAATGAATAAATTCATGTAAACACATGGTTAAACTCATAGTTTAATATTCAAATAATATCAATTATTAGCCATGCATATTCATTATGGTACAACCATTAGTAACATGTTAATGGTAATAAATATTTAATTACTAACAAATATAGAGTATTTTTCATTTTATTATATTTTATATATACATGATACATCATTACATCTACCTGGTAATTCAATTTACTTTTCAATTATATCAAATTTCTATATATTGTATTTATTTTTTTCAAATTTAATGTTAAAAACTTCGAACCGTAAAAAATCGTGAACAAACCGGAACCAAAACCGTGACGGAACTAGAACTGTGAACCAGGGGTTCACGAACAGTAACCGTAACCGTGAGGCCAAGGGCCGGTTAAGATTCCACCCTTCGTAGAATCCTGAACTGACGGTTCACGAACCGTAATCAGCAATTCGTGAACCGCGGTCATGTCTATGTGTAAATATATATACTGTATTAAAAAATATATAATTTGTGAAAATGTGGATAGTATGCATAATATGTATACTGTTTGAAAATCTGTGTAGTATATATAAATATGTATAGTATGTGAAAATGTGCATTGTATTTGTAGATATATACATAGTGTGTAAAAATATGTGTAATATAAGTAAATATGTGTAGTATGTGAAAATTTGTGTGTGATATGTATAAATATATGTAGTGTGTAAAAATGTGTATACTATGTGTAAATATGTATAGTGTGTGAAAACGAATAAATAAATATATGTATATATATATATAATGTATGAAAATATGTATAGTATGTATAAATATGTATAATGTATAAAAGTGCATATAGTATGTGTAAATATTTGTAGTGTTACAAAATTATGTGTAACATGTATAAAAATGTATAATGTGTGAAAATGTGTATAGTATGTGTAAATATATATTGCGTGAAAATGCATCTAATATGTATAAATATATATGTATAGTATGTATAAATATGTATAGTGTGAGAAAATGTGTGTAGTTACCTCGTGTTGTGAACTAAAAGATCTAAACATATAGGTTCATCATTTGATACTATCTACCAGGTATAGTATCCCTTGTAGAATCTTAGAACTAAAGGAAGTAGGCATGCCAAGTGAAGAAGTCGGCTCCATACTAGGAATTGTGGCGACTTCTTCGGGTTTTGATGTTTTATTTGTTATGTTCGCAAGTGTTCAACAAAAAGGATTCCTTTATTGAATTAGGCTCTTTCATAGGTCTAATTCTAGGGAAGAAGAGCAACTCGAATAAGGAACTGCCTTACTAATTTCAAGAAATTAGAGGCAAGAGGAACTCCTGCTCTCAAGCTACAAATAAGGTAGAAGCGGGTAATTAAACACCCTATGTGTTTAACTTTAACTCAAAACTTAGGTTGCTCGTAGCTCAGGAACTCATATCATTTAACGCAAGTCGTTAGATCACTCTGTTCCTCACTCCTTCCTTCTGTTACTTACGGTACGGATCGAGTGCCACTACAGAAAAGCTTGAGGGTTCACTTCGTTTTTCGCCGTAGAGTAAATATGTATAGTGTGTGAAAATATGTATAGTATTTTTAAATATATAGAATGTGGGAAAATATGTGTAATATGAGTAAATATATTTAGTATTTGTAAATATGTGTAATGTGTATAAATATATGTGTGAAAATGTGTGCACTATGTGTAAATATGTATAGCATATAAAAATGTCTGAAGTATGTATAGTATATGTAAATATATAAATGTATCGTTTTTGAAAATATACGTAGTATGTATAAATATGTATATGTGTATAATGTGTGAAATATATATATATATGTATGTATGTATAATGTGTGAAAATATGTACGGTATATATATATATAATGTGTGAAAATTTATGTAGCATTTATAAAAATGTATAGCAAGTGTAAATATATATAGTGTGTGAGATATGTGTACTATATATATATATAAATATGTAGATTGTACAAAAAAATGTGAAGTAAATATAAAATATATGTAGTGTGCAAAAATATCTATAGTATGTGTAAAAATATGTATAATATGTGTAGTGTGCAACAATGTGTATAGTATGTGTAAAAATATATCTTGTATGAAAATATGTATACTGTATGAAAATATTTATAATGTAAGACATCCTATTTTCTATTATTAATTTTAGACATTTTCAATTTTTATTTACACTTAAATATAAATGTTTATTCTATTTCTAATTACTAATAGACAATACAAATTAAGAATAATCATTCCACCAAGTACTAGCTCTAGGTGGTTGATGAAGTAAAAGATCACCAAGTGCTGTGGGGTCTTCTTGAGATCACGTGCGTCTTGAGTCGCCACCTGAACCCTAACAGACCTAGAATACAAATGTCAGAAATACCCCCGGGCTGTACCGGGGAGTATGCTCCGATGCTTAAGTCAGTTTGGGACCTTGAGCAATAAGCTTCATACGTAATTAAAGTTATAAAGAAAGTCACCCCTTACCAGGTCATAATGAAGTTCCTTTTATAGAGTCGCACATAGTAGAGTTCCAGTGGGATTGGAACTACTCAATTCATCAGTAGACTTCCTCAATTCATCAGTAGACTTAACCCGAAGAACTCGGGTTCAGATAGGATATGTACAAGAAGAGTCCTAGTACAATTCTACCCTTATCAATAGCCCCTCAGATCGGTTGAGTTTCTCTTTATCTTATCCGATCTGATCAAAATCGTTTCCATCCTCCACACATATCATATGTTGTCCGATCTCCGTACGCATTCTTTTGTTATGTTCCATCCGACTTCTGGAAGTACCCCAAACTCCAAAAACTACGTGACTGATCATGGAATCACGTTCCTCATTTTGTAATCTAAAGACGTTATGTCTCATCCGTCCTCTGGAATTCGCATAAAATGTACACACAATGGTGTCGTGGAATATTCAAGATACAAGTATGCCGTAGTTCGATTACGATTTGTGCAATCAATGAATGCAGCAAACGTCATGCCGAACTTCGGACCTTGCACGAATGCTGCTTAGTCGTCGCCAGCTAGTCATTTGCGAATCTCAAGACAAGATAAATGACTTAGATCATCTAACCCATTAGCCCCTGGGACTTCTATAAATAGCACCATCCTCAAAATAAAAAATTTCACCATCTGCTATCTGAATTCTCTAAAATTTCTGACCTCCTAGCTCGGATTTGTAAGACCCCAAAATTCTAACTTGTAAATATTCTGATTAATATTAGATACAAGTAAATCATCTTAACTTTAAAGTTAAAATACTATGCCTTTAGTAAATATTATTGTGGAAATTTACGATCAAGTAATTAAAAACATTAGTTAATTATTCATTTTAGAGTCTTGGTTAAAGTTTTATTAGATTTTGAAGGCTTTAATTGTATGGATTAAGAGGGAATTTGGGTCGTAATTAATATCCATCAAAAGTCAAGGACCAAACAGAAAAAAAAAGAAAAGAAAAAAAAATTTAAGTGGCTTGCCACGTGTGTGGCAAACATGTAAGCCACTAAAGCTTACAACCTACAACTTATTATATATACTAGAAAGAGAGAGGCTTATTTAACTATTAAAGGAAGCAAAAACATTATGGATAAGAATGACAAAAAGAGAGAAAAGGAAGCCGGTAGAAGCTATGAAAGGGAAAGGAAAACAAGGCGAGAAGGAGAAGAGGGCTGCGAGAAAAAGAGAAGGAAAAGAGGAAGAGAGGAGAATGAAGGAGCTTTGGATTTCCACTTTGGCCAATTTAGGGAAGCTGTGAAAGTTTAAAAATGGTGGGTGAGTTTTGGATTTTGTAATTTAAATTGGGGTTAATTTCTTGAAAAAGATGAATTTGCCTTTGGATTTGTATTTAGCCTGTAAATTGATGTTTGTGGTATAAGTTCTTAACTAATTTTATATTCGAATGTGGGTAGAACTATGTTTTGAAATCTTTGATTCAATTACCAAAGGAAAAAAAAAGGGGCGAAATAAAACATGAGCTCGGTTTCTTCCATTGTATTGTCCTGATGAATTTATGGTTAGTTAAGATTTCCACGGTGTTGCTCTAAAATTTTGTGAAGGCTGAAAATTTTTCATGAATTCGATGACTCGATCTTGTTAACTTTGGGGTTCTCCTTGTGCTTTTGGCAAGAGGAGTGAAGTATGAGAAATTGTGGAATTGTGGGTAACTGATGAATCACCCTGTGTTCATATGACAAAGAAGGAAAAGAACTCATGGCCAGAAGAAATAAACAAATTAAGCCACACATGCTCTAAACCCGGGCCTAATCATTAAGTAAAGATGTGTCGGGAGTAACTCGATTTGTTGGGCGGAATTATTCATAGTTTCTTGGTAAGAGAGTTCAAAAATTTGTACAAGTAGTTTTGAGGAGTTGAAAGTTAATGATATGAATTAAAAAGTTAAGTGCAACACGAAGATTTGGATGATGTGAATGATTTCCTCTTGTACTGATCAATGAAAACTTAGAAAATTGTTAAGCAAACTAAGTATGCATATACTGTAAAGAAAACGTTAGGAATTAGAAACAATAATAACAATCATTATAAAGCTTTCACCAATTTTGGTGGTGGCTAAATTTAGAACTCTATATTACTCCTGGATTTCTAAACAACGTGTAATTAATCTTAAGACCATATAAATATGTACACAAATAAAAGAGTGTCAATTATGTGTAATTAATGCCATCATTAATAGATTCTAAGTAACTGATCATGTGAGAGAATCTGTTAACATTTGTAGAAATTAAGTAACATTACTTCTTGCAACCAAGACTCATTGATAATCCTGTTAACCACATTAAATAATAATTAGGGTGTGAGAAAGCATGAGTTTGCCTGTATTGTGATTGTTTGACTGACTGGGGCCCAGTCATGGTGGCTTATTGATGGTCGGGAAGGCAAGGGCCGACGAGTTTCATCATAATTTCACCGTGACGTTTAACCCTTGTCAAGTGGAACTAAGGAGGTTTTAGTTTCATGAGAAAGGGTACTGTTTATCTGGATATATCTTATTATGCCTGCGGGGCAAATTTTGACTGTGGAGAATAAGGTAGCTTCAACAGTGGTCTGATCAACCACTGATCGTAAGATGATATAAGGCTGGTACTGACAGGAACAAATCTAAACTATTACGTGCTTCCTTATGGGACAATGTGCTGTTAATGATTGCTTATTGTTAGTTTCTCTATGATTTTATTATGGTTTCCTCTTGGTGTGTATAAACTATTTTGACACTCGGTATTTTTAAGATATAATTTTAAATGATTCAACGTTTTTTTTAAAAAAAAAAACTATACCCAATTTTCCACCCACTGGGCGTTAAAGGCTCACCCTATTTTCCTTAAATGTTTTCAGTAAAACAACAGAAAAGGCCAAGAAGGATGGACGAGTGGAACTACAATCAGAGTGTAAGACATTTGGTATTGAACCTTGGAGTACAGATTAAGTTGTAATGTAATTTTGTAGATGTTAGATTACATTGTACTTGTTATGATCATTGGTGTTGTTTAAAATGAAAAGGAAAAATTTCCTTGAGGTTTCACTTTATGTTTAGGATTGTTGACTGATTGGATGACCCGATCCACTTTCCAACTAGGGGGTGGGTCGGGGCGTTACAGGATTCATCTTACTTGTGAATCGAAGCCTAATCCTAACCTCAGTTCTTTATCTTCAACAAGTATGTCCATTTATGAGCATTCTAATTCTTCGTCAGCTATTTACTCATAGTCTAAGTCAGGAGAATTCGGTAGTCCTAATTCACCGAACTCATTTTCTAGCGCCATAGGAGAACCTAGAATAGTAGAGAACCGAACTACGGATCAGAACACCGCAACTTCAAGTCAAAACACAACCGACCTCCCTACAAACTCATCTGCAGCTCGTACTGCAAATGAAAATACTGACTTAGAAAACACTTCTGATACACATGAAGATCCCGTATCGAAGTTAGATACTTTAGATTCCATCATTTCTTATGACGAAGTAGGAAATGTAGCGAGATGAAGTTTTATTCCTGCTGATGTAGGAGCCCGAACCCCATTACCTGGTGAGGTTGTTAGCCGACCTCAGGAAGGCTTCATTAGTGTTTTCGTAGAGCACATAGTGGGGGGTTAAGATTTCCTTTTTCTGAGTTCTTAAAAAACATTTTAAGCGAATATGGTATCTTTACCACCCAATTCACTCCCAACATCATCCGAACTCTGAAAGGGTTTGAGATGCTCTGCCAACACTTAAATATCTCATGTACCGCTCTTTTATTTAGATACATATACAGTCTAAAAACCTCAGGTTAAGATATCGGGTGGTTTTATTTTACTTGTCGTAGATGTAGGGTAGATCTCTTTGAGGGGAATCTGAGCTCAATTCAAAATTGGAAAGATAAGTTTTTTTTTGTTGGAGCTCGGGCAATTGCTGAGGAAACCTTCTAGCATCCTGATGAGTCGGTCTCAGATTGGTCACCTAAAAGTTCCACTCTTATTAGAGAATCATTGGCTAAGTTAGAGGCTTGGGTGGGTAAACATGGGAAACTATGCTTCACTAACATTCCAGAACGGGTGTTAATGTCTTTAAACTTGAGCCCTGCTGAGCTGGGACCAAACCATCAAGATGAGGTGGACGAACTTGGTCATAAGGGTACACGTCTTTCGGAGAATATTTGCGTTTCATCAGATTTATGTGTTTATTTAAATGTAGCATAATAAGAATAATTTTTTTTCTTATACGCAGTCATGCAACTCAAGGATATGCTTGGTGGAGTCAAGACAAAGAAGAATCGAAATTTGATGGGATAATTATTCCTTCTCAAGTCTCAGTTCTCAATAAAAAAAGTCTTAAACTCTTAGGTTAACAAGTGATTTGTTCTAAATTCTTTCATTAAGCTCTTTATTTGGTGTATTCACATATCAAGAATGGCCCAAATCGTACCCAAATTTTATAAATGTGAATTATCAAAAACAAACTCAAATTGCATTAAGAAACAAATTCTCTAAACAATCCAAACCTGTACGTTATGCACTGCATGCATGAAAAATCATTGAGCTAATCTTTTCACTCTAATTATTTTTTTAAAATCTTTTTTGGCTCAACTTTCTTGAATCATTAAGTCTTATTACAATTCATATTAATTAGATTTTATATACTCTAATTCGGTTTTACTTTGTTTATTAGGATCTGATTCATAAATGGATTTACAAATTTTATTTACTAAAAGAAAAGTTAATTAAGAAGAGCTTCAATAGAAAATTTTTAATAGGATTTCTTGATAAGATCTTAATCATAATTAGATTTATAGATTTTATATATTAAAAATAAATTAATTAAGAACTATTTTAATAAGATTTAAAGATAAAAACACTAAAACATCTTATACTTATATATATAGGGTGTAATCGAGCCGAGTTGAGCTCGAGTACCCCCTTAATCAAGCTACTCCTCGACTCGAGCTCAATCGAGTACCTATTTTTGAGCTCGAGCTCAACTTTGAGTACCGAGCTCGAGCTCGATTATTATATATATATTTATTATATATATTTTTATTTTTTTAAATTTTTTTTTGGAGAAACGATATTTATATATCACCATGAACAAAATATGGTGCCGGATATACCCGTCACACCATTACAAAAAAAAAACAACCGTAAGTTTGGAGTACTACTCCATTACATGTAATTTCAAAATAAAAGAAATGAGATTAAGAGAACCACTACTAAGGCCGTACCAAGTAGCAACGCTCTTAACCCAAACATTGGTGAGAACCTGAGCAAATGAGGCAGAGAGCAAGAAATCCAATAATCTGGTCTGTTTATCTCTCCACAAATTAGTTATGTACGAAGCTGTTAATATACCATAGGAGTACCTGCTATGTATTCCACAAAAGACAAATGAATTTATACATCTACCACTATCCTCCTATTCTACGCCTAAGCAAAATCAGCCCTATCATAGCAGCAATCCATTTCCAACATCTACACTGATCAGCAATGCATTTCCAATCAACTTCATGTGTTCTAATCAAAACATTCAGGGCCAATAGACAAGCATAATTGAAATATTAAGTTTATATATCATGCGGCCAATCTGATCTAACGCCAGTAATCAGGGGCCTTCACAAGATTACTTACGGTACCAATGTTTGCCTTTGGAATAGCATATGCGGGGATTCCGGTCCCTGAGTTTTCTCCCAGAAAAGGCATTTGCTTCAGGACTAACAAGCGCTTCCATGTACTTCGTTTGCTTGGGTGTTTTACGACAGTTTTCCATCTTTTCAAGGAACTTGTCTAGCACATCTTCGGGTTCATCCTCATAACTATTTTCTGTCCATTGATCTTCGCCATCATCCTCAGATTCTGATTCTGTTGGGATAGCTTGTAGGATTGCTAAGTCCGATGATGAACTAACTTTGTGTATTGTCGAAGATTCCCCTTCCTCCCAAGTTACCATAACATTGATAGCCTCAGAATTCAGACTCTTGCTGGGCAGTTTTAGTGGCTGCAACGGTACCATAAGGAGGTCATTGACAGAAATTTCCTTCGCTATTGATGGGGGGGTTGATGATGGGCAATCCTCATCCTGCCCATCTATAAGACCTAAAAGTTGGCCCAAATTGTTTTGATCATTCATCAAAGGAGTCTGTACTTCCACCGCTTCTGAAGATTGCTTATCTTCCCTGGCTGTGGTAAGGCAGACCAACTGCAGTTGTTGGGGTAGCTCTAACACCACATCGAGACCTTCCTGTCCATTTTTCATCACTGCATCTTTGGGATCCTGTTCATTTCCCACACATATCGGCTCTTGGTGAACGTCGTCAATCACTGTAATGACTTGGTTCTGCTGCTGCTTTTCTTGAAATAACACTGGAATGGAGGCAGTCTCCTCTCGTCCATGAGATATAATCTGTCCAGATTCATCAAGACCAACAGTTCCACTAGGCAGTTTCTCAACTTGTGTCATAGAGTCTTTTTCTTCCACTTCCTTTCCCTTCCCCCTTTCATGAGTCTTTTTTAGGATCCAGATTTTCTTTGCTTGAGTTGAAGGAGGATGTACCAGATTACTCAATGGTGCCTTCATGGTTGAGCCTAAATCACGCTTACAAGTTGCTGTAGAATGCCTAAGTTTATGACATTCAGTGCAGTAAGATGGCATATCTTCAATCTCTATTATTTGCCACCTTCCTTTCTCCTAAGTTCCCATCCATATCCTAGTTGGGATGGGTTTAAGGGCATCCAATTCAATATTTTTTTTAAAATTGTAGGATATAATTGTAATTTTTTTAAATTTAGTATGGTAAAATGATAATTTAGTATAAAATTAAGGACTAAAATATAAATATAAGTTGCTTAAAATATAATTTATTAAATGTTAGGGACTAAAAAACAAATATAAAAAAATTTTAAAAATATGTGATCGAGTAGCTCGCGAGCTACTCGATCCCTTTGAAAGCTGAGCTCGAGCTCGACTCGATTATGCTCGAGCTCGGTCAAACTGAGCTCGAGTCGAGCGCGAGTAGCTCGCTCGTTTTACAACCCACAAATACTATAGGACTAAAGAAGTAAAACTTTTAAATTTTCTAGATGATCACTTGTGATTATACATTCAAAACGAATAACAAGATGATCACTGGTGAAATTTTGATGTAAATGCAAAAAGGATAATTACACTTAAGGATGCTAAACAAAATTGAAACTGCCCACACCAATCAAACTACAATGTATGGTATATAAATTGCACTTTTATTTTTTTAGTCGTTAATTTTAATTTTAATATTTTAAAATCACATGGTGCGACACAGTTTTATTTTGTAAAATAAAACCACAAAAAATCGCACCACAAGAATGTAGTAATAGTAATATGATTGTATATATAATTTAAGGTTAATTGTTAAATACAATTGTGGTTAATGAAACGGACTGGTTACCTATCTATGGTTGATAAACATCGAATTTACCCATTATGGTTTGAAGTTTTTCTTTTGCAAATCTAACTGATTTGGTAAACCTAACAGTTTTGACCCTAAAAACACAATAACTAAACGTTGACTTTTTTTTATTAATACATACTCTCTCTGTTTCACAATATAAATGTCATTTTTGGTTTGATTTTGTTTCATTATAAATGTCATTTTGGGCTAAAATGCAAATTACTTACAATTTTACATTTCTTTAATGAGATGAGAGAGAGCTTTAATTTGTCTAAAAACCTATTCCAACAAAAGTTTGTTACTCTTTATTAATGATGATCTAAATTTAATGAGGGATATTGTAGTAATTTTAAAGTATTTCTTAATAAGTGTGGAAAACTCCAAAACAACACTTATTGTGAAATAGAGGAAGTATATAATACATAAAAGGACAAATATATCCTTCTTCTTCACAAATTTTAATCATTTTCTTCTTTGAAACTAGTTACAACTCATAGGGAATGCCAAAATCTAGTTTCACCAATCTTCATCATGTTTCTTCTTTGCTTCTTCACACAAATTTTTCACACACAAAACAACCTACCAAAATCAGATTCACCCATCTTTATCGTCTTTCTTCTTTCCTTCTTCACACACAAAACAACCTACCAAAATTAGATTCTAAAATTCATCCAAAATTCAAGAGATCCTAAGTTGTAAAGAAGAACTATAACCCTCCATTAATAACCCAAAAAATCAAAACTTTATCCACCAAAATAATGAAATTGTTACAAAAGAATACAACTATTGGGAAGCAGAGTGTCAACAATCTTAGTTGGAGGGCAATATTGAAATATAAATCTTTATGTGATATTCTTGGAAGGAAATGGATCTAAAACATGTGAATCATAAAACATGTGAGTCATAGATGTTAGTTCAATCATCACCCATCACAAAAACTGAGAGATCAAGCCATCAAAGTAATAGGTATGTCACAAATTATTTTTCAGAGAACATTGCTTCCCAAAATTACATGATTATAATTCAGAGAACAAATTATTTTTCAGAAGACGAAAACCCACTTGATGAAGGCGAAAACAAGTTTTTCTTTACCTAAATTTATAATTGGTTTGGGATTTAGACGTGATTGTGGTGGTGACAGCCAGAAACAAAGCCGGAGAAGAGGGCTCTTTGTTGGCAAATCAAGAATTTTCATACTCTATTAATTCCATTTCTTCACTCTTAATCAAATACATAACATTAGACTTACAGTTATGGAGTTAACAGAATAATGTAGAACTCCTTAAAATAACGAAAGACACTCTAGATAATAACAACATTTAATTATCTAGAAATACTAATAGACTATCTTGAAATACTAAACAATTTATTCCTCTTGATTATTCATTTGAACTAAAGAAACACTTCTAAGAATGCTTATTACCAACAGAATTTCCCCCTGTAATGCGCAACACTTGAACTTCAAGCATTTCCCTGAATTTGATGAATTTATCTCTCGAAATCGCCTTGGTAAAAATATCAGCTACTTGATCTTCACTTTTGCGGTACTTCAACTCAATTTCATTTTCTTCAATAGCATCTCTTATAAAATGATGTTTGATAGCAATGTGATGAGTTCTACTATAAAACACTGGATTTTTTTGCCTAAAGAACAAGACTTACGTCATGAAATGATAGACAATCTGAAAGATCCAGATAAAAAAAGACACTATATCAGCCAATTCAAGAAGGCAACTAGCAACCAACCATCTACTTCCAAATTTAGAAGTGATCACCCTACAAACCACTCTAGAGTTCTAAATACATATAACCTTACAAATATCCTAAACAGATTTCCTCAAAAATCTCTTAAACCAATAACCATACAAGACTTAGAAGCTGAAATTGCAAAGTTGAAAATAGAGATCAGGGAAATCAAAGCTAGGCAAGAGCTTGATCAACTCATTTGGCAAAACTTGACTGATCGATTGGTACAAACAAAGGGTAAGGGCAAGGCTAAAGAGGATAAAGAAGTTGAACAATTCCTAGAACCCTTGAACTACTTAAATGATGAAACTCCAAATATCTTGTCAATTGTTACTTTCAGAAGGCATGATGTTCAAATCAAGCTGGTAGTACAAAGCAATTTTGTACTGGAAACTACAGCATTATGGGACACAGGAGCTGATCTCAGTTGCATTGATGATGGGATTATCCTATCAAAGTTTTTTGAAAAAACCAAAGAAGGACTTCGTTCAGCAAACGGATCTAAACTCAGTATTTCTTACAAGCTTACTGATGTTGATGTTAAATTTTCTTCAGCAACGGTGAAGGTATCTTTCCTATTGGCAAAAAATCTTACTCATCCGGTTATTTTGGATACAGATTTTATCATATAATTGATGCCTTACATGACAACATTCGAAGGAATTTTGCCACAAAACCTTAGAAAAGATGTTCTTCTTCCTTTCACCAGGCCTCCAATATACAAGAAGCTAAACTCGTTGTCCTACAAAATAAACCAGATTAATTTCTTGAAAAAAGAAATTGAATACAAAAGGTTCAAGGCACAATTGGCTCAACCAATATTTCAAAACCAAATCAATAAACTATAATGGAAAATTGAGCAGTAAGTTTGTGCTGAGGTGCCAACTACTTTTTGGAAAAGGAAGCAACACACAGTTTATCTCCCTTATGAGAAGGATTTTAAGGAGGTAGATATTCCAACAAATTTCAAACTAATCCAGATGAATCAGAAACTTCTGGAACATTGCAAAACAGAAATCAATGATCTTCTTAGAAACAAATTATCAGACCAAGCCAATCTCCCTGGAGCTGTCCGGCATTTTATGTCAACAAAAATTCAGAAATCGAAAGAGGAGTGCCCAGATTGGTGATAAACTATAAGGCATTAAAAAAAGCCCTTCAGTGGATCAGGTATCCAATTCCTAACAAAATGGCTCTTTTGCAAAGGCTTAACGCAGCAAAGGTATTCTCAAAATTTTATATGAAATCAGGATTTTGGCAAATTCAGATTAATTCACCTGACAGGTACAAAACAGCTTTTACAGTATCATTTGGGCATTATGAATGGAATGTAATGCCTTTTGGACTCAAAAATGCTCCATCAGAATTTCAAAAAAACATGAACGACATCTTCAATCCATATTTAAATTTTACTGTGGTTTACATTAATGATGTTTTAATCTTTTCTAACAACATTGATCAACACTTCAAACATCTAAATATCTTCTTACAGGTGGCTAAGACCAATAGTCTGGTTGTGTCTGAAAAGAATGTCAGTTTATTCCAAACTAAAATTAGGTTCCTTGGTTATTATATTCACCAAGGTACAATAATCCCGATAGAACGATCTATCCAATTTGTTGATAAATTCCCTGATCAAATCTTAGAGAAACAGCAATTGCAAAGGTTTCTTGGATGTCTAAATTACATAGCTGATTTTATCCCTGAATTAGCTAATGTTATCAAACCATTGCATGATAGGTTGAAAAAAATGCCTCCACCATGGACAAATGTCCATACTGAAGTAGTGAGACAAGTTAAAGCCCGAGTTAAGACTTTGTCTTGTATCGTTCTACCAAATCCAAATCTCCCAAAAATAGTAGATACAAATGCGTCTGATTTGGGTTATGGTGGCATACTTAAGCAAGTACAGGATAACAAAGAAAGGATTGTTGCCTTTACTTCTAAAAACTGGAATAGTACTCAACAAAACTATTCCACAATTAAAAAAGAAATCCTGAAAATTGTTTTGTGTATTTCAAAATTTCAATCTGACTTACTGAATCAGAAATTTCTTGTTAAAGTAGACTGCAAATCTGTAAAAGATGTTTTGCAAAAGGATGTTAAAAATATTGCCTCTAAACAGATTTTTGCAAGATGGCAAGCTATCTTATCTGTCTTTGATTTTGATATTGACTACAAGGAGAAACAAATTCTTTGCCTGACTTCTTAACTCGTGAATTTTTACACCGAGGAAGAAAAAGGAGGAATTGCCTCCAATGCCTAAAGTATCATACAGATACACAGCCAAACAAAAGAAGCAGTGTCTTCATCCAAACAATCTGCTGAAAAGCAACCCAGAGACTATGCTTTGAGTTCCAGCCAACTTGAAGTTTTAAAGGCTGATTCCTCAAAACAGCCAATTTCAATCGTAAGTCCAAAAGTGTGGGCTTCATCAGTAGGATTTCAACTTGTGAAATCTCTAAAAACGCCAGTAGTGGTTGCAAGCCCTACTGACTATTCAAATGTGGTGGTTTCGAAACCTACCATTCAAACAAAGGTGGTGGTTTCTATCCCCACAGGTTCAAAACAAATTTTAACTCAAACAAATGCTTTTTAGAAAACTTCTTCAAATCAAGAATATTTTAAAGCTCAATCTTTTGTTCTAATCTGTCAAACAGAGCCAGACTTTTTTGTTAATAACCCAAACCAGGAAGCTAAAACAATAATACCCAATCACTCAAATTTTATCCAACATTATTTTGATAAAACCCAAAAATTCTATGAGTTTATTCTTGTAGATACCGACTTAATTTCCCTCAACAGAAAAAGATTTGGTAACCCATTCAATAGCCCAAATCCTCAAGGTTCTTAGACCCGCAGACTAGGGAACAAACCTAAACATGTTAAAATCCTTTTCTCAACTATGTTCTTCCCCAGGGTTCACTTACTAGGACTACAAACAAGCTTGGTTCAATACATTTTCTACCCAGAACCACTTAAACAAACATTCCACGTTCTTCTACTTTAAAAGAGGAACAAAATACAATTTTCCAATTTGGTTTGTCCAATGGTGGAAATGCTTTGGACCAAATCCCCAAATTTTACCAACAGAAGTACAAGAAGGAATGCAAATTTTTGCTGAAAAATTTACATCCCCAAATGAAACAACTTGAAAACTTGTTAGCCCAGTTTAAACAGGCTAATACTTCCAAACAGAATGAGCCTAGTACCTCCAACATTGGCCCAACACAGACAAGCCTAACAAATATCTCGGGACAGACGAGGAAGACTTGCTATTTGGTTTAGACCAAAATGAAGACTATTGTTACGACATATTCTCTCCAATACCGTAATAAATGAAGACATTTGACTGTAATAGTTGATAGGAAAAGTGTAGACAAACACTTATTAAATTTTTTTTTTGTTACAAATACCTCCATTCCAAGAAGAAGAGGTACCAGCATTTCTAATCTTTTAGAAATTCTTAAACTTTCTCTCTCTAAGAGGAAAAACTCTCTTCTTTTCTTCTTCTTTTCTTTTCTTCTTATTTTGTACTTAAGCTTTCCGAATCTTTGGAACCTTAGTAAGGATACCTTTGCTTGGAATTTTCTTGGTTAAGGAGTCATCTTGTGTAAGATCCTTAATCCATGAACCTGTAATTGGTTGAATTATGTATATGTTTTGTTTCATACTTTGTTTCTTATGATTTAACTTTTAATTCAAGTACTTTACTTTTTTACTTTTATGTCTTGCTATTTTAATTTCTCTTATCTAACTTAACACTGATTTGCTAACGATTCAGTGGTAGTCCTACTGCGGCCCACTTTCTTTTCACAATTTTAATTTCCTTCCCCGGGGCTTAACTCTCCGCTCTTGTATATATATATATATATGTATATACATATATATATATAATTATATTTTTGCCTATGTTTTTCTATTGTCTTTTTAGACAATAATTTGATGTTTTCATAATTATTGTTCAGATTAATTGCTTGCTCAACTGTTTTGACAGTATAATTTGAAATCAAGATCCATTTATCTTTATAAACTTCACTCAATGGTTTTTTAGGAATTTTCCAGTTATCTACCGATTTTTCTATATTTTCAAGGTTTACTTCTTCATTAAAAACGACATTATTTGAAAAGTTTGAGGAATAATAGTTCGAAGAAGAGCTTGAAGCTCCTTTCAAAAAACGATTAAAAATAGAAGACATAATAACTAGTTCTTTTTAGAAATGAAATAAAAGACAGAAAACAAAACGCTTTAAATTAATCAGTTGTAAAATCCCTCCGATTGGCACATCACTGTCGGAATCCATGAGATCTAACCTTTTGTGTCATAGTTTCTGGATAAAAATTATGTAGATATGCTAAGTGGCAGTATAAGCTCCATACTTGAACCTTTTACCATACCAGATAAAATCTGGTAGCCTCAACAATAGTCCATCTAGCCTTTCAATTACAACTCGGCTTTGAATCCATGTTGGTAAACAACAGATACCAGGTTTAAGTTCAAATTTATCCTGCAAGTTAGCAGATCTACAAGATCTATATACAAAAACTATGAAATAACGTGTTACATACCCACATCCGCTCTTGGTATCAGAGCCAGAAATTGTTCATACCTAAATTTTGTTATTGTTTACATTGATGATGTCCTAATTTTTTCTAAGAAGTTTGATCAACATTTCAAACATCTAAACATTTTCTTACAGGTTGCTACGACTAATGGTTTAGTTGTGTCGAGGAAGAATGTCAGTTTTTTCCAATCTAAAATTAGATTTCTTGGTCATTACATTCATCAAGATACAATAGTTCCTATAGAACGATCTATCCAGTTTGCTTATCGGTTCCCCGACCAAATTTTAGAAAAACAACAATTGTAAAGGTTTCCAGGATGCCTTAATTATGTAGCTGATTTTATCCCCAGATTAGCTAACATTATTAAACCTTTGCATGATAGGTTAAAAAAATCTCCTACACCATGGACTGATGTTCATACTGAGGCAATGAGGCAAGTTAAAGCCCAAGTCAAGGCTTTGCCTTGTCTAATTCTGCCAAATCCAAGTCTTCCAAAAATTGTGGAAACAGATGCTTCTGACTTGGGTTATGGTGGAATACTTAAGCAAGTGCAAGACAACAAAGAAAAAAATTGTTGCTTCACTTCTAAACACTGAAATAGTACTCAGCAAAACTATTCCATAATTAAAAAAAAAATTGACAATTGTTTTGTGTATTTCAAAATTTCAATCTGACTTGCTTAAACAAAAATTTATTGTTAAAGGAGATTGTAAATCTGCAAAAGATGTTTTGCAAAAAGAGGTGAAAAACCTTGCTTCTAAACAATTTTTTGCGAGATGGCAAGCTATGTTATCAGTGTTTGACTTTGACATTGAATATATTAAAGGAGAAACAAATGCTTTGCCTGACTATTTGACTCGTGAATTTCTGCAGGATAAATGATGTCTAAAAAGAAGAAAGAAGAACCACCCCCAATGCCAAAACGTATTGTCCAAATACAGAGTCAACCGAACAAAGCATCGTCTTCAAACCAGCAGGTTGGGTCGAGGCAACAACCTCTAAAGCTTTGAATTGGTTTGGGCTCAAAGCATAGTCCTTAAAATGCAGAGTCAACCAAACGAACCATCGTCTTCAAACCAGCAGTCTCCAGAAAAATAGTTTAAGGACTATGCTTTGAGCCCAAACCAATTCAAAGCTTTAGAGGTTGTTGCCTCGACCCAACCTATTTAAATCATGAGTCGAAAACTTAGGCTGATATAGCTGAAAAAGATGAAAAGGCCCAAATCCAACAATTCCAACTTGAGTCCATCCAGCAATGGGTTGCTTCAATAGGATTTCAACTTGTAAAATCCCCACAAATACCAGTAGTGGCTGCAAGCCCTATTAATTATTCCAACGTAGTGATTTTCAATACCACTACGCAAACAAATGTGGCAGTCCCATGATTTCAAAACAAATTTTAGTTCAAGCAAATGTTTTTAGAAAAACTTCTTAAAATCCAGAATATTTCAAAAATTAATATTTTGTATTAGTTTGCCAAACAGAGCCAGATTTCTTTGTCAACAACCCAAACCAGATAGCCAAAACAATATTACCCAAACACTCAAATTTTATCCAACCTACCGTAAACAAAACCCAAAAGTTCTATGAGTTCATCATTGTAGACACTAGCTTAATCTCTCTTAAACACTATACGGATAAAGATTTGATAACCCATTCAACGGCCCAAATCCTCCAAATCCTCAGGCCCAATAATTGGGGAACAGATTTAAACACACAACAAAACTTTTTTCAACCATTTTCTCACCCATGATTTACTTACTGGGACTACAAACAAGCTTGGTTCAATACATTCTCTACCCAGAACCAAATAAATAAGCATTCTTGATTTTTATATTTTAAAAGAGGAACTAAATATAACTTCCCAATTTGGTTTATTCAATGGTGGGCAATATTTTGGACCAAATCAACAAATATTACCAAATGACGTATAGATAGGACTAAAAATGTTTTTTGAAAAATTTACATCTCCAGACAATCATGTACCTATATTTCTCCAATTTTACTCCATTTTCTCTTTAGTATGGATTTATGGTTGGAAGTTTGAATTTGACAAACAGGATGACAAGTTTTCTCCCCAGCTGATTAGACAAGGTTATACCAAATGGTGGAAAAATTTCAAGACAGATTGTGTTCAGCCAAAACAGATTCAAGCATGGTTCCAAAAGAAATCACAATACTTGCCCCTAGCAGATCCAAATGTGTGCCAATTTCTACAGCAGAAGACTCTTACTGCTTCAAAGTTAGTAGCAATTTCAAACAAAGATAATTATGTAAAACATCTTGAAAATGTATTAACCCAGTTCAAACAGACTAATACCAGTAAACAAGACGAGCCTAGTACATAACGAATTGGCCCAACACAAGTAGATCTATCAAACACTTCGGGGACAGATGAGGAGGACCTACTAATTAACCCTGACCAAAATGAGGACGACTATTACGGAATATTCTCTTCAATGCCATAATATGTAGAGGCAACTGGCCCCAAAAGAATTAGGCAAAAGACTATGCTGTGATAGTATAACCAACACTTCAAAAAAAATGACCCCATCGGTACTGATGGCGTTTAATCATAAGTATCCTTTACTACGGGAAAGAAAGAGATTCGGAAGACTCTCCCCCTCTTTGGAAGA
This sequence comes from Ophiorrhiza pumila, assembly GCA_016586305.1. Classification (NCBI taxonomy): domain Eukaryota; kingdom Viridiplantae; phylum Streptophyta; class Magnoliopsida; order Gentianales; family Rubiaceae; genus Ophiorrhiza; species Ophiorrhiza pumila. Next base: position 15,685,268 of record BLIW01000006.1, read on the forward strand.
AACTCTCTCGAACTTCCTCTCTTCTTCCTCTCTTCTTCCTCTCTTCTTCACTTCTCCTCACACCTCCTATCTTCCATCTTTTTTCTCACCTAAGCTAGGAGGATACCTTAGCGAGGAACCTTTGCTAGGAACCCTTAGCAGAAAATAAGGATTTGGAGTCATATGTATGAGACTCTTAATCTATAAACTTGTAATCTGGTATTTTTATAAAGATAATATGTTTTTTTTTCAGATCATATTTTCTATTTTAAATCTGACTAGCTAACTCCTGACACCTAATTGTTGTCCTTAACTTTTATGTTTTTGTATCGTATTATTTCTTTAGAATTCTAACCTAACTCTGATACTAACTATTTTAGTGGCAGTCCGTCTGCGACCCGCTTTTCATTACTAAGTTTTTATTTCCTTTTTTGGGTACCAACTCGCCCTGGTGGAGCATACTTCATTATTTACACACATGTTTTTTATTTATAATAGAATTTTGGTACGTTGCACGTGTTTGTTATGTAATATGTTATTTTGAAAGAAAAAGATAGTTACAATATGTGAGACAATAGCTAAATTGAGGAAAAAAAATAAAATACAAAAATAAAATACGTTTAAAATTAAAATATAATTACTAAATTGAAACAATTATTAAAAAGATAGTTTGTATTACATAAATATAACTTTTCTCGATTTTTATCTTTTTCTGTAATGTACTTTCTTTCTTGACGGGTTTGATGTTCTCTTAAAATTTTGAAGTATCTTGTTGCTGTCGTTTTCATCTATAATATGAATTTTATTTAGTTTAGAAGTTATCTTCCTTGCTACTCTTTTTGTAATTGGTTTTGTTGACTTTTCGTTACCTTCATTGATGTTTTGAATTGAATTTTTGAACTTCACAATTATTGACTGAATTTTTGCTCCTGAAGAGCCTACTCCTGAAGAGGTAGCTCCAGAAGAGAATGATACTATAGAAACTTCAATAAATTTTGTCACTACAAGAAAAAGTTGGAATCAAAGAAAAATAATTATTGATAATGCTTTTGCATATAATGTTGCACTTGATATTATGGAAGAATATGAGGATCATGAACCTAGATTGGTTGATGAATGTCGGAAAAGAAATAATTGGCCAAAATGGAAAGATGCGATCCAATCTGAATTGGATTCACTGGCAAAACGAAAAGTATTTGGACCTGTAGTCCGAACACTAGAAGGTGTAAAGCCAGTTGGATTTAAATGGGTATTCGTGCGGAAAAGAAATGAAAACAATGAAATTGTGAGATATAAAGCACGACTTGTAGCCCAAGGATTTTCACAAAGACCTATATTTGATTACGATGAAACATATTCACCTGTAATGGATGGAATTACATTTAGGTATCTCGTTAGTTTAGCAGTGCATTAAAGACTGGATATGTGCCTGATGGACGTAGTCACTGCTTATTTGTATGGGACATTAGAAAATGATATCTATATGAAAATCCATGAAGGATTTAGTATGCCTGAAGCATATAAATCAAATCCCAAAGAAAATTATTCTATTAAATTACAAAGGTCTTTGTATGGATTGAAGCAATTTGGACGTATGAGGTATAACCGTCTTACTGAATGTTTAACTAAAGAAGGTTATACAAATGACCCTATATGTCCATGTGTTTTCATAAAGAATAATGGGTCAAAGTTTGTCATCATTGCCATATATGCTGATGATCTCAATTTAATTGGGACTCTTGAAGAGGTCCAAATGGCAGTTGAATATTTAAAGAAAGAATTTGAGATCAAAGATTTTGGAAAGACGAGATTTTACCTTGGTTTGCAAATTGAACATTTGCAAAATGGGATTTTTGTTCATCAAACTGAGTATACCCAGAAGGTATTAAAATGATTTTATATGGACAAGGCACATTCATTGAGTACCCCAATGGTTGTTCGGTCACTCGATCCTATTAAGGACCCTTTTAGACCGAGACAGGATAATGAAGAAATTCTTGGTCCTGAAGTACCATATCTTAGTGCAATTGGTGCATTAATGTATCTTGCTAATTGTACAAGGCCAGATATATCATTTGTAGTAAACTTATTAGCAAGATTTAGTTCCTCTCCTACAAAACGACATTGGAATGGTATTAAACATATTCTTCGTTACCTCCAAGGAACAATTGATCTTGGATTATTTTATCCATATGATTCTCGACATGAATTACTTGGTTATGCTGATGCTGGGTATTTATCTGACCCGCATAAAGCAAGGTCTCAAACTGGATATTTATTTACATGTGGTAACACAACTATTTCGTGGCGATCCACGAAACAATCAATAGCTGCCATATCTTCGAATCATTATGAAATTATAGAAATTCATGAGGCCAGTCGAGAATGTGTTTAGTTAAGATCAATGACCCATTATATCCAGAAGAATTGTGGGTTATCTTTTGAAAATCCTCCAACTATATTATATGAAGATAATGCTGCTTGTATAGCGCAATTAAAGGGAGGATATATTAAAGGATATTGAAGGAAGCATATTTCACCAAAATTCTTTTTTACTCTTGATTTGCAAAAGAATGGTAAAATTAATGTGCAATAAATCCAGTCAAATAATAATTTGGCGGATTTATTTACCAAGGCATTATCGACTGCAACTTTTCACAAATTGATTAGTAATATTGGAATGCGTCGGTTAAAAAATCTCAAATGATCTTCGAATCAGGGGGAGAAATAAATGCACAAGAATGGTATACTAGGATGTCCCAGACCGTCATGCCATATTATAAAATCATTGGAATTTGTAGACTTCTGGTCTACAAGGTGATGACTTTCAATTGCATTTATTTTTGTATAATATAAACCAGATGAGTAAAATATATATATATAAACCAGATGAGTAAGATTGTGATTTTTCTAATACACATTTTCTTCCAGAAATAGTATTTGTAATTAATAAAAATTCACCATTTGTTTCATGTATAGTCTCGATATGATATCCATTTCGGCAAATATCTTTAAAACTCAGTAAATTTCTTCAAGACTTTGTAGATAGTAGTGCATTGTTTATAACAATTTTGGTTCCTTTAGGGAGAAATAAACTAGCTCTTCCAGAGCTTTCAATCAGTTTAGCACTACCACTAATTGTATTAATATTAGTTTTTCCTAACTCCACGTGGGAAAAATACTTCTCATTTTTTAAGATAGTGTGCATAGTAGCACTATCAATAAGACAAATATCATCACCATTGTTTAATCCCATGTGTTTGGTATTTATCTCTTCTTCAGGAAGATAAACATAAATTTCTTTATCAGGAAGAAAGGTATCAAATTTCTTTATCAGGAAGAAAGGTATCAATTTTCTTCGTCAGGAAGAAAGGTATCAAATTTTCTTCTTCGGGAAGAAATATACCAATTTCTTCTTCAAGAAGAAATATACTAGTTTCTTCTTTAGGGAGAAATATATCAAAAAGAATGTATCAAATTATAAATAAACAATATAGACTTCATAATAAAATTACATAAAATACACAAATAAAATTCCAAAGATGCGAAAACTAGAACTATTAAACAAATAAAAATTACATAAAAATATTACACCTTCAAGGTGTATAAATATGATCATATTACACCTTCAGGGTGCTCAAGTAAATATGATCAAAATTGCACCTTCAGGGTGACAAATTTGATCAATGAAATTTATTTTGACACCTTGGTCGTTTTGTTTCAATGATGCTTGATAAAATTTAACAAGATGATCTACCATACAACAGGTACGAGAGAATGGATTTTATACCACATCAAGGGCTTTTATTTTTGCCATTTTTCTTATCATCACCTCTTTTTGAGGTTATTTCATTTCTTGTCACGGTTATATGTAATCATTATAAGACATCTTATGCCATGACCGGACTTTTGGAATTACAACCAACTTCAGGTGGTTGAATATTTCTCAATATTCAAGATAAGTGGTTATTTCAAGAATATCAAAAGGCACAAATTTACGGTTAAAATAAATTAATTGAAAAAGAAAGAAATATTACCTCGTGAATTTACCAAAAATGCAAATCTCAAGATCTTACCAAAGATATGTAACTACCAATTGCTTCAAAATCTAGATTTGAACCTAATGTACTCCAGTGGCAGAGTCTCGTGCAAAGATATGTAACCAGCAAAGCTTCAACATCCAGATTTGAATCTGATTTGCTCCAGTGGTAGAGTCTCGTGCTGATAACGTGTTGTAAAACTAATACTTCTATGCGATACAACGAAATAATAGTACAAAAAGAAATTACAATAAAGAGAAATACACAAAAGAAGTAGGTGAAATTATGGCTCTATTTACTAACTTTTATTAATAGTAATTTACAATACAAGAGTGGTTACTACAACAGGTTCTACAGAGATTCTCTGATATTACAAGTTTGCAGAGTTCCTACAGGGTGTTTAAAATGAACTACAGTAGCTTCTATTTATAGATGAAACTAGGTAACTGAACCAGGTAGCTGAATTGTTTATTGATTTAGTATTTCAAGATGATAACTGATAAGTTATCCATTAGTCTAGAAGTTTGAAATTCATTTAATCTAGACATTAACACAAGGGGATAAATTCAGAGGGGATATACATGAACCCATTTAATAGATAATGAATATTCATATTTAATATTTCATAACATAGTTTTATTATTTTAGCAATTTATTAATTTCAAACTTTAGATTTTTTTATTATTAATTTCAAACTTTAGTTTTAGTGTTTAGATTTCAAAAATCTGTTTTCAAATTTATTTAGTTGGACCTAGACTATTCTATTTATTTCATCCTAAATCCTACAAAAGCAAGACACAACAAGTTGCAATAAATAGCTTTTAGTTTCTTTTCAACATTTTTAAGAGATAGAAATGAAATATAATTGAATATAAAAAGCACTTCATTATTCTGCTAATAATGTTAATTATAACAATCTGTAGATTTTTTTGTTATTTTTTATGTAATACCTAGCTAACATTTGTTTCATCAATAACAGATTGAGCGTTCATAATTAATCATGAGTACTTTTTGAACATGTGATCCATTTTCATTTTCAATTGAGTGTTTATTCTAAGGATTTCTTCGAATAAGTTGATACGGTAAACAATATTGTTTTTCCTAGAACCAAAATGGATACGTCGTTCATGTTTCTTTTTCAGATTGGATGTAGTACAAATAATGTAGATGCTTATCAAAATAATCATTAATAAGTTCATTCAGTATTGATTTACGACGATGTTTGTTTGTTATTTGAAAGTTTGTACTTTATGCAGCTTTGCCAAGATGAAGATAATTTAAGCAAGGGTTGTCTCACGTTGTTTCCAAGTGGTCGCTCATTTACTTGTCAGTATCTGTGGAACTCACCCTTCTTGGTAAAAGAATTAAGGTAATTCACTGATATTAGAAATTAATATAACCAAATTAATGAATTCAGTTCAAAAGAAACTAATTAATGGCATTACTATAGGAATAAATATTAAGGCTTCGCTTGGATGTGGTATTTTTTGGTTCTATTCACAAATAAATTTTCTCGGGTTTTGTTATAAGAAATGAATATTTATAAAATTATTAAATGTGTTTAGATTGATAAATGTTGTTAATTTATTGGAAATTGCGTATAGAAAAATTATTATTATATATATATATAATGATTGAATTGTATATTAATAAATAATATATTTTAAAAAATGTGGGTCTCGTTTTTATATTGATTTGAATGACAAAATCTGCCAACTTCACTTTATTGAATGATATGTTAATGAATAATGCATTTATTTAAAAAATGTGAGTCCCGACTGGATTTTTACCCAAAGACAATTTGCCAACTGCCACTTTTCAGAAAGAAGTATTATTCTTTGACTGCGACCTTTCATTGACAAATTGGAATGATTACTGACTTTTACGTTTACAAATTGGTATCATTGACAAATTAGACTCCCAAACAGGATTAATTTTACATTTACAAATAAATGCTTAATATTGAACATCCAAACAGACCCTAAAGAATTACTCGTAATTCATATATTTTTCTTTCAATATATAGTTCACTAATTAATTTATGTATGTTGCAGTAATGTCTTCTACCATGATGGCTGGGAGAAAGCGTGTGGCAAATTTCAGATAGAAAATTTTTTCCCAAACATTACATATGAGATCATTTTTGTGCTAATGTTGAGAGAAAATTCACTTCGTAATAATAAGCTTGAAATCGTTGTAGCAGGGAATGAACGGAAAGAAAATATGAGTGATAAGCCAATGGAAGAATGGATAAAAATAGTGGCAGGAGAATTTAGTGCATCATCTACACAATATGAAGAAATGGAGTTCTCTGTCACAAAACATTTCTATCTGCGGGAAGGTGTAATCTTCAAATGTGTATATATTTGACCAAAAGAACCCATTGCATAGAGAAAATAGCATTGGATGTTAAGTAAGAACTAATGAGATGAGATGGGTCATTTATATATATGAAGAGATTGTCTCTGTTTGAATTAAAAGGAATACATTTTGCAAAATGTAAGGATATAAAAGACACTTTCAAATCGTGTGTTAATTTTATTTTAAGCATGGAGTTCCTTCATTATATTATATTTTGTATTTTTAACAACATAGCTTTCTAAATTCATTATTTAGCTTCTTTATATATTTTAATTTGAGTTGAGTTTATATTTCAACATTAGTAGTTTTCTTTTTTTTTTGGGATTTTAATTCGATTCATTTAAAAGGTTGAAATTCAAATTGTATTTTTTTATCAATTTAAAATGCCTAAAATTTCACCTGGGTAAAAAAAGCAAATAGCATAAGTTTTGTCTTATACCTGATTTTTTTAGGGAAAAAAAAGAAAAGCATTAACAAATAAATGGATAGGGTTCAAGTATGATAGGCTAATAATAAGTCCAAAACTTTGCCTAGTTAAAATTAAATGATTGGTAGTCAATAACTAATAGTATAGTATTATCTTGTTGTATTAAATATAGTGAGTTTAAAACTAGTATAAGATAACGCAAGTACACATTTAACTATTTACCCTATCTCATTATACCATTGTTCCACCCCAAATCTCTATTACCTACAATACTAATGGGTAATAGAGCGTGGGTAAGGTAGAAGGGAAAAAGAGGATTTCAAAATGGAACTTTAAATTTTGAATTATTCACTTTGAATATCAAACCAACAAAATTGGGTTTAATTTAAAGATAATCTACTATATAAATGTTAGCAATTCAACTATGATATAGAATTCTAAATTTGAAGTTATTTCTAAACTTAATTTGAAACCTAATATGAAAAATTAAACCTATTTGATTTGTTAATATTTTTTTAAATATAAGATAAAACATTCGACAAATAGAAGATAAGCTTACAATAACTTGTTTAGATTAGATAAATCTTTTCCATTTTTTTTTAAGCTTTCATTTGAAAAAAAAATAATACATAAGAATAACACGACTGGTTTGGTAGTCAAACTATCACTGGTCGAGTGGTTTCTTGGTACTTGGCCGGTACTTGTGGATTCAAGAATACAAGAAGAGGGACGTTGTTTGCTTCCAAAATTGCAACATCAAATGCTATTTGTGTGGTAGTGGATCAAGGTATGCAACAAGCAGAAGTCATAATAGAAGGTCCCGATCTCAGAAGGGACGCAACTCTCCAATCTATTCGAAGAAGTGGTATATTATTAGGCAACCCGGCTTGTGATTAAGAGAGATAGTCCTTCCATCTATTTAGGCTGTTTGAGCTAACATAAATACGCTCACGTGACCTTCACATGTGTATTTGCAGGGATGAAATTGTCCAACAATAAATGGCGGGAAAAAACGTGTCACGCTCTAAATTCGAGACATGGCACGACCATATCACAATGTAAAAATCGTTGCAATACGTAACCCACTAGCCCCCTATTTGTAAATATTAAAATAAGGTTGTAAAACCAAAATCAAATTCCAACCTCAAATAACTTACATTTAGTAAAACCTGCAGGACTTCATATAAATTACACAGATTCTTATAATCACTTCATTCTACCAATCTAATGTCTCTTCAATATAAGTTTCCAACACTTGAATCCATATACATTCACTTATCTGCAAAATTAATAATCAACGTGTTATGAGCAAACAACGCTCAGTAAGTAGTTTCGATATTCCCCTACTGGGTTGAGCACGTTACAGATAATATATTTTGACAAAACATTGTCCAGAACATGAGAGTTAACATGAGGAAGCATTTCAATTCAAAACCTACATATAAGATTAAAATGAGGAAACATAAAAGAAAACATTACTTTCAAAATATACATATATAACATTTGGCGTAATCATTGATCAAACATTTATCATTCACTGCATTCATTTCATTGTTTAAACTCATAAACAACATGGTCACTATTGATCATTAACTAGATCCAATCCTAACTATTTATCCCGTCAGGTAGGCCATTATATTGGGTTCCTAGCTATTTATCCCACTAAGTAGGCCATTTCGTATAACTTGGAACATGTTCCAACCAATAGTTCGCGAAAGCATCCAAGAGCTCATAACAATTAGAATCATTTAAACTGTTTCATAAAATACTTTACTTTCACAAAAGTCACAATATAAGTTTTATAGGCACCAAACTCCAATATACACATGCTCATCCCAATTTTTAATAAATCAAAATAGCATTATTAAATCAATGAAGAAAAGACATTTATAAAAAAAGGAACTACTTACATGTGATTAATCCCAATTTCAACATATCATGTCTTTCATCCTTTCATTGCCTATAAAACAATTCATCCACTTAAATTGTATTCTAATAGCATTTTCAAATGGTTATAACTTTTTAACAAAATATCCAAATGATTTGAAACCAAAACTATATAAACATAGGGTTAAATTTACAACACTCTTATGCTTCATAGAACTCCAAAATCAATCCACAAATGGGTGTAAAAATTATTCAAAGTTGCAATATTGATTTCATCCCATAACAAAATTTTCAGTTCTGCCATTTAACATCAATTGAATATGACTTTTAAACCACATATTCAAATAACCTGAAATCAAAATTATATAAGCGTAGGTTAAAAAAACTAAAACTTTTATGTTTTATAGAACTCCAAAGTCTGTCCATAAATAGGTGTAAAAATTATTCAAATTTGCTAAACTGTTTTCATCCCGTAACAAAATTTCAATTCTGTCATAGTACCTTGAAATGACCATAACTTTTTATCCAAATAACATGAAACAAAAACTGTATAAATCTATTCTCAATTTTCTATATTTCGTATGTTACACCAAATTTCAAATTTGTAATAAAAAGTGGTATAAAATCTATACTAACTTTTATCAAATAGAAATTATAGCCATCAAAGAAACAATTATTTAAATCAACCCTATATTCCAAAAATAACATATACAAGCACGTATTTATCAATATAACATAATATACACACTTTCAAAATTAATATTTTTCTGAAAATAATTTTACTCACAATCTCATAGTACTATAACAAGAAAACATTATTTTAGTTTAAAATGTCAACACAATCATATATTCACAATAACAATATACATAACCCAATTTTCAATATAACAACATCACTAATAAACTTTTAAAACTATTTTTCAAAAGAACATCTTTACTTAGATTTTTTATATAAAGTTCTCCATTTAAAACTCCAAACTCATTTCCTTGAATTTGCTAGCCAACTTTTACCTTCTCTCTTATGTGTGGAATTTATTATCTAAAGATGTATTTTGAAAAAAAATTGAGGCAAACTTCCTTCTTCTTTATTTGGAAAGAAGATATGGAACAATGGTGAAAGAAGAGTTTTGATATTCTACTTTGGCTTTGTCCAAATAGAGAAAACAAAGGAATGGTAATGGGAAGATAGGAGAAATGCTTTAATTACCCAAGGGAATGAGATGAGATTGGTTTGTTTTTACTAATAAATCATTAACTTGGTCATTGGTTAGTAGAGAGGTTTGCATGAAAAACATCATATCATTTATACCCTTGTTCACCCACATTAACAAGCATTCTTACATACCTTTACACATCACATACTTATCCATTCATGGGTATGTTTCGTATTATTATTATTTTTTTTTTAAACTATTGAACACAATTTTCCTTTTAATCCTCATATTCTTGAATTCTAACTTTCATTACCCCAACTTTATATCACAACAAACTTTATAGTCCACTTTATTAATTTAATTTATAAATTCATTCTCCCTTAATATTCATTTTCTCAACTAAAACTTATATTTTAAATTAGGAATAAAATATTACCTCAAACTATTAATCCATTTTACTAAAATGTAAGGGGTTCCACAAAACACCCTCTTTATATGCACTCTGCTTCCCTAAGAATGCTACAGAAGAGAAAGAATAAGATGAGAGATAAAAACCTCTTTTATATGCACATATGCCCTAAAATTGCCTATACATGATGATATCTTGATGATACCTGCAGCCTTTTGCTTGTTATTGCGGTGTGGAATCAATGATAAAAACATCATGAACTAGAAACAATCCAGTTAGGCGATCTGTTGTCTGTCAAAGAACAAAGGTATGTTATACCTAAATTTCTAATTTCATGAATTATATGAAAATAACTAAAAAAAATTCCATTTTGTGATTCCAATAATGTATGATGTAGGGCCTTAATTTCGACTTTGAAATTTGTATAACCCTGAAATGTGCAAAACGTCAACAGAGGTAATATGTTGTTTTCATTCGGAGAAAAATTATATTGGAGAATAAAATTGAAGAACTAAAGAATGAAGCAAAAAGGTTGCAGTGGGAAGTGGTCAATCTGAAGGATAATAAAATTGAAGAACTGAAGAATGAAGCAAAAACATTGTAGTGGGAAGTGCTCAATTTGAAGGATAAGAATCGAAGACTGAAAGAAGAAAAGAAAAAAAATCCAAAATTAAGAAATTTGTAATAGCATTTTTTTTATTTGGGCTTTGCTGGTTTTTGCTTCATTTGATGTAAGATTTAAGTCAAATGAAAGTTACTAGAATGTGTACAAAACTATGATGTAAAATTTAAGGGCTATATTGTTGTAAGTCTAGTAAATTGTGTTTGTTATATGCCTAATGTAGGACTTGGAATTATTCTGAAATAAAAATTTGAAATCTATTTCGTAATGAAAATTTCAAGGTTCAGTATATATGGAAAGTAAAACATACTGGCTTAGCTAATATATTGCCAACATGTCTCAAAGTGTAGGTGTAATAAAAGTGCCAATGCCTAGTTCACGAAATAGTAGTACAATCAATGGTCATATCCAAATATATGCATTACACAAAGTGAACTTAAAGCTTAGTTTTTCAAACATCATAACTACAAGTATGAAATAAAATGCTATTATCCATTTCAAAAAATAGTATATCAATCAATAACCATGTCTAAAAGTATGCATTATACAATGTGAACTACAAGTGCACATCTATCTCCAAAAGTATGCATTACTAATAAGGCGAAATATGTTGACATTATATATGCTATATCACTTATACTTTACGTCGTACTTGTTTTTATTTAATGTGTTTTTAGTAACTTTTGTAGTTTATTGAGCATGAAAGCTAAAATGAGAAGAAAAGATTGAGAAATATCAAGAAAGATGCGATTTAGGCAAAAAAAGGGGCCTTGCGACGCAAAGAACCTAGCTACTTGTTTCAGAAGATGTTCAAAGTGTTAATTTCAATTATTGATGATCAATCCTATATTTTAAGATATTGTATAGAGGGGCAAATAAGTTTCAAGTTGATCCCATAGAGGCTTGAGACTCCAAGGAGGGTTAACATAGTTAAACACGTAAAAAGGCGAGAAAGATAAATGTTGAGGAAATCGCCAAGGTTTAGTATTTTTATCATCTCTCTCTCATTTTAAGTTTGAATTGGGTGATTAAAGTGGTATTTGACAGCCAAGAAATAGAAATACAACTTTCATGTTTTTGGTTTTTCTACATTTTGTTGGGATCATGGAGAAAAATGGCTGAGAAATTTCACGTCGTGATGTGGCTCACTGTTTGTGAAATTTTCTTGAAACATTCATGGATTTCGCGACATAGAGAGTTGCATGTCGCGACATCGGGAGCGTAAACTGCATAAAAAATATTATTTTTTGGGTTTTTAAGATTTTTAAGATGTCTTTTTGTTATGGGTTGTTTCCTAACTTGTTCCTTACATATTAGGGCCCAAGAATATGTCATCTTATCAATGTTTGATAGGGTTTCAAGTTGTGACCAATGTAAGGTCATCTATTATGTAATTTTCATAGAGGAGATCATATTTTAGAGTAGATAAGGTTTTCTCTCTCTCTTTTTAGTGTTTCTTTTGTAAAGGAAGATCCTTGAGAAAACTCAAGGGCTTTGATTATAGTTTTGCATAGAGAACATCAATTTTTCGAAGGAAGTATACTCTTGTTCTTAATTCATCAAAGGATACCTCTTTATTGTTCTTAAATTAAAGTTTTTTCTTTCCTTTGAATTTATGGTTTCTTTATTATTCCTAATTCCCATATTGATGTTTGATTTAGCCATGTTGGGCTAGACTTGTTGTGCTCTTGAGATTTGACATGAGTTTTGTGCTCAAAAGTTTAATTAGGATTTATTGATTGGGATGATTATGATGAGTTTTACTTTCCATGTTCTTAATTAATTATGCATGATATTTTGTGAATATTATGTATAATGAATATATTTTGTTTTATGTAGTAATTTACTAGAGATAACTTGTTTTAATTTTGACTCTTGCCACATAGGAGTGTTAGAGTAGGTTGTTCAGAATATTTTGTTGGTTGGTTGTGAATTTGTTACGCTAATTTTACCTTAACTCTTGTCTCTTGCCACATACGAGGAGTTTAGGGGATTAGTTTGGTTCGCCGTTGTCTCTTGCCACATAGGAGGGTTTAATTACTTGTTAATATCTAGTAGGTAGGCTTTAAACCATTTCTTGTCTCTTCCACATAGGAGAGAGTGCGCTAAGTTTTTACAAATAGGGTAGGTGCTCGGTATAGATACCTAGGTTGAGTAATTATTTATCCTTAATTATAATGTTCCTATGATATTGAATTCTTACCTAATCTCTTTGTAACCCTAATCATTGTCTTCAAGAGTACTTTTTACTTTAGTGCATTACTTAGTCATTAGCTTTTGAGTGTTTTTAATTGTGTAATGTCTCTTACCTCTTTTATCTCATTGTTTAGTAGTTTAGTTATTTAGGTTAATTATCTTTTTGTTTATTTGGTCGTTTACAACTTCACACTCATACACTTAATCATAGTTCTCTCATTCTCTGTGGGATCGACTCTTATTCCTTACTTGCTATACACGTTGGTATCTTAAGTTGTGAGGAATTAGAGTTTAGTCATACATTTAATCCAATTAAGCTATAAAAATTGAGACTTAATTCACCATAGTTTTTACCGATCATCAATTACACAATGTGTACTTCAAGTGTACATTCATGTTCAAAAGTATGACTCACATAATGTACACTTCAATTGCATATCCATGTCCAAAAGTATGCTTCACACAATGTGAACTTCAAATGCACATCTGCTAACTGAAGTTCACATAACTAGTGCATAAAAAGAAAAAAAAACAAGTGTCAATCTATCTACTACACAAATCCAGATCATCATACTATGCCATCAAGTGAGCAAGTTCAATTGTTGTTTTCTAAAACTATATCCTGCATCCCTTTAGCCTTACCTCTCCTTGTATTTTCCCAATTACCCACTTTATAAGGTGAACTTTTGCTTAACCAAACATGATTAATATTAATTCTCCCTGTTTCTACATTTATAAGGTGTTTTCTTTGATTGACAATGCGCTTGTGTGCCTTAACACTAATGATCCTGCTACTTCTAGTAGCCCTTCAGCAGTTTGAAAGGAAGTTTGGGATTGTTCTTGTTGTGCTTCTGTTTGAGAAGTGTCTTGGCTAACCTGTTGATTTTGTAATTGATGCAAACTTGAACTAGTTTGAGTAGTGCCTTAGCTACTAGGTTGATTTTGTGCTTGTTGGCTACTTGAACCAGTTTGAAGAGTTTTTTCAAATTCAGAGGTTACATGTGGTTGAACCTTGCATGTTGTAGAATTATGTCCTGAACATCCACATTTTCTACATTTTCTTATGACACTTCTTTTTTTTTTGGCATTATCTTTACTTTGCTCTTGTATTTGTGTATTGTCAACATTCATCTTTGGAATTCTCTATTTTCATTAACAAGTATACATATTATAAGAAAAAAATTAAAGTTCCTGATTTAAAATTTTTAATTTAAATACTTACAGACTGATTTATCGTATCTTGTCAACTATTCTGTTCAGCAGTATGGGAGATATGTTGGCTTGGTTTAACAAAGTTCTTAACTAAATTGATTTAGGAAAGTTCTTAATTCCACTTCTTTTATTTATAAGTTGGTTAAATTGTTATTGGTTTGGGAAAGTTCTTAACAAATTATAAGGTTCCATAATAACACAAATCTAATATTAAAATCTTGTATTGGTGCTCATATGAAAAAAGAAAAAAAGGAATTATGTTTAGACTTGATATTTAATTTACACTTAAAGAAAATTAGTACTGATGAGCATAAAATAATTCATATTTTTTTATGCAGACTTTAATATGGTTGGTGGGGTGAAATTGTACTTATTTGGTTGAATTGATGCAGAATTGTGGAAGATTCTAATATTGAATCAAGCCGAGAGAAGGAGATGAAAGTGGAGGTTTTGCTCTAAAAGATCAAGGACTGGAAACGTGGCTTAAGGATTTGGGATGACAAGAGCATTTTGTGGAAGCTACCAAACAAGAAAAGAAGAATCATTGGCAGTTACCAATTGGGAGAAGAATTTGATTTGGAAGATATTTTGTTACAACCGAATGAGGTTGAGAGATTTATGGAAACTAGAAGATTTCTGTTTTGAGTTAAATTAGGAAATCGTATTTTTTCTCTCTTCTATTAAAGGAAGAAGAATAAGGAGGATAGATATCTCTTTTTCATCTCTTTTCTGAATACTTGGCACAGTTGTTTTATTTTCCTTGTTTTTAGGCGTAAGCGTTTTTTTTTGCAGTTTCATTGTACAACAAGAACAGCAGTACCGTCGTTTGGGCAAACGACGGTCGGGTTGGTTTTATCTTTCAATTTTAATTAAGTTCCTTTTTAATTATTATTCTTCACTTCTTTTAATTATGCTTAGTGAGTAATTCTTTATCTGGTAAATAAGTAAGAAGCACTAATTATGATTAAGTTGTGAGACCAAATTGTGTTAATCAATGAATTTTATATTCAATTCCAAAAGTTTTCTGTGAATAGCGTTCATTACCTAATTGGATTAAGGCCTGATCAATATTAATAAACTTAGGTAGAGTCAATTATTCTCTACTTAAATCACTGGATTGAATTAGTAAGAATAATTAGTGACAAAGCTGTTGTCTAGGTAGACAGAGACAATTGGTTAACAAATTATTGTATGCTGATCATAGTTTAATTTGTTAGAGTTAGGTCCTTCTAAGAATTAATGCTTTTTTAACAGTAAATTGGGTGATCGGCTGATTCCGGCCTGGTTCTATTAGAAATAGGGAATTAGTGGATTAAGATGATACTTGTCCACTATCGAATAAGTAAGGAATGATTGGAAAACGTCAGAGCCGATTCTCGATATCCTATAACTGACTGATTGGAAATGGAATTTGTTATCTTTGCGTCGATGAACAACTGATAAAGATTAGTGTGGATTGCTTATTTGCCAGACTTTTATCTTCAGTAATTTAATTCGGTATTGTATTTCCCCCACACTTGAACTTTTGCTTGTCCTCAAGCAAAGACACAACTCAAAACTCTCAACCAAATCCATTGAACACAGCCACTACACACTCTTCACACAGCAATGCTTCATTTGTGAACTTTGGTAGAAAAACTTTCCTATCCATTTCAAACACAATTCCCATATTATCTTGTCCCCAAGCAACTTTTTCATTCAAAATTCATTCTCATCACCCGTATACAAACACATTGTTCATTCATCCACAGTGGCCACATCCTAGTTCATCAAAACATTTTTCCACACAAGAATTCATTCCAAGGTTCCTGGCACCAAGCCTTCAGATTTCAGCACAAATTATCAACTACGGCACAATGAATAAAGACCAACATGCCACGCGTGCAAGTGTGTGCTGAGGAACATGCACTTCATCTATTCCCTTGCTATACACCATCTAGTTGTCTCACTCATTCAATACAAGCCTATCTCCTTAGCCACACTCATGAACATGCAGTCACAAGATCCATGGTATCCTATGCGCACACAGCTCTATGGGACATTGCCCTTATTAAGCACATTAGTGCATTTGTGATACTTATTGGTACCATTTGCCAGGGTATTTTGGCTATTTTTTTCCCTTTACTCATTTGCCAGGTTCTTGTGGCTTTTTCCTTCCCAGATGCCAAAAGGCTTTTTCTTCCATGTCTTCTCTTATGCATGCACATGTTCATAAGAGTTTCAAGTTGATTAACATGCACGAACTCTGGAAACATCCAGACAAATGCATAGCAAGAAGAGTAAGCTTCCATACACATACCTCCTGTGTCATTTAGTTTTGCATGGCATATCTATCTTACCTTAACATCGGGCTTTAGCCAGCAAAATGTACCAATTTCCTCAAACCAAGTACCAGGAAACAAAAATTTTCACATGCAAGATCAAAAAGATTTAAGTGATGAACTTGAATTAAGCCATAGTGAACTAAGAACAAAGTTTCAAATACATGTGTGAT
Organism: Ophiorrhiza pumila; assembly: GCA_016586305.1. NCBI lineage: Eukaryota > Viridiplantae > Streptophyta > Magnoliopsida > Gentianales > Rubiaceae > Ophiorrhiza > Ophiorrhiza pumila. Next base: position 15,702,049 of record BLIW01000006.1, read on the forward strand.
ATTAACTTTATAGTCCACACACTCAAACTTTTGTCACCCTCCTCAACACACACCAACACTAACACAATATTCCATTGACACAACACAACTCGTGCTCACCAAAGCCATCACTTATTCACAAAGTTCAAAATTTTCACCAAAAACATTCAAAATGAAAATTTGCACAAAATTTGCACAAAAAATGAAAAAAACAACATATACCAGGTATAATATGCAAAAACTCAAAATAACACAGCAAAACTTAAAAGTAACATACTTTGCATCACATAGCACAAAAGAAATTTCCATAACAAAAAGTAAGCATATCAGGTCCAACAAACACAAATCATAGCAAACATTCCCTCCTCCACACTTAAAACTTACATTGTCCTCAATGTAAAGTAAAGATAGGTTTAGGAACTCCCTGGTATTGATATTGTCATGAATTCCAATGTTTGCTTGGTGAAGTGTCTTTGTCCATAATTCCCTCTTGCATGAAAATTTCCTACACATGGTGAATCAAAGCTTATTAGAAATCACTCACTCAAGCGCATTATATATTTATGCAAGGTGGACATGACATGAAGGTAGTATCCAAGCAAAGTGTCGCACCATGACTAAGAGTCATGGTGGTGTAAAAATAGGCAACTAACAACACTAAGTGGAACATGCACAATTCATGCTTGAAAATGTAAATTAAAGTAATAGTGTACATTGGAGAAGTGGTTCATGACTCCACTCCCCCACACATAGCCTCATGTGTGCATGGCATATTTCCATTGCAATTCCCTTCATGTACAAGCTCCTACAACATAAGTGACCTTGGTGAGTATAAGCAAAATTGCAAAATAACATAACAATTAATTGAACTAAAAACTAAAGTAAGGGTAAAATGAAAAGAAGTAGTTATGGGTTTAATCAGTCTCCAGCTGACTTTATTCATGAAACTTTCTTCCTCAAGAGTCGGAATAACCCTCTCTGTACCAGAAAAATGATATTTCAACAATACTCATTATCCTCCTGTATGGCACTTGTAAAATAGTGGCAAAGAGGTGATTGAGCTCATGCATATGGGAAGCCACGTTTACAAATTTAATTTCGAACCACTGAGGCTCCCCCATTGTAGACACCTCTTTTACTTCTTCTTCCATTGGAAACACATCATTTACTTCTCCCACCACACTAACCATTTCAATCCTGCAAGGCTCAACCAAGGGTTCTATATCCATGGTCTCAACAAAACCATCATTAAATTCAAAACCACCCGTAAGTTCAAAAACAAATGACTCAAACTCACAGTCATTCAAAATGTTAACATTTTGATTCATGATATCACAATGTTCATCAAGATATGACTCTATGCAATTTATCAACTCATCAAGAAAAGTTACATTCAGAGAGTAACAATCAGTATGATCAAACATAGCATGGCATTCATTGTCATTGTCATTCAAAATGTTAACATCTTTTTCATCAAAACTAACATTGGGAAATTCTTGAGGCTTTTCTTTCTCAACAACACAACAAGCATTATCATCAACTAACAAGAGTATCTCACTTTGCACTTCTTGTGAGTCACCATTTAGACACTTAGATTCATTGACCAGTTCAAAAATTGGTGCCTCAACCAGAGTTTCAAACAATGTGCTAACACTCTCATTAACAAATGCAACATCATCCTCCTTTAGGAAATCACATTGATCTTCAAGAAGTGACTCTATGCAATTCACAAAGGTATCAAGAGGAAAAACATCTAAAGCTAGGCAATCGACATCATTTGACTCATTGAATTCCATGAAATTCATGCAAGATTCCACTTTAGACACATTTTCCAGCTTAGTAACATGGCAACTTAGAACACGAGAGTCTTCACTATCAAGATCACTAAAGAAGCCATCATCTTCAACATCAAAGTGCACATATTCATGCTCAAAAGAATCAGTAACAAAGCACTCATGTACACTATCCCCAAAACATGTAGACTCCTCCTTCCTTAGACACTTTAAGCCACAATCAACATTAGCATGCATATCAAAATGATTGTCCTCAGGAATGAGAGGTGTACCTTGTGAGTGGTATTGTGCATCTAAAGTTGGTGTCTCAATTTGTTCCCATAGGTTGCTTATTAAAGCGTTGATTCGATCAAACCTTTCTTGTCGCCCTTGAAGCTCTTCTTCCAGTTGAGCAAACCTTGTTTCATTTCTATCAATTCTCTCCAAAAATTGAGACAACATGTCCTCCATTTTTGCCTCTTCTCTGAGATCAGACTCATTGCTTTGTTGTTGGTAATACCATTGCTCTCCCTTTTGTAAGCCTCTGTCAAGTTTTTCCATAAGTTGAGAAAACATGTCCTCCACAGGAAGCTCTTGTGTCCCAATGTGGTGTGAGTTGTTGCTTTGTGCTTGATTTTGCCATTGCCATTCATATGGTGGTGGAGAGAAGTCCTCGTACCATCTAGACATGCTTGGGTACTTGTGCAATACTTAATTACAGTGAACTCCAATGTCCTGCACTTGACACAAATACACCAAAGCAGACAACAAAACACGAAAACTACAAAATGCAACAAAAGTTACCAAAATGAAAAATAACAAGACTACTAAACTACACAAGAAAAGACAACAGAGCAAATCAAAATTCAAGAAACCGTGCCTTCCCCGGCAACGGCGCCAAAAATTGATAGCTTAAAGTCGTATCAGCTCAATTTTACCATAAACTACTAATGTAGTAGTAGTGAGAGGGATCGTATCCACAGGGAAGGGGATGGTTCAAGAACACAGAATTTGCTCTCAGAATATCACGAAAGAAACTAAACTAAACACTAATTATTAAAGAATCAAATGCAACAAATAAAGTGTAGAAACAGGAAGAGAGTGGATGCTCTAGAGTAATTCCACCAGTTGAATGCACATTAGGCCATGATTGCAATGCTCTTGACACACAAGTAAAACAATGAGGAGATCTCTATTGCCCAGGAGGCTAGCTAACACTTAGCATGGCGACCACAGTGTTTTCTATACTCCTTAACATTCCACTTTTCCCATGGCGAGGCCTAAGTAGAATGGATTCAACCCGCAATGCCTCAACTCTCCAAAGTTAGCAAGTCTAACATGCAATTCCTAGGAACTCCCATGGCGAGGCACGACCTAGGTATGAATGCCTTCGTTACTATCTCAGATAGTTTCTTTAACACTTCTTCCTAAAGTTTCATTCCATCGAAGTTTCCCATGGCGACGCCTAAATCTCAGTAATGAATTGATCGGCTAAGACAAGTGTAAAGACTCAGGAAATCACTTTCAAGTTCTCATCTCACACAATTCTCACAGATATTCGTAAAATCTCACTTCAACTCAGCATGGCGACCACAATCAAAGTTCAATTCATTCAATAAAAGTGTGAATCCATGAAACTCAACAAGATTCAATCATTAAAATCACATATGATTTCATTCTTAAGGAATTATGTCAATTGCATAGCATTGTATACTCTAATTATACATTTAACTGGTTGAAACTCTAGAACATAAGAGATCTAGCCATAGAACTTCATTACCAATTCACGATCAACAATTTGGAACTTGAAACAATTCATTTTCAATAAATGGAAAGAGTTTACCAATGAATTCTTCCAAGAGCTTCCTTAATTGATATGAGAATTACAATGATCGGAGCAAATCTTTGATCGGAATAAAAAATGGAGCTCAAAAGCTAGAGAGAGAAACTAGAGAGAGAAAGTAGATCTTGCAAATTTTCCCGCTCTCCAGCTCTCAAAAGTTTGTTCCAAAATGTAAAATCTAACTAATGGATGAAAAATAATAGTCTCCGGGATCTCCAAAAGTCTCTTAATATTCTAACTACATCTCCTATATATAGAGGAGTAGAAATGTAACTAATACGCTAACTAAAAATATCTAAAGATATTACAAAAGTGTCCTTGAAAGGAAGAACCAAAATCAGCCCAAAAATGTGAAAATTCGAAGTTGAAGACATGGTTCCAGCATTCCAGCGCCTTCAAGCTTTATCTCCAGCGCCTTCAGCTTCCTCATCAACCTGCCGTGCGCTTTCAAGCATTAGTGTCTGCGCCTTCATTGCCTAGAACTCCAGGTGGAGAATCAGAGTCGCCTCGCGCCTTCTAGCCTGGACTCATCACGCCTTTCCGCCACAGCACACCACTCCTTCAGCTGCCTGGAAATTCAGAAATTCAGAACCTTCAACACATTGCCAAATTCTGCAAACTTTACACAACTCCAGCAGCCTCCTTGCTCCTCAAGAATCTTCCCGCATTCCAGTCTTCAAGAAGTTATGCCTTTGTGCCTAGCTAGATCACGTCTCCATGAACCTGTGCACCAAAAAGAGAAAAATCCATAGTCGATTTCAGCAGCCAAGAATTTTCCATGGCGATGCATCGCCGTGAGGATTTTTCTATGGCGACACATCGCTGCGATGTGTCGCCGTACAACAAGAAACACACGATGCATCGCCGTGAGTTGTGTGTGGAGCGTGAGTGAAGTGTAGAAAATGAAAAGTGAAGTATGAAGAATGGAGTGTTGTGATGAAATATGGAAGAATTGTGTTCGTATGAGGTAGTGTTATGTAGTGAAGTGTTTGTACGCTAACAAAGTAAAGAGTGAACATTGCGTGAGTGAGAAGAATGAAAAACAACCAAACCCAATTGTCCAAATGAAAAGATGAAACTACAATAGCCAAAGATTAATGAAACTTGTAAGCTGAAACGTGAATTATGCAAGAGTGTTATGGTGAATGGTTGCTGAAATGCGTGAATGTCATGAGATGTTTCAGCATGGGGCAAACAAAGAATGAAGATTCCAAAATGTTATGAAAAGAAACAAAGATTTTTGTTGTGAAATAGCAAGGAATGAGTGATGTGAAAATATGTTTGTGAATTGTGCAAAATAGCAAGAGTGATTGTGTTTGTGAGAATTTGTTGTGCCATATGTGCTCACTCATCGTAGTGTAAATTCTGTGTGTTTGCGAATTGGTGGTGAAATGAGAATAAACTCATCATAGTGTAAAAGTAGCTGAATGCACAAATGCACTACGATGAGATCGTAGTGCAATTTTTGGCTCAAAATAGTTCACTGCCCAGCAAGCTTCCAACCAAACTTCAACTGTGATGCGTTGAGAATTTGGAGAAACCTAAAGAACCAATATTGTAGCTCGTGATCTCAGCTTTCCATAGCCTTTTGAATCATCAACATCGGAGCTCAGGTGAGAGAGTTATGCCCAAAATACTGACGCCTGGCAGAATATGAAATTTAAGCCTACGATGCATCGTAGGCTTAAAACCCTTATTTGGTTTTGCCATTTCCCACGTTGAATTACCAACTTTCCTTTCCGAACTGGCCTTCACCGTGAACACCAAAGTTATAGATCTCTCTCTTAGCTTTCTATAGGCTTTTGAATCACCCAAATTGGACTCCGGATGAGAAAGTTATGGCCGAAATACTAAGACATGGCAAAACTGGACATTTGCACTACGATGCATCGTAGTGCAAATTTCATCTTAGCAATTCATGGCGAAAATTCTCCCTTTTCTCTTCCGAATTAGAAATTGTGCTCAACACAAGAATTGTAGAGTTTCCTCTTGCCTTTCTAATGGTTCAAGAAATAACACCATAGGATGCCTAGAGCTCAAGATATCAACAACTTTCCCAACTATGGCAATATAAATTCCATTAAACCCTAAAGAAGTGCATGTAATATGAGGCAAATTCCAACCACAATATGGCCTTGATGCGTTGTGACTTTGGAAATTCTTAAAACATCAAAGTTATAGCCCTATGTCTTAGATTTTCACAGCCTTTTGAATCATCTAAGTTGGATCTAAGATGAGAGAGTTATGGCCGAAATACTAAATTGTGGCAGCATGGAATTTTACACCACGATGCATCGTTAACGATGCATCGTGGTACAAATCTTTTATAACGACGATGTATCGTTACGATACATCGTCGACCAATTTGAATCAGGTCCTGCAGTAAACATAAAAGTTGTAGAAATCCCTCTTGGCTTTCCATAAGTTCAAGAATCATCAAAATTGGATATTTGTAGCTCAATATATCATCAATCTACCAAACTGTGGCAATAGAATCAAGTAATAAAAACCCTGGAAATCTGAATAAGGCACTCATAAACATGCCCCTGTTTCTCATACTTGCACATAGATGTAGAAGAAAGTTAAAAAATAAGAATTAAAGCACACTCAAATCTCTTTCCAGAACATCTAAGATTTCATCATTTGGATCAAAATCGAGAGAGATACACTCAAATGAATTAAGCAAACCATTCTGCCAAACTCAAAATAAACACATTAAGGCCAACTTTCAAATCTCTTTGCATCATTTCTTGTTCCTTAATTTGAAACTCACATTTGTTTCATTTAGCCACATTCTTGGTCTTTTATCTTCATTTTAGAATTTCAAACTTCAAGCCACACAATTGCACACATTGGCACAAAACACTACACAATATATGAAAAACAAGTCAAAAGCTTAAGTGAAATAGCATATTTAAGTTGGTACAAAACCAACTTATCATTATGATATTAATTGCTTTGGTTATTAATTTGTGAATTTATTTTCCTACGTATTAATTCTTGATAATTTTAAGTATGGTGACAATTGCAAATTGACTAATTAAGAAAATTTGTTGTTCCTTGTGGGATCGACCTTACTCCCATTTGACTATTTTTAATCTTTAGAGTAAGAATTAATTTTGGTCCAAAAATGACACACTAAATTTTGGCGCCGTTGCCGGGGAACGACGCTATTTTTCTTTTTAGTTAATTTGCTTTTTGGTTAATGTCCAGATCTTCTAACCCAGATTTGCTTTTCGATCCAGAAATCGAAAAGACAGCAAGGCGATTAAAGAATGAGACGAAGGAACATTGCCAAGGAATTAATTCTGGTTCAGCGCCAGGCACGTCGTTCGACCATACGGCGACGAGCAGAATCAAAGACCCAGCTGAATCAGACTCTTCTTCTGACGAACTTTCCATGGCTAATCCCCCACCTGGGAACCAGCAACCTATAGTTGATGAACCACCACCTGGATTCGAACAGCAAAAAAGAGCTCATGTGATTAATCCAGTTGAGCAGAATCCAGTTCCACCTCCAGTACGAGATCGACCTTTAAGGGAGTCCACTAATCCAATAATTAATTATAGTCCTTCTTGCATTGTTTTGCCTGCAATCACCACTGATTATGAATTGAAAGCATCATTTCTAAATCTATTGCCTAAATTTAATGGAGACTTTGGAGAAGACCCACATAGTTTTTTGCATGATTTCATAAAAGTTTGTGAAACTGTCAATAATAGAGGACTATCACAGGAATATATTAAACTTGCTAGTTTCTCTTGGTCTTTAACTGGAATTGCAAGTGCATCGTTTAAAACTTTAACTCCTAGATCCATTACATTTGTAACTCCCAGCATCTAAGATTGCATTTGGTAGAAAGGAAATTGTAGGCATAAAACAGGAATATGATGAATCTTTGACTGCCTATTGGAATAGATTTAAAAGATTATGTGAGGGATGTCCTCAACATCAAATCTCTGACGAACTTTTAATTAAATATTTCTATGAAGGATTACAACCGGAAGAGAAGAGAACACTTGATGCAGCAAGTGGTGGAGCCTTTATGGATAATAGCACAGCTCAAGCCACGAGCTTGATCATTAAAACTTGTGAGTCCCGCCAGCAATACCAGCCTTTGCGTCGTGCAACAAAGCAAGTCAGTGAAATTACCAACTCTTCTCTAGAAAGCCAACTGAAAGCCTTAGCAGCAAGTGTTGAGAAATTGATCAATGAAAGGAGTGTGGGACAGTTGGAAAATGTTTGTGAGATTTGGAAAAGTCCCAACCATTCTACAGATTTATGCTAAATGACTCAAGAGGAACTAGATGCGCAAGTAAATGCAATGGGAGGGTATCAACAAAAGCACTATGATCCTTATGCCAACACCTTCAATCCAAGTTGGCAAGTCCATCCGAATTTGAGCTACAGAGCTCGCGCACCTCAGCCAAACTTTTCACAATAAGCTCAACAGAAAAATCAGTTTCGGCCAACAGCACCACCTGCCCAACCAAATAGGGGGTTTGTCACTACTTCAAAGTCAGGAATTCCTCTTGAGGAGATGCTTGGTAATTTAGCCACTTCTGTCACTATCATGCAGAACACCCAAGTTCAGCACCAAGGAGATTTTCATAAATTTCAGCAAGAAACAAGAACTGCCATAAGTGGGTTAAGCACTCAAATGACCCAATTGGCAAAACACATCAATGAGACATAAGGTCCTCAAGGTAAACTACCATCTCAAGTGCAGGTTAACCCATGTGAAAATATAAGTCAAATAACTCTGAGAAGTGGGAAGCGACTTGAGAGAACAACTGTTGAGGAAAAGTCTGATATTCAGAAAAATGAAACATCGTTGTTCGACCAAACGACGCGAGCCCAAAAAACTGAGGTAACTTCTAATTTAAAATTGCCAAATTCTGAAATTAAAATACCTCCTCCTTTTCCTAACAGGTTGAAGAAGAATGTCAAGAATGAAGATTTGGATAATATATTGACGATTTTTAGCAAAATCGAAATCAACATTCCATTCCTTGATGCCATTCGAAAAATGCCCAAGTGTGCCAAATTCTTAAAGTATTTCCTTGCAAGGAAGAATCCTTATGCAGCAAAGGATAAAGTGGTGGTACTAAGTGCCTGACTGAAACTTTTGAAGAGAGTTCCCTGAGCCAATTCTTGGCCAATCTTGGTCAGATATTGGAGTTTGCTCATAGCCAACAAGTGGAATCAGATACTCCTGAGCTCCCTCCTTTAGCCATTGTGCCATTCCAAGAAGGCCCAACTGATCTTCCAACGACAGTTTCAGAGACAGACAAAGCACTGAATCTGGGAGGGATTAGTGTGTCAATCAGCTGGGAGGAATGTGAACCAGGGGAACCTTCAAACAAGAGCAAAGGCAGAGACAGGGTTATGATAGAGAGAGAAATTATTCAAGCTATGCCAACGCTGTTGTGGAATGAAGGAGAATGGTCACAAATTCATAGAGATAGCTCCACATCTGACCTAGCTCGCCTTCAAGTCATCCCAACTGATTCAGAGCCTGAGAATGATGATTATGAGTGTTGGACAGGACACAGTTTTGAGGATGGGCCACAGGTTTTGCTAAACAGTTTTCTTGAGAGAATGGAAACAAGCCAAAAACCTACAAAGCAAACAAAGTATATGGAGGCTTTAGTAAGTCCAAAAGCAAGTGTCTTATCTGACCGGAAGCTTAGAGACAGGAATCTGTTTATATGCTACTCGGAAGGGAAACGCTGGAATCCAGGGTAAGATTTTACAGTATATGATGGCCCCTGGTTATTGATGCTAGATCAGATTGGCCAATTGTTAATGCATGATTCTAAACGTTTCACTAAAGTGTATGGACTTGTTATGATTTGGCGTTTTGGGACTTCTGTGGTTTAGTGAATTGTGGTCTATAACACTGTGAAAAGCTAGTCTAAAATCTCTATCCTAGTTATGCTTGCTGCTGTGTGGTTTTGGTGGATGGTGAACTGTGGTCTGGTTCTCTGTGTAGTGTACTACTGCTGAAATTGATTAGACTTTCATGAAATTTAAGGCATGAATCTGAGGGATCATGTTTCTACTTGATGGTGTTGCTGCTATGTGGTTTTCTTTTGCTTCCTTGGATGGTGGATTGGCCAGAATTTTGGTCTGATTATCTCCTGATCATTAGACTTTGCTGGGATGAAAGGGCATGTTTTTAGGCCAAGTATGTGAATGTTGAGCACCTGAATTGTTTGTATTGCGACTTTGATGGTTACAATTTCCTTCAGACGAATCTGTATGTATGGATTCTGCTGTGTTGCTGCTGAAATCATACGCTGTTTGTGGTGGTGATTATAGCAGCCTAGTTTTGGATTTAGGGTATTTGGGTTGAAATGGTGAATTGGGCTACAATCTGTTTGGACTGAATGGGCTAAATTGGGCAGACTCGGGCTTATATGGTGAACAGGTCGGCTACTCTTTGGGCCTGACTTTAGGTCTCAAGAGTGGACTGGGCCACCGCTACTTCAGATTTTAATTTTTTGGGCTGAACTGCGCTGAATTTGGGCTGAAATGTCATGATCTTTATTGATGTAAATGAACGTAGATGGGCTGACTTTTTAAGCCCTCTAGTTAGGTTAGGAATGCCTTTGTTGGCAAACATAGACTATCTACTTTATCTAAGTAGATCTTCTCTATTTGCTGTTATTTCTCTCATGAATGCTTATGTAAAGGAGTAGTACTCCTCACTTTTTGGTTTCCCTTTTGTAACAGTGTGATCGGGTATGGCCGGCACTATTTTTTTGTTTAATCTATGCAAATACATATTTTTCAAAAAAAAAGGATAAAATAGTGGTAGGAGAAAATGTCTCAGCTGTTATTCAACAAAAAATAACTCCCAAATGTAAAGACCCAGGTATGTTCTCTATCCCATGTGTGATTGGTGAGAGGAAAATCGAAAAATGCATGTTGGATTTAGGAGCCTCAATTAATGTCATGCCACTTTCCACTTACCAAGGATTGAACATAGGTCCTTTAGTTGAAACAAGGGTAGTTATCCAACTTGCTGATAGATCATTAGTTTATCCAAAGGGAAAGTTGGAAAATGTGTTAGTTAAGGTTAATGATTTCATTTACCCAGCTAATTTTTATGTGCTTGATTCACATAACCCTCATGATTCGAATTCTGCAGTTCTGTTATTATGGAGACCATTTTTGAAAACTGCTAAATCGAAAATTGATGTGGATAAGGGGACATTAACATGTGAATTTAATGGGGAACATCATACTTTTAATATTTTTGATGCAATGGATTATCCTTTAGATGTAGAAAATGTGTATTCACTTGATCTTACAGAATCTCTTGTCCAAGAACATCTTGAGACAGAATTTGTACAGGACAAACTCAAATTAGCAATTACCAGAAGCTGGACAGAATCTGAGGTTAATCAGCAAGCTAATGAGGAGATCACAACTGCAATCATGTCCCTTCATTCTTTGGACGAGCATACAACCAGATTTGATAATCATTGTTTGCCCAAACAGGAAGCAAAAATAAACTTTTCCCTTCTATTTTTAAAGCTCCTGTCCTTGAATTAAAGCCGTTGCCTAATGATCTGAAATATGCTTATTTAGGTGCTGAAGAAACTCTTCCAGTAATCATAGACAAGCACCTTACTCAAAGTCAAGAAGAAAAATTGTTATGAATTCTTTGTGAACGGAAAGAAGCCATTGGTTAGACACTTGATGATCTTAAAGAAATCAGTCCCACAATTTGTATGCACCAGATTTTACTTGAAGCTGATTCCAAACCATTTCGTGAACCTCAAAGGAAGCTCAACCCAAACATGAAAGAGGTAGTTCTCAAATAGATACTTAAGTTGTTAGAACTCGGCATCATATTTCCTATTTTGGACAGTCAATGGGTGAGCCCAGTTCATGTTGTTCCCAAGAAATCAGGTTTGCAAGTAGTGAAGAACGAGAAAAATGAATTAATACCTATGCGCCTTTAAACAGGATGGCGCATGTGTATTGATTATCGCAAATTGAATGCAGCTACTAGGAAGGACCATTTCCCATTGCCTTTCATTGACCAAATGTTAGAAAGGTTAGCTGGTAAAATGTTTTTCTGTTTTCTTGATGGATTTAGTGGTTATTTTCATATTTATGTGTCTAAAGAGGATCAAGAAAAGACCACTTTAACATGCTCATTTGGAAAATTTGCATATAGACGCATGCCCTTTGGATTATGCAATGCCCCTTGTACTTTTCAATGTTGTATGATGAGCATATTTTCTGATATGATTGAAAAATGTATAGAAATATTTATGGATGACTTTACTGTTTACGGTAATTCATTTGATGAATGTCTTTATCATCTTGATAATGTGCTTATACGTTGTATTGAAAAGAACTTGGTCTTGAATTATGAAAAGTGCCATTTTATGGTTAGGGAGGGTATTGCTTTGGGACATATTATTTCGGATAAAGGAATTCAAGTAGATAATGCAAAGATTGATTTAATTGCTCAATTACCTTATCCAACTAACGTGCGTGAAGTTCGTGGATTTTTAGGTCATGCTGGGTTTTATCGAAGATTTATTCATGACTTCGCAAAGATTGCACAACCAATGACAAAGCTATTGCAACACGATGTCCAGTTTGCCTTTACAACTAAATGCAAAGAAGCCTTTGACAAGTTAAAGAAAAAACTGATTTCAGCTCCCATAGTCCAACCCCCTCAATGGGACCTTCCTTTAGAATTAATATGTGATGCGAGCGATTATGCCATTGGAGCAGTACTTGGTCAAAAATTTGGCAAAGAGAGTCATGTTATATATTATGCGTCGAAAACTTTAAACACTGCACAGTGCAATTACACTACCACTGAGAAAGAATTGTTAGAAATTGTTTTTGCATTTGAGAAATTTAGATCTTACTTTTTAGGTTCTAAAATCATTGTTTATACGGATCATGCTGCTTTAAAATATCTTTTTTCTAAGAAAGAGTCTAAACCACGACTAATTCGATTGATTCTTCTCCTACAGGAATTTGATTGGGAGGTTAAAGATAAGAAAGGTGCTAAAAACCATGTAGCTGATCACTTAAGCAGACTGATTTTACCGTTTGCCCATACGGGAGACCTTTCCTGATGAAGAACTTAACTCTTTAACAGGTAATTTAGGTAAGGATCCCTGGTTTGCAGACCTGGTTAACTATTTAGTCAGTAAGGAATTTTCTAAAGGTATTCCGCATGCAAAGAAATTAAAAATCCAAAGTGATGCAATGTATTATTTGTGGGATGATCCCTATTTGTGGCATATTGGAATTGATTAAATTTTGAGGAGATGTATCCCTGAAAATGAAGTTAATGACATTTTGCATCATTGCCATTCATTTGCTTGTGGAGGACATTTTGGTCCTAAACGAACTGCACGAAAAGTTCTTGATAATGGTTTTTATTGGAAATCTATTTTTCGTGATGCCTACTTGTTTTGTAAAAGCTGCCCAAGATGTCAACAGCTAGGAAACATTACCCAACGTGATGAAATGCCTCAGTTACCTATTATTGTATGTGAAATATTTGATGTTTGGGGTATGGATTTCATGGGTCCATTTCCTAGTTCGTTTTCTAATTTATACATCCTTTTAGCTGTTGATTATGTTTCGAAATGGGTGGAAGCTAAATCCACCCGTACTAATGATGCCAAGGTAGTTGCAGGTTTCTTAAAGTCAACTATTTTCAGTAGATATGGGATTCCTCGTGCAATTATCAACGATAACGGCACCCACTTTTGTAATCGCACAGTTGAAGCTCTTATGAAGAAGTATGGAGTGCATCATAGATTGACCACACCCTATCATCCACAAGCTAATTGGAATGTCCCCGTATCGCCTAAGCAGAGGTCTCGAATAGGGAAATCAAACAAATTCTGGAGAAAACAGTGAACACCTCTAGGAAAGATTGGAGTTTTTGACTTGATGATGCCTTATAGGCATATCGAACCGCCTTCAAGACACCAATTGGAATGTCCCCGTATCACCTAATTTTTGGGAAGATGTGTTATCTTCCAGTTCAAATAGAGCATAAGACATATTGGGCCATCAAGCAGTTCAATATGGATGAAGCAAGTGTGGGGAATATAGGAAGTTTCAGCTGCAAGAGTTAAAAGAAATTAGATTGGAAGCTTATGACAATGCAATGTGGTACAAAGATCGTACTAAGCTTCGCCATGATCGACTTCTAAGGAAGAAAAAATTCCAAGTAGGCCAAAAAGTTCTTTTGTTTCAATCTAAGTTTCGACTAATGGGTGGAAAACTGAAGTCTAAATGGATTGGTCCATTTGAGGTAGTAGCTGTTTGCCCAAACGGCACTGTGGAAATCAAGGGGCTGGCTACTGGAAAGGTTTTTAAGGTTAATGGTCAGAGACTTAAAATTTTTTATGAAAATGTTCCAGTAGAAAAAGTTGAAGAAATGCAGCTTTTTCATCCCAGATCTTGAATCATCAGACATTGTCTAGTCTAAGACATTAAATAATGACGCTTTTGGAAGGCAACCCAATTTCTATTTTGATAGTTTTCATATTGTTTTTGCTTATTTCTGGTTTATCTTTTTACTTTATAAACAGTTAATAAATCACTTTTTGGTTGCAGGTTTCTTGACTTTTGTGAGAGTGATAGTACAGACATGGAAGAATTGTTGTTAAATGATAGAAATTAGTTTGTTTGAAGTAGCCACATTATTAGGAATTTGGGCCCATGAGATTTTATTCCTTTTACTGAATGTTTGTCAACAGGCCCACCTATTTTCTTTATTCAACCCAAGTCAAAGTGGTCCCAATAGAATGTTCTTACACTTTGTCCTTTTTCAGCAACCCTAATTGTCATTATCTCTCACACACACAGCCCTCCAATCGCCGCCGTTCGGAATTTCCGATTCCACCATCATCATTTTCTGCCACCATGGTCCTAGTGAAGTTCGCTTCTCCATCTCCACAAAACTCCCCCTCTCTTTCGGAGACATCGCCACCATCCACGGAATCACCATCAGTTGATGAGCCTTCATCCGCACAATCACCGCCTGCAAAACGCCGGAAGCAGGTGGCTGTCAAAAGAGCCACGAATGCTGCCGATTCTTCCTCTTCGGGTGAATCGGCCGAACAGGCGGAGATTTCAACCAACAATAAGTGCACAGATTCTGATCCGCTGGCGCAAAATTCTCCGACCGATAGGACGTCATCACTCATCCAAGTCCCGTTCTCTCCTCCAATGACAGGGAGACGTCAATCTGGCCGTTTAGCTGCTCAGACAAGTACAGGTTTGGTCCCACCGAAGGATTCAACACCAACCACTAAACGAGCAACTGCGAAGGAAAAAGGCAAAGCCCCGGCTTCATCTTCCAAGACTTCTACAACTCCTACTAGTAATGACATTTATCCCAATTTCAAGCCTTTCACAAAGAAATCACACATTCGAAGGTATGAAGTACTGCAAACACAATCTGCAGTTTCTTATAAGATTTTTTATTTTCAAAGTATTTCTGTGTTAAGTGTTGAAGAAAAAATTCGTGAGTATTTTTCCAACATTGGTTGGACCTGGTTGTTGAATTTCCTTAAACTGAAAATGCCAGTTCGTTTTTTGCGCGAATTTTATGTGACTTTTACTTGTGAAATTACTGATGCTTCTTGTATGAGTTATGTTCCTGCAATGAAATTTCGTTTGATGAATGATGACTATAATTTGTCCTTAAACGAACTGGGTGTCAATTTAGGTCTTCTGGACCCTGAGTCTGAGTCTGAGGATAATGATGATTATTTTATTGCACAAACTGGGATACCAAAAAATGTCCCTTATGTTGATTTTTGGAAGACCATAGCTCCTTCTGATCCTCAAGCTTATAAACCTTCTAGATCTAAAGCCTATTTAATAGCAGAACCTGCTTTACTGTTGTGCCACAGATTTATTGCTTCCACATTATTTGGTAGAAATGATCAAGCAACAATAGTTTCTTCACATGAGTTAATGATTTTATGGGCAATGCAAAATTTGGTGAAATTAAGTCTTCCGTATTGGCTTACGTTTGTTTGGAAAAAAGTTTGTCATGCTGATAAAAGAAATTTAGCTTTGGGACACATAGTTGCTATTTTGCTTGCAAAAGATCCTTTGTATGCTGATCTTAGTCCCTCTTGGCCTAATGATTGTCCTTCATCTGCGATTGACATTCCATTTTTAAGGAGTGCTGGTTTGGTCATAGATAATAAGGATGGTCAGTTGCGCTTTAATGAGCCGAGGATTCCACCCTCGAGAAATTTGCCTATTGCAGGAATAGCAGATCTGCGACAAGATGTGAAGGATCTCCATTTACTGATTTCTGCTATTGCTGCTGGATATACAGATACCAATGAGCGGATACAATCCTGGACAAATGCCATCACTGAAATCCAAACTAGTCAAGCATCCATCCTTCAGTTTCTACATGACAAATTTCCACCACCACCATCGACTTGATCAGGCTGTTTCACTCCCTCTTTTATTTTCTGCTTTATTTTCTTTTACTTTATTTTGATTTTTCTGCTCTATATGTTGTACTTCCTCACATGAGGACATGTGTTTGTCTAAGTGTGGGGAGGTTGTTAGTTAATATTTTATGTTTGTTTTCTGTCTTAAAAAAACCAGAACATCAAGAAATGTTTTACAAAAACAGTCTAGTTTTAGTTTTGCTTTAGTGTGTTATTTGTTTACAATTGATTCACTTTATAAGCATTGTTTGGCCAAACTGTACTTAATTAACCTTGCTCAGTTTTAAGTGATAAGTTTATACATGAACTTGAATGAATCCAGTGATGAGAAATCCAATTCTGAGTTTTAATTGCCCACCTTAAAGTGAGGATTTGAGCCAAGCACACAATGACTACTTTGTTGGTACTTAATTTAATTAATTCATTGAATGAGTGTAAATTGTGCATGGGTTACTTATTTGATTTGCTTAAATGTGCATGGAGATCATTTGTTGGAATTGGATGTGAAAAGGATAAAGGCATTTAGGATTTCACCCCATTTTGACTTTAATTTTTATTCCTACCTTATTTTGACCCTTAGTGAACTCCCTTGAGATTTCACCTTTTTCTTCCCATTTCAACTACTACAAAATTTCACCAATACCCTTTTAGCTTTCTTTTGGCCCTAAGGTGTAAGTGACTAAGTTCGTTATAATTTGTTTCCCCATTGAAAGAGAAGAAATTGCATGAATAAGTTTCTGTTGCAGTAAGTTATTTTCAGTATATGTTGTTAAAGTGAAATATTGAAACTGCTGTTTGCCCCAAACAATATTGGGACAGAATGGAAAAGAAAAAAAAAGAAAAAAAAAGAGAGAAAAATATGTGAAAAAGCACAAAAGAAAAATATGAATAATGTGCTGGAATTACTGTGAGATGTTTTGAAAATCAAAAGAGATTTGGTGCAATTTAAGAGTGGGGATGTTCTGAAATTGTGTTGCTTACACCTTTATTTTAATTTTAGCCCTTTCAACTATCTTAAATCTCACCTTATAAACCCTAACCCCATTACAACCCAATAAAAGACCTTTTAATTCATGTTTAGTTTTGATGCTATGAGTATCTTGTGATAGATTTGCAAATTTGTGGTAAGTTCTCATGTACAATTTGTTTGAGTGACTGAACCTGAATGATATCATCAATAAGTGTTTGAGTGATCCTGTGAGTTACTTAGAAATTGGGATTTTGAACTGGATGACTTGATTCTGTGGAAACAAATCACTTGGAATGACCATGCATTTTTCTGAATCAATTTCTTTTCAGTTTGGCTGGGTTGATGCTTGTGTTAGTGAATTGATTTAGTTAGGTTGTGTTTAATTGTTTGTTATTTTATGTGAATGCTGAGGGACCAGCATTATTTAAGTGTGGGGATATTTGATGAGCATAAAATAATTCATATTTTTTTATGCAAACTTTAATATGGTTGGTGGGGTGAAATTGTACTTATTTGGTTGAATTGATGCAGAATTGTGGAAGATTCTAATATTGAATCAAGCCGAGAAAAGGAGATGAAAGTGGAGGTTTTGCTCTAAAAGATCAAGGACTGAAAACGTGGCTTAAGGATTTGGGATGACAAGAGCATTTTGTGGAAGCTACCAAACGAGAAAAGAAGAATCATTGGTAGTTACCAATTGGGAGAAGAATTTGATTTGGAAGATATTTTGTTACAACTGAATGAGGTTGAGAGATTTATGGAAACTAGAAGATTTCTGTTTTGAGTTAAATTAGGAAATCGTATTTTTTCTCTCTTCTATTAAAGGAAGAAGAATAAGGAGGACATATATCTCTTTTTCATCTCTTTTCAGAATACTTGGCACTGTTGTTTTATTTTCCTTGTTTTTAGGCATAAGCGTTTTTTCTGCAATTTCATTGTACAACAAGAACAGCAGTACCGTCGTTTGGGCAAAAGACGGTCGGGTTGGTTTTATCTTTCAGTTTTAATTAAGTTCCTTTTTTATTATTATTCTTGACTTCTTTTAATTATGCTTAGTGAGTAATTCTTTATCTGGTAAATAAGTAAGAAGCACTAATTATGATTAACTTGTGAGACCAAATTGTGTTAATCAATGAATTTTATATTCAATTCCAAAACTTTTCTGTGAATAGCGTTCATTACCTAATTGGATTAAGGCCTGATCAACTTTAATAAACTTAGGTAGAGTCAATTATTCTCTAGTTAAATCACTGGATTGAATTAGTAAGAATAATTAGTGACAAAGCTGCTGTCTAGGTAGACGAAGACAATTGGTTAACAAATTATTGTATGCTGATCATAGTTTAATTTGTTAGAGTTAGGTCCTTCTAAGAATTAATGCTTTTTTAACAGTAAATTGGGTAATCGGCTGATTCCGGCCTTGTTCTGTTTGAAATAGGGAATTAGTGGATTAAGCTGATACATGTCCACTATTGAATAAGTAAGGAAGGATTGGGACACGTCAGAGCTGATTCTCGGTGTCCTATAACTGACTGATTGGAAATGGAATTTGTTATCTTTGCGTCGATGAACAACTGATAAAGATTAGTGTGGATTGCTTATTTGCCAGACTTTTATCTTCAGTAATTTAATTCAGTATTGCTATGATATTAATTGCTTTGGCTATTAATTTGTGAATTTATTTTCCTACGTATTAATTCTTGATAATTTTAAGTATGGTGACAATTGCAAATTGACTAATTAAGAAAATTTGTTGTTCCTCGTGGGATCGACCTTACTCCCATTTGACTATTTTTAATCTTTAGAGTAAGAATTAATTTTGGTGCAAAAACGACACACCAAGTACAAAATTTTTACATTCTTAATTATTACTCCAACCTATTATTCTGATTACTTTCTCCAAGATTTTTTAGTATTCAAAACACGTTAGACATTTGCTTCAACTTTCATCAAATATCTAATATAACCTTGTCCTTTTTGTTGCATAAATAATTCATTCTTTTTGAAATTCTAATTAAATAACTCGCTAATACAGAATTCTACTACAAACTATATCTTTTTTATTATAATTTTACTACAAATTTATATCTTTTTTATTATAATTTTACTACAAACCTATATCTTTTTTATTATAATTTTATATATTTGTTTGTCAAACTTTTAATATAGAACTAACTCACATTCATTGAAATTCTAATTAATAACTCACTCTTATCGAATTTTTACTACAAACATATTTATTTTTTATTATAATATAATTTTACATATATCACAAAAATATTGTTACAATTAAACCAAAAAAATGCATTATATTCTTTGATGTATTAATTTAAACCTAACCTTAGAACATGAATTTTAGTAACTTTTCTAACATTCCTTGATCTATCCATGAAAGAAAAGTTCTTGTATTTATTTTTCTCAAAATCAAATCAAAATCAAAATTTTAGGGGTAGTCTTATATGAGACGAGTTTATATATTTAACGTGGTTCATATATAAAACATATTTCACATTGTATCTATTAAAAACAATCGGTTCCAAAAAGTATTTACAATGGGATTAAAAGTAACACTCCTATGACGTTTAAAAGTGTCACTTTCAACTAGAAAAAGTGCTATTGGATAAAATTAGAAAGTATCATTTATAACGTTATTAAGAAGTATCACTCACTCTCGACTAGAAAAAGTACTATTGGGTAAAATTAGAAAGTATCACGTATAATGTTATTAAGAAGTATTACTCACTCTCGGATAGAAAAAGTACTATTGGGTAAAATTAAAAAGTATCACTTATAACGTTATTAAGCAGTACCACTCTTAGCCAGAAAAAGTTATTGGTAAAATTAAAAAGTATTACTAATAATATTAAAAAGTATCTGAGATAACATTAAAAGTATCACTGTTAATATTAACATTAAAAGGGTCATTGTAACATATAAAAGCATCACTATAATATATAAAAGTGTTATTATAGTATTAAAAATATTACAATAATATTAAAAATTATCATTGTCCACTATAATATTAAAAAGTATTTCTGATAATATTAAAAAGTATCATTATAATATTATGTCAATAATCTAATCCTATTACAACTCCAATTATTCTAATATGTATTTTAAAATAACTCTGAAAAAAATAAAATTTAACTTATTATTTGATCATTATTGAGAGGATTATGGCACTAATCTATCTGTGAGCAAAAGATTATTAATAATATACAGTGTTATAGTATGTTTGAATAAATTATTCCATGGTAATCGTATCAATATTATATGGTTAATAATAGAAAAAGATAAAGTATTAAATTTATCTTCTTTGGATTCATAAAAAATTAGTAACTAAATTTTGACAAAATTTTAAAACTTAACTTCAAATAAATACAATTATAAAAAAAGTAAAAAAAAGTTTATCAAATTATTTTATTTTATTTATGTTTGTATAATTATATAAAAATAAATTACAATTTATAGTTGAAAGTAAATTATTAAATTATTGGGAGAACGACCCTAGAAGTCCCTCACATATCACCCAATAATTTGTTTGGTCCCTCACATTTAAAATGGGATAAAATAGTCCCTCATAATTCAAAAGTGTACTTTTTCAGTCCTTTTGACGGGATCTGTTAAAAAATCTGTTAAATGTAGTCATGTGCGCATCACGTGACCCTTTTTCAGGGGCAAAAAAGGAAGTACAACCCTTAACCCCCATCCTCTATCTTTTATGAAATCTTATCACATATCTCCACCTTAAACAACCTGTCATTCTGAGAATTTGTAATCATTCTCCTCATGCTATGAACATTAACGTGGGAATTTCCAACAATTCTTCCACATTGCTTCCTACTGATACTACTGATATAGAATCTACATATGCAATATTAATACTCAAAAAATAGTCTAAGTTGCCTTAAAACTTGTTGATTCACATATCAAGAACAATATGGGATCCCTTTGAAATCAAGAAACAGAGAGACACAACAGAAGGTAGCAATTCTGAGATTCAAGCATGGGCAACAATTTCAACATGGTAGTTTAAAATTTTCTGTACATCGGGTAGAATCAAATCATTCTTATCAACTAAGACTTCACCCCAAAAAGGGAAAAAACAAAAAAACAAAAAAATCTGGACAGGGACATCCTTACACAGCTACCAATTCTCTTTTACAATTTTCGACTTCTCAAGAATGAACTTTCCTTCCTTGTACCTTTGAGTTGGCTCATAAGCTCGCTCATACTTCCAGCCTAGTACCTCATTGCAATCACCGCAATATATGTCAGAAACTATGTGAAGACCAGTATTGCGTTGTCTGTCTTCTTTAGCTCCCACATTAATGTTCATAGCATGAGAAAGCAAAAAAGCTCTGCCGTTTCTTCCCTGAAATTTTTTTATGTAGAAAGCCTCAAAGTCAAGAATCTAAGCCAAAACAATGATGGTTCATTTTAGAGAAAACAAAAGCCCTAAGGTTTCCTCAAATTGGTGACCATCAAACTTCCAAGAAAATTTATTCTCGATCGTGATTTCTCTCACTCTCCCCTCGGAACAAAAGTAAAACTTGTATATAGTACAAAATTTCACGCACCGTAGAGTTCCTAATCCTCCATATCTACAAGGTTTTACAGTGCCTCAGAAAACAACAATAAGAGAATTTTTCCTTTGAATGTTACAGTAGCCAGAAGTTAGTATCTAGTAATACTTTAGACTACAATGCAAAGTCTTAGAAAGTGGCAGCAAAAATTCCAATAGAACCAAAATTCATGCGATTAGCAGCATGATTACAAATTCCCAGAATGATTACAAATCCAATAGAACCAAAATTCATGCAATTAGCAGCATGATTACAAATCCATCGTCGTTGGTTGAAATGGTGGACAGAGGTTGGAGGCAAGGGTTATGGTGGAGGGAGGTAGAAGTGGGTTGAAATGGTGGAGAGAGGTAGAAATTGTCCATTTCGGTATTTCATGACTGGACAAGTGTGAGGAGTTCATCTCAGATTTGAATACCCAAATCTTGACTTGTAGTCAATTTTACTGTCTTTGAGAAGTGAAAGGTAGGGGTAGTGGGAGAGAGAGGTGGAGATCAAGATTAGGAAATGGCAGTCAGTTAAAGTTTGTGGAAGATAGGTTGCCGAAGGAAAAGAGGGAGAAAGAGATACGGGTGGAGATTGGTTGGTAAGGAAGAAGGAAGAGAAAAGAAGAAGAGAGTTTGGTAGTGATGGTTATCTAAGGTGGAGATATGTGATAAAATTTCATAGAAGATAGAGGATGGAGGTTAAGGGTTGTACTTCCTTTTTTACCCCTGAAAAAGGGTCACGTGATGCGCACATGACTACATTTAACAGATTTTTTAACAGATCCCGTCAAAAGTACTGAAAAAGTACACTTTTGAATTGTGAGGGACTATTTTATCCCGTTTTAAATGTGAGGGACCAAACAAATTATTGTGTGATATGTGAGGGACTTCTTGGGTCGTTCTCCCTAAATTATTTATCAAATTATTCACTTTAACATATCAAATTTTCATTTTAGCGTATCAGTGTATGAAATATAATATTAGCGTATCAATTACAGAAAAATTAGCATATCAAATTCAAAAAAATTTGCATATAAAATAGCTTAAATGAAAGCTCAAAATCATTAATGCTTGATTGGGGTATGTATTGCCGTATTGGAATCAAATCTCATTATGTGCTTTAAAAAAATTTAAAAGTTGTGTGACGCACTCTTCTGATCTGTGAGGTGGATTGTTTTTCTCTAACTCTTATTGATCCAGTTGTGTCGACTCTTAAATAGATGAGTAGAAGTTATCGATAATGAGAAAAAAAAAATCTTCGAATTTTGAGACTCCATTTCTACTCCCATTGTAAGGTTTTTTTTGGCTTCCTAAATTACCTCTTGATTTCCCTACTTCTTCAAGGAAATGGCTGAAATTTATTAAAGATTAGAGCAATCATCTTGATTCAATTCGGATAGATAAGAATGAAATGAGCAATAAGGAAGAAAATCAAGTCATGGTTGGTATTTCTACTATAGCAGATCATGAGAGTAATTTAAGGAGCAATGTTGATGTTCAATCATGTCAAAATGGTAAGTCAAATGAAGAGCAATTGTTTCTATCATTTAAGGCATGTGATATCTCATAATTAGGAAAAGATTGATTGCAATCTTATCCCACAATTAGTGGTTGACTGAAATAACCCACAATTAAGAATTGATTAATTGAAATAATATATTTCCATCATGAGGGATTGATTGATATAGCACACAATTAAAGATTGATTGATTGAAGTCATATCTTGACATCATTAGTAGTTGATTGAGATAGCACACAATTAAAGATTGATTGATTGAAATCATATATTTCCATCCATTGTATTATTACCTTCTTTGCATTATTTACTTCATTGTATTATTTCCTTATGTAACAATACTTATAAATATAAGAAGTTTTGAACTATCTTCTTATGTTAAAAAGTGAAATCAATTTCAAAATCTTGTTCAATTTCCATTATTCTTTAAAATTTTCTCAGCAATTGTTGGATTTGTGGGTGCTTTCCCTCAAATCAGACCATCTGTGCTCACAATAAAAAATCAATTCAGCTATCTCTTTCGCTGTGACAACTTAATCCAAAGTTCAAGGGTTCAAGTTGAGAGGCTTGACAAATTTGGCTATGACAACAATACATAGAATAACACAAAATTGAGTGATTAATTAGAAAGAAAATTGACAACTAATGCAAATTGGTGTACCACTAATTTGATCCAAAAATTAAATTAATAATTTTTTTTTGATAGTATATATTTAAATTAAATCAATTATTTTAGTCTAATTGAAAATTATTTCCCTTCACGCTTAGCTAAAGAAGGTTTTTAAGTTTTATTCTCAATTTATTTCTTTTTTATTTCAGCAATATTTGCTAAAAAGTTTGGTAAGTAGTCTTACTCCAATAGGCAATAAACATTTTTTTTCACCAAAAAGGCATTTATGTCGCTATAGTAAATAATTAAATGATATTAATTTTGAAGTTGGTTGAATTTACGTAAAAGGGATAAACTGTTTATTTATTTCATTAAAGGGGATAAATTACAATTAATATATAAGTTAGTAGAAGAGGTTAAGTGTTTTTAATCCATCTAATTTTAAATAAATGACAAACACAATGATGAATGCATGCCAAATACTTGAAACCAATTTTCAGGTTATATATTATTGTTAATAAATTGATGAAAGTGCGGCTCCATTTAGATGGAGTATTTTTTAAATTTTATGATATAATTTTTTTTCCTTGTGATTTGTTATAAAAAAAAAGAATATTTTCGAAGTGTTTCGATTGATGATTTTGTTTTGTTGGAATTTGTATGAGAAAATTTTTTTACTAATAAAAGTTTGAAAGTTAAATTTGAATTAATATTTTATTAATTTGTTTTAGTAGAAATTTTATTAGGAAGAATTTGTTTATTATTAAACATTTAAATTTTGAATTCAAATTTAATATTTTATTTATCAAAAATACTGTAGTAAAAATAATTATTGTACTATTTTTTTATTTTAAAATTTTTTATAAAAAAAAAGTAAAATAAACAAGTCATTTTTCATTTATGAAGTAAATCATTAAAATGCAATCAACCAAATAGAGCCAAAATAATTTGGAAACTAAACAGTGATGAACACAAGAAGTACTTATACAAAAATTATAAATGCTCCCAAATAACATACATAATTGAGCACAATTTCCGAAGCTCTATTAAAATATACAATTATGCAGGATCAAATCTTGATGGATATATATATATATATATATATATATATTAAATCTCAAAATTAAGATATGAATTATTTAATGAGAGATTTTTCCAACATTAATTTGGTTGGGAAAACAATTCGTCCAATATTTTCCAAATGATATATATATATATATATTAAATCTCAAAATTAAGATATGAATTATTTAATGAGAGATTTTTCCAACATTAATTTGGTTGGGGAAACAATTCGTCCAATATTTTCCAAATGATCGATTTCGCCATGCAAATATTCTCACCAAAAAAGATGAACAAGTAGGACCCTATTTCTTATCAAGAAAGAAGTTTGGAACCCGATTCTACTTTCATAAAAGAAAGAATGAATGTATAGTGATAAAGTTTATTCTCAAGCCACTCATTCTTTGATGGTAGGATGCCTGCCATTTGCGCCCAATTTCCACTGTAAACAAAGTATCATCAACATCATTTTCTCTCTCAAAACTAATAAACAAAGTATGAGCCTGCAGATTTTTCTTCTTTTATAGCAAAGCTCTCTCTTTCTTGATTCATCAGCTTAATTTGAAGTTTATTATTTCCCTTCTATATATTCCATTAAAAAAAGTTCCCAAAAAAGAAAGAATTGAAGAACTATATATCCATATATTGTGATTGTTCTGAGGTTGCTTGCAATTCATTTGGTCAACCAACTAGGCAACTATCATCTGAAGAAGAGCAAAAGGTACAACATCTATGTATATGCTTCGTTGTTATTTTTTAAGTTTGGTTTTGATTTTGTCTTTATGGATGGATGGAGTTTTCTGCATGATCTGGTATGAAGACAATTAACATCGACGAAAACGGTCCCATATATAATTGTATAAACGGAGCATTTTGATCTCTTCTCGAATTCTTTCCTCATCTTTTCTTCAGTCTCTTATCACCCAATTCCAGTATTAATTAAACGGTCACGACGTGGGAAAGGTCATTAGTCCTTTTTATTATTATTATTATTTTTAACAACAATAACAACTAAGGCTGGTTCCGATGAGGTATTGCTAGGTTTTATTATGAAATCTTTTTTATTGAGATTTGTTATGATAAAGGAATATTTTAGGAGTGTTTGAATTAATGAATTTTGTTTGGTTGGAATTTATATTAGAGATTTTTTTATTAATAAAAGTTTAAAATTTAAATTTGAATTAATACTTTATTAGTTCATTTTGGTAGGAATTATGTTAGCAAGAATTTTTTATTATTAAAATTTAAAATTCAAATTTAAATTTAATATTTTATTATAAAAAATTGTATAGCAAAAATAATTACTGTATCATTATTTTTGTTTTAAAAATTTTGATAAAAAAACTTGAACAAAACAAACAATTCATTTTGCATTTGTAAAATAAATCACAAAAATAAGAGCATCCAAACAGAGCCTAAATTTTTTAATAGTTCATCTAAGATGCTGAGCTTACGAACGTGTTTTTATTTATATCTAAATATATTGTATTTTTTTAATAGTTTTCTTTTAATTTTTTTTTTTAATTTTTCTCTTACATCTCTTAATTCTTCTATCTAGTGATCTAATATATCTATTTATCCATGTTCATATTTACCTGGTCAACACTATGATCTAAGCATAGCTAGTCGTATGGTTGTTTTCTATTTTTTTTTTACTTAATTTAAACATTACTGTACTATCACAAAAATATTAAAAGAAAAGGAAAATTTTCTAAAGATGGAAATTATCTCGTTCCAATTACTTGAAATTTGAGCCTAATATCTTCGTTCCTGTAATGATTTTCGTTCTCGAATTATGAGCTTTTTCTTTGGAATTACATATTGTGACGAAAACTAACATTTAAATGGGCTTCAATGTGTAATTTACTCTCTGCTAAATGTTTACTAAAAAAATTTAATTGGTAATATTTGTTTTAAACTTGTCATTGATACGTATTCCTCATGTCCTACTACTCTCAGGCAGTTTCCAGAAACAAAAAGCAATTTAAGTCTTTGAGTAAATGGCAGAAATCGTAGCGGCGGCAGATATCGTAGCGGTAATTGTTGAAGTTGTTAGTGCTGTAACCAAACTCATCTCATGTGTTTGAAGGTTCAATTCAGCTCTCTCTGTGACTCTAAGAGCATTATCCAAACTCTAAAAGTTGAACAGGAGAGGCTTGATTCCACTAGAGCCCACTTGCAGCAAGCCATTGTTGCTGCCAGAAACAATCTTGAACTTATTGGATCTGATGTTGATGAGTGGTGTAGAAGAGTGGACGAGTTGAAGATGAACACAGACAGAATATTCGGAGCTACTCCTCAACTTCAGAAGGGTTGTCTACATGTAAAGTTACTTTACTCAATTAGCAAAGAAGCCAAGAAGTTGACAGAAGAAGTTGTTAGGCTCCAAAATGAGTCTAGCAAGTTCAACTTGAACATATCCAATCCAGCACCCCCTTTGGGATTCGAGACTATACCTCCTGTATTTGATTCTGGATTTGATTCTCGAAGGTCTATAGAAGAAGAAATCATGGCTGGATTGAAAGCTGATACGGTGTATATTACCGGAGTCTGTGGTATGGGGGGAGTGGGTAAGACAACCATGGTGAATAAAATTGCAAAATGGGCGAGCCAAGAAAAATTGTTTGATTTTGTTGTTGTGGCGGTTGTCTCTCAACAGCCTAAAGTGCAGGATATTCAACGCCAAATTGCAGAAGCTTTGGGTCTTAAACTGGACAAGGAAACAGTATCCATTCGTGCAAGCGACGTGCATGCTAGGCTGATGGATGTGAAAAGGGTTCTTGTAGTTTTGGATGATGTTTGGAAAAGAATAAATCTTGAGGAAATTGGAATCCCTTCACACAGCATCCATAAAGGATGCAAAATCATCTTAACAACTCGGGATCATCATGTTTGCATTGAGATGAATTCCTCAAAAAATTTTCAATAGGAGGCCCTACACGACAAGGAAGCTTTTACTCTTTTTCAAGAGAAAGCTGGAAGCGTTGTGGATCAGGACGATGTGCGTGAATTGGCAATAGATGTGGCAACAGAATGCAAAGGCTTGCCTCTTGCCCTCGTAACTGTTGGCAGCGCATTGAAACAGCGAACCAATAAAGCAGTTTGGGAGGATGCACTTTTACAATTGCGACGTTCCGCGCCAACAAACATTCCAGGAGTTCTAGAAGATGTGTATCAACCTTTGCAGCTAAGTTACAATGCGTTAGACAGTGACGAAGCCAGGTATCTCTTTCTCCTTTGTTGTTTGTTTCCTGAGGATTCTCGAATTGATCTCGAAGACTTGGTTCACTATGGAATAGGCTTAGGCATATTTTCCGACATAGGAAATCTCGGAGAAGCAAGAAACAGAGTATGTGTATTAGTTGAGAATCTAAAAAGTCGTTTCTTGCTGATGGATGCTACTATTGATGATGATGATGATCCGATGGTGAAAATGCATGATGTTGTTCGGGACATAGCCATATGGATATCATCTAAAGGTGAACATCAACATGTATTCATGGTAAGTCATGACATTGGCTTAAGCGAGTGGCCCAAAAAAGATTCTTGTGACAATTACACGTCCATCTCACTCACCTTGGGGGATGCCATGGTTATTCCAGAAAGCATGCATTGCCCGAGATTGAAAGCCTTACTTGTGCATTGTAACTATAGTGCAACACCACTAAAGCTACCAGACACGTTTTTTAATAGGATGAGAGATCTGAGATTGTTGAGTATTTCTCATTGTGTGGTGCCGTCATCATCCTTGCACTTGTTAACACAACTTCGAGTATTGCGTCTGCATTATTGTGGTTTGAAGAACATGATATCCTTCATTGGTGAGTTAGTGAATCTAGAAATCCTCTGTTTAGGGGGTCCAGACATTGTTGAGTTGCCAGATGAGATCGGAACAATTACAAAGCTCAAGTTATTGAATTTGAATAAATGTGGTAATCTGAAGAAAATCGCACCGGGTGTTATATCAAGACTAGTTCAATTGGAAGAGCTTCGACTCCTTGAATGTCCAATTGAATGGGAGGGTGAAGAAAAAGGGAAAGATAGAATCAATGCAAGCCTTGTTGAGGTATTTTCCTTGAGGAATTTGAGCTCTTTAGCGATTTGGATTCAAGATCCGCAAGTAATCCCCCAAGACAGAGTCCAATTGTGGAAGAAGCTGACAAGCTATAGTGTAATAATAGGCGAGGACCCAAGGGAATTATTTGATGCAACATATATTCATGAGAAACGTATGAGGGTTGATGCTGATGAGATGAGAAACTGTTTTGTAAATTCAATGTGTGCATTATTCATGGGTGCCCAACGTCTGAATTTAACAGGCAACGGTTCAAAAGACATAATAGAGTTGCTAGAGCGACAAGGATTTCAAAATGTAAAGGAACTCACAATATTTGGATTGCATACGGCAAAGCATCTGGGTACTACAATTCATCAGCGGGACATCGCACTTACCCTTTTTCCTGTTTTAAGGCGGCTTGAGTTAAGAACGATGAATGATTTGGAGGAGATGTTAGGAAGAAGCTACTCACCAGAGATAGGCTGGTCACCTTGGTATTGACTAGAGATGCGACTTCTGCAAGGCTATGGTGGAGACCGTTGAGCATCTCTTCTTCACATGCCCCTTTGCCAGGGCACTCTGGGATGAATTGCGGGCGTGGTGTGGCCTGAGGAGACAGATGACCACGTTGAACGCGGCTTTGAAGTGGTTGAAGAAGGAAAACAAGGGAAACTCCTGGAAGGCTAGGAAGCGTAAGCTTACTTTTGCACAGTTTACTATATTTAGCTCACTAGAAATAAACTTTATTTAGAACGAGTTCAGCCTATTCATAGTGATATTGTTAAGAGGATTAAGACACACGTGTACAGGGTAGGCATATCATTGTACCATAGTGTCTCTGTCCTAGACTAGGTGGATGACTCTCTATGTTTTTCCTAGATGTTTTTGATTTTTGGCATTTCGGACGACCGTTACCGTCCGAACCTAATCGGACGACCTTTTCGGACGCATCTTAGTGTCCGAAACTTTTGTTCATGACTTCAGCTTTTCTTTGATGTACTTCTTTCCGGGAATGCCCGGTGTACAGTGTTTATGAGAAAATTGATCAATAAAATTTTTACCTTTGATCAAAAAAAAAAAAAAAGAGCGTCGATAAGGAAGAATCGAAAAAAGGATTTGAAAATGGAACTTAAAATTTTGAATTATTCACTTTAAAAATCAAACCAATAAAATTGGTTTTAATTTAAAGACATTCTGCTATATAAATGTTAGCAATACCATAGTTGAATAATTCAATTTGTGTACAATTTTCTCAAATTATTATAGAATTCTGAATTTGAATTATGGTATTCCCGACTTAATTTGAAACCTAACATGCCAAAACAGACTCATTTGATTAGTTAACTTTCTTAAAAATAAGATAAAAGCTTCCATTTTGTTTTTTTTAAAAGTTTTCATTTGAAAAATAATAATACATTAGAATCCCGCGATTGGTTGGGTAGTCAGACTATCACTGTTACAGTTGTGCAGAGGTTGCCTGGTTTCTTGTCCTTGGCCTGTACTTGTGGATTCAAGCGTATGAGAAGAGTTAGGGACGTCGTTCGCTGTCAAAATTGCAACATGAAATGCTATTTGTACAGTAGTGGATCAAAGTATATATGCAACGAATAGAAATCATGATAAAAGGTCTCGATCTCGAAAGAGAGGCAGCCCTCCGAGCTATTCAAAGAGAAGTGGTACATTATTAGGCCAACTGGATTGTAATTCAGAGAGATAATACCTATAAATTGCACAAACCCATTTCAAACCCCACTCATTAATATTCAAAATAGAAATGAAATCCATCAATCCAATTCTCCAATTCTCCATTAAAAAAATTCCTCCTCGCACACAAAATTCAATAAAAATATTTCATTTTTAAAACTAAAAAAAGGTAATTCAAGAGGGCCTTGTATTTTCTGTTCATGTTAATAAAAATATCACTTTTGACCAATAAAAAATAAGAGAGTCTTGTATTTAGAAAGGCCACTTTTGGCTTTTTATTTCTCAATATTAAAAATGGCTGATTGTCACATATATAGTTATTAAACAAAAATTTTAAACCTTTTTTCAAGAATGAACAGTATCTTTTTGAACTTTTATTTTGAATAGTTTAATATTTTTTTTACAAATAGCATGAGACCTATTAATGGCTAGATCGCTACCAAACCACTTTGTGGTGGTTACCGGATGTTTTACAACAATAAATGATTTCATTTGTATAATTTGAATTTGAATTTAAAATTTAAAATTTCATTAATAAAAAGCTTTCAATACAAAACTAAAAAAAAAAATCAAAGATCCACACTCTGACCTATCAATCATAAAATATTCTTTTTTTAGGGTAAAACTTGAGAAAAGTTTTCCATTTTCTTTAAAAAAAATGTCTTATCCAAAGAGAGACTTCACCAGGTATTTGGGTATCTTTAACTACTTCACACACTCTCAAATCCCAACTGAATTTACTTAGAAATTCCAAAGTTAGTCATCTTTTGAGCACACCACATACCCTAAACCATCAAATTCTCAAATTGTGGATAACCAGATGCACTAATTAGGTCCCCTTCAAATCCCTTTTGAATCTCTTCTTAATTTTAACTATAATTATTTTATTTAAAATATGTGTTTGTTTGTTAAGTATTTTTGTTTGAAATTTGAGAAAAAGTAAATTCAGTTGGGATTGGTGATCATAAATTTAGAAATTTTGATAAATTTAATATTTTAATCTAGGATGGGTCATAAGTTTACCAATTAGTTTGATTGAACCTTGTGGTTATAGAAAAAGTTCTATAATAATGGCATGTTATAGTCTTCTATGATCAGAACATGACATTTAGTAATATTAAACCCAATTTAGTTTAGAACCTATAATAGGGGTTTAGAACTAAGGAAAAAAAAGAAAATATTTGTATGAATAGATGATTAATGTTTCTTATGAATAAGAATGGTTAAAATTAAATTAATTTTGATCCCTTAATAAGGATGATAAGTGATAGAGAAGAAAAATTTTAGAAAGTATAATAATAAAAGAAAAGGTGGGACTGCTCTTATGAAGTCCATTATGGGTTTGGAAAAGTTTGGATTTTTCAGAACGAGAATCCTATGATATGTTGGGAATCTCTAGAATCATCCCCGCGTGAAACGTATCTTAATGTCGAAAAGTTGGATAGGATGGCCCTTACGCAAGGATTATATTGCCCCCAATTTTTATGAAATACAAGATGCTCATTGACGGATAAGAAATGAATTTCCACTTATATAATTTCAGATATTCATATTCTAACAAAAAAAAGATAATTAGGCGATAAAGAATGGAGTGACCCATATATCTTACTTAATCGATATGGGAATATTATCTTTTAACACTATATTATCCTTTAACACCCTTCAAAGGCCCAAATTCAAAATTCAACCTGGTTCTCTAATACCATATTAAAGAATACATGTGCATCCAACTCAAAATCAATTAGCAATGAGTGGAGTGGCTCATATACCTTATATATTAGTTCAAGAGCTCTTACTTAATGGATGTGAAATATTATCCTTTAACATTAATGACTCATATAGGTAAACATTCAAATATTTAGATGAAAGATAGGAATATAGATTTGTACGATAGAGCTTGAAAAGTAAATCTCTACTACAATTCTAAATCAATACAAAGAGTAAACTATTAGAACTTAATAGAGAACTGAAGGAATCTATTTAGCTAGGCATTACACTCCAAGAAATTACTAAGTCAAAAACATCAAAGGAAACGACAGAGCATGAATTAAAAATGAAAAATGCTCGAAATGATTCTTTACTAAGTGTATTGAGTCGTGAACATGAGCAAATGAAGGGTGAAAGGATCAATGGGATGAAAATTTAAATATTCAAAAATTTCTAGTGGATAATTTACAGAACTATAGCGAATCACAAGGGACAAAGACACAAAGTATACCAAATAGGTTGGAGGATATCATAGAGAGTTTTCATGATGCATTCATAAACTTTCAAGTAGTTATGAATAGAGCAATGATAGGGAGAGTGAAAATTAGAGTGAAAACCCAAAGTGACTGACGTGACAGTTATAAAAAGACAAACTAATACCCTAACCAAATGATGAGTGAACCCTAATGGATAATGGATTAATTTATCTTTTTATACATGCCACGTCAGTCACTTTGAGTTTTCACTCTAATTTTTCACTCCCCCAGTCATTACTCTTATGAATAACATATTGAATCATATATGGTCTAACAAAAACACAGTATGTTGGCGTAGGCATAATGATGCAGATCTTGTTATAACCATGTGCAACTAGTTGCATAACCTATGTAAATTCTATCTCTAGAACCTTTGAGAATTAAAAGATGGAATTTTAAAAAAATCAACCTCTGTTGGTTAACTTTAAAGTTCAATTTAATTACTCAATTCTTGCTGGTTAGTTAATATTTTCAAAAATATATTGAATTATTAATCCTGTGACAACTGTGATATTAAGTTCTCAATAAAGAACAATAAGGACCTTCTGATCACTCTATGAATAATAAATTTAATTCTCTAAATCTGTAGAATTGCAACTCAGAGAAATCTACAAATAGCTAGCCATGAGAATAATCCTAATCCCAATCGCAATAGAAAATAAAAAAAGAAACCTTTCAAGGAATAGGATTAGCTCTCGTTTCCAATAAAAAAATTAGAAATAATTAACAAAATTTATTCATTTTTTTAATTAGTGTGCAAAACATTTGATAACACCAAGGAATCGAAGTTTTACTATTATTTAAAGATGACTCTATCCCATTAATGTTCACCAAAACTTCACTCTTTGCCAATTTAGATCACCTTTTTTATATATATTGTTGTGGTATTTTCATAACATAGTGCATATTAAGGACTCTCAAATAGTGGTGACAAAGAATAGTACACTCCTCAAATATTTGGGCAAGAGCATGTTATGAACTTATTCATACTGTCAAACATGACGTTGAGCACTGTTCTCAAAATCAACCAAAACATAATAAAATGTTATGATATCTTCAACATGTATGAAAGTTAAAATTGTAAAAATAGATTTCAAAATTTGAGTCTCGAAAACTCTGAACATTGTTGATACGAAATCGAGATCATATGTCAAGTCCGAGGAACCCAAAGTGCTCATCCAGTTGTAGAAGACGAGTCCTTCATTTGGAGACCTGGAATTGAAAAAACTACGTGGACAGCAAGTCATGTCGCGACGTGGAGAGACTCCGACGTTGCGACGTCCATGAACGTCGCGACGTCCATCGTCGCGTGTCGCGACATCCAACAACGATAAGTTTTTTTATTTTAGGGTTTGTTTCTCGACGTCGCGACGTCGGGCTCCCCACTTCGCGACGTGCGGGAAATTTAGGCGTTAATTTATTTTCTATTTTTAGTAATTTAGGATCTAAATTAATTAAACTTTCTTTTTATGGAATAATTCGTCTAGGGTTTGTTTTAGGCCTATAAATAGGTGCTTTCTTCAGTTGTAATAGTTAGAGAGAGAGTTGAATTTTGAGGAATAAAAACACAGAGTTGTTTTTTTTAACGTGAGTTGTTTTCCTGGGGAGGGATTTCGATTTATATTGTGAAGATTATTCTTGAGTAGGGGTTTTTCTTTACGTGACTGTCGTGTTAATTGTGTGTGAGGAGCATCCAATTAATTGTATTTCAAGTCAATCTACAGAGATAGATTGATTCTACCTATCCAAGTTGATTTACGAAAAGATCGTAGACGCAATTCCGCATCAAGTGGTATCAGAGATCAAGGGATTTTCGAAATCAGGTTTTTCAGTTTTCCTTAAAATTGAAACCCTAAATTGTTGTTATTCACAGCCTTTGCACGATTTGATTATTGTGTACTGGTTACAACAATTATATCCTTGGTTATTGTTTAATTGATACTGTGGGAAATTGATCCGGTTGAAAATTGGTGATTGATTGTTTGGATTGATTATTTTGGATATTTGTGGGTAATTGTTGCTATAGTAATTGTTGTGGATATTCTGTTGAAATTTTGGTTAAGTGTCAATATGAGTAAACAGGCAGAAGGTACTAGTGTTAACCAAAATTTGGAAGGTATACTTGCTACTATGAGTGAACAATTATGACAGATGTTAGCTGACAATCAATGGTTAATCAGAAGCATCAGTCGTGTAAGCAACGGTTTGAACAGTTAGAGTCAGGTTCTCGGGCGAGTACTTCATTGAATATTACACCAAAAATACATAGATGTGCTATATGTTATGGGTATGGTCATCAAGAACGTGATTGTGCTAATCTTTTTGTTTAAAGAAAGATTCGGACGCCTACTCCTAGAGTTCATGCTAGGAAGTGTTTAAGATGTATGGTTGTAGGTCATAATGCTATTAGTTGTCCAAGATGGTATGATTTGTATGTTACACCTCCAAAGGAAGGCCCAACTGTCAAAGTTGTTACTATACCATTGTTGGAATGTGTTAAAGATCATGAGGATAATGAGTTGCGTCCATTGGAGATGGGTCAAGTTAATGAAATTGTTGAAGCAATGGTGGAGACCATTAAAGAATATCCTTTGGTGGAGGAAACATTACCTTCAATAAAAACAATTCAAGGGGAAGAGGTTGATCAAATTACTACTCTTGAAGAACCTTCTTGTGATGTAAATTCTTTTATTGCTTTAAATGATTGTAATTTAATTGTTATTAATGATGTTTATCATGTCAAGCAAGAAAAAGAATTGAGTAATGATTTGAATGACAAAAGCCTTGAGGTGAGGGTTGTAGAAAAAGGCAAAGAGGGAAAAAAATAATGAGTGTGAATTTCCATATATTTTGTCTTTTTGTCTTAATGATTTTTCAGATTTTGTGCCAGATTTCCTTGTTACTAATCAACAAGATTTGAGGTCAAATCTTTTTCAAGTGAGAGGGAATGATACGAAATCGAGATCATATGTCAAGTCCGAGGAACCCAAAGTGCTCATTCCAGTTGTAGAAGACGAGTCCTTCATTTGGAGACCTGAAATTGAAGAAACGACGTGGACAGCAAGCCACGTTGCGATGTGGAGAGACTCCCACTTCGCGACGTCCATCGTCGCGCGTCGCGACGTCCAGCAGCGATAGTTTTTTTTATTTTAGGGTTTGTTCCCCACGTCGCGACGTCGGGCTCCCCACGTCGCGACGTGCGGGAAATTTAGGCGTTAATTTATTTTCTATTTTTAGTAATATAGGATTTAAGTTAATTAACGTTCCTTTTATGGAATAATTCGTCTAGGGTTTGTTTTAGGCCTATAAATAGGTGCTTTCTTCAGTTGTAATAGTTAGAGAGAGAGTTGAATTTTGAGGAATAAAAACACAGAGTTGTTTTTTTTAACGTGAGTTGTTTTCCTGAGGAGGGATTTCGATTTACATTGTGAAGATTATTCCTGAGGAGGGGGTTTTCTTTACGTGACTGTCGTGTTAATTGTGTGTGAGGAGCATTCAATTAATTGTATTTCAAGTCAATCTACAGAGATAGATTGATTCTACCTGTTTGTTCCCCGATGTCACGACGTCGGGCTCCCCACATCGCGACGTGCGGGAAATTTATGCGTTAATTTATTTTCTATTTTTAGTAATTTAGGATTTAAGTTAATCAAACTTTCCTTTTATGGAATAATTTGTCTAGGGTTTGTTTTTAGCCTATAAATAGGTGCTTTCTTTAGTTGTAATAGTTAGAGAGAGTTGAATTTTGAGGAATAAAAACACAGAGTTGTTTTTTTTAACGTGAGTTGTTTTCCTGAGGAGTGTGAAGATTATTCCTGAGTAGGAGGTCTTCTTTACGTGACTATCATGTTAATTGTGTGTGAGGAGCATCCAATTAATTGTATTTCAAGTCAATCTACAGAGATAGATTGATTCTACCTGTCCAAGTTGATTTACGAAAAGATCGTGAACGCAATTCCGCATCAATTGTAAGCATGTATACCTCTACACAGGGGCGGATAGAGGGGGGTGCGCCCCCCCATTCGAGATTTAAAAAATTATACTAGATCCCAGTAAAATTTTTAAAAAATTCAATTGAATCCTTAAGAAAATTAGAATTTTGCAGTCCCAAAATTCAAATATAGCTTCTATTATGTAACTTTGCACCCCCAAACTATAATTTCTGGATCCGCCACTGCCTGTTCAATATGTTTAACGATTCTAGTCAATGACAGAGCAGATATAGGAGTCAATCTTGAGCATTGAAATTTGTCAACTTGCTCAATATTTCTCCAACGACTTACAATTTCTTTGAAAAGTCCAAAGAATTTTGTTAAACTCATTGTCTTCTTTGCATTGAAGCCTATGGCGCTGTTTGTGCTTTCACTTCTTTGTGAAGATAGTATTCCAACATAAAAGTAATCCTTATTGAGAGCAGTACATAATTTCTTCTTTAAAGTATATAACCTTGTAAACCATGAATGATTTTACAAAATATATGTTGATATCATATAACTCCAGTAAGATTCAAATTCATCAACACAAACTCTTAAACATTTGTTGAATTGTTCTTTCAAACAATGATTATGTTTCAAGTGCCCAAAGTGGCTTGAATATTTTTCCATCTAAATTTTGATAATTGAAGTGCGAATTTCGTCGTATAAATGCTTAAAAATTAGCATATCCCTACTTGATATACATAGATTGATTTATATACGCAAATCAGACTAATAGTGGTAAAAAAAGATACGGTAATAATATTCATGAAAAATTGATCCGCATAACATATATACTTATACGGGATTAAATGGCACTTTACATGTGAACTAAACTAATACTTTGTTGAAAATGATACTCTAATATTCATAATTCATTCGCACAACACTGATACTTTATTCGTAATTAAATGACACTTCATACGCGTATCGGGCTCATACTTGGTTGGTTAATATTAATATGCAATAAATTGATACTTTATACGCGAATATATGATATTTTATACGTGAATCCAAAAGATAATTGGTTGGTTAATATTGATATTCTTAAACATGATACGTTCTACACGAATAACTGATACTTTATACAGGCTTATTCGATTAATACTTGATAAGTCATCATTCGAAAAATGGCATCATTTCATATTTCTCACTTTGTCTATTAAAAAACAACACATCTTTTCATCTCATACATAAACATAACTATTTTTCAAAGAAAATTGTCAAATATGTCAACACAACTAAAGGTGTCATACTATACTTAAAAAATTCAAAACACAGATCTCGTTGCAATTAGAGAGAAATACAATATACCAACTGATTTTGAACTCATCATTCCAGAAAAAGAAGATAACGCCAATAGGGATGACCTTCATCACACTACAGTAGCCTATACCGACCAGTTAGAGGTCGGACTGAGGTTTCCCCTGTCAGAGTTCATTCAAAATTTACTGAAGTATTACGATCTCGCACTAGGGCAATTAACTCCGGGATGCATATGTCTAATAGTCGAATTTGAGCATATTTGTAAATCCTTTAAATTCCTTTGATTCTATGTGTTTTCCAAAGATTTTACACTATTGCTAAAATAGGAAGAAAACACCCTACTTGATTCTTTTTTGACAAGCGTTTTCTTGCCCCTTTAGTGCAAACGATACAACCTTCCAACCTTAATGGATTGAAATTTCTCTTTTTCTTTGTACGAAGTAATTCCTTAGGAATAAGGAATACCTGAAAAAGAGATATTATATTTACAGATGAAATTTCAAATGATGGTTACTCGAAAGCAGCACGGGATATAATAGTCAAAAAATTAATTCGGATGAAAAAAGAGAATACATTCCATAGTAGATGTGAAATGGTAAATTTAATGGGTTGAAATTATTTTGTATACCTGATATTTTTCAAATTTGTTTATATGATGATGAGTGTTTGTTTATATGCTTATTTTTCAAATGAACTGGTTGTTTTGAGTGTTGAATTATACACATGGCGACATCAATGCAAAATATGAACTGTATGATTAAGTATATGCTACAGACATTTATCAATGAAATGTCAATTTCATTGTCTAATTTTCATGTTGACACTAAAATTTGTTACGCTAATTATTGATATTTTATATGTCAATCGAAAAAGCTATTTAAATGCTAACATTGGTACTTGATACGCGAACTATAAATAAGCAAATACGCGAATCACAATTTTAATATATGCCATGGGACCCTCAAATTATATGTTTTTTTGGCTCTTGTTGCATGATTTGAAAAGGAAAGTTTGGTGGTTTTAAAGATTCAAACATTTCGGCAGCATGAAGAATTCGGCAGATGTGATTTTCTACAGCAAACTAACTCCAGAATTTTGCCTATAAATACTAGGCAATTCTGAAGTTCAAAGCCATCCCCAAAATGAAAAGTTTCAAATTTTCTATTCCTCTCCTTTTTTTTATTTCTTTTGCATTTTAGAAAAAGTCTTTTGTGTTAGAAAGTGGCCTCTAAATAATGTTCCACTTTTGTAAATTGCCTATACATTTTTTTTTTGGTTGGCAGAACCTCTCTTTCGAGGTAGGGCGCCACTCCCTATTTATTAGCTAATTTTTTGAGTGATGGATTTAGCCTAAAATCACTCGTACACCAAAAGAGCCTTCTTTATCGCAATCCCATTTAGAAGCTTAAAGCCTAATGGGAAAGTGATCAAGAAGGTTGCCAAAGTAAATGAGGAGGACTCCTTTTACAATCAAACTATCCTAGTCTATTCTAATTATGAGCAAAAAACAGCTAAGCTGTACAATAATCACTAGAAGTGATAAGGTGTGAGTCTTTATGGAGCTTCAGTTCTTGGTTTGGGAAATTCCAAGTTCAAGTTCGAGCTAGGTGGGTTGAGGCTGTAGGAAACAGAATGTCCAGCTGCCTTGAAAGCCTGTTGTTCCTTTGAGTAAGTAGTGTGTGCAGCTGCTGAAGTGCAGATGCTGATTCTCCTTCAGTTCAGGATAGTAGGGAGCCTTAGCTTGTTCTCAGCAGGTGGTTGTAGCCTATACATAATAGTGAATTTTGGCACCCCCTTCGGCCGTGGACGTAGGTCACATTGACTGAACTACGTAAATCTTTGTGTCTATTGTCTCATTTATTTTTTTCTCGTTACTATCCTCTATTATTATTTTGGGCTATTAGATACAACGTGAGATCTGTTTTCCCTAACAAAAATGATACTTTATACGTCAATCAAAAAGCTATTAAAACTCTAATATTGGTACTTCATGCCCGAATATGCGAACTATTTATATATTATACGTGAATCAACAAGCTATTTTATACGTCAATCAGGAAACTATTGAAACACTTATAGTTGTACTTGATACGCGAATACACGAACTATTTATATGTTATACATGAATCAAAATGCTATTTTATACATCAATCAAAAAAATATTCAAATGCTAACATTGGTACTTAATTGATACGCGACAAAATAAATACGTTATACGCGAATCAGATTTGTACTTTATACGTCAATCAGAAAACTATTGAAAGGTTACCATTGGTGCTTGATATGCGAATCAAAATAATAATTTATATATCAGTAAGAAAGGTTTTGAGATCTTAACATTCGTATTTGATATGCGATTTATTGATACGTTATATGCAAATAATAATATTTCTACTGAAATTATGACAATTGATAAAATTGATACAAAATACGCCACAACAGTGATACTTTTTACACAAACTGCAATACACGTGCTTGTAATGACGGGTCACTAATTCCGTCACATATATAAAATAGTCGCTTTTTGAGATAATAAAATAATAATATAGATAAATAAATATATATATATATATATATATATTAAACTCGTACATATTACTCTTATTTTTTTAAATCTTATTTTTAATAAAAAAGTTTAATGTGAGAAACCTTCAAAAAAATCAAAACGGTAAACGGCACTGAAATTAAAACCGTAATTTCAAAATGGTACCCGTATGTCCGATTTCGTGTGGTCAATATCATGCACTCATTACTCATACTCATGTCCGCAGCGTAAAAAACACCCTACAAGGTCAACACATGGTTATCCGAAAAAGCACTCGTCATCATCTAACCACGCATGTAGTGTTGTGTTAATCAAAATAGAATCTTATCGAAATGCTAGCAACCTTGCCTTATCTTTTCTTCACCACATTTCACTGTTTCATTAAAGGAAAGTTCATCTGTCTCCTTTTTCATACTTTAAATTCTCCCCATTCTGGTAAACCTCTCTCCATCTACCTCTTGCTTTCTATTCACTCAAAGTATAAACCATTAGGCATATCCCTTTGCATTTCTCTTTTTTTCTCATTGCAAATCGATCGTCTCCTTTTATCTGTTTTCAAGTTATTTCCACACCCTTCTTTCAGTGTTCTTAATCTTTGTTACCTGGATTTCATCTGGTCAACCAATACATTTAGAGGAACAGAAATCGGTACATGTTTATAAGTTGCTTGCATATTAAATTTTCCCATTTATATTCAGTTGTTTTGGTGCCTTCCTAATCACGTCTTGATTGGTGATCTTCTTCAGGAAAAATGGCTGAAATTTTCACAACTTCTGCTGGATTTGTTGCTGCTTCTTCTAAAATCAAAGAATATGTGATCAACCCGATAAAGAATCAATTCAGGTATCTCTTTGGCTACGACAATTTCATCCAGAGTCTTAGACTTGAAGTTGAGAGGCTGGACAACAGGAGAGCCAGTTTGCAACTAGGGATTGATGCAGCCCGACGAAATGTTGAAGTTATTGTACCTGACGTTGAGGATTGGCTTAGAAGAGTTGATGAGATGAAGATAACAACAGACAAAATTTTTGGTGCTGTGCCAGAAGTTGAGAATGGTGTTTGTCTAAATGGGACGTGCTCGTGCACAAATCTGAAGTTTCGTTATTCATTAAGCCGGGAAGCCATCAAATTGACTGCAGATGTCGTTGAACTGATCCAAGAGGAGTTCGGCAAATTTGGGAAGATATCCTATCCTGTTCCTCCTATGGAAATAGAAACAATCCCAGCTGCACCTGGCACTCTCGAGTTTGAATCTCGGAAGCATATAGAGGAAGAAATCATGGCATCTTTGAGAGATGAAACGGTCTTTATGATTGGAATTTGTGGCATGGGAGGCGTAGGCAAGACAACAATGGCAAAGAAAATTGGAAAAATGGCAAGTGAAGAAAAACTATTTGATGCATATGTTATCGTAGTTGTCAGTCAGCAAAATGCGGATCTGAAAAAAATTCAACTACAAATTGCTGAACGTTTGGGCCTAGACTTGAAACAGGAGACGGTATCGATCCGTGCGGGACTACTGCATACCAGACTGATGGCCACAAAAAAAGTTCTTATAGTTTTGGATGATATTTGGGGAAGGTTGAATCTTGAGGAAATTGGAATCCCTTCTGGAAACATACATAAAGGATGCAAAATCATCTTAACATCTCGGATACACCATGTTTGCACAGAAATGGATGCAACAAAGATTTTATCCTTGGGGACCTTACCACAGCAGGAAGCTTGGGCTCTTTTCACAAACAAGGCTGGTGGTACAGATGTTGTTGATGAACCTGATTTGCCACAAATTGCAAAAGATGTGGCAAAAGAATGTAAAGGCTTGCCTCTTGCTCTTGTAACCGTTGCTAGTGCGCTGAGAAACACAAGCAAACATTTCTGGGAGGATGCACTTTTACAATTGCAATGTTCGGCACCAACAAATATTCCAGGAGTTCTAAAAGATGTGTATCAACCTTTACAGCTAAGTTACAATACATTAGAAAGCCATGAAGCCAGGTATCTCTTTCTCATTTGCTGTTTGTTTCCAGAAGATTGTCGAATTAGTTTGGAAGACTTGGTTCACTATGTAATAGGCTTAGGAATTTTTTCCAACATAGGAAATCTCAAACAAGCAAGAAAAAGAGTATATGGATTAGTTGAGATGCTAAAAAATCGTTTCTTGTTGATGGATGCTGCTGATTGTTATAGGCCTACAGATGTGAAAATGCATGATGTTATTCGTGATATGGCCATATGGATTTCATCTAAAGGTAAACAAATGTTCAGGGTAAGTCATGACATGGGCTTAACAGAGTGGCTAAAAGATGATTCTTGCCAGGATTATACTTGCATCTCACTAACTTTGGGGAAAGCAATGGCTATTCCAGAATCGATAAACTACCCGAAATTGGAAGCCTTGCTTATGAAATTTGAAGGTCGATCTGCAACACCAAAGCTGCCAAACAGTTTTTTTAATGGGATGAGAGGTCTTAGATTATTAATCATTTGTCGCGTGTTCCCATCAACATCTTTACATTTGCTAGCACAGCTTCGAGCATTGCATCTACATGATTGTGATTTGGAGATGATATCCTTAATTGGGGAGCTAGTGAATCTAGAAATCCTTAGTTTACGTGGATCCAACATTAAAGAGTTGCCAAATGAGATTGGAGCACTTACAAAGTTGAAGTTATTGGATTTGACTGATTGTTGCAATCTAGAGAATATCAGGCCAGGTGTTGTATCAAGACTAGTTCGATTGGAAGACCTTCGGCTCTTTGCTTGTCCAATCAAATGGGAGAGTGAAGAAAAAGTGTCTGAGAGAAGCAATTCAAGCCTTTCTGAGGTATTTTCCTTGAGGAGTTTAAGCACTCTAGAGATTTGGATTCAAGATTTAGAAGTTATTCCCCAAGACAAAGGCCATTGGCAGAAGCTAACAAGCTACATTATAAGATTAGGCGGGAAAGGATCGCTATCCAAAGCACTATTTTTTTCCACAGTTGGATCATATATTGATTCGAAACGCATGATTGTCAATG
This sequence comes from Ophiorrhiza pumila, assembly GCA_016586305.1. NCBI lineage: Eukaryota > Viridiplantae > Streptophyta > Magnoliopsida > Gentianales > Rubiaceae > Ophiorrhiza > Ophiorrhiza pumila. The sequence goes on from BLIW01000006.1 coordinate 15,745,663, forward strand.
CAGATCAAGAAAATGCTTGTGCAAATTCAATGCCTGCATTGTTTACAGGTGCCGAAGAACTAGATTTACGGGGCAATGGTTCGAAAGACATAATAGACCTGTTGGCGAGGCAAGGATTTGAAAATGTAAAGGAATTGACAGTATTGAATCTCAGAACAACAAAGCATCTTGCTAATACAATTCAGCCAGGCATCACACCCTCTTATAGTGGCATTTTTCCTGTTTTAAGGCAGCTTGATCTAGAAATGATGAATGATATGGAGGAAATTTGTCATGGCCCTCCAACAGTTGGATCATTCTCCAAGCTAGAAGACTTGTTTCTTTATGATTTGCCTAAGCTCAAGTATTTATGGAAGAATCCAAATGAAAAGCTTTGCCTGTTCAACCTTAAAGAGATAACAATATCTGACTGTCAGAATTTGCAATGGGTATTTCCATTATCCATTGCTGAAAGTTTATGCAAACTTGAAGGAATTGAGCTAAAGGATTGTCCAAATATGGAAGAAGTCTTCAAGAATGAAAAGGGCTCAGAAAATGGTGATAGTGATGCTACTTTCAATCACATCAAATTCCCGAAATTGAATAAGATGATCCTTCGTAGACTGCCAAAACTCTATGCTTTGTGCAAAGCTGTTGATGCATTTGATTTTCCTTCAATAAAAAGTCTGGAAATCAATGAAGTGTCACCAAGCTTCAAATTTTTTTGACACCTGCCAAATTTCTTCAAGAAAGAGTTTTTTTCCCTCTTTTGTGGTTTTTTGCTTCTCATTTAGTCATCTTGTATGTTATTAAATTGTTCCATGACTCCAAATTAAAAAGAAAATTTAAAAAGAAGAATAAAAAAAAATAATGACAAAGAAAGCCTAATTGCACTAAACTCTCTATGACTGATTTAACTAGCATTGTCACTTTTTTTTTTCTTTGATCTTTTCTCTTAACAATTCTATCAAGCCACTACTTAGTTCTTGTTGCCATCATTTGTTAATATATATATATAGAGAGAGAGAGAGATTTATTTATAATGGAATTTGTTTGGCTTGCAGGGCATATTTTATTGACTGAAAAAGAGCTAAGGATGAGCAAGTTTGAAATGCATGGACATACTCTATCATAAAGTCCCCATTGGCATCTTTAGCATTCTTCATTACTTGAAAATTGAATCTTGTCATAGTTTAAGCATCTTGTTTTCTCTTTATGTGAGATCTTATGAATCTCAAAGAACTATCATTAAAAGATTGCTTGACATTTGAAGAAATTGTTTTAAAAAGCACTTCATTTTCTTTTTTTCTGCTGATAAAATGGTAAGTATAACATTTTAGCAAGCGTGATTTTGAAAGGTGCAAGTATTCAACCAAAAGAACTTGCTATATAGAAGAAACTACATTGGAAGTAATGGATGATCTAGGGAGGTAAGAGATAAAAGTTTGCATGTTTTTTTTTCTATAAATAGTTTTTAAAAAAATTACTATATCTTTAAAAAAAATTAATAATAAATTAGCTTGTCAAAAATTAAATATAAATTTTATTAATAACATTATGCAACTTTGACATCCAAACTCTACCTTCGAAATTTGATTTATGTCAGATTCGAACTTATGCAATTAGAGGAACGGTTAACATGAAGAGATTGCCTCTGGTGGAATTAAAAAAGATTTGCCATGGTTCACAATCAATATTATTGTACTCTAAGCTAGACTAGTTCAAGTTGGCACATTTGTAGAGTAAAAAATCTTTTATTTTCTTTGTAACCTTAGAAAGTTAATCATAATAAGACTGAAGTTTTGTATGTGTTGTATTGGTACTATCAACAATTTTGATGTTGTAAATATGGGGTTTATAAAGATCACACTGTCACAACTTCAAATATTATAAAATGAGTAGTGATTGGCAAAGTGAAAATTTTTAATAAAAATATAAAATGATTGACATGAAATAATTAGTCAAAAATAGAGTAGATTATTGGTGATAAACACTTATCACTAATTGATTCACGTAATTTATTTTATATTTTCACTCAAAATTTTATTCTCAATCAATGTTTTGAAAACTGGATTGGAATATGAACCAGACGAGCTATTGGGTCACTGAGTCAAATTGGTTGGATCGAACGAGAAAACCGGATGACGATATCATGACGTCAAAAATAAATTTAAATTATAAATATATTAATAAATTAAAAAAATCCTTATACCAAATTATTAATGTTTATTAAATCATAACTAAAATACATAAAATTAATAAAATAGCATTAATTTAGCTAAGTATTAGACATTATTTAATATCAAACATAATAATTCTAAAATAAAAAAGAAAAAAAATAGAAAATGTCTCAAAATTTGTGAGTTTTATTTTATTTGAGCATTTATTCTATGAACAAACAATTCAAAATGATAATAAACTACATATCTATTATTTATTTATTAAATATAGGTGGATCAAGAAAAAATTTATAGACCTACAAAATAACAAATGAGTCAAATTGGTACTATATTTTTATATTAGATCCAAAATTCAAGAGTGAAAAAATTTATTACTACAATAGATCCATATCTTTGTAAACTTTAGTGATACAAAATCTAAAGTCTAAATGATGAAAAGAAAAACAAATTCAAATGTGACTATAAACCAAATGATGAAAAAGTAAATAGGCCCAAGTAAACGAAAAATCAAGCCTAATTAACAAAAAATAATAAAACAAAACTGGTCAAACTCTTTTTTGGGCAAACCGATTCTTCTTATATAACCGAATCGGACCATAGATCGATCCGCAGTCGGACCGACGGGTCCGGTCCGATTTTAATAACACTGCTCTCAATATCATTACTTTGTTATAGGTTTTTTTTTTTGAAATGTACCACAAATAAACATTACATTTTACGTTTTAATTTGTTTGATCCATTATATATATATAGATATAAACGAGATAAAATAATATTTTATATTTCAAATGAGTAATTATTTAGTCCTTCATTGCCATTTCGAAAGTATCCATATTGGATGCTCTCCCATTACTGATCCATTACTAGAATTTGAAGATTGCTAAGAAAAATATTAGGCTCCATTTGGATGGAGTGTTTTTAGATTTTATTATGAATTTTTTTTTTTTTTGGATTTGTTATGAGAAAGGAATGTTTTGGGAGTGTTTGGATTAATGATTTTGTTTTGTTGGGATTTGTATAAGAGATTATTTTATTGATAAAAAGTTTGAAATTTAAATTTGAATTAATATTTTATTAGTTTGTTTTGGTGGGAATTGTGTTAAAAAGAATTGTTTATTATTAAAATTTAAAATTTAAAATTTTATTTATAAAGAATACTTTTGCAAAAATAATTACTGTAGCATCATTTTTAGTTTTAAAAAGTTTTGTAGAAAAATTAAAGAAAACAAACAAATTATTTTATAATTAAAAAATGCAACAACCAAACAAACCCTTAGTAATTAGTGGCAAATCTACAAATTATGATTTAGGGGACAAAAATCACCACAGTTTTTTCAAGTTACGAGAAAAAAATTCTTTTTCAATCAATATACGATTATCGAGTTAATTGTAAAGGGGATAAAGAACCGTGGTTCCAATCTTATCCTTCAAAAAGGGTCACATAATTGCAGTTAATAATTTTCATAACAGAAATTGTAACGAAAAATTAAATAATTTTACTTTGATATGAGAGATTTTTTTGTGTCGTTTTGCATGTGAAAGATAAGCAAAATAAAACATGAAATTTAAGGCACATTTGCGGTGATTTTCCTTTTTTTTTTTCAACTGACAAAACATGTTACTTGTAAATGCATCCCATTTTTATTTTCAATTTTTTTTAATTGTGCATCTAAAAACATTTGCAATCTAGCATTGTAAATTCAAATTAATATATATATATATATCTATATCTATACATACTTATAAGAGGGAGTTGGGGGAAGTTGTGAGCAAGCTGGTCTTCAACATGCCTGCTTGGAGGGGTAAACCCGTCTTTCCGCCACATTGGAATTGCTGGCTGCTGTTATTCTTCACCGCTTCAAGACCATTATTTTTTCCTTTTTTTTTCCCTCAAACTCTAGAAACGCTTTTACCCTTTCCTTGTAAAACTTGGAGAGTTCTTCCAAGGAGAAGGGCAGCACTGTCGCCAATCGATTCACCCTGTACTATCACTCACGCAATTCTTCCATGCCAAACGCACAAGTCTACATTCAAAAACCTCGACGATTACGGAACCGTGGATGCCGTTGCTGAAGTTCTTGATACCAATCCACTGGCAAAGCCATTGCTGCAATTGACCTCAGCGCCTGCCTCTGGGAGGGAGCTTATTGGTACTTCTCCCTTTTTTACTGAGTTTTATACTTTCTTTGGAATCCATTTTTAGGGCTGTTAAAGTTTCATCTTGGGTTTGTTTTAACTTTGCATATTTTGTGTATAGAAAAAGTAGAAATGGGAGAAAAGAAGTAGTACTTTTTCAGCTTGATGGTAAGGAAATATGCAATTGGGTAATGCATGTGTATAGTCTTTGATAGGAATCCAGACGCACTTGATGGTGAACAACATTCCATTGACCCGTTACGTGGAATTGGTGGACCAATGACTCGAGCTAAAACCAAGAAGTTCAAGTTGGCTCTTAATGGTTTGATCATGGAAGTGATGGACGATGCATACAAGTGGTTGGAACAAGGTTTCAATGAAGTGAAGAGTGATTTCAAGCCTTGGAACTTCATGGTTTTGACATTATGTGGAGAACCTTCGTTGGAAACCAAGATTGGACAAGAGTTGGATAATCGTGCCTCCACGTCACGACGTCCACTGCTTCCCGTCGCGACGTGCACCGACATCGCGACGTCCACCGCCCTCCACGTCGCGACGTAACTCTCTGGAAGTTTGAGGGTTGGAAAATTGGACTTAAAAATCCAATTTTAATTCACGTCAAGATTTCCGCACGTCGCGACGCGCGACCTTCCACGTCGCGACGTACACCGACGTCGCGACGTCCAACCCCCACGTCGCGCGACGTTGGGAATTTCTACAGTTTTTAAGTTTTGATTTTTAATCGTTTTTGTTTGATCTTTTCAATAAGGAACGTGATCTAATGTTCTTGCATGAACATTGATATGTTCTATATGATGTTTTCACATGGCTAAAGATCTTGCATAATTAAAGCATGTGGTAATTACTTTTTAAGGAAGTTTATTCCAATTAGGAAACTATCTTTTAGGAAAGTAGGGTTTACTTTGTTGGCAAGTCTTTGTGTCTATTTAAAGGCTTGTAAACCCATGAATTTGAGGAGTTGATTTATGAGATTGAAGTTGATAATTTTGCAGAGCAAAATTTGATCCCAAAACCTTAGAGACCTTAAGCTAAGTTTGAGCTTTTGTTCTTCTAAACCCTAAAGTGATGCTAGACCAATAGTCTTGCTTTTGTTCTAAGTTTGAGAACAGCCAAATCTGATTTGATTTAGGTGCCGCCTGAGTCAAGTTTGTTTTGTAATAGCGTTGGGGCTTTGGACAAGTTTCCATTGAATCGCGCTCCATATCTTTTTCTTATTCCTTTCTTTGTTTCTTTGTGCTTCTTTAATTGTTTGTTCTACTCTTTGTTCTTATCGTGTTCGTTCATTGATCTTGTTGGTGGGAATTTTCCAAGCTAGACCTGTCCTGTGGATAAATAAGGTTGTCAAATCCGACCAAAGGTGGATCAAATCAACGGGAACCTTATCAAGTGGTATCAGAGAATTTTGGTGCTTGAAAATCTCAGGTTATATTTTCCATCTTATAAACTTTTCAATTTGTGATTGAATCTCGTGAATCTGGGTTGAATTTCGTGCTGCTAAATATTGAGTTATTGAATTCTCTTGCTGATATTCAAAAAAAAAAGAGGAATTTGTCAAAAAAAAAAAAATAACGTGACAAAAAAAGGAGCAACAAAATCTGAAAACGAAATTCTGGTTATACAATCACTATTGAAATCTGTTCTTGGTATTCCACATTGATTCTTGGTGTATTTATTTTCTTTTCTTGCTAATTTGTCCAAAATTGTGCCTTAACGTGTTCTAAATTGCAATTCTTCATAATTCTTTTCTCAATTCCTTACTTGATTTGTGTGGTATTTGAGTTGAATTATTGATAGGCGGTTTAAGAACTTAGTACTTGCAAAGCAAACTACGAGTGACCCCACATTTGGAGAGTAGATTAGGGAGAGCAATTATACACGAGAATAACCATCTTGAAAGAGTGAAGTGAACCGACCATACCTAAAGTGAGAACCCGTGAGAAGCCATAATTATTATTATTGTTTCTTGTGGTTTTATCTAACTTGCAGGTATATCAAAATGGCGGAGGAAACTTCAAAGAATCAATCTGAACAACAAATTTCAAAGATTCAAGCTGAACAACAATTTCAGCTTGATTCACTGCGTAACATGATGCAAAAGATGTCAATTCAATTAGACAATCTGACGGAAGCTCAACATTATGCTTCTAGGAAGAAATCAAATTCAAGAAAACTTGAAGATGAATTTGATGAGGCTGATTTTGATGAAGAGGAGTTTATAGAATCTGAACAGTCAAAGAGCCGAAGCAAATCTGAGTTTGATGTGGCTTCAGTTAAATTGGATTTCCCGAAATTTCATGGTACTTCGAATCCCGACGAATTTCTGGATTGGATCTATACAGTGGAGCAAATTTTTGCTGGAAATTCTTATTCTGAAGATAAGAAACTGCGTATGGTGACCATACACTTTAAGGATTATGCAGCTCATTGGTGGACTCAATTGGTGAAGGACAGACAGCTAAAGGGGGAGTGACCAATTCGAACTTGGAGAGAGATGCAATCCATTTTGAGGAGGCGATTTGTGCCATCATATTTTGCTAATGAATTGCAGATGCAAGTTCAAACCCTCACCCAAGGGAACCGATCCGTTGATGATTATTTCAAGGAGATGCAGTTACTCATGATAAAGGCACATATTGTGGAGGAACCCGAAACAACAATGGCTAGGTTCTTGGCAGGAATGACTCCTGCATTGGCCTACAAGATGGGATTTCAGAAATCCTATGACTTGGCAGAGATGTTGCATAATGCTATTCAAATAGAACTTCACATGAAGCAAAAGGGACGACTTACACCTCGTCAACCTCCTTGGCAAAAGAACAACCGACCGACTCCACCTAACCCAGTTATGAAGAACAAGGCTTTTGGAGGCAATGCTACACCCAAGCCGGTGGAAAGAACACCACCATTTGTTCAGAAGTCAGCCCAAAACACACCCCAAAGATCTAGTGAGGTTAAATGTTATAAATGTCAAGGTTACGGTCATATGCAAGTGAATTGTCCCAGCAAAAAGGCTATTTACTTCCTTGACAATGGGGATGTTGCTAGTGTTCATTCAAGTGATGATGAGATGCCCGAACTTGAAGAAAAGACTTATGGTGAGGAATATGATGATGATGCTCCAGAAAAGTTGGAATTTGCTTAGTCTCTTGTCACCATGAGAACCTTGAGTACACAGCCACAGTTGGAAGGCGAAGCAGTGCAACGAGATAATATCTTTCACACCAAGTGCATTATTCAGAAAAAACAGTGCAGTCTGATTATTAATGGTGGGAGTTGTACTAATGTGGCGAGTACATTATTGGTATCCAAGTTGAAGCTTACTTGTTCAAAACACCCCAAACCATACAAACTTCAATGGTTGAACCAAAGTGGAGAGGTTAAGGTAAATAAACAGGTGCGCTTATCTTTGTCAATTGGAAGATATACTGATGATATTTTATGTGATGTGGTTCCAATGGAGGCAGCACATGTGTTACTTGGAAGTCCATGGCAATTTGATAGACATGTCATGCATGATGGCCGAAAGAATCACTACACTGTGGAGAAGGATGGTAAGAAGTACATTTTGACTTCTTTGAAACCATGGGAGATATATGAAGATCAAGCCAAAATCTCCAAGGAATGTAGGCAATTGGTGCAGGCTGAGTTAATGAAACAAGAAGTGGGAAACAACTCTACCCCTTCAAGCAAGAATGCAAAGAAATTGGAAGGCCAAAAGATGAAGCAAGAGGAGAAAGAAAAGAGATTAACAGTCTTTGCACAAAAAAGTGAAGTCAAAAGAGCAATACTAGATAGGCATGAGATGTTTGTACTTATTTACAAAGACTTGTATTTGCTGTCTAGTGATCACCTTTCTACTTTGCCTAGTGCTGTGATTTCTCTTATACAGGAATTTGAAGATTTATTCCCCGAGGAGTTACCAAATGGTTTACCTCCAATTCGAGGTATAGAACATCAAATTGATTTCATTCCTGGTGCTTCAATTCCCAACAGACCAGCATATAGAGCAAGTCCTGAGGAGACAAAAGAAATTCAAATGCAAGTGGATGGTCTTCTAGAAAAAGGTATTGTTCGTGAAAGCCTTAGTCCATGTTCTGTGCCAGTTATTCTTGTTCCTAAGAAAGATGAAACATGGAGAATATGTGTTGAGTGTAGAGCCATTAACAAGATAACCATTAAATATCGTCACCCTATCCCTAGGTTAGATGACATGTTAGATGAGTTATATGGTTCTAAAATCTTCACAAAGATTGATTTGAAAAGTGGCTATTATCAAATTCGCATGAAAGAAGGCGATGAATGGAAAACTGCCTTTAAAACTAAGTATGGCCTTTATGAGTGGTTAGTTATGCCTTTTGGATTGACTAATGCACCAAGCACATTTATGCGTTTAATGAACCATGTACTTAGATCTTTCATAGGGAAATTTGTGGTAGTTTATTTTGATGATATACTTGTTTACAGCAAAGCACTTGAAGAGCATGTTATCCATTTAAAAAGAGTGTTTGTTGTACTTCGTGAAAATCAGCTTTATGCAAATTTTAAAAAGTGTGAATTCTATACTTCATCTGTTATCTTTTTAGGATTTGTTATAAGTGCTGATGGAATTTCTGTTGATGAAAATAAAGTGAAAGCAATTAGAGATTGGCCAACACCTAAGTCAGCTAATGATGTTAGGAGTTTTCATGGTTTATATGGATTTTATAGGAGGTTTGTGAAGGACTTTAGTACAATTGCAGCCCCCATAAATGATCCAGTTAAAAAGAATGTGACTTTTGTTTGGACTGATGCTCAAGAAAAAGCTTTTAATACTTTGAAGCAGAAATTAACCAATGCTCCTGTTCTTATGTTACCTAATTTTGAGAAAGCTTTTGAAATACAATGTGATGCCTCCGGGAAAGGTATTGGTTCTGTTTTGATGCAGGAAGGCAAGCCCGTGGCATACTTTAGTGAGAAGCTTAATGGAGCAACACTGAATTACCCCACATACGACAAGAAGTTGTATGCATTGGTGAGATCTCTACAAGTTTGGCAGCACTACCTTTGGCCGAAGGAATTCATCATTCAATCGGATCATGAGAGTCTTAAGTTCCTTAAGACCCAAGGTAAGTTGAATAAAATGCATGCTAAGTGGTTAGAGTTTATTGAAACTTTTCCTTATGTTGTTAAATACAAAGCTGGAAAGGAAAATGTGGTTGCTGATGCATTGTCGAGAATGTATAATTGACTTACTTTCTTGCATACTAAACTGCTTGGATTTGATGTCATGAAAGGATTGTATGCTGAAGATGCTGATTTTAAACTTGTATATGAGAATTGTTTGCATAAATCCGAAGGAGAGTATTATTTGCATGATGGTTTCTTGTTTAAAAAGGATAAATTGTGTGTGCCTAATTGCTCTATTCGTGATTTATTGATTATTGAGACGCATGGGGGAGGATTGATGGGTCACTTTGGTGTTAACAAGACATTACATATTTTGCAAGAACATTTTCATTGGCCTCATATGAGAAAAAGTGTTCAATCTGTTTGTCAAAGATGTATTGTTTGTAAACAGGCAAAGTAAAAAATAATGCCTCATGGTCTATACACGCCACTGCCCGTACCTTTGTATCCTTGGGTAGATATTTCCATGGATTTTGTTTTAGGATTGCCTAGGTCACCAAGTGGTAAGGATAGTATTTTTGTGGTAGTTGATAGGTTCAGTATAATGGCACACTTTATTGCATGTTCACGAACCAATGTTGCTACGCACATAGCAGACCTTTTCTTTAAAGAAATTGTGAGATTGCACGGTATTCCTCAGTCTATTGTGAGTGATAGAGATGTCAAGTTCCTTAGTCATTTTTGGCGTACTCTTTGGAGTAAGTTGGGAACTAAGTTGTTATTTTCTACTGTTGCACACCCACAGACTGATGGGCAAACTGAGGTAGTTAATCGAACTCTATTTGCATTATTGCGTGCTATCATACAAAAGAATCTAAAGAAATGGGAAGATTGTTTACCACACATTGAGTTTGCTTACAATTATACTATTCACAGTTCTACTTCTTTTTCTCCATTTGAAATTGTATATGGCTTTAATCCTTTGACTCCTTTGGATATTTTGCCTATTCCTATTAACGAGTTTGTTAATGTTGATGGCGCAAGCAAAGCTACTTTTGTTAAGGACCTTCATGTTAAGGTTCGTGACAATATTGAGAGGAGAAATGAGCAGTATGCCAAGCAAACCAATAAAGGTAGACGCCGAATGGTGTTCCACCCGGGAGATTGGGTTTGGATACACTTGCGTAAAGAAAGATTTCCTGAGAAGCGGAAATCAAAGCTTCACCCAAGAGGCGATGGACCATTCCAAGTTCTCGAGCGCATTAATGACAATGCCTACCGCATTGATTTACCCAGTGAGTATGGAGACGTTAGTGCTACTTTTAATGTTTCTGATCTCTCTTTGTTTGATGCAGGAGATTCGAGGACGAATCATTTTGCCGAGGGGGGAATGATAGAAATCCAGACGCATTTGATGGTGAACAACATTCCATTGACCCGTTATGTGAAATTGGTGGACCAATGACTCGAGCTAAAACCAAGAAGTTCAAGTTGGCTCTTAATGGTTTGATCATGGAAGTGATGGACGATGCATACAAGTGGTTGGAACAAGGTTTCAATGAAGTGAAGAGTGATTTCAAGCCTTGGAACTTCATGGTTTTGACATTATGTGGAGAACCTTCGTTGGAAAGCAAGATTGGACAAGAGTTGGATAATCGTGCCTCCACGTCGCAACGTCCACTGCTTCCCGTCGTGACGTTCAACGACTTCGCGACGTCCACCGCCCTCCACGTCGCGACGTAACTCTCTGGAAGTTTGAGGGTTGGAAAATTGGACTTAAAAATCCAATTTTAATTCACGTCAAGATTTCCGCACGTCGCGACGCGCGACCTTCCACGTCGCGACGTACACCGACGTCGCGACGTCCAACCCCCACGTCGCGCGACGTTGGGAATTTCTACAGTTTTTAAGTTTTGATTTTTAATCGTTTTTGTTTGATCTTTTCAATAAGGAACGTGATCTAATGTTCTTGCATGAACATTGATATGTTCTATATGATGTTTTCACATGGCTAAAGATCTTGCATGATTAAAGCATGTGGTAATTACTTTTTAAGGAAGTTTATTCCAATTAGGAAACTATCTTTTAGGAAAGTAGGGTTTACTTTGTTGGCAAGTCTTTGTGCCTATTTAAAGGCTTGTAAACCCACGAATTTGAGGAGTTGATTTTTGAGATTGAAGTTGATAATTTTGCAGAGCAAAATTTGATCCCAAAACCTTAGAGACCTTAAGCTAAGTTTGAGCTTTTGTTATTCTAAACCGTAAAGTGAGGCTAGACCGATAGTCTTGCTTTTGTTCTAAGTTTGAGAACAGCCAAATCTGATTTGATTTAGGTGCCGCCTGAGACAAGTTGGTTTTGTAATAGCGTTGGGGCTTTAGACAAGTTTCCATTGAATCACGCTCCATATCTTTTTCTTATTCCTTTCTTTGTTTCTTTGTGCTTCTTTAATTGTTTGTTCTATTCTTTGTTCTTATCGTGTTCGTTCATTGATCTTGTTGGTGGGAATTTTCCAAGCTAGACCTGTCCTGTGGATAAATAAGGTTGTCAAATCGGACCAAAGGTGGATCAAATCAACGGGAACCTTATCAGTCTTGAACCGAAATTTTCCTGTCATTGTCTGAACTCCAAAATATGCAAAATTTGTTGAATCCCTTTTTTCATTTTTTGAAGAGTGAATATCGTAATTTTGATTATGAATGATTCATCTTTTTTTTTTCTTTTTTGGAAAGTGGATATGGTAATTTTGATTATGAATGATTCATTTTTTTTCTTTTTTGGAAAGTGAATATGTTAATTTTGATTATGAATGATTCATTTTTCTGATTTTGGAAGCTTAGATAGAACTGAATTAGACATTGGCTATGGTGACGTTCCTGTAGCAAGCAGAATAAATGATTGCTCATGACTCATCAAGAATAAAAGGCCACTTTTTGATCATGCTCTTAAATGAACTGAAAAAGGCATACGTTTTGAAGAAGCATTCTGACATATGAAAGATTTTGTTTTTCACCATTGCTAGAAAATAGTACAAAGAAAACCAACTTGAACTGAAATGATTTGATATGTTGATACCCTTCTGTGTATAATCTTTGCTTTGATGTTTTAACTTAAATTTAACTAAGAACACACTTTCACGGGCTCAACGAACCACTTCATTACCTGACAGACTCATGGAGGAGTTCTCAGACTTTGACCTCTCAAAATTAACTACACCTACTTTGGCATTTCAGCAAACAATGGCTATTTGTCGAGTTGCATCTAGATTGTCTTGGTGGCGAAGGTTTTTTAGCAGTGATGGTGGCCATCATCTTGACAAAGCTGTTGTTGAGCTTAATAAGGAAATGAAATTCGTATTTGGTGAGCCGCCTGCTTCCAGTCTTGGTGGTTCTAATGGAAACCATTTCATCGCCATGAATTTCAACAATTGCCAGATTCAGACACAGGGTTTTATGGACAATAAGCCTAATTCTGTATTGTCTCATATTGGTTGGAAATGTGGGAATTACTAGTTTTTCATTTTAGTTTGTGTTTTGGCTAATTAACCCTTTTGACATGTTTTAAATAAAAGAAAGAGATAGCCTTTAAGAAGCAAAAAAAGAAAAAGGAGCTATCTTTCATTCTTTCTGCCTGCCTGTCACCAAATTCTCACGAGCTATCTTACATTTTACTGTCATGTATATGTATGTTCTTGTTTTTCTATGATTTGACTAATCTATTTTCAGGAATTTAATCTATCGCAATGTTATCACGAAAGACTAGCAAAATTGCAAGCTAAAGACTATGAAAAGTTTTATGAACTCTTAGAGTCTGCTATAAACGATCCTTTGGTATCAAGTGCTCAGGTAGTTTACATTTTTTGTTAACTTCTTTGAGTACCTCCAAAATTGCGTTGTCAACATGAATTCTCACTTACCTCTTTTTTTTTTAAAAAAGGTTGAAAATAATGGTAGCGATGGTCATCTTTTACAGCTCAGGTCTGGATCGCAACACAATTCTCATAGATGTTTTACTTATCATATCTCTCTTTCTCTCTCTCTCTTTTGTAACTTATATGATCATGCATAAAACACATTTGTTTTTTTGTCTGATTCCTAATTTCAAATATCAAGATTTTGGTTTAGAATAACAACCCCAGCATACTATAACTACTGTTAACTTGTGCAATGCCTCTTAGGTTATTGACTGGAAATTGATGTATTCCTTTTACTGTAATAAATGAACATATGGCCTGACTTTTTCTTAAAGATAGATAATTTGAAGTTGTGATTCACCTAAATGCATAATGTCAAATCAGGACCTTATTTTCCCTTAGAGGAGATAGAGTAAGTGAAATCTTAGTAAAGGTTATGGTAGCACAGATCATTAAAATTGATGCAACTTTACACATTTAACTTTCTGCAGATTTTTGTCGCTGAAGAACCATGCAAGTGTTTTTCTTCAACAGTGTTCTATTTATTATGAGAATGCTTTACAGTGTTACCTTCAAGCTGTGGAGATTGATACCAAAGATTCAGTTGTCTGGAATCAGCTAGGAACATTATCCTGCTCAATGGTGATTCTAAGTATTTCAAGGTGGGCATTTGAACAAGGGCTATTTTGCAGCCCCAACAACTGTACGCAGTTTGTGTTTTGTTTTGGAGAGAATCACTGGAAAGTAATGTAAATTCCCAATATCATTGCACTCTGCACCACCTTTCATGACATATGCAATATGAGGCTTAGTTAAACTATCTGGGCATTGTTGCTGTAAGGTTACTAATTTTTTGCTCTTTGATAACGTAAATGCAGGGAATTGCATGGAGAAACTTTTAGAAGTTCTCATTATTATTGGTGATGAGGTTGCCTGTCTTTCTGTGGCTGAATTGATATTGATGCATTGGCCATCTCATTCACGTGCTTTATATGTCAAAACTACAATAAAAGAATCTGAACCAGTCCCATTTTTTCCAAGATGTATAGACAAACTGGAGCCTAAACATATCCGGCTGAAATTTCCTAAGAGAAAAGAAGGAAGTGATGATATGATTGAAGGTGTTCCATCAAAGAAGTTGAAGAAAAGTGTTGAATTGCAGCTCCCTGATAACCCTAAACCCTTTATACCCCCACCCACGGGCATCTCCTGCGCCTTGCGCAGGCTTCACACCTAGTATATATATACGTAGGACTCAAGGATTATTCATTTGCCAAAGCATTCAATTAACCTCAATCTTTTAAGCCAGCCTCACTGGGAAGTGTGTTAAGGTTCATAAAATTTGTGAAAATTATTTTAATGAGCTAATATTAGAAGTTTGTTAAGGTTTATAAAATTTGAAGATTATTTTATCACAAAACTTCTATGAAATGATTAATTAATAGTCGTTGAAATTGTTATTCTAATTTTTTTATTTCTTTTATTGTGTATTGAAATTACCATTTCATATATGAATATGCTTTAGAAAAGATGTAATGAGCTCATGAATCATAAGTGTATAATGTAATTGTATAATGAGATTGACTTTTTATGAATCATAAATGTATAATGTAATAGACTAATAGGCATCACTTTTGTTGTCTTTCATATAACCACTTTTTGTATGCCAACTCTCAAATCATAATATATCAAATACTCTTAACTAATGTATATGAGCTGCCAATATTTTGTTTACATCACTCATAGTGAAACTTTAGAACATTGTGAGGGAGCTTTTTGGTAGTAGGATCTAGAGTTTGACGTAATATGAAGGTTTTTAGTTATTGAGGTTGCCATATTACTATAAAACTCAAGAAACCTCGAATTTGTAAAGGAGAAAATCCTCCTCATTTATTTCAATAGTAAAAATCTTATAAATGAGTAATACTCCTTATTTATATATTTTCTTTCATGTACTGGTGATATTGGGTAAGTCCGCCATTTTTTGGTTACTTTTAATAAATAAAATTGGGTATTACACCCTCTCTCGTGACCGAGATTATGCAAAAAAAAAAAACTATTAGTTTAATGAGCTAATCTTCTTGTCCAAGATCCGCCAGTCTATACTTTAGTAGGACCATATTAAGCAAATGATATAACCAGCTATGATGAAAGTCTGTTTATATATTGTCCAATTAACTGTGTAATTATTAAGATTTTTAAGGATTTAAATACAACTTTTTTTTAAGGTAAAATTAAATAATGAACATTTTTGCTAACAATTAGGTGTACAAGCATTAGCTACATTTTTTTTAAATAAACCGGGCATATATATACATAGTGGGCAAAATACGATGTTGGATATACCCAAACGCATCATTACAAAGGGAAAGCAAGAAATATGGAGTACTACTCCATTATATGATTAGTAATTAAATGACTACATTATGTGTACAAGTATTAGCTACATTTATTAGACAACAAAACATTTCATTCAATTTACATTTATTTCCTTTGACACATTATTAAAATCTAAATTAAGATCTTGAATATAATAAAACGTTATTCAAATATGTCATTTCTTTCTATTTGGTACATCAAATAATAGGTTATATGTACCCATTCATAGAGACTAAACCAAAACTTGAAAAAAAAAGCCTAACCATGAATTAATACTTTTTTTTCAATATTTTGAAAATTGGACCATAGTACAAACTATTCGAGTTGAGGGGTTAATAGGTAAATTCAAGTCAAATCGGATGGAAAATTGAATGATGTCATCATAACATCATAAATAAATTTAAATTATAAATATATGGATAATTCAAAAATCATTGTATATACTTACAAATATTTACTAAACTATATATAACTAAAATATATAATATTAATAAAATCTCATTAATTCATATAAAGATGAGACATTATTTAATATCAAACATAAATTTAAATGAAAGAAACATAAGTGTAACACGTCTTAAAAGTTTGTAGACTTTTATAATTATATGAGCCTTTATCAAGAAATGACTTAAACGGGTATGTCACGTATTTATTACTTAGTTGTTTTGTGTGGATTAAGAAAGAGATTAAAGAATAAAGTTTTATTTATAAAATATATATATATTTTTGGGAAAATCAACAGAAATGTCCCTCACATATTGCGCTTTGTGATTTTTTGTCCCTAACATTTGAAAAACGAAAAAATTGTCCCTCACATTCAATATTTGTGTAATTTTAGTCCATCGTTCAACGTCTGTTAGAATTTTCGTTAAATCATGCCACAAGAACAGCACGTGACTTTTTTTAAGGGTAAAAAGGGTATGACAACATATTTTTAGGTTTTCACTTTTTTTTCTTTTATCCCTATCTCTAATGATGCTGCCCCTCTCCTACTAATTTTGTCACCACCACCTCAACCTTTCTCCCTCTCCTTCATCGGCATCTCCACCTTCTCCTCCCTTCTCTATCTTCATCTCATGTACAACTCTAGCAACAGTGTTGGCTTTAACTGTTTTTCATAGATGAAGGTGGATAAATAACAATATTTCTAGCAGAACAAGAAAAGGGGATATTGATGCGAGCTTTCTTATGGTGTACATAAACACAATATCATCCAGCTAGGAAAACCCAAAAGAAAAAATTGCAATCCACCCCGCAGCTTATTGCTTGAATCTTTCTTTCCCACTCTTGGCATACCCAAAGCCACTTTAATCTTGGAACTACTAGAACAAATCATCTTACACCAAAACCCTTATTTTTTTTCCATCTAAGCCAATTTTTGTCGACATAAGTTATTTACTTACTCTTCCTTATCAACCTGTTTTTCCCATTAATTATGAAATGATTGAAGCCTGATGATGAAGTTTTTCAATTGTGATACCTTGGTGAAGTAGATGCCAAATAATTAAAGGCAAATATAAAAAAAGTGAAGAAGAAAAACGTGAAGGAGAAGCCATAGTAAATGTAAAACTCTAATTTTGATAATCAACCCTTGTTACTGTCGGAGAAGATTCCGAATCCGTTACTTCCAATTTCGAACTTCCAATCCACCATACCCAAGTTTTGGATGACAGGCATAATAGATTCATTAAAATTTCACATCAGCTCTCCCACCAATTTACCCCGATCTCTTCTACTGAAGCCTCAAATTCAATTTGAAACTTTTCCAGTTGGATAAATAGTTCGTGTTAAGATAGATGGTCGAACTCTAATACAGACGATTCACTCAGCTCTCATTGCTATGATTGCTAATGAGGACACAGTCACTGATTTTTACCGGCCGGAGTTGGCAATGTTGACTTGAGAAGAAAAACGAATTACCTCATTATAGACTCAAAAACTACCGTGAAACAGATCAAAGATGCATTCAAAGACTATAATGCACGAGAGGATATTGCTGTAGTGTTAATCAGCCAATATATTACAAGCATGATTAGGTGTTTAGTTGATAGCTATCACAAGCCGGTTCCAGCAATTTTGAAGATCCCTTCCAAAGACCATCCATATGATCCTGCACATGAATATGTTCCCTCACGAGATGCATTTTACAAATTATTTCAGCTTCATAAGTGAAGGAGGATACACATAAGATGGAGATAAGGAGGGAGGAGCAAGCGGCGGTGGAGAGAAAAGAGAGGGAGAAAGGTAGAGATGGTGGTGACAAATTAGTAGGAGAGGGCGGCGGCGAAAGTAGGGACGATTTGATGAAAGGAAAAAAAGTGAAAATCTAAAAATATGTTATCATACCTTTTTACCCCTAAGAAAGGGTTGCGTGCTGTTGTCGTGACCTGATTTAACGAAAATTCTAACAGAAGTTGAACGATGGACTAAAATTACACAAATATTGAATGTGAGGGACAATTTTTCCGCTTTTCAAATGTTAGGGACAAAAAATCACAAAGCGCTATATGTGAGGGACATTTCTGTTAATTTTTCCTATATTTTATTTATTCAAAATAAAATGATAAAATTTATGAATCCAAAAATCACAATAAGCCCCTATATACCGTATGGTTATTGAGCCAAAAGTCAAAACAACACAAAATAAAAAAATTAAAACAATAAATAAACTAGAGTTCGTCAAACCAAATTTTGACCTAACTTTGACAAGTAATTTTTTTCCTTAAAATCAAACCGGTTGATTTGGCAGGTTGGACAGCAAATTTTCAAAACACTGCCTTTTCTAGTCGTAACAATTTCATTCTTGCAATTCAAGAATGGTACTGTTTGCCTGTTTGGCAGAGAATGAAAGATTCGATGGGGGATATTCGTTGAAGTTCTTCAAAAGCTTCAGAGAGAGAGAGACAACATTCTTCGCTGAGGAGCAGGCATCAGCTGTTTATCTATCCTTTCATCCTGCTTCACCATGCTTATATCATAAGGTGTGATAAAAATCCGTTGTGATCCTTGTGCCAATGCAAAAATCAATGCTGATTTTTCTGCTAACCGCATCCATAAATACGTCAAATTCGTCCATTGATCGAAAATGAGCTTCTATCATATCATGAAGTGCTAGTGCAAACCATAATGTTGAGAAAGAACGTTCTTCACCTGAGAGCCCCTTAGTGTCACAATTGCTCTTGTTTGATGCATCTTGGGGCATTGTTACTTCTTTGGAGAGGGTTTCTTTTTCATAACTAATCATTACCTTACCACTAATGCCTTTCTTCCCCAAGTGATCATTGAATTTCCATGTTAATTCGCGCTTTGCAAGAGTAATATATTAGAAATGAGCTTATAGTTTTATTGATAATGACGCGGTATATAAATACCTTTACAGAGGGAGAGTAAAGTAAGAATACAGTAGGATAAGTAGAGTAATTATAGTATTAGCACTATACTAATATAGCCTAATATGCCCCCTGAAGATTGATCACTAATAGTGAGACCAATCTTGGTACAGATATGAAAAAGACGTAGTCGAGAGAGCGACTTGGTAAGAGCATCAGCGAGTTGACCATTGGCAGAGATATGCACGACGCAGAGATGATCATTTTGAACAAGGTCACGAACAAAGTGATAGTCGATTGCAAGATGCTTCATGCGAGAGTGAAAATCGAGTTCGCAGAAAGATAGGTCGCACCAAGATTATCTGTGAAAATGACCGGTTTAGAAGTAGGGGTAACACGAAGCTCAAATAACAGTTATTTGACCCACTGTAATTCAGCTGCAGCGGCGGCAATGACACGATATTCGACTTTGGTGGAGGACTGAGCAACTACCTTTTGCTTGGTGGAGCTCCAAAAAATAAGATTGGAGCCCAGAAAGATGGCGTAGGCTCTCTTAGAGGTGTGATCATCAAGATTGACGGCCCAATCAGCATCTGAAAAACCATGGAGAGTTGGTAGAGGAGCTAACAACAAGCGGATGTCACAGTTTTGAGTTCCGTTCAAATAGCGCAACAAACGTTTTACGGCTCCCCAATGGAGCTCAGATGGGGAGTGCATGAACTGAGACAATTTGTTGAAGGCGAAGTAGACGTCTGGTCGAGTCATCCGTAAGTGTTGAAGACCACCAATAACTTGACGATAAAGTGTGGAGTCAACTTTTGGTTCACCATCGTTCAAAACCAGTGGAGCACCAACGGTTAGTGGGGTTGAGACGGGTTTGGAGTTAAGCGTATTATGCTTGGAGAGGAGATCGATGGTGTACTTCCGTTGGGAAAGAACAAGACCAGTAGGTGTTGGAAGGACCTCAATACAGCAGAAATAGCTAAGGTGACCAAGATCATTTGTGAAGAACCGAGAACTGAGTTTTGCAATGACAGAGGAAAAAAAGCTAGCATCATTCCTGTAATGATGAGGTCATCCACATAGACAAGAAAATAGCACAAATGTCCACCCTTGGAGTGGATAAAAAGAGAAGCATCCAAGCGAAAGGTAGTGAAGTCAAGGGAAAGAAAAAATTTATGTAACTCACGATATCATGCTCACGGAGCCTGCTTGAGCCCATAAAGAGACTTCTTTAAACAGCACACGTGATTCGGGCACTAGTCATTGCGCATGCCATATGGTTGTTACATGAAAACTTCCTCATCAAGATACCCATTTAAGAAGGCATTGTTGACATCGAGTTGGCGGATGGGACAATGATGATGAGTTGCAAGGCTCAAGACTGTCCATGTGTCCCATAGTGTCAGGGACGGGACACATGACGGGGACTGTCGCTGGTGGAAGGAGCTGAGAATCAGCCATAGGTGTGGCAGAGTCGGGAGGATTTGACAGATACAACGTTGGCGGAGTAGTAAGTTGAGGTGGCCTCAAGGTGGACAGTGATGGCGGCTGGTGTCGCGCAATTGGGGCAGGTGCCGGAGAGTCCCACATGGGTAGTGTATGGTCAAGGTTCGGGGAGGATGGCGATGTAGTTAGTTTGGCATGTAGAAAAACGTGTTCCACAAAACGAACGTAGCGAAACACAAATACTCTGCGACTGGTGAGATCATAACAAAAGAAAGCAGATTTGGTGAGAGAGTATCCAAGAAAGATGCACTTACTGAACTTGGGATCAAGTTTGTGCGATGAATACGGACGAAGCCACGGATAGCATAAGTACCGAAAGACCCGAAGCTTGGAAGGATCCGGTGGTCTGTAGAATAGTTTTTCAAACGAGGAGATGTAAGAGAGAGCAACCTTGGGCATTCAGTTGATAAGGTATACCGTTGTGGCATACGCATAAGGGCAAAAACTTAAAGGAAGGGATGCTTGATGCAGAAGCATAAAGCCGGCGTCAGAGATGTGGCGGTGTCGATGCTCAGTGTACCCATTATGTTTTGGAGTGTGTGGCGGGGTCATAAGGTGAGAGATACCTTGTTGGGCGATAAAAGGTTTTGAGGGCCAGAAACTCCCCTCCGTTGTCGGTGAAGAGTGTTCGTATTTTCTGCGAGAAGAAATTTTCAACCAAGGTTTTGAAAGATTGAAAGGTAGACAAAACATCAGATTTCTGTCGAAACGGATACAACCATATATATTTAGTGAAATGATCGACAAAAATAACATAATATTTGAAACCATCAGGAGAGGAAATAAGTGAGCTCCATAGGTCCGAAAAAATAACATCAAGAAGGCATGACGATGTAATAATGGAGTCCGAAAAAGAGAGCTTGTGGCTCTTATTAATATTGCAAGAGTTACAATTAAATTGACAAAATTGTTCTGAAGTAAAAGACATGTTCAGACTAGATAAAAATTTATTAAAAATTTTAAGGGAGGGGTGGCCAATTGTGCCACAAAGAGATTGACAAAGACGATGTGGGAAGCGAGGAGATGAGGGCGCGAGCCTGATATGATAGAGATGTAGGCCAATAGTACATACCCCCTCTACGAGGACCCTTGACCAAAATAACCCCTGTGAGACGATCCTGCACCTGAAAATAAGTGTCACAAAATAGTACCGTCATAGGGTTAGTTGAACACAATGCCGAGACAGAAATAAGATTCGTAGTCATCATGGAAACATGGAGCACATTATTGAATCGTAAAGATGTACTAGGTAAAGAAGAGGAAAAAGAGCCAATGTGTGATATTGATAGACCTTTACCATCACCAATGAGGACGTTGTCAGAGCCCACATATGGTTTGTGAAGTGCGAGGGTGGCGAGATCAGTGGTCACGTGGTGAGAGGTGCCGGTTTCATGAGAAGTAGGGAGCCAATTCCTCATGGCAATCTTATGCAGAATTGCATACTTAACAGACAACTGAGAAGCAGGAAAATCTTTCCCTCCAGGCCATACACGTCTAACACCACCTGTGATATCAGTAATGATCTTACTGAAATCAGGAGTAAAATCCTCAACATCGACCCAATGACTGCCTAAATGAGTGTTCATCACATCCGGGGAAAATTCAAACAGCTTACCCCTCACAAATACATATCCACCATAAGGATGCTCAAAATCCTTCACATTAGATTCTAGATTGCAATAGAATTCCTGAACAACTTTCTTCACATAGGGCTTTATTCCTTTAATTGTCCTTCATAAACCTTGGCTAACCAACTGATCAACAAGTTTTTGGCAATCTTTAAAATCCCCTTCGTGAATATTCCTTTCACTCCAAATATTTCTCCTAGGTACTCTACTTCACAAACCAGCATTATATTCAGACTTAAAATCATCCAGATTAACAAAAAAGTCTGATGACTTATTTGTAGTGGCAGGAGACTTGCCCTTTGACATCGCCTTGGAGCGAGTGATTCGCTGAGATTCAGAGGCTGGATTTTCTCTCTATCACTTTGCCTTTGGTGACTGAACTGGTTCTGCATTAGACAGGTTCTGATCATCATCATCAAAAGGGACATCTCCTCTGACATCATCTTCTTTTTCAGCCCAATCATCATCCGAAGAATCTTCATCCACAACTCGAAATCTCTTTCTCTGAGGCTCTATAACAATCTTAGAAACATCAGGTGCTTTCGGAGGTACAGCACTTGTCTTGAATTGACCACCACTTGCTTGTCCAAATCTCGTTCTCACTCCTGTAGAATCTACAGACTGAATAGGAGTGGCCATCTCTGCTTCTGAAGACAAATCAATCTCAGAACTTGAAGACTTCTCATGTGAGTGAGAAGAACTCCCATCTTCATCAGACAACCCTGGAGAGGCAGGGGTGACTATGACATGCACTTTATCATCATCCATAGTTTCAACTGTCTTTCTAGCTCAAGATGAAGACCTTGACTGAGACATCTATGAGATTTTAGGGCACTTGACTTAATTGATTTCTCAGAAACTTTGATTATGTTCACAACAGTGAAAACGGCTGAGATGAGTTCAACACTTTGGGTAGTAGAAGTTCAGAAAACCAGAAACCCTTGGAATATCAAAAAGAGAAATAAGAGATGAAATTATTGCAGTCAGAGTTTGCGTAACCGAGACCAACTCTTCAATTCCATATATTCAGCCGAGAATCCCCAAAATGCCATGTGTCACTTGAAGAGTTGATGATCAAAATTTACAAAACAGAAACCCACAACTACAAAAACTGCCAAACAGCATGTGACAGAAAATCACAAAAGACAAAACATCTATTCTACCATATTTTTGTGTTTTTCATATTTTTTTTATTATTGTAAATAAAAATACAATACAACCAAAAAACTTACAACATTGAAGAACCTCTTCACATGACATCAAGGCCTAGGGCAAACCTTAGCTCTTCAAACCTTTCTCCATCCAAAGCTTTGGTGAAAATATCAGCAATTTATTTTTCTGTCACCATATGTTCCAAAGCAATAGTTTTATCTTCCACAAGGGATCTAATAAAATGATATCGAATATCAATGTGCTTTGTCCAAGAATGCTGAACAGGATTCTTAGAAATATTGATAGCACTCATATTGTCACAGTAGAGTGTCATGACATCCTGTGTGACACCATAGTCTTTCAGCATTTGCTTCATCCAGAGAAGCTGAATACAACAACTACCAGCTGCAATATATTCTACCTCGGCGGTAGATAGAGAAATAGAGTTTTGCTTCTTGCTGAACCATGACACCAAATTGTTTCTCAAATAGAAACATCCACCAGAAGTGCTTTTTCGATCATCTGAACTTCCAACCTAGTCAGCGTCACAATATCCAACTAAATTGGTGTTTGTATCAAATGAATACCAGATCCCATAATCAGTTGTACCACTAATATATTTGAGAATTCACTTGACTGACACCAGGTGTGACTCTCGAGGATTTGCTTGAAATCGAGTACATAAACCAATACTGTAGCAGATATCTGGGCGACTAGCAGTTAGATATAAAAGACTACCAATCATACTTCTGTATAGACTCGCATCAATAGAAATCCCTTTCTCATCTTTAGATATCTTCTCATGAATTCCCATAGGTGTTCTTCTTGGATGAGCATTCTCCAATTCAAACTTCTTCAGCAAATTCTTAGCATACTTGCTTTGACAAATGAAAATACCATCATTGCATTACTGAATTTGAAGTCCAAGAAAGTAATTAAGCTCACCAATCATACTCATCTCAAATTCCTCAGTCATTTGAGCAACAAATTCATCCACCATCGCCTGTGACACTGAGCCAAACACTATGTCATCAACATAAATTTGAGCAAGCAAAAACTGACCTTTAACACGGTGAATAAAAAGGGTTTTATCTACTCCTCCTCGCTCATATCCCTTTGTCAACAAATACTACATTAGCTTTTCATACCACGCTCGAGGAGCTTGTTTGAGCCATATAACGCCTTCTTCAACTTGTAGATATGCTGGGGATGATGAGGATCTTCAAAGCCCTTTGGTTGAGCTACATACACTTTCTCATTAAGAAAACCATTGAGGAAAGCACTTTTCACGTCCATTTGATATAACTTGAATTGCAACACACATGCAATAGCTAACAATAGACGAATGGACACAAGTTGAGCTACCGGTACGAATGTCTCATCAAAGTCAACTCCTTCAATTTGTGTATACCCCTGTGCAACTAATCGAGCCTTATTGCGAGTGATATTTCCATGCTCATCACTCTTGTTCTTATATATCCACTTCGTGCCAATGGTATTCACATTAGGGGGGCACGGAACTAGATCCCAAACTTGACTACGAGTGAATTGACCAAGTTCTTCTTGCATAGCACCAATCCAATACTCATCGAGTAAAGCTTCTTTCACATTTTTGAGCTCAATGGATGAAGTAAAACATGTCATTTGAATCATATATCGATAGTTCACTCTTGGTTTTTCTCTCGTCCGAACACCATTATCCAGATTTCCAATAACTTTCTCAGTAGGATGATTCTTCTGAAGATGAGTGAATGGCTGCTTGCGAGGTGAGAGGACATCTTCCACATTATCATCCTCGGTACTCTGATCAGTGACACCACTTGTGACACTGGGTGAAACACTGTTTGGAACACTGGAACTTACTTCATGTAAAGATTCTATAACATCTTCATGAGAAACAGCAGTTACTTCCAGAGAGTCATCGACTTGAACATTTACAGACTCCATGACAATTCGAGTTCTTTTGTTGTAGACTCGATAAGCTCGACTATTAACAGCATATCCAAGAAAAATAGCTTCATTACTCTTGCGATTGGGCTTCCCCTTGTATTCCCTGTCATTCAACACATAACAAGTACTACCAAAAGGATAAAAATAGTTAACAGTTGGAGTTCTACCTTTCCATATTTCATAGGACGCCTTTTCAGTTCCTCCACGAAGATATACTCGATTTATAGTGTAACATGCTGTGTCCATAGCTTCAGCCTAGAATTTCTGTGGAATATTCTTTTCGTGTAACATTACACGTGACATCTCTGCTAGAGTCCGATTCTTTCTTTCCACGGCTCTGTTTTGCTGAGGAGTTTTAGGTGCAGAGAATTCAAGAGCTATTCCATGCTGATTATAGAAATTCGAGAAATCAGAATTTTTGAACTCTCTGCCATGGTCACTGCGAATCCGAACTATCTTCACAATAGAACAACCATTTTCTCGCTGAAGACCAGTACACAATAATTTGAAAGCATTGAATGTGTCAGATTGTTCTCGAAGAAATTCCACCCATGTATATCGAGAAAAGTCATCAACAGTTACATAAACATATCGTTTTCCTCCAATACTCTCTGTGGGCATAGGACCCATCAAATCCATATGCAATAGTTCAAGCACACGAGTTGTTCCTAGTGTCTGCGACTTGGGATGTAACACATTGGTTTGCTTTCCTATCTGACAAGGTCCACACACCCTATCTTCATCAAATATCAGTAAGGAGATCCCACAGACAGCTCTCTTAGAGACAATTTTCTGTAGCATCCTCATATTCACATGACCCAATTTTCGATGACATAGGACAGAATCTTCCATGTTTGATCGAAGACATGTAGATGAGGCAGAGATGAGATAACAATTGTCTGAAGATCTTACTCCTTCCACGATGCATATGTTGTTATGATCAACCACCTTACACTTTCCCTTAGTGAAGTTCACATCTAGATCTTGATCACACAAATGACTAATGCTGATCAAATTCGCCTTGAGACCATTTATATACCAGGAGAACATTCTCCAGTTTTGGTAACCATGACACATTTAGAGTACCTTTTCCTATGACACGAGCCGTGACACCATTTTCAAATGTTACTTTTCCCATACTTCCGAATACAATATTCTTCAAAAACTTCTCATCACCAGTCATATGGCTGGAACACGCATTGTCAAATTACCACTCATCTGTTATGGCAACATTTAGTGAGGTATATGTGAAGTTGCACCTCAACTTAGGCTTCATCACCCAATTATGTTGTGGATCCCTACGAAAAGAAGACTTTCTAGCAGTACCTTGTCTCAAATCAGCGAGATAAATAAAGCATCTGGGACAAATATGTCCGCGACGATTGCAATAATGGCAAATAGGAATAAATCTGTTACCTTTGCCTCTAGAAACATGATAAGAATGATGAGAATTTGACTTTATCACGTTCTTTGCAGTATTCACATGGACTTGCTTCACTTTGAAATTATCCACTGGTAGTGACACGGGTTGTGATGCGAAGCTTTCTCCTTTATATCCCAGTCCAGAGTGATCACCACTGGATTGACCAGTCTTAAGAATTTCATCCAGCTTGGAAGAACCTGAATTTAACATTTTGATACTTTTCTTTATGTGATTCAGCTCACTGGTTAGAGTCTTCACTTCCTCTTGACATACTCTCAGTTTGGTTTCTAAATCTGCATTAGAATTTTGAAGATTGAACCTTTCATTTTGTAGATCTCTAACTTGAGTATGAAGTCGCTGATTTATTTTTAAAAGTTCATTCCACTTATCATGAAGATTCTTGTATTCAACTAGAATATCTTCTTCAGTGGCACAATCTTCATCTTCCTCCCTATATGCCGACATATTTCCGGTGACACCTTATGTATCATCCATTTTCCCACCATGATCTGATTGTTCAGTCTTTGAAGCAAGAGCTACATGATTATTCTGAAAATCCTCTTCTTTATCTGAGTCATCTTCACTCCAAGTTGTGTTGAGAGAATTCCTCTTCTTTCTCAATGTATTTGCACAATCTGCCTGAACATGTCCAAAACCATCACATTCTCTATACTTAATTCCTCTGTTCTTGAATGACTGATCATATGTGAGATTTTCTTCCCTAGACTTTTTATTGGTCACCAATTCATACTTGGAGTTGCTGACACTGGCCTTGACACCTTGATTGTTTCTTCCAAATCGTTTCATGACTTTGCTGAAATTCTTAGATATTAATGCGAGAGAGTCCTCAAGGTCATCTTCATCAGGATTATCTAATTTCTGCATTTCTGCTTTTAAGGCAATCCCTTTGACTTTCTTTGTTTTCAAGTCTACTCAAAAATTTATCTCAAATGTTCTAAGGGATCCCATCAACTCTTCTAGCTTCATCTTTGAGACATCTTTTGCTTCTTCAATGGCAGTAACTTCATAAGCAAAACGTTGAGGCAAGGATCGTAGAGTTTTTCTCACAAGTTTTTCTTTAGAAAAGCTTTCACCAAGTGTAAATGCCTCATTAGCGATATCACAGAGTTTAACATTGAATTCAGCAATACTCTCGTCTTCAAGCATCCTCAAGTTCTCAAATCTTGTAGTTAATATCTGCATCTTTGATAACTTTACAGTTGTCGTCCCTTCATATGTAGTTTGAAGAATTTCCCATGCCTTCTTGGCTAACACACACGTAGAAATCAATCTAAATTGAGCAGGATCAACGCCGTTGAAAATAGCATTAAGAGCCTTTGAATTATTGTTTGCTAAGGCATCTTCTATAGCAGACCAACTTTCTTCTGGCTTAAGAGAATCAACACCATCTGTGGTAATCACTGGGGGCTTCCATCCTATCACAATTGATTTCCAAGTTTTCTCATCAATAGCTTTGATAAAGGCTCTCATTCTGGCCTTCCAATAAGCATAATTATTGCTGTCCAATAGAGATGGACGCATTGTTGAACCTCCTTCCTTCATAGAGTCCATCGCACAAAAACCAAGATCAAGTCCTGCGGATCCCGTTAAGAAACAAAAACGACCCTCTCTGATACCAATTGAAAGATCAAGGTTAAATACGCGGTGTTCTAGTGAGTTGGAACACTAGGTGTGACACCGATAACAAAAGCGATAATAGACAATATTAAAAATGCGGAAAGTAAAGAGACAGGAGGTTGGTAACGCAGTTCGGCAATTGCCTACGTCTGAGGGGCCACTTCCAGAAAGAAACAATCCACTAAGTTCACAAGTTACAAGACACTCGGTCTGACACAAAGTAAGACTCCCTCTTATCTTTGTCACCGCCTCTTCCTAACTTCACACTTGAACAAGATTGTGCGAGCTCCTCTTGACTTGTGTGATTCCTCCCGGAATCCGTGTTATGGCAAGATCCCCTTGCCCACGATGAAGACAAGATCCCCTTGTCAATGGCGACTCCTCCCAGAATCCGTGGTTATCGTAAGATCCCCTTGCCCACGTTTGAACTCTCCCGAGCTCCAAAGCAACCTCCTCCCGAGGCTGAGTTATAACAAAAACCACAAGGATTGCATCTTCAATAATAATGCATTAAGATGCTTCAGCCAACACACTTTGATCAAAGATCTCCAACAAAGAAGTGTGTTCACATTCTTAGAAAGACCGAAAGAATAATCAATAACTCACACAGAAAATACGTGTGGTTGGAAAGATCATATAGGCACACCAAATCTTCCCATGTTTATCTCCAAGATTATTTCCAAATAATTCGAATGGAAAGATGGAAAACTATGTGCCTTCAATGCTTATCTTTTCCAAAGATAAATCTCCAATGATAACTTCCAAGAATATCAAAATAAGCCCAAAAATACCAAGATAGCATTAATCTCCAAATTAATCTTCCTTGCATAGATTGATTTGATTTGATTTATGCTTCCAATAAGATCTTTCCTTATCTTGCCAAAAAATCAATGCCAATTAAAATAAATGCCAACTCCACATATGCATTAACAAGCTCCAAAAATTGCTTGGCAAGTTCTCTGAAATATTTTCTATCCCCTCTAGTATACCTCCAATTAGAGAACATGATCATGAGATTCTCTTGAAACTAAACTCCCAACCCTTTAAACTGAAACCATACAGATATTCCCACTCTCAAAAATCAGAGATTGAGAAACAAGTGGCTGAAATGTTACAGTCTGGAATAGTCACACCTAGAAATAGTCCATTTGCATCTCCGATGTTACTAGTGAAGAAAAAGGATCAAACATGGAGATTTTATGGTGACTTTAGGACTTAACCATCAATGATAGATTTCCAATTCCTAATATAGACGAATTATTGAATGAATTGTTTTGGGCCAAATATTTTTCAAAGATGGATCTTAGATCAGGTTATCACCAAATTAGCCTCAAACTTCGAGGTTAGCATAAATTTGTCTTCCAAACATACCACAGGCACTTTGAGTTTGTTGTTATGCCCTTTGGACGAGTCAACTCTCAAAATAGGACTCTTTTTAAAAAGTGTTCTCAGAATATGATCGTTTTCGATCCCTATTCTAATAATGGGAACTTCGCATTCAGCGAATGCGAAGTCACCAATACATGAAAAAAAAATAAAACAAAAATAAAATAAAAAAATTGTAAAATAATAAATTAAATATAATAAAATTTTAAAATAACGTAAATATAATTATATAATTAAAATATATAAAAATTATAAAAAAAATATATAAAAAAATTGGTCATCCGGACGTCCGGATATCATCCAGATGGACAATTTGTCTATCCGGATGGAGTCTGGAAGTTCGGATGTCATCCGGATGGACAAATTGTTCATCCTGATGGAGTCCGGACGTCCGGATGACCAATTTGTTTATATTTTTTTAAAATTTTTTTTAAATTATCAATGTTAAAAATTAACTTTTTCCAAATAATTTTATATGTACTTTATTTATATAATTACTTTTTTAAATATTAGTTAATATAATTTGTTATAATATTTTTTTTATAAAATCCATAAATGGATCACAATTTTTTCTTAATAATTTTTAATTTTTTTCTATATAAGTATTAAAAATTATTTGCAAGGAAATTTTGTTATTTAGAAACATAATTATATGATTAAATTTATTTTATTTTGTTATAAAAAATTAATTGGAAAAAATATTTGAACTAATTAATTTAGGAAAATTTTGAATTCACACATGTAAATTTTTTTTAAAGTAATTTAAAAAAATTTGAAATGTTTAAAATAAATCAGAAAAAAAAGTTATATGAAAAATATTATAATTACAAAGGAACTTCGCATTTACCAAATGCGAAGTAAGTGACATATGAAAAAAAAATATCTGCACAGAGAATGTTGTATTTCTCTTCTTAGATTGTTAATTATACTGCACATTATCAATTCAACCAAGCATTCACCCATTAGAAACCTAGATTATCACTCACTAGCCAAAAAACTCCATTTCCAATTCACGATCAACAAATTGAAAGATTACACAGTTCATTTCATCAATTGGAAAGAGTTTACCAATTAAGATGTCTCAAAGCTTCCAATTCTCAAAAGGATTGTGGAATGCCTTCTCAAATGCAAGGAGATTTACAATAATCGGAACAAATCCTCAATCGGAATCCAAAATGAAGTTCAAAAGCTAGAGAGAGAAACTAGAGAGAGAAAGTAGATCTTGCAAATTTCTTCCCGCTCTCTCTAGATCAAAAGTTGGTTACAAGTTCAAATCCTAACTAATGGATGAATAATAGTCTCCAGGGATCCCCCTTCATATTAGCTACATTTCCTATATATAGAGTTAGGAAAATGTAACTAGTACGCAACCGTAAAATATCTACATTATTACAAGAGTGTCCTCCAAAGAAATGACTAAAATCAACCCAAGGAGTGAAAATTCGGAGTTTGAAGAAATGCCCAGCATTCCAGCGCCTTTGGGCCATTGCAAATCACGCCTCTGCCATCCTCGTCATCCACGTCGCGCCTTCAGGCTGCTGCTCGTCACGCTTTCGCCGCTCCAAAGTCCAGCTGAAGAATCAGAGTCATTCCACGCCTTCAAGCTACAGACCTTCACGCTTTCAGCATCCATGCAAGTCTTCATGCGCTCCAGTGCTCCAGATTTCACGCCTTTGGTCTTCGGAGCTCCACGCCTTCATCCGCCTGGAAATTCAGAAGCCAACACTTTGCCAATTTCTGCTCACTCAAGCGCTTAACGCTTTATGGCAGCAACTTCCAGCAAAAATCTGACCATGATGCACTGTGCATTAGGGAAATCTTAAAACATGAATGTTATAGCCCTATGTCTTATCTTTCCATAGCCGTTTGAATCACTCATTTCAGAGCTAAGACGAGAGAGTTATGGCCAACTTACTGAAGTGCGACAAAACTGGAAATTTCATGGCAAAATTGCATGGCGAGACCTCGTGGCGAGGTCTCGCCGTGAAGTGTGTGTGTGTGGTGAGACCTCGTGGCGAGGTCTCGCCGTGTAGTGCTTTTGCCGGCGAGGTCTCGCGGCGAGACCTCGCCGTGTATTGTGTTGGCTGGCGAGACCTCACGGTGAGGCCTCGCCAGCTTGTGTGCGAGTGTGTGAGGTTTCAGTGAAGTGAGTGTGAGTGAATTGTGAATAATTGTGGAAATGGTGGTGAGCTTGAGTGTATTAATGTGTAGTGTAAATGTGAGTGAGTGTGAAAATGGTGAAGAAGTGTGTAAGAAGTGTTATGTATATGAGTGGGTGATTGAAGAGTATGAGTGAAATGTTATGCAAATGAGAATAACATACTGTGAGTGTTGCAAAGTTTGTGTGAACAAAGAATGACTTGTGTAATTGAAATGAAATGAACAAAATCTTGTGAAGTTGTGATACTTGTGGTCTAGGCTCCAAGAATCTGGACCAAACAAGCTCCACAAATTCGGATCGTTGTTGAAACAAAACACTCGAACAAACACACAAGAACCGGCGGAATTGCAATCAAGGGAAAAACGGCAAGAAAGACTCGAGTTGAATCAAACCCTCACGTTCTATCACAAATCAATTAAGATTAGCAACTGAATTTATCACTTGTTAAACTGAATCGATTTGTGATAGAACGTGAGGGTTTGATTCAACTCGAGTCTTTCTTGCCGTTTTTCCCTTGATTGCAATTCCGCCGGTTCTTGTGTGTTTGTTCGAGTGTTTTGTTTCAACAACGATCCGAATTTGTGGAGCTTGTTTGGTCCAGATTCTTGGAGCCTAGACCATACGTATCAATTGGTATCAGAGCACAAGTTGTTGCCCAAAAATTTTAGGTTAACCCGTTTTATTTCTCTTTCGCAAAATTTCTGTTTTGTGCGTCTTTTCTGCCCGTTTTTAATGTCCATTCTGCTGAGTCTTTTGCGTCCTCATTGCTGCAGTATTAGTGTCTTATTTGCTGTCTAAATTCGTGCTTAATTCAGTCCCAAAATCTGTCAAAAATCGCATGCAACATTGACTTGAAATTCTGCCCGAAATCTGCCCAAATCCTTGTTTAGCGTCTTTGCGATTTGTGTGTTGTTTCTTGCTGTTTTTGTGTTGCGTTTCTTGCTGTTTTTCGTGTCAATATTCTGCATTGTCTTGTTCATCATCATAGTGTGGAATTCTTGAAGTTTTCTTTGCTGATTTCACGTCAAAATATTGCTAGGGTTTAGTGTCTAAAAACTAGGGTTTCTAAACTAGGGTTTCTCGGTCCAAAATTCATAACTTTCTTGATTTTGATCCGAATTGCTTTCTTTCTTTTGTGTTAGATTCTCTATCATTGACTACCATAGTCTTGAGTTTTGATTCAAACTTTTCTACCATCTCAAAAGACAAGTTCCTTGAACACTTTCTTGAACTTCTTGATTTTCTTGAAAATCCAAAGTTGTCCAAATTTGAATCTTGCAGCCATATTCTTGATCCTTGTTGAAAATCTTGAATATTTTGTGAAAGTGGCACATACAAATTCCTTTTCCTTGGTGAGATATTAAAGTTTG
The DNA here is from genome assembly GCA_016586305.1 of Ophiorrhiza pumila. NCBI lineage: Eukaryota > Viridiplantae > Streptophyta > Magnoliopsida > Gentianales > Rubiaceae > Ophiorrhiza > Ophiorrhiza pumila. The sequence continues at coordinate 15,778,920 of BLIW01000006.1, forward strand.
ATAATTTTAAGGTTGTTAAGGTTAAGACAAGAAGACAAAACATTATAAACCTTAAATCCTAGGTTGTTGTCTTCAAACATTAAACCTAAGTACTTTGTACTAGGTTCTTGTCTTAAAACCTTAAAGTTCGCATTGTTTAAGGTTCTTGTCCGAACCTAGTAGTCTTTGATTGTCCAAGGTTGGTGTTCAAAACCTTAAAAGTTTACTTTTGTCTTGTAGTTGTCCGAACAAAAAAAAAAAAAGAGACCGTATAAAAAAAAACGGTCAATTCAAAAAAAAAGAGAAAAGAACAAAAAAATATATTAATTCGGACTTTGCATTATTTATTTCTGTTATTTATTTTTCTTTTAATTATTTAATTTTAGTTGAAGAACACATTGTTCTTGAGTTTGTTACTTGAAAACCACCTTGGATTAAAAGTGCCATAACTTTCTCAATACAAATCGGAATTAAGTGATTCAAAAGCCATTCTCTTCATCTTTGAGTCTAGTTTCTGAATTTCATAGTTTCTGGTGGTAAATCAGTTTGTAACCCACACGTGTTCTAAACTTCTTAGACGTGATTTCTTTGTTAACTCTCTTGATTTTTCTTGTGAAAGTTTTGTGTGGAACTTGTTGATTGAGATTTTGCTATTTAAGTAATTGAACTTGGTGAGTCTTAATCATCCCAACACATTCATTAATTGAGAGTTTTAGCTAGGATAAACAAGAGAGAACACTACCTAAATAGAGTGGAGAGTACCTACTACCCAATAGTGAGGAACCCTAGAGGTATATATACATATATTTTTGTGTTTCTTTACTAATTTGCAGGTACCAATAGAGGAACAAAAAGGTGGTAAACCAATCACCGAGGCCGAACAAAAGTTCGCCAATGAGGTCCTATTCAACATGCTTCAAAAGATCAATCTCCGCCTTGATAATTTGGAGTCATCATCTAAAAGCTCCACATCAAGGAAGCTTAAGTTTGAAGAACATGATGAGTCCGATGATGATAATGATGATGAAAAAGAGGAGGAGTACACGAGCTCTTCAAAAGGTGAAAAGTCTAAAGTTTCCATTGAGTCTGTTAAACTCACCATCTCTACCTTTCATGGCAAATCAGATCCCGGAGCTTTCTTTGATTGGGTTCGAGATTTAGAACACTTCTTTGAAGGTAGTGATGTCCCCGAGAAAAAGCAATACCGAATTGCTTTTATGCACCCTTAAGGATTATGCTAGTCTTTGGTGGGATCAAGTTGTTCGAGCTAGAAGACAAGATGGTGAAAGGCCAGTTAAAACTTGGAATCAAATGAAGGCAATCATGAGGAAGAAGTATGTTCCTTCACATTATAATAGAGAGCTCAACCAAAAATTGCATACCCTTGTGCAAGGTAGCCGAACAGTTGAAGATTATTACCATGAGATGGAAGCTTTGATGATAAAAGGCAATATTCATGAAGACCCCGACACAACCATTGAGAGATTCCTTAGAGGTATGAATTCCGAATTGGCTTATGAAGTTGATCTTCAAAGTTACATTGATATTAATGAACTTGTTCACAAAGCTATCAAAATTGAGAAGCATATGAAGGGTAAAGGGCAAAATTTCCAACAACCATTGCCGCCTTGGAGGAGAGATCAAAAACCGAATTTCACCCCTCCACAAAAGCCGAAAGTCTTCACCCAAAATCAGCCTCAAAACACTTCAAATAATGCTCCCAAAACAGTCCGCCAACTTGCTGAATCTTCAGCCAAAACAACTCCAAAACCGAATGACAGATTGAGGGACATTAGATGTTATAAGTGTCAAGGTTATGGCCATTATCAAAGTGACTGCCCAACTAGAAAATTGATGATAATTCGTGATAATGGAGAGGTTGAAAGTGATGAAGAATGTGCCGACATGCCACCACTTGAAGAGAAGTACCAAAGTGAGGAAGATAGTGAAGATCTTACTACATATGATGTTGGTGAATTCTCTTTAGTTACTCGCCGAGTCTTGAGTGCACAACTACTAGTTGAAGATGATTTGTCTCAAAGGGAAAACATATTTCAATCTAGATGCATGGTTCAAGGTAAAATTTGTAGTGCGATTGTTGATAGTGGTAGTTGTACAAATGTGGCAAGCACATTATTTGTTAAGAAGCTAAACTTGACTTGCATGAAACATCCAAATCCATATAAGCTTCAATGGCTTAATAACACTGCCGAGAATAAGGTGACTAAACAAGTTAAATTTTCTCTAACCATTGGAAAGTAAGTTGATGAATGAAAGAAAGTTTTTAGCTTGCTAAAAATTGAGATTAACTCTTTGAGTTGTCCAAAGCCTTGGAGAATTATTTAATTGTCCATTGTAGAAGATTACCTTTAGCGTAACCTATAGGTGACTTCACCATTGTTCTTTATTTAAAGAGCAGGCCAAATTAACTTGTTTAACTAATTGAATTTTCATAAGTTAAATTGAGTTCGTTTGTATTAAAAATGTGGGGTTTGATTTACTCATTCTTGGCGTTTTTCCCTTGAATCTTCATCCACCCGAGTTCTTGTTGTTTGTGTGTCTTGGAATAACCTTTGTACAGCACGATCCTACATCTTGAAGATCGAATTTGGTCCAGGAGCAAGAGCCTCGATCAACCATTCGCATCAAGTTGGTGATGTAAAGATGAATATGTGAAATCCAAATACAAAATATGAAAGAATGTTGGTGTTTTTGTAAAGTGTTCGCACAAACTGAATGATGAAATGCAAAATCAAATACTTAAAACATGAAATGAGTGGTAGTGAGCAAAGATGATGTTAAATGTGATTGTTGAGTGAAATGCATAAGAGTGAAGTGTTGATGTGCGGCGAGGTCACCTCGCCGCATACGTGTGTGCGAATGGTGCTAGTGTAGTGCGAGTGTAATGCTGAGTGGGTGCAAGAAGTGAGTGCTCGTGTGTGGTGAGAGTGTTGCGGCGAGGTGGCCTCGCCGCAACATGTGCGCAAGTGAGCATGTGCGTAGTGTGCAGTGAATGCTGTAAGGTGTGTGCGAATGAGTGCAAGAGTGTTGCGAGAGATTGTTGAGGTGAGTGTGTGAGTGCTAGTGTTAATGTGCGAGGGTGTTGTGCGGCGAGGTGATCTCGCCGCACAAGTGTGTGCGGGTGTGTAATGCTAGTAGTGTGCAATGAATGCGAATGTTGTTATGTGTGTGTGAGTGATGATATGCGGCGAGGTGACCTCGCCGCATGAGTGTGTGCGATGAGCTTGTGCGAGTGAAGTACGGCGAGTGCATAAGTGTGCGAGAGTGATGTGCGTTGTAGTGTGCGAGTGATTGTGCGAGAGTGCTGTGTGGTGATTGCCAAGGATGCTAAGCCAGAAAGACAACCAAGTTCCATGCCAGATTCAAGTAGCCTAGCCTCTGAATTAGCTTTTCCAGTAAACATGAAAGTTGTAAAGCTTTCTTTGGGCTTTCTATAGGTTCAAGAATCATCCTCATTGGGTACCTAAAACTCAAGATATCGTCAAAATACCAAACTGTGGCAGAAAGATAAAACTCTATCAACTCCTAATCCAAACCCAACAAAGATGCTTTCGTTTCTCATGTTTGCACACAGAATTTGGAGAATGGTAAAACATGGAAATTGAAGTACAAACCAAGCGCTTTTCAAATCATCCAAGATCTCCTCATTTGGGTTAGAATTGAAAGAGTTATTCACAAAACATATTGCACACTCAAAACTGCCAAAAACCCTAATTTGACCGAATAATGCCTTTTAAGTTCCTTTATTTTCCTTTTACCATTTTTTACTTCATTTATCATCACTTTCACTCTTTTTGCATAATTTCAACATTACAAACTAGTTCACCCTTTCTTTGTACAAACAACACAAATCACCACTTATTTGCATCAAACACAAGACAAAAGCCAAGAGATTTAGCATAAAATAGTTGGTATAAAACCAACTCATCAGGAGTCTACAATCCCTATTCTCCCTTCAAACAACATAATTTCACCACTCATGTTTGCATTGAAGGCAAAGTGACGGGTTGTGCACATTTACTGTAATCATATCCATTAAAAAAAACAAATTTTTGGATAGAGTTGTGACATGCAAAGGCTAAAGGCTCACTGTAAGAAGTTTTCTCAAGGTTTTAACAGTTCTAACAATTGCAAACATCCATTAACAACACAAAATCCCCACTTGCACTCAAGACCTCAAGGTAACATGCTTCACACTTTTTTGCAATTCCCGTTTTAATTAATGCTTCAATTGTGTTGCATTGTACTCATTAAGTGTAGTTGCCTTGTTATGTTGGTGTTTTGATGGATAATCACTACTTTGTTAATAGATTTGACATGAACTTGTAGGATGCACTCTACATGTTTGACAAAATATCTCAAGTTACTCTAAGCTTCTAAATGCTACACTACTTAGTTCCGATCATACATGGAATTTCCTAGGAGATGTTTGTAATGAGTTCATGACTAGACACACATGTGCAATGTAGTGCACTTGGCCATGAATGCTGGTATTAGTGTAAATATGTGATAAGTATATATATTAGGACATCATGCCCACACCATTCCACGTTGGAAATTGGTGAACAATTACACAAACTCACATTGCAAACAGTTTCTTATATAAATATTAATTGTTTTACCACACTCAGCACATGTCAATTATATTAAACTTTGTTTATTGTAGGATGTCGGCCACAATGAATTTTGTATATGCACTTTATGTTCTAAATTTGTGCTTCAATTGTGATCTGTTGTACGAAGTAAGTGTAATGAACTGTTCGTGGTGTTGATTGGTGTGCATAAACACTACCATTTTCATAAGAATTCACATGAACAATATATGCACCCTAGGTATTTGACAAAATGTCTGAAAGGAGTTTATGTTTCTAAATGCAGTATGGTTAGAACGCGTGAAGGCCGTAGTGGTACAGCTGGCGGTAGAGGAGGTCAGTCCACGGGCAGATTAGGAGGTGGAGATGGCGGAGATACGTTTATAGAATTTGAAGGTGGATCTTTTACAACTGAGGAAGCCGTTGATTTCTACAAAAAAAACCTCCAACAAAGCTATATGTGGAGGTAAATGGTGCAATACATCCAATTTCGTTCATGGTTTTGAATCGATTATAGAAACTTTTACTGCATTGGGTTGGTCAAAACTGTTGGTAATTTCTAATAAGTACGACAAAAAAATTAGTCAGGGAGTTTTTCTCCAATATGCAAGAAAAGGATGGGCTGTTGCTTACAGTGGTTAAAGGTTGTCGAATCCGTTTTGATGCGGTATGGATCAATACATTCTTGGAGTGCCCAAATGTCGATAGTGAACACTTTGCGCCTTCAAAATGGAGTCCCATTATTGTGAAAAGTGATTTGAATGAGTTTTTTCGAGACTTAGATGGGGTTGAGCTTGGGTTGAACAACTTGGACATGACATATTTTACCCCATGTCATCGAGTATTATATCACATCATCACTAGTATTCTTGCACCTACACAGGGTCATAAAACAGATATTAGCCATGTCAGTCTTCACCTATTTTATGGAATAATGCGAAAGATTCCGATAAATTACGGTGCATTTTTCATAAAATACTTAATGTACTGTAAGTTAAAAACACAGCATGGATTATGTTTTGGAAGGATAATAACTAGAATTCTAGATGCATATAAAATTACATTGGATGACGATCTGGCTTTGCTCCCACCGGCTTTGACATAATAGATGATGATTGCTTTAGACGTATGCAAATGATCAATAGTGGGAATAAGTGGATATATAAAAAATCCAAAATGCGTAATTGTGGTGTTGATATAATGTCGCGTATTGGAGAGTATATATATGATGACATAGGTACGGTTCACATAAGTACTGATAGGCGGGGAGGAGAAAATAAAGCCGGACCAAGCATCCGTGAAGGTTGGCGGGAAGGAGAAAATGAAGCCGGTCCAAGCAGCATGCAAGGTGGTAGAACAACGGACATAGGAGTCATGGATGTATTGATGCAATTGCAGTCAAACATGCAGTCAAACTTTCACACAATGGATAGAATGATGAACATGATGAAAAGAAAGATTACCAAGATGAACAAGAAAATCAACCTATGCAATGCAAAGGTTGACCACCTTATGACGAAAAAGCAAACGGCTTCTTTTATGGCTTTCATGGAGAACCAAAAGGACACCGATAGTCAAGAGGATGATGTACATGAGCAAGAGGAAGAGGGAGATGAACAAGAAGAAGAAGGGAGATCGAAAAAAAAGAATGATAAGTTGTAGTTCAATATTTATTCATATGTATTACTACATTGAATGCACACAGTGTTCATTAATTTTAGATTATTTATTACTACTTCCACTATTAAATTGCATTAATACAATTAAATTGTAATTACAATGTATTTCGTAATTTTGTCCAATGCCTTAACTAATACTCTGGCTTGCTTCTTTTAGAACTTGTGAATGGCGTTGTCCAATGCCTTAACTATGCCTACATATTAAATTAAAGATTAAAGATAATAAAATGTAATAAAAAATGCTAATCAAATATAATAAGAAAGTAGATAAGTTTTTCGAAATATAATTAAATATAATCAATCAAATATACAAAATATACAAATCTAATCATAATTAGAATATAATATTATATATGATTAATTAAATAATATTATACACGACTATACAATTACAATTCAATTACAATACTATATATGTTTTAGTGTTAGTCTTTAAATTCAATTAAAATTCTTCTTAATTAATTAATTCTTAGTATATAAAATATATAAATACAATTACGATTAGAATGTAATATTATACATAATTAAAAGCATGTTGATGTTTTAGTGTTTTACTATTTTAATCTTTATATTCTATTAAAAATCTTGATAATTAATTAATTTGTGGTATATAAAATATAAAATCCAATCAGAATTAGAATATAATTAATATTATACATGATTAATTAAAATAAATTATAATTAAAATATACAAATTCTGCATTTTTTTTCAGCATTTTCCGGCGTGCCGGAGAGATCTCCGTCGCGCCGAAAATGCAGATTTTTGGGAATTTTTTTCAACATTTTCCGGCGCGCCGAAGAGCTCTCCATCGCGCCGGAAAATGCTGAAAAAAAAATTTCCAGAGACCTCATCTGATCTCCGTCGCGCCGGAAATTGCTAAAAAAAAATTTCCAGTGAGCTCATCTGATCTCCATCGCGCCGTAGAAGTCCTCCAGCGCGCCGCTGAAAAAAAAAATAAATTGTGACTTAAAAAAACGGGCAGAATGCCTCCATTCCCAAAACAACTCAAGAACAAACCCTTTTCCTACTCCAATTTTCTCTCAAATCACCATCACACCCACACACACTTTCTTTGATCTTTCTTCAAACATTCGAACATTAAATCATCTCAAGGAGTTTTCAATTCATCTTTGCACTTCAAAACCAAAATTCCACCATTCAAATTTGGGATTGAAAGGAAGTGACGATTTTGTGCCATTAATTTCCTTCACACCTTTAGGTAGTTTTGTGGCATTTCAAAGCTAGGGAATCATTGTGGGCATTCTTTACAACGTCTTGAAGGTTTCCAAACATCCATTAGCAACCCTAAACTTCACTTGCAATTAAGAACTCAAGGTAACGTACTTACCTCTTTTGTTCAAATAATTATGTTTGTAAATAACAAAATTTCCTTGCAAATAATTTTTAATTCCTATATAGAAAAAAATTAAAAATTATTAACAAAAAATTGTGATCCATTTATGGATTTTATAAAAAAAAATCATTACAATAAATGATATTAACTAATATTTAAAAAAGTAATTATATAAGTAAAGTACATATAAAATTATTTGGAAAAAGTTAATTTTTAACATTGATAATTTAAAAAAAATTTAAAAAAATTGGTCATCCGGACGTCTGGACTCCATCCCAATGACCAATTTTTTAAAATTTTTTTCAAAAATTTTTATATATATTAATTATATAATTATATTTACGTTATTTTAAAATTTTATTATAATTAATTTATTATTTTACAATTTTTTTATTTGATTTTTGTTTTATTTTTTTTTCATGAATTGGTGACTTCGCATTCGCTGAATACGAAGTTCCCATTATTAGAATAGGGATGGACCCTATTCTGATAACACTTTTTAAAAAGAGTCCTATTTTGAGAATTGACTCCCTTTGGACTCACCAATACTCCAGCCACTTTCCAATCACTCATGAACCAGATTTTTCAACCCCATTTACGGAAGTTTGAAAAATGCACTTGGAGACTGTTCTTTCAGTTCTTAAAGATCATTAGTTGTATGATAAGCTTTCTAAGTGTTCATTCGCTCAATAAAAGATTGATTACTTGGGACATGTCATCTCAAAGGAAGGGATGAGTATGGATGGAATGAAAGTCAGTGCTGTGAAGAAATGGCCTATTCCCCAGAATATCAAAGAGCTCAGGGTTTTTTTAGGATTATCTGGTTATTACAGAAGATTCGTGAGGAATTATGGGCTGATCAGTAAACCCATTAAAAATTTATTAAAAAAGGACAGTTTCTTATGGTCTGTTGAAGCTACTAATGCCTTTGAATCCCTAAAACTATCCTTATGTTCAGCTCCAGTTCTGAGATTATCTGACTTCTCAAAACCTGTGGTGGTTGAGACTGACGCATGTTATAAATTAAGGAATAGGTGCTGTATTGTTACAGAGAGCCATCCCATTGCATTTCTCAGCTAAGCATTACGACCAAAAAAATTGCAGATGTCTATCTATGAAAAGTAACTGCTGGCTGTAGTCATGGTTGTGACACATTGGAGACATTTTTTGGTAGGTTACCATTTTATTATTAAGACAGATCACCAAAGTCTGAAATTTTTGTTGGTACAAAAATTATCCAATACACTGAAGCATAAGTGGTTAGCTAAACTTTTGGTAATGGACTATGAGATGCAATTTAAAAAGGGCTCTGAGAATGTTGTGGCTGATTCACTATCAAGGACATGGAAATCTGAACAATTTACAAACAGTACTCAACATTTTGCACTTATGGAACATCACACTCAGGACTTACAAGAAAGAGATTGAGATTCTCTTCAAGACACAACAGACTCTACTACATTATTGGCTATGTCAGCTACACAGCCAGCTTAGATCCAGGACATTGAAAGAAGTTATGAGAGTGATGAAGAAACTCAGAACCTTATTGTACAAGTGTTATTTTCCCCAGATGACTATCTCCAATATAAATACTGTGATGGACTCCTGAAATTTCAACACAAAATATTTGTGGGATCTGCTGGAAATATCAGACAAAATGATACAAATGATACATACTTTAACAGTAGGAGGACATTCATGACAGCATGTCAGCTTTCAGAGGGCTAAAGTGTTATTCCATTGGCCACACATGAAAGAAGACATTGCTCAATACATCAGGAAGTGTGATATATATCAAAGGAGCAAACATGAAGCAGTTCCATACCTGGGATAACTTCAGTCTTTACCTTTCCCCGAAGAGTTTGGTGATATATTTCCATGGACTTCGTTGAATTTCTGAGGGTTATGATTCAATCTTGGTGGTCGTTGATAGGCTTACCAAGTATGCTCACTTCGTGCCTTTGCTTCGCCCTTATACAACAGCTAATATTGCGAAGATCTTTATCAATCAGATATTCAAGCTATATGATCTACCAGGCGTTTCACCAACATTTTTTGGCAACTTTTCAGGCTACTTTGAGTTAAGACTCTCCTCAGCTCTTCCTACCATCCACAAACTAATGGACAAAGTGAGAGACTCATTCAATATTTAGAGAATTATCTGAGATGCATGACTGGAGATAGACCTCCACAATGGTCAAACTGGCTCCCTACGGCAGAGTGGTGGTACAATACATCATTCCATTCTAGTATTCAAATGTCACCTTTTGCTGTCTTGTAATGATACCAACCCTTGCTACTCCCCATCAGACCCTATTTTGATACCATTGTTCCCGCAGCTTCCAATATGTTACAGGATCGACAACATATGTTACAGTTATTGAAGGATCGCCTCCATAAAGCTCAATTTGGAATGAAACAACAGGCTGATAAGGGGAGGACTGAAAGATCTTTTGAAGTATGAGATCAAGTTTATCTGAAACTGCAACCCTATAGACAGACTTTAGTAACATGACGAAGAAACTTGAAGCTCTTTGCCAAGTATTATGGTCCCTTTACCATAACTACAAAAATTGGACATGTGTCTTATCAATTACAGCCTTCTGCAGGTTTGCTTATTCACCCAGTTTTTCATGTATCATTACTTAAGAAGTAGTTGGGAGCGTAACACAACATCACGCCTTCTTTATCTCAACTCACAGAGGAGGATCAGTTTAGAGTGGAGCCTGAAGCAATTCTTAAATGGAATGATTAGTGAAGTGGTCAAGTCTACCAGCAAAAGGATCGACTTGGGAAGATAAAGAGTTTTATAGAAGCTCAGGTCCCTGCATTTGTGCTTTGAGAACATGGCTTGTTTCATGGAGGAAGGATTTGTTACGCTTTCAAGATTGGAATTTACACTTTCAATATAACATAGAGTTGTTGTTAAATGGTTAAAATCTTTGTCGTTCTATTAATTGTATAATTCAGAATATTAGATACAGCTGCTCCAAGTGGCACATTCTGATTGGATCTGAAACGAATAAAGATACTTAGCAGACAGAATATGGTGGTTCTGGAAAATGACATTGTAATTCTTTTCCCCTCAATATCAACATCTTAATTCTTTTCTCTCTTTCTGTTTTCTTCATTTTTTTGGGTTTCTGCTTAACAGGTTATGAGTAGAGAGTATAGCCTTCCATAATTTATGCTTTCATAGTTACATCATAAGTTTTATGCTTATTACTATTTTTTTGTTGATAGTACGTGTCGTACTAAATATGTTATTTCAGTTGTTATTTTGACGGGGATGCCCTTTTAAATAGTATTGTAGAATTGCTTTAGACTTTAATTTGAATCTTTTGTCTGAGCAATTTTTTTTTTTTTTTTTGGATTTTGATATTTCTTAATTTTTGAGGTTTACTCTACTATATTTAATTTGAATCCTCGGCCTCGGAAATTTGTTGCATTTTGATTTTTGTTAATTTTGTGAGATTTATACTATTATATTTGTTTGTATGCATTGGTGGTGATAGGTTGACATGTTGATTTGGTTAGCATCTAGATATTGATTGTAGAAATTTTTTCAGGATATAGACTTGAAATGGTCTCATCCAAGAGAGAATTTTGAAGTTTGGTCAGTGATAGAATATCACTCCTGGACTAAGATTCTTTTGATTCCACTTCGTTTGAAAAATTATTCACTTGCATTGGTTGATTGCCAAATGGTAATTTTTTGTTTAGGTGGTCTCCTGTAAAACAAATTCATATATGTATGGTGAGTTAATTATAATTTCAACGTGTGATAAAAGTGTCATAAAATTATATCACAATTTTAAAAGTAATTAATTATGCATTTCATATATTAACCACACCTTATTTATATATATATATATCAAGTGAACCAGTTTTAGAAAGTGAGAATTTATGACAGTCTATAATTGCATACTTACTAGATTAGTGGTTTTAGTTTGAAAGTTGTAACATAGGTGAAGATTTTATTTTCTCCCGCCTGTAACTCATCCAATAGTCTATTGTAAAAGTTTATTAGTTTAGGAGTTACAGTATGTTTTTAAATTGTGTGTTCCAACACGGCTTAAGCTACTATAATATTTTTTTCTTTTAGTTTGATAATCTCTTCTACACATTGCCATTTGATGAGGTATGATTTTTGCTTTAGTTTAATCTCTTGTATACATTGCCATTTGATCATGAATTGATGAAGCAAAAGTTTCGGATTTTGTCATTTGGTCATGATTTTTGCCTATACATTGCTATTTGATGTAGCATGGATTTAAGGGAATTGTCCACTTTAATTGGTTTTGGTTGGATAGTTCATTCCAATCTATTTAATTTTAACTTAGGTCTAGATAGGTGAGATGGGATTGTCTATTTAAGATTACTCTTTATTATTCTGTCAAATATTTAAAATTGTGTCATTTCACTAAAAGTAGAATTAAAATCACGTTGTAAGATTTACTCACACTTTGGTTAAAATTTAATAATTACGGATTTGATTTTGGTGATATTTATGATTTTAATCTCTAGTTTTAATGAAACGACATCGTTTTGAGTATTGGACAAGATTCACTCACACTGGGGTTAGAACTTAATAATTGTATATTTGATTTTAGTAATATTTATACTTTTAGTCTCTAATTTTAATGAAACGATATCGTTTTAAACATTTCATGGAATTAGATATGATAAAAGGATACGATATCTGCATTGGTGGGGTGAGTACCAACCTTGTAAATTAAAACACTTCTTCTAAATGATCTTATTATTCGACGTGGAATATTCATTTTTTATTTTTCCATTCACTTATATGTGGTTTTCATTTAAACAAGAAAGTTTCCACTATTTTATTTGAAAATAATGTTTTATGCACTGTTTAACTGAAGGAAGGATAGATAAAAAGCGTTAGAACAAAACACATTTCACCAAAATTCTTTTCCACCCATGATCTTCAGAATAATGGTGAATTTTATGTTCAACAAATCCGCTTGAATGATAATTTTATGAATTTGTTCACTAAATCACTACCGACTTCAACATTTGAAATTTTGATTTATAAGATCGGAATGCATTGACTGAAAGATGTCATTGGATGTGCTCAAGAGGAAAAGTAAATTACACACTATACTCTTTTTTCTTTAGCTAAAGCATTTTTTTCTATTACGATTTTTCCTAGTAAGGCTTTCAACAAGGCAGTGTCATATATGGAAAATGTACATTTTTTTCACTAGATTTTTATTCCATTGAGTTTTTTCTAACAATATTTTAACGAGACATTTTTCTTAAAGATGGACATCCAATGAGGAATGTTATGAATAATTGCAAATGTCCATTCATATACCCCATTTTCACCCCATGATATATCATTATTTTGTAACTTTCATAATGCCTTAATTTCAATGTAACTCTTGTATGGGCATTATTACCTACAGTAAACCGTACACCTATAAATAGAGGTTAATTCTTACTATATTTTCCTCTATTTTCTCTCTATTTTTCTTGCATAGATTTGTATTTGTTACTTACATTTTCTCCACTACTATAACCATATTCTATACTTCTAGTTATAGTTTTACAGTAGTTGTAACAGAATATTATATCTCTACTTTCTAGTAGCAGTATAACAAATTGTTACATACAACTTAAATTTTATTAGGATGATCTTGATAAACCATTTGTCAAGTTCCAATCATTCAATGCTATGTAAGCTTTTTTTTTAATATTTCACCGTAGTAATAATATACCCCACTTATACCATATAATTAACTAAAATAAAACACTAAATTTGTCGTAAAAAAATTAAACTCCACTAAGATGATAAATATCTATATAGATCATCAAAAAAAAATTAATTTGCACTAACATCATTAATCTCTCTCTAACTCCTTGATGATCGGATCCTATTTTTAAGATTATATTGTGTTTATTCTGTCTATCACCAAAATTAAATCTACAATTATTAACCCCTAATCCAAATGTAAGTGAAGTCTACGATATGATTTTAATCCCAATTTTAATGAAACGATATCATTTTGAGTATTGGACAATATATGATATAAGTGAGATGTATTATTATGGTGGAATATTAAATATATTCTTACATAGTACTCAATGATCGAATGATTAATCTTTGTTAAACACCAACCATTCAATGCCATTTAAGTTTTTTTTTAGTGTTTCAATGTAATAATAATACATCTAACTTATACCATATAATTAACTAAATTAAAACACTAAATTTATCATAGAAAAAAATTAAATTGCACTAAATGGTCATAAATCTCTCAATAGATTATCAAAAAAAATTGCGCAAAGAGGATAAATCTCTCTATAACTCCTCAATGGTCGGATCTTGTTTTTAAGATTATGTTGTCTTTATTCCGTCTATCACTAAAATTAAATTTACAATTGTTAACCCTTTTCTCGAATGTGAATGAGCCTTCGACATAGTTTTAATCTGAGTTTTAGTGAAACGATGTAATTTTGAAGTCATTTTGATTGTTGGACACTGGACAGTATATGGTATCGATGATTGGACACTATAAAGTATAAGTGAAGTATTTTATTATTATGGTGGAACATTAAAAAAAGAAATCTTACATAGCGCACTGGAGGAACATACTTGGGACTAGTTCTATAAATAAGGGACAAAGAGCCTTAACTATTTAACTACATTCAATTCTTAATTCACTAGTTTCTATATATCAAGAAAACAATACATACTTTTAATTAATCTCTATAATTTCGAGTCAAATCCTTTTTTCTAGGTTTTAGTTGATTAATAATTCCGTTTTTTATGTTAATTATTTTTAGGGTGTTGGAATTTAATTACAATGTTTATATGCATTAAAAAAAATTAATGCAGAATTTGATAATTTTAGAAAGAAAGATAATTGTGCTAAAAGAAAGGGATGAAGAGATCAATTTGTACTGGATTTGGGCAATGGAGATTTACGTTCAATAATTTAGAAAGATTTGGAGATTACTTGAAGTCTTGAAGAATTTGATTTGGAAGAAAAGACAATATCCAAATTTAAAAGGAGATAATTAGGAGATATTTTATTAAATGGTTGCATCACTCCTATTTTTAATAAGCTATGTGACATATTAGGATTGATTTTATTATATTTTAGAAAAACTTCTATATTGATTCAATTTCTTTAAAGATTTGTTTCCTAGGCTTAATAACCTTTCTCTATATAAAGAGAAGTAGTACGTACTGAGTAGTTTTTTAGAGAGTTTTCTTTAATATAGTTTTAATAGAGTAGTTAGTTTTTAGAATAGTTTAGTTTTAACTTTTTATTACGTATTTTGTTTCACTACAATGAGAGTAATTAATAGAGTTTTTCTTTTAGTCTTCAAATTGCAATTAATTTCCATTTAAGAATTTTCTCATCACGTAAGAGTTATTTTCGAGTATTTGATCATGCATTAATTACTTTATTGCATGTCTCTAGTCTTAGTTTAATTTTCTTTGTTTTCGTCAAAGTTTCCTGTGCGTCAACGTCAGAATTAAAATGGTGATTGCTTCAGAATTAATTGGTTGCTTCCTTAATTAAATTTATTATCATTAAAGTCTAAAATTAAATTTTAGTTTTAGTTTTCGTTAGAGTTGTAGTTAGAGTAGTGTTTAGTTTTCATAGTATTCTGTATTAAAGTACTGTCTTTTGCATTCTTACTCTATTGTTTAAATTTAGTGAATGGATAGTGTAGTGTGAACAGGACCATGCTGATAAACCCCTCTATATGTATTTGGGTTATGGAAAGACACTGCCACTCAATAAGAATCATCATCCACCACGACCAACTCCAAAACCTCTACCTAATTTCTTATGATTCTTGCTTTCTTGGTCTAGCTAATGACTTTAAATCAAGGCGTTGGAAGGCAACCCAATTTTTTTTTCACTATTCATTCATTTTAATTCTAGTTTTATTTTTCAATGATACTTTTGATTTTTCTTATTTCAGATAACATCTATTTGTAGCAAATAAAGGACTCTATTTACTCAAACGGTGGCCAATAGTAGTTCCAAGTTAATATATTTGGTATTGTCAAACTCAGCATCATCTCTAGCACTATTATTCAACTGCTCATTAGCCAAACCCGAGAAGAAGATAATTCATACGACATGGTGGTTTTGTTATCATCTCCCTTATTTTTTTTCTGTCGTATTTGATGTTATTTAGTTTTGTGGTTTGATTGTTGAAACTTCACTCATTCTTATTTTCTTGCTTGAGATCAAGTAAGGTTTAAGTGTGGAGAAGTAGATCTTATGTGTTTCGTAATTCTTTTTGTTGTGTATTATTTTTAAAAAAAATTAAAATATTTATTTGGTTTCTATTTTGAAAAGATTCATTTCTTTTATTTTTCTTAGATAAAAATAAATATAGAGTCAGTTTTTAAATTGTGTAAAAAAAGTATTATTGTCCAAAATTTCTATTATTAGGTGTTATTCATAAAAATTTGGAACTTGGTATGCAAGTTTTGGTTGAATCATTTGTGTTCAAATATATGCCTTTGTATGATTCAAATGAAGATGAATATATAATAATGAACTATTATTGCCTACTTAAAGAGAGGATTTGAGCCTAAGCATCCAAAACCGCTTTTTGGTATTTAAATGAATTTTTTCTTGATGAGAGAATAATTATACTTGATTTTTATTACAAAATTTACTTTCTTGTACATGCTGAAACCACAGGTTTGAAATTGTGCATAAATGTGATTAAGGCATTTAGGATTTTAGCCATTTTTGCTTTAGATTTTCTTTTCCTACCCATATATTAACCCTTAGTAAGTCCACTTGAAGCTTAAAACCTTTTCTTTCTTTATTTAAACCACTAAAAATATTAAACATTAGCCTTCTTTAGTTTTCTTTTTTGTTCCCCCAAAGTGTCTATGGCAAAGTTAGGTTGAGGAAGTTATCTTCAATGTGTTTAAGTAAAGAAAATACATCTTGAGTTTGAATAGAGCTAAGTGTTCTATTTGGTGAAATTATTCTCTTTCCTATATGCCCAACCAGAAGCATGGGTTGAAAGAAAAAAAAGAGTTATGTTTTTAATAGAAAAAAAAAGAATAGAAAAATATCAAAAAAATGGAAAAAAAAAATAGAAAATGAAAGAGCACTAATGTTGATTGAGTATTGGATGTATAACAATTGAGATGATGATATTGCCAAGTTACTTTACACTTTGGTATGTTTTTAATTAGCCATTTTTCCTTTCTTTTTATCCCACCTATATTACCTTAACCCATTACAATCCAATAAAATCCCTTTTAATTTATGCATGGTTTTGACATTTGTGGTGGATATATGACATATTTACAAGTTTATTGTAATTATTTCTTGTATAGTTTATTTTGAGTGGATGAACCTAATTTTGCTATGTCTTTGAGTGCTTAGAGTGAACTTGAGATTTTGGTCATTCTTGTATATTTTGACTTTGAAGAAAAAGAATATGCATGTATTTGATACAAAGGATTTGGGAACATGGATAGTTAGTTGAAGTTCCAATTTGATTGAGTCATACATGATTTTTAGAATTCTAGATAATTGTATTTTGTGTTGTGTCTTAACTCTTATTTTGTTTTGTTAAGATGCTGGATGACAAGCATCGTTTAAGTGTATGAATGTTTGATAACTCCGTTTTTTATGTTAATTATTTTTAGAGTGTTGGAATTTAATTGCAATGTTTATATGCATTAAAAATTATTTTTAATGCAGAATTTGATAATTTTGAAAAGAAGGATAATTGTGCTAAAAGAAAGAGATGAAGATCAATTTGTATTGGATTTAGGCAATGGAGATATAGGTTCAAGAATTTAGAAAAATTTGGAGATTACTTAAAGTCTTGAAGAGTTTAATTTGGAAGAGAAGATTGCGTTATCATGTTTAGACAATATCCAAATTTAAAATGAGTAATTATGAGATATTTTATTAAAGGGTTGCATCCCTATTTTTAATAAGTCGTATGTGGCATATTAGGATTGATTTTATCTGCATATTAGGATTGAGTCATACATGATTTTTAGAATTTTAGATAATTGCATTTTGTGTTGTGTCTTAAGTCTTATTTTGTTTTGTTTAGATGTTGGAGGACAAGCATTGATAAGTTGGTTTTATACCAACTTATATGTGTTAAATCACTTAGCTTTTGTCTTGTGATTTATGCAAATGTGTGATGTTTTGTGCAATTTTGTGCATTAAGATGGTTTGCAAGTTGAAAGTGTTTAAATGGTGAAAAAGACCAAAAATGATGTCCAAATGAGTCAAGTGTGTATTTGAAGTTCAAGAACAAGGAAAGAATTGGGAAATATTGGAAATGATGCTTTGGGAAAACCTAAACATGTAATAGGCTTGTTTTAGGGTTTGGGCAGATTTGGTATCTGAAGTTCATTTGAGTGTAACTCTTTCAATACTAATCCAAATGAGGATATCTTGGATGTTCTGGAAATCTCTTTGAGTTTACTTAATTTCTTATGTTTTAACTTGCTTCTAAATCTGTGTGAAACTAGGAGAAACAGGGGCATTTTTATGATTGCTGCTTCAGGTTTTCATACTTGAGTTCATATTGCCACAGTTTGGTAGATTGTCTATATCTTGAGCTACTTACCTCCAATTAAGCTGATTCTTGAACCAATGGAAAGCCCAGAGAAAGATCTAAAAATTTTATGTTTACCACAAAGTCCAATTCAGAGGCTAAGACATACATATTTTGCTTGGAAGTAGTTTGCAGTGCTGGAATAGTGGCATCGCACACACATGCACTCACCTCGCACGACACATGCACTCACCTTGCACACTCATGCACACCTCATCGCACAAGCTGTGCGATGAGCTCACTTCTTCGCACACCAGCAGCCCACCTGGCCGCACACACATGCACACCTCGTCGCATGCTCATGCGACGAGCTCATACGGCGAGCTCACTTCGTCGCACACAGCTTCACCACATCTCAGTATTTTGGCTATAACGTTCTTTTCCGAACTCCAAATTGGGTGATTCAAAATGCAATGGAAAGCTAAGACATAAGGCTACAACTTTCATGTTTTAAGTTTTCCCAAATTCACAATTAATCTAAGCCAGATTTTGGTTGGAATGGCTGCTTGTTTTTGCATTTGCACATTAGTACATTTGTTCACAATTCCATTTTGATGCTCACACACTCATTTTGTGGGCGAGATGACCTCGCCCTTTGTTCTCATGTTGTCCAGTTTAAGAGTGAAGAAGAAATTTCATTGCAATTTGCTTGAGTGTGCATTACATGCTTTGTGTCACAATGTTCAAGTTTATGTTTTTGCATGCTTAACACTTTATCCATTGTTCTTTCATACATTCTTCACACACTTCACTCACCATTTATCACTCATTTTCTTCACACCATTCTATGTCACTCAACACTTAACATTCACTCCATGCACATTTCATTCTTCATCATAGTTCATCTACATCTAGTTTGTACACACATCTCAGCACACAACATATTTCACACACTTCGCTCTTCACCTCACACTTGCACAAGGTGAGACCTCGCCGCGAGGTCTTGCCCACACATTTGCACAAGGCGAGACCTCGCCGAGAGGTCTCGCCCACAAACACTTATGAAGCGAGACCTCGCCGCGAGGTCTCGTCTTCACACACTCACAAGGCGAGGTCTCGCGGCGAGACCTCGCCATGAAATTTCTAGCTTTGCCGCACTTTAGTATTTTGGCTCTAACTCTCTCGTCTTAGCTCCGAATTGAATGATTCAAAAGGCTGTGGAAATCTAACACATAGGGCTATAATTTTGGTGTTTTAAGCTTTCCCAAATTCACAATGCATCATGGTCAGATTTTGGTTGGAATTTGCTGCCTTGGGAACTCTCTGTTGGCTGATGAAAACTTTTCTAAGTGCTGAGATGTTTTGGTTGTGGGTTCAGGTAGCAGCAAAGGAGTGACCACGATGGCTTGAAGGCAGGCTTGGACTGATGGAAGCGTGGAAGGGAAAGGCTCAAAGGCGCGTTATGGGTGGTGAAGGTGTGATAGCTGTTGGCTCAGAGGCGTGATGGAGCAATGTGCTAGAGCTGATGCCTTGATTAATTTGTTATATTTTGTGGTGTATTTTGTAAGAGTTGAGTATTTTTCATTTCCATATTGTTTACGTTTCTATACCCTCTATAAATAAGAGGATTTAGTTAGTTTTAGGAGGAGATTCTAGATAGTTAACAGACTTTTGAACTAGAGAGTGAAAGTTTCTCTCTCTAACTTTCTCTCTCTAGAAATTTCTTTCTCTAGAAATAGAACTCCGATTTTGATTCCGATCGAGGATTTGTTCCGTGCATTGGAATTCTCCTGTGAATTGAAGGCAATCAGAGCAATTCAACTGGTATAATATTTCCATTTAATGAGAATGATTTGCTTGATGTTGCAAAGTGAAGATCGTGAATTAGAAATGGAGTTTTGTGGCTAGATTGAGGTTGTCTTAGGGCGTGGACCAGATAATTGAGTGATTGAACCATGGATGCTATGCAATTGACGTAATTTTGCGAGAATAAAATCATACTCGTTTTTAATGCACTAATATGTCAAGTTTCATAATGTTAACGCTTTAATTGCCTGAATTGAACTCTGATTGTGGTCGCCATGCTAGGTTGGGGTTCGGTTCACCAATTTGAGTGAGAATTGCATGAAATGAGGTCTGAATGTATGAGTATGGAGTTTCTTCACTTGCACAGTTTAATCATGATCCGAGATGTGGTCACCATGCTAATCGGAGATCGTTGAGTCACTAGAATAAAGTGTGGAATGGCTCTTTAATGCTAACTAAGGTCTAGGAACTTAGGTCGGGCCTCGCCATGGGAGACCTAGAGTTTTGCATGCTTGAATAGTTAGTATTGAGAGTTGAGGTGTTGCGGTTCTTATCTGTCATCCTTAGGCCTCGCCAT
This sequence comes from Ophiorrhiza pumila, assembly GCA_016586305.1. Lineage (NCBI taxonomy): Eukaryota > Viridiplantae > Streptophyta > Magnoliopsida > Gentianales > Rubiaceae > Ophiorrhiza > Ophiorrhiza pumila. The sequence continues at coordinate 15,799,468 of BLIW01000006.1, forward strand.
GGGACAAGAATGACGATTGGGAGAGTAGTAGGTGGTGCGGTCGCCATGCTGGCTTCATACTATGATCCTAGGCAGTTTTGATCTCTTCCTTATTCGCATAAGTGTCGAATGCATAGAGTACGTGTTTAATTGGCAATTATCTGGCTTCTGGACCCTAGGAAATCCAATTCTTTACTTGATTTACATCTTATTATTTTTGTTCTTGTGATTTTTACTCATTGTTCATATAATAGCATTCTGTCTTGTTCTTGTGACTTTTGTGACATTCCGTAAGCAAACATTGAATTCAAGAATCCATCCCCTTCCCCGTTGATACGATACCCTACTCATCGCTTCTACCTTAGTTTAGGGTTAAAATTGCAAGTGCACGACACGCTTGTCAAGCATCGTTTAAGTGTATGAATGTTTGATAACTCCGTTTTTTATGTTAATTATTTTTAGGGTGTTGGAATTTAATTGAAATGTTTATATGCATTAAAAATTATTTTTAATGAGTTCAAGAATTTAGAAAGATTTGGAGATTACTTGAAGTCTTGAAGAGTTTGATTTGGAAGAGAAGGTTGCCTTTTAATGTTTAGACAATATCCAAATTTAAAAGGAGTAATTATGAGATATTTTATTAAAGGGTTGCATCCCTATTTTTAATAAGCCGTATGTGGCATATTAGGATTGATTTTATATGCATATTTTAGATTGATTTTATTATGTTTTATGAAGACTTCTATATTGATTCAATTTCTTTACAAATTTGTTTCTTAGGCTTAATAACCTTTTGTATATAAAGAGAAGTAGTACGTACGCACTGCACTGAGTCACTACTACAAAATGGCGAATTTAAACCGCCTTTTTTACAGCGGTTAAACATAATCCGGTGTAATTTATAAAAACACGGTGGCATTATCGTAATATTAAACAAGAATAGTACACTTTTTATACCGGTTATAAGAAAACCGGTGTAAGTAGTACACTTTTTACACCGATTTTCTTATAACCGATGTAAATAACATCATACATTTTTCCTTCTGCTCCAGCTGTAAGTTAGTTTTGTATCCTTAAGTTAGTTTTACACCGGTTATAAGAAAATCGGTGTAAATAGTACACTTTTTACACCGGTTATAAGAAAACCGGTGTAAAAAGTATATTTTAATATTTTTACAAAGAATATTTTTAAGAATATTTTTAGCAATGTATATTTTAATTAAAATTAGAAACATATTTGGTTGATTAATTTATATGATGTAATATTATGAAGGCATCAATGCATTTATTTTATTAGTTAACTTATTATAATTATTTTTTTATAATTTAAAGGGTGCAATAGTCATGGATCGTAGTGATATTATATTGGGTTAATTACCGATAACCCCCATGTGGTTTGCCGAATTTTCGTATAACCCCCATGTGTTGTCAAAACATACCAACAACCCCCACGTGTTTTGGTTTCGATTGTAAAGTGGATGGAAAGTAAGTCCCCTAACGGATATTAGGTTACACGCGTGTAGTTCTGCAAGTGTGATTGTCCCAAATTTATTAAGTGATCATACAATTCCCAAAGTACCCTCTCTTTGACTTTTAAATCTAAATGTACTTAATGACTTCCTTCTTCTTCTTCCTTTCTTCTTCCTCCTCCTTCCTCATTTGAATCCACACTTCAGTGAAAGACATCTTTCTCAAAAAAAATCTCCACAACACAGTACCCTTTTCTTCTTCTCTCTCTCATTTCTTCTGCGACATTAATTAATCTGATTTGGAGAATCATAATTCTCATCTTTTTTTTTCTTTTTTCAATCATTAAACCATTCATCTACTTTTTAAATTATGGGAATTACCTTAATCAGATTAAACCATTAAACCATTAAACCATTCATCTTTTTCTACCTAAATCCTAATATAGAGAATCAGCCTCATGATTCTTTTTCCTTTTTTTTTCTTTCTCTATTTTTTCCATTATATCTTTGTCTTTCTTAAATCTGATTTGAAAAATCAATCACAAAAAATTGATGCTTTGATCACATCGACAAAAAATCTCTATTTTTTTCTATTATCTCTTTGACTTCTTGATGCTTGCAAATCTCTGGATTCATCTTTTTCATATTGAATTTGATTGGGAGACGAATTTGATTTGGAGTTTGATGTTGGTAGAACTGTATTAATATTCATATTGAAATTAAATGGCTGCTTTGCTTCTGAATTTGCCCTCCCTCTTGGAATCCCATTATCGGAATGCCAATGATGACAATGCCGGGTCTGTGTTTGTTGACGAAAAAGTTGTTGGAACCACCAGCCTCCGCCTGTTGGAAACGCAGGAACCAGGCATTGTGCGTCTTAGTCGAGTAAGTCATTTTAGTTTTTGAACACTTCCACTGAGTGAATTGCTCCATTAATTGATCATCACTTGATTTCTTATTCATTATTATTGCTTCTTCCAATTGTTCATTTCTAACTGTGTAGTTGGGGTGATGGGCAGGGATGCTATGTGTGTCTATGTCTGTGTTTGTTTTGTTTTGTTTTTATTACTTTTTTTTCAGGAGTTAGATTGCTACTCTGCTTTCCTGCGCTTGGGGTGGCCAGAAGAGAGACGACGATCGGAGATGAAGTGGCAAATACGCAAGTATTGACTTCAACCATGGATTCTCCTTCTCCATACCAACACCGCTACCAGCAGCAGCACCCCGTTGGTGGTGGTTGTTGTCGCCGCCGTCGTTGACCGTAAAACTTTAAGGAGAGGGAATGATTTAAATTTATTTTTTACTTTAAAATTTTAATAATTTAAATTTTGACTCCAAAATTTGAATAGAGATAAAAAAGGTGGTGGATGGATGGTTGTTGTAGTGGTGGTGGTGGTGGTGTATGAGGGTGGTGGTGGCGGAGATGGAAGAGGGTGGTGGTGTTGGAACAAAAAAAACAAAAAAAGGAAGAGAAAAAACCATTGAGGAAGAGAAAAGAAAATTTTAAATTTATTTTGTACCTCAAAACTTTAATAATTTTGACTATGACCCCAAAGTTTTAGTAATTTAAAGATTTAATAGTTTGAATTGATAAAAGGTAAGAGGGTAATATTGGAAATTTTAACGGTGCCGTCAGTGCACCTATTTTCAATCCACTTTACGCTTAGGTCAGAAACATATAGGGGTTGTCAGTATGTTTTGACAACACATGGGGGTTATACGAAAATTCGGCAAACCACATGGGGGTTATCGGTAATTAACCCTATTATATTTGGTGATCGGACAACAGCTGCGTACGAAAAAGAGGTTGAGAAATTTATTAAATTTGCTTATAAAAATGCTTTAACTTAAAACAACATATTTCAAATTGGAAAAATAAATATTTTACACCAGTTACTACACAACACTGGTGTAGAAAGTTTTTTTTACACCAGTTAAAATTATAACCGGTGTAGAAAGTTTTATTTTTACACTAAGAAATGTGTTTTTACACCGGTTAAAAGAATAACCGGTGTAAAAAGGTTATTTTACACCGGTTTTTCCTTTAACCGGTGTAAATTGCAATTTTCAAATTAAAAAGCCTTACTAGCTAGTTCTCTTCAGTCGCCGATATAACTACTGAGCATTCTAGTTTCGTTATTGTCCGCCAGGAGAGCTTGTTTACTTTAATCCAAAGCTACCACCGCCAAGGAGACACCCAAGGAGAAGGAGAAGGAGGAGTCTCAACTCTCAAGTCTGCTGGAATTTGGAGGAAGGTGGAGCTTTTAACGTTAGCAGTGCTGAGGATTTGGTCAAGGTGCTTTGAATTTATTCTTATTGTTGTTCAATGTTTTTTTGTTTCAATTAGGAGATATTTAGACGATAAGGAATGCTATGTTTTCTTTCTCTTTTTTTTTTCCCAATGAAGATCAGGATGGAAAGATGAGCTTTTTGATGTTTCTGATATCTGAGAAATTTATGAAAGATTGAATTTTTGTTTTATTTTTAGAACTAAATGAGTTGCTGTTGAGGAATGTCTGGATAAGGTGGTACTAAAAATCAGATATGGTGGCTAGCACTGTAGCGAGGCCCAAGCAATCGCCGACAACATCGAAGCGGGAGCATACAGATCTGATAACTCACTGAACCAGCTCACCCACGGAACTGGTGGAGCTGTCGGAACTCAAACCATTGTGCTGATGGGGATTTTTTGAAAAATCTGGTCATGTGCTTTGTGGATTCAAAGTGATTTGTTTATACTTATTTTCTGATGAAACGGTGGAACCTTGATGCTGCTTATGCGTTTTCTGTTAACAATGATTAAAAGTGATTTGCTTATGCTTGCTGATTTTTTGCTTGGCGACAATGGCACTATGATCATGTGCTGTGATTAATCGTTAATGCTTCTTAAGCAATTTGGTCATGTGCTGACTCAAAATTTGCCTTTGAGTCGTGATGTAACTGCATTCAATACCGATGATTGAATCTGAAGACCTTGATGCTGGAATCCGAATAGATTTGACATTTTTGTTATACTTGCTTTAATCCCTCTGATTGTTTATGTACAGTTCATGTGCTTTGAATCTGAAGAACTCTGATTGTTTTGAAAAAAATAAATAAATAAATAAATACACCGGTTATTTAACCGGTGTAAAATCTACATTTTTACACCGGGTTTATAAACCCGGTGTAACAAAGACATTTTACACCGGTTTATAAAATCGGTGTAAAAAATACGCACATTTTACCCCGCCCATATATACACCGGTTCATTTTTGCGATAACCGATGTAAATATCCAGATTTAACCGGTGTAACAGGCTATTTTTGTACTAGTGAGTAGTTTTTTTAGAGAGTTTTCTTTAATGTAGTTTTAATAGAGTAGTTAGTTTTTAGAATAGTTTAGTTTTAACTTCTTATTACGTATTTTGTTTCAGTACAATGAGAGTAATTAATAGAGTTTTTCTTTTAGTTTTCAAATTGCAATTAATTTCCATTTAAGAATTTTCTCATCATGTAGAGTTATTTTCCAGCATTTATATGCATTAATTACTTTATTGCATGTCTCTAGTCTTAGTTTAATTTTCTTCCTTTGTGTCAAAGTTTCCCATGTGCGTCAATGTCATAATTAAAATGGTGATTGCTTCAGAATTAATTGGCTGCTTCATTAATTAAATTAATTATCATTATAGTCTCAAATTAAATTTTGGTTTAGTTTTCGTTAGAGTTTTAGTTAGAGTAGTGTTTAGTTTTTATAGTATTCAGTGTTAAAGTAGAGTGATAAAAAATTTGGGTTTAATGTCTTTTGCTTTCTTACTTTATTGTTTAAATTAAGTTAATGGATAGTGTAGTGTTATTTTAAGTAGCATTAGAGTGTGCAGAATTAATGAAAACCATTTAGACTTCAAAGAATAAAATTGCATGCAGTACCTTGATGTAATGGTCTTCATTAAAGCTTAATTTTAAGTCCAGTTTTGTTTTCACCCTTTTCTTGTAATTAGAATTATAGATAGAGTAATTTAATGCACAACTTCCATTGCATTCAGTAGAGTTAATTTATGTTAAAGTATTTTTCTTCATTCAGAGGAGGTGTAGATTTTCATTTACATTTGCAACTAGAGAGGTACTATTCGTTCAAATGGAAGGCTGCTGAAATAGTGGAATAAGCTTTCTCTATCCTTCTTCATGTTTGATTTCAGTATGTCATTTATATGTTTTAATTCTATTTTCGTGATTATGTCTTGTAAATAGTTTTATTTTTCTGGCATTAAGTAATGAAAGTCTAATTAATATGTAATCGTGAGAACAAAATGAGCTTGATAAATTAATGTTTCATGAATTTCGAAAAGTTCTCTGTGTATAACGATAGTTTTTAAATTATTTAAATCTTGATCAAATTTAATTAATTTGAATAGTGTCAATTAATCTCCCATTAAGTATCTATATTTAGTGAATAGGATTGATTAGTGGTAAAGCTACTTTCAGGTAGACGAAAATAATAGGTTAACAAATTATTACTTGCTGATTCTGATTGTGATTTGTTAAAACTGGGTTTCTTTAATTCTTAATGTTGTTAGGACATTAAATTTGGTGTTGGCTGATTCCAGCCGAATTGTTTCTTAATTAGAGAAATAATTAGATTAAGTTGATTCTTGCTAATTATCGAGAAATTAAAAAGGAATTGGGTTATGTCGGAGCTGATTCTTGGTAACTTATAACTAGTTAGTTTATGCATGTTAATTAATTATTGAGTCAATGATCGATGAATGTTAATTAGTGTGGATTTACTTATTTGCCGGACTTTAATTTCTTATGTTTTTATTCTGATTATTTTAGTTAAATTGTTTGATTTATTTTAAGTTTTATTATCTTGATTTGATTAATTGAAATTGAGTTGTGACATCTTGTTGAAATAACTTAAATAGACTGTACTCCGTTCCTCGTGGGATTCTACCCTACTTCCCGTTTTACTATTTTAAATCTTTTGAAATGAGTATTTTAAGTTTGGTATAAAAACGATCGTACCATTGATAATTACTAGATAGTATACAAATATTAAAATAATAATTAAACGCTTAATTTAGATAGCTAATCCTCATGAGCTTGGCTTGAAAATGACGTAGTTTCACTAAAACTAGGTACTAAAAGCATAAATGATAAGATGATGATTTTCACCTTATTGTATTCGTTTTACTTACCTCTTGAGTGTCCTTGTAACGTATTTTCATGTCTTTTTTACTTGTTTTTAACGTATTTGTAGGACATTATGGTGTGGGAGGAGCAACGGAGCAAAAGAACGATGAAAAAAGTTTTTGGAGACTTGTTCTTGGCTCTCCGGCGCGCCGCACAACACTTCTCTGGCGTATTGAAAAATGCACAATTAAATGCGCCAAAAATTCCATCTTCTAGAGAGTTATGGCGCGCCGGAGAAAAACTTCTCCGTCGTGCCGCAGGTTGAACGTCGCGACGTTCACAACTAACGTCGCGATCCAAATGGATGAACGTCACGACGTTCACAATCAAACGTCGCGACATTCAGTAGCGCAGTAGTTCTCCAGGTCAATTTTGCCCTCTATTTTGAGAAGACTTCAAGGGCATTTTGGGCACGTCTGAAACACACATTTTCCAACCCTAATTCCTCCCATATATCATGGTGAACTCAGCAGCCAAGAGAAAGGGAAAGAGGAGACCAAAAAGAGGGAAGAAGAAGAAGAGAAGAAGAAGAAGAGAAGAAGAAGAGAAGAAACCTAGCTAGCTTCTTTTTTAACCTCTTGGGGGCACCATTTTGTAGTAGTAGATTAGAGTAGGTCTTGGTGCCCCCCATTTGTGAAAGAACTTCTTGTAATCCTCATATGCTCGAGAGCTTGGAATTAATGTAAAGCTTGGATATTTGCTTGGAATCAACATTTGGAAAGCTTCTTCTTTGGTTTAATCAAATGGGTAGTCTCTTTTTCTTGCACTTCTTTGATTATTTCCTTACTTGTCCATATATTTATGTGAATTTCTTGTGTGCCATGAGAGGCTAAATTGCAATTACCCTTGGATTGTGGTTATGTGTTGTTGATTTATTGTGTTAAATGTGTGGTTTTATGCTATGGATAGTTAGGAATTAAGAACTACAAACTAATTATTATCACATACTAATAATGCTAATGATAGACTAGTATGTGGGTGATGGATTAGTGGAGATATGTTAGTCCGTTCCTGCCTCCGCCATAAAGAGGAAATTGATTGGGATATTGAGATACCAATGTTAAGCTTGGATATTTGCTTGGAATCAACATTTGGAAAACTTCCTCTTTGGTTTAATCAAATGGGTAGTCTCTTTTCCTTGCACTTCTTTGATTATTTCCTTGCTTGTCCATATATTTATGTGAAGTTCTTGTGTGCCATGAGAGGCTAAATTGCAATTACCCTTGGATTGTGGTTATGTGTTGTTGATTTATTGTGTTAAATGTGTGGTTTTATGCTATGGATAGCTAGGAATTAAGAACTACAAACTAATTATTATCCCATACTAGTTTAGTCCTTTCCTCCGCCATAAAGGGGGAGTAAATTAGGGAGTGATTCCAAGGGAGTGATTCCAAGGGAGTGACTAGGTTCGACCCTTGCCTCCGCCATAAAGGAGGGGTTGGATTGAGAGTTGGAAGTTTGAAGAGACATTAGGATTTTGGTTGACATTAGTTAGCTAGTCCTTGCCTCCGCCATACAGGGGGGATTGGTTAATTGGTCGATTTCCGATAGGAGACAATGCATTTAGGTCCTTGCCTCCGCCATAAAGGGGGGACTTAGTTGAATTGGCTCACTCTTAGTCGTAGTAATTCCATAGGATAAACCACACATAACACTAACATTTGAGATAACCAAATCCAAGGGTATACTTTAATTACTTGATTTCTCTTGCACACAATTTCATGTTTATTTGGTAGTATTAGCATAGTTTAGGTTATTTTCCTTTCTTGTTTATACTTTCACTACTTCACACACGTTTACACTAATTTCATAGACTCATCCCCTCCCTATGGGTTCGACCCCTACTTCCTCTAGCTATAAAACGTCGGTGTCTTGATGCACCTTAAATGTCGTGAGGATTAGTGTTATAAATTTATTTGATTCGGCTAAACCTTAGCTTTTGACCCTAGCTCCAAAACAGCTATCAATAAATATTACTAAAATCGCTTTACAAGTATTAGACCCTAACCAAGATATTAGTGAATCCTACGACATAGTTTTAATTTAAAACAGGATAAGATTGGATAATATTAGACAGAATATCTCATCTCGGTTTATGTAGGCCTATATTGAGACAAATGGAATTATCTCCCTCATGAAACGTTGTCGTATTGCTGAAATGTTGTCCACATTAAGAGTACAAGTGCCAAATAATATAAGCAATTTCAGTTTAATTCCATATATCTCCCAATTTCTTTCTATCATAAATAGCAATTGAACCAACTTGGCTTGTTTAAATTAGCCACCAATAGAGAGTTAAAACTCTAGTGTTGGGATAAGTCATGAGATCAAATCCCATAGCTTGCTTGTTAAATTCAGAATTGGTGTCATGCACTCTTCTGGTCTGTGAGGTGGGTTCTCTCTCTCCAATTCCTCATGACCTAGTTGGGTCAACCCATAGATAGATAATAGAATATGAGTAGGTTATAACATATCGCTAATGGAAAAAAATAAGTAAAATAAATAAATAGCAACTGATTTTAATAATTTTGTTTTCTTTGTTTCCTTTTGAAATGGATTTTTTTTCTTATCTCAGCAACTCCTATAAAATTTGGCAATTAACGACATCGTTTAGGCTATGTTTGAATAGAGAAAATCCTATTTAGAAAATTATTATAATTAAATTAAAAGTTTTCTATTTTATAAAGTTTCAAAATTTATACAAGACAAGACAAACCAATTTTTAAGTGTAGTATTTTCAAAGAAAAAAATGTAATTTTGATCGCTAAGGCTCTGTTTGGAAGCATCAATTTTTATAATTTATTTCATAAATGCAAAATAACTTGTTTGTTTTATTTATTTTTTCTACCAAAATATTTAAAACAAAAAAACATTGCTACAATAATTTTTTTTGCTACGTTATTTTTTATAAATAAAATATTAAATTTGAATTTGATTTGATAATAAATAATTCTTTCCAACACAAATTCCACCAAAACAAACTAATAAAATATTAATTCAAAATTTAAATTTTAAACTTTTATTAATAAAAACTTATCTAATACAAATTCCAACAAAACAAAATCGAAACACTCTCTAAGTTTTTCTAAGTGACAAAATCATTTTTTTATTATTTTATCAAGAACAAATTTAGCCCCCTATGCATAGTCTGAAGCAAAAGGGGAGAATTGACAAATTATGTCTCAAATTATCAAGTGTGTCTCATGGTGCATATCAACATTTATTTAAAAAGAGCAGATTCAAGACAACAAATGAGAATTCTTGTTGTGTGTTGACATGACTGTCATTTTTTATTACTAATGCAAAGCGAGATTTTAATATTTTAAAATTAATAAAAAGCTATTATAATCCCTTATATTGTATAATAACTTTAATCTAGAAAAAAGAGGCAGAAAAATAGATGAAAGAAATATCTTATTTATGTGCTATAAATACTCTTCAATCATGATTAAAAATTGCTAGTGTGAAAGAATCTAACAATATGTCCACTTTTACTTCAAATTACAAATAGTGAGGGTCAAATTTATTTTTTCACCCAGCTAGACAAGTTTTAAGGATCAAAAGTGCATTTTTCCCTACTTGAAATTACTTTTCGCCACCGTTCATTTTCTTGTTAATTATTCTTCTTTAAATTTGGTCTTTGTCAGAATTTTGGCCAAACTTTTATTTTAGCCATATTCTCAATTATTAACAAAGTTTATATGCTATGTAAAATAAACTTAATGGGAATGAATGAAAAGTGACATTTATGCAACAAATATACTAGCAAAATAGATGTCTTCGAATATGATAGTATCTTCAGTAGTACATATTGATTGTTGTAGAAAATTCCTCATCAAAGCCTTAACATCAAATTGTATTTTCACCAATTTTCAATCTTCCTTAGCTGTTAGTAGCAAAGTCATGCGTACAGCTTCCAATTCAGCAATCACTGGAGCTGTATAATACTACCTACCGACTGCTTGTGCATGAATAATAACACCATAATCATTTCTTGTAACAAATGCTATTCCTGTCACCCTTGTTTCTATTCGAGACAGTGTTGGTGTTAATCTTTTTCCATCCCCTCTCCCAACTTTTCTTTATATCTCCACCACAAGTCCCAGTTTCAGGTCTCTGTGTTGCTTCTGAATACTCCAATCATTCATTCTGAACAAGTTGCACTACCTCTAACTCGGGCCTCATAACTGAATTAAACACACTCTCATTCCTTCATTCCTTGATTTCCACATTTGCCAAGTAGGTATGTTGTCAGCTTCATCCTATCCCCTAGTGCTTGGATATTTAAATCAATCATTTATTTATTTATTCACAATAAATTGTCAATTATTGAGTACGTGAATAATGATCAATTTATATTAAAAAAGGATGAAATATAGTAAAATCCCTAATAGTTTTGATTGCAATGATTAATTCCTTAATTTTCAAATTAAAAACAAATCAATAACAACGTTAAATATTGTCAATGAAAAAAAAATTAACCCCTGTTAGACCTGTTCAATATCTATTACACCCATTTAATTCTTAAAAAAATATGGGATGTAGTTAATGTAAAGATACTTTTAGATCTATTAGAATCACTAAATACCTAAAATACTATTTTTAACTCTGTTGGAATTGCTCCATATATTATACCTACAACACTAATTTTAACTCTATTAGAATTGTTCAACACCCAATTAAACTCTTAAATGCCGGATGAAATTAATTAACATGATCTCACTAGTAATGAAAGAGATTTTTAAGTTATATTCCACGATTGTGTCATAATTTCTTTCCTACAAAAGTACAAAATGATTGGTAGGAATTTTTGGTTTTCAATTCTTGATTACTTTACTAAATGATTCTTTGTTTTAAAATTAATATTGTCACTTTATTATCTTGTATTAAAATCAGGTGCTCAATTTTGTTTAATCAATTAATGATAATTAACATATTAGACTGGTTCTCTTAAATTAAAAACTTAAAAGGATTAAATATTGTAATTAAAACTACAAAGGGTGCGAAGCAATAGCAGGGAAGTTTAGTGTATTTTACTCTAAAAAAAATCTAAAACAATAATGGATTCGTCTAATATACACGGGGGGTTCTTGCCTACCCAAGATTTACAAAATTATACTATTTCGCAACAAAAATTAAAACTTTTCAATTGGATCTTTAAAATTAGAAAATTTTGCCTACAACACCCAACACCCCCCCCCCCCCCCCCCCCCCCCGCCTCTCCCCCCTCCAAAAAAAAATTAAATACAACTTTTATCAATAATATTATATAATTTCGCTCACTCAAACAATTACTTTAAATCTGCCACTACTAATATAGATCTAGAAGGTTAGAATATGTTAATAATGAATAATTTTTTTTAACAAGAAGGCATATTGAGATGCTACATGGCACACTTGAGTTTAAATAAAAGTTCAAAAGATTAGCAAAAAGGGATTGAACTAAAACTTTAGATAGTAAAGATGTAAAGATTGAACTAACACTTTATATAGTAAAGATGTGGAAGGATCTAATAGTAGAAGAGACCTATAGTTGAGATAGAAACATCAAGTCTCTTTGGATAGGAAAATTTTGTCAAATTCTCATTTCATTCCAAAATTGCTTGTTTGTATATCACTCATTTTCAAAACAAAAATTATCAGCTTTTTTAAAATAGAAATAAGGGCATTTTGGTCTCTTTTTTTTCTTTTTAAATTTTTTTTATTAAAAGTGAAAATAAAATGTTGACTGATGGTTGTCAACTATTAAAGTAATAATGAAATGGTGATTGGTAGAGATCAGCGATTGATCACCAACAAATTCCAGCCACTTAGAGTTGAATGTGGCCAGAATCATGTGGCTAGCGATCAATCCCAAAAAATAAAAAAAATAATTATTTTAAACTTTATCTAATATAAAATAAAATTTATCAATCCAAACATTCAGTTCTCAATTAAAAAATATTTCTTTTCTAAAATGAGATATAGTTTTTTTCAATTCTTAAAATAAAACAAATATCCAAACGGACCCATCCAATACATTATAAATTAGGGTTTACTGTAATTTACCCCATGTAATGTGACCTATTAGCCCCATATGCAATTTAAGATGGGGTTGAATTAGGTTAGGTAATTAAAATCTATCTAAAACTATTTTTCCTAAGTTTATGTTTCTTTAAGAAAATTTATCAAACACTTAGTGTGTTTGTGTGTGTGTGTATGAATATTGTGAATTCAATTCAACAATCTTTATCCAAATATGAATCCATATCAATTCAACAGAACTACTCAACCTAATTATACACAAAGATATATATATATATATATATAATCTCAATATTAATATGAATCTTAATGATAAATATAAATCAAAGAATGAAACACAAGGCAAATCTTTGTTCCAATCTAGTGTTTCACTCACGCATGAAACATGTGGCTCTTGACTATCACTTCGTTCGCAAACAAGTTCAAAATGGTTTGTTACGTGTCTCACACATATTTGCAACTGATCAACTTGCCAATGCTCTAACCAAATCACTTGCTTGTCCTTCGTTTGGCTCTCTCAATGCCAAGATTGGACTTACTCCACAGTCATCCATCTTGCGGGGGCATGATAAATAAACTCAATCAAATCAAGGACAATTACGAAGGGATTTATGATATTCAATCAATCAAGGCAATCAAGAGATATCCAATTAATCAAAGACAATTAAGAGAATTAATCAATTAAGGCAATCAATAGAGAGAATCAAGTGAGTTATATTAATTACATTCAATTGTAATTAATTATAATTATATCATTACTTAATTCATTCTATAATTAGTCCAACCTTGTAAACTATATATACGTAATACTCATCAATGAAAAATACAAGTCATAATCCTCCAAACTCTCTCTTCTCAAAATCTCTCGGATTTCTATTCCATCTCTCCAACATACATAGTTGGTTCCATTAAACAAGGGAACTCTTAAGTTTGATTGCTCTTCTATAAATATAACACTATTGGTTACCATAATCATGCTCTAAGGATTTCAATCCTAAATGTATAGAGATTAGACTCTGATACCACTTGTTAGCCCTATATGCAACCTAATAGGGAGGTAAATTAGGTTAGACAATTAAAATCTCTATCTAAAATTATTTTTCCTAAGCTTATGTTCCTTTGAGAAAATTTATCAAACATTTAGTGTGTGTGTGTGTGTGTGTGTGTATGTGTGAATATTGTGAATTCAATTCAACAATCTTTATCCAAAGATCAATTCAACACAATAACTCAAACTAATTATACACAGATATATATAATCTCAATATCAATATGAATCTTAATGAAACATATAAATCAAAGAATTAAACAAAAGGCATAAGAATGAAAGAAATGAATACAATGATTTATAGTAGCTCAAGTCTCCCTTTGGAACACTTTACATCCACTACCTAAACCCTTAAGTTTAGGATTTCAACAATCCACTAAAAAGGATCTCTTCATCAGAAGTAACATTCAAACATTTACAAACCTTTAAGGTTAACCAATCTTACTAGCAACTAATAATATAAGAATTGATTTTACTCTTCCTCTTGGAGAAACTATCGCGAGACAGATACGTGAAAGAAACACGTTCTTCACAAAGAACACAAAAACACAAATTTTGCAAAATTTTAAAGATATTAAAAATATCAAAAGTCTGAATTCTCAATTATGTCTTTAAAATAAAGGTATACAAGGGTTTATATAGAACTAATAATTCCTAATTCTAATTACGAAACAAAAGAAAGACTTCTAATTAAGAAATTAACCTAATTAAGAAACAAAAGTAATTAGGAAAGTAAAATAAATTCAAAAGGAACTTAGGCCTCAAAAGGCTTGGGTCAAGACCCAGTTTTATCCCACATCAGTCACTTTCACTTGAAAAGAACTCGACTTAAGTGATATGTGTATAAAGGCCTTGTTTCTTGAATCAACACCTTCACAATCACGTACTTTAATTCCTTTTGAAATTTCCTTTGCATTCTGAATCTTATATTTAATTTTCTTCTCCCCAAGAGAAATCTTGTAACTTGCAAATATATGTCTCATTAGAGAAAGTCTCAGTAGAAGTTCCTCAACTGTTGATTCTAGATGGTTCGATAATAAATCACAAAATGAATTTGAACCCTTATTGCCTGACTCCTTCGGCCATGTTAGGAGAACTTTCTTAAACATCAAAGCATGCATTTTCTTAGAATTTTTAATATCCACTACAAAATCAGAATTTGCATGTGTAATAGTAAAAAATTTCTCTACTTTGCGTAGTTCAACTTTTTGCTCCAAACTCAAAGGCAATAAAGTGATTTTTCGCCCTTCCTTTACAAACTGATAAATATTTTCCCTGCTATTATGAGTAGCGTCCAAATCATATTTGCCAAGGACTTCCAAACAACAATGGACATGCATCCATATCAACGATATCACACCATACTTCATCATTATAATACTTACCCATAGACAAAGGAACACGACAACTTTCAGTCACTTTAATTCCTTCACCACCAGTAATCTAAGCAATATTATAAGGCTTAGAATGTTTCTCCACAGACAACTTTAAGGCATTAACCAGGTTTCTAGAAATAATATTTTCGCAACTGCCACTATCAATAATTAGTTCAAAAATATGATTGAAAATTGTGCACCTAGTTTGAAACAATGTGTTTCGTTGTGTATCATCTTGTTTGGGGCTTTTTTATTTTTAGAAAGATGTCTGTATATATATTGGGCAAAATATAGTGCTGGATATATCCAACCACACTGTTACAAAGTAAAAGCGGTAAATTTGGAATACTACTCAATTACATGATTTAAATTGCAATGATACATGGATGATAAGAGAATATCTACTCGAGGCCAAATGTTCTAGAGTAGTACCTCTCTAGTCTCCTATCAAAATAAAGTACCGAAGTATTAGTCTAACAAGGGTTCCACAATTGGAATTTTCCTTCTCTCTTGGAGTTCTTTGAGTTATTTCTACAGTAATTGAATCTACTACTTTCATCATGGATTTTATGTTTCCTTTTTCATATCATCAATGTAGTAGAGGTTTACACATTGGGTGGTCATGGACCTCGTTTTCAGTTTATCTCATGTCCACCATTACATCCATTCGTGCCCACAAAAGCCAAACTCAATCTTTCGAACCTAGGAGACCTCTCAAGTCAAACACTACCAGGACAAATATAGATTCTCCTTCACCATTGTCCGTCTTTCCAAAAGATAAGAAAAAGAAAGTAGCTGCCTCTCGCTTCTGTCCTGAGAAGCCTGGGATCGATGACTTCCACATCCAGTTTCTATGCAAAAAGTAGTCCAGCTCATAAATCATTCTACCCCTTCACACTTTTCCGCCTTTGCAAATAATGGGGGCAGAAGACAAATAAAGCTATAGCTCTAGAGCATAGACTTTACTACAACCAAAATCGCTAATCTCTAGATTCAGCTACTGGCTTCAAGTAGTACACATTCCGCTATCTAGGTTCCTAAGTTCTGCCTAGGCAAGCCTTCATCGATACCATAACAGAGAACAATTCTTTTTTAGCCCTCTCCAGTAGATGCCTCTGTGACTAATAGACAAAAATCTGCCCTAGATCTTCCCTCATTATCCCCAAACTCTCCTATAAACAGTGTAGCATTCCCAATCTCTCTAGACCTGTAAATCCTTTACCTCAAAATATTAGAGGACCAGTAACAACTAACACAAGGGAGGTGTGGTTTTGAGTACCATTCGTCCCCAACAGTACATATAGAGACAGCGAAACAGAAATAGCGAAGCTATCGTGGTTCCGTGTGGCCTGAGCACTATAGATTATCAGCCTCAATTGTCAAAATCAGTATCCAAGGTCCACAGCAAAGTCCAAAGTCCAGTGTGCTCAAATCTAGTCAAGCTAATATACACAATAAATTCTGAAATTAACCCAAATCCAACCAAGCAAAATTCTATTTTTCAGTAAGACGCTCGAGTAAGAGAGCACTTGGCATACACACGTTAGCTAAACAAATTCTCCTAACAAAATTACAAATACAAATAGATGCAATTTCCAGTTCCAACATTGGCCAATGATACATGTAAATGAGGCAATATAGGCACGGCCTTGTTTGCATCACACTTCTAAGTTCCATTCAAAGCAGATGGATTCCACTATCAAAACAGATTCAGAGCTTATCATTCAAAGCAAATGGATTCCAATATCCTCAGGGTATTCACATTCTCCACATAAGCATTTTCTGCATCCCATCATTCCTCAACATACCAAACAGAAATGTTGGTTTTTCTCAAAATATTCCTCCAGAAACAGGATTCAAGCATTCAAGATTTCACACAAAGAACGCCAAACTGACATAAACTCCAGCAGTCAGGGGCCATGCATAAATCTGAATTTCACAGTTACCCAATCAAGCATAATTTTCTAATTTCTTCATCCGGCATCACGAGTCTACACAGTTGGAATAGCTAGACAGCAATAGTAGTCGCTAAAACCTTGAGCAAAAGAAGCTACCTTTCTACTTAATTTGTCCTCTAATCTACAGCTGGACGGACTGAACAGTGGTAACCTCGAGCTACAGTAGATCTGAGCAAACGGGGGGAGCTGGACGGAGAAAATCGCTACAAATCCGAGAAGAAGCTAGCTGAAAGGTGTCTTAGCTCTCGTCTTTGAAGCTTTGGACCTGGAGTTCTCGTCTTTGAAGCTCCCATTTGCCAAAAGATTGGCGATTAGTGCGAGTGTTGCTTCCTCTTCAGTTGAGAGGAGGGTTTCCGTTGACTGAATCTCTCGTTTATGGTCGTGCCTTTGAAGCTCACGAGCTGAGATTGTCAGCTGAAATGAGGGTTATAGTCTTGAAGGTGATGAAGATCCCGTTTGAGATCACTATTTTGAAGCTCCCTTTTAAGATCTGAAAAGATTTGTAGTCCTTGGAGCTCTCGTTTGAGGTCGTGAAAAGCTCAGCAAATTCTCACCACAGAAGATCTATCAACAAATGCTCAATTACAGTAATGAGGTTAGGTGGGATCAGTCCTTTCAGCTGAAAGGCCCGAACGAAAATTTTTTTTCAGATTTCTAGAGAGAATGAGGAAATATTTCTAGAGAGAATGAGAATAACTGACCCTTAATACCGAAGAAATAAGTTTCAACACTTTTTTTACCACAAAAGTTTGCAACTTGTCCCGCTCTCCATCTGGTAGGCAAACTCCATTGGCGTCATCAAAAAAATAATCAATATCATTTCCATAATCAGCCAAATTAACTTGACTATATTGGGGGAAAGTATTAGATTTATGCCCATGTTGTCCACACCTATAACAATTATCTCCTATCGGCTTCACATAAGAATTAGTCACTGGTTTCTTATTATACTCCTTCTCTACAATATCCTTATTTCCTAAATAAGAACTGCATCCAGCATTGAATTTCAGGGCTGGGTTAGATGTCTCCACAAAGTTTCTATGAACACCTTCAATTCCGAATTATTCTCTACTTCCCATAAATTCAGCCTTTCACACCATGTTTTAAGCATCATTAAGGGTAAAAATTAATTGATAGCCAATCTTATCACGAATCGCCGATTTTTATCGATGAATATATCTCGCCACTTGCTGCTCTTCAGTTTCCATTAAATTATTGCGAGAGGCTAGTCGTAAGAAATCGGCAGTATATTCTGCTATAGATTTTTGTCCTACACAAAATTCTGATATTGATTAAATAGGAATTGGTCATAATCTGGTAGAAGAAATGTGGCTATCAGCATCCTTTTCACCTTTGGCCATAATCTGATGGGTTGTTTATGTAACCGTCGTCATTGGGTTTGAATTTGTTCCCACTATGATGAAGCTCCTCCTTTCAACCTATACGTTACCAGCTTCACTTGTTTCTCCTTTAGCATTTTCGCAAATTCAAAAAATCTTTCGAATTCCGTAACCCAATCAAGAAAATCCTCGATATTCAAATTCCCATTAAAGGAATGAATATCAACCTTTAATTTCAATTTCTCATGTCGATATTGTCGGAGTGCCCTAGGGTTAAAATCCCGATGCATAATTTTTGCAACTTCTTCATCAAAGAAACTATCCTTAATAGGTAAATTCTTATGAGTTCGTAAGGGTAATACCGGATTAACTTGACATCCTTGAGCAATTCTCTTGGAACCATCTTAACTTTTCGTATTTCCCTAATTAACCAGCGCTGCTTCTAATCGTTCTACAGGAACAGATAGGGCTTGAATTTCTTTGAGCATATTACAAAGAGTCACATCTTCTCCGGTTGGTCTAACTATTGCAAACAAGGAGAAATTTTGGTCTCTGATACCACCTAACATGGGAAAGATACGTGGAAGAAACACATTCTTCGTAAAGAACACAAAAACACATATTCTACAGAATTTGAAAGATATTAAAAATATCAAAAGTCTAAATTCTCAATTGTGGCTTTAAAATAAAGGCATACAAGGGTTTATATAGAATTAATAATCCCTAATTATAATTAGGAAACAAAAGAAAGATATCTAATTAAGAAATCAGCCTAATAAAGAAACAAAAGTAACTAGGAAAGTAAAATAAATTCAAAAGGAACTTGGGCCTCAAAAGGCTTGCGTCAAGGCCTGGTTTTGTCCCACATCAAAAACCTTTACAACTTACCAAATGAAGATTACAATTTTTGAACCCTCTCTAATGGGGTGGATGATAAAATTGAAAGCCCTCACAACTCTTCCTCTTAAAGTATAATTTTTACAAAATGAAAGATTAGCTCAAAATGATGAATACAAATTAAAGCTCAAGATTTTGATCCTTTTAAATGATATAATCTCTTTTTATATTTCAAAGAATGTTTTCTAGACATTATTTTCTCAAGGATCATTGGAATTTTGTTATGAAAACTCAAGGTATTTATATAAAAGATTTGTGAGGCAACATGGACAAGAAAATCATTTTTCAAAAAACTAGCCGTTACCACAAATCTGGGTAATTCGGACGTCTGAACCTTTATGGAGGTTGTCCAAATTTATTTTTGGGCAAATTTCATTTTACCTTCCTATGGTTTGAGCGAGTTCCCTTTCACCACTTCGTAGTTTCAAAATATCCACATAACCCCTTTGAGTTTTGAACTACTCTGAAAAATTGACAGAATCCATCTAAACTGACGGATGTGTATTACACGGGCAAGAATATATGCGTAGGAAAATAAAAAGTATTTAAAGTTATTCTTTTATTCCAAAATTATCCTTATTTAGACGTAGTAATCCGCTCTACTTCCAAGCACCTTAAAGTTTCATATTTGCAACACATCCCAAACCTAGACAAAATCCATATTGAATATCTTCAGATTTGCAACCCAAATTAGATAGTCAGATTTGCAACTCAACTTAGATCTGCAATTCTATCTCCATAAAAAATTCATCCCTACCTCCATACAAAATTCGTATTAAAGATCTCAAATCAATATTCATAAGGCAAGGGTACAAAAACGCTGAAGAAATTGAAATCGTCTTGAAAACATCTGAAGAAATCCACATTTTTGGCAAAAAAAAGAATGAGGATCCTTATGGGTGAACTAGAAAACACTGGATTCCAAGCAAAATAAAGAAAATGTCGTCGTCAAGGGAAGGAAGTGGTGCATGAGTATAAGGTACAGGCTATGCCTACAGTCTTGTTGCTAAAGCAAAGGAAGGAAGTGGAAAGGGTGATCGAATCGAAGAAAGTTGAGTTGGAGAAAAAGATTCTCAACGACATAGAAGCCCCTAAATTTGATGCCTAATTTATGAGATTTCTTTGATTTTTCGATTATTGGTATGTGAAATTTATTGTTATTTAATAATGCACCCAATCGACAGTAATGGATTTTGGATTTAGATGTGATTGTGGTGGACACAGCCTTATTTGGTGGTTGTATTGAATATCTCCATGGTGACGTACAGCAGTGACAGCGACGAAATCGATCTACTAAGGCTTCATCCGTGAAGAAATTTATCCATGAAGAAATTGATCGACAAGGCTTCATGTTCTAATATGTGAAGAAATCAAAACAAATTCATCTACGAATGAGTCTTCATGTTCTGATATGTGAAGAAATTGATCCATGAAGAAATCAAGCCATGTTCTAATGAGGTTCCCTAGTTCACTGGAAGTTTGAAATTCAAAAATTTGCAACCCAAAAATTGTATTATCTATTCCTCTCTTGCTACAGAGAATAAGAATTAGGTTTTGTCTCAATTTTTTAGAATAAATTGTTTAATATTTTGTTGTTTTAAAATTATGTTTGGCAGATAATTGTGAAAAAATTATCATAAGAATTGGTTTGTTAAAAATTATGGATAGACTGGTTGTTTGAAAATTATGTTTGGTAGATAATTGTGAAAAACTATGGAAGAATTGAATTACTTGGCAAATAATTGATAAAATTATGGATAAGTAAGAATTGGATTATTTGGTAGATAATTGTTAAAATTATGGATAAGTAAGAATTGGTTTGTTCAAAATTATGGAGAGATTGGGTAGTTTGAAAATTATGTTTGGTGGATAATTGTAAAAAATTATGGAAGAATTGGATTGTTTAAAATTATGGATAATTTTTCTCCTTTTATGTGAAACAATAAAAATAAGGGCCTAACAAAAATATATGATGATGTCTGAAAAGTGCAATATTTGACTATTTAATTAAGGGTGTTGTGGTAATTTTGCTCGCTTATGTCAGTTTAGACGGATTCTGTCAATTTTCCACAGTAGTTCAAAACACAAGGGGGTTATGTGGACATTTTGAAACTACGACGTGGTGAAATGGCACTCGCTCAAACCATAGGAGGGTAAAGTGGAATTCACCCTTCATTTTTTAAAAAACTTGAAATTTCAGCAATTGATGGATTCGGACGTCCGAATTCAAGAGAGGTTGTCCGAATGCATTTTCCATAAAGTTTTTAAAAACATTTAAAATCCTAATTCGGACGTCCGAACTCCAAAAGAGTTCAGCCGAATACATTTTTTAGAAAGTTTGAAAACTTTTAAAATTAGAGTTCGGACGGTCAAACTCCTCTGAGGTCGTCTGAATTCATTTTTTCTCAATTTTATGATTTTTTAATTTTTTGAATATTTTGAGAAAAATAACTTTTGTAAAACACATTTTCAACTTTCATTTTTTATTTGTTTTTTCTTGAACTTCTATATGAATCAAACGTGCTATAAGCCAATGTACAATATAAATTAGGGATTGGGGATTAGGAAATCTACCCTAATTTACCCATTTCTTATTTCTTCAATGTCTTCACCACTTTAAACTTCATCTTTTCCAATTTGCATACATATAACTTCAAGAATTTTGTTGAGACATTAGTATACATAATTATTTGTTAATTATCAAAGCAACAAGTAGATTTAAGACATTAGGTATTTTATGATCTTTTTAACATTTTGCCCCATAAAAGATTTTTAAAAGTACTTTGCATAAGTGACTCTCAATCAAATATGCAAATTGTTAATTATTAGTTTTAAAAGGCTATTTTACCCATCAAGATAAGTTAAATTACATTTGTCCCTTATTTTTCAACTATTCCATATAGTTGTTCAGCTTGATCTTTAGCATTTCATTCTTTCTATTACACCCATTAATCTCTCTTTCTGTCACGCTAATTGATCGATCTTCCTATCACGCCTGTATATTTGCACCACTCTTCTTAATCTTGAACTCTAGATCTAACCTTTGGAACGAAGCTTTTTAATTGTAGCTTCAGCTTCCTTGATACTATGAGTTCAACTTTGGAGCGAAGCTTTTTTATTGCATCATTAGCTCCTTTGATACTATTCTTTAGGCCAGACGGGTAGTAACCGAAGGCCTCGTATTCAGATTCGTTTACAATACTAATTATGCATCTACCATTCAACTTATGTGAACTATAAGCATGGTTTTAAGTGCAGATTCACAATAGAATAGCACCTAGACATCCACTTTATTGGTTCGAGGAAACTGGCATTAAATAGATTTATAAAAACAATTCCTAAACGAATATAGATTGATTATGTTGATCAGAAAAGGAGTTTTGACAATTAATAGTTTCCTGAAAATTTCATCAAATATTATTTGTATTGTTTCTGACAGAGGAAAGATAAGTCGATGTAAGCTTGACACTTTAAATAAAAGTTTAATAGACTAGCAAACGGAATTGAACTAACAATTTAGATGGTAAAGATAATTAGAAAGTGGAAAGATCTGGTGGTAAAGAGACCTATAGTTGAGATAGAAACACCAAAATAGTTGAAGACATTATATGTTATAGTAAAATACACTAAACCCCTTCATATTATTGCTTTATTTCACCTTTATCCTCTATAAAAAAAATTACAACAATTAACTCCTTTAATTTTTAAAATTAAAAAATTAATAAATAACGACGTTAAAGATAGTAGTCAATGAAAAGATAGTTTTAACAGGTTTAACCCTGTTGAAATTATTCAATACTTATCGTACCCAATAATTCTTTAAAAAAAGATAATTTTAACATAGTTAGAATTGCTAAATACTTAGAACACTAATTTTAACTTTGTTAGAATTGCTCCATACCTTTAATACTAATTTGAATTCTATTATAATTGCTCAATACCTATAACATCTAATTATACTCTCAAATAATGAGATAGAATTAATTAACATGAAATACACTTGCAATAAAAGAAATTTTCAATATATATTCCATGATTGTTTCATAATTTCTTCTCTACAAAAACACAAAAGGATTACTTTTTTTTCTTTTGTAAGAATTTTTTGTTTTCAATTCTTGATTACTTTTATTAAATAATTCTTTGTTTTAAGGTTAATATTATCATTTTATTATCTTATATTAAAAGTAAATGTTCAATTCCATTTAATCATTTAATGAAAATTAACGTATTAGACTAATTATTCTTAAATTAAAAAATTAAGAGGGATTAAATATTATAATTAAAACCACAAAGGGTGCATATGGAACGAAACAATAGTATATGATATTGTAGTATATTTTACCTTAAAAAAACTCAGTGCTATTTCTTTTCAAAATTAAAGGCGTTATCTATCACACTTGAACAAAATTAGAGATGCAAGATTAACAAACTCAAGTACAATTGAAACGACATGTTTTATTAATATATAAGTTTTTTTTCCCTTTAAAGAATGAGAAAGACATATAGGGAAGGGAGGATCTGGTGGGTGTTTTTAGAATTCACTTTTTTTCCCAAGAATGAGAAAGACAAGAAAAAAATTAAAAATGGCATGAAAATTAAACCACTATTTTATAAAAAAGGAACAAAGACCTTTAACCATTGAACTGTTAAAGAATATATGTGCATCCAACTCAAAACTAATTGGCTAGGAGTGGAGTGGCCCATATACCTTATATATTAGTTCAAGGGTTCTTATTTAACCGATGTGGGATATTATCATTTAACACCCCTCTCAAACATGACTAGAACGAACAGATCTAAACTAAACTGATGCTAGCCCAACAATGGGCCTAGCCCAAATATACTAAACCGAATGCTAGCCCAACAATGGGCCTAGCCCAAATACTGACAATTCTAAACTAAACCGAATACTAGCCCAATAATGGGGCTAGCCCAAACACTGAAAGAAGAGAGGTGAGAGAAACCCTAGTCATGTTAGAAAAGCCCACAAATTTAAACCTGATGCTCTGATACCATATTAAAGAATATATGTGCATCCAACTCAAAATCAATTGGCTAGGAGTGGAGTGGCCCATATACCTTATATATTAGCTCAAGGGTTCTTATTTAACCGATGTGGGATATTATCATTTAATGATAACATAGAGAAAAAGATGCTAGGGATTTCTTATTGACGTGCATAAAGTAAATCAGAATACAATATAGAGTATATATAGCTAGGGATTACAATGAAAACAAAATAGACTAAATGACTATTAGATAAAAACAGCTAAGCTAATATCCCCCCTCAAACTCACGATGCTACAGCGAAAAGCATTGAGAGTTTGTAAGATAGGAACGAAATCGTGAAGCTGAATGTGCTTTTGTAAACATATCAGCAATCTGCAGAGAAGAAGGAACAAATGGCAATGTGATGGTGCCGATCTATAGGTGGTGGCGAGTGACATGACAATCAATCTCGATATGTTTGGTTCGTTCATGAAAGACTGAATTTCGTACAATCTGAATAGCACTTTGATTATCACAAAGTAGCGGAGTGGGCTGATAAAGAGAAATACCAATATCAACAAGTAACCGACGTAACCAAACAATTTCACAAGTAGTCGAGGCCATGGCACGATACTCAGCTTCTGTAGAAGATCGAGAGATGACATCTTGTTTCTTGCTCTTCCACGAAATAAGCGAGTCACCGAGGAAAATACAAAATCCAGTGGTCGACTTACAGTCCGTAGGATCACCAGCCCAATCCGCATCAGAGTAAGCACGCAGCTCAAACGAAGATGTAGAAGGAAACAAGAAACTTTGAAACTGAGTGCCCCGAAAATACTTGAGAATACGAAGAACAGCAGCCCAATGAACTGTAGTAGGAGCAGAGACAAACTAACTAACTACATAAACAGCATGCACAATGTCTGGGCGAGTCACAGTAAGATAAACCAGGCTGCCTACAATGGCACGATAGAGACTGGAATCCGCCAAAGGAGTACCATCTGACGGAGAGTATCTAGCATTGGTCTCAAGAGGAGTATCAACAGTCCTGTTGTCAGTAAGTCGAGCACGCTCAAACAAATCAGTTATATATTTTGATTGAGATAAGAGATAGCCTTTTGGAGAATAGGCAACCTCAATTCCCAAAAAATAACGTAGCATACCCAAGTCTTTCATAGCGAAGCAACGTGCCAACTCAAACTTCAAAGATTCGATACCATCATAATTATCACCCGTAATAATCATGTCATCAACATACAAGGATAATAGAATACGACCTGCTGTTGTACGCTTGACAAATAAAGCCGAATCATAGTGACTAGGAAGGAAGCCAAGCGAAGTGATCACTAGAGAAAACTTCTCAAACCAGGCACGTGGTGCTTGTTTGAGACCATAAAGAGCTTTGCGAAGCTTGCAAACTTCACCAGGCTGATGAGCGACACCAGGAGGAGGCGTCATATAAACTTCTTCATGAAGATCGCCATTCAAGAAGGCATTCTTGACATCCATCTGAGATATTCTCCATCGGCAAACAGAAGCAACTGCGATCAGAGTGTGAATAGTCGTCAATTTTGAAACAGGGGCAAACGTTTCTTCATAATCTATACCATACTCCTGAGAATAGCCTTTAGCAACAAACCGAGCTTTGTATCGCTCAATGGATCCATATAATTTGGTTTTAATCTTGTAAACCCAACGAGAACCAATGGTATGTTTTCCGGATGGCAGCGGAACCAAATCCCATGTATGAGTGTGGTGGAGAGCAGTAAGTTCCTCAGCCATAGCAACCTGCCAAAGAGGATCACGAACTGCCTCTCTATAGGACAAAGGCCCAAAAAGTCGATGAATAGAGGTAACAAAGGAAGCAAATGAAGTAGAATAAGAGGAGTACTCAAAATCGGGGAGTTTAGTCGACTTATGAGTGCGAGTGGACTGACGCAGAAGAGGATTATCCGCAATCTCATCCGACAATTGGGTGGTCGTAGGAACAGGGATATGGGAGGTAGATACCTCGTGAACCAAAGTATCAGATAGAGCTTCATCGGGGTCGGTATCGAAAAGATCAATACGAACCAGATCTGACTGTGTCATATAGTGTGAACAAGCAGGAACAGAGAAGAATGGAATATGCTCTAAAAACACAACATGACGCGAGACATACAATTTTTGACTAACTGGATCAAAACAACGGTATCCTTTTTGACCAGCACCATAACCCAAAAAGACACATAAAGCGGACCGAGAAGACAATTTATTACGCTCAACATGTGGTCGAAGAACAAAACAAGTACAACCAAAACGCGCAACGAGGAATAATCAGGTAAATAACCATACAACTTTTCAAATAGGGACAAACCTGAATTATGAGATATTGGAATTCTATTGATCACATGAGTAGCAGTAAGTACTGCTTCCCCCCAAAACACAATAGGAACCTCAGCTGACAATATGAACGAACGACCTGTTTCAACAAGATGGCGATGTTTTCTCTCTGCAACACCATTTTGTTGAGAAGTGTCTGTACACGAGGTTTGATGGAGAGTCCCATCAGAAGCAAGTAACTGAGAAAAATTGTTAGAAGTGTATTCACCCCCCAAATCACACCGAAAGCATTTAATGACAGATGAGTTTTCACAAGAGCTCTAAAGTTACGAAATATGGTAAGGAAATCAGACCTGCGTTTCATAAGATAAACCCAAGTATAACGCGTGAAATCATCAATAAAAGAAACATAATATCTAGATCCTCCTTTAGTGGATACAGGAGAGGGTCCCCACACATCAGAATGCACAAGATCAAATGGCGCAATTGAAAAAGAAATACTTTTATTAAAAGGCAAGGCTGAAAATTTAGCCAGTTTACAACCACGATAATTAGAAATATCATAACTGTCCAAATGACCTAAAACTCCTGTAGACACCAAAAACTTTAAACGAGACCCAGAAACATGACCTAAACGAGAATGCCAAAGATAAAAATCAGAAGACGAACGACTCAAATGAAAAGACGACAAATCCACACTAGAGGCAGCAACATCTGATATTTTTAACTCATCCAAAACATAAAGTCCCCCTTCCCTATGGCCTATCCCAATCATCTTCTGAGATCGCGGGTCCTGAATAAAACAATTGGTTTTGATAAAAAAAACAAAGAGGTCAGAATCACACAATTGACCAACAGATGCAAGATTTAAAGTTAGACTAGGAATATGGTATACATTTGAAAGAGACAAACGAGAAGTGTGAACAGAGCCAAGTCCTGCAATGGCATTGGAGTACCATCGGCAGTCATGACAGACAAAGATGGAGCAGAATTAACAGACACAAAGGAATCAATATCAGGAGACATATGATGAGAAGCACATGAGTCTAAGATCCATAAGGGAAACGATTTACCGGAATTATCGGACAAGGACAAGCCTTGATGAGAGGAGGCTGACATGGCATGAGGCTGTGAAGAAGGAACTGCTTAAACTGCTCCATCATATGTGGATCCAAGGACGGGGCAGCAACTGCATTATTGGGTTGAGGTGGGCGATACGTCCATAGAGCAGTCTGTGGGGGGCGTTGTTGTTGAGGTGGTCGTTGTTGCTGCTGTTGTTTGCCTTTACTCAACAATTTTGGACACTGAGCCTTCCAATGACCCTTCTGTTTGCAGAAAGCACATTCATCCTGAGAGACCTTAAGAGCTGGTCGATTTTGGTTATTAGGCAGAGATTGTTGTGGAGCATCAAAGATGGATGGAGGTGTAGGTGGGATAGACTCCGTAACTGCTTTAGACTTAAGCCGAATCTCCTCTGCTAAAAGTTTATGAAACACAGAATCAACAGACGGAAGAGGAGAACGATGTAGAATTGTACCACGCAATCCCTCGAAATCATTTCGAAGAGCCATCAAAAACAGTACCAGGCATTGTTCTTCCCTACGAGCCAGATATGGTTCAAATTTTTGCAGCTCTGCAGACTCAGTGAGAGCCAACTGATCCCAGAGATTAGACATGGCAGAATAAAACTCCTGAACACTCATATCATTCTGTTGAAGTGCGCGAATATCTGCCTCCAACTGATACTGTTTGGCAAAATTAGATTGTGTGTACAATCTAGTCAGATGATCCCAGACCTCTTTAGTCGTCTCATACTTAGCCAACTGAACACCAATAGAGTGGGTAACAGAATTGTTAATCCACGTAATAATCTTCGAATTATCAGCCTCCCAACTATCGATCAAGGCTGTATAATCGGTCGCCTTATCGTCTGTAGGTTTAATCCGCACACCTGTAACATAGTTCCACATAGATTTTCCACGCAAGAAATTCTTCATAACGTAGCTCCAATACGTATAGTTTGGACCATCCAATTGAACACTAATCGACTGGAGTGAATCATCCTTACGACTAGCCATGATGAAAGAGGCACAAAAAAACCAAAACTTCCAAAAACGAAATCAACAGATTCGAAATGCCCAAAAAATCAACAGAATCCAGATAAACCAAGGTAAGCAAAAAACAAATAAAAGGGAAAACGGAAATACCACCAAAAAAACTGTGGATTGGATTATAACTTCTTCAATCAAACAAAGAGAATCCATGAATGGTGGCTCTGATACCATGATAACATAGAGAAAAAGATGCTAGGGATTTCTTATTAACGTGCATAAAGTAAATCAGAATACAATATAGAGTATATATAGCTAGGGATTACAATGAAAACAAAATAGACTAAAGGACTATTAGATAAATACAGCTAAGCTAATATGAACTACATTTAATTCTTAATTCACTAATTTCTATATTTCGTGTAAAACAATATGTACTTTTAATTGATCTTTATGATTTCGAGTCATATTCCTTTTTTTATCGTTAATTATAGATAATATATAGAAATATTAAAATAGTAATTAAACATTTAATTTAGATAGTGAAACATTGTTAGCTTAGCTTGAATGGATCCCATACTTGTCTAACATTTTACAACATTGCATTAAGGCTAAAAGCTAAATTATGATTTTATTATGGAAATTAAAGCAAGTTAATTGTAAATGGATCTCTTTCTTCTTCTTACTTTTTTTTTAAAAAAAACATATATTTGAAATTTGCATCTAAAAGATTTTTAATAACATTGTAAACACCAACTTTTTGTATGTAGCATTCAAATAACAAGTAACCTCATTCTTTTACACCCCACCTCATTTAAAAGTGAGCTAAATTTCATAAAATCTGAAAAAAAATTAAGAGTTAAGCAAAAGTCATATTTACCTATTACAGTACTTTTTTGAATTCTTCCTGAACTTTGAACTATAGCAACTTGTACATCTAAACTTATATAAAATGGGTTAAAAACCATCCTCACATAATAAATACATTGTTTTTTAATTAAATATTTATAGATGCAAAGTGCCATATTTAGAAGTTTGAGGAGGCATTTGTGAAAGAGTCACAGTTCCAGGGAGTTTTTTATAATTAACTCTTATTCTAACAGGCTAATCTTTCAGTCCAGAATTGGTCTGTGCACGGTTTATTTAAGTAGGCCCATTTTTAAACAAATGGAATTATCTGAAATGTTGCCCACATCAGGAGCCCATGTCCAAATAATATAAGCAATTTCAGTTTAATTCCAGACTTCTCCCATTTTCTTTCTCTCATAAATAGCAACTGATTTTAATAATTTTGTTTTCATTGTTTCCTTTTGAGATGGATTTTTTTTTCTCTTAGCAACTCCGATAAATGCGGCAATTACTTTAGGCTGTGTTTGAATAGACAAATCCTATTTGGAAAATTAGCATATTTAAATTAAAAAATTTATATTCGCAAAAACTCTTATCAGACGTGATACATGAATTATATTTTATATGCTAATAAACTAATTTTTTATACGTTATAGCCTAATATTTAATAGTTTATATGCTAATACGCTAATTTTTTATACTTTATATGCTAATTTTTTATACTTTATACGTTAATCTTTGATACTTTATACGTTAATCTTTGATACTTTATATGTTAATTTTTGACACTTTATATGCTAATTTTTACACTTTAGATGCTAAAGTGAAATTCATATGCAAGTCTCATATGAGATGGTCTCACAAGAGAATATACTATTTATATTTTATATAGTTGCAAAAATTATACAAGACAAGACAAGACAAATCAAATTTTAGTGATCGTATTTTGAAAGTAAAAAAATACAATTTTGATCTATATTGAAGGATCGAATTTAAACAAAATAGAATCACAAAAATAATGAAGATGATTTAGAGGCAGCAACTCTTTTATTTCTTGAACCAAGCCGTATTGGCTTTTCACAAAACTCACAAGGACAGCAACTTTTTTGTTTTGGCTGTTGTACAAAAACAAATAACCCTACACTTCTATTTATAAGACAAAGACTTCCTAATTCATGTCAACAAAAAATTAGGAAACAAACCAAATAGAAACTTAACTATCCTAATTCTTACCAATAACTAATTAAGAAACAAATACTACTAGGAAACAACTTTAAACTTAGGAAACAAAACAAATTAGGAAATTTCTAATTAACAAATGTTTAGTTTAATTTTCCAACAAATCCCCCTTTAAACTAAACTTTCCATATATGACCAATACCTTCAAGTTCACGCGCTTGAATGTCTTTTGAAATTTCTTTTGCAGTTTGTATCTTGTATTTGATCTTCTTCTTAATCTTCATCTTCTTCTTCACATGTAATTTGAGACGAATTTTGTAGTTCTGGATCTTGTATTCTTCAAACGCGTTTTCTGTTTCTTTTCCTTTAGCACAAAACTTCCATATACCAACATTCTCTTTTAATAGAGAATGCCCAATGTAATTTCCAAAAATTATGAAATCATATTGTTTAAGTTGAACAATATTTTCAATATCTTTTATCTCAACAATGTCACTTTCACCAGTGATATTTTTATCACTTTCAACCATGTATATGGTTTCTTTTTCCTCTTCAAAATGGATGATTTCGTCTTTCTCTTCATAAGTGAAATCACAAACCTCCTTTTCTTCTTTATTCACAAGAACAACAAATTCATCCACATATTCACAAACATGAAGTTTCATTGTATCATTGTCTTTATTGTTTTTGTTTAACTCAACATTAATCCCTTCAACAAAATCACACAAATATTGTTCACCAATATTGTCAATTTCTTTTTTATCCACATACTCATCAAGTTGAATCTCTTGATCTTGTTCCACCAAACAATTTATCTCTTCCTCTTCCTCAATTGAATCAACACTTATTTCTTCCACCACTTCCATAATATTATCATGATGATCAACACAATCTCCGCTTTCGAAATTTTCAATTTCTAAGTGGAATCAATACTTGAAGATGAAGGATCAATAGGTGGTTGTTGAACTTGCTCACTTTGGTGATCGTTGTTTTCTTTCTCAATATAGAAAGACACTTGTGTTTGCCCAATTGACACCATTGGCTCTTTAGAAGACCAATTCGAAACTCTTTGTTCATCAAAGATAAAATTTCTGATCACAATCACCTTTTCTGTATTTTCTGTCTGACCATCCAATTTTTCATTAATTCTTTGTTCAAATCGAATTAATGAACCCTTCAATTCTTCAATTGTTAATGTTGCCAAATTCTTGGTCTCTATCATCAAGACTACAAAATACTCAAACTTCAAGGGCAGTGTATTGAGAACTTTTGCAATAAAAATTGCATCTTGCAATACATGACCATTTAACTTCATCTCATCTTTAATTGCCAAAAGACGAGAAAAATACGACTCTATGGATTCTGCCTTCTCCATTGTGCAAAGCTCAAACTTTTGTTTCAATATCATCAAATTGTTTTGTTTAACTTTGTCAACACCTCTGTAGGTTTTCTCCAAGATATCCCATGCTTTCTTTACACTTTTGGCCGTTGAAATTTTGCCAATTACTGACAGATCAATTGCTTGATGAATTTGGGACAACGCCAAACTTGCCTCCTTCATTGCACTTGCATCAGCATCTTCGGATAATTCCGCTTCAATATATTTGATCAAATCAAAGGATTTCAGATGGGTTTCCATCTGAATTCTCCAATAATTATAATTTTGTTTTCCCGTGAGTTTAGGAACAACACAAATTATATTTCCTGTCATGGTTAATCAATAATAACCTGTCTCTGATACCAATTTGAAGGATCAAATTTAAACAAAATAGAATCACAAAAATAATGAAGATGATTTAGAGGCAGCAACTCTTTTATTTCTTGAACCAAGCCGTATTGACTTTTCACAAAACTCACAAGGACAGCAACTTTTTTGTTTTGGCTGTTGTACAAAACCAAATAACCCTACACTTCTATTTATAAGACAAAGACTTCCTAATTCATGTCAACAAAAAATTAGGAAACAAACCAAACAAAAACTTAACTATCCTAATTCTTACCAATAACTAATTAAGAAACAAATACTACTAGGAAACAACTTTAAACTCAGGAAACAAAACATATTAGGAAATTTCTAATTAACAAAAGTTTAGTTTAATTTTCCAACATATATGTTTATTTAGGTAACAAAATTAATCTCTATACACCGTTTGAATGAGGTATTTTTAGATTTTATCATGAATTTTTTTTCTTGAGATTTGTTATGAGAAAAGAATATTTTGGAAGTGTTTGGAATGAATGATTTTGCTTTGTTGGGATTTGTATTGAAGATTTTTTTATTAATAAAAGTTTGAAATTTAAATTTGAATTAATATTTGATTAATTTATTTTGGTGGAAATTGTGTTAGAAAGAATTGTTTATTATTAAAATTTAAATTTTAAATTCAAATATAATATTTTATTTATAAAAAACATTGTAGCAAAAATAATTATTGTAGCATTATTTTTGTTTTTAAAAATTTTAATAGAAAAATTGAACAAAACAAACAACTCATTTTGCATTTGTGAAATAAATCACTAAAACAAGAGCATCCAAACAGAGCCGTCGACATGTAGTTTTAATGATTTATTTCACAAATGTAAAATGAGTTGTTTGTTTTGTTCAATTTTTCCATCAAAATTTTTAAAAACAAAAACAATGCTACAGTAATTGAACAAAACAAACAACTCATTTTGTATTTGTGAAATAAATCACTAAAACAAGAGAATTCAAACATAATATTTTATCACGAACAAATATAGCCCTTAATATGTATAGCTTGAAGTAAAATGGGATAATTGACAATTTTTTTCACAAATTATCAATGTGGGTATCACGATGCGTATTAACATTTATTGAAAAAGAGTATATTCAAGACAACACGTGAGAATTCCGGTTGTGTGTTGATATGAGTGTCTTTCATATTTATTTATTTATCTTTATTATTGTAAAAATAAATTTAATGTTTTTGAATTTATATATATATATATATATATATATATTACCATCCCTTATATTGCATAATAACTTTACTCTAGAAGAAAGAGGTAGAAAAATAGGTGAAAGAATATCTTATGTGCTATAAATATTCTCTTCAATCATAATTAAAAATTGCAATTGTAAAAGAATCTAGCAATTGTCCACTTTTACTTCAAATTACAAATATTGAGAGTCAAACTTATTTTCAATAGAATAAATACAGATAGGATCCTCTGTCCAAAATTATCATGTCATATTTTGTCCAATGTTCAAAACGACGTAATTTAACTAAAACTATGGGCTAAAAGCATAAATATCACTAAAACGACTTTACAATTATTAGACCTTAACCAAGAAATGAGTGAACCTACGACGTAGTTTTAATTTTGAACATAATAAGATAGGATAATTTTGAACAGAGGATCACATCTCAGATAAATGACCCTAATAGCCCTTGAACTCGGGATAAGTATCATTTTAATCCCCAATTTTGAAAAAAAAAACTTCATTTTGCTCTATCAATTTGAAGTCCATTGCAAAAATAATCTCCAACTCATTTTCTATCCATTTGATAATGAGCACTATTAGTCATGTGATAATGTTTACCTTTCGAAACTACATCGTTTTTGTGCTAACATTACTTGTAAAATTGATGAAAAATGAGTTAAGGACCATTCGCGCAACAAAATTCAAGTTAAATGGCCAAAATATAATTTTTTTAAAAATTAAAAATCAAAACGACACTAACCACAAATTCAAAAACTATTAAAGTCATTTTATACCCTTTCCATAAAATACAAAATAGATTTATTTACCTAGGCAAATTTTGAGGATCAA
The DNA here is from genome assembly GCA_016586305.1 of Ophiorrhiza pumila. Classification (NCBI taxonomy): domain Eukaryota; kingdom Viridiplantae; phylum Streptophyta; class Magnoliopsida; order Gentianales; family Rubiaceae; genus Ophiorrhiza; species Ophiorrhiza pumila. Next base: position 15,833,916 of record BLIW01000006.1, read on the forward strand.
ATGTGCATTTTTCCCTACTTGAAATCACTTTTCACCTCCATTCATTTTCTTGTTAAATATTCTTCTTGAAATTTGGTCTTTGTAGAAATTTTACCAAACTTTTCTTTTAGCTATATATATATATATATATATATATATATCCTCTTAGCATTTTTAGACTCTCTCTCTCTTAGAAGTGGGTATGTTGAAAAGGATTTTGGTATATTTAGGTTTGTTTCCCAGTCTGTGGGTCTAAGAATCTTGAAATTTTGGGTTGTTGAATGGGTTACCAAATCTTTTTCTGTATAATGTTTGAGGGAAATTGAGCTGGTATCTACAAAAATAAACTCATAGAATTTTTGGGTTTTATCCAAAGAATGTTGAATAAAATTTGAGTGATTGGGTAGTATGATTTTAGCTACCTGGTTTGGGTTATTAACAAAAAAGTCCGGCTCTGTTTGACAGATTAAAACAAAATATTGAGCTTTAAATTATTCTTGATTTGAAGAAGTTTTTTGATAATCATTTGTTTGAGTTAAAATCTGTTTTGAATTTGTGGAGCTAGATGCCACCACATTTGAATAATTAGTAGAGCTTGCAACCACTACTGAAGCTTGGAGAGTTTTTAAATTAGTAGGGCTTGAAACCACTACTGGAGTTTGAGGAGATTTCACAAGTTGAAATCCTACTGATGAGGCCCATTGTTGAATGGAATCAAAATGGAATTTTTGTAGTAAGGCCTTTTCATCTTCCTCAACGATGTCGGCCCACACTTTTAGACTTACAATTGAAATTCGTTGTTTTGAGGATTCAACCTTTAAGACTTCAAGTTGGCTGGAACTTAAAGCATAGTCTCTGGTTTGGCTGGAACTTAAGGCATAGTCTCTGAGCAGCCAACTGGTCGGTACACGCCTGGGTTGATCTGTACGCAGTTGCCACCATAGTCATTTATTGGAGGATAGTCATCATGTTATACTCTGATTGTCCATCTATGCTCCACTCATAGATGTTGGCATTGTAGCTATTTTGAAGAATGTTAGGTCTTTCTTCCAACACCATATCTGGATACGTTACCCTGGGATAGTACAACTTTTGAGGCTTTTTCCAGCTTGAGATTTGTTTCTCACCGAATGAACTCTGATGTCTTAGCATTCAGTTAAAATTGATGACCAAAGAGAATCTATTCAACAAGACGGTAATACTATCTCTGATGCAGTGTCAACTTTGATATTCACCATCGCCAAAACTTTTATTGGTGATCCAGGAATCTTCAAAGATCGGTTATCAGAATTACTAAACAATTTGAAATGCAAAAACTTATCGGATTTTCGATGGTACAATGACACATTTTTCACTTGTATATATGCCAGACCTGATGGCAACCAGGCATATTAGAAAGACAAGTTTCTAGATAGGCTTCCAAAATCACTTTGAGATATAGTTCAGGGAGAACTTAGAAGCATATACAACGGAGTGGTACCATATGAACAAATTACATATGGACAGTTGACAACCTAGATCCAATAGGTTGCCTTGTGAATGATGCTCCGGCAACTTGCAAAGGACAGAGCGCAAAGAAGAGAAGATCTTGGCTCTTTCTGTGAACAATTTGGTCTTCCCAGTTGTGGTCAAAACCATAGGTCAAGCATCATAAACAAATACCCAAACCCAAATATACAAAGCATTTTTCCAAACGAAAAATTACATACAGACAGCCAAAACCATTGCCACAACCATTCAATCCACAACCCAAAACATACCAACCCCCAATACCAGATTTGCCAAATATCATTTGTCATAAATGCCGTAAGCCAGGATACATAGCAAAATATTGTCGTTTCAGAAAGAAAATTCAAGCTTTGGAAATAGATGACAATATCCTAAACCAAATTTCAAACCTCCTTGCTGAAACAGAAGATGAGGATTCAGGATATAGTGAGGATAATCACATCAACCAAATGGAAGACGATGATATTGATAGTTCCACCTCCAGTGATGATTCACATCTAGAAGGACCAGGTATCAATGTCTTAACCAAAGAACAGGATTTACTTCTTGAAATGATAGACAATCTGAAAGACCCAAATCAAAATAAACATTATCTTAGTCAGTTCAAGAAGGCAACTAGTAGCCAACCATCTACTTCCAAATTTATAAGTGATCATCCTGTAAACCATCCCAGAGTACTCAACACCTACAATCTTACAAATATCTTAAACAGATTTCCTCAAAAATCTCCCAAACAGATAACTATACAAGACCTAGAAGCTGAAGTTGCAAAACTTAAAATAGAGGTCGGAGAAATCAGAGTTAGACAAGAGCTCGACCAATTGGTTTTGCAGAATCTGACTGAACAGCTAGCACAAACAAAGAAGGGTCAAACTAAAGAGGAAGAATGAGAAGCTGAACAATTCCTAGAACCCTTAGATTCTTCGAATGATGAAACTCCAAATATTCTGTCAGCTGTTACCTTCAGAAGACATGATGTTCAGATCAAACTGGTTGTACAAAATAATTTTGTACTAAAAAAGCAGCATTATGGGACACATAGGCCGATCTTAGCTGCATTGATGAAGGGATTATCCAGTCGAAATTCTTTGAAAAAACCAAAGAAAGACTCCATTCGGCAAATGGATTTAAACTTAGTATTTCTTACAAGCTTACTGATGTTGAGGTTAAATTTTCTTCAGCAACGGTGAAGGTATCATTTCTGTTGGCAAAAAATCTTACTCATTCAGTTATCTTGGGTACATATTTTATCATACAATTTATGCCTTACATGACAACATTCGAAGGGATTTTGCCATAAAATATTGGAAAAAATGTTCTTCTTCCTTTTACCAGGCCTCCAGTATACAAGGAGCTGAACCCATTGTCCAACAAAATCAAGCAAATTAATTTTTTGAAAGAAGAAATTGAATATAAAAGGATCGAGGCACAATTGGCTCAACCAATGATTCAAAACTGAATCAAATGGTTACAAGGAAAAATTGAGCAGCAAGTTTGTGCTGAGGTGCCAACTGCTTTCTGAAAAATAAAGCAACACACTATTTATCTTCCCTATGAGAAGGATTTTAAGGAGATAGACATTCCATCCAAAGCCAGACCAATCGAGATGAATCAGGAGCTTCTGGAATACTGCAACATAGAAATTGTTGATCTCCTGAAAAAGCATATTATCAGGCTAAGCCAATCTCTCTGGAGTTGCCCAGCATTCTATGTGAACAAAAACTCAGAAATTGAAAGAGGAGTGCCCAGATTGGTAATAAACTATAATGCATTAAACAAAGCCCTTCAATGGATCGGTATCCAATTCCTAACGAAAGTGATCTTTTGCAAAGGTTTAACATAACAAAGTTATTTTCAAAATTTGACATGAAATCGGGATTCTAGCAAATTCAGATTAATCCATCTGACATGTACAAAATAGATTTTATAGTACCATTTGATCATTATGAATAGAACGTAACGCCTTTTGGTTTAAAAAATGCTCCATCAGAATTTCAAAGGATTATGAATGATATCTTTAATCCTTATTCAAAGTTTACTATTGTTTATATTGATGAGGTTTTAATTTTTTCAAATAACATATACTAATATTTCAAGCATCTTAACATCTTTTTGCAGGTTGTTAAGACCAATTGTCTAGTTAAATCAAAAAAGAAGGTTAGTTTGTTCCAGATGAAGATTAGATTTCTGGGATATTACATCCATCTAGGAGCAATAATTCACATAGAATGATCTATCCAGTTTGTGGATAGATTCCCTGACCAGATCTTAGAAAAACAACAGTTACAAAGGTTTCTAGGATGTTTGGATTACATAGCTGATTTTATTCCTGAATTAGCTAATATCATCAAACCCTTACATGACAGGTTAAAGAAGTCATCTCTACCATGGACAGATATCCATATTGAGACAGTAAGACGGGTAAAAACCCAAATCAACCCTTTGACTTGTCTAAATCTGCCAAATCCAAGCCTTCCAAAAATCATTGAAACAGATGCATCTGATTTGGGTTATGGTGGAGTACTTAAACAAGTACAAAACAACAAAGAAAGAGTTGTTGCCTTTACTTCTAAACATTGGAATAGCGCTCAACAGAACTATTCTACAATCAAAAAAGAGATTTTGGCTATTGTTTTATGTATTTCAAAATTTCAATCTGATCTGCTCAACCAGAAGTTTCTTGTTTGAGTAGATTACAAATCTGCAAAAGATGTTTTGCAAAAAGATGTAAAAAAACCTTGCCTCTAAACAAATTTTTGCAAGATGGCAAGTTATTTTATCTGTTTTTGATTTTGACATTGATTATATAAAAGGAGAAGAAAATTCTTTGCCTGACTTCTTGACTTGTGAATTTTTCCAGGGTAGATAATGTCGCCGAGAAAGAAAAAAGAAGAATTGCCTCCAATGCCTAAGAGTATCATACAGATACACAGTCAAACAAAAGAAGCAGCATCTTCATCCAAACAATCTGCTGAAAAGCAACCTAGAGACTATGCTTTAAGTTCCAGCCAACTTGAAGACTTAAAGGTTGAATCCTCAAAACAGCCAATTTCAATCGTAAGTCCAAAAGTGTGGGCCGACATCGTTGAGGAAGATGAAAAGGCCTTACTACAAAATTTTCATTTTGAATCCATTCAACAATGGGCCTCATCAGTAGAATTTCAACTTGTGAAATCTCCTCAAACTCCAATAGTGGTTTCAAGTCCTACTAATTTAAAAACACCCCAAGCTTCAGTAATGGTTGCAAGCCCTACTAATTATTCAAATGTGGTGGCATCTAGCTCCACAAATTCAAAAAAGATTTTAACTCAAACAAATGCTTTTCAAAAAACTTCTTCAAATCAAGAATATTTTAAAGCCCAATCTTTTGTTTTAATCTGTCAAACGAAGCCGAACTTTTTTGTTAATAACCCAAACCAGGCAGCTAAAATCATATTGCCCAATCTCTCAAATTTTATTCAACATTCTTTGGATAAAACCCAAAAATTCTATGAGTTTAATCTTGTAGATACCGGCTCAATTTCCCTCAAACATTATACATAAAAAGATTTGGTAACCCATTCAACTGCCCAAATCCTCAAGATTCTTAGACCCACAGACTGGGTAACGAACCTAAATATACCAAAATCCTTTTCTCAGCCATTTTCTCCCCAAGGATTCACTTACTGAGACTACAAACAAGCTTGGTTCAATACCTTTTCTACCCAGAACCACTTAAACAAACACTCTTGATTCTTTTACTTTAAAAGATGAACAAAATATAATTTTCTAATCTGGTTTGTCCAATGGTGGAAATTTTTGGGCCAAATCTCCAAATTTTTACCAACAGAAGTACAAGAAGGATTGCAAATTTTTTCTAAAAAATTTACATCCCTAAACGAATATGTACCCATGCTGTTACAGTTTTTCTTCATATTTTCACTAGTATGGATATATGCATGGAAATTTGAATTCTACAAGTAGGAAACCAAGTTTTCTCCCCAACTCATCATACAGGGGTATACCAAATGGTGGAAGACTTTCAAAACTGAATGTGTTCAACCCTAACAAATTTAAGCCTGGATCTAAAAGAACCCAAAGTACTTGCCTGCGGCAGACCCAAACATGTGCCAATTTTTGCAACAAAAGTCTCTCACTGCTTCAAAATTGGCAGCAATTTCAAACAAAGATGATTATGTAGAACAACTTGAGAACTTGTTAGCCCAGTTTAAACAGGCTAATACTTCCAAATAGAATGAGCCAAGTACCTCCAACATTGGCCTAACACAGGCAAGCCCAGCAAATATCTTGGGGACAGATGAGGAAAACTTGCAATTTGGCCTGGACCAAAATGAAGATGACTGTTACGGTATATTGTCTCCAATACCGTAAAAAATAAAGACATTTGACTGTAATAGTTGATAGGACAAGTGTAGTCAAACACTTAAAAAAAATTGGTTATAAATACCCCCTTCCATTAGAAGGAAGGCACGGCATTTTTCAGCCTTTTAGCATTTTTAGACTCTCTCTCTCTCTCTCTTAGAAGAAAGGCTCCGCCTTCTCTCTTCTTTTCTTCTCTTCACTTTTCTTTTCTTTTGTACTTAAGCTTTCCGAAGCTAGGAACCTAAGCAAGGATACCTTTGCTTGGATACCTTTGCTTGATTAAGGAGTCATCTTGTGTAAGATCCTTAATCTATGAACTTATAATTTGTTGATCTATATTTATGTTTTGATTGATATTTTTTTTCTTCCGATCTAATTTTTAATTCATGTTCTTTATTTCCATGTATTGTTATTTTTGCATCTAACTTAACATTGATCTCCTAACACTTCAGTGGTGCTAACAGTCCTACTGCGACCCACTTTCTTTTATACAACTTTAATTTCCTCCCCCGAGACTTAACTTTCCACTCTTACATATCTATATATACCAATTGCGTGAAATTAAATTTGCTGGAAATTTGACAAATCCAACTATTTCCTAAAAGTAATTAATACTACTACATTTATGTTCAATGTTCGGAAAACAGTGAAAAGGATCAAAGGAACATGATTCATTTAACCTTGAATTTCCAATTGTTTCATTTTTGAGTTTTGTTCTAAAAAGAGCAGACAGATCTATATGATCTCCCAAAAAAATCTGAAAAGTGAAACTTATAATTTAAAGGGAAGAAGGAAATAAAAGTTATAATCACTTGAGATTCGACCCCTTTTGTGCTTTTCTTTCATCCTTTATTCTTTTCTTGTATTAAACGGATACCTTAAAGACATCATCCACTCAATGTTTTACTTTGCTTTATATCCACATCCACCAGCACTTTATCTAGATATATTAATTTCTAATTTTTCTTTTTTTTAATTAAAGTGCAAACTTTGCATCCCCCACCAAAAATATTGTCCTTTGCACTCAGCACAAGAACAAATCTCACAAATGTAGAATAGAATTGGAGAAATTTATAATCAATATCATATGGCTATAGCCATATAACATCAATGCAGCATCGATCTTAGCATTTAAGATTATACACTTCATGATATTGTTTTCTTAATAATAAGATTTAAGAAAACAACTATAAATGTTTTTTCGATTATGTTGATTGTATTTAATTTTATCAGCACACATCTTTTCATTTATATTTAAATATTTTTTAAATTTCTTTTTAAATTTCTCCCGTCTTCTATTAATTCAAGTTAATGCATAAATAATAAATAGAAGTAGTAAGAGCAGTAGCGGATCCAGAAATAAAGGTTTGGAGGGGCAAAGTTACATAGTAAAAGTTATATTTTAATTTTTGGGGTGCAAAATTATAATTTTCTTAAGAATTCAATTGAATTTTTTAAAATTTTTACAAGGACCTAGCATAATTTTTCAAATCTCGGGGGCGGCCGCACCCTCCGCACCCCCAATGATCCTCCGCCACTGAGTGAGAGTAGAAAGTTCTAAATATTTGAAAACATTTGAGAAGCTCAAGAAAAATCATATATTGGCAAAAACTTGATATACACACCGGGTGGGATGATCTGAAGAGTACTAATTTAAGCCACCTAAAGTTTATCTAATCCTTAAAAATTTATCACACGACTAATTAATTTTTAGCTTTTTTAATTGCTCTATTTCATCGAGAGTCTCTCTTTCATGTAACCCAAAAAAATCCCAAGATTTAACCTATACAATTCCCTCAAGTATATAATTTTCCAATTTTGTATTACATCTTAAAAAAAATCTAAAATAAATCATATAATAACTGAGACTTATATAAATTAGAACCAATATTTACAAGATTATTAAAAAAAATTAAGAATTTTTTTTCTATGTTTAGCTCATGTCCCACATTATTCACATTCATTCGTGGATTTCTTTTTTTCTAAAAAAAAAACTTTGTTTAGACTTTTTCTTGACAAAATGACAAACCCCAACTGGCAAGGGATAAGCATGCATGAGCTTTATCTTGCCTTGCAAGAATTAGCACAATGGACTCGTACTCCTGACGCAGATGGAAACTTTGAATCTTTATACCTCTGCAAATTTGCAATGATTCCATTTTATCCTGACGATATATATTTCCAAGAACTCTCTGAATGCTTCCAACTTGTTGTGGAAGGTTTAGAGATACTAACAACAATTTAAATTCAGGAACAATGAAAAATCGAAATTTGAAAGAAAAAAAAAAAATTGTTGTGCAAGGATTTTCAGGACACCAAACTCAATGTCTGGGTCACGAAGACCAAACTTTTGGGTCGTCCCATAGTTGAAACACTATTGTAAGATTCTTAGTGAAGTCTTCAAGTCTTGGCAACATTAATCCGTACCAATCCCATTTGGAAGCTGCCAAGAAATTTTGTGGGTAAGTAAATGGACATTTCTGAATGCTACTATTCCATGCAATCATATTGCAGACTGTAGAAGCATACAATGAACGTAATTAATGATCTCATGGGGATGGAAGATATTCATGGCAATGGCTAAGAATTGAGGTGTTCATCGATCGAAGTTAACGTGTTGAGTACTAATTGATCATTCTAGTACAAGTAGACGTACCATTAATGCCGGGAGCAGGGATTAGCACAATAATTACTAATTGAGTATGGCGTAAAATATTATTGATAGATCACATATCTCGCAATGTAAATGTTTAAATCAACATAATTCAAGATATAATTAATAAATTATAGGAGAAAATATACTAAAACCTTTTATATTATTTTTCGTTCTACACTTACCCCTTATAGTTTTAATTACTATATTTAGTCCTCTTACTTTTCTAATTTAAGAATATATAATTATTTTAATACGGTCATAATAATTAACTGATTAAATGGAATAGGCATTGAACAATTTTAACAGGGTTAAAATTATCTTTTTATTAATTATATTCCATCTTTTTCAGGGATTAATTGGGTGTTGTAGGTATTTAACAATTCTAATATAATTAAAATTATTTTTTCATTGACCGTTTTTTATGTGGTTATTGATTTTCTTCAATTTGAAAAGTTTTAAGTTAATTATTATAAATAAAACTACAAGAATAAATGTGAAACGAGACAACAGTATAAGAGAGCTTAGCATATTTACCCTAATTCTATATCCCTAAACTTTTTATATACTATTTAGTCTCTCGTTTGTAACAGTACAATTAATTTTTAAGTTTACTGATCTCGCCAATATCTCTAGCCAAGCAAGGAAGTAATTTTCTTTGATACTAACAATATTAGCTAATTAGCATATGTGTTTGATCAAAATATTTAAATCAAATTCCTTCAAAATAATATTAACAATCATATGTAACTTAACTTTTCGTTGTGGGATGTGAGGCATTACCACACAAATCAAGAATTACTTGATATTTACTTGATTTGATTCGAGTTGAACTGACACTAAATTGATAGCTCAGGAAACCAATTTCGAATAAAATTTAGGGTGGGTTGTTAACATATCAAGCTCATGTGATAAAAGCATTAAACACGATTATTACATTGGAGAAAAAATAATTATTCTGGCACCTAAATTAAAGGAGGGATAAAAATAAAAATAAAAAAACTTATCTTGTTTGGCTATATAAATTAAACTAAATCAAGATTAGATCCGAATAATTATCAATCAAAACTCAATCAAACATAACTTGTAATGATTAATAAAACTGTTGCCAAACTCAACATCCAACTTTATCATTACATCCCACTCTTTAAGATAGATATTTTACGAATATTGTTAGAATTACACCGTCTTATGCAGTGATTTATTATAACGTTTATAAACACTATGAAGTGAACGAGTGATTTATTATTATTTATTGGGTAAATGACTTAAATTGTCCGTCAACTTTGGAGATTGTTATATTTTGATCCCCATTTTTCTAAAAGTTTCATTATAATCCCTTAACTTGTATGTTGTAGTGTGAACAGTTCTCCAATTAATTGTATATCTACTTGTGTAACTGTTACACACGTAGGTTTTCACTCACGTCTGTAACCTATATTGTTTTTCGCACAATACATAATTAATAGAACCGTTACACAAATGGATGTAAAATAGATTGGGGAATGTTCACATTACAAAATTCAATTTAAAGAACCATAATGAAACTTTTGAAAGAATAAGGATCAAAACGTACCAACCCCAAAGTTGAGAGAACATATATTTGGGTCATTTAGCCTTATTTATTATTTTAACAAAGCTTGAGTTCGTATATATTTGGTGAAATATTTTTTTGTTTTTTTAAATGTTACCCTCTAGCATGTATATATAATCATTTAAAAGTGTATGATTTACTTAATTTCTACCCTACGTTCCCTACGTTATTTACTCCTTTATTTAATTTTCAATTAAGAGTTTTTCTAATTTGAATAGACAAACGCACACGTAAAGTGTGTTAACTTCCAATAGTATGTATAAGATTAGTACAATTGGCAACTTCACTATTTATTATATACACATTACATGTATTTAACTAAAACTCTTTTTTAATTGCTTTTAATGCATTGAAATTATGATTTAAATAACTGAAGGCATTTCAATTATTTTCAACTACTTACTTTGTTATTGTATTCTATTTTATTTTCTCAATAAAATTATAGCTTTTCAATTTAAAAAAGAAAAAAAAATGGATAGATTAGGGTTGATTGATAGAGTGGGAGAAACAACTGCATTTGTGGCCAAACTGGCGCCTTAACAGATTAATCCCAATAAATAAAACACGGAAACAAAGAAGGTCCACAAATGTTTTTGAACCAAGGAATAAGGATTGATGAAAGAGAGGCCAATTGGTCAATTTCCAAAACGCCAAGAAAAAAGTTCATTCATGGATGGATGCCACTTCTCAAGTCACACTCTCACCTCTTCAAATCCTACGGTGTTAATATATAAGAGAATGAATTAAGAAGCCTTCTATTAATTCTGAATGAATATGACTTTCATAGCTCCAAGTTGCCGTCCAAGTGCATGTCCAAATTTTCAATTCTAATTTCCGTTTTGGTTAAAGTGTACAGTTACCGTGTATTGTTTGATTCCAAGAACTGAAAATAAACTGCAGAAAATGGAGTTGATCAACCTAGCTAGGTAAACATGCATGGCAACAAATATGCATAAGAAAAATGATAGGGATATTGTCTACTCTTGTAAGGCAAAATGTTTAGAAAAGAAAAAAGAAAGATGAAACATTGATTAATGATCAAGAGTGTAGATTTGTGTTTGTGTACAATTATATATTCAACTATTTAAAGATGTAATGACTAGGAAAAATTAAAGGGATTCAAGACAAATTAAAAAATTACGCTTTGTTTGGTTGAGCGATTTTTAATAGTTTATTTTATAAAATCATAATTACTTGTTTGTTTTGTTAAGTTTTTTACTAATATTTTTAAAACAAAAAATATTGCTACACTAATTATTTTTGCTACAGTATCTTTTATAAATAAAATATTGAATTCAAATTCAAATTTGAAATTTTTAATAACAAACAATTCTTTGTAATCCAATTCCAACCAAAACAAGCTCATAAAATATTAATTCAAATTTAAATTTCAAACTTTTATTAATAAAAAAATTCTCCAATACAGATTCTAACAAATCATTAATCCAAACACTTTTAAAATATTCCTTTCTTATAACAAATATAAAAAAAAATTATTATAAAACCTAAAACTACCCCATCCAAACGGAGTATTCACTCTTCATTGTCATCCCTCAAAAGATTTGTCTCGCAAATATTATGACAAAAAAAAAAATTTAGCAGCTTAAATTAATAGTTCAAGCTCAAATTGTTATATTATATATGTGAAATTCTATTATCACTAAATAGATTAATATTAATTGTGAATCTATGAATAAATATATGATGATACGATTCTACATAATTATTAATAAGTCATTTGAAAAAAAAAACTCTTATCATTACAATTATGTTACATAAATGAAGAAATGAGTTTACATCGAATGTGACGATAAAATATAATCTATATATAGTCAACCGTTTAGTGAAATAAAGATTTAACTTTCTACTAGTTTATAAATATCTTAGTATTTTATTTTAAAAATTCAATTTGACTTGTTTATTTAATCTATTTTTTTCTACTAAAATTTTTAAAACAAAAAATAATAATAAATTAATTATTTTTGCATTTTTTATAAATAAAATATTTTAAATTTTTAGTAATATTAACTATAAATAGATGAGTGAATAAGAGGTGATACGAACTTTACATAATTATCAAGTCAGTCCAAAAAAAAAAGTCCTTGTCATTACTCTTATATTAATCATTCCAAACAGTAAGTGCACATATAATTACATGTTCATTCACCTTGCTTTGCAGAGTTAATTATACAACCATATAATTGGAGGCAATGAATTGCATATATAACATAAGGCCATTGTTGTCTACTTCAAGACTAATGTACAACTATAATTCCCCAAACTAAACAGATAAAGACTTGATTAATTCGTCATATATAACATAAGACCATATATTCATGCATTCTCATCCTTCACAAATTAAGAATGATTCCATACGAGACAAATCGACAGCTGCGAGTTGTTGAGACGAGCAAGCAACCCTTGCAACACGCGGCACAGCTTAGTACATCATCATCTAGTGGACCAGTGTGGCTTTTGTGGGATCAATTAATGTTCTGTGCAACGTTGTTGGGGTTTTATTTGCTTGGGTATTTTCACAACTTTCAGCATTATTTTTCATTAAATTTCTCGACGTGGAGTGGAGTAATATTTTGGCCAAGAACTACATATATTTATGTTTGACTAAAATTTGATGATCATTATCAACTTTCTCAAACGCAATTCTTGGAAAATACGTTTGAATTACATTTAATGATACTTCTTTGACATTGTTTAAAAGATATATGTACGTCTATAAAACGGGACAGATAATTGAAAAATACACGTCGTTTGAAAAAAAAAAAAACAAATGATACAAATTTTTAAAAAAATTGAAGAGATTATATATTCAATGATAATCCTGAAAAGAGCGACTTACAAGTATTTATATAATATTAACAAATGCTAATATAGATTATAAAAGAAAACAAAAATAATTATGAAAAGGTAAATGGTCCAAAAATTGAGCAAAACAAATGAATTTTGTTAAAAAATGGCACACATCATAGGATTTTGTCCAATGAGTATTGTAGACTTGTATAGCATTTCGAAACGATCCATCATTTTGAATCGATATTTCATGAAGGCAATTTTGAGTCAGGACGAGAGAGTTACGCTCATTTGCAGTTAACGACTTAAATTCGTATTTTCTCCATCTTGACCTGAAACTCAGAAGGCATGCATCCTCGATCATTCTGCATCAGTATCAGATTTTCTTTAAGTTAAATTTGCTTAAAAATAAATAAAAAGAAGAAAGAAATTTTTTTAAAAAAACATTGAACTCTAAAAAAAATCAAATAATCCCACTTCATTGGAATTGCTAGCAAATTTGTTAAAAGTCATCAATAAATAACAAAAAGAGAATGATATAAGAGTCCAATCAATACTGTTGTTTTTAGCGTGAGTTTACTTTGGTTTTTGGATGCTTGCCAAGTCAATGCTTGCCCCACGACATCAACCATTGATACTAATTTGTGTCTGTGGAATTAATTGATTAATAAAATTAATTTGTTCTAGATTTCAATGCTTTCTTTATAGTGAGTTGGTAATCAAATCCACATATGTACAGCTTGTGGGAGCAAGTTTGTATATATTTTAATTCGGTCTTAATTTCAAAGTTTTATGCACAGATGACTGTGTACTGAGTATAATTATTTTTGGAGTCCACTAGGACTCGGCAAACAGATATGAGTCGAAGAATGAATCTTTATTCCTTTTAATGGGATATTATATTTTACTTTTGACTTCTGTTAAGCAAAATAATTCTTTGAAATTGTATTTTATTATTTTTGTAATGACTGATTATGTAGTCTATACATCTTTAAAAAAGAAAAAAAGAATGGCCAAGAAATACGTTTGACCAAGTAAAAGAAGGTCATTTTTTTTATCTTAGAATTACAAAATAAATTCAATTATTGATAGCTTCAAAATGAGGATGGACCTATGCATTTTTTTAAGGGAAAAAAATAAGGGTATGGAAATTATTCTTGATTGGAAAACATGCATGCAAGAATCCTTTAAAACACGCACACACACACACAAACAAGCAATTAAATTGAAACTTTACAAAATACAACTTTTTGGTTTGAATGTTAATATAATAGCAATGAATTATAAATGTTTGAGTTATCTCAAATTCACAATAATATTTACATTTCGTTTCTTATGTTGTATGTCTTGGAAAATATAGAATTCTTAATTTGAAAAGAAAAATTAATGAACTAGAAAAAGTTGGACTATTGTTATCTTAAAGCTTAATTTGGGCTTTGTATCTGGTGTGCCACTTTTATGTGTTAGTGTGTCACTTAAGAAAAAGATGACACGTATTCTTTTTAGTTAGTTATTTTATTTTAAAATTAATTAAATTCCTAACTAAGTGATAAGTGAATTTTAAAGGATAAATGATTATGGTTGTTGTTATTGCCAGAGCAACAATTAGCTTCCAAAGCAATAAATCACATATCTTCCAAATTTACCCTTAATCAATCAACTCTTTTAATTTTATCCATTTGTCATTATAACTTATCTTTATCTTCTCACTACCTTATCATTAAAACTTATCAATTATTTATAACATTTTCCCGCAACTTCTATTTTCTTCTCCTTTACACTGATTTTTCTCCCAAATTTTTATTAATATAACATTTATTTTCACCATCAAATTATAAGAAAAAAATTATATAAAAATAATATGACACTTATTTATATTAATAACTTTTATTGTTCTCTCAATTAAATTATAAAATATTTATCAATATATATTTAAAAAACTTAGGCTCTATTTGTTTACCGTTGTTTTAGTGTTTTATTTCACAAATTCAATTTAACTTATTTGTGTGTCCATTTTTTCTATCAAAATTTCACAAATTCAATTTAATTTATTTGTGTGTCCATTTTTTCTATCAAAATTTGTAAATAAAAAAAATAATGTTACAGTAGTTATTTTTGCTATAACATTTTTTATATTTTTATAAATAAATTATTAAATTTAAATTTGACTTTTAGATTTTTAATAATAAAAAATTCTTCCTAAGACATTTTTTTACCAAAATAAACTCATAAAATATTAATTCAAATTTGAATTTTAAATTTTTAATAATTAGAAATTATTCATGGCTTAATTATATTATGAGCAAATTAACATTTCAAAATGTTAGTAGATCACAAGGAAAAATATTGTTGGGAGTATAAATGGAAGTAAATATATGCATCCAAATTATAAAGTAAAATTTATTGCCTTTTTATTATTTAAAATTTATGAATTAAATTGTAGCATGAAAAAAATACATGAAATTAAGATTTCTATTATATATATAGTGGTGGTGTCTTCCTTTTAAGTTTTAATTGATGGGAATTATGTTGATAAAATATTAGTATGAGCAGTGTTATTAGAAACAAAAATAATAATTTATAGCTGCCATATTTTTATGTATTAGTATTTTAACAAAAAAAATATAACTTGCTTTGGATAGAGTATTATTTTAGTTTTATAGTAGGATTTTTTTTCTTGAGATTTGTTATAAGAAATAAATATTTTGAAGGTATTTGGATTGACGAGTTTGTTTTGGTGGGCATAATTTTTTATTAATAATATTTAAAATTTAAATTTGAGTTAATATTTTACGAGTTTATTTTAGTATAAAAATGTCTTAAGAAGAATTTTTTATTATTAAAAATTTAAAAGTCAAATTTAAATTTAATAATTTATTTATTAAAATATAAAAAATGTTGTATAAAAAATAGTTACTATAATATTATTTTTTTTATTTTAAAAACTTTGATAAAAAATGGATAAAACAAATAAATCAAATTGAATTTGTGAAATAAAACACTAAAACAACACTAAACAAATGGAGCCTAAATTTTTTGAAGTATATATTGGTAAATATTTTATAATTTAATTGAGAGAACAATAAAAGCTAATAATAGAAATAAGTGTAATATTATTTTATATAATTTATTTCTTATAATTTGAGGGTGAAAATAAATGTTAGGAAAGTAGAAGTTACGAAAAGATGTTATAAGTTGTAATGATAAGATATTTATAAGATAAAGATAGGTTCTAATGATAAGTAGATAAAAGATAAAAGAGTTAACTCACGGATAAATTTGGAATATGTGTAATTTATTGCTGTGGAACCTAATTATTGCTCTGGCAATAACAACAGCCAATGATTATACATTGTGTCATCTTCTCATAAATTGCCATACAAAACCCAAAGCCCTTAATTTGGTCACCCAAATATCAACAATTGTTAGAGAAAATCCATCAGCTGTAGTGGTAATTAATTTAATTCCAATAGCTTAAATTTTGCCAGAATTAAAATTTCGAAAATCGGACAAAGAAACCATCAAATAAAACTGTGAAAACTTAAAAATATATATATTTTGGACAAAAACATTTAGTTTAGTACTAAATAGGAGCACTATTGTGTATCATCCCGAGATTTGAAAAACATTTTTTTTAATTAGACTCAAAAATTATAATTTTGTCATTTTTTTCTTTAAATCTAAAACATAAATTTTATTAAAAATATTATATAATTTTAACCCTTCAAAATATAATTTTGAATCCACCACTGCTCCACCAAAATTTGAACTAAAGAACAAATTGGAAAATGAAAATTATCAAAAAGAAATTCTAAGTTTAGCAGCGGTGAACGGATACCAAATACACTAACATAACGCCCGTTATGACAGAGAAAACACAGAATACAAAGAAAGTACTGTATATAAATTTTGAAAAAAAAAAAAACCAAGCCAAGCCAAGCTAAGCTAAGCCGAGCTGAAATTGAAAAACGAGCCAGAAAGCTACGATACAATTAAAAAATATATTAATTTTCGTAATAATAATAAAAAAAATTATAATTTTAAAAAAAGGGCAGAGAGAGTATCTTGGGCAGCAAGACTGCCCGTGTAAGGGGGAATAAACCCTGGAGCTTTCGGTGTGTCGTGAATCATCAACTTAATCCTAATCCGTTAAAGAAAATGATTAATTTATTTTTTTTCCCCTCGCGTCACCCTTATGTCATGCCACTTATAACATGACCTCAGCAATGGCGTCATCTTTCCCAATCGTTCTTCAAGAATTTGAAATTCCAAAAATAAAATTTTTTTCCCTTCTAGAAAAGCAAGCCTTTGGCTTTATTGTTTTGCTATGCCTGTCTCTCTCACCTGTCTAATCTCATCCTCCTCGTCTTTTTCTTTTTTTTTTTTTTCTTTCGAAACTTTTTTAATAAAGGTTTTCCAATAAATTGTAGAAGAATTTATGATTAAGGGTCAAGTTTCTTTTCTTTTTTTTAAGCATTTCAACTCAAGAATATTTCCCTTTTAAGTTCTAACTTCCCATATATTATAATGACTTCTATACAATTTTTTTTTTCCATTAGTGATACATCTTGCTCTTAATGGGTTCCACTGTCATGTAATGACTTCTATAGTAATATTTTTAAAGTGAGGATATATTACAAAAAAATCTCCAATTATTCAGAAAAATTTTAAATTGTCGTCTTATGGTTTAAAAATCTATAAATTACTTTTTAATATGATTTATTTTTTCTTAAAAAATATGAAAAAGTTGACGATTTTGGAAGAAAAAAAATAATGTCATTCGATTCACTTCAAATCAATAAAAAAGAAGTTATATTTACAAACTAAACTACATAAATTTTGTTTTAAAAAAAAGTATTACAAAATCATATATTTGTCTTTTTTTAAAAAAACAAAAAAGAATTATAAAAAAAAAAGTTGTAAAAAAAATATAACATGCTGGTAACTCATATACTTAATAAAATAAAGGTTTAACTTTTGTTTTTCTAAAAAACAACGACTCATAGAAAAGTAATTGGTAAGTTTTAAAGTTATAAATTATTAGGCTATGTTTGGATGAGATGAATTTAGCGATTTATTTTACAATTGCAAAATAAGTTGTTTGTTTTGTTCAATTTTTTCATCAAAATTTTTAAAAACAAAAACAATGGTACAGTAATTATTTTTGCTACCGTACTTCTTATAAATAAAATATTAAATTTGAATTTAAATTTTAAATTTTAATAATAAACAATTCTTTCTAACACAATTCAAACCAAAATAAACTAATAAAATATTAATTCAAATTTAAATTTCAAACTTTTATTAATAAAAAAATCTTCAATACAAATCCCAACAAAACAAAATCATTCATTCCAAACACTCCCAAAATATACTTTTCTCATAACAAATATCAAGAAAAAAAATTTCATGATATAATCCATAAATACCTCATCCAAACACTCCGTACTTTTTATTCTATACGAATGTTTCTTGAATTACAAAAGAGTTTTATTCTATAAGAATGTTTTTGTACCATTGGATAATTCTATTTAGAGTTCTAACATTACTCACACTTTTTATTTATTTATTTATTTTATTTGTTACGTCACATTAGAAAATATAAATTTAAATTTGCGGCCTAAATTTTGCTGGGCAATCCCATCATCTTGACCTTTCTAATTTTTGGGGAATCCAAAATTTGTTCGTTAGAAAAGAGGGAGAGGTCTTCTATTACCTGTCTGTCTCACATGTCAAATCCCATCCTATTCATTTTTTCTTTTTTTCTTTTTCACTTTTGTTGATGAAGGTTTTCCAATAATTTGAAAGAAATTTAGGAATAAATCTCAGGTTTCGATTTTTTATTTTGAAAATTCGAACTCTAAGAACATTTGCCATTTTAAGTTCCAGTAAATTACACTTGCTTCCAAAAGCTCTATTTTAAATCTAAATTTGTGCATGTATAGTACGTATTACATAAACAGTATAATATACTTTTTTTTCACTAGTTGGAAGAAGAGGAGCAAAAAATTGTATATGTTGCTTATAAAGATTATTCTTTAATGTTTTCTGAGGGGAGAAACGAAGTTTAAATTTCTTAAGAATTTAGTAAAAAAAAAAAATAGCCTTTAAATCCGTCTATGTCTATAATAAAGAGAAACTGAACTCCGTTTGGTTATTAATTTTATAATAGATTTTTTTTTGATTTGTTATTAAAAAAGAATATTTTTTAGTATTTAGATTAATAATGGATTTGTGTTTTGATAGGAATTTTAATCAGAAAATTTTTTTATTAAAAATTAAAGGTTTTAAATTAATATTTTATGAGTTTCTTTTGGTAAAAAAAAAAGTAGAATAATTATTTATTGTTGAAAAATTTCAAATTCAATATTTTTAATCATAAAAAATTTAAAAATATATATATAAAAATACTAGCAAAAATAATTACATTAGTATTATTTTTTGTTTTAAAAACTTTAAAAAAACAAAATAAACAAATCAAATTGAATTTGTAAAAAGGAAAAAAAAACTCTAAAAACATATAAACAATTATGTTTAATTTCTCACTATGTATTTGTTTCTTAAATAAGTTATTATATTAAATTGAACAAGCTGTATTACATGGAAAAATATGCATTTAACTCATCCCCAAATGCTACCCAATGTTACAATCACAACTACATAATTTCTATATTTATTTTCATACTGTTTAAAATAAATTGGAAGAGGAAAATGGTCAGAAAAAATTTAAAACATGATCAACAACATTTCTCAGCTATGTTATAAATTATAATTATGGAAAAATCAACATATTTAGTCCAATTAATTATTATTGGATGGAGAAAAAAAATATTTAAGTAGAAATTTATTATGTGGCTGACAGCTTGATTAATTGTTTGTATTTATAAGCACCAATAATTTGTGATTCAACTGACAATAGTAGGGAATGCAACGTTCATATAACGTCCTTTTCACTTCGGCATCAAAATAGTCCACTCTATATTCTAGAAAACTAAAGAACTTAATCAACCAAAATAATAATAATAATAATAATAATAATAATAATCATCATCATCATCTTACCTCGCTCTTCAATTATTATTGAAATTTTTGCACGATTTGATAACTCGACTTGTGTGGAGTTCTACCATTAACTATTAATAGATGAGTAAATAAAGCATGGCATATTTTGGAGAAAACCTACAGAGGTGTTGACAAAGTTCAACAAAACAATTTGATGATGTTGAAACTAAAGTTTGAGCTTTACACAATGGATAAGACAGAATCCATAGAGTCTTATTTTTCTCGTCTGTCAGCTATTAAAGATGAGATGGAGTTAAATGGGCATATCTTAACAGATGAAGTATTTGTTGAAAAAGTTCTCAACACACTGCCCATAAAATTTGATAATGTTGTGGTTGTCACGCAAGAGACCAAGGATTTGTCCACATTAACAATTGAAGAATTACAAGGTACATTAATTCTACATGAACAGAGATTTAATGGGAAGTTGGATGATTCTGTGGAAAAGGAGACTCCGGAGAAGGCATTGCAGGTCCAAACAGATAAATTAAAGAACAACTCCAATGTTGTTGCGACAAATGCTCATGCCCAGAATTTCAGAGGAAGAGGACGCGGTAGAAATAATTACCGAGGTCGCGGTAGAGGTAACCAATTCTTTCAGCAAAGAGAAAATAATGGTGTTAATTTTCAACAGTGTAATAATTCTCAAAAGAGTAAAATTCAATGCTATAATTGTGGAAAATTTGGCCATTATAAAAAAGATTGTTGGGGTACAAAATCTGAAGTGCATGTTCAAGTTGCTGAAACTAATGTGAATAAACAAGAGGCTGTTTTATTTTCTACTGCTGAATGTGAACAAACAAAGAATAGTAATTGGTATTTGGATTCTGGCTGTAGTAATCACATGACTGGAGAAAAAGAGTTATTTTCTAATTTGGATGAATCATTTAAAAGCACAGTTAAATTTGAAAACAACACAGTTGTACCTGTTCTTGGAAAAGGGAGTATACCTATTACTTTGAAAAATGGGTCGACAAGCTTTATTGGTGATGTGTTTTATGTACCCAAGCTTTATCATAATCTGTTGAGTCTTGGACAGTTATTTGAAAAGGGGTATGATTTGAATTTTAAACATGGAACTTGTACGATCAGTGATGCACGATTGGGATTAATTGCAAAAGTGAATATGAATCATAGTAGACTGTTCCCTATATCTCTGAATTATAGTGATTCATCTTGTTTTAGTTTCACTATTTCTAATGATGCATGGTTGTGGCATATGAGATTTGGTCACTTCAATTTTGGTGGTTTAAATTCTCTGTCCAAGAAGAGTATAGTTTTGGGGCTACCTTCATTTGATTTTTCTCCTAGACAGTGTGAATCTTGTATTAAGGGAAAAAATCACAGACATTCTTTTCAAACAGGCAATTCTTGGAGGGCTAGTCATCTATTGGAGCTTGTTCATTCAGATTTGTGCTCAATGGAAGTACCTTCTAATGGTGGTAATAAGTATTTTATCACTTTTATTGATAATTTTAGCAGAAAATGTTGGGTTTATTTTCTGAAAAATAAATCTGAAGCTTGTGATACTTTCAAGATATTCAAGGTGTATGTAGAAAAACAGACTGAATTCTACATAAAGGCTTTAAGAACTGAAAGAGGCATTGAATATATTGTGTGTGATGAATTCTTGATGAATAATGGTATTAAACATCAGATGACAAATAGGTATACTCCTCAACAAAATGGTGTGGCAGAAAGAAAAAATAGAACAGTAATGGATTTGGTGAGATCCATGATTGTGGCAAAAAATATGCCAACGGAATTTTGGGCAGAAGCTGTGTCTTGTGCTGTTTATATTTTAAACAGATGTGGTATGAGGTGTAATCATGGAATGACTCCATACGAGGTTTGGTCTGGTAAGAAACCAAATATTAGTCATTTAAGAGTATTTGGTTGTCTTGCATATTCTCATATTCCTGATGCTTTGAGAAAGAAATTGGATGATAAGGCAGAGAAGTGCATCTTTGTTGGCTATAGTCTACAGACAAAAGGCTATAAATTGTTTAATCCAGATACAGGAAAGATAATTGCGAGCAGAGATGTTACTTTTGATGAACAAGGAGCATGGAATTGGTCTTCTAAAGAGCCAATGGTGTCAATTGGGCAAACACAAGTGTCTTTCTTTATTGAGGAAGAAAACAATGATCACCAAAGTGAGCAAGTTCAACAACCAACTATTGATCTTTCTTCTTCAAGTATTGAATCCACTTTAGAAATTGAAAATCTCAAGGAAGGAGATTATGGTTATGATCATGTTATGGAAGTGATGGATAAAAGAAGTGTTAATTCAAAAATTATTTGTTCGGTAGAGAAAGAATAAGAAATTCATGTTGTTGAATTTGAGTAGAAAAAAGAAATCAACAATGTTGGTGAAAAATATTCGTGTGATGATACATTGGTGGACATGAATGAATTATATAATGAAATTGAGAAGGTTGAAATTGGTGATTTTATTGACAAAGAGAAGGTAGTAATCATCAATTTTGAAAAGGAAAAAGAAACTATATAAATGGTTGAAGGTGAAGAAAATATCACCAGTGATAGTGACATTGTTGAGATAAAAGATATTAAATATATTGTTCAAATTGAGAAATATAATTTCTTGATTCTTGAAAATTACATTGGTCATTCTTTGATAGAAGGAAATGTTGGTATATGGGAGTTTTGTGATAAAGGAAGAGGAACAGAAAACATGTTCAAAGACTTCAAGATCCGGAACTACAAAATTCTTCTCAAGTTACTTATGAAGACAAAAATGAAGACAAAGAAGAAGATCAAATACAAGATCCAAACAGCAAAAGAAATTTCAAAAGAAATTTCAAAAGAAATTCAAGCACGTGAACTTGAAGGTATTAATCATATATAGAAAGTTTAGTTTAAAGGGGGATTTGTTGGAAAATTAAACTAAACTTTTATTAATTAGTAGTTTCCTAATTTGTTTTGTTTCTTAAGTTTAAAGTTTTTTCCTAGTATTATTTGTTTCTTAATTAGTTGTTGGTAGGAATTGGGAAAGTGTGGAATTAAGAAACCTAACACTATAAATAGAGGGTGTTAGGGATATTTGTAAAGAGAGAGGAGTTGGAAGAGAGAAACCTCAAAGAGGTGTTGTGAGAAAAAGCCATAAGGCTGCTTAGAGAAATTCCGTGGACTAACGGATGTTATTGTTGTGTGACGGTTGTATCATACGTAAGATTTTGTGATTGTAATTCCTCTCCTCCCAAATATATAGTTTGTTGTGTTCAATAAAATCTCTTCCACGTGATTTCAAGAATCGAAAATTAACCAAATCACAATGATCAAATCACAAATCATGTGGAAGAGGTTTCTTAACATCCGTATGGCTTTTTCTCACAACACCTCTTTGAGGTTTCTCTCTTCCAACTCCTCTCTTTACAAAGATACCTAACACCCTCTATTTATAGTGTTAGAGGTTTCTTAATTCCATACTTTCCCAATTCCTACCAACAACTAATTAAGAAACAAATACTACTAGGAAACAACTTTAAACTTAAGAAACAAAACAAATTAGGAAACTACTAATTAATAAAAGTTTAGCTTAATTTTCCAACAAATCCCCCTTTAAACTAAACTTTCCATATATGATTAATACCTTCAAGTTCACGTGCTTGAATTTCTTTTGAAATTTCTTTTGCTGTTTGTATCTTATATTTGATCTTCTTCTTTGTCTCCATCTTCGTCTTCACAAGTAACTTGAGACGAATTTTGTAGTTCCTGATCTTGAAGTCTTTGAACATGTTTTCTGCTCCTCTTCCTTTATCACAAAACTCCCATATACCAACATTTCCTTCTATCAAAGAATGACCAATGTAATTTCCAAGAATCAAGAAATCATATTTCTCAATTTGAACAATATATTTAATATCTTTTATCTGAACAATGTCACTATCACTAGTGATATTTTCTTCATCTTCAACCATGTATATGGTTTCTTTTTCCTTTTCAAAATTGATGATTACTACCTTCTCTTTGTCAATAAAATCACCAATTTTAACCTTCTCAATTTCATTATATAATTCATTCATGTCCACCAATGTATCATCACACGAATATTTTTCACCAACATTGTTGATTTCTTTTTTTCTCCTCAAATTCAACAACATGAATTTCTTGTTCTTTCTCTACCGAACAAATAATTTTTGAATTAACACTTCTTTTATCTACCACTTCCATAACATGATCATAACCACAATCTCCTTCCTTGAGATTTTCAATTTCTAAAGTGGATTCAATACTCGAAGAAGAAAGATCAACAGTTGGTTGTTGAACTTGCTCACTTTGGTGATCATTGTTTTCTTCCTCAATAAAGAAAGACATTTGTGTTTGCCCAATTGACACCATTGGCTCTTTAGAAGACCAATTCGAAACTCGTTGTTCATCAAAGATAAAATTTCTGATCACAATCACCTTTTCTGTATTTATTGTCTGACCATCTAATTTTTCATTGAACCCTTCAATTCTTCAATTGTTAATGTTGCCAAATTCTTGGTCTCTATCATCAAGACTACAAAATACTCAAACTTCAAGGGCAGTGTATTGAGAACTTTTGCAATAAAAATTGCATCTTGCAATACATGACCATTTAACTTCATCTCATCTTTAATTGCCAAAAGACGAGAAAAATATGACTCAATGGATTCTGTCTTCTCCATTGTGCAAAGATTGAATCTTTTTTGTAACATAAACAAATTATTTTTCATGGTGTAAAGTTCAAACTTTTTTGTCAATACCAAGAAATTTTTGTGTTGAAGTATGTCAACACCTCTATATATCTTTTCCAAAATATCCCAAGCCTTCTTCGCAATTTTGGCCATTAAGATTTTTCCAAATACTGACATATCAATTGCTTGATGAATTTGGGACAATGCCAGTTTTTCTTCTCTCCTTTTATCTGCAGCAACATATTCAGGTAATTCTTTTGAATGTATTGGATCAAATCAAAAGCTTCTAGATGGATTTCCATCTGATCTCTCCAAATATTATAATTTTGTTTTCCCTTCAGTTTGGGAATACCACAAATTATATTTTCCATCATGGTTAATCAATTATAACATGGCTATGATACCAATTTGAAGAATCAAAAATTAACCAAATCACAATGATCAAATCACAAAATCACGTGGAAGAGATTTTATTTATCACAACAAACTATATATTTGGGAGGAGAGGAATTACAATCACAAAATCTTACGTATGACACAACCGTCACACAACAATAACATCCGATAGTCCACGGAATTTCTCTAAGCCGCCGTATGGCTTTTTCTCACAACACCTCTTTTAGGTTTCTCTTTTCCAACTCCTCTCTTTACAAAGATCCCTAACACCCTCTATTTATAGTGTTAGAGGTTTCTTAATTCCATACTTTCCCAATTCCTACAAACAACTAATTAAGAAACAAATACTACTAGGAAACAACTTTAAACTTAAGAAACAAAACAAATTAGGAAACTACTAATTAATAAAAGTTTAGTTTAATTTTTCAAAAGTTATTACTCTTATTATTTATTTCCTCCGAATGTGAGTTTTTCTTTAATTTTTGTGATAAAAATACAATAAACCCTCTTAAACTATTATCTTATATTGTACTAAAACTTATAGTTTCAATTATAATAATTCATTTCCTAACTTTTAATTTAAAATAAATCAATCCATTTTGTTAGTTATTATCAAATAATTGAATGAATCAATAGATTCTATTATAACAACATGCTAGAGAATTGCACAAAAACTCATTTTTAAATGGAAATTGGATCTATAACTTCATTTAATTATTTAACAATAATTAACGAACCAAATTAGTTTATTTCAAATTAAAAAGTCAAGAAGGATAAATATTACAATTGAAGCTATAGAGTCAATGTAAGATCTAGCCGTAATACAAAGGAATTTACCTATTTTAACTTTTTTTTTTCTTTAGAATGGAGAATAACAATTTATTGTACAAGTTTTTGGTTTTTTTTTTTAATAGTTAGATCCATTTCAATTTTCAAAGAAACTCTTGTTGTCATGGACACATTTGTCAATTAAGAGGGAAGATCAATATTCCAGTTAAGGATTAAAAGGAGCACTATTGATAATGCAAGACAGAGTACGTCGTTTAAAGCACCAAATTAAGATAAGCATGCTACAATAATTCATTTTGCTACAGTAATTTTTATAAATAAAATATTGAATTTGAATTTTAAAATTTAATAATAAACAATTCTTCGTAACACAATTCTTACCAAAATAAACTAATAAAATACTAATTTAAATTTAAATTTCAAACTTTTATTAATAAAAAAATCTTCAATACAAATCCCAACAAAATAAAATCATTCATTCCAAACACTCCCAAAATATTCTTTTCTCATAACAAATCCCAAAAAAAAAAATTTATTATATAATTCAAAAATAGCTCATCCAAACGGATACTAACTTTGGAGTTCAATTAGGAACGACTAAAAATAGCAATTTTGTTTCATCATTTTAGCCTTTTTTTGTTACATTAAATAGAATAGTTGTTTTGTCCACTTTTCTTTTATAGGAACCCTCAAATAAAAACAATACTCTAGTAATTATTTTTCATTATTTTCTATTTTTTATTTATTAATTTTTTATTGTTAGCCACTTGGTTATAATCGGGCAGGGTTCAAATTATTGGTGGACCTCATATGATGTTATACAATAATAAAATAATAATTATAATTTTAAAATTTTAAACTTCAATAATAAAATTATCTAACACAATTTTTTGACAATATAAACTCATCAATTTAAATAGCTAAAATATATTTTTTTATATAGGAGAAAAAATTATTTTTAATACTAAACAATTTTTAATAAATCTGTTCGAATCGGCTTGTACTTTTCTTCTTTTTAATTTGTGTGTAAATTCTTTTAGAAGGGAATGCATCAAATAATATTTAATTTAAAAAATGTGAAGTTCCTAAGTAGTGAATTATAATTTGATACGATAATACATTTTAAAAATTAAATAAAAATCAATAAAGACAATTAATCCAATAAAAAACAGAATTAATTGGCTTCTTTGCATTTGTCAATATCAATATATTTCCATCATCATCATCATCATCACCATCATAATAATAAGAATAAAACTATTGAGATCTGATTATTGTAATTAGTAGAATTCATTTTAAAGATCCTAATGAAATATAAAATGTAATTTTGTGGGGTTTATTTTGTATTGTAAGACAGCCAAAAAAGTTTTAAAGACGTTCACAAAGATTCTTGGACCCACACGCAAAAACGAGATATGGAGACTGGAAATGCAATGGCCCTCAAAAGGGACACCGCAGATCTTCAATCGCCACTATGACTGTGGACACATCAAGTAGGATTAGGTAGCATCGAAGACGATGTGTCTGTACCTCCTCCTATCTCCTAAACTCCTCGAACGTTTCCCCCTTCCTGATTTGGACATTTTCAATTGTTTCACTATTTATCACATTTTTTTTGATAGTAGAATCAAAATTCTTAAATAAAAGCGGTAAAATACTTCATTATCACTTAAAAACCTACATTTTATCTTTTTTGAAATACACATAAAAATATATATTTAAAATACTTTTTCTATAAATTTATCTTGTCCAATATATAAACATTGTTTTCTATTCATGATTTGAAGTAAATTAAATTCTTTATTTTTCTAAAAATCATTGAATTTTTTTAACAATTTTTTTTTTAAAAAAAATCAAAATACAGAGAGGCAATTTGTAAGTTTTTAAATTGAAGAGAGATAACTTACAAAATTTTAAAACTACAAGGAAGTTTCTTGTAATTTACCCTAAAGAAAAGTAATGATAAAAAATAAGAATAATTTTACGAAATCAAAATTTTATATAAGCACAATTTTATCATTATTCGATAGATAAGTATTTATAAGGAATATATAGGTGAATAGGTGATAATAAAACTTTATATAAATGTAGTTATAGTCTCACCTAAAAATATTGGTATTTCCTATCATTTAATTATATAGTAGATTATGCAATAAAAATTGTCTTGAGCCTTTGAGTAGATGTAATTTTGAGGTGTATCTTTGTCTAAAAGAAATATGTGTAATTCTATTTCTACTAGGTCTATCTTGTCCAACTTCTTTTTCAAACATTAATAAAAAAAAAATCATTAATTGAGACATTCTGTGCTTTCTTGTGAAATAAAGTGTCCATTTACATAGGTATTTATTTTTGAAAATTGAGAAAGATAAAATAGAGAAGTACTTTTTAGAAAAACATATTTTTTAATTGAAACTTGAAGTGTTTGAATCAATAAACTTTATTTTTATTGATTTTTGTATTAAAAAAATATTTTATTAACTAACGTTTAGAATAAAAAGTGAAAAGAAATTTTATCTTTTTATAGTTGATCGACGATCTCACTTAGTGAGAAAGAAGGCTTCATTGTTGTTGTCTCATTTGACCGCCATTCAAATTTAATCAAATTCTGGCGAAGTGGTTAGGATCCAAGTCGCTAACGGTAGTCAACAGGAGATTAATAACATTGATCAAATAGTTAAAATTTAAAATTAAAATGAATTTTTTTAAAAAAATTAAAAGAATTGATGCCTTTGTTTCCTATTTTGAAAAGCTAATAAAAACAAACTATTTTAAAATTTGGCAGACAATCTATTTTGATATGTGATGAAAATGTAGCAAAAAAACACATATGGAAACAGGCCATGCCAAATTTTGTTCTTTTGGTTTTCAACACTTATACATAAAGTTTTTTTTTTTAAAGGATTAATTTTTTTTTTACAATTCTATTCTATTACATGTAATCTACCTTCTTCTTTTTGTTTTTTTAACAATCCTATTATGCGTCCTATACAATTTTGCAATCGGATTTGCCAAGATAGAAGTAATTTTTTGTTTTCTCGTAATTCTAGTTCATATTAGAAAAACTCTACTTTTAATTCATACAAGAAAACTGAAACTAGTGTAAAGCAAAATAAGAAAGAAAATATATACAAATATGCATAAGTCATAACTCTAAATATAAGGAGGTTTTAATGTCGTTAATCTTTTTCCAATAACGCATACCATAAAATTTAGTTAAAATCGTAAAGGATTTTACCAACCGTTTTAATCAAAATTCGTTAATCACCTATCATATAGATTTGATTTACTTGTCAATCACAATAGATTTTTTAAAAATATTTGATTCTCAAAAATTTGTAAATCAATTTTAGAAGAGTTGGGGGGAAATAGTGTACCTGTAGCGATAGTGAAGGTGGAGTAGAGAAGTTGAAAGCATTGGCGGATCCAAGGAGACAAGAGGAAAGGTAAGATTGTCCCCAAAATTTAAAAAATTGTACTATTTTCTTATAAAAAATTATCGGTTTGAATGGATCAAATTTTGTGATTTACTTCACAATTACAAAATGAGGTGTTTGTTTTGTTAAACTTTTTCATCAAAATTTTTAAAATACAAAACAATGCTACAGTAATTATTTTTACTACAGTAATTTTTATAAATAAAATATTGAATTTGAATTTGAATTTTAAATTTTAATAATAAACAATTCTTCCTAACACAATTCTCACCAAAATAAACTAATAAAATACTAATTCAAATTTAAATTTCAAATTTTTATTAATAAAAAATTATTCAATACAAATCCAAACAAAATAAAATCATTCATTCCAAACACTCCCAAAATATTATTTTCTCATAACAAATCTCAAGAAAAAAAAATTTCATGCTATAATCCAAAAATAGCTCATCTAAATAGAGCCTAAAATATTTCAATTAAATTCTTAAAAATATTAAAATTTTAATGTCCAAATATTAAAATATTATTAGCACGGAATTTAGCCTCCCTCCCAACAATAACTTTTGGATTCAACAGTGAGCAAGGGAAGTGGCGAAGTGTTGGTTTAGAGATTGATTTAGGGAACAATATTTTTAAGAGGTTAAATATTATTTGATTTTTTAGCATCAAGTTTTAAATCAAATAAACAGTGTTCAAATTAGTGAAGAATTATTATTTTATGCACTAATAACTATCATACTTCTAGACTTTTTGCAAACATTTTGTATAAATTTTAATAACTTGAAATCCTTTCCTTAAACTTCTCTATCAAACGCCTTGTAATTACTTCATCCATTAATTATAAAAGAAAACAAACAATTAAGGAATATTATAGTAATAGATTTTTAACAAATATTATTTATTAAGTTTTAATAATTTGAAACTTTTCCATAAACCTTTTTACCGAACTTCTAGTAATCGATTTATATGCAAATTAAAAAGGGTGGATTTAAAAAAAAGTTAGAAAATTTTTAAGTTATTTTTTTATAGTTTAAAAACTTAAAAATTACTTCTATGTGATTTAATTTCTTTATTTTTTTTTGAAAAAATCATAATTTTGGAGAAAAATATAGTGCAATTTTATTTTAAATCAATAATAGAAAACTATGTCTAAATTTGAATTATATAGATTCATTAAAATAAATATTTTTTAAATTTATATACTCTGTAATATTAAACAACAAAAAAGTAAAATTGTATATTTTTAAACTATAAGAGGTAAATTAGAATTTTTCGTAACTATACGGAAGTAAATTTACCCATTGATAAAAAAAAAAACAAACAAGACATGAGCCCTTGGCTCAATGGTCATCACCTAAGCATTAAGTGGCTAAGGGAGTTAAAGGTCAGGAATTTAATTCTTGGATTGGTGAACAAAGATTGAAAATTAGCCCCTGGTATCCAGTTTGGTACCGTGAGACTGTGAGAATAGTATCCATTTGCGTGCATATACTGCAATTTATAGGGCAAGGTTGCTTTTGGGTCTAGTATATTACAATATAATTAGGAATCTAGATAAAAAAAAAAACAAAAAACAAAACAAACAAATTGGTGGCGTTAGCAAACAAAGGTGCATGCATTATTAAATCCCCTATATACTCCATACCTTAAAAAGCTAAAGAAGAAAATTACAAAAAGAACACACCAAGAGCCAAAATAAAAAAACAATAGACCTGAATAGACCTTAAAAAAAAAAACAATAGACCTGAATCGGGATCCGTGACTAGCGTTTACGCGTCGACGACGACCCCTACGAGCCGATGACGCGGCTTGACCGTCAAACCTCAGCCGTTAATGCAAGCCTCTATTTACACACTACTATTACACCCGCTACTACTCTCCTCTACTCTCATAGTCTCACTCTACAGTCAACCCAAAATACCAAAAAAAAAAAATATATAAAAATTAAAAAATTCCCCTAAATTAATTAAACCCATTGGTTTAGTGTCCGTACACACTTGCTGACGCGTGTCCCTAGGAACGCGGTTCTGCTTCCCCTACGCCCACCTCCCTACACCGTCCTATTTAATCCAACCCACCCCACATCCATTCTTCTTATTTCCTCTCATCTTCTTCCCTTCTTTCTTCCCAAGCAAAACCCTTTTCATTTCTTTTTAGTTTGATCCATCAGAAGTCAGAACTAGAGAAACTAGAGAAAAGGTTGCAAATGTCTTAGTGGTTTTTTAGTTTGATTTAGTTTTTAATTTTTGGGTTTCAGCACGAAAAATAAGTTTGGTTTGGTTTTGATAAAAATAAAAAAAAAACTTTGAAAATGGCTTCGTCTGATAATTTGATTAGTATGGAA
This sequence comes from Ophiorrhiza pumila, assembly GCA_016586305.1. NCBI lineage: Eukaryota > Viridiplantae > Streptophyta > Magnoliopsida > Gentianales > Rubiaceae > Ophiorrhiza > Ophiorrhiza pumila. The sequence continues at coordinate 15,865,528 of BLIW01000006.1, forward strand.
CCGTCGTGGGTCTTACGTTCAACATTTGCTGACCCATGGCTGGCCGATGCTTATGCTCGAGACGCCGAAACTTTAACCAAGGCCCTTCAAAAATCACTGTCGAATCAATCCGACAACGTGTCCAGTGAAATGATCAATCCGCTTTACCAACCCGAAACGACGCCGGTTCATACACCGACTGTTTCTGGAGGTTCGGAGAACGAAACGGCTGTTTCCAAACGGAGGAACAACGGCGTCGGGGTGAATGCTGGGAAGATAACTAAAAGGAAGTCACGTGCGTCGAAGCGTTCGACGACGACGTTTATTACGGCGGATCCAGCTAATTTTCGCCAGATGGTTCAGCAGGTGACCGGAGTGAGGTTTGGAGGGAACGGGCAGCTGCCGGTGACTACAATCCTTAAACCGGAGCCTCGACCGGCTAACCGGATTCAGAGTGGTTGCTTGCCGACCCTTGACACGTCAGCTTTTTTGCTTGACCCTAGTAACCAGCAGAGACACCAAGTGGGTACCGCTTCGGGTTTCATGGTTCCACCACAATTGACAGTTAGTATCGCTCCTCCTCCTCTGCAACCGCCGCCGTCGCAGCCGCAGGTGGCTGTGGCTGACGGTGGCTCGCTTGGGTTTGATTTTGAGTCTCTTTGTAGCTTCCCGACGCTGGAGTCGTGGAAAGAAATGTAATCTAATGAGTAGTAGGGAGGATGTAGGGTAGGGGTAAAGTGGGAAGATCACAAATCAAAAATGTGTTTATATGTGGAAGGGTTAATTAATGGCTTGTTGGATGGGACTCTTTTTTTTTTTTTTCATCATTATATGTAATGATGATCTCTGTTCTTTAATTTGTAAGGGAAAGGTGTGTTAATGATGTGGTATAATATTTTAATGGCAATAGTTCAATTTTAATTAATTTTGGTGAACATATTATAATTATTTGTTTAGTTAAATCTTAATGGATTCATCAATCTTAATCGGATAAATTATTAGAAGTGATGGTACTCTAATGCTCTATTCTAAACTTGTTTGTAGCTCGAGGACAAAAAAGAATTGTTTGATTTTTTTTATTTTTATGTTTTTTAATGTCAAAATGAGAATTTTCTTATGGCTTAAAATGGTTCATTTAGGAAAAAAAGAAAAAAAAAGGGGAGCAAAATGTCAACCTTGTGCCTAACTCCAATCACTGGTGGTCAAGTTCAATATATTTTCCTCATAAAACAAGAAAGAAAATTGTGCTAAACAAAAGTAAAAATTTTGGAATTTCATTAGTGCATGGATTGTATGTATTTTGTGAAGTTTGAATGAAAGCTACAAATGCCGATTACAAAGTTAAGTCTTTTACCGTTTAAAATTTAGATATTGTGTTAGTCAATCTTATCGATGGTGAGTCGCTCATAAATTATGTTTCTGAGGTGATTTTGCCTTCAATTCTCTAAATTTTGCGTAAACAAATATTATTGAGTAATAATATGCAAATTGCAGAATCTCACTTAAAACGTATTGACATTAACTAATTACACAGGCAATTGATGATATATAAGAGTTAACATTTAATTCATGTAAATTATTCTATATTTTTAATAAGATTTTTTTTAACTGTATATATCATTACTCATTATTATCTATTTGCTTTATTTCCTCCGATTATTACTTTATTTGTAAATACAATTAAATGGTATCTAAGGTTGCCTCAGTTCATGAGGCAAACATATATAACTAATATAGTTGGGATTTGAGAAGGGTTATATATGCTATCTATTTTGACCAAAACATATTAAATTCATATCAACTCTAACCAATATATGCATGTTCTTACCAATTATCTCCTTAATTTGGCGTTACAAAAGAAACAACAAATTGCTTCAATTAATTAAACAAACTTTATAGTCTATTCAAAGCAAATTTGGTCAACATTTTGAATTTGGGAAATGATCAAAAATAAGGAAAAGACTTTTGAAAATTCAAATGCATAAATAGAAAGATTTTTAAGTCTCCATAAGTCTACAAGGCATCAAGTCCACGGTGTAAGGCCGGGTGTGGCGGTGTCCACTAAGGTCTTTTAAGATCTCAGTCATACTGGCATACTGCCATAACCTTTGCTCTTGGCCTTTGCTAAGGCTCCAAAATGAGTATTCATTTTTCTTTTTGAATGAAATACAACAAACTCCTTCCATTAATGTTAAATCTTGAATTTATTATTTACTAATTAATTTTTTTTAAATTTAAGATAAGTCAGTTTACTTCATTAGCTTACGTCAAACAATTGAATAATAACCACTAATCTTTCATTTCACTAAGTAAGATTGGCATCCATCAAACAAACAATTGAATGAAATAATAAATTTGATTTTCATTTAAAAAGTAATACTAATGCAATTCTTTACTACGGTAATCCAATTCAATCTAATTCATTTTTTTATTATTTAATGAGAATAAATTAAATTTAAAAAATTAAGGGATTTAATTTAATATATTTTACCCTTTTCTTTTCTAAGTATTTTATTTGATGGCTTCATAATTCGAATACTATGGTTGGAAAATATTCATATTTCAAATGCTTAATAAGGAACTATTTTTTTTCCTTTTTAATTTTTGAAGGAAATGCCAAAAAAAAGGAAGAAGAAAAAGTTAAACATAATAAAGCAAGATAATAGTTTGATTAGATTCGTGTAATAAGAGGCAAGCGGCGTTACCTGCGGACAAGATTCGTGACTTTAGGGATAAAGAATCTATAAAAATATATTTCCAACATTAAATGTTATGATTATTTTATATTTTATGTTTCTTTCATTTATTTTACAAAGAGAGTTCTTTACTTCTTTTTCCATTTTGCTTGGTTATTCTTTTGAGAAATCACACGCTTGCTCTTTTCTTGAATGATTGTAAAGTGAAAAGTTTTGAGAATAGAATTGAATAAAAACATACAAACTAGAAAAGAGACAATCACTCACTCGTGCAAGTTAACATGCCTTTCTTTCATAATTACATCAATAATTTTGTTATCTTTATTGAAATTGAATAATGAACTCAAAACTACTTATGTCAAAAAGTTATATATCAAATGATAATATAATTACATCAATAATTTTGTTATCTTTATTGAAATTGAATAATGAACAAAAAATTACTTATGTCAAAAAGTTATATATCAAATGAAAATTTTCAATGTGTACATCATACTATTATTTCGACTGTAATAGGAAATATATTGATTAGCATTTAATAATTGTGCTTTTGAGTATCCTGGATTAGCATATTTTGATTGTAAACTCGTAATAATTAACATTTTCCCACATTAATTTTCCAAATATTGCAATAAATTTTTGTATTGCTCAAACATATATCTTCACTGTGAATCTTCAATTTTGTTGAATCTCCAGATTAATTAGTAAAAGTTATTACTCATTCTATATATATCGCATTAAAATTGTAACTCCAGGTCAGCAAAGCTTTCATATTAATTTAACTCTTTTGTATTTAAAATTGTATTTAAAGCTAGAATTTTTGGAAAAGTTTCTTGAAATTTGGAAATTTTCTTCCATAATAATAAAGCTTTCATTAACAACATATTACTTAATAAAAATTTAAAATTTTCATAATTAGGAAAAAAAAATATACAAAAGTTAAGCTATTGATTATATATATCAAGTCCAATTAAAGGAATGGAAAGAAGAAAAAACCCTTAAAACCTTTTGATTTACAACATTTTAACACTAATTTCTTTTGGTAAAAATTTGTTAAAAGAACATAATTAGATGATGAATAAATAGACAAAAGACGAATTTAAAATATTTATTATAAAACGGCATTTGTACTAATTTCTTGATCTAAATATAGAATGCCATTTTTTAAAATACACATTACAATTCATTTTGTATAAAAATTATTACATTTTTTTTTTCACAATAAATAGTCTAAAATTATATCACTTTTAAGAATTCATTTATTTATTGTGCCATTTCTAAAATTTATCCCAATCTTTTTCACCGAACTTCACACGAACTGATTAGTCATAACAGATAAGTCACTATCGTCCTTTAAAAAATTATTTAAACAATACTAAATCCATATATTTGAAAAATACTTCTAGATAAAAAGTAGAAACTACAAAAGAGCGGAGGCCTCGATTTAAAATATTAAAAAGTAGATATTCCTTGGGCCCTACGTTTTGCTGTCCCCACTTCTCTGTGTTATCCGCTGAAAATGACGTTAAGAAGCGACACCAAAACGCGTTATCGCTAATTGATTATTGCGCCCAACGCATCAATCAATAGTATATTATTATTTCTCAGCCCTCATAAAATTATTTGTTTCTCAATCCACCCCGTACTATTTTTTTATGTTGTTTTTTTTAAATTTTTTTCCATTTAAAAATATCGACATTTATTGTTTTAAAAAATTGCTATTGCTGCAAAATGCTTACCTATGTCAAAAGGAGTACTATTTAATAAAAGAAAGAGTAATGAAATGATTGATAATTCTATTTAGGTTGATTCATCTCATGATTAACATAAATTGCGGATAAATAAAAAGTGGTTTGAAAAATAGGAAAAAGTCAATTTTGATTTGCATTTTAGAGAAAAAAATCTATTTAGGTTGATTCGTCTCATGATTAACATCTAGGTGAATGCTTGACTGATAATTTTTTGTGTATAATAAATTTTTACTGAAAAAAATAAATTTGAAAGTACTGATGCCGATCAATAGTATTGACCGCTGATCGACCGTTGCCAGCTAGCTAGATTTCGACCAACTTGCAAGAATCTGTGTAGTCAACAATAGTTAACGGCCGTCAATAGCATTAATTGGCAGCGGTTTCTTTGACTGTCACTAGTCATCACACATTAACTGATTGGTCAATTTATATATTAATTTTTTTTGAATAAAAATAAAAATACCCATATTTTCTGAAAAAGTAAAAAAAAAAAAATTGTTGTTGAAGTAGGTAAAACAAAGTAGCCATTTTGTTTTGAAATTAAAATGGAGTGAAAATTGCATATCCAAATAGAGTATTCTACATAAATAAACTTATTAAGTTAATGAATAAAGAGTTGGCATCTTCTAGTGATTTTAGTGATATTTATGCTTTTAATCTCTAGTTTTAGTTAAAATACGTCATTTTGGACATTAGACATAACAGGACAAAGATAATATTGGACAAAGTATCTGATCTCATGAATAAAACTCATATCCTTATCATTAATCTCGAAAAACTAAATATTAGTTTAACTAAGTTAGGTAACTGTATTGTGCGTAAACTGACTTGGTTCTTGAGATCTCTTTAGTTTGCAACTCTGGCGAAGTTTGTGAGATCATGGTTGATTGCATGTGTATAGTATTCTTTAATTTAATTGATTACAATATCGAGACAAGATTAAGATGTTAATTATAAAGGTTTTTTTTTTTGTTTAAAAAATTGTTTAAGATGTGCTCATTTATTGGTATTCCTAGATAAACAATTGTAACAAGTACTAATAATATATATATTTAGTATGTAAGTGTTGATGATCTCTTTATCACAAGATTCAATGTTAGTGTTCATGGCTGCAAATGACATAAGCATGAAGTAGATTTGAGATCTTTTAAAGAAAATTAATTTTGGTTGTTTTAGAAATTTAATTTGAGCAATGAGCATGCATGATGTAGTTTTGAAGATTCACATCACATACAATTGGCAAAGTATTTGGAAATTTGATTTTTGAACGCTAAATATTGCAAAAATAATTATTCACATTTGTTAAAATAACTTGTTTTATTACTTATAATAAAATGATTCAATTTAGTCATTCATATAAAAAAATTATATTAAAAATCCTTCCATCAAATTTCTTTTTTTTTTATAACGAAAAACATGCACATATATTCTAACAATGGCACTTGTATATTTTTAGAATGATGAAAAAGTTTTTTTAATAAAATATGAAGCGTGGTTTCTTTTTGTTTTTGTTTTTGTTTTTTTTTTTTGCAATTTTTCCTTTTTAACACTAAAATTTTTGGGAAAAAATTTATTGTTTGCACTTTACCAGCATTAGTTATGGATAAACCTCTCAAGTTTGAGTAATCGAATTTGAAAACTAGGGAATATGTTAACATTAAAAAGAACATTTATAAACTATAAGTTAATATTGCCATTTGCCACAATATTTCGCCCGACAACCATATATTCAAAATCCCACTTGACCAAGGATAGAAATATTACAAATTTTCTTTATTTACGAGACAATGATTTTCGATATATTAGGAACGAAAATCTCTATTTATAAGAATTTAGATGTTTGTACTATGTTAATTATTCGTTTAGTTTAGGCATGCTAAAAATAGCATTCAAATAGTCTTGATTTTGAATATTCAAACAAAAAAAGGGGAAAAAAACATGCCAAAAAATGTATTGAAATAGTCTTAATTTTGAATATTCAAACACAAAAGAAAGGAAAAAAAGGAAATTGAGTTTTATTGATTTTTTTACTTAACCGAATATTCTAAAATTTAGTCATTTCAACTATAATAAATGATCTTTTAAATTAGTTAAAAATTTATTGTGATGAATTTAATTGATTTTTCTTTCCTTGACCATAAAGTCTAAAATTGTTTATTTCAACTATTAAATGATGTCTTATAAACTAAAAACTCTCTAGTTTATGGTCCATTCTATGATATACCAGTTGTTGCTTCATTTACAACTATTGAGACACATAATAGATTACCAAGCACCACAAATAGATAAAAAAAAAAAAAAGCAAACTGACCAGAAGTTGAGGTGGCGAAATTGTTATATATTACTCGTAGGAGTGATATTTTTATTTTAGAGGGTATAATTTAAATTTTTTAAAGACTTAATTTAAACTTTTACATTTTTTTATAGAAAAAAGTATAAAATTTCAAAATTTGGAGAACGGCTGCCCCTCCCCATGTAGATCAACAGATATCTTAGCAACAAGCGAGAAACAAAACTATGATACTTGACTAAGATGTATTTATGGTAAAAAAACTCAGTTTGAACGTGGCATTTTTAAGTTTTATGATGAAATCTTTTTTCTTAGAATTTGTTATAAAAAAAAGAATATTTTGAGAGTGTTTAGATTAATGATTTTGTTTTGTTGGAAATTGAACCGGAGATTTTTTTATTAATAAAAATTTAAAATTTAAATTTGAATTAATATTTTATAGATTTGTTTTGGTGGGAATTGTATTAGAAAGAATTGTTTATTATTATAAATTTAAAATTCAAATTCAAATTTAATATTTTATTTATAAAAGCACTGTAGCAGAAATAATTACTATACCATAGTTTTTTGTTTTAAAAATTTTGATAGAAAAATTGAAGAAAACAAACAAATCATTTTGCATTTATGAAATAAATCACTAAAATGCATGAAACCAAATAGAGCCTTAGGGTCTGTTTGGATGCTCCATTTTTTGTAATTTATTTCACAAATGCAAAACTAGTTGTTTGTTTTGTTCAACTTTTTCATCAAAATTTTTAAAACAAAAAACAATGTTACAGTAATTATTTTTGCTACAGTATTTTTTATAAATAAAATATTGAATTTCAATTTTAAATTTTAATAATAAACAATTCTTCCTAACACAATTCCCACCAAAACAAACTAATGAAATACTAATTCAAATTTAAATTTCAAACTTTTATTAGTAAAAAAATCTTCAATACAAATCCCAACAAAACAAAATCGTTCATTCCAAACACTCCTAAAATATTCTTTTCTCATAACAAATATCAAGAAAAAAAATTTCATAATATAATCAAAAAATACCTCATCTAAACGAACCCTTACTTATTATCCACCATAAAATTTCTCCTAAAATTTAAGCAAACTTTTCTGAAGTTGTTCAATCATTAATTATTTTGTTGGATGCATATATTTTTCTGGTTGAAATAGTTAGACATTTCAAATAACATTATAAACTACAAAATGGAAAATTAATTAATGCCACCCGTCATGTTTTGAACTTCACACAAAATTTTCCTTTTCATTTTCCAACTCTTAATTCTTTCACAAATGCATAACTTCTTGAGTCTTGTATTGTTTTTTTGATTAAGATGCCGAAAAATAATATAACAGTGAACTTTGCCATATTAAAGGGTATTTAATTTGTATGTTTTATTTATATATCATTAATTTCTTCATTTATATTAATTAAGATTGTTCCAACTATTTAGATATTTCAATGAAGTCAAACGTGTTTTTATCTTTGAATCCATAATCAAAATTGGTGTTCTATTATTAATAATCGATCGTGAAATAGGGAAAATTTGAGTTTGCAACCATAAACATTATTTCACATCCTTATTTGCCTGATATCCTTATTGTATCGCTTCATGATAATAATTCAGGTTTTACAACTACAATTTAGCTCTTTTAATTTTCCCGTCAAAGCAAATGAAACAAACAATCATTTTGAAGAAAGACCAAGGGCTATTCTACTCAAACTAAAAGTGTAAGGCCATCTCCAATCATAACTCTATTTTACAGTACACTTTTACTCTATTTTACAGTAGCTATAGTAAATTTACTCCAACCATAACTCTATTTCTTACTCTAAAAGAATATTCTATACATATTCCTTTCTACTTTTCATTTTATATTCATTTTTATTACTTTTTATACTACTTTATTATTTAACAAAACAACCTCCAATCTTTCTTTTTTTTACATATTAATCCAAGACATTGTAAATGTTATTACCCCCTGTTGACGATAATGATGTTCTTGAGCAAGACTAATATGAATGTTTTGGACTAAAAAATAAAAAAAATATAAATCCAAGACATTGGCTTTTAGGAAATAATAATATTACGAAAATAACAATTAACAAGTGTCATGAAAATTACTAATTTAGTAATTTCTTAAAATTACTAAATTCTGGAACTCATGAATTTGGCAATTATTTCACCAACCTCGGAGGATCTGGATCTGATCTACCAGATTATTAACTAAATTATGAATTATATTATGTTGTTCTTTTGATGTTTTAGATTTTTGATTTCTTTGCAAGTTTGTTTTTTCACCTAATGTAATATTTTATTTTCTATATCTAAGTAAGTTTAATAATATTTTTCAATTAATTAAGTGTCATTAATTTGTTGTAGAGTTAATTATTGTTAATTAAAAACAATTTAAATTTAATGAGTATTTTTTAATAATGGTTTTTATTTAATTTAGTAATATAATATTAAACTGATCTAAACTAAATGTATTGACCAAATTATAATAACAAAATTATTAGGAAATACAAAAAGGGATCAAATTGCAATTATATAAAATTTTAAAAAATGGTAAAAAAAATAGCGTAGCAACAGTGCTGCGCGCAACACTGTTCATGCGTTAAAATTTCACGCACATTTTACGTTTTTTGTCCTATTCGTCTTCCAACGCTACTTTAGAGTAGCGTTGGAGATGGTCTAACAATGCAAAAACTAGTTGATATATAGCTTAGTAGGTAAGAATATTTTTTTATAATCCTCAAAAATAGGGTTGTTAGCTTTTTCCCTGACTTAAAAAAAAGGACAAATTACAAAAAAATCCTCTATGATTTTGGAAATTTTAAATTACTCCTTATGATTTAAAAATCTACATTCTACTTTCTCCTAGTTTTTTTTTTTGGTTTTCTAAAAAACACAATATATATGGATTTGAAACATTTATTTTTGTACATCTATCTTGTCCTATACGTTGGTATAGGTTTTTATTGTTGAATTGAAGTAAATTGCATGTCGCTAATTTCCACAATTATCGATTTTTTCACAACTTAATTTTTAGAAAAAAAGCCAAACCATAAGAAAATAATTTGTAGATTTTAACCATAGGAAGATAATTTGAAAATTTTTCAAAACACGTGGAAATTGTTTGTAGTTTACCCAATATAAAAAATGGGGTTCATTTCCCTTCATCCCCAATTGTCATTCTTCATTTGAAAAAACAAAAATTGACAGCATAGAAAATATTTAAAAAAACATTTTTTAAAAAGGAAGACATTTACGTCAAGAAGAATAAGGTTAAGGCTTGGGGCGAATATGGAGGCAAGATAGACAATTCTAACTTTTTTGATTGCTTTCTTACTTTTACAAGCATGTTAAAACTTATATAGAAAGACAAGTTAAGAGTACCAACAACTTTTGGCTGAAAGAAAAACTAATTGTCAACCAAAATAGAAAGGGAAAAAAAGAGCAAGGATATTATTATTATATATCTCTAATTAAGTATTTGTTCATTAGAATGATAATCGAGAGTAGACTTTTACGTGAGTATTGTCATTAATGTAAAATTTTATTATTAGAGTAAGAAAATGAACATTTATTATAAATAAATGATTGAATAATTTAATGCTAAAACTTTACCTTTGGGAGAAAAACTCTTGTGAAATGGGTTCATATATTAGACGTGTTTCATATATGAAACGAGCAATTAATGGTCGTTGAAATCGTGTTTTTAGTTTTATGCTATTTTTATTATGCGTTGAAATTGTGATTAACTCCCGTCTCATATATAAACTCGTTTCACATAAACTTTTCTCTTTAGTGAAATTACAATCTCATATAAAATAACTCATAATCCATAACATTACTCTTATTATTAATATGTTTGGGCATATATTTAGCTAGCTCCATCCTTGCTACATTTACTTTCTAAATTGATCCTTTGATATTACAAGTGAATTCTCCCTTTGCATTCATAGCACTTCCATTTTTTTAACAATCTCAAATTCCCTTATTTTGCAGCTTTATTTAATACCAAAATCCAGATTGCTAATATACTTTATGTGTAACTAAATCCAGGTTGGTACTAAAATGATTATCTTGCACAATGTATTTAATTAAACAAACAGTACTACAAGTCTTAAGTAAAACCTTATTAATTAAAAATTGTTTCGATCTTCGATCAAACCTTAATCACACATAATTAAGACATTTAATCTCACTATTTATTCGATGTAATCGAACTTAATGAGAATATTAATCAAAATTATCGATAGTCTAAAGGGAATCCACGACATAGAAATTAATTCAACCTAATGTTTCTAATTTATGAGCTAAATAAGATCATAACTTGAATTTACAAAAAACTTTAGAAAAAGAAAGATTCGATGACAAAATTTTTCAACTCAACCAAATGAAACAGGATTTTTTAAATTTTTAGTGACGTTGGGTAGGAGGAAAGTTCCAATTAAAGTTGAAGTGGCTGTAAAATTAATCATAACCATATGGAAATATTTTATAAATTTATCAAGTACCAATGCTTGTATCACAAAAATTCAAACTTCAAAAAAGAAAGCATGCAATTGCATTATTTAATTTTTTTCTCAGAGCGTGCGGGCAAACTTTCGATGCAGAGACAAAAGACACAAAGTCAAACTTCGAAATACAGTTTAGAATATATGTTTCAGCCATAAAAAGAAATAAGAAAGTATGATGGAAACAATTCATGCATGAAAGTTTAAATAATTTATCTTTGTTGTCGTACTGAAATGTTCTAAGTTTGACAATGGTTCGAAAGTTGTCAAAATTGACAGAATGAATCTCTGAGTATAGTTGACAATTTTGATAATGTGTTTCCTGCTGCTAAGCATGTTGTTGTTGAATTTTACAATTCATTTCATCGATTGGATCGCTGGAAAGGAATCTTTCTTTTTTTCTGTGATTTTTTTTGGAATAATTTCTCTCAATCTACAAGTTTAATACGTATATTTAAACTATATAGTACTACTATTATACCTCATAAAAAAATGAGGATAAATTGCAAAAAACTCGAGAGATGTTCAAATTAACTTCATATCATATGATTGCAAATCTGAGTTTTTTTTTCTTGTGTTTTGATTTTAGTTTTTTGACAATGCACATAAATTATTAGTAAAATATACTTATTTCATATCGATATATTTGTTTCAATCCATAAGTAAAATTAAAATTTTTATGCGAGTTAGGAACTCCAATGATGTGGAGTCTTAATTGGTATTAAAATAGAAAAAGAATTTGTTTTAGTTAGTATAACTTAACATTTTAAAGTTTATCATGATCATTCTGATAAATCGTTTATAAAGCATCCAAACGTTTAGTATCATGTAATTTTTTTTTAATTTTATTTTTTCGTCTTAATAATCATACACTCCACCTATACAATATAGTTAAGTCAGAGCTTTAAATGTTTACTATGAAACAAAATTAAAATATCATCAAGCTTACAAACTAAAATCACAAATCAAAATATCATCAAAATCACAAACTAGTGAATAAACTAGGATTAAAATCATGCCGTAGGTTCACTCACATTTGGGTTAGAGCTTAACAATTGTATATTTTATTTTAGTGATATTTATATTTTTAATAATTTTAGATTAATAATAATAGGGTTCACTCACCAAAGTTTATGATGGTAGGGAAGTGTTGCTCTAAATTACTGTTGAAACTGCAAATATAATGTTACGGAATGTAGTTTTTAATATGATTTTTAAGTTACTATAGTTAAATTATAATTACTTAGAAAAAAGAATTATTAGTATTAAGGAATTATAGAGGTTTATTTATCCTTTTATATATATATATATATATATATATTAATCATTTATCTATTAATCAAATAAGTTTTATCATATTAGAACTCTAAATAATCAACTCTCTCACCTATTTTATGCCAATTAGGATTACATATCATTGAAGTTCCTAAATCGCGTAAAAGTTATCGTACTCTCTATTTTTTTAAGGCAACGACCCTCTCCTCGGGTTGGGGATGCCAGCCCCTCGTTTTATTAATTTACGAATAGTGAAGCCGAGGCCTTGTACATCCATATTATTTGATGAAAAACACGTAAAAGGAAATAGAAACACCAAAATAATTCCTACACTACACGAAAATTAGGAATATCCAAACGATCCATATTGACAACTCCACGAACCTCTTGAGGCAAATCCTGAAATGAAAAATATTGGATGTCTCGTTGCAAATCACACCCTACATTAGCAAGTCTGTCTGTCGGTTGATTAGCTTCACGATAAATATGAATAAGCTCTACCATACAGGTGAACCCACGAATCGTTTCCACAAGTTTTAGTAACTTCCACGGGATAGCACATTCCCCTTTAATAATTTGAACAGGCAACATAGAATCCGTTTCCACTATCACTTGCAAAAATCCTCGACTTTACAAAGTTCCAATCCTCCCAATATTGCTAACAGCTCCGCTTGTAAGCTAGTAACAAATTGATAACCCATAGCTCGTGCCCTAAGAAATTTGCCATCTGGACCTCGAATCAAAGCACCACCACCACCAAATCCCGGATTTCCCCTAGAGCACCCATCCGTGTTCAACTTGTACACCCCATCTGGCGGTCGCTTCCACACCACATGCACACATTTTAGTGTATAAGAAGGAGAGTGAAAAACTGCGACGATCTCACGCCAATCTGTCGGAAGTATCACCTAAGGAAAATACAATTTCCAAATTACACGAAAGTCATTAATCACACGATGAATAATATGTCCACTAGGAACAAAAATTCCATAAAAAAACGCTGTTGTCCTCCAACGCCAAATATGCCACAAAATAAGAGAGGGAAGAATTGTGAAAGCCAGTTTACTAAGTCGGTTTCCACGTAAAAACCACCAATTAGCACACCTAATTCGCCAACCACCCTCCCCACTCCGAATTCCACAAGGTGAGCCAAAAAACTTCCAAATCGTATCCGCAAAATCCCCAAAAATAAAACAGTGATCAGTGGAATCCTCTCTAGGGGATAAACAACACATACACGGAAAAGGACCGTAAAATCCCACTTTGGCCAACCATTTCGGAAGCGGAATTCTCCCAAAATACAAACGCAACATAAAGAATGAAATCTTCAAAGGAATCCCTTTGCGCCAAATCTTATTAAAAATCCGAACTTGAGCGTATTTGATTCTAGCATAAGCAGACTTAACAGAAAAACATCCATCTTGTGTCTCCATCCAAATCGCAGTTGGTGCTTTTGCTGAAAGTGACACCTTCAACAACTCATTCTATATCCCCAGAGGAAGAACATCCGAAACTGCATCAAGTACCCAATGACCATCCAGGGAAACCGACTTAAGATATATACCACTCAAAGATGAATACTCCGATAAAGCTCCCACAAGTCGCCAATTATCATGAAATAAATCAATTGAACCATCCCTTGGTAACCATCCAATAAGAGGTTCAATAGATTCTCGCACATGCAACAGTTTCCTTCACATATACAAAGCCGTCCACGAGGGTTGCACCACTGCCGGATGAATCTGCCAACAGTACTTAGCATGCATAAATTGAGACCATAAGGAAGCACCCTGACGAAATAACCACCAAAGCTTCCCCAAAAAAGCATTTGATCCCTCATAAACATCTCTAAATCCAACGCCACCCTCAGATACCGGTCTACACAGCTTTTCCCATGCAATCCAATGCATACCAGTTTCCCCTGTGCTAGCCCAAAAAAACTGAGCCAACAGCTTTGATAATTGTTGTAGGATGCCCTTTGGAAGTTGCACCACTGCTAAAATGTGAGAAGGAATGGATGAGAGTACATGTTTAATCAGAACTATCCTAGCACCAAATGATAAATACTTATGCTTCCAACTCATAATACGTCGCTGAATTTTGGACAAGATGAATTGAAAATAGTCTCCTTTAACACGTCCTGTAAAGATCGGGCATCCCAGGTAAATAAACGGAAAGTCCATATATGAGAAACCAGTTAACCTCATCACACGCTTGCGGAGCACCGTCGAAAAGGACTTTCCAACAAGAAAACAACTCTTATCTACATTAACCAGTTGCCCAGAAGCCCTCTCATATTTTCGAATCACCTCCCTGACACATTTAATCGATGCTACATCTCCAGCTGAGAAAATTAGTACATCGGCTGCATACGCCAAATGCGTAACTGCAATAGTATGCCGAGTAGTACGAAAAGGCGTGAACGACCTATGTGTCAATAATGAATTCAACAAAATTGAAAGATATTCCGCCATCAATATAAATAAGCTTGGGGAAAGGGGGTCACCCTGTCGGAGTCCTCTAGTTGAATGGAAGAAACCATGTTGCTGCCCATTAATCATCGCCGAAAACCAGCAATTGGAAATAATATGCCATACCATGTCCACCCATTGTTCACCAAAGCCTAACCTACGAAGCAATTGACACAAGAACATCCATGACACACGATCATATGCCTTCATCATATCTAATTTAAACACCACATTACCGTGTCTTGCCTTGTTGTTAATAGAACTAACCAATTCCTGTGCAAGAAGAATATTATCAGCAATAACACGTTCTGGAACAAATGCACTTTGATTCTTAGAAATCAATCTTGGTAAGAAGACCCGAAGACGATTTGCCAACACCTTTGTGATAATCTTATTTAATACCGTACATAAACTAATTGGGCGATACTCTTCAAAAGTCTTAGGATTGTCACATTTTGGAACCAAAACCAAAGTCGTAGCTGTAACAGACCTCGGTAGAACCCCTCCACAAAAAAATTCCCAAACTGCTTGAATTAAATCAACACAAATTATATCCCATGCCTTCTTAAAAAAAGTGCTAGAAAATCCATCTTGTCCCGGAGCACTATCATCATCAATCGACCAGACAACTGTCTTAACCTCCTCCATGGTTGGGATAGCATCAAGAAACTCACGATCTGACTCCTCCAATACTCGAGGCACAACATTAAGTTGTTCGTCTGAGATAACTGGAGAATCTCCTGAAAGCACTTGTTGATAAAATTCCACCGCAGCACCTTGAATGGCTGTTTGGTCTGTTAACATAGAACCATCTGTTAATTGTATTGAATGTATCACTGCTCGACTCCGCCTTTGACACACTGATGCATGGCAGAATTTTGTATTAAGATCACCCTCTTTCAGCCACTTAGCATATGCCTTCTGTTTCCAAAACATTTCCTCCTCCAAGAGATTAAATCTCAAATCTGCCTGTGTCTTGCTGTAAACTTGCCTTGCTGTCTCATCATCAATATTCTCCAAATTCACCTCCGCCAATTGCACAAATTTCTCAGCCTCCTGTACTCTAGAAAAAACATTACCCACAGCTACCTTATTCTACTCAATTAGAGCGTGTTTAACATTCTTTAACTTCAAGCAGAAACGAACCAAAGGCCGGCCATCACAAGGTGTGTTCCAAGCTACCTCCACCACCTTGAAAAAATCATGTCTCAATGACCATAAATTAAGAAATCTGAAGGACTTAGCTCCAACCATGTTTTTCAATCGCACCGTAATGAGTAGAGGAGCATGATCCAACGCCGTTCTACTCAAATGAGCCACTGAAGTATCAAAACCATCAATCCAAGAGGAGTGAAGAAGCACCCGATCCAGAAGCTTCCATATACGAGGAGGATGTTTCCAATTATTACACCATGTGTAGCGAGCACCAGAATATCCCGCGTCAATCAACTCGACATTTTGAATAAAATTAAAAAAATCACGGGCTTCACGATGACGAAAAGAGCGACCACCCAGTTTCTCATTATGTGCTGCTATAACATTAAAATCACCCATCACTAACCATCTGTGTGTTCCTCTATTAATCCCTTCCAAATCCCTCCACAATTCCCGTATGCCAATTCTAGAAGTTTGCCCATGAACACATGACAAGATCACAGGAGATGACATACTCGGAAGCACCACCAATAAAGATAAATGTTGCTCATGTTGCTGAAGCAACGAGACCTGCATAGAATTTGAAAAAAAAACCCAAATACGGCCCCCGACATTCGCGACAGCACCATCAAACTGTAACTTAACACGTACTGTATCTAATTCCCGTAAGGTAAGCTTCGGTTCTACAATACAAAGAAGATTTAAACCATATTCTCTCTTTAATTTTTTTTAATTCTTAATCAATATGGCATAGAGGTCAACCAGTTGCTACACAACCATAAACAATGATCCCGCACTCGAAAAAAATCTGGGCCATAAATTCATGATAGTAGTGTTGCTATCAAGCAAAATATTGGCGATCACAGATAACCAGAAAACTGAAGTAGTGGAGAAAAATAAATACATCATGTTGTCATCAGTTTTATCAGGGTTTAGACTGCAAGTGATGACGAAAGTGATTGCAAGTGTGGTAAAGGCTCTATTGACCCGTGTGCAACTCGATCTAAACCAACGGATCAAGGCCTCATCCCCTGATGGAGGAGGTGGTTGTGCATGAAGGAGGATATCCCTTGCGGCATCGAGTGCGTCTTTAGTGGCAACGAGTGCGTCTTTAGTGGCATTTAGTGCGGCATTAGAATTTAAGACAACCAAGGAATGGGAATTCATGGAAGTTTCAGCCTTTTGGGCTGTTTCAGACATGTCATCTATGGCATGTTTAGCCATCTGGACTGCCTCCAAGGTTTGAGCTTGAACATTCTGTAAAGCGTCAAGAGATAAGCCAACAGATTTAACATAATGGGTATGGGCATTCAAAGCCTCTAGGGTTTGGGCTTGAACATGAAGAGACTGACTTATAAATTCAGCAGCATTTAAAACCTAGGCATTGTGAGCAGTCTGCATATATTTAAAAGCTTTCACGGAGTTTTTGAGGGTTTTGGCAACATATTTTATTACTTTCTCAACAGACGATATTGCACCTATTAGCCATAGTGCTGCTGCTGCGTTTGTGGTTTATGGTGAACCAGCATCTTGCTCTTCCCCCTAAACTAAAACAAGTGTTAATTCTAAATCCATTGGTGAATGGTGTGTATAGGGATACCTTTTGGTTCCTTATTTATAGGAGGAAAGTAAATATATGCTATGCATTTGTGCTTTCTCTATAATTCATTGCATGTTGATCAACTTTTGTTTCTTGATAAAAGTTGATGTTCATTTTAGTGTAATCTAAATTTGCAAGTCTGCTGAGAAGAAGAAACAAAAAAAAAAAACTCTGATTTTCTTTCCTTCAAAGTTTTTTGATTTTGGGTTTTTTTTTTTGTTTTGGTTGCCTCTTTTATTTATTTAATATATTCATTTTTAAGATTCACCGAAAAGAAGAGAAATGGAAAACCATCATTTTCGCTTAACTGCTGACATACGATTACTAGGAGAAATGTTGTTGGGGTTTTTTTCGAATACCCTACCTCTAGTATACAAACTCGCCTACAGCGGTTTCAGTGAGTGCCATACTTTAGCAGAGAACCTGAACAAGATCCAAGATGAACGAGATCTGAAGTGTATACCATAGGATTGATGTAACAGGATATGATACATATAATAGCTTAAGTGCTTAAAAAAAACAATTACAAGGAAAAATTAAGAGATATTAGAAAAAACCAAAGATAAAAAATGGATAATGATTTTTGAAAAATATAGTAAGATAATTAAATGAGAGTAGTTTAGACAATAGACATTCATAAGGGTTAATTTTATCTTTTTGCAAGACAAAATATATTGGTTGTGTTGAAATCGTTGTATATTACAAAAAATTAAATATTAAGGGTAGTAAATTATGAACATTAAAAGTTCAAAGGTATTTTGTAATTGAGCCATATTTCAAGAGTCCAAGTTGGTCATCAATAAGAAGTTAGTACAGTACTAAGTTTGCTAGCTTTATTCTAATATTTAAATTCAGATAGGTGTTAGTTACCCTTTTAATTTGTAAAGTGTTTCTTTCTCTCTATTGACCGTTATCAATTTAGTTCCTCATCTAAAATAGTGTATAGGTAGGTAAGTTAGAAGTATTAATTTTAGGGTTTTCTCCTTCCACCCCCTTTAATCGATTCGAGTTTTTTTTCCTAAAGTATTGTATACATAGATAAGTTAGAGTACGGTAAAATGTATCACTAATGACAAAAAAAAGAATGTTCTCTCCCTGCAATCTCACCAACCTAGTTTGGGTCCTCTCATCCCTAGAGTAGCGCAAAAGTAAGTTAGAATAGACTATGATGAGAGTTGAATTTTACTATAAGTATGATACCTCAGAAATAGACTCCTAATATAATACAACTATCATTCAGTTCACAGGAATCCTATTCCTGCTCAGATCATACTCTGATTACACGTGTACTAAGAATTACAATTCTATTACAACTCTTATATTACAACAAACCCTTCTTCAAGGTACATTACTAGAGTTTTAATACAACTCTAATTCAGGTATGTATTCTATAAATACCTCCCCTCCATTACTGTGGAGGGGGATTCGATTCAAATATTCTTAATTGCTTGTCGATAATTGCTTAAGGCTCATTACTGACTTAGGCATCGGAGTATACTCCCTGGGA
Source organism: Ophiorrhiza pumila (assembly GCA_016586305.1). Taxonomy (NCBI): domain Eukaryota; kingdom Viridiplantae; phylum Streptophyta; class Magnoliopsida; order Gentianales; family Rubiaceae; genus Ophiorrhiza; species Ophiorrhiza pumila. The sequence goes on from BLIW01000006.1 coordinate 15,884,777, forward strand.
CCGATCTAGGAGATTTTGTGCAGGTCTTCAGAACGTTCAGAGCGGTTAGGCGACCAAACGATCCCGAGGACGACGTGAGACTTTTTGAGACTCATCAATTGGCGCCCACTATGGGGCCGAAAGCAGCATGCCTACTACTCGTTTGCAGTCATTGATGGGTGATAAGCAGCCAACTGATAATCCCCTTAATACTGATCGTCAGGGGGAGAATAACCCCCTTGGGAGTGAAGAACCTGCAAACTCATCCACCAGAACTCCTTGTCAGGACAGACATGGTTCTGGTCCTAGGAATTAGGAAGGAAGTTCAATTCCCATAGTTAATTTAGATTCACCAGATGTGCTCAAATTTCTACTCAATAATATACAGCGAATTCAAGATATGATAGCAAGTCATGCTCTAGATAACGTAGCTGAACGAGAATCTCGTGAAGCACAACAGAGAAAAGATCAAGAACAGGAGATTCGTGAAAGATATTTAAGTCGTGAACGAGATTTTCGACAGCAACTTCAGAAAGAACATGAGCTCAGATTGAAAGTGGACGAGCTCCGATTGAGAGCTGAAGAGGGTCTTAACAAGAATAATCGAGATCAAAATCGAGATCAGAATCGGGAGCATATTTCAGTTTCATCTCGCTGAGGAGATTCACGATCACCGAACAAAAATGAAAGACTTGTGCACTATCGTCAACGCACAAGAGCAGAAGATCATCTCGGTGATAACGTGTATGCAACGTATGAACAGCCAAGGGATCAGAACTTGCGCTTTGGAGATATAGGTCCATCCAACCTCCCGCGTACACAGCCGCAACGTAATGATGATGATTTGGATGTGAATTCTCCCTTTGTAGATGATGTAAAAAATTACCCTCTTCCGTATAAATTTAAAATGCCAACTCTATTATATTACAATGGAGAAAGGAGATCCGGCAGAACATGTGCATCATTATGTGCAGAGCATGAGGATTTATAACTACGCAGATCAAATCCTATGCAAATGTTTTGGCATCATTATGATGGGAACTGCCCGATTGTGGTACGACAACCTCCCGCCTAAAGCATTTCGTAAGTTCAATGACATCAAGGCAGCTTTTAAGAGCAGATTTGTGCAAAGACAGAAGTTTGTGAAAACAGGTATTGAGCTGCTCAATGTGAAGCAAGGAGATTCGGAGTCATTGACTCATTATGTTGACAGATTCATAAACGAAAGTCTAGAAGTGGGACACAGATCGGAAGAAGTGGTCATTGGAGCTTTACAAACGGTTTATGACCTGGAAAGATGTACAAGGAGTTTATCATAAATCCTCCTACTAATACTGAAGACATGATGAAAAGAGCTCGAAAATTTGCAAAAGATGAAGACGCGGATAAGCGAAAGCGAGATAATGATAGAGGATCTGAAAAGAAGAAAGAAGATAAAACCAAGACATTTGGAGGTGGAAATCGCAAGCAAAAATTTGATAAATTTGATAAAGGGTAAAACAATTTCGTCTGCATTTGTTGAAGACAAGAATTATACTTTGTTAAACAAAAGACAAACTGATGTGCTTGCAATCTTGGAGAACCGAAGAAATGTGAGGTATCCACAACGAATGACAGCTCCTGACAACAAAAGAAGTAAGAAGTTCTTCTGTAAGTTTCATAATCAGCACGGTCATGACACTGAACATTGTAAAGATCTGAGAAAGTATATAGAGGAACTGATTCAGAACGGTCACTTAAAGGAGTTTGTCTTGAGAAATCCTTCAAACCGACCTAAAGACAAGGAAGATCCAGATCTTTTTGATGAAAAAAGAAGGAGAGATAATGGTGATGACAGAAATCCTGGAGTGAACAAGAATGTCACGGAAGTAATTCACACCATTATTGGGGGACCCTATGATGGGGATTTTATGACCTCCAAAAAGTCGAAGAATAGAGGAATTCCAGAACAAGAACCAGCTCATAAACGGTTCAAATCAACAGATACCATCACTTTTTCAGAAGATGATGCTGTGCCGACCAGATTTCCACATGCCGATGCGTTGCTAATTAAAGCAATCATCGCCAATAAGGAAGTTCACAGAATATATATAGACGACGGCAGTTCGACCGACATTCTTTATTACGAAACTTGCCAAAATATGGGTATTGATAAGAAACAGCTAAAACCCTGTCAATCACACCTCATCGGCTTTTCAGGAGAAACTTCAATGCCTATCGGAACGATAAACCTGCCAGTGAAATTGGGAGAATATCCCAAGGAAAGAATCATATACATTGAGTTCACAGTCCTTAACATCACATCTCCATATAATGTAATTCTGGGACGACTTGCCATGGTGCAACTAAAGGCTATCTGGTCCCCATACCATCTGGTCATGAAATTTTCTACTGAGGCAGGAATTGCTACAATCCGAGGTGATCAGAAGTTAGCAAGAGAATGTCATATGATAGATTTGAAGGGAAGTAAAAAACAGCAGGTTGCAAACCTAAACTATGTTAAAACAGAAAACCGAGCTGAAACAGTGATGCTAACAGAAGAGGTAGATAAAACAGTTCTTGTCGGATCATCATTACCGATAGAGACAAAAAGATCATTGGTAAACCTCTTGTCAGATTTCAAAGATGTTTTTGCTTGGAGCCCAGATGACATGAAAGGAGTTTTTCCCGACCTTATGTTCCATAAGCTGAATATTGATACGTTTGTTCAAGTAGTCAAACAGAAGAAAAGGAAGTATACGCCAGATCGAAATCGGGCTATATCTGAAGAAGTCAACAAACTATTGGGAGCAAAGATAATAAAGGAGGTGTTCTACCCGACCTGGCTTGCCAATCCTATCATGGTTACAAAGCCAGACACTTCACTTCGGATGTGTATAGATACACCAATCTGAATAAGGCTTGCCCAAAAGATTGTTACCCATTGCCAATAATTGATTAGAAAGTGGATGCGACCTCCAAATTTGAGGTCTTATGTTTTTTAGATGCTTACAAAGGCTATCATCAAATTCAAATGGATGAAGACGACGCGGAGAAAACGGCATTCATAACTAAAAAGGGTACATTGTGTTATACGAAAATGCCTTTCGGATTGAAGAACGCCGGTGCTACATATCAGCGATTGGTAGATAAAATATTTTCTGATCAGATTGGAAGAAACATGGAGATTTATGTTGATGATATGCTGATTAAGATCAGAAAAAATAGAAAGTTTTTTGGATGACGTGAAAGAGACTTTGACAAAATTGCGAGAAACAGGGTTGAAGTTGAATCCGAAGAAGCGCACATTTAGTGTTGGCTCAGGAAAATTTCTTGGTCATATGGTTTCAAACCAAGGAATTGCAGCAAACCCGGAAAAGAAAAAGGCAATTTTGGATATGAAACCCCAACAAAGTTTGAATGATGTTCAAAGGCTTACTGGTCGTTTAGCTGCGTTGAATAGATTTTTTTCTAGATCGGTCGACCGTATCTTGCCTTTCTTTAAAGCTTTGAGAAAGTAAAAAACTTTGAGTGAGATGCGAACTGCAATAAGGCATTTGAAGATCTGAAAGCATATCTAGCAAATGTACAATTGTTATCAACCCCAGTTCATGGAGAAATTCTGTACTTCTATTTGGCAGCAAGTGATGCAGCAATAAGTGCAATTTTGGTCAGGGACGACCAGGGAGTACATAAACCAGTGTACTATACGAGCAGAGCTTTGTAAGAAGCCGAACAGCGATATTCGACCATGGAAAAATTTGCATTAGCACTCGTTAATGCTTCAAGAAGGCTGAAACCGTACTTCCAAGCACATGAAATTCATGTCTTAACTGATAAATCACTAAGGCAGGTCTTGTAAAAACCTGATTCTTCAGAAAGACTCATGAAGTGGGCAATCGAGTTGGGAGAATATGCCATCATATTGTCACCTCGAACAGCGGTGAAAGGTCAGGTGCTCGCCGACTTCATAGCAGAAGTTTCCATCTCAGAGGAAGACCTTGTGAAAGAAGATGACCTGTGGAACCCTTGTAAGAAAATGGAAGGTTTTTGGGTTTTATATATGGACGGTGCATCAAGTGAAGATGGTTCAGGTGCTGGGTTAATATTAACCAACCCCAATGGAACAGAATTCATGTATGCTTTGCGTTTTGAATTCAAAGCTACAAACAACGAGGTAGAATATGAAGCGTTAATAACTGGAATGAAGTTAGCTTCTCAGATGGGAGTTGAAAAGTTACAGGTTTATAGTGATTCGTAGCTCATAGTAAACCAAGTAACTGGGGGTTATGAGGCTCGAGATCCGAATATGAAGAAATATTTGGATAAAACTGAAGACTTGAAGAAAAATTTTCAGGAATTCTTGATAGAGCGAGTGACCCAAGCTTAAAACAAACTTGCGGATGCGCTCAGTAAGTTGGCATCGTCAGCACACGTTTATCTCACTAAAAAGGTTTTAGTTGAGGTTTTGCCAACAAGAAGCATCAAAGAATTACAAATTTTAGCGGTTGAAGAGGTGGGAGATACTTGGATGACTCCAATTATCAACTTCTTGACAAATGGAGACTTGCCACAAGACAAAGTTTCAGCTCGGAGGTTGGCTATGCGATCAGCCAGGTACACTATCTGAAATTGAGTACTGTTTAAAAAAGGTTATCTTATGTTTGGTTGCGTTGTATAAGACCTGAGAAGGCGATGTATGTTCTGAAAGAAATTCACATCGGATCATGTGGAAGTCATGTCGGAGGGCGCACATTAGCAAATAAGGCAATGCGACTGGGATATTACTGGCCTACAATGAGCTCGGATTCATATGAATTGGTGCAGAAATGCCCTAAATGTCAAATCCATGCTGTCATCAGACATGTCCCACAAACCGAGATGATCACAATCCAAAGTCCGTGGCCTTTTGCTCAATGGGGAATTGACATCGCTGGACCCTTCCCAGAAACTCCTGGACGACTTAAGCACTTGGTAGTGGTTATTGACTACTTTACAAAATGGGTAGAAGCCGAACCACTTGTGCAAATTTTCGGAAAAAGTATGATTAAGTTCGTTTGGAGACAAATTGTATGCCGATTTGGAATACCAAACACCATTGTATCAGATAATGGTGCCCAATTTGCTCATGATCCGTTCAAAAGTTGGAGCGAAGAACTGAATATCAAACAGCATTTCACCTCGGTAGCTCATCCACAAGCAAATATACAGACCGAGATCACCAATCGAATAATTGTTCAAGGTTTAAAGACAAGATTGGGAAAAGCAAAAGGTTATTGGGTTGAAGAACTGCCAAACATTCTATGGGTGTACAAAACTACCCCAAGAACAGCGACTCGAGAAACTCCATTCAGCTTAGTTTACGGTTCAGAAGCATTAATACCTGCGGAGATCTAACTCCCAAGTCCCAGAACAATCCACTTCTTCTCTGAAGCGAATTCAGACGAATTGCAATTGAGTCTGGATTTGTTGGAAGAAAAACGGGAAAAAGCACACCTTGAAGAAGTTAAGTATAAATCTGATATGGCCCGATACTATGATCGGCGAGTCAGAAAAACTCAGCTGCAACCCAGAGATCTGGTCCTGTGGAAGAATGAAGCAAGCCGAGTTGAAGGCCTCAAGAAGCTTGATCCGAACTGGGAAGGACCTTACAAGGTAGCTCAGGTTGGAGGAGCTGGGAGTTACAAGTTAGAAACTATTGATGGGCGAACCATTCCAAGGATGTGGAACATAGCCAAATTGCGAAGATACTATCAATAGTTTACTTATTTAGTTCTTTTTCAGTTATTCAAAGCACTATGACGCTTCAATAAGGGTAATTCAGCTTAAATGCTAGACAGAAATAAAACAACTCTTTATGAGTTCATTCTTATAACTTGAGTTTATCTTCAGTTTATCGTTCTGATCGGATTATATGACGTCTTTTTATGGATTGTCCGTCAAAAAGGATAACATCCAGATCAAATGCAAATATGTTTGATTTAGTTCAAATTGACAGATTTCAGATCGAATTATTGCTTTTTCGCCAAAAAGGAAAGATGCAAATCAAATCAAACATGTTAAGCTCAATTCAGTTCGAATTAACTTAATATCTATGATTTTCCGCGAAAAAGGAAAATATCAAGTTCGATTCAGTTCGAATATTATGTTAATTTCTTACAAGGAAATTACAAATTGAAGAAAACATGCAGTTCATTTGTTTAAAAGATTAAACCGAGCTAAGTTTAATTTGAGCAAATTCAGTTCAAATTAATTACAAACAGAATATAACAAAAACAAAAATTGAAATTGCATAAGGATACGATTGATTAAGACGAAGTCAATAAAGATCATTGGAAATCAGAATTAATATTCAAAAGGACCAAAATTGGTCAACTGCTGTTCAGGACATATACAAAAACCCTACAGCACTATTACAAGTAATATGAGCTCGCAGGCTCAGCTCTTCTCATCTTCATCATCTTCACGGTGCATTTCAGGAACGTACTGCCGTCCATCTACTTTTTCTTGCTTAAGATAGTAAAAAGCTTGATTTAAAGCCTCGTCGGCTTTAGCGTTGTAGCCTTTTTCGGCAGTGACGACCATATCAGGGCACCTTGGAGCAATCGCGATCAAGGCCCTGTGATATCCTAAGTTGCGAGCTGGCGCACACAATCGAACCAGCAAGTCTCGTCCCTCATCGGAAGAAAGAAAATTGGAAATAATCTGAGATGATCCTTCTCCTTTGAGAAAGGCATTTTCTGCCAACAGCTTCTCATTTGCCGTTTCCAATTCCTGGTTAGAGGAACGGACGGTGTTCAGGTCATCTTTAAGCAGATCAATTTCCTTCAAATACTTCTCAGATTTCTTCTCTTCGTGTTTAAGCAAAGACTAGATGGTTGAAAGCTCAAGTTGGTCGGCATCTTTTTGCGCTGTCAACTCATCAATTTTGTCTAAAGCAGCATCGTTGCGAATGATGGCCTCAGAAGCTAAGCCCATGACCTGAAATACAGATGTTAGCAAACGAGGGTGACAATTTAAATAAAAAAAAGAAAAATATTGGGGACCTGCGCAACACCAACAGCAAGACTTTGGTGAAGAGATGAGATATCTATCTTCCTCATCAGCTTTCTATCCCGATGTGGGATAGTGTTGTAGATAAACTCAAGAGCAGTATCAGTTGTGAGTCTGTCGTTGATGTTCATCTTTGGGTCGGGACGGAAGGATGATAAGGAATAAGAAGCTTCACCCTCCGGGATATTTGAAAACGGAATAACCAGCCTCTCAAGAAGAGATAGACCCGACACCTCGGCTTCGTCGACCTTAATATCCACCATTCGGGATTTCTTTTGAGCTTCATCAACTGAGCTCTCTGCCTTCCTTTTGTTGAGAACTTCATTCACAATTTTAAGGCTTTTTCCTTTGCCCGACGAGGAAGTCTGCTTATCTGTTTTCTTTTCCGACTTGACCTCGTCAGTAGGGGCTTCATCGGTAAGAACTCTATTTTCAGGAACTGAAGTGTCGATGGGAGCGTCGTCTATTATTATAGGTTCGGGAACGTCTCCCATGAGGTCGCCAATATTCACCACTAAAAAAAACAAAAAAACAACAAGTCAATATTACGAATAGAATGGTACGTAACACATTACGAGAAAAGGTAGGGAGAAAAGAAGTTATACCCTTCATCCCGTTTACCACGAGATTTGTGCGGTCGGATGGAAGAATGGCCGAACTCATCTCAGCTGACACTAAAACTCTTTCTGGAAAAAGGTTGGTGTTAAGGACTAGTTTTTGTTTTTCTAGTTATTCAGCGAGTTCCTTGGGAAGTTTTCTTATGGAAATAGGATCAGAAACGCGACCTGCGTCTTTCCAGTACCACTTTAGATCTACAGAACTGAGGTTGAGATAAAAGAATTTATCTTTCCATTCATGAATGGAGCTAGGTTTACCGCCTAGGAGTTGTTGTTTTTTAGATCGGCAGGTGAAATAATACCAGCCGAGATCTTTCCCAGACGTTTTCAAGCAAAAGAAATGCCTAAAATAGGGAACTGTAACTTTGTGGTCAATAAGTTTGAAAAATAATTCGAATCCGACCAGAATCCTGATCGCATTTGGAGTAAGTTGGGTTAAGCTGATCATATAATTAGCAAGGATATCTTTAATGAACTGGGATAAAGGAAATCTCAGTCCAGCCCTGAGTTGTTCTACGAAGATGCTTATAAAGCCCTTCGGAGGTCGACTAGCCACATCTCCCTCTCGTGGGGCTTTAATTTCTATTTGGGGGCTAATATGAAAGTCTCTAATGATATTAACTAAGGAAGAAGAGGTTGTGGTTGAAGACAAAGTTTCTAACTTAATCACAGGTGCTTTGGTCGAATTAGATGGTTGAGGATTGTCATTAAGGGTTGGCTTGATGAAGGTTTATGTTTAGGAAACTCTATTGCTAAAGGAATAGCATGAGAGATGAGCTGATCGGAATCGATCCTCAGATCTTGGTTGTTTGAGGCATCTAAACTTATTTGTTCGGTGTTTTCCATATCTAGGTGAGCTGAACTAAACTTTGTGGTTTTCAAAGTTCTAGCGAAGTTTTGATTATCTTGACTATTCGAGTCAGATGAACTAGAAGAAGAATCCGAATAACCACTAGAGGGCGTGGGTTCGTGTGCAGGTGATTCGTGATCTAGATTATTTTCAGATCGAATATCAGAAGAAGAATTGGAGTGTTCGGAGTTGGACATTTACTTACTTGTTAACAATGAGGAATCTAAACTGAGAGATGGAAAAACTGAAGGAAGATGCCCGAATATTTCTGAAAAGCCGAACTGAAGAATGAAAGCTCTGAATGATTGGAGTAGCAAATGAATTCTAAAACGCCTTATTTATAGTGAAGGGTGTGGGAATTCAAAAGGGCACGACAGCTGTAATAGGAGAACGTGCCGCCTGAAATGTCTGTCAGTAAAATCGTGGATGAGAAGGAGAAAACGTGGAAACATATTTTTTGGACACCACTTAAAGTAATGAACGTGCATGCGTCAGATCGGTATTATACCAGAAAGTTTATTCAGATCGGAATAAATAAATATAATCCGACCTGAGGGGCTATTGATGAGGGTTGAATTTTACTATAAGTATGATACCTCAGAAATACACTCCTAATATAATACAACTATCATGCAGTTCACAGGAATCCTATTCCTTCTCAGATCATACTCTGATTACACGTGTACTAAGAATTACAATTCTATTACAACTCTTATATTACAACAAACCCTGCTTCAAGGTACGTTAATAGAGTTTCAATACAACTCTAATCCAAGTATGTATTCTATAAATACCTCCCCTCCATTACTGTGGAGGGGGAATTGATTTAATTCTTAATTACTTATCGATAATTGCTTAAGGCTCATTACTAACTTAGGTATCGGAGTATACTCCCTGGGACTTATTCTGGGGATTTTGTGCAGGTCTTCGGAACGTTCGGAGCGACTAGGCGACCAGACGATCCTGAGGAAGACGTGAGACTTTTCGAGACTCATCAGACTACAATGTATAACTAATGACCAAACAAAAAATTTCTCTCCCTTTAACCCCTCCTAACTCGTATCAAGTCTTCCCTTAGAGTAATATATGGGTAGGTAAGTTAGGAGTAGACTTAGAGATGGCCAAACCCACGGTTCCGGTTCCGGAACCGTGGGCCCCCCAAACCGGAACCGTAACCGAACCGCCTATGGGCGGTTCGGTTACGGTTCCTATTTTTGAGTTTTGGAACCGGAACCGGCGGTTCCGGTTCCGGTTCCAAACCGTGATTTTTTTTTATTTTTTATTTTTTATTTTTTTTTACAATTTCTAATCTATAAATACCCCTTAATTTTTCATTTTTCCCACACAATTTCTACTCCTTTTTTTCAATATTCTAATTCTCTTAATCTCACTTTCTCAAGCATTAAAATTCTATAAAATTCAATTCTATTTATTATTTCTATTATAATTATTAGTTAAATTATTTATTATTGTTTTTAATATATTATTCTTTCAATATTTCTATAAACCGTGGCCATGCTTTAATTTCTTAGTTTTCCACTTCATTTTTATCACATAATTTCTTAGTTTCTAATCTTTATATTGTAAGTTTTAACGTTTATAGTTTACGGTTTAGGGTATCAATTTTTTAATTAATTATTCTAATTATATTGTTCAATCATTCTTTCAATACTCTTAATCTCTTATGAGTCTTATCATTTATATATTATATTATATATCAACTTAATTTTCTAATCTAAACCCTAAACCCTAAACCCTAAACCCTAATCCCTAATCCAATTATATTATACTTTAATCTAAACCCTAAACCCTAATTCAATTATATTATGTATCAACTTAATTTTCTAATTTATATTATCCTAATTCTATTATTATATTATGCTAATATACTATTTGAATTCCAATTAATAGTTCGATCATTCTCTCAATACTCTTATTCTTTCTATATCTTTCTTTCTCACTTATCTAATATTCATAATTCTATTATTTAAAAAATTCATATATTAGTTTAATTTTAACTACTATTCTAATTATGTTATTATATTATACTAGTTGAATTCTAATTAATAATTCAAATATTCTTTTAATATTCTTATTATTTTTATATCCTTGAATCTCACTTATCTAATTCTTCCTAGTTCTATTATCTAAAAACTATATATTAATTTAGTTCAATTGTAACTATTATTATTCTAAGTATATTATTATGTTGTATTATTTGAGTTTCAATTAATAGTTTAATCATTATTTCAATAGAAATCAAATTTAAAAGTGGGATTATAATCGAAATTCGAAACTAAAAATAAAAAAAAAACGAAAATGGAACAAAACCGGAACCGGAACCGGCGATTCCGGAACCGTGGCCACCACTAAGTAGACTCCCTCTTCTACAGTAGCGAATAGGAAGATAAGTTAGAAGTAGAATAGTATGTATTACTACTGACCAAAAAAATAAAAAAGTTTTCTCTCTGCAACCCTGCAGCCCTCTTGACCCTAATTGGTTCATATTCTAGAAGAGTGTATAAATAGATAAGTTAAAAATAAACCAGAATATATCGCTATGATAAAAAAAATACAATTAACACGTGAGAGAAGAATTTCACTACGTAGCAGTTATTTAACCAATAACAAAGCAAGAGATAGGAATAAACATTGATATAAATGTTTTGAATCTTGAAAGATAGTTTTATCCTAATGCTAAAATTGCCATTGGATTTTATTTTTCACCCTCATATGTCACTTCTTGTTACATTTTATAAGATTTTAATACGTGTACAATCACTTATCCGTTAGAGTTCACTAATCACTAGTTTAATTTTTAAAAATTATATAAGTAACTAAAAGTAAACGTGTCAAAATCTTATAAAATGTAATAAGGGGTGGAACATGAAACAGGATGCAATGCTGCTAAAATGTATATGTTATTTTTTATGTTAAAATCCTAGAAAGCTTACGAGTATAACTAATGAATTTTGGATATGTAAAGATAATGTTTAGAAAAATAAATTCTATGATGTTCGAGATGAAAATTGAAAGTAAAGCCGCAATAAATAAATCGGATAATCAAAATGGGGAATTAACAGGAATAGATATACCTAACATATTACTTTTTAATTCTTTTATTCCTCACACTTAAAAAGTAAAAAAATTGTCCTTCACATTTCATATTTGTATAATTTTAGTCCATTGTTGAATTTCTATTAAAAGATGTCACGTGAACGACACGTGACTTTTCTTAGAGATAAAATAGGGATAACTCATTTTTAGAACTTCCATCTCCTCCCCTCCAATCATGATTGATGAGATTAATTCTTGCATTCTTGATACAGAAGCTGGACATAATGACAGTTGAAACTCTTATATTTCAGCCATCTATATATATATATATATATGAAGAAGAAGATGCGATGGAGATGGAGGAATGGGACAAGATAGAGGCATCATGGATGACGAAGGTGGAGATGGAGGAGTGGGAAAAGGGGAGGCAGCATGGATGATGAAGGTGGAGATAAAGGGAGGAGAAGGAAGCCCTAAACTAATGTGTCGTCCTTTTTTAACCTCTAAAAAAAAAGTAATGTGTTGTTCACATGGCATGTTATAACAAAAATTTTAACAAAATTCTGACTATAGAGTAAAGTTATACAGATATCAAATTGGAGGTAAAAAAAAAAATTAAAAGGGTAATATGTGAGAAATATTTTTGTTGATTCGCCCAAATCAAAATTAATTTGGTTAACAGTTTGACATTTTCCAAGAACACAAATTTTAGTATAAATATTTCGTGTGTGTAACGAATGCTTTGGTTAATCCTTTCTTCCTCAATTTGATGGAAATTCGTTTCGGATTAAAACTAGGGTTAAATGCAATATGCTTCCCCAACTAATATTGTTGTTTAGGCTTTATATACAATTAATTACAACAATTTACTATCTCAAACTATCAATTTATCTTACAGAACTTAAATCATTCTAATTTGCACTATTATTTTCAAAGAAAATTATTACAACAACTTTACAAAACTTTAGTTATAATTTATCTTACATAACTTAAATCATCCTAATTGCGCTATTATTTACAAAGAAAATTATTATAATAACTTTACAAAAACTTAGTTCTAATTTATCTTACATAACTTAAATCATCCTAATTTGCTCTATTATTTTCGAAGACAATTATTATAATAACTTTACAAAACCTTAGTTCTCTTTGTTTTTACTCTTCGTTTTCAAACAACACTATTTTTATAGGGTTATTACAGTCTTTTCATTTGTAAATAATTTGTTAAATTAGAATGATTTAAATGATATACGAAAAACTGTTAGATTGAGGTAGCAAACTGCACAAATTAATAGTTTAAAGGGTAGAAGTTCAAAGTCAAGTATTTTGCATTTAACCCATAAAATTAATCAAATTAACTTGCAATATTTTCGGTTTTATTTTTGTGTCTATTTGTATCTACGAATCATAGGCATGGTTTTGTAGAAATCTGCCCATATTATTTCATAATTTCAAAGCAGGTATGGTCAAAATTCACACAATTTTCTTGATCATGACTGGAGTCTAAATTAAACAAGAACGTAAATGCCTCAAGGAAAAAATTAAAATGCTGAATTTTGGAAAACTCTGCATGCAGAAGAAAATTTGTCGTATGAACGTTAATATATATAGCAAACATATTATATGACTAGGGCTGAAATATTCTTGGTTTGACAATGTTTAATTGATAAAATGAATTCAAAGAATATAGCCCTATTGATTAATTTTGACAATTTTAATCATGTGCTGTCTTGATTAGCTGTTTTTCCATATATCTTTTCTTTGCTCTTTAAATGTGTTGTTGAATATTTGAATGGAATCTCTTCTTACTCTTTCTATTTAGAAATTGAATATTTGGTGTTCTTCATATATAAGTGAATACCGAAAAGGTCAATCTTTTGTGTTTTTGCCAAAAAACGGATCAAAACAAAGATAATTGTTGCAATGTTTGTTTATTTATTTGTTCATTTATTTTTGCATATGTAAAATGTAGAATTACAGAAGTTATGATGATAAATCTACGTGATTCGCTTAATAATTTCCTTAATACTTTCTCGTTGTCAATCAAAACTTCATTAAGCGTATAATATTGTCAACAACTTTCAGAAGAGAACTAGATGAACTGCTAGGTTGAAAATGTTGAAATCATTCTATTAAATGAGTTTGATATTTTTTAGATAAAATAGAGTATTTTATGAATGTAGAAAATGAGCTTATACAAGTTTTAAGTAAGAACATTTTCAATCTAATTAGAATTATTACAGGATATATAGAATTATAAAAATTTTTGAAAATTCAAATTCCATTCTAAAGCAAACTCCCACATTTTTTTTTTGTGTTTTGTGTTTTTGTTTTTGGAATCCTCATCCATGAAGTTAATAAAGTTATAATAGTCCTCAATTCATGTATAATAGCATTAAGTAAACTATCAAAATGAGTTTAATCTGACTAGATAAAACTTCAATTTTAGTGATTATAACAGCTACTTATTGGTATTTCAAAAATACTATTTGTGGATCCATATTGTAATTTTTCTTGATTATAAATTATATTTGCTATACATTTAATTTCTAACTTGTATTGATAATATATATATATATATATATATATATTTTTCTATTTTTAAATCTATTTAATTAGTTTATTAATTTTTTGATTTTATTAAAGCTAACATGTTGGTCAATTTTAATTGTGCAATTTAAAAGAAATTTATTTTTTATTTATACTCCATGATTTTTTTCTCCTCTATCATATTACTATAAAGTAAATAGAAATTGAAATAGGTAGTTAATTTATAAGCATGAGAAACAAATTGAGTTTCTGAAATCTACTTCAATTGTTCTTACTATATTCTTTACTTCAACATTTTGGACCATTTCTCGATTTGTGCGTGTCATCCTTGCGCAGGGGCCATGCTAATCTTCTCTGTATCGTTCCAATTTTATCGGATGTCCCCGAAGGGACTTTACTTCAACATTAATGAAGAAAAAGAAGGGGAACGATAGAGTCTACGGATTTTTCTGTACAATTATTTTCTTTATGTGAAATTCTATTGCCACTCATCCATTCACAATAAATATTAATTTATATTAAATGATAATAGAATTTCATATAAGCAAACGTATCAAGTCATATAATTTTTTTCCTATTATTATTGGAAAAAGAACTCTATGAGAATAGTCGAAATTCTCATACATGCAACTTTTGAAAATCCCATCTGAAATATATATATATATATATATATATATATTTTGTAGTTTTGTAAACGTACACATCATTGTAAGTGTCATAAGGGGCAGAAATATATATATGATAGTTCAATCTAGACAATTACTTTGGGAGAGAAAGACATCAACCATTGCCTTCAAATCAGTTGCCAAAACTCTGGACCATTTTAAAAGCGAGAATGCAAATTTTCAAGCTATATGTAATCAAGTCATGCAAGGCAACTCCATGCAGTTTCCAAATCAACAATTGAATTTTCATAATATATGTACGTACTTTCATACAAAGTTTGGAATTGGACAATTGATGATATCCAATAATTATTATGTTGTAAAAAAAAGGGTGAAATGTTTACGGAGATTGACATAATCTCAACCATTTTCTCAACTTAATTATGTCAAAGCAGTTGTTGCTTTGCTTTGTAGAGTCATCAACAACTTAAAAAAGTTGACAGTACTAGTTTTATAATAAACTTAAGTGTAAATTACTTCAATTATTTATTAATTTAGTGGTTTATTTTGATTTCGTCTCAAATGTTCAAAAAGTTTCATTTTCGTTCTTTACTTAGTAACTTGGAATTTAAATCGCATTCTGTCCATTTTTTGTCTATTTAAAATCCAATTTAAACAACCATCCAATACATATATGACAAATAGAAGAGTCTAAAAATTGACCGAGTTAAATTATGTATTATCATTGAACTTGAATTTTTCTTATCTGAAAAATGAACAAATGGCCATTTAAAATCCAAATTACAACATAAGAGATGAAAATGAAACTTTTTGACATTAGAAACGAGATTAAAATAACATTCTAAGTTGAGGAACTATTGAAGTAAGGTCCTAAAAGTCCTACAACTTAGGTATAAATATCGTTTTGTTTACCAATTTTGAAAAGTTATATTTTGATTACTCAATTTAATTGTTGTCACAGAAATTATATTTAACTCATTTTTTTATCAATTTGATAAATAACACTGTTAGTCATGTTGCACAAAATGACATTATTTTTAATAATGAATAGTATCACATGACTAATTGTCGAATAGTGTTACTTGTTAGATGGATGAATGATGAGTTTAGAATCATTTTTGTAATAAAATCTAAATTGATAGAGAAAAATACAATATTTTCAAAATTGAAGATCAAAATGATACTTATATTTAGAGGAATCATTGAGTTTATTTATCCATTCCAGTCATTTACCCTAAACTTAGCATGCAAATCCAACTAAGAGGTGCCAAATGGTAATAAAATATCTAACAAGCAAATAAAACGTTAATTTGAGATAATATATAGCATTAAATAAGAAATCAACTTGAATTTGGATGCATGCAATTGAAATATTATGCTGAAACTTTTGAATACAATTAGTAACCTTTCAAACCAAATTATAAATAAAACTTCGATAGGGCATCAGGTCTCATGTTCGACTTTCATGTACCACTCAGCTCGCTGCCATATTTTATAAGAATTTAATATATGTCTTTTTAGTTAGTTATTTAATTTTAAAAAAATTAAAACGCTATTAAATAATTAGTAAATTTTAAGAGAAAGTATTTGTATATATATGTTAAAATCTTATAAAATATACATAAAATGAGAGTGACACATCAGGGTAGAACAAGAAACCCATGAGAGACTCAAAATGATTTAAACAAAGGAAAACAAAACTTTGGTCAAATACTCGGGGTGGTTTTTTTTTTTCATTTGCTAGGGTTTGGGGTTTGAGGTTTGAATGCGTATGCTCTTTCAAACCATTCAATGACCCCTAATCTATGAGAATTATAATATTTAGTTGGAGATTTTCTTTTTAAAGCTTGGAAAAGAACATTTGTTTTTAAGCTTTTAACTGAACATAAGATGGCATATATTATACGTTTATTATAAATAGGAATAATATTTTTTATGCATTATCTACGTTGATTTTGTTCGCCAAAGCTAGTCTAGATTAACGCGCATTACATAATTAATTAGTCCTCATAACTATATTTTGGTTCACACTTGGGATGAATTATGCAAACCTTCTTGTGTGAAAAAGTAAGTGTGCCGAAATTTGGAGACTAAATTAATATTTGTAAGAGTAAATTGCTTCAACCGTTTTTTTCGACTTGGAAGTTCATTTCTGCTCTATCTCTATGGTTTATAAAATTTTATTTTTGCCCGTTGTGTTATAATTTAAGTTTCAAATCATCTTTTGTTTATTTTCTTTTCAATTAAAATCTAACTCGAACAACTATTTAACACACATATATAGAAGACAAATAGAAAAATATATAAATTGATAAAATTAGACATATGCACGTCAAATTATTATTGGAGTATTTTTTTTACATAAAAAGTGAAAAAAAATGATCATTTAAAATCAAAATTACAACATGAAAGATGAAAATGAAACTTTTATATATAAAGAATGGAAAAAAAGCGCAATGAACCCTCAAATTGAGAAATAATTAGAGTAATTTATCCATATTCGTAATTATTACCTAAAAGATTAGCATACTACACACATCTGTGTATTTTGATTCAAAATATTTTTCATTTAGATATGTAATTAGTTTGATTGAATGTAATATATATATATATATATAAAATTGCAGGACACACATTGACATACTCAAATAATGTTTGAACATTTTTTCAACACTCTGCCATCGTTCATTAATTCACAATTAATGTCTAAAATCAAGTACATATATATACGTTTGTGCTGAGGCAATTAAGATCCCAACAAGTTGTTTTCTTCCCCCTCTTCGACCATCAACAAAAATGGCAGATTCTTTTCTTGCCATAAAACCATTTTATCATGTAATGCACGGCATCAAGTCTAATTTCTTGGTCAAAAACACGATAATTGACTTTTGTATTAATTTACCAGTTTTAGATTCACATTCCCTATAAATTCATGTGTTTGTGTAATAGAGGTTTTTTTTTTTTTTTTTTTGTCTTTGGGGAATAATATCGTACTACTCACCTCCCTAATCCCTATAAATTCATTCAAATCGTTAAAAACTACGAATTATATATAACACTTAGTTAATTCAAATTAATATATGTATTACTAAAAGTGTAAATGAGTAGTACGTACTCCTTGTTTAATTTATTTGAATGGTACATGATTATGGATCATTGTAATTCTCGGAGGTTTTGGTTTATGTGTCTCTCCTAATCTATATTTCTAAATTATTTTAGTAATAAAACTGTGACTAATATCCAATTCTGAGGTTTGTCGGGAAAAACAAAATTATTCATGTATTAGTACAATACAATCATCAAATTGAGTTGATAACGGGATATAAATGGAAAATTAATCACCATTAGAAACTCATTGTAATTACTAAATGCAAAAACCTAGATTGGTGTGTGTTTTACATCCAGCCTTATGGTTTTGCATCTTCTTATAAATGGACATATAGCATGTAGGAATTAAGTATAACCTCTTTTTCTCTTCATCATCTCCAATAAGCAACGTCAAATCGTCTATTATTATTATTATTATTATTATTATTATTATTATTATTATTATTATTATTATTATTATACATGGCTAGGAAGGGGGAGGGTATGGGAGAGGGTTAAATTCTAATTTTCTTAAGAACAAAAGGTAATGCTTAGACAGTTGACTGATTGTATGTTTACTATATGTTATAAAATTATTGTTTTTAGAAAAAAAAAAGTACTTAAAAAAATTTTAGCTTTTAATATGAGGAGAATAGAATTTTTAAAATTTGCAATAAGAGAAAATAATTTACATTGAGTTTATGCTTAATTAAAAGAGTTGGTAACTTTATCATTGTTTAGTGTATTAAGGAAATTGTGAACATAACATACAATTTTAGAATTAATGCATTTTTTTCCTTTTCTATAACTGATGATTCCTATAATTTGAGCTTAGGGTGGTCAAGAGATATAAATTGAAAAATTAGGGATCATTTTGCAACGAGTACAAAGTTTACAGGTGAACTTCAGCTAACCCCTATAGTTTGATAAAGGGAATTACACTTACCTCCCTAAAATTGGGAATAATTGAAAATTTCCCCCCTATATTCTGTTTATATACATTGCCCCCAACATTAACACCGTCATAGTATTTAAAACTACAAATTGAGCCCATGCTAATGTCATTTAAATTTTGGACCAAAAACAAAAACCTTTATCTTACAAGATGAAGTTGATGTCATAGATGCCTGAGTCCAGATCCTCTGTCCAATATTTATCCAGTCCTATTCTGTCTAACGTTTAAAACTACGTAGTTTCCTTAAAAGTAGGGACTAAATGCATAAATATCATTAAAATTACTTTAAAATTATTAGACCCTAACCAAGAGATTAGTGAACCCTACGACGTAGTTTTAATTAGAACAGAATAAGACAAACAAAATCTTGGACAGAAGATCCCGTGTTTATAGGCCTAGCGTTCATCTGTTACTTCTATCTAATTTATTTGAAATTTAAATACAATATAGTTTTGTCTCCTATAATAATTCTAGAAAAATATTTGATCATTGACCAGTTTGAGTGCTCAAATTTAACTTGATGTAATATTTACTCAAATTTATGTGATTGTCACAGAAATAATATGATCTTTTTGAATTGATTAATTTTTAAAAAAATGAATAAAATAGGGACTATTAATTTTTAAAACTTAGTTCACTCATAAGAAACAAAAATACTAACAAGTAAAAAAATAAAAAATAAAAAAGACAAAAAAAAGAGCATTTATTTTTAATCTTTTATATTGCAGTTATTACTATTTTCTCAAAAAAATTATTGAATCTCGAGAAAATATGAATATATTAAAAAGATAATTAAACTCAAAACATTTTTCTTAATTTCTTATTCTGAGATGGCAAACATTTTTGTAATTATTCTTTATCACATATTTTAAGTTAACTACTAATAATATATTAAATTTTAGATCATTACACTAATATTACTAATTTATACAATGTCAAAAAATTTCAATTGGATAATTAAGTTTATATTTAGTTCAGTTAAAACCGTTAAAAGGGAAAAATGTATTTAATATTTAAGTGCGAAAGGCGCATTGAAAATTCCATGAAATTTATGGCGCAAAATGAAAGTTAAGTAAAACTTTAAATTTTGTTCAAAATTTTGATGGAGTTAGTAAAACAAACATCGTATTTTGGTAAAAATAGTAAAACATGAGTAAATGGAGCCATGTGGAGGGGGTAAAACATGGTCTACATTCTAGAATATAAACAAAAATGAAAATAATAAATTCTAGTATAACAATGGTTTTATATAATTAACTCCATCATATTTTGGTTGGGAGGGTAATCATTTAACCGCCGAAAAAAATAACCAAAGCGAAAAAAAGAAAAAAAATGCTCCAAAAGTCATTAAATTTGGAATAAATTTCTAAGTGACTGTCTCATTTTACAAAAATATCTGTTGAATTCTTTCATTCTTAAAGTTAGGTATATTAATTGCACCATACTTAATTTCCAAGTTGGTCGACTAACCCTCACTCTTTTGAGAAAGAATAAAAAATAAAAAACCTCTTTTAGTCATCTTTATGTTTAGTCAGCCCACAATCAAGTGTTTGAAAATGAGGAGACAATGATGTCCATTAATTGTTTACACATAACTCCAACTCCCAAGTTTGATAATGGAACCACGGGATGAATGAAAATACAATGGGCAGAATAAGCGTAACTTTTCAGCAGGAATATTATGATTGATTCAATCCAATACATAGTCCAAGCTTTTGGTTGGCATTTCGTAATCAAAATGGGAATCAGAATTATAAAGCCATTGTCACTATAAGTTATATTATTAATCGTGTTATATGTGGTTAAGAATTAAAATGAATTTTATTTTTATTAGAGTTGATTAATTGGGTAATCAAATTTGATACTTGCCAAATTAGTGGAAATCTTCTGTCATATTGTCATTTTATGGATAAACGCTATGTGTATTTACTTGATTAGGTTTTAGTTATAGATAGGTAATTTGGGGTTATCAAAATGATTGAATTATAATGATATTATTTAACCAAATAATATTTATAATTTTGAAATTAATGAAGCCTACAATAAAGTACTTCCTCTATTTTTTAATAGATTAATGATAAGGGGAGTGAAAATTAGAGTGAAAACCCAAAGTGACTGACGTGGCAGTTATAAAAAAATAAATTAAAACCCTAACCAAATGATGAGTGAACCCTAATGGGTAATGGATTAGTTTGTCTTTTTATACATGCCACGTCAGTCACTTTGCGTTTTCACTCTAATTTTTCACTCCCCCAATCATTACTCTTTTTAATAAGTGCCCCAAAAGGATAAAACACACAAATTTTTAAAAAAAATAGTAAAATTGACTAAATTACCCTTAATATTAATGATACACAATTTTATATATTATCTCTTTAATTCGATTAACGATAAAATCTAGGTGTATTAATAATGATAGAATTGAATCTTTATTCATATTTTATATTGAAACGTGGAAATGAACACTTATTTGAAAAAAAAAAATTGTAGTTAGAACACTTAAGAATGGAGGGAGTATTACTTAACCTATACTAGACTCTCAAATCAAATTTTCTGTCTAATCTCAATATTACGTAGTTTCAATAAAAAAGACTTTAAAACTATGTAGTTTCAATAAAATTTTTTTATACTATTAATATTATTTCTTACATAGATAATTTGATCTTTCATACTCTACCGATTCCTTTTCTGTTTCCTCCCAATTTCGTTCTTTCTATACCCGAAGGATGACTTGAAAGAACATGCACCAAATTTCCCATAGTCATCAACATGGGATTCTTTTTAGAGTAACGAAAATGTGACTATTTGCATAATAAATGAAAGGTACTAATTAATGTGACCAAACGTAGGAGGTCAACAAAGCAACACCAAAATTTATAGTTCATGTGTAAACTTATTATTTTTAATTATTTTGTCAAAGTTAGCTATTTTTAGTAGAAGTACTCGATTTATTTTGAGGAACATGTCTTATTTTTATCTTGGTTGTAACAAACATTACAAAAAGTTCTGGTCCACTTGGTTAGTTATAATTTTCAATTTGTTAATTGATATATTTTCTTTATTAATTTATAAAATTATTCTTTTGAAAAAAAAAAGAAAACAAAAGAAACCCTCCACCAACCACATATTGTACTTATAATCCTTTAAACATAGACATATTTTGTTGTAGTAAAGTCTAATTTTAAACTTTAGGGTAAATGATTCCATTGGTTCCTCAATTTGGGAATATCATATTGCTTCCTAATAATATTAAAAAAGTTATACCATAGTCCATAAAATTTAATTTTATAATATGAACGATCCTCAACTCATATTTCAATCTAGTTGCTATGTCTTTTTGATAATAATTAAATAGTATAATTTGAATGTTAAACAGTGTCACATGTAATAAAGAGTCGTTAGTTAATATACTGAATGGAAAATAGGTTGAGAATTATTTACATTACAGAATTAAATTATATAATTTTTTTTAAATAGTGAATGCGACCATATTTATCTCCGCGACTATTTGATTCACCCTAAACTTTAAATACATACAAATTTGTAAATGTGAAAGGCACAATATAATTATATATGATTCCCTTTTACAATAAAATATTTAGGCACCGGCTGCCCGCTGCCCCACCAAGAGTTTAAAAACTTGTAATTTTGTTTTATAAAAAATAAAAAAAATTCAATTAAATTAAAAAAAAAAACTAAAATTCTCCCCTCCAATTATCCAATATATCATATTTAAAAAAAAATCTCCAATTTAATACTATAAAATTCCGGTTACTCAAAATATAAATTCTGAATCCACGGTCAATGTTATGACTACAAATACTCTCCCTATATCCATGATCCACCACTATTTTCTTTGTCGCCTCATGCATGCATATCCCAATATTGCGTGTAGATCTTTTGAGTTCTTGAAAAATGTATTATAAAATGTTTTTTTTCCCCTGGAAATTCTTTTCGTCTTTTGTTTAATTTGTACTATAGTATGCATCTTAACACTTTACATGTCATTGCCATAAAATACAACAATATCATCATTGCAAATAATATTATAAAAGTGATCGATTGCGAGCCATTTCCTCTATAATTAGGCCAAAAGAAATTTCACAATGAGATTTGCTAAATTGGCATTTTTCTTGATTTTCATAGAATGGACTATTTAGCTAATATATTTTTGAAGGATTCAAAGTAAAAGTCAATTGAGGGCAGCTGTACTTGATGGTACTGTCTTGTTGTTTCTATCATTGACTTGACTTATAAAATTCCATAATTCTACACATTTGCCCTTTTCAGTATCATTCATCATGTCATTATCTTTACATTTTTCTTCTATTTTGTTTGTTATTCTGCTAACAATTCTCATCAGAATTAATTGTCTACTGCATAATTGTTTTGAGGGAAAAATGCAAAAATCATCATCCACATTTGCTAGAAAAAACTTTTTTCATCATTAACATTTAAAATAATACAATTTTTTTATTTACATTAAAATATTGTATCAAGTTTATAATTTTATTAATTTTTAAACAAAAATATATACATGATATCGATTTTAGTGCGAATTTTTAGTATAAGTGACAAAATTAATTATTTTAAATATAAGAAAAAAAAATATTTTTGAATAAAGTGTGAAGAATATTTTTTTGCAATTTTCCGTTTTTCGATGATAATGCATTTGCAACCTCCATGGTAATGTGACATTTATTTATATTTTTTTTATTGACTCTATAATATTATCTATACATAGTCTTACCTTTGACCGAATGATGGTTTTTCTCAAGTCTTGAACGTTGAATCTTTGAATCCAATGCTTTAAAAAGCTTTGATAATTACTTCCATTAATTTTTGTTGCGACTTTTGAGTAATTGCCATATGATTGCATTTTTTGTTTAGGTTGTCACTGTTTTCTAGAAACTTGAACTAAGAATTGACCACAAAAATTTGTTGGGGGAAGCTAATTTATACGAAAGAAAATGATTGTATGGCCATTTAATTATGCTCTAATTTTATGAATGTCAACCATTTTGCTGCAAGAAGCTAAGATAAAGAAAAGAAATTTCAAAATTGTAGGTTCACGTTCCACTAATGTAAGAATGAAATCTGAGCATTTCCCCTCCTCAATCTCTATACTCATTGGTTCGGTGTTCAATGGAGTTTAGCGCAATTGTGGATGTTCTAATTAGCGCCAACACAAGTCATTAGATGTTTCGAATAAGATGGTCCGATGTTGTATTAGGATTTATAATAAAATAGAAACTATAAAAACTCTTATGAAACCGATTTATATATAATACATAGTTGATATATAAAACGGACAATAACTTACCGTTAAAATCGTGATTTTAAGTTTTTACTGATTTTATTGTATGTTAAAATTATAATTAATTCGTTGTTGCAGGTATAAAACTGATTCATAAAAACCAACTAAACAAGAATTGATTGTAATATAATAGATTTGTTAAAAAACGAAAAGAATGAAATCTCTCTAGTCCATCACTGTCTACTTAGTCAAGCCTACCATTAATTTGGCAATTCTGAGTACTACGACACATGTTTAACTTTGCACAACATAATTATCAAAGGGTAATTTTTTGAAAAAGCTGTGGTCATTGTAAAAGTTAAACTTTGCACAACATAATTATCAAAGTTTTTTTTTTTAATTAATATGATTTAATATGTCCTCCTATCATTGTAAAACGGAAAGGAACAATTACGAATTGAATGGATATTAGTGGCAGTCATTCATTTGATTTTAACGTACTACACAATAATCTACTGCTTGAAACGAAATAACACTAGTACTCCAATCAAACGTTAATTATTCCTAAGAAAATAATTGGTTTGTCTTTTATCAAACGTAAAAGAACAAAAACTAATCCCCATAACTAATTAGGATAAATTGGGTAGAATGAAATAAATTGAAGAATAAAATTTTCACGCAAATAAAATTATCAAGCGTAAATCAAGTTTTTTTACTTGATTTGATAATGTTATTTACGTGAAAAATATATCATTACAAATTTATTTATTTGTCTAAAATGAAAATCAATCTATTAAATAATTATAAGACTTTATGAATAGAGTTATTAAACCATGTAAAAAATTCGTACCATATACCATTACTCTAAATTGAAACTTAAAATACTCTCATCCGATGCATGAGATCTCAAAAGTCGGTATAGGCTTCAACATTCTGCGTAAAATTTTTTTTCTTAAACTTTTTTTTTGACAAATTATCAATTCTCTCTTAATTTGAAGTTCCACTAGTTAAAGAGTAGTGTTGTTAGAATTCCATTTTCCTTTTATTTTTCTTGGGAAACTTATGTAACCATTTCACAAGGAATAATTAATAAGTGACATTTTATCAATGATGAAAGTTGTAAATTTATATTTGTAAAATTTGCTTTTATTTTTTTCTTATTTAAAATATGGTCAAACGTGCATTAATTCGTGTAAGCAATTCATGATTAATCGGTAAAGACAGAAATTACAATACATAAATGCAATAAAACAAAAAAGGCATCAATACTTTGAATTGTTGGGTTTTATATCATCCCAATTGCAAAAATAATATAGAAATGAGGTTTATAAATCATGTTAGAGTTAGACATAAGCGGTAAGATCAATCTTCTTCTTCTTGTTTTTTGATGTTGATTTTTTTTTAAGTGAAAAACTTTAAAAAAAACTTTTAAGAGTTAATTAAAAAAAAGCAACTCTGAATCTCCCAAATTCTTCCCCCTTATTCTATTTGTAACACATTGTATCTACAAACTTTTAACCAAAATTTGGTTAAATTATTAAAAAAATCCTGATAGTTTGAAAATTTTTCAAATTACCTCTTTATATCTTAAAAACCTTCAAATTACTTTTTTTATAGTTTGGATTTTTTTTTGAAAAAAATAAAAGAAATTAATGTTTTTGGAAAAAGACATAGTATAATTCAGTTTAAATCAACAATAGAAACTTATATTTATGTATTGGACTAAATAGATCTACGAAAACAACTACTTTTAATTTATATATTTTGCGTATCTAAAAAAGAATAAACCACTAGGAAGTAGAATGTAGATTTTTAAACTACCTTGATGCGGGAACAAGGGGCATAACGACTTCTCGATCTACTTACTGCTTAGAGGGATAATTTAAAAATTTCTGAAACCAAAGGAGTTTATTTTATTTTATTTTTAATTTGCCCCTAAAATTTTAATTGTAATGTTGTACACTTACAAACTTTCAATTAAAAAGTAACACATCTCATGCAAAAGTGTAGTTTTACTTGTTTAATTAAATAAATTTAAGAGTGTAGAATTTACAATTTAAAAATTTTACAAAAGGGTCATAATTCAACAAGAATTTTTTTTTTAACAATTAACTCAAACTTTACTTAAATCAAATTTCAACAACAATTTACCTGTCCTAATAAATGCCCAAGGACAAATAAGAACAAGGAATATTATTCCTCTACATATTATAATATTTGATTAAATTAATATTTGGAATTTACGAGGATTGTGGGACAATTAATTAAAGGGATGAAATTTATTCTTTGGGCGGGGAAGAAATCCACATAGTGGAGGAAGTTGTTGACCAAGAACAAATTAATTTTGATGTGACCTACATAATTTTTGAGTTTGTGCTGCTTTGATATTGTCCAAGTCAATGTGAATGAGTATGTACCCAACAATATCAATGCTTCTTGCATCAGCATCCAAAGCCCATAAATATTTAGAGCTCATTTTACTGATTTCATGCTTATGTTTGTATGATTTCACTACAATTTTTTGTTTTTGTTTTTGTTTTTCATGGACATTTATGATAATAATCAACAAAATATTTAGGCAAAATTCAATTCTAAAATTCATGAAGTATTAAATTTGTCTTCATTCTTGACTTTTATGAAGTTATAAACTCTTTAATCCAGAACCAATGTTCCTTTTTTATTTACTCAGTAAGGGAGACAATTTTGTGTGAAATTAGGTTTAAATTTTCGATGGAACAAAATATTTTGTGAATAATACAACGCGATTACTAGCCAAAAAGAAGAAAAGGATGATAAATTAAAAGAAAACTCTCTTGTAGTTTGGAAAATTTTAAATTACTTCCCTATGGTTTAAAAATTTGCAAATTACTTCTAGGGTAAATTACTTCAATCGTCCCTCAAGTTAGGGTCTTATTTTGTTTTTGTTCCTAATCTTTAAAACGTTCTATTTTTGTCCCTCATGCTACATTTATAGTTTTCAATGGTCCTTTGTTTACTTTTCATGTTAGAAAAATTTAATTTCGATGATAATTTAACATGCATATGTCTAATTCTATCAAATTGTATGCACTTATATTTGTTATATATGTGTTAAATATTTATTTAAGTTAAATTTTAACTCAAAATAAATGGATAAATGACGATTTTAAATCAAATTGTAACATAAGGAACGACAATGAAACATTTTAAAGATTAGGGATAAAAACGAAATAAGACCCTAAGTTGAGGGATGGTTGAAGTAATTTACACTTACTTCTATGCAGTTTCTCTTTTTTTTTTTTGAAAAAAGACAAAAAAATCGATGATGTTAGAAAAAGATATACTGCACTTTATTTCAAATCGACTATAGAAAGCTATACCTACATATCGGACTAGATAAATCTACAAAAAAATATTTGAAATTCATATTTTTTTTTGTGTTTTTTCAATAAAAACTAAGTTACAGAAAAGTAAAATGTAGATTTTTAGATCAAATGGTATAATTTGAAAATTTTTGAAACTATAGAGAGAACTTTTGTAATTTATCAAAAAAGAAAAAAAAAGGGTTAATTACATTTTGCCACCCTAAATTTTGTAAGTAGCAACACTTCACTACCATTTGTTTTGAAAATATACACTTTACCACCTTTAAAGTAACGGTATTAATCAACTTTTTTTTTAACGGTATTAATCAACTTAACCATGCAAAATGACTCTACATTAATGTCACTTGTATTTAGACAAAAATACTGTTATCTTTAGGCATTTTCTCTCCAAAATCTTAGTTAATATTTCTTTTCCAAAATTTTTGTAAAAACAAAATGGACATAGTTTTATTGAGTTTTTAATAAAGAGTGTAGGACCTAATTATAATAATATTGTTTTTTAAATTTAAAAATTTGAAACGTTAACAATAAAATATTCTTTTGCATAGTAAAATTGAATTTAAAATAACAAAATATTTTACCACATAAATTTCACCAAAATAAATTAACCAATCCAAAATACATATAAAATATTCATTTCTCAAAAGAAACAAGATTCATTTACAAAACTAAAAATAACTCAAGCCAAATGGAGACTTATATTGATTTTTAAGCTAATTTTTAATTTGTATTTGAATTTTTTTTTGGAATTCAAAAATCACATTTCAAATTCAAATACAGAACCTCATTGGAGGAGGAATTTTAAAATGTATAGGAGATATTAATAGTACATTTTATCAAATAATTTTTATTAGCATTAATATATAGTCATGTTTTTTTCAATATTTATTATTTAATTTTATTTTAAAAACTCCCAAAAAATATAGAGTGAAGATGACAACATGATAGATATATAATCGTGTTTTATAATAAAAAACTATCTTACTACTTAAATATATGCTAAAAAATGAATGAAAAAGTTGAATTTCTCATTAACAAAAAAAGTACAAAAGAGATCTTCAGTGATAATGTATATTTTAAAAATATTTTGAAAATTTGAAATGTTTAGTTTATTATATAAAATATTATAGGTTAATTTAATGAACTATAAATAGTTTAGAAAATTGCATAATTTGAAAATGAAAAAACAAAATTTAGATGTAATCACACTTTGCCCCCATAAGTTTGTAGAGAATGTTTTTTTTATCAAGAACATTTATGTCAATTCACACATATATTTAGATGGTGTTACTTATCTAACTCGTTAAGTAGTCTATAGGGCTCTAAAGTGTATATTTTCGAAATAAAGAATAATAAAGTGTAGTTACCTACAAAATTTAAGGTAGCAAAATGTAATTAAAAAAAATAAAAAACAGCAACGGGCAGTCCAATAATATAGCCCAAGGAGTCAAGGATCACTATTTGTAGGAGTTTATAACTTTATATGTAATTCATTATTATTATGTGTTGTAGAAGATCATTGGTAATCAAAATTTTCTTCTAATTGAAGATTGCTTAATTAATTTTTCCCTATAATGAATCAGTTCACTACGTTTTATCGATCATAGGGTTAATGTATAGGAATCAATTTCCATAGGACAAAAACAAACTATTCTATATTCTTAATTAACCAATGAATTCTTCCAAAATTTGTTATTTTCTTCAAAGTTTAGTGTAGAAAGGAATCATTATCATGAACAAAACATTTGGAGCAAAAGTTGACTTTATAGGGGGAAGGTGTGGAGAAGAAATTATGAAGGAAGGATGAGAAATGAAATAATTGTTTTTCTTTTTTCCTAACAATCAAGGAAAGATGGTAGTTTGATTAACTTACAATGTGCACAAAATTGTTTATGTCATCTTTATATTTTGAATCCTGTCATTAAGAAATTAGGATGGATTGAAACGAATTTATACTTTAGGATTGTAAAATGTTAAAATTAGAAGTTTAGAAGATAATTTGTTGCTCATACATGGTTGAAGGGTTTTTTTTTTTTTTTTTTTTTTTTGCAATTTACCCCCCGAAAAAAAATAGTTAACGAATATGCAGAAGTTTACTTGGGCCACGTTAAGTAGGCTTTCCAACATTATGAACCCTTTGTGATTGGGCAAAGCTGGATCTGCATGATTTTATTGCTTGAAAAAAAAAAAAAAAAGAAAAGGTTACTATGAATACAAGGCCTATTGGGCTCGAGTCTTCTCATATATCACTTCAATGTAATAATCGGTTTTAGGCCCTCTGACGATCAGCCCAAAAAAAAAAAAAAAAAAAGACACAAAATGAAATATTAAATTGGATGTCCATTAATTCAATACATTAGATGCCAAAAACAAAGTTTAATTCTTCTTCCTATTATGTTATGAATTCAAATCATTACTTACCTATTTGCTTATCTATAAATAAGCAAATTCACTTATAATCTTTAAAGATAACGATACTTGAAGAAAACGAATTATGTGATTAAATAATTCTTATATCTATTTATTTATCCCCAAGATTTTCCCACACCATTACCAAGCACAATTAATGGACCAACCATCAAAATATTTATTGTACGAGACAACCTTCCCTCTACTATTTTGTTAGCATCGAGAAAGTCGGCCTCTCAAAACCTTGCCATATCTGAATTAGAGCCGCCAGTCTAGTTTGCTGTATCTCCTCCATAGATTAATGGGTATGCAATCCCATTGTCACCAATATTGAAGTTATTGATGGAATATTTATTGAAGTTATTTTGGCATTAAGTTTACAAAAATGAATACAATCTCTCAATTTCGTTATCCAACACTACATCCTTACACCCGCCTCGATTGTAAAGATGTATTCCAGTGAATGTTGCAAAAAAAAAAATATTCATTTTGAATATATGTTTTATTTTTTTAAATTGGAAAAAATGAGGTATCGTGTAAAGTTTTACAAAAGGAATATTTTGATTTTGAGAATTGATTGG
Organism: Ophiorrhiza pumila; assembly: GCA_016586305.1. NCBI lineage: Eukaryota > Viridiplantae > Streptophyta > Magnoliopsida > Gentianales > Rubiaceae > Ophiorrhiza > Ophiorrhiza pumila. The sequence continues at coordinate 15,915,142 of BLIW01000006.1, forward strand.
TTGAATTGATAAGTTTTATTTCTATTGGTGTTTTTGTAGCAGAATTATTTTATTAAATAACGTTTAAAATAAATTTTTTATTAAATTATTTGGGTTGATGATGGCGGCCAAAGATTGACTGCTGCCAGTCAACCGCCGCAGTTACCACTGATGGGCCGGATTTTGGTCGAATTCCGGCCAACTGGCAAGAATCTTATCAGCCAGTGGCAATCAACAACTATCGGCGACAGTCAAATCAAATAAATAAAAAATTTTAAAAATTAAAAGCTGTTGAAAAGACTAACATTTTGTGGTTAGAGAAATTAGAAATTTTTGTTATCAAACTTGAATATGAATACACATGTTATTTTGGAATAAGATGAGAAATGGGCTAAAAAGCCTTATCCAAACAGACTCGAAGATTTTCACAATACCTCTATTTTTCACAGGTTATACCACTCGTATTTTTGTAAAAAATGACAAAGTAAAAAAACGTGTTGGTTTTGGCTTTTTTTATACTATTTTTTCACCCACCTCAATTGTGAATATACATATTTGTGAATGGTGTTAAAAAAATATAAAATTTAAATTTTTTACTAAAATTTCACTCTTCTTAGGCTATAACACACGTATTTTAGCAAAAAATGACAAAATCTAAAAACGCATTGGTTTTGACTATTTTGTATCATTTTTTCAGACATCCCAATTGTGAACATGCATTCTAGTTAATTGTAAAAAAAAGTAAAAATTAAAATTTTCACAAAACATCCATTTTTATGGGTTATAACAGAAGCATTTTAGTAAAAAATGGCAAAGTAAAACAACGTGTTGATTTTGGCTATTTCCCAAGTATTTTTTACATATTTCAATTGTAAACATGCATTCTAATGAATGGTGTAAAAAAAAGTAAACTTTAGATTTTTCACTAGATTTTTATTTTCATGGGTTAATTGATGACAGGCAACATTTGATGGCCATCAGTCAACTCAAACATATAATTTTTTTTAAAAAATTAAAAGATTTTTAAAAGACTAAAAGACCCTCATTTAATGTTTTGAGAAGGTAGAAATTTTTGTTTTAAGAATTGAATATAAGCAAACATGTTGTTTTGGAATGATATAAGAAATGAGCTAAAAATACCTATCCAAACAGACTCTAAATATTTTGATAAATCTCCATTTTTTCACATGTTATAACACACATATTTTGGTAAAAAATGGTAAAGTGAAAAAACGTATTGATTTTGGCTTTTTCATGCGATTTTTTCACCCACCTCACATGTGAACATGCATTCTTATAAATAATGTAAAAAAAGTGAAATTTACATTTTTTTTACCAAATTTTCATCTTTCATGGGTTATAACACACATTTTTAGCCATAAATGACAAAATCTAAAAAATGCATTGATTTTGACTTTTTTTGTATTATTTTTTACACCCACCCCGATTGTAAACATGTATTTTAGCGAATATTGTCAAAAAGGCAAAGTTATAACACACGTATTTTAGTACAAGTTATGAGAAATGGGCAAAAAAACCCAATCCAAACAGACCCTAAAATTTTCATCAAACCTCTATTTTTCGTAAGTTATAACACACATATTTTGGTAAAAAATGGCAAAGTCAAAAAATGTATTGATTTTGGTTTTCACTGCATTTTTTTCACTCACTTCAATTTTGAGCATGCATATTTAAGAACAGTGTAAAAAAAATGAAATTTAGATTTTTTTTACCAAATTTTCATTTTTCATGGGTTATAACACACGTATTTGAGCAAAAAATGGTAAGATCCAAAAACATGTTGATTTTGAATTTTTCTGTTTCGTTTTTTGCACCCACCACGATTGTGAACATGTATTCTAGTGAATATTTTCAAAAAATTTGAAAATTAAATTTTCACCAAACCTCCATTTTTTATAGGTTATAACAAGTAACACACTTAATTTGGTAAAAAATGTCAAATTAAAAAAACGTGTTGATTTTTGCTTTACCCTTATTGCTTTTTATATATTTTAATTGTGAACATGCATTTTTATTTAACGGGGATAAAAAAAATGAAATTTATATTTTTCACAAAATTTCTATTTTTTCATGGGTTATACACACGTATTTTAGCCAAAAATGGCAAAATAAAAAATATATTGATTTTGACTTTTTTTTATTAAGTTTTTTTTCACAAATCTTGATTTTGAACATTCGTTCTAGTGAATATTACAAAAAAAGTGAAATTTGAGGCTATGTTAGGATATGTGTTTTGTTTTAAGAATTGACAAAAAATGAGGTTTTGAATTACGTTTTACTAAAGGAATATATTGGCTTTTATAATTGATTTTTTGGATTGGATAAGTTCTGTTTCTATTGGTTTTTGCGTAGAAAAATTATTTTATTAAATAAATTTTAAAAAATATTTTTTTTTATAAAATTATTTGGGGTTCACGGTGGCATTCGAAGGTTGACTGCTACTGGTCAACCGCCATTGACCGGTACGGCCACAACTGGTCGGCTAGATTTTGGTTGAATTCTTGTCAAATGGCAGGAATCTAGTCGGTTAGTGGCGTGGCCGGAGGTGATCAACATCAGTTAACCAGCGACGGTTAACTCAAAAAAAAAACTTTTAAAATTTAAAATATGTTGAAAAGATTAAAATGTCCTCATTTTGTGGTTAGAAAAGTTGAAATTTTTTTTTTGAGAATTGAATATAAACACAAAAGTAGTTTTGGAATGAGAAATTGACTACAAAGACAAACCCTAAAATTTTCACCAAAACCTCCATTTTTCATAGATTGTAGAACACGTATTTTGATAAAAATATGGCAAAGTTAAAAAATGTGTTGATGGATTTTTTCCTACTATTTTTCAGCCATATCAATTGTGAACATGCATAATTTTGAATGGTGTCTAAAAATGTGAAATTTAAATTTTTTTACCAAATTTTCAATTTTCATGGGCTTCAAACTTATTTTACCCAAAATGACAAAATCCAGTAACACAATGATTTGGCTTTTTTGTACCATTTTTTTGCACCCAACCCAATTGAAAAATGCAATTTAGTGAATACTGTAAAAAAAAGTAAAAATTAAAATTTTCACCAAACGACTATTTTCATGGGTTATAAACACACATATTTTGATAAAAAATCGCAAAGTCAAAAAATGTGTTGTCTTTGACTTTTTTCCTACTATTTTTATACATATTTCAATTGTGAACATGCATTCTAATAAATGGTGTAAAAAAAGTAAAATTTTGATTTTTAACAAAATTTCTATTTTTCATTGGTTATATAACACACGTATTTCAGCCAAAATAGGAAATTTTCAAAAACTCGTTGATTTTGACTTTTTTGTGATGATTTTTACACTACATCGATTGTGAATATGCATTCTAGTGAATATTGGCAAAAACAGTGAAATTTGAGCCTCTATTTGGATATGTGTTTTCTTTTGAGAATTAGTAAAAATGAGGTCTTGTGTTACGTTTTACAAAAGATATATTTTGGTTTTAATAATTGATTGTTTTAATTGATAAATTTTGTTTCGATTGATTTTTGTGTAGAAGAATTATTTTATTAAGTAAATTTTAAAATAATAATTTTTTATTAAATTGTTGCAGTTGACGGTGGCAGTCAAAAGTTGACTATTGTGGGTCAACTACCATTGACCACACACCAGCCTCTCGAATTCTGGCCAGATGCCAAGAATCTGAAAAGCTAGTGGTTGAGGCCGTCAGCAATCAACAGCGATTAAGTGGCGGGAGTGAATTCAAACCAATAATTATTTAAAAAAAAATTAAAGATGTTCAAAAGGCTGAAAAGCCCTCATTTTGTGATTAGAGATGTCTGAAATTTTAGTTTTGAGAATTGAATATAAACATACACGTCGTTTTGAAATAAGATGATAAATGGGCTAAAAATTCCTATCCAAACATATCCTAAAATTTTCACCAAACCTCTATTTTTTACGGGTTAAATCACATGTATGTCTGTCAAAAATGACAAGTAAAAAAATTTTTGAATTTGGCTTTTCCCTACTGTTTTTTCACTCACCTCAATTGTAAACAAGCATCCTTGTGAACGGTGTCAAAAAATACGAAATTTATATGTTTTTTACTAAATTTTTATTTTTCATGGGTTATAACACACGAATTTTAGCCAAAAATGGCAAAAATTTAAAAACGTGTTGATTTTGACTTTTTTAGTACCATTTTTTGCACCCACTATGATTGTGAATATTGATTAAAACAATTGAAAATTAAAATTATCAACAAACTTCAATTTTTCATGAGTTTTAACACACGTATTTTCATAAAAAATATCAAGTTTGAAAAACATGTTGATTTTAGCTTTTCTTCTCCTATTTTTTACACATATTTCAATTGTGAACATGCATTCTAATGAATGGTTTAAAAAAAATAAAATTTGGATTTTTCACTAAGTTTCTATTTTTTATGTGTTATAACACACATATTTCAGTCAAAAATGGAAAAATCTAAAAACACATTGATCTTGACTTTTCTGTGATGTTTTTTACACCCATATCAATTGTTAACATGCATTCTAGTGAATGTTGTAAAAAAAGTCAAATTTGACACTCTGTTTGGATATGTGTTTTGTTTTAAGAATTGAGAAAAATGACGTTTTGGATTGCGTTTTACAAAAGGAATATTTTGGTTTTCAGCATTGAGAGTTTGAATTGATAAGTTTTGTTTCTATTGATTTTTGTGTAGAAGAATTATTTTATTAAATAAATTTTAAAATAAGAATTTTCTATTTAATTGTTTATGTTGACGGTGACGGTCAAAAGTTGACTATTGCTGGTCAACTGCCATTGATTGTCGTGACCTTGGTGATAGCCAGTGGTAGTTAACTGGCGGCAGTCAAAGAGGTAAACTCAAATGAATAAAAAATTTTAAAAATTAAAACATATTGAAAAGACTAAAATGCCCTTATTTTGTGGTTAACGAAGTTTGAAAATTTTATTTTGAGAATTAAATAAAAACAAACATGTTGTTTTTAGAATGAGATCAGAAATGAGCTAAAAAGCCTAATCCAAACAGACGCTAAAATTTTCACCAAAGATTCATTTTTCTCGTGTTATAACACACGTATTTTTGTTAAAAATGCAGAAGTAAAAAAATGTGTTCATTTTGACTTTTTTCCTGCTGCTTCCTTACCCCCCACAATTTTGAACATCCATCCTTGTGAATAATGTAAAAAAAAGTGAAATATATATATATATATATATATTTTTACCAAATTTTCATTTTTCATAGACTACAACACACATATTTTAGCAAAAAAGATGTCAAAATCTCAAGATGCATTGATTTTTGCTATTTTTATACTATTTTTTGTACTCATCCTGATTATGAACATGCATTCTAGTGAATATTGTCAAAAAAAGTAAAAATTAAAATTTTCACCAAACCTCAATTTTCATGGGTATAACACACGTATTTTGATAAAAAAAATAACAAAAACAAAATGTGTTGAATTTGGTTTTTCCTCTACTGTTTTTTACACCACCTCAATTGTGAAGATACATTCTAAAGATTTTTTTTTTTTTTTTTGACATTAAATTGGGCGCAGTTTCAGCATTCTAATGTCTTGTGGGGGGGTAAAAGAAATGTTGTAGCCTCTCTCATAACAAGCATCAAGATTTTGCTAAAGTTAAAAGGCCAAACAAAAAGGAAATTTAACTATTCCTTGGAGGACTTGTTGATCAAAAACTTGTGGATGTGTGGTATGACTCCACCACCTGCTATGGTTCCTTTGATCAGGGTATCAAGTTCTTCATCTCCTCGAATGGCAAGCTGTAAATGCATTTCCTGCTAACTCCAACACTTCTGCAGTCAAATACTCCAATATTGCTGCCGTATAAACTGCTGCTGTAGCACCGACCCTTCCATTGGCAGAAACTCTAGTCTTGAGATGACGGTGAACTCGCCCAACAGGGAACTGAAGACCAGCGCGAGAGGAACGAGAAACGGGCTTCTTCTTGTCCTTATCCTTGTTCAATTTCCCCGTTATCAAACCTTTCGCTCCTTTTCCCGACATTTTCAAACCCTAATTTATCTTCGGAATTGGATAATAAATTGATTACCACGGCGATTCTATCGAGCGATAGATTGAATGAATGAATGACGAGGAAAGTTATGCAGAGCGAAGCAAAATGAAATGGAGTCGCGACTTTCTATCGAGAAGATACATTCTAAAGATTGGTGTCAAAAAAGTGAAATTTAGATTTTTCACCAAATTTTTATTTTTCATGGGTATAACACACATATTATAACAAAAAATGACAAAATCTAAAAACACATTGATTTTGACTTTTTTGTGATGTTTTTACACCCACCTCATATGTGAACATGCATTCGAGTGAATATTGCAAAAAAGAGTGAAATTTAACGCTCTATTTAAATATTGTTTTGTTTGTTTTGAGAATTGAGAAAAACGCAATTTCTGGTTGTGTTTTACAAAAGAATATTTTGGTTTTGAGAATTGATTATTTGGATTGATAAGTTTTGTTTATATTGGTTTTAATGTAGAAGAATTATTTTATTAAATAAAGTTTAAAATAAGATTTTTTAAAATTAAATTGTTTGGATTTGCGGTGGCAATCAAAGGTTCACTATTACCGATCAATTGCCATTGATCGCCGCAACCACCAATGGTCAGGCAGCCGGTGGTGATGGCCGACGTCAGTCAACCTTTGACTGCCATCGGTAAACTCAAAAAAATAAATTTTTTAAAAAGTAAAAGATGTTGAAAAGGCTAAAATGTCCTTATTTTGTGGTTAGAAACATTTTTGTTTTGATAATTGAATATAAACAAACATATTGTTTTGAAATGAAATGAAAAAACTAAAATATGTTTTTTTTTTAAGTTTCATGCATGTTGAAGTTCTACAAAATCAATAATTTATTATTATTTTCTTTTTCAAGTATTCTACAATAGGATTGAAAAGAGTTGTTAGCTTTGATTTCTAAATATAATCTAAAGAGTTAAATAAATTAAACTCATTTTTTTTCTTCGACTAGAAATTATACACATGCTTTGCACATCGGTTGGATTTTATTATTGTGGTATTTATTAATTTTATGTTGAAGTTCTATGAAATCAATAATTTGTAATTTTTCGTAGTTAGAAAAGAGTATTATGTTTATATATAGGACGGTGCATATGGAGCCTTCTAATGATGAAGGTTCCTGTATAATTTGGAAAAATGTAATATTATCTTGCTCACATTTGTTGTGTGTAAAAACCTTTTCTTAGAAGTGATACTTGAATTTTGCAAGATTTTCAAGCAAAACATAAAATTTAAATTCATTCAGGCTTATTTAAGAACTCTTCTTGCAATTAATCAATTTTCAATCAAATTTGGAGAAGAGTAACGATTGGGGAGTGAAAAATTAGAGTGAAAATGCAAAGTGACTGATGTGGCATGTATAAAAAGAAAAACTAATTCATTAACCATTAGGGTTCACTTATCTTTTGGTTAGGGTATTAGTTTGTATTTTTATAACTGCCACATCAGTCACTTTGGATTTTCACTCTAATTTTTCACTTCCCCTATCATTACTCTTCGGAGAATCCCATTGTGACACCAAGTTCGCACGTACATACGAGCTCTGTTTCATGTGCAGTAACAACTGAGGATCTCTTTAATTATATGCCACCACCTCCGAATGAATTGGTCCCTATAAATAGGTCATACCGGTTGAAAAATCATATAATCACAAAAGAATTAATAAATTTTACCCTAACATTAACTACATGTATTTTATTCACAAGCATTAATTACATATTTTGATGTTTATTAATATTAATTATAGTGTTTTTAGTCATTTTAACACTTCTATAATTAGTGTAAAAATGTGTATAAAGTCAGTTATAACCAAACAGAGGGAGTATATACTAAAGAGTTGAATAAATTAAACATACTTTTTCTTCTTCTATAAATTATATATGCACACGCTTTGCACAAAGATAGTTGTCTAATTCTTGAACTTGCAGCCAATTTTTGGATCTATTCGGTTGCACAAAGGCAACTTGTTTGCTCAAGAATATTGAGGCAACAAAGTTTTGCTAAAAAATAACGTTATTATTTTATATAATTAGTGAAATATTTGTTATCCTTTCATCAGTCACAAAAACTTCATTGTACAGTAATTGGTACAATAATTGTCATTCTCTTCATGTAGATTTTAATTGTTCTTAAAAAACATGAAAGCTTTAGTCCACCGAGTAAACACTTCATGTGTTTCAGGATCACAAAGTAGCAACCAAAAAAATAAAAGTGAAAGTCCACCGATAAAAATTCTTATGTTTCAAGACCACGAAGTAGCAACAAAAAAATGGCCTAATTGATGACAATTGATCTTCATGTGCTTCAAGTTGGGGACCACATAGTGACAAGAAAAAGATGTGTAAAAATTGTAGATGTAGAATATTGAACAAAATTTTTGGCCACTTTATTACTCTACTCCTGTCATCTGCTGAACCATTTGTTTTCGTCCTTACAAATAACGGCAATATTCATAATCAGAACGCATTAACAAATTTCATTTGGAGAACATGGCTTAATATATCCTGTTAGTTGTTATCATGTTGTTTCCGATGTCCGCAATTGCTAATGTGTCTAGTGTCGGAACTAGAACATATTTTGAGGGGCTTAATTGTATTTTAAAAAAAAATTCAATGAGATTCCATTAAATCATTAAGAATCATTTAACCAATTAGAAATACTAAAAATAAAAAAATATTCTCAAATTTAGCCTATGAAATTCTTTCATGCAATTTGACAAACACTTGGTATACAAAATGGCAATAAGTAACTAGTTATGAAAATTACGTGTGTTTTAGCACAAATCAACAACACAAATTCGTATACACAATAATTCAGTAGCTAATTACACAATAGAACAAAGGAATTCACCAAAATTGTACAGAAAATAAAATAGGTTACCTTTGAAATTTACTGAGCTAAATGAAGTAAATTTTATTTTGGTGGTAGAATTGGACGTCTAGCACCTTGAAATCCTTCTTACAACCACATTAGAGTGATTCCAACTCACAGAAATCAGCAAGAAGACCCTAGATAGTTAAAACAAAATTTTTTGCAATTCTTGAAAAAGTTTACTTTTTGGCCTGGGGATGAAGATTGGATTTTTGGAAGCAAGCAAGTGAGCAACAAGCCAATTACCCAACAATGCCAACAACAATAATCAGGGGGAAAACTGGAAAGGGGGCTGCGGCAATAGACTGCAGGACTGGTGGGAAGTTTTGGTCCTTTTGGAGATAGTATTGAAATAGGTTAGCAAATATTACACCATCAGACATCTTCTTCTTCGCTGCTTCTTCATCGTCTTCAGACTTCAAACTCAAAAGTTAGCAGCAACAAGAACAACCAAGAGCTCCAGCCTCCAAGGGCGCTGATGAGTCTCCGAAAACTCACGTCGTCCGACAGGCCTTCAGGTCGTCCCGGTCAGCTCGAGCACGACGAATACCTGCAAAAGTCCCCGGGATTGGTCCTAGGGAGAAAACTCCGAAGCCTAAGTCAATAACGAGCCTTAAGCAAATATCGATAAGCAATTGAGAATACTTGAATCGAATCCCCCTCTGAAGTGAGAGAGGGGTTGTATTTATAGAATACATACCTGAATTAGAGTTGTAATGAAACTCTAATAACATACCTTGAAAAAGGGTTTGTTGTAGTGTAAGAGTTGTAATAGAATTGTAACTCTTTTCATATATGTAATAGGAATATGATCTGAGAAGGAGTTGGACTCCTATGAGCTGTACAATACTTGTTGTATTAGGAGTCCATTTCTGAGGTATTATACTTAAAGTAAAATTCAACCCTCATCAATAGCCCCTCAAGTCGGATTGAATTTATTCATTCCGATCTGAATAATAATTTTAGAATACCGAACTGTCGAGTACACGTTTATCACCTCAAATTTCGTGCCCGAAAAACACGCTTACACGTTTCTAAGCACTTCCTATCAATACTGACGTTTCGGCTGCACGTTCTTCAAAACAGCTGTCGTGTCTTTTCGACTTCCCACACCCTTAATATAAATTTGGGGTTCTCAGAAGTAAATATCACTTGTATTCTTCCAAGCTTTTGCATTTCCCAGTCCAAGTTTCTGAGGTTTCTGATCGGTGCCATCGGCTATCTAGCCTTCCAGCTCAGTTTTCTAGCCTTTCAGCTCTTAAGTCAATTTCGCTCCATCTCACAAGTAAGTAAATGTCCACTTCAGATCATTCTAATTCGTCTTCTGATATTCGATCTGAAAACAATATAGATCACGAATCACCTATGCACGAATCCACATCGTCTAGTGGTTACCTTGATTCTAGTTCTTCTAACAAGTCTCCTAGGCCAGACCAAATTTTAAAAACTAATAAGAAGTTTAGTTTAGTTCATCTAAACCAAAAGGATATGGAAGAAAACTCCAAGACTACAGCTTTAGATAACTTGAGCCGACCAGAAAATTTAGATAATTTAGAAAACATGATCGTTCATGCTATTCCCATATCCATAGAAATTCCTGAAGACAATCCTTCTACCAGCCGACCTCAACCCTCGAATCCTCCGACCAAAGGATCTGCCATGGTTAAATTAGAAACATTGAGCTCCACATTAACCACCTCATCTTTGGCTACCACCCTCAAAGATTTTCACATCAGCCCCAATATAAAGACTAAAATCCCTTTAGAAGGCGAGGTAGCTAGCAAACCCCCAGAAGGTTATGTAAGCATTTTTGTTGAACAACTTAGGGCCGGACTGAGATTTCCTTTATCTCAGTTTGTAAAGGACATCTTAGCTGATTACATGATCAGCATAACCCAGCTTACCCCAAATGCGATCAGAATTCTGATTGGATTTGAGTTATTTTTTAAACACATCGACAAAACATGTTCCGTTCCCTACTTTAGACATTTTTTGCCTAAAGTCTTCTGGTAAAGACCACGGCTGGTATTACTTTACCCGCCGTTCTAGGAAACCTCAACTCCTAGTTGGTAACCCCAGCTCTATCCACGAGTGGAAGGATAAATTTTTCTTTCTTAGTTTTAAGTCCTTGAAATGTAAGTGGTACTGGAAGGAGCCTGGTCGAGTTTCCGATCCTATTTCGATGAAGTCTCTCCCAGCCGATGTGGCTAAAAAATTAGGAAAAGAAAAGTGAGTGCTTAACACCAACTTCTTTCCAGAACAAATATTGGTGTCGGCGGGGATAAGTCCAGCTATTCTACCACCCGACCAGCCAGAGGACGAGGGTATACTCTTCGATCTCAGTTCATTTTCTGAAATGTCTTTTACTTTTCTAATGCATTTGTTTCCCTCAATACAGTGATTAATATTGACGACCTGATGGAGGAGCTACCGGAGCCAACAGTTGCCGATCAACAGCCTCCCGAAGCCAATGAAGTAACTGACTCCAAGACCGCTGAAGCCCCTACTGATGAGGCGAGGCTAGAATCCGAGTCCTCAAAACCGTCAGCAAAAGGGAAAGAGAAGAAAATTGCTCCCGGGGTTGGCAAACCCTTTAAAAAACTGAACAAGCGAACTGAGAAGAGAAAGATGGACACTTCTGAAGATGAGAATCGGAAGAAACCACGAATTGTGGAAATGGAAGTGGACGAAGCTGAGGACGGTCCATCTCTTCTCGGGGATATTTTTAGTCCCTTTGGCAAGGTCCCGGAGGGTGAAGTCTCAATCCTTGCATCCTCTTTTCGTCCCGACGTCAAAATGGACGTAAACGAGAGGCTCACCGTGGAGACGACGCCCTGTTTTGCGTACAACTCTATCCCTCGTCGGGATAGAAAAATGATGAAAAAGCTCGACAATTCCTCTCTTCACCAACGCCTTCAACTCGGCATTGCTCAGGTACTTTTCGTATGTTATTATTATTATTATTATTATTATTATTATTATTATTTATTTTTTTTTTACCAACTGTATTCCAGGTCCTTGGCTTGGCTTCTGAGGTCGTAGTTCGCCACGACGCAACCTTGGAAAAGAATGAAGAGTTATTGGCCGAAAAGGAAAGCGATCAAGAAGATCTTTCAACCGCCAAATCTCTTTATTCAGCCGAGCTGAAGAAATCCCACGATTTGAAGCAAGAGAACATTCTTCTTCAAGATGACCTAAAGGCTGTTCGCGCTTCAAATGAAGAATTATCTGCCCGGTTAGCATTTTTGGAAGGGGAAGGTTCCTCTCTGCTCATCTCTAATTTTTTGGCATCGGATGAGGGGAGAAATGTATTGGTGAAGCTATGTACTCCAGCTCGCAACCATGGCTATCACAAAGCTTTGGTGGCTATCAAAGAAAAACATCCCGATCTGGATGTATCTTCCGAAAAGGGATACAATGTCAAATCCCAGGAAGCTTTGAACAAAGCCTTTGCTGACCTAAAGCTTGTCAAAGTTGATGGTCGCCAATACGTTCCTCCAACCCCCGACCAGGAGACGACTGAAACAGAGAAGGCGACGTAAGCAGAAGGCTGAGCCTGCGTGCTCTAAAATTTTTTGTAATAGCTGTAGGCTTCACGTATTTCCCGAACAGCAATTGACCGATTTTCTGGTCTTTCTGAATATCATTTCAATTTATAAATTATCAATCGTATTTTTTGAGCTATTTAATTTTGTTTTGAGTTGTACCTTGTTAATAAGTAATCCGAACTAAAATTCATTCGAATTAAATTAAGCTTGGTTTAACTCTTCAACAACTGAGATTACATACACTGCCATTCGTGACTTGAACAAAATCAAACTCGAATTTTCTCAAAATCCAAATTGAATTGAACTTGGATCTAATTTGTTTGATTCGCATATTTCCTTTTTGGCGTAAAAGTTCAAAATCCGAACTGATTTGAATAGTAGCATGATTTGCATATTTCCTTTTTGGCGGAAGGCAATAATACGATCTGAAATCTGTTAATTTGAACTGAATCAAACTAGATTCACATTAGATCTGGACGTTATCCTTTTTGGCGGAAAGCCCATAAAAAGATGTTGTATTTTTATCCGATCCGGAGTGTAAATACAACATAAAAATAATCTTATGAAGAGCTAAACTCAAGTTATAAGGATGAACTTATAAAGAGCTGTTTTATTTATGTGTAGCCTTTAGGCTGAATTACACTTATTGAAGCATCATTTGTGCTTAATTTTGACAAAGCGAACTGAAAAGCATCTTAACTACTGATAATATCTTCTCAAGTTGGTAATGTTCCACATCCTTGGGATAGTTCGTCCGTCCAGAGTTTCCAGCTTGTAGCTTCCAGCACCTCCGACCTGGGCTACCTTGTATGGTCCTTCCCAGTTCGGATCAAGCTTCTTAAGACCTTCAACACGGCTTGCTTCATTCAATCGTAGGACCAAATCTCCAGGTTGTAGCTGAGTTTTTCTGACTCGCCGATCATAATATCGAGCCATCTCAGCCTTGTACTTAGCTTCTGCAAGACGTGCCATCTCCCGCTTTTCTTCCAGCAAATCCAAACTCAGCTGCAATTCATCTGAATTTGCTTCTGAAACGATGTGGATTGTTCTGGGGCTTGGGAGTCCAATTTCCGCGGGTATTACAGCTTCTGAGCCATAAACCAGACTGAAAGGAGTTTTTCGGGTGGCCGTTCTTGGGGTAGTTCGGTACGCCTATAGAACCCAATCTCCTTTTGCTCTTCCCAGTCTTGTCTTCAAGCCTTGAATAATTATTCGATTGGTGACCTCAGTCTGCCCATTTGCTTGTGGATAGGCTACTGAGGTGAAATGCTGTTTGATGTTCAGCTCCTCACACCAGCTTCTGAACGGATCCTGAGCGAATTGGGTTCCATTATCTGACACAATGGTATTCGGTATCCCAAATCGGCATACGATCTGTCTCCAAACGAACTTAACCATACTTTTCCCAGAAATATGCACGAGTGGTTCGGCTTCTACCCATTTTGTGAAGTAATCAATAGCTACAACCAAGTGCTTAAGTCGTCCAGGAGCTTCAGGAAAAGGTCCAGCGATATCAATTCCCCATTGAGCAAACGGCCATGGACTTTGAATTGTGACCATCTCGGTTTGTGGGATATGTCTGACGACGGCATGGATTTGGCACCTAGGGTATTTCTGCACCAAATTATGTGCATCCGAACTCAACGTAGGCCAGTAATATCCCAACCGCATTGCCTTCTTTGCCAATGTACGTGCTCCAACATGACTCCCGCACGATCCAATGTGGATTTCTTTTAGAACGTACAACGCCTGTTCAGGTCCTATGCAACGCAACCAAGGCATTAAATAACCTTTTTTAAACAAAACTCCGTTTTGGATAGTGTACCTGGCTGATCGCATAGTCAATCTCCGAGCTGAATGTTTATCTTGTGGCAAATCACCTTTTGTCAAGAAGTTGATAATTGGAGTCATCCAAGTATCCCCCACCTCTTCGATTGTCAAAACCTGTAGCTCTTCAATACTTCTTGCTGGCAGAACTTCGACCAAAACCTTTTTGGTGAGATGAACATGTGCTGAAGATGCTAGCTTAATGAGCTCATCTGCTCGTTTATTCTGAGCTCGGGGTACTCGTTCTATCATAAATTTCTGAAAACTTTTCTTTAGGTCTTCAGTCTTATCCAAATATTTCTTCATGTTCGGATCTCGGGCCTCATACCCCCCAGTTACTTGGTTTACAATGAGCTGCGAATCACTATAAACCTGTAACTTTTTAACTCCCATTTGGTGGGTTAACTTCATTCCAGTTATTAATGCTTCACATTCTGCCTCATTGTTCGTAGCTTTGAACTCAAAACGTAAAGCATATGTGTACTCTTGTCCGTTGGGATTGGTTAATATTAGCCCAGCACCTGAGCCATCTTCACTTGATGCACCGTCCACATATAAAACCCAAAAATCTTCCATTTTCTTACAAGGGTTCCGCAGGTCGTCCTCTTTCACAAAATCTTCCTCCGAGACGGAAACTTCAGCTATGAAATCAGCGAGCACCTGACCCTTCACCGCTGTTCGACGTGAAAATGTGATTGCGTACTCTCCCAACTCAATTGCCCATTTCATTAGTCTTTCCGAAGAATCTGGTTTTTGCAAAACCTGTCTTAATGGCTTGTCGGTCAGGACATGGATTTCATGTGCTTGGAAGTATGGCTTTAACCTCCTTGAAGCATTAACTAGTGCCAGTGCCAACTTTTGCATGGTCGGATATCGTTGTTCCGCCCCTTGCAAAGCCCTGCTCGTATAATACACCGGTTTTTGTATCCCCTGATCGTCTCTGACCAGGACTGCACTGATGGCTACATCACTTGCTGCCAAGTACATATACAAAACTTCGCCGTGAACTGGAGTTGATAACACCTGTATGTTTGCTAGGTAAGCTTTCAAATCTTCGAATGCCTTACTGCAGCTCGTATCCCACTCGAAGTTTTTAGCTTTTCTCAAGGCCTTAAAGAAAGGCAAACTGCGGTCAGCCGATCTGGACAAGAAACGATTCAACGTAGCAAGACGACAGTGAGCCTCTGGACATCATTCAAACTCTGTGGGGGCTTCATATCCAAGATCTCCTTGATCTTCTCTGGGTTAGCTGCTATCCCTTGGTTTGAAACCAAATGTCCAAGGAATTTTCCCGAGCAGACACCAAACGTGCACTTCTTCGGATTTAACTTCAGCCCCATTTCACGCGACTTTAACAAAGTTTCCTTCACATCCCCTAAAAAGGTTGCTATTATTTTGCTTTTATAAGCATGTCATCAACATAAATTTCCATGTTCCGCCCGATCTGATCAGAGAAGATCTGGTCTACTAATCGCTGGTATGTAGCACCAGCATTCTTCAATCCGAACGGCATTTTCGTATAACAATAAGTGCCTTTTTCAGTAATAAATGCTGTTTTCTCCGCATCATCTTCATCCATCTGAATTTGATGATAGCCTTTGTAGGCATCCAGAAAACACAAAACCTCGAAACCAGAGGTCGCATCCACTTTCTGGTCAATAATTGGTAAAGGATAACAGTCCTTTGGACAAGCTTTGTTCAGGTCGGTGTAATCAATACACATCCGAAGTGAAGCATCTGGCTTTGGTACTATGACACGATTGGCAAGCCAGGTCGGATAGAACACCTCTTTGATTATCTTTGCCTTCAACAATTTGTCGATTTCTTCAGATATGGCTTTGTTCCGATCTGGCGCATACTTCCTTTTCTTCTGCTTGATTACTTTAGCGGACTTATCAATGTTCAGCTTATGAACCATCAGGTCGGGTGAAACCCCTTTCATGTCATCTGCACTCCAAGCAAAAACGTCCTTAAAGTCCGACAAAAGGTTTACCAGTAATCTCTTTATCTTCATTGGCAATGATGATCCAATAAGAACAGTTTTTTCTGCTACAGATTCGTCCAGGTTTACAGCCTCTACCTGATCTGTCAACATCACTGGTTCAGCTCGGTTTTCTTCTTCAACATAATGCACATTCGCAATCTGTTGTTTTTTGCTTCCTTTTAAAGCAATCATGTGACACTCTCTTGCTAACTTTTGATCACCTCGGATCGTAGCAATTCCTGCTTTAGTAGGAAACTTCATGACCAGATGGTATGGAGACCAGATTGCCTTTAATTGTACCATGGCAGGTCGTCCCAGAATAACATTGTATGGAGACGTGACATTAAGGACAGTGAACTCAATGTATATGAGTCTTTCCTTGGGATATTCTCCCAATGTCACTGGCAGGTTTATTGTGCCAATAGGCATTGACGTTTCTCCTGAAAAGCCGATAAGGTGTGAATGACAAGGTTTTAACTGTTTCTTGTCAATACCCATTTTTGGCAAGTTTTGTAATAGAGAATGTCAGTCGAGCTGCCATCGTCTACCTATATTCTGTGAACTTCCTTATTGGCGATGATTGCTTTGATCAGCAATACGTGTGGAAATTTGGTCGGCACAACATCTTCTTCTGAAAAGGTGATAGTGTCTGTTGATTTGAACCGTTTATGAATTGGTTCCTGTTCTGGAATTCCTCTGTTCTTCGATTTCTTGGAGGTCATGGAATCACCATCATATGGCCCCCCAATAATGGTGTGAATTACTTCTGTGACGTTTTTATTCACTCCAGGATTTCTATCATCACCATTTTCTCTTCTTCTTTTCTCATCCGGAAGATCTGGATCTTTCTTGTCTTCAGGTCGGTTGGAAGGATTTCTTAAGACGAACTCTTTTAGGTGGCCGTTCTGAATCAGTTCTTCTATATATTTCCTGAGATCCTTACAGTGCTCTGTATCATGACCATGTTGATTGTGGAACTTACAAAAGAACTTCTTACTTCTTTTGTTGTCGGGAGCCATCATTTTTTGTGGATATCTCACACCTCCTCTATTCTCTAAGATGGCGAGCACGTCGGTTTGCCATTTATTCAACAAAGTGTAATTCCTATTCCCATCAATTGTGGTCGAATTGTTATGTACTTTGTCAAATTTATCAAATTTTTGTTTGCGATTTCCATTACCAGATGTCTTGTTTTTGTGTTCCTTCTTCTTTTCAGGTCTGTCATTGTCTCGTTTCTTCTTATCCGCGTCTTCACCTTTAGCAAATTTACGAGCTCGTTTCATCATCTCCTCAGTATTAGCAGGAGGATCTATGACAAAGTCTTTGTACAATCTCCCAGGTCGTAAACCATTGGTAAAGGCTCCAATGACCACTTCTTCTGACCTGTGCCCAATTTCTAAATTTTCGTTTATGAATCTGTCAATGTACTGAGTCAATGATTCAGAGTCTCCCTGCTTCACGTTGAGTAATTCAACACTTGTTTTCACAAATTTTTGTCTCTGCGCGAACCTGTTTGTGAAAGCCGTCTTGATCTCGCTAAACTTTTTGAATGATCTGGGTGGGAGATTATCATACCACAATCGTGCAGTTCCCATCATAGTTATTCCAAAGCACTTGCATAATATATGATCTGCGTAATTGTAAATTCTCATGCTCTGCACATAATGATGCACATGTTCTGCTGGATCTCCTTCTCCATTGTAATATAACAGAGTTGGCATCTTGAACTTATGTGGAAGAGGATAATTATCCACATCAGTTACGAACGGAGAAGTCACACCCAAGTCATCATTATTACGCTGTGGTCGTGAAGTGCGGGGTAGGTCGGATGGACCTATATCTCCGAAGCGCAGCTCCTGATTCCTTTGCTGGTCACCTCTTATGTACATATTATCACCGACGTGATCTTCTGCTCTTGTACGTTGTCGATAATGTGTACGTCTTTCCTCTCCGTTCGGTGATCGTGAGTCTCTTCGGCGAGATGAGACTGAAATATGATCCCGATTCTGACCTCGATTTTGATCCCGACTATTCCGATGGGCACGCTCTTCAGCTCTTAACCTGAGCTCATGTTCTTTCTGCAACTCCTGTCGAAGATTTCGTTCGCGATTTAAATAACTTTCACGAATTGCTTGTTCCCGATCTCTCTGTCTCGCATCTCGAGCTTGTTGTTCGACCAAATTATTACCTGGAGCGTGACTTGCTATCATAGCCTGAATTCGCTGTCCATTATCGAGCAGAAATTTGACCACATCAGGTGAATCCAAATTGACGATGGGAATTGAACTTCCTTCTTGATTCAGAGGAACAGAACCTTGTCCGTCCTGACGAGGAGTTTCGATAGGCGGACTCGTAGGATTCTCCCCTGCGGGAGGATTGTTCTCCGCTTGCTGATCAGGATTGGAAGGAGGTGGTTTATTTTCACGTCTTGACTTCTGCAAACGAGTAGTAGGCATGTTGCTTTCGGCCCCACGGTGGGCGCCAATTGATGAGTCTCCGAAAATTCACGTCGTCCGACAGGCCTTCAGGTCGTCCCGGTCAGCTCGAGCACGACGAATACCTGCAAAAGTCCCCGGGATTGGTCCCATGGAGAAAACTCCGAAGCCTGAGTCAATAACGAGCCTTAAGCAAATATCGATAAGCAATTGAGAATACTTGAATCGAATCCCCCTCTGAAGTGAGAGAGGGGTTGTATTTATAGAATACATACCTGAATTAGAGTTGTAATGAAACTCTAATAACATACCTTGAAAAAGGGTTTGTTGTAGTGTAAGAGTTGTAATAGAATTGTAACTCTTTTCATATATGTAATAGGAATATGATCTGAGAAGGAGTTGGACTCCTATGAGCTGTACAATACTTGTTGTATTAGGAGTCCATTTCTGAGGTATTATACTTAAAGTAAAATTCAACCCTCATCAGGCGCCTTAACAGAGCATCATAGGGTGGGCGTTGAAGGTAAAATCATATACCCATACCTTCTACTCCAAAACGGGTGCGCCCGCCCCCCTAGTTCCGCAACTGTCTGTGTCCCTCATACAGTGGTGGATTCAAAAATATAATCTTGGTAGATGAAAATGCACGGTCTCATATAAGAAAACAATAATTTTAAAATATTTAAAATATGGTTCTTCTCAAATTAAAATAATATTCAAAACAAAATACGTATAAAATATAATTATATTTTATCGAATGTAGCCATTCAAAATTGTACCCGTGATCTTTCATACTATCAAAAGCATGAATGATGATAGAATATGTATCAATACTTCTAACAATACCTTTGTCTATGTGAGTAATCAATGAATTTGTAAGAAATTCATCTTCCAACTTATTCCACAGTGGCGTATGAAAAAAACACTTTTTTTAAGGATGCAAAAGAATATTTTTAAAGTCGATTTAAAGAAAAATAGTAAATGGTAATTGATAATTGAAAAAAAAAACTTAAAACAATGTATAAAGTAGTCCAAAAGTATGTGTATTATAAAAATACTAAATAGATTTAATGTACAATAATAGGCCAAAAGTATATGAGTATTGTAAAAATATTGTATAGATTTAATTGATAAGTAACAAAAGATTAGTCAAGTTAATTACCAACAATAAAATATACCTGTCCAAAAGTTTGGGGAGCAAACACACACATATATATTAAAAAATGATAAATAAGCCCAATAACTTAGGCTTCGCTTGGATATGGAGTTTTTTGGTTTTATTTATTAAATGAATTTATTGGGATTTGTAATGAGAAATGAATATTTATAAAATGATTAGATGTGTTTGGATTAATAAATTTGATTAATTTATTGAAGAGTGTGTTTAGAAAAAATTATGAATATATATAATTATTTGTGTCCAAAAAGTGGGACCCGCGAAAGTTTTAATCATTGCACCATGACACTTGTAAGTGCAATGATTATTGATAGTCTGAGTCTTTCCAATTTGTTTGCAGCCCGTGAGAGAAAAAAAAGAAAAAAAAAAGGGAAAAACGATTAAAGCTGCAAAATCAAGTTGACCAGCAAAATCAAGTTGACCCACGTAAGAATGCAGTCTTCATAATTTCAATTACTGTTCATTGATTGATAGCAACATATTACTGTTCATTCAGTTAATAATGAACTGCAGGACCATTTCCTGTACAAGTATTTTACGATCACAATTGAAAAAGTTGACCATGGCACTTGTCAAACACAATTTATTTTGTTTTACAATTAGATACTAAATTTCCGTTATCCAAAGGTGGGGGAGGGGGAGGGTGTAGTTTATCCGCCCCTGTCCTCATATCTCACAAATCATCCAGAACCGTGCAATCTTGCTAAAGAGTGCAGTTCAAACTCTTGCCGCAAACTTCCTTTCACTCCATGTAAGACAGGTGAAAGAAGTTGATTTCAACCGTGGTGTCAGTTAATGTTAGTCTTCTTCTTTTGTATGAGTCTTTCTGTATCGAATCTTCCTAAAAAAAATATATAAAATTGGGTTTAATCAATAATGTTAATCTTCCTCTTTCGTATGAGTCATTTTCTACGAGTCTTTGTGAAAAAATTTAGGGTCAGTCTCATGTAATCAATAATGTTAGTTTTCTTCGTTTGTATGAGTCTTTCTACAGGAGTCTGTGCAAAAATTTAGTGCCAGTTTGATATTTCTAGTCTCCATCGTTTATGATCAATTAATGTTATGATATTTTATCATTTTACTTCTTGTTTATTTTTCTTTATTTTAATTTCTCTTTATACTTCGCTGTGCATTTGAGATACTGATACATCAGTTATGTTGTCCAAGTTTTGTTGTATTTCTACTAATTGCGGCGATGTGTCAACCTTGCAATTCATATAATCAAAAGTTTGAGGAGGGTGAATTGGGTCTAAATGTCCCTTTCTTTTTCTACTGTGAACTTCTAATTTACTTATGTTGGCGGATAAATACGCCCATGATAGTATGATATTATCTCAAAGAATGGGATAAAGTTATATGCGTTTGGTACGTATATCAGATACCGATAAAGATAAGAAGACTATCTCTATCTTGAAGCTTTCTTGTAGCTCAAGGATAGGAGTCTATTTAACTTTATATACAGAGAATATCAGACTAAGAAAAACAACGATAGAATATATCGTTATAGAATATATCGTTATACGTATTTTCCTCCACAGTATTCTGGTTCTATATTTTGTATCTAATTAGTGGATCACAATAGATCCTCGAGTACCCGGAGTTCTTTTTCTATCAAAGGTGAATTCCATACGTGGCGTGGAGTAGAACAAGATAGATCAGTGAATTCCATACGTGGAGTAGAATAAGATCCCAGCTTCCGCTCTTCCCGATCAATTTCCTGGAAAACCTTCATTGGTATCAGAAACAATGGTTATGTTCTTCCCGTGTTTTTCCACATAATTACTTATTATGTGAGATTTAAATGGCAATTATGAATTTTTTTTGAGAAATTATTTTTTTACGGAAATAAATTGTGATATTCATAATTCCAGATCTGATTCTTGCCATTTTTGACTCACTTATCATATGAATTAAAGGATAAGTAATACATGGTTAGAAACTAGACTTCAAAACGAATCCATCGATATAAAATATGTGAAAATCGGATATACGGTTAATTAGATATGAATGTTTTAAGTTTTTTTCATTTTGATTTTATTTTCTGATTATTTATATAAAAACATGTGGACTATCCATTATTGAGCCCTTCCAAAGTGGCGGGCTGGCCCTTTCAAGGCCCCAACAATAGGAGGATTGGGCCTCAGAACCTGTCCAAGATTTGATGAGTTTTGGGCCGATCGGATGTAATGGGCTGATCGGATGTGATGGCACTGTCTTAAATAGGAATGGGTTGTGCCTTGAGGTTTGGGCTTGAGGATGTGACAAAACTAAATAATCAGAAAATAAGAATGGTCTGAATGCTTTTATCAGAAAAGTATGATTTATATGCATATATTATTAATTTCATTTTTTGTAAATATTCATAAAATATGAAATAAATAAAGCGAAAAATTCAGAAAACAAGAATGTTCTTGCAACTACATAATATTTCTATAGTATTAAGTTTCTGGATTTTATATTTTTTGTAATTTTTGCATGTTTATTTATCAATTTTGTGAATTTGCACAAAATAGAATAAATAGAATTAAAATTACAAAAAATTCAGAAAAATTAATATTAATATTCTGAGGTGTTATCTTTAGTTCCAGAATATTGTACTTGAAGTTTTCTGCCTGCATATATTTTTTTTGTAATTTTGCATGCTTATTTATCAATTTTGTGAATTTGCACAAAATAGAATAAATAGAATTAAAATTACAGAAAATTTAGAAAAATTAATATTAATATCCTGAGGTATTATCTTTAGTTCCAGAATATTTTACTTGAATTTTTCTGCCTGCATATATGTTTTTGTAATTTTTGCATGCTTATTTATCAATTTTGTGAATTTGCACAAAATAGAATAAATAGAATTAAAATTACAAAAAATTAAGAAAAATTAATATTAATATTCTAAGGTGTTATTTAAGTTCTAGAATGTTAATTTTGAATTTTCTAACTGTGATTATGTTTTGTAATTTAAAAGCAAGCCAATTTTTTATTTTGTGAATTTGCACAAAAATTGAAATAAATATAAATAAATTACAGAAAAATCCAGAAAAATCACATTAATATTCTGAGGTGTTATTTAAGTTCCAGAATATTAATTTTTAATTTTTATAACTGTGATTATTTTTTGTAATTTAGAAGCATGCCTATTTCTTATTTTGTAAATTTGCACAAAAATTGAAATAAATATAAATAAATTACAGAAAAATCCAGAAAAATCACATTAATATTCTGAGGTATTATTTAAGTTCCAGAATGTTAATTTTGAATTTTTATAACTGTGATTATGTTTTTGTTATTTAAAAGCATGCATATTTCTTATTTTGTGAATTTGCACAAAATTTAAATAAATATAAATAAATTACAAAAAAATCCAGAAAAATCACATTAATATTTTGAGTGTTATTTAAGTTCCAGAATATTAATTTTTAATTTTTCTAACTGTGTTTTGTTTTTTTTGTAATTTAAAAGCATGCCTATTTCTTATTTTGTGATTTGCACAAAATTGAAATAAATATAAATAAATTACAGAAAAATATAGAAAAATTAAATTAATATTCTGAGGTATTATTAAAGTTTCAGAATGTTAATTTTGAATTTTTCTAATTGTGATTATTTTTTGTAATTTAAAAGCATGCCTATTTCTTATTTTGTGAATTTGCACAAAAATTGAAATAAATATAAATAAATTATAGAAAAATCCATAAAAATCACATTAATATTATGAGGTGTTATTTAAGTTCCAGAATATTAATTTTTAATTTTTCTAACTGTGAATATGTTTTGTAATTTAAAAGCATGCCTATTTCTTATTTTGTGAATTTGCACAAAAATTGAAATAAATATAAATAAATTACAGAAAAATCCAGAAAAATCACATTAATATTTTGAGATGTTATTTAAGTTCCATAATATTAATTTTGAATTTTTATAACTGTGTTTTGCTTTTTTTGTAATTTAAAAGCATGCCTATTTCTTATTTTGTGATTTGCACAAAAATTGAAATAAATATAAATAAATTACAGAAAAATATAAAAAATTAAATTAATATTATGAGGCATTATTAAAGTTTCAGAATGTTAATTTTGAATTTTTCTAATTGTGATTATGTTTTTTGTAATTTAAAAGCATGACTATTTCTTATTTTGTGAATTTGAACAAAAATTGAAATAAATATAAATAAATTACAGAAAAACCCAGAAAAAATCACATTAATATTCTGAGGTATTATTTAAGTTTCAAAATATTAATTTTGAATTTTTCTAACTGTGATATTGTTTTGTAATTTACAAGCATACCTATTTCTTATTTTGTGAATTTGCACAAAAATTGAAATAAATATAAATAAATTGCATAAAAATTCAGAAAAATCACATTAATATTATGAGGTGTTATTTAAGTTTCAGAATGTTAATTTTAAATTTTTATAACTGTGATTACATTTTTTTTTGTAATTTAAAATTTATGTTTATTTCTTGATAATAATTCATGAATATAAAAATGAATTATTTAAACATGCAAGTATTTTTAAGTTGAGTGAATCAGTTTTGTTCCTTAAAAATAACATTAAAGTGAGGGGGGTTTTGCGCAAAATTTGTATAATTATAATTTAAAATATTTTTGGTATAATGTGATTCTGATATAGCTAGTCGTATCACCTCGTCAATTTTACCCTAAACACTAATGTAGTAGCGTAAGTAGGGATCGTAATCCACAGGGAAGGCGTAGGTCAAGAATATTGAGCAAATTGTTCTAAAAGTCTTGTCACTGAATCTAAGTACTAGAAAGAATGTAATTTCAATACAAAAGATCGAGGACAGAAATACAAAAGGAAATGACAAGCAAGGATGAAACAGATATCTCAGGGATTCTTAACATTGGATGAACACAGGCTTAGTAAATCTATGATATGCAATCAGTAAAACATTAAATGCAATGGAGACCTTAAATTGCATAGAAGTCCAAGCTGTGGTTAGCATGGCGACCACACCACTGCTTGTACCCCCCAAATCACCATCCTCTCCCATGGCGAGGCCCGAGAATGGTGGAATAAGCTCCGCAAAGTTCTCAAGCTCTCCCAGCTAACTACTCTAACATGCAAAAGTCCTAGAACTCCCATCGGCGAGGCCCATCCTAGGGTTCACATATCATTGTTGTTAACACAGAAAGCTTCTTTGACATTTTTCCTAATGTTTCAATTCATTAACACTTCCTATTGCGAGGCCTGAGTCTCAGAATTGATTTGATTACAGAAAACAAGTGCAAAGATTAAACAATCACAATTTAGTTCTCAATTCATGCAACTTCGCTAACTTTGATTAATCACTCCTCAATTTAGCATGTCGACCACAATTGAGGTTTGATCTATTCAAGATTAGCTAGGAATTATGAAATTCAACATATGCTTATGCTCAATTCAAATGTGATTTCAATTCTCAACAATTAGATCAATTGCATAGCATATAATCTACTAAAACACATATTCATCTATTAAGAATCCTAAGATATCATAGATTTAGCCAGAGAACATCTTTCTCATTTCAAAATCAACAGATTGCAACATTGATAAGCTTATTCTCATTTAATTGGAAGAATTTACCGATTAAATCAAGAGAATTGTCGATTCCTTTGTCAATTGAGAATAAGAAAGATTAATCCAGTCCAAATTCACAATCGGAATTGAGATCGGAGAAGAAATGTTTAGTGAGAGAAAGTAGATCTAGAGAGAGAAAATGAGAAATTCAAAATGATAATTCTAAAATCTAGAATCCTCTCTCGTCTCCGACTCCGTCTAGAATCCCCTCCTCCTCAAATGGTTAACTAACCCTCTATATATAGAGGTTACAAGAATCGTAAACAATACGCAAACGTAAAATATCTAAGGAATTACAAAAGATGCCACTGCATTTAAAAGAACAAATGTCTACCAAAACCCATGCCATCAGTGGAAACACGCCTTTATTACTCGAACTTGTTGCGCCTTCAACAGATCACCTACGCCTTCAGCTTTTAGCTCACACGCCATCAGCAAACTCACACACGCCCTTTAGCCTTCAGAACCCACGCCTTCATCCTCTCTTGCACAAGAATGGAAATCCCAACACTTAGTCGAATTTGTCAACAACAGAATAAACATGCACTGGCGTATTTCCTTGGCGAGGTCTCGCGGCGAGACCTCGCCGTGTGTTGCATGTGTGGGCGAGACCTCGCGGCGAGGTCTCGCCGTGTATGGTGTTCGTGGGCGAGGTCTCGCGGCGAGACCTCGCCGTGCAAATTGCCACTATGGTGTAAGTAGTGTGAAGTGAAATATGAAATGCAAAAATGAAGTGTATAGTTGAGAAGTAAAGAATGAAATGTGCAAGAGTGTCATGAGGTAGAGTTTTCGTATGTGAAGTGTAAGAATGAATGAAAGAGTGTGTGAATATGAATGATGAGTGAAGTCTATGCCGAAAATGAAGGTTATGTAATTTAATGAAATAAGTGCACATGTAATGTGTTTGAGTAGAATATGAGCGTGAAGTGTGTGATGAGTGTTATGAAATTATGAAATGAGAGTGAAAAAAATGCTGTGAATGTTGTGAATTGTGGATGAAGAATGGAATGAAGTGTGAAGTAGCATGTGCATGAGTGTGTTTGAGTGCATGTGTGCAAGAGGGCAGTGAGTGTGTGAGGTCTCATGCGGCAAGGTGACCTCGCCTCATGGTGTGTGCGTGCGTGTGTGCAATCCTTGTGCGGCGAGGTGGCCTCGCCGCACGGAGTGTGTGTGTAAGTAATGCATGAATGTGTTCGTGTGAGTGTTGAATGAAATGGATGTTGAGTGAAATGTGTGTTGGGAGAAAAGAGTAAAGAGTGTAATGAATGAAAAGAAAATGTTGTGAGTGAAGTGTGTTGCAAGTGTGCATGAAGTATGTGAGGAAGATGGGTGTTGTGAGATGTGTCAACCGTGAATGCAAGTGAAGTATGTGAAATCCTTAAATGTAACTATGAGTGTTATGAAATGAGATGTGTGAAAAATACATAAGTGAAGTGTTGTGAAATATGTAGAACATGAATGCAAAAGATGTATGTTAAAGAATGAAAGCAAATGAAGTTTTCTAAGAAGTGAAGATGTGGTGAGGTGTGTATGTGCTGTGTAATGTGCTGAAATGTTTAGTGTTGTGAGTGAGATGTAAATGTTCATGCTCGTGTAGTGAAAAAGTAGTGTGCAAGAATGTGCAAAGGTTGTGTGCATGTGTAGTGCAATAGTGTACAAGAATGTGCAAAAGTTGTGTACAAGTGATGTGCTCAACAATATAAATGAATGATGCAAGAATAAGCTGTGACTTGCAACCAACTTCAGGCCCTGATTCCTTGCGAATTTGGAGAAACGTAAAACACGAAACTTGTAGCCCTATGTCTTAGCTTTCCATAGCATTTTGAATCACTCAATTCCAAGCAAGGACGAGAACGTTATGGCCAAAATACCAGAGTGTGGCGAAGCTGGAAATTTCAAGGCGAGGTCTCGCCTTGTAAAAGTTATCCACGAGGTCTCGCGGCGAGACCTCGCCGAATTAGAACTCGAAGTCAACATAAGAGTTGTATAATGTTCTCTTAGATTTCTATATGTTCAAGAATCAGCCTAATTGGAAATCTGTAGCTCAAGATATGATCAATATACCAAACTGTGGCAGTGAGCTAAACAATGAAAACCCTAAAATAGTGATTGAAAAGATCGCCCCGTTTCGCATATTTGCACGCAGAATTAGAGGAAAGTTAAAACACAGGAATTGAAGTAAACTCAAAGATCTTTCCAGAACATCCGAGAACTCCTTATTCGGATTAGTATTGAGAAATTTATACTCAAATGAAGTGCACTCACCATTCTGCCTAAGCACAAAATAAGCGTTTAACAAGATTTCCAACTTCACAATCATCATTCAAGTTCTCTTTTGACTCATTTCATTGTTCTTTACACTAACACATACATTTGCTTCATTTGCTCATCATTTTATGACTTTTTCTCCATTTTAGCACTTTCGACTTGCAAACTACATTAAGGCACAAAATTGCACAAAACATCACACATTTGCATGAAACACAAGACAAAAGTCAAGTGATTTAACACATATAAGTTGGTATAAAACCAACTTATCAAATTCCCCCACACTTGAACTTTTGCTTATCCTCAAGCAAAGACAAAACACAAAACTCACATTTCAAAACCACTTTGCACTAGACCTCACTCCTCTGTAAAACTTGTTCTCATTTGAGTTCATCAAAACAGATTTTTTTCATGCACTATCAAAACTCTTAACATATCCTCAATTCCAACCTATCAACTTTCAGCACAAATTATCAACCAAGGCACAATGAATAAAGACCAAAATGTCATGCGTGCAAGTGTGTGCTGAGAACATGAACTTCATCTATTCCCTTGCTATACACCATCTAGCTGGTCTCACATACCATTCAATACATGCCAATCTCCTTGTACACCCTTATGAACATGCAATCACAAGATCAATGGTACCTATGCGTACATTGGTACTCTATGGGACATTGCCCTTATTCTGCACATTAGTGCTGCACATTGGTGCACATATTGATGAATGAAAATATGCCTGGGTTTTATGGCTTTTTTCTCCAAATTTGAATGCCAGGTTCTTATGGCTTTTTCCTTCCCAGTTGCCAACATGGCTTTTTCTCCCATATCATTTCTTGTGCAAGCACATGTTCATAAGAATCCCAAATTGACTAAACATGCACGAATTTTGGAGATACCAGATAAATGCATAACAAAAAGAAACGAATCCATACACATTACCTCCTATGACATTTGAGTTTTGCATGGCATATCTATCTTACATTAACATCGGGCCTTAGTCAGCAAAATGTACCAATTTCATCAAGATTGGAATCAAAGACATCAAATCAATTTTCGCATGCAATACAAAAGTAAGATGGATGAACATCAAATTTTTGAACATAGCTTACAAAAGAACAAAGCATAGCACAAAGTGTCAACATTTCATTCCATTGCTCTCACTGTCACTACACCTATTTTCTTTTCATTCCATTACTTGCACTTTTGCATTTCATTTGGACATCAGCACCACATTACACCATGTATAGACAAGATCAACATTTATTCACAAAAATTTCAAAATTTCACCAAAAGTTGATTTTTTTACAAAACATGAAAAACACCACAAAACATGAAAAACATCACAAATAACTAGACGTTATATGCTCACACTCAAAATTCACCACAAAACTTAGAAAAGAGCATATTCTTCATCACATAGCACAAAAAACTTCACAAAAA
The DNA here is from genome assembly GCA_016586305.1 of Ophiorrhiza pumila. Taxonomy (NCBI): domain Eukaryota; kingdom Viridiplantae; phylum Streptophyta; class Magnoliopsida; order Gentianales; family Rubiaceae; genus Ophiorrhiza; species Ophiorrhiza pumila. The sequence goes on from BLIW01000006.1 coordinate 15,944,338, forward strand.
AAATTTCATAAAAAATTTCATCACTCATGCAAGACAACTAAGCATCCAAAGTTCAAGAGATACAAACCAGAGAAAACATACACTCCCCCACACTTAAAACGTACATTGTCCTCAATGTAAAGAAAAGATAGGTTTAGGAGCTCCCTGGTATTGATATTGTCATGAATTCCAATGTTTGCTCGGTGGAGATTTCTTGATCCATTTTCCTCATATGAAAAATTCTTTGGCCTCACTCCCCCACACTTAGCCTCTGGAGTGCATGGCTAATCTCTTCCTTTGCAAATCTCTTCCACCTACATCATGAGTGGCTTCTGCAAATGACATCCAAAATGAAAGAAACGTAAAGACAAAAAGAAAATAAGAAACAAACTACTTATTAAAGCTAAAGGAAAAGAAGTAGTTCTGGATTTAGATAGTCTCCAGCTAGACTTTCTTCATCCACAACGTATGTCTTGGTCATGAAAAGAACTCAGTAAATCCATCTTTGCACCACACAAAAGATGAACTCTCATTATCATGCTCCTTCTTCCCAGAAGACACTGGAGTGTTGAGGAGATGCGTGAGCACAGGATCATGAGAAAAACTTTCTCCAAATTTCACATTCATTTGAAGCGCATCACAACCCTCTTCTACCACATTATCCATAGTAGACCTGCAAGGCTCAACCAAGGAATGTATACCCATGGTCTCAACAAGCTCATCAGAAAGTTCAAAAACAAATGTCTCAAATTCACAATTGTTCACCATGTTATCATTGTCAATTAGAATGTTAACATTTTTATCCTTAAAACAAACATTTTTAACTCCCCAAATTTTCTCAACATTATCATCACGAAAAATATTGTCATTGTGTAACAAAAATCTCTCATTTTGCACTGGAAGTGAAGTACCAATTGCACACTCAGATTCCTTCTCAGTTTCAAAAGTACCAATTTCCACATTATCTTGATTTATGGTATCACAATGTCCTTCCAGATGTGACTCTATGCAATTTATCAAAGTGTCAAGAAAAGAACATTCATCATCATCATTAAGTAAAACATGTTCATCACTATCATTTGAACAATTCTTGACACATGCTTCTTGTGAGGTATGATCTACCAAAGATTGACTTGGCATTTCAAAGTTTGACACATCTATGAAACCACATTCTTCTATGCGTGCACTCTCTAATGAAAACATGCTATCTTCTACATCAAGCTCATCACAATCAATTTCTTCATCATCCACAATTTCATCAACAGAAATATAGTCATGCTTAACACCCTCATCAACGAAAGTAGAATAACATTCAACAACCTGAATGGAACAACAAGATTCTAAATGCATAGGTTGTTTCATTGCATAATTCACGTCAAAAACTACTTCCTCATTATTAATTCTAAAGGTAACAGTTTTGTTTCGAACTCCAATTAAAGCATCACCCGTAGCTAAAAATGGTCTACCAAAAATTAAAGGTACCTCAGGGTCCTCCTCCATATCAAGTACAATGAAATCAACAGGCAAAGTGAATTTATCAACTCTTACCAGAACGTCTTCAACCAAACCTGTAGGAGTTACCAAAGACCTATCTGCCAATTGGAGTGTTACTGCTACGGGGCGAATCCTGCTTTCCAATCCAACACTGATAGCTATGGACAATGGCATTAAATTGATCCCAGCACCCAAATCACATAAAGCCATTGCAAAATGCCTTGTGCCTATTTTGTATGGAATAGTACTGCTCCCAGGATCCTTAAGCTTTGGAGGGAGATCATGAACCATCCAAGCTTGGGTGCACTCAGAAACCATCATGGGAATCTCACATCTCAAGATTTGCTCTTTGTTGGAGATAAGATCCTTGAGATACTTAGCATATTTTGGCATTGAAGTCACTAAGTCCATCAGGGGAAGATTCACATTCACTTGCCTGAGTACATCCAGGAACCTCTTGAACTGAGGGCCTTTTTGAGGAGGTGGTTTCTTCCTCTCTGGAAAAGGAGGTTTAGGAGCATACTCAGGGTAGTTGTAAAGATTGGAGTTCTTAGTAATCTCATTTCCTTCCTTAGCTGGTATGTCCTTTTTCACAACTCTATCACTCTCTTGCTCACCATCATTTTCAAGTTCAAGAATTACCTCAGCTTCATCTTTTTGGTCCTCAGTCAAGCAATCACTCTTGACTTCTGACGGTTTAGTCCCAGGCAAAAGTTTTCCATTCCTCAGGGTTATGGCATTGCATGCTTCCCTTCCTTTTGGATTCGGAACAGTGTCACTTGGTAGTGCTCCTTTTTGCCTCTGATGCACATCATTAGCCAATTGACCAATCTGCATCTCAATATTCTTCCAAATGGCTTCATGATGTTTAACACTTGATTCCAAACTTCCAAACCTTTGCTCAAACCTCTGATCATTCTTGTCCAACCTCTCCAACAGCTTTTGAAACATACCTTCCACAGATGGCTTCCCTTGTTCTTGTGCTGATGTACTAGCTTGGTGATCAAAACCTGGTGGAGGATTGGTATTTCTCCTTTGCTCATTCCCTTGAGTATATTGGCTTCCCTGGCTTTGGTTTTGTTGTCCCCAAGTTCCTTGATTGCCTCCATATCCTATGTTGTTCCCTCCTGAGTAATTTCCAGAGTACTGTGGCCTGTTGCCATAATTATTCACATATTGAATGGATTCAGTAGTGACAGAGCACTCATCAGTACAGTGTTCACCCTTGCATAATCCACAAGACAACACAGGTGTCTTGGCTTGAGTTGCCTTTAGAGTTTGCACTTGCTTAGCCAATGCTTCAAATTTTGCACTGAGTGATGTTTCCTCATCTACATCAAGTATTCCTCTTTGTTTTCTAACATGTGGCTTTCGGATCTCTAGGAAGATATACTCATCCTCAGCAATTTGATTAAATAGCTCCCGTACTTCAGGCACATACTTGTCTTTGAGTGCCCCGTTAGCACATGCCTTAACCATCAAAGAGGATTCAGGAGTTAAGCCTTTCAAGAAAGTGTTTAGTTCCCTGATCTCTCCTAAGTCATGATTGGGGCATTGTCTGATTAGGTCGTTGAATCTTTCCCAAGCTTCTCTAAATGTCTCACCTTCTTGTTGCTGAAAGTTCATAATTTCCAACCTTCTCTTTTCAAGCTTAGCCGGAGGGAAGTATTTGGACAAGAACCTCTTCTGTAGATTATCAAATGACATTCCAGCATTTGTTCCCCCAATGCTCTTGAACCAATGTTTAGCCTTTCCACGCAAAGATAAAGGAAACAAAATCCTGTGAACTTCACCCCTGTCAACCCTTGGTAACTTGAAAGTGCTACATAACCCGAGAAACCAATCAAGGTGGTCATTGGGATCCTCATTGTCAAGACCTTGGAAGAATTGGCCCTGGGTAATCATGGAAACAATTTGTGGAGGAATGTGGTAACTTTCCACATCGATGTCCTGATGACCAAAACGATGGTCAAAATTTACTGCGTAGTGGTCACCAAACCTCGGTGCTTGTGCTCCTTGAGCTGCCATTTCTCTCTGTTGCTTCAAATGTGCTCTCAAAGTTTTCTCCAACTCAAGATCCAATAAGAATTGTGGTTCTCCTGCAAACCTGCTAGACCTTGGCATACACAACACAAAGTAGTGAAGTGTAATAACAAAAGAACAAGAACTTCAAATATGCAACAAAGAAACAGATCACAATTCTCAACACTAACAGAAAACAACACAAAATGAAAACTAAAGTAAATGTCACAAACAAAAACACAAAGTAGAACAAGTAAAAATCAAGAACAATTCACTAAATTCCAGAACCGATTGCCTTCCCCGGCAACGACGCCAAAAATTGATATAACTAGTCATATCACCTCGTCAATTTTACCCTAAACACTAATGTAGTAGTGTAAGTAGGGATCGTAATCCACAGGGAAGGCGTAGGTCAAGAATATTGAGCAAATTGTTCTAAAAATCTTGTCACTGAATCTAAGTACTAGAAAGAATGTAATTTCAACACAAAAGAATGAGGACAGAAATACAAAAGGAAATGACAAGCAAGGATGAAACAGATATCTCAGGATTCTTAAATTGGATGAACACAGGCTTAGTAAATCTATGATATGCAATCAGTAAACAATTAAATGCAATGGAGACCTAAATTGCCTAGAAGTCCAAGCTGTGGTTAGCATGGCGACCACACCACTGCTTGTACCCCCCAAATCACCATCCTCTCACATGGCGAGGCCCGAGAATGGTGGAATAAGCTCCGCAAAGTCTCAACTCTCCCAGCTAACTACTCTAACATGCAAAGTCCTAAGAACTCCCATGGCGAGGCCCATCCTAGGGTTCACATATCATTGTTGTTAACACAGAAAGCTTCTTTGACACTTTTCCTAATGTTTCAATTCATTAACACTTCCTATGGCGAGGCCTGAGTCTCAGAATTGATTTGATTACAGAAAACAAGTGCAAAGACTTAAACAATCACAATTTAGTTCTCAATTCATGCAACTTCGCTAACTTTGATTAATCACTTCTCAATTTAGCATGTCGACCAAAATTGAGGTTTGATTTATTCAAGATTAGCTAAAAATTATGAAATTCAACATATGCTTATGCTCAATTCAAATGTGATTTCAATTCTCAACAATTAGATCAATTGCATAGCATATAATCTACTAAAACACGTATTCATCTATTAAGAATCCTAAGATATCATAGATTTAGCCAGAGAACATCTTTCTCATTTCAAAATCAACAGATTGCAATATTGATAAGCTCATTCTCATTTAATTGGAAGAATTTACCGATTAAATCAAGAGAATTGTCGATTCCTTTGTCAATTGAGAATAAGAAAGATCAATCCAGTCCAAATTCACAATCGGAATTGAGATCGGAGAAGAAATGTTTAGTGAGAGAAAGTAGATCTAGAGAGAGAAAATGAGAAATTCAAAATGATAATTCTAAAATCTAGAATCCTCTCTCGTCTCTGACTCTGTCTAGAATCCCCTCCTCCTCAAATGGTTAACTAACCCTCTATATATAGAGGTTACAAGAATCGTAAACAATACGCAAACGTAAAATATCTAAGGAATTACAAAAGATGCCACTGCATTTAAAAGAACAAATGTCTACCAAAACCCATGCCATCAGCCGAAACACACCTTTATTACTCGAACTTGTTGCGCCTTCAACAGATCGCCTGCGCCTTCAGCTTTTAGCTCACACGCCATCAGCAAACTCACACACGCCCTTTAGCCTTCAGAACCCACGCCTTCATTCTCTCCTGCACAAGAATGGAAATCCCAACACTTAGTCGAATTTGTCAACAACAGAATAAACATGCACTGGCGTATTTCCTTGGCGAGGTCTCGCGGCGAGACCTCGCCGTGTGTTGCATGTGTGGGCGATACCTCGCGGCGAGGTCTCGCCGTGTATGGTGTTCGTGGGCGAGGTCTCGCGGCGCGAGACCTCGCCGTGCAAATTGCCACTATGGTGTAAGTAGTGTGAAGTGAAATATGAAATGCAAAAATGAAGTGTATTGTTGAGAAGTAAAGAATGAAATGTGCAAGAGTGTCATGAGGTAGAGTTTTCGTATGTGAAGTGTAAGAATGAATGAAAGAGTGTGTGAATATGAATGATGAGTGAAGTATATGCCGAAAATGAAGGTTATGTAATTTAATGAAATAAGTGCACATGTAATGTGTTTGAGTAGAATATGAGCGTGAAGTGTGTGATGAGTGTTATGAAATTATGAAATGAGAGTGAAAAAAATGCTGTGAATGTTGTGAATTGTGGATGAAGAATGGAATGAAGTGTGAAGTAGCATGTGCATGAGTGTGTTTGAGTGCATATGTGCCAGAGGGCAGTGAGTGTGTGAGGTCTCATGCGGCGAGGTGACCTCGCCGCATGGTGTGTGCGTGCGTGTGTGCAATTCTTGTGCAGCGAGGTGGCCTCGCCGCACGGAGTGTGTGTGTAAGTAATGCATGAATGTGTTCGTGTGAGTGTTGAATGAAATGGATGTTGAGTGAAATGTGTGTTGGGAGAAAAGAGTAAAGAGTGTAATGAATGAAAAGAAAATGTTGTGAGTGAAGTGTGTTGCAAGTGTGCATGAAGTATGTGAGGAAGATGTATGTGCTGTGTAATGTGCTGAAATGTTTAGTGTTGTGAGTGAGATGTAAATGTTCATGCTCGTGTAGTGCAAAAGTAGTGTGCAAGAATGTGCAAAGGTTGTGTGCATGTGTAGTGCAATAGTGTACAAGAATGTGCAAAAGTTGTGTACAAGTGATGTGCTCAACAATATAAATGAATGATGCAAGAATAAGCTGTGACTTGCAACCAACTTCAGGCCCTGATTCCTTGCGAATTTGGAGAAACGTAAAACAACAAACTTGTAGCCTATGTCTTAGCTTTCCATAGCTTTTTGAATCACTCAATTCCAATCAAGGACGAGAATGTTATTGCCAAAATACCAGAGTGTGGCGAAGCTAGAAATTTCAAGGCGAGGTCTCGCGGCGAGGTCTCGCGGCGAGGTCTCGCCTTGTAAACGTTATCCACGAGGTCTCGCGGCGAGACCTCGCCGAATTAGAACTCGAAGTCAACATAAGAGTTGTAGAATGTTCTCTTAGATTTCTATATGTTCAAGAATCAGCCTAATTGGAAATCTGTAGCTCAAGATATGATCAATATACCAAACTGTGGCAGTGAGCTAAACAATGAAAACCCTAAAATAGTGATTGAAAAGATCGCCCCGTTTCGCATATTTGCACGCAGAATTAGAGGAAAGTTAAAACACAGGAATTGAAGTAAACTCAAAGATCTTTCCAGAACATCCGAGAACTCCTTATTCGGATTAGTATTGAGAAAGTTATACTCAAATGAAGTGCACTCACCATTCTGCCTAAGCACAAAATAAGCGTTTAACAAGATTTCCAACTTCACAATCATCATTCAAGTTCTCTTTTGACTCATTTCATTGTTCTTTACACTAACACATACATTTGCTTCATTTGCTCATCATTTTATGACTTTTTCTCCATTTTAGCACTTTCGACTTGCAAACTACATTAAGGCACAAAATTGCACAAAACATCACACATTTGCATGAAACACAAGACAAAAGCCAAGTGATTTAACACATATAAGTTGGTATAAAACCAACTTATCAGATTCCTAGCATAGCGAAGTTTCCTTTGTACATGAATGTTTTTATTATAATTATTAAAAATTAATGATTGCTGCAAAATCTACATATATTTGTTAATCAAGACCCTTTTGTGCACGGCTTAAAAGATAGTTTTCAAACAATAAAATTATTAATTTAAATTATGGTGATAAATTTATTGGTGTTTTTTTAAATTGGACACAATAAAATTTAAATATGGGCTTGGTAGAGTAGTGGGCCTAAGTGGTCTTAAACTATATTATGGCTTAATCCAATATATTATTGTTCAACATTAAGATCTTGGGCTTATAATAAGTTCAAAAGTAATAAATAATATAACTTGCATCAAGTTGTTGAGTTATATTGGCAATGATCTAATGTGTGAACAATATGCCACCACGAATAAGTTGTCCTTATTCATGAGTTTGGTAATATTTCTACGAGAAAGTTGCATATTTTAGACCTTCATGGAGGGTGTGATATGTGAAGAGGTAGAAATTATTTCTATTAGATGAGTATTAGATTAAAATAGTGATTAATCACTTAATCATTTTTTTAATCTGTGGGAGCATACTAATATGGTTAGGGAAGAGCGCTTAGTAGCTGCTAATTCCTTTTTTTTATATTAGTTATCAAGTTTCAATTTTCGCAAAGCATTTAGGCTTTATGCCGAAGCGAACTAGATGAACTCCTAATTATCTCAATGCGAGATTTATACACAAGAAAAATACCAAACAAAAAGAAAAATTAGTTTTTGCAAAAGGAACAAATCAAAACTCTACTAATAGAATGGTCAATTAGCATTTCACTCTTGATAGCACTGAGTTGAAATATATACTCTTTGACCACATGTCTCACATATTACTTGTTATTTTTTAAGAAATTAACAATTGTAATTAGTTGTTGAATCTCTCCTATTGTGGATGAAAGATTCAACAATAACCTATTCAAACAGTTGAATGAGTTGCAGAATCTGTCAAATTGTGGATGGAAGATTAAAAAATAACTAATTACACAACTAAATTAGTTGTTGAAACTCTCCAAATTGTGGATGATAGATTCAAGAACAACTAATTATATGATGAGAGATTGAGTAGAGTTTGTGGAATTTTATTGAATTTTTGAGTTGGAAGTAAATAGATACATAAGGAGAAAAGGTTCCAAGTGGGAGAATGTTTTCACAAATTGAAAATTTGACTTGTGTAACCATTGTCTCCATAATGTATTCAATACTTCATGACTTCAATAAAATTTATTTTTTGTTCTTATTATACTTCAACTAATTTTTCTAAAAATGTTTAAGAGGCAAGAAATTGATATTAATTATGGAACAAATTGATTTTGGTTTCTAATTATATGATATTGGATTTTATAATTCCAATATGTATAAAGTTCTCTCATATCTTCTAGAGAGGATAAGAATAATGATTCACTAAAATGACATAACAAGATGAGTCATTTTAGGCGAGATATAAGAATAGCTAGAGAGGGTCTATTGGGACCTACTGGCACAAAACAATCTTGCCTATTAGTGAATATTATTTTGAGAGAGAAATTAATTAATAAACCATTTTCAAAAGGCTAAGTGGGCAATGCTTAATCCATCTTGACATTTGTGGGTCAATACATATAAGGGTTAGACATAATAATTCCTATTACTTCAATAGATGACAAACGTGTTTTTATTGATCTCCCATAATTCTTGAGGTAGAGAATCAGATAGACTTAATCAAAACTGCGAGTATCTATTCAAAGAATTATATACAGAAAATGAATTATTTAAAAAAATAATTTTTATATTTTGCAACAAAATGGTGTGGCAAATAATAAGAATCGATCTTTGCTTGAAATAGTCATTGGCGCTAATAATTTTTGTTAATTTCTTATTAGGGGAGATATACAAATTAAGCAGCTGCCTATGTACTTAACTATGTACCCTTATGATAAGTTTCTTTTATAAATCATGGATCGGCAGAAATTCATATTTGAATAATTTGCGGTCATGAAATATACGTGCTACCTATAACACTTTTCTCATTGAGTATGAGAATTTGTGACTTGAGGTAAGAATTTATCTTTGTTAGATATCTACGCCTCACAAGGTTAAGTGTTTATTTGTAGACAATTAAATGGAAGTGTACCTGATATTGAGTCACTAGATGTGAAATTTCTAGAAAAAGATTTCCCTAACTTATACGAGGTAAAGAATAATTTATAACTCTATGCATTAGAAAGTACTGAAGGGGGTGATTTTATTACTCCAATAGAAATCGAGATAACTAATTCTCGACCTTTCGAAGATAGTGGGAGCATATTTCCATTGAATAGTTCAGTACAAACCAATGAGAGTTCTAAACAATTTCAACCTCAAAGAAGCAAATGAAAAATTTCCCGTCGTCATTTTGAGACTGATGGGGAAAACTTCATGGTTTCTTCTTATGATGAAAATGAGCCAAATAACTTCCATAAGGCTATTTCATCAAAAGTTAGCGAATAATGGATTACTTTAATGGAGTCTATTAAGACTAATCAAGTTTGGAACTTGATTAACTATTCTTTTGGACTAAAGACCATTGGGAATAAGTGATTTCCAAAGTCAAAGGTTAAAGAAGATGGTTCCGTTGAAAGGTTCAAGAATTGTTGAACAGATAACCTTAATTTGGCTCTTGTTACATATTTTGATTTGAAATTTTGTGAAATGAATGTTAAAGATAACATTTCTCATTGGAGAAATTGGGTGAAAGATTCGTAAGAATCTGTTAGTTGACTTTGTTATAGGAGATTGGAAGCGCAAAGTTTGCTAGCTCAATCAATCTTACTATTACAAGAAGTAATCATCCAGATAGTTATATCTAAAACTTCATCGAGCCAATTAAAATTTGGGCTTATGGTGGTTAATAGATATTACCACATGTATCTTAAACATTCTAAAGGAAGTTTCATATATTTCATTATATGTAGACGATATTAAGTAAGCCAAACTAACAAGGAGACGATTGTCACTACTAATAAGTGGTTGCCTTCTAATTTTTGAAATGGAGGACATATGACACTCCTGTGGAAAAATGTGAGTCTATAAGCCTTGAAAATTGCCCTAACACTCTTAAAAGTAATGAGTAAATAAGCTTTGTTCTATATGTGAGTAAAGTGGAGAAATTAGTTTTCTTACTTTGGATACTCATTTGATATCTACAATATGGTTGGATTAGTTAGCCAATACCAAGCAATATCTAATTTAAATTTTTTGAAAAGCTATCAAAACGTATATTTCGCTAATTGGAATATGACTTTAGATTACATGTTATCAAGGTTTGGATTTACGACTTATTAGAAGTACAAACACTGATTAGAGCGATTATCTGGATAAGTGTAAATTAACCTATGTATATATTTTCTTACTTAATGATGATATTATATCATAGATGAGTAAGAAATAAACATATAAATCATTGTCTGTAGAGTAAGCGAAATTAATACCTTGTACATTAGTAGTACAAGAGGTAATGTGTTTGAGAAAGTTCCTTGTGAATCTTGGCATTGTTATAGACTCATTGGATTCTACATTTGTTTATGGTAACAATATAATTACTTTAAACTTTTACCAATGATTCCAAGTATTATAAAAGAACTAAAACACATTTTAATAAGCAGTTGCACAAAAGTAAGTGTTTTTATAGTATATTTTCTATGAACCATATATTTGCTTATCATGTAACTAAACGCACAATAAGGTGATGCATTTTTGTTTATGATAGAGCAGCATGGTTGTATAGAACTTTTGTACTATAAATATTTGTAACAGTTTACAAATATCTTGATTTTAATATAATTGGATGTACATATTTGATTTCTTTTTCAAATTATGTGACATTGATTATAGCATATATATGAATGTATGTTTTTGTAATATACATGGATAGGCTGATTTGCTTACTCACACAAGCAACCTTTTGGCGCTGATGATAGCGAGCAAAAGATGAGACATTAAGTATGTTGCCTTGACGTTGGTCAAGATGAGATCTTATCTAAGACCGCATATAGATAACCTAAAATCTATATATAAGCCTGATTTACAGCCGGATGTAAGATTTTTAAGTGTACTTGGAGTTACACTAGAAGACAAAATAAGTTTCAAGTAAGGTGCTTGATTAGCGACTTGACTAAGATCCGTATGGCATAATACTTATATTCCATAACATGTTGTTTTGTACAACATGTGCTTTGCGACTGTGGATGGAGGTGAGTGAATGAGTCCCTGCTTCCTTACCGTGTGAGTCTTAGAGGATATTAAATGTCCTTATTAGAAATACTCTTTGTGACTTTAGACTGTATTATGAAATTTAAAGTTAGTGTTTGCTACTTTAGCATGACTACCAATGGTCATGGTTAATTCGGCCGGATAGGGCATGTTTGGGAAAGAAGCTAATTTTAAGTCGAATGATATTAGGGCAAAGGAAGACTATTTGGATTATATCATTACACTATACTCATTCGTCGACAGGTTATGGCCCTTTTTAGTAAGTGATATAATTATGAGTGTAATGTAGATAATAGAGGCACAAGTATGCTCTTTGAGGGATTAGAGATACTTGACCAGATATAATCAAATAAGTCTGGGGTATATTGAGTCACGACAGTCTTCTCTATTTTTAGTGGTTGATGTCTCTATACTGGCCTTAAATGATTTCTAGTATAAAGCTCCCAAAAACAGGTGAACTCAGCGGTCGCACCAATTATTTATAAGTATGGACATATATAATGAGTAAGTTGAGGAATAAAGTAAGAAACGTTTTTCCATCATGTGCGAGAGGGAGATGTTGGCATATGGGATAAATACGCCCATGATAGTCTGACATTATCTCAAAGTATGAGATAAAGTTATATGCGTTTGGTACGTATATCAGATACTGATAAAGATAAGAAGGCTATCTCTATCTTGAAGCTTTCTTGTAGCTCAAGGATAGGAGTCTATTTATCTTTATATACAGAGAATATCAGACTAAGAAAAACAACGATAGAATATTGTTATACGTATTTTCCTCCTCAGTATTCTGGTTCTATATTTTGTATCTAATTGGTGGATCACAATAGATCCTCGAGTAGTTTCTATTACCGGGAGTTCTTTTTCTATCAGAGATGAATTCCATACGTGGCATGGAGTAGAACAAGATAGATAAGTGAATTCCATACGTGGAGTAGAACAAGATCCCAGCTTCCGCTCTTCCCGGTCAATTTCCTGGAAAACCTTCAACTTACATAAAATCATATATCCGATCAAGCTGGTGTACCGGGTCTACGTATATGATGAAAGCTCGGTGGACATCTTATACATTAATGCGTTTGAACAGCTGGAGCTGGATCCCAAATACCTCCGACGGATCCCAACTCTGTTGGTCGGATTTTCTGGGGAGGTTATTCAACCTATGGGGATTGTGACATTACCGGTTACAATAGGGGAATATCCGAAGAGCCGAACAGTATACACATATTTTGCCGTGTTGAATTCACATTCTCCCTACAATGTGATAATAGGGAAACCCACGATGGTGAAATTGAAGGCGATATGGTCACCTTATCATCTGGTGATGAAATTCCCCACTGAAACAGGAATAGCCACCATACGGGGAGATCAAGAAGCTGCTAGGAGATGTTATATGGTGGCCATGAGGGGAAAAAGTCAACCTATCTGGGACATTCATGTGAACTGTGTGCAAGGAGAAGCTGAAACTAAGGGCCCGATGAAAGTACGGGAACAGCATCCAGTAAAAAGTGTGGACTTCGATTTTAATGATGAAGAGATACTGAGGATCTCAATTGATTGTGCAAGGCCCGAAAGGACAATTCAGTTCGGTAAGAATATCTCTGATCGAGTTCAAAGAGGTCTGTTGGAACTTCTCAAGGAATACAGGGATATATTTGCTTGGGACCCAAAGGAGATAGGTGGAGTTTCTCCCGAGCTGATAACCCATTCGCTGAATATTCACGAGGATGTTAAGCTAGTGCAATAGAAAAAAAGGAGTTTTGCACCTAAGCGAAAGCAGGTCATTCAACAGGAGGTGAGGAAACTGTTGGAAGTCGGAATCCTTGGAGAAGTCAAATATTGACCTGGATAGCAAATTCGGTGATGGTCAAGAAGGTTGGTGGCGGATGGAGGATGTGCATCGATTTCACAGATTTAAATCGAGCTTGCCCAAAAGTTTGCTACCCTCTGCCATCCATCGATCAGATCATCAATGCCATAATTGGGTTCGGAATGTTAAGTTTTTTGGACGCATATAAAGGATATCACCAAATCCCAATGAACCCAGTGGACGCTAAAAAAACCGCATTTGTGACCGCCAAGGGATTTTCTACTATAAGAAAATGCCATTCGGGCTGAAAAATGTCGGGGCCACGTATCAGCACCTGGTGAACCAAATCTTCCAAGAACAGATAGGCCGGAATTTGGAGGTTTACATAGATGACATGGTGGTCAAAAGTAAGGTAGAAGGGAGTATGCTGGACGATTTGAGGGAAACATTCACGACGCTTCGACAGGTCGGTCTAAAATTAAATCCAGAGAAGTGTGTGTTTGGAGTTAGTTCTGGAAAGTTTCTGGGATTTATTGTGTCAAAAAGGGGAATTGAAGCTAATCCCAAGAAGTTGGAAGCTATGATAGCCATGGAAGCCTCAAAGAACATAAAGGAAGTACAGAAGTTGACCGGGTGTATGACAGCTCTAAACAGATTTTTATCCCGAGCAGCCGAGAGGGGTCTACCATTCTTTAAGCTTCTGAAATCTGCAAAGAATTTCAAATGGGATGACAAAAGTCAACAGTGTTTTGAAGCTCTGAAAGAACACCTGAAGCAGTTGCCCACGTTATCCGTCCTAACACCCGGTAAGCCATTATTTCTGTATTTAGCTGTGTCAGAACTCAAGCTCCAGTGCAGTCCTTGTACGGGAAGACGAAGGGGTACAAAACCCGTATACTTGCGTAAGTAAAGGAGCAGAGCAAAGGTACCCAAAATTCGAAAAAATTGATAATGTCCTTAGTATTCGCAGCTCAGAGATTGAGGCCGTATTTTCAAGCACATCCAATTTGTGTTCTAACTGATCAGCCTGTTAAACAGATAATGTACCGACCAGAGACTTCCTGAACGGCTGACCAAATAGGCTGTTGAGCTTGGAGATACGATACAGCTTCAAACCACGAACTGCAATAAAAAGGCCAAGCTCTAGCTGATTTTATCGCAAAAAATGTTGAGGGAAATAAAGAGGAGGTAGAAGCACCCATGGCAAAAGCAATTCAACCAGGTCCAGACAAAGAATGGCAATTGTTTGTCGATAGAGCTTCAGCCGAGAAGGAGCAGGAGTCGGATTAGTGTTAATCAGTCCTCACTACAAGAAAAAAGGTAATTAGCGAGGAAAGAAAATGGTTGCCTAGAACATAGAAAATACTCGCTAAAAGTATAGAAGTGACGAAATTTTCCTCGCTAACTAGTTTTCTAGCTAGTTTAGCGTCGCAAAAGGTTATGGCGAGAAACCAAAAGGCAATCCTCACTAAAAATGTCAACATTTAGCGAGAAATAGGTTTCTCGGCAAATTTTTAGGTTTTAGCGTTTAATTTTTCCTTACTATTACTTTTGTAATTTCTCGCTAAAGTTGAGAAACCTCGCAGATGGTCTATAGTGTTAACGAGGAAAGAAGGTTTCCTTACCAAAAGTATGAAAAGACAGTTATGCCCTTCCTAGCAAAATGTGAACAAATGCTCGCTAAATGTTGAATTTAGTAGGTAAACCTTTTGTCGCTAAAAATTGAAGTGAACATAAAGTATCCTCGTTAAATATATATTATTCCTTGCTAAAAAGGTCATTTAATGAGAAAAAAATCGTTGCTAGTGATTTGATTTTACCTTGTTGATTGTAATAGTGGTGATGATGCAATTTTCCTCTAAAACATACAATAGTAGGAGAATTGCCCTTGCTAAATGCCGTGTTTTAGTGACGATATTTCTCAGTAATTGTTGGAAGTCGTGAAGTCGCCATAACAATGTTAGCGAGAAAGTTAATAGCCAAAATGAAGTAATAAACAAAAAAATAGCTAATGCACTTGATTCAATAATTAACACAGTTACAAAATTTAGATTCTTCAATCATATAAAACAACTTAAATTAAGAAAACACTAATATTATTTACATGTAAAGTGTAAAAGAAAAAAAAAATCCAACTACTAGTTCATGGAATCTAAATGTTTCCTTGGTCTTGAAAGATGCCTCACGAAATTCATGTACTTCACCTTTTTTTTTGCCATTTGACTGCACTGCAAAAGAAATAGAGAATAATAATTCAAGAAGTCATATTTAAAAAGATGAATAATTTTCAATATTAAATGTAATGGAAGTAGAGAGAAACTTAAAAATAGCAGGTTGAAATAAGCACCCATTTTTAGGATATGAAATAACGACTATAAGAAAGCAACAAAGGCACAAAATTATATCTCTGTAACTCTGGAGCTAGAGCATGTCATGCCTTTATAGGATTCTCCACTAGGATCACCACCAGTTGAGCTCTATTTAGTTAGCATGGGTGAAAAATTCAAACTCTTATACAAGTTAATAAGAATTCAAACTCTTCCTTGGTCTTTCACAAGTGTATCAACAATTAAAAGATCTTTTTTTCGCATAGGTATCAAAAACCAAAAGACATAACCAAATATTAATAAAACAAGAACCATTATAGAGGGATGTTGTCTACAACACAATCAAACAAACAACACATTCCCTTATTAACAAAACCATAATGTCCATTTAGTTTAGCAACACATAAATAAGCTAAGTAACTACAACCTTGTTTAGAATTACTTTCTAGTGTAACATCAAGTATCAAAATGCTTGTCTTTTCTTTCTCCATAACTATCAACATTCAAATAAAAATCACAATTTGACATCCCAAATGATAGTAACTTGTATTAGCTTCAAAACAAAGCTAAAAACAACTCAACAAATACTCCATCCAACAATTAAGAAAATCATCTCAACTGATCATTATTCAAAGAGTTCTTTTACTAGTAAATTATGCTCAAACTTAGAAAAGGTTACATTACCTAAAAGTCCACAGACAAATCCAAATAGCAAGGGAGAACTCAAAAGAAGGAAAAGGAAAATGAAAGAAGATACCAAGATTTTCAATCTAACTCTCTTATCTCTAACACAAAATAAACACTAACACATAATTTATGACAAACATTTTTTGGCACATATATTTAAAGCTAAACTTTTCCATTCTACTTGCCAATCCATATAAATTCATAAGGTAAAACAACAATCTAGATGAGGCAAAATTACACTTAGATTAAAAATATAACACTTTAAAATAGGTAGCACAACACAAGTTCAGAAGTACTTAGATGTAAAGAAGAAACATCATGATCAAAAGCTCCAACATTGGGAAAAGGAAAAAAGGTAACTTGATGAATTCTGTGAAAAAACAAAAAAAAAGTTTAAAAATAGTGCAATATAGCACCAATCATACTCTTTGAAGTAAGCAATTTAAACTAATATGAAGCACATATAAAATATTCTTTTGACATTAGTTATTGAAACATGCAAAAGAATAATTGTAGTATCAATTCCTAGATGCATTCTTCCAACCATGATACAAGTAATGATCACCACTTCACAAAATTTTGAAAATAGAAAAGATAGTAAAGAGCAAAGTTTAAAGTTAAATCCAATATACTCACAACAATGCCCATAATAATACTTACCCAACTTGTCTAAAATTATTGTAACATCAAATGCCGTACTCTTTGACACTGCACCCACCCTTGATTTTCCAATGGTTAGATTCACTAACATCTGTAAGAAATTATTAAAAAATTAGTGCCATTGTTGGGTAGTCTAACATAAGACAATATGGCCATAGTGTTACTATCAGACTTCATAGATTCAGTCAAATAGTTAGGTTCATAGTTTGCAATTATTTGCGGATTTACCAAGCATCCATTTTTACATGAAATTGAACTTCTAAATGAGGCAAAGCAATTGCAACACCATTTTGATCCTTTGTTTCACTTTACAAATGGGGATACCACATTGTTCGTAAGTACATATCTACTGTATAGGTGATATTTTGACAAAGAATAGCTTATCTATTTTAACTGTATAAAGCTCACTTATGATCATTAAATACGATAGGAGAGTTGTACTAAAAATATATTTGACAAATTATTTTAACACTAATATAATGGACAATTTCAAATCAAAGAATAACTAGGCATAATTTAATTTATATAGAAGAACAGAGAATCCTAAACACAAGCTTTTAGCATTACTAATTGCCCACTGTTTTGATTGGTGTCATTATTTCAACTTGTATTCTTTTGCTATCGAAAAACTTATTTGAATTGGTCTAGATTCTCAACTCTACAATGATCTAAAATGTTAGTTACTATACCCTTTTATACATAAGAACATATGAATCAAATTAGACATATGCAACAACTATTTCCTAAAATAAATAAAAAAGAAAAAATTTTACTTCATAATGAGAACTTCATTAGTAAGGCCACATGTGAAAATGTTTCCAAGAAGTACATAATGTTAGTTGAGTTGAAGCATTATACCCTAGGTGTTCCATTAGTTCTGTTGGAGCAAAACGATATTTGAGATGATAAGTAATTCCTTCATTGATAATTCTATCACATTTCGAATTACAACAACACAAGAAGGAGATCTAAGAAAAATGATTAGACCACCTACTTACATCAAATATAGTTCTAAAACAATGCAGAATTTGAAATCAATTTTCAATTTCTATTGAAATCTCTCCAAACTGCAGCATATAAGATATGGTATTTTTTTTGAGAAATAATGACAGTTTTATAATTAATTAATGTGCAGGCATGCAGCATGTTCATATCAGATGCAAATTCTCACAGCATGTACACCTTCAGGCACCAAAACCAAGCAGATATAGGTATACAACATGTGCACCAACAATTCATAGTAACCCAATCATTAAGGTATACTCCTACCATCAGCGGCAAGAGATGAAATACAATCAAATCAAACAACCACACAGCGGTTTGTTCATAGCAGTTGAAAACAGCAATTATAATTAAAGGACTCTGCCATAACATCAGCAGGCAGAGTGGAAAGCAAATTGATATCAGAGAAAGGCAAATTGTCCTAACATCAGCAGACAATGGCCTTGCACTACCTTCTTAACACTCTTTTAAAATATGGGAGCCCCATTTTATCATATTTCAGCACTGTTTTGCAGATCTCCGGTAAGATTCTTGAATTTGTGGGAGCAAATTCTGCTAGACTTCTGGCAGCTCTATTTTCTTCCTTCTTAATCTTTATACAATAAGCGAGAAAAACAGAATTCAATGAGAAAGAAAAAGAAAGAAGAAAGAAGGGAAGTGCTGCTCTGTTGGTACTCTGACTGTGATGTCTCCTGTTTTGATTGAAGTAGTTTTGAAGTGTTTTGCTGATTGTTATTGACATTGAACTTTCTGTTGTTTGGAGTTTTGTCATGGCTAAGAATATGTGCTATGCTTTAATTGATGCAGTGGTACATGCCCTGCTATTGTCTTGTTTTGGGATGATTTTGAGGTTCTTTGGTTCTATGCGCTGAGGTTCTCACTGGGAAGCCTTTTGGGGATCTGACTGAAATGGACGTGAATGGAATGTGGAGATCTTATGAATGAGATGTGGCACTAATTCGTTTGGTGGACTTAACTGTGCTGAAATGCTTGATTAATTCTTATCTCATGTTAAACATTAGAACTGGGTTTCCTTAGTGTTGGTGGTCTTGGAATATGCTGATTCTGTTTATTATTTGTATTGAAGTTAGGTGCTTGGTGTGAATTGATGTGTTGAACTGCTGGGATATGTTGAGTTATTTTGATAATCTCTGTAGTGATAAGGGAAGCATGATATTGAGGCCTGTTTGTGGTTGTGGTGTGTTGTGATATAGATTAGAATGTATGGATTACAATTAGGTCGATCTTGTTCTGACTATTGAGTGTTGTAAATGCTTGGACATTGTGGGTGCTGAATGGTTTGATGGAGTTTTGTTGACTAGGATTACTGTGATGGAAATACATGGCGGGTTTGAGAACGTCAGTTTGCTTGCAGTTGGTTTGAGGTTCTACAGTTGCACCTTACTTTGTGCTACAACCATTTCCTTAGCTGAGGGAAGGTTCCAACAAATCTTGGATTTTGGAAATGCCCCTTCATGGTACATTGTGTACATTTGGTAGCTAGGAATGTGCACAGCACACATTGCCACATTCTTGAACTGATACAGAAGATTCGGCAGAGATTGCATGGCTGATTTAGAAGGACTTTCATAAGAATGATCATTTAGCTAGATATACTTCACATATTCAACAATGTGGGCAATAGAACACCCCTACCTATATCAGTGTAGGGTGTCATCTATTGCCTTTCTTAAGCTTGAAACATCCATGTAATGGGGTAGTACCCCAAATTTATGATTTTGTTGCCTTTTGTTTGTAACGGTGTGTTCGGGAATATCCGACACCGTCTTTTGTCTAATATATATAGCTAGTTTCAAAAAAAAAAATAAAAAATAAAAAAAATAAAAAAAAAAAAATAAATAAAATAAAAGCTTTGAAGTGCTGAGAGCTTGAGTTTGTTCCTTCAATTGGGCACATCTCCAATCTTCATATATGTTACTAGCATAAAAAACAGACTTCAATGGATCAATTAAATCATACTTGATTTTTTTCTAATGATTAAGTTCCAAACAAGGATGTCTAGTTTAGTTACACAAAATCACTAATTAATAAAAAAGAAGAGTGATTAGAATGAATAAAACAATCTATAGAAACAATGAATTTATCAAAAGAACCAATAAAGCACACAAGTTTAGCCTTATTTTTCATTTTCGGTTAAGCTGAATAAGATACAGTTAGGAAAAGAAATTTGCTTCATAAAAGTAAAAAAAAAAACTGAATAAAGTTTGCTTGAAATCATTACAACATTTAAAAGCATCATTTACTGGTTCATTTTATCTAAATCCTCTAAAAACCATTCACTAGTTTACAATCTCCCTTTAGATTATTGGTCTATTATTTTGCTATTCTTTTTTATAATGAGTGTCAAAACTATATCTAAAACCAAATAATACCACATTGTCCAAGGAGTTGAAAAAGATGAAAAAGTCAGAACATTTGGAATCAGGAATCACATATCCAACTAAGTTCTTTGTCAAAATTCTATTTTAGCCAAAATGGGGACCGAAATTGAAATCTAATGCTAAAACCGCATGTCAAAGAGGTGTTCATAATATCATCCATTAAAACAAGCACACAAGTTTATAAAAAGAAAGATAGATTACTTAATTTTCAAAAAGAAAATGCAAATATGAAATTTAGATTGAAATACTTACTCTTTGGTTGCAATCAACAAAGTAAGCGAAGACTGTCGACTGAATTTAGTCATGCTTTTACCATATCTAACACAGAAAATGGGTCTTCAAGTATATTGACAAATGACAGTAGTCGTTAGCAGTAAAATATATCATAACCGCTCAAAACAATATGGTTGACAGAGGCAATCAATTGCGTGCATCAGCTTTCTCCGGGGGCCAACAGCATCTGCACCCATATCCTTAAGCTTCTTCATTGATAGATTCGCCAATTGGAATTTATTTACATTCCTCTGCTGAAATATTTTTACAAACGTTGAAGGCCCAACGATACCAACCAACTGTTCAAACCCCCAGCTCTTTGAAGTTTCTTCTCAATATTAAAAGCCCTCATCCTTTACTGAACTTTTTGTCGGAGCCGAAGGTTCTTTGAGAATCTTTTCGCCGGCAAAAAGATCTCCCGATATGCAAACACAAGAAGAAGAAGTATCGGACTATCAGTGGGGGTTACTAGTTCTTGGTGAGCTTATTGTCATAGCCGAAGATGTTAGAAATGGGTGAATGTGTGGCTATTGGAGAGAGAAATAGGGGATTGTTTGATTGAAGAAATTCTTGAGGGAAAAGGAAATCGAGAGGAGATCTAAGAAATTCTTGGTGGCAAATCTAGAAATGGCATGAGATGTAGAGATTAGTAAAGGGGAGTCAGTGTTTGGGGTAGAATTTGGGGGCTTAGAGAGAATGAAGAGGAGGAGGCTGCGGATGAAATTTGGTGAAGTGTGGGAGACCGAGTGTGGTGAAAAAATGAGGGAAGGCTTCCCACCATATTTTTCCCCTCCCTTTTTTTCAGCCAAATGTTTTAATATTCGATATCCCGCTCGAATAAGAAGATTAAACGATGTCGTTAGCCATTTTACATCAAAATTTTTGTATTTTCATAATTTTTTCCAATTTGATGTATTAGATATTTATGTGTAAATTAATTAATTTATACCTTTAAATAAATTTTTAGAAATAATTAAATGTTCATTATCTTTTTTTTAAACAAGAGTTCCAAACTTATTCTAAAATTATATTCAAAAATAAATGTGATTTAATAAAAAATTGTATTATGAAATATGTTATTAAAATAGAATGATTAATTTGAACTAGTAATGAAAATAAATATTGGTATTCAAATCACTTATTCATCTAGACCCAATTGACAAATTTTTAAATCTTACAAAGCCAATAGGATAATGAATGTTTCCACCTTTAAAATATTTCCATGTAAAATAGGTTCATATTGAAATCAAGCATTAGAACATAATTCTACGTAAAATATGTTTGTATTAAAACAACACATTAAAAAGGAGTTTATTGAAATAATTATATATTTTAGGAACCATAATAGAATAATTAACCAACCTATATATAGTGGGTTAGCCAATAAAGGATCTATCATGCACTCATTTATTATAATTACGCATGTACGTAGTTAGAGTGGAATTGCATATTTAATTGTTGTTATAGGTGATGACGTGATTGGAATTCCGATTAATGCAAACTCTATTCATTCAGTGAATGTATGAAGTATCAATATTTGAAATAAAAAGTTATACATAAAAAAATAAACATGCGTGCAAGTATGTCGCATTTATGAATCCGTTTTACAGAATAATACCTCTTATTTCTATTATTATTTCTCTCTCCCTTCACTCTAATCGTCTTACTTTCTTCCCAAAATATTTATTTTAGCATGGAGTTTTACCAATACAAAATCAAGTTCTAACAGGATCTCTTAGGTCATTTCCAACCTCCAAGTTCGGTGTTATTTTTTCAAAAGACAATATTACTTAATATATAGTTATTTTTTTAAAAGACAAATATTTAATTTGTGAATATGTTCCATAATGTGTTATTCAGTACTTTTTATAATCTACAAATTCATAAGTTGGAGCTAGAATTTCATAGGGATTAAATTTTGATCTTAGGGTATCATAGAATACAACAACAATAACTAAACATTTATTTCACTATATGAGGCTTAGGTTTTCATAGAATAAATAATAAAATTTAAGAGAATGTAAAGATTAAATTGAAAGTAAAGCTATTTTGAAATTTAATTGAAGAATCCAATTACACATAATTTGAAAAGGGTCAAGTTAGAATAACTAATTATCCATAATCTCGAGTCTCATATTTTATTTTATATTTTTTTTTGCAATTTTTCCATTTGATTTAAGAAATTTTATAATTTAGGGTTAAATTGAAATAACAAAGACTATAATCTAAGGGTTAAATTGAAATAACAAAACCCATGATTAAAGTAATTTTATAATATTGAATGTCATAAATTTGCTATTTGATTTAAGTAATTTTTAAATTTAAGGGCAAATTTTGAATAACAAAGTCCATAATTTGATTAATTGTCCTTTGATTTAACTAAATTTAAAATTTAATTGTCAAATTAGAATAATAAAACCCATTTGATTTTAAGTAGGAAAAAGGGAAGGTCCACCAAATCATTGATTTTTAAAATTTAAGGGTCAAATTGGAATAACAAAGAATATACTTTAAATAATTGCAATTTGACTTAACTAATTTTAAAATTTAAGAGAAAATTTGTATAAAAGCCCATAATTTAATTAATTTAAAATTTTAAAGGTTAAATTGGAATAACAAAACCTTCATTTTAAATAATTTCCATTTGATTTAACTAATTTTAAAATTTAAGAGTCAAATAAGAATAATAAAGCTCATAATTTAATTAATTTAAAATATTTTAATAAAACCCATAATTTAATTAATTTTTTTTGTAGAGCAGGAGAATCAAACACAAAACCTCAAGCATAAAAAACTTAAACTTTGCCACTTTATCATCCAATAGTAATTAACAATAAAAGAAAAATTTTAACAGTCAAATAAAAAAATAACAAACTCCACTAGGTTTTGAAGGGCAAGAGAATTGAACACATAACCTTGGAGATAAAAGGAGCTAAACTTCACCAATTCTATCATTGTAAACTTGATAGGAAATATGATAAATTTTAATTTTAAAAGTGAAATAATTAGTTAAATCAATTTGATTGGCATGTATGCAATAAAGATTTATAGTATTTAGGTAAACAATTTGAATAGTATTATATAATAGATTTTAAAAGAATAAATTACAAAATAAAAGAAATGAGGATAAAAAAGAAAAGAAAACGACAAATCAAAAGGAATATTTTATTGCACTATTTACTACTTTAGCGACAATATTTAGTTTCATCACCATTTATTTCATTGCTATTTTATGATTTAAAGGTTTTGCAAGAAACTTATGCTCTCGCTAAAAGAAAGTTTTATTTAAGCGAGGAATGTAGAGTTTTGTTTTATTCTATTTAGTGAGGATTATATTTTTTCCTCGCGAATGAAAGGAAAAAATTGTCGCTAATATAGAGTTAAAATGGTGGGAGTTTCCCGCCAAACCAATTGCGATGAAACCTGGTGAGGAAAAAAAATTTCCTCGCCAATTATGCAACACTCCTGGATAAACAGTACATTTTTTTTATTTCTCACTAATTGATATTTTTTGCGAGAAAAGCAAAATTTTCTCACTAACATTTCTTGGCTAATGAACATTTTTGTTGTAGTGCCTGAAGGTAATGAGTTAGCATATGCTTTGAAATTTGAATTTATTGCTTCTAACAATGAGTCAGAATATGAGGCATTAATCACCGGGCTGAAGCTAGCATTGTCAGTAGGAGCTCAACATGTAAGAGCTCACAGTGATTCCCAGTTGGTAGTTGAACAGCTGTCTGGGAGGTATGCTACTAAGGATGTAACGATGAGGAAATACCTGGATTTGGTACAAAACTTGGTGAGAAATTTCGAAAGTTTCAATATCCAGAAAATACCCCGATCTCAAAACAGAAGAGCCGATGCTTTGAGTAAGCTCGCTTCCTCTACTTCTTCACATTTAAATAAGCAAGTGTTGGTTGAGACGCTTCCAGAACAGAGTTTTTTGACAATAAAGGTGATGAATATAGAATGTACTGACAATTGGATGACCCCGATATATAACTTTTTAAGGTCGGGGAATCTACAGAAAGATAAGTCAGCAGCTCGGCGAGTCCGCATGCGTGCTGCTCGGTATGTGTTAGAAGATGGGGTCTTGTATAAGAAAGGATACTTGAAGCCGCTGTTGAGATGTGTAGATCCCGAACAAGCTCAGTATGTGCTTTATGAGATCCATGAGGGGATATGCGGTTCACATGTCAGATCAAGAATGCTAGCAAAGAAAGTGTTGCTACTCGGCTATTTCTGACCCACTATGTTTGAGGACGCCGCTCAAGTAGTAAGGACATGCGAGAAATGCCAGAAATATGCTGTGATAGCTCGCACTCCCTAGGTTCCCTTACAATCTTCTACGTCCGCTCGGCTATTTTATCAATGGGGGGTGGATATTCTCGGGCCTTTTCCAGAAGCCCGAGGTCGATGCAAACACCTCATCGTAGCACTTGATTATTTTACCAAATGGGTGGAGGCGGAGCCTTTAGTTCTCATTTCGGGAAAAAATGTAATAAGATTTTTTTGGAAAAATATCATTTGCCGATATGGAATTCCAGGGGTGGTGGTTTCAGATAATGGAAGGCAGTTCGCTGAAGAACCATTTATGTCATGGTGTCATTCACTCGGGATTAAACAAAAGTTCACTTCGGTGGCATATCCTCAGACCAATGTTCAAGCAGAGGTGACCAACCGGATAATCTTGCAAGGTTTCAATACATGTCTGGGGCGCTCTAGTGGAGATTGGGTTGAAAATTTGCCAATGTTGTTGTGGTCATATTGAACCACGCCAAGAACTGCCACTGGAGAGACTTCTTATAATCTCACGTATGGTACCGAGGCGGTTCTTCCTCCAGAAATAGGTTTGCCCCCGCTCTCGGACTTTACTTTTTAGAGAAGAAAATAATCAGGTCGAGCTCCAGGTGAATCTTGATCAACTGGAAGAAAGAAGGATACGAGCTCAGCTAAAAGATGCAAAGTTAAAGAAGGGGCAGCTCGGTTTTATAACAGCAGGGTGAAGACCAAGTATCATAAAGTTGGCGACCTGGTATTGAGAAAAGTATAAGCTAGCCGAGTTGGAAAATCCGGGAAGCTTGATCCCTTATGGGAAGGGCCTTACCGAGTAGAAGAATTATCTTCAACTGGTTATTGCAGACTTTCCCTGTTGGACGGATCAGTTATTCCAAGAACTTAGAACTTCCAAAATTTGAGGAAGTATTATTAGCTAGGAGTTTTCTTTCTGTTTGAGTTTTTGATCAGCAATGTAATAAAAACGAATTAGTTTGAATAAAAATTATTCGTTGATAATTAATCCCGGGAAAAAAAGATCTCTGTCGAAAAACTTTCGTTGGCCAGGTTTTAAATTAATGGGCGCACGGGAGAACCAAGCCATAGACTTTTTAGAGCAATGCAAATCTCTAGAAAAAAGCTGATACAATAAAACAGCCCCAGGCCGAGAAAGAAGGACTCTAGGGAAAGAGATAACGAATCCTGGAGATAAAATCTCTAGAAAGAACTACATTAACCTTAGAAAAACATCAAAATCTCAAAATTTAACGGTAGCGATAAAACAAAAGCTAAGTGGAAAATAAAAGTAGAGGGAAATAAAATTCTTAGAGCACGACGAGAGTCTTTAAAGACCGGCTTTCCATCGTCTTATGTTCTCCAGGGCTTCGGAGGAATCCACTTCGGGTAGCCTAACAAAGATCATGAGTTGGAAGGATAAACTGGTTCCACAAAAAATCCGAGCCGCCTTCCAATTCAACTCCTTAACAGTTCAAACAGATTTTGGCTTCCGCCTCAGGCATTAAAATCCCAATTTTCCTCCAAACTCTTGTCTGCAATGTAACTCCTTCTTGAAGAGTCTTCACTTGCTTCGCTGTACTCCAAAATGGAGCAGCTTGAATATTAAGCTTTGCCATAAGCTGATCAAAATCATTCGATTTCAGAAAATTTGCCACCATTTGGCCAGAACTACTTCCCTTGTGGAAATTGTATCTTCGTTCCATATTGTATACTGTTTCTCCCAGGTCAGGATGGACGAGCTATGTTTTTGAACTCTGGAGCGGAGTTTTCTGACTCTTTTTGCTATGGTCCCAGATTAGCCTAGACGTGAATAACTCCTGTGTGACACGGATTCCGTCTCTTATTGTTTGCGGGCATTTTCTTTCCAAGAGTGGGATTCTGCCTTCTAGGTCGGTGACTTTTTTCTCTCACTTCTCAACTCGGATTTGAAGGTTCGATGAATATTCCGCTGCACGGATAACTTCCACGGCTCTGTTGGACAAGGCTGCATTCTGTAAAAAAAAAGAGTGAGTTCAAAGATTACGCAGAAGGGGAAAGGAAGTAAAGTAAGCATCGTCAGCTATACCTGAGCAGCGGATAAAGCCAAGACGGTTGATTAATTCCTTATTATTTAATTACCTCAGTGAATCCTGGTCAGCGAGGAAGGATGCTTTGACTCAACCATTGGTGGGGCCAAAGTTGGTGGTGGGTAAGTAATCGAGAGTTGCGATTGAATACTCCAATTCGGGCAAAACCTATCCCCGGATGAAAACCTGGCACATACGAGAGTAGAACAGTAGCAGGATTGAGATGAGATAAGAATCCGAACTCTGCATGTTCGAAAAATCGAAAGGGAGTATGGAAATAGTTGAGAAGATGTAGCAGGCTTCTTGCTGGGCTGCTTATCCGAGCCGGTGGAGGGCGATAGATTTCTCTTGGAACCTTGTGTTCTCCTCTCTAATAGCAGTGGAGGTAAACCTAAGGTGGTAACCTTTGTGATATCAGAAGAAGCTGGATCTACTGGTGGAGGTGGTACCTCTGTAGAAGGAATCGCAACATACGCAAAAGTATCTTGACTAGATTGACTCGAAGAAGAAGCTGTGGGAGCAGTTTTCTGAAATCCCGTCCTGATTAACTGACTGAGGTCCATTACTGTAGCAAGAAACAACATCAGAATAGGAAAATATCAAAATAAAACCCTCAAAATAGTATAAAAGAGAAGTACACGTTCAACTCCGTGTCTATCTTTGGAGCCCTTATATTTAGGACCGAGAACGGCGGAACTTAACCCGCCTTGAATCAAAATTCTCTCAGATAATCTGGAAACATCGAAGGTAACCCCTAAAGTTTCTATTGTTTTCTCCCCCCCACATCATAAATTTTTTTGGGTTTTCAATCAGTTATGCAATTGGTGATTTTCCATGGTCGATTTTGACCGATAAATTCCGTACTCATGAAAAGGAATCACTCTTTCCAGTGATGGATAGAGCTCGGGAAGTTTTGTAAGAGCGATACCCTATTGGCACGTCGGTTAAAATAAAACCATCCCATTTCATTGGGAACTGTTTTTAAAGAGAAAAAACGCCTAAAGAGAGGAAGGCTGATAGCAACTCTAGAGTGTCGGCAGACTAGTTCAAAGCATATGACAGTCCTAATCGAATTTGGGGTAAGTTAGCTTAAACTAACCTTATAATGATCTAAGACACCTAAGAGCAAGCCAGTAATGGGTAGTCGAAGACCGGCCTGAAACTGATGATCATAAAGTGCTACATGACCTTGTAGGGGGTATCTAGCTCGGTCATCTTTGGATGGGACTTGGACAGTAATATGCTCCGGGATGAAATACTTTTTCAGTATAAGATTAACACTTTTTCTGTTCAAGGTAGAGGAGATGGAATTAGCAAGAATATCCTCAATGATATTTTCTACATCATCACTAGTTTGCTCGGGAATTTCCACCTCGGTAGATTCTGCGATATTACTAATTTGAGGGTTAGCATTGCGAGATTGCCAAGGGACCTCCTAAGTGGAATTTCTACTGCGGGGGAAACTAAAGAGCCACTGTTAGCAGGAGGTGAAACGCTATGAGCGGATGGTGAAAAATTCTTGTCACCTATTGATTCTAGGCTAATTTTTACGGACTGAGTGCGGGAAGCAGAGGGTTCTACATAACTGACAGAATTGATAGGTTCCGATGAGTTAGAATGTTCGTCGAAAGACATACCTGATGAAAGATGAAACCTTGAAAGAATTCTGAAAATGATGAAGAAAAGCTAAGCAATCGATCCAATTTATACGGAAAGAGATAAGGGAGTTATCATTATCAGCTGTTTGAAAGTAAGCTTTAAGCTTGAAGAAGATACAGTAGAGATATAAATTAGTTTGAATTTAAATTGAAGAAGAGCAATCTTAAATAGTTTGAAGCCTGCACCATACAACGTATCCGTTAGAGAATAAACGGTCAATTTGAATGAAAACTACGTGCAAGGATTTATGATCAAACGTTATCCTTTTCAAGTATCAAGTTGCTTTTTTCTGATATCGAAGCATCTTTTCTGTGTCGAAGCATCATTTTTATGGTGAGCGGATCAAAGGAGATTAGCTCGGGAATATTTGGAAGTTATTGTCACAGTCGGGATAAAAATATTTTATACCGACTTGAGGAGGTATTGATATAACTCTATTCAAATATTTCCTAATTTGGAGGAATCAGTTAAGCCCGACAATAAAAAATTAGCATGCCTCAAGGAATAAAAGTGGGAAGTTGTTTAACGGTATATAATGATATTTTATATACGTGAATTATATAGAAAGGGAGATTCATTCAATTACTGACTTAAGCATCGGAGTGAACTCCCGGGGGATTCACCTCGGGCTTTACTCTAATGATATTCTTTTTACATGAGAGTTAGTAATTATTCCTTGGAGCTTTGGTGGCTGCTGCTCGGTGAATCCAATTTTCCCGGGGGTGCAGATTTGGGTCTTCATCAATATATATATTAATTGATGGTAGAGTTAATTACTATGCAGAAATAATTTTTTTAACAATTTAATAAGAAAATGACTTTTTAATAGAATTTTTTGAAAAGTTTGGTTCATCTTACCTTGGCCAAAGCTATAAACAACTTGTACTTTAATCAGTAAAATCCTCCAATTGAATGGGAAATGAGTTGTGTAATGTTTACAATTTGATGAAATTTGAGATGAATAAGAAGTTTTCTGGCTAATCGTGTGGTGGCCTAGGGTTCCAATGGATGAATGTACAGATTAGATGCTTACATTCGGTGCAATAAACATAATCCTTGAAGGAATGATTCATATCTTGCTTTGTTTGAGAATGTTAGTAAGTTTCATGTGTTCACTCTGGAATTTATAAATTGAACTTGAACTGCTGCCGTCATACTGAGTATGAGTTTAATGCATATTTTCTTGTTGTGAATTATGTGGAATGAGAACATGAATCGAGTCTTCTTCACTCGTTTTGCATGCTTGTTTTCTAGGATGCGGTCACCCATGCCAATCATAGATTATGAGATCATTAGGTTGGAGTGAAAAAGAAGTCCTCTGTTGTTAATGAGCATATTAGACCTCAGATTCAGGCCTCGCCATAAGGAAGCTTCTGAGAGTTGAGAGTTAACCTTGTTAGGAATTAGTGGATTGGGAAGTTTGCGGGATGAAATCACCGACCTTAGGACCTCGCCATGGGATAGGGAAGGTGTCAAGAAGGATTAAGACATAGTGTGGTCGACATGCCAGTTGTGGCTTAAGACTCTAGGTAACGAAGTTCCCCTCTTGTTAAGCATGTATGTTTAATTGCACCGCCCATTGAGCGATCTAAATGTGTATTCATCAGCTACGGAACTCTAGGGCATCACCTTTTCTATTATTGCATTAGACTTTATTTCTGTGAGTATTTCTTGTGTTCTGAGTTCTGGTTATCTTAGTTCTTGTTATTGCAATCTCATTTCTGTGACAATTAGCAGATCAAACACTTGAAATTCTTGAACCATCCCCTTCCCTGTGGATACAATCTCTATCACCACTACTACACTAGTTACAGGCTAAAATTGCAAGGTACACGATAAGCCTGTCATAGGGTTCACTAATTTCTTAGTTAGCATCTAATAATTGTAAAATAATTTTAGTGATATTTATGCTTTTATTCCCTAGTTTTAGTTTAAATTACGTTTCGAACATTGAACACAATTAGAACAGAATAATCTTAGACAGAGAATCAGGTCTCTTTTTTTATTCTAAGTAAACTCCTTTATAAACATTTATGAAGGATTCTTTATTGGCAGAGATCAAGTCCTTGAGTTGTTAATATTTGGATAGTATTACAACATCCATCAATTACTTCTCTTATAGAGACATGTGTTTGAATAACTTATTACTCAGACACATCAAACAACCATAAAACATACCGTTGTTGTTTAGACAACACAACTACCTTTTGGATATATTTTGAAATTCAGAATTCTTGAAAATGTTCAAACTCCCAGTGTAGCGTCGCGACCGAAGATTTCAGGCAAATTTACTGTAGTGTCATCACGCTTTGGTGTTCTCAACCAATTCTAGTAGCGCCCAATTTTTTGCTGATTACACTTGATAACCTCTTCAGTATATAGAAAAGTCTTTAAAAAGTCACATAAACTCTAGATAACCTATGATTTCAATAATAATGTCGTTCTATTGAACCATTATATAAGCACAAGTATTAATAGCTAATGATATAAATTGGTATACAAATTTTGAACCAACTATATATATGCCTAGCCACTTTTACTTATACACATAGATTCAATACTTTTAAATGTCATGAATTGTGTATGTCTTTTGTACTTATTATTCATAAGTGTTTTACAAAGTTAAGTCTATTAAACTTTGTAGATGCCAAAAATCTTAAACTCATATAGGTAAGGTTTTGATGCCTCCCCTAATTATTGGTATTTTAAAAAATTGTTAAAACCTTTGTTTTAACGTTCTTTTCGATAATTCAACATTATGTCCCTTGGATGATATTTTGTAATGTTCAAACCACTATAATAGTGTACTTTCATTCATTAAATCTAACACTAGACGTTGTAACTAGCATTATTTTATCAATGGATTTCCATCCCTTTAGATATGTTCAAAGTCATATCTTTACTTAATCCTTTTGTTTTAAGGATTTGTAAAATTACTTTTAGACTTTACAAAGTTCATGATAATTTTTTCGCTTGTGATTTTTCTTCATATCATATTAAGTTTTAACCAATATATTTAGAAAATACCATTGTGCACTTTACTTATGCTTTAGCCTCCTTTTTTTTTTAAGAAAACCGCGATCTATTTACGTAGTGAGCAAAAGACGGTACTAGATATACCCAAAAGCACCATTACAATAGAAAAAGCGTAAACTAGAGTACTACTCCATTACATGAATTTTTAAAGCATATGAACGATGGAAAAAAAGAAACTTCACTCAAGAGTTTCTAGAGTATTGGTTTCTTTTCCAAACAACTTGTGTGAAATATTAAAATGTCAACTACATATAGTACAAGCCTAATCTTGAGTTTGTTAGCTTCAGGTTTGAGGTGGGCAGCGCATAATAAATTCCAAACGTCCCAGCCTTATGCATAGGCTGAGAACGAATATGAACGTTCACGAGCAAATCTCGGGCTCGACTCAATAAAAAGCTAGGCTCGAGCTCGTTCATTTAATAAATGAACGAACACGAACAAAATTTAGACTCGATTAATAAATGAACAATAAATGAACACATGTGTGAAAGCTCGTTTACATTCATGAACAGCTCCGTTAAAAAGCTCGTTCATAACTCGGTTAAGCTCGTTAAAAGCTCGGTTAAATATTAATACATAATATATATTGAACTTATACACGATAAAACTATTAAACGATAGAAATATATAATTGGGTTTTTATATATATATTTATTCACACACAAATCACACTATACGGTGGTGAGAATTAACCTTTATGAACAAGACCGAGATCGGCTCGGTTAAAGTTCCACTGAATCTCGTCTACTTAATAAACAAGTGTACACAAACAAAACGTTACGTTAGGTTAATAAATGAATAATAAATCAAAAAGCAAGTGAAAGATTCGTTTAGGTTTGTCAACAACTTGTTAAGAATTTAGTTAAAGTATAAATTATACAATATAAATAATATATACCCTAAGTAAAACTCTTAAATAATAGAAAAAATCGATTTTTTATACATATAAGCACACAAATCATTATATATGAGTTTGAATTAAATTTGGACATTTATGTAAAGAGACAAAATATATTAATTTAACTAAATTATACATTTTTATTCAAGTCGGGAAGTGTTCACGAACAAAGCTCGGGCTCGTCTCGGTTCGCGTAAAGCTCGGATCGAGCTCGTTCATTTAATAAATAAACGAACACGAACAGATTTTTAGGCTCGATTAATAAACGAGCCGGGCCTGAACACCCTAAAGCTCGGGCTCGGCTCGACTCGATATCACCCCTACTTATGCATATAACAATACATTAAGGCCTTCAAAGAGCTAAGCAAAGGTGGGACCCACAGTGTCAACAAATTGCAAAAACTTTGACAGTTCTAACAACTGCCATCTCTACCACAAGTCCACAGTTGCGTGAGTAAGTGATCAAAGCTGGATTTCCAAGACAAAAATCACAGCCGGCAGAATTCCAAATACCAAAGCACAAACCTCCGAATTCCCACGACATAATTAACCAGGATGATTTACAAAGTATTAGCAACTAAGGATGCTTTAGCCTCCTTTAGCTAGCAAAAATGTACAATCTAACAACGCTTAACTCTATGTTACAACTAGCATAGGTTCGCAATTGTTTAAGCACATTACATTTTAACCTTTAGAAATTGATTTAGTTTTTCACCTTCGTAAGCTTAAAACTTCCCAATTACTTCTTCCTTAAAATGTAATGAATATATCATAAAGTATTGGTTTTGATATCACAATTGTTTGATTATATTATATTAGTATTTTAAGAAGTTGATTTCATAATTTTTTCAACTTTGTAAACTTTATACCCCCAGTCATTTTTTCTTTAACAATCTAATAAAAAAAACATAACTAACTTGTACAAACATCAAACAAAAGTAGCATAGTAATTCCCTTTACTAAATTATGTTTGCATAAATTCCAATTTACTTGATTAATTTTCTTTCATTTTGAGAAAAAATTGCATTTAGCTATGTGCTTTAGTTAACACACACACACACACACACACACACACACACACACACACACACACATATATATATATTCAATAACAAGTTTTTTTCACATTACATTGAAAGTTTAAAAAGTAAGCTCTCAAGACATTAAGCTTTCTAACTTTTCAATTACTTTTTCTTTACAATGTAATAAATTAATAAACATAGCAAATGTTGGTTTAATCATCAAATAAAAGTAACATAATACTTTTACTTTTGAAAAATAGATATATGTTATGTATTCACATACATTATTATGTATCAACTTATTTAATTTTCTGTCAACTTAAGAAAATAGTTGCATTGTTATTCTTTTAAACATGCAAATTCCTCATTTCCTCTTCTTGTTTATAATATGGTAAAAATCATATTTTATCAACATACATAACGATCTTGTGATTCACATAACATAATCTATTATACCATAATAAAAAGATTTATTCAATGAGTAACTTAAACATATAGTATAAACATTATATTGCAATACTAGTTGCATTAAAACACTTATTCTCTCATAGACATCAAATTCTTGAAGAATTCATTGATCTTGAAAACACATTTAGTGGAACCTTTATCGATCTATTAAGGAAATCCTTCTTCACAATATTTAATTTAGAGATCATTGTAACACATTTTTTATAATCATCTTTGGATAATTTTTTCTTATTGAACACTTTCTTGTTCAACAAATGACATTCGTTTGCAATGTCATGCTTTGTACAATAGAAATACTTTTCCCTTTTCCTTTTTTTTAGATTGATTTACACTTTGGCTTGGTCCCTTGCATTAGTTAGGCTTCTTTAGTCAGCCTTTTTCCACTTCTTCTACCATGTGTAAGGGGAAAAATTTTCTATTAAAGAACTTACTATAATAATTTCCTCAATGTGCAAGTTATGTTAATTAAACTTATTTAACAACGTTTCAATTTTATAAAATTAATCCATCACATACTTGCATATACCATTCTATAATTTAACGAGTTTAAAACAAGAAAGTTCTTTAAGCATACTCATGCATGTACCTTATCTTGTCTTATAGTCCCTTTGTTGTAAAACTTTTGTAGACACCTCTTTTGCATTCTTGTAAGA
Source organism: Ophiorrhiza pumila (assembly GCA_016586305.1). Classification (NCBI taxonomy): domain Eukaryota; kingdom Viridiplantae; phylum Streptophyta; class Magnoliopsida; order Gentianales; family Rubiaceae; genus Ophiorrhiza; species Ophiorrhiza pumila. The sequence continues at coordinate 15,978,984 of BLIW01000006.1, forward strand.
TGGTCTCTATCCAACATTTCCTAGTCCTACCATTGTTCTACTGAATAGAATCTAAAGATTGTTGGAGAAATTTTGTTATAATGAGATAAAAAGGTGGTGCTAACTCTATCTATTACAATTATAGATAATAAAGAAAGAACTTCTAACTATTACACAAATAAGAATATGTGCTGAGCAAATACTCTTCATAATAAGATGAATTATTTAGAATTATATAATGCACTTTACATGATTCTAATCCTTTAAGACAAAAGAAGAGTTTGTTAGAGTTAGTCTATTTCTCAAAATAATAGTTTGCAGCTTTTCTTATTCTAACTAAACTCCTCAGTAAAGACTTCTTTTATTGCTAGATATCAATCCTCTAGTTGTTGATGTTTGGATAGTATTACAACAACTACTATCAGTTAATTCTTTTTTTCACACGCTACATATACTATACATTTCACACACTATACATACTACACATTTTCACACACTACACATATTACACAAACTATACATATTTTCACACACTACATATATGTTCACCTATTACACATATTTTTATACAGTATATATGTGCACATATTACAGACATTTTCACACACCATATTTACACCTACTACATGCACTTTTACACACTACACATATTTACACATACTACAGACATTTTTACACCATATATTAATTTTCAGATATTACACACGTTATACACACTATGCATTTTCATACATTACATATATTTACTCATACTATAAATATTTTTACACATATTCCACACACTTTCATATGCTACATATTAACACATACTATACATATTTTTACACGCTATACATATTTACACACCTCATATATTTATGCATCATGTATAAATTTGTGTACACTATATATTTTTATATACTATAATTTTCAGATGTGAAACTAAGTTGAAATATCAAACATATAAAATTAATGAATTCAACAATTTATTAGTTTTAGATTTCGTATTATCAATTGGGCCCTCACATAATTCTCTGTGGACCCACACTCATATTCAATCATTATATCCCCTACTCACAATCTTATATACTTGTCTGCAATTGAGTCTCTTAGCAAATTAAAGGGCGGATTGCGGTTCTACTGAATCAGTTCATGAATTGTAATTACTAGTAGATTTTGAATAGTTGTCTTGCCTAAAGTGAGGTAGCAAAAGAATAGTGCAAAACTTGACTTGATAAATATTAATTATTTAACAATCATCCACTTAAAAATGGAACTGGCAGTCAATAATCAGTAACTAACATTGCAAGACTAATTTGTCTCACTTTCATTGGCCTCATAGGGGTAAGGGTCATTGGTATATATGACTTCGTGTTATTGGACAGCGAAGTGTAGATCAAATGGTTTACATTTTCACCTGTGAACCAATAGATCATGGGTTCGAGTCATCAAAGGAGTAGGTGGAGTGCCATTGTTGATCCTCTTTGAAAAAAAAGACTTCGTGTTATTGGTTAGAAACTATTAATTCAATTGCTAAGTTAGTATTTAATAACACAATGGATCTTATGTATCACTTTTGTATATCATTTTTTGTATCACTATATCATATTTTGACATATGTATAATCACTTGTCCCTCAATACTCATTTGGTTGACATGAAAGTAGTGTTTAATATGAATGTGATTCTTAGGATTTTAATTTTGAGGAAAATTAATATTATTCCTAATCATTTGATTCTTAGCAATTTAATTGTGAGGAATCTGAATATTTACCCTGTGTTTAGATAGATTCTCAGAAAAGTTAGTATAATTCTTATTTTATTAGTTGATTTAAATTATTGAACCAAATAATGTTATTTGAATTCCACTTGTATGTTATACTTATACATAACTATTTATATGGTTTTATTTTAAATCATATCATGACACTTAATTATATATTTTTACCTTATAATAAATGTTTTAATATTAGGTTTTATATTTTTATCGTTGTAAAAGTTATCATTTTTAATTTAATTATATAATTACGGTACTAACTAAAACTTTTAAAAAAGTGTTAAAAAAATTCTTTATTAATATTACTAAAAAAGAATATTTATTAAATAAATGAAAATAAACTAACAAATTAATATAAATAAAATTAGCTAGAATTTATTAAACAATAAGCATTGAAAATATTAAATGTATAAAAATTAATTAAGTAAAAATATGAAAGAAAAAGTCTAAAGAAACATAAATACAATTTTGAGTTTTTAAAAAAATATAAAACAACCATAATGTTAATAATTTTAATAAAAAATAAAATTAACGAATTGTATATATTAATTATTTTATTACAGGGCATACACTAATTAACAACCATAATGTATTTATGTTAATTATTTTTAAAATCAACGAATTGTATATATTAATTATTTTTGGTTGGCATACACTAAAATTAATTTGTTTTATATTTTTCGATTGATTTCAGCATGATGTTTTTAGAAAATAGTAGTTTCACATTTTATCAAAAATATTAGTATCCGGCTCATAATTAGCCAAAACTTTTATAGAAATAACATTTTCTCCTCAAGTATGAACAACCAGGGCTAACTTCATGTTATTGCTCGGTCGTAAGTCTTCTTATCACATGTGACTCCAAGTCATGTCAACAACTCATTTTGTAGCCAAAATGCAATTACCAGCCATTTAAGCTCTTCTTTTCCCATAAATTTTGAACACTGTTCTGTGGATTTTCTTAGATGACATGGGTCAAGATAATTTATATTATTTATACTAATTAATTCATTAATAGTCACAAGAGAAATTTTTAAAATCAATTCTTCACTATTAATTTGAAACTATCATTTTCTATTAAAGAAAATTTAGCATAGATAAATTTATTACTAATCAAGTTTTGATTATTTTTAACATTCTTTATGACAAATTATAAGCTTTCATGCACTAAATCATATACAAATAACATATAATATTATGAATGCATGGATTCATGATAAGAGTATATTTGGATCATAACAATTATATAAAATAAAAAAGATAACAATTACATGAACCTTTTTTTAAAATTTAGCATCGTTCTTTTTTGGTGATATATATTATTTGTAAGCTTGTTAGATACCACTTTAGCAATTCCAATTAAAACTAGAGTTCATCAAATTCTAGCCAAATGACATAGGAAAGGAGATCTGTACGTACTTGAGAAAGGACAATTCAGTGAAGTGCTTACTGCCACCAAAAGTCCAAATGTCAGTTTAGAGATATGTCACGCTCATTTAGGACACCATAATTTAAATTTTTACAACTTTTGGAAAATAAAAATGTCATCAATGTTTCACAATGGTTGTCAAAAAATATCATATGTAATAATTGCCAACTTTGAAAACATTGTAAACTTTCCTTTAATAAATCAAAATATGTTTCAAAATTTCCTTTAGAGAAAATTCATAGTGATTTACGAGGTTCTACCCCAATAATTTATTCTCAAAATTTTTAATATTATTTAATTTTTGTTGATGATTTTACTTGTTACAGTTGGTTATATCCTTTAAAAAATAAGTCTGACTTTTTTCAGTGTTTCTTTAAGCTCCAAGTTTTTGTAGAGGATTTCTTTGACAGGAAAATAAAAATCTTCCAATGTGATGGTGGTAGAGAGTTCACTTCCAATCAATTCCAAAATCACTTAGCTTCATGTGGAATCATACAACAAATTTCCTGTCCATATATGCCTGAACAAAATGGACTTGCCAAACGGAAGCATCGTCATATCATTGAAACATGATTGACTATATTATTTTAGAGCAATGATAGGGGGAGTGAAAAATTAGAGTGAAAATCCAAAATGACTGACTTGGCAGTTATAAAAAGACAAACTAATACCCTAACCACATAAAGAGTGAACCCTAATGGGTAATGGATTAGTTTGTCTTTTTATACATGCCACGTCAGTCACTTTGGATTTTCACTCTAATTTTTCACTCCCCCAATCATTACTCATTATTTTATGCAAATGTTCCTTTAAAATTTTGGGCAGATGCTTTTCTCATAGCAGTTTACCTAATAAATAGATTACCTCTCTCTTCTAAAATCGGTACAGACACTCCATATTTTAAAATATTTTAAAATTTTTTGTCAAACTTCTGATTATTCTGGATTACGTATTTTTGGCTCACAATGTTTTCCTTATTTAAAAACTCTAGGTATGCACAAATTTTTGTAGAAAACAGTTCCTTGTGTATTCATAAGTTATAGTCATTTACACACAAAGGAAACGGATGCCTTGATAAAAATGCTAATCACGTCTATATTTTCCGACATGTTGTGTTTAATGAAAATTACTTTCCGTGTCAAAAGATTATTCTTCTCCTACATCATCTAATAATTTGTTTCTCACAACTTTTCCTACCTTGGATGAATAGTTTGTAGGAAAATTACTAAGTCAACAGGCAACTAAAGTTCAAGTAGATTAAGTGCCAAATTTTAATTTTCTAGAGTCTGATTCCTCTCCTACTCCACTTTCAACTCTTGACTTGCCAATTTATGACGATTCCTCTATTCCATAAATCCAAGATCTTTGCACTTTACCACAAAATGAAAATTCTACTCCCACTAATCCTGCTGAAATTATTATGATACCACTACTCCTACATAGACCACTAGTACCTCCTTTTCTCCCTCTCGAACCCGATCAAGAAATTCCCCTTCTTACTTTAAAGACTATTATTGACCTACTATATCTTTACAATCAGATCATGCTTTTGTTGTTTCCATCGCTGAACCTAAAACCTTTAGAACAAATTTCAAATTTGCCAATTGGAAAGATGCCATGCATAAAGAAATTGCTACCCTCAAACTTAACAAAACATGGTCCCTTGTTCCTCGTCTATCAAATGCCAATATTGTATGATATGATCGGGCGAGGCTCGAGGACCTGGACCAAACATATACCAAGCGTGTGGATCGTGTTGATAGTCAAATTTCAAGATAAAAACACAAACAAAACAATTGGCGGAATCGAAGTCTAAGGAAACAAGTAGCTGATTTCAAGTATGAATCAACCCTAACGTTATTACGAACGATTGATCAGCAAGTGGTAACTTCACGTTGCTAACAAACCAATTCGGCTTGTTCTTTAACTAAAGAACATTGGTCGAAATCACCTAAAGGTCATGCTAAAGGCTTTTTCGTACAATTAAGAATTAACTATTCTTAAAGGCTTTGTCAACTCAAAGAGTTAAACACAATTTAGCAAAGCTAAAATTTCATTCATCAAATCTCCTAAAAACGTTACAAGGCAGCTCTCTATTTATAGAGATGAGTTCGGCTCTTGCTTGAAGAATAAGGAAAGAAAACCCTAACTTAATCCTATTACAACTTAGTTTCCAAGTTGGAAAAGGAAACCAATAACAAACTACTTTCCTAAACGAATAACAATAACTACTTAACGTAAATAAGCCCATTAATTAACATCCAATGGACTTAATTTATTTAAAGCAAAATAAATCCTAAATAACTTAAAAGTGGCGTGATCCATATCAAGCCCAAGCACGCCATCTTGGTCTTCAATATAGTCCATGAAATTCGAGATGAAAATCTGCCAGAATCCCGTCACTCATTTTGGCAGCCATATTCCACGATGATACCATCAGAATCTTGGAAAACATAAAACATGAAAGTTGTAGCTTTATCTCTTATCGTTCCAGGGCTTCTTGAATCACCAAATTCCGAGTTATATCGAAAGAGATACGTCCAGAATACCAGAATGTGGCAGAATCTTTCAGCTTTCATATTTGACTTTGGCACCATGGACATGGATTCGGCTCATTCTCATCAATAATTGATATGATCGGGCGAGGCTCGAGGACCTGGACCAAACATATACCAAGCGTGTGGATCGTGTTGATAGTCAAATTTCAAGATAAAAACACAAACAAAACAATTGGCCGAATCGAAGTCTAAGGAAACAAGTAGCTGATTTCAAGTATGAATCAACCCTAACGTTATTACGAACGATTGATCAGCAAGTGATAACTTCACGTTGCTAACAAACCAATTCGGCTTGTTCTTTAACTAAAGAACATTGGTCGAAATCACCTAAAGGTCACGCTAAAGGCTTTTTCGTACAATTAAGAATTAACTATTCTTAAAGGCTTTGTCAACTCAAAGAGTTAAACACAATTTAGCAAAGCTAAAATTTCATTCATCAAATCTCCTAAAAACGTTACAAGGCAGCTCTCTATTTATAGAGATGAGTTCGGCTCTTGCTTGAAGAATAAGGAAAGAAAACCCTAACTTAATCCTATTACAACTTAGTTTCCAAGTTGGAAAAGGAAACCAATAACAAACTACTTTCCTAAACGAATAACAATAACTACTTAACGTAAATAAGCCCATTAATTAACATCCAATGGACTTAATTTATTTAAAGCAAAATAAATCCTAAATAACTTAAAAGTGGCGTGATCCATATCAAGCCCAAGCACGCCATCTTGGTCTTCAATATAGTCCATAAAATTCGAGATGGAAATCTGCCAGAATCCCGTCACTCATTTTGGCAGCCATATTCCACGATGATACCATCAGAATCTTGGAAAACATAAAACATGAAAGTTGTAGCTTTATCTCTTATCGTTCCAGGGCTTCTTGAATCACCAAATTCCGAGTTATATCGAAAGAGATATGTCCAGAATACCAGAATGTGGCAGAATCTTTCAGCTTTCATATTTGACTTTGGCACCATGGACATGGATTCGGCTCATTCTCATCAATCCCTCCCTCCTCGAAAAGGATTCGTCCTCGAATCTTGAAATTGAGCTCCAGGGTCAAACACCAATATCACAAACTCATTGCAAACTCGAGCCAAGTAAAATTGGGAAGATGCCAATCTTGGCCAACAAGAATATATATCCTCTTGGAATTCAAAAGAAAGTTGGAACGGAGATAACTTACCATACAAGTGTTGAGTTACCAAAGGACCTCTTTGAACTTGATGGATGTGAGCAAAGTCACGAAACAAATAATCAAAGGAATGAATAATCCAGCAAGTAGAGTTAATATAATTAACACTTGAATGAGTGCATACAAAGGATTGATGTAGTTCGAAATTATAATCATTAAGCTCAAAATATAATTCATGTATTAGATAAGCAACATAGCATGTGAAGAAACTATACATAAACTCATTCAATATAAAATAATAGGAATTTATTATTGAAGAATTATGTGAAATAAGTTGCTTTCCAAAACACAAATCATTGGATTTTAAAACACATGGTAAAGAATTTCGAACTAATGTTTCAAAGGTATATGAAAGATATTGAAATTGAGTCAAAACAGAATTCAAACTTTGAAAATCAATAGCATTGACATTAACAAAGTTCTTGACATTTAAACCATTGAAATCAATCAACAAACTTTCATACTTACCTAACTTACCTTGCTTACCTTGTGGGAAACAAGCTAAGGCGGATTGGATTGTTTCGAACTCCATTAAACTCTTAGGAACTCCAAAAACCTGCAAAACATATGTACTAGGCAGCAAACAATTCAAATGGTGATCACTATCATCAAGTAAGTACATTGATTGCTTATCTAGTATTCCTCTCTTAAACTCGCTAGAAGAAGTAAAATAACAAGACTTTAAAAGACTTAAAGCTCGGCCATTACAAGATGCACTAGCTATTACACTTTGTTGCTCTTGAACTTTTTTCTCCTTGGCGGCACTCATCTCTTTACAAGCTTGAACAATTCTAGCTTGATCTTCAAAAACTTGGAATGGAGTTAAAGCACGAAGATTGTACTTCTTACCCTCAAAGTTAAAACTGTAAAAGTTCTTCTTGGCATGATAAAGTACATCACGGTCAAATTGCCAAGGTCGACCAAGTAAAATATGGCAAGCTTCCATTGGAACAACATCACATAAAATCTCATCAACATACTTTCCAATGGTGAGTGAAAATTTCACTTGTTTATTCACTTTACTTTCAGCAGAATTGTTCAACCATTGAAGTTTATAAGGTTTTGGATGTTTTATGCAAGACAACTTCAATTTCTCAACAAGTAAAGTACTAGCCACATTTGTACAACTACCACTATCAATGATCACACTACAAATTTTTCCTTGTACCATGCATCGTGTGTGAAATATGTTATCTCTTTGAGACAAATCATCAATTTGTGGTTGTGTACTAAGAACTTGACGATTAACCAATGAAAATTGACCATTACCAACCTCATATGTTTCAAGTTCTTCACCTTCTTCACTTTGGTATTTCTCCTCAAGTGGTGGCATGTCGACATCATCATCATCATCTTCACTTACCACTTCGCCATTAGGAAGAAGCATCATCACTTTTAGAGTTGGACAATCTGATTGATAATGACCATATCCTTGACATTTAAAACATCTAATATCCCTTAACCTTTGTGAAGAAGTTGACGCCGATTTTGGGACATTAGGTGGTGCACTTGAAGACTGATTTGAGGTGATTTGAGGTGGCTTTGTTGAAGGAGTAAAAGTTGTCACATTCGGCTTTTGATCTCTTCTCCAATGCGGCAATGGTTGTTGGAAATTTCGCCCTTTACCCTTCATATGCTTCTCAATTTTGATAGCTTTGTGAACAAGTTCATTAATATCAATGTAACTTTGAAGATCAACTTGATAAGCCAATTCGGAATTCATACCTCTAAGGAATCTCTCAATGGTGGTGTCGGGGTCTTCTTGAATATTGGCCTTTATCATCAAAGCTTCCATCTCATGGTAATAATCTTCAACTGTTCGGCTACCTTGCACAAGAGTATGCAATTTTCGGTTGAGCTCTCTATTATAGTGTGAAGGAACATACTTTTTCCTCATGATTGCCTTCATTTGATTCCAAGTCTTAACTGGCCTTTCACCATCTTGTCTTCTAGAGCGAACAACTTGATCCCACCAAAGACTAGCATAATCTTTAAGGTGCATAAAAGCAATTCGGTATTGCTTCTTCTCGGGGACATCATTACCTTCAAAGTAGTGCTCCAAATCTCGAACCCAATCAAAGAAAGCTTCAGGATCTGATTTGCCATGAAAGGTAGAGATGGTGAGTTTAACAGATTCAATGGAAACTTTAGACTTATCACCTTTAGAAGAGCTCGAGTATTCCTCCTCTTTTTCCTCACTAGATTCACTATCTTCTTGGGACTCTAGTTTTCGGGATTTCTTTGATTTTGGAGGTGGTGTTACCGACTCTAAGAATTGAAGGCGAAGGTTGATATCTTGCAAAATTTGGGCAAGTGACGGATCGGTCCTCTTTTGTTGTTGTTCATTTTGGGACTTACTTTGTTCGTCCTCCATTTGTACCTGCAAGTTAGTGAACAAAAAAGCGCAAGAATATGTATATGATCCTCACGGGTTCCTCACTTTGGGGTAGTAGGTACTCTCCTCTCTTATTTAAGTAGTGTTCACTCTTGTTTATCCTAGCTAAATCACTCAATAAATAATGTAATTGGGACGTTGAGATCGACCAAGCTCACTTATGTCAAAGAATTTGTCTCAATTGATTCGTCCACAACATAAAATTTACACAAGCAATAACCAAGAATTGAACAAGAAATTCACGTCACTTGAAGTTTAAGATCACGTTCAGGGTATAATTGATTCAAACTCAGAAACTATGAAATTCTAAAAGTAGAACTCAAGACAAGAAAAACGCAATTTGAATCAATAATTTCGGATAAGTATTGAAGAAGTTATGGCACTTTGAATATTTGATGGTTTTAAACACAACTTCAAGAACACTTAGTTCTTTTAATGTAATAATTAAATAACAGAATTTAAATAACTGAAAATAAAAGTCCGACTTTTCTCCTTTTTTTTTTAATTGGACCGTACCTTTTTTTTTTTTTTTTTTAAACGGTCACTTTTTTTTTTTTTTTATAATTCGGACACAAACCTAATATTACACAAAATATTTAGGTTCGAACAAAGAACCTAGTACAAGAACACAATTTTAAGGTTTAAGGTTGTTTGTCTTATGTTGTTCAAACAAACCTATGACTTTTTGTCTTGTCTTAACCTTAAAATTTCAGAAAATTCAAACCTTTTTATCTCACCAAATATTCAAAATTTGATAGTGCCACTTTAAGCAAGAATTCAAGATTTATGATAAGGAACAAATTCTTACTTCAAGAAAAATTTCAAGAACTTCAAGAAAACCAAGAAAGTAATCAAGATTGGTTCTTTTTGCTGTGGTGATGATATCGGAATATTGCAAACACAATATAAGACTCAAAACAAGAAAGAAAACAAGAACGAGCAAAATAGGTTTTCAAGAATTAAAACCCTAGAAATCCTAATATGCTTGGACGTGAAAAACACAACGAAAACAAATAAGGATTCAGCAATATGATGAGATCAAAACACAGCTGTATGTAGACACGAAACAACAGCAACAAGACGAACGAAAATCAGCAAGACAATAGACGCAAAAGACACTAAAATCCGAGAGCTAAACTCACGGGTTTTGGACAGAATTTTGACGAAATTCAAGACTGTATTAAGACGAAACTAAGACAGCAATAATGACTCAAGAACAGCAATAAAAGACGCACTAAAACTGCAGAAAAGACAACACAAAAGGAACGCACGAAACAGCAACAATAACGACACTAAAACAGCAAGACGCAACAAAAAAAAATTGAAGACGGATTAACCTGAAATTTTGAGACAACAATTGTTCTCTGATACCAATTGATATGATCGGGCGAGGCTCGAGGACCTGGACCAAACATATACCAAGCGTGTGGATCGTGTTGATAGTCAAATTTCAAGATAAAAACACAAACAAAACAATTGGCGGAATCGAAGTCTAAGGAAACAAGTAGCTGATTTCAAGTATGAATCAACCCTAACATTATTACGAACGATTGATCAGCAAGTGATAACTTCACGTTGCTAACAAACCAATTCGGCTTGTTCTTTAACTAAAGAACATTGGTCGAAATCACCTAAAGGTCACGCTAAAGGCTTTTTCGTACAATTAAGAATTAACTATTCTTAAAGGCTTTGTCAACTCAAAGAGTTAAACACAATTTAGCAAAGCTAAAATTTCATTCATCAAATCTCCTAAAAACGTTACAAGGCAGCTCTCTATTTATAGAGATGAGTTCGGCTCTTGCTTGAAGAATAAGGAAAGAAAACCCTAACTTAATCCTATTACAACTTAGTTTCCAAGTTGGAAAAGGAAACCAATAACAAACTACTTTCCTAAACGAATAACAATAACTACTTAACGTAAATAAGCCCATTAATTAACATCCAATGGACTTAATTTATTTAAAGCAAAATAAATCCTAAATAACTTAAAAGTGGCGTGATCCATATCAAGCCCAAGCACGCCATCTTGGTCTTCAATATAGTCCATGAAATTCGAGATGGAAATCTGCCAGAATCCCGTCACTCATTTTGGCAGCCATATTCCACGATGATACCATCAGAATCTTGGAAAACATAAAACATGAAAGTTGTAGCTTTATCTCTTATCGTTCCAGGGCTTCTTGAATCACCAAATTCCGAGTTATATCGAAAGAGATATGTCCAGAATACCAGAATGTGGCAGAATCTTTCAGCTTTCATATTTGACTTTGGCACCATGGACATGGATTCGGCTCATTCTCATCATTGTAGGTTTTAAATGGCTCTACCAAACTAAGTATAAATAATATGGTAGCGTCGATAGATTTAAAGCACAATTAGTTGCCAAAGGCTACATACGAATTTTGGGTTTTTATTTTGGCGAGACCTTTAGCCCTATTGTTAAAACAATTACCGTCCGTGTTATACTTTCATTGCCTGTTTATTTTAAGTGATCTCTCCAACAAGTAGATGTAAAAAATGCTTTTTTACATAGTATACTTAAAGAGCGTGTTTATATGGAACAACCACCTGAGTTTATAGATCCTCAACTCCCTAATCATTTTTGTCTATTACATAAATCACTCTATGGTATTAAACAAGCACCTTGTGCTTGGTTTGCCAAATTATCTCGGTGTCTTTTTTCCTTTGATTTTCATTGTAGCAAAGTTGATCCCTCTTATTTATTTATAACCATGATACTAATTTAACTCATTTGCTTGTCTATGTAGATGACGTTGTTCTCACTGAAAATGCTTTTTCATTAATCAAGAAGCTTATTTATCAATTGAACAAAGAATTTGCCCTTAAAGATTTGGGTCAATTAATATATTTTTTGGCATTGAAGTTAAATACTTCTTGAGAGGCCTTACTATTTCTCAAACTAAATATGATCGTGATCTTCTCATTAACGCTAAAATGCTTGAAACATATAAGATAAATATACCGATTGCTATCAAATCACTCCTTTTTTTATGATAATGAGTCGACCGATCCTACTATATATCGCCAATTTTGTGGTTCTCTTCAATATCTTACCTTTACTCATCCCGATCTAACCCATGTTGTTATTCAAGTTTGCCAACATTTTCAATATCCCACAATGAAAGATCTTCGAACAATTAAACACATTCTGCGTTATATAAAAGGGACTCTCAATTATAGTATTCATTTTTTTATCTCAAAGCTCTCGCACTCTTAATGCCTTTTGTGATGTAGATTGGGCAGGTTGTCCATAGATAAAGAGTGCTACTGGATATTGTATTTTTTTGGGGTCTAATTATGTGCCTTGAACTTCCAAAAAGCAACCTACGATTTTCCGCTCAAGTGTTGAGGCTGAAGATTGCACTCTAGCAACCACCACTGCAGAATTTACATGGCTTCGATATCTTTTTCATGATCTCAGTCTCACTCTTGAACGACCTCCTATTCTTCTTTGGGATAATAAGAATGCCATTTATATGTCTCACAATCCTGTTTTTCATGTCCGGACAAAGCACATTGAAATTGACTATCATTTCATTCGTGAAAAAGTTACCGCTGGAGCTATTAATCTTCGATATCTTCATACTACAAAGCAAATTGCTGATATTTTTACTAAAGCCCTACCAAAAGATTCATTTGCTTCTTTTCGTTACAAGCTTGGCGTTTGTTCTATCTCACTGCCAACCTTGAAGAGGGGTTGATAAGATATTCAAGAATAGTCAATGTCAAATTGAAGGAATCAATCAATGACACAATCAATGTCAAATTGAAGAAATAAATCAAGAGAACAATCAATGACACAATCAATGTCAGATTGAAAGAATTAATTAAGAGTACAATCAAGGTCAAATTGAATGAATGAATCAAGAGCACAATCAAGGTTAGATTGAAGGAATGAATCAAGAGCACAATCAAGGAATGAGAATTATTACCTTATTAACTTCTACTTAATTTCAGTAATGATCTCTCATCATTATATAGTTACCTATTCAATATATTATTACCATTAGAGATTCTTTGTATATAAATCATTGTAATTCTTAACAAAGAATACACAAAAACATATTTTCAAATCAATCCCATTTCCTTGTATATTCTTTACTTTTATTAGTTATTCCCCAAAAAAAAAAGAAAACATCAATTATCTAAAAGAAAAGTAAATAATGCCAAAAAAATAAAGATTACTTATAATTTGTAATTCTTCCACGGTTGAAGATGAAAATTTTGAATAAATAAGTAAGATAAAATGTCAATTATCTAAAAATCTAAAAAATCAATAAACATAAGAGAAGATAGATAAGATTGCCTTTTGCAATTTCATTCTTTTGGAGCTTCTTTCGAAGCTTTGTAATTCTTCTTGAAGTGAAGATGAAAAAAATCCAACTACAAAAACACAATTATGTAAAAACATCAAACACAATTATTATATAAAGATCAAGATCGTTAAAAAATTATGTAACAAAAAATTATAGACAAAATTTCATAAAATTATAATTATAATTATAAAAAAAATAAGATAGTAACCCATATATTTATAGATTGTATACGATATTTGAATTCTAATTGAATTTATACAGTCCTAATTGTAGTCATGTTTAACTTATTAGTTTATAAAATACTTTTATTTAATTTATGTATAATTGTGGTAGAACTCAAAGACTAAAAACAAATATATTTAATTGTATTATATTTGAAGCATTTGAAATTATAATAAGTCAAGAGAATCATGATTAGTTAGTTTCCTAATTTTGATTTTTCAATTATAATTTAATAGTTTAGTCTTGTTTCATAATTATAATTTATATGTACGTAAAATCAAGGTTAAATACTTTTCTAAATTGTTTTGATTTTTTAATAATAATTTAATAGTTTAATCCTATTTATTAATTATAATTAATTTTGGAGATTTATCATTTTAGGAGATTTATCATTTAGACAAATTTAAGCATTAGTTTTAAAATTATTTCTCAAGTCATGAGTATTAATTTTGCATGATAGTCATGTTTAACTATTTATTAGTTTATAAAATACTTTTATTTAATATATAATTATAGTAGAACTCAAAGACTAAAACCAAATCTATTTAAGTAATCGGTTTTATTTAGACATTTTAAAATTATTTAAGAAGAGTCCTAGGAAAAGAGAATTTATTTCATTAATGTATTTATTCAGCAAATTTATTAAATTAATCCATAACTACTTTTTGATATTTAATTAGTCAGTTTTATTTAGGCATTTTCAAATTATTTAAGAAGATTTTGAATAGGAAAAGCAAATTTGTTTGATTAATGTATTTATTCAGAAAATTTATAAAATTAAATAACTACTTTTTGATATTTAATTAGTCAAATAAAATAGAAACCAACATAGTTTATATAACTAATTAATTTGATTTTAGGGAAACCAACATAATTTAGGAAACTAATTAATTTAATTTTCACAATTAAATGCACGATTACTATAATTTCCTAAACATACAAAATTAGCATTAATTTATTTAGGAAACGTATTGGATAAAATTTATTAAATTAATCCATAAGTACTTTTCGATATAGATTTTTTAATTAGTCATTTTTATTTAGACACAAAATTAGCATTAGTTTATTTAGAATGATTATCTATTTTGTTTACATTAAAATCTATTTCTAAATAACATAGGAAACTAACATAATTTAGGGAACTAATTTGGTTTTAAGGAAACCAACATAATTTAGGAAACTAATTAATTTGATTAAGAGTTCTAGTAGAAAAAAGAAATTATTTGATTAACGTATTTATTTATAAAATTTATTAAATTAATCCATAAGTACTTTTTGATCTAGATTTTAATGTGATTCAATACAATATTCTAATAGAATTCAATGACTAAACTCAATACATAAATTTGCTTTTATAATTGTGAAAATTAAATTAGTTAATTTCTTAAATTGTTTTTGTTTACCCGTGTATTTAGAAAATTTATTAATGAAATAATATTAATCATTCTTTAATTGTGAAAAATCAAATTAGTTAGTTTCGAAATAAATTTTAATGTAATTCAATATAGTATTCTAATAGGAGTGAATGATTAAAACCAAAACATCAATATCTATACAATACATATAAGAAGGAGTTGGTTGAAGTTTTAACCAAGGTGGTCTTTAACATGGCTGCTTGTGGGGGTAAACTTGTCTTCTCACTCCATTGGAATTGTTGGAATTGTTGGAATTGTTGGAATTGTTGGAATTGCTGGCTGCCGTTGTTGTAACATGTTAAAGCAAAACTAAACACGTGTCAATACCATGGACTTAAACGCTAACATTGAAAGAATCTTATGGACTGATGAAGAGATTTCTCGGAGAGTTTCAGAACTTGCTCCTCAAATAACCCAAGATTTTACCAACACTCATAATAATTCTTCTGTTGCTCCTGCTCCTCCAGTCATAGTTGGGGTTGCCACGGGGGCGTTTCTGTTCTTAGCAGACCTCGTTCGCAAAATCCAATTGCCAATCACTGTTGATTTTGTTCGGATTGAATCCTACGGTTCTGGGACTGTTTCGAGTGGCAAACCCAAAATTACATGCGATTTAAAAATTGATGTTCGAGACAAACACGTAGTTGTGGTTAGTGGGATTGTCTAAAGATTGATTTTTTTTTTTACAATTTGTGTTGTTTTCGTTTTTAGATTAAACTTGTTTTTCTGTCCACTGCTATTTTGAGTGTACGTTGAAATGATTTGGGTATAAACACTTTTGGCTTCTTATGCTGGAAATTTCATCTTGGATTGTTTTCTCTCACTAATTTGCAATTCAATTTAAATTAACTTGGATTATGCCATATTGCCAACACTTTTGTTCAGAATTGATTTAGGAATTAACATTGCTGGAAATTTCATTATTGGTTTTTCTGTCATGTTTTCATTACGTTGAACTCTGGTGTAACTTAGTTAAATACTTGTGAATGTGGATGATGAAGAGAGGAGATATGATCATCCTAAAGTTTGCATTGTCCCCTGTTTATAAGTTCCTAGAGAAAGCACCATTATTGGTTTGCTAAAGTTTAAAATTGGAATGTGGGTAGTCATTATGTATATTCGAAGTAAAATAGATAGATTTAAGTTTAAGTGAGGATAAGGCATTAAGGTTCATTCTGTATTCCGTGAATTTGTGGGTGGAAAAGAGCAATGTCCAATATTGGAGCTGAGTACACTGGTTCTTGTGAACCATTTTTACCCAATTGTATGTAGCTTATACTTGTATTGCAGGTCATTTTACACGACGATCAATTCTCAGAAATATAATTGGATTCTTATCCTTGGTTAGGTGGAAGACATTGTTGATACTGGAAGCACTTTGTCCTTTCTTATTGATTACTTGAAATCTAGAGGATCCTCCTCCATATCTGTTTGCACCCTTCTTAATAAACCAGTAAGACGAAAGGTTAATTTTGAGGTTTTTGCCAGCGGAAAGTTCTACTGTGGCTTTGAGGTTCTTTTCTCTTTCTTTCTGTCTGTATTTGTGTGTCTGAACCCTAGCATCTATCCAAGCAATTGTGGGATTTTGTGCATTTTGATAATCTTGCTTTTAATTCTTTATTCTTTTGGTTTTCCTGATCCATGTTAAAAACATATACATTTACTTGTCCACTTTTGTTCCAACGAAGGAAAAAATAACAACAAAAAGGAACCATAAGTTACATGCAATATTTAATAGTTATCTTCACATCCAGTTTGCTGTCTCTGTTGTTGTTGATCTTATGCCATTGTTTTCTCATTTTTAAGCTGTTATTGCGCCATGGTTCCAGCTTCCTCCCATGAATGTTTTGTCCTTTTATATTTTTATCTTCTCTGCTATGTGATTGTCGGGTAAGTTTCAGTCCACACTACTATGCAGTGTTACAAAATGCATTTTGGATGCTGAAACTATTGCATATGCAAACTAGATGCAATTGGTTTCCATTTTCTCTTTCGAAAAGCCTGTTTGAGTTCTTTATCCTGTCTAACAGGAGAACCAACCTACCCCATGAATCACTTGGTACTTTTTTTTTGATTTCTATCTATTGATAGATTGTGAAGTTGAAGAATGAAGTAGGCGTAGGTCACAACGTTAATTTGAAGGCTATTAATTGTGTTTGCAACTCATGGTTTCTTATACATATTAGTTCTATCAAAACTTGTTAGTTCCAATCTTTTCCATTTATAGCTTTCGGGTTGTCTATGTGACATTATAATTTCAGTTCTATTTTGTCATGATAGTGCCCGGATTATTTCGTGGTGGGTTATGGATTGGACTTTGATGAGCAGTACAGGAACTTGCCTTATATTGGGGTCCTGAAGGCTGAATTGTACCAATGATCAGTGTGTCATTGGTATGAAACTGGAGACATTGGATGTTTACTTATTGTTGTGATGAAACAGAGAGAATCTTCTCTGCTTCATAGATTGCTTAAGCATCAATAAAATTCTATCTTTACTCTAATTTGTAATCTAGCTAAACTCTTTTCATGTTCTTGAAGTGCTCAGCTATAAAAAAAAAAAAACGAGACCATCTGACCATATCACTTTCTGTTCTTCTCTCATTTCTTCACCGCTTTCAACACTATAATTTTTTCCTTTTTTTGTTCTCCTCTTAAGATGAGATTGAGGGAACTGTTATGAGCTTTGATGGCTAATTCTAGGAGCAAATTTGCTTGTTGTTATTGGCTCAAATTTTCAATTTTTATTTGCAGGTTGAGAACTTCAAAGCTCTGCTTCAAGTTGAGGTTTGTGTTCTATCGAATTTTTTTGGCTTCTTTATTGTAATGTTCTTTTTGAAAGTATTACTGGAATTTATCTAATTAATACCATCTAATATTAATTCTTTGATTGGATGAGCAGACAAGAGTGCCGCTCCGGCAACAACAGCAGTTATTTAATGGGAAAGAGATGAGGAATTCGGAGTTTTTTCCTTTTTTTTTTCTCCTCTTACGATGAGATTGAGGGAACAGTTATGAGCCTTGATGGGTAATTCTGGGAGCAAAAAAAATTCAAGAATTTTCATGGTGTATTCGACAAAAACAAATATAACGCTCCACAGTGATTGAAATAATTTTTTGTTCTCTTTTACTGGGTTTTTACACTTCTCAATAATTGGGTTTTGTGTTTCACTGTCTTACTTTACTTTTTCTTTTTGTTTTTCTACTGTAGTACCGTTGATTGCTGTAAAAGATTTCACTTTTTTCATTTTTTGTTGTTTTGATTCTTTGAATGTAAACCCATTAAGAAAGACTGGTTTTTGAGTTGAGGGGTTTCATATTCGTGGTTAAAATTTGTGTTTTTTGTATTAAAGTTCAGATTTTTTAGGTTCTTGTTTGTGGGTTTCGTCGACTGTGTGCTGAAGAGGAGCAGAACTTGGAGAAAATTGAAGCAGCAAATAAGAGGTGACCATAATTCTTGATGGGCTATTTCGTTTGCAAAAATTTTGTACGTTTTCTTGAACTTGCTGGGGATTCACGGACATTAGTGACGGTATGCACAGACTCCATTTTGTTTCTATTTTTTATTTCTTGTATTCTCATTGCGAGTTTCTATTTGCGTGTGCGTTTGTTTTTGTGAAAAATTTTATCTTCTAATTTTGTTTTTGGTGTTAGTTTATGCCCTTAACAGTTTATATGCGGCATTGGGCTCTCCACCTCTTGCCGGGTGGCTTCTAATTGGTGGACACCCTTGTGGGCTGGCTTGGCAAGGAGTTGAATGTGTGAATGCCAATGTAACTGGAATGTATGATTGCCTTTCTCACTTTTAAAGAAGTTTATTTACTGATTTCATATTTTGGTTTATAATGATTTATTTTACTAATTGATAGTCTGCTCAATGGTGCGAATCTTGGAGGCGTACTTAGTACTGAGTTGGCCTTCTTTACGTACTGACTTGGACTCCTTTACTTCGATGATATGAATGTAAGTGCTCTTTTTAATTGTGAAGTCCAGAAAGTGATCGTCATTGTTTGTTTGAGTTGGACTATTTACTTTCATATCACTCCTAAGTGAACTTCAACGGGGTAGCAGTTTTAGTTTATACGTGTTTACATTAATACCTGCCTCTAATGCACAATTGCTTTCCTATTTAAGCTAATAGAATTGTGTGATTTTTATAAAAACAGAGACCTCAGTGACAACCACATTGGAGGCATTATACCAACAAGTTTGCCTACTACTATCAGTAGATTGTAAGTCTGAAACCTTAGTTTCTCCTATGTTCATAAGTGAGCTTGCAAGAATAAACTCTTTCATGTAAAAAGGTTTTAAGATTTTTATTGCTCCTATATGTGTTTTATGTCAGTTTTTGCATTTTTCCCATGATGAACGTGTAAAGAGCGTCATTGACCTAAGTTAATCAATTCCCCTTTTTTTCCTTTAATTTTGAAGGGGGTGAGGTGGGCTGGGGGAGGATTGGGTTATGATGTTGTTTTTTAGTCTTCCAAGAATTTCTGGAAATTAGATGAATAGAGAGATATCAAGCTTAAGAATTTTGCTCATCCTACCAAACTTCTGGTTAAAAATGTCCTTTAGTATGTTGAAAAGAATGATATTGGGGTTAAAGAATAAACTTTTCTGAATTAGTGGCCGATGATAGTGTTGGCTTTGCATTGGTTTTCTTGTGCTGTTCTTTTGCCTTTGGAGTTTTGGGGTGGAGGGGTGAGGGGAGAGGAGGGAAAGCAACATTACCTTGGCTTATTTGGAAATTTTGATGGAAATTGTGGCCACTTTTTGTTTTCCACTGGATTTATCATAATTTTGCTCTTGAATTTGTCTAAATTATAGTGCATGTATATCAGGAGTTTTGATGATGGATTTCCAAATCTTTTTATAAACAATGCTCAAGATATTCGAGGCCAGCATGTGGCATTCCTAGCATCCTTTAGCACCCCTGCAGTAATTTTTGAACAGCTTTCTGTTATATTTGCACTTCCAAGGCTGTTTGTTGCTGATTTTTGTTGGTGTTGCCTTTCTTTCCAACGGGATCCTTTGAAAGGATGAAAGAGGAGGGGGATGTGGCCACTGCATTCACCATGGCTAGAATTTTGTCCAACATTCCTATATCAAGGGGTGGTTCAACGACTTTAGTCATTTATGACATACATGCTTTGCAGTAAACTAAATTACACGCTCTCTACTAATATACAATAGATGCATTCTCTATTTTGTTTCTACTCTATTCTTTTACTACATTTTCTAGATATTATCCTGGTATTGAACATGAAGACTATACCTCTTTTTTCTGATATAGGAAATTATCATTAATGCTTGTGGGATCTATTGCTTTCCCTTTCGTCAATCACTTGTCCACATTTGCGTGTATTTGGTGCATTGTCTATCCATGTTTTCAAATCTCTGAACTGAATTGAAGGTCTTAGAGAATACTTTTCTCAGGTCACGTTTTTTGAGAAAATCTGTTTAGACCATATCTTGACGATCATTTTCTGCAACATTTGTTCTACATTTTTGGATAAAAAATAACCAAAAACAGTTTAAACTTTTTTGCACAATGCTAACTTTTTTACTTTTACTTTTTTTTTAAACAAGAGATGGACAATGGATACTGATTAAAATGCATTAAACATGCAACGTTTAAAATGATAACTTTTATTTTTCTACTTCCAACTCTTTGTATGTTTCATTGCAGGAAAGATTTTACTTTGGAGATCAAGTTTTGCTTCTGTTTGAGGACAGGGATTCCGTTGTTCAAACAACGGCTTCATCAGCTACCTGATTCGAGAAGGTTAACGAAACAACGGCTTCTCTACATTTCATTTTTCTCTAATCAGTGAATACTTCTAGACCAAATCATCTCTAATAAAATGGCTGTTATTTGCAGATAGTAATTGCATTTCCAGATGATGGTGCATGGAAGTGATTCCATAAACAGTTGGATCACTTTCCCATGGTTAATTAGAGATATACTTTTCCTTTTTTTCCCTTTTTTTTGAGAAAAACCTGGATACATTTTTAACTTGTCATTTTATTCCACTGCTTAATAACATGTTGGAGAAACGTAATCGTCAAATGCCCGGTAGTTTGTAAAAAGGTACGGGAGGCTGATAAAAGAACTGTCAAGCTAAAAGAAGGTAATCCAGCTGGTTGTCATGTTGTCATTGTTGATGACTTGGTTCAATCTGGGGGTACTCTAATTGAGTGCCAGGTAAAGTTCTCTTACTTTTTCCCTAAAATCTTTTCTCTTATTTCTGTTCTTCCTCTTTCATTCTTTTTTTCTCCCTTTTCTGGAGGTTATTATGATGATTTTCATGGCCAATGTGGAAAAGAATATGTGTATAAACTGAAAAAGGAGCAACGTTGGTGGATAGAAGCAATCGAGTTTGAATGGATATGAGTTTCATGGCAGATACTTTTTATTACTGTTCTGTTCTCTTGAGCTATAATCTTTTAAAGTTAAGTCTTTTAATTGGTAGAAGTTTATGGGCAAAGATTGCAACTTTATTTTCAATTATAAAACTTAAATGCTGCTTCAACATTGGGATTCCATCCAATCGGTTTTTTCCTATGAATCTATATACTGAATGTTAGCAGCAAGTAGTAGAGCTTGTGTGATGTTCTAAACTACTTGAGCTGGAAGACATCATGGAAGCTTGGGCTACATCCAATGGCAAGCTGACAGTATTGTTAGTTGCAACTGATCCCGTAGATTATCAGTTGGTAATCTACTAATTTTATGTTAATAAGATACAAGATAGAATTGCATATACATTTGCTGCAATCTTCATCTTTTTTTTCTTATTGATAACTTCATTGCAAGTTGCTTATTTGAACGAGGAAGACCATTGATAACTATATTAAAGGGATAAGTTCAAGAGGAAAAAGGTAGGATTAAGGTCTGCAGTTTCATCCTTTTAATGCTTTGAGAATTTAAAGTTAATTTCATTTTCACGATGACATATTTTAGTTTCAGTAATCCTTATCATGTATATTTTCCATTCATGATGTGAATCCTAAAATTAAATCAACACATATAAACAACCAATACCACGATATAATTGCACATGTAAACAGATTACTTTCTCATTTCTGGAAGTTAGAAACCTAATTGACGTAACCATTGAGATTATTTGTTTCCTTATTTCTTATTATTTTTAATCTGCAATAGGTCTTTGTAATCGTGGAAGTGGAGATGGGAACACGTGATTATAGCCATTTTCTAGGAGTTATTTTGTAAAAGTTTGTAAATTATTGCGTGGCCTGAATGAACTTAAACCCTTCCAGACATTTCTCTATATATATGATTAATCAAGTTCTTAAGCATCTTCTCACCTTCGCCATGCATCCTTTTGATCTTTGTTTTGAATTTGCAAACAAGGAATGATGGGGTCCAGATTTTCAAGTTTGGGATTTCGAATGACATTGTTTGAACTTTCAAAAAAATGGATCACTAGACTCTTCCTAATTCAGATCCTACGGTAAATCACTGTAGGATTGCTATGATTGTAATTGTGGTAAAGAAATGCTGTTGTTTCCACTTATTTCCGGTTGAAGAAATATTTACTTTCAAAAAGACTTCATTTTTTACTATTATTATTTTTAGTTTGATGAATTGTGCATTCCTATTTTTAACTATAGTTGTGTAAACATGATTGAGGATTGCTATTTATTTCTTTTTCTGCTGACAAACATGCAATTCATCCTGGTTCCTGATTGCAGCTGAGACTTTTAGTTACATACAAGATTTTGACGGGAATAAATTTTGGAAATCTAATATCTCCCTTTATGCCTTTTTGTATTTTTTTCCCAATGATAAACATCCAATTGATCCTGGTTTCTGACTGCAGGTGAGGATTTTAATGCTCCCTTTATGCTTTTTGGTTTTTTTTTTTTAAACATGCATTCTTATCCTACCATTTTGACTGTTACAGCATTGTGGTTGTTGGCAAACTCATTTTCATCTGGGATCAAGGTAAGGCACACTTATTCTCTGATTTTGATCTGCTATGAGCTATGAGCTATTAATGCTCGATTAGAAAAGAAGAAAAATTTGTGTATTCTTGGCTTGATAGATTAAGGCAAGCTGATTGCAAAGTTGGCTGCTACTATGCCTACATATTAATTATCAGTTGGCAATCTACTAATTTTATGTTATACAGGAAAGAATGACATGTGCATATACAAAATAATTGCATTGCAAGTTGAAATTTAGGCTATGATCCTGCTGCATAGACAAAATAATGTAAATGAAAATTAAAGTGTAAAAAAAAAAACTTCATAACGAAAAATGTTTAAGACTCTGGTGAATCATGGGATTTTTCCATAATACTACATCATATATAATGTTGAAATGAGTATTGAGATGGTGTTTCACTTAGATTAATGTTTGTTTTCTTCTGTTAATTTTTTTTGGGGTGTCTTTCAGACCATTGCCGTTGTGGCTGTTGTTCTTCATGGGGTTGTACAGATTGACTCTTTGATGAAGTAAGATACTGAAAGTCCTTTCATTTAATCCTATTTTGTTATCATTTATGCTATTTCCTCTAATTCCTATTTTGTTACCACTAAATTTTAAGCTTTCAACCAAATTAGTCTTCGACACGTGTGCTTGTGGGATAGAACTGTCTGTAGATTTAGATGAAGTGGGTTGTGGGGTTTCAAATTTAATCATAAAATTGGATCATTATAGAGCCTTATGGTGTCCCATATAAGCTGATGGCATATGGTGATGGTCATAGTAATCCAAGTAACACAGAGCTTGTGAGATTGATCACAGCTGGGGTAAATTTTGAAAGTTTCTATAACAAACATTCAATCTTTGATGAAATCTCCATTTCATGGTCCACACTGTAATTTTTTCTTCCAAACAGGTTTATGATCCAGTTGTTGGTGACATTCCAATCACCACCAACCGTACAAGAATGGTGGATTTTACTCAACCATATATTGAGTCCGGTCTTGTTGTAGTAGCTCAAGTGACGAAGTCGAATTCTAATGCTTGGGCCTTTCTTAGGTCTTTTACTCCTCAAATGTGGGGTGTCATGGCAATGCTTTTTCTCATTTTGGGAGCAGTTGTTTGGATCTTGGAGCACAGGTTGAACGATGATTTTCGTGGACCACCGAGAAAGCAACTTGTGGCTGTTCTATGGTTTGTATCAGCTGGATATTATTAGATGCCTTTGGAGGATAATCTGAAACAATCATATTCTATGTTAACACGTCACAATTGATTCTCTTCCTTCCTTCATTAGTCTAGATGCCATTTTCCAGATTATATGCTAGATTTCTTTCCTTCATTACATCTTTCTGTTTTTGGCTTGCCTTGCAGGTATAGCTTTGCAACTCTCTTTTACGCCCACAGTAAGTGATACGATTATAGTTCAGTAATTTTATGCAATTAGAACTGCTTTTCTG
Source organism: Ophiorrhiza pumila (assembly GCA_016586305.1). Lineage (NCBI taxonomy): Eukaryota > Viridiplantae > Streptophyta > Magnoliopsida > Gentianales > Rubiaceae > Ophiorrhiza > Ophiorrhiza pumila. Next base: position 16,003,675 of record BLIW01000006.1, read on the forward strand.
TTATGTGCAGGAGAAAACACAGTCAGCACACTTGGCCGCCTTGTTCTCGTTTTATATCTTTTTTTGGTTCTAACGCTCCTCCCCTCCCACTTCCCATGGGCACCACCCTGCGCTTTGCGCAGGTACACTCCCCTAGTATATATATATATATATGGATATAGATGTAAAATTCACATTTTATCAAAAAGTCAATACGTCTATGCTTGAACAACGTTGGCTAGATTCAGCATATTGCGCGGTCAGAAGTCTTCTCACTTGCGACTCCACGTCACCTCAACAACTCATATTGTAGGCAAAATGCAATTTCCAGACATTTGCGCTCTTCTTTCCTCATAAATTCCGAACAGTGTACTACGGATTTCTTAGACGACATTGGTCGAGATAATATATATTATTTTTTGTCACTAATTAATTAATAGTCACAAGAGAAATTTTTTAATATTAATTCGTCATTATTAATTTGAAAATATCATTTTCTACAAAAGTAAATTTAGAATAGAATCAATTTAGTTTTGATTATTTTTAACATTCTTCATGTCAAATTTATATGCTTTCACACACTAAATCATATGCAAATAACATATAATATTATGAATGCATAGATACATGATAAGTGTAGATTTGGATCATAACAATTGTATAAAATAAAAAATAAAGATGTCAAGATATCTTTTTTTACTATATTTAACATCATTCTTTTTTTTCTTTTGTGATACAGATTATTTGTAAGCTTCTCAGATACCATTTTAGCAATTAACCCAAATTAAAATTAGAGTTCATAAAATTATTTAATATCTAGTTATGAATAAAAGCTTTAAAAAGGTTAAAAAAATGTGATTGGTAAATATATATTAATTTAGTTTTTGGTGCATTCCATAATCTGCAATTCTAATGGAAATTTGAACTACATTCTAATGGGGATTAAATTGCGAGGTGATATCTTCTGTCCAATATCATATATATCTTATCATATCTAAAATTAAACTACGTCGTAGGATTCACTCATTCCTTGGTTATGGTCTAATAATTGTAAAGTGATTTTAGTGATATTTATACTTTTAGTCCCTAGTTTTAGTTAAACTATGTCGTTTTGGACATTAGACAGAATATGATAGAGATAATCTTGGATAAAAGATCTGATCTCTTAAATTGCTACATCAGAGTGTCGTCTTAGATAATAAAACTTAAGACACACTTAAGGACCCAATTGAAAATGTAATTTTTAAATCCATTAAGTCTATTGTGTAATTTTGTTTAGGACCCAATTGAAATTAGTTTTAAATCTGAGAGACTGCAACAGAATAATTAAGCTTTCTATGTTTAAATCTTTTGAGGCTATTCTATGTATTCCTTTAGGGATTCAATTGAAAATAGTATTAAATTTAAACAGCTAAATTAGAATAATTAAGTTTTATACTAATGTAAACCCCCCTCAAATTAGAATAATTAAGTTAATTTAATTAATACTATGTAGGTTTCATACAAAAGCTTATGAGAGCATATTAATGTAGTAGATCCCACAAAAAGCTTGAAATTAAGAGCGATATTCATTTAAAACCAAAATCTTCACCCCTAGTCCCATAGTCAAGCTAAATGTTAGTTAAGAATGATTAATTAGTGTAAAATTTCTATAATAGATTGTAAATTAACTTAATGAAATTATAGTTTAATAATTTTGTTTACTTTTCAAATGTTGTCAACTTCGCAATGTTAATTTATTATCATATATGCATATTATCATAGATAAATACATTTTTTGTGAATTATAAAAAAAAAAAACGAAAGAATATGAAATCTTGTAACAAATTTATTCAATAAATGAAGATGATAAAGAAACCACCATTAGTGATATGAAAAGATCATAATAATTTTGAAACCACCACCAAACTTATAATTTTCTTTTTAAATTTTCAAATTTATTTGTATATCATGGAAACAAGGGAAAAAGTTGAAGAGAAAAAGCGAAAAAAATAAACAAAATATGTTAAGTAGAAATGTGTCTTTATATCTCATTAAATATTGGAACCAACTTAGACTGTGGGATCGTTGAATATGGCCTGACTCAATGTGACAATGTCATTGTTTTCTCCACGTCATTCTGTTCACTTTGATCAATTTTGTCGCCAATGGAATGGTAGTCTCTCATGAATTATTGGAATCACTGAATTTATCCCGACACATTGTCCCTGTTTTCTTCCCGTGATTCTGTCCTTTTTGATCATTTTCGCCATTGGAATTGTCCTCCTTTCTTTCATCAAAGCTCTCCAGAAAAATTAAAGGGCTCTTTCCTCCTGCATCAGTTATTGTGTTGTTTGTAATTAGCTATGACGGCAACAATTCACACTTTTTTGAAGCTTTAAACATCTTTCTCTTATATGATTTGTATCTTAATTGATCAAAATTTGGTAGAACCAAATTTAGAACGCAAAAGGGCAATGTTCTTCTCAAATTCAAATATCTTTTTACTTATAAAATTTTGGGTAAATTATTTCAATTTTCCTTCAATTGTTTTCTTCTCTTTGCTGCAGTTTGAGTTTTAAATTAATGATTATCTAATCATTTTTGTCAAATAAAAATTTAACGACGATGGCAATACTTCTTACATATATTCAACTCCGTTAATTTTTATATCATTTATTCGTTATACTTGCGTTAAATAGTTGTTCGAATTGGATTATAAGTGAATGAAAAATGGACGAAAGTTAATTTAAAAATTAAATTGTAATATAAGAAATGAAATGAAACTTTTTGAAAATTAAATAAAAATCCAAAATGAACTACGAAATTGAGAAACGACATTTAATCCCTCTGACCCATTATAATTTACGTTTTAGTTTTTTTTATTCAGGTTGCAAATTAAATGTAGTTTTAGTTTTAGAGTACAATTTTATCCTTTTTTTAACATTAAAGAGTATTAATTACAGACATTTTAATCACTAGCATTAATCACAATCTTGAATATTAATTAGTATTAATTATAGGAGTTTTAGTTATTTTAATAATTAAACACATTTTTCATATAATTGAGCACATTTTTCAAAGTTCTTAAAATAAGATGAAAAAAAACACTCAAACCGTTTCTCTTTCATTAATTGGCTTACTGAATTCTCAGCCAACCAGTGGCGAAATGTGTTAATCAAGAATTTAATGCGATTTCATAGGACAATTTTGAGGTCCCTCTCCTTAACCTTCATAGAAAGGTCTCTCTCATGAATTATTAGAGCCAACTCATGAAATGTGTATTGTCACTGTTTCCTCGCGTGATTCCGTCCTTTTTGTTCATTTTTCGCCATTGGAATGGTCGTCTTTCCAGTAAAGCTCTCCAGGAAAATTAAGGGCTCTTTCTCCCGCATCAATTATTGTCTTGTTGTTTGTGATTAGTTCTGTCGGCATCATTTCCCACGTTTTCAAAATTTGGTAGAACAAAATTGAGAACGCAAATAGGGAAGTGCTCTTGTCAAATTCAAATATCCTTTTACTTATAAATTAAATTAGGGATGAGATCATTTCTCTAAATATATCTTCATCTTATTCTGTTTAAAATTTAAAATGATAATATTTCACTAAAATTAAAATTAAAATAACGTTGTGTAGTTCATTCAGGTTTAGATTAGAGCAAAATAATTGATTCTATTGATATTTATCTTTTTATTCCCTAATTTTAATAAAACCATGTCATTTTAAAACATTGGATAAAATAATACAAGATAACATTGGACATAAAATACAATCTTATTAAACTATGGGTAAATTACTTGAATTGTCTTTCAATTTTGAGGATTTACTGGTCTTAATTTTTTTTTTAAAATTATTCTGATTTCTGAAATTACGATTTGATTTTTAAATGGTCATTTAATAAGTTTTCGTGAAATAAAATTCAATTTCAATAAACATACAATATACATATGTCCAATTCTATTTATTTTAATGTTATTTGTTCGTCATATGTGCGACAAATGGTTGTACAAATTGCATTTTAAATGGTCGAAAAATAGACAAAAGATGATTCAAAAATTGTATTGCAATAATATATATGAGGAATGAAAATAGAACGTTTTGAAAATTAAAGAAGAAATATTCAAAATGAACTACAAAATTGAGGAAGGACTGAAATCATTTTTAGATTCATATATGGATAATTTGTTATTAAATATTTAAAAATTTCTTGCAAAACTATTAAGTGAAAAGTCTTTTTCCGAAACTTTTCCATTTAACTTCTTTAAATAACTCAGAAAGGCTTTCCTTTTCTTTATTTTTTCTTTTTGTTAAACTCGAAAAGATATATATATATATATATATATATATTAGGCCCCGGAGGAGGAAATTAAAATTATAGAAAGAAAAGTGGGTCGCAGTAGGACTGCCACTGAATTGTTAGCAAGTCAGTGTTAATAACAGAAATTAAATGACATAAAAGTAAAGAACATAAATTAAAAGGACATAAATTAAAAGTTAGATCTAGATTTAGATTAGAAACAATATATAAAACAAAACATATTCATAAGAAAGATAGATTACAAATTCATAGATTAAGGATCTTACACAATAGAAATCCTTAATCAAGCTAAGGTTTCCAAGCAAAGGTATCTTTGCAAAGGTTCCCTTGCTTAGGTTTCTAGCTTCAAGAAGCTTAAAAATCCAAGTAAGAAGAAAATAGAGAAGAAAAGAAGAAAGAGAGAGCTTTCTTCTTAGAGAGAGAAAGTTTTGGAATTCTAAGAGAAGGGAATTTTGAAGTCTGCCATCCAGCTTTCAGAATGGAGGGTATTTATAATTTTTTTTAAGTGTTTGACTACACTTTTTCTATTAACTATTACAGTCAAAATATCTTTAGTTGTTACGGAATTGGAGAGAATATGCCATAACAGTCATCTTTATTTTGGTCTTGACAAAATAGCAAGTCCTCTTTGTCTGTCACCGAAATGTCTATTGGTCTTGCTTGTTTTGGTCCAGTGCTAGAGGTGCTGGGCTCATTGGAAGTATTAGCCTGTTTAAGCTGGGCTAATAAGTTTTCAAGTTGATTTACATAATCATCTTTGTTTGAAATTGCTGCCAATTTTGAAGCTGTAAGAGACTTTTGCTGTAAAAATTGGCATATACGTGGGTCAGATGGAGGTAAAAATTTAGAATTTTTCTGAAACCACACGTCAATCTGCTTCAGATTAATGCATTCAATGTTCAAATGCTTCCACCATTTTGTATATCCTTGTCGGATCAGTTGTGGAGGAACTTATCATCTTGTTTGAAAAATTCAAATTTCCAAGCATATATCCATGATAATGAAAAGATTGAAAAGAAGTGTAGTAGTACAGATACATGCACTTCTGTAATTGTAAATTTTTCTAAAAAAATTTGTAATCCCAGCTGTACGTCTGCTGGCAAAATTTGCTGGTTTGGTCCAAAACAGCTCCACTATTGGATAAACCAAATTGAAAAATTGTATTTTGTTCCACTTTTGAAGTAGAAAAATCAAGAATGTTTGTTTACTTTGTTCTGTGTAGAAAAAGTATTAAACCATGCCTGTCGATAATCCTAGTATGTGAATCCTGGGGGAGAAAATGGTTGGGAGAAATTTCTAGGAGTATTTAGATTAGTTTCCCAATCGGAAGGTTGAAGGATTTTCAAACTTTGTGCTGTTGAATGGGTAACTAAGTCCCTATCATCCTTGTCAATATATTGCTTAAGAGCAATAGACCCAGTATCTATAAGGATAAACTCATAAAATTTTTGGGTTATGTTTGGAGTAGGTGGGATAAAATTTGAAGTTTTTGGGAGTATTATTTTCGCAACCTGGTTAGGGTTGTTGACAAAAAAGTCTGGCTTTGTTTGGCAGATTAAAACAAAGTTTTGATTTTTGGAATATTCTTGGTTTGAAGATGTTTTTCGGAAAACATTTGTTTGAGCAAAAATCTGTTTTGAATTTGTGGAGCTGGATGCCACCACATTTGAATAGTTAGTAGGGCTTGCAACCACTACTGAAGTTTGAGAAGTTTTCAAATTAGTAGGGCTTGCGGCCACTACTGATGTTTGGAGAGATTTCACAAGTTGAAATCCTACTGATGAGGCCCATTGTTGGATGGATTCAAGCTGGGATTTTTGCATGTGGGCTTTCTCATCTTCTTCCACAATTTCGGCAAAACTTTGGGATTTAGGATTGAAATGGGTAGGTTTGCGGTTTCTGTTTTTAATGCTTGAAGTTGAGGAGAACTCAAAGCATAATCTTTGGGCCGCTTTTCTGTAGATTGGTTTGAAGGTAATTGTTTGTTTGAAGGCGAGGCTTGACGGCATTATCTACCCTGCAAGAATTCACGAGTCAAAAAGTCAGGCAATGAATTTGTTTCACCTTTAATATAATCAATATCAAAATCAAAGACAGATAAGATAGCTTTCCATCTTGCAAAAATATGCTTGGAGGCAAGATTTTTAACATCTCTTTGCAAAATATCTTTTGCAGATTTGCAATCTACTCTAACAAGAAATTTCTGGTCAAGCAGATTAGATTGAAATTTTGAGATACATAAAACAATGGCTAAAATTTCTGTTTTGATTGTAGAATAGTTCTGTTGAGCACTATTACAATGTTTAGAAGTAAAGGCAACAATTCTTTCTTTGTTGTCTTGTACTTGTTTAAGTATTCCACCATAACCCAAATCAGATGCATCTGTTTCGATGAAATTTGGAAGGCTTGGGTTTGGCAGATTTAGATAAGGCAAAGCCTTGACTTGGGTTTTTACCCTTCTTACCGCCTCAGTATGGATATCCGTCCATGGTGGAGGTGTTTTCTTTAACCTGTCATGCAAATGTTTGATGATATTAGCTAATTAGGAATAAAATCAACTATATAATTCAAATATCCTAAAATCCTCTGCAACTGTTGTTTTCTAGGATCTGATCAGAAAACCTATCAGCAAACTGGATAGATCGTTCTATTGGAATAATTGTACCTAGATGGATATAATGTCCTAAAAACATTATCCTAGTTTGGAACAAACTAATATTCTTCTTAGAAACAACTAGACCATTATTCTTAACAACCTGTAAAAAGATATTAAGATGTTTGAAATGTTGATCTATGTTATTTGAGAAGATTAAAACATCATTTATATAAACAATAGTAAAGTTTGAATAAGAATTAAAAATATCATTCATAATCCTCTGAAATTCTGATGGAGAATTTTTTAGACCAAAAGGCATTACGTTCCATTCATAATGTCCAAATAGTACTGTAAAAGCATTCTTGTACCTGTCAGATGGATTAATCTGAATTTGCCAAAATCCAGATTTCATGTCAAATTTAGAAAATACCTTTGCTGTGTTAAGCTTTTTTAAAAGATCTTTCTTGTTAGGAATTGGATACCTGATCCACTGGAGGGCTTTGTTTAAAGCCTTATAGTTTATTACCAATCTAGGCAATCATCTTTCGATTTCTGAGTTTTTGTTCACATAGAATGCTGGGCAACTCCAGGGAGATTGGCTTGGCCTAATGATTTACTTTTTCAGGAGATCATCTATTTCTGATTTTGCAATGTTCCAGAAGCTCCTGATTCATCTGGATTGGTCTGGATTTGGTTGGAATGTCTATCTCCTTGAAATCTTTCTCATAGGGAAGATAAACAGTGTGTTGCTTTCTTTTCTAAAAAGCAGTTGGTACCTTAGCACAAACTTGCCGCTCAATTTTTCCTTGTAGTTCCTTGATTCTGTTTTGAACCATTGGTTGAGTCAATTGTGCTTCGATCCTTTTGTATTCAATTTCTTCTTTCGAGAAATTAATCTATTTGGACTTGTTGGATAATGGATTTAGCTCCTTGTATACTGGAGGCCTGATAAAAGGAAGAAGAACATCTTTTCCAAGATTTTGTGGCAAGATTCCTTCGAATGTTGTAATGTAAGGCATTAATTGTAAAATAAAATCTGTACCTAAGATAACTGGATGAGTGAGATTTTTTGCTAACAGGAATGATACCTTTACCGTTGCTGAAGAAAATTTAACCTCAACCTCAGTAAGCTTGTAAGAGATACTGAGTTTGGAATTATTTGCCGAACGAAGTCCTTCTTTGGTCTTTTCAAAGAATTTTGATGGAATAATCCTTTCATCAATGCAGCTAAGATCAGCTTCTGTGTCCCATAATACTGCTGTTTCTAGTTCAAAATTATTTTGTACTACTAGTTTGATCCGAACATCATGTCTTCTGAAAGTAGTGGTTGACAGAATATGTGGAATTTCACTACTCGAATAATCTAAGGGTTCTAGGAACTGTTCAACTTCTTCTTTCTCCTTAGTTTTACCCTTCTCTGTTTGTACTAACTGTTCAGTGAGATTCTGCTGAACCAGTTGATCAAGCTCCTGTCTAGCTTTGATTTCCCTGACTTCCATTTTAAGCTTTACAACTTTAGTTTCTAGGTCTTGTATGGTTATCTGTTTGATAGATTTTTTAGGGAATCTGTTTAGGATATTTGTAAGGTTATAGGTGTTTAAAACTCTAGGATAGTTTGTAGGATGATCACTTCGAAATCGGGAAGTAGATGGTTGTTCACTAGCTACCTTCTTGAACTGGCTAAGATAGTGTCTTTTTTGTTCTAGATCTTCCAAATTATCAATCATTTCAATAAGTAAATCCTGTTCTTTGGTTAAGACATTGATACATGGTCCTTCTAGATGAGAATTATCACTAGAGGTGGAACTATCAATATCATCATCTTCCATTTGGTTTATGTGATTGTCCTCGCTATATCTTGAATCCTCGTCTTTTTTTTCAGCAAGGAGGTTTGAAATTTGATTTAGAATATTCTCATCAATTTCCAAGGCTTGGATCTTCTTTCTAAGATGACAATATTTTGCTATGTGTCCTGGTTTATGACATTTATGACAAATGATGTTTGGTAAGGCTAATCTTGGAGGCTGATATATTTTAGGTTAGGGATTGGATGGTTGTGGTAATGGTTTTGATTGTCTGTATGTAGTTCTCCATTTAGGGAATTGTTTGGTATATCTGGGTTTGGGATTTTGTTTATGAAGTCGTGATTTATGATTTTGATCACAACTAGGAAGCCCAAACTGTTCACAGAAAGAACCAAGATCTCTTCTTCTTTGTGCTCTGTCATTTGCAAGTTGTTGGAGCATCTTTTCTTGCCTGCAGATTCGCAAGGCAACCTGTTGGATCTGGGTTGTCAACTGTCCATATGTAATTTGTTCATATGGTATCACTCCGTTGTATATGCTTCTGAGTTCTTCCTGAACCATGTCCCTGAGTGATTTTGGAAGATCATCAAGAAATTTCTCCTTCCAATATGCCCGGTTACCATCAGGTCTAGCATATATACGGGTAAAGAATGTATCTTTGTACCATCAGAAATCTGATAGATTTTTGCACTTCAAATTGTTCAGTAATTCTGATGATCTGTCTCTAAAAAAACCTACATCACCAATAAAGGTTTTGGCAATAGTAAATATTAAAGTTGATACTGCATCAGAAATAGTATCACCATGTTGTAGGATTGGTTCTCCTTGATCATTGGTTTTGACTTAGTGCATAATACTCTGTCTGTCTTCTTCAGTGAGATGTTCATCCCACCATTCTTTTAGTTGTCCTGTAAAAGCAGAAACTAAAATATGGGCTGCTAGTTGGTCATCGCAAGCATGCGATGTTCTATATGCAGTTGCCACCATTTTTATTTGTTGAAAAGCATTCATCATACTGTACTCTGTTTGTCTATCTATATTCCACTCATAGATGTTATTTGCATTGTAACTGTTTTGAAGGACATTGGGTTTTTCTTCCAACACCATATCTAGATAAGTTGCCCTGGGATAGTACAATTTTTGAGGCCTCTTCTAGTTTGAGATTTGCTTGTCACCAAATGAACTCCGATGTCTTAATTTGGCAATCTCAGCTGCTGGAGATTCTGGTTGAGACTGTTATTCTTCTGTCATTTCTCCTTTATCCAAGACACACATGGCTTGGTTTACAGAGGCTGAAGTTGAGATTGGATCACTTTACTTTTTCTTAGATTTTGGGGTAGTAAAGGATTCTTCAATCTTTGCTATCCTCTTTTCTAACTCGGTTAGTGGTTTGTTTGTTAATTGGTTGGATAATTTGAGAGGTATTTCATGTGGTTTAAAAAGGGGTTTGCTTGAGAAGGTGTTTGAGATATTAGTAGAAGTAGTTTGGATGGGTCTAGTAAGGAGATGTTCTCCAATAGCTTGTTAGTATAGTTGTTTTGCTCATAAATGCTTTGAATGTCTCTTGCATTTACTGGATCTATATCCTTTGCCTCATTGTGTTTGAATGGAATTGATTTGATTTCAACTTACTTGTATGAGGTTGTGAATGATGATGACGGTGGAAGTTCCGATCTTATTGTTTCACCATCTATAACCTGTCAAGTCTTTATAACACAGATCTCTTTCTCATTTGAAAAAGGATAATCTATACAATTGTTAGTTGCATAATGTTCAAACCATGCAAAAAATGCCAAATGCAACTCATGTATTCTCAAGAAATCATAATATTTTTCTTGTATTAATTTTCTATTTTCATTTTTATAATTTTTGAAAAACCATTTTTTTTCTTGGTTTTAATTACTATAAAATTCTTTTCTAAGGTTTTCCTTGTCTATCTTAAATTCCGTCCTAAGCATTCTAAGTTCTCCTAATTTTCCTTCTATGTTGTCAGTCATAGTAGAATATATTGGTGACCTAGGAAGGCTATTGCTTTCACTTTGGTCTGGAGAGTCTGTTTGGGTTTCTACTGTGTATATAGCTTGTGGTATCCTGGATAAATTATCTAAACCATGGATACGAGTATCAACAGAAGATGTAGAAGATCTTGCTGGTTGCCTAGAGGACTGGACTTCAAAAGATATTCTAGAATTTTGGCAACTAATATTACCTAAAATCCTAAGGCTTTGGGTTCTATCAAAAGTGATATGGACTCCTCCACTAGGAAATTGTTTGATATTTGATGCCACTGTATTTTGGACTGGTACCGGTGGATTTGCTTCTAGCAAAAACCAATTTTCAGGCAAAGTTACCTGACTCCATTTAATGTTTCTAGGAATAGACAACCTAGATTTTGCTAGATCTGTTTGAAACATGACTGTTTCTCCCTTTTTTGAAGCACTTACTGCTCCTGTGTTGAAGGCAGAATTCATAACTTTATATTGAATCCTAAATAAGATTGCTACAGGAAGTGTTCCTATTTTAGCTTTAAAATTTACAACTTTAACATTTAAATTTAAAGCATCAAGTATGTTTCTATCCTGTAGAGAAACAGTAAAGTTTGGAAAACAGTCAAAATAAATAGGTCCTTCACATAAGTTGGTTTCAATCATGCCTAGTAAAGAATCATCAAAATTCAAGAATCTACAATCTCTAAGACAAAGAAGCAAAGATGTATCTAAACCTTCTCTATTTAGTGGTTTTGCAGCAACTTGAACAAGTCCAAAATGCAAGTAATTATATTTTTGTTTATGTTTTTCAATTGTCTTTTTAGACAATAACCTTATGTTTTCATAATCATTATTCAGATTAACAGCTTGTTCAACCGTCTTAACGGTATAGTCTGATACCAAGTTCCATTTATCTTTGTAAACTTCACTTGATGGTTTTTAGGAATTTTCTAATTGTCAATTGATTGTTCAATATTTTCCATATTGACTTCTTCTTTAAACACAACATTGTTTGAAAAGCTTCAAGAAGCATTTGAAGAAGAACTTAAAGAACCTTTAGATGTATATATATATATATATAGGATAGAAACATACTAGATGCTTTAACTCTAAATGTTAAAGTTGCAAACATTTGCTCATTTAGTATATTATGATTTCTTGAGAATACATGAGTTGCATTTAGCATTTTGTTTTGCATGGTTTGAGCATTATGCAACTAACAATTGTATAGATTATCCTTTTTCAATCGAAAAAGAGATCTGTGTTACAAAGACTTGGCAGGTTATAGATGGCAAAATGATAAGATCAGAGTTACCACCGTCATGTTATGCTAAATGTTATAAATACCTCCATTTCGGGAGGAAGAGGGGGCAACATTTTCTACTCCCTTAGAAATTCTAAGACTTTCTCGCTCTAAGAAGATAGCTCTCTTACTTTGATTTTCTTTTCTTTCTTTAGCTTGCTTAAGCTTTGGAACCTTAGCAAGGATATATATATACCACCACAGAGAGTTGGTCTCCAAAAAAAGAAGTAAAAAACTTAGTAGTATCAGTGTTAGGTTAGAAGAATGAAGAGCAAATAATTCGATACAGAAACATAAAAGTTAAAAACAGAAATTAGAAGCTAGGAGTTAGATAGTCAGATCTAAGACATAAAAAAAGATCTGGAAAGAAAACATATTATCATAAATAATACCAGATTACAAGTTTATAGATTAAGAGTCTCACACATATGACTCCAAATCCTTGTTTTCTGCTAAGGGTTCCTAGCAAAGGTTTCTCGCTAACGTATCCTCCTAGCTTAGGTGAGAGAAAAAAGAAAAATTGAAAGATGGGAGATGTGAGGAGAAGAGGAGAAGAGAAGAAGAGATGGAGGTTCTTCAAGAAAGAGGGAGTAAGAGTGTTCCAAGTGCTTCTCCCTTTCTCGTAGGAAATGATACTTAACCAAACTCCATCAGTACCAATGGGGTTCTCCACATGCGTTTTGTTTTGTTTTGTTTTGTTTTGTTTTTTGTTTTTTTAAGTGTTGGTTACACTATCACAACATAGTCTTTTGTAGAATTCTTCTGCTGCCAGTTGTCTCTACATATTATGATATTGAAGAGAATATTATGTAACAATCATCCTCATTTGGTCCCGGTCAATTAGTGGGTCCTCCTCGTCTGTTCCAGGAGTGTTTGATGGACCTGCTTGTGTTGGGTCAGTCCGTGATGTACTGGGCTCGTCTTGTTTACTGGTACTAGCCTGTTTAAACTGAGTTAATATGTTTTCAAGATGTTTTACATAATCATCTTTATTTGAAATTGTGGCCAACTTTAAAGTAGTAAGAGCCTTCTGCTGTAGGAATTGGCAAATCTTTGGATCTGTTGAGGGCAAGTTTTGTGGGTTCTTTTGGAACAATGCTTGAATTTGTATTGGCTGAACACAATCAGTCTTGAAAGTTTTCCACCATTTGGTATATCCTTGTCTAATCAGCTGGGGAGGGAATTTGTCATCTTGTTTATAAAATTCAAACTTCCAAGCATAAATCCATGCTAAAGAGAAGATTTAGTAAAATTGGAGAACTGTAGGTACATGATTGTCTGGAAATGTAAATTTTTCAAAAAAACATTTGTAGTCCTATATGTACGTCATTTGGTAATATTTGTTGATTTGGACTCAAGTTGGAATTGTTGGGTCTGGGCCTTTTCATCTTTTTCAACCATATCAGCCCAAGTTTTCGAACTCATGATTGAAATACATTGGGTCGAGGCAACAACCTCTAAGACTTTGAATTTGTTTGGGCTCAAAGCATAGTTCTTAGACTACTTTTCTGCAAACTGTTGGTTTGAAGACGATGCTTCATTGGGTTGATTCTGCATTTGGACAATGTGTTTTGGCATTGGGGGTGGTTCTTCTTTCTAGGCATCATTTACCCTGCAAAAATTCACGAGTCAAACAGTCAGGCAAAGCATTTGTTTCTCCTTTAATATATTCAATTTCAAAGTAAAAAAATGATAAAATAGTTTGTCATCTTGCAAAAATTTGTTTAGAAGCAAGGTTTTTCACATCTTTTTGCAAAACATCTTTTGCAGATTTATGATCTACTCTAATAAGAAATTTCTGGTTAAGAAAGTCAGATTGAAATTTTGAAATACACAAAATAATTGCCAAAATTTCTTTTTTAAACTATTGAATAGTTTTGCTGAGTACTATTCTATTGTTTAGAAGTGAAGGCAATAATTCTTTCTTTGTTGTCTTGCACTTGCTTAAGTATTCCACCATAACCCAAGTCAGACGCATCTGTTTACACAATTTTTTGGATACTTGACTTTGGCAGAATTAGACAAGGCAAAGCCTTGACTTGGGCTTTAACTTGCCTCATTGCCTCATATGTTCAGTCTATGGTGGAGGAGATTTTTTTAACCTATCATGCAAAGGTTTAGTAATGTTAGCTAATCCGGGGATAAAATCAGCTGCATAATTAAGGCATCATAGAAACCTTTGCAGTTGTTGTTTTTCTAAAATTTGGTTGGGGAATCCATCACGAAACTAGATAGATCTTTCTATAGGAACTATTATCCCTTGATGGATGTAATGACCAAGAAATCTAATTTTAGATTGGAATAAACTGACCTTCTTTCTAGACATGACTAAACCATTAGTCATAGCAACCTGTAAGAAGATGTTTAGATGTTTGAAATGTTGATCAATATTATTAGAAAAAATTAAAACATCATCAATGTAAACAATAACAAAATTTAGGTATGGATTGAAGATGTCATTCATAATTCTCTGGAATTCTGATTGAGTATTCTTCAGTCCAAAAGGCATTACGTTCCATTCATAGTGTCCAAATGGAACTGTAAAGGCTGTTTTATACCTATCAAATGGATGAATTTTGATCTGTCAAAATCTGGATTTCATGTCGAATTTAGAGAAAACCTTTACTTCATAAAGTCTTTGCAAAAAATCTCTTTTGTTTGTAATTGGATACCTAATCAATTGAAGAACTTTATTCAAAGCCTTGTAGTTTATCGCTAGTCTCGGCACTCCTCTTTCAATTTCAGAGTTTTTGTTGATATAGAATGCCGGACAACTCCAAGAAGACTGACTTGGACTGATAATCTGTTTTTCTAGAAGGTCATTAATATCTTTTTTGCAATGTTCCAACAATTCGTGATTCATTTGGATAGGTCTAGCCTTTGTGGGAATATTTCTTTCCCCAAAATTCTTTTCATAAGAAATATAGACCGTGTGCTACTTCCTTTTCCAGAAAGCATTTGAGATTTCAACACAAATCTGTTGTTTGATTTTTCGTTGAAGTTCTTTGATTCTATTTTGAACTATTGGCTATCTCAGTTATACTTTGATCCTTTTGTATTCAATTTATTCCTTCAAGAAATTAATCTGCTTTATCTTACTGGACAATAGATTAAGCTCCTTGTAGACTGGTGGTCTAGTAAAAGGAAGAACAACATCTTTTGCAAATTTTTATAGCCAGATTCCTTCGAATGTTGTTATATAAGGCACCAACTGCATAATAAAATTTGTATCCAAAATAACTAGATGAGTAAGATTTATAGGCAATAGAAAAGATACCTTTAACGTTGCCAATAAGAATTTGACTTCAACATCCATGAGTTTGTAAGAAATATTACGTTTGGAACCATTTGTTGAACGGAGTCCTTCTTTGGTTTTCTCAAAGAATTTTGATGGGATAATTCCTTCATCAATACAACTGAAGTCAGCACCTGTGTCCCATAATGTAGTAGTTTCGAGCACAAAATTATTTTGTACAACTAGTTTGATCTGAACGTCATGCCTCCAGAATGTAATAGCTGATAAAATTCTAGGAATTTTATCATTTGAAGAGTCTAAAGGTTCCAAAAATTGTTCAATTTATTCTTCTTTAGGTTTACCCTTATCCTTCATTTGAACTTGTTGATCAGTTAAATTCTGCAAAACTAAGTGGTCAAGTTCTTGCTTAGCTTTAATTCCTCTAACTTCCATTTTGAGGTTTGCAATTTCAGTTTCCAAATCTTGTATGGTTACTTGTTTGGAAGAACTTTGAGGAAATCTGTTTAGGATGTTTGTGAGGTTGTAAGTGTTTAGGACTTCAGGGTGATTTGCGGGATGGTCATTTCTGTATCTAGAAGTAGATAGCTGGTTAGTCAATGTTATTTTAAACTGGCTGAGATAATGTTTTTTCTGGTATGGGTCATTTAGATTATTAATCATTTCAAGAAGTAAATCTTGTTCTTTAGTTAAGACATTAATACCTGGTTCCTCTGAGTGTGAGTCATTACTAGATGTAGAACTGGCCATCTCAGTTACTTCAAATTATTCCATTAAGATTTAAAAATATATATTTGCTATTCAGTTTTTTTTAAATGCAAATATATATATTTAAAATGCTTATTTTTGTAAATTTATCAAGTTCAATATGTACGTATAGTTTTCTATTGTTGATTTTAAATAAATTGCACTATATATTTTTCTAAAATTATCGATTTCACATTTATTTAAAAAAAAATAAGACAAATCACTAGAAAGTAATTTGTGTTTTTTTAAACGTAAGTAACCCAAAAAAATTCAAACCACAAGTGATTTTTTTTTCTTGTAATTTATCCTAATATTATACTACTCAACTCACATAAATATTTAATTATTAAATGATAATTGGACTCTAAGAAAATATAGTAACAATGTCTCTTAAAATAATTATACTCCATTACCTTCGAGATAATTAAATACGTTCAACTGAGGAACGCGTAAAATTCTTCTTACATTTGTGGCATAAACATAATAATAATAAAAAACATAGCAAGTAAATATTATACTATTTTCAAAAAACCCATCAAGCGTTTTGAGATGTGCAGCTCATCAAAGGCCATAAATCGTTTAACCTAATACAAATAGATGGTTCATTCTTTTGTGAGATCGTCTTATATATAAGATTTGTGTATGAATTTTATTTTACCGTATAAATTATTAAAAAATAGCATATAAAGTATCAAAAATTTGTGTATAAAGTATAAAAAATGAGCATATTGACAAGCTAAAGTCGCATGCTCCAATTTTACCCTAAACTTCTGTAGTAGCAGTGAGAGGGATCGTTCCACAGGGAAGGGAATTGGTTTCGAGAACTCTCAAAATGTAGCTGTAATGGTGTCACAAAGAATGCAATTCCAAGAACTAGTGAAAATAACAACAAGACACAGAGAGGTAAAAGGAATTAAATAGATTATATCAATTAGGGTGTAATCGAGTCGAGTCGAGCTCGAGTACACCCCTAATCGAGTAGCTTGATTTTGAAAAAATGGGTACTCGAGCTAGAGCTCGAGCTCGATCGAGCTTCAATAATCGAGCTCGACTCGAGCTCGACAAAGGGTAATCGAGCTCGCGAGTAGCTCGATCGAGCTCGAGTATTTTTTTTATTTTTTTAATTTTTTTAATTTTTTTAATTTTTTTTATAAAAATTATAGGATGTATTTGTAATTTTTTTAAATTTAATGAGGTCAAATTATAATTTATTATAAATTAAGGACTAAAACCTAATTATAAATAGATTAAATTATAATTTATTAAACTACAGGGACTAAAACATAAATATAAATATTAAAAATAAAAAAAATATACATATACTCGAGTAGCTCGCGAGCTACTCGAGTATATGTATTCCGAGCTCGACTCGAACTCGACTCGAACTCGGTCAAACCGAGTTCGAGTCGAGTAGTTGACCGAGCTACTCGCGAGTAGCTCGCGAGTAGCTCGCTCGTTTACCACCCCTAATATCAATAGCAAAGAGAACAAGAAGGTACAAACAGAAGAAATGCAAATCCAATAAATACAAAGAGATGTGGTAACAAGTTTTAATCAGACATCCTAGGGTTTTTTATACCTGATGAGTGTACTATAGACTACCTAATGCAATGCAATTGACACTCAAGTAGAACAGAGAGGAGATCCAGCTGCCTAGGAGCCTAAAATACCATCAGCATGGCGACATGGCGACCGCATCTCAGATGGCGACCGCATCTTGCAATCCCTAACACCACTCTTTCCCATGGCAAGACCTAAGAGTGATGGTTAGAAACCGCAGCATCTCAACTTCCCAAGACTCACTACTCTAGCATGCAAATCCTAAGGTCTTCCCATGGCGAGGCCTAACCTATGTTCGTTTGTCTTAGCCATAGAAAGTCTCTTCTCACTCTTTTCTAAGGTTTCAATGAACTTCTACCGGCATGGCGACCGCATCTCAGATCATGATCAAACAAAACAAGTGAGAAGACTCGATTTTCATACTTTAGGTTCTCATTTCATGCATTTGTACTCCTATTGATGAATCTTTACTTGACTCAGCATGGTGACCACAATCGAGGCACAACTCAGTCAATAAAAACACGAATAAATGAAACTTAACAAGATTCATGCATTAATCACAAGTATGATCTCATTCTTTATGGATTGTGTCAATTATAGAGCTTCAGGTAGTCTAATTGCACATTCATCCGGTTGAAACCCTAGGACATCACACGATTTAGCCGAAAAACTCCATTTTCATCTCACATTCATCACAATACAACATTGAACAATTCATTCCTATCGAATTGGACAAATTTACCGATTAAAATACGTAGAATTGTCAAATGCTTTGTCAATTGTGAATCGAAATGCAATAATCGGCACAAAGGTGCGATCGGAATCCAAAACGGAGAACAATCTCTAGAGAGAGAAAAAACCTAGAGAGAGAAAGATAGAGAGAGAAAGTTTCCGCTCACAAAATCAAAGTCTGTTAAAATCTAGAATGATCGATCTACCATCTAAAGTCTAAAAGTCTCCCTAATAATGACAAAATCCTCTATTTATAAAGGACTAAAGCTTATTCTATACGCCAACGTAAAATGACTACAATATTACAGAAATGCCACTGCATATATCAATCTTCAACAACAAAATCAACTCAATCAGTGCATAGATCCAAGCCTTCGAGCCAGCGTTCTCCACGCCTTCATCGTCCCCAGCACATCCTCACACCACCAGAAATCACAGTTTCTGGTGTGTCGTTTTGTATCAAATTAATTTACTTACTCTCTAAAGATAAATAAGTATAGTGTGAGTAAGGTCGATCCCACGAGGAACAACAAATTTTCCAATTCAATTAATTTTCCAACAGTAACTACAATTTATTCAATGATTAAAACAGTTAAAGTAAAGAAGTCAATTACGAAATAAGTAAATAATAAAATAATAAAATTCAGAAATTAATCAATCAAAAGAAAAGATCCGGCTACAAATAAATCCACACTAATCAATTCTCAATTGTTCATCGACTCAAAGATAACAATCTCTATTTAATCAGTTAGTTATAGATTACCGAGTATCGGCTCTGACATAATCCAATTCTTCCTTAATTATTCGTTAATTGACAAGTATCGGCTTGACTCAATTAATTCCCTATTTATAACACAACCCGGCCGGAATCAGCCGAACACCAGATTTAATGTTATAAAAGCATTACGTAATGAAGAACATAACTCTAACAAATCATATCACGAATCAGCATGCAACAACTTGTTAACCAATTGTTCCCGTCTACCGAGACAGTAGCTTCGACACTAATTAATCTTACTATTCAAATCCAGTGATTTAACTAGGGATTAATTGGCTCTACCTAATTCGATTAAAGGTGATCAAGCTTTAATTAAATTAGATAATTAACTTTAGGCTTAGAAAACTCTTGAAATCAAATAAGAGAAAGTTTAATTAAGAACAATTAGATCTCACAATTTATGCATCGATTAGTGTTTCATTATCTACAGCCAGACAAGAAAACTAGTCACTAAACATAATTAAAAACAAACAAGAATAATAATAGAAACGAAAATTAAATTAAACTAAAAATTGCAAACCAGGCTGCTCGTTGTTTGGGCAAACGACGAGCTCTGAATTCTCCTAAAATCTGGGCTGCAGCTATTCTGCAGACCCAGCTACTATTCAAAACTTCTCAAACGTAAAAACTAAAGCTGCAAGAAGATTAAAGATGTCTTAACCTAATTAATCTACTCCCTTATATAGGGAAGAGAATAAGACTTCCTAAATTAACTAAAAGATTGCATCTTCATTGTTTCCAAATTCTAAAAACCCACATGCGGCTGTAAAAAGGTAAGCTTCCTAATCTTCTTCAACAACCCACTTGGTAATTTCCAAGAATCCTTTTGCTGCCAAATCTCTCAATCTTATTCTCCAAGTCTTTGATCTTCCAGAAAACATTCCAATTCCATCTTTTTCTCTCAGCAATCCCGCATCATAAAACCTTCCAAATTCTGCAAGAATAAACATAATTAAGCACAGATTTTCCCTCACAAAGCACATAAAATCATAGATAATAACAGAACTATTTCGTGCTTATCAAGATCCCCACACTTAGACTATGCTGGTCCCTCAGCATTCAAACAAAAAATTACAAACATCAAACCAACAAACAACTAAACCATTTCACTAAACAAACACTAGTCCAGCTAAACTGAGAAACTCTTTTAAAAATTCATGCTTAGTCGAAGTAAAAATCTTATGCACAATCAAGTCCTCCAAGTCAAAATACAAAGTTCTGAGTAACTCTCCAAGATCACTCCAAGCACTCATAAATGTATGAAATTGGGTTCAACCACTCAATTAATCGCACATGGAAAACTTATTATGAGCTTGCAAATATGTCAACAGATAATCATAACATTGAAACTAAACAAAAATCAAAAGGTCTTTCAATAGGTTGTAATGGGGCTGGGGTTTACAAGGTAGGATTTAAGAGGAATAAAAGGCTAAAAACAAAACCAAGGTGTAAGCAACACAATAAAGAACATCCCCACACTTATCTTGAACCAAGTCTCAACTTTTGATTTCCAAAATAACTCAAAGTAATTCCAGCACAGCATTCATTTTTTTACGTGCTTTTTCACATTTTTTGTATCATTTTTTTCTTTTTCTACTGCTGCTGTTCTTTCTTTCTCTTCTTTTTTTTTCTCTGCCACAGTTTAGGCAAACAGTACAAATAGAATTCTGCAGATTTTTCTTTCATTTTTCCATTCTGTCCCAACATTGTTTGGGCAAACTGTGAACTTCAACCTTTCAATTCCATCAGAACAAACTGAAATAACTTCCTCACAGATACTTAAACATACGATTCTCTTCTCTTTTAATCAAGGGGAAACTAAATCATAACATAAGTTACTTACACCTTAGTGGGCCAAAAGAAAGTTTAAAAGGGTCTTAGGCGAAACATTTGGTGGTGTAAATACAAAGAAAAGGTTCAAGGCTCAAAGGGGTTCACTAATGGTCAAATTAAGGTAGGAATGAAATTAAAATCAAAATGGGTTTATTCCTAATGCCTTTATCATTTTCAAGTTCAAATTCAACACATGATATCCATGCACAACAAAGAAAGCTCAATAAGTCAACTAAATGCAATTTACACTCATTCAAAGAATAATTCATTCAAGCACTAACAAAGTGGTTATTGTGTGCTTAGGCTTCAAGATCCTCACATTTAATTGGGCAAACTAAACTCAGAATATGCATTCATCATCCTTGGAGTCATTCAAGATTATGCAAAAACCATCACAATAAACTAAGCAAGTTTTAATTATGTTTAGTTTGGCCAGACAATGCTTATAAAAGTGAAACAATTCAAAACATCCTACCACAAATAACAAACTGATAGCAAAAACTAATTGTTTTTTGTGAAAATTTTTCTAATTTTCTGATTTTTTTTTGGATTTTTGTTATTTGAAAACAAAACTAAAACTACACATAACATATAACACCTCCCCACACTTAAACAATAACATGTCCTCATGTGAAGAAGGAAAACTAAATAACATAAAAGACAAAAAACATAGAAAAAGTAAGAGAAAAGGGACAGCCTGGGTGATTGTAGGTGTTGCTTCGGGGGCAAACGACGGCTGCAGAAACTGGAGAATATCAGAATTGGATCTTGACTACTGCAATTTTAGAGGAATTGTAAAGACCATGGCAGACCCAAGAAATGCGAGCAATCAACTCCTCTTGAAGATCAGCAATATCACCAAGTGATTTAGCTCGAAAGAGAATCCCGCGGCTCACAAAACTTAAGAGCTCCAAGTACATCAGTAAAATTTAAATAAGAAGTTTGCAAGCACAACAAGGCAATTGGGTTATCTTCACAAATATTATGCCAAATAGATCTCAAAGAAATATTAAAGTGTCAAACTAAGATCAAGTGACATAGAAAATAGGATACCACCAAGTGATTATGGTAAAAGGAAAGAATTTTTAAACAACCCACTTGGTCAAATCGTCTAAAATCATCCCATTACTGAAAACAATCGTTAGAATCACTACGGGGGAGCTTGTAATGGAACATTATTCAGCCACAGGTGTTTAATGAACCTAGAACAAAAGCAAATGTATTAAAACTATGAAAAGTAAACTAGTAAAGATGAAAATTAAAAAGGAAAGGAAATATTGGGTTGCCTCCCAACAAGCGCCATTGTTTTAATGTCCTTGGCTAGACCAAGTATGTGTCGAACTCAGTAAACCATTGGAGGAGGCTCCGGAGGTGGTCTTGGAGAAGGCACATCTTGTATGCAAGTCAAAGATTTTACTACAGCTTCCTTGTAGCTTCTTTGGTTCCATGTCAATTTGATCATTGAACTTTGAATAAGATTCTTGTTGACAGTGGGCAACGTCTTTTCCTTACTCAAAAACACAATTTTTAGAGGTTTAATCAATGATAAAAGTTGCAGAACCGGAACTTGCAAAATATAAGGAAAAATTGTATTAGCCGGATCTCATTTGGGCGAACAGAAGCTTTCTGGGTTGCTTGAAAACACTTGTATTAGATTCAATGACATTGTTTCATCTCCAATCTCTTCTTTCTTCAATTCTTTGATGTCAGAATCTGGTTCTTTACATTCATGTGACAGTGTATCCTCAAGAACAACCGGCATGTCATCACATTCCACCACCATCTCCTCTTTTAGATGTTGGGTTCTCTTGGCAAGAAAATCTTTTTCAAACTTTGCAACCTTTGGCATTTTTCTAATTGCTTCAAGGAATGCGTCTGTAATCTCCACCTTGTTGAAGATGGTTAAGATATCACTCATGTCATCATCATTCACATCCCTTGTTAACCTGCCAGGAAAAGGAGGAGGTATTTTAATCTCAGATATTGGTGAATTTAAATTAAATCTTACCTCTGATTTCTGAGATTCTGCTGTTTGGGCAAACGAAGTCTCCATTTCTGGGCTGTTAGGTTGTTCAATTTCGAACTCTGCCTCTGGTTCTTCAACTTTTTGTCCACTACTTAACATCATCTGAGTAATGTCTTCCATTGGATTAACCAACACTTGGGATGTGATTTTTCCTTGATTACTAAGCAAATCATTGAATTGAGTAATTTGGTTACTCAATTCTTTAAAACTTGCCATTGTGGCTTCTGTTTCTTGTTGTATCACATTCAAGTGTGGAAATAATGGAACCATCTTTTGTTGCCATATATCATCTTGTGTTGGTACACTGTCTTTCTGCATAATTTTAACTGAGTTAGCTAAATTTGCAAGTAAATCTTCAAGAGATGTACCTGAACTAGTAGTGGGTACTGCAATGTTTTGGCCAAAGGAAACCATTGAATGTTGCTGTTCCCATGTCCATGGTGATGGCTGTTGCTGCACCTGATTCCCATCAATGAAGTTTGGGTGGTTCCACCACTCCGAATTGTATGCATTGGAATAAGGGTTGTGATGATATTGTGGATGAAAACTCCCAATTGTATTGAATTGTGCCATTGGATACTCTTGAGCAAAATGACGCATAACTGTAAAAATAAAGCAAATTAACTAAAAAGAAAATAATGTCGTTCCCCAACGGCGCCAAAATTTGGTGTGTCGTTTTGTACCAAATTAATTTACTTACTCTCTAAAGATAAATAAGTATAGTGTGAGTAAGGTCGATCCCACGAGGAACAACAAATTTTCCAATTCAATTAATTTGCCAATAGTAACTACAATTTATTCAATGATTAAAACAGTTAAAGTAAAGAAGTCAATTACGAAATAAGTAAATAATAAAAAAATAAAATTCAGAAATTAATCAATCAAAAGAAAAGATCCGGCTACAAATAAATCCACACTAATCAATTCTCAATTGTTCATCGACTCAAAGATAACAATCTCTATTTAATCAGTTAGTTATAGATTACCGAGTATCGGCTCTGACATAATCGAATTCTTCCTTAATTATTCGTTAATTGACAAGTATCGGCTTGACTCAATTAATTCCCTATTTATAACACAACCCGGCCGGAATCAGCCGAACACTAGATTTAATGTTATAAAAGCATTACGTAATGAAGAACATAACTCTAACAAATCATATCACGAATCAGCATGCAACAACTTGTTAACCAATTGTTCCCGTCTACCGAGACAGTAGCTTCGACACTAATTAATCTTACTATTCAAATCCAGTGATTTAACTAGGGATTAATTGGCTCTACCTAATTCGATTAAAGGTGATCAAGCTTTAATTAAATTAGATAATTAACTTTAGGCTTAGAAAACTCTTGAAATCAAATAAGAGAAAGTTTAATTAAGAACAATTAGATCTCACAATTTATGCATCGATTAGTGTTTCATTATCTACAGCCAGACAAGAAAACTAGTCACTAAACATAATTAAAAACAAACAAGAATAATAATAGAAACGAAAATTAAATTAAACTAAAAATTGCAAACCAGGCTGCTCGTTGTTTGGGCAAACGACGAGCTCTGAATTCTCCTAAAATCTGGGCTGCAGCTATTCTGCAGACCCAGCTACTATTCAAAACTTCTCAAACGTAAAAACTAAAGCTGCAGGAAGATTAAAGATGTCTTAACCTAATTAATCTACTCCCTTATATAGGGAAGAGAATAAGACTTTCTAAATCAACTAAAAGATTGCATCTTCATTGTTTCCAAATTCTAAAAACCCACATGCGGCTGTAAAAAGGTAAGCTTCCTAATCTTCTTCAACAACCCACTTGGTAATTTCTAAGAATCCTTTTGCTGCCAAATCTCTCAATCTAATTCTCCAAGTCTTTGATCTTCCAGAAAACATTCCAAATCCATCTTTTCCTCTCAGCAATCCCGCATCATAGTACCTTCCAAATTCTGCAAGAATAAACATAATTAAGCACAGATTTTCCCTCACAAAGCACATAAAATCATAGATAATAACAGAACTATTTCGTGCTTATCACTTTCTCAGTCCTGTGAACAAGAACACGAATCCAACACTTAGAAAAATTTCGTCATTGCGTTCCTTGCCATGTAGATGCGTCGCCGTGTAAATCTCATAATGACAATTCGCCGTTGTGAATGTGTGTGTGGCGACGTATCGCAGCGATGTGTTACCGTGCAAATGTGTGTGTGAAGAGTGTTGTGAGGTGTGTGCTGAAGAGTGTTGTGAGATGTGTGCTGAAGAGTGTAAGTGACGTGAAGAGTGTTGTGCATGTGTGCATCGACTTGGTGCAGCATAGATGCGGCTAGGTGCACAAACGCATGCAGCACATGTGCGGTGATATAGCGCTATGGTGCGGCGACCTAGCGCTGTGTGTACGGCGTGTTGTGCACTGTGCGACGACTTGTGCATGGATGTGCAGCAACGTGTGAGTGTGGTGCATGATGACCATGCGGCGACCTGTGTATAGATGTGCGCGACTTGTGAGCATGGTGCACGATGACCATACGGCGACCTATGCTTGTGTGCGAGACGATGTGCAACGACCTTGTGCAGGTGTATGCATGTTTTATGCAAACTTCGTACACACAATTCGAACTCCTCTTCTACTTAACACACTTCTCACACAAATTCCACAGAAACTCACAAGTCACAAACAAGACCTCTTAACATTGCCACTAACTCCCACAAGAACCACATCAAATTCAACATCATATTTTACCATTCTCATCTTGTTCTTTGCCAACTAGAAGTCCCTACTATACTTTGCACAAACTCACTGTTTTCTACATATTGTACACATAAATTGCACTAAAACATACAAAAGCCAAGTGAAAGCAATGCCATTAAGTCAGTCTAAAACTGACTTATCACAGATTAGCACATAAAGTATCAAATATTAGCGTATAAGGTATACAAAATTAACATAATAGCGTACAAAGTATAATTCGCATATCATGTTTCATATATGATACGGTCTCACAAGAGTTTTGCTCAATAAAATATATACATATTAGATATTTAGATTAAACAGTCAAGACATGAACATATTTATAAGATTTTTTTTCTGAGTTAACATTTTAATAAAACACTAAAAAATGTGTGTCTAAATAAAGTATGAGACGGTGAAATATAATTTATAACACTGACCAATGATCATAGTGAGTAAAGAAAATTATTTTAGTCAGGCAATCACGCTATCAACTGGCCCTAACTGCAACTTTGAGGATCTCACCAACTCCGTCACGAAGACGGCAAGCTCATATAAGAATAATTCACACCATCAGTTCCCTTGGCAGTCCTGATCGAAGAACAAAGGTAGAAAATGGCGAGCATGATTAGGAGAGTGAAGCTGGGTTCGCAAGGTCTGGAGGTGTCAGCGCAAGGCCTAGGTTGTATGGGGATGTCATTTGGGTATGGCCATCCAAAGCGAGATGATGAAATGATCAAACTCATCCACCATGCAATCAATTGCGGCATCACCCATTTGGACACTTTCGATTCCTATGGTCCTCATACCAATGAAATCCTCATTGGAAAGGCGCTGAAAAGAGTACCAAGGGAGAAAGTTCAACTTGCTACTAAATTTGGCTGTAAAGTTCTAGAAAACGGAAGCAAAGACATTTGTGGTGATCCAAAGTACGTTAGGGATGCTTGTGACGATAGTTTTTTTTTTGGTTGGCTAACCTTCTCTTTAGGTAGGGCGCCACTCCTAATATATTAGATAGCTTGATTGGGATATACCCTAAAATCGCTCTTACAAAATTTAACGTATCTTTGAGACCAACTATCCATTTACATGCCAATGGCCTAATGGAGAGTTGTTCTTAAGGATATCTCAAAAGAAATTAGATTGGAGTACTACTCCATTTATACAAAAGAATCATGAAAGCATAAATATGGAGTACTACTCCATTTACAATTTGAATATCCAATTTAAACATTCCTATGGACTGTTCTATTGCAAGGGAGCTAAAAACAAAATAAAGGAGTAAACTAGAATCTATATATATGTATTTCCAAAATGACCTTGTGAGAAGGCCTTCATGCCAAGCGTATAGGCAGCTGGAGAGGAGGAAGGAAATTCTGACTCCCTTTAAGTTACTGTAGCAAGCACATCTTAAAATCAGGAGGATCAGTAGATTCACGCCCGAGAAAGAAAGGAGATGAAGTGAGAGATAACTAGTGAGGTCAACAACTCAGTTATCCCTAGTATAGTTACAAGCAAGAAGACATATGCCCTAACATCAGCAGGCGAATAAATTTTCATTTGGCAACCTGTCCTAACAGCAATAGACAAGGGCCCAAACCTGATATTATTCTGAATCCAGGACTGTCCATGTCTATCAATTTCCACATCTGTAGGCCGTGCTTGTGGGCAGACCTTTAGAATCAGTCAGGTTTAAGTATATGGAAGGTTTTGCTCCTCTTTCTGAAAATGTGGAGAGAGTTTGATGTATCCGCTAGAAGGAGTCTTTTTAGCAGCTGTGTGTCTGAAGATCTGCCATGAAGTGCTAGCAGTCTAGCTGGAGAGTTAAGTTCTTTGGGGATGTGCTGCAGTGTGGCTCTCTCTCTAATATGCTTCAGGTCAGCCCTCCAATGCCAAAAATTTACCTGTATTTTGATTAACCATGGCCTGTAGTAGGATTGTAGAGCTTGATTCAATGGTAATGTCTGTTATTCCAAGTTCATAACACCTGCAAATGCCTTCCAGACAGATCGCAATCTCCACCTGCAGATTAGTATCACTAGAAGACTGTGCAGTTTTGAAAATTTCAAGAAGTACCTTTCTTTTATGATCCCTTACCAAACCACCCCCTTGAGGAGAGTCACCTGCTGTGGCAGTAGCTATGTTTATTTTAACTCCTGAGAGCTAGGGGGAGACCATTGATTCATATAGATGTGGACTATTCTTTTAATTTTAGGGATTAACTCCCAGAATCTGTTCCATTCAAGGGCCTGGAGGGATTGGATTTTACATTTCATTTGGCATAAGCCCTTTGTTAAGAAGAAGATATCCTAAATTACATGAGAAAGATCCGGTTTGGCTTTCTTGAAGATAATACTGTTCCTCATCTTCCATATGAACAAGCATATCAAAGAGGGGAGGATTTTGATCAAGAACTTTTGAATTTCATGCTTAGGATCAGCTTTCCACCAGATAGAGAAGTTGGAGTTCAAAGAAATAGAGTGATTAACTATACCCACCTCAGCTCCCATGATTCTCCAGATCTGTGTAGAGAATTTGCAGCTACTGAAAATATGATTTAATGTACCCCCTGAGAGCAGCAGAAAGGGCAATATGTAGGACCTATGAAGCCTACTCTGTGGGTATTCTATCCAAGGGGAATTCTGTACTTAAGTAGTCTCACCATGAAGAAGGATATTTTAGTTGGTAGAGATGAGTCCCACAAGGACTTAGAGAAAGGGAGCTGGAGAGGAGAAGAGCCCACCATAGCCTTGAAAGTAGATTTCAAAGTAAAATCACCATTTTGGGATGGTAACCAGATCAAAGAGTCAGGGGATTCTGAGCACCGAATGGTTTCTGCTGTGAAGAAAGAAATAGGGACTTGGGGACAGATTTCACTCAGTTTCTGAATATTCCACCACTCAGAATCAAGAACCTCTTTTATCTTGTGATTGCTTGACAGGGAAAAGAATGGAACAGGCTACCCTCGAGCTTCCACTTATCATAGAACAAGCTACATTCTCCTGATTCTTTTCATGTTAGCCTGTTCAATCATTCTTTTCCAAATGATAGAGATTCCTCTCCTCTTTTGACACAATACATGGTGAAGATGCGAACAATATTTCAACCATAGGAATCTAGACCAAAGGGAATCCTGCTTTCTAAACTTCCACCATAGCCTATATGTTTGAGCAGTAACTAGAGAGGAGAGGTCTCTAAATCCCAAGCCTCCAGTCTCTTAGGGTAAGCATAGAGTTTTCCAATTGATCCAGTGATATTTAGTTTTCCTATCCAAGGTCGACCACAGGAAATTAGCCATCAAGGCTTCAATTTGATGGATAATATTTCTAGGGGGATTTAGGCTAAGAGTAGTATAAATAGGGAGGGACGACAAGACACTCTTAATTAACAAAATACGCCCTCCCATTGAGAGAAATTTGGAACTCCATCCCTGTATTTTTTGTGCAATTTTCTGAAAAAAAAACACTGTAGGAAGTAGCTGGGGGGACTTATAGTGCAAGGGCAAACCTAGGATAAGGTGGGGAAATGAGCTCTAGAGAACTTGGTAATTCGACCTACCAGGTGTCTCCTATCTGCTAGAAGGTTTTCATGGTCTAGAAAAGAGCTTTTGGAGGGGTTTACTCTCTGCCCTGAAACCCTTTCGTAGTGGTCTAACTTGTCCATTACCACTCTAATAATCTGAAGTCTAACGGATGTGAAGATTATCATGTCATCAGCATAAGAGAGGTGGGTAACTTTAGGGCAGTTTCTAGGCACTCTAAAATTTAAACCCTTAGAATCATTGTCATTTAGGTCTCTCGATAGGTATTCTGCCCCCATAATAAACAACAGAGGAGAAAGAGGGTCTCCTTGTCTAAGACCTCTCGTGTATTTAAACCATCCCCTAGGGGTACTATTGACAAGTACGGACATCCACACATTGGAGAGAAGTCTCCACATTAAATCTATCCAAACCTCCCCAAATCCCATAAGCCTCATAATTTGGAGCAAAAAGGGCCACTCGAATCTATCATAGGCTTTTCCATGTCTAATTTTAGAACAACACATCCCTCTTTACGTTTCCTATTAATTGAGGACACCAGCAGTTCCGAGGCAAGCAAGTAATTGTCAGAGATG
Organism: Ophiorrhiza pumila; assembly: GCA_016586305.1. Lineage (NCBI taxonomy): Eukaryota > Viridiplantae > Streptophyta > Magnoliopsida > Gentianales > Rubiaceae > Ophiorrhiza > Ophiorrhiza pumila. The sequence continues at coordinate 16,033,402 of BLIW01000006.1, forward strand.
TTCCTACCTTGGACAAATCCACTCTGGTTTTCTGATACGAGTAAAGGCAAGAGGGGGGGCAAGTCTATTTGCTAGTAATTTGGACACGATCTTGTTTATGAAGTTACATAAACCTATAGGCCTAAATTGTCGGAATGAGTTGGGATTGGGAATTTTGGGAATCAAGACAATGGAAGTCACGGTAATTGCCTTAGGTAACTTTTCCCCATTCATAAAGAATTGGATGGCCTTAAAGAGATTTTCTTTGATAATGTCCCATGCTTGAAGGTAAAATTGGCCATTAAAACCATCCGAACCCGGAGCACTATCTTTATTCATGCTTTTAAGGGTGATGAAAATTTCTTCCAAATCTGGTATCCTAGTGAGGGCAGTTCTATCTGTCTCGGACAGGATGTGAGGGATAAGGTGTGGTTTCATGTCCGAGACAAGGGGTTCAGAGGAGTATAGGGAGGAAAAAAACTCCACAGCTTTTTTGCCTACTAGGTCCTCTCTCTCTACCCAATCACCCAACTCATCTATCACCTTATGAATATGGGACTTAACCTGTCTTTGCTGAACAAAGGAGTGAAAAAACTTCGTATTTCTATCTCCCTCACTTAGCCACTTAATGTTGGCCTTTTGGGACCAGAATTTCTCATCCAGACTAAGTTGAAATTGGAGATTAGCTTTATCAATATTCAGGGTCTCCCTAGGGACTCCAATTGTTTCATCCTCTATTTCTAGCTTCTGAAGTTCCGTCTCTGCCTTATCTATATTAGAGAATATGTTCCCAAAAGTCTTAAAGTTCCAGTTTTTTAGGGCAGTTTTCAGGATTTTTAGTTTTTCACAGAATCTCCTAAGGGGATTGCTAGTGACCTCTATATCCCAGGCTTCCTGAATCAAAGGGAACATGAATCATTAGTAAACCAAAAATTCTGAAACTTGAAAGGCTTTGGGAAACTTCTACCAGATTTAGACATGTTCAGCAGTAAGGGAGCGTGGTCCGAAGGAGATCTAGCAAGATGATCAATGTGGAAATCTAGGTTTGACTTAATGAAGGCCGAATTCAAAAAGCCTCTATCTAATTTTTTTCCAAACTCTAGCTCTCCCTTTCCTATTATTACACCAAGTGAATTTTGCTCCATATGAACTAATTTCAGTGAGGTCCTGAGAGTTTATAAATGCAGAAAATTCCAAGGCTTCTCTGGGACAAAATGGCTTACCCCCCTTTTCTCTACCGCATCTCCAACGCAAATCCAATCTCCCCAAAGTAACCAAGGCAGATTGTATTGTTAAAGGGAAGAAAGTGAGTACCATAAATCTACTCTCTCCCTTTCAGAGCAACATGCATAAATGTTGGAGATTAAGAAAGGGCTAGAAAGGCAAGGATGTGTGACCTGTACTGAGATATGTTGCTAACTGTTTTCAATAAGGGAGCACTTAAAGGGTTTCCTAACTAGGATCCAGATGGAATTTGAACAATTACCGAAGGCATAATCAAAATTTAGTTTCCTCTTAATGATTTCCAATTTCAATGCATCTGCAAAGGGTTCAGCAACTACTACAAAATCACAGTTGTGATTACTCAATTTTTTTTTAATTTTCTGAAGTTAGGGGGTTTGTTTATGCTCCTGATCTTCCAGTATAAAAGCTTAGACATTAAAGGTGGAGTTGAAGGAGCCAGTACCTGAACCTGAAGTTTGACTTCTAGTAATTCAACTCGATGTGCTTTGGATTTTATGCTTAGGAACAGAATTCAGCCCAAGCGAAGTCGATTTAGCAGGCAGCGCCAAAACCAAGCCAAGACCTAGACTACGAGCATCTAGGCAGTCTAACTCCTCCTCTGAGGAGGTCTCCACAACCTGAATATTGACAAAGGAAGCGACCTTAGGGAAAGGGCTTGTCTGAATCTGGGGGGAGTTACCTGATTGACTGAGGGGTTCGGGGACTATTTTCCAGTCTGAGTCTCCTTGGCCTTGTTGGGGATTCCTTCACATAGGCCTTCCACTTGCCCCAGTTCCTTGGTTTTGGTAGGGTCGACTGAGCCCAATTGATTACAGGGGACACTTTGGCTCTGATTAGAATTTTTGGGATTTTCCACATTGCTGTGGATACCCACATCGGCGATCCTAGCTAGCTCGTTCTCAGGCAGTGTGGCATCAGAAGAAACCACTTTTATTGTCATCGAAACACTTTTGTCTGGCTTTGGATCAGCCGTACAGCCTGTTTGCTTGCTTCTAGGGGAGGCCTCACTACCAAAATTCCCCTGTTTGTCTGCAGAGGTATCAAGTTGGGAATCATTTTTCTGGCTCATGTGAGGAGTACTGGGTTCTACTGCATAAGCTGGCTCTCCTTCTCCACCCAGACTGTTGAGGACTTAGAGTGGAGACTGAACTTCACAAACTTCTGATGGTGGGCATGTTGTAGTAGGGTAGGCTGCGCTATTGGAAGTGCCTTTGGTGACTCCATGGAAGATTTTGGCACTCCTTGAGAGCGCAAGTATGAGGGTTCGAAAGGGTCATTCAGAGAACAATCTACCATTGTACCTTTTTGGAACAGTTGGCGGCTAGGGGATCTATTATGTGTCCTGGGAGGTGTGCATCAATCGGAGGCGCTTGTTGCCTTTTTTTCTTCACCAAAATCCACTCTTGTGGATTCTGCTTAGGTATTTGAACGATTGGGAGGGACAATTTGCTGGGGTTTTTTGTGGGTGGTCTCTGAGGTAGGCAATTCTTCAAGGAGTGACCCAATTTTTTACAATTGAGGCAATAATTTTTTCTTCAATCTCTAGACTCTGTCATTTACCCGAGGTCCGGCTGCCTATCCAGATTCTTGGATGTATCGGTTTTGTGACATCTATTTCAATGCAAACGCGAGCTTCACTTGGACGGACCAGGTTAGTTGGTGAAGCAGTGGTAGCATCAAGCTTTAATAGCTTCCCTGCAACTGATGCTAAGGAGAACAGTGTCTCCTTATTGAAAAGGTGAAGTGGCAAGGGCAAAGGGGACCGGGAATCCAGACTGGGATGGATCTGGGGCTCGCTCTATGATGTGTCGAGTCCTTGGACCCACTTTTTTAAAAAAAAAATTGCCGAGCAGGGCAGGAGCCCATTGAACGTCGCCTAGTTTTCCTGAAGCCAAACCTCAGTTGAAAAGTCTCTTCTTCTTGGTTCAAAATTAGGGAGAACATGGGCACGGGAGGTCCCAAGCTCAATCCGCGGCGTAGCATTTGCCTAGGAAGGCGGCCGCTAATAATTCTTTCTGTAGGTTAGCCATTGAGGGCCTTCCCTATGAGAATTTAGCAACGAGAGTCCACCGGAATGGTACGGCTAGTTGAGCTTCTTCTTCTTCTGTCAGGAAAAGGGCCGGTTCTCCTTTATGAAAAGACAGGGGTTTTGAGTTTTGAACGGAGGAGAATGAGGTATTTAGAGCAGAGCTATGCTGATTTCCTAGAGCCGTTTTGTAGGGTGGTGGTGGAGCGGTTTCCTCCACCTCCGCCATAGGCGGAGAGACAATGAAGGAGCAGGTATCAAGATAGACCCGTTAGGCACTAATTAGGGGAAACGGCTAGGTTAGGACAGGTTAATCGGTTAAGAGCAGATTAATCAATTTAGAGAGGGCTGCTTAATGCTTTGAGAGAAAAAATTTTAGAGAGAGAAAATCAATATGGCATGAATTCTAGTGTCTACATGAATTCTTGTGAGGATAGTTTGAAATGGCTGCAAGTCAATTATATTGATCTATATTATGTTCATCGAATCGATACTCGGGTTCCTATCGAAGTCACGGTTGGAGCTTTGAAGAAGCTTGTTGAAGAGGGCAAAATAAAATACATAGGCTTATCTGAGGCCTCACCAAAAACAATAAGAAGAGCTCATGTTGTTCACCCCATAACCGTCTGTGCGATTCGATTACAAGCCTTTTCGATGACGCTCACTCGTTCACAACGGAACACCAAAGACATTCATAATACTCAAGCTACTACCAGTAAACCTCTACGCGGAACAACTACTGATAATGAGGGGAATATTGGTGCAGATCCACAAAATCCACGACATGAACAAGATCCCCCACTGCGTATTGAAAGAGGTAACAATCCTCCCCGACGTGAGCAGGATCCTCCAATGTGTATTAGTGGCGGTAATAATCCTCCCATTGACATACACTCTCCGGAGATGGTTAAATTCCTTACTTAGAATTTTGAGCATATCAAGACAATTGTAAAAAGACCTAGTCAGCAACCTGGTAAAGAGGCGAAAGGGGCTTCGGATATGTATGACAGAATACAGATTTCTTCTCCTTATGATACGGAAGCTCAGGGTGATAATGATCCTGATCGCCGGCGTCCTCTGAACCGATCTCCAGTCTGAAGTAACAAAAATCATAGCTATGGACATCGGCACTTGAATCCTTCCCCAGAACGACATCGAAACCATCACAATCATGGTCATCATGATGATCAGGATACTCAGATTACGAATCGCATTCGTAATGAAGTCCACAATATTCTGGGGGTAGGAACTGGGGCAGCTTATAGAACGGTGATACCATTCGTAGAGGCTATTAGCAGTTTTTCTAAACCACGTAAGTTCAAATTTCTGTCCATAGAGATGTACTCCAAAGATACTGACCCAAGGGATCATCTAGCACGTTTTACGTCACTTATGAAATTCGAGCAAGCGCCGGAGGCAACTATGTGTCAAGCATTTGAAACAACTCTGGTTGGAAAAGCGCGTGGTTGGTTTGAAGGCCTCAAGCCCTATTCAATTTCTTCCTATGAGCTGCTCTCTCAGCTCTTCTACAAGAGAGTTTTGCAAAGGAAGAAATTTGACAAGTCCTCTGCCGAGCTCATGAATATTCGGCAAGGTGAAAATGAATTAGTTTGGGAATATGATCGGTTTTACGACAAGAGTTACAACACTACTCTACCCTTATCAATAATTAGTACATGTTAAAAGGGAAATTATTGTAGAGGTGTTAATTTTTTATAAACTTATACATGGAATGACACATAATAGCGATAGAAAAATCCATTGCAATGATAATAGCAGTAGGATTTGATGTAATATATTAGATTGGTCTAAATAATAATAATAATAATAATAATAATAATAACAATAATAATAATAATAATAATATGAAACAAAACGATAGGGAGATGCAAATTAAAATTCAGCAAATTCATGTGAGAGGACTGCTTGTTCGTTCATAAATAATCAAACTATTAAAATAGAGGCACTAATTGTTGGGCAACATTAAAAAGAAGAAAACGAGGCGCACGCCAAAACCAAAGAGAGGACATTTTTTTAAAGAAATCCACTTGGGATATTTAAAAGTTTATTAACCCTACTAATATACTCCGTCTATTCTTTATTGAGTTTCGTTTTAACAATTGACAGTCCTTCTTAGCCATTGGGGCTAGCCTAGTGGTTAGGGAGTTAGCTTCCCGACCTACAGGTCTAGAGTTCGATTCCTGTAGGATGCATGTGAGGGTGTGTGTGTTAAAAAAAAAAATTGACAGTCCTTCTTGTATTCAAATTACTATACTAAGATTTAAAAATCTATATTTGCTATTTAGTTTTTTTTTAAATTCAAAAAAAATATATAGATTTAAAATGTTTATTTTTGTAAATTTGTCAAGTCCAACATGTACATATAATTTTCTATTGTTGATTTTAAATAAATTGCACTAGGTATTTTTTTAAAATTATCGATTACACATTTTTTTTTCAAAAAAAAAAGACAAATTACAAGACAGTAATTTGTGTGTTTTTCAACCATATTTAAGTAACTCAAAATCTTTTCAAACCACAAGTGATTTTTTTTTTTTGGTAATTTATCCTTAATATTTTACTACTCAACTCACATAAATATTTAATTATTAAATGATAATTGCTCTTAAAATAATTATACTCCATTACTTTCGAGATAAATACGTTCAACTGAGGAACACGTAAAATTCTACTTACATTTGTGGCATAAAAAAAAGGCTGCTGTTATTGTCAGAGAAACTATTAGCTCATATTCCAAATTTACCCTTAATCAATCAACTCTTTATCTTTTCTTCATTTATCTGTACAAGTCATCCTTATCTTCTTTCTACCTTATCATTACAACTTATCAATTCTTTATAACATCTTCCCGTAACTTTTGTTTTCTTCTCTTTTACACTGATTTTCTCCCAAATTTTTATCAATATAATATTTATTTTCACCTCAAATTATAAGAAAAAAATTATATATAAATATATATATATATGACACTTATTTCTATTAATAGATTTTATTTTTCTCTCAATTAAATTATAAAACATTTACCAATATATACGTCAAAAATGTAGATTCCATTTGTTTACCATTATTTTAGTGTTTTATTTCATAAATTCAATTTATTTTTTTGTCCATTTTAATCAAAATTTGTAAAATAAAAAAAATAATGTTATAGTAATTATTTTTGTTACAATATTTTTTTATATTTTTACAAATAAATTATTAAATTAAAATTTTTCTTTTCAATTTTCAATAATAAAAAATTATTCCTAAGACATGTTTTTACCAAAAAATAAACTCATAAAATATTAATTCAATTTTAAATTTTTTATAATAAAAAATTCTTGCTACCTTAATTATATTATGATCAAATTAACATTTCAAAATGATAATAGATCACAAGGAAAAAAAATGCTCAGAATAAAAATAGAAGTGAATATATGCATCCACATTCTAAAATAAAATTTGTTGCCATTTTATTATTTAAAATTTATGAATTAAATAGTAACATAAAAAATACATGAAATCGAGATTTCTATTTTATATATGTGTGTGTGTGTGTGTGTGTGTGGTGTCTTCCTTTTAAGTTTTAACTTATGCGAATTATTTTTATAAAATATTAGTATGAGAAGCGTTATTAAAAATAAAAATAATAATTTATAGTTGCCATATGTTTATGTTTAGTATTTTAACAAAAAATATAACTCACATTGGATAGAGTATTTTTTTAGTTTTATTGTAGAATTTTTTTTTGTTGAGACTTATTATAAGAAATAAATATTTTGGAGGTGTTTGGATTGATGAGTTTGTTTGGGTAGACATTATATTTTAGAATTTTTTATTAATAAAATTTAAATTTCAAATTTGAATTAATAGTTTATGAGTTTATTTGGTAAAAAATGTTTTTGGAAGAATTTTTTATTATTAAAAATTTAAAAGTCAAATTTAAATGTAATAATTTATTTATAAAAATATAAAAAATGTTGTATTAAAAATAATTATTGTAACATTATTTCTTTTGTTTAAAAATTTTGATAAAAAATGGACAAAATAGATAAACCAAATTGAATTTATGAAATAAAATACTAAAAAAACGTTAAACAAATAGAGCCTAATTTTTTTAAATTATATATTGATAACTATTTTATAATTTAATTGAGAAAATAATAAAAACTATTAATAGAAATAAGTGTCATATTATTTTTGTGAGAAAAGATAAAGGAGAAGAAAGAAGAAGTTATGGGAAGATGTTATAAAGAATTGATAAGTTGTACTGCTAAGGTAGAAAGAAGATAAAGATGACTTGTCTTGATAAATAGAAAAAAGATAAAATAGTTGATTGATTAAGGGTAAATTTAGAAGATGTGTGATTTATTGCTCTGGAAGCTAATAGTTGCTCTGGCAATAGTGATAAGAGTTAACCAAATAATATTTATAGTAATAATTGAATGATAGTAATTCAATGGCTATTGTTATTGCCAGAGCATCTATTAGCTTCCAGAGCAATAAATCACACATCTTCTAAATTTACCCTTAATCAATCAACTATTTTATCTTTTTTCTATTTATCAAGACAAGTCATCTTTATCTTCTTTCTATCTTAGCAATACAACTTATCAATTCTTTATAACATCTTCCCGTAACTTCTTCTTTCTTCTCCTTTATCTTTTCTCACAAAAATAATATGACACTTATTTCTATTAATAGTTTTTATTATTTTCTCAATTAAATTATAAAATAGTTACCAATATATAATTAAAAAAAAATTAGGCTTTATTTGTTTACCGTTGTTTTAGTATTTTATTTCATAAATTCAATTTGGTTTATCTGTTTTGTACATTTTTTTTATCAAAATTTTAAACAAAAGAAATAATGTTACAATAATTATTTTTAATACAACATTTTATATATTTTTATAAATAAATTATTACATTTAAATTTGACTTTTAAATTTTTAATAATAAAAAATTCTTCCAATAACTTTTTTTACCAAATAAACTCATAAACTATTAATTCAAATATGAAATTTAAATTTTATTAATAAAAAATTCTCAAATATAATGTCTACCCAAACAATCCAAATACCTCCAAAATATTTATTTCTTATAATAAGTCTCAACAAAAAACAAATTCTACTATAAAACTAAAAAAATACTCTATCCAATGTGAGTTATATTTTTTGTTAAAATACTAAACATAAATATATAGCAACTATAAATTATTATTTTTATTTTTAATAATGCTTTTCATACTAATAATTTATCAAAATAATTCGCACAAGTTAAAACTTAAAAGGAAGATACCACCACACACACACGCACATATATATATATATATATATATAATAGAAATCTCGATTTCATGTATTTTTTATGTTACAATTTAATTCATAAATTTTAAATAATAAAACGGCAACAAATTTTATTTTAGAATGTGGATACATATATTCACTTCTATTTTTATTCTGAGCATTTTTTTTCCTTGTGATCTATTATCATTTTGAAATGTTAATTTGCTCATAATATAATGAAGGTAGCAAGAATTTTTTATTATAAAAAATTTAAAATTTAAAATTGAATTAATATTTTATGAGTTTTTTTTTTGGTAAAAACAAGTCTTAGGAATAATTTTTTATTATTAAAAATTGAAACGCAAAATTTAAATTTAATAATTTATTTATAAAAATATAAAAAAATATTGTAACAAAAATAATTACTATAAAATTATTTTTTTTATTTTCCAAATTTTGATAAAAATTGACAAAAAAATAAATTGAATTTATTAAATAAAACACTAAAATAATGGTAAACAAATGGAGTCTACATTTTTTGACGTATATATTGGTAAATGTTTTATAATTTAATTGAGAGAAAAATAAAATCTATTAATAGAAATAAGTGTCATATATATATATATATTTATATATAATTTTTTTCTTATAATTTGAGGGTGAAAATAAATATTATATTGATAAAAATTTGGGAGAAAATCAGTGTAAAGGAGAAGAAAACAAAAGTTACGGGAAGATGTTATAAAGAATTGATAAGTTGTAATGATAAGGTAGAAAGAAGATAAGGATGACTTGTACAGATAAATGAAGAAAAGATAAAGAGTTGATTGATTAACGGTAAATTTGGAATATGTGTAATTTATTGCTCTGGAAGCTAATAGTTGCTCTGACAATAACAGCAGCCTAAAAAAAACATAGCAAGTAAATATTATATTATTTTCGAAAAACCCATCAAGCGTTTTGAGATGTGCAGCTCATCAAAGGCCATAAATCGTTTAACCTAATACAAATAGATGGTTTATTCTCCGGTGAGATTGTCTCATATATGAAATTTGCGTATGAATTTTATTTTACCGTATAAATTATAAAAAATTAACGTATAAAGTATCAAAAATTAGTTTATAAAGTATAAAAAATTAGCATATTAGCATATAAAGTATCAAATATTAGCGTATAAGGTATACAAAATTAGCGTAATAGTGTATAAAGTATAATTCACATATCACGTTTCATATATGATACGGTCTCACAAGAGTTTTTGCGCAAATAAAATATATACATATTAGATATTTAGATTAAGACCAATGATAGGGGGAGTGAAATTCTAGAGTGAAATTTTGGAGTGACTGACGTGGCAGTGATAAAAAGACAAACTAATACCCTAACCAAATAATGAGTGAACCCTAATGGGCAAGGGATAAGTTTGTCTTTTTATCACTGCCACGTCAGTCACTCCAGAATTTCACTCCCCCTATCATTTCTCTTTAGATTAAACAGTCCACAAATGAACACATATTTATAAGTTTTTTTTTTCTGAGTTAACATTTTAATAAAACACCTAAAAATGTGTGTTTAAATAAAGTATGAGACGGTGAAATATAATTTATAACACTGACCAATGATCATAGTGACTAACGAAATTTATTTTAGTCAGGCAATCACGCCATAAACCGGCCCCAGCTGCAAGTTTGAGGATCTCACCAACTCCGTCACGAAGACGGCAAGCTCATATAAGAATAATTCACACCATCAGTTCCCTTGTCAGTACTGATCGAAGAACAACTGCAGAAAATGGCGAGCATGGTTAGGAGAGTCAAGCTGGGTTCGCAAGGTCTAGAGGTGTCTGCGCAAGGCCTAGGTCGTATGGGGATGTCATTTGGGTATGGCCATCCAAAGCCAGAGGATGAAATGATCAAACTCATCCACCATGCAATCAATTGCGGAATCACCCATCTGGACACTTCCGATTCCTATGGTCCTCATACCAATGAAATCCTCATTGGAAAGGCGCTGAAAAGAGTACCAAGGGAGAAAGTTCAATTTGCTACTAAATTTGGCCGTAGAGTTCTAGAAAACGGAAGTAAAGACATTTGTGGTGATCCAGAGTACGTTGGGGATGCTTGTGAGGATAGTTTGAAATGGCTGGAAGTCAATTATATTGATCTGTATTATGTTCATCGAATCGATACTCGGGTTCCTATCAAAGTCACGGTTGGAGCTTTGAAGAAGCTTGTTGAAGAGGGCAAAATAAAATACATAGGCCTATCTGAGGCCTCACCAGAAACAATCAGAAGAGCTCATGCTGTTCACCCCATAACAGCAGTGCAGATAGAGTGGTCCTTGTGGTCGAGGGATGCCGAGGAAGAAGTTATTCCCACCTGCAGGGAACTCGGTATTGGAATTGTTCCATTCAGTCCTTTAGGCAAAGGATTCTTCTCGTGTGGTGCTAAATTGGTGGAGAATTTCTCCAGCAATGACTTTCGCTGGAACATCCCAAGGTTCCAGGAGGAGAATTTTGAGCAGAATACCAAGATATACGAAAAGCTTACTGAAGTGGCCACAAGGAAGGGTTGCACAACCTCCCAGTTAGCGTTAGCATGGGTTCATCATCATCAAGAGGATGATATCTCGCCTATTCCTGGAACAACCAACATTGAAAATCTGGTATAATACCCATGACCCAAATTAAGGGGCCATTTGATAAATAAGAAAACTAGAAGGGTTAATTTTCAAAATATAGAAATGGATCTTGAAAACCCTTTGTTTCTTATTGGGTCTTCATTTCTTCTTCTTCATTTCCTCTTCCTTTCTTATTCCTTCTTGTTTCCCTATCTTCCATCTCCACTAGGGCAAGAGGAAAGGTTGAATTGAAGGAAGAAAGGAGTCCATTCTCAACCTTATTTTGCTCAATACAAGGTAAGGAAACCTTTGAGCCTATTATCCATGTTAATCTCTTTCTTTAATGTCCTAGATTAGAGATAGATGTGAAGTTGTGATATGATAGAATATGGGTTTAATTATGTAAGCTCAAGAACTCCTATTTAAGGATTTAAGCATGCTTTTGATCAAGTAGAGAACAAGTATTGATGTATTTAAACCAATTATGAGGATGTTCTTGATGAAGGAAATTTATGAGAATAATACATAAATGGATTATTAGAAATGTAAAAGAATGAGGTGTTCTTAGGTTATGGAGGATGTTTAAGAGTTAATAGGCTCCATTTGATGGTTCTTTTGTTATATGTATGTGTTTTATAGGAAAGTGGATTGGATTTTTGGTGGAAATCTTAGAATCAAGGGTGATATTGGATTTTGGCTTCAGGTAAGTGGTTTGATGTTCCTTTATGTTTTACTTGATTTTGATAAACATATTTGGAAAAATTTGTTATGTTATTATATGGAAATGGTTTGAGCTTGTGTTAGATTATAGCTTTTATGCATATGAAAATGTAATGCAGTGGCTTTTTGTGAAAGCAAAGTGTTTGATGAAATGTTTGAATGGATTTGAAATGTTAATAGGCTCTTGAATGCTTCTTGGAATGATTGGTAGGAACATGTTCCAAATAATGTAATGGCCTACCTAGCGGGATAAACAGCTAGGAACCAATGTAATGGCCTACCTGACGGGATAAACAGTTAGGCCTGGATCCAGTGTACCGAAAGTGCCTTGAACCATTCTTGAGCTAAATGACAAGTATTGAATGTGTTTGTAATGTGATTGAAAACGAATGTGCCACTTGCTATGATATGTATGTGTATGAATTGAAACGTTTCCAAATGTGAGTTTTCATGTGTGAAATGTTTTTGTGAAAGTATATTATATCTATAACAGGCTCAACTGGTAAAGGAATGTCAATATCACTTACTGAGCATAGTGTTTGCTCATACAACCATTATTGTTATGTTTTTGCAGATTTTAAGGTTTCCTGTACAGGTTACGTGGATGACTAGAAGTGGAGGGAGCTATTTTTTGTACATTATGGTTATATATAGATAATAGGATATTGTCGTAGATATTTTGGATGTTGATGTATATAGATTGTGAATGATTTATAAGGAAATGTACCGTTTTGAGTTTGTATGACATCATTGGATTATAAGCCATATATATAATGCTTTGTGGATGAATATGTGTCATATATCAAAGATAGATGTTTTGTTTTAATGAATGATATTGGAGTATTGGAACATTTGATTTTGACGATGATGTATATAGTTAAAGATGGTTTTTATTGATGAAATGTATAGTTGTGTATATAATGTTTTGATTGGAGAGAGATGTGACATGTATTAAAGATATAGGTTTGAATGTTAAATGTTGGAGATGTGGATTTGAGATGGTACATATTGTTTATTAGAAAATGTGGTTTAGAGATTGTACATATTGAATATATTGTGAAAGTGTGGCCTTTGTATATGTACTGTTGGTATATTAAACACTGTGAACAGGAGGCTTCGCACGTTTGGAGTCGGTTTCCAATCGTGTGGCCGTGTCATGTCGGATTCGGGGCGTGACATCTGGAGAGTAACATCAAGGCATTATCAGTAAAATTGACAAAGGCGGAAATTGTTGAACTTGAATCTATTGCTTCTGCTGATGCTGTAAAGGGCGACAGACATAATGCTGCATACATGTCTAGAACTTGGAAGTTTGCAAATACTCCAGCTCTGTCATCTTGAAAATATATGTCTTTAGGTACGTATTTGCGTCTATTGCCTCACTGGCTATGGTTTGGTTGAAGCCATTCCAGCATATTGTAAGTTTCTGAGTCGCTAATAAGATAATGTCTGCAGATCAGCCGATCTGTGAGCGCCAGTGTCAACTTTCTGAGACGTGGCTGCGCACTGCGCTGAATACTCAGGCATGAAAAGTTTAGATCTGATCGTTAATTTAATTTTTACTCTTGCTAAAATTACTGTTAAAATATTCATTTCATTTTCATGAAGAATTTAAATTGATAATGGAAATGAAGTCTTTTGTTGACATAGAATCTTATGGTACTCATAATAGATGGCTATGGATCTAACATCGTTTATAAAATTCAGTATTAAAGAATTAAAGTAATTTTCAAACATTATAAATACAATATCATATATACCCCCATGCATATGTTATATTCCGTGTTTCAATTCTTATTTTACTCTTATAAATACATATCACCTATTTAATGTTTATCCATTAGGTTCACTAATAAATTAATAGAGTTTTAATGAAATATATGTAACATGTATTTGTAAATTAAGGTAGAAATTGAATCAGGAATGAAACAAAAGATCATCTTACTCAAACTCAAAATCTTTTCTTTTGGTAAGAAAATTGCAATTCATTAAATTTCAGGTAAAACAATGTGTCAAACCAAATAAAGCTTGTAAAAATATAAAATGAAAGTTACCCTTATAATATTGTTGGACAACTTTAAAGAACGACTTTATATATTGAGGATTAGATAAAGCTTTTGGAAATTAAGAGGTCTGTGACTTTTATATTTAATTTACCTCATCTTCTCCTAAGCCATATATGATAAAGTATTAAAGTCCTATCTCCATTGTCATGTTTTACAATTTGATGAAGGGAAAATTGCAAAAAAATAAGTCCTTCACATTTATTTGAAAATTTTTTTTCGTCTCTAACATTTCAAATGATGCAAATTCATCTCTCACATTTGATTGAAAAACTTTTTTCATCACTGACATTTCAAATGATGTAAATCCGTCCCTCACATTAAAATAGTGTATCCAATTGGTATTCCATCAATTCACGTATATTTATTTTTAATAAAAAAAAAGGGCGCGTGCTTGTCTTGTGACGATTTTTCACAGGAAAATTTGGAATCACAATTCATTCCCCCAATTTTTCAATCAACATCTATATTTTTTGGCCCTAAAAATTATCACAGGACAAGCACACAACCTATTTATGTTAAAAAAAAAGATATGTGAACGAATGGAATGACCAATTTGGTACAAAATTTTATTGCCAGGGACGAATTTGCGTTATTTGAAATGTTAATTAGGGACTAAAAAAGTTTTTCAAGAAAATGTGAGGGACTAATTTGTGTTATTTGAAATGTTAGGGAATAAAAAAAATTTCAAGAAAATGTGAAGGACTAATTTCCATTATTTGAAATGTTAATGACGAAAAAAAAATTCAAACAAATGTGAGGGATGTGTTTTGCAATTTTCCCTTTGATGAAATAACATCTTATTGATGAGTAATACGTCTTATTGGTTTTTTTGACTTTCAACTTGAAAAAGGTTCAAAATTACTTTTTATGACAATTAAGGAGTTTCTATTGGCTACTTATAACGAGATGGGATCCTCTGTCCAAAATTATTGTGTCTTATCATATCCAATATTAAAACTACGTCGTAGGGTTCACTCATATTTTGGTTGAGATCGGATTCTCTATTCAAGATTATCATGCCATATTCTTCTAATGTTCAAAACGGCGTAGTTTAACTAAAATTAGGGATTAAAATCACTTTACAATTATAATAATTGTAAAGTGATTTTAGTGATATATATGTTTTTAATTTATAGTTTTAGTAAAATGACGTTGTTTTGAATATTTGACAGAATATGATCGAATAATGTTGGACAGAGCATCTAATCTCACTTATAACTAATTTTACTTAATTAAGATAGAGAAAAACGCAGTCTGCAGTTATTCTGAATAAATAATTTTAATTAATTCTGCACTTTTGACTAAACGCATGATCATTCACCTTGAACAGAAGAAGATTTTTGGAGAAAATATTGGAGTTGTTGGCAAATTAAGTGGAGTTAAAGATTTGAGAGTTGGAAGATATCAATGATTGATGAGGATTTTAAGGATTTGTCACTTGCAAGAAAGAAACAGGGTTGTTTAAAGCGTTTGTTGGTGAATTAGAATTATGTCCTAAATTGAAGGAAGTATGGTATTCTAATGATTTAGAGAAAATATTTTGTTAAGAAATTAAAATGGGGTAGTTTTGTTCCGCACATATTTCCTATTCAGTAGTTAGGAATTTTTTGCTATAAGAAGGTAGTGGTGTTCTGCAGAAGCTTTAATTAAAGTTTTCTTGAAATCTTAATTTTGTAATTGCAAAGAATACTCCACATCCAATTGGATTAATTCTTTAGTGTTTCTAGAGGAATAGGATATTTTCTTAATTATCTGAAGTACGTAGTTAGTTTAATGTCCCAGTTTTACTCAGAAGTTCTTTACAAATTCAAGTTTAAGATCTCTGGTCTAAATCAAATTCTTTTTGACAAATTGATTCGTAGCTCTGTAATCTTTTTCTGGTTTCCATTATTGAATTAAGGTTTTTTTGGAACTCTATTATTGTGGTAGTAATTGAATACTTCATGTTTTAATTATGACAAATCTTTAATTTTCCATTAAGAGCACAAGTCTTTAACTCTGTATGCAGTAATTGCCACGAATACGTCTTTGATGACTTTTCTTTAATGGATTAATTTAATGATTTCAACATCTTATTATATTCATTCATTAAAGATTTGTTTCAGTTTATTTCCTGAAATAACAATGCAATAATTATTGCATTATGTAGTTAGCTTCTTAATTAATACTAAGTTTCAAATATACATAGATCATTGCCTTGTAATTACATTAATTTTAGACCATAATAGCATGAGATAAAACCCATTCAGAAAATAAAAACATCATTACATTCAAAAGATAGTTTGTGAAGAGTAGGAATTCATCTCACTTGCTGCACTCAACTAGCTTCGGGTTGATCAAACGGGGTGTAACACATTACCATAATTTGCATTAAAATTATTTAAGTTAATATTCATATTTTGTGCAATTCCAAAGTTCATACATTAAAAATTATCAAAATGGCTCATTCCAATAGTTACAAACACAATCAAGGTAATCTATTCCTCTATCTCTTTTTTTTTTTTTTTGGAACGACCGATTTTATATATAATAAACAAAACACGATGCCGGATATACCCGAACGCATCGATACAACTGAGAAAGCATTAGTAAGTTAATAACTAACGGGAAAATAAGAAAGAGTTTAGGACAACTAGAATAAATCTTTCTATTTTCCACCCAAAATATTTGTACCATACTCAAGAAAATTCAGATCTGTCCAGTCCTAATTACCACAACAAAAGTCTGCCTACTATGGACAAGTAATTTCATGGGATCAAACGAGGGCTTACAATTGTGAAGCAAAAATTCCCTCAAACAAATAATGATAAATAGTCAGACTAGCTATAGAACACTCCGAGTCCATTCTGCAACAAACCTTCCATGGTTCCGCCAGTCCCAATACTCATAAGTGTAATTCCAACATTCAATTATACCCTCCAGCAGGAAAGGGCATCAAGGCAGCTATCACACCCAATAATTATGTACACAAATAATCTTCAGCATTGCGCAAAACTAGGTTCCCCAAACCAAATTTCAGTCACTCCGTCAAGTACATGCCTTTACATAGTTGGAGTCAACAAAACAAGAGAAAGATGCCCCAAACACAGGTCCTTTTTGTTTTGCCAAGTCATATGTCCGTAGAAAATCCGACACCATAACATTTCCAAATCACTAGCACCCAATCCATCAAAATCCATCAAAATTCCTTATCTCTTCAATGTATGTAAACTCAGAATTTTGTTCATCTTGGACCATTGAAAATAATTTTTTAAAAGGGTGAACTCAATATAGTTAAGTGGGTGAGGATAATAGATAACTATCAAAAGAATTTTTTTTTTTTTGGATAACTATCAAAAGATTAATTTCAGAAAAATACAGTTCTAAGAGGGTGTTCCAATGCACAAACCATGTACCACAAAATTCACCATGGATGCCATATAAAACATTAGACATATAATCGGTACCTGTCCCGATCGACTCTACTGACCTTTACCAACCTTATCTCCCTGACAATTCGTTTTTACGTGCATGACTTGAGAATTTACCTTATCCTTCCTCGTGGTCAGTGATCTCTAGCGCCCATAGGCCTAACGTGGCATCCGAATTTGTTACTCCGACTCCTGTCAACATGATTAAAACCTCCTTTTTTTTATCAAAGGTAAAAATATTATTGATCGTTTTCCAGTTTTCCAATATACACTATACAACCGGGCAATCCCGGGCGAATTACATCATAAACAAAAGCTAAAACCAAGACGAAACAAGCCTTCACCTAGTCTAGGATAGAGACAGTTTGGACTAGAAACAATTTACTCACGAAACTTCTAAAATTAGATAAATTAAATAACTTTACTTTACTATCAATTCAAAAATAATTAATTAATTTATATTTTTATGTTAAGATTACCCTCTAGCCAAAAATCAAGATCACCCAAGTGTTAAGAAAATTCAAGTGATCGACTTTACTTGTGCATGAATTGGATTCCGTGTAATTATTATATTTTCACCATACTATATTCCTAATTAGTATAAGCAAAGTATAAGTGACAAATCTCATTGTGCTAATTATTATTTCTTATTTCTTAAATTCAACTCTTTTAAAATAAATTTAGAACTCTTTAAAATAGGGGTATGCAATTGACTGGTTAACTGGTTCCAATTTGTATAAAGTCAACACTAGCTGAACAAAAAAAATAAACTTTAAACCTAATTGAACTCTCGAACTTTACTTAAATTTGAGAAACTTTTCTCAATAAGTATCCCTAAATAGTCATTGACAAGAAAAGACTAAACAACAAATTTATTAGCTGAAACAATATAAATCACACGTTAACTTGCCACGCAAGGTCTGTTAACTGTGTGGCAACTCAAACTCTAAAAACAAAGAAAACTTAAAAATACCCACATCGTCTTTAGAGTTGCGATGCTGAATTGATTCAGCAACTAAAAAACTCAAAAAGTAGATGGCGTCGTGACGTGCAAAGTGCATGCTTTGTGACAGAGGATTATTCACCAGTGTCGCCAAGTCCGAAGATCGTGCTTCGTGATGCAGATCGCTGCTTTGCGTGTTTCTCCACCACATATAGCTTATTAATTATAAGTTAATTAATAAATTTGAATAATAAAAAACTTAATTCTTAACATTAAAATTAAAGTATATTATAAATAATATTTTGTATAATATTATAAATATATATTTTTATTTTTATCGGTTAAGCAGATAAAATAGATAACTGTTTTACCAGTTTATACCAGTTATCCGGTTTAATCAGAGGGAAAAAGATATCTACCAAAAACTGGACCGTTTTACCAATGATAACTGGTTAAGTGAAATGGCAAAATCGGATAGCCGATTACTTGGCGATTCTGGTTTAGTTACTAATTTTTTGGTTTTCTTGCACACCCTTACTTCTAAACTTATTTACTCATTTAGAACAGTCTATGTTAGCCTTCCTCATCTCAACCATTTCATAACCATTTTAGCAGGAAGCTAGCTAGCCACCAATGATAGTTTTGTTATCTTCGTCATAGTTGGATAACTACACTTTTGGGATAGTCGTAACTAACGAAGAAATGCTAACCTCACAAGCATAAAAAAGGCACAAAAAGAAGAGAAAATCAAAAGATGAAGTATCTAACGATGGCCCAACACCACAAGCACCGTAAATGAAAGGGGTGACTTCTCTCCTTGCTCTCAGATTGAGGGGAATGTAAGAAATAAAGTGTATGCTTGGTTAATGAGTTTGAAGTTGTGCTTGTGCCTAATTGTGATTGGATCTTAGGCAGATGTATTAAGTGATTAAGTGATTGTGTGCTGGGGTAGTATTATGTCTATGGTAGTCAAGTTGATGTGAATCTTCTTACGCTCCTCACGTAATTAGATGTGACGGTGCAGAATAATTTGTCCAAGACCTCCCCGAAGATTAATTTAAAGAAGTAGAACTAACCTATCTTAGTAGGTTGGAGATATGCACAGTTAATTAATGGTTCCTCACCAACAAGTAATGAGAAAGTTTACACAAAGAAGATTCCCTCCTCAAGGAAATCCCTCACAAGCAAATTGGAAACCCTCCTTAGGCTTACAACCCACGATAAAGAAGAACAAGCCTATGTTTTCTTAAAATTCTCAATTTTCAATCATTCAACCCTTTTAAAATAATACGTATAATGGCCTATTTATAGGCTTACAAAGAATAAACCTTAACTTACCAAATAACAAAATTAAACCCTAACTAACAAGTCTTGGGTTACATGACAACTTGGGCCCTAACACCTAGGAATACTTTAATAAAAAGCCAACACAAAATAGCCCACTAGAATAATTAAAGAAAAAGAATACAAGTTATTCTGCCCCAGACATCGATGTCGCGACGTGGGGAAAACTCGACGTAGCGGCGTCAGGCTAAAATCCTAAAAATAAGAAGACTCGATCCTGGACGTCGCGACGTGCGATGCTAGATGTCGCGATGTGGGCGGATGTCATGACGTGCATTAGCTGAACGTCGTGACGTGGGTTGCTGCCCACGTTTATTCTCCAAATACAGGCTTTCGCGTGAATGACTCACTCTCCACAATTGGCGTGAACACCTTGGACGTTCTGGAACACGGAATCCTATGCAATTTTGCATCAACCCCTCATTCTTGAAAAAGATTCAACCTTGAATCTTGTGTGGGGATTACAAGACAACTTGTTGTCAAACTTGAAAAATTGCCCAAACAAAAAGAAGGAACATATGGCAAATCACACTTAATATTGTTCCTCTCTTCTTTGCCTTTTTCAAGCACATACTCACAGTAGCTTTTTCCATATAATTGTACAACCTCATAAGTTTTGAATCGTACAGTTTTACAATCATGAACAACATAAATAGAAATCGAATACACATTATCAAAGTCTTCATTAAAGGCCTCAACTTGCTTCATCAATTTCGTTAACCTGATCCATCTCCAATGGAAGCAAGTCATCATCTCTATGATCTTCAATGGGCTCCAAGATGATTTCATCAAGAACAATATCCACCAAATGATTTGGACATTCCCTTTCAACATGTCCATATCCACAACACATAATACACTGAACGATTGTGGGTTTGGACACTATAAATGATAGCAAATTGAAGTCCAAACCAAAGCCTCGGGGGTCATTGGAGCGAATCAAGGGATGCTTAAGAAGGATGGAACGAGTTTGGAAGCCAAAAAGGAAGAAAGAAGCAAATTTGGACTTGGGCAGCAAAATAGCATCCATGTTGCGACATGGAGTCTCCGACGTCGACGTTCACAAATGTCGCGACGTCCATTGTCAAGCGTCGCGATGTCAAACATCGTTGAGTTTTTTTTATTTAGGGTTAGTTTCCCGACATCGCATCGTCGGGCTCCCGACGTCACAACGTGCGGGAAATTTAGGCGTTAATTTATTTTCTATTTTTAGTAATTTAGGATTTAAGTTAATTAAACTTTTATTTTATGGAATAATTCGTCTAGGGTTTGTTTTAGGCCTATAAATAGGTGCTTTCTTCAGTTGTAATAGTTAGAGAGAAGAATTTTGAGAAATACAAACACAGAGTTGTTTTTTTTACGTGAGTTGTTTTCCTAAGGAGGGATTTCGATTTACATTGTGAAGATTGTTTCTGAGGAGGAAGTTTTCTTTGCTAGACTGTCTTGTTATTTGTTGGTGAGGAGCCATCAAATAATCATGCATACTGTCATCCTACAGAGATAGGTGATTCGTCGTATTCAAATTGATTTACAAAAAGATCATGGAAGCTATTCCACATCAAGTGGTATCAGAGCTCAAGGGAATTTCAAAATCAGGTTTATCAGTTTTTTCCTTAAAATTGAAACCCTAAATTGTTGTTATTCGCAGCTTTTGCATGATTTGATTATTGTGATAAGGTTACAACAATTATATCTTTTGTTATTGATTAATTGGTGATTGATTGTTGGTTTGATTATATTGGATATTTGTGGGTTATTACCATAGCAATTGTCGTGAATATTCTTTTTGGAATTTGGTTAAGATCAATATGAGTAAACAGGCAGAAGGTACTAGTGTTAACCAAAATTTGGAAAGTATACTGGCTACTATGAGTGAACAATTACGACAATTATCAGTTGAAAATAAATAGTTTTGATTTACGAAAAGATCGTGGAAGTCTATTTTCAAAGGAACAACACCAGGATCATCTAGTCAAGAAGTCAAGAGTAAACCCGATAATATAACTTCAAAGGCTAAACTGGTTTAGAGCTTCAAGTGTCATGGTTATGGGCATGTAGCTGCTCAGTGTGATAGTCCTCGAGCTATGCTTATTAGACCTAATCAGGAAGTTGTGGAGGTGGAATCTGAATATTATGGGATGCCACAGTTGGAGGGTCCTGAAGAAGAGACAATTAATCCTGAAGATGTGATTGGTGAAGCATTGGTGTTAAGGCAAGCTCTAACAGCACAACCTATGGTGGAGGACAAGTACAAGCGCCATCAACCTTTCCACACACGGTGTATTATCAGTGATAAATAGTGTAATGTGGTTATTAACAGTGGTAGTTGCACGAATATTGCCAGCTCGTTGCTTGTTGAAAGGTTGGGTTAACTACGCTTGCTCATCCTCATCCTTACAACCTTCATTGGGTTAATGCGGAAACTGCGGAGGAGGTTACTCGGCAAGTCAAACTAGACTTCGCAATTGGGGCATATCGGGACCAAGTACTTTGTGATGTGGTGCCAATGTCAGCGGGAAATATGCCTCTTGGAAGGCCATGGATGTTTGATCGAGATGTTGTGTATCGTGGATGTGACAATACCTATGCATTTAATTGGAAAGGTCACAAGTTTTTGTTGACAGCGTTACATCCGTCTGAGGTATACAAAGACCAGCGAAAATTATGAAATGATTTGCAGTCGTTGGAAATTGGAGATGGAGATCCCAAGGACTTTTGTGCAATGGTAATGCATTCTAGAGATGGTGTTGAGGATTTTCGGCATGCTGGATCAGATTTGAGGTCAAATCCTTTCGACTGGGGAGGGAATGATAGCAAATTGAAGTCCAAACCAAAGCCTCGAGGGTCATTGGAGCGAATCAAGGGATGCTTAAGAAGGATGGAACGAGTTTGGAGGCCAAAAAGGAAGAAAGAAGCAAATTTGGACGTGGGCAACAAAATAGCATCCATCGTGACGTGGAGTCTCTGACATCGCGACGTCCACACAAGTCGTGACGTTCATTGTTGCGCGTCGCGACTTCTAGCATCGTTGAGTTTTTTTATTTTAGGGTTAGTTTCCCGATGTCTCAACGTCGGGCTCCCCACGTCGCGCGACGTGTGGGAAATTTAGCCATTAATTTGTTTTCTATTTTTAGTAATTTAGGATTTAAGTTAATTAAACTTTCCTTTTATGGAATAATTTGTCTAGGGTTTGTTTTAGGCCTATAAATAGCTACTTTCTTCAGTTGTAATAGTTAGAGAGAAGAATTTTGAGAAATAAAAACACAGAGTTGTTTGTTTTACGTGAGTTGTTTTCCTGATGAGGGATTTCGATTTACATTGTGAAGATTGTTCCTGATGAGAGAGTTTTCTTTGCTAGACTGTCTTGTTATTTGTTGGTAAGGAGCCATCAAATAATCGTGCATACTATCATCCTACAGAGATAGGTTGATTCGTCTTATTCAAATTGATTTACGAAAAGATCGTGGACGCTATTCCGCATCAATAAACCCCAAAGCTGCCTCAAGTTGTGCAAATTTGCTCCCAATTTGGTGATTTTCACTTCGAATTTGATAATGGACAGAAGATATCTGGCGTACCTAATCTCATAGGGCTGTAATCATTCTTTCTAGCCTTTGAGTCTGATAGGTTGGTTTCATACCAACTTATTTGTGTTATTTCACTTAGCTTTTGACTTGTTTTTCATGCAATTGTGCAGTGTTATGTGTTATTTTGTGCACTTATGTGGTTTACAACTTGGTGTGATAAAATGAAGAAAATACCAAAAATGTTGATTAAATGAGACAAATATGTGTTTTAGGTTAAAGGACATGGAAAGAATTCAAAAAGGCATGAAAAGATGCTTGTGGAGTTTGAACAATACCTTAACATGCTTATTTTGTGTTTGGGCAGAACCGATAGCGTAATTTCAATTGAGTATATCTTTCTCAATACTAATTTGAATGAGGAGATCTTGTATGTTTTGGAAAGCTCTTTGCATGTAATTCAATTCATATGTTTTGACTTTCTTCCAATTCAGTGTACATGTTGAAGAAACGAGATCATATTTGTGATTGCGGCTTCAGGTTTTGAATGTTGAGCTCACTGTCACAGTTTGGTAGAATGCTAATATCTTTAGCTACAGACATCCAATGTTGATGATTCTTAAACCAATGGAAATCTAAGCGAAAGATCTACAACTCTTATGTTTACCAAAAAGTCCAATTCGGAGACGAAGATACGCATATATTGCATATAATTGGAATGTTGTGCTGGAAAGGGTTAATTGCATGGCGATGCATCGCATGAAATCTCTACTCGCCATAGTTCCGTATTTTGTCCATAACGATCCTGTCCAAGCTCCGAATTGAGTGCTTTTAAAGGCTATGGAAAGCTAAGACTTAGGGCTACAACTTTCATGTTTTTGGTTTTGCCAGATTTTGATTGGAAGGTGATGGGGGCTAGAACACGTAGGTGTACATATGCACACCACACATCACCGCACACATGCACTACATTGCCGCACGGCTCCTGCACAACTCATGCACGTCGCCGCACGACTCCAGCACTATATCGCCGCATGACTCCTGCACAGCTCATGCACATTGCCGCACACTTACAGCACACTCATGCACACACATGGGCACTTCACAACACACTCATGCACACACATGGGCACTTCATAGCACATTCAATGCACACACTTGCACACACCTCATGCAATTCACATCCCTCACTTACGTGTGCCTTGTGCATATGCATGCACACTTATAGCTACACTTGTTACACAACATATGAATACGCTTAGGCACACACACATGCACAAGCCTCACAGGTAACACTCGCACAATACATGCACTACACTTTCACTACACTATGAACACTACACTACATGCACCACTTCATGTGCATAAACTCGGTTATATTCTGGCCACCACAAAAATGCACGGCAATGCATCTTGGAGATGCGTCGCCATAGACACTCTTACACGGCGATGCATCTTGGTGATGCATCGCCACAGGAAAAAATGCACAGCGATGCATCGCCATGAGGAATTTTACACGGCGATGCATCTCCAAGATGCGTGGCCATGAAAATGATAAAGTGTAGTGTGTAAATTTTGGCTAAGTGTGGAACTCTTCTCTCTTTATGTGTAGGATATGAAGGCATGGACGCTGAAGGCTCGAGAGCGTGGAAATCGTGGTGATGACATGAAGGGCTTATGATTGAAGGCGTGAAGCTGAGAATTTGGGCTGACTTGGAGTTCATACACGTGCACAGTTTTTGAGACATTTTCGATATTGCAGTGGCATTTTTGTAAATACGGTCTTATTTTACGTTAGCGTGTAGAGTAAGCTTTATCCCTCTATATATAGAGGGATTTGTCATCATTTATGGACTTTTGACTTTTGACAGATGAGGGACTTCTAGAGTGGTGACCGGATTTTTGATCTTGAGCGGGAATTTTCTCTCTCTAAATTCTTTTTCTCTCAACCATTTTAGCTCCGATCGAAGATTTGGTCCGATCATTGTAATTCTCTACTCAATTAAGGAAGCATTTCACAATTCTTTTGTGAATTTGAAGCTTTGGAAGCAATTCAATTGGTAAATTCTTTCCATACAATGAAAATAAACAGTTTCAATTTGACGACTGTGAATTGAGAATGTAGTTTTGTGGCTAAATTCATCATGTTCTAGGGTTTGGACCGGATGAGTGTGAAATTATACGATGCGATGCTAAGTTCCATGAATTTGCACTGTATTAATTGAATTGAACTTTAATTCTGGTCGCCATGCTGAGTTGAGGTGAGATTCACCAATATATGTGAGAATTACAAGAAACGAGAACTGAAAGTATGAATGTTGGGTCTTTCACTTGCTTTGCCTGATCATGTTCTGAGATGCGGTCGCCATGCCGATTGAAGATCATTTGAGTTGTTTTGAAGAAGTGAGAAGAAACTTTCTGGTGTTAGCGAAGACTCTAGGACCTAGGTTAGGCCTCACTATGGGAAAACCTTAGGAATTGCATGTTAGATTTTTAACATCGGGGAGTTGGGACAATGCGGTTTTCATCCGTCACTCTTAGGCCTCGCCACGGGAAAGAGTGATGTCAGGGATACTAGAGTGCATCGCGGTCGCCATGCTGGTTGTGAGCTAGTCTCTTAGGCATTTAGGTCTCCTCTTTGCTTAACTTGTGTGTCAATTGCATTGTGTTGTTTTGTCTAAGGTGCATTCATCCAGTATAAGAACTCTAGGACATCTAACTCATACTTGTTATCACATTTCATTTCAATTACTGGACTTGTAGTTGTTTGTTGTTGTTCCTTTCTTATTGTTGTTGTTATCAGCTGTTCTTGTGACTTGTTTTTGTGACAAAATCACAGAATTCTTGAAACCACTCCCTTCCTTGTGGATCGATCCCTCTCACCATTACTACAGTAGTGTTAGGGTAAAATTGTTGAGGTACGCGATAAATCTATCAGAGTCATACTTGAATCTCCATGATTACTAATGATTACGCCAAATCAATAATTTTTAACAAACCACAAAAAAAACCACTTTATGTAGATTCATACCAAAATAATTCAAGTCCAGTATAAACAAGAGCAAACTCAAGTATTCCAAATCAAACCAAACCACTCACATAAATCAAACTCGGATACCTCTTGATGTAATTTCAACAAGAAAAATTTCAAACTAACCCAAGAAAACTCAAGCAATCCAACAAAGAAATCCAATATTAAATCACTTGATATGAAAAAAATCCAATTTTTTTCTCTTTTTATTTCACCAAAATCAAAACCAAAAAAAAAAGACGTAACTATTGTAACCCAACACAATTTACCAAGTCATGCAAGGCTTGCATATAACAACAATTTAGAATTTATAATTTTGAGGAAAAATTGAAAAACCTGATTTTCAAAAATTCCCAAAAGCTCAAATACCACTTGATGCAATCTCCGTACGCTCCTCATATAATTAGATGCGATGGTGCGAAATAATTTTTTCAAGACCTTCCCGAAGATAATTTAAAGAAGTAGAACCAACCTATCTTAGTAGGTTATCGATATGCATGGTTAATTGATGGCTTCTCACCAACAAGTAATGAGAAAGTCTACGCAAAGAAGATTCCCTCCTTAGGAAAAATCCTTTACAAGTAAATTGAAAACTCCTTAGGCTTACAACCCACGATAAAGTAGAACAACTCTGTGTTTTCTTAAAATTCTCAATTTTCAATAATTCAACACTTTTAAAACAATACGTATAATGGCCTATTTATAGGCTTACAAAGAATAAACCCTAACATACCAAATAACAAAATTAAACCCTAACTAACAAGGCTTGGGTTACATGACAACTTGGGCCCTAACAGTTAGGAACACTTTAATAAAAAGCCTAACACAAAATAACCCACTAGAATAATCAAAGAAAAAGTATACAATTTATTCTGCCCCAAATGCTAACGTCGTGACGTGGGGAAAGCCTGATGTTACGACGTCAGGCTAAACCCTAAAAATAAAAAAACCTCGATCATAGATGTCGCGACGTGCGACGCTGGAGTCGCGACATGCATCAACTGGACGTCGCGACATGGGTTGCTGCCACATATGTTCTTCAATTCCCAAGCTTTCACGTGAATGAATCGTTCTCCACAATTGGCCTGAACACCTTGGACATTCCGAAACACGGAATTCTATGTGATTTTGTATCACAAGTTGTTTTACTTTCATTACCAACCTTGTTTGTTTGTTGTTTTGTTTTCAAATGAAATTATTTTCTTACTAGGGTTAGCAAACCATAATTGTTAGGTGATGTAAACTGGCATATGCTTACCAATTTATCCCTATTTAACTAAAGTTAGTGATGATAGGGTTTCGTTCCTCAGAGAAGAGTGGTTCAAAAATTTTAAAATTGCTCTAAACATTGTCACATGAATAAAACTACAAGAACAGAGATTAAAATATGAACGCAAATGAAGAGAAAAGGATGCTCTAGTGTTCCTTCACCAGATTAATGCTCACCTAAACAACTCGTGCAGTGCAATTGATGAATATGCAATGCCAGAGGAGAACTAGTTGCCTAGAAACCTGACCTACAGTCAGCAATTCGACCGCACTGCAACCTAGGCTTCATGTCATCATTCTTTCCTATAGCGAGGCCTAAGAACAATGTATTCACACCGCAACGTCTCAATCCCCTAGTTCTAACTACCCTAGCAATTATCTCCTAAAGACTTCCCATGGCAAGGCCTGAATTTAGGTTCTAAATTCTTCATTAGCACCAGAGAATTTCTTTACACTTCTATCTAAAGATTTTGTGGTCTAAAATCAGTATGGCAACCGCATCTCAAATAACGAAATAATGAAGCAAGTGCAAAGATTCATTAATTCATACTCCAGTTCACATTTCACAAATTCTCACAAACATTGGCGAATTAAGCTTCAATTCAGCATGTTAACCGCCAACTAAAGTTCAATGCAACAATACCGGTGCAAATTCATGTAATTTAACAGAATTCATATAGTAAAACAGAGCATGATTTTATTTCTTCATAGATTACGTTAATCGCACCGTATTGAGTTGTCTAAATTAAGCATTCATCCATCAGAACCCTAGAACATCATAAGTTTAGCCGAAAAACTCTATTCTTATCTCATAGTCGTCAAAGCACGGTATTAAAAAATTCAACTTCATAAATTGGAAGAATTTACCGATTCAATTGCAAGAGAATTGTTCAATGTTCCTTAGTTGAGAATAGAATTCCAGAAATTGGTCCAAAAGTTCAAATGGAATCGCGATCGGAGATCAAATTCTAGAGAGAGAAAATGCTAAAGAGAGAAAGTCTAGAGAGAGAAAATTTCCCCCTCTCAAGTTTCTAGATTGATCTCTGGATTCAAAGTCAAAAGTCTCTTAAAACAATGACACATTCCGCTATTTATAGAGGTCTAAACCTTAATCTACAGGCAACCGTAAACTAAGCACTTAATTACAAAAATGCCATTGAGAAAGAAAATCTGTCCAACATATGCACGTGCACTATGCGCCACGTCAGCAATCATCATCGAGCTTCACGCCTTTGAGCTATTGTACTTCACGTCTTCAGTTAGCATTCCACGATCCCGAGCCATACCGTAACACACCTTCGAAATCTGCAACATAAAAGGAAGAATACAACACTTAGAAAATTTTTGAAGATAAAAAAAACATACAAATGCATGGGGTGGCCACCTCCCCGTGTATCCCTTTTCAGGGGGCGTCCGCCCGAGGTTGCTGCCCCGTGTAACCATTTTCATGGGGCGGCCGCCCCCTTATAATACACTTTCAGGGGGCGGCCGTGATAAGTTGGTTTTATACCAACTAATATGTGTTAAAATGCTTGGCTTTTGTTGTGTGTTTTATGTGCATAAGTGATGTTTTGAAAGGTTTTAGGCATTTATATGTTTGCAATATGAAAATGATCAAATGGTGCAAAAAGAGCAAAAATGGTGATAATTGAAGTGAAAATTGTCAAAAGGCAAATGGAGGAACCGAAAATGCATATTTGGTCAAATTAGGGTTTTGGCAGCTTTGAGTGTGAATTTGTTTTGAGCATAACGTCTCAAATACTAATCCAAATGATGAGTTCTTGGATGTTCTGGAAAGCTATGTGAGTGTACGTCATTGCTTATGTTTTAACTTTCTTCTAATTCTGTGTGTAAATATGAGAATCGAAAGCATCTTGATGATTGCTACTTCATAATTTAGTTATTGAATTCATATTGCCACAGTTTGGTAGATTGTTAATAACTTGAGCTACAGACCTCCAAATAAGGTGATTCGTGATCCATTGGAAAGCCATGAGATAGACCTAGAACGCTTATGTTTACCATCAAGTCCAATTCAGGAGTTGAGTCACCCGAAGTTGGTGTAGAAGTTGGGTTCTAAAGCTGAAACAAGCACTCAGCCACAATGAAGGCTCACATGCACAATATTGTTTCGGGCATTTTCACAAACACCTCACGAGCACTCACTTTGCACTACACTCTTGCACAGCTGCACACACCTCACATGCGGCGAGGTCACCTCGCCGCACAAGCACTCCACACACCTCGCACGATTCACTCGCACAACACGCACACGAGCTGTGCGACGAGGTCACCTCGTCGCACGCAGCTCTCGCACTTTCACTCACGCACACCATGCGACGAGCTGAGCTCGTTGCATGCATCAGCACACACTATGTGCGGCGAGATCACCTCGCCGCACAAGTTCACTCGCACATCCTCACAACACTCTCGCACCACATGCACTACACTCGCACACTAGCACTACACTCTCACCGCAATACTCCACACATATGATTTTCACTTCTTAATTTTCACTTTGGATTTTGCTTATTATGTGTACATTTGGGAGGTCATGATTAATTGATTCTTTACAACATTTCTACTTCATGAAAGCTTATATCTTGCAATTCAAATGGTGTTGTGTGTTAAGTGATACATTTCACTTCTCACTTGCAGCTCACGGTTTTCATCCTCATATCACACTTCTCAACTCATTCACTTCACTCATTCACACACCACTCTCAGTTTACACTTTCATTTCTTAGCTCACACACTTCTCACGAATTCACTCAGATTTCATACACATTTCACAACTACACTTCACTCCACAAGATTCACAAACACGCACATTTACACTTTACTTCACTTTACCTCACAACATTCACATTCCATTTCACTACACCATGTTATTACCTTACCATTACACCCATCTTCACTTCACATTCATTCACAATTTACAAACATTTCACTCACAAACACCTCACACTTAAAATCCTCGCACACTCGCACAAGGCGGCGAGACCTCACCGCGAGGTCTCGCCAGCCAAAAATGTACACGGCGAGACCTCGCCACGAGGTCTCGCCATATAAATGCACAAAGCGGCGAGACCTCGCGAGGTCTCGCCAGCAAAGTTGCTTCGGAGGTGAGTTCTTGGTGGATTGAATGAAATGGCAAAGTGTTGGAAGGGTTGGATCCATGAAATTCCAGCTTTGACACACTTCAATAACTGGGTCACAACTCTTTCATCTTAGCTCCGAATTGGGTGTTTCAATTGGCTATGGAAAGCTAAGATAAAGAGTTATAACTTTCATGTCTTAAGATTTTCCTAATTCATAGTGTTTCATGGTCAGATTTTGGCTGGAAGTTAAAGCTTTGAGGTTGTGCGTTGGAGCTTACTGGAAAAATGGATAAGTGTGGAAGCTTTGATTTTATGAATCTCAAGGCGGATGAAGGCGTGGTTGGCTGAGCATTAAAGGAGTGATCTCCTAAAGGCTGGTCTACAAGAAGGTACGCGAGGATGATGAAGGCGCGATCCGAAATGGCTTGAAAGCGTGGTTCGATTCTGATTTCATCACCTGGAGTGCTGAGCGGCGAAGGCGTGAAGACTAGCGAGAAGGGGATGATGAAGGCGCGGCACCGTAAGCCTGAAGGCGTGGGAACTGGACTGAAGGCGCGGCACCGCAAGGCTGAAGGCGCTGGAATGCTGAATTTTTCTTTAAACTTGGAATTTTTTGACATTTTAGGCTGATTTTTAGTTCTTTCACTTGAGGACACTTTTGTAATACTTGATACATTTTATGTTGCATATTAGTTACGTTTTCCCAACTCTATAAATAGGGAAGGTAGCTAAAATATACCGGGGAATTATTCACTACTCACATTTTTTTCCTTATTGTAACCGACTTTTGATTTGAAGGGCGAGAAGTGTTCTTGAGATCTACTTTCTCTCTCTACTGTATCTCTCTAAGTTTGCTGTTTCAATTTGGATTCCGATCAAAGATTTGCTTTCATCAATATACATCTCCTTGAAATTGAGATGAAAAGTGACAATCCTCTCGGCATTTGGAAGCTTTTAAGACTCTTAATTGGTAAACTCTTCCAATTAATGATTAGGAATTGTTTAATCTTCCAATTTGTTGATTGTGAAGCTGAAATGGAGATTCGTGGCTAATTGTATGATAATCTAGGATACTGAGGGTGAATGCTAGGTTGAAATTGTAATTGTGCAGTAGAACTAACGATATATTATAAGAAATGGAAATTCTCAGCTATGAATTTGTAAAACTTGTTAAGTGCATGCTTTCGATCTGAATTTGATGAAATGAGATTTGATTGCGGTCGTCATGCTGAATTGAGTCTTCTTTTGTAAGATTTGGATGAAAATCATGAATAAGAACCTGAGAATGCATGAGTTCTTCAACCTGTTTGAATTTGCACAGATCTTAAGGCTAGACCTCATCATAGGAAGCTTTGAGTCTGTATCATCCTGAGAACAAGGTGATAAGAGATTTTTGTACTCAAATGATGAATTTACATGCTAGGATCGGACCTCACCATGGGAGATTCTAGGTGTTCATGCCTGAGTAATTTGAGTGGGGAATTGAGACAGCTTGTTCACACTTCACCATCCTTAGGCCCGACCAGAGGATAGGATGGTGTCGGGAGACTAAAATTGTAGTGTAGTGATTATGCTAACTATTATTTCTGTTTCCAATTGTGATTCTCCTCACCTGCTTCGATTGTATGTTAGTAATATTGCATGTATGAGAAGTTACATTCACCCGGAAGTAGCCTAGATTATCAGCTTAATTTTCTTGAGAACTTCGCTTTTACTTCTTTGAATCTTACTTGTGTGTTCATTTCAATTCGTAATTGTGTGGAGTTAAACCAATTTACTTCCTGTTAAATTTTGCATTTAGTGTTCTTTTAATCTTGTTTTATTTTGGTGACGTAACTGAGTATATCAAACTTCTTGAATCGACTATTTCCTTGAGGAACGAAACCTAGCTCACTGCTACTATATTCAGTGAAATTAGGATAAATTGACGAGGTGCGACAACTCGCGTATCAGGCCGCCCCGTGAAAGTTTATTCACGGGGAAGCATTGTGTGTGAGCAAGTGTGCAAGTGTCCATGCATGAAGTGTGTGGTGTGATGAGTTGTACATAAGGAGTGCATGTAGTGAGTAAAACACCACACATAATCCATCACATTAACTTATAAATCAACACACAATTTCACACAAAAATCATTAAAACACAACAAAAGTCAAGTAAAACTAGCATCTTTAAGTCAGTATAAAACTGACTTATCAGTTTCCCCCACACTTGAACTCTTGCTTGCCCTCAAGCAAACCTAACACTTTTCACTTCTAACTCATGGTCTTTCACCTGCATTCAACATATTGGCCCCTGCCCACAGTGCCAATTACCAAGATTTTCAAAATGTTTTTCCCACACAAAATCCACCAGGATTGCTTTTACTGACCCCAAACTCTCAAAAATCCAACACACATTATCAACCAAGGAACAACGAATAAAGACCAAAATGTCATGTGTGCAAGTGTGTGTTGAGAAATCTTGACTTCATTTGCTCTCTCTTTATGCACACCCCTTAGCATTCTATTTAACCATTCTTTGCACAACAATCTCCTTGTCCACACATATGAACAAAGAGCACACAAGATCAATGGTAGACCTAAACGCACATTGGTGCTTCTATAGGGTATTAACCTTTTTCCTTACATCAAAGTGCACCAACAAAATATGACACCACACTTCCTAATCAACAGCAACATCCCCCATGGCAAATGAACCACAAGACAAATAACACATAAGCAAAGAACCTCTACTCCCCCACCACAACCACAACATGGAAAAGCATTCATGTCCCCCACACTTAAAAGAAGCATTGTCCACAATGAAAAAATTAAGAATGAGGGGCTCCCGAAATAAATGACAAAGGCGTAGAAGACGAGGGAACTGAAAATGCCGCAGAAGTAGAAAAAGAAGGTCCCGGAAATGGTCCAGCAAACGCAGCTGCATTAACGAATACGGGACCTTGGAATGGTCATCCAGTATCATTGAAGTGTGGCAAGCGCATTGCAGGCATAAAAGCTGGGTTGTACCGAAAGGTTGAGGTGGGAGGATATGTGGGAAACCGACCAAAGGTAGGCAAGGACTGGAGAAATGAAATTGCAGGCATGCCAGGGGGAAGTTCTTGCACAACACCAGTTCGTGGATGCATTGTCAACACAACTGAAACATTAACGGAATAACTAAAACTATAAAACCAAAATTAACAAAAACCAAAAATTAACAACAGGAGTTTAGGGAAAAGAAATCAATCAGGTTTGCCTCCCAGTAGCGCTTGTGTTAATGTCGATAGCCTGACATGATGCAATGATACGTTATTACAAAGGTTCATCCAAAAAGAGTTCATTTGGTGCTTTAGGAATTGCTTCTTCCTTGGCTTGCTTCGTGTGTGCTTCATAAGGCTTGAGCCTATGCCCATTCACCTACCAAGAATTGCCAGTTTTCTTGTTTAAGGTCTCTACAACTTCATATGGCATGACCTTCGTGACACAAAATGGTCCAGTCCATCATGACTTGAGCTTTCAAGGAAAAAGCCTAAGTCTAGCATTATACAGTAAGACCAATTAACCTAGAGCAAAGCTCTTCGCCCTAATCTTAGCATCATGCAACTTCTTAGTTCTTTCTTTATATAGCTTGGCACTAACATAGGAGTTGAACCGAAACTTATCAAGCTCATTGAACTCCATTATTCGCTTGGATTATGCTCCATGCAAATCTATATTAAGCCTTTGAATTTCCTAGAAGGCTTTATGCTCAAGTTCCACTAGCAGATGTCACTCCTTACCATACACAAGCCGAAATAGTGAGGCACCAATAGGAGTTTTATATGCCATTCGGTATGCCCAAAGGGCATCATCCAACTTAAAAGCCTAAACTTTCCTATTTGGTCCGACAACTTTTTCCAATATCCTTTAATCTCTCTATTAAAGATCTCGGTTTAGCCACATGTTTGGGGATGGTAAGCTGTAGAGACTTTATGCTTCACCCCATACTTAGCCAAAAGTGATGCAAAGATCTTATTGCAAAAGTGAGAGTCCCCCATCACTTATGATAGCTCGTGGAGTGCCAAAGCTGTTGAAAATATATTTCTTCAGAAACGAAGTTACACTTCGGGTATCATTGTGTGGGAGTACAATAGCCTCAACCCACTTTGGCATATAATCCACTGCCACTAAAATGTATTCCATTCCGCAGGACTTAGAAAAAGGGCCCATGAAGTCAATGCCCCAAACATCAAAAAGTTCCCCTTCTAGAATATTGTTCAGAGGCATTTCATTACGCCATGAGATGTTACCACTTCTTTGGCACTTATCACGTTGACCAATCTATATGCATGCATCCACAAAGATAGAATACACTTTGCAGCACCTTGAAGCCCGTCCTTGTTGCACCAAAATGTCCTCCGAATGGGGCTTCATAGCATGCCTTCAAAATCTCATTTTTCTCACCATCCTTCACACAGTTTCTTATAACCTGATCACTGCATATTTTATAGAGAGCATTGTCATCCCAAAAAAAGTATCTTGCATCGTGCCTCAATTTCTTCCTCTGCTCATGAGAGTAGTATGAGGGAACTTGACCAGCTATAACAAAGTTTGCTATTTCAGTATACCAAGGCAAGTCCTCCTTGTCCACCTTGAAAATTTGTTCATTAGGAAAATGCTCGTGAATCAGCATATGTGACTTGTCTTGCCCATGAGAGTCCAGCCTTGACAAATGATTAGCTGCTACATTTTCAGATCCCTTGTGGTCCTTGATTTCCACATCAAATTCCTAAAGTAACAACACCCAACTGATGATCCTAGGCTTGGCTTTGTTTTTGGCCAACAAGTATTTCAAGACTGCATGGTCAGTATGCACAGTCACTTTGGAGCCCAGTAAATATGCATGAAATTTATCAAATGAAAAAACTACAGCAATCATCTCCTTTTTAGTTGTGGTGTAATTCATTTGAGCTTTGTTCAACAATTTGCTTGCATATCAGATTATATGGAAAACCTTGTTCCGTCTCTGCCTAAGCACAACCCCAAGAGCACAGTCACTCGCATCACACATAATCCCAAAAGGTTTACCCTATTATGTTGTGACTATGACCGTGTCTTCCACAAGCCTTGCCTTTAATAGCTCAAAAGCTTCAGAACATTCTTGACCAAAATTGAACTTCACATCTTTTTCTAGCTAGCTACACAACGGCCTTGTAATCTTCGAGAAATGCTTGATGAACCTTTGATAGAATCCAGCATATCCCAAGAAACTCCTTATGCCTTTAACATTGGTGGGAGGCGGTAGTTTGGCAATGACATCCACTTTGGCCCTATCCACTTCAACTCCTTTATGAGAGATTTTATGTCCTAAAACTATTCCCTCCTGTACTATGAATTCGCATTTCTCCCAGTTGAGCACCAAGTGAGTTTCCTCACATCTTTGCAGCACTCTTGACAAATTGTCAAGGCAACCATCAAAGGTCATGCCAAAAACTGAAAAATCATCCATGAAAATCTCAATGATGGATTCAACTATGTCATGAAAAATAGCCATCATGCATCTTTGGAAAGTTGCAGGTGCATTACATAGGCCGAATGGCATTCTCTTGTAGGCAAATGTACCGAATGGGCAAGTGAAAGTAGTCTTCTCCTAATCCTTGGGGTCGATTGCAATTTAGTTGTAGCCTGAGTACCCATCCAAGAAACAATAGAAGAGAAACCTAGCAATTCTATTCAAGAGCTGCTCCAAGAAAGGAATTGGAAATTGATATTTCCTTGTTGCTTTGTTGAGATTGCGGTAATCCATGCACACGCGCCATGCACTGATGAGTCTAGCCGTCAGGAGCTCATTAGCCTCATTCTTCACTACAGTGACACCCCTCTTTCTTGGGCACACATTGCATGGGGTTCACCCACTCACTATCTAAAATTGGGAAAATCATGCTGAAATCCAAAAGCTTAATTACTTCTTTTTTCACTACTTCCATCATTTGGGGATTTAGCCTTCTTTGTCTATCTCGTACATGAATAGAATTTTCCTCTAACAAGATTTTGTGCATGCATATGCTTGGACTAATTTCTTTTATGTCTACAATTGTCCAACCGATGGCTTGCTAGAACTTCCTCAACACACCAATTAGCTTTTCTTCTTGCCAAAATTCCAACTTTGAAGAGATTACTACTGGCAAGGTTTCATTCTCACCCAAGAAAGCATATTTCAAGTAAGGTGGCAAAGGTTTGAGTTCCAACTTGGGTGGCACTATGATAGAAGGCATGAGTTTTTCATTCCTGCATAACATTTCTTCATATCTCACCTCAGTGGGTGCACGAACATCATTAGTTAAAACATTACAATCATCATCAATTTTCTAATTCTTAGCACATGTTTTAGGTAATGTATCTTCTACTAAAATGTCATCTTGCATCTCAAAAATTGATTTATCTAAAACACAACATTCAACTGAGTTTGCAATCTCAGACACAATTATGCAATCTTCATAATCTAACTCTATATTCTCAACTTCCTCATCACAAACAGTCAATTCATCAACACAGACATAATCACGCCTGACAACTTCATCAACCACATGCATGTTCCTTGCTACAGCTCTAATTGCAAAACAAGGCTCTATATGCATGGGGTGCTTCATAACATAATTGAAATAAAAAACAACTTGTTCTTTATTGATTCTAAATGTCACTATTTTACTTCTTACCCCTATCAAAGCATCTCCAATGGCAAGAAAAGGTCTACAAAAAATAAGAGGTACCTCAGGTTCTTCCTCTATGTCCAGCACAATGAAGTCCACTGGTAGTGTGAATTTGTCTATCATCACCAGCACGTCCTCAACTATACCTGTGGGCTTCACCAAAGATCTATCCGCAAGTTATAATGTCATAGCCATAGGTCATATCCTTATATTCAGACCCACATTTATAGCAATAGAGAGGGGCATCAAGTTGATTCCAGCACCAAGATCACATAATGCCTTTTCGAAATATCTTGCGCCAATCTTACATGGAATGGTGCAACTACTTGGATCTTTCAATTTGGGAGGTAGGTTATACACTACCCATGTTTGACTGCATTCAGTGAGCATCATGGGAGCTTCACGCTGAAGAATTCGCTCTTTATTGGAGATGAGATCTTTAAGGAATTTTGCATATTTCAGGACATCACTAACCAAGTCCAACAACGGAAGGCTCAGATTGACTTGTCTTACAACATTCAAAAATAGATCAAACTGTGGCCCTTTCTTTGGTGGTGGTTTCACTCTTTCTGGAAATGGAGGAGAAGGAGCATACTCTGCATAATTGTAAAAGCTTGGTGGTCTTCTAACCTTTTTGGTCACCTGCTTTCCTTCATTATCCTTCACCTCCTCCTTTTCAGGTGCCATGGTCTCATGTGCACAATCTTCCTCAGCTTCAACTCCAGCTTCATTTTGGTCTATGTCACCTTCTGTAGTGGTCCATTGGAGTTGCTTACTACTCCTTAGGATTGAGACTGTATCACTTGGGAGAGATCTGCTGGGCCGATGATGCACTGTATTGGCTAGTTGCCCCAATTGCATTTCAATATTTTTGTTTGTTGCATCATGGTGTTTGACACTTGTTTCCAACCCTGCGGACCTTTGTTCACTTTTATCCAGCTTGTTTACGATACAGTGGAACATATCTTCCATGGAAGGCTTCCTTGGCTCTTGTACATTCGGCTGATGATCAAACCCAAAAGGTGGGTTTGAAGACCTTCTTTTTTCATTGCCTTGGAAGTATTGGCCTCCCTGATTCTATTGTCCCCAATTATTTGGACCACTACCATATTGTTTATTACCCGAGTAATTGCCAGAGTACTGTGGCTTATTGTAGTAGTTGAAGTATTGTAATGACTCTGTAGTAATAGCACATTCGTTTGTATAATGCTCTCCTTTACACAAGCCATAAGAGAGTACAGGAGCTTTGGCTTGGGTGGCCTTGAGTGTTTGTACCTGTTTTGCAAGAGCTTCAAACTTAGCTCCCAAAGACGTTTCATCATCAAGGTCCAAGATGCCTCGTTTCTTCCTTCCATGTGGATTTCTTGTCTCAGGGAAGAGATATTCATCTTCAGCAATTTTATCAAAAAGCTCCCTCACTTCTGGAACACTTTTGTCTTTCAAGGCTCTATTGGCACAAGCCTTGACTATCATTGAGGACTCTATCGTAAGTCTCTTGAAGAAAGTACCAGCTCTCTTACCTCACCAAGGTCATGGTTTGGACATTGCCTAATCAAGTCATTAAAACGCTCCCAAGCCTAACGAAATGTCTCTCCCTCATACTGTTGGAAGTTCATGATGTCCATCCTCATCTTCTCTAGCTTAGTTGGTGGAAAGTACTTTGCCAAGAATTTCTTCTGGAGTTCTTCAAAAGATGTCACAGCAGCTGTGCCTCCTATAGATTTGAACTAGTGCTTGGCTTTGCCTCTCAAAGATAGAGGAAAGAGAATTCGATGTACTTCACTCCGAGGCATACGTTAAAGTTTGAAGATGCTACATAGTCCCAAAAAACCAATCCAGGTACTCATTTGGGTCCTCATTATTCATTCCTTGTAAAAATTGTTCTTGAGTGATCATAGACACGATCTGTGTAGGAATATGATAACTCTCCACATCTATGTCTTGCTGATCAAGACAATTTTCAAAGTTGATGGCATAATGGTCACAAAATCTCGGTGGTCTTGCTTCTTGATTAGCCATTCTTCTATCTCTCTATGGAAATCTCAAATTTCTCTCCAACTCGAGGTCAAGGTGATACTCAGGTTCTCCTGTAAACCTATGAGATCTAGGCATACATGACACAATACCAAGAGTAATGTATGATAGTAGAGAAGCACAAACAATTAGAGTAACAAGAATTGCAAAAGTAAACAAAAGGGAACAGAACAAAAACAGAACAAAATAAGAAAATTAAAGAAACCGTGCCTTCCCCGGCAGCGGTGCCAAAAATTGATGTAAAATGTCGTATGTTACCAATTTATCCCTATTTAACTATAGCTAGTGATGATAGGGTTTTGTTTCTCAGAGAAGGGTGGTTCAAGAATTCTAAAATTGCACTAAACATTGTCACATGAATAAAATTACAAGAAGAGAGATTAAAATGTAAATGCAAATGAAGAGAAAAGGATGCTCTACGGTCAGTGCAATTGACGAATATGCAATGCCAGAGAAGAACTAGTTGCCTAGAAACCTAACCTACAGTTAGCATGTCGACCTCACTATAATCTAGGCTTCATGTCATCATTCTTTCCCATGGCGAGGCCTAAGAACAATGTATTGACATCGCAACGTCTCAATCCCCTGGTTCTAACTACTCTAGCAATTATCTCCTAAAGGCTTTCTATGGCGAGATCTGAATTTAGGTTCTAAAGTTTTCATTAGCACTAGAGAATTTCTTTACACTTCGATATAAAGATTCCGTGATCTAAAATCAGCATGGCAACCACATCTCAAATAACAAACAAGCGAAGAAAGTTCAAAGACTCATTAATTCATACTCCAGTTCTCATTTCACAAATTCTCACAAAAATTGGCGAATTAAGCTTCAATTCAGCATGTCGACCGCAACTAAAGTTCAATTCAACAATACCCGTGCAAATTCATGTAATTTAATAGAATTCATATTGTAAAACAGAGCATGATTTTATTTCTTCATAGATAATGTTAATTGCACCATATTGAGTTGTCTAAATTAAGCAATCATCCATCAGAACCCTTGAACATCACAAGTTTAGCCTGAAAACTCCATTCTTATCTCATAGTAATCAAAGCATAGTATTAAACAATTCCTCTTCATAAATTGTTCAGTGTTCCTTAGTTGAGAATAGAATTCCAGCAATCGGTTCAAAAGTTCAAATGGAATCGCGATCGGAGATCGGTGCGGGCCGCGAGAGCGGTACCAAATAAACACTATTCCTTCCCTTCTATTAAATCGATCAAATCCTAGAGAGAGAAAATTTTAGAGAGAGAAAGTGTAGAGAGAGAAAATTTCCCCCTCTCAAGTTTCTAGATTGATCTATAGATTCAAAGTCAAAAGTCCCTCAAACAATGACACATTTCCCTATTTATAGAGGTCTAAACCTTAAGCTACACGTAATCGTAAACTAAGCACTTAATTACAGAAATGCCACTGAGAAAGAAAATCTGTCCAACATATATATATATATATATATTTTATCAAATAGGGTCGCCACTCCCATTATTATTAATAGAACATAAATTTGCCTAAAAGGGAAGCCTACAAAACCCCATACTGAATTGAAAATGAACCTACACATGCTGCCTAGAAATCTGAAAATTAGACACTCCTAATCGATCCATATTTAAACACCCACGAACTCGCCAAGGAAGCTGACCAAATTCAGTAATAACCACATTCTGTTGTCTGAGACATCCATCATTTGCTAGACCATCTGTCGGTTGGTTCGTCTCCCTATAGATATACCGAAATGACAGTACATTGGAATACTGGCGTATCCTATCAAGAATCCCACGGAGTTTTCACGGGACCCTCCCAACACAATTCAGGAGTTCCACCAATAACTTGGAATCCGATTCCACATGAATCTCCAAAATACCGAACATATCCCCCAGTTCAAGGCCAGCTAACAAGGCTAAAACCTCAGCTTCCAGACTTGTAACAAAATTGTATCCCATCAATCTAGTAACCACCAATCTTCCTCTCCAATTTAGGATCAATGCACCACCCCCATGTACCGGGATTCCCCAGTGAACAACCATCCACATTGAGTTTAAAGACACCTACAAAGGGCCGAGTCCAAACCACCCGAGTGACAATACAAGGAGCAGACATACCACCGACCAAGTCAAGGAATTCAGGCAAAGATCCAAGAATGATAGTAGATGGAAACCGCAGACGCCACAGCCGAAACAAATCATTCAGGATCAAATCACAAACCTTCTCCCAGGATATACCATTACACTCAAACCACTCACAATTGTGCAGCTTCCACAAATGCCAGGATATAGGGCCAGGCAACCAGCGATAAAGTAACCGGCAATACGGATTACCCTTTAACCTCTACCACAATAAACAATTATCCCTCCACGTTAGAGGCTGACGCCTAATCCCCACAGCCTCTCCAAAAAATCTCCAAACCCGAGAAGCAAAACTTCTCCCCTCCAAACACATGATCCAACGTCTCCTCCTAGGAACATTCACAACACAAGCACGGGAATAGACCATAAATATTCATCTTCTGAAGCCAATGAGACAAAGGAACACGGCTGTAGTGCAATCGAAGTAGAAGGAAAGACATTTTATAACCGAGCCCAGGCTGCCATATCATCTTACAAAACATAGACGGGGGTCTCTTAGCTCTGACAAGTTCGTATGCCGATTAAACCGAAAAATCTCCAGAGGAATTACACATCCACAAAGGATGAGCACCTTGAGATGACAATGTCAACCGCTCCACCTCTTCTCTTACCGGAAGTGGAATACTCAAATGA
Source organism: Ophiorrhiza pumila (assembly GCA_016586305.1). Taxonomy (NCBI): domain Eukaryota; kingdom Viridiplantae; phylum Streptophyta; class Magnoliopsida; order Gentianales; family Rubiaceae; genus Ophiorrhiza; species Ophiorrhiza pumila. The sequence continues at coordinate 16,075,427 of BLIW01000006.1, forward strand.
GAAATATCCCACACACCATTCCGCCCCCAGTCCCTTAGCCAAGTATATCCAGAATCCTGACTAAATCGAGAAAAAGCCCAACCAATGGCCAATTATCATGAAAAACATCAAGTGATCTATCACCCACAAACCATCCGATATACTGTTCACACACATTCCGTACTTCAAGCAATCGCAACCTGACATGAGAGCCATTACGAGATGACTGAACCACAGCAGGATGTTCTAAATAACAATAACTAGCATGCATATACTTTGCCCAAAGAGATTTATGAGATCTAAAACTCCATCACAGATATTGCAAATGCATCTGCAATATCTGTAAACTGACGAAAACAAACCCCGCCCTCCAGCTGAGGATAACAAAGAGTCTGCCAAGATAGCCAATGTTGTTTCCGACCAATAGAAGGCCCTGCCCAGAAAAATCGACCACATAGCTGAGATACCTATTTAAGAATCGAACGTGGAGGAAGAGACACAGCCAATATGTGTGAATGGAGCGACGCAAGAACATGTTTAACCGGCAACATTCGACCTCCAAAGAACAGGAATTTATGCTGCCAACCAGATAACCTTCTTTGGATGGAAGAAACCATATCCTGGAAGAAAGAAATACGCTTCCTACCAACATAAATTGAGCAACCTAAATACTTGAATAGGAACTCCGCCTGAACAAAACCAGTAATCCTAGCTATCCTTCTCCGAACCAACAGGGATGAATTCCGACCGACAAAGAAGTCACTTTTGGAAGGATTAACTCTTTGACCTGATAACTCCTCATATTCCCCTATAACATTACACACCGCCTTCAATGAATCACGATCTCCAAAGGAGAAAATTAAAATATCATCAGCATAAGCTAGATGAGTAACCGAAAATGAATTCCTAGGACCCCGAAGCGGATAGAATGCCGTAGAGTCCAAAAGATTATTCAGACTACGCGAAAAAAATTCAGCCATTAAAATAAATAAAGAAGGAGATAGTGGATCTCCTTGTTTTAGTCTGCTAGCTGATCGAAAGAAACCAGATGGAAAGCCATTAACCAATACAGAAAACCAATTATTAGAAACAATTCGCCACACCATATCAATCCATTTCTCACCAAAACCAAACCGACAAAGAATATCGCACAGGAATACCCACGAAACTTGATCATAGGCCTTCATCATATCAAGCTTAAGAATCATCTTTCCATTCTTGGATTTCGTCGGTAAAGAACGAACAATCTCCTGTGCCAACAAAATATTATCGGATATCACCCTATCCGGCACAAATGCACTCTGTTGAATAGAGATCAACCTGGGTACGAAGTTTCGAAGTCTGTTAGCAAGGATTTTAGTAATAATCTTGTTGAAAACCGTGCACAAACTGATCAGGCGAAACACTGAAAAAGTCTGAGGATTATCATACTTTGGAATCAATGCCAAGAGTGTTGTCGTAATTCCCTTCGGTAGTTCCCCACCACTGAAAAATTCCATAACTACATCTAAGAGATCCGCCTTAATAACATCCCATGCTACCTTAAAGAAACCACTCGAGAACCCATCTGAACCCAGTGCACTAGACTCCTCAATATTATCCAACGCCACTCGAATCTCCTCCATCGTTGGATCATCCTCCAAAATATACCTATCCTGCACATTCAGTATTTGAGGAATCACCCCAAGACATGAATAATCCACCTCCGGAGAAGGTTTAGTCAATAGATTATCAAAAAACTCCACAGCAGCAGTTCGAATTATGGTCTCATCCCGAATCCAGTCACCACCAGTTCCCCTAATAACATGAATCCCTGCCCGAGATTTCCTGGACTTAACCAAAGCATAGAAGTATTTGGTATTCTTATTCCCACACTCAAGCCACTTCACGTGAGATTTTTTCCTCCAAAATATCTCCTCATCAAGTAAAGCACTCTGAAGATCTGCTTGAGCTCGACTTAATGCCTCCCTTGATGCAACATTATCCAAAATCTCCATATCCACCTCAGCTTGCTATGCATTCTCTTCAGCCGTTCGTACCTTATCAAAAATATTCCCAACCCTAGAAATATTCCATGCAATAAGGGCTTGCCTAACACCTTTTAACTTAAGACAGAACCGAACCAATGGCCGAGCAAAAAAAGGAGAATTCCACGCCTCGGAGACCACTTATAAAAAATCCCGACGCAAAGTCCAAAACTATTGAAACCGGAATAACTTCAGAGCCGAGGGATTCCTATCTTTCAGAGTGAGGAGCAGAGGAGCATCATCCGAACCAGTTCTGCTCAAATGCTGAACCGATGATACAAATCAATCAGTCCAACCTTCCGAAACCAAAGCACGATCCAATCTTTTCCAAATATGTGGAGGGTGACTCTAGTTATTACACCATGTAAATCAAGAACCGACAAACCCAGCATCTTCCAATTCATTATCATCAATAAACTGCAAAAAATCCTGTGCCTCGCTATGATGAAATCCCCGCCCCCCATTTTTTCTCATTAGAAGAGGTTATTGCATTAAAATCCCCCCAAACCAGCCAGCACAACGATCCTGTATTCGTCGCTGGCAAGTCATGCCATAAATCACACCTCCCAGCAACCGTAGACAAACCCTGAACATAGGAAATAACTACGGGGTCCATCCAGCTAGAGCATGTAATAGACACAGATATATGTTGAGATCCTTGATCCACAACGGAACACTGGAGATAATCAAAGAAAAAAATCCACATCTATTTACCGCACTAACAATAATATGGTCAAACCGTAATTTATTTCAAATAATATCCGACTAATTCGGATGCAACTTTGGCTCAGCAATACACAAGAAAACAATATTATTCTCTTTCTTAATTCTTTTCAATCTACGGATTGTGTTATTATTGCCAATACCTCTTGCATTTTAGTATAAAAAGTTCATAAAGAAACAGGGCGAAGAGGATCAGTTTGAGATGCTCAAATCATAGAGCGAAGGACACGATCAGACATACCAATTTTTGATTTATTGTGCACAATAGAAGAGACCTGTTTATATACCTAAATCTCCATCCCTGTAAGTTGATCACCGAAGTCAGCCCCAACTGCTGAATCACTATCCTTGTCACTACCTACAATGTTATCCTCACCATCTTGTATAAGGCAACTCAAACCTGCAGCCACCATTTTCGAACCCGTCACTGCAACACCATTTATCCTTTCCCCAACAGGCATGACCACAGGTGATTCGGACATAGAATTAGTTTTAGTCTCTACAGTCCGCAACACAGACAAACTATGCACCGAGAATCCCAGCCTCAGCTTCAATCCTAATTTCAAAAACCTTATCAATGACTCTACCAGGAGATTTCGGTGCTTTATTTAAAATCCCATCAATAACACGAACACTTATTTCTTTACGTATCTGATTTTCGTCCACACCCAAGGGGGAAATAACAAGATTCTGAACATTAGAAGATACCTCATGAGCCGCTATATTCCCACCTCTAGGTACAATCACTTGATTTTCAGACACAAGATCTTCGCGAGGAGGGAAAGGATGAGCATCACTTCCAGTATCTCCCGTCACCGTACCTTGTTTCGTCGACTTCCCACTATCATCAACTGAATGCTTTAACAAAATTACTGGAATGGGTTTAACCACATCAGATCTACCCACTATCGAAGCCACTTCCTTTCCCTTATTGTTAGATACTTTTTCCTTCCATTATGGAGCTGGTCGCTGCTCAATATTACAATCTGCTTTGGAATGACCCTGACAAAAACATTCAGAACAATATGCCAGAAGATTTTCTGGAATTATAAGTTGCCAGAAACCCTCTCTTGCATCACCATGTTCAATCCAAATTCTGGACGGAAAAACTCGTAATAAATCTATCTCAACATTAACCCGAGCCACACTTGGCCTCGCAAGATTAAGCGTTGTAGTATCAATTGACAATAGAGCTCCCACAGCTTTTATAATAGAAAAAAGAACACTCTTATCAAACAAGTGAAGCGGCAGATTTGGCAGAGCAAACCAAACAGGGACAACCGATGTTTCCTTGGTAGTTTGAAAAGAAGGAGACCATTTAAAGACCCTCATTAGAAATCAGCCGAGTTGCCAGATTCCCTGGGTCCAATCACGATGAAAATTCGCTTCGTTATTGAACCGTAGAAGAACATGTCTGTAATCAATCAAACCCACATCAAGGGACCCCTTAAGATCCAGCTTAAATAACAATTTGCGTGTCTCTTCCAACAACGGCCTGCCATGCGAGAATTTGCCAACCAAAGCAAGCTTGAAAGGGGCTGCAAGCCGATCGATGTCTTTAGATGAAAGTTTAATGAAAACTTCTCCTTTATGAGACGTAAGGGGATATCAATCGTAGGTTGCGATGTGGAGGTGAAAATCTGAGTAAACAACTTCTTGGCAAAGTCTGGTGGCTTCTTCGCCGGCAACCCTTAAGCCATTTGCTGAAGGGCCTCCATGAAACCCTAGCTAGTAACTTAACAAAAATGGAAAGAGACGAGAGAAAAAAAAAGCGTATTGATGATGAATAAGTTATTAGGCCAGGCCAAAGTTTCTTGATTATCCCTTTCCAAATCTGTCCAATATATGCACATGCACTGTGCACCAGGTCAGCAATCATCATCAAACTTCATGCCTTTGAGCTATTACACTTCACGTCTTGAGTTAGCATAACACGCTCCCAAGCCATATCGTAACACGTCTTCGAAATCTGCACAAGAAAAGGAATAATACAACACTTAGAAAATTTTTTAAGATAAAAAATATACAAATGCATAAGGAGGCCGCCCCGTGTATCCCTTTCCATGGGGCGACTGCCCGAGGTAGCTGCCCTGTGTAACCATTTTCATGGGGTGGCCGCCTCCATCAGAATACACTTTCGACCCATGAAAGTTTGTTCACGGGGGAGCATTGTGTGTGTGCAAGTGTGCAAGTGTCCATGCATGAAGTGTGTGGGGTGATGCGTTGTGCATGAGAAGTGTATGTAGTGAGTGTGTGCACATTGTGTGCCTTAGTGTAGTGTTATGCTTGTGATACTTGGAGTGCTTTGTGCATGCATACAAGTGTGTAGAGCATATGCCTTAGAGTTGTGCATGAGTGTAGTGTGAGGAAAAGAGGAAGCAAGGGCACGCCACTTATGTGTTGGTGAGGCCGCGCGTATGCACGTGCGGCTAGTGCAAGGCTGCTGCGCCGTGTATGCAGCAGTGTGTGCGATGGCTGTGCGCGTGTGTGTGACCTTGCGCATGGGCGCGGGCTGTGTGTGAGAGTCTGCAAGAGTGTGCAGCTCTTATGCATCACTGTGCGTGCGAGGTGTCCGAGAGTGTGCAACCCTTGTGCAGCACTATTCGTGCATCATTGTGCGATGAGTGATGTGGGAGGTATACGATGAATGAATGCACGGTGCGTGCGAGTTGTGTGTGTAATGTGTGGTGAGTGTACACATGGTGTGTGGAGTGTTGTGTCTTTATGCATGCACTTCTGACCACATGCAATCACTTGTGTGCACACTAGTGCACAAATATTGGCCCTTTTCCACTGAACAACAACACACACAATCCATCACATTAACTTATAAATCAACACACAATTTCACACAAAATGCATTAAAACACAACAAAAGTCAAGTAAAACTGGCATTTTTAAGTCAGTATAAAACTAACTTATCATTAGGGTGAGGGTTAATGGGATGTTTCTTGTGCTTTGTTACTCTACTTTGATGCTTTTATGAATGTATTGTTCAAGTTTGTTGTGATTATTTATATGTTATGTGTTTCTTTTTTGTTTTGTAAAATAGGTTGTGACTAGTTAGATAAAATGCATAAAACATTATTTTTTAAGTGAATTAGTGTAGTAGATAAATTTGTATGCAATAAATTATATTAACTTTATTAAATAAATATTCAATAAAAGGGAACAACTTAATATCAAGTGTTAGTAGTTTAACCTTAGTGGAAAAGTTAATAAATTAACACATTTGTCACTGAGCACTAATGTGTAACAAACAAGAAAAACTAAACTCATGGATAGGGTGAGGCTTAGAGAGTTTTGGAAAATGGAAATCTAAAAGAGTGGAACTTTGAGCTAGTAACTTCTGGTAGTCTACTATAGACACTTGAACATTTTAAGAGATTATATGGGCATAAGCTTCTTACTTTACTTTTCAAAAACATATTACCAATGCTCTATAAAACTGCTCTTAGGATAATAGCTTAAGAGAACTTATATGAGTGAAAATGAAAAAATAAATCTTGAAAATCCTAGGCAAAGAAATAAAGAAAAGAAGTGCCCTAAGTAATGGTGACATTAGCATAATGAGAAAAAATAATTGTAGTATGAAAAATTAGAGAGAGAGAAGTAAGAAAATAGGGAGTAAAAGAGTCATTGATCCAATAAAGCTATGTTAGTTTGTGTAATTTGAGTATAAGAAGTTTATTGGTGAAAAAGGGTCAATGTTTTTCATATTAACTTATCAATCTCTGATAACTTATTCATGAGTGGTGTTTGATCCATGTGAAGTTAATTGCACACTATTCACACAAGTTTATAAATGTATTGAATGAATAGCACAGAGTTTGGATGAATTATATGAAGCATTAGTCTATCCATTTCCAATAGGTCAATTAGTTTATGAAATAAAAGCATACTTTTTTTTAGGCAACGACCCTCTCAACGGGTTGGAGATACCAGCCCCATATATTATTAAAATTAAAAAACTATTTAGAGGGAGAAAACCTCTAAATTACAATTAAAACTCCTTGCAAAAATACTACAGATAAAAACATACTTGTCTATTGAGTACATAAAAATAAAAAGCTTCTACACTAGAAGATTAGAAAAAAAGCTCTCTCCCTAAAACCCGAAACCCAAGCAACTACTTTCCTTAATAAGTTCCAAATCCACCATTGTTGTCTTTCAAACCTCGGCTGAAGGGCAGCCCTCTAAGAATGAACCACTTTCGCCAATAACACAAACAAATGATCAGACCCCCTTTGCTAAGAAATATTTCTCCCAACTCGTTCGAAATCTGCTGAAAAAGAAATACAACTGAAACCCTTGTCAGCCTATCAAGGAGAGGTTGCGATGAAATTTTCAAGAAATGGACTAGATACCCTGGCTGTGCCTTTCAAGCTTAAGCTAATAGGGAAGTTCTCACATGTCAAACCTAGCAATGAAGACAAAAGGAAGTTCTTGGTGGCACTTAATCTGAAAGGCAGTTTTTCTATAGGTTTATTAGATAATCTATATGCTCTTCTACGATTTTTATCAGAGGCTGATTACCATCGCATATGGGTATACAGAATTTGGTAACTAGACAAATATTCAATGAGATTTTTTAAATGAACGCCGCTTTTTAACCCACAACGAGAATTATCCCCGGTTCTAGCATGGTTTGTACTTCCTAATTTGCCATCAGAGTTCTTCAATAGACTGTAGTTTATTTTCAATTATGCAAGTAGTTGGAACTCCGTTACTTTTGGATAATGCTATTATCAATGTAACTTGACCTCGCACTGCCCAAGTATGTGCTGAGATAGACTTTTGAAAGAATTGCCAACACGAATTTAGGTTGAATATGGTGACAACGGGTTGGGATTCTAGCAGAAAATTGACCTTAAAAAAGTTGCCAGTGTAATGTGCTTATTGCTTTAGACAGGGTCATGATATTAGCATGTGTTGATTGGCAAATAATCATGGCAATAGTATGGCTATTTTAGACCAGCCAACTATGGATATGGACCAAGATGAATAGATAGAAGGATTGTAGAAAGCACAGAAAAGCAAGGAGGCTACCACATATAAGGGCAAAGAAACAAAGGTTTGGAAAGAGAAAAACAATGAAATTCCTCGAAAATCTATATTGATTAGAAACGGAAGCGATCTATTCTTCAAGAGTGATGGAATAAGCACAATAGTCACAATAGGAAAAAAAAGATTTTTACTTATTTTATTTGCTTCGATCAAAAAGAAACTTTTGGATTGCTGAATCACAAATAAAAAAACAATAAAATAAAAAAGGGCTTTTGTTCCAAGGTGCTCATTTTGTATGGGATTTTAGTTTAATGTTTCTATTCAATGGGCGTGGTTATTGAAAAGAACTTATTGAATCCATCGTTTGGGCTCATAATAAATTAAAAGTTTCTCCTGCTACTTAGCCAAGAGCCTTGAGCCGAACTTATTCCAATTCCAAGAGCTTGGATCGGAATCGCCGACTCTCCTTTAGTGCCACCATAGATGGATTAAATTCCTCTTTTTCAAGCAGGGCGTTGCACGTTAGCTATGGAGGAGTTAGTTTTTTGATTTAAAATAAAAAGTATTTTAAAGAGAGATTTTTATGGCTCCTTCTTTAAAGGGCAAATCAGTTAAAGTTGTAGTCAGACGGGCATCAGTCTCGCTTATCAATAAAGTAAAATGCTGATTCACCAAACTCGCCTTTAATTCCATTATAGTAATGTCATAGATTTTATTGAGGATCGTAGTAGAGTAATGGGAAATGGTGAGGGTGTTATCGAGGTATCTGAGAATCAACAAACTCGAATCTGCATTGCTAATAGAATTTCGGGTCGTCTTTTTCCTCCCCGATTACTCAATAATTTCCACAAGCACAAATTTCACTTTTAATAGGTCCAAAAATTCTTTCCCAAAATCATCCATCATTTTTCGGTTTATTGGTTTACCTAAGATGAGTGATCTCCTATTCCGACTTCTCCGGAGCCTCCGATATCAAAGTCGAGACAACGACGGGTTCTCCGCCCTTGCGGGAATGGAGCGACAAAAGTTTTGAGAATTCAAGAGAAGGTCACGGTGAGATGAGACGTTTATTGTTACGATAAGTGTAAAGTTAAGGTGCAGTGATTTATGTAGCTGAGGCATCCTAACGTACCGGTAGACATGAACCTTGTTCCTACATGACCTGATCAATTCGATTAGCCACTCGCCATCTATTTTCATTGTTCATTGTTCAAATCCTTGACAATATGAAAAAACCAAAAGTTCTGCCCTCTCTGTCTCTCTATTTAAGAGATGGAATGGAAGAGGTCTTTGGTATCCCCTCCAGTCAAGAATTAGGACCTCATAATCACCAGCCAATATACTTTTCTCTCATGACTTTTTTCGTTCATGGTTCGATATTATGGTGTCCTAGGCGTAGAGGAACCACACCAACCCATCCCGAACTTGGTGGTTAAACTCTACTGCAGTGACGATACTGTAACGAAGGTTCTGCAAAAAAATAGCTAGACATCAAGATGATAAAAAACTTAAGACCTCTTATTCTTATTACTTTTTCAATATACGAAAACAAAAATAATGAAAAATCAAAAGGGCGTTTTATTCAAAACCCCAATTATGACATCTCTTCTTTCCCACTTCACACCTCGAAATGCACCATTCTTATACAGATAAAAGCGCTTTCACGTCTTCTTAACCCAAAATAGTTGGGCAGAGGAAAGGGTCATTTTTCTGAGGGTACTCCCGAGAATAGATCTAGTGGAAACAAGGTCCAGGTGAAGAAGTCGTCTCCATACTGAGAATTATGGCGACTTCTTTGGTTTTTTATGTTTTATTTGTTATGTTCTCAAGTGTTTAGCGAAATGGATTCCCTTATCGAATTAGGCTATTTTAGACGCCTAAATCTAGGGAAAAAAAGCAACTCAAATAACGAACTGCCTTATCTAATTTCTAACAAGAAATTAGAGGCAGCCTTCATGCAGGCAAGTTGCAGTCTGCAATCTGAACTGAGGACGGGGTTTTGGGGTAGAATGTATACGGTCGGTGCCTTCGGTGTGTAGATGAAGAGTTGGCATGGCTGTGATAATTTAATTGAACTTTTTAATTGAATTTTGACGTGTGGAAAAGTTGAGTAGTGACTTTACTTTCCCAGATTAGTATAAGAGTAAGATGGTTTATTTTGTCAGTAAGGGCAAAGTTCGGATTGAGTTTATGGTAACAGATGGTCGAGGAGGATTAATCCTATCAAAAGAGAATTCGATAGAAATTGATACCAACCCCCAAAAATTTGGCTTTTTTCATATAAATCTATTAATTATGAAAATAGGGGGAACTCATCTATTTATGAATCACCCTTTCAACTACAAGTAAATAAGAACCAAGATTTTTCTTCTAATTCTAACACACATAAACACAACCTTTTTGATATATGGGGGAATACTCCTATCAATCATTATCTAGGAAAATGCGGTTTAAGCTATGGAGGCTTCTTTCGATCAAGGTTGCATTTCCTTTGATTGAGACAATGAAGAAGTAAACTGGTTCCAGTGAAAGAAATGAAACCAGGGGAACCAAAGAATAGATAGAAAAGGAAGGTTACGTGCCTGTCCCGCTCAAAGTGCTGAGCCCTTTATGATCTGGGCGACTCACGTGTTAGAATGATCAGGACAAAGGGTCGCAATCCTGCGAGGGTTAGCTAACCCCAAAAATCCATCCTCAGTTTGGATTGCAGGCTGGCTCTTTCTTTTCTTTTCTTTATTATTAAATTAAAATAAAGAAAATAAAAATGAATCCAAGAAACTAAACTTGCCAATAACTAAATCTATATAGCGGGATATCTCTTAGTAATGGCTGCTGGCACGGTTTGTGATTTGAAATAGATTTCAAATAAAGTAATTAATATCATCTATGTAAAATTAAATCTATAAAAGGAAAAGATGAAGGAACAGCCCTTTTTTTTAATGTAGTAAAGTCACTCCCTAAAGACTAAAGAAATGGACTCTTTATCTTTGGATTCTTATCGAATGACCCCGGACGTATTCTTGGCACCCTACAACTAGTATAGTATAACAGAGCAGCCAGTTTGAAAGCTTACCTTAGTATTTATAGAAAATGGCGCGCGCTAGCGCTTGATTGATAGAAAGGTTAGGAGGCTGAGAAGCTGTTGTTTGCTACTTGCTATCTACTCCAAAGCCCCTTGCATTAATTTTGTTTAAAAGGCCCTTCTTATTGCCACGGCTTGGCCCGGTCAGTACCTAGCCGGGCCCTTTTTGTTCAAACAAATTTATAGAAAATTTATAGATAAATAATAATGATTTATATGATTTGGAAATCCAAATGTTTATTATTATATTAAAAAAATCAGATCCAGAAGAATGGGTATGGGCTTTCAAAAAGGTCATGGGTGATCATTAGTTCGATGCTTGGGCAAAACCAATTCCCAGGGGCCAATTTTGGAGATGCTTTATGATAATAAAACCAACCAGCAAAACGCGTTAATGCTGCAAATATCAATGCACCAATTGCAGTACAATAGAGTTGTAATTCATTAGTTATTCCAAATGCTCTCCAAATATGAAAAAAGCCAGAGGTTATTTGTATTTCTCGAAAACTTCTGCCCACATCACCATTCAATATTTCTTGGCCCAAGTTTTTTGACCCGCTCTCTTTATTTTATTGATTTTGTAATTTTGCTATTACATTTTTGAATTTCTTTTAGTTGCATCAAAATTGTGTTTTGATTGATTCTTTTTGAATTTTATTTCATTCACTCAATAGAATCAAAATCACGTTTTGAAATTAGTTATGAAATCAAACTGCATTGATAGCCTCTACTCGTGTTCTAGCTTGTCAGAGAGCTAGATTTGCTTCAATTGTTTGTCTCTTTCCTTTAACCTTTTTCAAATTAGCTTCTGCTATTTCAAGAGTTTGTTGAGCTTCTTGTGTATCAACCCTATGAATTGCGTGAAAATAAGATACTCAAAATTCGGGGGTCAAAGAGTTTTAGAAAATGTTCTTGGTGGAACAAAAATGTGAATGAAAGATCCCACTGAATTGAATTGGGTCCATGAATCTAAGAAATAGTGAGAATTCTTGATCTCTCTCAATATCTCCCTTAATTCAAAAATCCAGGATTTGTTGCTTCTTGCTACAGTTAGATCTTATGTCACCAAAAACAATTCCTCCTTTGATTTCGATAAACTAACTATTCATTTGCTAAAAACAAATAACTAATAATTGAACTTAGTTCTCTATTGAATTTGAGATGAGACAAACATTCAGCTAGACCGTAAAACTACTAAGACACAAAATATGCTTTTTAATGATGTTGTAAAAAATATCACACCTTCTGTGGAAGTCATCCCTATGCCCTTAAAGGCTATCAATGATATCATACTTCCGTTGGGGACCAAATATCATACTTCCGTTGGGGACCAAAACCATCTCCCATACTTCTGCAAATCCTGTTGAATGACATTCTATTACTAAGATCGATAAGGGATGAGAACATTTGTAGTGGAAAGGAAATTGGTCTAGTAGATGGCGTGGTACAAAGTTTGTACAACACTAAGAGCTCTAAAAATTTGGAAAAGGATACTTTTGACAAGACTACCCAATTAGAAAATATTGAGAGGGGGCATGTCGACAATAGAATGATGCCATCACAAAACTTACAAGAGATTGCAGCTGATATCACAAGAAAATTTCGGAAGCGAGTAATTGAGAAGATTGTAGACTTGGTTATGAATGAAGAAGATGAGGATGGGGGTAAGGATAAGGACATGATAACCATAAAGAGGGTGGCATTTAAAAACATCATTGAACAGGTGGTGCAAGAGGTAAAAATAGAACATTTTTTTTTGTAGTGTATTCATTATAGGAAAGATATGGCATCCATTATGATAGAAGATGATGACAATTTGGTAAGTGATATAATGTAGTTGGAACAACAGATAAACCTAAGTTCATCAACTTGCAACACTAGAAAATAAAAGAAAGTATGGAAAGCAAAATCAGAGCCTCTGATTGCTTATTAAGGTAAAAAAAAGGTACTGTAGAAAACTTCTTTGGAAAAACATTGTTATTGATGAAGCTAATATTCCGGAATGCTAGGGGGGGCTGCTAATAAGGCCACAGTAAGGATATTAAAACAAATTAAAAAGATGCATAATTTAGGGGGCTTTGATTTATGTGAACCTAAACAACAAACAGTGGGAGTGAATAAACTACAGAATCAACTAGGCTTTAGCAAGTCATATTTGAACATAGAGGGTTGGATTTGGTTTCTGTGTAAGAATGGAATGAACTGTTCTATAATTTGACAAACTTTCTAGCACTTTATGTTGAGAGTTGTGTCAACAGAATGGCCAAAGGGAGTTGTGATCTTCTATGCACATGTGCTTTCATCTAATGAGTTGAGAAATGAGTTATAGTCTAATCTTCTGGCATTAAACTTGTTTGCTCTCCCATGGAAAGTCCTAGGGGACTTCAATGTCATCATGGATTCTTTCTCTACTATAAAAGCTAAGAATTTTTGTGCCTTTATCAACGTAACAAATCTAACAAACTTTGGCTTTGTGGAAACTCAATTTACATGATGCAAAAATTGGAAATCACAACCTTATATTTGGAAGAGTGATAATGTGAGGATTTTCACATTATTGGATTCATTTTACATATCTTTTGAGCGTCCTTGTAGCATGTTTCTATGTGTTTTGATGTGTTTTTAATGTATTTGTAGGACAATATGGCATGGAAGAGCAACGGAGCAAAAGGACGATGAAAAGAGCACGTTTTGAAGCGAGTCGGACGCTGGAAGAAGCCCGGCGGCGCGCCGAAGTTCTCCGGCTCGCCGAAAATTCAGCAATTAAGAGGGCCAAATAATGCAACATTCAGAACCCTCCGGCGCGCAGGAGAGCTGAGGCAAAATCCAGTGTTTAGTAATTCTATAATATCTCGCTCAATTTACGTCCGAATGGAATGATTCCTATGCCAGTGGAAAGCTAAGACAACGAACTAAAACTTTCATGTTTTTGGTTTTTCCTAATTCGCTCTGGATCATATCGAAAAATGGCTCACAAACTAGTGCCGGAGAGACTGCTGGCGTCGCGGGAGGGCAAAATTCTTCCTGTTTTGTCCTCCATTTTGAGAAGACTTCAGGGGCATTTTGGGAACTCGGTCAACACACATTTTGCAACCCTAATCTTCTCCAATATATGCCAGTTCTGCAGCCAAAAGGGGGAGAAGAAGAAGAGATCAAGAGGAAGCCACCTTTTGTTAGTTTAGGTTAGATTAGTTTTTTTTGTAACTTTTCCTCCCCAGCAACACCACAAGAACACACAACTAGTGTGTGTTCTTGGTGTAAATAGCATCAATTGGAGAGAATTTTATGTAAAGTCATTGGCTCCAAGGACTTGTTTTGATTGAAGAAAGCTTGGAGCTTGGGCTGGAATCATCAAAAGGGAGTACTACTCTTTGTATATCTTTGTTGAATTCCTTGCTTTAATTCATTATTGTGATGTTCTTAGTAGCTTTGATGTGCTAAATTGCTAGTGCCCTTGGAGATTGGTTATTGATTGTTGAATTCTTGTGCTTTATTGTGGATTTTATGTTGTGGGTAATGAAGAATTAGGAACTACAAGCTAGTCTAACATTCCATACTAGTAATGCTTAGGGTAGATTAGTATGTGGATAGTAGATTAGTGGTGGTGTTCTAGCCTTTTCTTGCCTCCGCCATAAAGGGAGAATCGGTTAGGAAATTGAGATACCGATGTTAGGGTTGGTGAATTCGGGTAACATAAACTAACTTTGAACTTGCCTCCACCATAAAGGAAGGAATAGGTTAGGGAGTGATATTCGAAAGAGTGACTTGGTTTGGCTCTTGCCTCCGCCATAAAGGAGGAACCGAATTAGAGTGTGATATGCTTGGGGGACATCGGGCTCTTGGTTGACCTATTGGCAAATCCTTGCCTCCGCCATAAAGGGTGGATTAGCTAGGAAGTCAATTTCTCATATGTGTCAACGTTATTAGGTTCTAGCTTCCACCATAAAAGTGGAACTTGATTTATGTTGTCACAATCTTAATTCATTAGCTCGTTCTTGTAAATCACATAAAGCACTATTGTTAAGGAAAACCAATACTCCAAGGGTACACTTCATTACATGATTCCTTTTCCCGTGATGCATTTATTTCCTTGTTTTTGTTCTCTTCTCTAGTTTGTAGTTTAGGTTATTTCATTACTTGTTTTAGCTCTCACTACTTCACACATATTCACACTAATCGCATAAACTCATCCCCTCACTGTGGGTTCGACCCCTACTTCCTCTAGCTACTAAAATGTCGGTGTCTTGATGCACCTTAAATGTCGTGAGGATTAGGGTTATAAATTTATTTGATTCGGTTAAGCCTTAGCTTTTAACCCTAGCTCCAAAACCGCTATCAAATTGGTGCCGGGAATTAAAGTTCAATCTTTCACGCCTATCAAATTTGCGCCGTTGCCGGGAAGGCAATTGGTTTTAGGATTGGTGTTTTTGTGTGTTGAGTAGTTGTAAATATTTAGCTTGTGATGTTGTGTATATTTGTTTCTTGTGTTATTTTTCATTTTTAGTTTTTTTTAGTTGTGTTGAGGTTTGTCCAAATATGCCTAGGTTGTTTGGGGACTTTCTTGAACTAGATCATAATGACCTGCCATTTGTGGTGGATGATACAAGACCACAACCTAGGATGTTTGGAGACTTCTCTCCATTTGAATATTGGGATGCCAATGAATCGGGACAAAATGAACATCTAGGATATTCCCCCCTTCCATGCTTTGTAAATGATGAACTTGAGGTTAGACATTCTAGGCTTGAGGCTCAAATGGCCGAA
Source organism: Ophiorrhiza pumila (assembly GCA_016586305.1). Lineage (NCBI taxonomy): Eukaryota > Viridiplantae > Streptophyta > Magnoliopsida > Gentianales > Rubiaceae > Ophiorrhiza > Ophiorrhiza pumila. The sequence continues at coordinate 16,091,009 of BLIW01000006.1, forward strand.
ATGACCAAAACTTTGAATGATATACAAGTTCAATTGAGTAGGGATGCACATTCTTGTAATTGGTGCCAAGGAGGCAATCACACATTTCAATGTTATTCACATAACATGACGGAAGGTGATAGCCAATGGGACCAAAATTTTTTACCTTACCCTCACTCAAGTCTTGTAGGTCAATTGGACTATAATGAACAAGGGTTTAGCCATAGACAAAGCTTTGAGTACACCCTCCCTCCTAAGTTTGAACACCTTAGGAATAAGGAGACACCACTTATTGATGCATATGATGGCTTGGATGAAAATGATTTGTTAATTTGTCAAGAGCTAGCTAACATAGTGCATTCATGTGTGATATTGACATCTTACATGGAATTTAATGATTTGCATGAAATGGTAGATGTCATTAGGTGTATGTACGATGAGAAACCCTTAAATGATTATGATACTCAATGTGATATAGATGAGGGTGAATCTCAAAATAAAATCCATGTTAGCTTTGATGAGGAAGATATGAATATTTTTTGTGAAATAGCTAACTTGGTTGAAAATAGCTTTGTTGATGCATCCATATTTGAAATGTCTTATGATGGTGAAGAGACCTTAGATGTAGAGCCTTTAAACAAGCCATGTAGAGAGTCATTGCTTAGCAAGGTAAAAGTTGAAGAAGTCTTAGGGAAAGATAAGTCATTGGTGATCCCAATAGACAAAGTGGAAGAGAAGAAGGAGGTACCTACAAAGGAGGAGCAACAATGGTACAAGATAGAATTTGTTGACATTGCTCCTCATGTACTTGAGCTCAAGTACCTCCTTAAGAGCTTTAAAAGGGTGCTTTACAAAAGGCATAGGAGTGCCTATGAAATGGCATTCTTTTGGTACCGAGATGGTTATTCCGAATCTTGAGGGAATAACCACAAGAATAAAGTCTAGCTAGGGACTAAATAAACCTAGAACTACAATTTCTTTCCATTTCTTTTTATTTTTAGTTACATGTTAGTTTTTGTGTTTGTTTTGTGTTTTTAGAGTAATTAGGTTGGTTTTCTTGTAGGAGTTTAAAGAGAACAAGAAATTTGAAAAAATGAATATGAGAGATTGAAAAATGTGCATTAAGTGATAAAAAGAGCTAAGTGTGGAAGGGGATGCATACCCCTCCCAACACTTGCTTAGTTCTTTCTTCTTTTTCACTCTCATGTCAATGGCACAAAAACACATTTTTCACTCAAATTCACTTCATGATTTTCAATGTTAAATTGCATGGGTTAGCATATGTGGTGAGGTTTCAAATGCTTGATGTGTGCAATGTTCATATATGTGGTTAATGGCACATTCATGATTTACCTAGCATGAATTCATTAGGACTCAAGTGCACATGAGCTTACTGAATGAGATTAGGATTTGAACATGATTGTGATGCATACTTAACACAAGAGCACTCACATGAGCACATTGTGAAATTTCTCATGCATGCCATAGAGTGATTGTGAACATTTTTCTTTTGAGTGATTATGTTTGAGTGACATGTATATAGCTTATTTGTTTAAATGCTTCTTTTTGAACTCATACATGGAATTAGTTTACTTGTTTTCTTTCTTTGATTTTTTTTAGGTTTTCCATCCATAAGGAAGCAAAAAAAAAAGAGGAGCATCTTCGCAATGGCCAATTTCCATGAAGAAATGGCCATCATACATACACCTCAAGGATACAAAGGAATACATGTTCAACGGGTGTTTTCTTATCCCTCTCTTATTTTTGGAAAATATTGCATATTTTAAGTGTGAAGGGGATGATATTGGTGAAGATGCTTGAAATTGTGCTTCAATGAATATTGTGTTATTTATGGATGTTTAACTTGAATTTTTTAGTGTTTGTCTTGTTTAAGTTTGATTTTTGGTTGATTCTTGTATCCTCTTGATTGCATATTAAGGATCCCTTGTGTGTCTTGAAGTTTTTGAAACTCCCTTGTTGTTGAGGCTTCAAGCTCTTTGATAGACAACCCGTTGTTGCTATTTTGGGATTCCTTAATGTTCATAAGTGTTGTGTTAAATGTTAGTTGTCATGTTATTGTGAGTCTTGCGAAAATTTTTCATTTTTGTGACTTTGTGAACATTTATGGATGTTAGTTATTATATATATTGTGTATTTGTGTTTTGTGTTTAAGTTTTGGTGTTGGCAACCAAAATGAGAAAATGTGTCTAATCTAAATTATATGAGATAAGTGTTGTGTAGCCAATGATGTGAATTGTTTTATCTTGGAACTCGATTTGTGATAAGGAAAATAACATGTTACATAAGGAAAGTCGGGTCCTTGATGGAAAGTTCGACATTTTGAGTTGTTGTTAATACGCACAAGTGGGGAACACATAGAGATTGACAAGTTTTGTTAATAAGATATGTCGGGGTGCCTTGACACTTTGTTAGTTTAACTCTTGGACTAACTTTCCCTAAGAGACATGTGTAGATACTTTCAAGTTTCAAGAAATGAATTGGGCATTATGTGTCGTTTTAATGTTTCGTTATTTGCAATGAATAAAATTCCTCTCCAATGTGAGACCGCTCCTTCATGAACCGAAAAGGTTGAGGGAGAATTCATATGAGATGGAATGGGAAAAAACAGCCAAAAAACCCTTGGCATATGTTGTAATAATTGGCATTTGTTTAAGTCATGTGTTTTATGTATTTTGTTATGAATAAGTTCCCCTCCAATGCGAGACTGCTCCTTTACTAACCAAAAGGTTGGAGGAGAACTCATATGAGGTGGAATATGGGTATAAAAAGCCATAAAACCCTTGGCATTTGTATTAAGAATAAAAGCCCCAATGATCTTGTAAACCTTTTTAGTATCTACATGATGGTCAAAGAGGTGATTGTAGGGAAAAGAGTAGAACAAAGCTTAGTTGTCAGATCTCTTACCTATGGCGTGAACATGAATAAGTAAAGACCCGAGAGGTACCCATTGCACACACACACACACACACAATATACTCAACGTGTTGAATATGTACAAAAAGGCACTTTGAGGACTCTTGTGAATACATGGAGTGATTACTTGTCATTTTAGTCGAGTAAGCTACGAGACATGTACACATACACTTATCGAATGCTTTAAATGATTAGACACATTGTTGAATAATGTAAAGTGGCCAATCCTTCATTCTTTGTTGTATATATGTGTTTTATCATGAATTTGTTGTGTTGCTCGAGGACGAGCATATATGTGTTTGGTTTTATTTTGTTTTGTTGCTCGAGGACGAGCAAGGTTTAAGTGTGGAGGAGTGATAATGTGAGGATTTTCACATTATTGGATTCATTTTACTTATCTTTTGGGCGTCCTTGTAGCATGTTTCTATGTGTTTTGATGTGTTTTTAATGTATTTGTAGGACATTATGGCATGGAAGAGCAACGGAGCAAAAGGACGATGAAAGGAGCACGTTTTGAAGCGAGTCGGACGTTGGAAGAAGCCCAGCAGCGCGCGCCGGAGAATTCAGCAATTAAGAGGGCCAAATAATGCAACTTCCAGAACCCTCCGGTACGCCGAAGAGCTGAGGCAAAATCCAGTGTTTAGTAATTCGATCATATCTTGCTCAATTTACATCTGAATGGAATGATTCCAAGTCCATTTCAAAGCTAAGACAACGAGCTACAACTTTCATGTTTTAGATTTTTCCTAATTCATTTTGGATCATATCGAACAACAGCTCACAAACTAGTGCCAGAACAACTTCTCTGGCGTGCCGGAGAGACTGCTGGCGTCGCGGGAGTGCAGAATTCTTCCTGTTTTGTCCTCCATTTTGAGAAGACTTCAAGGGCATTTTGGGAACTCGGTCAACACACATTTTGCAACCCTAATCTTCTCCAAAATATGCCAATTCTGCAGCCAAAAGGGGGAGAAGAAGAAGAGATCAAGAGGAAGCCACCTTTTGTTAGTTTAGGTTAGATTAGTTTATTTTGTAACTTTTCCTCCCTAGCAACTCCACAAGAACACACAACTAGTGTGTGTTCTTGGTGTAAATAGCATCAATTGGAGAGGATTTCATGTAAAGTCATTGGCTCTAAGGACTTGTTTTGATTGAAGAAAGCTTGGAGCTTGGGCTTGAATCATCAAAGGGGAGTACTTCTCTTTGTATATCTTTGTTGAATTCCTTGCTTTAATTCATTATTGTGATGTTCTTAGTAGCTTTGATGTGTTAAATTGCTATTGCCCTTGGAGATTGGTTATTGATTGTTGAATTCTTGTGCTTTCTTGTGGATTTTATGTTGTGGGTAATGAAGAATTAGGAACTACAAGCTAGTCTAACATTCCATACTAGTAATGCTAAGGGTAGATTAGTATGTGGATAGTAGATTAGTGGTGGTGTTCTAGCCTTTTCTTGCCTCAGCCATAAAGGGGGAATTGGTTAGGACATTGAGATACCGATGTTAGGATTGGTGAATTCGGGTAACATAAACTAACTTTGAACTTGCCTCCGCCATAAAGGAAGGAATAGGTTAGGGAGTGATATTTGAAAGAGTGACTTGGTTTGGCTCTTGCCTCCGCCATAAAGGAGGAGCCGAATTAGAGTGTGATAAGCTTGGGGGACATCGGGCTCTTGGTTGACCTATTGGCAAATCCTTGCCTCCGCCATAAAGAGGGGATTAGCTAGGAAGTCAATTTCCCGTAGGTGTCAACGTTATTATGTTCTTGCTTCCGCCATAAAAGTGGAACTTGATTTATGTTGTCACAATCTTAATTCATTAGCTCGTTCTTGTAAATCACATAAAGCACTATTGTTAAGGAAAACCAATACTCCAAGGGTACACTTCATTAGAAGATTCCTTTTCCCGTGATGCATTTATTTCCTTATTTTTGTTCTCTTCTCTAGTTTGTAGTTTAGGTTATTTCATTACTTGTTTTAGCTCTCACTACTTCACACATATTCACACTAATCGCATAAACTCATCCCCTCCTTGTGGGTTCGACCCTACTTCCTCTAGCTACTAAAACGTCGGTGTCTTGATGCACCTTAAATGTCGTGAGGATTAGGGTTATAAATTTATTTGATTCGGTTAAGCCTTAGCTTTTAAGCCTAGCTCCAAAACCGCTATCAAATTGGTGCCGGGAATTAAAGTTTAATCTTTCACGCCTATCAAAGAGGTTAGATCGAGCTCTAGTCAACAAGTATTAATGTGATGTCTTCCAAACCTTAGTACAACATTTAAGCAAGACATGCTCAGACTATTCTCCTCTCATTCTCGATATTAAAGAGGCTTCTTGCACACACAAATGATACTTTTACTTTTTTAAATTTTTGGACCAAAAGAAGTGATTTCATAGGAGTAGTCCAGAAAGCTTGGGATACTCCGACTGGAGAGAGACCAATAGTTTTGGCATGAAAGAGGCTACAACAGGTTAAACATGCTCTAATTGAATAGAATAACAAGAGGATAGGGAATATTTTCTTGAAGATATAGGAATTTTAGGAGACTGTATAATAGATAGGGAGTAAATTACAAACTGATGACTCTGAACAAGTGCAGTTAGCGTATAAAGAGGCAAATGCTAAACATATTCTTTATTTTGAAGACGATGCTAAATTTTGGAAGTAGAAAGCTCATATAAAGTGGTTGAATGATGGCGATCACAACACTTCTTTTTTCCTTGCGATGGTGAAAGAAAGAAGGTTAGCACAAGTCATAACTTGGATTAACTAACATGAAGAAATATGGTTGGAGAGTCTAAATGTCATAGCAAAGAAGACAATGTCTTATTTCTCGAACATTCTTTCATGTTCTGATAGTGAGGATGAGGACGCTTGGGGGGGGAGGGGTATTAGACGTGATTCAAAAACTTGTGTTAGTGGATGATAACATAATGCTAGATGATTGGCCATCTCTAGAGAAGTTACAAGATGTAGTATTTGACATGGACAGTGACAGTGCCTAGAGCTAGATGGATTTATTGCGGGTTTCTTTACAGTTGCCTAAAACATCATGGGTGCAAACATGTATAAAGATGTGATACGAATCCAACAAAAGAAGATAATCCTTTAAATGACATTGGCAGCCCGATGACTTGATCCGAGACCAAGTGAATGAAAGCTTACTTGAATGGGTTGCTTAGCAAGGCTATTGAAGAATTCGATGAGATCATCACTCCAAAGTCTATGCAAGTATTTTTATGAAATATTTCTTCATTGGCACTCATCGAAGATAATTCAATGGTTCCCAGAATTTTGGAACTTATTGAGATTTCGGATTGAAGAATATCCAAGAGATGACCAATCATACGTGAAGATCTAAAGATGGCGTGGTTTTTGTCTTAATTTGGATCACACTTTTAAGTAATTCTTTAGGGTTATAGATTATTTGGTTAAAGTCCAAAAACGTTTTGTTGGGCTTGTTTAATTATTAAGTTCATTTTTAAGTTAATAATCACATGGTCTAAGTTATCTTGCATGATAAAGGCATGTGATGGATTAATTTTAGGAAACTTCAATAATGGTAGGTTTCAGGAAACAATTGGGATTTGATTCCAATTCAAATTAGGAAACATGATTGGCAATTATCTCACATCGAAAAAATATCAACCATTGACACTTCTTGTATCCTATTTAAAGGCCTTACTCTCTACATTTTTATTATGAATGAAGAATAAGAATTTTCCAATAAGGAATTTATTAAGCTTTTCTTATTTTCTTCAATTTAGGGAGTGAACCTAATTTGAAAACCCAATTTTCTTAGGGAGTGAACCTAAGAAGTTTGTTTACTACTCTTTGTTGAGAGCAAGCAAAGTGGATAGGTTTGATTCAAGAGTACTTGAATTAAATTTATTCCTTGTAATAGCGTGGGTTGGATTGGTATATATCCAAAACTCACGTTCCATATCTTTTTGTTTGTTTTCGGTTTTTTTGTTTGAAAATCTGTGCTAGGTCCAACAATTATTGCATAAGTTGGTGGGGTCGAAACATCCCTTGCTACCTTACACGTATCAAAGTGGTATCAGAGCTTCGGTTGCACAATTTTCAGGTTATTCTCATAATTCCATTCTTTTTTAATTATGTTTTTTTTTTTTTTAATTCTAGTGTTTTGTTTGGTTCCTATTTGCATCTAATTATATAGGTGTAAATTTCATTACAAGAATCAATTTTTTTTGAGTAAAAAAACAAAAAAAAACGCAAAAATAAGAAAAGAAAAAAAAACAAATCGCAAAAAAAAAAGGAAAAAAAATCGCAGAAAAAAATTTGATTTTTTTACTTACTTTCAGTAAAACGGACATAAAGTTGCCATACAAACTCCGTTGTTCGCCCATAATATACCGTTTTGAAGATCTTGACAAGATCTACAATATTCACTAGGCTTTTCTTGGAGACTTTGAATCTATAATTGTCAAATTATATCGTTTGTTTTCATTACCTTACCGGTCCCTGAAGTTTTTGGAAAAATTTCTATCAGCCATAACTTTTTTGTTTTACACCCGATTTGAGTGATTCTTTTTCTGTTCTTCTTCATATCTTGTGTACTTTCTTATTATTATTGGTTCTTATTGCTAATCCAAATTATCCCTTGCACGTGTTTATAAATTACTCTAGTTTCTATATTTGCTTCTAATATGAAATTTAATTCTAGATGTTTTAAATTGGGCTTGTTTACTACTTGTTTCTCAATTTGGGGCAGTGACTGACTTTTTTGAGAGTAGTTAGGGATAAAGACAGAAACTATCAACAAAGAGGGGAGTGTACCTATAGCCCAAAACATGAGAACCTGGAAGGAATTTTAATAAATTGTTATTGTTATTTCTTGCATTTTCACTAACATTGAAGGTACCATGACGGAAGACAGTTCTAAAACACAGATGGATATGCAATCTCATCTCTTGTGGACATGGTCAAGGAGTTGTCTATTCGCATGGCAACTATGGAGCACAGTAGACCACATAATGTGCAAAATTTGGCTCCAAGACTTCTTGCTTTGATGAGGCTAAAGAAACACCACACTAACCCAAAACAACAAAAAAATCTAAAATTAAAATACACACATTTAGGGTTGATTTTCTCACATTTGATGGAAAATCTGATCCAGAGTTGTTCTTGGAATGGATCAGAACAATGGATTCAATGTTTGAGGGCAGTGGATTGGATGATGAGGAGAAAAATTGTATAGTTGGGATGCATCCTAAAAATTATGCAGGAGTTTGATGGAAGCAATTGGTTCGAAGCAGGAGAATGAATAACGAATCACCAATCCAAAAATTGCATGAGGTGAGGTCATTAATGAGGAAAAGATGTGGTACCTACTCATTATCAAAAGGATCTAAAAAGGAATTTGCGAACTTTGGTCCAAGGAAGTATGACTATTGAGGAGTACTAAAAAGAAAATGAGTTATTAATGATTAAGGCCAATATAGAAGAGGATGAGGAAACCACCATGGATCGATTTGTTGGAGGTTTGAATCCAGGATTGGCTCATAAGGTTGATTTACAGCATACGTTGGATATGGAAGTAACACTTCATTGAGTTGTAAAGATCAAAAAGTACATGAAGTTTAACGGCCAAGCTTCTTCTTCTTCTTCTTCCAAGCCAACTTGGAAAAAGGATTTTAAATCATTCACATCTAAAATTCCATTTAAACCAAAATCATCAGTTCCTGAGTCCACTTCCAAGGTCGTAGGCAAACAACCAATGAGCACGCCAATGACAATGCCCAAGACTGTTCAACTCTAATGAGAAGTTTAGTGCTTTAAATGCAAAGGATATGGGCATTATCAGTCTGATTGTTCAACAAGGAAGCTCATGTATGTCCTTGACAATGGTGATATCATTAGTGAGCATTCTAGTGATGAGGAAATAGTAGCACTTGAGGAAAATCAGAAAATGAGTTTGAAGAGTCTGACAAACTTAACTTAGTTTCCAGGAGAATTCTTAGTGTACAACCTCAAGTTGATGAAGATGAAATTCAACGTGAAAACATCTTTCGCAATCGATGCAAAGTTCAAGGAAAGATTTGCAGTATGATAATTGATAGTGGAAGTTGTACTAATGTGGCTAGTGTATTGCTAGTTCGAAAATTGGGCTTGACATGCATCAAGCATCCAAAACCTTACAGGTTATAATGGTTAACTCAAATGGTGAAGTAAGCGTTAACAAGCAAGTGAAGATCCCTTTCTATATTGGAAAGTACCAAGATGAAGTTTAATGTGATTTGGTACCAATGGAGGTAGCTCACTTATTATTAGGAAGACATCGGCAATATGACAGAGATGAAGTATATCATGCCAAGAATAACTGTTATAAGTTTGATTATAATGGTTTGAATGTGACTTTATAATCATTAAAGCCGTGTCAGATCTTTGAAGATCAAAGTACAGCTGCAAAAGCTTGGGTTGAGTGAAGGAGTCCGATGCAAAATAGGAGTTTGAGAAACAAAAAGATGTAACTAGCACAGGTAAAAAATCTAGTGTAGGCCTAGAGTTAGTTCCAAAGAAACTTGTTGTTTTTGCTTCAAAAGGTGAGATTAAGAAAGCATTAGACTATAGGAATCATTGTATTTAATGATCTGAAAGGATGTGTACATCATTGATAGTGATCACCTTAAAGATTTACCTAGTGTTGTCTTATCTCGTTTGCAGGAATATAAGGACGTATTTCCAGATGAGATACCCGACAAATTGCCACCTATTCGAGGGATTGAACATCAAATTGATTTCATTCCAGGAGCTTCAATTCCAAATAGGCCGGTCTATAGAGCAAATCCCGATGAGACAAAAGAGATTCAAAGGCAAGTGGATGAACTCCTTGCCAAGGGTATTGTACACGAATCTCTAAGTCCTTGTTTTGTTCTTGTAATTTTGGTTCCTAAGAAAGATGAGTCTTGGTATATGTGTGTTGATTGTAGAGCCATTAACAAAATCACAATTAAGTATAGAGATCCTATCCCTAGGTTAGATGATATGCTTGATGAATTACACAGTTTTAAAATATTTACCAAGATTGATCTTAAAAGTGGATACTACCAAATTCGTATGAAAGAAGGAGATGAATGGAAAACTGCATTTAAAACCAAGTTTGGATTATATAAATGGCTGGTTATGCCGTTTGGATTAACTAATGCACCTAGTACTTTCATGAGGTTAATGAATCATGTTTTTCGTCATTTTATTGGAAAATTTGTGGTAGTCTATTTTGATGATATTCTCATTTACAGTAAATCATTATATGAGCATGTTTTATATCTTAAGAGTGTGTTTGCTGTTTTGCGTGAGAATCAATTGTATGCTAACCTAAAAAAGTGTCCTTTTTTAGAATAAATTGTCTTTTTAGGGTATGTTATTACATCTAATGGAATAAAAGTTGATGAGTCAAAAGTCAAGGCAATTAGTGAATGGCCTAGACCTCAAAATGTTAGTGATATTTGGAGTTTTCATGGTCTTGCAAGTTTTTATAGAAGGTTTGTTAGGGATTTTAGTTCTATTGCTGCACCTTTGAAAGAAATTGTTAAGAAAAAATGTTTCTTTTGTTTGGAAAGATGAACATGAAAAGGCCAAAAATGGACAGAAATCGCTCTCTCAAACGCTCTCCCACCAAAACTGAACTATTTTGGTGAACAGTACCCCTTGGTTATTATCCTTCCGTTATGATCAATTACTATCTAACGACCACTTTACATTAACCGGTCCTTTCAACCCTCCGCCCATGGCGGAGGTGGAGGGCCCTCCTCCACCACCGTCCGACAGAGAAAAACTCAACCAGCAATCTCTAGATAATGACATATCCTTCTCCTTCCTCCAAATTAAGAAGCCAATCTCACAATACAAAGGTGAACCGGCGATATTTATTTCAGAAGAAGAGGACAAACTTCCAGAGACCTCCCAATGGACACTTATCGCAAAGTTCTCCTGGGGAAGACCATCCATGGTCAACTTGAGGAAGGACATTCTGGCCGCGGCTTTCCTTGGTGAATGTCATGCCGGATTACTTGATAACTCTATGTTTTGCTCAGATTTGATAAAGAACAGGATTTTTGGAGAATATGGATGCGGAAAACGTGGCATTTCGGTGGCTTTATGGCCCACCTCTTCAAATGGACAAGGGATTTTGATCCCTTCATAGAATCGTCCGTCGTCCCCGTTTGGATTCGCTTCCCTTTGCTACCACTACATTTATTCAACAAGGAAACATTGTATTCCATGGCCTCAGCGGCAGGGAAGCCACTCAAACTTGACGTCGCCACAGCTATCCCAACAAACCTAGTCCGACCAAGTGAGGCTATAGTTTGCATCGAGCTAGACGTTACAAAACCCATGCCATAAAGAATTTGGATAGGAAGCAAAACAAATGGAAGATGGCAAGCCCTTGAGATTGAGGAGAAACCGGACTACTGTCTGAGCTGCAAAAAATTGGGACACGATTCCAAGAAATGCAACCCGCAATTGCCAATTAAAAAGCCAATCAACCCTAGAAATGCTTCCAAACCCGTGAAAACCATCACCCATGTGCCAAAATTGATGAATCAAGAATGGATTTTGGTTACAAAGAAAGGGTTCCAAAGCCAGGCACAACCTCAGTTGGGCAAACAACCGGAAAAAAAATGTCAGAGTCAAAAGGTATAGAACCAATGCTAGAAGAGGAGATAGCCATCTCTCCCCACTTTGATCCCCTAGAATCCAGCAAGAATGCTGAAGATCTTAGTAGAGGAAAAGACCCCCAAGCAAACATTCTAGTGCCACAAGATGCCCAGGCGGCCGAGACCTTGCCTACGCATCCCCAGGAGAATGGTAGCTCTACCTTGGCAGATAATTCAAACCGAAAGAAGACCCTTTCAATGGAATGCATCCCCTGTGATAAGCCTGTTGAGAAGAACACAGACACCAACCTGAATACAGAGACGGAAGAGGAAACTTTCCAGGATGCCCTAGAGGAATCCCAGCCTTATGCAAAGGAAAGCATAGAGACACATGACCGTCTAGATAGTGAGCCCCCCTTATAATACTGAGCAGTGATCCCCCCCCTTGCTGCTAATATAGAACCAGATAGCTCACAAAATGAGAAGGTATGCCCAATCTCTGATATAATCCAAAAAGTCCCTTCTTTTGTTAACCTGCAGGAAGTAGTCACCTCCCCGGACGAGAAAAAGGAAGAATCAGGGGTAAACCAAGGTGTACTTGCCCTTGCTTCAGTGCAGCAATTCAGTGATGCTCCAGAAGAAGCATACCCCAAATCCTGGCCTAAGCTTCCCTCTCACAGAATCACAAGAAGCCAAGGATCAGGTATTGATGACAAACCCCCTTACTTTAATGTTTAACATAATCTACAGGAATATTAGAAGTGTAAATAAATCCCCAAACTTCAGAAAATTGAAAGAAATGATTAGGAAGCATAATTGTGACTATATTGTAATTTCTGAACCTTTTGCCGATGCTAGCAGAATGAATGAAATAAAAAGAAAACTATGCTTTGATCATGCTATAGTAAATCTAGTTAATAATTTATGGATAATGTATAGGACACCTTACACATGCTCAGTTGTGGCAAATGAATTACAACACATATCTGTCACTGTCACACACCCACTGCTCTCCTCCCCTTTACTAGTTTCCAATATCTATGCTAGTTGCTCAGACCAAACTAGGAAACAACTGTGGAACTCCTTAGCTAGCTTTAAAGACCTAAATATGCCTTGGCTGATGTGGGGAGATATGAATGGTATTAGATTCAGTGAGGAAAAAAAGGGGGGTAGGCCTTTTAATCAAAAAGAAGCTTTGGATTTTTCAAATTTGTCTCTACCCATGATCTAAGTGAGGTTCCCTCTTATGGGGCTAAATTTACCTGGTGTAACAATAGGGATGGGAGGGCAAGGATATGAAAAAACTAGATAGATGTCTCTCCAACCTAGAACTCCTCAACAGTTCCTTATCCCTGAGTATTGAACATCTATCGAGAGCCTCTTCAGACCATGCACCACTTCTGCTAAAAATTGGAAAGAGGGACCATGTGAGCTTAAAAGCATTTCGGTTTCAGAACTGGTGGCTCTCAATTAACTCTTGTCTCCCCCTAATAAAGGCAACCTGGGATGTACGTGTCCCTGGTAACCCCATCAGAAGGTTTAGTGAGAAATTGAAATTGGTCAAAACTGCACTAAAGAGCTGGAACAAAACGACCTTTGGGGATATTTTTTCAAATGTGGATAATGCAGAAAGGGAGGTGAGGAGATTGGAACAATTGGATGAATCCAATGCAGTACCTAGAGAAACTTTGAACAGAGCAAAAGCTAACCTTCATTACCAACTCAGTCTGCAAGAACAATTTTGAAGACAAAAGGCAAATGTGCAGTGGATGGCTGAAGGGGATAGAAACACCAAATTTTTTCACTCTCAAGTTAGACGAAGACAAACCAAATCACACATACACAAAGTGAAAGACCAGGATGGAAATTGGATTGAAGGGGACAAACTGATTGGAGAGCTAGCTGTCCAATACTTTTCAAAGTTGTACACCTCTGAGCCAAATAACATGAACTTGAAATCCAGCCTTATTCCCCACTCCCTGAATGAAGATGATAGGCTATCCCTTACCCGAATATCAGATTTGGAAGAAGTACACAATACTATCCTGGAAATGAGCCAAGATAGTGCTCCAGGCCCTGATGGATTCAATGGCCACTTTTACCTCAAAACATGGGACATCATTAAGGCAGATTTACTGCAAGCAGTCCAGCACTTCATGAATTGAGGTGAACTGACTAGGGCCATTACAGCTACCTCAATTGTGTTGATACCTAAAGTCCAAAACACTGCATCATTCCAACAGTTTAGGCCAATAAGCTTATGCAATTTCATAAATAAAAGGGTTAATTACCGATAACCCCTATGTGGTTTGCCGATTTTTCCTATAACCCCCATGTTTTTTCAAAATATACCAACAACTCCCATGTGTTTCGGTTTTGAATGTAAAGTGGATGGAAAATGAGTGCACTAACGGCACCGTTAAAATTTCTAATAATACCCTCCCAACTTTTTCAATTCAAAGCATTTAATCAAAAATTTACTAAAGTTTTTGGGTCATAGTTAAAATTATTAAAGTTTTGAGGTCAAAAGTAAATTTAAAAATTTCTTTTCTCTTCCTCAATCGTTTTTACTTCCTCTTTTTGTTTTTTTAGGTTCCAGAACCACCACCCCTCTACCTCCTCCTCCTCCACCACCACCTCCACCACCACCACCTTGGCTGAGAAGGGCTTTATACCGAATCTTGTAAAATATGTTTTTAAGAAAGTTGAGATTAAACTCCATCAGTTTTCTCCATCACTTTTTTCACTTCAATCTTTGGTGAATTTTTTTTTCTTTTTAGAGCAGGAAATTATCAATTGAAACATACTCTAAATGATACAATGAGGTACACAGTTTATTCAGCAAGAGACATTAGTGACTTCTTGAGATCAACATATCGCCTCCAAGTCAGGTGTTTAAGCCTATATGCTTTACTGTTTACTACCAAATTCATGTTCTTCTGCTTGTATCTTCATAATGTCAAGGTGTGCTTTACCATTGAGCTTTGATGCAAAAAAGTCTTTGAAGAACTTTTCGACAGGGACACTACGAAAAATTGCTGGGTTATCCCTTCCGATAAGGCTATGAGCAAGGGCCAGTTCTGAATCTAGGTTAGAGCTATGAAACACTGCAACAGATAGCCTCTCTTTGTCAGAATTTACAGCTGCTATGTGTTCAATACTCCGATACACGCCATTGCTGAAAATCTGGAAAAAGCCTCATTCTTTACAAGCTAAGTGCAGCTTCTCCAGTTCAGAATCCATGGAATTTGGATCAAAAACCAATCTTTGCACATCTATGATTGGCACTGTTGGAAGCAAATTTTCATGAGAAGCCATGTGGGATTCTTGGTCATTTTGCACATACCTTGGTGGGATCTTTGAGATGCACCCTTTTACGAGTTCTTGAACACTTAGAACTATGAGGGATTTTCCAAAGTTGACAACTACTAAAGTAGATTCCATAATCAAATCTCCTTTGGTGAAATTAATGGCAAAAGAAGCAATTCAAAACCCTTGAAGCCACAGTAGTATGAAGCAATACAAAGATAACCCAGAAACCAAAAACAAATTCAGCAACTAATAAACAAGTTTTAAGTTCATGACAAGCGAAAAACGTAAGGGAAAAAAAAGAAGAAACAAGAAACTGAAGCTCGATGTATTCGACTGGAGACTGGGATCTATTGAGGAAGAAGAAGTTTTAATAAGGAAGAAGAAATCAGTAGGTCAAAGAGAGGGTACTTTGGGAATTGCAGGACCACTTAATAAGTTTGGGAAAATCACACTTGCAGAAGTACACGCGTGTAACTCAATCTCCGTTAGGGGACTTACTTTCCATCCACTTTACAATCGAAACCAAAACACGTGGGACTTGTTGGTATATTTTGAAAACACATGGGGGTTATACAAAAAATCGGAAAACCACATGGGGGTTATCGGTAATTAACCCTAAATAAAATAGTCTCAAAATTGCTGCCACTTAGACTTGCATCAGTTCTTCCTTTTCTTATTTCTGAAAACCAAAGTGGTTTCATGGTGGGCCGGAACATATCAGATAACTGCTGCCTAGCAAGTGAGCTAGTGTCCTCCATTAGTAGGAAAAGAAAAGAGGGTAGTGTGGTGCTGAAATTAGACATGGAAAATGCATATAATAGACTAGAGTTGAATTTTTTGCTCCAAGTAATGAGACTTATGGGCTTTGGGGAAGTTTGGATAGACTTAATGTGGAGGCTTTTATCTAATACATGGATGTCAATCCTAGTGAACGCTTCTCCTAGGGGATGGTTCCCTTCAACTAGAGGACTGAGACAAGGCGACCCCGTCTCCCCTCTCTTATTTATCATAGGAGCTGAGTACTTATCTAGGGACCTTAACAATAATGGTCCTAGGGGTTTGGATTTCAGAGTCCCAAGCAAATCTCCTATAGTCACTCATCGTTTATATGCCGATGACATGATTATCTTCTCCTCCTCCCACCCTAATATTATCAGAACTATTCTAGATAAGCTAAAGCATTATGAAGAGGTCTCAGGATAGTGAGTAAACAATTCTAAAAGCAGCTACTTAGTCCATGGAAGGATTCCTAGAGCTAGGGCTCATTTAGTGGGAAGACTAACAAAGTTCTCTAGAGGCACTTTCCCCTCCACATATCTTGGGATGCACCTACATTACAAAAGAATTCCCTCTGTTTCCTATAGTGGTGTGGTACAGAAAATTGCCCTCAAAATTCAGAGCTGGAACTCAAAATTCTTGTCCATAGGCGGTCGCATTACTCGGATTAAAAGTGTCATCTCCTTCCTTCCTTTGTACACTACTCTGAACCTCAACTCCCCCAAGAAGGTAATCCACCCAATTAAATCTCTCATGGCCAATTTCCTGTGGTCTGCCTCAGATGCCAAAACCATTTACCACTGGATCAAATAGAAATCTTTATGTCGGCCACAAGAGGAGGGAGTGTGCTTTAGAGACATGCAGTATTTGGTACAGGCATAGACACTTAGGATGTGGTGGAAGTTTAGGAAAAAGTACTCCCTTTGGGCTAAATTCCTATGGGCTAAGTACTGCTCTACATGCCACCCTCTTCAATGCACTCCAAAAAGGGGAAGCTCCTACATATGGAAGAGGCTTATGCAACATCCACAACAGGCTGATGAACGCATTTTTTTCCAAGTGGGATCAGGTGAGTTTAATATCTTCTTTGACAGATGGCAGGAAGAAGGAAGTCTACACGACAGATTTGGAGCATCAGGTAACTTGAAAATTAATCAGCTACTAGGCCCATCAGGATGGGATCAGTAGCAGATCAGAGTAATATGCCCCCAGATCCCTCTCTCCATCTTCAGTACTTTATTTTTGACTTCTAGTCTTGACTCTCTGATATGGAAAATTACTGAAAATTGATCTTTCACGATGAAGTCTGCATACCAGGTAGTAAGAGGGCCCTCTGGTCTATCCTTCCCCTTTTCTAAATTCATATGGAACCCCCACATACCCATCAAAATTTCTTTATTTATGCTAAGAATCACTCAATTCAGAATTCCTATTGGACATCTGCTGTACAGAGTGGGCATAAATGGTCATTTTTGCTGTCCTTTCTGCTGTTCTTATGGTGAATCCATTTCTCACATTTTCTCTGCATGCAGGTTTACCACTAACATTTGGAATATCATGGCTGCAGAAGTAGATATGCTTGGACCCTCTACTTCCATTTACTGTAATCTATACCAGTGGTGGAATTTAGAGACAAAAGCTGAGATAAAGAATTTCAAGCACAAAATCATTCCCTCCCTAATATGTTGGTCCATTTGGAAAATGAGGAACAAGATTGTCTTTGATGATGATAAGCCATCCCAAAATGCAGTAGTACAAAACATTTTCAACATGCTCAAGCAGATCCTAGCTGTAAAATGTAAATTAAAGGAGCTCCAATTCCTGGGATGGACTGAATTTTGGGCATCAGCTGTAAAGGTAAGGAGAACAGTGAAAGTGAACATAGTCAGATGGAATCCTCTTGTGCCAACAGAAATCAAGATCAGCATTGCATCTTTTAATAGGGGAGCTCAGTTTTCTGCTGCAGGCCTGATCAGAGACTCTACAGGTAAGCCTCTCTCCCTAATTCCTCCTCTATCATGCCCTTCTAATGAAACTTACCTACAGGTGGAGGTGAACATCTGCTTGGAAGGCATCAGACAAAGAAGGAATCTGGGTTGCCAACTCCTTCACATAGAAACTAACTCAAGTATGCTCTTTCAAGCCTTCAGCAACCAGCACCTTTGGAAATTCAAGAAGTGGGAGGAAAGTCTTCAACAAATAAGAAATCACGCTTCTCTCACTCTTATCCCAAAGGCAGCTAACAAACCAGACAAATCATCTAGCACAATATGAGCCACCAAACCAGGAAGTGCTGCAGAAGCTCATTCAAGCTGACAGATCAAACATGCCACTAAGAACAAGGAAAAGAAGCAAGACCTTTATAGTTCAACATACGAATGTCACATAGCAGAATAGAAAAGGGAAAGAAAAAAAGAAATACACTCTTTGCCGGTCCAGCCATCTGTAGCATGCACAAACCATCAATACAATTATGGGAGTTGACCATACAAGCTCCCAAGCATCACTCAGAACCACAATGCAACTGTGGAGGCAGGTCCATAGCTGAACTTTCAAGGCAGCAGATCCAAACTTTGCTCAGTGGTCTTATCAGACTAAACAAGCTCAGGAGAGCTAGCTATATGGGCCCTCATAACTCAGGTACTGGCTTCAGCGTGTTGGTGTTAGGGCTGCCATGCCTTTTGGATGAATCAGGGCACCAACCTACTGCTGTTAGGGTTGGTTTGCCTCGTATATACTTGCTGTTTTGGAATAATCCTTTCCCCAAGAGACCATGCAGAACTTCCAAAGCTGCCTATACTAAGCAGCAGCCTCAGCCAAATAATTTGGCTGCTCCTAGTTTCTTCTATTCGTGGGCATTTCCAAGAACCATAGCTCCAAAATTCTATGGAACTTGTCTAGATAATATATTTTCATATTTTCATAGATTTTCATGTTCAGGGATACATTTTCCTATTTTGTACTCCTACTGTGCTGTAAATGTTTACTCTACTATTGCTATCAATACCTTGTGTAAAATGAGTAGTACTCCTCTTTTGTGCTCTCCTCTTGATCACCCCCCATTTGTTGTATAAATGGAGTAGTGATCAAGATGGTATACTTTTGTAAGGGTGATTTTAGGGTACATCCATCACCCAAAACCATATATTAATATATTAGGGAGTGGCGCCCCAGCTCGTATTGCCAAAAAAAAAGATGAACATTAAAGGCCTTTAACACGCTAAATGATAAATTGACTCATGCTCTAGTGCTTGCTTTGCCTGATTTTAAAAAAGCTTTTGAAATTCAATGTGATGCCTGACAAGCACGTCGTTAACCTTGCAATTTTACCCCTAGACTAATGTAGAAGCAATGAGTAGGGGTATCGTATCCACAGGGAAGGGAATGGTTCACGAAACTTGATTAAAGTTGCTCAAATTGTAACCAGATCGGAAGGAAATTTAAGTTCGAATAACAAATCCCGAACTAGTGAAGATATGTAAAACAAATGCAACAGAAATAACAACACAACACAAGAAAGAATTCAGGAGATTAACACAGATGTCCCAGGCTTCAAATACCAGATGACCGCTAATTGAACTCTTATGCTAAGCTCTCGACTCCATGCAAAACATTTTAAGATGAGACAATAGCTGCCTAAGAGTCCAGAGAATACTCGGCATGACGACCACAATATCATCTATATCCCTTACATCTTACCTTTCCCATGGCGAGGCCTAGGCAAGAAGATTGAATACCGCAACGTCTCAACTATCTAACACTGGTTAGTAATCATGCATAATCTTAAGTCTCCCATGGCGAGGCCCGACCTAAGTTCCTTTACTCTAACTAGCATCAAATAATCTTACTTTACTTGATTCTTATAACTCAATGACCTTTAACTAGCATGGCGACCACATCTCTGATCATGAATGAAAGCAAATAAGCAAAGGAACTCCACACTCGTATATCTGATCCTCGCTAATGTGATTTACACTTCGAATGAGAAATCACATCTCAATCTAGCATGGCGACCTCCATCCCAACCAAAGCATAAATTTCACAAATCTTGATAGAATTAAGTAATTACGAACATATACGATATCTCTCATGTAAGATGAGTTGATATCATAGAATTTACAGTTTAATTAGACAATCATCTGTTTAAAACCCTAGGACATCTCACGATCTAGCCAGAAATCTCCATTTCCAGTTCACGATCAACAATTCTCAACATTAAGCAATTCATATTCAATAATTGAAAAGATTATACAGATTAAATTGCTTCGAAAACTTCAATTCACAAGCGGATTACACTATTCGGTTTAAATTCTCAATCAGAATTGAAATCGGAGATCGATCATAGAAGAGAAATTAGTGAGAGAAAGTCAAATGAAGAGAGAGAAAATTCCCGCTCCCACAATTAAAAGTCTGTTTTTTTTTCGAATTCTCGAATCTTCTTCAAAAAATCTAACTAAATCCTATATTTATAGAGGTTACAAAACGTAATCAATACGCAAACGTAAAATTAATGACTTATTACAAAAAATGCCATTGAAAAAAATATCACATGCCCGCAAAAGAACTTTATAAACATATCGCTTCGCGCCTTTAGTTCATAGATTTATGCGCCTTCATCATAACCCCCGCGCCTTTGAGCCTTCCTGGATCACGCCTTCATCTTCCCTCATGTCTTCATGACCATGGAAACCACACTTTAGATCCTCCACACTCCACTTCTTCCAAGCTCCTGCACATGTGACGAGCAAAAACGACAGTTAGAAAAAATATAGACAACAATTTCACATGCCATTCAAATGTTTCATGGCGAGGTCTCTCGGCGAGACCTCGCCATGAAACTGATTTTTGTGTGGTGAGATCTCGCGGCGAGGTCTCGCAGTGCAAGTGTGTGCATGGCGAGGTCTCTTGGCGAGACCTCGCCATGTGTTGTGTATGAATGGCGAGACCACGCGGCGAGGTCTCGCCGCGTGTGCGAGAGTGGTGAGGTCTCTTGGCGAGACCTCGCCGTGTGTGTGCGTATATGTGTGTGAAAGTGAAGAGTGAAGAATAAAGAGTGTTATGAAATGGTGAGGTAAAGAATGCGTTGAAAATGGATAAAAATGGATACAAACGTAATGTATTGAGATAAGAAAATGTAGTGTAACGAAAGCGAGTAAGAAAGGTGAATCTATAACATATTGTAAAGAGAGAAAATTGACATCATAAACATGTACAAATGATTATGAGTGTGGCGACAAGAATGGAGTATTGTGTTGATGGTACAAATGAACTAAATGATGTGCATGTGAGAATGTGTTGCGAAATGCATCACCGTACGTGCATTTGTGCGAGAGAGTGAAGTATTTGTGCGAGTGCGGGCGGGACTTCGCCGAGTGCTCATGCGGCGGAGTGTGAGTGATGTGCGAGACTTCGCCGCGTGCTCATGCGGCGAAGTGTGAGTGATGTGCGGGGTGATGTGTATGTGTGCGACGTGAGTGCAGCGTGACTGCAAGTGTGTGCGAGACCTCGCCGCGTGAAGTTGCGGCGAGGAGTGCAAGTTCGCCGCATAGCTTGTGCGTCGAGTTGTGCGAAGTGAAGTAACTCGCCGCATGAGCATGCGGCGAGATGTGCGTGAGTGCTGCGCGCAAGCGCTCGCAATTAGTGCACACTCGTGTGGGAGCTCGCTACATACTCATGCGGCGAGGTGTGTGGTGTGCGAGCTCGCCGCACAGCTTGTGCGGCGAGATGTGTGCGGGTGAAATGAATGGAGTCATGCAACGAAATGGACCTGGTGCTCATATGTGTACATGATATAACTTCATGCATAATCCTCAACACTCCTAACACCTAAAACTCATTTACACCAGCATCACAACTTCGTAAAGATCCGTAACAACATTCCCAACACATTCCATATGACATCTTACACTTAACACCACTTTCTGCACAACTCACTCATTTCTACACATTTCACATATAGAATGCATTAAATCAGACAAAAGTCAAGTAAAAACCATACATTTACACCAGTATAAAACTGTCTTATCAATTTCCCCCACACTTGAACTTTTGCTTGTCCTCAAGCACAACTTCCTCTTCATATATGTTAACCAGTTCTGCACTAGACCTTGCTCCTCTATCCAACTTGCTCTCCTCTGAGTTCACCAAAATGATTTTTTTCACGCACAAAACTCACAACATGTCCTCGACTCCATACCATCAAATCTCAACACAAATTATCAACCAAGGCACGATGAATAAAGACCAAAATGTCATGCGTGCAAGTGTGTGCTGAGGACTTCCTGCCCACCTATTTTTTTTGCATGCATTCCCCCTTTATTCCAAGAACATCTCAATGCTTAAACAATCACCATATCCACACACAAGAACTCATAGTCACCCAAGATAATGGACGCACATTGGTGCTTCTATCAATTGATTTCATTCATTCATTTTTTTTCTTTTTCACTTTGGTACATTTCACTTATCACACACATTGGTGTGTTCGCCTGGGTCTTATGGCTTCTTTTTCCCTTTAACTACCTGGGTTTTATGGCTTTTTCTTCCCGTAAGCTTGCCAAGGGTATTTCGGCTTTTCATTCCCAATTGGCAAAGGCTTTTTTCTCCATATCCCTTCTTGTGTGACTAGAAGTTCCTGGATGTCTTTAAGGGACTATGTATGCAAGAGCACCCAAAACACCGAGGTCATGAGTATCAATAAGAACAAAGTGAACCAGATTCCTCCTATGTCCAAGAGTAATTTTGCATGGCATATCTATCTTACTTTAACATGATGCCTTGATTAACAAAATATACTGATCTTATCAAGTCTGGAATCAAAGATTTTCAATTCAAAAAACAATTTCGCATGCAATAAAAAAAAGGTAGAACTTGATGAACTACAAATTTGAACATAGCTTAACAGGAGAACATTGGCATAGTACAAAGTGTTCTATACTTCTACTTCCACTTGTTACTCACGACCATTCACTCACATTCTAGATATTTATTCAACCATCACATACAAGACTCAACACTCACAATATTAAAGACACACTAAAACAGACTACAACCTAAAACTGAATTCCAAGCTTCTCAAGCCTACTCTCAAAGAATACTTCACAGAACTTCAATTCATACTCATAGCATCTTCACATCATGAACTTCGTCTTCTAGGCTCAAAAGAAAATTCTACACATTAGGACGACTTCAATAACCATAATCCCCCATAATCAACACAAGGCACCAGCATGTTAGAAAACGTTTCAACCAATTTTCACCAAATTTAGCCAATCACAACCTTCATAACAACAAATCCTAACAACCAGAAAACAAACAAGCACGACACTACCTCAAACATCAAGCCAATCATGAAGCACACCCAAACCAACCAAATAGCATCATCCCCTCACACTTGAAGCATACATTGTCCCCAATGTAAAAGATTAAGAAGGAGGGGCTCCCTGGGAAGACGACGGTGCTGAGGAAGAAGGGGACGAGAATGAAGCCGTTATGGAAAAAGAATGACCGCTAAAAGTCTGAGCCACCCAATAGAAAGGGCCAACATTAGGTCCTTGAAGAGGCTGTCCAGTACTGATCATCGGAATCCTCGTATGCGGCATAAACTCAGGATCTACCCTAAAAGTAGGGATGGGAGGCATTGGTGGGATATGTCCAAATGTAGGCAGTGGGTTAAGTAAAGATATTGAGGGCACTCCTGGCGGCAGCTCATGAATGGCACCACTAATGACATCTCTTGACAAATTCAGGATTCGATATCCAGCCAACTGAGCAAAATTTGGTGTTGGTTTATGAGGACCAGGCTCAGAGTGATAATACACAGACATTTTGTTACAATGGTCCAACTCCATTTGCATCTTCAATTGGCTGTGGTACAAAACCTCAAATTGTTGTTGCGCAATAGAATACATATCATCCAACTTTCCCAGCATATTAGACAAATGTGAAGTCCAATCCTGATACATATCATTCATCTGTTTATGCATGCCTTCAAACCTTTCGTCCAACTGCTGAAAACGAGTATCCACAGATTGTTGGAATTCTTATAGTGCTCCTTGCAAAGAATGAAAATCATATGGATGTTGTTCTTCACTTGATTCACAAGGTAAAGGTCCAGCTTTATCCCGAAGTTTCTTAACTTTTGCTCCCTTTGCTTTCTTCATCTCTTTCTCTACACGCAGATATTTGATATACAAAGGTGTACCAATCGGGCCCGGATTCCTGCGCCACTGCCCAGCTTCAGTATCAATACCTTGAGCCAGACAAATTTCCTCAATAAAGACCGGAATGTAAAGAGCTGCATTATCACTGTCTATACCAGATTGTAAGCTAGAAAGAATTATACGCCCAACATCAATCGATCTCCGCCCACAAATGGCTAATATCAAGTATAACCGACCGCGTATCACTTCAGTTGATTGAGAACTCGGCATAAGACGTGACAAGACAAACATAAGCCATATCTTTACATCACTTCATAACCATTCTTCACGAAGATGCTTACGTTCACCCCGTGTGTTTAGTTTCCATTCAGCTCCTGGTAAAGCTAGCTCCTCTGCTAAAGCTTGGTCACACTCATCATTTTCTGGAAATGGCAAAGGATCCTGAGGAAAACTAGGAGCACCAAGATGAGTGTTAATGATTTCACTTGTAAGCACCCATTTTCCCCTTATATAGTATGCTCCATCCGAATTTGGAAACTTGGCATCGGCATAAAACTCCCTTGCAAGACTAGCATTACAAAAACCCTGTGCACTCATGAGCTTTTGATCAAAACGGTGGAACTCCATCAATTCCTGAAACGGGCCGCCTTCCACAGCGAACGCTCTTTCCAGATGTAACTTTTTTCATACTTATCCCTCGTTCCCAACGTTGCTGGGCTTCCTTACTTTTAAACACCGATCGTTTCGAAGATTGATCTGAGGAACCCTTCCTCTTCTTCGGAGTTGTCGCTTGCATCATATATATCGGGGGATCCTCAAAATGTGGTAAGTCCTCCTCGGGATAATAGTCAGAATCAGAGTCTTGAAGAGTTTGCTAGGCTTTGCCTTTCCCCTTCTTCGAAGTGGTTGCTTTCTGTGAAGTAGAGTCTTTTTTAGGCGCCATGTCTGCCAACAACAACTAAAAATAGATAAGCTTCTCCGTACTTTATTTACACAACATAGCAAGTTTTAATCAAAGACTTAAAATGTCCAGACCAAATTCGAAAAACTACTTGTAAACAAGACTTATTAGAGAAGTTAATTGTACACAAGATATCTCAACATTGGAATTGATCACATTTTCACAACACCCACTGTTCACAAGTCAAACACATACAATATACTTTTATCCACAAGGCATAGCAACACATCATAGCAAGTTGAACCTCCTTATCCAATGCATAAATGGACAACTTCAGCTCCTACAAATAGACACCAGGCCAAACCAAGACAATAACCGAAACAAAATTTTCAGTTTCACAATTTCCACTTAACCAAGACATTATTTAGCCAAAGACGTAGATTTAGTAAACATTCAAAACATCAAAGTTGAAGAACTAAACCTTGGCTAAATCTAGGAACTGGAATCACTCCGATTAAACAAGAAATGACCAAGTTATAGGCGCATCATTATACTAAGGTAAAGCCGGCAGAAAAAGAAAAATTGACTAACTTCAGCTTGACTCCTCATGAAGATATGCAACGTAACATTTCAAGCAAATCGATTCAACCAAAACCTAAAACTACAAAGTTTCAGAGCATGCACTTATCTAAATATGGGTACAAGAATCACTCAATTTGGACCAAAAATGAGCAGGTTATGGCTAAAAAACCGAGACATGACAATCAGGGTAAATCCAGAATTTCTCAAACAACATCAACAACACGAACACTGCCTTGTCTTCGAAATTAGACCATATTCCAGTCACATTTGGCAAAAGTGCCCGACATAAACATTGTAGGCCAACCTCTTAGAGAAATTTGCCAACTGGAATCAACTCATTTAGACAACTCATGCTCACGTTATAGCCAAATTACAGAAACCTGGTAAAACTGAAACTGATTGAAAGCATTCATCCCATTATTCCCCTCACATTTAGCATGTAACTATTCTTAAGTAAGCACTAATTCATCATCTCATAAAAACACTTATCTTCTAACCTCTTAAACTACTTTCCATCAAACATATATTTACTTACCAATGCATGAAAATTCAGAAAGTTAAAAAAGGAGTGGTAAGGCATACCTTCTTGATGAATTAACCGAAAATGAATGAGGCACGAACTTTGATGTTCATGAAAGCTCGTCCAAACACAAAGGTCTTGAGCAAGTCCTAAATACAATAGTTATGATCTTGTAAAGTGAACAAGAGTGGGCATTTATAGAACTATAAACTAATCCCCATGTGTACGGTCAAAGCAACGGGCAATCAATGTTCCCAACAACCATAAAAACCATTCACAACAAGACATAAGTGGGCCCATTTTTTCATTCAATACATGTGAACTCCTAACTTGTTTCCTGCCAAACGAAATAATGCATGAACTTTGCACAAAATAACAAGGTATAGAAAAACCATTGGTCTTCATACCTTTCAATTCACTTCCAAACGTTATTCAATGCACTACTATGTCCAGCTTTTACATTCGTTATTGTCTCAGCTTTTAAGATGACTTGACACATACTTACAGGATGTAGTTTTAACAATCATCGACAAACATCAAAGAATCGGGCAATTTATTTCAACAACACACTTAAACACATAAGCAAACTATTAAAAACCACTCTCAACTTAAAACGTAATCTTAAAAAAAAATCATATTCATCAAAAAACAACACACACGAATTACATTATTAACTACTAAACTCGAATCAGCAAGAAACAACCTCCAAATTTCCCAACATAGCATAATACTCAAACACTACTACTACAGTAAATGCATGGCAATTTTGCATGGCAGAATCTTCAAATCACCCATCTATCCCCCCACACTTTCATAAAGTCACGGTCCTCGGGACAAAGAAAACAACATAAAGGAACCTGGCCTTTTACAATCCTCTTCTGATTCTGGTTTCCCTTTCCTCCTCCTGGTAATGGTTCCACTGAGCATAGCTGATAGGATCCAAAGATGTTGGCCTTCTATAGCATGAATAACCACGCCCTGCCCTCGAGCCATCTCAGCGAGAAGATGAGGAAAGAACATTGGTGAGAATTCTAAATTTTGGGCATGCTTAATGTACCTCATCAGCACTCGGCCAACATCAACTGTTATAATGTGGTAAATAGCATACATCAAGAGCACTTTCTCCTTTGTGGCCGTTATGGTCTGATCGACAGGCATAAGCCTAGAATTAATGAAAAGTAACCACATCCGTGCCTCGGCTGTTAACTCACTAGTAAAGACATGGGTAGCCTCATTTCGAGCATCTCTTACCCAACCAGTCCCCGGCATTGCCACTGTTTCCAACAATCGATCTGTATTCGGGGCCTTTAACAACCTACTATATGCATCTCTTGGAATATCATCAAGAAAGTAATGAGAATTGATGCTATGACGATTCACCTCCATAAATTTTCCCCTCACAAATACAGCATTATTTCGTCCAGTGTTGCTCACATTGGCATTCGCATAGAACTCCCTGGTTAACTCCATATGTGTAACAGCTGGAACGACTATCAAGGGTCCCAAATTGTGAAACCGTATAGTATCTCAGAATCTCTGGGAGAATGCTTCGAATGCTCGTTCAATATAGCAAAATCGATGACCTGACCTTTGGAATAGTCTCTCAGTCAATGCATTAACGAACCTTGGAGATGTCGCCGGCTCCCTATCCACTTCGATTTTTTCATCAGAGGAAGTGGAAGAGTCTGAACTGCCTGAGGATTCACTGATTATCTCATATTCACAGGGGTTCATGTGATAGGAATTTTCCTGATAGTCCATGTTTCACTACATCTCAGCACAATTCCAAAAACCACTACATGATATTTATAGGGAAAATAAAAGACACAAGCATAAGAGGATCACAGTAAACAAACAATTACATGTGAAGACAATTAATGGACACTGAAGGCATCCACGTTGAACATATGCATGTGATCATCCACACGTGGGCCGTGCAAATACTCAGCTAAGCAATCAATTGAGTATTATATAAGGCACCCTCACGGGATGTGATTTGCTTTCCACTTTCAAACTATACTCCAAATTGCTTACTCCAACTTGGATGTCTTCTGTGAACATTGCCAATCCATCCTCCTTGATACAGCATCGTGGGTGGGGGCATGTGTATCAGTACCTCGTAACAGAAAGAAGTTAATTGCACATGTGATCGACAGAAAGAGATTTACTCTACACTTGGACGAACTAGCTACAGAAATCTAAAACCAAATGAAAAATGAGTAAAAATGGAAGAAACACTAGGTTGCCTTCTAGGAGAGCTTGGTTTACGGTCAACAACCGACCATGCTTTGTGTCTCACTATGAATGTAAAGTATCATCCAAGAACAATTCATGTGGGGCTTGTGCTTTCTCTGCAAGACCCTTCTCCTGAGTCGTCAAGTATGGTTTGAGCCTGTGACAATTCACTTGCCATTTGTTACCATTTTTGTCATTCTGGATTTCCACAACACTATATGGCTTAACATTGACAACTCGAAATGGACCACTCCATTGTGATCTTAATTTTCTAGGGAAAAGCCGTAAGCGGGAATTATACAATAGCACCAACTGCCCTGGAGCAAAACTTTTTAATTGGATTTTTGCATCATGATGTCTTTTTTTTCTTTTCCTTATAAAGTTTAGAACTCATGTAAGCATTGAATCAAAACTCGTCCAAATCATTCAATTCTAGCATCCTCTTTGACTGAGTTCCATATAAATCCATGTTCAACTTCTGAATTGCCCAGTAAGCCTTATACTCCAACTCTATCGGGAGATGACACTCTTTCCCAAATACAAGCTGAAATGGAGAAGCCCCGATTGGTGTTTTGTAAGCAGTTCTGTACGCCCACAATGCATCATCCAACTTCATGGCCCAATCATTTCGTCCTGGGTTAACAAATTTTTCCAACACTCTCTTAATCTCTCGATTGGAAACTTCTGCTTGTCCACTAGTTTGAGGATGGTATGCCGTGGATACCTTATGTTTCACTCTATACTTAGCCAAAAGAGATTCAAAAATCTTGTTGTAGAAGTAAGCGCCGCCATCACTTATGATTGCTCTGGGGGCTCCAAACCAATTGAAAATGTGTTTCTTCAAGAAGGCAGCCACACTCTTAGCATCATTGTGATCGAGAGCTACGGCCTCAACCCATTTAGAAACATATGCCTCGGGTTTTCGAAAATGGACCAATAAAGTCAATTCCCCAAACATCGAATATTTCCACTTCAAGAATGTTGTTCAGAGGCATTTCATTCCTCGAAGAGATGTTCCCTGCCCTTTGGCATCGATCACATTTACCAACCCAAATTCTTGCATCCAAGAAAATATGAGGCCAATAGAAACCACATTGTAACACTTTGAATCCTGTTCTTGCAGAGCCAAAATGTCCACCACAAGGTCCTTCATGGCATGCTCTCAGAATATCTTCCTTCTCTTCCTCTTTGATGCACTTTCTTATTATTTGATCACTACAAATTTTGTACAAAGCATTGTCCTCCCAAAAATAATACTTTGCATCACTTCTCAGTTTCTTCTTTTGGGCACTAGAGAAGTAAGAGGGTACTTGCGCAGCCATAACAAAATTGGCTATCTCTGCATACCAAGGCAATGTCTTCTCATCTACGCTAAACACTTGCTTATCTGGGAAATGCTCTTTTACCAAAAGAGTTGACCCCTCTTGAGCTTTCGACTCCAACCGTGAGAGATGATCAGCTACTACATTTTCTGACCCTTTCCTGTCTCTGATTTTAACATCAAATTGTTGGAGTAACAATACCCATCGAATCAATCTTGGCTTGGCTTTTGTTTTTGCTAGCAAATACTTTAAAGCTGCGTGGTCTGTATGAACAATAACCTTCGATCCCATCAAATATGCTCTGAATTTGTCAAATGCAAAAACAACGGCCAACATTTCTTTCTCTGTGATTGTGTAATTTAATTGAGCTTCATTTAGTAACTAACTGGCATAATAGATTGTGTGAAAAATTTTATCTCTTCTTTGGCCAAGAACAGCCCCAAGTGCATAATCACTTGCATCACACATTATCTCAAATGGTTCACCCCAATGAGGAGTGACTATAATTGGTGCTTCCACAAGCTTAGCTTTCAAAGTCTCAAAAGTATGAACACATTCCTGCCCAAACTCGAATTTTATGTCCTTCTCCAACAGGCTACACAATGGTCTAGCAATTTTTGAAAAATCCCTGATGAATCGCCTATAAAAGCCCGCATGTCCAAGGAAACTCCTTATGCCTTTTACGTTTGTTGGAGTATGAAGCTTAGCAATGACATCGATTTTAGCTCTGTCAACCTCAATTCCTTTGTGAGAAATCTTGTGTCCAAGAACTATGCCTTCTTGAACCATAAACTAACATTTCTCCCAATTCAGCACAAGATTAGTTTCCTCACATCTCTTCAGCACTTTGGCTAAGTTCTTCAAGCAGACATCAAAAGTCATCCTAAAGACTAAGAAGTCATCCATGAATATTTCAATTATTGACTCGACGATATCATGGAAGATCGCCATCATACATCGCTGAAATGTGGCAGGAGCATTGCACATTCCAAATGGCAATCTTTTGTAAGTAAATGTACCAAAAGGGCAAGTAAATGTAGTCTTCTCCTGGTCCTTAGGGTCAATAGCTATCTGATTGTAACCAGAATATCCATCCAAGAAGCAGTAGAATAAGTAACCAGTAATTCGGTCTAACAACTGCTCCAAAAAAGGAATTGGAAAATGATCCTTTCTTGTTGCTTTGTTGAGCTTCCTGTAATCCATACAAACTCTCCATGCACTAACAATTCTCGCAGCGAGAAGTTCTTTTGCATCATTCTTCACTACTGTAACTCCTCCCTTCTTTTGAACACATTGCACTGGACTTACCCACTTACTATCGGAAATGGGAAAAATCATTCCAAAATCCAGCAATTTGATGACTTCTTTCTTGACAACCTCCATCATCTGTGGGTTAAGCCTTCTCTGTCTATCCCTTACTGGCACAGAATTATCTTCTAAAAGAATCTTATGCATGCACAAGCTAGGGCTTATGCCCCTGATATCTGCAATGGTCCGTCCTATGTCTCTCTTGTATAATCTCAAAACTTCCAACAGTTTCACTTCTTGCCAAGCTTTCAATTTAGATGAAATCACTACTGGAAGTGTTTTATTTTCGCCTAAAATGCATATTTTAAATAAGGAGGCAAAGGCTTCAACTCATGCTTCGGTGGCACCAAAATAGAAGGCATAAGCTTCTAATTCCTGCACAAACTTTCTTCCTTCCTCACCTCAGTTGGAGAACAATTTTCATCATTATCTTTCAAGTTCCTAATACACAATTCTTTTTTCATGTCTTCAACAACACATTCATGCATTTTAACTTCAACTACCTCATTTTTCAATTCAAATATAGACTCATCTAACACACAACACTCAACAAAATTTTCAATTTCAGACATAAAACTTCTATCCTCTTCATTCAATTCAACATTCTCAAATTTTTCCACAGAATCATTTAAATCATCCACCAATACAAAATCACTCTTAACATTTTCATCATTTACATTCAGAGAACATGCAACAGTTTGAATAGCAAAGCAAGACTCTACATTCATCGGATATTTCATGGAATAATTCACATCAAAAACTACTTGCTCATTGTTAATTCGAAATGTAGCAGTTTTATTTCTTACTCCAATTAAGGCATCTCTTGTTGCAAGAAACGTGCGACCAAAGATTAAAGGTACCTCTGGATCCTCCTCCATGTCGAGCACAATAAAATCAACCGGGAGTGTAAACTTATCAATCCCCACTAGGACATCCTCAACCATTCCGGTAGGCTTGACCAAGTCTATCAGCCAGTTGAAGAGTCACAGCTACTGGACGAATTCTTTCTTTGAGTCCCAGCACCTAAATCACACAGAGCTTTCTCAATGATCCTCGTTCCAATTTTACAATGTATAGTGTAGCTGCCAGGATCTTTCCATTTAGGTGGCAACTTGTGCCCAAACCATGCTCCACTATACTCTGTGAGTGTCAATGGCACTTCACATCTCAAAATTTGCTCCTTGTTAGATATCAAATCTTTGAAAAATTTTGCATATTTGGGTACTACAGTCACCAAATCTAATAAGGGTAAGTTCACATTAACTTGTCTCACCATATCCAAAAATCTATCAAATTGAGGTCTCTTCTTTGGCTTTGGCTTCACTCTCTTAGGAAATGGAGGTTTAGGTGCGTATTCTGGAAAATTGTAAGGACTAGGAGGTCCTCTAACCTTCTCAGTTACTGCTGTGTCTCTATTATCTTACACCCCCTCCTTCTCTGGTGCCATGTCCTTATTGGCACGATCTTGCTCATGATCAGGATTGCCTTTCTCCTTGTCTTCACAAATCTCATCTCCAGTTTGATAGGTTTGTGCACTTGTTTCCCACTCTGTAATGTGATTGCATTACAAGTTTCCTTTCCTTTTGGATTTGAAATTGTATCACTAGGAAGTGATCCACTCGGTCTATGATGAACAGCATTTGCAAGTTGACCCAATTGTGTCTCAATATTCTTCAATGTAGCCTCATGATGCCGAACAGTGCTTTCCAAGCCTCCGAACCTTTGCTCGTTCTTGTCCATCATTTCCATCAACTTATGGAACATATCCTCAACTGATGGCTTTCTTTGCTCTGAAGTATTAGCTTGATGATCAAAGCTAGGAGGTGCATTTGTTGACCTTCTTTGGTCATTTCCTTGATAATATTGCCCCCCTTGGTTTTGGTTTTGTTGCCCCAACTGCCTTGTCCCCCATTGTACGGTCGATTTCCGCCAGAGTAATTCCCTCCAGAATAATTCCCACCATACTGAGGTTTGTTGTTGTAATTGCTCACATACTAAAGAGATCAGTTGTGATAGCACACTCATCAGTGTGGTGTTCACCCTTAATCAATCTACGGGACAACACAGGAGCTTTAGCATGTGTAGCTTTCAGAGTTTGCACTTGTTTAGACAAGGCCTCAAACTTGGCACTCAAAGAATTTTCCTCATCCAGATCCAGTACTCCTCTCTGCCTTCTACTATAAGGTTTCTGTGTCTCTGGAAAAAGGTACTCATTTTCAGCAATTTGGTTGAACAATTCTCGAACCTCTGGCACGCTCTTATCTTTCAATGCACCATTAGCACAAGCTTTCACCATCATAGAAGATTCAGCTGAGAGGCCTTTGAAAAATGTGTTCAACTCTCTGATTTCACCAAAGTCATGGTTAGGACATTGACGGATCAGATCATTAAAACGCTCCCATGCTTCTCTGAATGATTCGCCATCCTGCTGCTGGAAGTTCATTATTTCCATCCTCCTTTTTTCCAATTTTGCAGGAGGAAAGTACGTGGCTAAAAATCTCTTTTGCAAATCATCAAAGGATATTGCTGCATTTGCTCTCCCAATACTCTTGAACCAATACTTAGCTTTACCGCGCAATGATAAAGGAAACAAAATTCTACGTACTTCACCTCGATCCACTCTTGGAAGCTTAAAAGTACTACAGAGACCTAAGAACCAATAAATGTGATCATTGGGGTTTTCATTATCAAGCCCTTGGAAAAACTGCCCTTGAGTGATCATTGAGACAATCTGTGTTGGTATATGATAACTCTCAACATCTATATCCTGCTGGTCGAAGCCATTCTCAAAATTGACCGCGTAATAGTCACCAAATCGTGGTGCCCTCACTCCAGGATTAGCCATCTCTCTTTGTCTGGCTTGAATTCTCAAAGTCTTTTGCAATTCTAGATCTAATGCAAACTCAGGTTCTCCAGAAGATCGTAGCCTGGGCATACAACAACACCAAAAGTGAAGTATAGCAGAAGTAAAATAGAACACAAAAACAAGAACCTCAGATGTAAACAACAGACAACAAAACAAAAACCACAAGTGACAACAATAACAAGGAAACAGAACAAAATACAAAAATAAGAGCAGAGTAAACAAACAAAATAGAACAATACGAAATTAAACGATGAAATTCAAGAATCACTTAATAAAATTCCAGAAACCGTGCCTTCCCCGGCAACGACGCCAAAAATTGACAAGCGTGTCGTTAACCTTGCAATTTTACCCCTAAACTAATGTAGAAGCAATGAGTAGGGTATCGTATCCACAGGGAAGGGAATGGCTCACGAAAATTGATTAAAGTTGCTCAAATTGTAACCAGATCGGAAGGAAATTTAAGTTCGAATAACAAATCCCGAACTAGTGAAGATATGTAACACAAATGCAACAGAAATAACAACACAACACAAGAGAGAATTCACGAGATTAACACAGATGTCCCATGGTTCAAATACCAGATGACCGCTAATTGAACTCTTATGCTAAGCTCTCAACTCCATGCAAAACATTTTAAGAGGAGATAATAACTGAATAAAAGTCTAGAGAATACTCGGCATGACGACCACAATATCCTCTATATCCCTTACATCTTACCTTTCCCATGGCGAGGCCTAGGCAAGACGATTTGAATACCGCAATGTCTCAACTATCTAACACTGGTTAGTAATCATGCATAATCTTAAGTCTCCCATGGCGAGGCCCGACCTAAGTTCCTTTACTCTAACTAGCATCAAATAATCTTCCTTTACTTGATTCTTATAACTCAATGACCTTTAACTGGCATGGCGACCACATCTCTGATCATGGACGAAAGCAAATAAAAAAAGAAACTCCACACTCGTATATCTGATCCTTGCAAATGTGATTTACACTTCGAATGAGAAATCACACCTCAATCTAGCATGACAACCTCTATTAACGTTCAATACTCACAACCAAAGCATAAATTTTACAAATCTTGATAGAATTAAGCAATTACGAACACATACGATGTCTCTCGTGTAAGATGAGTTGATAGTATAGCATTTACAGTTTAATTAGAAAATCATCTGTTTAAAACCCTAGGAAATCTCACGATCTAGCCAGAAATCTCCATTTCCAGTTTACGATCAACAATTCTCAACATTAAGCAATTCATATTCAATAATTGAAAAGATTATACCGATTAAATTGCTTCGGAAGCTTCAATTCACAAGCGAATTACACTGTTCGGTTTTAATTCTCAATCAGAATTGAAATCGAAGATCGATCAGAGAAGAGAAATTAGTGAGAGAAAGTCAAATGAAGAGAGAGAAAATTCTCGCTCCCACAATTAAAAGTCTTTTTTTTCGAATTCTCGAATCCTCTTCAAAAAATCTAACTAAATCCTCTATTTATAGAGGTTACAAAACGTAATCAATAAGCAAACGTAAAATGAATGACTTATTACAAAAAATGCCATTGAAAAAATATCACATGCCCGCAAAACAACTTTATCAAGGTATCGCTTCGCGCCTTTAGTTCATAGATTTCTGCGCCTTCATCATAACCCCACGCGCCTTTGAGCCTTCTTGGATCACGCCTTCATCTTCCCTCATGTCTTCATGACCATGGAAACCACGCTTTAGAGCCTCCACACTCCACGCCTTCCAAACTCCTGCACATGTGACGAGCAAAACCGACACTTAGAAAAAATATGGACAACAATTTTACATGCCATTCAAATGTTTCATGGCGAGGTCTCGCCGTTAAACTGATTTTTGTGTGGCGAGACATCGCCGTGCAAGTGTGTGCATGGCGAGGTCTTGATGAGTTGGTTTTATACTAACTATTTTATGCTAAATCTCTTGGCTTTTGTCTTGTGTTTGATGCAAATGTGTGGTGATTTGTGCTGTTTGTACATAGAAATGGTGTACTAGATGAAATGATGAAATGGTGCAAAAAGAGTGAAAATGAGGGTAAATGTAGTGAAAAGTGTCAAAAGAAGAATGAAGGAACCAAAAATGCATTTTCGGCCAAATTAGGGTTTGTGGCAGTTTTGAGTGTGCAATTTGTCTTGTTTATAACTCTTTCAATTCTAACCCGAATGATGTTATTTTGGTAGCTATGAAAAGCTCTTTGCTTGTACTTAAATTGCTATGTTCTAACTTTCTTTGAATTTTATACATGAGAAATAAGAGCTTGTTTTGTTGAGCTCGGTTTAGGATTGATAGAGTTTCTTCTTCCTGCCACAGTTTGGTACTTTGACAAATTCTTGAGCTACAAATACCTAACTTAGGTGATTCTTGATCCTATGGAAAGCCAAGAGATAAAACTAGAACTTCTATGTTTATCATTAAGTCTAATTCAGGAATCAAGGTACATGAATTTGGCATGGAAGTGGAACATTTGAATGAAGTGAACACTTTGTCATTTTAGAGTTTCTTGCATTTGGTTTCTTTGTATGCATTGCGCTACACTAACATACTCACTCACACACTTCACCTCTCGCACACTACTAGCACAACACTCTCGCACACACTCGCACACACTCATGTGGCGAGGTCACCTCGCAGCACAAGCACTCACGCACACACTTGCGGCGAAGTCACTTCGCCGCAAGCACCCACGCACACCATCTCGCACATCACTCGCACACAAGCACTAGCAACACTCGCCGCACAAGCACTCACGCATATACATATTCACTTCACTCATGCGCACACAAGCACTCAATCTCACGCACACTTATTGCGGCGAGGTCACCTCACCGCAACAATCACACACAGTCATCATGCGACAAGATCATCTCGTCGCATGCACTACGCACACACTCGGTGCGGCGAGACCACATTGCCGCACAAGAATTGCACACACACATGCACTTGCACCATGCGGCGAGGCCACCTCACCGCAACACATGCACACACTCTCGCATATCATGCACTCACTTCACTTCCTCACACACAAGCACTAAATCACTCAACACCCCATGCGCACAAGCACACACTCACATTGCGGCGAGATCACTTTGCCGCAATATCCTCACACTTCTCACACAATTTGATCATAACTTTGCACACCACAATGGCATAGTCGTGCACATTTCACAGGCAGTACATAGGCATTGCATTCAAACACTCATTTTCAGTACTTCGTGATTTTAGTTCCGTTCACACATCCTTTATTAAAACATGTGTTACTTATTTCATTCAGCTACTATACACATCATCTCATTTGTATCTTTACAGAATTTCACAATTCATGCACTTCGTACATTCGCAGCACTGACTTCACTTTCATTTCATTTCATTTACATTCATTTTGTACACACATCTCAGCTCACCACTACACCACACATTCACTCTCATCCACACTTCACAATACTTAGATCACTACAGTTCACACTCACTTCACTGAAATCTCACACACTCGCACCCAAGCTGGCGAGACCTCGTCATGAGGTCTCGCCAACCAACACCTAACACGACGAGGTCTCGCCGCGAGACCTCGCCAGCAAAAGCTTTCGACGGCGAGACCTCGCCACGAGGTCTCGCCACACACACACACTTCACGGTGAGACCTCGCCGCGAGGTCTCGCCAGTTTAGTTGGTTTTGGAATTTGATCTTGACAACTGAAAATGGCTAAGTGCTGGAAGTTGTTCTCTCTTGTGCAGAAGGCAAGGAAGGTGTGCTACAATGAGGCGTGAAGGAGCAAGGGTGCTGTGTACGAAAAGAGGCATTGAAGTTGGAAGCTTGAAAGCGTGAAGCTCCGAGGAAGTAAAGGAGTGATAAAGGCAGCGCACTCAAGGATTATAGGCATAGAGTGAAGGGGCGATTCCTCTTTGCAAGGAAGGCGTGGTAGCTGTTGTGAAGGCGCATTCCAGAATGGCCTGAAGGCGAGAGGAAGCAACTGAAGGCGCACGTTCGAAAGCTCAAAGACGCTGGAATGCTGGACATTTCTTCAAAATCCGAATTTTAATATTTTGGGCTGATTGTTGGGTTTTCAATACGAGGGCATTCTTGTAATATCCTAGTCACCTTACGGTTGCGTATTAGTTACATTTTCATAAACTCTATATATAGGAGATGTAGCTAATATGACTGGGAGATCCCGAAGATACTATTTTCTATCATCCATTAGTTAGGATTTTATTTTGTAACCAACTTTTGATCTAGAGAGAGTGGGAATAAATTTGCAAGATCTACTTTCTCTCTCTAGTTTCTCTCTCTAGCTTTTGAACTTCACTTTGGATTTCGATTGAGGATTTGTTCCGATTATTGTAAATCTCCTTGCATTTGAGAAGGCATTCCACAATTCTTTTGAGAATTTGAAGCTTTGAGATATCTTAATTGGTAAACTCTTTCCAATTGATGAAATGAACAGTGTAATCTTCCAATTTGTTGATCGTGAATTGGAAATGGAGTTTTCTGGCTAGATCTGGTGATATCCTAGGATTTGAACGGATGAATGTTTAATTCAGTTGATGTGTTGTCTTGTAATTGACTTAATTCACTAAGTATGAAATCACACATGAACCTATACGTAGAACTTGTTAAATATCATATTTCTGAACTGGACTTGGATGATTTGAACTCCAATTGTGGTCGCCATGCCAAATTGGAGGTAGATTCACCATCATTTAGTGAGGATGCATGAAATGAGAACTTGAATGTGTTTTCTTGAGTCTTTTCACTTGTTCAACCGATCACTGCATTTCTGAGATTCTGGCCTCGCCATGGGATGTTTTGAAGGAATGAAACCTTTAGAAGAAGTGAGAAGAGATTTCCTATGATAATAACAAAGGCATTCAAAACTAGGTTGGGCCTCGCCATGGGAGTTCCTAGGCTTTGTATGTTGGAATAGTTGTCTTAGGAAGTTGAGATTCTGTAGTTTATAACACTAATCTAGGCCTCGCCATGGGAAAGGTAAGTGTTATGGGATCTAGCATGTAGTGCGGTCGTCATGCCGGCTATAGGTTAGGTTCTCGGGGAACTAAGATCTCCACTGTTCATATTTGCTTGTCAATTGCATCTCATCAAGTCACTGAGAATTCAATAACCCTAGGATATCCATTCACACTTGTTTGTTGCATTTAGGATTCGTTTCTTTCTTTCCCCTCATTTGTATTTCATTTTCCTATGTTTACATTACATTCTGTGTTGGTTGCATTTACATTCTTATTTTCTGTGCTTGTTGTTTTGTTTGGTGACAATTCTTTAGAGCGAATTTTGAGTTCTTGAACCATCCCCTTCTCTGTGGATACGATCCCTCTCACAACTACTACATTAGTAGTTTAGGGTAAAATTGAGCTGACACGACTTCTCGATTTCAGGTATCTCGGCGAGACCTCGCCATGTGATGTGTATGAATGGTGAGACCTCGCGGCGAGGTCTCGCCGCGTGTGCGAGAGTGGCGAGGTCTCTCGGCGAGACCTCGCCGTGTATGTGCGTATATGTGTGTGAAAGTGAAGAGTGAAGAATAAAGAGTGTTATGAAATGGTGAGGTAAAGAATGCGTTGTGAAATGCATTGAAAATGGAAAAAAATTTATACAAATGTAATGTATTGAGATAAGAAAATGTAGTGTAACGAAAGTGAGTACGAAAGGTGAATCTATAAAATATTGCAAAGAGAGAAAATTGACATCATAAACATGTACAAATGATTATGAGTGTGGTGACAAGAATGGAGTATTGTGTTGATAGTACAAATGAACTAAATGATATGCATGTGAGAATGTGTTGCGAAATGCATCACCCTACGTGCATGTGTGGGAGAGAGTGAAGTATTTGTGCGAGTGCGTGCGGGACTTCGCCCCGTGCTCATGCGGCAAAGTGTGAGTGATATGTGGGGTGATGTGCATGTGTGCGACGTGAGTGCAGCGTGAGTGCAAGTGTGTGCGAGACCTCGCCGCGTGAAGTTGTGATGAGGAGTGCAAGCTCGCCGCACAGCTTGTGCGGCGAGGTGTGCGAAGTGAAGTAACTCGCCGCATGAGCATGCGGCGCGATGTGCGTGAGTGCTGCGAGCAAGCGCATGCAGCTAGTGCACACTCGTGTAGGAGCTCGCCGCATACTCATGCGGCAAGGTGTGTGGGGTGCGAGCTCACCGCACAGCTTGTGCAGCGAGGTGTGTGCGGGTGAAATGAATGGAGTCAGGCAACGAAATGGACCTGGTGCTCATATGTGTACATGATATAACTTCATGCATAATCCTCAACACTCCTAACACCTAAAACTCATTTACACCAGCATCACAACTTCGCAAAGATCCATAACAACATTCCCAACACATTCCATATGACATCTTACACTTAACACCACTTTCTGCACAACTCACTCATTTCTACACATTTCACATATAGAATGCATTAAATCAGACAAAAGTCAAGTAAAAACCATACATTTACACCAGTATAAAACCGACATATCAATGCCTCCGAAATTGGTATTGGTGCTGTATTGATGCAGGAAAATAGGCCCGTGGCACATTTTAGTGAAAAGCTTAATGGAGTAACTCTGAAGTATGCAACTTATGACAAGGAGTTGTATGCTTTGGTAAGGTCATTACAAGTTTGGCAGCAAAACTTGTGGATGAAGGAGTTTATCATCTATTCGGGCCATTAGAGTCTCAAGTTTATGAAATCTCAAGCGAAATTGAACAAATGTCATGCTAAATGGGTTGAGTTTATTGAAACATTTCCATATGTTATCAAATACAAGACCGGTAAAGATAACATCGTGGCAGATGCATTATCATGGAGGTACTCATTACTTACTTATTTGCATACTAAAATTCTTGGTTTTGATTTAATTTGTATGTTGATGATGCTAATTTCTGAATTTTGTATGACCATTGTTTGCATAAGCCGTATGGTGACTACTTTTTGCATGATGAATTCTTATTTA
The DNA here is from genome assembly GCA_016586305.1 of Ophiorrhiza pumila. Classification (NCBI taxonomy): domain Eukaryota; kingdom Viridiplantae; phylum Streptophyta; class Magnoliopsida; order Gentianales; family Rubiaceae; genus Ophiorrhiza; species Ophiorrhiza pumila. Next base: position 16,131,513 of record BLIW01000006.1, read on the forward strand.
AAAATAATAAGTTATGTATTCCACTTTGTTCTATACGTGAATTACTTGTTAATGAAACCCATGGTGGAGGGTTAATGGGACATTTTGACATTGCTAAGACATATGACATATTGTATGAGCACTTTTATTGGCCTAACATGTTAAAAAATGTTAAAAGTGTTTGTGATAAGTGCATTACATGTAGGCAAGCCAAATAAAAAATTATGCCTCATGGTTTGTATACTCCTTTACCCGTGCCTAGTCATACTTGGATTGATATTTCTATGGATTTTGTGCTTGATTTGCCTAGGTCACGTTCTGATAAAGATAGCATTTTTGTTGTTATTGATAGGTTTAGTAAGATGTCAAATTTTATTGCATGTTCTAAAACCAATGATGCACAACATATTGCTGATTTATTCTTCAAGAAAATAGTAAGATTGCATAGAATTCCACATAGTATTGTGAGTGATCGAGATGTTAAATTCTTAAGTCATTTTTTGGCGTACTTTATGGAATAAGTTTGGCACAAAACTTTTATTTTCTACTGTTGCACATCCTCAAACTGATTGTTAAACTGAAGTAGTTAATAGGACTTTGTCTACTTTACTTCTTGCTATCAATCAAAAGAATTTGAAGAATTGGGAGTCATGTATACCTCATATTGAGTTTGCGTATAATAGGACTGTTCATAGTTCTACTAATTGCTCACTATTTGAGATTGTTTATGGTTTTAATCCTTCTACACCTTTAGATATTTGACCTTTTCCTACTAATGAGTTTGTTCATGAAGAAGGAAAAAGAAAACCGAATTTTGTGAAAGCATTGCATGAAAAGGTGCGAAACAATATTGAGAAACGCAATGAGCAAATTGCAAATCAAGTCAATAGAGGTCGACGATGAGTTGTGCTCAAACCTGGTGATTGAGTTTTGGTACACTTAAGGAAAGAAAGGTTTCCACAAAAGATAACATCTAAGTTACATTCTCGTGGAGATGGACCATTCCAAGTCTTAGAAAGGCTCAATGATAATGCTTATCGCATTGAGTTACCTAGTGATTTTAGCAATGTTTTTTCTACTTTTAATGTTGCTGATCTTTCTTTGTTTGATCTAGGTGATTCGAGGACGAATCCTTTTAAGGAAGGGGTGAATGATACGAATCTAGCAAAGGAAGATAATCCTTTAAATAACATTGGTGGCCCAATAACTAGATCCAAGACCAAGCGAATGAAAGCTTACTTGAAGGGTTGCTTAGCAAGGCTATTGAAGGATTCGATGAGATCATCACTCCAAAGTCTATGCAAGTAGTTTTATGGAATATTTCTTCATTAGCACTCATCGAAGATAATTCAATGGTTCCTAGAATTTTAGAAGTTAAGGAGATTTCAGATTGAAGAATATCCAAAAGATGATCAATCATACGTGAAGACCTAAAGATGGTGTGCTTTTTGTCTTAATTTTGGATCACGCTTTTAAGTAATTCTTTAGGGTTTTAGATTATTTGGTTAAAGTCCAAAAATGTTTTATTGGGCTTATTTAATTATTAAGTTTGTTTTTAAGTTAATAATCACATGGTCTAAGTTATCTTGCATGATAAAGGCATGTGATGGATTAATTTTAGGAAACTTCAATAATGGTAGGTTTTAGGAAACAATTGGGATTTGATTCCAATTCAAATTAGGAAACATGATTGGCAATTATCACAAATCGAAAAAATACCAACCATTGACACTTCTTGTAGCCTATTTAAAGGCCTTACTCTCTATGTTTTTATTATTTATAAAGAATAAGAATTTTCCAATAAGGAATTTATTAAGCTTTGCTTACTTTCTTCAATTTAGGGAGTGAACCTAATTTGAAAACCCAACCTTCTTAGGGAGTGAACCTTAAAAGTTTGTTTACTGCTCCTTGTTGAGAGCAAGCCAAGTGGATAGGTTTGATTCAAGAGTACTTGGATTAAATTTATTCCTTGTAATAGCGTGGAGGGTTGGATTGGTATATATCCAAAACTCACGTTCCATATCTTTGTGTTTGTTTTTGCTTGTTTTGTTTGAAAATCTGTGCTAGGTCTGACAATTATTGCATAAGTTGGTGGGTTCAAAACATCCCTTGATACCTTACACGCATCAAGCTGTCTTGGAATTCTTTGCTGGTGCAAAATTGTCTCGTTCTTTCACTTTTACCTCATTGATCCTTATACCCAAAAAGGATAATCCTCAGTTCTTTGGTGAGTCCAGGCCAATAAATATTTGCTCTGTATTTAATAAGATTCTTACCAAATTATTAGTAGTTCAACATAATCGAGTGTTACCAAAGGTTATCTCTCAACAACGAAGTGGATTCACTCCAGGTCACAAGATTTCATATAACATTTTGTTAGCCCAAGAACATGTCCAATCTATAGAGTCAAAAGCACATAAGAAAAATGTTCTCCTCAAGCTAGATATGGCTAAGGCATATGATAGGGTATTGTGGTCATTTTTTATCAAAGTTTTTAGCAGATTTAGGTTTTCTAAAGGGCGGATTAATAAAATATGGAGGCGTGTTTCTGGCTATTGGTTCTCAGTAGTTTTGGATGGCCAAACTTTTAGTTTTTTCCATCTGTCACGAGGACTGCAACAAACGGATTCCATTTCTCCTTCATTGTTCATCTTGAGTGCTGAAGCATTATCACAGAAACTTTATGTATTCCTTACAATGCCTCGATATATGTTGTTTTATACCAGGAAAAATACTCTAGCCATAACACATTTGTTTTACACTGACTATGTGCAAATTTTTGGTTATGTGAACCGTTATTCCTTGAGATCAATCATGAAGGTTCTATATGTATACCAAAAAGAGTCGGAATAGTTGATTAATATTGCAAAGTCTAGTTTTTCCTTCATCTAAAAACTGCCAACAGTGTTTGCGGTGACTGATTTCCCTCAAAATAGCTTTACTTTTAAATAATTAGGATACCCAATATATTTAGGTCAAAAAAGAAGAAGTTTATCTGAGGGAATGCCGAACAAGGTAAAACTAAAGACAATGTCATGGAAGCATAATTATCTCTTGTTTGGGGGTAAAATCATTTTAAATAAGCATGTTCTATCTTTGATGGGTATTCATTTATTGGTAGTGATAGATCCTCATAAGGGAGTTATTTTGGACTTACACAATTTGTTTGCTGGATTTCCGTAAAAATCCAATTTGGAGGGTATGGTATTTCTTTGCAAATCCTTGTGGTGTTAGGCTAGTAGGCTCAAGTTGGAGAGGTTAGTTTCTAGGCAGGTTGGCAGGAAGAAGGAACTGTGTATATTGAGCTGTGTCTCTTAATGGACTGACTTCGTTTCCAACAACAATGTACCTAAATCTGATATTAGTATAGTTCCTAACATTGTTTTGTACCCAAATATTTGCATTAGCTTGGCTTGCAGCAACTCTCTAAAGATCAGTGTTCGGAACTCCTAATATGAGCTCAATGTTTGAACCTCGAAGGGCTTGAAGAGTTGGCTAATGAGAATCATAAATTTGAATACTTTTGATGTTATTCTATTTGCATAAGGCCACAATTTCTGCTGCTGATGGCAATCTGCTCCCCAGCCTTCCATAATAAACTCCAGTTTGTGAACCTATATCAGAGATATATTGAGATTATGCATGGATGTAGCATGCATGTTAGTCATTTCACTTGTCAATTTTTATGATTAATATTTAATACTAATACCATCATTGGCAACCTATACAAGGGATTCTTGTTTATTATGTGTTTGATTAATTGTCAAGTTAACTAACATGTGATTGAAAGATGAATATTAAGGTGAATTACTATATTGAAGCATAGACCAATATAAATGGAATAAGTTTGCATGCTTTAAATGAATATATCACTTCACACATATATAGACGAAGGTCACCTGGGTATTTGTGATGCTTAGGAATTTGCATCTAAAGACTAGATGGATACCTAGTTTTGGTTGTAATCAAAGTGGTTTTGTCTCTGCCAAGAGCAGGACTCTGAGTTCTCTAAACACTTAATCAACGTAGATGAAACTAGTTAGGCAGTTGGCCATTGTCACGGGTTGCCATTTTAATTAATAATTCAAACTTGCCTTAGTTTAAGAAAGCGAAGAATTGATGAGTTTCAACCTAGGTGTGCCTGTCAAGGTGACTTAGGATAGTTCCATGCAGACAATCTTTTACTCCGTGAAATCAATCATCATAGCTCAACACAAGGTTATTAGTTCATTAGATAAAATTTCTCAATAACACAAGTCCAAGAATACCATTCTCTCTCCATTTGAATACCTTGCTCTCTGTCTATTACACGTTTACTTGTACGTTTGTTGAACTCCATACGTTACTTCATATTTCAAGTCCTTTGAACACATCACATCCTTTAGCTAGTATACCTCCCCGTGGGTTCGACACATCTCTTACCCTTCTTCAAGGTGGGGTAAGACTATAAATTTAATTATAGTCTCAAAATACACCGATCAAAGCACACATTAGACAAGTCGGCACAATGTCGGGGTACAAAGTAGCTAGCTATCCTTATTTTTAAAAATAAACCCCCCCTCATTTACGCATCTTTTGTGTGTGTTTTTGCAACCAACAAGTTGGAACCATTACTGGGAGGCAACAGTAAGCTAATTGGTATGATTTGTTTCACTGAACTTGAAGTATTTTTTAGTTATACAGATAGTTTTTCACACTAATCTTGATAGTTATTATTTCGTTGTTGTATCTTGTTTTTGTCTAAACTTTGCTTCTTTGTGTTTTTCTTGTTTTTCAATCTTTGCAGGTGATTCTAGTGTATCTCTAGATCTCTTAGATCAAAAGGAACACCCAAGTTCACCTTGAACCAAGAGCTTGAGAAATCTCTGAGGAAAAAAATAAAAGAGGGCCCACGCATGGTTGCAAACGCTTTGGAGGCTTTTATGATCCAGATTCCAAAATTGGAACAATTTTTGCCGTATTGAAACTGAGACTTGTATGATTCCACCTCCCTTGATTAAATATATCCAAAATAGGGCGATATTCCACGGAATGACCAATGAAGACCCAAATGCACATATAAGTTTGTTTCTCATAGTGTGCAACACTTGCAAAATGAATGGGATTCCACATGATACATTAAAAAGGACCTTATTTCCCTTCTCTCTACTGGGCCTAGCAGAGCATTGGTAGAATGCTAGTAGAGATTCAAGTTTTGAGAATTTTGAGAAATTGATGAAGAATGGATATTCTTCAATTTCGTCAATTTGTGGGAGATGCATTCTTAAAGGCATGTAATCGATTTCAAGAGCTTTTGAGAAAATGTCCAAACTATGGTTTGGAAGATGGTAGGGAACTCTATATATTTTCTAAGGGTTTGACACCACCGAGCATCAATAATGTGAATGCATGTGCATGAGGATCACTACTAAACAAGTCAATAGGAGAAGTAGAGGAGTTGTTTGAAAGAATAACTGAAATAGAAATTGTTTGGCCTATGGTGAGAAATTTGGATATCAAAACACCAATAGGAATTGATGGGACTCACAAGGAGTTGAATATGAGTGCACAACTTATTTTAATGCAAACATTCTTGGATAAGCTACAAGTAAACAAGGAAAAAAAATCTCATTGGGAAACGGGTTAAGGAAAGGTAACAATAATTGCAAGAAATGTCATTTTGCTCAAGAAGCAACTGTGAAATGTGAGGAAGCTTTTAACAAGAATGCTAGGGGTGACAATTGCATGGGATCTGCTTATCCACAAGAGGAAGATCACAAAGAAAACAAACTCTTGGGAATTAAAATATTGAATGCGTAAGTACGCAACAAAGGAAAAGTACCTAGAGAGAAAGCTATGATTGGAATCATGGAATACTTGAAACTAATGGAAGAATTGCCCAACCGCATAGAGCTTCTTTGCGCTAAGAATTGTCAACATGTGGAAAGCCAAGAATTGTCAATCAAGAGCTTGGAAGCCCAAGTTTAACAGTTGTCACAAACTATGCAACTTCTGCCTCAAAAGACAAGGATCGAAAAGAACAAAAATGACTTCCAAGGACAATGCCAAATCGTAACCTTTTGAAGTGCTAAGGAGATTCAAGGGAAAGGAAATGGTGCAAGTGTACAACACTTAAATACGGAAGATGAGCTGACACATGAAACAAGAAGCACTCTAGAGAATGAAGCCTCAAGCTTTTTGAGAGAGAAGAAGAAACTAACGATCGATGGGAAAAAGAGGAAAGAAGTAAAAAAGAAACAAGTCTATTTAGCGATGGAAATTTTATCCCTCCACCACCTTTTCCCTCAAGAGTGAAACCAAAAGCAAAAGAAGGTATGCAATTTGAGAGTTTTGCCGAAATGATGAAGAATGTGCATGTGAATGTACGATTGCTGGATCTTGTAATGACCATGCCCACTTACACAAAGTTTCTCAAAGATTTGGTTTCTAATCTAGACCAAATATTACAATGCAATAGTGCCATGATGGTCAATGAACAAAGTAGGTTTGGATTAAAAATGAACTACCTTGGAAGTTAAAAGATCGAGGGAGTTGTACAATTCCTTGCAGAATTGGGACAAGAATTTTTTCTTTTGCACTTCGTGACTATGGAGCATGAATTAATTTGGTGCCACTTTCAATAGCATTAAGCATGGGAATAAATGAAAGGATCCGGCCTGTAGGTATCACGTTGCAACTTGTTAATAGATCTATTGTGCACGCCATTGGAATAATTGAGGATATGTTAGTAATATTGGATAAATTTGCTCTACTAGTGGACTTCCTTCATTGTACTGAATATGGAGGAAGATGGCAAAATTTCACTCATACTTAGGAGACCCTTCTTGGAACCAGGTGAAGCTATCATAGGTGTTAAGAATAAAATAATTACATTTCAAATTAATGGTGAGCATGTTACATTTGATGTTAATTATGCCATGAAACATCATAGAGGTAGTGTGTCATATTTCTTTATTGATAAAATTGATAATTGTGTGCAAGAAACCATTCATGAGAATATGTTATGAGATTCACCAAATATATAGAATGGCATAAGAAGTTGAGATGAAATTAATGATAAAGATTCTTGTATTAGGGAAGAGATAGAGGAAATGGTGAAAAATTATGTATATATGGAACATGATTATGAACTAACCTTGAAGAAAAATATACCCACTGTGGTGAGGTTTGATTAGAAATTATGTAGGGAAGAAAAGGTTCAACCATCCATTTGGTTCCCACCTATTTTTGAATTGAAATCACTCCCACCACACCTCAAGTACACATTCTAGTTTGAATTATGCCTGTCCCTGATAATATTGAATAATTCACTAGAGGTTGATTCTAATTGTACACAATTCATGTTTCTTAGCTTGCAAAGTTTGATAGCCATTTCAGCCACCTCCAGCTCTACCTGCAGAAAGAAAGATGTTAGTCCATTTAGTGCATAATGAGTAAAGGTGAAAATTACCTCTCCTGCATGATCTCTTGCTACTCCTCCACCTTGCTTTCTTTGTCCCCTCATACATGTTGCTATATTAACTTTAATCACATTTCTTGGGGGAATTGCCATCTGATAATTTG